>OX438810.1:6954392-9683854 GCA_949316475.1 Hypomecis punctinalis | reverse complement strand
TTTCTTATCTGTGCGAAGTTCGTGTTTGGAGCTGGGCGGGTCCATGTGGAAATGCGGACAGTGCTTTAGTCGTGCTTCTTTGACGTAGACTCTTGATAGGTCGGCGGTTGATCCTGCAAGTGTGAGGAATCGCGGTTAGACGAAATCTCGAATTTTATCTAACTCAATTTTAACTTTTAACTGAAGAAAAAACGGAGGAGGTTTTCAATTCGACGCGCATACATGGTCATAGGTGAGGCATCGGGCCGAGAAATACGAAAAGAGTATTTTTAAATGCGCGATGTGAGAGGATGAATGATATTAATTCAAATTTAAAAAATATCATAGATAAGGGAAAATATTGAAAAATTTAATGAACCGGACAAAATATTGAAAAGTAACCGACTTTATTAAAAAAAAATTACGAATTTCTCAGCAAAAAAAAGTTTAATAATTCGAATGCTCAGAATTATCAGCGACAACACCCCACGACGAATAGGGGTCTGGCTATTTTACGAATAAAATAGCCAGACCCCTATTCTATTTCATAGACCGAGAAGTTATTTTTTTTAATGTGTACATTATGAGTAATTAATTTAAAACTCACTGCCGCCCGCCGCACAGGCGCGATCCTGTCGAGCGCGACCGCGTAAAATTTGTCCGAGTGAGAGGAGAATTTTCGAAACAATAGTTTATCAATGCGTCACCTTACGCAAAATCTTTTAAGGGCGGGTCTAGTAGTTGTTTATCTAGATATACTATACCCGCCCTTAAAAGGTTTTGCGTTTAATACCTATGACCCTGTATATATATTTTTAAGTATAACCATACATAACTTTTACAGAGTAGTTCGATTTCAATAAATCTTTTTTTGTGTGGTAGATCATATTTAAAGGTGGTCCCGTTCAAATTTTATCAAAATCGGCTTAACCATTTTTGATAAATCACCAATAATATGAAAATTACTACATCGATCCGTGCGAACTTTTCAAATTCTGTTCACGGTTGAAGTCAGTCGGTTATTATTGTATTTAAACAAAATATTATTTTACCCCAAAACTGATTAAGCCGACTTTTGTATACAGCGTTTATACAAAAGTTACATGGTTATTCAAATTAAAACAATGGCATTTAATCGTCAAAACGTACAATAAACCTTAATAAAGTCATCAAGAAGTATTTGGGCCTTAAAAGAGTATTTTTATCAAGATCTACACTAGTCATATCCTCCCACACTACCGGATTAAACACTACAGTTCAAGGACATTCCATTTACCCATTTTGGCCAATAAGAGGGGCTACCTGTTGGCATGATATGCACTTTTGCTACAGAACTATATTCTTAAATGGTTATTAAAACGACTTATGTTAACAAAGACAAGATATGACTGCAACACTAAGATAAGGCGGTAATTTGAGTTCAAATACAAATAAATCGCTATGTAACTACTAATGGCAGGTTATCGTGGTTCAATATACATTTACTAGTACTGCTAATGATCGAATCAGTTGAAGCAATATCATTGCCAGATCTTACATAGTTAAAAAACAAACTTCCCGCCAAATTCTGCTTGATTAAAACTTCATTTCTTTCACTGCGAAAAAATATGGCGAGATGTAGAAGCCACAAAAAATGTCCTTCCATCCATCTATCAGTCGTAAGAAGACTGCTCGACACAGGCCCCCCTATAGATTTCCAATAAGACCAATTGGAAGCTGCTTGTATCCAGCTTGTACCTGAGGACTTGATCGCATCGTCGATTCATCTAGTCGGTTGACGTCCTACGCTGCGTTTGCCGGTACGCGGCCTCCATTCGAGAACTTTACGGACCCATTGGCCATCCTTTCTCAGAACTGTGTGCCTTGCCCACTGCCGCTACAGCTTGCTAATCCGCTGGGCTACTTTGATAACTGATGTCATTGTGTGCAACATTTTGTTCATTTTGCTATTTTTGACCGACGAACCACCGGAGGAGGCATACAATTCGACGCGTATATATATATATATACTAGTTTTTACCCGCGGCTTTGCCCGCATATGCAATATATCATTATAATTTATAGCCTATGTGTTATTCTGATATATAAGCTATATTATTGCAATGTTTCATCTCAATCCGTTCAGTAGTTTTTGCGTGAAAGAGTAACAAACATCCATCCATCCATCCATCCATCCTCACAAACTTTCGCGTTTATAACATTAGTAGGATATATATTTTATGTATAACCACACATAACTTTTTTCATAGTGGTCCGATTTCAATAATTCTTTTTTTATTTGAAAGAGTATACTTCGAAATTGGTCCCATTTAAATTTTATCGAAATCGGCTGAGCCATTTTTGATAAATCGACAATAATGTGAAAAATGCTACATCGATCCGTGCGAAATATTCGCGAATTCTGTACACGGGAGAAGTCGGTCATGCTAATTTTTGCAAAAAATAATCTGGTTAATGAATTATTCATCGAAAACATAAATAAAATTTTACTATGGCACATAAAAAAATCGGTTGATTTGTTCTGGTACACTAGGCATAGTTTCAAGACTTTCAAGAAAATTAACCCTGTAACTAAAAAGTGAAACTAATTTTCACAGTTTTGGCCATGCGATTTTGGTGTCGCTTTTTTTTACCTTTTAAGTAATAACTGACGGGGTTGAAAAGTTTTCGAGTGGAGACCACGTACTGGCAAGCGCAGCGTAGGACGTCATCCCACGAGGTAGATGGATGACCTTATCAAGACTGCAGAAACGCGCTGGATGCAAGCCGCTTCCAACTGGTCATATTGGAGATCGATAAGGGAGGCCTATGTCCAGCAGTGGACGTCCTATGCCAGATGGATTGATGAATAGACTTTATAGTCCAAATCATACAAATCGGCGAATGTGAAGATTTTTTTTTTTTTTTTTTCTTGGGGACATCTCACACACGGTCTCTGAACCCAAACTAAGCAAAGCTTGTGATATGACTGCCAGAGACTGATATACTACATATACATATTTTTAAATACTTATATAGATAGTACCCAAATAACACCCAGACACAGAGCAAACACCTATGTTTATCACAAAAATGCTTGCCCTGGTGGGAATCGAACCCACGCCTCTTTGATCCAGAAGTCAGGGTCACTAACCACTGAGCCACCGAGGCAGTCAAAAAAGGCAGTTAACTACAAGCTGCCCATTATCCAATCAACACACAACTTTACGTGAGCTTCAGCCAGGATTGGATATTGCGCAGCTTGTAGGTAACTTCACATCCGCCGATTTCTATGACTCGGCTGATACTACTATAATACTTACATTGTAAGGCGGCGGCACGTAGGCGGTCTGTGGTCGGTTCGGGTCATAATAAGCGCTTTGCGCCGCCTCCGCCGCTTTTGCGTCTGAAATTGGTAAGGAACTACTGCAACAATCTATTTACATGACAAATATAACTAGAACTAGATTACATGAACATGTAGCTATCTATATAATTATGTAATAACATCTATATATTATGCTAATTGCTAGTATTATATAAGAAATAGCACAACATAACTAACTCACGTAGAAGCCTCGGCCAGTGAGCGCTTTCAACGTTTTAAAACCATCATTCTTGAAAATGTGATTGCAATACCCTAAAACCGGGTCCACGAGTTTGTAAATCTAGGTTTATATAAATATTATATACGTTTATAAATTAGACTAAGAGAATTTGTATTTATGGTGCAATAATAAATAAATATAAATATTAGGGGACATCAAACACACGGCCTCTGAACCCAAACTAAGCAAAGCTTGTGATATGGCTGCCAGAGACTGATATACTACATATACATATTTTATAAATAACACCCAGACACAGAGCAAACATCTATGTTCATCACATAAATGTTTGCCCTGGGTGGGGATCGAAACCACGCCTCTTTGATCCAGAAGTTAGGGTCACTAACCACTGAGCCACCGAGGCAGTCAAAATAAAATGATTGAATATTAAATGACTTTGCCGTCCTTTAATTGCATCGACACATTAATAATACCTAGTGGCCTAGAGGTAACCACTGCTAGGCCTAGAGGTAACCACCTTGCTATCGTGAGGTCGTGGGTTCGAATCCCGGTCCCGTACCAATGAGATCTTTGAAATTTATGTACAGAATTTAACACCGCTGGCTTTGCGGAAGGAAAACATCGTAAGGCAACCTGCATGCGTCCGTAGAAGAAATTTGATGGCGTAATGTGAATCCGCCAACCCACACTGTGCCAGCATGGTGGACATGGTGGATATGGCCCAATTGCCCTTCGTGGGTAAGCCTACGTCCTTCAGTGGACTATTAAAGAGGCTGGTACACATTAATAATACTCCAAATATAATATCATGGGTGTCTTTTCTCACGCATGTTTGATTTTAGACAGCTGTGTGTATGTAAACTATTTATTGATTTAATTTACAATATTTACATAATCAATTAGTATAATTAAGTGAATGGCCTTGCTAAAAGATGTTACAAGTTTGTCTCTATCATGTTTACTATGTTTGTTTGTCATTGTCTGATAATGTTATTTAGGTTCATACTAATCTGTATACAATTTATTTTTGCAATTTAAAAATTGAAACATCTCAGACCCCATAATTTAAATTTGCTTAGTAATTTGTATGCCAACTACAGCTCATTTGGTAACCACGGGTTCATCAAAACTGATTTTATACAGGGTTATCTGATTGCTTTGTACAGTACTAAGTCGAATGGGGACGACTTATACTATGGGGCCAAGCAAGAATTCAGGAAAAAAAACAGCTGTTTTATACAAAATTGCAACTCGAAATCGATAAAATGTATGAAAAAGCCGAATTTATTTTCTCGAATTCCGGGTTGGCTCTTTAGTAAAAATTGTCCATGACGGTCGGAATCACCTTTCGGTTTAGTAGGTACAGCAGTTCTGAATAACCTTGTATTGTATAAAGATATTTTAATTTGGCGTACTGCACTGACTGCACCCCTAGCATGGCAAAGAGACAAATTGTCTTTCCGCCAATTTATCCCCTGTAGAAACAAAGTATGAATTGATATTGACAACTGACATTAAGAGTGGATAAAATGATTTAATCCCTTTGCCATGCTAGGGGTGCTGAGCGACACATTATTTCACCTTGAAACCTGATTTTAGTATGCATCAATTTAATATTGCAATTTTGTACATAATGTCTCACCACTAGAAGACATGCCGGCCGAGGCTCCTGGCGGGGCGAAGCCGCCGGGGTAACCGGGCGGCGGCGCGCTCGCGGCACTCGGAGGCCCGAAACCACCCGGGTACCCCGGCGGGGCCCCGGGGTAACCTGGTGCACCTGACGGGGCCCCGGGGTAGCCCGGCGCACCTGAAGGGCTCGTACCGGCGGGGGCCCCGGAGTACCCCGTGCCGGGGGGGTACGCTGCACCCGTGACGCCGGGGTACGGCGGCGGGTTATTCGACACAAATACGGAGTTCGGTGGCGGATGGTCGGGGAACGCCTGGAAATTATAAAACGTTGATACTTGCGAAAAATAAACAACTAAACGACACAAAACTGGCCTTTCGGTGAAGGAAAACATTATGAGGCTGCATACGTTCGTAGAAAAAAATTGATCAAATCCACCAACACGCACTGGGCCAGCGTGGTGGATATGGCCTAACCACCCTTCGTGGGTAGGTTCACGTCCTGCAATGGACTATTAAAAAGGCTGGTACAGTACCTACAGTAAAGTAGCAGAGGCAATGATCGTTGGCCGTCCGAAGCGAGATGTGTCCACGATATTATCGTGAGTCGAACATGTAAAAAAACATGGCTTGGTAAGATTCTACACCCAGCCATGGGATAAAGAAGATTGTGGGTGACGAAGAAAGTAACTGCTCAAGATTATTAGCTGTTCACTACATTATAAAGTTATTATGATGGTTGTTACTGAAATTGAACTTCATAGCTGCAAATATTTTAAATTTGTCATAAATGCGGCAATAATATTCGTGGTTCCAATATAACACGTACGCTGTAAGGAGGCACCCATCCATAGTAGCCCTGGGGGGGAGGAGCGTAGGCGGGCGGCGGCGCGGCGTACCACGGGCCAGTCGGCGGGGAGTACGGCGGCGGCGGCGCGCCCGCAGCCATGTGGCGTGACGCTGTACCAATATAACACATCTTTTAGAATTTCCAAGAGCATATATTTCTAATACATGCATATATTCTTTATAAGGAATCCCCGATCTACTGTAAATATACGAAAAATCGTAGAACTGAACTAAACATTTGAATATTATTACTAGATATTAATAACAGGTTTTTTATCTACTACGGTCTATATTATGGTATGCGACCTTGACAATCGCCGCCAAATGCGGATCAAACTATAGTCGATGTCGAGTTTTGTACAGACTTTAAGAAGCCGTGGTGACTTAGTAGGAGAATGCTTGCTTGGTCTGAGGCCATGGGTTCGAATTCCGGTCGAGTACCGAGAGTTGTTAGGAATGTGTACGGATTTTCACACCACTGGCTTTTCGTTGAAAGGAAACATCGTGGGGAGACCGGCACACGATCATAGATGAAAGGTGATGTCCACAGGTGGTATATTATTCAGAGAAAAATTAAACCAAGATGGTATATACATCATTTGAAAGCTTGTTTTATGGGCTTCCCAAATATATTTAATTTAGATTTTTTCACCCCTCCAATTTTTTTTAAACGCGAAATTAAATTGTATGAAAAATAACAATACAGCTTATTACTTTTTATAGTTTAGCAATGATAAAGTGCTTCTATCGTTATTTTACTTGCATTTGTTGCTGTATCTTCCACATTCATCGCTTAATTTGCTAAAATTAAAAATTATAACCTACCAGTGTGACCAGTTAGTAGGTACAATGTGACTAACAAACACTTTAAAAGTGTGTCTAATTGGTAAAAATGCTTTTAATTAACAATTTGGAGTTTACTTAATCAGGGTTGATAGAGATAAACTACTTATTGAGCCAAATATGTTTATTTATTCTAATAAATTCAAAATTAATTTTTAAAAAATCGGAGGGCTCTCTTTTGTTTTTAACTGTTGTAATAGACTCAGAAAAACATGAACTTTCTCGAAATGTAACGAGTGTTTGAATTTTTGATTAATATTATACCAGCCTCCATACATTTTGTGGACATGTCCTTTAATGGTGTTATAAGAATCCAGCTACACTACATTGGGTCAGTGTGATGGATATGGGGCCCAAGCGCTTGTTGTGGATAGGCTTATGTTCAGTGGTGAACGATGAAAATGCCGATACAGTACAGTTTATCAACTTTAAAGTTTCATGTGTATTATTCTCATTGATATTTGATGGTAATAGTTCCTGAAGAACTTAAGACAATTTTGTAAGAAACTATTTTACATGTAAAATAAACATTAGGACTAAAGGGCTGGAGGGAAAACTTCTATCAACTTTGCTGGGTTAGGTATAGCAGGTGGAGGTGGAGGGTGGAGTGCAAAAAAAAACATTCATACCTTGCATGTATGAAAGCTTTTCTTTGAAATTTAAATCTGTGCTATAAATGGAATAGTTTATTTAACGGAATGTCCATAGGAAATTAAAGTATACATTAGAAACATAAATTAAAAATAAAAATCATTAGGTACATAAGTGTTATTAACAAACATATAACATTAACAAACATATGGAATAAACAGAAATATAAAACATTTCAAAATATGACTACTGTATGTACTAAAGTATTATCAGAATAGTGAGTATTCGTGATTTGAGATTCAATGAAAATAATTATAAAATAAATTGCTAAGTGATGGACGGAACAGTGTGGTGACACTCCATGTGCGATGAAGGGGCCTAGAGTGCTATTTTCTTGGCTTCGAGAGCAGGGACTTGGAGGAGTGGTACGCTGGAGAGGTCGACCAGCTCTCTGGCAACTAGAACTATCATAATATCTTTCAAGCTATTTGCTCCATAAATTTGGAAATTAAAGAAATATGGATAGAAAAAAGATAGAGAGAAAAAAAAGAAATATAAATAAAAAAGAAAGATAGATAGAAACAAAGATATACATTTATAGTTAAATAATTAATTATATTTCGCAAAAAATCGCAACACCAACTTCTACCATGTACGGAATTCGAATAGTTTGCACAAATCAATGTGACATCCATGTACATTACATTACATATGATTTATCAAAAACGGCTCAGCCGATTTCGATTAAATTTAAATGGGACCACCTTGGAAGTATTCCTTTTTATACTAAAAAATAATTTTTCAAATCAGTTCACAATTGGTGAAAATATTGATGAACTCCTTTTTGGAAGTCTGCAGAAAAGAAAGATAGAAGAAAAAGATGAAAGAGAGCACACAGTTTATTAAGGAGTTATTAGGCTTTGTGACATCTGGATGACAGAGACAACCATTTTAATAGGTTTCCTTAACAAATATGGAATTCCAGTTAAACAAAAGTAATACAGTAAATTACCTACGCAATAAGCTCCCACAATAGTGGATGGAACAGCAAACAACTAGAACTAGATCGAGAAAAGGGGAAAGGAAGGAAGAATGGGAACTGCAGTGGGATATTACAGTTTCCATCAATTTTTTTAAACTTGTATTGTTTTGAAGATATGATCCATTAATAACTCTACCCTTGGCTGTTATTAGGTTGTGTTAGTATGTTACTTAAGATTGCAGTTTGGTATTTGTTTTGTCTTTGCCATGAAATGATAAAGAGTATGATAAGAGACTTCATAGGCACTAGATTGTACTGTATTAGTAAGTGAAATGACTAACAGTTGAATCATATAGTTACCAAGATGTGCTGCCTTTAGCATCGCTTGTCCATATTCAATGGCTCCACCAGATTTAAATGTCAACTTAAACCTGACAGACCCCATGAAGTTGCCATTGGGCTGAGCTTCCACTTTGCCCTTGATGTAGTTAGCTCCAAACATTGGTTGTTCCACAGATACCTAAAACAATAGTAGTGGTTGATTTCATTTAATTTGTAATAAAATTTAATTAGCACAGAACAGAAAGGAATGGTACAGGTTAAATAAAAAAAATTAACTAATGCATGTAATTAGGTTTATTTTTATTGTATGTATTATAAGAAGTATTTGTGTATGCCTATTATTATGTAGTGTATTTTATTGTTTTTGGATATTTATAGCTTTACATTATTCATTTATGTTTACACCACCGTCCACGTCAATTACATGTTTCCACACAGTAGAGGTTGTCTGGAAGAAATCGCTTTTAGCGATAAGACCGCCTTTTGTACCATTCTTCTGTCGTTATTTATTTTTCTGTTTTTTTTTTACTACTTGTGGTGTCAATAAAGTGTTTTTGTATTGTATTGTATTGTAATTAAATATCTTAAGTAATAAATAATCTAGTTTATTTAAGTAATATTAGCTTAAGGAACAACATTATTGTCACAAATTAATTATTATTATTCTTTTCCATTTGCAGCATAAATATGTTAGCAAGCCAACTAAAATCAAATCCATCTAAACCCCGTGGCTCTACTGCTTGGCTCAACTCTTAAGTTATAGCAAAATTTACTTTAGGATTTTTCGCATGATGATGGAAATAAATAAGTTCATAAACTCACTTATTTTTGGTATGACGTATATGTAAAGTAAATAAAAAAAAGAAGTAGAAAAGAATATAAGATGAAATATCGGTTTTCCAGTATAATTCTAATTTAAAATGACTGCCTAGAATAGTATCCATTTTTATAATACACAGGCTACAATCTTAGTCTTAGATTGAGTAGACAATATTTTCCACGCCTTATTTTGCGTCATCTATGTCAAGGGTCAAGCTCAAGGATCACCAATTACTTTTTGTAGGGTCCATTTTTCAAATAATATGACCACTGTAGTCCACAAAGCCCTAGTATTTAATAAAACACAAATATTATCGAGAACTTAACCTTTCATAGATTTATCACTCCCAAAAACATTTGCAACTTTGTTATTCCTTTCACAATCAGCCCCCCTACCGCCTAAGCAATAGCAATCGTAATAGCAATCGTTTATGACTTCATTTTAGTCATTTGGCACCGCCTATGTGACGTTAGCCATCAATTGCTTTGCGCGGATTGCGAAAACAATGGTTGAATGAACAACTTTGATGGCTAACGTCACATAGGCGGTGCCAAATGACTAAAATAAAGTCATAAACGATTGCTATTACGATTGCTATTGCTTTAGGCGGTAGGGGGGCGGATACTAACTTGATGCAGATACTAAATGAAGGTCTGTCATTTGATAACCCCTGATCTAGGCTAATACACTTACTTAGTAGGCACATATGCCCATTCGCACATATACACATGCCCATACATAGACACATAAGCACATATACAAATAATATTACATCAGCATGAATTTACTTAGCTTCATTTCAGAGTAGAGAGTAAGTTAGTTGTTATAGGCCGGGTGACTAGCCTTAGTGTCATTTTTGAAGCCACCTGAAGGCCTCTGACATGGCTAACCGCTTAAAACAACCGGGACCTACAATGTAACATGTCATCTGAGCCATGTAGAGCTCGGTTGTAACATACCACACATGGTTACTCATATGAAGACTGACTATGCTGAATGTTGCTTAACTTCGATGATTGCTAATAGATAGTTATTACAAACATAAAATTTTTGACTCACCTCTTGAAGGGAAATGAAAGGAAAACTGAATGACCTCATCGGCTCAGATGGATTTTTGGAATTGAATATCATTCTGTGTGTGGTGAGATACATCCGACCTTGTTTGGTGTTTTTAAATTCAACTGCATCATTGCCATAAAACTCGACCGAAACATTGTCGGAGAATAAGATGATACTGAAATAGGAAATAACTGCTATAGCCACAATATATAAAAGCACAAAAGGAGTTAATACCAAGTAGGATGTTACTAGAGGTCATAACAGCTCCAATAATTTATTTGTATTGGAAACTGCAACTGACAACAACACAAAATATTTCTTTAAATATCATCCATTCACATCCAACAAGAAGGATCTATAGTTATTTTACAATAGGTACATGTAGATACTTTAAAACAGAATTTCTCCTTGACTGATAATTTGTTTTTAGACTATTAACTTTAGAGCCGTGGTGGTCTAGTGGTTGTAGCACTGGCCTGTCATTCTTAAGGTTGTGGGTTCAAATCTCGGTCCCGTACCAATGAGTTTCTTTGGAACTTATGTACGGAATTTCACACCATTGGCTTTTCGGTGAAGGAAAACATTGTGAGGCAACCTGCATACGTCCATGGAAGAAATTAGATGAAGTATGTGAATCCACCATCCCGCACTGGGCCAGCGTGGTGGATATGGCCCAATCACCCTTCGTGGGTAGGCCTACGTCCTTCAGTGGACTATTAAGAGGCTGGTGCATGTGCATTTAGACTATTAAATTAATTTGACACTATGAAAATCTAAAACAGTATGAAGATCTGGATAAAAAAACCCTAAAATACCTTTATGCTAGTGATAGAATTTATGAGATGGGTAGTGGTTCTGGAGAATACCCTGAACATACATAGAATATAAAAATTATAAACAAACAAGAGCTGCACTCTCCATAACATTTCTGTGAGTACAGAAGCTTAAATTAGTTTCAATCTGTTGAGCGACTGTATCTCATTTCTTTTCACCAATGATTTCTACAAACTTCGTGAATAGGTCGGAGAATATAATTGCCTGTTTTAGGGTGCGTTCCAAAACATTTAGCTGTTTGTCGGGTGAATTTTACCGGATGAATTTTGGTTTCGGAACTAGGCCGTAAAGGGTGAAAATCACACGGAGCGAATTATGTTTTGGAACGATCTTGGAAAAAAGAGTTGCCTAAGTGTTACCATTTATGCAATAAATGTTCCTTTTGTTTCTTTACCGATACTTTTTCTAAATGGTTGATTTTTTGTTTTTATTTATGTAGGTCATCATTTCCTAAAATGGTATATAAATTCTCAGTAAAAATTCTTCTGTCAATAGGTACTTATCATGAAAATCATCCATTTTCTAAGAAAATGTTACTCTTCGATCTGTCGTACGTTTAAATCGTACAAAAGCTCTGGTAGCACCGGAAATAGCATCGATCGGCGCGCGAAATTCAGTTTTTCTTAGGTTTTATGTCAAGATGTGTATGTGGAGATACATTACAGTCTGTTCACGGTTGTTTTGCCTCTGATATTTGTCACTGTCTCTGCCTAGTCATTACACACAATCACAGGTTAGAGAGAGACACAGTTATAAGTATCAGAGAAAGCTATTTCACGTAGCTGTGAACGGACTGTACTCATGTATAGTCATTTTGGTAAAAATAAGTAGTTTTGACTTAGTATATACATAAAATCCGAAATAGTGAAGTCTTTATAAAAAACTGTATCAACCTGATAATTTCTAGTTGAAGAGAATTTGAATTTCGCGCGCTGATCGAGGATAAATGCCCAAAAAGGTCTTTAATTAACAACATCATTAACTTTTATATAATAACTAATTTGATCTTTATCTAAAATGCTTATAATATTTTGCCGTCACAGAACACCTAGTTTAGTGTGAATTGGAATTATAATATTTTCAATTTATTTTTCCTCAACCGATTGTTTTCATTATAACTTCTCTTGTTACGTCAATTTTGACAGCCGAGTGAAATTCAACTCTGATTTTACCAGGGTGAATTATTTCAACTGTCAGGTGGAATTTCACTCTGTCGGAGGCGTTCCAAACACTAGAGTAAAATTCACCGTTGCGTTTCGGAACCAGCATCGAGCGAATTTCACCCTTCACCGAGTGAATATTGCCTGTTTTGGAACGCACCCTTATATGATAAGGTACATTTTGATACCATAGCAAGAAAACATGATAAAACTAGATGGTTCTGATGTACATTGACAAAAACAGTCTTAACAGAATGTTAGGTAGGCTTCTAATGGTATTTCTCGGAAGTTTCATATGTTTTATAATTATAAAATCATCTAGTTGATGATAGAACAACGTAGAAGCTTCTATGCGATAATAATCAATGAGACAAATAGCGGTGACTCACCATTCCCCTGCGTGAATCAATACGCCGTGATCAGCGTGAGCAGTATTAAGCGACATTTTCTATATTTTCATACGTTATATTTTAATATCTCTACGAGAAGTAAACGAAGCGGCTTAAGAATTATAAAGACTTAAAAACTGCAAATTACAACTTGCTCCAATAAGCAACTTTTCCAATACAAATAAATTTTGACATTTGACAGTAGCAAAAACACAACGAAAGGCCAAGCGAAAGGCTGACACCGCTGACACTGCTGCTGTCAGTGACAGCAGTGTCAGCCTTTCGCAAAAATAATTAATTTCAGGGGCGCGTTTACGCAATCCAGATAATGTTAATCATCGTCATCATCATCAGCTTATTTCGGCACACTGCAGGGCATAAGCCCCCTCCCCCTTTCGCCAACCATCCTTGTCATGTGCCAGTCTCATCCAGGTGTTGCCGCAAAACTTTTAGATGTCATCACGCCACCGTTGTAAGGGTTTACCGGGACTGCACTTCACGTCACGGGGTAAATTTTTAGGCTGGATAAAAAATATTCTGAGGGGCGTCCGTGAACGGCGTTATAGCTCTAAACCATTGCTCTCAAATCTACAACAAACTAATCACATCTGTCAAACTCTTGAACGATATGTCAAATTCGATTCGATGACAACTAGCTGACCAATCAGAGACAAGATAAAAATCTACCTAAAAACCTCGATAAAACTTAGCCTAATCAGGAGAAAAGAAAAAAAGTCAGAGAAAACTGTCCGTCAGAGTGCGTAAACGCACCCCAGTCTTTCATTGCCATCTCTTTCTTTATGTGTGTCATCCACATGGCTTCATACGCTTTCAGTAGTAGTGCGGTAGCCGCAGCCAAATAGGCAGCCCCGGCCTTTTACATGCGCAACCAAAAATTGAAACATTTATAAATATTAAAATAATATTAGAGATTTATTAGATTATTAGAGATTTATCTATAATATATTATTATAGATAAATCTCAGCTCTAATCTAAATCAAGACACAAAAGACAATAAAACTTTGGATTTGCGTCACATCATTCGTTCACATCTGCGTGAGGCTTTAAGGCTCCATCAAACACAAGCGGTACGAGCGGTAGAGCGGTACGAGCGGTAAAGGGCGGTACCCTTGGCGGTGAGCCCTTCTTAAGGCTCCTTCACACACAGGCGGTACGAGCGGTAGAGCGGTACGAGCGGTAAAGGGCGGTACGGCGGTACGGCAGTACCTGCACACACTGCCGCGGGCGCGGTCCGCCCGCGCGTCCGGATGCCACGCGGTACACGCGGTACGGGCGCGGGCATAGTTTTGCTACTGAGCACTAGATGGCACTACCTTTCAAAGTTCTGTGTCGTGTGGCGTCATGCCGGTAGTTCTAATAGTGATGGGACAGTATTTTAGAATATGATAAAGTTATCGAAATTACATAATTACAAAATAATTTTCTACTACGTGGACACACGTAGGTAGTAATATTTAATTTGCTTTCTTTGCAATTCTCGAATCATCAGCAACTCTAGAAATAGATTTAAATACACGCATGTATATGATTAGCAGGAATGTCCATTAGGGGGACATCTTACAGACGGTTTCTAACTCGAAACTAAAAAATGCTTGTCATACCGCTCCCAGAGACTGATAAACTAAAAACAATCCAGCTGTGCAAGAAGAGGTGATTCAGACCATCACATATGAACAACTTTTACTATGGTGCTAATCCGGAATAGAGAAATATCAGCTGTTTTATACATATTGTTGATTGCAATTATGTGTGGAACAGCTAAGTTTTTCTCGTATTCTATGATGTTAGAATGGCTCTAACATAGAATAGAAAGAAAATAAATCTATACATACTACCTACTAATTACTCTTAATAAATTAATTAATAGAAACAAGACATTTATTGTATTTTTATTAATATTTCTGAAGGCGTAAGTAAATCAAACAATAATAATTTGTTTATCCATAGTTACACAAAGCATATTTAAATGTGTATTGTTACTACAATGTCTAATCATAAATGCATCTTTATAGTCCTTGGTGGGTGCTTATGCAGTCTACTATCTGTAGAACTACTAGTTATTACCATGCCGCAACTCAATTTTTCTCGTCTCTTCACCGTTTACTATGAGAAAACGAAATTAAAAAAAAGGTCGCGGTTAATTGTATAAAATCCACAGAAGAGAGAAGGAAATAGAAAGGATATGTGGAGGGGGGTTTGTAGCCACTATCACGAGTGTATACTCATGATACGTGAACCGTCATTTTGACACATTGCCGTCATGTCGTGAGACATTTGCCGTCACAGTCGTTCAAGATATTTCAGAGGTAATTTTTGCCCAAAAATGCCGGTTCGCGCTATTGTAACGTGTCGAATACAGAGCAAAGACTTTAGTTTACAAAAAGGAGGAATATCCTTCCAATAGCAAGTCTTAATTGTGGGCATTTTTTTATATAAATGTTATCTTTTACTGCCTAGAATTTTGTTGATAGTGGTGACAAAACTTGCAAACATTTTATCGACATCGATAAATTTTGCTACTAAGTTAATAATATGTCGGAATAAAAAAAATATCGATGTCAATATAATTATTTTAATTTCAAATGTTTTGTAATTATAGCATATTATAATCAAAAAAATTTATCGATATTGATAAATTTTGATAGTAATTTAATATTATCGAAATTAGACATTTATTGTTATCTGCATATTTAGTAAAATATTTGTGATTGTGGTGTACTTTTTAGTAATATATAATTGTATTTGCACCACATTCTAACTGTTATACTACTTATGAATAAAAGTTCCCAGCTGGGCTAGGCCAGCGTGATGGCGATGTATATAGGTATCTGTCACTTTTTCACACGTTGAAAGATTTCTTTTTGTGGCTTTTCGTGGTCGCATGCTGGACCAGAACTGACAAAGAGTAAATGGCTGGACGACATGACTGGATTCCTACATTTTTTTTTTGGAAAAGTGATTGCTCACATAATAAAGATACCTGAAGCCACCTTCAATACCTCAAATAGAAACCGTAATTATACATTCGATGATAAGGTATACACATAATATATTCTGTAATAGAATTAATGGAAGACGTGTTTAGTGTTTTGTTAAAATATGAGTTATTTTGGGGGTGATTTGCCTTTGAATTAAATTACATTTTATTTTGACGCGTGCTTGAAAATATAATCTGATTTTATTTACATAATCGGCCTTGTGGGAGTCGCGCACGAAGGATGCTGTACTATTATTCAGTAAAGATTTACATTTTCTGAAGTACCTACCTAATACAATTTTATAGTTCATATAAAAAATTTTGGTATGTCTAGGTATAACGGTTCCGTTTTTAAAAGATATCTATAATTATAATTATATTGACTTAAGAGACGCTAAAATTGAAAAGATGTAAACGAATCACCTCGAAAAATCTCCCGCTCACACAAGCACGCGCTCTCACTCGGCCACGTAACCATTTACGTATACATTCAGCTAATCCAATGATTCAATTATAGAGCTCCAAACTAGAACAATTTGATTGTAATAAAATTATTCTGCTTCTTTTAAATATTGGCGTCGCATGGAATATGTATTTGCCAGTGTTAAGTGTAAGTTCTATTATGATGTTATGATAATTACTACTATTGTTACATGTAATTATGGTGTTGTTTATTAAAATGTTTCTATTATGATATTATCATTTTATAAATAGTCACAGTCGTAGGCAGCACAAAAATCTAGATACAATTGATTATTTTTTGCCAACAATGGCATTTGGCCGACTTCCACCGTTTACGAAATCCAAATAGTTCGCAGGAATTGATGTGGCATCCATGTAGTAATTTTTAACACTATTGTTGATTTTACATTTTTTTCATTCAGCTGACTTCGATATCATTTAAATGACATCAGTTAGGGTGTACTTGTATACCATTTCAAAATTAAAATAAAAAATAAAACGGTCCATAATTGGCGAAAATACCGCTGAAAATATACAAAAACATACATACAGACGAACATAGTAGGTAGTATGTAAGTAAGTTCGTATAGGCCGGGTGGCTAGCCCTGGTAGGTAGTAGGTATCTACCTTCACTTTTTGGAAGTAGGTAAAAAGTCACTGTCACATCTAAGTCATGCCTGAGTAAAGCAGTAGCGAATTTACTAATAGCGCCGCCCTTTATGGAGTTTTTGTAACAACACAAAAAATCACGTTACACAATACATTATTTTGTCTACACTATTGTACGTAATTCAGCTCATAATCTTCGAAATAGCACAAATTTTCACATATTACCACTGATAGAAACACAAGTTTTATAAATTAATACAATACGGCGCGTTGACATGATTTTTCAGTGTTTATTCCAAAGCTTCCTAAATACTAATAAAACTGCACAATCATTATCATCAATTATACACTATATAGATTCAGTTACATATTCCCAAGGAAGTTTCATACGAGAACTGGAATGATTACGAGCATCCCAAAAACGTTCCGAAGAGTAAAGCACCAACATTGGAATATATCTCTTTCTACTAGTGTATCCATACAGTAATTTCATTTAATAGGACAATCCACAAAACGCTAAGTATATACCGTCGAAAGGTCAATAAAAGAATGAGGGAAATAATTTATATAAAATTATTTCAGGTGGGATAAATCTGAAATTCAAATATTATTATAAACAGGGTCATCTGCTTACCCTGTATTAATTAAAAATGATTGCTTGATTAAGACCATTTTTAACAACGTTTACTATGAGACCAACCCGAAATTCGAGAAAAAAAGCAGCTGTTTCATGCAAAACTGAAACTCGAAATCGACAAAATGTATGTAACAGCAGATTTTTTTTCTCAAATTAAGGTCTAGTCTCAAACTATAGCCTTATTTATAGTAAACCTCCTTTCGGCTGAGTACATCAGTTCATTGTAATATTATCTCTACACCATCATCTTAATGCCCTCAGCGCCTCCCACCCGCTAGTAGACATCTTTGCCGACGAATGGACAACAATAATTGCTAAAAATATTTTTTCATTTGCGAAGAAGTCAAATTGTGATCTCAAAATATTCCTAAAATTTAACGGTAGGTATAGTTAGCGTAAAAAAATAATAACACGTTGTTGTTCTTATAACTTTTAATTCATGTTTGTATTTATTCTGTTCTATTTTATGTATTTTTTTAATTCGTAGTCTTTAAGGATAAAAAATATAAAGCCTAGTATTAAGTGCTGTAAGTTACATTTTCTATAAATAAACAAATTGAAAATCTCGACTCGCTTTTGACCAGTTTTGCTCATATTTACAAATCTTGTTAGAATATACTAAACCATCTTGCGAAATATCATAAAAATTAGCTGATAAATAGCGCGACAGCAAATTATATCTACCCGTAGTTACCGAGCTGTACTAGTTACTAAGTACAACACAGTTCATAATTTTGCTATTATACAAGAAAAGTGCATAGTTCATAGAAGTAGGTTCTTAATTGATTACAATGACTTACTAACGTACGTAGTACAGATTATTTATAAGTAGTAATTACTTCTCTCTACAACCTCACATTCCCGAAATGTTTTGTTGTTATTGTCACCCTACACAAGAAATTTGTAAATAAACCAAGAAAGTTACCTAAAAAATGAAATTCCACAACCAGCATAAGCTTCACTATTACCAACCCTTGCCCTTAACGCAACAATTTTTCACCATTTTTCAACTTATAAAAATATTAAGCAGCAAGCAGAATTACGACTTTTGCATAAATTATTAGCCTTATTGTTTTAGGAAGTGCCATAGGTGCGGCCGTGCGTAGTTGGTAAATTACTACTAATTCTACTAATATGAAAAAACAGTTTTTGTATTGCAAAAATAATTACGTACCAATATTAAAATTAGAACATTATCGAACTTATTACGTTAATTAGAATACATTTTATGCCAATCTATTTATCAACATGTACGATTAAATGCGATTTAATGATTACCAGATGTAGGAGATAATCTACCATCCAATAGTTTTATTAATACTGGTAAGTTTCGAGAAAGAGACAACGCCCACCAGTTGTTGCTGTCCTGCTCGGAATGTTTTTCCCATTTGATAAGTAAGAAACAAATGTGAACCTTTTTCGTATAGAAAGAAAGTACATTTTTCTTTTTTAAATTTTGCTTCGTAAGCTTTCCAGTTCTCGTATGAAACTTCCTTGCATATTCCATATATTATGCAAAAAGTATAAAATCACGTTGTCGATAAAATTAAACTGCACAATCACATCGCCCATCACTATCTAAATGCCAAAAAATAACTGTGATACCCTATTCAAATTCGAGATTGGCCCATTATTTTTTTTTTGGCTTGGCATGTTGGTGCATTTGCCATTGTGATGTAACATTAATAAAATAAAGTGTATTTAATAACTTAAACACGGCATTTAAATTATGACAAAATTAATGTTATGGGCTTAACGTATCTTGGTGATGTGACAGAAATTATACTACGCTCTATTTTAAAGTAAAAAAAATATTTCCGAAGCTAGTGGAAATTGCACAGTTATTGTGCAGATATTTTACAGTGGTAATACATACTTGGCGACAGCGGTTTTCATTGAAAATTGTCATCGATTTCCTTTCTAAATAAAGTAGTTCGCTCAAAGTAGTTCGCTGTTCTGTGATAAAATCACAATTGACCGCAATAGCACCATAGAGCTGTTGGGGCTCCATCCAAACTCTTTGGTTATGTCAAACTTCAGTCAAAAAGAAAAATCAGCTGTTTTATACATTTTGTTGATTCCGAACGGCAATTATGATTTTTTTCTTGTTTTCTGAGTGGGCTACATACTAAAAGTTGTTCATAATGATTGTCTTACGTCACCGCTATTCGGCTTAGTATAGGACAAGCAAATGATCTGTATAACTACAAAGAAGTTCGATAGTAAGAATACAGCTAGTTTCTACTTAGTAGAAACTAGTATTTCTAAAAGCTTTTATTTAATTTGCAATGTATGTATGAATTACTATCTAATCTTTCTTATAAATAAAATTATAGGTATTATCTTTTAATTATATCTAAAAAAATTGGTAAGTGAAATAAACGAGTGTAACAAGTGACGTAATTTTGATAAATTGTTCACATTCTTAAAACTGTCACATCACTATTGGTACTACCGGCATGACATCTAGTGCTCAGTAGCATAACCCCCGCGCCCGAACCGCCCGCCCGCCGTACCGCTCGTACCGCGTGGCGACCGCGTGGCGACCGGACGGGCGGGCGGACATGCGGTCTAGGGTTGCCACTAAATGCTGTAAATTGTACGATGAATATACACAACCTCAAATATAACAGCGTTACTTTGCCAAATGAATATACAGATGGTGGTTAGAGATTGAGATGAAACTTTGCAATAATATAGCTTATATATCAGAATAACACATAGGCTATAAAATTATAATGATATATTGCGTATGCGGGCGAAGCCGCGAGTAAAAACTAGTATACAATAAATGATAGATCATTCTCAGTAAAACGTCGCAATGGACCGAACGCGGTATTTCACTCGCACCCGCTAACACATATATCCCTCGCGCTCGTACCTACATTAGACTTTTGATGTGTCTGGCAACATAAAGGAACTACTGAAACTGTCTGGCTATTGAGAAAACATCATTTGATAGTTCTCCTAATAACATATATAAATTGCAGCTTTTATACTATATCGTAAGTATAGTAACAATTAAATATACTTTAAGGGTGTCTGGCGGAGGGTTGCAACCGTACGAAGTGTCTGGCATTCAGCAAGGTGACTTCTAGGATTATTATAAGTAAAATATGTAAAAACTGAGTTTTATACTTTACCGAATTCAACACACAATTTTACACACCTTTATTACCTGATACCTGCGAAAGCCACCGCGACCCAAGTTTCATAGACGGGGTTCGTTCTTACCTGTGTTGGGGACATACTTTGAGAAACTTACAGCTTTTATACTTTACCGAAGGCCTGGGGGCCGCTGGCTCTTGCTCTATTATAATTATAACTGATTAATTTTGGCTATCCCTAAGAAACCTGAAAATTTTTCGGGATAATAATAGTTCCAATAATAAAACATGTCGTGTGCTTTCTACATACCCGTTTCCATTCGTAACCTTTCAGCTCCTTGGCTGTAATCGATGCTTTTTCACCAACTTTATTATTCCTTTATCTGACTCCTAAGGAAGTTTTTTATGGAAAATTCAGAATAACAGGAAGAACCATATTTTTTATTAAGTATCAAAAGCATCTTTACAAAGTTTCATGTTAATCAGTACAGGAAATAAAAAGTTACATGCAAACGAAAAGAGCCCGTTTTACCCCGTAAGAGGTCGATTTTTCAAAATTTTCATCCTTTATGCTTCATGATGTTGTACGATGTACGTATATTCTAAATTTCAAGTTTATGTCATCGATGACTTGGGCTGTGGCCTAAACTGATTAATATTGGCTATCCCTCAGGAACCCTACAGATTTTCCTGGATATTATTAGTTCCTGTATTGAAACCTGCTGTGTGCTTTCTTCATACCACTGGTTGGATGTAATAGACGCTTTTTTCACCAACTTTAGGACCTTATTTGACCCCTTAGATAAGGAAAATTCGGAAAAACAGGAAAAACGTAACTTTTATTTTGTTTGAAAAGCATGTATACGAAGTTTCAAGTCAATCGGAACAGGGAATAAAAAGTTACATACAAACGAAAAGGGCCCGTTTTACCCCCTTAGAGGTCGAAAGTTCAAAATTTTCGTCCTTAGTGCTCCATTACGTAGTACAATGTAACTATATTCCAAATTTCAACGTTATATATTTAGGGGTTTGGGCTGTAGGCTGTCTGTCAGTCAGTCACTCAGGGAAGCCTTTTATATAATAGATGATGCGAGTCAATCATCATTATTATAAGACCAATAGTTAATTTAAGACAAATTTCTTCAATAACTTGAGTTATTCCAATCCAATAATTACCTATTATTCCAATAATTAAACTAAAAAGTAGCGTGAAAATCAGTTGATGCAGGCACTTTTAATTTGGAATTCGTGAAAAATAATCAGCTTTTTCATACATTTTGTCGATTCTAACTTACAATTTTGTAGGTAGGTACGTTTCAAATGTTACAATCTTTAAATATAGTGGCAAATAGTCAAAGGTTACAATGATGTACCTCACTTGTAGTTACAGTATGTATTGCTACCTACTGTGTATAAACACGCTATATTGTATCTATTAGGATCTGTGTAGGTATTGGCCGAGTCATACAAGTCGGAGGATGAAAAGTTAGCTACAAGCTGCGCAATATCCAATCCTGACTGAAGCTCACTTATGGCTGCGCGTTGATTGGGTTTCGCGCAGCTCGTAACTAACTTCATATCCGCCGACTTGTATGATTTGGCCTATAACAAAGTTGGGCAATATGAAAATTAGAAGTAAGAACTTCTAATTACTAATTACGATTAAATACATATTGTAGTTACCAATAGCAATCACGATTTCAAATTACATAAAATAATCAAAGTAGGTAGTTAAATATTTTGATTAATAACTAATCATTGTAGTTGCAATCACGATTGCTCAATTAATTTTTTTAAGTCAATCATTTAATAATTTATTTATAATGAACTATCGGTTTTCAATATGTGCATATTGTAGTGTTGCAGTAGGGACTAGTTTGGCCCCACGTTGGGCGCCTAACTGTGGTGCAGCAGCCTACTTTTCATTTTTACCACCTGATGATCATAATCATAGATCTTAGTCATATTATATCTAGGTATATCAAATTTTTTTTGTGTGCCTAATACTAAGTACCTATCTATATATTAACACTTGTTCACGTACTCTATAAAACCGATAGTACTTTCAGAAGAACAATTTTTAAATCATAAAATAATTCAAATATTGTTGACTCTGTGGAACTGCATTTCTTAATAAATTAATCTTTCATTAATAAATATTTATGGAGCATAATTTTGTAAAAAGCTTACACTTACTATTACTTCTAAGCATAAAAAACAACTTCCATATTTTTTCATATTATAGTCAGTAATGCCGAAATGTTCTCTTAAAAGAATTTTTAGTACTCTGCAAGACGGGCTCCTCGGAGACCTAGTGCAAAGTGCGGCGTACTTAATTTATAATACTTGACTATGGTGCCGAGTAACAATACTGCTTCCTTCTATAAAATAAGCAATACTGTAACTTCAACTTCAAATTTTGTTTGTGGCTTCTGGTATTTCACAATTTCGCCAATATCTTGTGTAGTACTGCCATCAAACGTAGGTAGATAATTTGTACGGAGTCTAATGATAAACTGTATTTGTTAGTTAACATTACCGTGCCAGAATTGTTAAAACTGTCAAAAATTAATTTCTTATCCATTCTTATCCAAAAATCTTTAGTACGTAAAACACAAATTTTTGCAGTACAAGTACTTCATCTATGAAAAACAAAGTTTTAGATATGAAAGAAAACCAACAAGTTAAATTACTTACTTAAATTGTTTTTGTTTGTAACTAGAAGTAGTAGGTATTTAATTATATTTCTTATATTAACTCATTAGATACATTTAAAAAAAAATAAGTACATTGAACTTAAAAATTAGGTACTTAGTAGCAATAGGTATTTGAGTGGTCCCGTGTTAATTTAAGGGCTTGGCGAGAGTTGGAGATATAATTAAGTCATTTTTATCTTAAACTATTTCCAACTATACATGTGACAGAAGCCAAGTACTTATACACAAATAAATCTGTAATATCTGGCATCACTGCGGACGAACTGATCCACCTGACGCGGCACCCCATATCGGACCTCCCGACAAGCCACGCGCATGCGCGACAGAGTGGGACGTATTCAGGACATACTTTTTTGTATATTTTTTGTGTGGGACGATTGAAAGGTGTCCACAGTGAACAGAGATACATCTACTTGAGACTAGTATGTAGTAGAGTCCAAGAAATAGGTACTTAGTTTTGTATTAAATAAAGCTAAATTACCATTCACTCACTGACTCATATAGATAGTTGTTTAGAGGGATGGAGAAGTGGTGGGGAAAAAATAAAAATTTATCGGTAGGAAAAATCCCAAAATCTTTAAATCTCAACTCTTCAACCTAGACCTCTAAGGGATCTCAGAAACGGAGAGGTTTAGGGGTATACTGTTTCAACTAAATAGAGAGTACTACCTTGGTAATTTTTGGAAAAATGAAAAAAAAAACATGGCTCCCATACAAAAAACATGGCCGCCATACAAACTTGACATGCTTATAACTTCGAAACGGTTATACTTAGGTATGAACTGTTTGAACAAAAGTTGTAGCCAATCGATAGGGACAACTGCTAGGGATGGCAGAAATTCAAAATGGCGGATCCAAGATGGCCGCCATTTTTCAAAATGGTCCTAGGGGCTTGAAATTTTGCATTCGGGAGTTTCTGAGGTCGCCTACTACGAATCTGAAATCAGTTTTTGATATATTTTTTTTAAAGATGGCCGCCATACATTGCATCTTTTTCATTTTTAGATAGTTGTTTTGAGAAAACTATTAGCAGTAACGAAAAACTGATTGCAGATTGGTATATAAATTGCATTTTAGTTTAAGGAAAAAAATGGTAAAATTTCGGAAGGTCAATTCCTCGTATTGGCCCCCAACGGATCTCAAAAACGGTGGGGTTTAGAGAGTACTTTCTTGACAACATATTAAGTACTACTTTGGCACTTTTTGAAAACTTTAAAAAAATCATAGCTCCCATACAAAATAACATGGTCGCCATACAAATTAGTCGTTGTACTTAGGTATGAAATTTTTGAACTGTAGTTGTAGTCAATCTACTAAGCTGATTTAGAATTTTTTCATTTCTGGAATTTTTATTTAATACCTAATGATAATTGCTATGTATTATACTTATTCAAAAAAGTGACGTCCGATGCCATTTTTGAAATCTA
Source organism: Hypomecis punctinalis (assembly GCA_949316475.1). Taxonomy (NCBI): domain Eukaryota; kingdom Metazoa; phylum Arthropoda; class Insecta; order Lepidoptera; family Geometridae; genus Hypomecis; species Hypomecis punctinalis. The sequence goes on along the minus strand of OX438810.1, from coordinate 9,658,874 downwards.
CACCACCAAAAATCTAGCAAACTACACCTATGACGACTTTTTGCAAAAACTCACGTCTGCCATCTTTAATTCTAAAATAGATGCTATTTTTGAAATCTACAACTCAAAAAAATTAAAAACAACACCCATGACGGCTTTTTAATAAAAGTAACGTCCGCCATCTTAAATTCCAAAATAGATGCCAATTTTGAAATGTCACACAATTTCTCACTAATTATCACTGATAAAAACACAAGTTTGACAAAATAATACAATAAGGTGGCCGTTTTCTGCGTTCGCGCCAAAACTCCCAAAATTGACACTATCGGAAGAAAAACTCGACAACAGCCACGGAATCGCGATATTTTTCATGTACCTATCTTTCTAACTCATGCCATATATCAATGCATTCAGATTTCCACGATCCTAATAATAAGTAAGTAATAAGTACCTACATTGACCATTATATTATTTAGTTACCAAAATGTTGTAATACAATAATTATATTAAAGTAGGTACATATCTGTGAACACATTCCCATCCTCGCTCGCAAACGAAAAAGGTCCATCCTCAATACGTCCCACTTCCTTGCGCCCACCACGTCGCTTGTCGGGGAATACCCGAGTACGTACCAACTAGGCAGTCTTGTAGGGGTGGTATACGTGTGTTGTTCAGTGTTGCCACTGAACATTGTGAGGCGGCCATGTAAGTATGTACGGTAAAAAAAGGCATTTTATAACGAAGTCCCAAATGGAAATTCCAATGGAATGTTGAACTAGTAGGTATGCATAGCAACGAATTGAAAGTCAAAAGTGGCAGTTCACGATGGCATTCTTAGCTGTTTTTGAGCTATCCGAAAGGTGAATGAAAACAGTTTAAACTGCAATTTTTGCTTACACATTTCCAAGCGATCGGGTAGCCTATTGATAAAACGTCAATAACTATCACATTCAGCGTTAAGCTAGAAACATACTATCGGACGCGGCTTACGGACGCGACTGACAGCCGCGACCTAGACTATGAAATTACACTGAGCCGTGCACACTATCGGACATAAGTCGCGGACGTCACCTTTGGACGACCTTGAGCATTCGGACGTCCGAGAGCGATCTGGCACACCGGATGTTTTAAGACTGTGCACATTGCTAAGTCGCGGCTGTCAGTCGTTTCCGTCAGCCGCGTCCGATAGTATGTTTCTAGCTTAACGCTGAATGTGATAGTTATTGACGTTTTATCAATAGGCTACCCGATCGCACCTAGTGTATGGTGAAGAAATATCAATCATCATCAATCAAAAGGTTTTAATTGACATAAAATAAGATACCCACATGAAAAATAGTGAAGCCTCTGGTTCCCGAACTAGCCAGAGGCTGAACCACGGGAACCAGCGTCTTCTTCTATATTTACAACAAATTATGACATTTTAGGTACTAATAAGATACCTAAATGAAAATAAGATGCCTACATGAAAAATAATGAAACCTCTGGTTACCGAACTAGCCAGAGTTTGTACCACGGGATCCAGCGTCTTCTCTTATATTTACGACAATTTAGGTTTCTATTTCTAATATTACTTATCTAAAATTTCGTTTGAAATTATTATAGACCTAATTTATATTTTACTTAAATACAAGTGTAAATAATATTATCAACCAGATACATAATACTTACCTATACAAATCAAATTATTTGGGACCCATTACTATGTACTACTAATAATGAACTGCCAATCCAATCAAAGGATTTTTTTTCTTGTGATTACAGCTAGGTTAGGTACCTAAAAGTATAACAAAAACTATAAACATGAACTATAACTATCAAAAATCTATCTATAGCTGTATTATTAGGTACCATTATATATTTTGGTATATATGATGAGTATGTGATTTAAATATTCAAGGTTTAACTAATAGGTCATACACATCCTTATTTTATTTTAGCATAATAGTACATTACATATTAATCACCTAAAACAAGATTTGCCATAATGTACAGTGCGACACTAAAGAGATGAATTATTCGTGAACTAAAATTAAATTATCACTTTTGCTGGAACCACAACCGGAGCTGTCAATCATTGTTAACTTCCTAGCATTTTTCTCGTTTTGTGTTATTTTGTAGATTGTGGACAGGAAAACTGTATCATTATGCAAAAAACAATGGTAGATATGCTAACAAAACGATCGTGGCGACCTCATTTAGTCTCTTATATCGCACTGTAGATTAGATATTAAAGAATGTTCCCATTTGCTTGCATCATCGCGCAACGCTTCGTAATCTTTTCATATTATTTAAGATCATCAATAGTTAAAAAACATTAAAAGTCGAAGATAGCGTCCCGTTTTGCTTTAATTATAAACATATGCCATAAAACTTTTTGTACATTTTTTCTTATGCATATTTCCCTGGAATACGAACTTTTACAGTCAGTGTACGGTCACACAGTTTCTAAACCTGGCCGCCCAGTCTGGTATCCCTGTGTGTATATTGTGCTTGTTTGCTATTTGGGGTTTTTCAGTGTTACCGTTTTACAATATTTTGTAGTCGCTGTTAAATTAGAAAATTTCGCCAGAGGGGCTTTATTTATGGACTTTGAATGGCAAAAGCCGCTGTTTGACGTACAATCTTTAAAATTTAGTTTTATTTGGTTTGGTTTTAGAGATGTTTTTTACGTTGCTATTTTTACGATGAATCCCTTATAATAAGGAAGTTTCCTTCATCATAAAAACTAAAAATAATTATATACATTTAAAGACGTTAGAATTATATTAGATACTTACAGTGAAAAAATTACTCGAATATCTTAATAAATGACGGAGTTATAGATGTCTAAACATGACCGCACGAAATCAAAAAACCTCGCGACGGATTTACGCGTGTGACGTCATCCGGCTCCAGAGCCGCGCCGTGGGTTAGGCAGGAGTAAGGAAAAAAGGAAATAAAGTGCTTCATTCTATGCCGGGTATTTTTTTAAGCCACGAATACGTTCTAGGATATCATTGTACTTATTTTTATGTTATGATCAACATTTACTATGAGACTAACCCCCCAATATAACGAATAAAAAGTCAGCATTCCCGTAATTTTGTCGTGAGTAAATGAACTTTATTTTTAAATGGAACAAGACTTGGCGTGTGTACCTACTGTTCTGCGGTTATTACATCTGTATATATTGACTAGTAGTTTTCCAAATAGTAGACCTCACAAGTATACATTTTGGTGAACATTTTCTGGTAATCAGTTTTCAAAAATGCACAACTTGCACGGGCAAATATAATCATAATTACAATATTCTGTCCTAAAATATCATTGTATATTATGACCAACTTTTACTATGGGACTAATCCCCTGTACAGAGTTATCCGAAACTTCTCAGTCTAATATTTGTTCTTATAAAGTACTTGACACTTGTTCTTTTAAAGTGACAGCTGCCATTGTATGGCATATTATTATAGAATTAATACTAGAGTGGCATGACAGATGTCATCCGAAATGTAGATCTCGTTGAGCTCTATCAATTTTGTGCCTAAAGTAACTCTCTAGAAACGACAGTTACGGAGATAAATTACTTTAAAGAGCTGTCATCCAAAATATAGATCTTGTTGAGTTCTATCACTTTTGTGAAGACAGCAATGGTCTAAAATCGTTAGTTACGGAAATAAACCGCATTTAAGTTTGACAGCTGTCACTTTGAGACCTGACATGTCATCCTAGTATGGATTCTAGAATATGACAGCTGTCACTTTGTTCAGTCATTTTTAGGGTTTCGTAGTAAAATGAGGAACCCTTAAAACGTCGTTCGTTTTGTCCGTGTAACGGACGGACGCCGTTTATAGACTATAATAAAACTTTCCCTGAAAATTATTTTGAGCACTGTGGAAGTTTTGAGCGATAAAGGAAAATTGAAATATTGAAACGTTAGAGGTCATCGACCTCACAAGTTTATTTCATATAAACAAACAATAACAATAACAAACAAATAATAACACTTTATTAGACAACCACATTACATAAAAAAAATTACAGAGACAAAACAATACAATTTGTAGGTTTCTAACTGGTGGCCTTATCGCTTTAAACAATTTCTTCCAGGCAACCAAGAATTCATACTAAATTACGTTTTCCTAGTAATAAAAATAAACCATCTTAAAAATTGTATTTTATCATTATCATAATCATCGTCACGGAGGCCTATCATACGCAATGCCATGTCTCGACACGCACTTGAAAACTTATTGGAACTAGAAAATAAAAGCCTTTTATTTTTATTTTATTTTATTTTATTTATTTTATTTATTTGGGATAACAAACAATAGCACAATTTACAATACAAGAAAACAATTAACCAAATACATTAATAAATGTGCCACCAACTACATTATCCACCATTTACTAAATAGCAAGTGTCTTTGCTGGCGAGGTTTTCTAAGTACATACATAAATATATTTCAGAAATAATTTTGAAAGTAATTATACCATATTTAAACAAATATAAACCAAGTATTTCCTTTTAAGTAAAGCTACCTATCACAGCTTTTTTAAATCTAGTTTCAGACAAAGCAAAAATATCTATATCTACGAAATGTCTATTGTACGAATCCACCAACCGGTGCAGAGGCGCTCGTTTACCAGCGTTGGTTCTTACTCCAAGAGATTCAACACTAAGAAGTGGGTAGGAACGTGTGCTTCTACGCGTAACCGTTCTAGGACAAATATAATACAATTGGTTGGTGAGATCGCAGCAATCGTATTTATAATTAATTATACCATGTAAAAACATTGCACCGAGCAACAGTCGACGAGAGCCGAGGGACATAATCTCATATTTCTTCAGTAAAGATTCGTAATCAAGATAAGAATGACAACATCTATAATTTACAGAACGTAAGAACTTATTTTGTACCTTTTCAATCATATCACTGTATTTGTGATAAAAAGGGTTCCATATTTGGGTGGCATACTCAATACGCGGTCTGACAAGAGACGTATATAAAGTCATATATGTGGAGGGCTTTATGAAGTTCTGAGCACATCTCATCACAAAACCATACATTTTAAGTGCAGATTTAATTATATTATCTGTGTGTACATCAAGGCACAGCTTAGAGTCTAGTGTGACCCCGAGATCTTTTACGAGCTGTACCTTGGTTAAAGAGTTGTTGCAAAGAGAATATGTAAACTGGGATAGCTTTTTCTTCTTACTAAAGGTGATACTATGACATTTTGATAAGCTTAGGTGTAGTTTATTTTTGATACAGTACTGTGATAGTCTCTCTAAGTCTGATTGAAGAAGCAAACAATCATTCATATTTTGTATGCGTCTGAAAATTTTCAGGTCATCTGCGTAAAGTAGAAAATTAGAGTAATTAAAACAAGTACTAATGTCGTTAATGAACAGAATGAATAGTAGAGGACCTAAAATGGAGCCTTGAGGCACTCCAGACGTAACACATATATAATCAGAGCAGTATCCATTGATGACAACTTTTTGAGTACGGTTTGTGATAAAGGAGGCAAACCAGCGTAAGAGATTACCCCGAATTCCGTTAAAAGCAATCTTAAATAAGAGAAGTTCGTGGTCTACCTTGTCAAATGCTTTTTGAAAATCAGTATATATTGTATCAGTTTGGTGCCCATTATCCATGTCTTTAAAAAACTGATCCAAAAAAATGGTTAGGTTAGTTACAGCAGAGCGTTTTTTTATGAAACCATGCTGTTGAGTTATGAAAAGTTTATGTAAAAGTGGATAAATTTCATTGTGAACAAGTTTTTCAAAAAGCTTCGACAAGACAGGCAAGATCGATATAGGCCTGTAATTTTCAACATTGTTTTTCTTGCCATTTTTGAACACCGGTGTAATATTGGCCTGCTTCCATACTTCAGGGAAGCAACCCTCCCGGATACATTTATTGTATATAATGTAAAGTGGAAAATACAAGTGGTCAGCCGTCTGCTTAAAAAATAAGGCTGGTATGCCATCAGGACCTGCGCCTTTAGAGATGTCTAGTAATTTTAGAGCTGTTAAAACTTTTTCAGGACTGATATAAATGTCCGTTATTACGTCACAATTGTCATGAAAGTTATCAGGTGGTTTCCAATTATGTTTATCAAAGGAAGATTCCTCGTATACTGACTTAAAAAAATTAGAAAATAGATCACATATGTCTTTGGGATTTCCACTGGAGACATTCTTAAAATGGACTTCAGAAGGGATCATTGTCTTATTTTGTTTGTTAGAAATGTAACTCCAAAAAAATTTCATATTAGTGTGGATTCCATCTTCCACTGATTTACGATATTGTGCAAAACATTTGTCACATTCTTTATCAAAAATACTGCGAAGACGTGAAAATTCCACATAATCCGACAAGTTACTATATGTTTTCCATTTCAGCCAAAAATTACTTTTTTTTTTAAATAAATTAATTAAGTAAGGGGTAAACCAAATAGGAAAATTGTTTGACCTGTTTTTAATTAAGGGAACTTGGACTTTGATAATATTGTACAAATAGTTATAAAAAGTATCTACTGCATCCAATGCACTTAAATCATTTAGCGTAGTTTGCCAATCAACATCAGCCAAGTAAGCATTAATTTGGTCGTAATTAGCTTTTCTATAATTATGTTTAAATGTTGGTTTCTTTTTCATGCAAGGTAATTTTATATCAGGCGATATTATCACATAGAACGGAGGATGGTACACGTCAACTTTTAAAAGCGTGTCAGTCGGACGCTGAAGGGAGCAGTCCACATTAGAAATAACTAAGTCAAGAATTCTTCCCATGAAGTTAGGAAACAGGTTATACTGCGTAGCGTTCAATTCAGTGATGAAGTTTATCAAATGTTTATGGCTGGATATCTTTTTACATCCGGGATTTATTGTAAAGCTGCCATTAGTAGACCAGTTGAAGTCAGGTAAGTTAAAATCGCCAATGAGATAGAAGTTTTGAGTCTCGTTATTATTTAAAATTAACGTCAAATATTCAAAATATGACTCATAAACGGAATCAGCAGTCCAAGGTGGCATGTATATACCACCTAGAATGTGGCTGCGCATAGGATCAGAACTAGGTAACTGGAGAAATACATGCTCAATGTGAGAGTCGAAGGATTCGCAAGTAGGAAAATTAGTAAAATTAAGCGTTCGTAATACTGCAATAAGGACTCCACCACCATCTCGTTTACGAGTACTGGGTCTGTTACGGTCACATCTGTAAACTATGTAACGCTGGTCAATAAATTCACTGTCGGAAACTTCTGGCACTAGCCATGTTTCCGTCAGGATTATACAGTCATAGGAATTGGATAGTATAGACATATACAATTGCGAGAGTTTGCCACGTATACTATGACAATTTTGATAATATATGGACAAATTATCCATAATCAAAGGTGCAAATAAATAAATTGATTGACTTTATATTGATTGTAGAGATTGTTGTCATTCTATATGGTCCACTCGGCTGCTCTCGGAATCTAATTGATATAAAATATTTCGTAGGTAGAAGGTAATACAACAAGCTGATAGAGTATGTCCAACTATTAATTATATTAAGAAGTTTTCCGACCGACGTCATTCCGAGACTCCGCCGCGAGTTTTTGTAGGTCCGTATTGGAACGGACGGCGACCACTGCAGACGTTTCGGATTTACGTGCGAGGATGGTAGCGTGCTTGACCCACACGTATTTGTATCCATACTTTTGGGCTGTTTTACGGCATTCACGAAATAACAGCTTTTTCTTTAACGTCAGATGTTCGTTTAAGTATATAGTACAGGGCGTGCCAGAGATACCAACCTGCTCCGATGTCAAGCCTTTTTTCTTACGGTATGCTGCGAGTACATTATCGCGAAGAGGAACCGAGGAAAACCTGACCACTATATTTTTGGGTCGACCATCAGTGACTGTCATTTGAGGTATCCTATGGACAGCCACTATACTGCCACGACCAATGGGCAGGTTAATTTTAGATCCTATTGTCTCCAATAAGGTGATCAGGTTCTCACCGCGTCTCTCAGGAACATTACAAATTTCGATATTGCAAGCTCTAGCCTGCTGTTCCAGTATGTCAATTTTCGTTTCTAATGACTTTATAGTGTCACTTGCTTGGGCTAGTAAAGTTTCTTTATGTTCCAATGTAGCAAGCTTAGTTTTGAACTCTTGATGTTGTTCCTCGATGAAAATCTGCCTCGCCTCAATTTGCGAGACCTTATTGTCAAGTGTCTCCTGCGATTTCTTGAGCTTGCTGAGATCCTCTTTTATGTCCGCGGAGGTTTCCGCCAATCTGGCCATATCCAGCTTCATCTCAGACAAAGTGGTGTTAATTCCCACCAAACTAAGTGATAGATTTGCTAATGTAGCTTTTATGTCGCAGTCTGGTTGTTTTCTTTTTCTCCCTCTCGTGCTAGAAGAGCTGGAGTCAGAGTCCCCTGCAGTGGTGGTCAGGTGTACGCTTAGCAGGTCTTTAGTAGGAGACGACATGTTGACAATGTTGAGCGTAAAGGCGCTTAAACCGATTTCGTGGTACCGGGTGCGGTAACTAGATCCAGCCAGACGATACGTATCGTTTGGGTATCGCCAGTATCGTGGTACCGGGCAACGGGCAAAATGTGTGCGGGCGATGTAGAATTTCGACGCTCGACGCTCAACCTTTGATGGCGCAACCGGCGGGTGGCCGCCTTGCACGCCAGACAGCCGGGATCGCGTCTAGACGAACTTGATCTCAGTTTGCACTCGGCCCGAGCGCTAAAACTGTGGATGCATCGAATCACTCACTTTTCTATTCTTCGGTATGCGTCGCCAGCTTTCGGTTCACCAGAGCAGTGCAGGAATACACAATCCAATATGGCCGCCGCGGTATATGAAGGACCCCACAAGATAGTAAGAGAGGAGCCGATATAAATGCCACTCAAGTACTTCGGAACCAACAATTAGAATAAGTTAATAATTACTAGAATTTCAACAAAGGTCCACTTCCAGCAAAGACAAACGGTCGAATGAAAAATGGTCTTGAAAATATTTATCTAAAGTATTTTACTACAACAAAATATATATCGCTTCGCCAGTTCTAGCTAACCCTGTATAGGGGATCAGTCCCAAACTCTGACACCAGGGCTAGCCACCCGGCCTATACAAACTTACTTACTTAGTCCCATAGTAAAATTTGGCCATAATATACCATAAAATCTTAGAACCTTACCATTTTTATGATTAAGAATATATTTACCTGTGAAAGTTGTGCATTTTTGAGAACTTATTACAAGAAAATGTATACTTGCGAGGTCTACTGTTTGGAAAACTACTAGTTAATAGTTACAGATGTAAAAATCGCAGTACACTAGACACATACATCAAGTCTTGTTCCATTTAGATATAAAGTTCATTTATTCACGACAAAATTATGGGAATGCTGACTTTTTATTCGTTATATTGGGGGGGTTACGCCCATAGTAAATGTTGATCATAACATAAAGATAAGTACAATGATATCCTAGAACGTATTCGTGGCTTAGAAAAATACCCGGTATAGAATGAAGCACTTTATTTCCTTTTTTCCTTACTCCCGCCTAACCCACGGCGCGGCTCTAGAGCCGGATGACGTCACACGCGTAATTCCGTCGCGAGGTTTTTTGATTTTGTGCGGTCAGGTTTAAAAATTCGCAACTCCGTCATTTTTGAAAATAATTGAAAAATAAAAACACCATAATTTATCGCAGACTTGGTGTAATTTAATAAAAATAAAACTAGAAAACGGGAAACTTCCTTATTGGATCTTTTATTTTGTCAAATAGTCAAAATATATCAAAAACTGCTATTAGATATAATCTGATTAGTTCTCAGTTAGGAACCTTATTCTGCTGCAATCTCAGAGTTCAGTTCTGCTAAATCTAGCCACGATGAAAGAAATCATAACACTCGTTTAACAAAGAAAGCGTAAATACTTTACCTTTTGTAAAGAAAGGAAACCTTTCGTCAGTGTTATCCAGAACTCCCGCCACAGAGCGAAATGGAGGGATAAAAAGAAATAAAATAAATATTTTTGAGAAGCCCATAAAACAAGCTTTCAAAATATGATGTATAAACATCAGCTCGGTTAGATTTGACTCTGAATAATATACCACTTGCGGACGTCTCTTTTGCCTCTAAACACGACAATTGCATATTATTATACAAAACACGGCAATGAATTGTTGTTTGACGGCAACCTACTTTGCCTACTTTGAAAAAAATAGTAGTTTACAATGGCAACTCTGGATCGCAAGTCTGCCCGCCCGTCCGGTCATCACGCGGTCGCAGGGCGGTCACCACGCGGTCACGGGGCGGTCACCACCAGGCGGTCGCCACGTGGTCACGGGGCGGTCACCACCAGGCGGTCGCCACGCGGTACAGCCGGTACGGCGGTACGGGCGCGGTCATAGTTATGCTACTGAGCACTAGATGTCGCTCTATCTTTCAACAGTTTCAACGTTCTGCCGCTTTACACTAAGTGGCGCCATGGGCCATGCTGGTCGTACTAATAGGGATGGGACAGTGTGACAGTGATAAAATGAAATTCCATCACTCGTTTTACTACTTTTCTTTCTCTTTCCTTTTTATTTCTATTTAAACAATTATTTATATTTCTTCTAATCATAAGTAGAAACAAGCCTAACTTCTCTGTAGTCTAGTAGCTATACAGGATCAGGATCATCTCCTTGTCCAATACTAAGCCGCTGATGTAACATCATCATTATTGACAATTGTTACCATGAGGACCACTCAGAATAAAAGGAAAAATCATCAGATATTCCTTATATACTTGCCGCTCGGAATTAGTAACTCGGAAGTAGTAATGAAACAGCTGATTTTTTTTGCATTCTGAATTGACACCATAATAAAAGTTCATAGTGATGGTCTGAATCACCTCCCTTTTGCACCAGCTGGATAGCCCTGTATGTAGTCTTCAGTCTCTAGCAGCGAGCATTTTCTTGTTTGTGGTAAAAAACCGTGAGTAAAGCTGGAAACATACTATCGGACGCGGCTTATGGACGCGACTGACAGCCGCGACTGATAGGTATCTGGATGATTAATGTTCACTGAGCCGTGCACACTATCGGACATTAGTCGCGGACGTCACCTTGGGCTAACCTTGAGCGTTCGTACGTCTGAGAGTGATCTAGCGAGCCGGATGTTTCCGACTCACGACGAATACTCATTCCTACTAATCATGGGTATTCGTGTATTTAAACCTATTTCTAGAATTTGCTGATGATGTTAAAATGGCTCTTACATAGAATAGAAAGAAAATAATTCTATACTTACTACCTACTAACTACTCTTATTAACTAAATAAATAGAAACAAGACATTCCTTGAAGTTTTATTTCTGAAGGCGTAAGTACATCAGACAATAATAATTTGTTCATCCATAGTTACCTACTCAAAGCATATTCAAATGTGTATTGTTACTTACAATATCTGATAATAAATGCACCTTTATAGTCCTTCGTGGGTGTTTCTGTAGTCTACTGTCTGTAAACCTACTAGTTTTTACTATGCCGCATCTCAATTTTTCTCGTCTCCTCACTACCTACTATGAGAAAATGAAATTACTTCGGTTACGTCAAACTTCAGCCGAAAGAGTGAACAACTACCGGCGTACCCGTCAGGCCTGCTATGGCCCCGCGCGGTCTGTCCGCGGTAGAGGCGCGTCGCGCGGGCAATTGTTTACAAACGCGAGCCGCGACCGGACCTGTGTGAGCCCTTCTTAGACAACCAGTACAATACAGTTGCCCGCCCGTTCGCTATACCGCTCGTACCGCCTGTGTGTAAAGGAGCCTTTATATAACCAGTACAATACAGATGCCCGCCCGTCTGCTATACCGCTCGTACCGCCTGTGTGTAAAGGAGCCTTTATTTGTTTCATGATTTATATTAGGATACGTTGTGTTGGCAGCATTGCGACAAAGCAACAAAAAATCAAAACAAACCGCTGTCAAAATAAAACGTCAATCGAACCGCGAAACTGCGATCCTTTATGCAAAAATCAAAAAATAAGCCTCAACAATTGTTTATTTATAATGAATCTTTAATATTTTCCCAGTCTGGTTCAAACTCATGTCTAACATGGACAGAGATACGGATAAAATTGAGATTTCGAATAGCATAAAACCCATAAATAATGCTACAGTCCACAAGATATGTTCAGGACAGGTATGTTGATAGAATCTTAACTGTTGAGAACCTGTATACCTTCGTCTATTAAATTTATTCCTTCTCAGCCCCTTAGCCGATTTGTAGGGTTCCATGCGATGTGATATATTATGTATGATTATTTATCTGTTTAATAAAACTTTTTTTACAGGTTGTCCTCAGTTTAGCTATTGCTGTAAAGGAATTGCTCGAAAACTCTCTGGATGCTGGTGCAACTAACATTGAAATACGGTTTAAAAATCATGGGATCGACCTAATTGAAGTTTGTGATAATGGATCTGGTGTTACAGAAGACAATTTTGGAGCCTTGAGTAAGTATCACTGCTTATTTTATATTGTATTTTATATTAGTGTCTTCATGAACTACAATAAAATCTGTTTAATTACTACTTCACCAAAAGCAGTTAGATTATCTTTTCGAGCTCACCAAAGAGCAGTATGACCAATATTCTGGTAGGATAAATATATTCTAATAAAACATACTTTGCTAGTTTTACGAGACAACTTTTATAATTCAGAAAAACTTGTTATGTAGAAATAGAAAAGGGTGCAAAAATATGTTATTATCCTAATTAAATTATTTACTGACTAGAAAACAGAATACACAACTGGCAACTTTATGGTATTCAAACCTCATTAGTATACAAACTTGTTATTTTTTTCAGCTTTGAAATACCACACATCAAAGTTGAGTGACTACTCTGACTTACTCGGAGTTTCAAGCTTTGGATTTAGAGGAGAAGCACTCAGTTCCCTCTGTGCTTTGGCTTACCTCACAATAACCACAAGACATAAAACTGCAGATTATGGTAAACAGAATGATTTCGATCCTTTCTTTATTCATTATTCTAATATTTGTATGCCACACTTGGCAAGGACATGAACAACATATTACAAGTATCTGAATCTTGTAATAAACTGCCTTGGAGATTGCTGGGTCATAGAGGTGGGTTCGATTCCCACCCAGGGTAAGCAATTATGTGATGAACATAGGTGTTTGCTCTGTGTATGGATGTTACTAGCTATGTAAGTATGTATTTAAAAAAAAATTATATGTAACATGTCAATCTCTGGTAGCAAAACCGTAAGCTTTGCTTAGGTCGGGGTCAGAGACAGTTCGTCTCCCAATATTTATTAAATACTAGCTTTTACCCATGGCTTCGCCCGCGTTATTACTTGATTTTGGCTTATGTTTATAATGGTAGCTACCAATTTTAGTAAAACATGATCTCAAAAAAGAGATTAACAAAAATTTCAAGTGCACCACAAAATATGAGTCTCACTCAAATATTTTAACAAATAATAATTTTAAAGCCAAAACATAATAAACCTTAACCAATTGGTTTCAACGTCGTTTTCATCTGCAGCATTCTTTATCCCATTGCTGGGTACAGGCCTCTTTTAGTGACATCTGCCTCAGCCTTTTGCCGGTCGTGAGGTCGTGACTAGGTTCGACCGGCGGTATTAACGATATCGTCGTGATAGTCGATCCACCTTGCTGCCGCGCCGCACATAGCTGCGTCCCCTCACCTATTTAAGTACCCTTGCACATTGTTGTCACTGTTTAAACCTAATTTAACCAACCGATATCGAAATATCTTAGATAAATGCTTCTATTGGTTAAGTTAAGGTTAGTGTACAACCTTAACTTAACGTGGGTTTCCACCTTGTCGTGGCGGACAGACTTAGTAGCCGAGGTTTAGGCGGCGACGTGGGAATCCGAGGTGGAGCCGCTTCTCTGGGTTTCTTCTGAGGTAGCTGAGAAGGCGGCGCTCTAAGTCTTCCGCTTCTTTGGGTATTTTCCCCCAAGGCAGCTCAAGGCTGGCACTCGAGGTTGGGCCACTTATCTGGGCTTTTAACTAAAGCAGCTGAGAGGCTGGCGCTGACAGACTGACGCGGGCTGCGGTGCCACTCTTTCGACGCTTTAGCCGAGGATTAGGAGCAGCGATGGGATGGAACTGGTGGTGTGTGTGTCGCCACCTACCCTACCTTCCGCGGGCAGTCAACGTGTTGGCAGACGCAGTGGGGCTGCAGGGGAAAAGAAGTGTCGGTATCGCGATGGCCATTCTGCCTGCCTTCTGCAGTCGAAATGGCAGTCACGAGGTTACTATAGTTGACCCGCACTGGGACCGGGGCGTTGAAATACGGGTGCTGTCCGACGGTCAGTGCTGGTTAGTCCCGTGTGGTAGATGACGATGTGTCTTGTGCTCTGACACATCGTCATTGTGGTGGGAGCGCGAGTTCCGTAATGGAGCCCGAGTCTGGGCTAGTGCTGTTGAGTGCCGAGAAGGAGTAAGCGTGCCCTGGCACCAGGCACTGTGGTGAGACACTCAGGGTTTTTAGTGGGTATACCGACCAGTCTGTCAGTCTCTGCAGAGTCTTTTTGTCTGCAGGTTTTGTGAGAGAGCACTCTCTCAAAACCACCCACCCACCTGCCCTTGAGGTGTGGTGGTATCCATAATTATATGATTTTCCCTGGTGGAAGAAATAACAGGTCAGAGAGATGTAACTACTCGTATGAGTGACAAAATAAGTGTTTCTGGGTGCTTCGACGGCCGTTACCGCGGCACGCTCGCTTAGTCTTTTCCCTATCCTGCGGGAAATATCAATTTTTTGGGATAAAAAGTAGCCTATGTCACTTTTTGTCTTTCAAACTATATTCATGCAATAAATCGAGTCAATCCGTTGCTGGGAAACACATTTTTCTCCTAACCACGATTTTTTCCGGATTAAAAAGTAGCTCATGTCGCATTCCGTCTTTTAAACTATTCCCATGCCAAACATCAAATCAATCCGTTGCTCTGTTGTGGAGAAACAGTTTTTGTTCTATCCAACGGGAACCACCATTTTTTCGGGATAAAAAGTAGCTTATGTCGCTTTCCGTCTTTCAAACTATGTTCACGCCAAAAATCAAGTCAATCCTTTGCTCCTTTGCTGAGAAACAGTTTTTGTCCTATCCTACGGGAATAACGATTTTTTTCGGGATAAAAAGTAGCCTATGTCACTTTCCGTCTTTTAAACTATATCCATGCCAAAAATCAAGTCACTCCGTTGCTGCGTTATTAACGCAGTTGGTTTGTTCCTCTTTAAAAGAGGAACAAACCAACAAACTTTTCGGATTTATGATATTAGTATGATTGACTAGGCTTTGCGATTTATATCTGAAATATTCATTTCATTAATCTTTTCATTATTTTAGCCACGAAAATTGAATATGATCTGAAAGGAAATATCACAAAAAAGACCCCATGCTCTCGGCAAATAGGCACCACTGTTTGCTTGACAAACCTTTTCCATTCTCTACCAGTGAGGCAGAAAGAATTTCACAAAAATGCTAAAAGAGAATTCAATAAAATGACCCAGTTGCTGTATGCCTATTGTCTCATATCAGCTGGAGTAAAGTAAGTAAAGTAATTTTAAGTTATCACAAGTTACTTTTCAATGCCTATGTAAACTAATAAGAAAGAAAAACGAAACAGCAGAAGCAGAAATATATTCTCGCAGCGCGGTAGAAAGAGAGGAGGATATTACTTCCTCTCCTACGCCGCGCTGGCGGTTTACTCGCCCTTCGTCTTGCGAATTTTCGATCAGGTCACGCGTCCTGACGCAGATTTAATATTTACCAATTCCAAGAAGTGCACGACGCCGCTAACCGCTAAAGAAGTTTATACTTCCCAATATGAACTTAAAATTGATGTAATCAATTACTTTTTACAGAATCACATGCAGTAACCAAACTAGCTCAAACACAAAATCCTTAGTAGTAGCTACACAAGGGTCCACATCTTACAAAGACAATATTTCATGTGTCTTTGGACTAAAACAACTACAAACTATTCTCGAAATCAAACCAGAATATGTGTCAAACATAAAAGAAAACATTTTCAAAGGATTAAGTGGTACTGTTGAAGAAGAAGAAGAAGGAAGCATTCAAATAGATGATGTGGACATTGATTTGTCAGAAGATTCCAATGATGCTGAAAAGCCTGATATAAAAGATGATATTTCACTGTCACAGAAGTCTCAAGGCTACAAAAATGTGGGAACTCCAGTAGAATTTACAGGGTACATATCATCTTGTGCACATGGTAGTGGGCGCTCGAGTACAGATAGACAATTTTTTTATGTCAATAGTAGGCCTTGTGAACCCACAAAAGTCATAAAACTGATCAATGAAATTTACAGACAGTACAATCCAGGTCAATATCCATTCGTTTTTCTGAATGTAAACTTAGAAAGAACATGTGTTGATGTTAATGTGACTCCAGATAAAAGAAAAGTATTTCTGACAAAAGAGAAACTAATCCTGGATGTGCTCAAAAATTCTTTACTGAAATTATTTGAAAGCATACCCAGGACTCTAAAAGTAGAGACACCATTTTGTAGTCAAGAAACAAATGTAAAACCTGAGCTAGATCAACCAAGGATATTCAATTCTTTTTTACAGCAATTTGGAAAAGCCAAAAGTATCTCAGAATCCAAACCAATTAACAAAGAAAATGATGAAATACCTAAATTGAAACGAAAATCGACTAGTATGCTTGATTATATATCTGCCAAAACTGCTAAAACAATTCCAGAAGAAAGCAATATTGATAATGAAGATGACACACTATCCACCAATACTGAAGACAAAGTAAGCATTAAACATGAATCAGACATGGATAATTCATTTTCTGTAGACATAAAAGATGAAGACATTCAAATTAAGCCTGAAAGTAATGACAGCAGAGAAATTGTCTACTTAGATTCTACAGACAACTTGCCAGACACACAAATCATAGGTCTTTCTCAAGTTGTAATTGAAAAATCATATAAAATTAAATGCAAAACGAAAAATGTTACTACACCCAAGAAATCAGCACATGTAGACGTAGTAAAGACAGACCAAGACGATATAGGAAAAAGTAATAAGAAAAGTGTGACAATGAAAACATCCCTAGAACATGTAAAAGCATTAACAGAAATATACCAAAGACATAAAACTAATACAGTTCCTACAAAAGTGAAATTCAGAAGTGAGATTAACCCTGTATTTAATAAGAAATGTGAAGAAGAATTGAGCAGAGAGATATCAAAGGACTCCTTTAGAGAAATGAAAGTAATTGGGCAGTTTAATTTAGGCTTCATTATCACGAAATTGGGGGATGATCTTTTCATCATAGATCAACACGCTACTGACGAGATTTATAATTTCGAAACGTTGCAGAAAAATACAGAATTGACGAGTCAAAAATTAGTAATGTAAGAAAAATAAGACTTTATTATGGCACTTTTCGTAAAATGTTATACATTTTCTTACACTTGCATTTCAATTTCAGACCACAGCAGTTGGAATTGACAGGAGTAAATGAACAGATACTAATGGACAACTTAGAAGTTTTCAAAAAGAATGGATTTACATTCGATATAAATGAAGATGCTCCCCCAACGAAAAGAGTCAAATTATTGACACTGCCCATGTCTAAAAACTGGGTTTTTGGCAAAGCAGATATAGAAGAACTTTTGTTTATGCTGAGGGTAATGCTTACAGTCATACATATTACTTGCACACGAGTCACAAAGATTTCAAATGTCGACTCGGCCCACAAACGCCGCATTCGCCTTCTAATAGTATTACATACAAAACGGTCTGCAGCAGCGTTAGTGCCTGTGGCTAGCTCGTGTTTCAGCGGATTAAATATGCCTATAAAATGCATGGCGGCAATTCGGCGACATTCGACGAAACTATAACTAGTCGCACTAAAATTTTTAATTTAGTGCAAAACTAGCAAAAAGCTATTCGGTGTTTTCTTCGAACTTAATTAAAACCGATTTTAGTCGTCCACCATAAAGAACTAAGTTAAGTAACGCCAGTTACGCCATCTAGTGTTGAGTAGCAATATTAGTTCGGAAATAGTTCACTAGATGGCACGAAACATTAATTACTGTTTTTATTTTATCTGTGGCACATCTATAGCTGCCAAGGATTTAGTGTTACATCCATGATAGCTGCTCCCAATATGTTGCCATATCGATAACAAGTCCTCTTTTCTATTTTAAGTTTCATGTCATACTTTAAATCTGTTACGATAATTTTGATTTGATTTTACTCCAAAAACGGCGCAACGCGCTTTATTTTGAAATAAGACTTTTACATTATTTATTCTCGTGGAATGCACTAGCTTTTATATCTATGATATGATTATAGGTTTGAGGTAAAATACAACTTGTTGGCTTTTATCGCAAATTTTGGTAAATTACTCTGTCAACACTTTTATTTACAATTAATTTTTCAGTTCACAATTGACAAAAACTGCAAATTCTTCGCAAAGAGTTTTTAATATCACTACGTTAGACTTTTACAAATATAATAAGAAACGCGCCAACAAAAAGTAAAGGGAGATCCATCGCTTGGAGCGATTCTACGCCAACAAGTAAGTAGATCTCTTGTCGATAAATCCTAAGTAGTCGCTAATTTTCTTTCAAGTTATTTGGATTTACAATAGTCTTTAATGAAACTTTTTCAGGTAATCAAGCAGACAAACAAGCTGGCGAGTTCTTGGCAAATCCGGCCAGTGAACTCAATGTTCTGCTGCAGCAGGGCGGTGCAGGAACCTTGAACCTCGTGGATGGTGCAGGAATGGCAGCATGTGTATGTTTTCAAATTGTTATTTCTTTAAAAACAATTCCAGTATCCCTTGTGTAACATACTACCTAAATGAATATCACAATATGGTTTTAATTTGATAAATGTTGTCCAAAGGTACAACAACTGGTAATTTATTTATTTTTACATTCAATTAATAAAGCAAGTTACTTGAATAATCCTTATTAAAGGAATCATGTTAACTGCTAATATTTATACTGTATACGGTGAAGGAAAACACCGTGAGGCAACCTGAATATCGGGATATACCTAGTAGCATAGTCCGGAGAAGAATTTCAATGATGTATGTGAATCCATCAACCCGCACTGGGCCAGCGTGGTGGATGTGGCCCAATCACCTTTCATGGGTAGGCCTACGTCCTGCAGTGGATTATTATAAGACTGATACAGTACAGTACATATATATGTATAGCATTTAATAGTAGTACATATAGCAGTATATGTATACTGCTATTAAATTAAATTTAGTAAAAATATATTTTTTTTCACAGGGTTTACTGCCATTACCATCTGAGCAGACAATTCCTGCACTAGGTACATCAGGATAATGGGATCTTTCTACTAGGATGAACTAATACCCATACAACCTCCAGCAAGACAATCTGCGGAGTCAGCCTCAAGCCAGCCTGTAGCATGCAAGTCGACACAAAGCCAGCCCACAGCGTGCCTGAACTGCCACAACCAAGTCGTGATAGATCCAGTTGGCCAAGATCAAATGCAGCATTAGTCCTTAGCTATTTTTTCATTTCTACAACATGGGTATCCAATGAAAGCACTTGTTAAGAGTAACTTGAAAAATAATGTGATGTCATTCTAAATCATACTAATATTGTAAATCCGAAAAGTTTGTTGGTTTGTTCCTCTTTCATGCAGCAACGGAGCAACGGATCGACTTGATTTTTAGCATGGATATAGTTCAAGGGCTTGAAAGTGACATACGCTACTTTTTATCCCGAAAAAGTAAGAGATTCCTGTAGGATAGCACAAAAGTCAAAATATAGCCACGGGAAAAAGCTAGTCCAATACAAATCATTTCTAGTAAATCAGTGTTCACCTGCTAAATATCTAACTCTTAGATGAAAGACAAAACTAATACAATTAATACAACTCGACAAACCTGGTGTGACAGATTCCACATACAAAATGAAGGTGTAGAATCTGTACCACCAGTGGGGCACCTTGGTGAGGCAGAGGGTAATTCACCAGATAAATTGATTATTTTTATTTTTTATTTATAACTACTGTTTAATTTTTGTTGGAACAAATAATAAATCATATAAGTACATTTTTATGATGTTTTTATTACTAAAATAATCTAGTACCTAATTAAACTTAGGCATATCGATCTCTCAATCTGAATGGTCTCTCACTATGGGCCTTATTAGTAAGCTCCAAGTAGCCCAACGAGCTATGGAGAGGGCTATGCTCGGAGTCCCTCAGCGAGATCGAATCAGAAATGAGGAGATCCGTAGACGAACCAAAGTTACCGACATAGCCCAATGGATTGGCAAGTTGAAATGGCAATGGGCAGGGCACATAGCGCAGAGGGCTGGTGACCGATGGGGTCGAAAAGTTCTTGAGCGGAGATATTATATATATCAATCATATCAATTCAGCTTCCGACAGGAAATCTTCATCTCCATCATATCTCTTCTATTGCACCAAATGCTGGTTTAATTTGCTACAGCTCATCTTCCATACCATCCTCATTGTAATCTGCAATGTGATATACAATATGATTATACAGATAATTATCAATCTTTATAAGTTTGTTAAGCTCCGCTAGCGGAGCAACCACTAATCCTTTATCCATGAGTTAATTATTGTAAGGATCTATCTGACTGTTGGAAAATTAGGTAATTAAGGACTTATCAAATAGTTTGAATAAAAAGAGTTCTCTGTCATTGCAGTTTGTCAGCTGGCGTCATTGGGAATTTGATGATTTTAGGGCACAGTTGTGAGACGATTGCATTACTGTGACCTCAAGACATCTGCTGATGGTTGGCTGGCTTAAGCCCAAGAAACTGTCTAGGCCAACAACAGCCTGATAACTGCCTCGGGCAAAAAAGTGAATAGCACTAAGAATCCACAACAAATGATATTTGATTACAATACTCAGTTTGCTTATGCAAACATGCTGAATGGAAAACCATGACATACAACCTCTATAATTGTTTTGGGTTGCCTTTTCGAGATGTGCTTCTCAAATTAAGATCATTTATTAACTGTTAAGCTCCTGTCTTTGGAACTCTATACAGTTTTTTCCTCTTCTATCAGAAAATAATTTGGAACTAGATGAACCACACAATAAACTCTCACTTGTTTAGTCAATCAAGCAAAAACAGGTTTTTGGGTTTTTTACTTACCTTTCCAATAGTTGCTGCCACAATAAATTCGTCCATATTTCAAGATTAATTGCGAAAATCGACGATAAAACACATGCAACTTCCTCAAACTAATTTTAATCGCCATGTTTTTCATGACGACTATTTTGACATTTGACAACTAAATTTTAGACGTATATCACACTAAAATGTGGGCCGCCGAATGCACTTTGACCAAATTGAGTAACTAAAATCGATTTAGTCGATTCGACCTAAATTTAGTTTAATCGTGTTGACATCCGAATAGCAAAACCTAGTTTGACAGGACTAAACTTATTTTAGAGACAACTAAACTATAAATGCGTGTCGCCGAATTGCTGTCGCTTGACTTTATTGGCTTATGTCCAGCATTTTCCAACACCTTAATTACGCAGCTCAATCTGACCCGCTCATTGCTGTAGCAAAATATTTTCTCTAGTATGGGAGCTGCCTACTTTTGCCTACCCAGGAGAAATAGATTGTATACTTTCAAGTTTTCTAGGTTAGTCAAATAAGTTTATAGGGTGGACAATGCTCATCTGTGCGCCCCCTTTTAGCTACTCCCCTAGAGCCGTCACTGTACAGACGCTCGCTGGTCGATCGATACCTTACACTAGTAGTTTTCCGAACAATAGACTTCGCGACACATCTCTTTAATTGAATCTTTATAAGTCTTATATCCAGACTTGCTCTTGACCCATTACATCTGACCCACTTCAAATCGGCTCATATATAGCGTGACAGCTTTCCTCCCTTTTAGAGAGAAATAATCCACTAATCAAAAATCGCCGACGTTAAAAAAAATACATTACCAAATATCGTCGAGATTCGTTGAAAAATACGACAAAAATCAGCATCCGGACAGACGAAAGAAAAATCGTCGAATGGAAGCAAAGACCTTCACTTTACTTTGGTCAATAATACTAAAAGTAATGTTTCATTTACAGGAATCTCCATCAGAATACTGCAGACCCAGTAGAGTGCGAGCTATGTTTGCATCGAGAGCGTGTCGCAAGTCAGTGATGATCGGTACTGCGCTGAGCAAGGCAGATATGAAGACTCTTGTGACTCACATGGCTGAAATTGACAAACCATGGGTTAGTATATGTTTGGAGTCCATGCAATAGCTGTTTGACGCCACTTTCATTACATAGCTAGGACAGGACAGAACCGATAAAAAATGGTTGTCTGTAAAGTTGGTTTACGAACGTTAAATTAACGTGATATCTTCATAATAGGGTAGTTGACTAGTATTGAATTAATTAATAGTATTACTGCAATTAATTATGATCCGTAAACTGGAAAAATAACTAAAATGGGCTAATCCAGTCCAGAGATATAAGCTTGTAAAGATTTTGGTACGCATTAAGAGGGGATGCTTGGTCTCTTTCCCACAAAAACATAGTATGGCGAATGTATGACACTTACGGACCGTGACGTCATATTCTGCCATATTGCACTCTTTGTCTAACTTTATTTCTCAGTTAATTTTATTTTTGTTTTCGTTAATCTGCTCAGTTTATGGTTTGCTGTTACAAGAAAAAAAACTAGTAGGCTAGTTGATTTTTTTTTCTTTTTTATGCGTCACAAGCGTTCGCTTAGGCCAAACGTCTCTATCACTCGTACCGCGCTCTCGCTTGCACGCTCGGCTCAAGCGGAACGTGACAATGAGTCATGCTTATTCGTGCGGGCTGCCGGCATTCATCGATTTATAAGATGTTATCACATCAAATTAAAATTAACGCCCACTGCGGCCTCCCCTATGGATTTTCAATAAAACCGGTTGGAAGCGGTTACCATCTGGTACGCTCCTACACTCTTAGGTCGTCTATGAATGTTCTGAGCTGTGCTTGCTTGTGTGCTTGAGCTTGTTAAGGGCCCGAAGAGGTCAGTCTTGCGCAAAACGCCCGCCCACCAAGTAGGTCTCCATTTCAGAACATCACGGCCCCATTAACAATCAGTTCTGAAAAACATTGCTAAAACTATCATTTTTTTTATTATTTTTAGGGTTCCGTACCTCAAAAGGAAAAAACGGAACCCTTAAAGGATCACTTTGTTGTCTGTCTTTGTGTATGTCAAGACTCTTTATCTCGGCAACGCGTAAAGATATCGAGTTGAAATTTAAACTGTATACGTATATCTATCTCTTGTAGTTGTGTAAAGGAAAAGCTTCTCAGTTATCACATAAAGAAGTTAGAGCCGTTTATATCGTAAAAAACCGCTTATTTCGACACTCACAAAAATCAAAGCCTACAGGGTATTTCCCGTTGAGATAGAACTATGAAATTTGGCTAAAAACGCATCGTCTCAGAGTACACATATAGGAATAAATCTAAAAACTGAACATTTTTATTTCCATCACAAAAAAATAGGGCTTCAAAATTCACAAAATATGGGTTTCAAATTCAAAGTGCGTAAATCATATCATGTAAGGCAATGATAAGGTATCATATAAAAGAGCTTCATTAGCACATGCTAAAACAGGTCTTTAATTATTTTAACAATTTTCGATGAATGACGAGAAAAGTAAAAAAAATAAATAAAAGTAAAATTTTGTCGACGATGATGATGAGTATAGAGATTTTAACGCTTCCCAATTTTGTGAAATTTTCTGGATTTGTACGGAACCCTCGGTGTGCGAGCCTGACTTGCACTTGTCCGGTTTTTTTTATTTAATCATTTGAGATGCAAATTGTCATCTCAATATCTGAGAGAAGAGCGCCAATATTTATGCAGTCTTAAATTAATATTATCGTTATTTTTTCAGAACTGCCCACACGGGAGACCTACTATTCGACATCTCGTCAATTTAGCCATGGTTCACACCACAAACGACTGTGATTGAAGTTTGATATATTTTTTTAAGTAAAATCATAAGAATCATGTGATAAATAAAACAAGTCTACTAAATATTTTGATGTTATTTCATACACTAATAGATTTGAATATGTTGAAGCCAGTATGCGCAGTAGTTACTATGACTCCAGGCATCTGTTTGTGCCAGTGCAGTTCTTTGATGTCGGTCTGTCCTTGGTGGATGAATAGCAGCTGTGGTGGCAGGTTCTGAAACGGACATATTCATTTAAATTATTATGTAAAATGGTCAAAAGTCTAAACTAGGAGCGGGAACCTGCATACAAAAATATACACCGCTGTCTCTATCGCTTGCATGCTCAGCTCAGGCGGAACATGACACTTTTTGTGCGTGCAGCCGGCGTTTATACATTAGTAAAAAAATGGCAGTCCGGAAAGATGGATAGTGAGGCTTTTGCTTAACATTGGGACATCGCAGGCTGAAATAATAATTACTAGAAAAATCTCACTCCTAGCTTCTAGCAAAGATTATTAAAAATACAAGTATTACAAAATTACTTGTATTTTTAATAATCTTTGCTTCTAGTAAACTAGAAAATAAAAATTTTTCATTTCATTTATTTCTACAATACACAAATCTTTACAGGTTTTACCTAATGTGATAGTGCAGTTAACAATTCGAAAACAAAAATCTTAAATACATATATTAAACACATATTAACACTATTTACAAGAACAACATAATATTAGGTACTAGTTTTTACCCACGGCTTCGTCCGCATACGCAATATACATTATAATTTATAGCCTATGTGTTATTCTGATATATAAGCTATATTATTGCAAAGTTTCATCTCAATCCGTTCAGTAGTTTTTGCGTGAAAGAGTAACAAACATCCATACATCCATCCATTCATCCATCCATCCATCCATCCTCACAAACTTTCACGTTTATAATATTAGTAGGATAGGATAGGATTACATAATTATAATCTCTAAAAATTAAAGATTTTTAAGAATTTAACATAGATGCGCCAGGAATGGACAATTAAGTGCTTATTGCGTAAGTGCGATGATCGCTATGGCAGTCTATTTATTATTCAGCCTGGTTCCATCCACTGTACTAGACTTCTCTTTCTGGTTCTGTGCTAACCAAGAAACAATAAGACTAAAATATTACCTTCAATTCATCGTCAACAACTTCGTCGTCGTCTCTCTCAACGGCCAAGTCCCACAGCGCGACCTGGTTGTCTTCGCCTGCAGTAGCGAGCACGCTCGGCTCCGTCCAATGCCACTCGACTGACGTGACGGGCGCCGTGTGGTGCTTGAACGTTCCCACGGGAGTGCTGGTTGTGAACTGTCTGAGGTCCCAAATGTGCAGGAAACCATCGTCACCGCCTGGAAAGTGTCAAAGTAAGTGCATTTTTTTAATTTTCTTTTATCCGAATCACAGTTTTTAACTACCTCGGAACTGGTGGATTCAATCACTAGCGTAAACTTTGAACGGGTGGATTCCATTTATCTTCAGACTGCCTCGGTAGCTCAGTGGTTAGTGACCCTAACTTCTGGGTCCAAGAGGCGTGGGTTCGATCCCCACCCAGGGCAAATATTTATGTGATGAACATAATTGTTTGCTCTGTGTCTGGGTGTTATTTAGTTACTATATCTATATAAGTATGTATTTAAAAATAAGTATATGTAGTATATCAGTCTCTGGCAGCCATATCATAAGCTCTGCTTAGTTTGGGGTCAGAGGCCGTGTGTAAGATGTCCCAAAATATTTATTTATTTATTTAATCAGTAGCATGTAAACTTTATACCTACACCAAAGAAGATATAACTTATTACACTAACAAAGATTTATTAGTTTTTTTTTTCATACTGTACTCTGAAGTACTCCTAAAACTTCTTTCCATGCATTCACCAGATGCATTTTTGCAATGAACTAATACACACATAAATATCATTGCATTTTTGCAGTATGAAAAAAAATAAACAAAAAAAGTTGGCGATGGTGTTGTTTATTTACTATTTACAGCCTATCAAAGTGCAAAAATAACCCAAAACTTTGTTAAACAATCAAAAACAGGTAGGAAAATGGGCGTAGTTAGAGTGGTGCGCAAGGGTGTGCCTTGCACCCCACTGAAAAATCCCTGAAAATAGAATGTAGCAGCTGCCCAAATATAAAGTCTCTAGCTACACTAATGAATAGAAATGAATAATTATGTATTTTATGTAGGTAATACTATTAAAATTTTAAGGAAAAAAAATCGGACAAGTGCGAGTCAGGCTCGCACATCGAGGGTTCCGTACAAACACATTGTTAAAATAATTAAAAAACCTGTTTAAGCATGGCTAATGAAATTCTTTTATATGACACCTTTCGTGATACGATTTACTCACTTTGAATTTTGAGCCCATATTTTGTGAATTTTAAGGCCCTATTTTTTTGTGATGTAAATAAAAATGTACAGTTTTCAGATTTATTCCTATATGTGTATTTTGAGACAATGCTTTTCGCCAAATTTCATAGTTCTATGTCAACGGGAATTACCCTGTAGGTTTTGATTTTTGTGAGTGTCGAAATATGCGGTTTTTTACGACATAAACGACTATAACTTTTTTTAACGACAATTGAGAAGTTTTTCTTTTACACAACTGCAAGAGTTCATCGATATACGTATAGAGTTTAAATTTCAACTCGATATCTTTATGATGAAGAGTTCTCGAGATGAAGAGTCTTGACATACACACAGACGGACAGACAGACAACAAAGTGATCCTATAAGGGTTCCGTTTTTTCCTTTTGAGGTACAGAAACCTTAAAAAAGAATAAGTACATAGGTTATTAAAAATATAGGCCGAATCATACAAGTCGAAGTATGTGAAGTAGCTACAAGCTGCGCAATATCCAATCCTGACTGAAGCTCACAAGCGTATAGATTGTTATTGTGCAGATAGTAGCTAACTTGACATACGCAGACTTAAATGATTCGGCCTTTACTTATAATAAATTAACAAAAGTATCTAAAACAAAAATAATTACCACTAGCAATGAAAGGTTCTTTCCCATTCCATGAAATAACATTGATATCACTTTGATGAGCATTCTCTGCAGTGAGCATACAAGCCTTGTGTGGCGCTGCTCTCGTGTCCCATATCCTGATTGTTTTATCCACAGAACATGTTGCTAATACATTCCTGAAACATTTAAATCATTAATCAATATTTATGAGTATGCAACCTCTTTATGTATTCAACTGTTAAACGCGTTAGTTAATATATACCCGGTTAACTACAATAACTGCAAAAAACTAATCACGGAAGTCCTTCACAATATGTCGTACGATGATACGGAAAAATTGTTGTTTATAGTGAAATGAGATGAAAATGCAATCTTTAACTTTCATATTATTATAGGTATACAAATTTCGCGTGCAATTTTTAAATATTAGGTAGACATATATTTTATAGCTTAGTCTTCAATTTTTTAGTAATGTATAAAACATTAGGTAGGTTGTTAGGTAGTACGTCACACGATTGTACTGTAATCAGTTTTAGCAGTATTTTACTTAGTTTTAGGTAGCAAATAGTTATTTTATTTATATATATTTAGCATTTTTTGCTCTTTTTCAGCCTGAAACACAGGTTTCACCTAGTTCAGGCAATTGTGTGTGTGTGTTATTTATTAAATGTTTTTGCTTTTCAAGTGTAATGTTGACTTTGATGTTTTTAAATAAATTATTTTATTATTTATTTTTATTATTTATTTTATTAACTATTTTAGTGACCCCTCAGGAAGGTTTGAAAATGACTGTCCTAGATCAATATTTGGTAGGATATCAAGAAAAGGTAAGTAGTTAGTAGTACAAGTCGAATCAAGGAATACAAGGTATTATTATACAAGTCGCGTCGCAAAAATCAATACGGCGCAAGATGCCATACTGCGCATCTGTAGTACAATGCGAGCGGGAGGCGTGTTCAGTCGCTATTGTGCAGCGAAAAAATCTACCTCGCTTCCGGTTAAGTAATAGGTATCTGAGGTGAAACAGATAATTTTATCACAAATTAACTTTTCACTACAACTTTCCTTATATGGGGTGAACCATGTCAGACTGTGGTAGTTATTTCACTACTTTTAGACAAAATGACAATGTTTGTCAGCAATATTATAAATTATCCTACCTTTCATTTGGTGACCACTGTATATCTTCCACAGAGGCAGTGTGTCCTACTAAAGGTCTCTGGTCAACATCCCATGTGCCAGCCTCATTGGGTTTCCATATGTGAATGTCTCTTCTACAATCCCCTGTTGCTAATACCTGGAAATCAATATTTGATATTATAAGCTTTAACAAAATCAAGAGAGACTTTTTTGAAATAATTCTATAAATTAACATAACGCATAAAACATATTTAGAAAATTAAATAGAAATGGCATCCCTTGTTTTAATTTGTTTTATTATCTGATTTTTATTTTAAATAATACAATTTTTATTGTGTTGAATGTCCATCAACCTAACTTTACTAAAGTCTTAAATTTTTTATGATGTACATTAACATATTAACTGTTGTATTTTTTAATTAAAATGAAAATCAGCACAAAAGGCAGCAAACAAATGTGTGTTACAAAGAGTTATTTTTGTGATAAACTTTTGGAACATTTGTTACAAAAGCAGGACTTCAATCTGCCTCTTCCAGATCTCCTACCCAACGCTTTACCAAATAAGCTAGTCTGCCTCCTGACAGACACATGCCAAATTTGTGATGTGTTCATAGAGTAGTAGTTAGTATGCAAAAAGAACTCTTTAAGATAAACCTAGTGTAGAAAAGCACAATAAAAATAGATCAATAAATATTTGTTTGTTCAACATTTATAACACTTTAATAAATGTGTAAATTAAATTAATGATACAACTATGCGATACATTTAATAAACATAATTCATTAGCAATATTTGCAAGTAATTTGTATGACTATATTCAACTTACTCCTTGTTCTGTGGGACACCAATCCAAGCCGAATCCTTCTTGCTGATGCCCATTGAAAGAGTAAAGTGGCTTCGTGGGATTATTAACAGAGTCTAGATTGTATCTCTCAAGCAGGGCTGGCTCATCGACAGCTTGCAATTGTTGCGTGATATTCCAAATATCCACCCTGCCCAGTTCAGACCAACTAGCTGCCAGCACTGAGTTTTTGAAGGCGGTAGACTGTTGACAAAAGATGTTTATTACTGATGCTTACAATGGGAATATGCTGGCTGATTAGAAGTTTAAAATGTATTTTTTGACAGATCATTTATTTGTTGGTGAATTTGAGGTTCCAGAGTTAAAGTTATTCACAATAATAATGAGTTTAGAGGTAACTATGGCAATATATTAGGTGGCCGGTAATGAGTTAAAATAGATCCACACAACTCGGCGGATGGGAAGCAGAGCGCTGCGCAAAAGACGAAATATAGGTATGCGCGGGAGCCAGAGACGAGACGCCCGCCCGCCAACCTCATGCCTCCCGCGCGCTCCCTACTATATTGTTGTATTTGCAAATACTACAGTATACAACATTTTTCTACCTAAATTACATATCAGTATATAATCATTTTATCAGATGCATTTTATCAGCATTTTAATCTTCTAGTTCTAATAAATCTAGGTCAGATTTTAAATGTAATTTAAATGAAAGCCTAGAACAGCCTACACTCAACATGTGCAATATGTGAAACTTTATTTCCCATTCGCATAGATGTTTTAACTAAATATATACGGAATCCCACAACTTGGCAGCTGCAATGTTAGTGACAAGCTGCGGATAATCCGCTTAATAAATTATTTATTTATTTTATTATCTATCGACTGAATTATTTTGCTTATATGTTATTTTTTTTTTTTTTGCTCTTTCGTATGAAGATATTTAATAGTGTGAAGTAGGATAATGTGTGTTGATGTTTTTAGTTTATGGAATACTGTCTTTGTTGTGTGATTTTATTTAACTGTGTGTATGTGTTTTCATGTGTATTTATACTCATTGTTAATGTTTAAATTTATATTTATGTTGTACGTGACGTCACCTACCGGTCTCAGCAGAATACCAGCGCTGATTGTTCTCAATCAGCAATTCACGCTGAGTTGGGACCGGTTTTCGTGGCATACCGTGCTCACTTGCTGTTTAACCACTGTTTGTTGTTTATATTTGTTCATGTATGTCACGAAATAAACGGTATTTCTTTCTTTCTAAAAATCCAATCCTTGCTCAGCTGTTCAGTGAGCTTCAGTCAGAACAGGACTATCTGCAGCTTGTAGCTAACATCACAGCCACTAAGTTGCATGATTGGACCTATAACTGGACTTACCCTTATTCTGTTCACACAGCCTTGATGTTTAATGAAAGCAAATGTCATTTGAGGTTTTTTCTCTTCATCTTCTTCCTCTTCTTCTTCATCATCATCGTCTGACTCATCCTCCTCTGATTTTGTTGTAGGATGCAGGTTGGACATCTTAATAACTAATAAACTGAAAAAATAATAACAGTAACTTAACATATTAGTTCATAAACCACCAAAAATGTTAAGTCGAAACCAATTAGAAGCTGCCACAGGGAGTTGGCCTAAGTTTCTGTTAAAATAGACAGACAGACAGACAGACAAAACTCTTTATTTACAACCACAGTTTGAAAAATAAACACTATTTACATAAATACGACAAAAAATATGATTATAAAGTGGCGGCCTTATCACCCATGGCGATTTCTTCCAGGCAACCTTGCAAAATAGCATTAGTTAGGACCAAATACTAACACACCAAAACAAAAATATTGTGAATTGATTTTTAAATTAAAAAGTAAGTTTGTATAGTTCGTATATATCTGGGTAGCTAGCCCTGTGTCAGAGTCTTTAGACGTTGCTTTATTTCAGTGATTGCTGACAAGCACCTATAATCTTACCGCTTAACTTAATCCTCGCCTGTGCGGTACTGGGGCGCCCGCCGGGGGAGACGACAAAGAGGAACTGAGGGTGGCAGGTCCCCGGCGCCCACATCTGTCTCAGTCCCCTGTGTCGCGTAGGCGAGGACTAAGTTAAGCGGTAGGAATATAGTCAAGCGTAGTTTGATGAGGGCTACAAGTAAATTGAATCGCATTTATATGCAGATTGAATTTGGTTTTAAGTCAATGATTAAACTTACTTGTTCAAATGCGCACTGGATGCTTGAGTGCCGGCTACTAAGTAGGCGCTCATTGGGAAGTCTTGTCTATCGTTACCAAGGTTATCTGGCACTATATCGAAGCTGAGACAAGGTGCTCCGGTCTGCGCCTGGTGCAGCATAACGTAAGCAGATTGGTCGCATACTAAGCGTTCGTCTTCCTTCAGTGGTTGTCCAGGTAGGTAAGTTTTTGGCGCATCGTCGCCAGCGTTACTACCTTCGTCACCTTCCTCCATTTCTTCATCTTCGCTCTCTGAAGAACTATCTTCCATTTGTTCTTCGTTTTCATTAGACATTATGAAATGTTTAATTTAAGTTACACCGTTAAGTTCCTTATAAAGAACAGCAAACACGTCGGCCGTCGTGAGTTTTGTTTGAGGTTATGTTTATCAAAAAGTTAACGATCGACAATGACATTTCTATTCAACAAGACATTAACAACTTGTCAATGACAATTGAGCTGCGTTTATGCACTCCAAGCCAAGAAACAATGAAACGATAAAGACTTCTACACACTGCATCGTTTCCATTTCCAGTGTCTACAACCGCAGGCATGGCACGGTAGCGTTCTGCAACGCCGTGAATAGAAAACTTTTGAAAAAAAGCATTGATGTAATTTGCCTTATAATTTTTAATAATCAGGTTAATAATTGGGTAATATACTTTACTATAAGCCCGATTACAGAGGCGCCAGCGTAAATTAAATAGCAACGTAAAAAGCGTTCTCTCTATCGAATGCCTAAAGTGAAAAAGAAACAGAACTATGCTATTTAATGCTGGCGCCTCTGTAATCGGGTTGTATGTCAGGTTATGACTGTCAAATTAATTGATGAAAAAACTTTGATTTGAGGTTATGTGTTTGTTTTGCTTGATGAGAATTCCGGTATAATATAATTTCAATATTTTATTTAAACATAATTTCATAAAGCTTCGGTATGGCTTTACGTTGCCTGCGAGTGATGCGGATTATAAAAGCTGCGAGGCTAAATGTACACAATAGTTATTCTACTACTATAACAATACCTGAAGAAAACAAAGTAACTAAACCCAGAGAATTCAGAGCAGAAAACAACGTCGTATTCTACGAAGATCCA
Organism: Hypomecis punctinalis; assembly: GCA_949316475.1. Taxonomy (NCBI): domain Eukaryota; kingdom Metazoa; phylum Arthropoda; class Insecta; order Lepidoptera; family Geometridae; genus Hypomecis; species Hypomecis punctinalis. The sequence continues at coordinate 9,626,588 of OX438810.1, read as the reverse complement.
GACAAGTTTGGGACCTTGTCTCCAAAAGTAAACACAGACAAGGTGGCACTAGAAGACGAAGGAGATATCAAAGAAGAAAAATTCACAACTGATTTACCATTGCATTCTCAAAAGCTAACCACGAGACAGTACGCCGACCTGATAAAGCAATATTTAAGTCACAAGAGATTAAAAGAAGCAATAAACGTGCTAGAAGTGAGAATGCTTCAAGAAGATCGAGTTAAACCAGAAAATTATATCTATAACATTCTCATTGGAGCATGCGCTGAAGTGGGATACACAAAAAAGGCGTTTAAATTGTTCAATGATATGAAAAGACGTGCACTGAAACCTACCGGAGATACATATACATGCTTATTCCACGCTTGTAGTAACAGTCCTTGGCCAACACATAGCTTAAAATTGGCTACTCATTTAAGAGAACTGATGATCGAGAAAGGTGTAGAGCCTAATTTAACTAACTACAATTCAATGATAAAAGCATTTGGTCGCTGTGGAGATCTACCAACAGCTTTCCAAATTGTTGATGAGATGGTATCAAAAGGAATTAAAATCAGAGTCCATACTTTCAACCATCTACTTCAAGCATGCATATCTGATAAAGAGCATGGTTTGAGACATGCACTTATAGTGTGGAGAAAAATGCTGAAAATGAGAGAAAAGCCAAACATCTATACATTTAATTTGATGCTCAAATCTGTCAAGGACTGTAACTTAGGTTCACAGGCAGACATAGAAGAATTGATAGGTACATTACAGGATCAAGCTCTCATAGATGTAAACAAGAAAACTTTGCAGATTGAATCGGCCACTCCTCTAATCGAAGGAAATACAATAGAAGATGCCAAAATCCCAAAAGACAACTCGGAAAGTAGCATTGCTAACTTAGATAAAGCAGATATCTATTCTCAAGAACCAAAAACAAAAAGCAATGAATTATCCATAGCTGAAAACTCTAATATTTCCTTACAACTAGTGAATTTGTCAAAAATAAATACAGAAGAAAGAACGCTGCCTAATTTACTATCAAAGAAACTGAAAATGCAGCATGTGCTATCATTGCAGGAAATTAGGACACTGCAAGACAAATTTGCAGTGGTTGGTGGGCAGGAAGACTTCCTGAAAGAAATGGAAGTATATTCAGTGAAACCAGATGTAAAGACATTCACACAAATGCTGCCTCTGTTAGATGATAATATAGATGCGGAGAACAAGTTGCTGAGCAATATGAAAGATTTGGATATTAGAGCAGATATTGATTTTTATAACATGCTTATAAAGAAAAGGTGTCTGCGTGTGGATTATGAATCTGCATTTGTAAGTAATGAAATGAAATAATTTATTATTTTGTCGAATTACAACCACTTCTTAAATTAATAGTCATGTTGAGTATCAGACAGCATCTCGTCATAAATGATACAGTAAACTGTCTAAAAACAATCAAAGTAGTAAAAGTAACTCTAAAATGATTAAATCCTAACTAATATTATAAATCTGAAAGTGTGTGGCGCAACTTTATTTTTGGCATGGACTAGTTTGAAAGACTGAAAGTGACAGGGTACTTTTTATCCCAGAAAAATAAAATGTTCCCATGAGACAGCACAAAACTTAAAATACAATGTAGGTGAAGCCGCGGGCAAAAGCTAGTTAAAATATATGAAACAGAATTAATTAAATGTTGTTTTTCAGGATGTCATGAATCTGGTAAAAAAGGAGGGCAAAATACGACTGAGGAGATTTCCTGATAGAAAGAAGCTCCATCTGAAACCCAACATCATGACTTATGGTGTCTTAGCCATGGCTTGTAAGACTAAAGAGAGCGCTGAAAAACTTCTCAATGACATGGATGAAGCAAAAATCAAGTAAGTACTCTTTAATTTTGTTACCATTTTATTTGCTTTGATTTTGTAACAAATCCTAAAATGCATCACATACTCGTACAAGATTGCATCTAGTGGAGGCCTTTTGGCCATAAATAGAGGGTTACTACCTCAAGATGGATGAGTAGTAAACAGTGTGACCAGAATCAGTATTTTAATACTTTATCAGTATTTTTTAGTAAGTCTATTTTTTATCTATTTTTAGGGTTCCTTACCTCAAAAGGAAAAAACGGGAACCCTTATAGGATCACTTTGTTGTCTGTCTGTGTGTATGTCAAGACTCTTTATCTCGGGAACGCGTAAAGCTGTCGAGTTGAAATTTTCAAACAGTTGTGAAAGAAAAACTTCTCAGTTATCATATAAAAAAGTTAGAACCGTTTATGTCGTAAAAAACAGCATATTTTGACACTCACAAAAATCAAAACCTACAGGGTACTTCCCGTTGACATAGAACTATGAAATTTGGCGACAAGCATTGTCTCAAAGTACACATATAGGAATAAATCTGAAAACTGTACATTCTTATTTAAATCACAAAAAAATAGGGCCTAGATTCACAAAATATGTGTTCAAAATTCAAAGTGAGTAAATCGTATCATGTCAGGTATCATAATTATAAAAGAGCTTCATTAGTACATGCAAATCAGGTATTTGATATTTTTTTTTATGTATAACGAGAAAGGTGAAAAAAAAACTTTTTAGTCGATGTTTATGAGATTTTAACAACTTACTTCCCAATTTTGTAAAATTTTCTGGGTTTATACGGAACCCTCGGTGTGCGAGCCTGACTCGCACTTGTCTGGTTTTTTAAGTACAGAAAACACTTTTTTGAAAAAGGTATTATATAAATTGTTATTAAAAGGTATTTTTTGAGTATATTTGGGCAAGTAAAAGGGTATGCTGGCATCCCTCTCCCCCTTGGATTTGCGATTTACGAGGAACGTTTGGCGGTATTACACTTACAGAGAAAATAGTAAAAATGTAAGCTGACACATGATTTTCTACCTTTCTTTTTGCAGAGTAAACATTGAGATATTGGGCACATTATTAAGACAAGGCGCTGCTCAAACTAATTTTGGCTATGTTCTCTACATAATGAATTTGATGAAAGAACAGAACATACCACCCAATTCTATATTTTTAAAGCATTTAGAAAGTTTTCATGAGAAATGCACTAAGATTATCCAGTCGGTAAGTACCATTATTATGTACTTTCAAATAATTAAAGCGTCAATACCTACAAAAGTACTTAGCATGAATGCATTGAAGTATCTTTTGTGGGTAAGCCTATGGTTAGCAGTGGACTATTACAATTATAATCCACAGAATTTGGTAAGAAAAATCCACAGTAGTGCTTCTACATCTTTAAAACTGTATTACAAGGCTTTTACAAAAAATTAGAAACCCAAATTGATGATTGATTTAGTTCATTCATTTACCCTTCAACAACAATGAAAGATACTTCAATGCTTTTCAAGGGCCTCTGGATGGTCCATTTGCCTTGTTTTAGTAGTAGTATATGTATGTAGATGTAGCTTAAGTACTATTTTGTTGTAGTTAATAAAGACACTTGCCATATTTAAAAAAAATGATTTTAGTTGTGCTTAGTTGTATGTGCACATTAGGAATACATATTTTGGATGTCCAACTAGGTGTGCAAAAGCAGTTAGTCCATGAGGAAAATCCCTAATTGAACATTCTTTATTACAGGAACATAAAAATCGTAGTGAAGTCTTCCAGAAAAGCTTCAAAATATTTTCTATGGCTTACAAGAATTGGCTGAAGGATATCAACGTTGACGAAATTTTAAAACCTGAACATCCCTGGGCGCAGTTCAACGAAACCTACCCTGAAACTATCCAGAGACAAAACATTAACATCAAGCAGCCCAAGAAATTCTATAAAAGAACTAGAAAATATATCAAGTACAAACCTACTGTGTAAATGTAGAATGTAAATAAAACTAATGATATATACATTTTGGAGTTTATTCTGAGACTGAACAGCATAATTGATTTTCTCCTTACCATTTTTATATAAATTCTGCTATAAGTATAAACCAACTTGTCAAATTGATATAGTAATTAACGACACCTGAGCCCGCTCACTTCGCGCGCGTTATGATAAAAATGGTAAGGAGTTAGTGATACAATGCTTATATTTTAATATGATGGAGCTTTCGGTTGAGCTCTTCGAACTTGAGGAGCTTGCGGATGAAGAAGTCTCCGTAGCGGTGCGCCACCTTCGTGTCCGCGATGTGGATCATGTCATTGTCGATGTAGAAATCCAGCTGTAACAAAATCATATCATTTTCATTTCAGAGTTATCATCATACCTTGTAAACTATAGCTTGATACGCGAGACATTGACATACGCGTAATGACTCACGCACATCAAGTACCATATTTTTTATAGTCAAAATGTTCGGTACACAATGCTTCACCTGTACTTCATGGTCGAGATGCACAAGCATAAAGTACAACACTGTGAAACGAACATTTTAATAGTCTTATAGTAATAAAAGGTGACGTCCACAAGTGCACGCTCCACTATTTTTGAAAAAGTGTAGCAAGATCGGCGTATCAGTAGTTACGACGTAGCTGAAGAACTGGGAATCGACCACAAAACAGTTTTGGCGCATTTGAAAACAACTGGGTACACAAAAAAGCTCGATATTTGGGTACCTCACGAGCTCACTGAAACAATCCTAATGAACCGTATTATGTACTTTTTGTGTGGTAAGATTGGAAGGGCATTATTCATTATGAGCTGTTACCACCAGGTAGGACCATCGATTCTGAACTCTACTGCGAAAAACTGATGAGATTAAAGCGAGAAGTTGAGAGAAAGCGGCCGGAATCAATCAACAGAAGGGTGTGGTTTTTCATCATGATAACGCTAGACCTCACACACTTTTAGTCACCCAGCAAAAATTAAGAGAGTTTGGCTGGGAGCTGTTAATGCATCCGCCGTATAGTCCTGACCTTGCACCTTCAGATTTCCACCTGTTTCCGTCTCTTCAGAATTCATTAGATAGTGTCAGGGTAACATCACGGGAGTACTGCCAAAACCACTTATCGCGGTATTTTGATCAGAAATCCCAAAATTTCTATAGCAATGGGATCATGTCCCTACCTACAAAATGGCAAAAAGTTATCGAACAAAATGGTACCTACATACTTTAGTTAAATGTAAATAAACTATATTAAAAAATGTTTTGAATTTTCTTAAAAAATGCGAAGAAACTTTTTCCTCAACCTATTATTATAAAACTAGTTTTTACCCGCGGCTTCGCCCGCATACGCAATATATCATTATAATTTATAGCCTATGTGTTATTCTGATATATAAGCTATATTATTGCAAAGTTTCATCTCTATCCGTTCAGTAGTTTTTGCGTGAAAGAGTAACAAACATCCATACATCCATCCATCCTCACAAACTTTCACGTTTATAATATTAGTAGGATATTTGAAGTGCAGCAAGCCTCAGTGAGATTCAGGAAATCCGTCGCGGAACGAAACTTCCGCTTAGTGTGGCTCTTCACGTAGGCACGTCGCAAGGCATCATGTTAGGGTAGATGTACCGGTTTTGGCCATCTTAGTGTCCTTTTTGACCAGTTTGAATTTTAATGTTAAGATATTTATTGAAAAGAAACCAAACTTTAACATTTATACAAACAATGTTTCTGTTGTTACATAAATAATAAATAATTTTGTCATCAAATGACCAAAACCGGTACATCTGACATAATATAAATTCATAGCTAGCGTCAGGTTTTTTGGTGTTTTTACATGTACATTTATATTGTTAATGTGTGAGTTGCAAATAAAAAAAAAAAAAAAAAAAAAAAACATACCTCAGATCCACTCTGGAACTTGCCGTCCAGGCCGCTAGGCCCCTTGCTCCACACGACGTTCTTCATCTTGTGCTTGAAGCACAGCAGGTGTATGGCGAGCGCGGCGTGCTCGCGCGCCGCGTCCCGCTCGCCGCCGCGCGCCGCCGACATGAAGGCCGCGAGTTTGGCCAGCGGAAGGGTCGTGTATAACTTCAGGTAGGAGCGGATCGTTGGCAGCATCTTTTGCTGGCGGACCTGAGTACAAAAAGGTCAATTAAATAAATGAATTTGATGTAAAGTAAACACGGTTAAAACAACCGGGACCTACAATTTAACGTTAACCGAAACAAGGTAGTGCTCAGTTGGAAATGCCACCCGTGGGCATCCATCCGACAGACAGACAGAACTTTGACCATGCCATTGTTTGATTTCGGTAATCCCTGACAAACACCAAGTCTAAACTACACTATAAGCGCTACAGCTCTGTCATGGGTGGTGTATATGTATAGTTCTCAATGGAATCTTAAGGTACAGTATAAATTTATAAAAATTTGACTTTTTTCCTCCGAGAGGAAGGAGCGAACGGTCGGAACAACTTATCTAACCCAATAATTGTCAACCTCACTTGCACGCGCCATATGACTGGCGGCGACTCCTAAGACTCTTTCGTTCATAATTCATTTCTGTTTCTGTGTTTTATGCATCTTTAATTGAAATTGTGATAGTTGTTCTAATATGCCGAGCTCGACGGGCGGCGGGCACGGCGACAGGAACGTGGGGCACGCTCGCGTGAACTTAGATATAAGTCTCAGTGCTGACCTCGTCCATGAAGACTTGAGTCTGGTGCTTGACGGCGTCGCGGCCGTAGTTGGAGCCGAGCTCGACGGGCGGCGGGCACGGCGACAGGAACTTGGGGCACGCTCGCGTGAAGTTAGATATAAGTCTCAGTGCTGACCTCGTCCATGAAGACTTGAGTCTGGTGCTTGACGGCGTCGCGGCCGTAGTTGGAGCCGAGCTCGACGGGCGGCGGGCACGGCGACAGGAACTTGGGGCACGCGAACGTGAAGCAGCTTTCGAACTCGCCGAGGTCGCCGTACTGCATCTTGAACATCTTCTCGTGATAGTTCTTCTCGCGCAGCACCTGGAGGGTTACAAACAGCAATGTAGTGCTTGTGATAACAGACGGATCTATCTCTAGGCGTTTATGGGCATGCATAGCTGTGAAATAAATAGTCTTCAAGAGACCTAATAAAAGCTCAAGGCTACACTGCAAGTGGCATACTTAACAGTGATATGTTAATTGATCGCTTGGATGACTTATCCAAAGGATCCAACACATAGCATGTATTGCGGGCAACCACAGCACTCGCTTAATGGAACACTTTGCGCTTCGATACCGAGTGTAGTGCTCAGTGAGTCAAAAACCAAGTATGTATTATTATTATATAGTATTTGGCCTAAGCTAAAAGCATAACTGTACTTGGTTACAGTTATATGCAGTGCAGTACGCAGAGTAAAAAAAAAATTTAAAGACATGACACACTCCACAGCAAACAAAAAAGAGCCTCTTCAAGCATCGTCAGGTTACATCACGTGTCCATCTGATTTGTCCTCAGTTGACAGTTTACACATCAATGGAACTAATCAATGGTACTACTGACAGTAAACCAAAAAAGCAAACAATTTGAATCATTAATGTACCTAGACAGTTTCTTAACCAATATTTCTAACTTTACTGGACTAATTTTACAAAATAACATACCTGCTGGATAGACTCATCGACGCACTGCGGGTGAAGCACCAAACAAATGGCCAACAAGTGGTACATCTGATCGGTCTGCTTGTTGATCTGATCGTTCTGGTACGAGCGCGTCGAGAACAGCTGTTTGGTGCGCTGCATGTAGAGGAGAGCGGACGACAGCGTGCGGATAGCGTCCGCGTATCGACGCATCATCATGTACGCGAAGCCCACGTAGTAGGATGTGGAGATCTGGCACGCTGGCACGTGGGAATATTGAGACTTCTTGTTGAGTTCGATGTTCTCCAGGACCTTAACGACAAATAAGTATAATGTTAGAAATTTTAAAACTTTGAACAGGCTAATAATAAAAGTGACCAAAAATTTGGTTCGGAAACTATTTGACTAGTGACTTTTTGAAATATAAAAATGTATGTTTCGGATATAGGCCTTACCTTGATAGCCTGGTAATAATCGCCCAGCAGGGAATGCAGGCGCAGAAGGCCTACAAGGGAGAAATATCCCAGCATCTTGTAGAGCGAATGACGCCCGAACTCTCCCGCTACAGAATCAGGGTCACCACCAGTTGCATACACCTGCAAATATAAATGTAAAAATATTTTATTAGGTGTTCCCTAGATTTTAGAGGCAGTTTTGAAATATTGAAGGAAATTAAAGTCACCATGATCTATGTATTTAACATAGTAATATAATCTATTTACATAGTGCAAATGAAAGACTGCAGTTGTTTTAACACGCTTTTATTAGTTTCACCTGTATGTTTGCTTGCTTGTAACCAACCCTTTTGAGATTTGACTTTGATTTTGACCTACTTTGAGCGATTAGATGACAAAACATTTATAAAAAAAAATTTATGACTCCTAAGCGTGTTTTTTTTTTAATATTTAGATTATTTTACCTCAAGTTGACGTTTGATGTTGGACTTGTCGACCAAGGAATGCAGCACGTTGAGGATGCAGAGCACATTCCACGCCTTGTTCTCAGTATTAAGGGCGTCAATCTCAGCCTGGCTCAACTTGGAAGTGCGGGACCTGGATTATTATTTAGAGTAACATTATTTCAATAGTTTTAGTTTCAATATTTGAATTTGTTGTAGGTAAGTATGTCTCTGTATTTCAGTTGTAAGAACTTCAGAAACCATCCCACATTGGACCAGCATGGTAAATATGGCCCAATTACCCTTTTTAAATAGGCCTACGTTCTGTAGTGGACTATAAAAGGCTTGATTAGTACAGTACTTTAGAAGTATATTACTTTATTTGAATCATTTTCAAATTTATAACTCTTTTTAAAATAGCTTTCATAAGAGGGGAAGTTCCCAATAAAACTTTTTTATTTTATTTGAATACACATCACCAAAATTGTTTCCATTGTTTTGTAAAGTGCTTTCAGTCAATGTGGCAATGAGTCAATGAGTAAGTGAATATAAGTTCATCACTTATATTATAGATACTATGTGGAAGACCGTAACAAAAAGTTATGAAAAAATATTCTTCACACATCATTGTCAGTGTGGCGAGAATTCGGATCAGGATTACTAATAATGTTATTGTTAATTGGCAAGTAGAACACAATATTTATACCTGTACTGAGCAAAGGACTGGAACTGATACACAAACTCGTCAATCAGTTCCCACAGCCACTGGTCAGGCAGCTCCAGGGGCACAGGGGTTTCCGCTGACAGGATGTAGTTGAACAGGTCACAATAGTTGTAGAACGAGTGGAACCGCTGCTCAGGCTTAGGGCCGCCCGGCACGCGAGCGTAGATGTCGCGGTAGTACAGCTCTTTGTACAGGATCATGAATACCTAAAATTTATTTTTTCTTATTGTTATATCATGCGATGTCAAGTTTATGTCATTTATTATATTTTTTTTTATTCTATCACGCAATGTCATGTTTAATTGATAATTTTTTTTTTCGTGTTATGATATGTTATTAGTTTCCATTTACTTATTAATATTAGTTTTTCTCTGTCACATCAGTAACACTAATTGTTACATCTTATTTTTAACTTTCAGCTTGCCTTCTGGCAGAATTGCGCGCAGTTAACTACAATTTTGTAATCAGGTTACTAACTACGATTGAAAGTAGTTAACTACATGTAGTTATGGATACATGTAATCTTAACTACATTGCATCAAAAGTAGTTAACTAAATTTAATTCTGGTTACATGCAATCATAACTACATGTAGTTAACTTCCTGTAATCTTAACTATGCTATCTATATATCTTATATTATATGCACCCCGATCGATGGGCCAGGATCGTCACGGAGTGGGTGCCTGACGGACGACGTAGCCAGGGAAGACCCAAGAAGCGCTGGCGTGACGATCTTGACTCATTCGAGAGGGGTTGGCAAGAAATTGCGATGGACCGAGACTCGTGGAAGGAAATGGGGGAGACCTTTGCCCAGGAGTGGGACAGTATAGGTTAATAAAAAAAAAAAAAAAAAAAAAATCTTAACTATAAGCCGCGCAGATAGAGAATAGATCTGAAAATGGCGGCGGGTACGCATGGTACGGTTGGCAAAACAAGTTCTCAAACATCGATTTTTATTGACTTCTTTTGTTATATATTATTCTTTTTTAATATTATTAATTAATATTTTTCTTTTAATTCTTTTAGTAGTCATCGATAAATTAGTCGCCATCGCTGCGCGTGCGGCGCTATACTTTAACGGATGATAACGCTGTAAGTTCTTTTCTTGGTCAAAGTATTTTATAACGTTGTAAACAATCTCACGTGAATCACTGTGAAGAATCTTTCCACGTTTTCGTGAAGCCATTGTCCATCAATCACAAAATGTCAACGTTCGTAACAAAAACTTAACGAAAATAAATAACAATCAAACGTAACGCAAACAAATAACAATCAAACTCAACAAAAACAACAATGTTTGATCTTTGACACCTCTGTTGACCGGTTAACATCGTGTTTTAAAACTCCGCTCAATTCTTTTTAAAATATCTGGTTAAAAGTGATTAATTTGTGGCTAAATTGCGCTAAGAATCTTCATTGTGACACAATCAATAAAGTTAAGACAGTGATTAGTGTTTAAAAGTGTTAATTCAACAATAAGCGTGTCTAATTGGTAAAACAAAAGACTTATGCCCGTTTTCACCAACGAATCCTTAAACACCCCTTTACTAAGTGACCCATAGTCTAAGGAGCTCCCTAAATCCGTCCCTTACCTAAGTCCAGTTTCACCAAGTTATGGGATACATATGTAAGGGACACTTACTTAAGTGACAGTCTTTTTTATAACGTAGGGATTCCTAAGCCGTAACGTACCGATAAATTTATCGGTTTTGTATTTTACGGCAAAAAATGTTATAAAAATGTACAATAATATGAAATATTAGAACAAAAACGTAAATTACTATCAATTTCATTAAAAATATAAAAAAAACCACGCAAATTACGTATTTTTGTACCGAAAAATACAGAATGCCGGTGCCATTTTACTAAAAAAATACAAAATCTTGATTGATGACATCTGTCAGTTGACACTGTTGTGTACTTTGGTTGTTTGAAAGTTTGAACGAATGTTGCGTTGTGTGATCGTGTGGTGTTTAATTAATTAATTTCTTAATAATGGCTGAAAAAAGGAAAAGAAGTCAAAACGTCACGATCGATGAAAAAGACAGACTTGTGAAATTGCTCATGGATCATAAGGACACAATTTTAAACAAAAAAACGGATGGGACAACAAACGAAGCGAAAGTAATTGCTTGGAAAGCGGTTACTGACTCTTTTAACACAACTGGGTCAATTTACAGGTTTGTTATTTATTTCACAACATATTTTAATGACATAAATAAGTACCTATATCCATCATCCACATCAAAAACTCTTATGTTAATGAACCACATTAACATGGGATTTTTTTGTTTTTTGGTTAGATTTTTATACTAAGTGATCACTTATTGATAGTAATTCTGTGTTAGTTATTATCAATAAAAAATAATATCTGCGTATTGACAATAATTTATTTTTTTCAGATCAAAAGAATCACTGATGAAGATTTGGGAGAAGTTAAAAAGTGAAAGTAAGGTTTACTATACAGCTTCCAGAAGGGATTCAACGCAAACAGGAGGAGGACCTTCAGTTATAAAAATTGATCCCATTTTAGAGCAAGTGTGCGCCATACTTGGCCGGGGCTGTACGGGTATCATAGGTGTGCCAGACAGTGACTTTGTGGAGGAGGTTGTGGTCTCTGAAGATAGCCAATCTAAAGTTGTTGTGGTATTAAACTCTGAAGAGGTGTTGCCCAGTGATTCAACTGTTGTGCAATCTAAACAAGAACCCTCTGATCAAGTAAGTACCTGAGTGTTAAGAAGCATTTTAAAACATATAAATACCTCAATCTTCCAAGCTGTGTGCTTATTATCTGAGACAATATCATCACCATAATATTTAATTAAACACCTGACTAAACTATTTATTTTCATATCTTTTATTGAGTATTTTTAGGGTTCTGTACCTAAAGGGTAATAACGGGACCCTATTACCAAGACTCCGCTGTTTGTCTGTCTGTCTGTCACCTGGTTTTATCTCAGGAACGGTGATAGCTATTCATACTCCCAAACAACATACCTAAATTTAACCCGTTTTTTGCTCGCTATTAATAATGGTGGCAGATCGATACTTTAAATTTTTACAGAATATTTAGTTAAACATTAACTTTAATAATTAACAATTAAATTTAAATAAAATGATTTTTTAAGGGGGAACATACAATAAACATGATTTTTTGCTCAATATTAATGTCGACAACAGGAAGATGCTTGATATTCACAAAATATATTAAGTTATAAATTCCCTTCAAAGTAAATAGCTAAAATAAAATACATAAGGGAGACTACCATATGGTACGGAACCCTTTGTGCGCGATTATAGAGGTTTCAAGAAAACAAATTTTTATTTCTTTTCCAGGATGAGTTTGCAAGTGAAGACATCATTAGAAAGACACCTTTGTGGTCTAGAAGACGACCTGTACCTTCGCTAACTAATGAGAGAACCGAGGTTGTATCTTCTCTCTGCAATAGCTTCAAAGAAGTCAACAGAAAAAAAGAAGACATTGAGGACTTGAAGAGGCAGTTGCTCCAAGATGAGATAGATTTTAAGAGAAAATTATATAACCTACAACTGCTATCTGCCGAGAAAGAACTTGAAATTAAAAAAGAAGTACTCCAGCAAATAAGAGGTAATATATTTTATTATTAAAAAACTTATCATTTAGCTAGAATACATATCTTCAAAATATTGAGCTACACTATCTCTTACAGAACCATAAGTCAGGTTCAAGTCACTGTTCTGCTGCAGTCTGGATATTTGCCCGTTGGCAATTAACTCTTCCAAATTGGGTAGAGCTGTGTCTATTATTGGTTCCCTTTCCTTTCTAAGTATGCAAATATTGTGCAATACACAACATGCTACAATGACATTCACTGCAGTCTCAAGTTTCAGACGTATTCCCACAGCCAAGACAGGAAACCTTCTTTTCAGTACTCCATACTGGCGCTCCACTACGTTCCTTGTTTTTATATGTGCCTCATTGTATTTTCGCTGTCCAAGAGTTACCGGGTTTAAATATGGTGTCAGAAGGTGGCTCTGAAATAATAAAATTTTCTTATTTCCAGGTGGTGTTTTACAGTTAGGACCACTGTTTGGTGTTCAACAGAAGACTTTAGAACAATGATATAAAATATTATATATGATCCTTGTATGTTTTGTAAAAATAAATAATAAAATTGCAGTACAATAGCATAATTTTGTTTTATTTTCTCTCTTACCTTCAAAGGGTAACCGCTATCACCTAATAAGTATGCACTTGAATAGGTACCTCTCTCAAACTGAGCATATTTTCTACTATTTTGATAAATAACAGAGTCATGTGTTGATCCTGGCCAACGTGCAACAACATCAGTTATTAACAAATTTGCTGAGCTTATTGTTTGAACATTGACTGACATGTATGATTTGCGGTTCCTGAATATTTCAGCATCTTCCCCACCTGAAATGTTTAGTTAAGGTTATTTAAAGTGTACTTAAGAATACATCCATAGTGCACAAAAACATTTAAATCTATTTTGTATAGCTACCTGGTGATTGTATTTTTATGTGTGTACAATCTATGCATCCCAAGACATTAGGGAAGCGAGCTATTTTATAAAATTCTTCTTTGACTTTTGTCTTTTGTTCTTCGGTGTCTGGGAACATTATAAAATCACCTCGAAGGGTTACTATTGCTTTTGACACTCTTTTTACTATTCTGCTACAAGTAGCCACACTTATTCCTCCCATGTCACCCACTGCAAGTAGATGATTACCAGTTGCAAAGAACCTTAGCGTACATAGCAACTGATTTATTGGCGGCACTGATTTGTTTCTGCAAATTTAATATTATCAAGTCAAGCAGGTATTTTAATACTTATTGTATTTTATAGGAATAATATATTTAGCTATCACTTTAAACGATTTTGTGCTGGATAAACCAACGATGACATCAAGTTGTCTTGGTAACTAGATAGATACCTACATAGATGTTATTTTATATTATAGGTAGGTAACTAGATTACTTTTATAAAGGTAGGTTCGATAAGAAAAAACATCACAAGTCATCTCGACCTACCTGTCATCTCGATATTCCAAGAGATGTTCTATTCTTTCCAACAAAAATAACACACTGGCTTTGGATAACCTAAACCTAATGTAAAAGTCCTGTTCGTCATATTTAGCAAAATAATTTGGTCTTTCGCGATATATGTGCGGCCGTCTAAACAAACTTTGATTTGTAACTAAATCTATAGTATCGATAGCTTCTAAACTTTCAAGAAAATCTTCCATTTTGCGGGAAATAAACACAAACTACAACACATCTACAATAGAATGAACTGTCACTTAGCGTTATGGAGCCGAATATTCGGCCCATAAAGTTAAGGGCCACCTTAGAATCTTAGGTGTCACTTAAGCGATGGTGAAAATGAAACTGTCACCTAAAATGGTTTAGGGTTGGTTTAAGGGCTCCCTTAAACTAAGGGACCGTTGGTGAAAACGGGCATTAACCTGACAAATCGAACTCTGCAAGTGTGCGCGCCACTCTCACGGTTACTCGCTCCACATACGTGCGATATTTGCATGCAGCGCGAGCGGCACCTCACAGCGCGTCATCACTGCACTCGTAACATAGACTAGCGATTTAGACCGGACAACGAGTATAGAGTACGCAAAAGTGCATTGCCTCTCAGAGGACAATTGATGCTAACTCTTTTTTCTGACGGAAAGTGGTACTAGTAATAATATTTCATAATGAAATGTGCAGGGTGCCTAAAACCGGTGAAGGAATCAAATTGTATTAAATGCATTTCCTCGGCGTGTGAAAAACGTTTTTGTATATTATGTATTAATGTACCGTCGCTAACAACTGACCAAAAGAAAACGTGGAAATGTCCCGTGTGCTGTGCTGCGCAAAAGAAAGGAGGAGACAATACCCTCACTCCGGTGCGGGCTAGCTCAGAAGCTGCAAATGTCACTACGCGCAAAAAATGTGACTCTGCTACTGAGACCACCTCAAGCACGGACAGTGAACTGAAGGATTTGACAGTGGTTATTACCCGCTTAACCGGTGAGTTCACAGCACTCAAAACAAAACTTGAAGAAGTCACCTACTCACTGTGCCATTGTCAAGAACGTATGGACGAATTACAGCGCAAGGTATCATCTAACGAAGATCGCATAAAGACGCTCGAAAAAAGAGATCAAGAAGTAGTCAATCTCCAAATGACAGTGACTTTGCTTCAAAATGAGTTGAACACCCAAGCGCAACAGCACCTGCTCAATGAGATAGAATTAGTTGGTATCCCAGAGTGCAATAATGAGAGTTTGGAACATATTGTGAAAGTCGCATCCCTAAAGATAGGAGTACAGCTCGAAAATGAAGATGTGGACTGGATCACCCGAGTCGGGGCTCGGCGCTCACCCGTCCCAGCTGGCACGTCAGACACTGGCAGCAAGATGCCCCGCCCCATCGTTGTGCGTTTACTGCGCCGTTCTAAGCGTAATCAGATTATAAAAGCTTCCAAAACAAGGAAAAATTTGACTAGCACAGACTTGGATATCACGGGCCCCACGACTAAAGTTTTCTTTAATGAGAGACTCACGAAGGAAAACAGGATCTTGTTTCGTGAGACAAGAGCAAGAGCTAAAAGTCACGGATATGCCTACTGCTGGAGTAGCCAGGGAGCTATATACATCAGACAGCGTGAAGGAAAAGCTTCCCAACTCATACGGTCGCTGCGAGATCTGGACCGAATCTTGCCCCCTGTGCCCGTCGATTCTAGAACTTCGTAAATGCTCTTTTATTGTGGATTTTCGTTGTTTACCTCGCATATATGATACAATGTTGTGGCCAACTTTTTTATGCGTTAGTTATGTACTCGTAAAAAGTACTACCTGCTATTTGATAACTCGGCCATTAATTTCTAATGCACGAGATTTTCCTATTATTCCTAAACACGTTTATATGTATTCTTCAAAAAAATGTTGTATGTTGTTTCTTGGCAATTCTTTCACAAGCTACATAAACTTAACAATAACTAGATTATTTCAAATATCTTTAGTCTTAGAGACTTTTATTTTGCGGATTATAACTGTCAACTTGCTAAAATCAATCACCAAATTTTTATTAAATGTTATCTCATTGCCCGCTGTGTCCAATAGACATTTTTCAATAGCGATGTCTTATTATGTGAATAAAACTTTATATCACTGTATTGCTAAAGACAAAAACAAAATCGTAAATGTTACACTGCAAAAGGATAATTTCTACAATCATAATGCTCCATAAAGAACTTGTAGATGATTTAGATCTGATCAGGGTAGACTGCCATAGTATTGATGATTTGGAATCGTGTAATACACTTTTTACTCCTGATCAGAATTTTAAGTTACTCTCCCTGAATATCAGAAGTATAGGCTGCAACTATGATACACTTTTGGTAACATTGAGACGCTTAGACATTGTTTTTGACGCCATTGTTTTATCGGAATGTTGGTTGAAAAATAATCATCATATCCCACAATTACCGGGATACATCTCATACAACAGTGACAAGAATCATAACCAAAACAGTGGTGTTGTGCTGTATTTAAAAGATAGTTGGAATGCATCTGTTATAGAGCACTCGGTTGATAATGCCCAGTGTCTGTGTGTCAATATTGAGAATACGGTTAAAATTATTGCTATCTACCGCTCTCCGGCCTGTAAAAATATTGACAATTTTTTATCATCTCTCTCTCCCATTATGTCTAATCCTAGCGATATTCCTGTTATATTTGCCGGAGACATTAACGTCAACATTCTTGATAGTAACACCCAAAACTTAGAATATCTATGTTTTATGGAAGAATGCGGCTTGATACCAGCCATTACCGAACCTACTAGAGATTCATCCTGTCTAGATCATATTTATGTCAGTCGATTACATATTAACCAAGCGTTATTTGGAGTTGTGGCTAGATCGGCTGTAACGGATCATTACCCAGTAATGCTGGGCATGAACCTTAAGACCAAAAAGCAGCCACACCCTAGTCGTAGTATGGTCAAAAGAGACTTAGACGCAATTAAAAAGGATTTGTCAGAAGTAAACTGGACCTCTGTTACAAGTATTTGTGACGTAAACGAAGCAACCAAAATATTTATAAAATGTTTGACAGATATCGTACATAAACATACTCATGAGGTACGTCTTAGTAGAACTAAACACAACCTTAAGCCTTGGATTACCCCAGGGCTTATGCGTTGCATGAGACATAGAGACCGGCTTCACCAGCGAGCGAAACTCGATCCTAACAATAATATATTGCAAACTTCATATAAAAGATACCAGAACTTCCTTGTAGGTCTTCTTCGTAAACTCAAAATCGAATATGAGAGAACAGAATTAGAGAACAACAAAGGTAATCCTCGACAGCTCTGGAAGACGATCAAGTCTGTTTGTAACCTGTCTACGCATAAACAGGAACACACGGAATTGTTAGCCTTGCAGAACTCTGACACTCCGCAACATTCGCTTGATATATGTAATGACCATTTTGCAACAGTAGGGCAGCGTTTAGCGAACCAGATACTCGATAATATCAATGAAACACAAGAAAAACTGGCTAACTCTACTACAACTCAAAATTCGCCTTCTGAGTCATTCTTTTTAGGTCCAACTGATCACGAAGAAGTAGAAAAACTGATTATTAAACTACAAAACGGTAAGGCGCCAGGTATAGATGGTTTGACAAACACCCTAATCAAATATATCAGAAAAGAAATTATTGTGCCATTAGTTCATATATATAATCAAAGTTTTTCGACCGGAATTTTTCCTGACTTGTGGAAGGTTGCATCGGTTAGTCCAATACACAAGAGTGGTGCAAAAAACTGCTTAGAAAATTACAGACCTATATCACTTTTAACGACATTTTCAAAAATTCTAGAAAAAATAGCAAATGTAAGACTAACAAAATTTTTAGATATGCACGGAATAATATCAGACAGGCAATTTGGTTTTAGGAAGGGTAAATGCACAGAAGATGCTGTCTCGTTGTTGACATCGGTAGTGTCATCCAAATTGGATAAAAAACAAAAATGCGTAGCAGTATTTTTAGACTTAGCAAAGGCGTTCGACACTGTCTCCATTCCAATACTCTTAAAGAAAATGTACAAATCAGGTATTAGGGGGATTGCCTCAAACTGGTTCACTAGCTACCTGTCGCTACGAAAACAGTGTGTAAAGATTGGAAGTGAATCAAGTAGCACTCTTAGCATCGCTTTTGGGGTACCCCAGGGTAGCATTCTGGGTCCTACATTATTTAATTTATATATAAACAATATTCACGACTTAGAAATGAAAAATGCAGAGATCGTTTGCTACGCTGATGATACTGTAATTGTGTTTCACGGTTCCACCTGGGCAAACGCTTTAGAAAATGCTGAAATTGGTATGTCTAGTGTTTCTGGATGGCTTCAGAGTAATCTCCTAACTTTAAATACAAAAAAAACAGTATATTTGTGTTTTCATAAAACTTTTGCTTCTGCCCCAGATACACAGACTAATCTGAAGCTTCATAAAGTCTCCTGTGACAAACATTCATGCAACTGTGAAGTACTTACTAGATGTAAGACATTTAAGTATTTGGGCGTTATTCTCGACGAAAACTTAAATTTTAGAAGTCATTTGGTTGCTCTTTCGTCTCGGGTACGCAAAGTAATTGGGATCATGAAAGCATTACGTGACGTTGCATCTCCAGAAACGCTAATGTCAGTTTACTATGCCTTATGCCAGTCTCTTTTAAATTACTGCATAACGTGTTGGGGTAGTGCCGCGGTGACTTTCATCATACTCGCCGAAAGAGCACAGCGGTCAGTACTAAAAGTAATGATGAAGAGGCCCTTGAGATACCCCACCACTGATGTGTTCAAAGAGAGTGGCGTACTGAGCGTGAGACAGCTGTTCATACTTAAAACGTCAATCTCTGCTCACAAGTCTGTGCTGGCTGCCACTGACGACGGAGAGACGACCCTAAAAAGAACTAGAAGGTTGCCATTTCCTCAAGTCAAAACCAGCTTCGCTCGTCGTTTTGGTTTTTTCATTAAAGCCCATGTATACAATGTCATTGACAAGCACTGCAATTTAAAAGATAAAAAAGTGTACGAAGCCAAAAAAATAGTTTATAAGTTTTTGTCTACTCTGGACCATAAAGAGACGGAAGATTTACTAAAGATTATATCTTAAGTTTTATGTTCCTGCCAAGGGATCAATAGTATTTTTATTAAAAATTAATAAATAATTTAATCTTTCTTACTAGCAATATTGTTAGATTTTTTATATAATATATCTGTGAAAAGACTATGTAGTATTCTAATATTTATATGTTTTTTTTTTATATATAGGTTTTGTTATAAGATAAAAATTAGATAGAGGTGTAAATATGCTAAATGTATATAAATTATACATTTAAATAGGCTAAATCGTACCAGATTCCCGCGATACAGGCCCAGCCTAGTGCGGGAATCGTCATTATTTATCTAGTGTATATAAAACACCCATAAACATAAGTTTAATCTTAATTAACTTGGTTATGTACCTACTGTTAACCTATGTTTATGTAAATAAATATATTTTCATTTTCAATGAATATCAACGAAAACAACAAAATAACGGAACGAATTTAACGATAACTAGGAGTGCGTCAAGTAGCGTGGAAAGCGAATCATGGCTGACTATTTTTTTGTAGCGCGTACTTCACTGTGTGAGTATAGACAGCGATAGAGAGTGAGCGAGAACGCATGCGAGCGGACGCCATTTTCAGATCTATTCACTATACCACTAGACATAACTACTTTTCATCCACTCGCCGCGACGCTACTCAGTGAGGGATGGGACAGTGATGGGACATAATCTGACTTGTGCAGTTGTGTAAAAAAGGTATCGTATATTATTCGGTATTAGAATAATTCAGTGCTTTTGATGTATTTATAAAAAATGAGAATATTTATTTATTTGTTTATAGGCGAGCAGTGTATACTCATGTGCCTATATCAAGCAGTGTCAAATAAAATTAGTATTTATCTGTCAAGGAAATTTTTTCCTTATTTATCCAAAGGTCTAGTCTATTTTTAAATGTGTTTATAGTTCTTGCTGAGATGACATCCTCAGGCAACCTATTCCAATTGTAGACAACTCTATTGCAGAGGATGTGGTGTGCAGTGTTGGTTTGTGATGGTGTAGGCTGTAAGAGAACTGTATGGCGTCTGCTATCGCGTATATTATCCTTCAAGGTGTACATGTTGTGGATATCCGGAAGATTATAGAAGCCATTGAGAATTTTGAAGGTCTCAATCAAGTCTCCACGCAATCGTCGTTCTTCGAGGGTCGGTCGGGTTTAACATTTTATCATTTCAGTTTTCCTTAAAGTCCGGTTATAAAGGAGACATATTTATGGCAATGGTTATGGGTGGACTTCTTTGTCAAAAAAAGTTAAATTCTCAGCTAAGAAAGTCTATATTTATATTATAATTTATATAGTAATCATTTTTTTACACCTAAACTTGATCTGAATTTTATACAGCTGCAGAAAGAAAAAAATTAAATACCTAGGAAATGTTTTATTAAATTTTACGTATACATCATTTAAGTAATTTATTCCTCGTAGATCATAAAATAAAATGGTAAGTGAAAGAAACTTAGACGCAATATTGATAACTTTATCACACTGAGAAATACTGTTCCATCACTATTAGTACAGCCGGCACGAGACGCCATCTAGTACGGAGTAGTCGAACTTGTAAGATAAGGGGCATCTAGCGCTCAGTAGTGACAGTGATCACTACGTTATTACTACTGAGGTAAGGTACCTATAACTAGACAGAGCGCTAAATAATAATAATTACAAAAGTAAGAGAAGGCGAGATGTGCAAGTATGAAAACACTTTCATACTTTGTCAAGTCTAGGACGAAACTAATATCTTTTGTCTCTGTTTGCATATACGTTTTTTTTGTCTAACTAGGCCGTGCATAGTAGTCAGACAAAAAAAACGTATACGCAAAAAATTACTGTCAAATTTTTGATAAGATGCTTAGGTAAATCAACATATTTATGAACTATTATCTATTTTCTATCACTTATATTAGTAGGTATTATGCAGGTTTTTACTATTATCTAGAGTCTGAATATGATAATATTAAAACAACATCTTTTTTCTCACACCCTATATGCTAGTAGCTTCTCCAGTACATACTTGCTCCAAGACTACTGAACACTAGATGTCACTCGATGCATTTGAAACATAATAATAGTTCAGATCTTGTCACATTGGACTATGGTTGAAATTAGCAAGTTTAGAAAAGTAGTTATAAAAAGAGCAATCGTGATTGCGACTACAATTATTAGTTAGTAATCAAAATATTTAACTACTTTGATGATTTTTTTTGTAATTTGAAATCACGATTGCTAACTACAAAATGTAATCGCAGTTAGATTTCAAATTGCCTCTGCCTTCTGGCATAGGCCTCTTCCTGACCTGAAATTAATTATTTACTATACAGAGTGAAGATGATCTCAAGAAAGTTGCTGGTTTCAATTGGAAACAAATGACACAAGATCGAATAACATGGAAGTCCCAGGAAGAGGCCTATGCCAGAAGGCAAGCTGAAGGTTGAAAAATAAGATTTAAGTTACTGATGTCACTGATAAAAACTAGTATTAATGAGTAAAAGAAAACTAATAATATATCAGAAAAGACAAAAAAATTATGTAATTAATGAAACATGACATCGCATGATAGAATAAAAAAGAAAAAAATATGTGCCTACAATAAGCGAAAAAAAAAAAAATGAGTGAAACAAATAATCACTGTAAAATAAAGCTCAAAAGGGTAAGTATGAGTTTAGCTATTGGTGCGTTCAGGGAGCCAGCTGATGGCAAAATTAACAGTTAAAAATGCCAATAATTATTACATTCAGCATTCGTTTTGAGAATGGGTGAGCAAAAGTTGCGTTTGTAACTGTTTTGATTCAGCTAGCTCAAAAACAGCTAAAGTGCCATCTTAAACTGCCACTTTTGACCCACCTGCTGAGGTGGGTTCTTTGTGATTGTATCCTGACATATAGTTTGATGTTTAGCATTTGTTATGGGTAATTAGCAAATGTTGCACTAATGGGCTATCGGGCAAATTTTCCGAACTGAATGGTTTACACCAACAACAATAATTTTGCAAATGCCAACACAAACGCACCAGACGAACAAATGTATAGTAACACAGACCTCCTCGTGCAAACAAGAAAGAACAAACAAAGATGCATGGAGCAACACGATTATGACTATGAGATATTCTATACGACTAAAGGCTTTAAATTTTTGATGGTTATCAAGTCTAAATTAAATAGCAGTTACTTACAGGATCATTGTCTACAATTGGGGCCACTTCACTTTCATCAGGCCACGGAGTGTTTTCAAAATACTGCTCTGTAAGTTTTGGAAATGTATTCTCATACAAATTGGAGATCTCATAGGTCATGCCTTCCGTGATCATATTCCGGAAATAGACGAGGAACTTTTTGACCTGAAAATATTATCGAAAGATTAAAAGACAGAGAACTTATAGCGAATTAGTCATACATTCTGTTAGAAGTGGTACAAACCATTTCAGGCATTTTATAGTATGATCTGTCATATTCCAAGTCATACTGAGGATCTCCTGTGTGGGGTTCGTAATCACCGTACGACTCGTACCCTCCCTGTGAAGATAGAAAACAAATTGCAGTTAAATACACCAACATATTAGGTTATAAAGTAGCTCACCTTAAAGCTTCAGTCAAAAAATGTTTTACGGCTGTAAAATAACATACCTCATTGTAATCATCGCTTGAATACATGTTGCTCACTTCTTAGACATGTAAATAAAGTTATTTCATTTACAGAAAACACTTTCCCAATTCCACGCAAGTTCCTCAACAACGAAGAATGAGATAGTTCTCTTTTTCACGACACTTTACTTTTAGATAATCAATTTTTAATCTGTCATCAAACAATCCAATCATGGTTACCATTTTGGAAAACGGTAATTTCCGTAATTTTTTCATTGGCCAAATAAGAAAATAAAAATTAACAGCAGAGAATAAGCTCAAGCATATGACATTGACACTTATATAGCTGTCACTATTTAAAATTAGACACGATTTTTAATCGAGAATATCGATTTATATATCGATATAATATATCTTTATTAGTAAAAAAATCAAATGTCAATAGCAGTGATCAGCGTGTCAGATTCAGAATATTCAGATAATTACTTAAGTTTTTAACCAAAACATAATCCTAAAGCACCGATGGACCTTTTACCGTGATAACGTCTTATAAACCGATATACGGTGGCTGCACATATGAAAAAGTGCCACATTCCGTTCCGCCTGAGCCAAACGTGCAAGAAAGAGCGTGGAGCAAGCAATAGAGAGTCACGATCGGCCAGAGCTTTTGGCTTGTTTCAGTTGTTGATTCCTCAATGAAACAAGCCGAAAGCTTGGGCCATTCGTTCTCGTTCTTATGACGTTGTTATCACGTAAAATTATCGCCTGTGAACTTTATGGACAATTTCTTTTTTATATGATAGTTTAACCTTTGACACGTTTTAAAATAATTACATGTTACTCTAACTATTGTTTTATTTTGTGTTGTCTATTTGCACCAACAGATCTTCACTTCACTGCTCACTGCAGACAATTTATAATTCATTGACTTGCAATCAGCTAGGAACGTATACAGAACTTTGCCAGATTGTATCCGTTAAGTTCCTTATACATTTAAGTTATAAGCAGTTTAAAAGTCATAATAGCTCCAGAAACGCTATAATTTATTCATTCGATGAAAATAGTACATAATATAATTATTATTGTACACTGGTGCGTAAATTCTGTATCTGTGTACCTATATAAAGTTTAAATGCTCGCTTCCACTCCCACTCGGCCACGTGACTATTTACGTATAGTATACCTACTTTCAGCTGTTTGAATGATTTACTTATAACGCCCCTGGACAGATATGATAAGTGAACCAATCGGACGGCTGAACTTAGATGACCTACCAAAACCAACGTAAATGATCACAATATGGCCGAGTGAGAGCGTGCATTGAAAACCTATGACTATGATACTTCTATAATTTCATACATAAGTACTTACATCAAATATAGTGTCCCTGCTTTTAATCAGTCTCGTGACCATTTACGCATTCAGATATCGGTTCAAAAATAGAGCCCCATAATTCAAGTGTCTTGATTTATGTCATCGATAAAAATCGAATTGAACTGAACAATTTATCTCTATTTATCTGTCAAAGTGAAAAGCAAAAACAAAAATTGCGATTCGTAGATTCGCACTTTAACTTTATTTCACAATTTTCGCTAATATTTAAGCTTCAGAGATGCTCGCCAAGAATTTCACAAATCTGTTTTTGCGCTCTGCGATTGCAAGTAGAAATGCTCCAACTGTTATGAAGTATTCGGTGATGTCTGACAAAGCCACGGGGGATATTGTAAAAATTCAAAGCACCGATGATTTCAAAGATAAAGTAATCAAGAGCAAAGTTCCAGTTATCGTAGATTTCTTCGCGACGTAAGTATAGACTTTGTACATGCTAGTACTGTCACTTGTATCATAATACCTGTACTTCTGTTAATTATTCACTTGCAGCATACAAAATACATGCTGTCAATGTGATAATTATTAATTTTGTAGATGGTGCAATCCCTGCAGACTTCTCACTCCTCGCCTAGAAGCTATTATCGCTGAGAACAAAGGGAAAGTGGTCCTAGCAAAGGTTGACATTGATGAGCAGACGGACTTGGCTTTAGATTATGAAGTGAGTTCCGTTCCTGTCTTGATTGCCATAAAGGATGGGAAAGTTCATGAACGACTAGTTGGTCTACAAGATGCTGATAAACTCCGCAAGTGGGTCGCAAATTTCACTTCAGATAAGTCCCAAGTAGAAGCAAAAGCCTGAATGTGCAATGTGTAAAATTATTTATTATTGTTAACCATGTGTAGTTAATAAAAGGTAATAAAATGAAACAAGGTTTTATTCTTGAAGACATTGTATTAAATCTCTAGCTCGATTGTATGCTGTGTCATCAGGTTTTATGGGTCCCTCTGGTGTTTTACTTTCCAATTCCTCAGTTTCATCTTTTTCATTTGACTTCTCGGCAGTCTGTGATTCTGTCCACTCATCCATTTGTTTTATTATTTTGTTGGCATCTTCTAACAACAGATTTCTAATATTTCCTTTTGCTGATTCAAAGTATTCTAGAAACACTGGCCATGATGAATCAGGAAGTAGATATGAAGAGAATTTGTTTTTGTAAAGCCAAACTTGTTTAGCTTTCATGAACTTCCAGTTTTGTTTATCATGCTTCCATTGAGATAAGTAACTGATACACTGCGATTTGAGCTGATCCTTGGAAGCTGCAGCTTCTTCTGCCATTCGTTGAGCATGCTTTTCCCGTTTCATCTGTCGAATTGATTTCTGTCCTTTTTTGTCTGATGGATCACTTGTTAGAGGTTGCTTTTTCTTTTTCTTCCTTTTGGGTTTATCTTCAGCACCTGAATCGTCGTCTGAGAGACTTCTCTTTTGAGGTTGTTGCTGTGATTCAACTGGACTTTGATTGTAGTCCTCTGCTTCTTCTTGGTCGACAGGATCATGTGCCCCTTGTATAGCTCGATTTGCATCTTTCGATTTGTTCTTATTTTTACGTTTCTTTTTATTGTTACTAACCATATTTTTTATTTTGATTTAAATTCCTTAAATGGTATATTGAAGGGCAGGTAGTATTGAGTAATTCTATTTTATTAGAATTAGTAAAATAACCTCAAAATAAACAAACCAATGAGAGATAGGGATGTGCAAAAACCGATAATCCAAATAATAATAATTTTAAAATAAAACGATAAATTTTTTGATCATTACGATTAAACATTCTATTATACTTTTAAAACAATTTTACGAATAGAGATTTTTATTACACAAAATCACAAAATAAACATATGAGACTTTAGAGCGACAAAATCTACTACCTATATTAAAGCGTGCGCTAGACAGCTACGATGCAGCTGCGGCCAAAGGCTGCGGCTGCGGCACGTCATTCACCAATCACAACGGGCTTTGTCAGAATATTATAAATTAATACCTAGATGTCTAGACCGCATCCGCAGCTGGCTGGGACTCTTGAAACGTAGCACTTATTTGATGTTAACTAATGATATGTTTTGTGTGCAGATGGCCCTACGCTATTGACGAGAATACAAGTTGTAAATGAGGAACTAGCTAATCCAAAAAACGTGCGACGCCTACGACGCCAAAAATAAAAGAAAATGGTAAAAAGTGCATGAAAAAATATTTAAAAAAAAAGTAAAAAAGTAATACACCCAAAAATAATTTTAATTGTACCATTTTCAGTGTTTTTTTTTGTTTTGCAGTTCAGTTACAATTTTTTTTGTGCTAAATAGTTTGTCTCCATCACAGATATCCAATGTCTGTGCAGATATCGTGGTATCCATCGTCGTCTCTATATCCATGAAGACAATTATTTAATTTTAGTTGGTAACACAGATGGCAAGTAATCGCAATTTTTTGGCACGTCACAGCCGCGTCATCATGTCTCCGTGTCTGCTTTTATCACTTGGGAATTAATTTGTTGAACATTATCACACGTTATCGATAATTTTATATGTGAACTATAAATTTTTGACGATTTCGATTTGCTCTCCAAAATGGAAATTTTAAATCAGGTGTCTAACACTCAGTTTGTGTTCACCGCGGCGGCTGTTGCAGTTGTTTTAGTATGCGCAGCGTTAGTTTTCGTATTTGGATTCCACTCGGCAGAGCAGCCGCAGTTCGACAAGTTGCCGCTGGTGTTAGATGATAAAAAATCATCCTCCAAGAACAAAAAAAAGAAGGACAAGGTAAGCACAACAAACATGTTCCCTTCTCCCGCCTTTGTCACCACTGTGTGCTCATTTTATTTTTAACCTGCTAGCATATGCCAGTACAATTTTAATGATGATTTAGATTTAATCTATTTAAAAATAGTAGTCGTCATTTTTTAAAATTAATGAAGCTATGTAGTTAAAAATTCTAATTGAATATTTACTCTTCTGCAGAAATCTTCACCAAACCGTACCGTTGATGATGTGAAGACAAAATCTGAAGCCTCCAAGAAGTCTCCTTCTAAGGAGAAAAAGGAGGAAAAAGTAAAGGAAGCTGAAAAACCAAAGCCCAAGGAGAAGCCCGTTGAACCTAAAGCAGCAGCTAAGAAAGATGCCCCTGTTGATAAGAAAGCTAAGAAGGGTAAGTCTGCTGAGGCGGAGAAGCCAGCAGATTTTGATGATGGCCAGTGGGAAGAGGTGCCAAAGAAGAGTGAGAAGAAGAAGGTGAAGGCTCCAGAAGAGAAGGAAAAGAAGAAGGAGAGTCCTAAAAAGGGGAAGAAAGCAAAGGAAGTAGAGAAAGACATTGAGGCCGCGCGTCAAGTTGAGGAACCAGAAGTGGAGGCTGAGGAGGAAACTATCCGAGTTGTGAGCGCCGTGGGGCCTGGCGTGGATGAGGACGCGGCTCGAGCCCTGCAGGCGCAAGTAGAGGAGCTGCAGCGTGTGCTCAAAGAGGTGAGTTCTTTCCTTCTGATACAATAGGAATAGTATTTTCTATGCAATATTCAACAGGTGTTATTAGAAATCTATAAGGCCTATGCCCAGCAGAGCATGTCCTACGGTAGATATTTGATGTCTTATTATACTACCAGTCATTCACATACAGCTATTTGATCTCCTTACACTCTAGTAAGCTAACATTTTATCAGGTTCTTGACATATTTGTTAATGGGTGCTACCAGTGTTCAGTAGTTGATTATTAAGGAAGGCCAGTCCTGTACAGTTCTTGAAAGAAAACATCATTAAAATAATTTATGATATTTATAAAACACTAACTGCCCACCCCGGCTTCAACCAAGTAATAAGGATCCTTTATTTTTTTGAAAATGTTATATAGCCCATGTTCACTGGGAATAGTGAAAGAATTTTTCAAATCAGTTCAGTAGTTTCGGAGCCTATTCAACACAAACAAACAATCAAATCTTTCCTCTTTATAATATTGGTATATATACTGCGCCTCGACCTTTCGAGGCACACCGATAGCCTACAGCATTTTGGAAATGATTCAAAAATTTCAAAATGAAACTAGAACTGTTATTATACAGTGGATTCCATCCCACATAGGTCTTGATGGAAACGAGAAGGTTGATAGCTTAGCAAAACAAGCCTCGACTGACGGAGTACATACAAATTTTCTCCCCTACTACACCAATTACAATCGCATGTTAAAACTACACAGTTTTAATCAGTATAAAGAATATTTTGATTCGAGATCAAGAACAAGTGGTATCTGGTATCGAACGATCCAGCCACATCCATTGAGACACCCATGGATAGACAACAATATCCTAGACAGAAATGACACTGTAACTGCTTTAAGGTTTCGTTCTGGACATACTCCATGCAACAAATTTTTAAATTTGATGGGAATATCCAACACCCCATACTGTCAAACATGTACAAGCAGAATTGATGATATATTTCACATTATAATGGAGTGTGCACAGAATGAAACTGTACGCAGAAATATTTATTCTAAAATACAATTTATGTATAACATAGGACACTGCAATAGCATTCTGGCTGATCCACTGTCGGACTCGGCCAGAATGCTGTTCAAACTAATTCACAGAGTATAAATGGTAAGAAGCAAATGTAATCAGAGCGGCATATTCGTTCCAGAAAACGAAAAAGCTCTTTAAAATTGATTAAAAAAAAAAAAATATTGGTATAGATAAAAATTACACAATAAATAAATGGGATGGGAATGGGATTGTTACATTTACAAAATTTAAGCTATGCTCAATGTAGCTGCAGCTGCAGTAAACAAAGTGCACTTATAGCACTTAAGTACTTAGTAAGGCAGCACTTCTATGTATATTTAGTATTAATAATCTTATCAATGGCAAAGTCAACTGACAAATCTTCATACAGTTTTCTATTTTGAATGTGAATAAATTAAAACCACATTGTTTTCATTACGGTCAATCTAATCATATCAATCAAACAATTGAATTCTTTACAATCATAATTTACAATGCTTTGAAATAGCAATATGCTTGGTATGTTCTTGTGATTTATTTGCTTGTAAACAAGTTTAAGTAGGATTTATTTTTACGAAGTTTTTATGTTTGAAAGTGCTGCAAATTGTAAGATTTTACTCACTGCTACTTTTACACACTGCTCTTCAATTCATGCACAAATGTCATAGACACTATCTATGGCTATGTTAAATATTCAAAAATACATTAATAACCGTTTTTTCTCACTAATTATGTAATAATTATGTATCAACTTGACAAAAGAGACATGTAATATGTGTACTGTCTAATGATCCAATCAATTTAATTTTAATGAGTTAAATTTTGATTAAATTGATATGCGATTGTTTAAGTATTTGGCTAAATAAGGAAATATAATTATGATTGACTACAGGCGGAGCGTCGCGACCAGGCAGCCCTCGGCGGCGGAGACGACGTTGACGAGAGCCTGGAAGTGGAGGAGCTCATCGAAGTCAAGGACCTCCGGAGCAACAAGAAGAAGGAAAACATAGAGAAGCAGATCAAGAAAAAGGAGGTTTGTTTCTTAGTTTTTTTCTTATATCATTTACTTTGTAAGTAAGTAAGCTGGACTAGTTAAGTTTTATGGGAATTTGTCTCATTTTATTTAATTCCTGCTGTAATCTGCACCTATTCAGGATTTTGAAGCTTTTTGAAGCTTGTCACTTAAAATGTTGGTTTACCTGAATAATAATTGACTAAATCCAGGCTAGTGATTGTGCATAATGTCACAGCTTTCCCCCAGACTGATTTACTTGTGCCATAAGAGTAATAGAAACTAAACATGAAGATTATCGGTACAACTCATGTTATTTTTTGTATTCCTGCCAACACCTAGTGTGCCTAGTATTAGCCTCGAAATCTCTCTCTCTTTAGTCAAGGCTGAGTCCTGGAGGCTACAACCTCTGAGGGGTTAGTACAAGTTTACACATGAATTGAAATTACAGCAGTTTCTGTATTGCTCCATACATTTTTGTACAGCGCCCTTGGCAGAAGCGAGGAATAACTAACAAAAATGTAGGGAGCCACATGAAAACTTGCAAGTTTAAATGAACTATGCAAAACCTGTACTAAAAACGTGTGGCTTTGGGGAATCTTGTTTGCCGCCGATACTGTATTCTATTATTAAATCTAATAGGCTTAGTAATTTATTGATGAATCCACTATTACAAATCAATTAGGTAATATCAAATAAATTTGTACATATCTAAGTATTCTCTGTGGCTTAAGTGTGAAATCTATTTATCTCATTATATTCTTTTTATTGCTTTTAAATGATATAGTACATTACTGCACCTCCTTGTTGCCATGTTTTGGGCTAAAAGATTGTTTCATTTTTAAATCACACGACAAATATGAGTTTATACACATATTTATTTATTGTCTTAAATTTAAGTTTTTTTACAATATTTAAATAATAAAAAACAAAATACTATAAAAAAACCTAAACCTAGAGTGCCGCCGGCAGCGGGGCGAGGCCCAAGCTACCGGTGGTTGGGTCTACAGAGAGAGGAACCTCCTGACAATGCGCGCTGTGTCCAGGACGACCGCCTTCTGTATCTGACCCTTGACCCAACCGTCTAGCGAGAGCCTCTTAAGATGGTGGTCGAGACTCTTCGCTATTAAGCCGTTTACCGAAACGACTATCGGGACAATGATCGTAGAGTCCACATCCCACATGGCGGTGACCTCGTGAGCCAAGTCAAGGTACTTGCTGAGCTTGTCCTTCTCGGCCTTCACGAGGTTCTCGTCATGTGGGATGGTGACGTCGACGAGCACTGCCCGGCGCTGGGACCGGTCGACCACCACGATATCAGGCCTATTGGCGATAATAGTCCTGTCCGTGATGATAGAGCGGTCCCAATAAAGCAACGCACGACCATTTTCGAGAACTGGTGCCGGTGCGTACTTATAGTACGGCACCTCAGACTCGACAAGGCCGTATCGAAGAGCAAGTTGCTGATGGATAATCCTGGCTACTTGGTTATGCCTGTGTAAGTACTCGCCGTTGGCAAGATGAGAACAACCGGAAGTAATATGCCTGAGTGACTCTCCGGGACGGTGGCATGCCCGACAAATGTCGACCGTACCGTCCTTCAGGATATACTTCCGGTAGTTGTTCGTCAAGACAACTTCGTCCGCAATTGCACAGGCAAAACCTTCGGTTTCCCCAAAGAGGTCACCGAAGCGCAGCCAGGCCACCGACGCGAGCAGGTCCACATCGGGTCCTGTTAGGGCCCGATAGAACCGCCCGTGCAGCTCCTTGCTCCTCCATACCGCCTTGCGATCATCGGTGCTGAGCACCGATGGCCTGCGCCAGTTCTCCTTCGCCAGAGAGAGCGGGGTGAGGCCTCTGTCAGCTGCCACCACATCGCAATGCATTCCACGCCCGCTGTTTCGGAAATAGTCCCGGAGACTGTATACTTCGCGGTTGTGGAGGTCTTTGGCATTTAAAAAGCCTCGGCCACCACACTTCCGCGGAATGTACAGTCTCATGACAGACGAGCGCGGGTGTAGCATGCGATGCAAAGTGAGCAGTCGACGGACCCTCCTATCCAGGGCGTCCAGCTCAGTCTGAGTCCACCTCAGTATGCCAAAGGAGTACATCAGCAGCGGCATCACCCAACCATTGAAGGCGCGCACCTTGTTGCCGCCGGACAAAAGACTATTTAGTACTTTTGTCAGAAGACAAAAAAAGCGCTCCTTCACCGATTTCTTGATGTCCACTGCCGATATACCCAACGACTCTGACATACCGAGGTACTTGTAGGTCTCGGCTTCGGAGAGAGACCTGATAGTCATCGTCTCAGAAAGTTGTAGATTCGGAGAATCCACAACTTTCCCACGCTGTACATGCATGACCGCACACTTATCTACACCGAACTCCATCCTGATAGCCCTACTAAAAACTTCAGTGGTTTTTAGCAGCTCCACCAGGTCTTGGTATTTCGGTGCAAACAGCTTGAGATCATCCATGTACAGCAGGTGAGAGATAACTTCACCCTGTCTGCGAAGCCGATAGCCTAGCTCTGAATTCCTCAGCAAAGTGCTGAGAGGATTCAGGGCCAGGCAGAACCACAATGGACTCAGACTGTCACCCTGGAATATTCCCCGCTCAATCCTAATCAAGTCTTGCGGGCCAGCGGAGCCGTCTCCACCGCCAGGTTGACGAAGGACCGTGGCCCATTGCCCCATGCATGACACTAAGAATGATTTTAGAGTTGTATCGATTTTATACAACTCTAAAATCCTCTCGAGCCACGAATGAGGCACAGAGTCATAGGCCTTCTTATAGTCAATCCAGGCGGCAGAGAGGGCTCCCTTGTTCCGCCGGACTTGCTGGCTTATGGTCATGTCTATGAGGAGGAGCTCCTTAGTACCACGGGACCCAACCCTACATCCATTCTGAGCGAAAGCCAAAACGTTTTGCGCAACGACGTGCGCATTAATTTTGATGCTCAGAATGGATATGAGGAGCTTGTAGATGGTAGGCAAGCATGTAATTGGTCGATAGTTCTTTGCTTCCGTGGTACTACCGGACTTATGGAGCAGGAAGGTGACACCGGTGGTGAAAAAGCTAGGTAGAGAACCAACCTCAAGGGCTTCCTGGAATTGTGTGGCTAAGCGGTCATGCGAGCATCGAAACCATTTTATCCAAAAGTTGTGCAGCCCGTCCGGCCCAGGACTTTTCCAGTTCTGAGCCGTACGGATCGCACAACTAACGTCTACGGGATCTATTAAAACAGATCCCATAGGTTCGATAGTCTCGCATTCCCGCTCAACCACACGCATCCAGTCACCCTCCGTGTGTTCGACGGGCACCGACCAGATGCCACGCCAAAAGTCATTCATGGCGCTAGCATCCGGCAACTGCCCGTCGCTCACACGTTGGTCGGTTCTCTCCCAGCCTCGGTACACTTTCCTTTGGTCACTTTGGAAGAGGCGATTTAGCCAATATCGGTCCACACGCTCTCTGTAACGACGAATGCGGTTTGCCCACGCATAGACTTTCTGTTTTAGATAGTCTATGCGTTCCGTGACACTGGCCAAATAGTGCTGGGGTCTGATACCAGTCCCGGCAAAGGCCTGTGTCACGAAACGCATGACTCGGGGGCGGTTATTCCCCCGGCTGAAACAGATTAGCTTTGCTATGAGAGTCCTGAACGAGTCGATACGCCGCTGGATCCGCATTTGCCACGCGGGCACACCCCCGGCGGGTCGCGGTGCACGGCTAGTGTCCGGGAACTTAACACGTGCAACGCGACACGCCGCGATGGCGCCGCAGTACAAGATCGAATGGGTATCGACTAAGCCTTCGCTAACCTGTAAATACGGGACTAGCAAAGGGTTCAGGGCTCCCATAAGCGCTAAGTTACGCCTATGGGTGGGAAAACGTGGCAGTCGCGGCCTAGAGTCGGGTGCGAACCGATACTGGGAAATCGCGTCTTCCAAAGCCCTCCTCAGTTGCTCACTCACCTGGCTAGATACGCTCATACTCGCGCCATCTGGCTCGTCGACCGCAGGACCAGCCGGTGGTGTCGCTAGTGTCGCCGCCGACATCGGCACTGAAGCCATTGTCGGGGCTGACGACGCGACAGGTACGGTCGAGTCTCGCGTCGAGGAAGCAGTGGGGCGAGCAGGCAGCGCCTCCAGGCGGAGCCGATCAATTACGGACTGATCCAGCAGTTTGCACCGGTGGATAGCCCGCACTTGGTCCGATAGTCGTTGGGCAGTCACGGCCACGGTCGGTTCAAGGGCCTGAAACAAAGGCAGCATTCTGGCACAGTACGCTGTCATGTTGGTTCCTCCCTCTGTAGCCCCAAAGTACGCGCGCATGCAATTGAGTTTATATATTATTATGTAGCAATTTATCTGGCCGCAAAGTACGACATATTTATGGATTTTCTTAAAACTTTTGGCCTGGCCACTGCTCGCATGTATTTAGCCAGATTTTCGATTTATCTCTAAGAAAATTGTCAAAATAATGATCAAAAGAGATAATGCAAAAATATATCATCAAGCTTGGGCCATTATTTTGTACAGTATTAAATTTTTTGTTTTAATGTTTTCTGAAAATGATTCGTATTATTTTCTTTTACTTACAACAATCTCTGTTTAATGGAATTTCATATTTTCGGATATTATTATTTTTTGACATTGCTTGTAAAATATGGCGGCGTGATGGCGGCCTAGAACAAAAATCAAATTAGAAAATATGAAATTCCATTATAATTAAGAATTAAATGCGGTGCGTTATTACTATGCGCATTTATTTACCATATTTTAATGGATGTTTTAAGCTACTGTACAAAGTCTGATCCCATTTTGTAAGATCTTCTTTATGTAAACTATGCAAAACCTGTACTAAAGGCTCTGAGAAATCTGGTTTGCTGTAGATACCGTATTGTATTAAAAGATCTAATAGTAATTTATTGACCACAACACTTTTAAGTCAATTAGGTGCAACCACAATAAAATAAATTAGTACATTTCTAAGTATTCTCTAAGTGGCTTTTAAGTGTGTGATCTATTTATTTCATAATATTTTTTATTGCTTTTAAATGACAAGGGTATTAAATAAACCTTTATTTTAGACAATACTAGTACATATTACAGTTGTAATTTGTATTACATATATCTAATTCTTATCATATGATACCAAGTAAAATATTATTACAATATTCCTTACTAATGGAGGATGGGTAGATGTTGTAATGTATAACTACTATGTGTTACAAACCAAATATGTTTTCAATGTGCCTATCTTCCTACAGGGGCAACATTTTAAAATTATATTTTAATGTATAATTTGCGCAATTTTTTTTTAACCTTATTTTGGTAAATAAATATATTCTTATTTTTAATAATTGTGTTCAGGATATTGTTTATGATACTGTCACACATTCTGCTCACACTTTTTTTCTCATGATGGCGGCGTGGAAGCCGTCGGTTCAAGCTTGTGTCAATCCCTGATGCGCTACAATAACGTGGCAGCCCCAACAGTATCCTAAAACCATTATTATACTGTACTCTAAGTGCACTGTATGCTTTTTTGGTGTATGATACCCACAAAGTTAAGTTTAACTCTAGTGGTTAAACAGTGGTTAAAATGGTATTAACTTTTGCTTTAGACGGCAGCTGTGACTAAGAAGGCGGAGGCCGCAGAAAAGGACTCTGATTCCGACAAACAGGACGACAACCAAAATGCCGCGGTCTTTGACGAGCTTGGTGGTAAGTCTACATTTCTGCTACTTTATTATCATCTTACATGAAATCATTGATTCTGATAACAGGCTTCTAAACTAGTCATAATCAAACATCCTCTCCTCGTCTTTGTCTCAAGTTCAGCCATTTTCGTCCTCATTCAACTAAAAATCTATTAGATCCATAGGCGAGGCATATGTCTAGCAGTGGACGTCTTGTGGCTGATAGATGGGTGGATATAGGTACCATTCCTTAGCCAACTGTACGATACGGTGGGAGACTAATGTCGTTGGGCGAGACGTATACAGGCATTGCCGCGGACTGCACGTCTCTAGCTACGGAACTTAGTTCATAGAAATGGACAAAAACTAGTAGGTACTGTTATATTATATAGTCTGCTGTAGTTGGCTACCTTTAAGTAAAAACTGTAGATTTCCGACTTTTGTGTCCTCATTGTGATACGCTCGAGTAAATACGAGTAAATAGTCTTGAGATATGATGCGAAACGTAAACCTTCAACTACGTCATCAAGTCTGCATCAATACCAATATGCAAGAGAAATCGAGGTATAACGCCCTTGTACCTTCGCAATAGCCGTGTGCATATCGAGAAAAGATATCGGCGATTTTCATTTATCGCCCTTATTTTACTGAAAAATGCTGCTTAGAAAAAGTTATTAAACCTCACGTGCAATATGTTCTTATTCTCGTCGCTATAAATTTTCTGTATGAGGCAGCTGCGCACTATTAGCTATCCCAGAAAAAAATATAATATAGATTTTCAATTTTGGGTGGGCAAAGTTCCTCAGGTGTGTTTTAATGTTACTAGTAAAACGGCGTTTGTCTAATCTCCCGTCCTTTGACATCGCTCAACTGCCATCATTTTTTTAAAGCAATTGCTTCTATTTACGTGTAGGCTTTCACATTTCATACATGGTCGTTATGGTTAAGTTGAGAGCATCAAGCACCACGCGCGCCCTATCTCCATAGAAGGAAATAATTTTGCACGTCTAACTAGTATAGTAGTCTAACATTGTATGTCATAAATATGAAGAGAAAGAGGTTGGCGTAATAGTAGGTATTAAGCATAATAATATTCTGTCTCTATATTATTTTACGATTTAATAATAACCGCAGAATCACTCTGCAAGTAAGCTGCTTTCAACTTTTAAACTGTTTTCTTGACATGCTATGGCTGATATGATGATTATTACTTTATCGAAATATTTTGGAGCATTGTTACGTGATTACTCGGCCAGTTCTTAGTTCTTACGTAAATCTGTTAATTCAGCTGTACAAATACAAGTTTGGTTTGAAATTAAATTCTCTAGAGTAGTGTTTCACCCAGTAATTCAATACATAATCGATATTGTTAGTAGTCAAACATTAATAATTATCATCATTTGAACCTACAAGGCTACCGCAAGCCTACCTATCCTAATGTTAAATGGATATGGTTAAATTTCTGTTCAATAGTTAACATATTTGAGTGAAACCAATAAAATCACAGTAACCAATGAGGGTGATTTATATTAAACCGGGATGCTCTGTGATGGGCCGGGCACTTTCCATACATTTTGTCCGTCCCGTCTGGCTCCGGACGGCACACAAAACAAAATTTAAATCACCCCCAAGTAGCCGTATCTTAGAACAGAATGAAAACTAGATGATGCTATTATCCACCCAAAATCTTTCCGTTGTGTATAAACAGTTATTTCAAAACAATAAATAAATCTTTCCAGATACTTGGACCGAGACCAAAGTGTCAAAGAAGAGCAAAAAGAAGGCTCGCAAAGACCAATGAATGGTGAGTCTCCGAGACAGGGTACAGCCGGGCGCGCGCCCCTCGCTAGCTCAATGCCTCTCGCACGCCTGATAAAACTACCTCCCAGCATACATCGTACGCTACAGCTGTGTCCCTGTCATCCACACCCAGGAGCTGGCTTCTGTGAGGATTTACCTAACGACTTGGGAGCGTAGTGAGCACCTTTCGTGTGTCAAAAAGTCGTGACTATCTCTTGGATAACTCATTTACTGTTCATTCAAAATTAAGATAAGGGGTCGTAGTTTTACAGGGTGCGAAAGTTGTTTATTAAGTTTTATTACATTAACGTTTCTTACACATTCATTTGACGTCCATGTTTTTTTAGTTTCATATTTTATTATTATTATTGTGCATAAAAAAAAACTAGTTGTTTTTAATAGTGATTTAGTGATTGTTTTCGAAGCATAATATGTTTTTGTATGAGTCATAATTTTTAATCGTTCGGGAGTAATTTAAAAGTGTATTTTGGGAATCTGCAATATACATGTTGGATGTTGAAATTATTATTTTTAAATACAATTTAGAGAGCCCTATTTTGAGAAATTCTTTCTCTTAGATATACTTAGCTTAGTACTGTATGTATATCAGAGAATACGAGTAAATGTAGTTTAATTAAAAATGTGTAACCACTAGTTGTAATCCACAAATTCAGTACATTCGATATGTAATTTGAAATCTTCTGGTGCTTGTAGTGGTAAGTTCCTTCCATTCCATTTATGTGCATTTTTATGTTCACCTATTTTACGCTTTCTAATATTTTCCGCGAAAAAGAAACGAATTTAAATACTAACACTGATTGACTTATTAGATAAATAGTGACATCGTGAGATGTGGATGAGATTGATGTGATTTACCCATGACATGTGATGAGACCTGAAATTGGACCAATACAAGTTAAACTACCAATTATCTATATTTTTGACATGTTACTACTTTTCTACTTATTCAGATTCCGCGCACCAATTTAGTTTTCATGATATAGAGATCCGCGTAGATATATTTGAAATAATTATACTATATTTTTCACTGTATATTTTCCGTCCGAAATATCTGCTTACTTGAGTACCTTATTATGGAGTATCCTCACTCTCGCGAGGCGACACGAGCACTGCTACTTGTAACTAACTTCACATCCGTCAACTTGTACAAGTCGGCGGGCGTGAAGTCAGCTACTGCGCTGCTCGTGTCGCCTCGCGAGAGTGTGGATACTCCATTAGAGTAAAATATAACTTTTATTCACGATATATGTTCCGTTAGTATACATATCCGTCTACGTGATAAATAATGAAATATTCCCATAAGTACATTATTGCAGTTCAAAATTGCTAAACACAATCGTTCTGTGAAATGAAACTTTATTGCAGATTCCTATTTTGTAATCTAGTTTTTAAGAATAAACCGAGGTTTAGTAGAATAAATAAATAAGACATGTAAACGCTATTTTGAAATTCTAAATTCTACAAGTTATATAATAAATAATTTATTAACGAAGTAGGATAAGATGGAAGTATGATAATATAATATTTAATGAAGCAATATTGACATAGTAGAGGGAGGCTTATGTTCGGCAGTGAGCTGAAAACGGCCAATGATGATCTATAGTAACATTTTCACTTAAATTCTTGTTTATTATTTTTACACTCGGCTGTGGTAACGTGGACTAGATTTTATTGTAGTAAAAGTCCACAAAAACATGATCTAAACCCTGCCTGTATCTATAATTTCATAAAAACCATTTCTACACTATCGATACAAAGTTGAGCCGATTTACCTCTATTTTTAAAAATGTTATCACTCGTCTCGCTTACGCAAACGATCTTTAGCTATCTTCGTCTTTATTTAACTATTTGATTGCGAGTTATCAATACTTAGTGTGATATCTAGTGTCGCGTCGGGTTAATAGTTGCATGTGACCTTCGATTGAAGATTACACCTGACTCTTCACGCTTTACCATTTGTTATTATTTCTATAGGTATCTTAAGATATTTCATTTTCCATTGCACTGTACTATACATGCTTGTTTTATGTGTTCCCATATTTTTACATTTTATTCTCTGTACTTAGGGCCTAAAACTTGCGAATTTATCATCTTGCGAATCTTTGGAGATGAATATAATTCGTTTATCAATAGATGTAATATTTTCTGGAGTTATTTTCAACTTTATATTCATTACTCGTAGGGTAGAGTTTTGATTCCCGCGCCGTGCGGGTGTTGCCAACATTAAGGACAATTGTCTTGATAAAGTTGTTGTTTTATAGGCTCTAAAATAATAAATAATGAATGTGTAATATAAATATTTTTTTAAAATCAATAAAGAGTGATATTAATACTGATTGTTTCATTTTGTCTAATATTTCTAA
The DNA here is from genome assembly GCA_949316475.1 of Hypomecis punctinalis. Lineage (NCBI taxonomy): Eukaryota > Metazoa > Arthropoda > Insecta > Lepidoptera > Geometridae > Hypomecis > Hypomecis punctinalis. The sequence continues at coordinate 9,586,973 of OX438810.1, read as the reverse complement.
TTACTTGTAAGTCAGACATTATTATATAAGTTAGGAAAGGCGAATAAAATTCAGCTATTTCAATAGTAATTTATTTTAATATTAGTAAAGAGGCATATAAAAAGACTGAGATTCAAAAAGTTGTATACGCTAGTGTCTTAAAGTTAAATATTACAAGTAATAGCGAATAAAGAGTGGACATCGGCCTTGATAAACGGAGATAATGGGCTAGTTACGGCATTGTAGAGCATTATCCTTGTCTCACGAACTGACATTGAACAAACCAGCAATAAATATGTCACGTAACGTCTCTGATTTGTTCAATGGACGATACAAGAACCAGACTGATATAAGTTATATTTTTTATCAACATTATAGCATTTTTCCAAATAGATAAACGAAACGCAACTGGATTTCTCAGCATTTGTGCCAAAAATTCTAACTTGGATCAGTTTGGTTCTATCATCATCGTGGTGGTTCGTGGGACAGAGATAGCTTTTGTCGAAACCGAAATTAGCCGATTATATCTTTTCGAATGTCGATGTTCGTTATTTATTCGTGGGACAGTAATTTTATAATAATTAGTAGCTACACTATACTAAGCGCCACACAAATCGGTGGATGGGAAGTTATGCGCAAAAGCCGAAATATAGGTAAGCACGGGAGCCAGAGAGATGAGACGCCGCGGCACACTCGCCCGCCAACCTCATGCCTCCCGCGCGCACCCTACACCCGTGCTTACCACTACGACAAGCGGCGTCGGAATTGTGCAACCATGCGCAATAATTAGCGAATCACGGCGAAGTGTCAACTTCTCATCTGCCTAGATAATTACGGTGAAAATTTAGTTAGTTGTCGGCGCTTATTCACAAACTATCATATCAGTCGCATCTAATATTTAAGCTTCGTTTGTAATTTCATATACATATTTATAACAGGCTAGGAAAAAATCCTGACCATTGGTTACACTAGCTAAAAGTATGTCATCTAAATTAGCGTGAAATTAAAGCATACCTATACATGGAGTTTCAGCTACAAACAAACGTACGTAATATTTACTCGTAAGTATTTAGTGTTACTAACTCCAGTCAGATGCAATAAATTATGTTTTATAACTATTTATTTCATTGTAAGCAAACTTGAAGTGAACTATTTCACGCAATAATGATGTTAGTGCAATAAGCAATTTTTTTATATCAATTAAATTTCCTTTATACGTTCTACAATCCGTTAGTGTTGAGATTCGCGCATAGTAGATCGGTAAGTGTAAACTAGATATATTATGAGTCGTAAAAATAATCTACTCTATCCAAAAAAATAGTCCAACTGACGAGGTTTTGCCGAGTTTTTGCGTTTTCTGAGTTGGTCCCATAGCAGTGGTTCGCAATGATGAATATTTGTATATATGTAAACACATTGATCAAGAATAGCAAAGATTCATGGTCAACTTCAAAAAATGGCTCGAAGAATTAGCCTCTAAATAAAAGCTAATTATTATTGAAAATTCAAACATTTTGTGACGATACTCATGGAAATTGCAATGACATTTAAACCGGGCCCACTTTTAGATGTCATTTTGTTTGCTACTATGACTGTACAATAATATTATCTCTTCGGGCTTAAAACTCACGTGGTGTAACCACCTAGTTTGTATAATAATATCTATTGCGTTCGACTGAGTTACAACTTTTCGCCGGATTTTCCGCGCGACGCGACGCTCTCACTGCGCGTGGCTTGCCACTCACGCGTCGTAAAGTCGTAACCATTAGCTTGTATAAACTCAAGTAAAGTTTGAAGTAGAGCGTGTTGAAGTAAGTTATAGGTCGGAGTCGCTCTTAGTGCCGGATTTGGCGCACGGTTTCCGCGGCGCTGATGGTGCCGGCGACGGCGTAGCGCTCCAACCTTTGTAAGTAGCTTGTATAATGTCTACTAATGACGGTGTTAAATAATTATATGAGTGGTTTGGATTGAGTTACAGTTCGGAGTCGCTCTTGGCGCGTGGCTTTCGCGGCGCTGATGGCGCACCGCTCTTTCTGCGCGGTTTGCGGCGCGCGCGACGTAGCACGCTTTGTAGCATAATATTATAAGTGGGTTGAATTGAGTTACAGCTCGGAGTCGCTCTTGGCCCCGGACTTGGCGCGTGGTTTTCGCGGCGCTGATGGCGCAGCGCTCTTGCTGCGCGGCTTGCGGCGCGCGCGGCGGCGCACGCGGCGCAGCTTGCCGCCGCCCGGCGCCGGCGCCGTCGCGCGCGACTTGCTCTCCACCTCCACCTTCAGCCGCGCGAACATATCCAAGTTGGTTATCGCGCAAGGCTTGCCTGGAAATTTACACAACAACTGATTAGAAGGTTAGTGGCCAAAATTTTGTATCTAACTGTTTTATGCTTTATAGCTTATATTTCAATCACGCATTTTTCCAAACTATGATATATAACAATAAAAACATTACACTCATTATTATGACCAACTTCTGCAATAGAATCAACCCAAATTACGAAAAATCAGCGGTTTTAAGTATAAGTACATACTTTTAAGTTTTCCAAGAGTAAATGAATGGAAAAGCAGTTTTTGTTGCGAGTTGGACGGTCGTCTCATAGTAAAAGTAGATCATAATGATAATTACAATAATGATATCCTAGCTAGAATATGTTCGTCGTCTAGAGATAACCCCTGCAAAGACATATAAATAAACAAATAATAGGGGATATCTTACACACGGTCTCTGACCCCGAACTAAGACAAGTTTGTGATATTTTAGATGGGCTCGGAACATTATTAGCGCGTCGAGTGAGAACGATGGCAACCCGATTTTGTATTCGTTTATTGATCTTATGCTCAACATTTATTTGTTTTACATCTCACGGGTTGCCCCGGATTTTTGAAGGGCCGAAACTAACACCAAGAGGTCCTTTTACAATCATTAAGTAAAAAAATACAGTTTTTGGGTGATTTGGAAGAGGGAAACTATTGTAAAGACGGGGAATAGGTACTTCTGTGGCTATTTTAATGAATTATTACGGGATTATAAGCTGGTCTATGGAATGAGGTGCGGCACCCGCCAAGTAATGCCTCATTTCAAAATATTTAGGCGGGTGGTGACTTGCCGTCCACTAAATGGGCCTCCCATAAAGACTACCGTAATTTGGCGCCGGAGAGGCAACATTGGTGTGGGGGTGTCGAGAGGTGTGCTGCGCTTTCACTAGACGCTACTCGCAGCGTTATGCCCTTTAACACTTCCACTCTGGAGCTTAGGTTCTTAGCTCTTGCGGTTTCCACTCCAAGCCGGCCGGTTAAGGCAAGAGAGGAGTCAGGGGTCTCATTTAGCCCCAGGGAATCAGGGTTCGCGGTGTCGCCACTCACCGACGGCTTGCCACAAAGCCGCCCCTGCGATTATTATTATGATTATGTAAACGATTATTATTTATCTAATGTTTTATTAGCAATTAATTTAATTTAAGGATATTACTTGTGTTTATCTAAAGTCAGCCTAGGGTCTTATGACAAACACGTTGAATTTTTGAGTTTGTGACAGTTATCACGGCTAATTTTAACTTCAGAAGAAATAGCTGTCCCGAGCATAGAGCTACATAGTAGGTATGTTGACATGCCCGTTGTGGCAAATATTCTAGAACTGCTGTCAATTATGTGTAAACAGATGCATCACGATTAGTTTCGGTGGACACGGTTTATTGTCTTTCTGTCTAACGGGTGCGCGACAAATCGGACACTTTGAAGTTGAACTTTGCTGAAGCATTAACATAAAATTGTATGTAAAAAAATTGCCTAGACTTCAAGTTTCCACGGACATTTCTTATAGGCTGGGTCATATAGCTCTTGTGTCAGAGTTTTCCAGCCGCCCAAAAGCCTTTGACATGACTGAACAGCTAAAACGAATGGGACTCTGAGCTAGGGCGGCGCTCAGTTGTAAATGTCACCAACGGCCACTCAAAGACTTGCCAAACCTCGCTTAACTTCGGTGATCGCTATAAACACTAGGTCAAACTACGCTAAAAGTGCTACTAAGTACTCTATTTTTATAACTTACCATTACAGTATTCTTCTCCGCATTCACCGCACGTCACAATCCTTGTCTCGGTGACACCGGAGCGATTTTTCGTTTTCCTTAGCATACTGTTTTTAGCATATTCCCTTTTATCTCGTGCCTTGGTCCTCAACTCGGACTTGCCTAGTTCTACCAATCTGTATGTTAGGAACAAAGAAAATAATATTAAAATAAGAATATGCAGAACGTAGGAAAAGCTTACAGTGCACGGCTGTGTTATTATTTACCTGTTATAGTACTCTTCGTCCAATTTTGACTTTGGTCTGATAGAAGTGAGCATCCGCCACTCAATGGGAACAATACATAGTTCTTCAAATTTCAGTCCCCGCATCTCCACAGGAATCGGATCCATAAATCCAAAATGCTTCTCTTCGTATCCCCTGGTACCTAACTTTTCGTATGCCCGAATTTCTTTACGCGGAGTTTTGGTTTTCTGGTCCTCTGGCTTGTCTTTTATTTTGATATCATCTGTTTTTACCTAATCTCGAGACATGTAAGATAAGTAAAATAATAGAAATATAATAGCTTCAGCGCAAATTAATCAAAATTTACCTTTTCCGGTCGAGTTTTGAAATCCGGCACTTTGTCTAAAACGGCTCGATACTCTTCAGCAGTATTGATAACAGTTTTCGACAAATCAAGCATAGGAGCTTCATCTTTCTTTTTATCAAATAGGTCATCAGCCATTGTAGTTAAAATATAAAGAACACACGTGTAGCACTACTCGTCTTGACTCGATGCTATCGACCCAACGCTGTCGGTTTTCTTAGAAACGGTTAGGTCGATACCCATCTCCTCAGTAACCTAATTCTCTACATATTGCACGACTAGTTAATTAAGTGTATATATTTGGTATTTTCCTTAAAACTTACTAGGTATAGCGTAATTTTCATGATCATTATTTTTTCCTAAATACTCTCGTTTGGCTATATTAATTTGGTCTATTATTTTCTTCCTGTTGTCGTGATCGAACGCATTTGATTTGATGTGCCTTTCGTTCACATCGTCAATCCACAGCTTTCGGTTCCCATACTTATCATTTATGAACTTCTGTGACAGGGTCATTCTTTTATTAGGGGACGTTTTTGGTGATTTTTTGTTATCTAATTCATTGGCTGTGATTTGACCGATATGATTAAATTCTGCAATTAAATGATTATTTGCCGGTTCTGATGCGTTATTATTCTTTTGATTATCTTGACTAGTTCGCTTACTTCGCCAGTAGGATTGACTTAATGAATTGCGAAGTTTGATGCCATTTTCTAATGTTTTATCAGATCTTGTTGGTGGACTGGGCGACCGACTGTCTTCACTAGATTGTGATAAATATTGTCTCGGCTGAGGTCTGTATTTTTGTCGCATTTTACGTTTTTGACTGTAAAATGGATCCTTTTCACTTTGCTTCTTGTACTGGGCGGCAGGTCTATTCACTCCCCATTTTGGTCGGGTTTCTAAATCTTTTTTAAATCGTTCTTCTGATCTAAACCGTCTATCTTTTTTCAATGTGTTGTGATGACTATCTTGTGGTGCATTTTCGTCGATATTAGGATAATCTTTGTCTATATTTCTTTCAACTTCATCAGTTTCTATGATTTTGTCGGTCGTAGTTTTTGTATAAGTAGAGGCATCGGTTTGTGTAGTTGCGTCTTTCATTATGATGGTACGATACTTCTTTGGTGTCAATAGCTTACTACCTGGGGCTTCAGGGGCGTCGCTGATATTGTTGAGTGAGTTTAGCGACACGCTGTATAAATTATTGGTCAATGTTTGGGGAACTAATACCGCGAGTTGAATATTATTTTGCTGACCATTGACTACTTCACAATTACTGTTGAGACCGATTGGCACAATATTGAATTGATTTTCTGCCAATGCTAATGGAGGCACACTATGAATAAACAAGTTTAAATTCCCAGGTCCTACAGATCTAGGTGAATTAAATTCTGTGGTTTGGTGAGAGCTACAATCTTTCTTTTGGCTTTTAGCTGAGTGAATATCGTATGTTCTATGAGTTTTCGTAGGACTACTAGGTTCACAATTTTGTATTGTTTCTGTCACACTTTCATCTGCTTTTATTTTAGCTTCACTGGTGGCACTTGCGCAGTATTGTTTCTTTAAACAAGTGAATCTCTTTTCTTTCTCCTGCCTTGCTGCTCTTTCAGCGTCTTCTAATGCTTTTTTCAAAGCATCTAGTTTTCTTTGTTCTTGCTGCTGTTTTTCTTCGTTCCTTCTTTTCTCTTCTTCTATTTTTAAACGGTCTTCTTCTTGTTGTCTTTGTATTCGTAATTCTTCTAGTCTCTCTTCTCTTAACTTTCTTTCCCGTTCTTCAATGCGTCGTTTTTCACGATCTTCCAGCTGGTTTAAAATAGCTGATTGTAATTCTAACGCTTTCATACGTTTGTTTTCTCTTTGTGCTTTAATCTCTGGTTCTATCGGAACATTCTGTCCCCTCAAAAATGTCCTGGAAACAAGGTTATACGTACAGATATTGGCGTATCAAGACAATAACTTAAAAGAAAAATATTCCGTCGTCATACCTTCCTTCGTCGCTGCCATTACACGAAGATCTGTCACATTCTAGACCTGTGCTGTTGTTGCTCGAACTCCGTTGATCAATCACTAGAACTTCGGCAGTATTTTCTAACATATTCAGTCCTCGCTCCACCCATGACGGAGTACCTTTGTTTTGATTTGGCATCTGTAATGGTAAAAGGCATTGTTTTATTTTCTACTCTGGACTAATAATACACCTGCGTCATGAGGTAGGTATCTAAAGAATTTCTTTACACACAATTTGCATTGCATGTCACTTAAAAATTTATACTAAATCTGAAATTTAATTTTTTTTTAGGTACTTACTTGTGGAAGTCTGGCATTAGGAAGCGTAGGCTCCCACAGTCGCCCCGTGGCCACGCCTCTGTCCCCCCATCTTGGGCGACCTTCTTCTGCCGTCCGAGGGCTTCGAGCTGACCACGAACCTTCGCCTGTGCCCGAACGTGGGCTTGAAACCGTGTTCCTGGACATCAATTGTACAGGGTTATTCCTAATCAATTAGCATCCTTTTAGGAGCTTATTCTGTACACCAAAACAAAACTTACGAGTAAACTTTTGTTCTGCGACTTGTCAAAACTCAAAAACCAAATCAGCTGTTCCATACATTTTGTCAAGGGTGAACGATATTTTTCTATGGAACAACATTTTTTTTGAGATGTGATAAAAGCTGTTGAACAAAAGTTGTTAGTTTTGATGTACAGAATAAGCCCCTAAAAGGATGGTAATTGATTGGGAATAACCCTGTATTATGGTGATTTTTCAGGGCACCAATATAATTTTTTTTACCTATGCTCTAGCGACTTTAAAAAGTAACAGTAATATAAATACAGCTCTCACTGCGTATTATACTTATGCATATGCTTGGCTCCGTTACGGGATATTACTGTGGGGAAATAGCACTAACGTTGATCAACTCTTCGTAATGCAAAAAAAGTGCATACGTATAATAGCCAACATCCGCATACCGACTAGTTGCAAACCATATTTCAAACATCATAAGATACTGACACTCCCGTGTATCTACATATACGAAACAGCTACATTTGTCAGAAAACATCATTATCTATACACCCCCGAAACAAATCCTCGTAGACTACATAAACTTAAATTACCCATACCACGTTTAGAAATTTTTAAAAAAGGCCCTATGTACACCTCAATAAAAATATATAACCATATACCCAATCAAATAAAACAAGAAACAAATAAGAATACCTTCCAGAACAAACTCCGCAGTTTTCTTATAGAGAAGTGCTATTACACCATCAATGACTTCCTAGAGGATGAAATTAGAAATTGAGAAACTGTATTAAATAACGCGATAAATATTATAATTTAAAAAAAAAGTGTATCATAATTCATACGCAAAAGCGCTTTCACGATAGCACCCGTCCCCCTGACGTCTATGTGTGCGTTTCTCAAATTCGCTTCCGTCTCGCTCACTCCTGCGTGGCGCGAATCTCTTCGAATAATAATATTGTACCTATCCAAGTATTGTTGATTTAAACAACTTCTTAATTAGTTAACCAAAGCCATGTCTGTTGATCTCTAAAATTATAATGCAATTGTACCTTGTGAAATTGTGTATGTATTTAAGTTAAGTACCTACTTACCTATATAATATTGTACGATAGTAATGTTTTAATAATAGTCTAGTTTATAAGTACCTACTAGCTATTGCTGCGCCCTCAAAACAGGGTATATATGCCATATATTTAGTTAACCTAGTTTTTAACTGAATTATGTATATATTTGCAATAAATAAATAAATAAATAAATAAAATGAGTTAAGTACCTGGTTAAAATATCGCTATCACTTTCATTCGTACGCGTGTGCTAATAATAAACTGCAACTTTTTTAGTTCATCTTAATTTTACTATGACGCTTTGATGAAAGTTAGAGAAACCTTTCAAATAAAAAAATATATCTGACTCTGAGCTTGTCACTAGATTTCTACACCCTACAGTCGTGATAAATTAGAACAGGAAAAAGTGTATGCCATAGTTTAAAATATTTACGAGCAAATAAAATCCGTGAATAACAATGATTCAAAGAGAGATTGTATTGTGGTAAAAAATATCTACCTACTTGTCATTCGTTAAATAGAAAGAATCTGCCGTTTCGCTTGAGTGCTATCTGACTGACTGCTCGGACTGTGAAAGTTTTTATTACTAAAATAGCATGAATTTAGCTATCATAGCACTATCCATTTTTCAAGTCACTAGGCTGAAACCTTGCCGCAAACGTTCGCATGTGATTTAAAAAAATGCGAGGTAATTATGTCGGTACTTAATTACCTGTTCTCTTTGCCTTCTTGCTGCCACGCAACCACAGGGTTCCGATTGCTATCATGCAATGACACACCTTGACTTCTATTCATATGGTTGAGTGTCTCACTACCATACCCTGAAGTATCGCCTTCGCCGTCCTCGTCGTAAAAAGCGAATCGCTTTGCACTCGGTATATTGCGGTTTAGGATATTGGCTCTCCTATCATCTTTTATGATAGTCTCTCCATTATGTATCGGCGGAAGACTGGGACTCCTCTGCCGCTGAATTGGCTCCTGGTACTCGTAGGATGACTGCTTGTGTAACTCGAGCGAACTCGCGAACTGGTTACGGTTCTGAGGCCTGTTGGTGTACCGCTCTCCGGACCCCCACGGCAAATACAGATGCGACATTTCTTCTGTTAACAAAAACCACCACTAGAGCAATACTGCATGTAAGCACTAGTTATACAAACGACACTGATAACTCATAACTATTTTCGTTTCAATAAAAGTTAAATAAACAAACATCAGCTCCGAACCTTCCATGTCTGAAGTCGTCGATGAATTAAATATCAATCCTGCACCGAAAAGAAGAATGAAAATGAAAAAAGCTCCCCTTTATCGGCTATGCAAAGGGTTTTGAGTTTAGTCGATAAAACATGCATGAAAAGTCGTTAGTCATTATTTTTCATGCAGTGGTAGAAAACAAGTAGGCTCTCGGGAAACGTGTGTTGTTTATAACCCTCGCTTCGCCGATAAGTCGTGAAGGAAACATAACATGCCAGAATTTATTACTCGAGTGTAAGCAAATAATGCAAATGAATAAGGTGTTGAAGAACATTATGTTAAGCGAATGCTAAGAATAGAATGTGACTGCCTTTGTTATATTTAGTGAAATTACGTCGCAGTTAAAATGCAAAATAGATTAAAAGCCTCCGCTGCTATTTATGTTACAATTACGTAAACATGAAACTGCGACAGCACTTTCGTTTTCCTGACAACTACTCGGATAATATAGGTAATTGTCTGAAATATTTAGGTGTTTATTACGCAGGTAAAATCTTAAGTCAATGGTGCTGTAATTTTTGCAAGTATATAATAGATACGGGTGTTTCTCTAGACAATGACGATGTATAGTATACATATTGGTAGGTACATATCTAGGATAGCATTGTACTTATCATTATGAGTGACCAAAGCAACCCTGAAATCGCATTAAAAGATCATCAGGGGATAATTAGGGGACATCTGACACACTGTTTCTGACACCAAACTAAGCAAAGCTTGTGATATGGCTGCCAGAAACTGATATACCTAGTACTCGTAGGTACATATTTATAAATAAATACTTATATATACGAGTAGATAATACCTAAATAACATCCAAACAGAGTAAACATCTAAGTATATTCATCACATCAATACTTGCCCTGGGTTTGAATCGAACCCACGCCTCTTTGATCCCGTAGTTAGGATCACTAACACTGAGCCTCCGAGGTAGCAAGTACATCTTATCTAGAGCCGCTAGCGTTACTAACCGGTCTTATTGGAGATCTATAGGGGAGGCCTATGTCCAGTCGTGGACGTCCTATGGCTGATGGATGGATGGATCTAGAGCCGTTAAACGTTTTGTATGGAACTGGAGCATTTTTTCGCCATTTCGTAGTTGGTCCCATAAGCCCATACATTATTTGAAATTCTGTGCTAGACATAATTATATGGTTCCCCTATGGATTCCTTCCCCTTCTAATAAGACCGGTTGCCAACGGCTTGCATACAGCGCGATCCTCTGTGTTCTTATGTCTTCGGTCCACCTTTTGGGTGGACGTCGTACGCTGTGTTTGCCGATACCTACGCGATCGCGTAAAATAAGAGAAGCAAAAGTTGTTTACAATGACAAGACACAAGTATTGTACCTACAATGATATTTTAGATTATGTCCGGCGTCTAGCGAAATATCCGAAATAAATTTATTCAAGGGGAGTTAATTTGTATTTCCAAATAGTTTAATATTGTACTTTAATTACGCTAGAGTGAAATAAGGTGTATGAGAGTAGTGTTTATTGTTCGTTGTCACCGTCAGTGAGCAAGTGGAGTCACCGGGCAGAACGGGGAGCGCGCAACTTCCGCTGCTCTGCCCAATGCAACCTTGCACATCTTGCGCGAGGATGTCCGCTTGCAACTTGCAATCGTAGTTGCCCAATGGTTATTGAAATTAATTGTTTCATACAAACATTTTTCATTTCAAAACTCTCATTGAGTCTAGGTTGCTTGAGAGGATAAGCAAGAGTACAATCCAATAAAGAAAAAGTTTTATCTTAGTATATTGTTACTTTTTCTATGCGCTACGACGTTAGAAATTATGTTAGGCATGGCGTAATAAGTAATGGTGTTATTATAGTCTATACTACTAGTAGGTCAACGTATGAAAGGCGATAAGGCCAAATTCAGCACACTGGGCCCGTGTAGGTAAGTGGATATGACCCAATGGTGTTTTAGAAATATTGGTGCAAAAGTATTCGAGTGCAAGTTCTATGTGTACTTTTGAGATGTTTTGAGTCCCAATGGATCTGTCTCAAAGAATCTCTATACGCCTGCTACCGTGTGCTTCGAAAAACGAAATGTGTCCTATATTGAAGGGACATGATTATAGTTTACACAAACGACAAAAGAATCAAACTTTTGTGAAGCGTTTGATGAAGGCGTTTGTAAAGTTAGTTACAAACTGCACAAATCGTCTCTCTTCACTGCGAGACTCATGCATTTTGTTACTGCGCAACGACTCGCCTCGTGTGTACAGACGGCTTGATTCGGCATATAGTAGCATTTTCTTTGTAAATGTACAGGCTCAGGTTTCATGCGGGTATGCGTTTACAAGACTGAAAATGGTTTCGTAACAATTTGATTGTCTGGAATTAACGGCGGTTATATTGAAGGCAGCAGTTACCACTTAGGTAATAATAGATGCAAGCTTTTATTATTTCAGAGACGACGGCGTATCGATTTGCTTAGGTATTTCAAAGCATTGGTATTTTATTTTCTGTTATATTATTTTAACTGTTTTTTTTTCCACTAACTCGTCTGATGGGAAGCGACATTGTGGTCTAAGATGAAGAACGCTGACTTAGAAGATAACACGTTGAAAATCTTCTCATTATATCTTCTCAGGAGACAAGAAAGCCGGCTGTCTGGTCCGATCTTTAGCATGTTTGGCAAAAATGTTTGAATGGAAGGAAAATCAACAATGTAGGGATGGTAGTGATACGTCTTTCTACTTGCCCTTCACATCACATTAGGTATTAACTTTGATTATTTACTTATCTAGATATATAGTAACGCACCAAAAGCGCCCAAAAAAATAGTATACCACTGCTACACGCTAACCCATCAGTGACGCCACAGACACCGCGCGGATAACACGTCTTATTATTCTCTGTTTTGCGGCAAAAATATGGCGTGCTGTGCTGTAAATCTGTGCCGCAACTACAAGAGACGTTTAAAAACACCTGAAATCACTGGTAAGTACATTTCAAACAACTATTATCTTGTATAATTAGAGAGAATTAGTGATAGAACTATCGCTAAACATACTACTGTGTATCTGTGTCATTAGTTGCCAGCTTTCAAATTGAATTTTACCCAAATTTGGTAGACATATTTTGTACCATATTTTTAAGAAGATTTAGAGGTGTGAAATGTATGTGTATTTTTTCGATATATTTTTAGGGTTCCGCGAAAAATCCGTATCGTATATTTGTAAATATGCCCTGGACCATTGTGTCCCTGTGCCCGAGGTGGTGGCAGAATGAACTCGCAGAATACGTTTCGCAGTCGGGTTTTTTTGTTTAATTTTAACCGACTTCAAAAAAAGGAGGTTATCAGTTCTTCTGACAGATTGTTTGTGGGTATTTTAAGCTATTTATGAACCGATTTTAAATTTTTATGTTTACTAGACTGGTCATGTTTCAAGGGTGGTCCCATATACATATATAGATGCAGCTGAGACATGCGTAATATTAAGTAGTAACTTTATAATATATTTTGTTTGCAGAATACCCACAGATCCTATTTTAAGGAGTAAGTGGCTAAATATAAATAGAAAAAACCGTGGCGAAGATCTCTGGCAACCGGTTGCATCTATTGTCATCTGTTCGGATCATTTTCGTTCCAAGGATTTGTATTTAGCTAACAATCAAGGTCGTCGTAGATAAAAAAAAAACGATTCCATACAAGGTGCGTGATTTTTTTTATCGACTTTAACCCAACTTTACCGACAAAAAGGAGCAGTTTATCAGATTTCCCAATTTTGTTGGAAATAAATACCGTAGTGTCATAATATTTATGTCGTCAGTACTGTATAAATATGTAACTGTTACATAAAACGAAATCATTTGTAAAAAAATATGTAAATAAAAAAAATGTAACAAAATATGTTTTATTTTAAACATTATATACCCTATAACCAGTATAAATCTATTTATAACCAATCAAAGCGCGGATAAAGCGCTTTTCGGTACGGAAGTTTACGGAACCCTTCATGCGCGAGTCTGTCTCGCACTTGGCCGGTTATTCAAATTATTTCACATCACAGCATATTTTGTCAACTTTGTGGAAATTCTTTAAAAGCTGGCAACATTACGCACACAAACATGGGACTCAGCGCGCTAGTAATTACAGTGTAAGGCATTTCTCTGTGTGCGTGAACACGCCTACATGCATGCCCAGCCTGGCCACCTATTTTTATTACCGTTGCAGCGCCACACTCTATCTAGACAAGTAAATAATCTAAGGGTATTAAATGAATCCTGTTAAAAATTGTCAAGCTCGCAATTTTTCGGCGGCTCTCTAGATACTGTACTGTACCAGCTTTTTTAATAGTCCACTGCAGGAAATAGGCCTACCCAGTACCCACGAAGGGTAATTGGGAGATATCCACTACGCTGGCCCAGTGCGGGTTGGTGGATTCACCGTCGAATTCCTTTAATTGTATGCAGGTTGTCTCACGATGTTTTCCTTCACCGAAAAGCCAGTGGTGTACAATCGATTCCGTACATAAATAATATCTAATTAATCCAAGGAATTAATTGGTACGGGACCGGGTTTGAACCCACGACCTCACGATTGTAAGGCGGGTGATATTACCACTAGGCACTTTATTACCACTATATAACCACGGCACCACGGCGCTCTAGGTACCTCCGCTATAAAGATTTCAGTTATAAGTAACAAGTTATAATGAACGGTAAATTAAAAATACTTAGCTAAGCGAGGCTCATAGTGGCATATTTTGTTTGTCTCGTTACGCTCTCATGCTTCGCTTGCCTGCAGTGAATGTTTTTGTTGTAATGGCTACGGTAAGTTACCACTCTAAAGCGGATCATGACCATAAAATTAATTAGTTTTGATTTATGATTAGGTAACGCAACTTATGATATTTTCGCAGCACGTAAGTAGATGTTAAGAAAGCTGACGTGAGTATCAGAAAATTACGCGAGTGCCTGCGTTGCTAAAATATAGTAAGTTAAAAGTACGAGTTTCAAATAAGTAATATTTTACTCATAACTATTTTTTGCCCGCATGTTTTTTTAAATTTTATGCTATCCCATGGGAACGTTTTATTTTTCTTGGAGAAAAAGTAAGTAGCTTAATTCACTTTCCGTCTTTCAAACTATACATTCCATGCCAAAAATCAAGTCAATCCGTTGCTCCGTTGCTGCGTGAAAGAGGAACAAATCAACGAACACACTCTCGGATTCTTAATATTGTACAGGGTTATTCCTAATCAAATAGCATCCTTTTAGGGGCTTATTCTGTACATCAAAACTAACAACTTTTGTACTGCGACTTTGGTCAAAACTCAAAAAAAAAATCAACTGTTCCATACATTTTGTCGCGGGTGAACGATATTTTTCCATGGAAGTCGCAGAACAGAAGTTAGTTTTAAGCCCCTAAAAGGATGCTAATTGATAAGAAATAATTCTGTATATAGTAAGGAATCTTACTTTGTAATACGAAGAACAGAAGACACAATATTATTATTTATATACGAAATAAGTTGTCATCTCTACTTCTCTCTAGTCAAGACAGCAATGCTACAGGTGCAAACCTATAGGTAGATATAGTATGGCAGTGCAGTGGTGACTCTAGCGATTCTGAATTTGTAGTGGTTGGTAATAATGGTGTGGTCACCGTTATTCATGTTATGGTCATATATCATGGTTAATATGCGAACGGGAATTTCATGGTGCAACTGTGGTGGCGTGACGGAAATAGGTAGTATGCAATCACAATCGATAGCAACTTATTTTTACTCAACAGCACATGAAGGGTTACATTTCCAACGGTAGCGACTGTCTGCGTGTATATCAGAAGCCTATAAATAAATTGGTGATAAATAGGTTAGAGCCAACAGATGCGGTAAGGAAAGCGGCCAAACCATATCATGATTCATAATAGTGTACCTACTTCAAGTCAAAAGTAGAACTTGCGTGCACCCTACTGAAATAATTACTTGACCCACCTAACCTACTGTTCTTATTGTGTTTATTTATCCTTATTCATTATAGGCCTATTTTTTATCGCAGCAGTTATAAAGAACTGATTTATCTTGATTGTAAATTGTGGTTTTGTACATATGTTAAGCTAAAGTCTGGAGGTCTTTGACCTAAGTATTTTGAACATTTGAACTTAACTACCTAAATTAAATGAGTTCCCATCGTTTGCCTCCAGATAGGTAGATAAATGTAGGTAGGTATGTCTTTACCTTTAATTTTATGTGTTTTATTAGTGTTTTCTTGTACTTACCTCTAAGAAATCGAATATTTTTTTATCATTTTAAATTATAAGTAGGTATATTATTTATTTTATCCAAATTGTATCTACATAGATATTATAATTAAATTTCAGTAGCCTGCGTACATACTTCACCAGTTAAAATATGAACAGGTGGAGCTTGAATCAAATTTCATACGGCATTGGTAATTTATTTAAAAGCTAAAGAATGTGGATGCCATATCGTGACGCAGGTAGGTAGGTACCTACTAAGTTTGATAACTCGTGAAAAATGTAACTTTGGAATCCATCATTCCATTAAGGGCTAGACATTGGGCTGGGGCAGGTGGCGGCTTGAGGTCAAGCGTAAAGTACAGAGGTCGTTGTTTCCTATCGGCCCAACCTTGATAATGGTTGATTGTTTATTTATCGACTACTAACGATTCCGCCGGTAGTCTAGCTAGCACGGTATTGACGACGATTAGTCTACTTCGACGGACATTGTTCGATTCGGAAGTTCTACACGCTGAACAAAAACTAGGGAAATGACAGGCTTTTATTCAAATACCGCGCAGGTCGAAGGTAAACAAACGATTGAAAAACCATAAATTGAATAGACAAGTACATACTTAAAAATCCTGAATTGATAGCCAAGGGACTAATCATGAAGTGAATACTTTATTGAAATCATCAAACTTAATATTTATTTTCCTGTGCTCTGCCATCAGAATTAAAAATAGAATCGATGATAGTCCACACGGAGGCAGGTACCTAGTGCATTTTATTGACTTTCTTTTGTAGCATGTTTATGGGAATCACAGAGGGGATGGCATGTGCGCCCCAGTTTGGCCGCACTTATACCGGCCTAGTTATACGAAGGGAAATAAATTATTTTCCTAATATTCCTTCGTATTCGCCGAGGGTGGTAAAGACAAATTGAGCGAACGCTTAACGAAGACAATAGGTGCACGGCGGAGTATGATTCAGGCTATTCTTCAGGTGGTTCATTGAAGTTCGGGTAGAGTTCTTCATTTTTTAAATCTTGAAGAGCTGCACTCTGCTGTGGCTGTGGGGTTCATTGTTGATGTACGGAACCACCAGTGCGCGAGATCAACTAGAACTTGGCTAGTTTAGTGTGTAGCTAATTCAATTAATTTAATTAAGCCGAATTGGGCGCGCTTCTGTTTCGTTTGATGAAATTGGAATTTATTGCTTGGTGCCATGCGATTTAGATTTACCTATATTTTTCGAGTGCATTAACCCTTTAAAACATAACTTTGGTAAGTGTCTAAGTTAGGTATATACCTATCTATGATATTCATTTATAAGTGATCCAAAGTAAAAGGAACCTTAAGTAATTTAAGTAAGTAATTTCCAACAACAGATTTTGTTTAGCTAAAATTATCTCTAGGTATCTTTTAAATTCTTCTTAAATATACCTACTTACTTACAAGTTAGAAAAATAGTTGTGCTCATGAGTTTCAGATTTGTGTCTAATAGGAAAAAATGTGATGTGACTTACCCCGAAGCTACTTAGTGTTTTTTCAGTGGTATTGCATAGAGCTGCATCATTCTATTACACTAGTAACATTACATGTGAACGCAGGACAAAGACACGCGCAAACGTAGCGCCACCGCGAGTGGATAATTGACAATGCGCGTACGCACCTCGCTCCCTCGCCCACTGCTGCTTCTTCTGTTGTACTAACGACGCCGGTTTGCTCACTGACAGCATCGCACACACTATACATTACACTTTCTAATGCCCCGTATTGCACACGTTGCGTTTCTGTATCTTCCGACCGCAGCGCAGTTACGGTGCACCGGCTAATGAGTGCTCCGGAGTGCTCTTTAGCGGCGGACGCTCGCGCATCGGCGCGGGCGAGGCGGGCCGGCCGACGCGCATCGCTTCACGCGTGCACTCATTGTACAGAACGCCCGCTGGACCACAGCTGCTTGATCACTCGTTGCAATTACTTTTTTCAAAAATAACGGTGCTCCCGCACGTCGGCCATCCACGCTAGATCGCTCACGTGTGCGAGTGTCCCACCCGAGCCCGGCCCAGACGGTAAACGCCCGCCGGTCACCGCGCCGTGTCTAGACTTTTCAGTTTTCAGCACCCTATTGTTCAGCGGACGTCACGCGAATGAGTTTCAGAGGAAAGCCTCGGAAAAGCCGCCGATCGATATCGTAGCCATAGCGACGTTTGTTTCACGTGCCAGCAAGGAAGTACAGCGTTTTTCTCTTTGTATTTGCATTTTAGGCCACGAGGTGACGCGAAAATTGTTACGTGGCACGATTAATTAGATGGGCGGTGTTGTACTTATTACCGCAATTGGGTATTACGGTTTCCGTGCTAACGTACCTTGTTATGGCTCCAAATAAATGTTATGTACCTACTTACTGGCCACCGATACGGAACTATCCATTCTGCATGTCCACAGGCTCGAGTACTCTCGAGAGTGATGAGTCTCACTTGGTATTCAAAGGACGTCACGTAAAAGCGAGGAAGTTTTATCGTTGTGTTGTAGAGATGACATCATAGGACTTGCGAAACAGTTCCTTCCGGGTACCTGGCCCATTGTTTCACCTCATATTGCTAAGTAGGCTTCCGCCTGCGACTGATGTGTTCTGGCTGTTTTGAGTTTTTAAAATTAATCATAAATAGCATCATCGTTTCA
This sequence comes from Hypomecis punctinalis, assembly GCA_949316475.1. Lineage (NCBI taxonomy): Eukaryota > Metazoa > Arthropoda > Insecta > Lepidoptera > Geometridae > Hypomecis > Hypomecis punctinalis. The sequence continues at coordinate 9,568,657 of OX438810.1, read as the reverse complement.
ACGATTTATATCTCATTCACTTATAAAACTAGAAAAGATATATCGTAGGTAGATGTATATCTCTAGACGGCGGACACATTCAATTTCGAGGTTCATCCCATAGTAAAAGTTAGTCACATAGGACCAACGAAAGAGCTTGTCCCACCAGCCAACAGAGCCTCTTTTCTACACATACCTACAGGCTTATCCAGAACCGGTGTACTAAACCGAAAGAGGGATTAATACCATAATTTACGAACAACTTTTACTATGAGGCCAAGCCGGAATTTAAAAAAACAAGCAGTTATTTCATACATTTTGTCTAATTTGACTGCCTCGGTGGCTCAGTGGTTAGTGACCCTAACTTCTGGATCAAAGAGGCGTGGGTTCGATCCCCACCCAGGGCAAGTATTTCTGTGATGAACATAGGTGTTTGCTCTGTGTCTGGGTGTTATTTAGTTACTATCTAATTATAAGTATGTATTTAAAAATATGTATATGTAGTAAGTATATCAGTCTCTGGCAGCCATATCACAAGCTTTGCTTAGTTTGGGGTCAGAGACTGTGTGTAAGATGTATTTAATTTTTTTTGTATGTAACAGCTATTTTTTTCTCGAATTCCGGATTGCCCCATAGTAAAAGTTATTCATAGTGATTATTTTATTCGCCCTTTACGCTCAGTATACTAAGCGCCACACAAATCGGCGGATGAGAAGTTAGCCGTAGATGACACTTCGCCGTGATTCGCTAATTATTATGCCCCGGCGTCTCGTTTCTCTGGCTCCCGCGCTTACCTACCTATATTTCGGCTTTGGAGCAGCGCTCTGCGCATGAACTCTAATTTCCCATCCGCTGATTTGTGTGGCGACAAGGCAAGCAGATAATCCTGGCCGGCCAAAAAAAATCTCTGCTGTTATACATTTTATCGATCCCGAGTTGGTCGATTTCGGTTCATTGGGACATTTCTCGGATTTCGGGTTGGCACCATAATAATAGTTATTCATAATGACAAGCAGATAACCCTGTACTTGTGTAGCATGTCATAAGTCTTGCTATATGTACATACAGGGTTATCTACACGTTGCGCCTCGCTAGAGGACTAGGCTACCAACTCCCTACTATGCTTGAAAGAGTGGATATCTATCATGGATGTTCTGAATAAAACATAAAAGCCCATATGTACCTCAAGAAACATTTTTATTTCAAAAGATTTCACCAAATCGTTAAACATTATTCCTAATAATAACTTAAAATGCGTATCTAGTTCTAATATCTTCAAGTTTCTTTGAGACTTCTGCCGGCGTCCGCTCCATATCACCGGCGATCGCTTTTTGCTTGCCAGGTTCCAGGGAGTTGTACTGCTCACACAGGTCTCCATCTATCACATTCTGAAACAAAATTAAAGTTATGTTAGATCTCAACTATTGGGAATGTTTCTAGTCAATGACTAGTTGGAGTGAAGCTTTTAAAATGACTTTCAACAAGGTTGCGTTAAACGTTAAAACATTACCATGGAGGGGGTATGAAAGCACTGTTGTGTCGAAGTTTCACTTCTTCCGCACGGACTATTTTTTTATGAGGTGTTTAGCTAATACTATTTTGTTACCAAATACCAAAGTATGTGAAGTTTTTCTATGGAACAGCCGATTTATTTACGCAATTTAGGGGTTGGTCCCATAGTAAAAGCTTTTTACATCCATATTACCCGAAATCTCCAAACTGAATGAAGTGCCGCAGAAACTTCAGCCTTATTGTTTCAGTTAGAGCTAAACAGGATAATAATCTTATTGTTTTAATTTGTAAGTTCCAAAACTATGAGAATACCGAAGGCGGCAGTCTCTACTCTCAGGAACGCAGCCTCTAGCGACCGCGAGGCGCCGTCACAACGACAAGCGCACAAGCTATCGCTTCGAGGCCGTGCTCTACCGACAGTGTAACACAAGCGCCTTCTTCAAAGACGTGGCGCCTGCTGACATACTGTCGGATTTATAATAACACTGAAGGGTAGATACTAACCTTGACTGGGTAGTAGTAGCTCCTAAACGAAAGGTGGTCGCGTCCACATAAAGGCGAGTTTTCACTTCTCATGTGCATCTCCAAATGTTGAAAGAAATCGTGGTCTTCTCTCGATGTGAAAGGTAACAACACGCCGAGGGAACCGCTGACGGTAGCGTATAAGAGAGCTTCTGAGCCGCCCGGTATTAGCGTAGCTCGTTGTAGTGACGTCACCGTCTCGCCGATGTGGAAGTTCATTGTGATATCGCCCTTTTGAGATGCTCCGTTGAGAAGACCTGCAAGACATTAATATAATGGTTAATTTATGCCAATATTTTGATTCTTTAGTAACAATATGGGAGAAATTACTTCAGAACAACAATAGAATCATTAATTTTCATAAGTCTAGCATGTGTGAATTAGTTCGTTATCATCATGTAAGTATATACTTTGTTTTAAGGTATTTGTAACTAAAATGTTTTTAGAAATATTTACCTCTGTCCCATAAAGCTTTGTTTCCAGTAGGGTCTTCATCAACATCATCGCTGACTGATTGTGGCAACCTCATAATAGAAACATTTCCAAACTTGTCCGACATAGCGACTGTGTCATAGTCAAGTATACAACTGTTTGTGATCCATCTGGGATTGGTGTCATCAGCAAATATGATCAGTTGGTTTTCTCTCTTCTTGTATTTTACACATAATACTGATTCTTGGACGTCGGATACGAAGATCCTTTGACGAACGGTTTTGATGTCGGCTATGAGGTTAGGAATGTGTCTATTTTCGCATTTGCGGAGAAGTTTCCGTCTGCCGAGGTCGTATAGCCGCAGCATTCGTCCGACGCCCGCCAGCAGCCTACCGTTAAAAGCCGCTAGAGCCCCAGGATATTCATCTATCGGCGTTTTGTGAACTAGTTCTAATTTCCCTGTATTGTAGATCTGTAAAAGAAATATTGGTTTTGAAATATTGTTTTGAGACACATGCATTACAATTAAAAATAAGTTGATTAATCCTCAGATCTGGTTAAGTATCATCAAATATTTCAGATGAAACACGGAGCGATATAGTGTTGACATCATTGGAAAAGTGCACGCAATTTGATCTTGATAAGATTATCATAAATTAGCCATCGGTTATTTACCTTATACACGTGTAAGCTGCCATCCGTACAAGATCGCGGCGAAAGCACCATATCTTTAGCAACACCAACAACCAAGTGAGGGACTGAGTGCTCCACGTGTTGTCCCCAGCGAATTATGCAGAGTGACACGGCAGCTTCATTTTGTTCCAGTGGCAGCTTGAACAAGGTGTTTGGTTGCCCGCCTCCTATGCCCATATCTACCACTCTGATTTGTGACGCCCACATGCCTGTAAAACAATAATTGAATCAGGTTTTATCGATATAACATACGATTTATTAGGTATCTTCTAGGTCTGCGTTCTTCATCTTCGACCACAACGTCGCTTGCCATCAGTCAAGCTGGTGGTCAAGCACGGACTTATTCGCGATAAAAAAAGAAAAAAAAACTATTTTATTAAAATAAAAGTGTCTCCCTAACTTGAATCAAATGACTTATAATAAAGTCATCTGGGATTAACGTTGAGAGTTTGATGTCGCCACACTCGATTAGAGACAGTCTGCTAGTTGCTCTTTCTGCTCTTGCCCAGAGAATGTGGCTAAGTGTATGAATTTATATTTAGATAGTTACCTGGTCCAGCTTTGGGTGATGAGAAGATATTTTCAGGCAGTAAGTCTGAGAGGAATGCATCAGCCATTTCATTTGCCAGTTGCTGTTCTTCAGGACCGCCACCGGCCGCAGCTTCTCGCATTTCCTGCGCCATTTGTACTCTGCAATAGATGAAAAATCTATTAAAATCTGTCCACACAAAAAACTGGTAGTTTTACGAGTTTGAAAAGTCAGTACTGCAGGAGTATCTACATAATATTCGGTTATGTGTGTATGTTGTCATCATTTAATAAATTAAGGTTAATGTAACAAAACCAGTGTAAAGTTTACCTTCTCTGATTTTTCATATCTTCAGTGTAAGAGTTGTGATCAGTCTCAAGAATGATGATGTGGTTATTGTCGCTATTGATGACAAACTTTCGCGGCGTGAACTCCAGTGGCAGGTATGTCTGGTTGAAAACGGCACCCAGTTTTTCCAGGGCCAGAATCCTCAGTGTGTTTGACGAGATAGCGACAATACCCTCCGCGCATTGTTCTGCAAGTAAAAAAACTGAGTTTAAGAACTGCATCAAATACGTCAATGAAGTCAAGAAACGAGTAAAAGTTTTGTAGGTTTGTCCACGACATGGTTTGGCCGCCTTCACAGTCTGAGCGACTCCAGCTTGGCTATGGAATATGCCGAGTGCTCCACTCTACCGCGAGCGGGAGTGAGGCATGATCTGCGACGTCGTGGGCCTGTCACTGCATGCGGCAGCTACGCACCACTCTCGCACGGAAGCACCCGAAGGCACCTCCGTGCAAACACGTCGGGTGTAACATTTCTATGTAATATGACTACGAGTTTGGTCCGAATAACGTCAAATGAGGTGAAGGGCGTAGCTTACATAATAAAGCAGAGGCATGGCCAAGAGACGCGTCAGGATAACTTTGACCTTTTGACCGAGATGGCTAATTTTTTTAAATAAATGGCAGTGCCGTTGCTGTACTAGATTCGCGAGTGCAGATTACGCCACTTTATGTGGTCATTTTTCCAAACTGAACTTTGTAAGAAACTTTTTGCTGCTATGTGATGCTAAAATGAAAACCTACATATCAAAGGGTGCTAAAAATGCACTGAGTGCTACAATTAACATAGACAGACATTATGCTCACCTGAACTGAATCCTGCAGCATACTCTAAGCATTCATAAGATAAAGGTGTGAGGTGGAATCTGTTTTGGTAATGGTATCCCAGCCAGGTCCTGGAAGACACGGCTAGCACTGCTTCTGATCCTTGTACTCGCACTTTGAACAGTTTCACTGGTCTGGAGCCTAAGTACCTGAAAGAAGTCAATAAGAAATGAAATACCTGCCCTCAATTTGATTATTGAACAAATTAATGTTAGTATCTCAGATCTGGTTAGGCATCGTCAATAATTTTCAGATGAAACACGGAGCGATATATTGTTTTACATCATTGAAAATAATTTGTTGTAAAGTTTGACAAAATAAAAAACAAAAGTACCAACCTGGTTCTGGTGTCTGCCAAGTCTCCACTAACTGAATCCAGTGTGGTTCTGAGCAGTACTCCATTGCTGAGCCCAATATTCAGATGTAAAGCAGATTTGGCTCCAGATTCAAATGGCTGTTCAATAATACACAGAGATTCTGCAGCAGCTGGTAATGCTTGCATAGATCTTGGGGAGAGGCAATCCTGAAAGATGACTTTTATTAAATTCCTGAGTTACCGAACAGAAATGGTTAATTTGATAATTTTTCGATCAGTAATTAGTGAATAACGCATTTTTGGGTTGTTGTAATCAATATTGATTCAGTGGTGTCCTTGTATCATCATGAAAATATTTTATTTAAGAATCAACAGTTAGAATTTTTGTGAACTTACCGTTGGGTCCAGTGAGATGATTCTAACAGTGTTATCATTGAGCCCAACTGCCAAAAACCAGGCTCTTTGCTCTCCTGCTGCTACAGATCCTAACGCCATGCATGATACATCCGATGACAGCTTTTTCCTTTCTGTATATTCATTGAGTTGTCCAGTCTAAAATGAGAAAATAGTTTGAACAAATGTTGCTTTTTATGAGAGTGTAAATTGCATTCAATTTAGTAAGTTTGTCCACGACATGGTTTGGCCGCCTTCACAGTCTGAGCGACTCCAGCTTGGCTATGGAATATGCCGAGTGCTTCACTCTACCGCAAGCGGGAGTGAGGCATGATCTACGACGTCGTGGGCCTGTCACTGCATGCGGCAGCTACGCACCACTCTCGCACGGAAGCACCCAAAGGCACCTCCGTGCAAACACGTCGATTATTTTTATTTAACATTCTAGAAGTTTTACTTACTGGGTCCATTTCAAAATAGACTAATTCACCGCCAGTGAGCGCGATCACGACTTGTCGCTGATTGACGGCACACTTGACGATAGACTTCTTTCCGGGCGCCTTCCATTCGTTGACACGCTTGTCTGCGCGAATGTGACGTATTCCATCTGGGTACACCTGTACCAAGGCATCATTCCCGAGCGCGTGGCAACTCAACGTCGGCGTCGTTCCCAGGAAACCAGAGTCCGTCACTTCCTCGACCGTCTCGCCGATAGAAAGCACAAGAGTGGCATTCACGAACGATACTATGATGTAGGAATCAAACTCCTCTGAAAACAAAAGAAAATTCCAGCGATAAAATACACGTCAGCAATCAACTGTTGAATATTATCTTCTGTTCATTGCCGCCTCCGCTGAACAGTAATTGGAGTTTCCGATGCCTACCTTTGTCTGATTGCAGACACCATCACTATTCCATCGCCGAAAGTAGATCCTGAAAAGAAAAACCACTGGTGTTTATGTGTGAAACAACCAGGGTTTTATTAGTAACTTGTTGATAAAGAGGAGCATTCATAGGTGGTTATTGCAGCGTCATGGTATGTCAGTAACACGGACCAAAAGTTCTAATCATAATGCTCCTTTGATTTCTATCTTCCTGCTGTCCTTATAAGAGCCCAGTTCAAGTTTTTTTCATATGCATGTCTACTTGATTTGGTCAGTAAATATCCCCTTTCAATTCCCTATGGTAAAAATTCAAGGAAACTTACCATCTTTGTGCCTCTTGACTGTCCATACAGCATTTGGAGAACCAGGCAGTTCTGAGACAGCCATCTCTGCCACTTCCAGTCCATGTCTCAAAGCTCTTATTGAGGACCTTGGGCCCCTGCCACATGCTAAGTACACTTGAGGAGTGTCTTCACCAGCCAAATCGGCTACATGGCATGCTAAAAATTAAAATACTATTTAGTTTTATGTCCAAAATCAAAATGATAGATAAAAGCTTTAAAAATGAGTAATCTATTTACCAAGAATAGGTGAGAGCGAGTCTAGTTCATCAACAAGCACCAAATTCCTCAGAGGTCTGGGCGCAAAGAAGAATGTATCTCCTTCCTCCAAAGGCATGGCAGAGCTGAATTCAGGTTCATCGTCTTCATCACCCAAGTGAGCAATTTGATACAGGTAACTGGAAAACCAAAAAAAATGTTAGATAGGGTAAATTAATAGTCATTGAAACTTTAAAAAAAAATCTATTTGTTAATCTCACATCAGTGTGCACTCCCCAAGAATCGGGAGGACCTTGGTTAGGAGATTACTTCTCTTTGCATGTTTACAACAGATAAAAGATAATGAATACCTCCCATCTTCTCACATGCATAACTATAAGAAACAATAGAAGATACTTACTGGTTGCCAAATTCACACGCCACAAACAGGAATCCAGTTTTCAGAACACACATTGAAGATGCTACAGGGACTGTGTCAAAGTATTTCAGCTTAATTTCCGTGACCATATCTTCATCTGTTTCTATGGTGATTTTGAAAATGTCTCCTTGTTCAGTTTGTGCCAAAAAGAAAAACATTGATTTGGTTTTATGGGTCGCTGAGCACACAAATATCATCCCTCTTTCTGGGTCATCTAAGTCATTCCTCCTTCTTGGAATGGGGCATCGAATGTCATGTTGGTCTCCCAAGTTTTTGTATGTGAGGTAGTTTTCAGAGCAAATGAGTACTCCTGAAGGTCCATCATTGCCACCCGGGACTGTGATCAGGAAGTTAGCATGCTCTTCTAGAGGCTCAGAATATTTCCTCACAACATGGTTCAAACCCAAATCCAATTCATAGAAGGTCAGGGTTTGTTGAGTTTTTTGAGCAGCTTCACCTATAATGGAAAGTTTATTTATAACGGAGGCAACAGAATACAATAAATTGCAGTTAGCTAGATGTAGTCATACAAAGAGGATTTGACGTCACTGTCAATCGGAAACACGGACCTCAAAATAATCATGTGAATATAATTTGTAGATAAACGGCTTAACTGATAAACTGTAACCTGTTAAATAATGACATTATGATGTAGGGTTGAGAAATCAGGCTATGTTATGGCATATAATAATCCACTATAGGCTGCATCCATTAAGTACCTAACCTAAAGGAGTCGATACTGCAAAGCATACCCCTCTGCCAAAAGTACGCAACCGGCGGTCATGCTCTTTATATATCGGTCTGGTTGCACTTGTGTTGAGTTAATTTTCAGCTAGTGTTAGTTAATTACATTTGTGTGCATGTAAACTTGTTTATAGTATTTTGGTTTATGTGAGTTTCTTTACCCCCCACTGACTTGGCAGATTTCGGTGCATAGGCGTGTAGACTCCTTTTGGTTAGGTACTTAATAGCTGCACCTACACAAAAAATATATTACAATACCTGTATTAGGAATATTACAAGTTCGGAAACCTTACCTGTAGGATCAGCATCTGCTTCTTCATAATCAATCTCCAAACAAGCAAACATAGGATTCTCGAACCCAACATCCACTCCCACCATGTGGTATACCAATGTGTTGGATTTATGAGCTTCAAGTGGTGATGAAATTGTCAATCTGGCTTCCGCATCTCTGTTTAGAATGTATACCAACTTCTGCTTTTCAATGGCACCAATCATAACGGCTCGTCCTTTAGGATCAATAGCCAAGTACTGCCCGGGGACTATTCTGCGGCATCCAGACTTTCCAAACGTTTCTTGGTGGACTTTTTCTAGAATATTCTTGGCTGGTATGTACTCTAGAATAACAATGCGTCCAGAATCTGATCCAACAACTATGTAATCTGTAAAGAATATTTAGTATTAGGTAATCAAATGGGTCAAATTTCGAGAGCAAAGTTCTAAATTGATCAGGGGAATGTACCATCAACGGAACATCTGTAAAGTCATGGTGACTGAATAGAGCGACGTTATGGATTTCAATCTTTGCATCTAGTTATCCCATGCTGCTTTTGTTGAAGGACCATGGAGCAAGACGATGCAAATTATAAAATTAACATTATTGAGGTTATATAGCCGGGAAGGTGTGGTCAAAATTTGGAGGTTATCTGGGTCAATAACCCCACGTGTTAAAAATAAAGAGTACACTAACCTTTCGTGCCGCCGGTGAGTCGAAATGACATTACGGAGCGGATGATACCGAATATTTCAACTTTCATCAACGTATGCACTTTGCCGGTGTTCGGGTCCGGCCGGAGAAGTTCCAAGGTCTTTCCTCGTGATATAATTATCTCTTGCTGCTTCGTGCCGGAAAAATTACCATGCACCGCATGGGTAATGGCTGTAGAGCCTTGTAGAGTCAAGTTATAGAGAAACATGTTGCCGGCCTTATCCTACTCCTGAAACCACATAAGAGCTGCATTTATCATCCAATCTTTGAGCCACACGATGAATCAATGGAGTGATTCACGTGTTAAGCTCGTAACTGACGAAAGCAGAGAGGAATCTGTGCTTACGAATGGGTGAGCTTGATAATCTTTGCACCGCTAAACGACCACGATTGATATCAATCTATCGCGGAGATACCTTAGTGCAAATATTACTATGAAAACATAATTACACACGTATATTGTCAAACAACGAAATTACCTTTCAGAAATCGAGGCCGATTGCCGCAATGCGGCCGGATAAGAAATTTTTTCAAGAAATCTTCAATAGCACAACGAAACGACGGCAAAATGGCCGAGCGCAAGCGCGCCATTGTGGTTCAGTAGCGATTGACCAATCAAATGAAAGCATTTTACAACATGGCGTCATTTTATATGACTTGAGTTGCCATTGGAAAAAATAATAATGTTTTATTTTACTGACATCTAGCGGGGAGTAGCAATAAAATTTCTCAATTTATATACTGCCATCTATTGACTTTAAACGATACTAATGAAATGAGTTAGTTCTAAATGATCGCAGTAGATGGCAGCAGATTATACAGACATGAGACAAAATATTGAAAACTGTATATTTACAAATATGATCAGCAGATGGAGCAACACGTCATTTCGATTCTGTTGTTTACCCATTTACCTACCCCGTTTTATACCTTTAAGTACCTCTGTGCCTCTGTGGTAAGTACGTACCTACATATATAATTATTTGCTACTTCTTCTTTGCGAGTCGATGTTTTGATATGTTTTTGATAAAATCTTCTATTTATTCGGTACCAAAATGTTAGTATGAATTTCAAATTCGACAAAAAACTCACAACTATGTAAAATAATGATGAGTTAAGTAATAGAAAAACTGAATGAATCTGCCCCACTTCCCTCTACAGATTGTTTCATTTTATTTAAATAATATATTTGATTATATAAATAATATATTATGCTTATATAATTATCTAGTGTTTATATACTTACTGTTATTGAGATGTATGATGTAGGTAATTGTTTATTGAGTGTAAATATTTACCAATGAATAAATAAAAACCCTTTTTTATTTCTTACTACAAAAAATTACATGAGCTAATTTAATCTTAGTTATCTATATTAGTAAGAACCCCTCCGCGGGTGAAGGCCTCCTCCAAGGAACTCCAGCGTCCTCTGTCCTGAGCGGTTTGTAACCATCTTGAGCCAGCATACGTTAGACATGGTAAAAGGCAGCTCGACATGGCTCTAGTTTGAAGTTTTACTAGCATATTACTTTTAAAAATTTCTTTTAAGCTCCAATATTTAGTCCAAGTAAGTTGAATTCTTGTTTCTATTTCAGAGTAGTTACTGTATTTATCAAAGCTAATTTGTTTTCCAAGATATTTGTTTATGTATTTCAATTGTTCATTGTCTACAGATATAGGATTTTTTAATAATATTATCAATAAGTAGGTAATAATCACTCGAATTTATGATCTCATATCTTGTAAATATAGATAAAATATTAGTTTACCAAGTTCTCTATTTTGATATAAATGTAATATTTTCTTGCAAACTTTGCTAGAGTTTTGCTAGGCTAGGCTACATGAAGCCAAAAATTGCATGTCCGCTAGGATAGACTGTCAATACTAAGAAAATTGTACCTACCACCATTCTACACAGTTTGAGCAAGAAATTTTACTTTTACGTTTTTATGTCGAATTGACCTAGGCACCTATCTACGTTTAGATCACTATGAACTACTTAGGTAGGTATTAGCTTACTCCACCGCATCCATCTGTTTTTTCGGGACAACATTCCAAAATGAATGTGTAGTTGAAAGGAGGCTGGCCATTGTAGCGCTTTTTTTAGTTGTTTTGGCTGCGCCTGCGCCGCCGCCGCGGGGACAATGTATCGATACGACAGACCGGCGCACCTGAGTATGCAGAGTCCCGCTTTTTAAAGCCGCCCGGCTACTCCATCATCCGACGAGATGTAGTTAGATTAGTTCGGACCAAAATAAATCTGTAATCTCGTTACATTGTAACAATACCTATTAGGTAGGTAGGTAGGTATCTACGCACACATGTTAGGCTCAATTTTGAAGACTTTAATTTACTTAACCAGAAAAGTCTAAGCTCACAAAATTCCTAGGTATATTTTTGTCTAATTTCATTGTATCTAATCTATATTAGAGAAAAGAGCAAAGATTTCAAATTAGGTATGTATAGAGTCATCAAAAGGTCTTCAAAATTGAGCTTATTATGAATTTGTTCATTCGGCTTCAGATATATTTTTAAGGCAATGAATATACTAGCTTTATAGCTAGCCCAAGTTGACATTCATATTAAAATTGTTTATTAATAAATATTTTGCAATTATAGGTAGGTACTCGTACCCACCTAGGAATAGGTTACGTCGTTCCTAGGTCGTAACTTTTATAGCCCGTTCAAGTATTCACTTCCGCGAATAATAAAATATTGAAGATAATAAATCGAACTATACCCTCACACCCGGGTAAATATATTCAGATATGTATAATAAATAATTTTACGGATATAAGTAAGACAATTGGATTATCTTTAGACCTCAAGGGTCTGTGGATGATCCAATTGCTTTCTATGTAGTAGTAGTGTAGAATTGTCATTTAAATAAAAAAAAAGGAAGACAATATTGATTTGATACCTACTTATTTATTTAGTAGGTATAGTGTATCTACCTATTATTTAGTAGAGGATAATTATAGTGTACCAAAAATATACAGCTATGTATAAGTACAATATTTCCAATTTTTATTTGAGTAACAATTCAGAAGAATACCGTAAATGTAGAGGTAAAGCAACGATAATATACAAGTATATACCTACCTATTTATATAATTAGGTAGATATATCTTATACTTTCAGTGCAGGCCTGAATTTCACTTAGAATCTAAGTCATTATTAAAATTTCTTAAAATGATTTCCTTTTAACATTTTAGTTATTTTAGGAGACATTTAATATTTATATTCTTTTATTCATACAACAGTAGGTATACGTCAAAGATCAAGTGCAAAAATTTACAATAATTACAAGTAGTAGGTACAATATGGATGTCATTTTATAAATGGTGCACATGAAGGCCATTATTGCCATGCACATTGTTAGGTATATTTGTACGCCTATTCAGGCGTACAAATATACCTAACAATATAATTAACCATATCTATATATTACTGCATCATTGTATATCATACTAATAAAATACAAAAGTACTATAGATTCAGATATAAATTATTCTTTATCGTCGTCGGAATACGAATCCCATTTTCATATCTAGTAGAAATGTAGACAATTACAGCATGCAATGTGCGGGCGAAGGAGGCGCGGACAGGTCACGATCGCATGCGCGAGCGCCGCAGCCTTCGCGAATCTTTTCACTTGAGATAATGCGCCGCAAATACCTCGGTATGGATATCACTTTGCATTTAACAATTGTAAATTTTATGAAACAGTTATAAATTTTATAAAATGAAGTTTGTGTTAAGAATAAATTCTTGGTTCTTATTTGATGTCGCTTGTCTAACTACCTATCTCTAGTTAAACGATGCCGGATAGGTACTCTTTTTCTTTTGACTAAATATAATATGGAACACTATTTTTTTACGTGATTACAGGGTTTTTTTAAATTCGCATCAGAATTTCTTAAATTATTGTTCTGTCTATAGCGAGTTGATAAAAACCAAAGAGTACTTACACACAAAAAAACACTAGATTGATTCAGAAGTCCCTTCTTTTTTAGGGTTCCGTACCCAAAGGGTAAAAACGGAACCCTATAACTAAAACTGCTGTTCGCCCGTCTCTCTGTCTGTCACCAGGCAGTAACTCATGAACCGTGGTAGCTAGTTTAAATTTTCACAGATTGATAATGTATTTCTGTTGCCGCTATAACAATAAATAGGTAAGTACTAAAAACAGAATAAAATTTATATTTAAGGGGGGCTCCCATACAAAAAACGCATTTTTATTACCGTGGTGCCTCCACACGGTACGGAACCTTTCTTGCCCGAGTTCGACTCGTACTTGGCCGATTTCTTTTTATTGTTTTACCCGATCGATACAAATTTTCCCTTTATAAAAATCTATTTAGATTTAGTTCAAACCACGTCTCGACAGTCTACTCGAGTGGCCAGGTTCCCGATAAGGTCGCGAGTGGGTCGTAGCTTGGCCAGCTTTATGTAAAGCACGTGGTGAACATTAATCTTAAGAGCCTCCGACCGCCGTCCGCCCATGTTGTGGCTGACTGATGACTTCAACTGCAGGCAACTTTGTTTTCTGGTACAAATCAAATGATAGACTCTCTGGACTCGAACTCAAATTTTGATTGGGTCATTGTGCCCTTTATACCTTATCGGGTTCTCTCTTAGATTATGTTCTCTACACATCTTTAAACAATCACCTGTTTTTATTGTTTACTGAACTTATTAATAGTACATAGATCCTTTCCTTTTCACACCTGATGTCAGAGGTTTTACGCCACCTGAAGGTTGACAACCGGCTCTAGCCACCCGGATACGATATACGAACTAACTACTACTTAATTAATTTTGTGAAAAGAAAAGTACACCTACAATTTAATATGTTGGAATATGCCACCCGCGGTCACCCATCCAAATACTGACCGTGATTTAGAATGATCGTAGATACGATAATTATATCATTGTTAGTTGAATTGAAGATTTGAAAGGGCGCTTTTTGAACTTCGCACGGTTCGGTCGTATACGGAATTTACATAGAGTATTCGCGACTTCCATAGTGAATATAGAGATTCTTCATACAATCTGTCAAAGTTCCGTATACGTTCCTAAGCGTTCGAATTACAAACGACCCCCAGGCAATTTTTTTCCGTGTAAATCCCTATTACATTTTTTTTATAGTAAGTCTACATTGAATGTTCACAAACTTTTGATTTAGACGTTTATTACAGAAACCTACATTTACCATTCAGATCTAACATGAACGCACTAACATTACCTCACCGGACCTTCAGCTGTCTAACCGTTGTCCAGCACTGACAGACTGACTCACTAATGTTTGGATTCGGCGCGTGGCATTGTCTTTGTCCATAATGTTATGTCAAACAGTTTCGAGGAAATCGTAGCCAATAACATCGTATGTTTATTGAAATGTCTTTGCATAGGTTTTGGAGAACTCCAGATAGAAGGTTCCATTGCATAGATGTTGACTATGTGAAAACTGTAAACTGTAGAAAGGCCTTTTTATTGTATATATGTATTGTACTATACCTATATAATCCGTATCCCCAACATAATTAGGTAAGTTTTTTAAAATTAATTATTCACATGCTAATGTTTGATTATACATTAATAATTGCATAAGAATTCTATACAAAATTGAAGAGAACCAATTAAGAAAAAAATTCGGAGTCCACAATAAATATCAGTTATTTTAAAACTTTAAACAATGTTTGAAAAAAAATATTTGAAAGAAACCTGAGGAACAGTATGTAGAACACCCTTATTATGACTTTGTTATATACGATATTTGTACGAAGATACAAAAAAAAAACATTCTGTCTTTCTAAATTTGCGACATTGCATGAACGTGAGGTTTTTAAAAACTAAGTGACTACAGTCCTTCAAAAACAACAATGCTTCAGCTATTGCAGGAGCAGTGATCAATTTGTACAAATCCATCTGTACATAGCTGTCCACATGTAGCTACTTATATGTATTTCTCATGTAACAAACTACGTCTCCCACTAGGTAGGTACATTTAATTGTTAAAATTTAATATTTTGAGCAACTCAACTAGAGTTATAGAAAATAGCTCCATAGGTGCTAAAATAATGTAGGTAATATATGTAAGATATGATATATTTTACCTTTATTGATGTACTACCACAATGAGAAAAAAATTCACACGCTTTGGTAATAATGGGACGGGCCCTGGACGTCGGATGAACAGGAGGCGAGTCACAGAGAACGAGAAACGGTGGAACCTTCCTTTTCTACGCCGAATCCAGGCTGTAATAAAATAAATTAGGAATAAGTTTCTTAATTTTCGTATCTTAAGAAAATCAGGAAGAGATATTAGGCTGTCAGGAAGCTTATGTACGTTTCAAAGGCAACTTGCACGATATGTATGGTATTTTAAAGTCTAACTAGTTTGCTGGCTGAGAATTACTAGCGTTTATTAGCAAGAAATCAGCATTTGGTGGACTTAGTTATGTACGGTACAAGTCCAGTAATCTTTATTGAGAAGAACTGTAAAGAGTAGTAACGAGCCTTGCTATTTTGTTATAAAGATGACAATACCTAATATAATTTTAGCCAATTTTAAGGAGTTTTGCCGCTGTCGCCAGGTTAGAAGCTGTCCTGCAAGCTCTGGGATCTTTTATATGGAGCTGAAGACTTTTCGGAGGCTGGGAGAATGTCACAGACTGGAAAGAGTATCCTGAAACGAACATCGAATAATTAGATTGGAATATTTTGGGTTACATGCGCAAAGAATCGTAGTCCAATTGCAATACTTTACTTACCATTCAACTTTAAATACTGCATATTCGTTTAGCAGTAATTTTGTATTAATATTTATAGGTATTTCGTGCTATTTTATCCGATTCTTTTAATAGGTTTTAATATTTACACTTTACAATAACAATCATCGCAAAGCCGGGCCAAAAATCACTATTACTAGCGCGTGATTTTGGGAAAAAAACAGTAGTGGTGTAATATTATTGTACGGTAATATTTGTACAAGGAGAAAAGCGTTAAAACAATGGCATAGGATTGATATGTATTGTCATCGGATTAGATGACTATTATTCTAGCTACATTGTGTAAAGAAAATAGTTTAAATCGTATTTGTAGAAATAACAGAGAATCTGTAAAAGTAACGGAATATTTAATTTAATTTTATGGGTGTCAACATTATAATAAACTACCAGTGACGTCACTGACATAAAGCGAATATGCTCCATAATGCAAGAATTGCAAGTATTTGCTTTATTAACGTTAAGATCCAAATTGAGGGTATGCTGGTTTTCAACGTTAGTTGCCTTATGCGTTCTTTTGCGGGTATTGCATTTGATTGCGTTTTTGGGGTTTTGTTCCGAATGGGTGTTTTTAGCTTTAATGGCATTATGTGCTCTGTGGTGATTATTTGCAATATTGGCCTTTTTAGCAGGAACCGTGTTATTGCATATTGTTGTGTTAGTGCACCGATTGCAGTTAAAGCAATCGTATAAAAACTAGTTTAGTATAACCGCGGAGGACCAGCTCCGGGACAGTTTAAGTCGGGAATTCGAGGAGGCCGTACCTCTGATGGATACAAAACAGAGTTTAATTCGGGAAATTGAGGAGGCCATATTGCTTCTTACGGATTTAATATATAGTGAACGTTGGGAATTCGAGGAGGTCGTACCTCTGACGGAAATAATACACAGTTTAATTCGGAGGCCATTTCTCTGATGGATTATCGGGAGTTTTATTTCGCGTTGCCAAATCTTTGTTGGAACTATCGAAAAAGTGAAAATTAGTGACATCGGCTTTGTGATAGTGTAATTCAGTGCGGATCGTTTTATATAAGTGAAATTATAATGAAATGTAGTGCAAATTGAAGGATAGACTTGCGGATTGATTTTATTCGATTTGCATAAACGTTTGGTCAGCCAGATTGGCACAGCTAAGTGCAACCTGAAGACGGTTCGATGCAGCCCTGGATTTCGAAGCTAAGGAACGGACATATTTCCAGCGTGCCGCTGAACTAGGAAGTAGTTTAGAAGGGAAAGCTAGCCGACTACGAGGACGAGAGCCATAGGATGAAACATTCTCATTTGGTGAGGCAATTCCGATTTATTTGTGGGAGATTGATTTGTAAAAGTATACAACTTGTAAAAAATTTACAAAATACCTAAATTATTTATTTTGAGTCTGGCGTGTACCCTTAGATGGACCTTAAAAATACTTGGTTTATTTCAAAGGATCTTTTGACTGGGTACCCTCAATCTTTTACGCACAATCTTACTTTTTATTTGTATTGTTGATTTGTTATTTGTGTGCTTGCTTGTTCTTACTGTGCCCATTTGCAGGTTTGGACTTTCTTATATGGAATATGTTGTGTTTATCTTTAATCAAACAGATTATACTAAGCACATTATTTTTAATATTGCGGAGTCTAATATTCATTTGATTACTGCGCTGCGATTATAGCGTTTACCAAAGTTCAAAGGAACCTTGAAGTTTTATGATTCTACTTACATTTATTTATCTTGATATTTGTTTACGTGAAATACACGCATTTGTTTTAATCTTGGAAAAGTCATACGTATCTTTAGCGTACTCGAAGCGTGTAGTGTACTCAAATTCATAGTACCAATATTTGGAGATTTACTAAAGTGTATTAATCTTTAACGGGGATTGTTCCATGTTTACGATCATATTTGTGTAACATGTTTTATATGAATGATTTTAATGTTCAGAACTAACAACTATACATTGTTATAGTGCATTTTCTAAATATTGTAATATTTAGAGTACTCAAGTTAGTAGTACAGACATAATTACATCATGTAAGGAATCTGAAGGTTCTATCAAAGGATAGTTGATACTTTGGAAATTCACAGGGGTTTTTAGAATTGACTTTCCTTTTATACAGATATTTCATCATTCAATTTTGGCTATTTTACTCACAAGAGTAGAGTGGTGTCAGGGCTGGGTTTTTAGCTGTAAATGCCTCTAAATCAGACCATCGATCTGGGGACCAGTAGCCTCTCGGCCGAACGGCGGGTGAACCATTCCACTTAACAGAGAAGTTCAATTTGCTGACTATAAGCCAAAGGCTTGATGCTGTTACTGAATTTTACTTATTAATAAGTGAAGTCTTTCTACAAGCAGATAACTATAAATATGATCACACATTGATTGTCCTCGATGAACATTCCGATTCTTAGAGTGGGAGACTCTAAATTGTACTATCGTTTATATTTAACTAAGTTTCGGATATTCTTTGAAGTAATTACTTTAATTTTAAGACGGTTATACCAGAGACGAAGGTTCTCTTAGCTAGCTGTAAAATATAGGTAGGGTAATAGCCTAGGTAGGTAGGTAACTTCCATAGGGTCTAGGGGGATTCTCTTCCATTCTTTGGGACTTAGAGAAACCCCACAGTGAACTTTTAGATCGGATCCCTCATTTATCACCATATGAGGTTAATTTTGTGGGAATGGAGGAACTCAGTTCCCCCATTAGGGGCTTCGGACACCGTAACCGAAGATTGGGACAATTTGCAAAAAAGACAGTCTTGCCCCCTTTTGTGAAGACATGACAGACAGACAGCATAGACAAAAGTAGTATAGCCTTTCTGGCTGTTCTCATAACAACAATACGGAGGACTCCTGCCCAAGTCAGGTCAGACGAGGGAGACTATTTGGCGCGGTGGAGGGGCGCCTTACCTATGCCGTGATATCTGTTGTTATGCTATGATATTTATAATATTTTTCCATTTAAAGTTATAATTTCCAAGGATTCCATCAAATTTTATTGATCCTGAGGAAAGTGATTTCATAACTGTCTCTTGAACCATTTGAAGCAATGTTTATTAATCATCTTAATATTTGTACTCTATCCTTTAGGAATTAGTATTATGTTCTCTTAATAGCTCTAAAGAAATTGTGTAGAACGGAAAATCTTGACTCTTTAGGAATACGGTCCACAAGTAGTCAATATGAGTATGAGTTTTGTTACGCGTTAGAAATATCCTAGCTGTAGGTCATTATGTAGTATTAGAATTTTAGGTTGTTTAAATATCGGCTAGGTAGTTTCCAAAATCACCATAATCTGGGTTTTACGGATCACAACGTTGGGTTTACACTTCACACTAGACGACCATTGGCCATATTTCGTTAATAATTAGTTAATAAATAGTTTTAGGTTTAAATTTAAGTAAGAATAACTTTAGTCGGCATGGTAGGTAGGTCGTGGTTAGACGGTAACATTATTTAAATAATTTTGGGGTACACATATATAGGTATATAGAGAGAAAATATTTATGGATATTTTTTATATGGGGGGATATTTTTTATTTTTACAAGTTGCATATGAGCAATATAAGTGTCAAACGAATTATTTAATTAAAAAAAAAACGGGCTTGTATTTTACGTTTGTCATACACGTTTTTAAACACACAATACCTGCAATTGACGCCTATGCGCTCTTGTTAGAATTTGACTTGTCTGGTATGCTTTCGCGACCTTTTGACATTTTATACTATCCGACTTTGGGTGCTTCACTCTTACAATAGGCACTTTCCATCTGTCCTTTTTTTCAGACTTGAGTTAGATTGTTGATGGAAATGGGCTGTCATGGACTTTGGTTTTACTGGCTGGTCGATAGCAGGCGTTGAGTTGAGGTGTAAAACAAACTCGTAGACATAATACTGCCATTTTGCTTTCTGTACCCGGTGCAGGTGCGATTTGAATTGACTGATGATTAAATATTATATTATTTATTAAATATTCAAGGAATGGATTTCAATTACACAATTAATTCGATCACGAATATCCTCAGAATAGAGAGTTGTCTGTTCACAACAGATGTGAAAAACTTCTTCTACAGGAGAGAATAACTTTTTCTATAGCAACAGGATTTTCTTCTGTGCGCTAAATTCTTGCTTATGATTTCCTAATGGATACCATGGGCCACCATTGATGGATCGACCACAGAGAGTAGGGTTCGGACGAGTAGCGTAGGAATTTCATCGATCGATGTGTGTAGGTACCTATTTCAGTTTTACGAACCTCGTAAGATCAAATTTTACACCATAACTTCACTTGGTTGCCTGGAAGAAATCGCTTAAAGCGATAAGGCCGCCAGTTAGAA
This sequence comes from Hypomecis punctinalis, assembly GCA_949316475.1. Classification (NCBI taxonomy): domain Eukaryota; kingdom Metazoa; phylum Arthropoda; class Insecta; order Lepidoptera; family Geometridae; genus Hypomecis; species Hypomecis punctinalis. Next base: position 9,548,405 of record OX438810.1, on the reverse strand, counting down.
ACCTATAAATTGTTTTGTTTTGTCCCTGTAATTTGTTTTTTATGTAATGTGGTTGTCTAATAAAGTGTTACTGTTTGTTTGTTTAGTTAAATTTTGAGAGCGTAGATTTTATTTACCTATCGGCATCTATCCATTTATCTATTTGAAGATCGTATTGATTGATTGAAACATATAGTTTCCTCAATTGCACGTTATATGGTGGATTTGCTGTGAATATTACTATCTTAATAAATTATACAGTAATATTTTAATCTTGTAGCGTCCGATGACATAAGATAATCAATCTTGATCAAAGGTTGATAGTGCCTTTGTGAAGGAATGCAATAAAGGCTCGCGAGCCCCACAATCCGAGTGTAAACATTCCACCCACCCCGCCGCAGCAAGTCAATATCCCAGTCAGATCCTGTGTAGGGTTGCAAAAGTTCACGACATTTAAAGTTAGACTGTTCGGCGTTACCTACGTAGGTATGGAAAGGAAGAAAATAAGTGAAAGCTGCGATTTCTTTCCAACCAATTTATTTCATCGGCTCAGCTGAAATAAATTCTGCTTTTTCTTTAGCTAACCATGCATCTAATAAAGTTTATCTGAATCTGAGTCTAAATCTAAACTAGAACTTTTTGACTTTTAACTTTTTGATTTTTAACTTTATTTCGTCACTAAATAGGTAACCAAAAAAAGGCATTGGTTTTGTAATTTTATTTTTTTGCAATACCTGCTGTAGTATTTTTGCAGTATTTGGGACTAGGGAAATCTTAAGATTTCGATTTAGTTAGCAGATGAGACAAAGAGATAACCCTATATCCCCGCACCCGCGGAACACCAGGCCCCTTCAATAAAACATCTCGATAATGAAAAGTCAGGCAGTCATAGAGGGTGGCGAATTAACCCTCCATCCAGGACTAGCCGTGCCATGCAAAACTGATTTCTATGACCCTGGAGCTTATCCCTAATATTAAACGACACTTCATCTCCGTACCACCGCGCAATAAATATCTTAATGATATGGAATCAGAAAGTATCTTCGCATTGTGCGACTATAAAAGAGCTTATCCACCATTGAGGGTGATGAAAAATGAATTTTCACCGTTTTATAGAAAGTATACTTTAAAGTTGAGTTTTTTATGATGTTGAATGGTTTATTCTAGATTCTCCAGACGGCATTTGACATTCATTGCGTTTTATTCGAGACGGCACGTGCGAGGCCACCTGTCGCTGATTCTGCACTTGTTCGATTCATGTACGCGTCATTTAATGAATAAATTGCATACTTAATTAAGGACGCATTGAAGATGAGATCTTGTATCTTGTGACCTTTAGTTTTTTTCTTATTGAATTCCAGTGAAATTTCACTACGTAAAGAGATTTATGCGCAGCAGGGCCGCGCCGCGAGGTGTTTCGAGCTTGTAAGAGTTCCCAATTTTGAGTGACGCTGAATTGCTTTTGATAAGCGTTTATCATAAAATTCATAGACGACTGTCTCGCAGCACGATTTTTTTTTATAAATTAGCTTTAGTTATGTAAACTAAAACACCTACTAAAAATTAAAAGATCATCATTTGCCTTGAATTTTACTTCGCTGAATATGATATCAAAACTGTAGATAGGAAAATATTCTTTGCTAATGCACCTAATCCCTTGCTGGTATTTTAATACCATCGCTGCAAATGAATCTGGTCCCACCTGCCCCTTTCTTCTATCGTACGGCTAGACAGACGCGAACAAAGCGCCACCCTTTTATGGTGGACATTAAAGAACTAAGCGTTTCGAATCCTCATTCCTCATACGAACAGCCAGAATGTGGAACGCTTTGCCTAGGTCTGTCTTCCCGCTTAAGTACAACGTGGATGTCTTCAAATCCCGAGTAAATAGGTATCTTCTAGGTAAGCGTGCTACACCCTAGACCGCATACCTATCTGCTCAACATCAGGCAGTATGTAATCAAACGCGAACCTATACGGAATAAAAAAAAAATGAAAGTCTACTTACTGAACGCTCTTGCATACAGAGAAGCTACTAAAAATGCAACCCTATACAGGGTTATTTCTAAACAATTAGCATCCCTGTTAGAGGCTTATTCTGTAAATCATAACTAACAACTTTTGTTCTGCGACTTATCAAAACTCGAAAAAATATTCGAGTTCCTTAGAAAAATATCGTTCACCCGCGACCAAATGTATATTACAGGACAGCTGATTTTTTTTTCGAGTTTTCAAAAGTAGCAGTACAAAAGTTGTTAGTTTTGATGTACAGAATAAGCCCTAATTGATTAAAAATAATCCTGTAGACATAGAGCTTCGTATATTGTATATCTCATCCAATCTCTTGCATCGTCAGCGCACAGCAATCCGGTATGCGCCCCGCGCACCGTATATCTACCTACGACTGTTAAATCAAAGAATGGCCATCAGCATAAAATATATTTGTTTAAATTTTTATAAATCGATTCGAGTCGCGTTTGATGCAAATGGCCGGCGCCGGATACGACCTCCCATCGACTCCCAATCGGCGACAATCATAGAAAAAAGAAACCGAGAAGAAGTGTTCCTAGGTTGAAAATTTGAAGGCAGACCGCGAAATGTAGCAAAATGTCACAGAGTTACCAGAGGGATAATATGGTCGATCGAGAAATGAAAGAAAGAGATGCATTGATCTAATATGGCATGAGTTAGAAAGAGACATGAAAAATATCTCGATTCAGTAGCTATTTGCCGTGTTTTAGCCCCGATAGTGTCAAATTCCAGTACATACATATATATTTGAAAGTTGACAACTAGTGATAGTGATTGTCCATACATTTTTGCGGTTGAGAATTGCCTGTAGCGACAACAGTGCTATCTCTCTTGTTGTACTAGCTCTGTGCAAAATGTAATTGAACTACTGATCAAATGTCACATTGACGTTTCCGCAATATAGTGAACAAATGTCAAATGACTTCAAGGCGGAACTTTCATTTGTACGTACATAGGGCTTATCGCGTAGTTTGACTAAGTAGGTGTATCAGCGAATACGGAACGGTCATTCTTCGGATGGGAGACCACGGATGGCATTTCCACCTAAGCGCTACCGTGGCTCGGATGACACGTTAAATTGTAGGCCCCGATTAAATTAACCGTTTAGCCATGTCAGAGGTCTTCAGGCGGCTTAAAAACTCTTGAGACCATGGCTAGCCATCCGGCCTATACGAACTTACTAACTAAACACCGGATTTGTTATAATTTATTACATCTGTGGTGACAATGCATTCAAAATGGCGCCTCCATGGTTTATCGCACCGGCACTCGGCTGGACAATAAACACTTCCGCTGGTTACGTGGGACGATTAGTTGATGTTGAATTAGATCTCAGGTTACGTTAGAGTTTGGTGGGCGCTACGTGTCTTTATAGCCTTTCTACTAGGTATGTATATACAATTTATCTTATTATATTTCTATGCAACTTAATAGTACCTAGGTATTCTGTTTTACATATTTCAATTTTTTTTACCTATTCCTAGCCAATCTATTGGTTCTCAATTGATGTGGTTGCCATTCAGCGTGGTAATCATCGACTTGGCGTTTTTTTAACGGTTGTAATGTTATATTCCAAATGGTGCCATTTTCAGAATAGTAAAATGAAAGTGCAAATCAGTTCGCAGTGAGGGTGGTTACGTTGTTGACTATATTATGCGTATTTTGACATATTTCATGTCGAGTAATTTCATGCTCTACCATCCTCTTGTTTATAACACGTACGTAGGTACAGACAGTGTATACTAATTCCTCACAAAAGGCTGTTCGTATTTTCAATTGATTTATTATTCTATAACCAGCTAAAGAACATGTCAGTACAAGACAGAATTAGCGTAAAATATGAATTCCGTGAGAGAAAATTACGTCGTGATCTGTCGCCGCCGATAGTCGTGACGCGTTGCCTCACTCGGTAGAGTATTGCGGACTTGGGGGGCTATTCTTTATATTGGCACTTGTTACGTGCCCACGTTACATTTTATCTACTTAACCACACTATTTTCCGAAAGTATCATGATTTATCATCGGCGATAATTGAGTCGACGTTCACCTAACTCGGCAATACTTAAAGGACAAGAAAGCGTATTTTTTTTAAATGATGAGTGATTCTAGAATGATATATCTGTGATAAAAATATGGTGCCAATAAAGCGTTGCCGTCAATTTTTATCTGTAAAGGATTCAACTGAAATTATAAGAATTATAACACTCTTTTTCGAATCAGAACTTTAATCGAGTTTCCTTTAATTATCAAGCCACTAATATTAGCCATTTATCTCTATTCCTAGTGAAATTCGTTAAAATGACTTCAAAATGGCAATACTTCTCCCTGCACTCCCCGCAATGAGTCACAGTCCTCACTGGGCGTAATGTTTTTTTTTTTTATCTTTTAGCTATCCTATGGTGTAATTGAATTTAGGATGGATATGATAGATCTGAAGCTACAATACCAAACACTATATCTCGATTAGTTATCATTCGTTTTTTGGATGATTTGTTATCATTCGTTTTTAGGGTTCCGTGCCTCAAACGGAAAAAACGGAACCCTTATAGGATCACTTTGTTGTCCGTCTGTCCGTCTGTGTGTATGTCAAGACTCTTTATCTCGGGAACGCGTAAAGATATCGAGTTGAAATTTAAACTGTATACGTAGACCATAGATATACGTATATATCTATGGTCTCTTGCAATTGTCTAAAAGAAAAACTTCTCAGTTATCGTTTAAAAAAGTTAGATCCGTTTATGTTGTAAAAAACCCCATATTTCGACACTCACATAAATCAAATCCTACTGGGTACTTTCTGTTCGCATAGAACTATGAATAAATCTGAAAACTGTACATTTTTATTTTAGTAAATCGTATCATGTAAGGTATCATATAAAAGAATTTATTAGCACATGCTAAATGATTATAGTATACAGATTTAAACAACTTACTTCCCAATTTTGTGAAATTTTCTGAATTTGTACGAAACCCTGGGTGTGCGAGCCTGACTCGCACTTGTCCGGTTTTTATGACTTGCCCACCTATATTGCAATAATTTTAATGACGTATTCACGTCAAAATAACGTGTGCACTTTGCGTTATCGCATATCGATGCAGAATAGTACCCCCAAAGTCGTAAGTAATGTAAGTACGGTGTTGCAAAGGTTTCGCACGATCCTAACATTATCCACAAAGGAATCCAGCGTCTAGTTTGTGAAGCATTATTTTACTTACTATTTTACCCGTATTCATAGAGTGTATTGATATTACTGAATTGATTACTCAAGTTATAGTTGATTGCTTTGAATCATTAGTCAAAATACGATATTTAATTTTGTAGGATTGTAGGCTAACCGAGACACCTGTAGGTATCGCTCTGAGCTTTCTTTCATTGTACCTAATACATAATACTTTATAAAAATAATATTTTTATTTATTATATCAGCTTTCCCCAAATCGGTTATATCCCTAATAACCAATTTGGAGAAAGCTGATAGAAAACATTATTCCATTCCTGTGGATCTATCAGAATTCTGATCTAATCTAGTAACGTAATTAGGGAAGAATGTGATTGATTGCTATTAAATATTCAAAATATATTATCTGATAAACCTAATTGTAAAACGTTATCTACTTTACAGCATAAATATGCTAAATGTATCCTGTTTTCCACGGGTTATTATTAAATATGTACCTACTCATAGAGGACTATGTCAAGCAGTGGACGTACTTAAGATGGATAGTGGAAATACTACCTAAAATAATGGTATATAAAATTATCGTTACAAAGACTTCTATCGATTAAAGTAGGGTTAATGAGTAAGGCAGGCCATATGATGAGGGACAGGAAAGGAAAGTGAAATAGAAATGTAGTAGAATGGTACCCTAGAGATGGAAAAAGAAAAAAGGGGAGACAACAACTCAGATGGGAAGATGATCTCAGGAAAGTTGCTGGTTCTAATTGGAAACAAATGACATGCTGAAAGTTGAAAATAAGGAGTAACAATTAGTGTTATTGATGTCATAGAATATTAATAAGTAAATGGAAAATAATAACAAAACATAAAAGACGAGAAAATAATAATAATAATTAAACATGACAGCATGATTGAATTAAAAAAAAAAAGTGTAATGATAATAAATGACAAAAACTTGACATCGCATAAAAGAAAAAAAATAAAAAATTAACAATCAGCAAAAAAGGCTGTAATAATAATGAGAAAGGGTACGATTTTGGCAAGACAAGCGGATTAGTAAAGTTTCACCGGTACTAGGTAATAAATAGATTTATTTAATGTTGAATTTACTCGTTGGTACTCTTCTACACCGCTATTCGATCTCCGAATTCCGATCGAATCAGAACGTAGTTACGCAAGAGCTTCAGAAACTGTCCAATTAATCTTTCAGATAAATAGTCATGTAGGTAATCTAATTAAGCCGTCTAATTAAGCAAATCAAATACGAACGGCCCGATAGTCTCAAGATGTGTTATTTACAACTTAATCAATTATCTATCTTACTTCTGAGGCCGGCGTTTAATTGGAGCGAATAATAAAATTTATTACCATTTATCTATCTCTCAATTATAACGATTGAGTTAAGCCATGGCATGAGATTAAGGTTTATTAAGGAAACAGGTGGCGGAGGTATCGTGGTACTCGACTCTTTATGTTGGTAGTATAACTGTAATTGAAGCATTTATAAGCCCCAATTTTTAGGTTTGAGTTGGATGGACCACCAGGACTACATAAAATGAGCAGGTACCTATTTATTCTTGGGCTAGTAAATACTTTAATTGGTTATCAATTTGTCAGAGACTTGTTTCCAGCTAATACTCATTTGATGGCTATGCTCGATGGATATATCACGGAAGATCATTAGGGCCTTAAGTAAGTTAGGCACATAAACACAAACGATGATTGTAATCAGTTACTTCACGATGTTATTTTACATGCTATGCTATTAATATTGAAAGTAGAGTTTTCTTTTTTTGTGTACAATACATTAGTTTTAGGTACAGTTAGACGTAGTTTAGTGCTCACAATCTAGAATACATTTTTGGATTGAAATAGGCAATCGTGTTTTAACCTAGTTTTGACCTACATAATATACCTAGTAGTAAGTAAGTAAGTTCGTATAGGCCGAGTGGCTAGCCCTGGTGTCAGAGTTGTTAGGCCGCCTGAAGGCCTCTGACATGGCTAAACGGTTGAAACAACCGGGACCTACAATTTAACGTGTCATCCGAGCCACGGTAGCGCTCAGTTGGAAAATGCCACCCGCGGTCACCCATCCAAATACTGACCGTGTGGAACGTTGCTTAATTTCGGTGATCGCTGACAAACACCTAGTCAAACTACGCTATGAGCGCTACCTAGTAGTGAATGAGTTTGAGTACGCACCCTCCCAATATTCTATCTATCTACTCAGCCTGTATCCCATGTTGAATAGATAGATAGAATATATTTTACCAAGGTACGATTATGACCAGTCCACGCCGACGGAATTTCAGAGCGTCAGAATAAAAATCTAATAAAAAGCAATAGTGACATAGTTAAATATTGTGAATGCCCGTCACATAGAGCCACAAAGGGCCATCAAAACCAGTGTCCCGCAGTCGTCGGTATCAGGAATAGTAAATTAGGCCGGGCGCGCACCTGTGTGGGCCGACGCCGAAAAAACGTAGGCGCAACCTCTGGACTAAACGAATTATTAACCACTACCTGAGATTTACACACGTGGTCCCGTACTCCTATCTGACACTATTACCTGCCATCCCATACATCGCAGTTTAGTAAAAGAAAAACCTTTTAAAATCGTAGACACAAGCATCGATGGTCCCAAAACAGCTGGATTTTCACGTGTCACGGTGATTTGTAATAATCGAAATATTAGTCAAGTGGACCCGCCTTCATTCTCAGGTGCATTTTTGTATTGAGGAACCGTTTGTGTTTTTCTTGTCCTGTTTTAAAAGCCTTTAAACGTCAAGTTTCCCAGGATTTGTTAATAAGGTTATTTTTGGAGTTCCTTGCTGGTTAATAAAACCTAAGTGGAACGTATTAAATCTACTAATTGCTTACTAGAGCTATTGCGTATTGAATGAAATAGTGACGGATAAATCTCTCTTAGAACTCTGGGTCAACGTGCTTGAAATAAATATTGGAATTTAAAGGCAATAATTGTTAATAATTATGGTTAAATGAATCTTGCCATCCACTGCTAAGTAATAGGCTTCCTCTCTTTGTCGCCATTCTATCCGGTCCTGTGCCTATGCTAGCCTCATCTAAGTCATCTACTAAGTATTACTATAATAATATATGGAACCCTTTAAAACCAGAAATTATTACAGAGACAGCGTCAAGAATTGATATTCTTTGACTAGTCATTCTATGTCATTATAATTTTCTGAGATATTTTGGAATTTAAATTAGGTTAAGATAAGACGTTTAAGGTAGGTTTTTTGTAACAAACGACACGGTTTTAGGAGCACAACATTAGTATATAAAGGATTGCATTGTCATTGGTTTACCTGCTGTCAGTATAAATACAACCAATTACTAAAATACGGCTGATAAAAAATGCGCAACGTAAGCCTCAAAATAATCTTTTCTTTACACAAAAAACGGTCTGGCAACATTTTATTGGACTGCTGCGGTTGCATTCGTTTGCAAGGTTATCCAAAAAGATTGTAAGTACACATACTAATTCAAACATGGTGATTGGTACCATCTTTTTTAATAAGGGGGTCAACCCGGAATTTCAAAAAGAAAATCAGATGTTCCAAAGAAAAAGTTCATCGGCTTTCGACAAAATGCATAGAATAGAATTTTATTTTGGCGATTTCAGTGCCGGTCCCATTGTAAAAGTTGGGTATATGTAATACCTATACTTACTGAATATTAAAATATACAGGGTTATTGGTAATAAATTAGCATTATTTTAGGGGCTTATTCTGTACATCTGTAAAACTAACAACTTTTGTTCTGCGACTTTTGTCAAACTAAAGAACCGACGATGTATCGTTATTAAGACCGCTGGAACGAGCTGGATGCAAGCCGCTTCCAACCAGCCTTATTGGAAATTTAAGGGGATGCCTATGTGCAGCCGTGGACGTCTGACAGCTGATAATGATCAAGATAACAATTAATGCGTATGTAGGTAGGTGTATGACTATGTAGGTACTCTAGATTTTACTAAGGCACTTTTCACCTCAACCAAAGAAGATGTAATAATACCCTCAACAGAAGCTAAAGCGTTTTCTATAAGATACCCGGTAAAGCTAATAAATGTTAATGTCCCTTCTATGGAGTTTGGAATTTGAAGCTTGTACCAACAGACCCTGTCACCGGCGGCGTCCGGCGCCAGCAACCTGCCGGCATTCTCAGGTGATTACCTCACCTACGCTCACGTGACTTGTGACGTCACTTTCCATCTTTTTGATACGTTGGGGTAGTAACTTTTTCCGGGTTCCCATAGTTCGTAAGAAATTTTGTACAAGCTGGATGGCTAGCTGCTAGTTGCCAGAGTTTATAAGCCGCCTAAAGCCTATGACATAGCAAAAAAGGTTGAGACAACCCGAGTCCACAATTAAACGTGTCATCCGAGCCACGGTAGCCCTCAGTTGAAAATGGCACCCGCGGTCACCCATCCGAAGACTGACCGTGCTGAACGTTGCTTAACTTCGATGACAGCTAAAAACACCTAGTGAAATTACGTTACGATCGCTACGGTCCCATAGCAAAAGTCATAATGATATTATGTACTTGAATACCCGTAGATTTACCTACACTCCGTATATACTTATAGAGTTTTTATGCCGTCTCAGGATCCTTATGTAAATTGTGAACGACCACACCAATGAATTAACAACTATACCACAACTAGCACAATAGCATAAATTGATGTGACTACATAATTAGATATGTGAAGTTATTGTAGTCAAAGTAACAGAATGCAGGTGGACAGTCTACTGGCGCCACTGACTGATAATGGTAACTTTGTACAATTACACAAAGGAGCTGAGATATATGACTAGGTATTATTTATTATCTTCACTGACGAAGATGAGGTAATGTGTTTACGTCATACGCGTTTTTGTTTTGTACACAGACTAGTACGAACTAGGCTTACACTACTAGAATAGATTGTACTAATCTAATAAAACAAGTTACCAATACATTACAAGTATTTTCTTACTTTTCACCCGACTTTCAAAAAGGAGGAGGTTCTAGGTAGCTACATGACTGAAGTCGGTTGTGTCATTTTTGGCGAAAAAAATAATTATCACACGGTACTGACTTTAAGGCATCGATAATTCGTTTCACGAATTATGTGTCAGGACACATATCTATTGGGGCGTAGCTACCACAGTATCTATACATATAAAACATAGTTTATTGCACTACACGATTGTTGTATTGAGCAAATGGTAGTGAGTAGTGACGCACGTTTTACAATCGTGAGGTCGTAGACTCAAATTCCGGGCCCGTACCTATGAGTTCTATGGAACTTATGTAGGTACCGATTATCACACCACGCCACCCACATATGTCCGTAAAAGAAATGCTATGGTGCATGGGAATGGAAATACATATACCATCTCAGACTGGGCCAGCGTGGTGAAGATAACATGTTAAAAATATTGTTATAATATAATATGTTTTAGTAATATGGACGTATAACGTGTTGTTATAATAAATTCTTAACCCCTATGACTATTAAAATGTCGGTACAATACAGTACCTTTATAAATTCTTCAAATGTAAATACTGAACATCCTGGGTCTCCCAGATCATCCAGTCGGGGCAGACGGCGCCGATAGAGTTCTGATAATTCAGAATCTGAAAACTTGAAGAAAAAATCTGTAAGAATGAAAATATCTGAAGTTCAGATCGAAGTTAAGCATGTTCAACGAAATCACGACACAGTAGATTAAAATGAAATGAAAACAGAAACGTGATTTATGCGTACGAGAGAGCGATTTGTTCACAAATGTGTTTGATATTATAAACATCGTTCTCTATGTAGTTTATTTTTTTCGTGGCATATTAATTTACTTGGGTGATTAACTACCACAGATTATATTACGTAACTAGTCTAGTTGTAGAGTCTAAATGTAGACTTGTGCAAAAGCGTGAGAATGTTGAATAGATAAATCAATCAAACAATCGCTTGTTTTTTAACAGTAAATTTCATAATTGATAAACGTACTCGTAGTCTGTTATTCTTCAGGATATCAGTGTTAGGTACATACTTTGTTGAAATGTATTCTTTAATAAGGTCGGCTAACATTATGTGACACTAAACTAGTTCAAAACCATTTCCCTCGTCAGTCTGACCTGTATCTCATGTTGCTCTAAAATTTCGTTTCTAGAAACATTGTGCTTCAATTTGGAATACAAGGCACACTGCTTGGAGGTTGTATAACTGCCAATGGTGTGGTACTTACCTAGAGGTAGATTATGCAAGATATATCTACCTCTAAATTCAACCACACTACGTTTCTCATCTTTTTTATTTTCCTATACACACGAGAATGATGACGTCACCAGTACTAATTGCACAGTGAGTATGAGCAAGGAGTGCACAATGCCCGGCAGGTTGATAGCCGGCGCCGGCCCGCCCGCCCGATAACCTCTGCCTCGTCACCCGATGAAAAATACCACGGAATGTGTGGAGATAATGCGGAATGATGAAGACTTAGAAAAGGTACTGAGAGACAGAACATTGATGATTCAAAGTACGAGTATTTACATATTTCCATAATAGATAGGTGTTTCTAGTTAGAGATTTTCGTTTGTTTTTCGAAGAGCTACCTAATCGTCTCCTAATTCGCTCTTTGCTTACCCAGATAACAGTGAGATAAGACGTAAACAAGCACAATATAATAAGTATGTGTAATAAGTAATATGCCTAATTATCAACATTTTTTTGGTATACCTAGGTAGTCTGGATTTACCTATTTCAGAATCCCATACAAATTTTTACATTGATTATTACCTAATTTTAATTTATTGATTTAATTTAAAATTGTAAGCCTCTATACAGCCTGCAATTTGTATTTGTAATTATTTTTAGGTTCATATTGTTAATATGTAAAACCTACCTAGGTTTTACATATTAACAATAAGAACCTATATTTTTGCCAATGAATTTAATATTATTTTGTGATATTTTTAGATGACACTGCATTTCTGTATCTAGTATCATTATTAAGAAAAATGTGAAAAAATGTTTAACTGGACGAGCATGTTCAGGTTCCATTAATATCAATAAAGTTATCTTATCATAGCACTTTCAAAAACAAGGTAGAACCTGCATTGGAGGACCTCAATTTAAACCCTCTAATTATTTTAACAAAATATCTAAAACATCTCTACGAGCAAATTGTCACGGCAAGAAAAGTAAGGTAAAAATCGCATAGCTTTTTAATTTATTCAAAGCACGAATGTGTCTAAGCATAAGACCAACAAGTTCACAAATATTTTTCTGTATAATAGAGTCACTTTAGTTTCAAATGTGTAAGTTACCAATAAGACCTTAAACAAATAAACATACGACTAAAAGAATGTAGTATCGAGTTGAATGACTTCTGATTTAAATGATACACGTATCCTTATCTGTACTGAAATAATCAACACACCCCAATAAAGGAACAGTTAACGCTATTGTTCTTATTTACGTTTTTACAATAATTTACAAGTTTCTTATTACGATGCCTTAAAACGGTCCTTACCACAGATCTGACAGGATGGGACATGTCGTCTCAATTTCACGGATACCCAATTTCTCATGAAACTCTTTGCTACGCAGAATGCCAATAGTGACACAATAAAATTGTTAGTCATAATCGAGCTCAAAGAGCGAGAGCACCACAAGTCACATTTTTTTTTCCAAACTGTGCATTGATATTCTAAAAACTATATAAGTATCTATATACATATATGTCTACTTAATTAAGTTAAACATAAGGGCTATTTTCGTATAATATTATAGTCTTGGTATGCCATAACACGGGTTATTCCTAGTTCGGGTATGAAAGTCATTCTACTTCAGTGATGAATAATTTCTATATTTCACTGATTGTTAGTGATAAGCCGATGCTTGAAAATATAAATCTATTATTTATTTATTCCTACGCGCTCACAAACTACTCTATGCAGGCATGTAATGTATGTATCGTAAATATGCATTTCGCAGTCTATAATAATTTCCTTCATATAATGATGTGTCTCAAGCACCGAGTGAGAGAAGGTACATATATGAATACATACATACAGGTTACAGGTATAATACATAGATCTCTGTGGCCCTTACATTTCAGTTCACCTGCGTCCATACGAGATTCTTATTCCTTAAACATCTACATAAAAATGTACATTTTCAATCCGAATATGGCAGGCCGGCGGAATGGCTGATGGAAGGCAGTGATTTCTTTTAATAACGAGCTTCGATGTAAGGCGACGTCAACTTTCCTTGCAGAGTTAGAAACAAAAACAAACGCAGTCTTTAAAGGTTTTACTTAAATGGAGCCGGAGATCGCATGCGAGATCAGAAAATGATCGAGGTATAATGTCTAGAGTTGGTAATATTGTATTCTATGATTTTTGTATTATATGTCAGACGCCTTTAGGCGGCTGCTTAAAAACTCCAGAGCTAGCTCCGGCTCATACTTACGTGATTTTGCATTAAGTTCATACAGGCCAGATAGGTGACTAGCCTCTTGCATGGGGTCCTTAACTTGTTATTTTTTTATTGTGAATATTAGGTCAATTTTGAAGGTATAGGGCAAGGGTAGGGATAGGTTTGAATTTATTTTTTCCATCAAATAAGCATAACGTAAAAGACCATAATTAAATAAAAGCTTCTTTGACGAACTACTTAAATACTAGTGCGAATCTGAGCCTAAGTTCACATTAGTTTTCATCAAATAAATTAATATGATTAAATTAATTTTCATCTACCCTGTCCTGGCGAACATTTAATATGACAATGTAGTAAACGATGGACAGTTTGTTTTTATGTCTCTGGTCCTTGACCTCAGATAGCAAACACTTAATGCGGCTTAAATAGCACAAATAGGAACACATAATTTACATCTAGTACCGCTGTTCAAATTACATCTGTCCCATAAACAGTGGCAGTATGGACAATAATAACACCTACTCACAAATTGCTCAACGAGATATTCGCTGCGGGCTACAATAAAGCGGATAAAATACTCAGCCGAGTTTGATGTCCATCTAACCATTTAATTGGCCGGTTTACCGATATCCTATCATTTAGAGGTGTATCGAATTTCTATATTTCGAAAGAGAGCGGCGCGAGAGCCGCATGGAGATTCTAAATGGCGTTTTTGCTCGGACGACTCAAAAGCTTCATTGTTCGGACTTCGGAGAGCTGGCGCCGGCCACTAAAGGCTGTATAAGTAAGAGGTTTGATCTCAACGGTCAGCAAACAATAGGTTTTGGTCCTCACACACATCAAGAATTTTACTATCCGGATAAAATATTAATACAATAGTCATCAAAAATGTAGATACTTCTACTATCTTGAACATTTTTGTTTAGTTTGTCCAGTTGAATATTATTTTGGTATAAAAATGCAAGCTGGGTAAGCATTTCATAAAGTAATTAATCCTACTGCTATTAGTCTGCTTCCTTCCAGTGTCCTGAAATAGTAAAACCTAAGTAATAATTATATTTACAGGTTCAACCCCATTTTTCATTTCAGGATTTCTAGGTTATTAAAATTGACACGGTAAAACACTATTAAGATACACTTATCAAACAAATCATGCAACCAAACATTAGAAATGTTTGGTGAATAAGACAGTAATAAGTAACTACGCAAAAAAATTCTGATCACAACTTGCTGATCGTCATCAGCCAGATCCATCGAAATAGTTCCCGTAATTAATGACGTCACCACGTCAAGTTTAGATTTATGGATGATGTCAGTCACAAGTTGGAGTTAAGTGAAATCTCGCGGCTGCAATCTCGGTTTTATGTGAGCCACCTGCGTGAGGCGAGTCAATGCTCTTCGTAGTCGACTGCACGTGCGCCTGCGCAGCCCTTGACTAGACTCGTTCCTATCTGCATAATTCATGGCTGTGCAGAGCCTCGGATGACGTAACGCAATTGCTGGGTTCAATAATAACTTCTCCTATACGGAGCTATCGCCAGTTTTGAAGAATCGTGGTCGCCCTTTTATGTGCAAGCCTTTCATTGACCTGTGAGGTTGTGACTAATACGTTGTTATTGAGCTAGATTAAATTGTAAATCGAAGCAAAGACGCATTTTCACCCGACTTCCAAAGAGAATGACGCTTGATCGTAGTTGTTATGTGTGTTACTTATAACTTATTTCTAGCTGAACCAATTTTGTTGATTCGTTTTTATTTTTTGTGCTAATTCCTTGTAATTAATGTGGGATCATTTTTCGTTGACTTCGATATGAAGTTGTTTGTTACTTTTTTGTCAAGAAACTATATTTTTTAAATGTTGAGTCATAAAGTCATCCAAATTATAATAGTTGAACTTGAAGTAGAAACCTTGGGATTTCTAATGTAATGGAGTGATGAAAAAAAGCTCTCTAAAAACGAGTGGCCAATAAAATATCTTTTGTCTAACTTAAAAGCTTGGGTCCAATATTTGAAAGCTCAGAGATAACATTCAGGTACATTTTACTATCAGAAAGAAGAATATCTTGAGTGCACAAACAAACATAATTAACAACGGTACCTAGTTAAGCCACAGAATAAGTGTTAGTGAAATAGGTTGATGTAGATTAATCTGACGAGATAGGTTTGTTACGATAGTATAAAGCTTTTCCTATCGAATTTGTTAGACAATCATGGTCATTAGTTCTAACGATAATAACTTTGACGACCATTTATTATGTTTGATAAATGATCTGGACAAAGTAAGTTAGCTGAGTGTTTTAGTAGTTGCATCGGCGTGGATTATTACAAATAAGACAAGTATGGTACATAAGTATTTTATCCTAAGGTCAGGGTAATCAAACGACGTCCAGTATTTTCCATACACGATGTATATTTTCCGTTATATACATGAGTAAATGGGTTAGGTACATTTTCCGTTTTCACATCATCTCATTATTATGAGTTACATAACTATACCATTTAAACCGTTGTGTAATTATTTAAAATATTATATGCCTTTTGTAGAACAGGCACAAGCGCCGTCTACTCCGTCTAGTAGACCTCATGCTATGCTGCCCAAATTATTTAAGCTCTGCGATTAAGCCATAGAACAAAGAGGTATTTGACCATAATGTAAACAACGCGAAGGAAAGAGAAATACTCACAAACATTACATGTTGGAATGAGATAGAGTAGCCTTCGCATAGTAACCCTACATATATAAGTATGAAATTGAACAGTTAGTTAATAATGTTACAAGCATCATCGCCCACAATTTTAAGTAACAGCGGAACACCTTTGAAATGCTCTCAAATACAGTTGTTGTCGAAATGTTCTTTTGTGAACGAGACGGTTGCTCGCACCATTCTTAGTCAGTACATACTAAATACTTTGTGAATGCTAAGCGCGATATAAAGGAGCGCTTGCTAAATACAAGTGTGCTGTTTGAATGCGAGTAACAATTTGAATAATGGTCTGAAACGTAGACATAGCAAGCGCTCTGTACTGAATGGCGCGTCGGCTGTCAACATGGGTTGCGTCCGCGGGCTTATTGCCTATTGTTTGCGAACAAACGCAGGAAACTGTAAAGTCGAAAGTCCGTTTAGAGATTTCGCCGTACAGACAGGTAGGTCGCGCAGGTGTCTCTATTCTGCTCTCGACTGAGCCAAGCACCGCCATAAACAATACCCCGCGCCTCAGAGATGCTGTAGAATGCGGTTTATGACAAACAAAGGAGAGGAAGTTGTTTTCAAGAGTTTTGCAAAAGTATAAAAGGATTTTTTGATAGTCGGCAAACAGTAATAAAGCACGGTTGTGTGAACAGTTCTGTTGAATGTATCCATTATCATATTACTCGGGTGAAGCCTTTTTGGTGTAAAGTGGGATGTGGCGTGTTTGAATACCGATTTGTAGACAATTCGCACACGATAGGAATCTGGCGGTTAGATTAAGTATGTATAGCATTTTCAGTAATCTTCTATATGTGAATGCTCAGACCCAATAAAAAAATCAAGACAGAACGTCGTGAACTGACAAAATGAGGCCGGTTTTTTAAACATGTGGTAAGTGAGTCGGTGTTGTGCCGCTATAGATCGACTGACAATCCAAGGCGTAATTTCCTTGTACGTGTATGTGTGCGTAATTGTGTCTTTACACGGCGAGGCGTAGTTTTGCCGGCCTCACTTGTTTTGTTCTCAACATTCTGTCTTTTTTATTTGGTCAGAGATGTGAATGTTGGTAAGTACTAGGTAATCGTTTTGTGTTTTGAAATTACAGTATGGTGGCCAAATATAGATATGTATAATTGTATACTGCCATCCAATCCAAAATGTTTATTTATTATCTCCTACTAGTAAGTAAGTTCATATAGGCGGATGTCTAGTCGTGGTGTCGGAGGTTTTAAGCCACCTGAAGGCCTTTGACATTCTTAAACAGTTAAAACAAACGGGTCCTACAATTTAACGTGTTAGCCGAGCCAGGGGTGCGCTCGGAGTTCCTAATAAAGTAATTAGTCTACGACCTACGTCTACGCTCTCTACGAGTACCGAATCGCGTCACACCAGTTATATAGGTAGCTACGTACTAATTTCAGCAGACAGTCCCTTTTCCGAAGCAGGACGCCTGCGAAGCCTACCCTACACTTTCCCCTTCGTACGACGACGCGTTTCCACGGCAACAGCTTTCCATGGCTACGTGCATTGGTCGGAAAATTCAAAATGGCGGCCGTATCGATCTGGGGGTTGAGGAAGGTGGCGAGGGTTGCTGGGGGCTGCAGGGGGTGGTGTGCGCTAGAATGTGCTTACTTTGTAGTCCTTTGATGAAGACTTAATTGGAGGGGATCGATACGGCTGGTATGCAGTTCGTAAGGCTTGCAGAATTTTAATAACAGCATAGCTACTCGTATTTCATACCAGAGTAGTAGATGGAAAAATAAGAGCTTATGATTGACTCTGTTAATTACGTAACATTCAGAATATTTAGATTAATATCGGTAAATCCACTCATAACCAAAAAAAGTAGACGAGTGGGAATAAGTTTTATATGACTTAACTTAACCTACGGATACGATTTATTTTACATTTTTAAATTATCATAATATATTTCGTATTGTAACACAACAATTTGTAGAATTATAAATCTTACCTACATCATTTTAAAAACACTGTAACTTAACCTGTACTGTTCCACTGCTGAGCTAAGGTCTCCCCAATTCCTTCAACTCCTTCTGTTTTGTGCTAGTTCCATTTAGTCTTTTTTCTGGAAAAATATTTTCTTGTTTAGGTACTCGTGAAACAAAAAATATTTTAACAATTTCACTTATCTACCTATGTTCACATAATTAATTCAATCATTAATTTATTTAATTTTGTACCTACATAATGCGCTACTACAGTCGTAATTAATTATAAGTTATTTGTCAAATTAAACATTTTTAGATTACATATTTGAGAAAAAATGATATTTTTTAAACCTCTCGATTTCGTTGCGCCATCGTGTCGGAGGGCGACCTACATAGAAAATCTAAATTCATTTTATGGAACTATTTATTAATTTAACTTTTAGCTAGTAGAAACACGCTCTAAGCAACAGTGCCGCAATATCCAGCACTTTCTTCACGTTTCTTTTGACAATGTGTCAAACATTGTCCGATTGTCTGCACACGTGCGGCTTTATTTCTGACTACTCGGTACTCGCTGTCGATCGATGGAACTGATGAGCCACGTGCACTAAATGTCACTATTTGTTCAGTATAAATAGCTGTGTGACTGTTCTTTGATTTAGTTTCGGATGTTGTGGAGTTAAGTCTGCGAAATTATGGACGAAATTATACATACATATATATTTCACCTAGACGTAAAGCTACTTTGGAGTTATCTTACTTCTAAGTTGTACATAGTCCGCCTAATAGATAAACGCAGAGTTACCTACTTCGGAGTATAGTTAGTACGTGTTTGTCTATTTTTTCTTTGAAATTTTAATTCACAAATAAAACACGGACTACTTACTCCGAAGTAACTCTACCTACGTGTATAAGGCGAAGTAAATTTACTCACGATGTCAGTAATCTATTTCAGTTACCTAAGTTTATAGAATATTTTTCCATTCTTAACCTTTTAAGTTTCTATGAAAACGGTTATAAGTTTATGTATATCTGAATATTTGTACGACTGTATGTGGCAACTGGCAACGTAGCAGACGCATCTTTCCTTCGAAATGATTTCAAGCTATTATTTACAAAAATAAATTAACTCACTCCACTTATTCGACCTCTAGTAGAGAGATGTCTCTCTCTTTGTTTTAAAATGTATCTTTTCGAGCCCCTTTTCCGTGTTAGTAGGTATGTCACCCGAAAAAAAGTTTATACGTTTTTCTCAAATCATAGGCAACAAAAAAAGTTATGAATTGAATAGACCTTTATTATTATATACTACGGGACTAATCGCGCACTAAAATTACGAGATAAATAAATACCTCATCATTCCGACGTTTCGGCCGAGTTGCATCGACCGTGGTCACGGGTAGACTCCTCGGGAATGATGAGGTATTTATTTATTTAGTGAGCGATTAGTCCTGATTTATATTTGTTCGCGATTTATAATAATAATGTGTTCGAATCGCGAAAGTTTAAAAACAACAATTGAATAGACCTATTCAAGTTTTAAGGAATTAGTAGCTACATTTATTGTCAGAGGAAAATATATTGCTCCCTACGTATTTCCCGATATCCTTGAGTTGAGTTTCAAACAAAATGTCAAGGTGTAGAGGTGCTCAAGAGTATCGGAAGCATTTCGCGGCGGAAGCAAACTCAATTGTCTTTTTGTTTCGTTTTTTTAGCGAGGGGACATCATTTTTCACTATAGTACAAGTAAAACTTTCAGAACAATCACGTCGATATTGCGGTAATAAATATATGACCGAAGTTCGTTTAGATATCAAGGTTTTTAATTGATTCGATGTTTGTATCGATTGTTCTCATAAAATTCAAACGCCTCAGATTTTATTAACCATGTTTACTACATAAAAAACAGAAGACCAAAAGTTTGTGCGGTAGCGTATTTTCCTCACGCAAGACAAAATATTTCGACAAGATGAAAGTAACATTTCCACCGGACCGTTTACTGCCGGTTAACAAATAAACTGGCGGATTTTATTATCGATATACGTTTGATGTGGTGTTTTATCTGTTCGGTGGGCGTGGTCTGTGCAAGACAATGATCTATTTTGGCCGAGCAGCCACGTGGCCGCCAGCTGCGCGCGCGCACGTGCCGGTATTTATACTGACGCCGCCCGCCCTTCCTCAGGATACCGTCGCTACTTATTCTTGACCATCGTCTAATTAAGAAAGTGTTGTAGGGCTCATTAGAATTTAGAGCTTAGGTGCTTCTTGTGGTAAAAGAACTCTTTTGTAGTGCTCGTTGTTTTTACTTAACGTACACTCTATAATCGAAGGTGTGTGTGATCTGAATCGAATCTACATTACACGAATTTCAAAATATATTTTAACGTAGGAGGTTATTTGCATCAAGCTTACTCTAGTCTTTCGCGATTTGAACACATTATTGTTAAATAAATACTACGTGACTAATCGCGCACTAAAATTAAGAGACAAATAATTACCTCATCATCCCTAAGTCTAGAGTCTTTACTATAGTGAATGTAACGTGAGTTTTAAATAATAAACCTATATAGCACTTTATAATTTACTGCAACCTGTGAGAAAAGTTGTGAATAAAAATAAATCTCTCGAAAGAAATATATTGAGAAGACTAGTATTAAAATCTTATATGGATAGTATATAAATATTAGTACATATAGTTCTTATCTTATTCTTACTTATCTATGTATTTTCTAGGAAATCTAGTGTTTGCCAAAACTTGTAAAACGCTGCAAGTATCGCTGTTAGGGCGGAAGAGCGCCGCGACAGCCGCGCCGCCGTCCGACGGCGAAATATGAACACCCTCAGGTTATTAATCTGCTCAATTATTGTGAAACTGACGCACACACCAGCACGCAGCTTCTTTGTCGTATCCGCTCTAGCCAGGGTTGCCCAGACTGCCCAAAGCAAATAGGAATAGAATATAATTAGGCACATTGAATTACCAGTGAAATCAATTTATAGGTTAGGTTCAAATAGCAAAAAGCTTTAAGCACGTCTTTTATTTAGTTTTTAGTGCTTTCAAATTAAGAAACTCTTCTAAAAATGAATAAAATTTGAAATATGTAAGTACAAGCCAACTGCGATTTGATCTGATCTGACACCATCATCTAAAAAAAAATTACGGCAGCTGTGTTAGTGTTCCAGCACAAAAATGTGAGATACCAAAAAAAGTTTCACCTAACGCCTGAATTATTGTAAAAGAAAAGCCATGCAGCAGCCCTGACGATGATGAGTGCGTCGGCGGCAGAGCGCAGCGCGGGCGTCGCGCGCTGCCCAAAGCGCGCGGACAGGTGCGCGCGGCTGCCGCGCATTTTCATACAAAACCAACGTTTCAGATATAAAAGGCACTTCCTTTCATCCCACCACCTAACGTCGAGAATGCCCATTAATTTGCCAACACAATATTTTTAGTGCGCGGCTCGCGTGTAATATATCGTGGCCACGTGTCGCCGTATGTCGCCCGACGAACGGCTGCGTCAAATTATTTTCGTTCATGTCACAAGATACGGCGCTCATCTGGACGTTTTTCCTTTAAAAATCACACCATTTGTTGGCTTAATGCGGCTCAGGATAACGCGCATCCGGCGACGGCGGCGACCTGGAAAATGCGCGCACGCAGCTTCAATGGAAACCGAAAGGACTGAGGTTTTATTCACGTAATCTCATTCCGATAAATCATGAAACTAAGCACCTGGACGCTTTTATGTCGTCCCATCTTTCAAAATTATGATTATAGAGTAGTGTGTAAGAGCCGGTTGTCGGTTGCGGTGCTTTAAATCTGTGCAAGCGTAAAAATTGCCACAACCTGTGTTTACTGCAATCATACTGACGCATCTCGTTACTGTGACTGCGTGCAAATCACGGAGCAATTTTCATGGAAACGGAGCATTTTGCCGCACGATGAATGACGGCCGGCGGCGCGCGCGCACTCATCTCCAAGTTATATCCACGTTTTATACTGCTCTGCCAGCACCATCCATTATGGAAACCTAATGTACTTACTTTATCTAGACCATTTTTATCACTCTATGTACTTTCATTTTACACCTAGTTTTTTCTGTGTCAGAATTCACTGAGTGCACATCATAAATCATACAAAATTGCGGCTGTTATTTTTTGGGTGCCAGATAATAGTTCTTTGTGATATACGATTTAACACAATCCTTTTTATTGCCAGCGAGACTTATAAATGGTTGATTTTTCAACAGGAGATCAACTTCAAAGGTGAATCACGGAATTACTTAAATCAAAGCTCTCATCTACAGATTACGAATGTTGTCGGAAGGAGAAGGAATGGACGATAATGCGGGAGGTATTAGTCGTTCGGTGTATTTTTGTGAGCTAGCGTCGGTGGTCGGAGAAAACAAAACATGCGCAGGCGCGAAGGAAACAAGGATCTGACGAAAGAGACTTATGGCAAGGGTCGACGCTCAGGCGGCGCCAACTATTTGCGGAATAGACACGTGCCGCCTTCGCCATGTCTCTTGCTCAACTTATTCCGAACATTACAAATAGAGTAACTTCGGCTTGAGCACCCCGTGATATACAGCACTCGCAGGCAGATAAATGTTAGCGAGTTTCACGAGCCGCAAATTTATCCGTCTCGGATGAAATACGATTTTTCACAAAATTCCAGGAAAATGGCCACATTTCACTTCATTAGAGTTTTTGAAATAAATGTGACATTTGTTATTTATTGGGCGAATTTATCGCTTTTATTTGTCCAGGGAATATTTAGTGGTCACATTTATGATATTTGTCTTGTGATGGCGTGAGTTTGCGTCAGATGAGGATTTTAATAAAGGTGTGGAATGTTAGCGCTAGCGCCTGCGGTCGATTAATTAAATCGAACATTATGTTATGTTGAAGGAAAATAGTTTGTAATGATTAATGTTGGTGGTTGGGTGCGCTCGAGACAAACGTTGTCGACAACTGTTGTCTGCTCGTCGCGACAGCTGCGCTCCACTTGTACTCGTACGTAACAGCGAGCCACACTACCAGCGGAAAACGATTTTGAAAACAATCAACATTATTTACTTGCGAATGCGATTAAATCTTTAGTGAGCATTATAAAAACATTTCAATAGGTGTTGTCATACGGCCTTATTGTGTAAGCGCTCTGACGTTCGGCTTCGCATTTTCTCCTGCTGGCGCCAGTTACTCACGCCACGAGAGCGAGCGGGATGAAAAGCGAAACCGAATGTCAGAGCGCTTACACAATAAGGCCCCTGGTCATATTGTCATATGACTTATGACAACACCTATTGAATGACCTAGGACTCAAAAGTCAAATACAAGAAAGAAAGTGTAGATTAAAATATCCTCAGTCCAAGCTAGTTACGATCAATGCTAATTAGAATTAGAAATCGATTGTTTTGTATTTATCCTGATAATCTGTTTTTTATGGAATGTGGTTGTCTAATAAGGTGTTGATGTTTGTTTGTTTGTTTTGCTACAATGATAATCACCAATGTACACGCACCATTTGTGTTTCTGTCTCAGACGTAAACACAGTTTGATAATTCGATAAGAGGCAACATTCAAAAATTGTCACCACTCAAAACTTAAGGCTGCTTTTAATCGGTGTCTCTTTTTTCTAACACACTAAACTTTATACCTTGATGGCATTTGAGGTACGCATATCGCCATATAGATCAGCAGATACAGGTTCGCAAAGCTGTAATTGAAAGTAGCTGTCATGGAACTTCTGAACACATTTTAGTTTCATAATTCGACAATAAAACATTCGTAAATTGTCACCGCACACCACCATTTAAAGCTGCTTTTAATCGGCGTTAATATTCTCAAACACATTAAATTTTGTACCTTGATGGCATTTGAGGTACGCACATCGTCACTACGCCGTATAAATCAGCAGATACAGGTTCGCACAGCTGTAATTGAAAGTAGCTGTCAAGGAACCTCTGAACACATTTCAGTTTGATAATTCGACAACACAACATTAGTAAATTGTTACCGCACACCACCAGTTAAAGCTGCTTTTAATCGGCGTTAATATTCTCAAACACATTAAATTTTGTACCTTGATGGCATTTGAGGTACGCACATCGTCACTACGCCGTATAAATCAGCAGATACAGGTTCGCACAGCTGTAATTGAAAGTAGCTGTCAAGGAACCTCTGAACACATTTCAGTTTGATAATTCGACAACACAACATTCGTAAATTGTCACCGCACACCACCAGTTAAAGCTGCTTTTAATCGGCGTTAATATTCTCAAACACATTAAATTTTGTACCTTGATAGCATTTGAGGTACGCACATCGTCACTACGCCGTATAAATCAGCAGATACAGGTTAGCACAGCTGTAATTGAAAGTATCTGTCAAGGAACCTCTGAACACATTTCAGTTTGATAATTTGACAACACAACATTCGTAAATTGTCACCACACTACCAGTTAAAGCTGCTTTTAATCGGCGTTAATATTCTCAAACACATTAAATTTTGTACCTTGATAGCATTTGAGGTACGCACATTGTCACTACGCCATATAAATCAGCAGATACAGCTTAGCACAGCTGTAATTGAAAGTAGCTGTCAAGGAACCTCTGAACACATTTCAGTTTGATAATTTGACAACACAACATTCGTAAATTGTCACCGCACACCACCAGTTAAAGCTGCTTTTAATCGGCTTTAATATTCTCAAACACATTAAATTTTGTACCTTGATGGCATTTGAGGTACGCACATTGTCACTACGCCGTATAAATCAGCAGATACAGGTTCGCACAGCTGTAATTGAAAGTAGCTGTCAAGGAACCGCTGTTCGATATTAGTCACGGAAATTACCCGGCTTTGTATTACATCAAGCTAATAGTTGATGTTTATAAATAAAGCATCTGTCCTGTCGATGTTGGTTCTGATTTAGATCGGGATTGTTTCGCGGACAGCTTGTCTCTGTTCTGACATTATTTGTAAAATGTAGCTTCAAGTCAATCTTCAAGTAGACTGAGATATGCAGTTAATGATTACTTTAGCTAGAAGTATCCTTTCTTACTAATATGTATCATACTCGTATTTAAGGTTGGAGAGTGACATAGGCTATTTTGTATCTCGGAAAAATAAAAGGTCCCTATGGGATAGCAGAAAAGTCTAAAATGTCTCGCTTGCGAATGCGCGGGTAAAAGGTATCATACTTTTAAAAAGAAAAGATTAAATTTTGAGGTTTCTTTTTTTTACATACAAAATCTTCTAAATTTGTCTCATAAGTCTAAAATTAATATAATCCAAATTTGTCTTAAGGTCTTCAGGGATATTTGAATGAACCAATTTATTTTTATGTAGTAGTGTATTATATAGTGTGTATAGTGTGTAGTAGCGTTCAGTTTTAGCTGTTTTTTTTGTAGTTAATAAAGGCCCTTGCCCAAAATAAACAGTCATTAAGATATTTTATCTGAGATACTAATGGTTATATTTAGTTTGAGGTTTTATTTCCCCATGACGAGGTACCCCAGTTATTTGAACACGACAATTTTAATGAGTTCGCCGAAGGTTCTGCTCGAGTGAGTCATGCCATTACAGACTGCGGTCCACCGCCTCGTCATCCGATTCAACTTACGTGTGAGCAGTTGATCGATCAGCTGCGTAGTAATCTACCTTTCAACTTTCGTTTTCCAATGCTTTATGTCTTGTTTTGTAAGACAGACTTGTTTAGGCCAACATAATACATAAAACCAAAACTTCACAAAAAAGACTGTCTTACACAGAGTGTTGCTTTAAAAAGTTCAGGAATTTTCAGAAGTGTATATCATCATTAATATCATTCAACCAAAAGAACAAAAAATTAGAAGTAGAGAGACGCATATACAAAACATGGAATAGATACTGGTCTCTAAAAGAAATCTTCAAAAGCAAAATCCCAATGCGCCTGAAAAAGATAGCTATGGACTCTTGCCTTCTACCATGCCTCACGTACGGGGCACAGACATGGGTCTACATTGAAAACATACAACAGAAAATAAAAACATGCCAAAGAGCCGTGGAAAGAAGTACAATGAGGTTAAAACTACAAGATAGAGTCCATGCTACAGACGTAAGAGAACAAACAATGGTGATTGATTTCCTACAGCATGCGCTTAAACTAAAGTGACGATGGGCAGGCCACATGGCCAGGCTGCCAGACCATAAATGGACATATACAACAACCAAATGGCGTGGACCAAAAGGCAAGAGAAGGAAAGGCAGACCAGCAATAAGATGGGCTGATAGCATCAACGAGGTGGCTGGCACTTCCTGGATGAAGAAAGCAGCAGACAGAGACGAATATAAAGCTCTAGAGGAGGCCTATACCCATCAGAGGCGCTCATCAAATAATCATTAAATCATGACATTTATATATATTACAATCTTTGACATAGTAAAATAATCAGTAATAAATTCTATATTGACAAATGTAATAATCTCTTAAAATGAATCATGACTTAACTTTGTAATTATAATACAACATTTTTAGACAACGAAGATGGAATGTTTCCACAAAAAAAAATACGACAAGAACAAAGAAAACTAAGGTTTCAAAGTTTAGCACCGATTAAGTGCGAAAATGCAATGCCTTTCTATCCATAGGTACTGCACTACTGCTAAGTACTACAATAGTAACGTCATTGTACCAAAGCTGCGCTGGAGAGAGCTGCGCTCGCGCAGGCGCTAATGGCATTAATCACGATCTACGCGATCATAATCTCGAACGCGGCGCCGCCCGCCCGCCCTGTTTGTATAAACGTGTGGTACAAAATAACTTACAATTTTCACATATTTTTCGTTGAGTCGAACTATCAATAATTTTATAATGAAAGGATTAAAGAAAAAGAAACATCCGCATAGATCTAACTTGTCTCTTTTATTTTGAATCTAAACAGGTTGATGAAGAGAGCGAATATAGAGCTTTTTAACCATCATTGTCTTCAAAAGAAATAAATGACTCTTCTTTGACAAGAAAACAACGGACTTTCAACGTATTCGTAGGTATTTAAAATTTCTTCTTTTTATTGTATGGGACCATTGTTGATCTCAAATCTTCCAATGTTATCTAGACAAAATTTTTAATTCAGTAACAATGCTTGTAGCGCGAATTCATGACAACTTATCTTAATATATATAAATCTCGTGTCACAATGTTTGTCCTCAATGGACTCCTAAACCACTTAACCGATTATAATAAAATTCGCACACCATGTGCAGTTCGATCCAACTTGAGAGATAGGATAGTTTAAATCTCAAATTATAGTCGCAATTTTAATTTATTTAGCCACAGCAACGCGTGGCCGGGTCAGCTAGTTCACTTATATAGTTTAATTTTAAACTATAGTTCAACCTCCTTACTCATATAAAGAACTATTTATATCAACTCCTCTTACTTTTACCATCTAACAATTCTTGATTGATTTAAAGTAGGTATTTTGATTCTCAGAAGCATAGTTTCCACTTGCGCCACGGCGCGGCGCCGCGTTGCTTCGCGCACGTGCGTGTGTATTTTCACAACAAGCCGAATTATTCGCCCTCGCCCACACTAGTGATGTGAAGAGTACACAAAGTGCTGGTGTTACACATACAACGGCTTACAGTTAGGAATGTTGCTTATTAACCGACTTCTAAAAAGAAGGAGGTTCTATTTTCGTCTGAATGTATTTTTTTATTTTTATGTACGTGCATCTATAATTTCGCCAATTGTGAACCGAATCGAAATTTTTTTTTTTCATTTAGAAAGGGCATTCCATGGAAAGTAGTCCCATTTAAATTTTTAAGAAATCGGCTGGGCTGTTTCTGAAAATTAACAAAAATTTAAACAATTCAAGCGAAATCGAATTTTGTATCTTTATGCGATTCGGGTAGATCATAAATAATTTAGCTGTCGTTCTATACTTATACTATGTATTGTTAGGTAATGCAATAAAAAAATGTAATTGTAAAGCGCAATAACGCTATTTATAAATGAGCGGAGAAGGGCCACTGTCTCGGCTATAATGATTGGCGATAATCATTATAATAAATAATTAATATCGGCCTTAAGCTGGATAGAGCCAGCCTACCTGAAAAAAATGCCAGCTTTTTCTTTCATAACTTGGTAAATTAAGCTTATAACATTACATAACAAAAGCTACGCAACACACGTTGTACAAGGATGACCTTTTATCGCCTTTGACGATAATCCTGTCTAATTCTTACCGTATCGCTAGTCTAACAGGAATCTTAATTGAAAAGTAGTCTATGTGTGCTTAGATAATGAGATTTTGGAACAATTTACATTGGCAGATTATGTGAAGTAAGTCTATATTTTGTTATTCGTTTTACTCAACTATTGACACGTAAATCTATAATGCTTTATATTGACGATTCTTTCGAAGATAAATATTTTTTTTAACCTATTCTGTCCCTCCCGGGCACTCATGTGTCTCACTCCTCAGCAAAGGTCTCCCCCATTTCCTTCCATGAGTCGCGATCCATGGCAACTTCTTGCCAGCCCCTCTCAAATGAGTCAAGATCATAACACCAGCGTTTCTTGGGCCTTCCCTGGCTGCGAAAAATTAGTAATTTAAGTTAATGTAGAGACTAGAGAATCACAATGTCCCTACCCGGAGCGGTTATGTCGCTAAAACTTTCGCGTCACGAAATGAATACGACAATAAATTGTACCGTAATCTTACAATCGTAAGTGTGTCCTGCACATTATGCGCCGTACAATCCGTACATCACGCACCGTACCCCGAATACACAGTATGACGTGTTTAAAAGTTTCCAATGTTATTGTTTACGTTTCCGAGTGTATAAGCCGGCCGACGCGTTGAGAGAAGCTTTTAGTTTAATATGTTAGTGAATAAGTAACGATTGGTGCTATAAACATTTCAGAATCTAATTTAATGTTTATTGAAATCGATAAAGTCTTGTCAAGATTTTAATAATGAGGAATGTTTGAATGATGGCGAACCGTGCACGTATATTAACTACTGAATACTGAACCTATTCGTTTAAACATTTTACTGGATATTTCTTGAGTTTTTAAATTGGAATTAGCACTGTTTTCTTTTTGACCGACGCACCACCGGAGGAGGTATACAATTCGACGCGTATATATATTTTTTTTATGTATAACCACGCATAACCTTTTTGTAGTGGTCCGATTGCAATAATTCTTTTTTATTGGAAAGAGTATACTTCGAAATTTGTCTCATTAAAATTTTATCGAAATCGGCTGAGCCTTTTTTGATAAATCAACAACAATGTGAAAATTGCTACATCGATCCTTGCGAAATATTCGCGAATTCTATACACGGGTGAAGTCGGTCATGCTAATTTTTGCAATAAATAATCTTGTTAAGGATTTGTCATTGGGTCCAAATTGGTAAAAATCTTTGGGACGTTTTCCCAACACATCATTAAATAAATTATTGAACTTCTTCCAAACTTTCTTAAATTACTCGCATATTTAGAGTAAACTAAGCAGATATTTTACACTTCTAGGTAAGCTTACTGTATGTGGTATATCTTAAGCTATTTTAAAGGAATATACTCGTAATTATAGTCACACGTGAACATTTTTTTACAGAAAAAGCTGGTTTCCCAATTTACAATGCAATCGTAATATTAAAAGTGCACGCTACTCAGCGCAAACAAGCGCCATGTTTTCGTATAAAAGCAAAGACTATTTAATTACGAGGTGTAATGTAATTTAGCTGATGGCTGCAGGGGGTGGCTCGATACAAATTGGCGGGCGCATGTCACGTAACTTAATCACTACCCTCTGCCGGCCGGGCAAATAGCGAGGGAGACTGCCTCTCCTATGTTTGTATAGTTTTATGACTTTTGAAAGATCTAGTTGGCAGGGATTGTAAGGAAGCTTTTATTTTTTACCAGGTACTATTGAACGTGTCAATGTTTTCTGTAGGATTACTTCGTAGCATATAAGTAAGTAAGTTCGTATAGGCCGGGCGGCTAGCCCTGGTGTCGAGAGTTTTTAAGCCGCCTGCAGATTTCTGACTAGGATAAAAATGTATAAAACAATCGGGATCTACAATTTAACGTGTCATCCGATCCATGATAGCACTCAGTTGGAAAATACCACCCGCGGTCACCCATCCAAATACTGACCGTGCGGAACGTTGCTTAATTTCGGTGATCGCTGACAAACACCTAGTCAAACTACGCTACAAGCGATACGTAGCTTAATTATTATGACTAAGTTTCCCGAATAGAGTTCTGTTGCGAGTTAAGAGCTGAGGTGGTCTGTAATTTTCCATACAAACGTATTGCGCTGTTTTCTTTCTGGAAAATGCTTTTAGAGTTACAATTTTTTGCCATAAAATCAAATTTAGCTGTTTAAACTACCCTGTCTTTTCATTTTTTTGATAAATTAATTATCAGGCAAAATATGATCCTTCAAAGTCTCAAAAAAATTCACCATTTTTACCGACGTCTTTAAAGACCCACCAGAGTAAACTTATTAATTTCTAACAAAATATGAAATGACATAATCATGAACACATACGTTTTGTAAATTTTGACATAAAAAAATACTTGATTAATTTAGTTTTTGATGAAGAAAACAGCGTAATACGAAACGTTGTTTTGCCAAGATTTTTGTAGGTATAAATTGCTCTGAGCTGCAATTGTCCCTATCGCACAATGCGGAGGTAGGGTTGAGGTGAGGGAGGTTCAAACCTATACGTACACATGCACTAGGGATGTAGTAATAGACGATATTTTTGTCGATGCTCTAGTGATGTCCATCGATATCGATGTTTATTAAAAATATTAGTTAATTTTTCAAATCTTGTAATTTTACTGATGTATCTTTGTTACTTTTGAAGAAAAAGATCTTATGTATGGAATATATGCGTTTAGTTACTGCGACTTATTGCAGCGACTACACAAATCTGTGTAGTAATTTTTTAGTTTATATATCGTGTTGTATCGGCAGACATCTAAATGGTTTAGGTGCAGAATGACCAATTCTCATAATGCCCAACTAATCCGGGAATGATCAATTCTGCGAATGCCTAATTCTATTTAATTTAATTTTAATTTTATGGCAACATAATTTCAATTAAGAATTTCTTAAAAAAAACTTACTTCAAGAGATTTGTGTATTTGTTTAAAATAACCAAAACTACTTTTTTGATAATAAATCAGCTAGATCGCAAATTTTACGTCCTCAACATAAATTCAATATTCGTGTAGTACAGGTAAATAATACTTTGTATCATCGAAGTTCATCTAATACAGCCATAAAAGTGTACAATAGTCTACCTCTTCACATAAAATTTTTAGATGCAAACAAATTTAAACATAACTTAAAAATGGCTCGCTGAAAATACTCGTACCTTATATAGCATGAAATAATATAATGAATGTACAAATTCTGACTTATAATTATGATCTCATGTGTTACGGTATATAGGTCTTTATGTCATACTTAGTTATGATAATATAATAAATATAATATGTTAGTTGCTTCAATAGTAAAACTTGCCTAGAAATTGTGCTTTAATTACCGGTGATTTTTTATAAGAAAATGAGATTTTCCCATTGGAAATTATTTTGTCATTTTGAGAACTGAGCATTTTTAGAATTGGCCATTCATAAAATTGAGCATTCTTGGCATAGTTCCATTGCCATTATTCTTACTACTTCATTCATTACATTATAATACTGCGTCTAAGCCGAAATAATAGTTCTAATTAGGAAAATCACGTGCTCTCTAAAAATGTATTATAACTGTAACATATAAATCTATCCTTAGTCCACCTAAGCATAAAACGTTCTATGCTTGCCAGTACGTGAGATCCATTCGAGAAAACAGCCCCATCGGCTATCCGTTCATTGAACTATGTGCCTTGCCAGCTGTCATTTTAACTTGCCAATCCGCTGAGTTTTGCTAAAAAGTTCAATTAGAAGTGCTTTCAATGCTTTAATCTAATAATAATTGTGGATGTTCTATCCTGTATTACTATTATATGTGCCCTACCCACTGCTGCTTTAATTAGCTAATTGTTTCAATTCTTTAAACGTCTTTAAAGTAGAACCAAAGTATGACAAGCTGTTCTCTAAACAGTAAACCTCGCATTTGTTTAATTGAATCCTCATTTATTTTTATACTATGGGACTAATTTTGGAATGCAAATACGGCTGTAGGTACCTACAATATAAAAGGCAAGAAGTTTTAGATTAACGAGACCCTATTACTAAGACTCCTCTGTCCGTTGGTCACTAGGCTGTAAATCACGAACCGTAAAAGCTAAACAGTTACAATTTACACAGATGATGTATTTGTTCCCACTATAACAACAAAACTAAAAATAGATTAAAATAAATATCTACTTCAACCGTGTAGGTACAGATCGGTAGTAGGTAGTGCGCACGGATCGATTATTGTTGATTTATCAAAAATGGCTCAGCCCATTTCAATAAAATTTAAATGGGATCAATTTCGAAGTATATTCTTTCCAATGAAAAACATTCTAACAAAGAATTATCAAAATCGGACTACTGTGTAAAAAGTTACGCTTGGTTATAAATAAAAAATATACGCGTCAAATTAAGTACCTCCTTCGTCAAAAAATAGAATGAAATAAATATTTTTTGATGCCATACAACAGACGTGATTTTTTTGCACGATTTTTATTAATGTACACAAAAGGTAGACGCTTGAAATATTCTCAGAATATTTAGTACTTAATATAATATATCATGTATATAAATGTATCAATTTAAAAAATATATAATTGAATCGAAATATGTAATTGGCTCTCATAGGTTTCATATTCCAACTTGCATTTGGGATATTTATTATAGACCGTAGAAGAACGACGTAATGTAAGATATTTCCATAAAAAAAAAATTAATTTATACTTAAAAAGAAGTAATTTCAGTAAAAATATATTATGTAAACTGCAGCGCCTACAGATATCAAATATCCAGTTGTATATGAAGTTAGTTAGGTACATTTTACGTTTTTGTCAAACAATAATAATTTGAAAGAAAATAAATAAGCATATAAAGAAAAATTAACCCATGTCACAAATAATGTAGCTTCCTAATGGCAGAAAAATAAATAATCTTTAAAATAATTAATCTTTTATCTTTTGTTTGCTATCTATCGACTATCTACCATACCTATTAGTAGAATACGCGCAAGATAGCTCTACGTACGGCCAAAATCAGGAACCAATTTAATGCTGCCAGGGAATACAGAATACTAGTGATATAACGTACGTGGCGCCACGACTTGCGCGCAGAGTTATCTTGCGCGCACCCTACGTAATATCATATTTTGCTACAATTCAAAATAAAATATCAGTCGGCCAGCGAGTTCGTTGGGGCGCAGGTAGGGTGCGGGGAGAGTTCAAGCGCAGTACGCACACAAATACAATTGCATCACCACACACATTGAAGCTCCCTGGTTTGGGCGCATCGCGACGGCAATAGTTTAGTCCAAATACCTATTTCTCAATTTCCTCGTCACTAGTATTTCGCCTTAAAAGCGGCTCATTTCAAGGTTATTGCTGATTATGTATTTAATAATAGCGTCATGAAAATGGTCATCATTATTTAAGATACCTAGCATTTCAATTTGCAATAGCAATTCTCGGGATCCTATATTCCTATATCTAAGCCTCTTCGCCCTTCGGATTGGCTTATTTTCAGCAAGAGATATTAAAAGACTGGTAAATAATGTCTATGCCTAGCTCCACGACGTGTACTTACTTGCGTATGTACTTATGTATACGATCTGAGTATATTCTAGGAGTATAGGCAAATAATTTCACAATGTTTTCAAATTATGCTTCACTAGCTGACCCGGCGATCTTAGTTTCACGCAATAATTTTATAAATTACATCCTAAGTGTTATTCTGATGTATAAACATTACTATTGCTATGGATGACTATTGCAAAGTTTTATCTCAAGCCGTTTAGTAGTTTATGCGTAAAAGAGGAACAAACATCCATACATAAAAACTTTCGCGATGATAATATTAGTAGGATTTAAATTGGCTGTGATTATTAAAATTGTTGATCTGGGCAAAATAAAAGATACACAAGGAAACCAAAAAATCAACGTCATCGATTGGGAAAACAACAACGCTGCACGTGTGTCAAAGCGAGGGTTCCCCAGAACTATGCTTAACGAACTAAGGGAAACCTTTCTATTAAATTGCTCCTAATGAACTATGGAAACCTTTTTATTAAATTGGTGCAGACAGCTGCTCGAGTACTGGGCTACTTCGTACGGCCTCGCCCGCATGATTTGTTTGCCAGACTACAAATTGGATTCATTTGCTTAATGGGATCGAGTTATTGATTCTTACGAAAGTTTATCGCTTAGAATGAATTACGGACACCGTGTGATGGTCACAGCGTATGCTCAGTAATCTGTAGACAGATAACGGCAATTATCTTTTACCTCGGAAATATCATCCCTTCCATCTTGCTAATAAATAATTCAATTTATTTGCTGGCTATAACTGTCCAAGTCGAATATAAAGGAATATTTATCAAATTCATTTATTGAGTCACGTAAGACTTTAATACGCTAAAACCTTTAATACGATTAAACGCTTTGACTGCCTCGGTGGCTCAGTGGTTAGTGACCCTAGCTACTAGCTACCTCAAAGAGGCGTGGGTTCGATCCCCACCCAGGGCAAGTATTTATGTGATGAACGTAGGTGTTTACTCTTTGTCTTGGTATTATTTAGTTACTATCTATATACCTATAAGTAAGTATTTAATAATATGTATAAGTACTTAATCGGACTCTGTCAGCCATATCACAAGCTTTGCTTAGTTTGGGGTCAGAGACCGTGTGTGAAATGTCCCCAAATATTTATTTATATTTATTTATTTAATAGTCAGTATAGTCTACAATTTTAATTTATAATTATTTTTACCTTTTGGCATTACAAAAATACGCTTATCTTCATTTGCAGATTACATAATTAAGAGCTATCGACGACGCACGTGACATTTCAACCTATAAACGTATTTAGGGAATAATGTAAGCACAAAGTCACTATCCTATTGTAGAACTATATGAGAGGCGTTAACATCGCACTTACCTAAAAGGTTCCTTGAAAAAGTGTAGTTAACAGATTTGATCATCTCTACAGATAACTTAGTTGCACTGTAAGGGTACGGGGAGAAATATTTTGCCCAAGCCCAAGTGGAAAACTATGTCGGCATAACGACCCAAAACGCCAGGAGACTTTGACCGGGATATTATTATGTAAATTACGCCCTACTTACCATGACTGAGGGCGAAAACAGAATCGTTTCAACAAACACTTTACTTCTTTCCATCAACATGGAAAGAAAAAATGACAAATCGATGCTTCTTACTTGTTCTATAAGGTAGAATTTTGTGCGAAACGTACGTGCCAATAAATTATTTAAAAAAAAATATAACTTTTTAAATACAAGTTTTTGAGATCCTGGATATCATGTAGCAGCAGAGTGCTAGCCAAGACAAGTAAAACGAGCCCAAACACGACGGGGCTATCTTGCTTAGTACATGAGTTCCTATGGCGACCTTCCGACTCCATCATCAGATCAGCTCCATAGTACCATATTATTGCATTGTCACGCGATATAAATATGGGAGCAAAATTTCAGCTCAATCGGAAAACGGAAAATTGGTCAAATTTAACTTGAAGATTCCACCTGAAGTTACTTACACATCATACGGGAATCCAATGCTAGTTAAATAAAAGCTTCTAAAAATAAATAAAAAGTTTGAAATCAAATCGAAAAATAAATAAAAAAACTTAATCGAATTTCGACATCGAAAATTGGCTTAAGTTTTTGTATGCTATCGCATGGTTGAGCAACACAAGAGTTAAACAAAATTAATCATACAAATCTTAGGTATATTGAAGTAATCATAGATTGTAAGCGTGCAAATCTTAAGTAATTCGATTTCCTCCGTAGTTCCTTGTCTGGAAAGCTCATGAATGTGTAAATGTAGACAGACATGCAGCCAGGAGTGCCGTACAGCTACCCTTCCCACCCCCGTGCCCGAGGGACTGCGCCCCGCCCGGTCCATCGCAAGCGTCATTTACCCCGCTTTGAAGGGCTATCTTTGTACCGATCGTGGAACGAAAACGAAACCGTGTTGGTAGAGTTCGCATTGAAGACCAACTGTGGAAGGGTTTCCACGCTTCGACTTTAGCAATGTTTATAGATATTTTCAAATGACAAAATATTTTAGGAAAATATCAAGGAACTGGACATTGAAACTCTACAGTGTAACGAGCGATAACGTACTCTAGTGTACAGACGTGTGTTTGTGCGAGCTTCGTTGTGACTCGTGATCACATCTAACAAATACAAATCATTTATTGGTAATTTTTGACCGACGAACCACCGGAGAAGGTATACAATTCAACGCGTATATAAATATATTTTTTTATGTAGGTATAACCACGCATAACTTTTTTCATAGTGGTCCGATTTCAATATTTTTTTTTATTGGAAAGAGTATACTTTGAAATTGGCCCCATTTAAATTTTATCGAAATCGGTTGAGCCATTTTTGATAAATCAACAATAATATGAAAAATGCTACATCGATCCGCGCGAAATATTCGCAAATTCTGTACACGGGTGGTCGGTCATGCTAATTTTTGCAAAAAATAATCGTGTCATTATTACATGTCAAATTAAAAAATAATAACCAGTACTTGTAACCAGTAAATGTAAACGTAATGTCAAAATCAAAATACATTAAAAATAAAAGTTAACATGTAGGTATAGGAATGGGCCAGTATGGGCAGAGATTACATAAGTTGCACAGGAATGGTTGACTGTACAGTATGTACCTAATTGGCGTCCTGCTAGGCCACAAAATAAGGATACGTGTTCGGTTTCGTTCGTTTTGCTGCGCCTTATTGTAGTCAATTATGTCCAGGTAGGTATTCTTCTTTCAAATCTTCTCAAGCTATCATGCTATATGTAAAAACTTATAGATAAAGTTATGTATGGAAAGGCTTTAAGGAAACCTCAAGTTGATTCCAAATAACAGTGTAACATACCTCAGTTATTAATGAACATGGATGTAAACATTACTCCCATTTAGGGCCCTTTCACACGACACGTGGCGTGGACACGCTCGCGCTATCGGTCGCGTGTCTTGTGGACGCCGCCTTAGGAAATGCACATTCATTATTAAACGCATTTAAAGTAGATAGATATAATAATATATGACTTGCATAATGTAATAAAATATTAAATGGCACTCTGATTTATGAACAAATCGAACAAATAGGTAATCACCAAAAACTGAGAACAAGCTTTTTTAAGCATAGCTCTATCGAATAAGTTTTCATTCGCTTAAGTATGGAGAGCTTAAATTCGATCGTCATAGATTTTGCTATCGTTACGCTACACTTACGAAGTTACTCGTAGTACTCGTTATATTTTGTTATTGTTGTTTTTTTTCGTATAATTTTGTACTAGAAATACTCATAGTCACCTCTAGGAACTTACCTACTAGGTATAAATCTTGTGGTTGCCCAAAATTTCAGTCCAAACGTAGTATACGTTTTTTCGAAAATCTGTCCCGAACAGAACTTGAAATTGAACAGCATAAATAAAACAGCGCAAGCAATTTGCAAAATAAATAGTATTAGGAGTAGAGAGCTGTCTTATCGGTAAACACGATCTTCCTGTGCTCGAAATTCGTACCACTACTGATTCATATGACTCACAGCTAGATAAAAAATATATGTGTACATGCATATATCCTGAAATAAATTATGTTATCTGTTCCTAGTTATCGACATTTCCCTGGAGCCAGGCGGAAACGCGCGAGCTTCCGGCGCGGCACGTGGGTCCATATCCGGTAGTGGGAACCAAGGGTAAGGCGGCTTGTGGGAAAACTCTATCGATTCTTTGTCGTGTCTCTGCTGGTATACAACACCACTAACTCACTACGATTGGTAACAGTCAAAAAAACAGATTAGCTGTTGAAAAAAAGTTTATTGATTTTTAATAAAATAGGTTCAGAACGTCATCGATTTTTTACGGTCATACGACGCAGTCTAGAATTTCGACTGCGTCGTATGACTAACTTATCTCTTATTATGTTCATTTTGCGATAAATCCCGTAATTATAAGATGTAAGAATTAGGAAAGTATTGAGTTTCCGGCGCTTCACGTGGATTCATATCCGGTCGGATATGAACCAAGGGTAAGGCGGCTGGTGGGAAAACTCTATCGATTCTTTGTCGTGTCTCTACTGTTGTATGACTGTGTTTTTGAGATGTTTATGCGTTTTACCCGACTGCTCTAGAAAATTGAGTAGTTTTATTGGTTGTATGATTTACTTTTATTTCCGATCGTTATCCCAAGTTACAATGAATTCGGCTGTATGTTTTGAAAATACGAGTATATGTAGGTACGCTATATACGAAGTGATTTTTCACTTATTCAGATGCGTCTATGTGTCATAAGAAAAACATAGAACTACGAACAGTCGAACACGTTGCGTATAAGAAACGAAATGTAATCATTTTTTGTCAAAATAGTTACACTGATAACAATTAATTAAATATTAGCATCGATGTTCCTATTTATGGACTCGTCCAACATGATATTATAATAAAACAAAACATAATAATTAGGTAATAATATCAATTAAAAATAATAAATAAATAAAAACTAAATAAAATTAAGCTCAAAAACTATTTTGTGTCTCCGTCAGAAAGCGACATATATTTTGAATGTAGGAGTTTTTATAATCTATCCGCAAATTTTCTACTGCAAATAAAACGTAGCGTCGATCAGTTGTGCTATCAAGTCATACCTAAACAAAATAAACGACAATGTTTTAAAGTAATATTTGCAATTTTTAATCCGCTGCATAGGGGCTTCGTTACCAAACAATATCAGTAAATCACTCACATGCATGACACATCATAAAATTCATTCATTAAAAATTAAATAATCAAATTGAAAATCGAAAGAATAAAATGTTTTTAGCTGTATAGGTCCAGGGCCGTGGGTTGCCGGCAGAGTAGAATAGCACCCCCCTCTTGTACCAGGTGTCGTAAGAGCCGACTGAGGTACTACGGAACCGACAGGTGGCGGTATACCCATCCAGAACAGCGTAGCTCAAGTGCAACAGGGCGGGGATGGGCAGCAGCATCCCCGTCGCGAGAGCTACGCCCTGCGATTGCCAACACGCTTGCCCAGCGCGGCAATTATGGGCAAATCCCCCTTATGAGTGCACAAAATAAAACCAGGCCCCCAGTCCCCGGCAGCTCCGCTAGTCCTGGTTCCGGCAGCGACCACGGTAACGGCGGAGCAAGGGGTGCTAAGAATCCCCGGCAGAGATCCGGCTGCCACCCCAACAGACGACGACTGGCCCTGGCAACATATAACGTGCGCACTATGAGGACTGATGAGAAGATTGCGGAACTGGAAGAAGAGTTGGGTAGGTTGCGATGGGGTATTATGGGGTTATCTGAAGTTCGTAGAGAGGGCGAGGACACGATAACCCTGAAATCCGGCAACCTACTGTACTACCGGGAAGGTGACCAACGGTCCCAAGGTGGTGTCGGCTTTCTCGTTCACAGGTCTCTCGTTAACAACATCATTACCATCGAAAGTGTGTCGAGCAGGGTTGTATACCTGATACTCAGAATATCCAAACGATATTCGTTGAAGGTCATCCAGGTATACGCACCGACCTCGTCACACCCAGATGATGAAGTGGAGGCTATGTATGAGGACGTAAGTCGGGCCATACATACGTCTAAGACCCGCTTCACGGTTGTTATGGGAGACTTCAACGCAAAGTTGGGCAAGAAAAGCGATGATGAGTTGAGAGTGGGGCAATTTGGATGTGGGCAACGGAACCCTAGGGGCCACATGCTGGCAGACTTTCTGGAGAAAGAGGAACTCTTCATGATGAACTCTTTCTTCCAGAAGCCACCTCGCAGGAAATGGACCTGGATGAGTCCCGACGGTACCACGAGAAATGAGATAGACTTCATCATGACTAGCGAGAAACGGATATTCAACGACGTCTCCGTGATTCACAAGGTAAAAACCGGCAGTGATCACAGAATCGTGCGAGGCAAACTGAATATCAACGTTAAACTTGAAAGGTCCCGCCTGATGAAGTCTACGCTCCGACCTACTCGTGCCCACATACAAAACCCCGAGAACTTTCAGCTCGAGCTCTCAAATCGCTTTGCTTGCCTGGAGAACTTTGCGTCGGTGGACGAGATCAATAACGGGCTCGTAGAAACTGTCCAAACGGTGGGTTCTAAGTTCTTTAGACCCCGCCGTTCAGATAGACCTAAGAAATTCTCCGATCATACTCTAAATCTCATGGCCGAACGACGCTCGCTAAGACTGCAGTCTTCCGATGATGCAAAGTCATACAGGCGGCTCAATAGACAGATTTCAAAATCGGTGCGGTGCGACATTCGTCTCTTTAATACTAAACATGTTAAAGAGACAATAGAGCGAAATAAAGGCTCCAAAGTGTTCGCGAGGCATTTTTCTATTGGGCAAAGCCAGTTGACAAAGCTGAAGAGAGAAGATGGCAGTATAGCGTCAACCAAGGCAGAGGTATTGCAGGAGATCGAAAGGTTTTACGGACAATTATACGCCTCGGTAGCAAAGCCTGTAAACAGCGCGGCCAAAGACCCAAGAGCCAAGCTGACCCGACATTTCACCGAAGACATCCCTGACATTAGCCTATACGAGATTAGGATGGCCCTGAACCAACTTAAGAATAATAAGGCGCCGGGTGACGACGGAATCACTTCAGAGCTTCTGAAAGCGGGTGGAACGCCGGTACTAAAAGTCCTTCAGAAGCTTTTTAACACTGTCGTCCTCGAGGGCATAACGCCAGAAGCGTGGAACAGAGGCGTGGTGGTGTTGTTCTTCAAAAAAGGTGACAACACCTTATTAAAAAACTACAGACCCATCTCGCTTCTGAGCCATGTTTATAAGTTGTTTTCAAGGGTCATTACGAATCGTCTCGAACGCAGGCTTGATGACTTCCAGCCTCCCGAACAAGCCGGTTTCCGGAAGGGCTTTGGCACCATGGACCACATACATACGCTGCGGCAGATTATACAGAAGACCGAGGAGTATAACCTGCCACTTTTGCTTGGCGTTTGTGGACTATGAGAAAGCCTTTGATTCGGTTGAGACATGGGCTGTGCTTGAGTCTCTTCAACGATGCCGTATTGACCATCGGTACATTGAAGTGCTGAAGTGTTTGTATAATAACGCCACTATGTCGGTTCGAGTACAGGAAGAGAGCTCCAAGGCGATCCCTTTGAAGAGAGGCGTAAGACAGGGAGACGTAATATCTCCGAAACTGTTTACTACTACTCTGGAGAACGCCTTTAAGCTCCTGGAATGGAAAGGACTCGGCATCAACATCAATGGCGAATACATCACTCACCTTCGATTTGCCGACGATATCGTGGTCATGGCAAAGTCGATGGAAGAACTCAGCACGATGCTAGAAGGCCTTAATCGAGTCTCTCAACAGGTGGGTCTTAAAATGAACATGGATAAGACAAAGGTCATGTGTAATTCTCATGTTGTACCCACCCCTATTTCAGTTGGGAACTCGGTTCTTGAAGTCGTTGACTCGTATGTCTACCTAGGACAAGTAGTCCAGTTAGGTAGGTCCGACTTCAAGAAAGAGGCCAATCGCCGAATCCAACTCGGTTGGGCAGCGTTTGGAAAATTGCGTAACGTCTTCTCGTCCGACATACCTCAGTGCCTCAAGTCGAAAGTTTTCGACCAGTGTGTGTTGCCAGTGATGACTTATGGCACAGAAACGTGGTCTCTCACTATGGGCCTTATTAGTAAGCTCCAAGTAGCCCAACGAGCAATGGAGAGGGCTATGCTCGGAGTCTCTCTGCGAGATCGAATCAGGAATGAGGAGATCCGTAGAACAACCAAGGTTACCGACATAGCCCAGCGGATAGGCAAGTTGAAGTGGCAATGGGCAGGGCACATAGCGCGGAGAACTGATGACCGATGGGGTCGAAAAGTTCTCGAGTGGAGACCACGTACCGGCAAGCGCAGCGTAGGACGTCCACCCACAAGGTGGACGGATGACCTTATTAGGACCGCAGGATCGCGCTGGATGCAAACCGCTTTCAACCGGCCTTATTGGAAATCATTAGGGGAGGCCTATGTCCAGCAGTGGACGTCCTATGGCTGAAATGATGATGATGATGATGATGATGAGCTGTATAGGGGCCTCGTCAAAAAAGTAGTTCAGATACGTCAATAACCTATACCACTAATGAGGTACCTATGTTGATTTATGTAATCTATTTTCGAACAGATAACATTACTTTATTAACTACCTTTTATTTTTTGTTACACTCAGTGCTGTTTTAATTATTTTTACAATACCTATTCAGATTCAAACTCGCATTCAGTTGAGTGAAGAGCGTATCGAATCGGAGATCGAGTTGTTGAAATGTCTTTTGCGCGTGTAACCGAGAATACATTTTACATTCGATGTCGAGAACCGAGATACAGTCGTCCGTCACGGCTATAATCGAATGTGAGTGCAAACCCTAATCGAATGACTCGCAACTCAGTGCTCGGTCGAGTTGAACCACTTGATATGTGCCAACTGTCATACTTTCGCTCACAACTGTAAATTAAATCTTCATCTCTAGCTGAGAATACGAAATCAAATAAAAATATGAATTAAATCGTTTAAAATATATTACTGCTTCAGAATACAATTATTGAATTAATATTAAACGAAAATCACTATAAACTGCTGTCTATAAATAGGTTGTAAGCTACAAACGATCTATCGAACGTTGAAAGAACGATACTCTACGTCCTCTGTACTGTTCTCTGAGGACCTCTAATGTCCTATTTTATAAGTCGAATCATACAACTTGGTGGCTGTGATGTTAGCTAGAAGCTGTGGACAGCCTAATTAAGTGAACTTCAGTCAAGATAGGGCAATCCGCAATTTGTAGATAAAATTACAGCTGCCTAGTTGTAAGATTCAACCTTTACCTACTCCATGAAATCTGCTGAGGAGATCAAATGTTAAGTTTTGTTATGTCAAGTCACATGAAATGGATAGGACAGCACACAGCTCTGATGGCTGAGTAAAGGTGGGCACACACGGTCAGTTAAACTGATCAGTTTTTTGCGTCACTCCAACTGGGAGCTCATTCAGTAAATTAAAAGGTAGGAGTTGGTAGTTCCATATTTGGACAACTACCTGAAACTGAACACACACGACGCGATGATCGTATCAGTTCTTCAGATTGGTCCAGCGTGGGCCAAATATAGTTAACTATTGCTGGTAGGTAGTTATTGAAGAAACAAAATATTGGAAAAATATCGTTCCTACGAAAAGTTTATGGGAATCAAAGTTGTAGGAAATAAAATTTTAAACAACTTTTGTTCGGATGACTTGTGATTAAAGATTGAAATAACACAAGTTATTGAAGAAACAAAATAGTACTTTTAGAAAATGATAGGTGTACCTTTTTATTTCTTCAATAACTTGC
The DNA here is from genome assembly GCA_949316475.1 of Hypomecis punctinalis. NCBI lineage: Eukaryota > Metazoa > Arthropoda > Insecta > Lepidoptera > Geometridae > Hypomecis > Hypomecis punctinalis. The sequence continues at coordinate 9,504,553 of OX438810.1, read as the reverse complement.
GTTATTTCAATATTTCATCAGAAGTTATCGGAAAAAAAGTTGTTTGAAATTTGATTTCCTACATTTTTGATTGCCATCAACTTTTTGTAGGATCGATATTTTTTTTAATAAGATAGTTGTACCATTTTGTTTTTTAATAACTTGTGTTATTTCGATTTCTCATCAGAAGTTATGGAAACAAAAGGTTTGATGATGATTTGAAAACAAAATTGATTGCTTTGATTTTGAAACTTTGATTCTCATCAACTTTTTGTGGGATCCATATTTTTTGAAATAAGATAGTTGTACCATTTTGTTTCTTTAATAACTAACTCCCGGCAATAGTTAACGTCATTTAGCCTCCGCTGGACTGGTCTGATGTACCCATGCGCTCATCGCGTCATGTGTGCCCAGCTCCAGGTACTGGTTCAATAATAGAACTACCAATTCCTACTTTTTAATTAACTGAGTGAGCTCCCAGTTGGAGTGATGGAAAAACTGATCAGTTTAACTGATCGTATATCCCCTTAAGCCGTAAAGTTGTCGATTGGCTACCATGAATTTGCTAGTGTTGGAACACAGAAATATGTTATTAAATATGTAATTATTATTAAAGGCAATGACGACGAATGAGTACTTTGTATTGTTAAGACCATAAACGAATTCGAAGAAAATCTAACAACACGTCTAAAAATGTAGTTAAGCTAGTAATTCTTAGGAGGAGTTTACATTAGGAAGATGGGTATTTAGCACACGGCCACAGAGTAAGTACGCGGCGAGACGAACTTGACAACTGGCGGTGACGAGATGGACCAATATTTGAGCGCGGACAGGATGTTTGCCGAACACAACGCCAGCGACTAAAAGCAAAGAAAATATTCCAAACATCACAAGCAAACGATAAAATTATCTTTATTTTTTGAGCACGACCTCACTTCAATATCGAATAAGTATCTTATCATGTCTGTAAACACTGAATGTATTTTCGAAAGCTCTTACCGATATCCCTTTTTTGTGAAAACTAATAAATAATGTTTAGAGATGCTGCGAGCGGTTATGGGTTTTGGCTGGTTATCAGCTGTTATTGTGTTATCTGGCGGAAGTCACGCTCTTGACCCCGAAACGATAAAAGTTGTATTAAAATAGCTGTTGGTAAGATAACAACGACTCATTCAATACGTACTGAGTTTATTTAGGAGAATGATATGGTATTCAATTGTTGGTGACACATGTGAATGTTGTTTCATTTCTGAAACTAAAATGAAGTAGATAGAAGATACAAAGCAAGCACCAAGAGACTATATCAAAGTGAAGTAGAGAAGAAACTAGGTGTTCATAATTCATGATGAATCATTACGTAAAAATCTTGGAACTCCTTACCTACGAATAAATAAATAAAAAGTTTAAATGACATAGCTGAGTTCTCAAATAAAACGAAACAATTTGTCACCTTTCAACATTTTTTACGAGTTCTAAAAAGCAGTTTAACCGCGGAATGCGTACTGCCAGTTCGTTTGAAGTGCTGATATTGACGGGCACCGTGTCTCCGGCCGCAGATAAGGAACTGCGGTGTAAACTCGTCAATGTATATCACAAGCAAAAAGTTCCAAAATTATCTTCAGAAGCGCCTACCTTGAGGCTTCGCGCTTTACTTTAACAAGATCAAATCGTTCAGAAGCTTTTTGTCTGATTGCGTCTCGTTCAAAAGTTTCGTGTATGATTGTGCCTGGGATTGTATTCATTGATATCAAATCGAACACACAGAAATAAAATCGAAAGTGTTTTTGGATATTAGGAGTAATGGCCGGCTTAATGTGGTAGAAACGGACCAGCCACATACAGTAGGTACCAATAGTGCATATAATAAAGATTAATTAATTATTGTATACCTGGAGTAATAATTATAACAGCGCTATCGAATCGTTACTGGTGGGTGATTTCGTATGAAAACAAGCAAGTAAAATTCATCAAATTCGTTAATTCAATCAGCAAGTTCGTGTAAAAAATAAAAAATAATATTTATTCTTCAAATAACATAACTTAAACTCGGTTTATAATTTATTTGAACGAAATTTTAAATTTATCATAATAATATGAACATTTCTCCAAACGAAATTCACGGAATTTAAAAAAAAAAAACTTATATTTATTACCTACTCTTTGTCTTTTAACGAGTACTATATTTAATCTCAAATAATTAACCGTTTTTATTTTGAATACTCAAGAGTTGGGTTCGTGAAATCGTAAGACTCGGTGAGTTTTTGGTAACCCATAGCGCGTTACTAATGGCTGATCTCTGTCTACCTACATATTATATCTGTGTAACGTACCAACTTGTGACTTTTATCGCTTCCACTAGTTTTTTGCGGACTACTTCATATTTTAACACTTTATTTTTCACTTTAAAGTCTTGATAAATGAGTATATTAAGAAGTCACTTGTGATGTATTTATTTGTTTATATGTGTTTATATTTAATGTTAGTAAATCTATATATATAAAAATGAAACCCGTTTTCCGTTGTCACGACATAACATGAAAACGGCTTGACCGATTTGGGTTATTTTTTTTTTGTAGTTTTCTAATACTCTGTACAAGGTTCTTACGGAAAGCGAAACGAAGTTCGCCGGGTCCGCTAGTTATTTATAAATTTAAAATAGGTAGGTAGGTACAAACGAAAGTTTTAAAGTCGATTATTGCTTAGTTTTATGAATAATATTTCACAATGAGTTAGTATGAGCTGTTTACCTTCAGGGATACATCCGGAGATATTCGTATACATAAATTCATGACAATAAGAGGCAGACGCAAGAATGATTTTTTTAAGAATGCTGAAATAATTTCAAAAGTTGCAAGAGTAAAATTAATACTAAGAATATAATATATTAATTAAATTATGATTCAATTTAGGTAGGTGTAAGTATGTAGGTACATTTTTCTTGTGCAATCTTTTGAAATATTGTGCCTTTATTAAATAGATCGCTTGTTACACGGAAGACTGATAATTTTATATGAGAATCAAGCATAATAAATAGTTCACTCATTTAAATGGCAAAAAGAGGTTACAGCGACCCTGCCAGGATTCGAACCTGGAATCTTCTGATCCGTAGTCAGACGCGTTATCCGTTGCGCCACAGGGCCGGATGAGAGTGTTGTCGAATTTACGGAACGTTTGATAATAGCTGTGGAAAACAAATGGCAAGCATTGATTTCTCATGAATAACTCAAAGAATTCTAATATAAAAGATCGATATTAGGGTGAAAAATTATATGAGACTAACATTCGTTACTGAACGCCATGATTTATATTTTGCGGATTTGTTTTACAAATATTATATTTTTGTGGACTAATAATACATAATTTTTAAGTGACAGAATAATTTTATAAGTAGAAATAATTAAACACAATGTTAATTACTTAGTTTAGAACTTGTATTCAGATAAAACATCAAAATAATGAGGTCGTGTGCGAGTCGCGTGGCCTCGTTAGTGCGCGCTACGACCGCACGCGGCGCCACTGTACTCACAAAATCACCACATAATTTATAATACAACTTAATAATATTTTTGTTATATTTTATTGCTGTGTAGTAAAAATCATAATAGAAGGAAAAGTAGCAGGAAACAGAGGAAGAGAAAGACCACACACAGTCAAAAAAAAATCATTAACGATTAACAAAACTGATTTCTTTCATCACGTTAAATAAATTAATTTATCAATAATTTTATCATCGAAGAATTCACTTAAATCGTAAAAGGAGTGCTCAATAAGCCAGCGCTGGAGGCGGAATTTGAAGCTGTTCAGCGTTGGTGCTGAAATTATTGAGCCTGGCAATTTTTGTACACAAGTGGATCCATGACATGTGTGAGTTTTTCTAACTTCACCAAGGATATTTTTTTATTTAGGTCGTGGTTATTGGTCTCATTATTCATGTGAGTTCGTGTATCTGTATACATAGCTACTTGCAATAAGACTATCGAAGGCAGTGTGAGTATTCTTAGGCTTTTAAAGTAAGGTCTTACGGAAGTGTCCCGTGGTACCTACACGATTGCTCTTATGGCGCGTTTCTGGAGGCGGAAGACTCTCTTCCATTCAGAACACTGGCCCCATAGCTCAGCCCCAAATTGTATTAACGAGTGAACCGTGGCAAAGTAACATGACCGGGCCACGTCCGCAGACGCCAGTCTAGACACTCGTTTAAGCGCAAAGCACGCACTGCCTATTTTATCACAAATTTTGTCAACATGACTATTCCATGTCAATGCAGAGTGGTGGACTCAAATCCCAAAAATGTAATCTTGCTTTGACCTATCACAGTTCCTTCGATTTTTACACATAACGCTTTCCGGCTTCGACCAGATAGGTCAAAATGAAGAAAATGTGTCTTAGTGAGGTTAAGGGCGAGACCATTAGTAGCGAACCAGTAACAAAACTGCGCTGCTGTCCTATTTAGCCTCCGTTCTAGGCTATCGTCAGTTATTTTTACCAACTTTATAATAAATTGTTTTGTTACAGTGTAATCTATGTATATGATAAAAAAATACGTGGGCTGGGTTATTAGAACATGGTTGTTTTATTTCATCAAAAAATTGTAAAAAAAACTACTAAAACTAAAAAAAGCTTGTAACTCAAAGACATTCTATGATTATCACTACTTAATATCACAGACTCCATTACAGACTTTGAATATTGAAGTCTTTTATTTCATTTTTTGTTTTCAATTTCTAAACATTTTTTTACGACATTACCTCGAGATGTACGACATCCTATACGACCCGATAAACCTTTCAACCTGCACATTTAGCTCTGAAATGTCTTCATCTAACATAATTTTACCGCGGTTTATTATTTACCTAGATTCGTGTTATTTTTCTTACAATAAAACATTTCAGCGAGGGCATTATGCTCAGGCTCCACCAAAGTGGAACTGAGCGGAGATGTGCTATATTTCTTTAGCTTTAACGAAGAATAAAGCATAGATCTGCTTCGCTCACAACTTGCGGTTTGTTTCTCGCCAAGCAAATGTAGCATTTCACGCCGAACGTCTTATTGGAGGTATATAGGGAAGGCTGATGTTCAGCAGTATCTATCAGTCTTATGTCTGAAAAATGATGACGATGAAATTTGAGATTTCTTTTCAATCCACTATTTTATTCATGTAGTAACGTGATTAATGGGCTTGTTTCCTTAATCTGTCAGGAGCCCCATACATCTCTTGCTATTAGCCCACACCAGTAAAATGGAAAGTACAATTCTCACTGATTTTTTTGGATTGGCTAAGAATATTCTAGAATAGACACCGCTCACCCGTGCCGTCCTTATTTATGCCTATGATGGATAACTGCAACACCTGAATCCTTAGTCGAGGTTTTGCATAGTTTACTTAATCTTTCGCGTTCGCTTGTGGCTCCATACATTTTGGTTAGTTCTTACTCGTTTCCGGCAGGGGCGCTGTACAAAAATGTAGGTAAAGAGCCATACGGAAACAGCTGTAGTTTCAATTTACGTGTAAACGTCGCCCCTTTGGTAGAGTCTGAGCCTAACATTCAAATGCGCGGGCATAACGCGTGTAAATTGGCGCGAGGTTCCTGTTACCATCAAAGCGTCATCGCGGCCCTCGCTAGAGTATCCACTTCCCTCATAAAAATGCGGTTTTATAACATTTTGGGGTCATCATGCACTATCATGCAGTGTGCGACGCAAAGCGACAGACGGATAATTTTAGTCAATCTCTTCTTGTGCCACTTTTATCGTGTCTAAGATCTTCCACATATTGTTTTAGTTTCGGAATTAATATTTATTAAATACTACCGATAATGACCCGGCGAACTTCATTTCACGCGATATCTTTATAAATTATAGCCCAAGTGTTATTTTGATGTAGGTATGAGCATTCCTACTTCAAAGTTTCATCTCAACCCGTTCAGTAGTTTTTACGTGAAAGAGGAACAAACATCCATAAATACAAACTTTCGCGTTTAACTCTTAATTAATTTATCATTTAAATCACACTAGAAATAAAATCTATAACCAATTGATTCGATCAAAATACAAATTTCGACGTTTGAGTGAATAGAATACATATTATAATAATAATAATACGTTAGAATTATAAGAGCACAAATTAGGATTTTTAGGCTGCTATCAGTTATTGTAAATATCAATGTTTATATATTTGCGAGCGAGAGTCTGTGTAATGGTTAGAAAAAAATATGATGAAACTCAATATTTTGACATTAGTTTCGACACTATACGATCAAGCTGTACAAATTAAATACTCAAATTTCTTTTTCTTTTTTCCGATAAACATTTCTTTATAACCCTACAGCGGTGGTGTTGGCTAGTGTATGCAGCGCTACACCGATTTTATACTCATCAAAAGGATGGTCAAAACTCGTGTCGTGTTCAAATTATCTTAATGGGTTTTGACCTTTACAGCACTTTATTATAGAATAACTACAGCGATAAAACGCACTTAATGAACCTGTTTTAACTGCCAAGGAATATAGTACACCTTTATGACACGGCTGTTAGAACGTAAAGATAATGCGCGAAAGTTAATTTTTAAGCGTAGCTCGAAGGGAATAATTAGGAAGTCTTATAAATTAATGGTTTTAGTGAAGAATTTGTTTACGTAGGTAACTGTGGACGAGATTATTTTATGAGGCGAGTAGGCTGTTTTAAAATCATCTGAGCAAATGTTAGGGAATTGTGTATTTTTTCAGTATTGAAAAGCAAGAAGTGACTCTTCATAATGCTTGGTGAAATTGATATACCTAAATATTATCATCTAAATACATAAAAGCATTAGCCACGTCAGTAAAGGTAGATTATAGGCTTCACTAGTTGCATCTGAAAAAATCCGAGCTACTTCAATGAATTTAGATTCAATAAATTAGTTCATAAGATTATAACTAAAGATAATTAATTGGAACCTTCATACTTCTCGATAACAATTTATCATGTCATTAAATAATTCCAATGTAAGATGTTTTATGTATGGATGACATACCTACTAAGTATTTACCTATCTAGTATATTTCTGAGATTTGTGGCAATAAATTTGCTAAAAACTAGTTTTATAAGACCAAATATTAGGTATTAAAAAGGTTAAAAAACATTTTTCTTTCTACGAAACAATTAAGAGATACTCAAATGTGTTTAACGTCCGAAGTGTGAGATGATAACATGCGACAGCTTCAAGAACTTGGTGTCAACAGAGTTTTTTGTTAAGCAAATGACACATTTTAGAGCTATTCATTGTAAATTCGTATTTTCACGAGACTAAAATAGGAAAATATACAAATATTTTTAGATAAACATGGTGCAGCTTTGTGAAGTGCATCGATATAAAAAAATGTGTTCGAGTATGTATGGTGTAAAATGTAAACATAGTCCGTCGTACCACAAAAGTTTTACGCACGGCTTAGACAATGTTTGAACGGTTAAACAGTGTTTAAAGTGTGTTTAAAACTTTTGTGGTAAGACCTAGTGTGTATAATAAACCGCTTTTACTATGGGATCATCACCACAATTAATAGTTATTTGTGATACAAGAGTGCAAAGTAACTTTTTAACAATTTACAATTTTGGTGACCGAGCAACCGAAGTATTCTAAAATTTAAAATTAGAAGATAAGATTGGATTAGGAGATTAGAGAGATTAAAAAAAAGTAGAATCCTGAGCGTTAACGAGGCAATCAAAAGAGCACAAGGTCAAAAATCTTTGCACTCGAGTGCAACACGTAAGTTTTCATCCCACCTCAGGTTGAGGGAGAAAGCTCGTTTGCGCATTATTAACAGTTTCAGTCAATTATGTTGGTGTCTAATAAACTTCCTCGTCGCTAGAATTACCCATATTAAGTCTTTCACTTATTTTCAAGTTGCTTGTTGTTAACCGAAGACAAAAAGTATAATATTGCGCATTATTAACAGCTTCAGTCAATTCTGTTGGTATCAAACAAACTTCCTCGTCGCTAGAATCACTAATTTATAGATTTTCAATTATTTTCAAGTTTCTTGTTTTTAACATAAGGCAAAGAGTATAATAATATAACATAAGCTTCTTAACAATATGACACGAAAACTTCAATTACTTTCCACTCCAGCGGATAAAAACGACTTTTGCACTCAGATATCGAAGAGCAAAGATAGTCTTTCCGAGAAGGGGGGATGAAAAAAAATTGCTGTTTCAAATTTTGTTTTTTTTTCGCGGTTTCATGGATTGTCATGGTCACATTCGTAACAAAAGTTTCTGATGTTTAGGATATTACCTATATAGTTCTAAAAGTACATATTTGCAAAGCAACACCCTGTATGTAATAAAAGAGGCACTGAAGTAAATAATAAATTCATATCACATTACAGAAAATAATCAATAAGCTAAAAGTATGGAAAACAACGAGCTGTTTGAAGCGGTATGAACTCTCCAATAAGAAATCTATGTGAAGCTAAGAAAATATGGTATGTCTACATTATAGTACTTGTTTCAATAACGGTTCGTTCATCTCTACATACATGAGCAAGAACAATTCACACACTAGGAAATTAGCAGGTCATCGAAGTTCATATCAAAGCGTAGTTGCAAGTAGCTCTACAGACTACGCTATTAATTATTCCGCATTCACTTTCATACCATAGATATTTTCTATGGGCTCAGTTTTATCAAATCTACTTATAAATTGATGTCATAAATCGGAAATCTTTGATGCCACTCTAGTCCACATTTGTTTGTAGGTAGAGTTTCTGCAAAAAGGGAAGCGTTGTAGGTGAGGTCACCCGTGTGCTATTTTACTAATTTTGTTACGTTGGCAACACTGCTCTGTCATTGCTAGTACAACTAAAAGTGTTTGATACTTAGTAGACACCGATTTGGTTTTTATCAGTAGACTCGCGTCTACCAAGTAGTCGGTACCTTGGTTGCTGATTAAAATCTTATTGTTGGTTCACCGTAACGCCACGACGGTTGTCTTTTTGGTTCACAAGCTCTAGCAGAAGTGTCGTCGTTTCCCGTCATTGGTATGAAATGCCAATCTAATATTTTTTTGTGTTAGCCACCAAAAGTTGGTCAGCAGTCCAGCCAAATGTTTATGTTTCTGATAAACTTAAAAAAATTCGCTGGAGTCAACAAGGCTTAGATAACTAGTGTTTCATTTGTGTATAGGCACTGGCCTATACACAACTTACTAGTAAGTACATAAAAGAAGTATAGTCTGAAGACAGCTCGAGCACGGCGCTCGGCGCTCGGAACTCCGAGGTGCTAACCGCGTGGGCGGCCGTGGGAAAAGCAAACAACTCGCTCCGAAGTCGTTTAGAATGGTAATGTTCCACTACAATGAACCTGATGTCCATTCATGCTCTCAGCCGGGAAGAAAAGCGTTTCAATGCTAAGACAAGACTGATTGTTCCGAAAGTTTCCCATTCACCAAAGTAAGTAACGAATTTCTAAGCGTAGAGGCGTTCTACTTCTTGTTACTTCTGGTACGTATCATGTTACGTTACGTGTTTATAAAAGGAAGTGTGCCAATGTATCCGGTATTTACTTATCTTACTCGTATGTAAAAAGGTTCCGGCTGTTACTTACATAATTCAATTTTAATGTAGGTATTGTACAATGTACATCAAGTTTAATATTTTTTTGTCATAAGTCATAATAACCTAATCTTTTTGCGATGTCAAGATTGGTTACAGTGAAAGTTCTTCGTAATGATCAAAAGTTAAGATCTCTTTTGGGGTAGACAATTCTACTAATATTATAAACGCGAAAGTTTGTGAGGATGGATGGATGGATGGATATATGGATGTTTGTTACTCTTTCACGCAAAAACTACTAAACGGATTGAGATGAAACTTTGCAATAATATAGCTTATATATCAGAATAACACATAGGCTATAAATTATAATGATATATTGCGTATGCGGGCGAAGCCGCGGGTAAAAACTAGTTAGACATAGTTTTAATCCTTTGATTAATTAAATATTCTACCTACCTAAACACAATGCTCTCGACTGAACAATCAGTTGTAAACAAATTACTAACTACTTGGCGAGTTAAATGGTGGAGCAGTTGTCCCTGATCCCTGACATAATTAAGTACACCGCTGTTTTATTTACTGGACCCAGTTCTCAGTAGAGTATCGTTTTACTGTCTCGCTATTTGACCCACTATGTGCAACCAAGACTACAGTGGCTCGTAATATAGGATGTAATGTCTTGACAACGGATATGTTTTGAGACCGGAATATTATTCTCATCGTTATGGTCATCTTTTACTGATGCACCAAAACCCGAAATCGCAAAAACAAATGTGTCATACAAAAAATTTATTGACGCTTGGCAAAATGTAAGGAAAAGCTTCGCAATTTTAGAGATGTAACAGAGAACTCTTGCTATGAAAGCAAAAGTTAGTCATAATAAGTTAATAAGTAAACTGATATCCTAGAATATGCTCGTCAAGGAATACTAGGAATACTCTAAAGATATGACCCCACGTATACAACAAACTTGAATGAAAAAATGATAATATTGCAAATTCCAAATAAAGCAGAGCCCAGTGAGACCAGTGAGAAAGCTAAGCACGCGGAGACAAGCTCGACGATGTCACCCACAGATCTTAATAGGTAGGTATATGCCTTCTCCATCTAGCGGGTAACCGGGTAGGGGGTAACTAACCTGACCTCCTAGATTTTCTCTAGGGCCTTGCTGCCTACTCTTACCCACCTCAGAAAAACTTTCGAGTGTTCTGGGGTGTGAAAAGAAGTTTCTAAGGCAAGGCCCATCTCTGCCTCCCATAACAACGACCAAGCATTTCCATGACATGAACTCTACTAGTAAGTAAGTAAGTAAGTTCGTATAGGCCGGGTGGCTAGCCCTGGTGTCAGAGTTTTTAGGCCACCTGAAGGCCTCTGACATGGCTAAACGGTTAAAACAACCCTACTTAAAATCACTATGATGTGCAACGTGTTTGTGACGTTAGCGTAACACAATTATGCACAGCACAACAAATTATTTATTCATATATGTGCACATACAACACTGCACTCTGCAACGTATGTTTAGTACCATTTAGTTTACAGTGTATGAGTATTTGCTTCATATAAGTGTCTCGTACTAAACAGATAGTATCTCTCTATGTCTGAACGGTGTCACCTAACTGGCGCCAGAAAGCCGACGTTCTCGCAACATGAGCCAGTCACACGAGACCTGCTTATTCAGAACACAATCACATTACGAATGCAGAATTATTACGTAAACGCTGACTTGATCGCGGCTTTTAGAATGCTTAGCGTAATTTAACATGTTTGTCACAGTTAAAGTCACTAGATTTAAATGTTAGATAAAAATCGAAATGAAAGAAAAAGGCCCACTTGATTTACACATAATTATTGCTGCACAGTTTTGCGCAATATTTACGTCATTTTTCCTATAACGTAGATATCATCGATAGGTATCAATAGTGAGTAGGTAGGTAGTTTTGATAGAATCCAAAAAGTCAGTTCAAACCAAACAAGATCAATAGGGTCACAAATTTTCCTGGTTCCAAAAGATTACATTTCTCAGAAATATGATTTTTCCTTATTGGATCATAGTAACGAAACCTTTAATTGGGCCTTTTTCTTTCTTTTCGATTATACCAAAACTCGAAGTAAGTTAGTCATCGACTTGGCATTTTTCTGATGAAGTTAGTAGTCATATCTTCATCAGAGCAATCTTTTTCTGACATCTGCAGTTGTTCAGGCCAGTTGGACAAATTAAGAAAACTGAATTGCACTAATGTCCGAATTGTATCATCGACCCTAATGCATTCATATGTCGTTGCATCAGTTTTTCCGCCCCACACTATTATGAATTTACCACCAGCATTGTTAGACCCCTCCTTTCTTAACACATAGGGAAATTTTGAAGGGGCTTCTAGTAAAGCAGGGGTCGTTGAAGGGTGGTTGTTTATGTATTGCACAGTGTGTGATGCCATATGGAGTATTAGCAGGACACTTGGGACTAGACGCGGGATTGCAGGGAATGGGACCAACTGGCAACATTCGCGGGCAAACATTGTTTTAGGTGTTTGTAACATGTGTAACCCTTTTTGCTGCACTGTCCGTGGAGACCGCTTTCTTTTCTTGTAGAACATTGAAGCATGAAACGTAACATTTGTTGACATGAATCAATTCATATTTGAGTGCTATTACAGTCTTAATTGTAAGTTCTTTTTATTTATCCAGATTTTTTGACAACATTAGATAACAAGTCCTCATATAAGCGATATCTGGAAACGATTTATCTCTATTAGTGAAATCACAAAAGGCAAACAAAGCAAATCCCGATGCATTTTTAATGTCCAATAAAACGTCCGATCCATCATCAGTGCTTAGTGTCTAGTCTCATTCTAACTCCAATAAATTCATATCAACGACATAATCAAAACGTACACTTGTTCGCCCTTTATTCATACCTACTAGTCACAGTTAACTGTGACAAAAGTGTTATAGTAACTATGTAGTAATCTAGGGGTGATTGTAATACAAACTGGTAGTTAATCTGTGGTGGAGGGCGAATGTATTCATTTGGTCCGCAATATTTGTGCATTAGAGGTCTTGCTCGGATACGCTCCCTAGTTCCTCTCCCGTTGACTCTATGGCTTTTTCGCGGAGGGGAGAGGACCACTACTATTGGTACAATTTGGTTCTATTATATCAGTACTAGTGAGGTGCACTTCATTTTGAACAATTTGAACTTTAGAGTTCTGTACCCAAAGAGTTACCTATACCTACTACTATAGGTTTCTACTCGACGTTTAATTTTACAAAATATTAATTGTGTGATGATATAAAATCCTACAAGTGTATTTTCGACACGGGCTATCTATTTATATTTAGGTATCCGCTGAATAACATTTTTATTGTGACGGAAATTATTTTCTTGGAATTTATTTTTAGACTAGCGACCCGCCCCAGCTTAGCAAAGATGTATTATACAATATACATATAAACCTTCCTCTTGAATTACTCTATCTGTTAAAACAAACCGCATCAAAACCTGTAGCGTAGTTTTAAAGATATAAGCATACATAGGGACGCACAGCGGGAAGCGACTTTGTTTATACTTTACCTAACCACTGGCTTTTCGGTGAAAAAGGACACATAAAGAAGCAGATTGCACGGCATTTTATATTATAATACGATAAAGTAGAAAAAAATCGACCGGCACTGAGCCTTCATAGTGGGTAAGGTCCAATCGTTGTTCATGGGTATATAGGCTTATGTTTAACAGTGGACTGTTAAAAGGCCTCTACGGCCTTCTTCTTATTCGTACTCGTCATTACTGAAGGTCGTGCCCGTCTGAAATGCTCTGACGAAATCAGTGACGTACTGCTTCCACGCCTTCCTATCTTCGGCTTTCTTCAGAGCAGTGAAAACTGGAAGTCCGGTTAATAACTTAATCTGATCAGACCAACGGGTAGGTGAGCGTCTACGTGGTCCTTTGCCTCCACGGTACAGGAATATTGAAAATCAGTAGATTTATATTATGGTTTCTTTGTCGACGTGACCTTAGTAGGGGTGGAAAACATCGCGGGGTTTCCTCGGCAAAGTAATGAAACCTTAAATCCCTGGTGCGGACTCGTAATCCCATGACGAAAGCAGGGGTGCCAGTTGGCCGAAACTAATGTGGTTTAGTGTTTCATTTCCAGACCAAATTGTGTTTTTATCTTATGGCGTCGTTGTTTTTTGGTGAGATTAGATTTGAATTGGTGGCACCCTTAGCTTGAAACTTGAGTACCTATGTATTCAATCGTACATAGGTAGGTTTTGAGAAACATTGCAACAATGTTCGGGGTGAAGCCATGAATCCAATCTTAATAATATCTTTGTTTTGTACATATAATGATTTTGCTACTATTTTCGTTAGGTTAGGTTAGGTTATATGGGAAAATATTTTCCGATCGTATTATTATATGAGACTACACGAAAAATATGGTGGTCATACAAACAAGAATCAGATTAGAAAATATTTTCCTACAAAGTTAAGAGGATTGTGATTCGAGCAGTGTTTTCGCATTTTACGCAGAACAGCGAAAAAACATTCGGTACATTTTTGATAAAATTTACGTTCCCAGAGAAAACTCTTTTCACCCCTTGTGAGAGAATGTTATGTTTTTCGTGTTAATCGCTTGAGTAAGATATTACATTGCACGCTCGTACGTTTAATTTCTTCAGTAAAGTTTGTTGTTTAAGCATATATTTTCTACTGTTTTAAACTAAATATTTTAGTGACTAATGACAATGAAATTCGATTCTGAAATGTAACTAATTTAAACTTCAAATGATGATTATGGATGATGGTAATGACAAATGTATTTAGCGATAAGATGAGAAATTAAAGGCTTTTTTATTTTATTAATTATTTTATTATTATTATATATTTTTAGCCAAGTTATTGCGTAAAAATATGACTTTTTTGAAGATAATAAGTAAACGGTCATTTAAAAAACTGAAAAACTAAGACGTATAATCCTAGCGATTGAAGTGCTGATTACCTACATGAAAAAAACATCACTCAAATCGGATAATATTTAGAGGTAAGGCCAAGTTGGCGCTGCACAATTGCCTTAATAAGAGTAAATATATAAATAAATCTTAGTATATTATCACGATCACCATCACTACATAGTATAAAATAAAGTCACTTCCCTGTCTGTCTGTCCCTATGTATCCTTATATCTTTAAAACTACACAACGGATTTTAATGAGGTTTTTTTCAATAGATAGAGTGATTCAAGAGATAGGTATATCTATATATGTGTAACAAACCCGGGTCGCTAGTTCAATTTAATGATATAGATCGTTGTACTTTTAATAAAAGTCAATAAATATCAACTCTAAAAAAACCTTGACGTAGCCTCGAAATCTTGCAATTTTTACAACGTAATTACCGCAGCGCCCTCGGCGATGCACGTGCATCGTGCAATTTCCCGCTTAAACAAGTTATGAGTAAGTAATCCTTATAAGGATTTTGTTCGAGATCATGAATTGATTACTCTCGCATACATATAGTTATTGATCGAAAGAAAAAAACACTCTCAGTTTAGGAAAACCAATTTGCGCCCGATCTTGCGATGCCCCGATAACTGTATGGATTTATATGGTTAAATATAGAACTTTTTTTAAATTTTGTATCAGTAAGTTAATAAAACTTTTGTTCTACTAGAAAAGAGAGATAAATCAAGGATTCAAAAGTTATATTTACTTAAAAGTAAGTAAGTTCATATAGATCGGATGGCTAGCCCTGGTGTCAGAATTTTTTAAGCCGCCTGAAGGCCTCTGTCATGATTACTTAACTAATTATTACATATACGAGCATGCTTCACTTGCTTACGAATAACCTGACTACCTCTGTGGCTCAGTGGTTAGTGACCCTAACTTCTGGATTAAAGAGGCGTGGGTTCGATCCCCACCCAGGGCAAATATTTATGTGATGAACAAAAGTGTTTGCTCTGTGTCTGGGTGTTATTTAGTTACTATATTTACAAGTATGTATTTAAAAATAAGTATATGTAGTATATCAGTCTCTGGCAGCCATATCACAAGCTTTGCTTAGTTTGGGGTCAGAGGCCGTGTGTAAGACGTCCCAAAATATTTATTTTTATTTATTTTATAACCCTTCTTAATGTTCAACCGTAGGATATCCACAGCTGGCCATAGGCCTCCCCTACAGATCTTCATTAAGACCAGTCGGAAACTCGGATTATACCCAGTGAGCTGCTGCGGTCTTAATGAGGTGATCTGTCCGCCTTCGAGGTGAACGTCCTTAGCTGATCTTGCTGGTACGTGGTCTCCATTCGAGGACTTTTCGATCCATTCAGTCATCAGCCTTCCAGCCTATGTGGTCTGCCCACTGCCATTTCAAGAAATCCGCTTTTGAATCAGAATCAAATCAATTCATATACTACGAGATTGGCGGTAATTTAATTACTACTACACGAGCTAGACACTTACGAATTGTATTGTAAGAAAAGTAACGATTATTCCGTAGGTACTTATTTACTGGTTGATCATGTTATCATTGATCAAACTATTTATTAGCTACTTCGAGCACGAAGTGTACTCAGCATGTACTCGGATTATAAAAGCATTTTTTTAGGTTTTTGTTTTGTTTATACGTTATAACTATGATGTAAAATCTAATAGTATGACAAAAAAGTCCGCAGTCGGTAGGATTCGAACCTACGCTCCCAGAGGGAATCTGATTTCTAGTCAGACGCCTTAACCGCTCGGCCACGACTGCCATGTCTACAGTGGCGAAATTATCAGTAAGACTCATAGACGCTTCATTTCCAGTAGATAACAACATTACAGCGTAATCGCTGGATTTTTCAAAGGGGGCTTATTTCCATGATAAATATGGTTTTAGAAATGGAGACAAACTAGTTAAAGCTGTGTTATGCAACCTTTTAATTAGTTTTTTCTCTTCTGCTAGTAGGAACATAATAACAGTAAGTTAAGTAGGTGCCTGACAGTTATAACAATAATAATTTGAACGAAATATTATAAAATATTTTATATATATAGGCCGCGCCGCACAAGTTGGCGGATGTGAAGTTAGCTACAAGCTGCACAATAACCAATCAACGCGCAGCTTTATGTGAGCTTCAGTCAGGATTGGCTATTGCGCACTTCACATCCGCCAACTTGTGTGGCGCGGCCTATATAAGTATATAAAATGTTTTATAATATTTCGTTCATATTATTATTGTTATAGCTGTCAGGCACCTACTTAACTTACTGTTATTATGTACCTACTTTTATGTACCTTTATGTACCTTACTTATTATGTACCTTTTGTAATCAATATACTTTTTTGTTGTTACCTAAATTCAATTAAAAACTCATAAAGTAATTCGTTTATAATATCTCTTAATTTTACAAGATACCTAATACAAAATAACACGTATGACCTCATTTGAGTAGTTTTCACTTGTTTATGATGATGATGCTATAATTATCAATGTGCACACGCTGAGTATTACCATTATTAACAAAGATTTTGAACGTAAAGCGTTAATTTATGATAAAGACAAAGTATTTATATCTTTTTAAATACACGCTAAGTAAAATCCGTAGTGTGGTAATGAGAAAAACGCAAGTTCTGCCTATTGGGTACACGTTTTTATTTTGTGAAAATTTAAAAATTGACTGTCAATACCGTTAAAATACGCATTTTTACCGAATCATTCGCCAGCTAATTCAAAAATCGTAGTGCGGTATTCAGAGATAAAAGCGCAAGAAGGCACCTACGCATTTTATAAAAAAAAAATTATGACTGACTGGCAACACCGATAAAACACGCACTTTTATCGAATCATCCGCGAGTTATTTTGGGAATCGTAGTGCGGTAGTGAGTAAAGCGCAAGTACCGCCTATTTACTCAGCTGAGCGCGGCACTAAAACAAAACGAATGGGCCGAGAAATCCGTCTGAGGCACAAGTGCGCTTTTATGATCAGCGTGTTATTTGAATGGTCAGCACAATAATGGTTCCTTCGAAAAATAATAGGCACGATGACTAAAAAAATATCATTAGTACGTCAGATAGACTATCAAATAATATTAAACACGTATTTTTAAGGTTCCGTACCTCAAACGGAAAAAAACGGAACCCTTATAAGATCACTTTGTTGTCTGTCTGTCCGTCTGTGTGTATGTCAAGACTCTTTATCTCGGGAACGCGTAAAGATATCGAGTTGAAATTTAAACTGTATACGCATATCTATGGTTTCTTGCAGTTGTGTAAAAGAAAACTTCTCAGTTATCGAATAAAAAAGTTAGAGCAGTTTATGTCGTAAAAAACCGCATATTTCGACTCACAAAAATTAAAACCTACAGGGTACTTCTCGTTGACATAGAACTATGAAATTTGGCGAAAAGCATTGTCTTAGAGTACGCATAAAGGAATAAATCTGAAAACTGTACATTTTTATTTACATCACAAAAAAATAGGGCCTCAAAATTCACAAATATGGGTTCAAAATTCAAAGTGAGTTAATCGTATCATGTAGGGTGTCATATAAAAAAAAACTTCATTAGCACATGCTAAACAGTGTGTTTGTACGGAATCCTCGATGTGCGAGCCTGACTCGCACTTGTCCGTTTTTTTTGTCAATTAAACATAAATTGATGAAGATATAGCCCGTCAAAAGTGCCATGCAAATGTATAGACTTCTGTCGAAGAGAGGTGACGTCACGCCCCCCACTCCCAAACTTTGCCAAGGTTTCTATGTCATTTGTTGTTTGATTGATAAAGAAAAAATACGTGTCCAATATTTTTTGATAAACTAACTCACGGATTAATTATAACAATGATTTTTAAACCCAGTCATCATGCCTATTCTAGATGCATGTGAAATGATCTGAACAGCAAACTTTGCTCAGCGTAGAAATATAAATCAATATAACGTATCAGCATGTACTTACGTATTGTCATGATTAAAGAAATTCATCTCACAAGTGCACTTTTATGATGATGGTGAAATATTATGTGTAATCTTACTGTAACTGTAACAGTAATACCACTGGGTATTACAATAACTTATATTTTTATTACAGTTAGTTTATTACCTTTTATAGTACAATATGATTAATTTTATTTTTACTTTAAAAGGTCCTTGTCACTTAAAAAATTAAACCTATTCAAACTCGATTTATAATCACAGCTACAACTTTGCTCGTATCTTATACATGGCTATAAGACACTACAACCCCAATCAATGATTTGACGCTATTTTTCAACTATCCTAGTCAACAATAGCCCACGAAATAGTCATATTGCTGATCAAAAGTTGCTGATCAGTGCAGATTAACAGCGAATAATTTAAACATTTCTTTATGATTATGAGATAAGCACGTGCTGTGGAACAAGGAATTAATCACATGTGGCGAGCGTGCGTCTTTATAGCTCGTGGTGACCGTTCTATGTGGAACAATTCGGTTCATATCATTGCCAACCAATATTTGATTTTTGAGCGTGAAGTGGCTTTGGGTAGGGCACATAGCTTGAAGTAGGTACCTTAAGGAACAGCGGATGAGGAGGCAAATTACTTGGATGGAGATCGCAAGCGAAACGCAGATTTTCATTGCACGCAGATTTTCATTCACGCAGATTTTCATTCACGCAGAGCTTCATAAAAAAATCACATCGATGAATGCAGCATAGTACCTATTGAGGTACTTTACTTTACTTTACCTACACAGATCAGAGACCTCTGATCTCTGGATACGTACGTCCCTTCTCAAGGTGGGTAGACCGTAAAAACTATTGTTTTGCCAATCAGCACGTATTTATTTACCAGTTGTCAATACCACTGGTGCTCCAAAGTTGAATCGCTATCAGGAGAGGTTTTGTTTTGTACAATTTCAGCGAGGAAACATCTGATACATCGCCGCTATAAAAGTATTCTTGCAACATGGAGAAAGAAGAATAAGATTTAGATTCAGAGATATTTTTTGCACCAGCATGATCACATTGGTTGCAAGTTGATGATGAATGATTCACTTATTATTAATACTTGTTTTTAGCAATTTAAAATCTTTTTAGGTATTATAAACTTCGTTAACAATTGGGAGACTAAAAACATTAAAATACAATAGTCATTGATGCAAGATAACCATCGTATATTTTATGAAAATGTTCTGAAGAAATACATTCATGCACCTGTACAATTATGCAGGATTCAATTCACATGAATAATGCTAAAGACATCTTAATGTAAATTGAGACGAAATATAATGAAGCCGTTTCATATTTATAAAGTTATTGAAGCACTCAAATTGGGAGATTTGTAATCTTGACGAGGCCTTCCGATTCCGATGTAAACATGATGAAGGTATTATGGGCTTTATGTTTACTTACGACTTTGGCCTAAACTCCACTGAAACGAAGCGGAGGTAGGCGGAGACCTGAAGTCCATGAGAAAAAAACACTGTATTTGCAAAGATCCATACGATAGCCATCGTGTTCGCGTGTGTTGCTCCGTACATTTTGGTTAGTTCTTCCTCGTTTCCGCCAAGGGCGCTGTACCAAAACGTATAGAGCCATACGGAAATTTACGTGTAAACCTGGACTAACCCGTCTGGGAATGGAACAAAACTGGCGAGTGCCGTCGATTATGTTTCCGCCGTGAGCCGAGCGTAGCGAATCTGAGCTTTGGCTAAGCTGTGTAGCCTCACTAAATACATTTTTGTATGATTTTATCGCGAAACTCTTTGTTGGTAGATGAGCAGTTAATATTTTACTCCTATACACATATATTTCTTCTGAGCCGTGGTGTCCTAGAGGTAGTGACACCCGCCTTGCAAACGTGAGGTCGTGGGTTCAAATCCCGGTCCCGTACTAATGAGTTCTTTGGAATTTATGTACGGAATTTTACACCACTGGCTTTTCGGTGAAGGAAAACATCGTAAGGCAACCTGCATACTTCCGTAGAAGAAATTCGATGGCGTATGCGAATCCACCAACCCGCACTGGGCCAGCGTGGTGGATATGGCCCAATCACCCTTCTTGGGTAGGCCTACGTCCTGCAGTGGACTATTAAAAGGCTGATACAGTACAGTACAGTACATATATTTCTCGCTCATTTCTTTTTCCTTGTAGGAGGCTATACTACATAGATTAAGAACATCAACGCTAGTTGCAGCACCGCTTCTCCCAGCATAGCTCTGCTTTAGTGGACCCTCGGCGTTATAACCAATGTCATATTCAAATATTGTAGCCTCTTGCTCTTGAGTAGTAAACATCACGTCTAAACGACGACAACGTTGACACGTGTCCGTGTTTTATCGATTATTATCATCTATGTTCACCATTGACATGATGTGATAGATCTGCATAAAAACACTTTTATCAATCGCTTATAATCTATTTTAGTTTTTGTAATTTAGCACCTAAAGATAGATTATGCTTTATTAAATTATATTTCAGCATGTCTACGAGTAGCATGTTTTGTGATTACATTATTATTAGGTATGGTGTTAAAAATCCAAACCTTAATAATAGATTTCATCCTATATTTTATAACAATACGCGTTCAGACTAACCCTGTGCAAAACAAAATGGTTGATAGTGAACTTGTATATTGATTTTAGTAATTAAAATTTTTAAAATACTTAATTATTAATGGAGTTAAGAATATATTCCTCGTTTAGATTACAATTATAAATCCACTTGACGTAAAATGGAGACTAAATGCTCCTAAATTAGACACAAGTGAGTATATTCCTGTGTTATGTATGGACTTGTATGTCAACATCAAAAAAGTAATACAGCTTCAAATAACTTTTAAATCCTACTTCCTACTTAGTTTATTTATAGTATCTAAAGGTGACGTCCACAAGTGGTATATTATTCAGAAAAAAATTGAACCAAGATGATCCGATCATCATTTGAAAGCTTGATTTATGGGCTTCTCAAAAATATTTAATTTTAATTTTTTTATCCCTCCATTTTCGTTAAATGTGAAAAATAAATTGTATGAAAAATAATAATACAGCTTTGTATTTTTTTCTAGTTTAGCAATAATAAAGTGCTTCTATCCTTATTTTACTGGCATTTGTAGCTGATTCTTCCACATTCATCTCTTAATTTGCTAAAATTAGAAATTATAACCTACCAGTGCGCAGTGTGACCAGGTTACTTAACCAGGGTTGCTAGACATAAACTACCTATCGAGCCATAAATATATTTATTTATCCTAATAGATTCAAAATTAATTTAAAAAAAAAACGTAGGGCTCTTTTTTGTTTTTAACTGATGTAATAATGCTCAGAAAAATATGAACTTTCTCGAAATGTAACGAGTGTTGAGTTTAGAATTTTTGATTATTATTATACCAGCCTCCATACATTTTGTGGACATGTCCTTTTATGTAAGATTGCACAATTGCACATGCACAAGGCACCGACTCTGTAGTTACATACATAAGGTGCGATCATAATGATCACATTGACACCCATGACGCGAGGTGTCTACGACATGGCTCGTAGCATACAAATGGCTCCGGGACTCTACCACGGTCTCCAGTCTCTACTATACATTTCCGATTTATACTTGTCTTCTTTTTTTTATGTAGTATAGGGCTACATTACATTTGGACACCAACTCGCCTGATGAAAAGCGAAGTTGTAGCCAAAGATAGAGTATGTAGACCTGGAAGCTACCTATTCACTTTTGACTTGATGATATCCAAATTGTAATTGTCAGGAAACAATGACGGAGGCAGTAGTTCTTCTTTTCGTTTTAGTAAAGAGTTTGTTTTTAAATTAAATTAGTATTGATATTACTTTAATTCTAACTAATAAAAAGAATTGCTAATGCATTTCTGGACATAAGAAATTACAATACTGTGGTCAAATTATTCGTACTTAGTCTTGTTTGAAAAACATCCAATTAAACGAAAATGGCTGAATACTTGAAAGTGACCTCGTAATTTAAATTGGATTTGATTTCAATGAAATGAAATTCTTTAGTAGATAATTGTGTTTTTAATGTATGATGTACTCATAGATACAGTACATCTAAAACAAGGTTTTGTACCTACAAAAACTCAAACTCTAAATGTGTTCTGCGTCAATCACGCGCGTATGCGTGCAAGACATTATAGAACATATGTATCGATCGAGTATAAAAATCTTAGTACCTCCTTAGTCATTTAGAACATAGTTTAGCATACAGCTGCATCGCGGCGCAACCGCAGGAACAATACCGAAGTGTGAACTAAGCGATTTATATTTAGACGCGAGACGATTGCAGCGCCGCGCAATTCATTACATTGCGATCCGTCTACACTGTCATTTGTGAACTATATCTATATACTGTGAATACAGTACGCCAACTTCGTCTTTTTATTCTATATCTTTATAATGTAATCCTTAAATAACAGATGTCCTGTCGAAAGGGTTTATTTTATTTGGTGTATGTATTAGTAAAATATTTTAGTTTGGAGAGAGCATTAAGACAAGACCCTTTTTTCTTTTTGACAATTTACTCTTAAAAGCTGGATTTTGCTTTTTGCTGGCTATTTGGTTAGGCACTCGAAAGTCATCAAAATAAATCTATTAAGCTAGTAAATATCTTCGGAAGGTGATACACATTTACTTACTAGCTTAGATATTACATTTGTTACTTACTAGTTGCGCCCCGCGGTGTTACCCGTGTAGCCCGAAATATAAAATAGCCTATGGGTTAATTCAAGAGTTAAATTCCATACCGAATTTTATCAAAATCGTTTCATCTGTTTTGCGTGAAAGAGTAACAAACATCCATACATACTCACAAAATTTCGCTTTTATAATATTAGTAGGATATAGTATACGCGCGTGTTTTGGTTTGAAAAAAGTGTGTATGAATTTTGAATTATGTACTTCACATTCTCCATTTTTTGCCCAGGCCAATGAAAAAAAAACTGATATTTTAAAATCGCGTCACATAATAGAAAGAAAGAAAGTTTATTTATTAACAGAGTAAGGAAATCGGCACAAATTAATCGCGAAACAACATTATCGTTAGATTGTAAATGTATCAGTTGGATTAACAGCGGGCCCCCAAACTCGGCTAAGCCGATCTCTTGGTTGACCATTCCAAATTAATTGCCATGAGCTGAATTGACGCGTTATTAGACTATTATAATACCATATCAAAACTTGATCCAGGTATATATAATTAACATAAAATTTTGAAAAGTGAAATTTAGTAACATTAAACTAAACCTAGTAGATATAACAAAGATCGAGCATATTACTAAATAAAATTTTAATATACATGCTTTGCTTTGAATTAAAATTAAAAGAAAATTGTATTAAACTGAATTGGTTTTAGTGTTAAAATTATTTACTATCATGAACACAATCATAACTTAGATTAGATCATATAAATGTATTTTGCGAAGTTCATTAGCTTGAATAGTCAAAATAGAAGCTAGAGCACTGAGCTCCTCAGTACACAGTGTCACTGTCTCGGCAAATTGCCGCCTGTACCTCTCACGTTGATTTGTTACGCGACGTATACGACACATAATAAAACAATCTTATCTCGTTCGACTACTAACTGGTACCTACTGAGAGGACACTGGGTTTCCCGTTTGTTACACTTTGTTAACACATTTGTAAGGATTCAATAAGAACTCACTGGCGCTCCATCTATCCATCTCTTTACTCTATGTTTTTATTTTGAACAACGTTTATGTATGGCATTCTTTCCACAGGGTTATTCTGCATAGGGTATAGTATGTCGAAAGGGGGTGATTCAGAACATTATTATAAACAACTTTAACTAAGGGGCCAACACGGATTTTGAAAGAAAAAAGATACAAAAGCTCAACTCAACAACAGCAACAAAATAGACAAAATGTAGGAAACAGGTGTTTTTTTCCACGAATTCCGGGTTGACCCTATAACAAAGGTTGTTCATAATGATGGTCTGAATCACTCCTTTTCACGTCAGTAAATGCTACGCGAATAACCCTGTACATTTATCTATTAGCACTATATTTTTATTCAGAGTGCTGCAAATCTAGATTACCTAATACTATCCAGGTGGACCCAAACAACATATTAAAAGAGCAAGTTTACCGCAATTATTCCTATTTCAGCCTTTTCATTTGTAAGATAGGACTGGCCTATAAAGTAGAAGTGACTGACTATGACTGTTTAACAAACTGATATAAGATATATTACTGTTTAACACACTCAATAAATAAAGACGTAATAAATTTGTTGATTTGTTAATTTTTACGTAGCAACGGTTGGACAGATCAACTTGATTTTTACATTGAAATAGGCTATTTACTTTTTATCCGATAATAATAAAAGGATCCCGCTAAAATATCAAACTATAAGCATGCCGAATTTTGTTCTTTCCCAATATTACGCGGGCGATGCCGCTGGCATGTATATGTATTTTTAAAAAAAGCTACTAAATAGATATTTTGACAAAATCGAAGAAATAAGAAACTAGCAAATGATAGTCCATTCGAATATTTTCAAGTAAGTAACCATAGCTTCATTTCCCAGAAAACACTGCCGTGTCCAAGTTTCAATACTGCTTTTCAACTAGAGCTCACGCATATTGATCAGTGATTAGCATACCGAGCTAAATATAGACTCGGTCAGACAATAATACTGTGGATATAGTACGCTATTTCATGCACAATACTTGAGGCGAGTGGGCCACCGCTTCCGCTGCATGACGATATAAATAATATACCTATCAAATATAGTATTTACGTGTTTATTTTCGAATATATTGTAAGTATGTATTGCATGAGTGTATTTGGTATATTAGGTAGGTAAGAGTGACGTCGGATAGTTGTGCTAAGGTATGATCATTGGACCTAGACCTAGATAGCATCTACTGTGGGTAAATACGTTCCGTATATATAGGTCGACTTATACAACTTAGCGGCAGTGATGTTAGCTACAACCAGCGCCGCGGATGCGATAATACAATTCCCCGTGCATTTCAGCCAAATGCCGCTTGGGCTTTTGTAGTTGAGATTTCCACTTTAAATCCCGAAGCAATTTGTCGAAGTTGTAAGCAGAGCTCTACAGGGTTTTTAAGTAGATAAACTGTGTAACTTGCCACTACAAATCCCCGAACAGGTTATCGAATCAAGCAGGTTATTGTGGTCTCATACCGCTTTAATACCCAGAGCGTTTCAGTCTACGTCCCTCCATTTTCATCTATTTTAAATGATATATATGTAGGATCCGCAACCACTGGTTAGTTACGTTAATAAGTAGCAAGTGCGCCACTGAATAAAAAAAAAAGTTCAGCCAACATCGATCGTAAGAATAATTCAAAGAGGTATTAAAGGAAGAAACAAAAGTCAGTCTGGACTTCCATCTCATAATATACTAATTTAGGCGCCGATTAATATACTCTCTATTTCTGGTCGGTGAAACCAGAAGCAAATAGCTTTTGTGGATTAGGTATAAAACAAAAAATAGGTTATATTAGAACATGACAAACAACGCACAAGCTGTGCGAGCGAAGCGAGCGTGCCGCGGCAGCGGCCGTCTAAGTGCTAGAAGTGAATCGCCTTTTTAGAAAAGCCATCGTCGGCCAAACGAATTTCCACGTAATAAAATTTAATTACAATTCCATATTTTACTGAATCAAAACAAAAAACTACTTAAACTTTTAACACTTTATTTATTTTTAATTTTTTTTTTATTTATTTATTTCATTTCCTCATCATGCTTACAGCAACGCCAAAGCGCATGACGAGTCATTGGGTATTTTACAATTTTCATTCAGTATAGAGATAATATACATGTCAAAATAATCTAAATAAATGTCAAAATAATCTAAATAAATGTCAAATAATCTAAATAAATGTCAAATAATCAAAATAAATGTCAAATAATTAAAATAAATGTAAACATAATTTCAATTAAATGTCTCAAAGAATAATAAGGCAAAATGGACACAAACAAACAAAAAAAAAACGGGCAAACTAATGTCAGTAACGTTAATACAATAATAATTAATTAAAACTTAAATAATGAATACAAATTCTCACATATGAGTCATATTTTATGTTAAAGATGTCTAGATCAGAGTGGTGAGCAAGAAAGCCGTTAATCAGAGAGATAGCTTGGGCCGTAGGAGCGTGCTGAAACGTGCACGTGCGCGAGCGCGGGGCCGCGAGCAGGCGCCGCACGTGCGGCCGCCGCTCCCGCTCCGGTACGACGAGCGCAAGGCGCGATAGACTTTCCGGGTTGTCGATCTTATTGCGGAGCACCAGGTAAAAATGTACCATAATAGCGCACTTGCGCCTGAGCTCCAATGTATCGAGAGCGAGACCTACCATTCCCGCTACAAAAAGGGACGGATACAAATACGGATAGTAACCGTACTCTCTGGCATATAAAGCACGAGCGAACCGTTTCTGCACCTTCTCTACCATGAGCTTGTACTTGATTTCATGGGGGTCCCAGATAATGGAGTTGTACTCTAGCTTACTCCGCACAAACGCATAGTAAAGGGCGAGAATCGTACGTCTATCCTGAAATCGCCGCGACTGCCTCATAACGAATCCTAGAGACCTATGAGCACGAGCACACACATCCAAGATGTGGTCATTAAACGTCAACTCCACGTCCAAAGTCAAACCAAGGTCACGAATGCGATCTACGCGTTCAAGAAGGGAACCGCCTATATCATAAGTATGCACAATGGGTGCACGGGAACGAGTAAACGTGATAGACTTGCATTTAGATGCGTTGAACACGAGACAGTTCCGTACACTCCATGCAACAACACTGTCAATATCCCTCTGTAACGCCTCACAGTCTGCCTCAGTCTGTATTCCCAAAAATAGTTTCAAATCATCAGCGAACATGAGACACTTAGCCGCTTTAACGACACTTGGCAAATCATTTATCATGATAGAAAATTCGGTCGGACCGAGCGTACTGCCCTGGACCACACCAGAATAGGTCATAAATGGTTCCGAATAGTAATTTCCGAGCTGGACAAACTGCCGCCGATTTGAGAAGAGGCTCGAAAAAAATTTCAGCAAATTTGGGACGAATCCTATCTCAGAAAACTTTTTCAATAGAATGTCGTTATGGACGCGGTCGAACGCTTATTTAAAGTTTGTTTTTAAACGCTCTTGTCAAGTGTAAGACAGTAATTGAATATAGATTACTTTTTATAGTAAAATTAACTTCCATTTGATGCAAATCTTATCAAATGTTTTACTTTAATCTTTAGAACCGACCTCTATCAAACTTAGCAGGGAATTATAGTGACAAGATTCGATTAATGTTACTACAATACCCAGTTAGGTCCAAAATGCAACTCGGTCATATCGTTCTGGTTTTTAGAGTGCAAATCTCAACTACAAAAGCCGGAGCGGTACTTGGTTGAAATGCACGGGGGTTTGTAATGTCGCGCCGCGGATAGCTCAATCCTGACTGAGCGCGAGGATTGGATTATCCACAGCTTGTAGCTAACATCACAGCCGCCAAGTTGTATGATTCGACCTATATCTACGTTTATTTTATAATTTTATTTTCAATTTTTTATGTATCTTATAAATACTAATACATCTTATATATACTAGGTATGTTACTTTAAACGTGCAGACAGCTGAATTTGGCTCACATTATTCCCCCCTGTTATAATTCATATATTGTGAAAATATTAAAAAATAATAGAACTCGAAAATCACGTGTCAAACCACGAAGTGCAATAAGTCGTAATAATATTTTAGGTATTTCAGGTGCATCCGGCCACATGTTCAGAAAACCTTATCTTGGTCCGAATTTCACTATTGGTTCTTGACTCAATGATTGATAAGGCTTAAGCATACCTTATTAGCCAATGATGTGCTGACTTCGTGCACTTATAATATAATTAAGTGATTACAACTGAATGATTCGTTGAATTATGATCGAAATAAAACACCAGTCATGATTTTAAATAAGTGTGATAAATTACATCTCCTCCTGTAAATACGATTATGTACAAAAATATACCTACATTCAAATATTTCTCTAAACTATCAGCAAGTTTTAACAAAATTTAACTATTTCCGTAGCTGCGTAGCTAAACGGAAAATAAATCCAGCAATAACTGTTTCTAGCGGATTCTAAATTCATGAAAGCACACGAAAGTGTCTTATACTACCTATATGACAGATAAATGTAACACAGCCGAAAAAATAGAAACAGTGTAGTCATAAATAGTTGAAATAGAAAAGAGTATGCAAGGGGTAAACAAAGACCACCCAAGGGAAATATGCGTAGTTTGCCCTTTACACCCCTTGAATATTTAAAGCGTGCTACGTCAGTTTCACTCACTTCTGACCTTATGGCTGTACGTGGAATATACAATGTGGACTAAAGCGTTTATAGAGGCAAACTGAATAAAATTGTACAAAAAAGTTAGAAAATCGGGTGTTTTTATTTGGAGTATTGCTTTTCTACTCATTTTTAGGGTTACGTACCTCAAAAGGAAAAAACGGAACCCTTATAGGATCACTTTGTTGTCCGTCTGTCCGTCTGTGTGCATGTCAAGACTCTTTATATCGGGAACGCGTCAAGATATCGAGTTGAAATTTAAACTATATACGTAAACCCATGAACTCTTGCAGTTGTGTAAAAGAAAAGCTTCTCAGTTACCGTATAAAAAAGTTTGAGCCGCTTATGTCGTTAAAAAACGCATATTTTAACGCTCACAAAAATCAAAACCTACAGGGTACTTCCCGTTGACATAGAACTATGAAATTTGGCGAAAAGCATTGGCTCAGAGTACAAATATAGGAACATATCTGAAAATTGTACATTTTTATTTAAATCACATAAAAATAGGGCCTCAAAATTCGCAAAATATGGGTTCAAAATTCAAAGTGAGTAAATCGTATCATGTAAGTTATCATATAAAATAACTTCATTAGCACATGCTAAAACAGATTTTTAATTATTTTAACAATATGTTTGTACGGAACCCTCGATGTGCGAGCCTGACTAGCACTTGTCCGGTTTTTTTATTGTGGTATACTTTCTTGTCATTGCTTTTCATCTGATGAGACCAATGATGTCGTGATGTTAGCCTGCCATATGTACACAATGTGTTTGTCTACCGGTGTCGGAGCCTTAAGCGGTGACAACTATGGCAAATTTTGAACAACTTTTACTGTGGGGTCAACTCTGACTCCACAGTAAAAGTTGTTTGTTGTAATCACATGTGTCAAAGTGTTTTAATCACATGTTATTTTTAATCACATGTGATTGAAAATATTCCTATTTTACTTTCAGTTCCTATATCATTTTCCTACTTCACGGTTATGCTTTACCCTTGAATGCAATTTCGGCAAAAGCTAACGTTTTTTTGAAATAAAAGTGTTCATAATGAGTCTAGAGTACACAGTGTTCACTTAGAATACTTAGATAGTCCGTATTACCGTACCGTCTGTATTAGACATTTAGACACAGGCCATTTAAAATAATTATTTTACGCCAAAAATGGCATAATCTACCAAACAAAAAATGAAATAAAAATTGATCCACAATTGACGGAGTAATGGCGTAACTTAGGAACAAAAAAATAACATGTAGACGAATTGAGAACCTCCTTTTTCGAAGTCGGTTAAAAATCTCTTAGACGGCTTAATCCTTTTCATAAATAACATTTGTTACAATTGTATCTAAATGTGCAGTAATCTTGAACGTAAAGTAAGCAAATGTTATTTTTCAAATGGACAAGCGCAGGGAGACCATCTGTATTTTGTGGAAGCAATAAATTCGTCGATGGAAATGCGTCTCTACTTTGAATGTAGAGTTGGTTCGTTTCAATTATGGCATGCATAAAATATAGAGAGGTATCGTGAAAGGTTAACGAGGTTGACGTGCCCCTGACTTGCGACTCTCTACAGTAAGTACTTACTGATTCCTGGATAAGTGGCGTGGTTGTATTGTGACTTATTTTTAGACCCGAAGCAGTGGAGTGTCATAGGTATAATGTGTTTGTATTTTCTTTGTAAATTACACTAAATATTTATTCAAAACAAAGATTTGAGGTTCATTATTTTTTATTTTTTGGACATGTAATAGTCAAAAGAACCATTGAGTCTTCGGACTACTGTGAGTGCCTTGTATTCATGGTTGTTGCTTCACATTCAGACGATTTGGTGAATGATGATTATTTAAGTTATTTTTCGTTATTTACTTCTATTCTTAATACTGCTTGGTAGAGTATGTGTAAGAAGAAGAGAACCGTCGCGGCGTTATGGTGAATTAACAATAAGATTTTAATCAGCAGCCAAGGTACAGCCTATACTTGGTATACTTGGTAGACGCGAGTACTGGTGAAAACCGAATTGGTGTCTACCAAGTAACAAAACACTGCTAGTTCTAGCAATGACAGAGCAATGTTGTCAGCGTAACAAAGTAAAATGGCACACGGGCGACCTCACCTACGACATTTCACTTTTTGCACAAATTCTAGTAGGTAAATATTGTGTTAGACTAGTTTTTACCCGCGGCTTCCCCTGCATGATATTTTGATTTTTGACGCAATATCATTATAATTTATAGCCTATGTGTTATTTTGATATATAAGCTATATTATTGCAAAGTTTCATCTCAATCCGTTCAGTAGTTTTTGCGTGAAAGAGTAACAAACATCCATACATCCATCCATCCATCCATCCTGACAAACTTTCGCGTTTATAATATTAGTAGGAAGTAGGATATACGCCATCACAAAACGTGAATTGAAGAATCATGGTAATGGTGCGGGCCAGTGAGATACTCGTACTTAGATCGTTGGTCGCGGATTGGAAAAACTTTCCACGTTATACATTTGGAGCTATTTTTAGGCTTTTGATTGTTAAGTACGTTGAGTGCGAATTAAGTGCAAACACCTGTAGTCTCTGTAGATGTAGATAATGTTCTTTATCAGTTACTTTATCGTGCAGCGTTGTATTTACCTCGTACGCTATCACGATGTCGGGTCGTGATGAGCGAAGGCTGAAAATATTTGTAAATACAATGAATACTTGACAATACGCTATAGGGATGGGTTGGGCCTTGGCTTAGAAATCTCTTGTATAAAATGTTTGTGCGAATTGTTAATCAATGAAGTTATCAATACTATAAGCGACAGTACCGAATACCTACCTAAAAGTCATTTAACAGTAATTAGTTTAAAGTCCGTTCAAGGCATGTAACATCAACAGGGAATAAGAGTGAAAGAAATTAAGAAAGAGCAACCACAAATGTAGCAAAGTATTATATCTTAAGTTGTTTTTTCCACAAATGAAAAACAAGTTCAAATATTTGGGGTCAGTAATAAATAGACGATATGTCATATGATATATGATTTATAAAGTTTTGCATTTCTAAGAATTTGTCTTTGTATCAATTATCTTTAAAATGGTGAAATGTGAAACTTGTTAGGATTCTAAATCAAAACCTAAAATAATTAAACTCTGACAAATAGAATATCCACGCTTCGCTTCGCTCGGTCAACAAACCGCTTCTAGAAACGTCATCACCAAGATTGTACGTTTCTTATACCTAAGTGTTTACTGGTATTTCTAGAGCGTTGTTTGGGCTTAAATTGCGCGGATTGTAGAGTTATGTGGCTTTGTTTTGGTTGGCAATTGGCATAACCCTCGGTAACAGTGTTGCTCGGTTACGCGTTTAGCTGCAATCACCTAGAAGTGGTTGGACTAACGGTATCGTGCAATGAAAATGAAATGATTTGGTTTGGTCGCAGAATGCCTGAATATGATGAATATGTTATCAGAAATCTTTGTAAAAAGACGATTCTAAGCGCACTTCCATATGTCCGAAAAATCAAGCAAATTTTGATTTTGCCCAATTCTAAAAATGGCATTATTTGTAAGAAGAACCAATTCTACGAATCTTTATGTTTGTTTATTCACACAATTGTTTATTCTAAGAAAGACTCATTCTCCAAATGGCTAATTTTCAAAATGGCAAAATGAATTGTATAGGAATTTTATGAAAAAACATACATATTTTCTTTAACTCTACCCATCTGACTATAAAGTTTATATTCCATTGGAATCATTAGCGGTGTTCGCAGTTTTCTTTACTCAATTTATCATTACTATATTGACGTAGTTTTCGATTACAGAGCAATTATGGTCATGTATTGTGAAAGGCATCGGACGTGCCGACGTTCAGTTCAGTAACTGTAATGATAATAGTAACTATGTGCTGGTGGAAAATTGAATCACTTTCACAATAAAGATCATCACACGGTATTTTAGTTGCATTTAGGTTGCAGGTGTGCTGAAGATATTGCTTAAGAAGGCTATTCGTGTATCTAGGTACATTTCTTGGCTGATAAAGAGAAGTTGAAGTATTTCATATTAAATGGTAAGTGTCTGTGATGTCTTTAGGAAAAGTAAGTACATATAAGTTGATAACATAGATTATGAAATAAAATTAGGACACGTTATTCTAAAAAAATAAACGTATATTTTCATAAATTAACGAATAAAGAGCCATTGATAATAACTACTTGACAAGGATGTTGTAAAATGAATGAGCCAAGAGCATCGTATTTAGTCAACATGTGGGCCGAATAGGGAAAAAATGCATTTTATTTAAAATAAAATGTGGCATATTAGTAAACAGATAAAGTAGCAAAGCAGGACATTTTTAACATTTACTCTCTCTCTCTCACTATCTCTACCGTACAGATTCATTTGATTACGTTGCGGTTAACTAACAATAAGATTTTAAGGGGGCGCCTAATGCCAAAATCGACTTTTTAAAGACGTGGTGTAAAGATAACGAACATAAATATCCATATTAAAAAAATACTATAGGACAGGAAAGAACCTATAGTAGCAGAGTAATTGCGTAGAATTTTGGAAAATAAAATGGTTACCTTAGAAAAAAATTAAAACTTCGCATCATAAAAAAAAACTTTATTTTTTCAAATGCTCGAAATTATCAGCAACAACACCACATTATTTTTGACAAATTACGTAGCCAGACTAATGTTCTAGTAGAGTAATCGATTAGTTTTTTTAATATATGCTTAAATTTTGAATAAATAAATAAAATGTCACCTAAAAATGCAAGCTGGCGCTCGAACCCAAAATCATCGTGAACTGTGTCATGCGATTTTCAACTTTAATCAAAGCGGCATAGATGATAGCGGGCGGTGCAAGAAGCGAGGGTGAAATCTGTTTTTTTCATGGCATTAGGCGCACTCTTAATCGGCAGCCAAGGTACCAGGTGATGAAATAGTAGATTGTATCACATGGGAGCAAAATAATATTTTTTCGGCGAGGGCGATTTTTTGAATCCAGAGCGAAGTGAGGGATTCTTTAGTAGAATCCTGAACATAGCGATCATTCAAAGGACATCGCCCGAGCCAAAAATATATTTTGCGCCCGAGTGGTACACTCTACTTTTCATCACCTCTATGAGGAAACAAAAGGCGCCTCATATTTTACTATAATATTATTATTTAATAAAACGTAAAGTAACAACTAAATTGAAATTAAAAATGGTATCTAATAATAAAACAAATGAAAACTTATATTTACATTATTTTCATTAATTTTCTTGGCGCTCAACACTAACATTACAAATACTTCCAAATTCAAAAAGTGCGCGGCAAAGATCATTCCGTCGCACTCATTTGTTCCAAATTCAAAAAGTGCGCGGCAAAGATAATTCCGTCGCACTTATAAAGTTCCTTGTAGAAAACACCTCCTTTGGACACACTTAAAGGCGAACCAAGTACCTAGTCTTTTTCGAATAGATGTGATGAAAACAAAATTGGTGTCTACCAAGTATCAAACACTTTTAATTGTACTATCAATGTCAGAGCAGCAGGCCAATCGCACTAAAAAATTACAGCTGAACTACAATTGAACTTTAACTGAACTTCGACTTTTTGTCTATTTTCGTATCGCACTAATGATTTTGACTAAAGTTGAAACGCAACTCGATCAGAGTTGGAACGTAACCGGTGTCAAATGAACGATTGGTGTATGATGTTTAGCGCAATACCTAATTCCTTGAAGCTGAATCGAAACTTAACTACAAATTGCAACCGAACTTTAACTGAATTACAGTTGGAACGCAGCCGTTTAAAATTAACGCGATTGGCCTGCAGTGTTGTCAACGTAACAATAATAATAAGATGCCACACGGGGGACCTCATCTAAGACGCTTCTCTTTTGTACAAACTCTAGATAGACACGAGTGGACTATTATACTCACCAAAATAATTTTACGAACATACAAATCGAATCGAACGTCGAACATACAGATGATACAGATATTACAAGTCGCAATGCCAGTGGCTCTAAACTAGTGCCACAACTGGCAGCCTTGTCGCCTAAAGTGATCTCTTCCATGCAATCATGGGATGGAGAGGATTTAAGAGGAAGGCATAGAACGGGGTGTACAATAATGAGTGTGTATAGTAATAATAATAAATATTTGGGGACATCTCACACACGGTCTCTGACCCCAAATTAAGCACAGCTTGTGATATGACTGCCAGAGACTGATATACTACATATACTTAATTTTAAATACATACTTATATAGATAGTAACTAAATAACACCCAGACACAGCGCAAACACTTATGTTTGTCACATAAATATTTGCCCTGGGTGGGGATCGAACCCACGCCTCTTTGACTCAGAAGTTAGGGTCACTAACCACTGAGCCACCGAGGCAGTCAAAAACTATATAGTAACTATATGTATAAATTAATAGGTATAAACTGTATAAAGCCGTGATGGGCTAGAGGTAATGACACCCGCCTTACAATCGTGAGGTCGTGGGTTCAAATTCCCGATCCAGTACCAATAAGTACTTTGGAATTTATGTAGGCGGAATTTCACACCATCATCAGAAAACATCGTGAGGCAACCTGCATACGTCAGTAGAAGACATTCGATGGTGTATGTGAATCCACTAACCCGCACTGGCCCAGCAATCACCCTCTGTGGGCAAGCCTACGTCCTGCAGTGGACAATTAAAAAGGTTGGTACAGATAAACTGTATAATAGAATTGGTTGCCATCTATAATACTCATCTTAACCGACTTCCAAATAGGAGCAGGTACTATGTTCATCTCTATCTATTTTTTTGTGTATGTTCATCGATATTTTTGCCTATTGTGAACCGAATTAAAGAATTCTTATTTAGTTTGAAAGCTTCCGAGGTAGACCCATTTAAATTTTATAGAAATCGGCTGAGCCGTTTTTGAAAATTCAACAATAATGTAATTATTTGTAAACATAAATTTGAGCGAACTACCTATTCGTAATTTATACATGATGGAACTTGGTTTTGTCATATTTTGCGAAAAATAATTATCTGCAATATTCACATCAACAATAAGTCTGGTGGACGCGACGCGTGACCAAAATGCTGGTGTTT
Organism: Hypomecis punctinalis; assembly: GCA_949316475.1. Taxonomy (NCBI): domain Eukaryota; kingdom Metazoa; phylum Arthropoda; class Insecta; order Lepidoptera; family Geometridae; genus Hypomecis; species Hypomecis punctinalis. The sequence continues at coordinate 9,468,632 of OX438810.1, read as the reverse complement.
ATTTGGCTCAACGTATAAGCATTGCCATTCAGCGTGGCAATGCTGCCAGCATGCTGGGCACGCTGCCAACTGGCAGTGGGCTTGAGCACTTGGATTATCTTTAGACCTTCAAGGGTCTGTGGATGATCCAATTGCTTTCTATGTAGTAGTAGTGTAGTATTGTCATTATATTTTTAAAATTAAAAAAAAAAAAAAAAAAATATAAAAAAAAACAATAAGTAAACTCGTAATAAAATGCACATAATTATTTTTTCCAAAAAATAGCATGACCGACTTCGCCCGTGTACAGAATCATTACATAGTATAAAACAAAGTCGCTTTCCGCTGTCTGCCCCATGTATGCTTATATCTTTAAAGCTACGCAACGGATTTTGATGCAGTTTGTTTTAATAGATAGCCGAAGCCGGGGCGCATCGCTAGAACGCAAATATTATGCACGGATCGATGTAACATTTTTCATATTATTGTTGATTTATCAAAAATGGCTCAGCCAATTTCGATAAAATTGGACCAATTTTGAAGTATACTCTTACCAATAAAAAAATAGTTATTGAAATCGGACTACCATAAACTACTATGAAAAAAGTTATGCGTGGTTATACATAAAAAATATATATATATACGCGTCGAACCTTGTAAACCTCCTCCGGAGGTTCGTCGGTCAAAAAGTAGAGCTTACATTTTTTTCCCAATTATCATAGAACCAGACATTCCGTTACAGTCCAGCTCGAAGCCAGTATGAACAACCTCGTTATCAGTCGCGTTATCACCTCCGGTGCGCACACACCGCCAAGTGCGAGCACCTGCCCCCACCTGTCCTGGCTCAATCTTACCTACTTGTATCGATAATGGCTGATAGCCCTGATAGCTAGCTTTTCAAATATTTAGGCATTTCCGGATCTATTATCGCGCTTCGTTTGTATACTCGTATTCGTTATCGGATTAATTAAAAATAAAAGCCGTCAACAAAACACACGGTTCAATTTACTAGCTAGGTAAATATGATTTATAAATATAAATGAATAAATAAATAAATATTGTTTTTATGAAAAAATGTGATAAAATTACTTCGACGCGATTTTCGAGGCTGTTTCGCAAAGTTCAATATCTTCTAGATACCAAATAAAATCATGCCAACTCAATACCTATAGTTGGTATGAGATATTTATTTAGATAAATTGAGGTTAAACTAAAGGTACTATAAAATCCGATAAAAACGGATTCTTAGTTTGCAAGCTAATAAGGTGCCACTTTTTGTGTGATTTCTGATTAGGTTTCCAGAGAAATGATTAACATGGTGTTGATTTTTCTAGAAGTAACAACGATATAACTTTTACTTAATACTTTTCCCGACTAAATAATTCGGCAAAGATGTCTGCTGAAACATATGATGTATCTCTCTAAGTTATAAAGTTACTTAGCCGATATGTCATTTATGTATTTTATTTACTGCAGAAAAATAATAGGTAGGTAAGTACTAGATTGATTTTACTTCTATGTTATCATTCAGGTATCTATTTATCGGAACATACGCAGACTTTTGCAGGTGTGGCATAATTTGTATTGTACTTTGAACTAAATAAACAGATTTATTTTTATCAAATTACCCACATGCTTTTTGCATCGTAATCGTTAGCAACGTACACGTGGATGTAAAAATCATACTGTATTTCAACATTTTTTACCTTAGATTTTTTGGCATTGCTGAACAAATTGGTGTACTCGTAGCTATATAGGTAGACGCTAAGAGAGTACAGTATACTTCAGAATATTATAAGATTTTCCAAAACAATTTTATTTGAACACTGGCCTAAAATCTAGCAAAACAGCTTCGATACCTGATCATACTCGCATAACATTAGAGCTACGTCGATATTCAACGTAGCAACTTATCTGGTGCATTAGTCAAAATATTTTTATGCAAAATCCAGGAATTTTTCTTTGCAAAACAACATAACCATTGTGGTCTTGTAAAATGAAGAAAATAAAGCTGAATGTGTATCAAGCTCTGCATAAAAAACAGCCTTGCAACGTAGGGTTTCCATTTCAAAATAATATGATTTATGTATGCTTTCCCTAACCACTTTTTTATTTAGGAAAAGACGGTATGTCTTTTTTTCGCGTCTAATTTCTTAGGGACTACTGGTCATTTCGGAACTGGTTCGAAAATACAACGGCAAGTACTCTTGACTCTATGACTCAAGAGGAGTACTTCGAAGTCACTTTCAAAAAACACTCATAGCTACTCGATTTATGATTACTTTTCTGTACGGGCTTTTTAATAGGCCACTAATGAATATAGGTTACAAAAAACGGACTGGACCAAATATCACGCTTTCAATTTGGTGAATTCATCATTCGCTATCGAATTTCTTCTCAGGAGGCATACTAGTTTCCTTACGAACGTTTTCCGTCATTAAAAAGCCAGTGGTATGAAAATTCAGACATACTCGTAACTTCCAATTAACTCATTTGATAAGATTCGAAAATGTCCACGAACTCAAGATCGCAAAGGACTTCTAGGTCACTAAGTTAAATAATATGAAGCCATAGATCCATAAAATACCTGCTGCTTTAGTTGGCTGTACCGTGTAACGCTATTTTCCACGGATGTAAGCCACTCCACTGATAACGTGAATTACCTCCACCTGTGCCCACATACCGTGTGGTTTTGTGCGAGCAAACCGTACCGCTTATCGCTAAGTACATAAACTATGTGTTATGATTGTAACTAAGTACCCACTGGAATATTTCAACGTTTTAATCATCATTTCAGCCAATCTTCTTCTTCTAGTGCCTCTCCATTACTGAAGGTTGGCAGTCAACTTCTTGAAATTTTCTTTGTTTAGGGCAAGTGGGCAAGCCTAAACATTTGTTCGACAGTCTTATAATGCCTATCCATTCCCGGATGTTCCAAAACATCCGGGAGTGGACAGGCATTGACATGATGACATCTTCCACCTTCTACTCTTGCGCTTGTCCGGTATTTCGCCCATCATAATGGTCTGCAGGAGATCATCCGGTCATCTCGCAGGAAGCGCCCGAGGTATATAAGCGACTTTCTGCAGATTTATGGTTCTGACAAGTTTTGTATAGTTTCTTCCCTATGTTTGTAACTTTATCCGTCCGTGCGTTATTTCATCCAATACGTTGAGCCAAATAAACACCAGCATTTTGGTCAAGGGTCGCGTCCACCAGACGCCAAAAAAAAAAATTATGAAAACAAAAATGAGCTCCCAGTCCCCATGAACCCAATGTCTCAACTCCAAGCAGCTCAACGTATAAACATTGCCAGTCAGCGTGGCCATGCTGCCAGCATGCTGGGCACGCTGTCAACTGGCAGTGGGCTTGAGCATTTGGGATATCTTTATACCTTCAAAGGTTTGTGGATGTTCCAATTGCTTTTAATTTAGTAGTAGTTTAAGTATGTAGTTTTGGCTTAAGTATGTAGTTTGTATATTGTTGTACATAGTTAATAAAGAAAAAAAGCCAAAAGAGGTATGAGATCACTGTTTGACATTGGCGTCCTCTATAGATAATAGACCAGTTGAATATCTCACAGATTAAAATAAGTTTCCTGAAATATTTTTCCTCAATATGGAAAAAATATTAGGTTTCACAATTTTGGGAAGACGACAAGGTAGGAAATTTAGTAACAAAATAAATTTATTAGTTTTTGCTGACAAGAAATACCGCAAGTTTATTGCCGAGGAAAATTAATGATGGTTTTTCCATACACTATTTGAAAACGGATGCTTAAAATAAATAAATCTTAGATAAGCGCAACGGCTAAGAAATACAAAATAATATATTCTGGGTATTGCATTTTAAATTAAAAAAGTTTAAAATATAGTGTAACGCAGTAGACGCCCGTTGTAGGTATGGAGTGCGGTGTTTACGTAATCCGGTTCCGGGAAGCCCTATTGTTCTGTGAAGCTGTATTGTGTTTTTATTGGTGCCTTTTGTATTCGGTTTTATGGCTTTATGACTCGAGTTTATTTGTTTGGTGTTTACGTATTTGAAAAACAATAGGGATTCTCGAACTTTAAAGTTGTTTACTTGTTAACACAATGGCGTTTATTGAGATCGAGTAATGTTGCGAAATATCTCGTAGGTTCGAGACTGTAGGAAATAACGAATATAAATACGCCGGCCGACCTTTGGGGATCAGTTGTTGTTCGTTTACCGTTGAAGCGATAACTACTCGGGTTAGTGTGCGATACCAGTGATTGTAAAGTGACTAGCTTGTGTGAATATCAGTGCCAGTGTAAAGTGTTTGTGCGAACCAGTTTTGTCGTGTGTTTTTGTGATTTTTGTGAAGTGATTGTGTGCAATAAAGTGCAAAGTGAATAATCGGCGTTTTAACTGACTATCCAAGAACCCATCTCGTAACATTTGGTGTCAGAAGGGTGGATAATTTAAAATGCCGGTAACTCCGTACGACGACGAGACGCCACGCACAAGGAGTCAGCGCCGACAGGAGGAAGCGCGTCGACAAGAGGAGCAGGAACGCCGCCAGGAGGAGGTCGACCAACGACGCTTCGGAAACAATTCGCTGTTAATGGAAGCCAGCGAGTTCGAAGCAACCAACGACGACTCGAGGAATCCGGAAGTACCTGCTGCGGCACTTTCTGCAGAACCTACTGTAGTACCTGCTGCGGCACTTGCTGCAGCACCAGCTGTCCCTGTGGCATTTGATATGGCTGCTTTGATGTCGATGATGCAGTCCATGACGCGGCAGCTAGAAGAAACTTTGAATCGCAACAAAGAAGACCAGGCTCGTCTACTGGAAGAACAGGCTCGCCAGCTTGAAGAAAAATTGGACCGCAACAGAGAAGAACAGGCCCGACAAAAAGAAGATCTGCTTTCAAGCTTGCAGATTACTTTGGGCAAAGAGATAAAAGAGGTCAAGGTCACGGTCGATCAGCACGACGCCAGCATAAAGGAGCACAATGAAAAGATGAAGGAGCATGAATCTCGCATCTTCGAGGCGGAAACACAAATTGCTGATGTCAGGAGGACCTTGAACGTTATCAAGTCTGGAGGCGAAACCGCCGCATTTACAACCTTCTCGCAAGCCTCACAGAAGATCAAAGTGACGCCTTTCGACGGGACATCATCATGGTCAGCCTACAAAATTCAGTTTGACGCCGCCGTTCAAACCAATGGATGGAACAAGGACCAAGCCAAGAACGCCCTCATCATGAGCCTTCGTGACGAAGCCCTGAGTATTCTGGATGCCGTGGGTAAGGAAGTGACCTACGATAAATTAATGGAAACGCTGGAAAGTCGCTATGGTGATGAGCACCTGGAACGTGTGTACCGAGCGCAGTTGAAGAACAGGGTGCAACGTCGTAATGAAAATCTTCAACAGTGGGCTGTCGAGGTGGAGAAACTATTCCGGAAGGCTTATCAGTCCGCGCCATTACCCAACGACGAACATCTAGTGGAAGCGTTCGCTAACGGGATAGCTGACTTCGAAGTAAGAACTGCAGTCAAACTCGGGCATCATAAAACACTAAAGGAAGCGTTGGCTCAAGCCTTAGAAGTCGAGGCTGTACGAAATCCAGCGAAGGATATCCAACATATAAGGGAGGTAAAGGACGCATCACTTCGTACAAGGTTTGGCCCTAGATGCTACAACTGCGACGAAAGAGGCCATTTATGGCGGAATTGCCCAAAGCCACGTCGAACGAGGGAAGATCGTCCATTAGAGGAACGGGAGGAACGGCACGGTGAGACCAGACAACAGCAGGGAAACGAGTAAGCGCCAGGACCAAGGGGCGGGTGCTGGCCGGTCTAAAACAGGCCCCAAGGATTTTGATCTCACAAGCTCACGATGGAAACAGCCTGATCATCAATGGTGCCATTAACGGAACTTCTTGCAAGCTGACGTTGGATACTGGAGCTTCTCGCACTGTCATCAGTTCCCGATTGGCTAAGCGCTTTCTTCCGAACTTCGAAAGCTGCAAAACAGTTGAACTTCTGACAGCGACCGGCCAGCACATATACGTCCGAGGAGAGAAGCTGGTGGAGTTAAAGTTGGGTGAGAAAACTTTCCAACACAAAGTCATTGTGGCTGATGTAGTTGACGATTGCATTCTGGGTCTTGACTTCATGCGAGAACATCATTGTGAGATTGACGTCAACCAAGGAATCTTGAAGTGTGGAAGAGAAGAAATCTTCATGGAAGGCGCAATATCAGGAAAGGTTCATTGTCTGCAGAGAACAGTCCTTCCACCTAGATCGGAAACCATTGTGGCAGTTAGATTACCGCCGAAGTTGGGACATCAACAACGATGTGTGCTAATAGAACAATCGGAAGGTGATCAACCATGGTTAGTGGCCCGAACTTTGGTGAGGACTACTAATACTGCTGTGGTGCGTGTACTCAACACAAGTAACGAGGAACAACTCATCAAAGGAGGAACTCCGATTGGTACGTGCGAAGAAGTAGACTGGATGCGCAGATGCCACGAACAACCAAAGGAGAAATACAACTGTGCTGGGAGTTACAACGTGTCAACACTATTAGAAGATTCCCGTAAAGATCTCTCCGAAAAAGAACTTCTGATGGCGAAGAAGACGCTACAGCGCTTTACCGACATATTTGCCCTCAATGATGCTGTCAACGGGAAGACTGGCTTAGTGAAGCATACGATTAATACAGGAAACGTGCCACCGATACGACAGCGGCCAAGAAGGATACCAGTGGCTCGAGAAAAAGAAGTTGAGTCAATGATTGAAGACATGGCGCTAAATGGTGTGATAGAACCTTCATCCAGTCCGTGGTGTTCGCCAGTGGTTCTAGTTAAAAAGAAGGACGGCAGTATGCGGTTTTGTGTTGATTATCGACGACTCAACGACGTAACGAAGAAGGACAGCTACCCTTTGCCGAGGATTGATGACACGTTGGATACACTGACGGGCATGAAGTGGTTCACTACGCTGGACTTGAAGAGCGGGTACTGGCAAGTGGAAATAGACCCTAAAGATAAAGAGAAGACCGCATTTTCTACGGGAAAAGGCCTGTGGCAATTTAAAGTGATGCCGTTTGGGTTGTGCAATGCCCCTGCTACGTTCGAAAGGTTAATGGAGTTAGTTCTTGCGGGACTAATTGGTGACGCATGCCTTGTCTACTTAGACGACATCATAATTGTAGGAAAAACCATCGAAGACCACCTGCAAAACCTGGAACGAGTCCTAACAAAAATACGTGCTGCCAATCTTAAACTGAGTCCGAAGAAATGTTCCTTCTTCAAGAGGCAAGTGAATTTCTTGGGACATGTGATTTCCGAAGCTGGTGTACAGACGGATCCAGGTAAAGTCAGTGCTGTGAAGGATTGGCCTGTACCAAAAGACAAGACGGAAGTCAGAGCATTCTTGGGATTATGCTCCTATTACAGGCGATTCGTGAAGAACTTTGCTGACATCGCTAAGCCGTTGCATAGACTGACTGAGGAAAAACGGCCCTTCCTCTGGGATGAAAATTGCGACGCATCTTTTCGAGGACTAAAGGAGCGACTTTGTAATACGCCTATTCTTGGCTTTCCGGACACCGAGCACGAGTTCATCGTGGACACTGACGCCAGCAACACCGGCATTGGAGGAGTATTGTCGCTAAGAAAAGGAGACCAAGAAGTGGTGATTGCGTATTTCAGCAAATCCCTGTCCAAGCCAGAAAGGAACTACTGTGTGACAAGAAAGGAGCTACTTGCAGTGGTGAAGACATTGCGTCACTTTAGCAAATACCTGCTCGGGCGAAAATTCCATCTGAGGACCGACCACGCTGCTCTAAAGTGGCTACTGCAGTTTAAAGATCCCGAAGGCCAAGTGGCAAGATGGATTGAGCAACTACAAGAGTTTGACTTTACCACGGAACATCGCAGTGGAAAATCTCATGGCAACGCAGATGCACTGTCAAGAAGGCCATGCTCAGAGGACTGCAAGCAGTCGAAAGATCCAGTACTTGTCGGAATGCTCAAAGCTGACATCGGCGACGAATGGAAAGAAACCCTTCAGGCTGAACAAAAAGAAGACGTCGACATCAAGCCGATTCTTGAATGGATGGAATCAGATGCCCGTAAGCCTGACTGGAGTGCTACTGCTTCACTGAGTGTTACGACAAAGAGCTATTGGGCGCAATGGGATAGCCTGGTGCTTCAAGAGGGAGTGCTGTGCCGAAAATGGGAAAATGCTCGAGGAAACCAGTGCCATCTCCAAATGGTTGTACCCAGAGCAAAAGTTCCCGAAATTTTGAAGCTGTACCACGAAGGATTTTCGGGAGGACATCTGGGTGTGAAACGGACACTGTTGAAGATTCGAGAAAGGTTTTACTGGATTAACTGCAGAGATGACGTAGAAGACTGGGTACGGAAATGCACGAGCTGTGCATCAGTGAAAGGTCCGCATACCCGCAGCAGAGGAGCACTAAAGCTGTATAATGTTGGAGCACCATGGGAGCGAATCGCACTGGATGTGGCCGGACCATTTCCTGTGAGCGAAAGTGGCAACAAGTACTTCCTTGTCGTCATGGATTACTTCACCAAGTGACCGGAAGTCTTCGCAATTCCAAACCAAGAGGCATCGACGATAGCAGACAAATTGGTCCATGAAGTATTCTGTCGTTTTGGAGTACCATTGGAAATCCATAGTGACCAAGGAAGAAATTTTGAATCTCAACTGTTTCAAGAGACGTGTCGGCTAATGGGTGCACACAAAACAAGGACAACGTCATACCACCCGCAATCAGATGGAATGGTGGAGCGATTCAACCAAACTCTGGAGAGATACCTGGCAAAAGTAGTCGAAAGCAAACAACGGGATTGGGACAAGCATATCCAGCCATTTTTGCTGTCATACCGAAGTGCTGTTCATGAGAGCACCAATGTCACTCCTGCTTTTGCCAATTTTGGACGTGAATTACGGCTACCCGCCGACTTAATAACTAGTGTCCCACCGGATTCTCCACAACCCATAACTGAGTACGCCAGTGACCTCCGGAACAAGATGAACGACATCTATGAGCACATTAGAGAGTATGGCCAGCAAACATCAGAAAGAATGAAGACTAGATACGACAGAAGGACTAACAACCCTGGGTTCGAGGAAGGCTCGCTAGTATGGCTACTATTGGCTACACAACCCTATACGCAAAAAAGGGAAATCTCCAAAGCTACAAGCCAAATGGGATGGACCATACCGTGTGGTGACCAAGATCAACGACGTGACGTTCCGCATACAGAAGGGACATCGAGGTGCTCCCAAGATAGTTCATGTGGATCGATTGGCGCGATATTACGGGTGCAACGATGCTCGGGACGAGCATGTCTTAGGAGGGGGTAGTGTAACGCAGTAGACGCCCGTTGTAGGTATGGAGTGCGGTGTTTACGTAATCCGGTTCCGGGAAGCCCTATTGTTCTGTGAAGCTGTATTGTGTTTTTATTGGTGCCTTTTGTATTCGGTTTTATGGCTTTATGACTCGAGTTTATTTGTTTGGTGTTTACGTATTTGAAAAACAATAGGGATTCTCGAACTTTCAAGTTGTTTACTTGTTAACACAATGGCGTTTATTGAGATCGAGTAATGTTGCGAAATATCTCGTAGGTTCGAGACTGTAGGAAATAACGAATATAAATACGCCGGCTGACCTTTGGGGATCAGTTGTTGTTCGTTTACCGTCGAAGCGATAACTACTCGGGTTAGTGTGCGATACCAGTGATTGTAAAGTGACTAGCTTGTGTGAATATCAGTGCCAGTGTAAAGTGTTTGTGCGAACCAGTTTTGTCGTGTGTTTTTGTGATTTTTGTGAAGTGATTGTGTGCAATAAAGTGCAAAGTGAATAATCAGCGTTTTAACTGACTATCCAAGAACCCATCTCGTAACAATAGTATAGGCACTGGTTAGTTTGGTTTTGAATTCCCCGCCAAATCTTAGCTAAGTAGGTACTGCTTATATCCTAGCACTTACAACGGTATACTGCATTAAAATATACTTACTTTAAATACTATATACTTACTGCAATAACTACTAACTGCCCAATAACCTAGCGCCGACCGCCAATGGTTTGGACACGATAATGAACATATTTAGAATTTCATTTAGAATTTTACATATTTTTCAAACTGATCAGTGCTAGCGTACTAGTAGTCACTGATAAGGCTATCGCGATAAAAACTAAATTAAAAAACCATTAGCAATAATTAGTGTGACCCGGGTTTGTGTTCCATTATGGGAATTACCCTGATTTTGCATTTTGCTATGTATTTGCCGAATTAAACTTCTTGGCGGCTGTGATATTAGCTACAAGCTGAGGATAACCCAATCATGAGTGAAGCTCATATACTCTGCTCGTAACATCTGTGCGAGGATAGGTCCGATCCCGAACTCATAAGTTCTTTAGAATGTATTTTTGACTGACGAACCACCGGAGGAGGTATACAATTCGACGCGTATATTTTTTTTTAATTTATAACCACGCTTAACTTTTTACGTAGTAGTCCGATTTTAATCATTATTTTTTTATTGTAAAGAGTATACTTTGAAATTTTGATAAATCAACAATAATGTGAAAAATGTTACGTCAATCCGTGCATAATATTTGCGTTCTAGCGATGCGCCCCAACTTCGCACAGGTGTATACTATACATATAAACATTTCTCTTGAATTACTCTATCTATTAAAACAAACTGCATCAAAATCCGTTGCGTAATTTTAAAGATACAAATCATACATGGGGACAGACAGCGGAAAGTGACTTTGTTTTATACTATGTAATGATTCTGTACACGGGTGAAGTCGGTCATGCTATTTTTTGCAAAAACTAATTATCTGATCACTGACTTTTCAGTGATGGAAAACATTGTGATGTAACACCCATAATTCCATACCTCCGTGAAAATAAATGAATAGTTTAAAAAACCGGACAATTGCGAGTCAGGCTCGCACATCGAGGGTTCCGTACAAATCCAGAAGATTTCACAAAATTGGGAAGTAAATTGTTAAATTCTCTATACTATTACCATCAGCAAAAAAGTTTTTTTTTTCACTGTTCTCGTCATACATCGAAAATTACACATTGTTAAAATAATTAAAAACCTGTTTTGGCATGTGCTAATAAAGTTCTTTTATATGATACCTTACATGGTACGATTTACTCACTTTGAATTTTGAACCCATATTTTGTGAATTTTGAAGCCCTATTTTTTGTAATTGATTGTAAAAAATGTAGTTTTCAGATTTATTCCTATATGTGTACTCTGAGACAATGCTTCTCGCCAAATTTCATAGTTCTATGTTTACGGGAAGTACCCTGTAGGATTTCATTTTTGTGAGTGTCGAAATATGCGGTTTTTACGACATAAACGGCTCTAACTTTTTTAAACGATAATTGAGAAGTTTTTCTTTTACACAACTGCAAGATACCATAGATATACGTATACTGTTTAAATTTAAACTCGATATCTTTACGCGTCCCTGAGATAAAGAGTCTTGACATACATACAGACGGAGAGATAGACAACAAAGTGATCCTATAAGGGTTCCGTTTTTTCCGTTTGAGGTACGGAACCCTAAAAACAGCAGAAAAACACGCTCTCCATTTAGTTTATTACGTGGCCTCTCACGAGTGCAAACACGACTATGATACGATATTCTATTATGGAATGCCTGTGCCTATCTTCCGGCTTCATCATCAGACCTTGAAACCTAATCGTGCTCAAACTTCTTTACAAGACTTTTCTAATAAATCCAAAACAGCTATGATACGATTTTCCATCATGAAGTTCCAGTTCATATCTTCCGCTTCCATCATCAGATTAGTTCGACAGTACCATATTATTGCATTGTCATCTACATACAGCTGCCAATTTTCATTACGCTACGACCCTTGGAAGATGGTTAAATTATTTACCATTACATAGATACATATTACATACAGGTCGACCTAATAAAAGCGTGTTAAAAATCGTTGGCGCATGGCGTATGTTAACTCACCGGGCCTTTGTAAAAACAGCATTGGGCCAGAGCGTGGTGGATATAATCCAATCGCCTTGCGTGGGTAGACCTGTGTTCAGCAGTCAACTATTAAAAGACCGGAACAGCATAAAAGTCCTAAAAATATTTAATTAGTAAATATTTTTTTTTGAAGCTTCGAAAGTGTGGTGAATTTTAGAAAAAAATCTGCGCAAAATTAAGCTTGAATTAAACAGTGCTAGATAAAAGATCGCGAAAGCTGCCTGCACATGGAGGTCATATTAGGGGCTCAGGTACAAAAGGATAAAATTTCCCAAATATCTCATCAATCATAACAAAATATTAATAGCCCGGGAGGTAACCGCAAAAATAGCAACTAATTTCTAAAAGCTGAATTGTTGGTATTAGGTAGTTGTGGTGGTGTACAACAATACCCCGGTTCAGTCAGCTGAGATGCGTAGAGTTTGGGGACACCCGTTTGAATTTTCAAAAATGTTAATAAGTATCTCGCAAGTACTTCTAAAAGCTGCCAATTTTTGTATTTTTGCAAGCAGCCGATTTCGATAAAATTTAAATGGGGCCAATTTCGAAGTATACTTTTTAAAAAAGAATTACTGAAATCGGACTACTACGAAAAAAGTTATGCGTGGTTATACATTAAAAAAAATATACGTGTCGAACTGTATACCTCCTTCGGTGGTTCGTCGTTCAAAAAGAGTTACAAGATATTCATTTATTTTAAAAAAATCAAACGGGTATCCCCACCAAACGCTAAGCATCTCAGCTGACTGAATCCGGGGTATTGTTATACACCACCATTGTTGTGACTACCTAATACCAAAAAATCAGCTTTTTTAAAGTAGTTGCATTTTTTTTCGCTTACCTCCCGGGCTATAATAATAGCAATGATGTTATACATTGCACTGAGAAGGTCGCCCGCCCGCCCAGTGCAGGCACACTGCCGGCTAATCATATTAGACGCCGCTTAGTATCGATAACGCTTATCGTGTTGATTTACCGTACCTACACTAGTAAATCGATTTACTAGTATGTGCTGGGAAAAACTACAATGCGAATTTACATCGTCGTCGTCGTTTCAGTCGTATATTGCTGGACGTAGGCCTCCCCTATAGATCTCCAATAAGACCGGATTGAAACGGCTTGTATCCAGCACGATCTTGAGGCCTTTATGAGGTGATCCGTTCACCTTGTGGGTGGACATTCTACTCTCTATCGTCTCCTCTCTAGGATCTCCTCAGTTATGATTCGATCTCGCAGAGAGACTACCAGAGTATTCATCGCTATAGCTCATTGGGCTCAGTGTTATTATATACGGATTTTCAAGTTGAGATTCTAATAAATACGGCAGACTTATACCAAATATACGGCAATTTCAGATTTTCGTAGCATCTACTCTATCTAGCAGGATCCCTAACTTAGCACGAAACTCAGCTTAAAATGGCAATAACTACGCGTATTAGTCTTACGTACTTTACCTAATTACACAAGTATTACTCACAGACCACAACAAATCACTTATTCATATGCGCTCACACAACACTGCATTATGCAATGTATGATTCTTATACATGTATTTTGCAGTAGGTATATGAGTAAGTATTTAAAAAAGGCCTCTCTTGATCATAAGAAAAGATAAGGACTAGGACGACTCTAAAATACAACTGGTCCAGCGATTTTATAAAGTACAGTACAAGTCATTTTACTTTTCTGAGAAAATTTCTTTTTGTAATGATTTAAAAAATATTTTGAGGTTAACTACTGAGCCTATTTCTAAAATAAGAACCTAACTATTCACCTATTTCCGCGCTGGCAGCAACGGGCCCTGTGGCGCAATGGATAACGCGTCTGACTACGGATCAGAAGATTCCAGGTTCGAATCCTGGCAGGGTCGCGAAGCATCTTTTTGGGAACATTTTTGCTACTTTCAAATTTAGATTGTTAACTACAATTTACCTCTCTTTTTATTTAGCCGCATTGTTCGACGCTATGACGGCATTGAGCTAATGTTTGGTGAGCAAACGTTCACAATTACCAGCTATTATTAATGTTTGTTGTTTTTCAACTCAATGTCAAAGTGACAAGGTAGATAATAGCTTGTTAGTTGGTCAATATGTTCGTCAAAGTACTATGCGACTTATGGTTGGTCATATTAGAGTTCAATTTTCCGCACCAGCTGGAGCTCTTGAAGTATACTAGTACAACACGCAGCTGACCAAATATTGTAGTTGCGATAATTGACCGTGATGCAATCGTGTGATCTTTGTTGATTTCTAGCAAATTAGCAATACCTACCAAAAATACTGAATTCAGTATTTTTGGCAGCCATAAGTGTAATTGTCGCTACTGTTAAATAACTGTAAATTATTTTTAACACGCTTTTATTAGTTTCACCTGTATGTTGTTTCCTTGCTTACAAACCTTTTTGAGCTCCAATTTGACCTACATTCAGCGATCAGATTTTTTTAAAACTTTGCACATCTATCAAAGATAATGACAATGCATTTATAAAACAAAAAAAAGAAAAAAGCAATGAAATTGATATTCATCAATTGCATTGCTTAGCGTGTTTTTAGTTTTTTTTTACTTATTAGAGTAGAGAGACTAAATAGTGGTATAAATCGATTAGAGGTAATTTTCAGGATATGTGTCCGTTATTACCATACCTATTAGGTACATATTACAGTTGTAACTGTTCTTTTAATGCAGCAGAAGCATTTAGTGATAATCTAATTTTATAAGTGGGTAGGTATGTATAATTGGAAAGGACAAGGTAGAGGTACTTAAATCATAGTAATAAAATTTTCATATTGCATATTCATACATCTTTTATTTTCTGTTTCATTTTGTTCTATCTGCATACTTATTAAAAATCAGTGCAAAGTTAAAAACTAAATAAAAAGGAAATGATTGGTTATTGTGAAATGCACTTAGGTGTTGAAATTTTGTGACTTAGGTAATAGTATTTAGCTGCTCGAGGCATGCACAATGTCGCTACTCGTCCATCAAAGCTCAACTGCCGTAGATTCGAAACTGACCAAAACATTTCATTATGCTAATGAAACATCTAAATCTTCGACAGGAGCTCAGTAAAGATAAAAGTTCAGTTAACAATGCGCACCAAATCACTCACATTCTAACAACGTCTTTCTCTACCATCGCATCCTTCCAAAACTAAAACTATAACAGTCTATTCAAATTATAATACAATTTAATAAGTAATATAAGATAGTTAAAGCATCTTCACCTTATAATCGAAATAAAATCATAAAAGGTCTAAACTCATAATTAAATTTCCAATATTTTTCATTTTACATACATTATTTACAGAAAGTTGTGTGCTTGTGCCGAACGCAAACAATAAGTTATTTTAAAATAATCACGTTTAGCACAAACAAATAATATTCTCATAAATCTAATAGCAACAAAATCGCCATGCAAAATCACACTCAATTTCTTTTCTTAAAATAATAAAATTAAATAATGCAAACCAACTTTGAATCGGTTCACTTCTTTGACATAAATGGAAGCATCGTTTTATACTAAACATCTAAGATTTAAATTGCTGTGACATAAGAAATTATGGGAGAAAATGCCTTTGAAAATTGAAAACAATACAATGACTTTTACCAGATGGGTCGTTATTACATATTTATGTTGTCACAAATCACTCGACGGACTTATATTTACAAAAACCTGGATTTACACTAACGTGACTAAAACTATCTAGTAAAGCTTTTTACACAAATATAATAACAAAACAGGCCTCCGCCGCGTTAGCGGCTGGGCTCCTTGCATTGCAATGCTAGTCTTCTGTGTAATGCCACAAATACATTAGGTTATTGATCGTAACGAGATCGTAGTTAGGATATCATCGCTCGGATGACGTTCACTGGAACTGGTGGTGGAGAGACCCGGCCGAGCCGGGCCCCGACGTAGCCTCCCGTCGCGCGGCCGCGCCGCTCTCCGAGGTATTCACATTTACCATAAATTAATCAATGTCTCTTAGCCTATATACACTTAGCACGAGGGCCTGTCCGGCTGGTTCTGCTTCTCTGGCGTCTGTAACAAAAGAGAACATCGATAAGCATAATGACAAAAGAATTAGAGCGGTACACGAGAGATTAACATTGGATTCGTCACGAGAACAGAAGGTGAGATCATTTAACTAGTGGGTAAGGGCATGGCTACCAATCAGTGCACAGATGCGCACGCACATGTTCCCCTAGCTGACGCACCTACGCATATGACTGCTGATAAGTCAAAGATTAAGCCAGCATGTTCATTTGAGCTATAAACGATTTTTATTTATTATGTCCAATAAAGTCGTCTCCCTCTCCATTTGGCTGTTATTAGTGATTGCGACAAATAGTATATCGGGTGGCACATGCGCATCCCGCCCGCGTCCGGCCATCTGTCACCGCATATGCGCTCTGTTTCAACACTGTTTTAATTCATTAGCCCGTACAATGGGCCAGTTATTTTACAACCCTCATTTTACCAGCGGGAGTCGTGTTATGGCATTTATAATAATTGCGCGGCTCACGAGGCACGGCACCAGAGACGTCACCCAGGGCTTCAGTAGCTGTTTCAGTGGTGCGTTCTGAGTATGAGCGAGTGTAGGATTACCGCTTCCCGTCCGTGCATCCGCGCCGCAGCTGAGCGGCCGCACGTGGCCACACCCTATTTACGGACACATACCGAAGGGAGAGCACACATGTCCCGAACGGATCGGGACTTTGCGAGAGCGCACACGTGAAATCCCTTTATGAGAGGAGCATTGTCGGTCGGATAATGAATAGTACGTTCTGTGTTCATCGCATTTATTTAGCTATCCGGCCACCGGCACCGTCACGTGTGTTCACACGCAGCTGTGAGCGACCGTTACCCGCACAATGCCCTCGATCGATCCGTCGTCGATGGAATCCGAGCGATCGGCGAAATCGCTGCACGTGTGCTGAGGTTCTCCAATACATTTCGCGGCGGTGCTGCATTGTCTGCTCGCGGTCCGCCTCGAGGTTTATCGCTTCAGAGAAACGTAAAGGTGCTCGTAAAACTTTCACGTGCGCGATTTATGCGAGAGGTGCGCGGAGACAAAGATATTCAGAGGAGCGGGTGGCGGCGAGGCGTGGGCGCGGACACCTGGCGGCTCGTTAGTGTCGCCTGTCGGATGGACGCCGCGCGTAGGCGCTAAGCTGCGCCCGCGCCGTGCCGCTATCTCACCATCTACCACGAACGCTCATAATTGATTCCCGAGGGGTGGCCAATTGATTCTAAAAGAAACATGCGGGCCAGTAATTGAACTAACTAATATTGACGGTCGTAACTGAACAATCTAAGATTATCCATACATACACGGAAAAGAAACAAATGGCATCGCTTGTTAATCGAGTGTCAATGAATCAGGAGATATGATTATGAATGGGAAGGGGAACCCTTTATGCTATAAACGTAGGGGTGCCGCCGCAATGGATTACACGCCTAACAATGGTACTTAACAGCTTATTACGGTTCGAGTGAAAAGTCAAATAACCAAAAAACTGAACAGGTTGTCATGAAACGAAACTGTACAAATATGCTTACAGCGTAGCGATCAATTCAGTAATAGGTATAAGCGAGTAAGGAAAGTTTAATGAAAGTAAGTCAAGCAACGAAAACGGAATCAGGTATCGATCTCACGGCCCCGGCAGCGCAGCGCCCGGGGCCCGCAGCTGCGAGCAACAATTACTGTCGCAGCGTGGCTTATGCTCGTGACGGAGGCTGCGGTGAGCGATGCCCCGAGAGATACCGCCTCGTGAAATGCCGCCTCACGACCGCACGATGTTACATCGAATACCTGCACGATCGCCAAGAGCACTCTCTTTTTCAAATTATTACGAGCTTCACCATTAACCTGCCTGCGCAATCTGCCATTCGAAAAGATCAACCACAAACGTAAATTACGACACAAACAAACTCAAACCAAATAGAACTTTTGCTAGAGAATATGCGACTAATGTCCTTGCGAGAACAAATCGCGAATCCGCATTTTGTATTCAGGAATGCCGCCCGATTAGTCGACATTCCGGTGCGGCAGTAGCCGTGTTAGTAAATATCGGCGGATAGCGAGATATCGCCCGCGCCGGCGCCTGCGGCTAATTAACTAGATCTCCTGTTTCTTTAATCGTTTACCAATTTTAGCAGAATATTAACTTGCTGTTCTGATCATATATCTTAACTATTGATGATTGATTGTAACGACGATTCTTTTAAAGTACCTATAAGCGGTCATAGCAACACGGATGGGTGATGATCGTGGAAGATTTATGAAAACAAGACACTGATGCAACCGCCGGGACACGAGATGGCTTTGTGTCTTAATTTAAACTTTTAACATCTGCACATTACGCTACGGCGCAGTCACGTTGTTGTAAATTCAACACGGGCAGCTTGCGTCTCCTAAATCACGCTTGTTTTGAACATTTCCCTCTGTTCCAACAACTGGCAGTGATTAAAATTTACGTGGCGCGACCAAGTATTAACGAGCGCGCATTGCGCGTTGGGCTCGTAATCGCAGGCGCATGAATAAATCCTGCACGATGCACCTGCCGCCGCCGTCGTGGCCGACCAACACCAATATACACAATTTTCGAATTCCAAACTTTGTGAATGCTATTTTTTCGAACGACCTACATCGCCATGATGAAATGGCAATCACACAGGTGTAAGTCGGAATGCTAAACGAGGTAAGATAAATATGTGTTGAATATTCAGATTGTGTGTCAGTACACGGTCGTTTGCGCGGCGCCGGCGCAGGTGGCCGCCCGTCAAGGCTGAAACTCAAAACAGCAGTCACGCATGCGTGACCAGCGGTTTGCTGTGCTGCCTATTTACCTAATCTATGATTGTAAGATGACAATGGCTGCAATATAGCTGACGTGACTATAGCTAATAGACAATAAACGATTTCGAAAGATACTGTGGAAACCAGCGGAGGTTGTGAGTTTAGAGGTGTTATAAATCAACAAGTAATTACTGTACTCGACGTAAAGCGCTTACCATACTAATACGTACAAGGTGCTCTTCGAATTGGAAAATATAGAGCTTGGTAATTTGTTTACCGAGCGATGCGTAGGTATGTCGCCACGTGTTGTGAAACCAAGCATCTCTGCTTTTACCTTCCCGCTTGCGAAACGCGCAGGTGCGCGCCGCAAAAACACGAACTGCGATTTCATTTACTTTTTATGCAATAGTAGCTACCTACTATCTCTACTTCGGCTCGAGCTGCGTTAGCTGGTTTATTTGCGTTATAAATAAGACATTTATAGTTGATGATACTGAATCATTTGCGTTCACATAAAATTTTCATAAAATCAAGGATTACCTATAATTGAAACTTTCTCATTATTGTAAGGTTCATGTTATTTGAAAATTAAAGCTTTAAATCTATATCTATCGGGGTTTCTTTCAGTTTTATGTAAAACAAGAGTGATCAAGCTCCCCTCGGGACAAAAGTATTCAAGTTTTCTTGAATATACTGCCAAGTAAACATTATGAAAAAGTGAACTAATGGAAATATGTACCAAATTTTATAAGAGATTACAATTGTTTCCGGAATCAGAATTTTACTAATTCAATACAATAAACAAATTAACATACAAGAAAAATTTGTACCTAGCAAAGTTAATTTTAATCTACTTTTTCCCATTTGTACCGGCGATCTAATGTATTAATTATTTTATCTATTATTAGTTTTGCACTGATTGGTGAGCGGAGCGTGCTAAATGTGATTTATAGAAATAAATTCTTAGAGTTATTCGACTTAAAATATGCGATAGTTAGACCGCAGTGTGGAGTCAAAGATGAATTGTAGAGACCAAAGGACGAAATGTAGTGAATGGTAAATAGACTTTAAAGGCCTTGACCAAGGTAAAAAGAGGAAAAGAGAGACTCACCGTTTGGTTTCTGTGTTCGTGCGCAGAAGGAGATGTGCGGAGGATGGTGTTGGGCTGCGTCCGCGGGCCGAGCGGGCGGCGCGGGTGGCGCGGGCTCGGCGCCGCGGCGCTTGGAGGCGCCGCCAGAGCGCCTTCCGCATCGAACTGATCCATGGCAGGATGGTTCTCCAACGCCGACTGCAGGTCACAGATGTAGTCGATCACGTGCTGGATCACCTCCAGCTTCGAGATCTTCCTGTTCTTCGGCATGAATGGCACCAAATCTTGCAGCTTCGACAAATACATCTGGATTTCTGCGTTCTCTCCATCCCGGTGCCTCTGCACCCGTCCTGCGGCGATCGCCGGGACCGAAGCGCCGGTCGCGCACACTGCCGTTATCGCTTTCATTGTGAATGACACTAAACACGAGCACTGGGTTGCGGTGAATCGCGCGCGTGCGTGCACTGCGGATCGCAAGCGAGGAATGAGGAGATGCGCGGCACGGTGTGGTATTTATGGTGTCTGGTGGGGCGCGGGGCGGGTCCCGGCGGCCCAATGGGCGCGCGGGGCGGGGGCGCGAAGCCTGATTTTCCCCATGGCGGCGGCGGCGCGGTGGGCGCCTCGTCTGCCTGCGCTGGGCGGCCCTGAATAAGGCCGTTGCGCTCGTGACATGCACTTTGTCCTCTGTATTCTTGTTTATTTCTGGGTCCGTAAATTATTTTCTTGTTATTAATTCCTCAGCACACCTGTTTGTCAGCATTCCGCTCTGGTTGTATTTGAAAGAAAATTATTGTATTCAGAATAGACAGCAGTGTTGGTATTGACCAGGAACGAGCCAGGAACATACAATAAGGCTCTCACATATAATTTGCGGTGCAAAATAGCTGTAGCGGTAAAATTGCCTTTTTATGCGCGATTGTTATTTACCATACTATTTGTATATTTTTCTGCAAAGTCAATAAACTATCGTTATCTAGGTAAGTAGAGAGATTACTGTAGAGATGATAATTAGAGATCTAAAAAAATCTAAGGCTAAATATTTTAGTTCACTACATCAAATAACATTCATACAATTTAAAATAAGGACTAAAATACAAAATAATCGTCACCCAGTAGGCTATATAGCCGCCGGGGGGTGAGAAGGGCGAGTGGGGTGGGGGGAGGGGAACAATGGTCCGACGTGAAGGCATCCACTTGTCGCGCTCTCACGGGTCGGAGGCTGCGAGAAAAAACGTAACAGGTACCTCAATATGAAATAGATTGTGAAAAAATATCAACATTGCGTACAGCGTAGAGTACGCTGAATTCGATTTAACGTTCAACTACTTACGTACACTATCTCTATAGGTGATATGGGTGGCTCTTTTTTTTTTTTACAAAATCAGCCGGTTCAGCTTATACTTTAAAGTATTTCAATAACTATCATGATGTCTAATCACATATTTAGCTCTATCTACTCTTACTATAATAACGCATCAATTTAGTTTATTATTCATAATCTACTTTGATAGGTATAAAAATAGATTATAAAACAATAACATAATAACGTAGAGTAAGTACTTTTAATTCGAATCAGAAGGCTTTGAAAGAAGCGAAGTAGGGTACAAACTTATATAAGCTTTTGTAAAAGACACTAAGAATGATTAAAATGTAATAATTGTTAGTTGTTTTAATACATTAGTTTTCTTTTTTTTTTAATCGATTAAAATTTTGTTTTTGAAATCCAATGCTCGTTGTGTACCTAATGTAAAAGTAGGAATTTTGGAATCTCTCTAACCAACATTTAATTACAACGATTACGTAAATTAACAATGATTGTTTTTAGATCCGGACTTCATTTAATACTTAGATTTAAAATTAAAATTAAATGACAACCGTTTAATATAAATGATTTCCTAATAAAGGTCTGAAATACCTTTGCGGCCACACAAAGAGGTCCAATTCGTAATAATAATGAGCCCGTAAAAAACTGCGCAAAAAGTTTCAAGTCACCTTGAGTTTGGGAGTAAAGAACTCAGGTAGCGAATTGCTTCATTTGGAGATATTTGGACCAAGATTTTTTACTAAATCACATTAATTCTAAATATTTTCTAAAAACTACGGGAAAAAATTTCATGCCCATGGTCCTACTAATATTGCAGTGACATATTTTCAGGATTTTAGCAACATTTTGTCCGTATTTGTTCTTGAAGTACAACAGAATCAAATGTATTAACAAAATATCAACATTTACTTACTTATTTTTTAGTCTCAAAAATGACAAAACGAAAAGACAAAAGTGACAGCTGTCACTTTGACACGTGTCATGCAACTAGTATAAGTACTAGAACATGACAGATTTCGCTATTACAGCTGTCACTTTGACGTCTGTCATTTTTGAAACTAAAACAATTAAGTAAATGTTAATATTTGTTAAAACATTTGATTTTCTTTGAATTCAAGATCAATTACGGGAAAAATGGGGTTAAATATGTCACTGCAATATTAGTAGGACCACGGGCACGAAATTTTTTCTCGTAGTCCTACTAGAGTGCTTGGTAGGGACTAGTAGTACATCTGGTAGGATCATACGCAAGAAACGAAAATTGGTTGTATGTTCTATCGGAATCTCTCAACTATTTATGAATATTAAATATTTCTTGACAAAATTCTATAATAATAATGATGAATACTATAGTATTTCATAGTTGCATTTATTCTGTAGCTTAGTAAGAGATGCAGGATAGTTTGACTCTCGGTTGGAGGTCTCTACCTCTGTACGAAACCTCTAAAGCCGAAGCAGGGTCTGCCTTGTACTTAATTAAATATTATATATACCTAATTTATCAGACTCTAGATTCCCTGACGTTGATATATCTAATCAATACACATAATCAGTTACATTTCAATGTCTTTATCAAACAATTTTAACTTTATTTGCTCTTCCCACAAGAATATACCAATTTCAAAAAAGGCACGTTTAATTTACTGACCATTTCCGCGTCAATACGTGTGTTCATGGCTACCTGAGAAATTAAATTTACGGCCGCAATTTTGTTTTACCTGTAAGGTATTGTGTCCTCACGTAGAGGTCTATTGTTCGCCTTGTCTGATGTTGTATCACAAGCACCTTGCTGTGCAATTGACAGAATATTGTCTTAAACGGACAGGTACCCTCCCTTTGTCATATTTGAAGGCAAATTAAAGAGTCAAGACGTGAAAAAACGTTGAGCGGCGCATAAATGCTTTAACGGCCTTTTAGTTGTGCTATAGCTACGATAATCACGTTGGCACGTTTGCAAGTTTAAGCAAATAATCATTGTAGGTATATAAAAAAAACATATGTGACATATCTCAAGCTTAACACGTATAATATACCTATCGTATACTCGTTACGTATATATGTTACTTACCTGTACCTACCTTTTGTACAACGTAAGAGATAACGGGACTGTTACATAGTTGTGTAATTATTTCCGATATAATACGTCAAATTAAAAGACTTAAAAACGAAATATAAAGAACAATTATTATCTTATGATAAATTAAATATTAATGCCACTGTTATGTTTTAGAAATACATCTTTAGTGATATTTAGGGTTCCGTACTGCAAAAGGAAAAAAATGGAACCCTTATAGTATCACTTTGTTTATCATCAGTAAGTGAAAATGCGCGTGTGAGATAGAATTTGGCTTCTACAAGGCCCTTAAGCGACGTATAAACGCTTTAAGAAACTTTAAGATGACAGTAAGGTGTTTTTATGACGCGTCGACTTTAGGCCGGACGCAAAAAATACGTCAACTCATTTTGTCTCGCGCAGGTGTAATAAATAAACGCTTTCTTGAAGACAGCCTTTTAAATATTGAAGTGTGAAATTGGTAAGAGCAAATAAGACGTCGTAATTACAACTCTTGGCATGTTTCCTGTTAGTTTGTTGTCTAAAGACAATGATTATTTTTCGTGAGAAACGCAGGTTGAATTACTATACCTACCTGAATACCTATTAGAACGCTTGATTAGTGTTGTGAAAAGACTTGTATTAATAGATTTAATTTTCCTGTAAATGACGTTTACCAGTGCCGTTGACATTGAATTGTAACCAAATTATAACAAAAAGATGAATAAAATTATTTTTCTTCATCTTAATATTTAAATGCCTATATTGAGACCTCGTATAAATTACTTTGCTAGTCTTCACCAACAAAATTGATTACAATTTTTATTCTGATTTGAATCGTAGTCTAGTCTATTTGAAGAGCACTTTGAAGTCAGCTAGTCAGCCAGCGTTCTCATTAAGGTATTTGTGTAAAACTCAGGAGGGTTGAATACTTTACCCTCTTTGCCCCCTCTGTAGATTAGAGTACAGTCGATACGCGTGTCGTGGGAGTGCCGGGCGCGTGCCGCTCCCATCGCGTGAGGCCCCGGCCCTGCCTTGATCCGGCCCTGACTGATCAACGCTATCGTGACGATATTACACTCTTTGTGTAAAAGCGGTTAAGTAACGCGTAACCCCAAGCATAGTGCGAGCTTAATAAGCCCCTTGTCTGAGTTATCAAAACATGTCGTTAAATAGGAATTAGATTACATACCTATATTTATGGTAACAAATATGTATTAAAACAATGATAAAGAATTATAATTAAGTATTAGGGAAAATTGAAGCCGTGGTGGCCTAGAGGAAGTGATACCCGCCTTGCAATCGTGAGGTCGTGGGTTCAAATCTCGGTCCCATACCAATAAGTTCTTTGGAATTTATGTACGGAATTTCACACCGCCGGCTTTTCGGTGAAGGAAAACATCGTGAGGCAATCTGCATACGTCCGTAGAAGAAATTCGATAGCGTCTGCGAATCCACTAACCCGCACTGGGCTAGCGTGGTGGATATGGCCCAATCACCCTTCGCGGGTAGGCCTAAGTCCTGCAGTGGACTATTAAAGGCTTATACAGTACATTAGATAATTTGTTAATTTGTATAAATTATTTATTACCTAACCTAAAACAACGATGCCCAAATAGTGTGATAGACCTCACATGTAATGGAAGCAAACGAAAGTCGTATTACGAATTGAAAATTGGTAATAATTAATTATCAGAAATTCAGAAACTTCTTCTTGGAAACAGTAGTTTGAAGGTTGAGATTCAAAATTACAAGATTTTTGATCCTGTATATTGTGTTTCAGCGCTACTCATTGAAGTTGTGGTGACCTAGCACATCCGATATATCGTTCCTGATTAATATTGACTGCCGTAATACAACACCACAGCCAGAAGGCACAAACAAGCGATATTGGCTCGCCGTTATTGCATGTGCACGTATTGACAGAGCAAACTTACGTCCCTCCAAAGTCCAATCCCACGGGAGGGCGCGAGAAATCCCATAATTCGTGGGATTCGATCGTGCAGGTGCGGGTTCATTACGCGCTTTCCGACACGTGGCGGCGCGTGCGACGCTATCGACTTGCTATTGTGGGCTCAATGTCCCACGCACTTACTATTTCACATGAGAATATGCCACTTAATCAGAGGTGGGGTATGTATGAGAAGTATATAGATAGAGAACTAGCTTTTTTATTTTACACACCTTAATTAATTGCGAGTATTGTAAATATCGAAGGGAAATTTTAATGCTGATGGAGATTGACTGAGTGCTTACTTAATCTCGTTACGAATTTGAAAGAGATGTAAGTGGTCATTACAAACTTGATGCAAAAGCCAAAATCGATGGCCAAAAGTTCAGTTTTGAATTATACATGTACTTAACGTAGATTCAGTATGATTCAGTACCTACTCTGGTTACACGTTGCTTATTTAAAAACTTTAACATCAGAACGCGGTAAGGCTGTAACTTACGTTATTATTTTTCTGCAAATCTTATCGCTGAGATGGATACTTAATTACAACCAATCCCTTGTTTTGATATCAGATATTATAATGCTATAGGATCTTCCAATGAATAATAATTAAGTACCTGCCTCGCTGTACTGGTCAAAAATCACTCATTAAGGAACTGACCCATGACCTCGCCGCCCAAAATAAGGCTCTCACGGCTCTCGGTTCACACAGGAACATGCTTCACGGACTCTCATGTGAATGCTTTTAACTTTAAACCAAATTATGCCGTTTACTTTGGGAATACCATCGCGTTCTCACGTCCACCTCCGCATGCCTTTGTAATTCTACACTTATTGTACTGTTAAGAACATCCAAATTGTACGTTATTACAGCTCCATGAATGTCCGATCACGGTGTTGGTTTAAATTATGTATATCGATATCGTTTCAATCACTATCATTCGATACCTTTTTAAAAGCGCCATCATGGATCCGACCAGGACTTTAATTAAGCGTTTCCTATGCATTTTAAAGTCAATAGGAACGGAAAATAGTCATTGCTTTTATATGGCCGCTAATTTACTTAGTAGACTCACAAGGACGTACCGTTAGTTGGCTGGTGAATAGTCGGTAGTGCTTTTTATGTAAATGGAGGTATAATTAGCTCATTTGTCTTCCTCCGTTGTTTGCTGTGCAGGTGGATGGAGATGGCTGACGAGATCATTTGCAACTCAAAGATACCGGTGCAATTAATGTGTGCAAGTTTATCTATCATGAATGACAGTTAAATGAGTACCGACAGGTTTACTTACATATTCAAATAGTAAAGGGTTAATACCGTTGGATGCAAGTCGCTTTCAACATGTTGTTTTGAAAGGTATATATATTCCAACGAATTAGCAAGTGACAATGAGCAAGGCACATAGCACAGAATTGATAGCCGATGAAAATATCAAATTGAGTCTATAAATATGTATAGATTTATATAGACCGGAGGCTTAACTCTAATCTCAGAGTTTTATAAGCTGCCTGAAAAGTTCATGTAGTCCAAGTCTAGAGCTGTGATTGCTTTAAACATAACTATACAGATTTAGGCACGTTTTTTACTCTATATATTATGTATAGCTCATATCGCATTGTAAATACGCACAGTCACACACCCCCGGAGTGAAGCGCGTGTTCAATCACCGTCCGTAATTATCCCGACCTGTGACCTCCGAGGCCGGACCTCTTCCCACGCCGCCGCTCACACGAGAACCTGAGCCTCCGATGAGAACCGCCGCTTCCCGTCTGAACCCTAGCTCGCCGAAACATTCAGAATTTATAACAATTAAGAGCCAATTGGAATTTCTTTAGTTGAGATTTCAAAGGTGAATTCCTCTCTTTCTTAGTCCTTAAAAACCAGAGTTAGACTTCAAACGTTAATTCTTATCCTTCTCAATTCATTAAAATTATATTATGCTCACAGTTAGTTAATTGTAACAACACACGGTACACGCAATAGTATGAACTATGCACAGTTCACTATTATACATACATTCTATAAACTGTATGTAACTTTAGAGAGAAAATCATCTCGTGTTTATTTTACTCCATTTTATTTTACTCCTTTTAAATGTATTTTCGGTTATCTACATGCTTTTGATTTATTTATTTTGTAACTAGGATTAAATGGTAAGATAATAATTTTATCTAAAACAGCTAGATAGGACAAAATGAGACGCAGTTTTTATTTGCCTGCTGTTATTGTGTAATTTTTATAATTGGGGTGTCGTTGAAGTCTTTTGTACCCAATTGAGGTCTACGAATGCTCTACGGTCTACAAAACAGTAATTAACCCTCTGTATCATACTTTATACTTAACTTGTACTTTGGATTTTGACTTTTGGTATTTTTTCTGTGGTTATTAGCGTAAGCGTTTGATGACAGCTTACCTAATCTCGAATAATTGGCATTGGACACCAAAAAGCTCGGGAAAAAATTTAGTTTGTTTATAAAATACTAATTGATTATAATTTTTATATAGTTGAGCTGTTGGATAAACAGCGTTGATGTTTTTCCTAGAAGTGATTCCATAGCGTCGTGACTGAAGAAATCAAGGTATAATTTGTAAGATTGTGGGACCCCGTGAGTGTAGGAGTTTCTGTGTGAACTAACAAAACCGTGAGAGCCTAATTTCGGTGGGAGGTCATGGGTCGGCGCATTAATAGGAATCTTAAAAAATGCTTGGAATTTAAATTGTAATATTATTAACGGGTTGAGTCTCGTAGTAGCCAGATAGAACAAAAATAATCGGGTCGTATCACTCTAAGTGCGAAGCCATAGATATTTCGTTTGCACTATTACTATAGAGGCTTTGTATTCTTCATACTTTTATTCAAACACGGAAGGATACATTATATCATACGATGTCTTATATCCATCGACTTGGCGTTTTTTCTGTTGATGCTTGTATCAAAGATTATTATGTATGCTTGTATCATAGAAAGTCGATATTTTTGGATGCTAAAATCACTCAAGCAGTCGTCTTTAACATTAGCTTCTACATTTAAATAACTGGATTTGACTATGTCGTTATACTCATCACATTGGTTTTAAATTGATCATTTTGGTAACTATCATTCGACTCAATCCTCCACGGCTGTCTAGCTTAACAACCCTGTTCTAGAGATTAATAACATGGCTCCCAAACGCGGGGGTTTTAATTCGCAATAAGCGTAAAAGGCATTTAATAATGCAGACGTCCGTCCACGTGCGAGCTCGATGAACAAATACCTAGCAATCGGAGTAATGAAGGCGAGAGGGGGTGGAGAGGGGAGGTCACGTGCCTGTCACGTGACAGTTTTACATTAGTTTTCGGGGATAGGGTGCATTACATTAGACTTACGAAATACATTTTTATTATTAAAATATTACATTTTGTATTAAAGGTAGTAAGTAAAGATATTAGTTTATAGCTACGTGAAACATTTATTAGACTTTAAATATTAATACATTTTGTGTTAGCGTCGTTACTGAACTGATTTTGACTGACTATTATGACAAATCTTGGCTGGATAATAAGCCCGATTATAGAGGCGCCAGCGTAATTATATTAGCTAAATAGCATAGTACCGTTTCTTTTTAACTGCAGTAAGCAAGTAGGTAAGGCTTAATTAAAATTAAAAACAGAAGCTTTTAGTCATCGATGATAATTATTTTAGCAGCTGCTGGTATTTTAATAGTAGTAGGTACAATAAAAATCTTAATTAACGTTTGAATAAATCTAATAATTGTAACAAATAATCGTGGGATATTTTCTATACAGTTTCAAAGAGGGAAACTAAAAGGCCAACAATAGCAATGTCAAAATGTTACTCCCACAGATTTATAACAAAGTGTGTGGATTTTCCCACAATCAGCGTCGAAATGGATGCGGGGATCAGAGCACGGGGTCGGCCCGCGAAGCTGGCGGTACTCCCCGCGATCTGACCGCCAGAATATCAAGACCTATCAGATTCATTGTGATACTAATTATTAGAAAAGATATGATAAAATTGGTTAAAGTCACTCTAAAATTAGTAGTGTTTTTTTTTTCAGTTTTAGGACCATTATACTTTAGTCACTCATTCAAGGCACGGAGGAGCTTATTCTGTACATCAAAACTAACAGCTTTTGTTCTACGACTTTTGTCAAACCTAAAAAAAAACAGCTGTTCCATACATTTTGTCGATGGTGAACGATATCTTTCTATGGAGCAGCATTTTTTTTGAGAATTAATAAAATTCGTAGAACAGGAGTTCTTAGTTTTGATGTGCAGAATAAGCCCCTAAAAGGATGCTAATTGATTACCAATATCCCGTATACTGGTAACGCATATGGTTCCGTATGAAATAAGTTAATTATTTTCATCCGTTCAGAATTTCTAGAGTGAATCAGATTCATATTTGGTAGTTTTGATTTATATTAATACATATGAAAAAACACTTTAATTTAACCTTTTGGTTTTGGAAGAAGAAATCTATTGGGACCTTCATTTTATTTTCTTTGCTTTACATCAGACTGGATGCAAAGTTATCTTCAGTAAAGAAAAAACTTTTTATTTTCTGTCGCAGTGGACAACACTTCTATTTTTTAAATTATTTAATGTTTACAGAATATGTTATTTTGATATGTAAATATTATTTGAATAAAATAAACTATCGATTTGGAACGTTAGAATACTTCAAAGAAAAATAGAGACAAAAAGAACATGCAAGCAAAGGAGAAAAATTCAATAGTGGTTTTTGTATTTTTTTTCTTATTGTCCTTCAATGGTTGAATGATTTGCCAAATTTTCTAAATAAATTATATTATCAGAGGTCAAGCTACACTGGTCGATAGTTATAGGGGTGTTGTGACACGGCGTGGGAGCAGCCTCCATTGTGGAGGCACTTAACTCGCCGATAAAGGAACTATGGGCCCATTAGCCGGATTCGCCTTGCTCATTCGTTGGCGCTGCTCAATGAACATTGGATTATGATTCGGAAAGAGATTGGGATGTAAGCGCGACGGAACGAATGCTGGCGTTATTAATCACGGGGATGTGTGAAAATAAATAATATATTTTAGAACTTAGAGTGAATGATCATCTTTCAGCTATAATACAAATCGATGTTCTAGACACTTCTACACGTAAAATTGCGTGTAGAAGGGACTAAAACATGTTTTTTGCACCGCTGAAGGGTCACCTAAGTATTATAGTGGTCGTGAGTTTTAACCCTGTCTCGTAACAATGAGACATTTGGAATTTATTTATGGATCTTTACACCACTACGGAAACTACTAAGGAAAATATCGTGAGGGAACCTGCTTACGTCTGTACAATGAATGTAAAGTTCGAATCCACCAACTGCATCGGAATACTGTGGTAGAAATAGCCCAAGCTCGCCCACTCTTCGTGGATAGACCTACATTCAGCAGTGGAATATTAAAAAGACCAGTACAGGGCTGGACTATTAAAATGCTTAGGGATACGCCTTCATTTAAGTAATTTACTGTTTTAGTCTTTGATATGGTATCAGATTTCATACGAAAATTTTGCTTGAATGAAATCAACCCTTAAGAAAATAATCGAAAAAGATCGCAATCTCAACATAAAAACATTGTTGAGGAAACAAAAAAAATCGCGCAACGAAATCGCACACAAATATGCCCCATTCACAAGTTCAATGAGCCGTGGAAAGTATTATTGAATTTTTTCGAGTACTGTTAAACGGCACAATGAAATAGGCCAAGCCGGGGCGAAAGCCAGGTGTATCGGGGCACGATATCTTGATTCACTTATGAGGGTATTATGAATGTCGGTTTTTATGGTGAAAGAAACGCCCTTAAACCTTTGGCGTCAATTATTCGTGACCCTAATTGTAGATGATGTGATACGTGGTATTGTAGACGACTTGACGCCGCTATTGGGTTGTATTTGAAAGTTTTTTTCATTCTTGACTGCAGAGAAGATTTGTTTGGGATTTTAAAATTTCTTCATTGTTCCTTTCATATCTGCAACAGTGTTGAGTGTATGTTTTATACGAGTAATGCTGGTACATTGACAATTCAACAACAGATCTATGCTGTAAAAAAAAAAAAAACACGGAACGGAGAGTATTTTACGTAGCTTATGCCAAAGTAAGCTTTTAAAACCATATTTTTAAGAAAAAAATAGAATTATTTCAAGCCATCTTTTTAACCCGTAAGTCGTGCAGGTCGTGCTATGTTAGATCTTATAGAAACCGCACCTGAGAGATAATTTCGGAAATAGGCTAATAATTAATTCTAATAACTTTTTTCTAGTGAGAGCTTGTGGTATGGTCTATTTTTCAATGAATTGTTTTGGTGGTATAATTACATCTAGATGGTAAAACCGCTATGTGTTATTGCACGTTTTTATGAGATGAAGTGTTGATTGCTTCACTCTATCAATTAATCGCGCTAAATATAGTCTCAGAGATTCGAAGAGTTGCGCAACCATGTAATAATTGTCTATGATTGAATGGATGACTCGTTGCTATGAGATCTACATCATCGTATGATTTAAATTAATAAAATAGTGATAGATAGTTGGTAAGATTTATTAACTTTTGTAGGTTGTAAGTTTTAGAGCGAGCGAGATAATAGATCAGTAAGTGTAAGTCTTGGGTGTTATTTAGTTACTATCTATATAAGTATGAATTTAAAAATAAGTATATGTAGTATATCAGTCTCTGGCAGCCATATCACAAGCTTTGCTTAGTTTGGGCACAGAGGCTGTGTGTAAGCTGTCCCTAAATATTTATATTTATTTATTTAAAAAGTATAAAACTAATGTTGCAAGATATAATGCATTAATTATAATTAATTATTGTGATAATAAGGAATAACATTTAAGCTTACCTAGATTAGTAGGTAATTACATGAACTTATCTATGTGTGAATGAACGCTAATAAGCTAGTAGGTATGTGTAAACTTTCGTCACTTTAGCGTTTTGTTACCTTATAAATCAATATTAATAATTTCGTCAAGGGGTACGGTAGACTCGATCGAAACTTTATCTGAATGATGAAACATAATAAAATAATGATTTCCAGTCGACAACATACATATATCTGGAAAATTCGGATTATCGAGTATTTTAGTAAATTATAACAGTGTTGACAAACAAAAACACGGTTTCCATATTGACACCGGATGACATATCTTGAGCAGTGTTGCCAATAGCACAAATAAAGAATATATGCTAAAATGGTGTTAAAATTGTGGCAAAATAATGCTAAGTTTAACAAAATAATAGTACAATGAGGCGACATGATTTTTCTGCGTTCCCGCCAAAAAATATTTTCGGGCAATTTTAATTTTGATCAATTACTTTGGGACATTGTTTACACACATCACAGAAGAGAGATAATTCAGTTCTGCTGTTCTGTGATACACATCATGCCGAAAGTACCTACCTATTTCTGAAAATGAATGTCTTTCATTGGTCTTTCATCATTGTTTTGCTTGATGATACCTACATCATTTTGTTATCAGCCTAATCTCCTTGCCATAGATGAAGGATAGGTATTCCGCGCCGAGCGAAGTGAATACCTAT
Organism: Hypomecis punctinalis; assembly: GCA_949316475.1. Lineage (NCBI taxonomy): Eukaryota > Metazoa > Arthropoda > Insecta > Lepidoptera > Geometridae > Hypomecis > Hypomecis punctinalis. The sequence continues at coordinate 9,435,831 of OX438810.1, read as the reverse complement.
CCTTCATCTATGCTCCTTGCATTTGGTAATCATTGTCATAATTGATTTAAAATGAAATTATGATTTATTAGTATGCGTGTATTATGAGTTATATTTTACCCGAGCGAAGCCGGGTTCTCATCTAGTATTAAATAATTCATTTACCGTACACATTGAATGAAATCTTCCGGAAATCATTAAACTCTAAAACTCTCTATTTCAATAATAAGTGTGGTTCTTTGGCTAAAACGTACTGAATGAACCCCAAACAAGGTGCTACTACAATCCCCTATAAAATCTCTATCACAGATGGCCCATACGTACCGTATGTGAATCGTAGTACGGCAGTATTCACACCGCGAGCGAATCGCAGCTGCGCTAGTACTGCGCCCAGCTGCCTGTATGCAAACGCCCTAATAAACTAACACTTTTATTACAGAGGTCGCTTTCAAATCCGATGGGCGTATCGTGGACAGAGATTAGCTCTAATCCAAGTGATAACGCAGCTCTCCCGGGGAAGACAAGAATTTCTCACGAATGTTTTTGTAGAATGCACACAGAATTTTGTATGTTCATTAATAAAAGAGGATATATCCGTTTAACGACATTACGAGTACATCTAGGTTAGCACATTGTTTCTCTTTGTACATTTATTTGTGCAATACATAATAATTTAACGGGGATATTTACAATCATACATATTTACGGAATGAAGTCTACATTCTGTCAACAAAGTAAACGAAACACATTGACCTATAAGAAAATGTGTCAATGTGTTCCGTAATATCAATATACCATCAGATAAAGTTAACAAGGATCTACAACAGTCTCCTTTCTGAGACTATAAATAGAGAATATAAATAAGTATTTTTGTAAAGAATTGTACTTGCTTGTGAACCAAAAATCAAATCGTTTAGCCTAAATGTTTAGGATTCAATATTTTAGCTCTCAAGATTACTAAAAACAGCGCAATTCTATCCATAATCAATCGATGTATTCATTCTGTTGCTTGGTGATTGGCACAGATCAGAAAACAAGGCTGATCTGTGGTGGTTAACTACTTATGATACGATTCCCTAAGCTCTGAAAAAACATTTCCCTAGGCTATACTATATGTGGCTAGGCTATATGTAGCCTGGGTTTTGAATCGCAACTTTCCGTTCGGGCCAAGAATACCAGGCAGATTTGTGAAGCATCTCGCAGCCAGCATCAAAGCACACGTGAAGGAGGCGAGCGTTTTCAGATGTTTGGCACATGCAGCCTCGGATGGGCTCCACATGGCGGGAGAACAGAGCACCGTTGTTGCTCGCTGCCAACTCTGTCACTGAAGGTTACCATTATAATACGCACTAATTCGGCTCATTTTAAATATCACGCAAAATGAGGAGCACGTTCAATTTTATTTTTTTGGTTTCTTTTGATCAATTACTGCATTGTCGATATAAGGTGACAGTTGTAGATGTAGGAAGAGACGGTAAACACCACGCAAAATTCGGACCTATGAAAAGTGTATTGGTATAATTCGGGAGGCTAGTCCGGATGCCAGATACCCAGAGTGCTTATTTTACCAGTGCCTACAATACTGGGTGTTTAGACGACTATATCCTATCCTACTAATATATAAACGCGAAAGTTTGTGAGGATGGATGGATGGATGGATGGATGTATGGATGTTTGTTACTCTTTCACGCAAAATCTACTGGACGGATTGAGATGAAACTTTGCAATAATATAACTTATATATCAGAATAACACATAGGCTATAAATTATAATGATATTGCGTCAAAAATCAAAATATCATGCGGGCGAAGCCGCGGGTAAAAACTAGTACTATATACATTGTATAACGATATTATGACCAACGCGTACTAACTCTATAATAATTCCGTAATTGTAGTATGTAGGCAACACAGAAATTGCGGATCAGATGCCTCTTACAAAAACAATCACCAGCGAGTTTCGATAACAAGTAAAGAAATGCTGATTTTTGCGCGATGTTAATTTACAATGAAGCTTTGATATTAATAATATTTTTGAAATTACGATCTACATTACTATTTATAATAACAAGAAAATTACCAACTAGTATCTAAACCATCTGCAAATAAGGGACATAGGAAACGATCATCTAACTGTACCGACAATGTGCGCAAGCGCAGCTCACGTGTTGAGAACATTTGGCGCCCACTGACCGGCGAGGGCGGCCCGCCCAGCTCGTCAGTTCACTCTATTGTTGGAAATAAAGCCGTTCTGGAAGCTTTATTGTTTTCTGTTTATTTTTATTGGCGGCATAAAGCGTAATAATAAGTAGAGAAAGACACGTGCTGGTAAATTCTAAATACTGGTCATAAACATTGATTTTGATTTTTTGTTTGATTTGGCTGAGAACTTCACAAAAACTACGCGGCGATAACAAGCAATAACACAGTTCTTTGTAAAATATGCCAACTGTAGTGAATCTGCTGCGCATATGCGCCTGTTTCAAGCAGTTTTTTGCTAGGAGTGTTGTTAAATGTTGTGACTGGTTTCCGTAAGTATGTGCTAAGTGGAAGTGAAAGATACGAGTAAGATTTTGTATTCTATAATAATCTTTTGTGCAGTAATTTCTCAAGCAGAGTAGGTATGTAAGAATTTTGATTTTGTTCACAGTGGCCTGCCTACAACTTATCGTGTACCAATTATATAATTTTTACAATCATAGATCTTGGGGATTGACGTCCTTACGATACGTTTGGCAAAAAAGGCATGTAATTATACGCACAATATTATAACATTTACTTTCACTATTCTGTTCTGGACTATAACAAATCACTGCGTAAAAAAATATGAACATCATTAATTAACTGCGCAAAGAGATCTTTTAGTCACACTGTCTCCTCCTTTCGAGCTTCAAAACGTGCTTGATTGATATCTGACTTAATGCAGCTATACACGTGAGGTCCATCAAAGCTCCCAGACTGATTGTCCCCTGGCATTCCGCCTGATTAATGACACCGACATTGTGTCAATATTTGCATACGAAACGGACAAGAAAGGAACTTATCGCACCGCAGATCTCAGTATATTCCACTGATGACTACCGTCTAATGTTACGTGTACTTTTGATGATACTGTCCTTGCATTCTGTTACTTAACGCTGCCATATAGAGTCCACTTTAATTTACAAAGTAAAACATCACTAAATTTCTCAATTTTGAGCTTTGTGCTTATTGTATTTGGGTAGAAAGTAATATAAAGTTAATTCTTCTTTCAGGAGTCATCATGAGACGCAGTCCGAAGCTTCGGAGAAAACCAGTCAGACGCGTCAATAAAAATATTCATTGACTCACACTCTGTTTAGCAGTTGAAGAGACAACCCTGCTGACATCAAGGATGTACCTTTTATTCTGTAGTCTGTAACATTATATAGTGAATTTATTCCGTGTCACTTAAAAAACTTATGACAAAAATAGTGATGTACGTACAATGTACATCCTTCTAAAAGTTCTCCGTAATTTATAGTTACCTACCTAATTCGTTCATAATTTGTATCGCATACTTTTTACAAAAACATATTATTTAGACAAGCATACTTAATTGATTGAGTAAGTCCCACAATACTCTAAGAATAATGTTGAAAATATGTAAAGTATCGTACGTACGAGTAAGTTTCATCAGATTTTCTGAACTTCGCAACGCTTTAGTATTTTAATCTCAGTGTAGATGAAACTGTTCGGTTTTTATTACTTAAACTGACGTTACTAATATACCTACATTTATATTCACTGCTGCGGTAATTTTTACCAAGATATACACACATTATTATATTTTTGATAATGATGATGATGATTATATTTTTATAAATTTTTCAAGTGACATCCCTGTAATTTAAGGGCCCGTCCACACAAGCGGCCTGATTGACGCAATGAAAAATGATGCGAGAATGTTTTGAGAAATTGCGTGCTCAAAGGGACAGCTTTGTCGCGAACACTGAATGGGATTTTATTACTTGCATAATTTAATATAACGATATGAAAACCGGACCAAAGTAATACTTTGTAGACCTTTGTCCAGCAAACTTTGATTATGGAGGTGACTTTTGACATTCTATTCATTTACATTCACTGTTTGAGGAGCTATCATTTATCTACGTCTTATTTTTAGCTTTTGAAAATAAAAGCGCACTTATATTTTTGTAAAGAAATGTGCTAACACTTAATAACAAGCGCGAGGATAAAACTTAAGGTTATAGGAGGAGAGATTTTCGCCAAGCTTTAGATTTATTAGATAACATTTTTCTTACAAGTTTCATCTAACTAGTTCCGTATAACTCAGGATATTCCGTGAACTGAAAATAAAAAATTGAGGATAACTTCCTAGATCAATCCATTTAATCCAGACTTTACTTAAAATATTTTTGTATACCTAAAAGAAAATGGAAAAATATTTCACCTTGAAACCTAAAAGAAGTGTAAGTCTAATGCCCGTTTTCACCAACGGTCCCTTAGTTTAAGGGAGCCCTTAAACCAACCCTAAACCATTTTAGGTGACAGTTTCATTTTCACCATCGCTTAAGTGACACCTAAGATTCTAAGGTGGCCCTTAACTTTATGGGCCGAATATTCGGCTCCATAACGCTAAGTGACAGTTCATTCTATTGTAGATGTGTTGTAGTTTGTGTTTATTTCCCGCAAAATGGAAGATTTTCTTGAAAGTTTAGAAGCTATCGATACTATAGATTTAGTTACAAATCAAAGTTTGTTTAGACGGCCGCACATATATCGCGAAAGACCAAATTATTTTGCTAAATATGACGAACAGGACTTTTACATTAGGTTTAGGTTATCCAAAGCCAGTGTGTTATTTTTGTTGGAAAGAATAGAACATCTCTTGGAATATCGAGATGACAGGTAGGTCGAGATGACTTGTGATGTTTTTTCTTATCGAACCTACCTTTATAAAAGTAATCTAGTTACCTACCTATAATATAAAATAACATCTATGTAGGTATCTATCTAGTTACCAAGACAACTTGATGTCATCGTTGGTTTATCCAGCACAAAATCGTTTAAAGTGATAGCTAAATATATTATTCCTATAAAATACAATAAGTATTAAAATACCTGCTTGACTTGATAATATTAAATTTGCAGAAACAAATCAGTGCCGCCAATAAATCAGTTGCTATGTACGCTAAGGTTCTTTGCAACTGGTAATCATCTACTTGCAGTGGGTGACATGGGAGGAATAAGTGTGGCTACTTGTAGCAGAATAGTAAAAAGAGTGTCAAAAGCAATAGTAACCCTTCGAGGTGATTTTATAATGTTCCCAGACACCGAAGAACAAAAGACAAAAGTCAAAGAAGAATTTTATAAAATAGCTCGCTTCCCTAATGTCTTGGGATGCATAGATTGTACACACATAAAAATACAATCACCAGGTAGCTATACAAAATAGATTTAAATGTTTTTGTGCACTATGGATGTATTCTTAAGTACACTTTAAATAACCTTAACTAAACATTTCAGGTGGGGAAGATGCTGAAATATTCAGGAACCGCAAATCATACATGTCAGTCAATGTTCAAACAATAAGCTCAGCAAATTTGTTAATAACTGATGTTGTTGCACGTTGGCCAGGATCAACACATGACTCTGTTATTTATCAAAATAGTAGAAAATATGCTCAGTTTGAGAGAGGTACCTATTCAAGTGCATACTTATTAGGTGATAGCGGTTACCCTTTGAAGGTAAGAGAGAAAATAAAACAAAATTATGCTATTGTACTGCAATTTTATTATTTATTTTTACAAAACATACAAGGATCATATATAATATTTTATATCATTGTTCTAAAGTCTTCTGTTGAACACCAAACAGTGGTCCTAACTGTAAAACACCACCTGGAAATAAGAAAATTTTATTATTTCAGAGCCACCTTCTGACACCATATTTAAACCTGGTAACTCTTGGACAGCGAAAATACAATGAGGCACATATAAAAACAAGGAACGTAGTGGAGCGCCAGTATGGAGTACTGAAAAGAAGGTTTCCTGTCTTGGCTGTGGGAATACGTCTGAAACTTGAGACTGCAGTGAATGTCATTGTAGCATGTTGTGTATTGCACAATATTTGCATACTTAGAAAGGAAAGGGAACCAATAATAGACACAGCTCTACCCAATTTGGAAGAGTTAATTGCCAACGGGCAAATATCCAGACTGCAGCAGAACAGTGACTTGAACCTGACTTATGGTTCTGTAAGAGATAGTGTAGCTCAATATTTTGAAGATATGTATTCTAGCTAAATGATAAGTTTTTTAATAATAAAATATATTACCTCTTATTTGCTGGAGTACTTCTTTTTTAATTTCAAGTTCTTTCTCGGCAGATAGCAGTTGTAGGTTATATAATTTTCTCTTAAAATCTATCTCATCTTGGAGCAACTGCCTCTTCAAGTCCTCAATGTCTTCTTTTTTTCTGTTGACTTCTTTGAAGCTATTGCAGAGAGAAGATACAACCTCGGTTCTCTCATTAGTTAGCGAAGGTACAGGTCGTCTTCTAGACCACAAAGGTGTCTTTCTAATGATGTCTTCACTTGCAAACTCATCCTGGAAAAGAAATAAAAATTTGTTTTCTTGAAACCTCTATAATCGCGCACAAAGGGTTCCGTACCATATGGTAGTCTCCCTTATGTATTTTATTTTAGCTATTTACTTTGAAGGGAATTTATAACTTAATATATTTTGTGAATATCAAGCATCTTCCTGTTGTCGACATTAATATTGAGCAAAAAATCATGTTTATTGTATGTTCCCCCTTAAAAAATCATTTTATTTAAATTTAATTGTTAATTATTAAAGTTAATGTTTAACTAAATATTCTGTAAAAATTTAAAGTATCGATCTGCCACCATTATTAATAGCGAGCAAAAAACGGGTTAAATTTAGGTATGTTGTTTGGGAGTATGAATAGCTATCACCGTTCCTGAGATAAAACCAGGTGACAGACAGACAGACAAACAGCGGAGTCTTGGTAATAGGGTCCCGTTATTACCCTTTAGGTACAGAACCCTAAAAATACTCAATAAAAGATATGAAAATAAATAGTTTAGTCAGGTGTTTAATTAAATATTATGGTGATGATATTGTCTCAGATAATAAGCACACAGCTTGGAAGATTGAGGTATTTATATGTTTTAAAATGCTTCTTAACACTCAGGTACTTACTTGATCAGAGGGTTCTTGTTTAGATTGCACAACAGTTGAATCACTGGGCAACACCTCTTCAGAGTTTAATACCACAACAACTTTAGATTGGCTATCTTCAGAGACCACAACCTCCTCCACAAAGTCACTGTCTGGCACACCTATGATACCCGTACAGCCCCGGCCAAGTATGGCGCACACTTGCTCTAAAATGGGATCAATTTTTATAACTGAAGGTCCTCCTCCTGTTTGCGTTGAATCCCTTCTGGAAGCTGTATAGTAAACCTTACTTTCACTTTTTAACTTCTCCCAAATCTTCATCAGTGATTCTTTTGATCTGAAAAAAATAAATTATTGTCAATACGCAGATATTATTTTTTATTGATAATAACTAACACAGAATTACTATCAATAAGTGATCACTTAGTATAAAAATCTAACCAAAAAACAAAAAAATCCCATGTTAATGTGGTTCATTAACATAAGAGTTTTTGATGTGGATGATGGATATAGGTACTTATTTATGTCATTAAAATATGTTGTGAAATAAATAACAAACCTGTAAATTGACCCAGTTGTGTTAAAAGAGTCAGTAACCGCTTTCCAAGCAATTACTTTCGCTTCGTTTGTTGTCCCATCCGTTTTTTTGTTTAAAATTGTGTCCTTATGATCCATGAGCAATTTCACAAGTCTGTCTTTTTCATCGATCGTGACGTTTTGACTTCTTTTCCTTTTTTCAGCCATTATTAAGAAATTAATTAATTAAACACCACACGATCACACAACGCAACATTCGTTCAAACTTTCAAACAACCAAAGTACACAACAGTGTCAACTGACAGATGTCATCAATCAAGATTTTGTATTTTTTTAGTAAAATGGCACCGGCATTCTGTATTTTTCGGTACAAAAATACGTAATTTGCGTGGTTTTTTTTATATTTTTAATGAAATTGATAGTAATTTACGTTTTTGTTCTAATATTTCATATTATTGTACATTTTTATAACATTTTTTGCCGTAAAATACAAAACCGATAAATTTATCGGTACGTTACGGCTTAGGAATCCCTACGTTATAAAAAAGACTGTCACTTAAGTAAGTGTCCCTTACATATGTATCCCATAACTTGGTGAAACTGGACTTAGGTAAGGGACGGATTTAGGGAGCTCCTTAGACTATGGGTCACTTAGTAAAGGGGTGTTTAAGGATTCGTTGGTGAAAACGGGCATAATATGCCCGTTTTCACCAACGGTCCCTTAGTTTAAGGGAGCCCTTAAACCAACCCTAAACCATTTTAGGTGACAGTTTCATTTTCACCATCGCTTAAGTGACACCTAAGATTCTAAGGTGGCCCTTAACTTTATGGGCCGAATATTCGGCTCCATAACGCTAAGTGACAGTTCATTCTATTGTAGATGTGTTGTAGTTTGTGTTTATTTCCCGCAAAATGGAAGATTTTCTTGAAAGTTTAGAAGCTATCGATACTATAGATTTAGTTACAAATCAAAGTTTGTTTAGACGGCCGCACATATATCGCGAAAGACCAAATTATTTTGCTAAATATGACGAACAGGACTTTTACATTAGGTTTAGGTTATCCAAAGCCAGTGTGTTATTTTTGTTGGAAAGAATAGAACATCTCTTGGAATATCGAGATGACAGGTAGGTCGAGATGACTTGTGATGTTTTTTCTTATCGAACCTACCTTTATAAAAGTAATCTAGTTACCTACCTATAATATAAAATAACATCTATGTAGGTATCTATCTAGTTACCAAGACAACTTGATGTCATCGTTGGTTTATCCAGCACAAAATCGTTTAAAGTGATAGCTAAATATATTATTCCTATAAAATACAATAAGTATTAAAATACCTGCTTGACTTGATAATATTAAATTTGCAGAAACAAATCAGTGCCGCCAATAAATCAGTTGCTATGTACGCTAAGGTTCTTTGCAACTGGTAATCATCTACTTGCAGTGGGTGACATGGGAGGAATAAGTGTGGCTACTTGTAGCAGAATAGTAAAAAGAGTGTCAAAAGCAATAGTAACCCTTCGAGGTGATTTTATAATGTTCCCAGACACCGAAGAACAAAAGACAAAAGTCAAAGAAGAATTTTATAAAATAGCTCGCTTCCCTAATGTCTTGGGATGCATAGATTGTACACACATAAAAATACAATCACCAGGTAGCTATACAAAATAGATTTAAATGTTTTTGTGCACTATGGATGTATTCTTAAGTACACTTTAAATAACCTTAACTAAACATTTCAGGTGGGGAAGATGCTGAAATATTCAGGAACCGCAAATCATACATGTCAGTCAATGTTCAAACAATAAGCTCAGCAAATTTGTTAATAACTGATGTTGTTGCACGTTGGCCAGGATCAACACATGACTCTGTTATTTATCAAAATAGTAGAAAATATGCTCAGTTTGAGAGAGGTACCTATTCAAGTGCATACTTATTAGGTGATAGCGGTTACCCTTTGAAGGTAAGAGAGAAAATAAAACAAAATTATGCTATTGTACTGCAATTTTATTATTTATTTTTACAAAACATACAAGGATCATATATAATATTTTATATCATTGTTCTAAAGTCTTCTGTTGAACACCAAACAGTGGTCCTAACTGTAAAACACCACCTGGAAATAAGAAAATTTTATTATTTCAGAGCCACCTTCTGACACCATATTTAAACCCGGTAACTCTTGGACAGCGAAAATACAATGAGGCACATATAAAAACAAGGAACGTAGTGGAGCGCCAGTATGGAGTACTGAAAAGAAGGTTTCCTGTCTTGGCTGTGGGAATACGTCTGAAACTTGAGACTGCAGTGAATGTCATTGTAGCATGTTGTGTATTGCACAATATTTGCATACTTAGAAAGGAAAGGGAACCAATAATAGACACAGCTCTACCCAATTTGGAAGAGTTAATTGCCAACGGGCAAATATCCAGACTGCAGCAGAACAGTGACTTGAACCTGACTTATGGTTCTGTAAGAGATAGTGTAGCTCAATATTTTGAAGATATGTATTCTAGCTAAATGATAAGTTTTTTAATAATAAAATATATTACCTCTTATTTGCTGGAGTACTTCTTTTTTAATTTCAAGTTCTTTCTCGGCAGATAGCAGTTGTAGGTTATATAATTTTCTCTTAAAATCTATCTCATCTTGGAGCAACTGCCTCTTCAAGTCCTCAATGTCTTCTTTTTTTCTGTTGACTTCTTTGAAGCTATTGCAGAGAGAAGATACAACCTCGGTTCTCTCATTAGTTAGCGAAGGTACAGGTCGTCTTCTAGACCACAAAGGTGTCTTTCTAATGATGTCTTCACTTGCAAACTCATCCTGGAAAAGAAATAAAAATTTGTTTTCTTGAAACCTCTATAATCGCGCACAAAGGGTTCCGTACCATATGGTAGTCTCCCTTATGTATTTTATTTTAGCTATTTACTTTGAAGGGAATTTATAACTTAATATATTTTGTGAATATCAAGCATCTTCCTGTTGTCGACATTAATATTGAGCAAAAAATCATGTTTATTGTATGTTCCCCCTTAAAAAATCATTTTATTTAAATTTAATTGTTAATTATTAAAGTTAATGTTTAACTAAATATTCTGTAAAAATTTAAAGTATCGATCTGCCACCATTATTAATAGCGAGCAAAAAACGGGTTAAATTTAGGTATGTTGTTTGGGAGTATGAATAGCTATCACCGTTCCTGAGATAAAACCAGGTGACAGACAGACAGACAAACAGCGGAGTCTTGGTAATAGGGTCCCGTTATTACCCTTTAGGTACAGAACCCTAAAAATACTCAATAAAAGATATGAAAATAAATAGTTTAGTCAGGTGTTTAATTAAATATTATGGTGATGATATTGTCTCAGATAATAAGCACACAGCTTGGAAGATTGAGGTATTTATATGTTTTAAAATGCTTCTTAACACTCAGGTACTTACTTGATCAGAGGGTTCTTGTTTAGATTGCACAACAGTTGAATCACTGGGCAACACCTCTTCAGAGTTTAATACCACAACAACTTTAGATTGGCTATCTTCAGAGACCACAACCTCCTCCACAAAGTCACTGTCTGGCACACCTATGATACCCGTACAGCCCCGGCCAAGTATGGCGCACACTTGCTCTAAAATGGGATCAATTTTTATAACTGAAGGTCCTCCTCCTGTTTGCGTTGAATCCCTTCTGGAAGCTGTATAGTAAACCTTACTTTCACTTTTTAACTTCTCCCAAATCTTCATCAGTGATTCTTTTGATCTGAAAAAAATAAATTATTGTCAATACGCAGATATTATTTTTTATTGATAATAACTAACACAGAATTACTATCAATAAGTGATCACTTAGTATAAAAATCTAACCAAAAAACAAAAAAATCCCATGTTAATGTGGTTCATTAACATAAGAGTTTTTGATGTGGATGATGGATATAGGTACTTATTTATGTCATTAAAATATGTTGTGAAATAAATAACAAACCTGTAAATTGACCCAGTTGTGTTAAAAGAGTCAGTAACCGCTTTCCAAGCAATTACTTTCGCTTCGTTTGTTGTCCCATCCGTTTTTTTGTTTAAAATTGTGTCCTTATGATCCATGAGCAATTTCACAAGTCTGTCTTTTTCATCGATCGTGACGTTTTGACTTCTTTTCCTTTTTTCAGCCATTATTAAGAAATTAATTAATTAAACACCACACGATCACACAACGCAACATTCGTTCAAACTTTCAAACAACCAAAGTACACAACAGTGTCAACTGACAGATGTCATCAATCAAGATTTTGTATTTTTTTAGTAAAATGGCACCGGCATTCTGTATTTTTCGGTACAAAAATACGTAATTTGCGTGGTTTTTTTTATATTTTTAATGAAATTGATAGTAATTTACGTTTTTGTTCTAATATTTCATATTATTGTACATTTTTATAACATTTTTTGCCGTAAAATACAAAACCGATAAATTTATCGGTACGTTACGGCTTAGGAATCCCTACGTTATAAAAAAGACTGTCACTTAAGTAAGTGTCCCTTACATATGTATCCCATAACTTGGTGAAACTGGACTTAGGTAAGGGACGGATTTAGGGAGCTCCTTAGACTATGGGTCACTTAGTAAAGGGGTGTTTAAGGATTCGTTGGTGAAAACGGGCATTATTATTTCATTTATTTGTCATACTTCAGTTTCTAAAATAGATAGCATACAAAGTATCGTAGATATTGCAAGGCACAGTCGAACACCTGCATTAAAATCTTACAATCTATGCAGGTGTATACAGAAAATAACATTCCACACAAAATCTAAAACATGTGTACACTTTCTTCGAACTAAACGCGCAAGTGTTTCGTTTGATAAAATATAGTGATAAGAATATCCGCACACTTGTGTGTTATGTCAGTACGTCACATTCCTGAGGAAAAGTTCATTCGATTTTATAGGCGTAAAAATTAAAGATTATGTTTTTTAGCTTTAGCACTCTTTTGAAACATCCAATTAATAATACACGGCTCGTTAGCGAGACAAAGAACTAATGATTGGTGTCACTCGGTCGTTTGCTGTTTAGCCAACGATATAATAAGCTAGTGGAATAGTAGATTCGTCACCAGCCAATGATTTGTAGGGCACGCCAGGTGTGTGACCGCAGGCTGTGACTGTCTGTCTGTCTACGCATTTGTAGCTGTCAAATGGTTATTTTTTACCAGTATTTTTCTTGAGCTCTAGTTTTTATTGAAAATGATTTACTTACGCTAAGAAAAGAATTTGTGAAAAAAATACGGTGTAAGATAGTATTATATCGACGATATAAAACTGCAAATAAATATAATTAGCAAGTGAGTTATCAAATACTGTTACAGCTGCAAGCTGTTGTTGCCATGATAAAAAAATATTACTAAGACAAGAAAGAAGCTACTCGGAATTCGAAATAGCATTTGGCTCGACAATACAATAAAATCACATGCCGTGGTCAGTTGCAAGATTACAGAATGACGCCGACCATAACATGCTGTTGGGTGTTTTGACTACGCAGATGCGTCGCATTTGTTTTCCTCGAGATAATCACGAAACAAAGACATTTATTGCTCCCGTCAGCTGCAGGCGGAAACCCGCGCACATTTGGCGGTCACCTTTCTTTAGAAAGCTAGTAGTAAAACATCGGTAAAACATGTGGGCTGCAAGCGGAGCCAGGTTCCCATCCCGGTGCACGTGTGAGGAAGCTAAGTCGCAAATCTGTGCAACAGATTGTAGTTATCAGTTGAACGGTGGCATGTGTACAGCGACTGGTGTAGGTAGGCGAAGCAATCCCGGTGTTCTAGGCGGTGTAACGACTTAGATCCCCTCGTAAGGAAATTGATTGTAACTAAACAGTTAAATTAATCAGACAGAATCAAGGATTCGGTTGAAAAACAGCATTTTCTGCCTATGCGTCACTTGAATAGGTATATTTACTTAAGTATAGATATTCGAATCGGTTATTAAAAAAACCGGACAAGTGCGAGTCAGTCTCGCACATCGAGGGTTCCGTACAAACACAATGTTAAAATAATTAAAAACCTCTTTTAGCATATGCTTTTATATGACACCTTACATGATACGATTTACTCACATTGAATTTTGAACCCATATTTTGTGAATTTTGAGGTCCTATTTTTTTATGATGTAAATAAAAATGTACTTACAGTTTTCAGTATGGAAATTAACGTGGTTTTCACACATTTTATACTATATATAACGGGACTGAACTCAGTGCATTGGGAGACGGCTCCGCGTGCTAGCACTCGCCAACTTGAGAAAGGTCGCCGAATGCGACCGAAACTATAGTCGTTACGGATAGTCGTAACGTATATAGTTTCGGTCGCATTCGGCAACCACACGTGAGTTCAGTCCCGTTATATATAGTATAAAATACAGTTTTCAGATTTATTCCTATATGTGCACTCTAAGACAATGCTTAGGTAACATGACACAATGACAGGTAAGTACCCTTGTAAGTTTTGATTTTTGTGAGTGTCAAAATATGCGGTTTTTTACGACACGTTTGTGTCACGTTTGTGTTTGTGGCTCTAACTTTTTTATACGACAACTGAGAAGTTTTTCTTTTACACTGCAAGAAACTATAGATATACGTATACAATTTAAATTTCAACTCGATATCTTCACGCGTTCCCGAGATAAAGAGTCTTGACATACACACAGACGGACAGACGGACTATAAAGTGATTCTATAAGGGTTCAGTTTTTTTCCATTTGAGGTAAGTACCTAAAAAAGTACTTCAAAATATAGACCCGAAGTAAAAACAACGAAACAAAACAGTCGGTGCTTTTTAGGTAAAATTTTTAAAACCTGTTTAAGTGTTTAACTTAAAAATATATGTGCTGTACCAGCATTTTCATTGTGGGTCTTCGATCAGGGACATGATCGAAGGTGGGGATGGATTCACATACACCATCCACTTTTTTATATGGTCGTAAGAACACACGCACTTAATACCCAAACTATCCAGTCTTCATGTGCTGTTGAGTAATACGCTGACTAATTTAATCTTATCTAAAGTTTCGTGTATCATTTTTGCGACATCATTAATAGAGATTAAATCTAATTTATTGTGAGTAATACCGACAACATAATTGGCCTAATAAGCCGGGTACATGCAGGTGTTACGCACCTATTGTTTTACGCAGTAAGGCGACAGATTACGCAGATACTCCGATATTTGGAGATAATCGGCCTTATCGCTGAGACGTGTACCAGTTGTAATTGATAAGAGATTAACACGTGTTTGTTTGTTTGAGTGCACCTGTACTTAGGTAATCGAATTCGATGAATTCGACAACAGGATATGAATGTTCATAGTTCATACTAATTATTATTAATATCCTGTATTTCAGTTAGCGAATAATACAACTTTTCAGAGTTTTAAATAGGTATGAATACTTAATGACATTACATAACAGAATTCTATTTTTCTTACGCCAATTATTAGAGTTTCTGTTTTGAAGATAATTAAAAAAAAAACAGCGCAATAGTTGAACTTTTAAAAATGAATTGAAACTTTTGTTGAATTAAAAAACTGAAAAATATAATAATTGGATCCTTTTTTCTTTACATTGGATTGTTTTTTTTTTTCGTAAAAAATATTTATTATGTACTTAATTTTTACTTCTAATATCAATACCAACATCGCTCAAGTAAATGGTTTTATTGTAACTGCCAAATAGTAGCTGCAACAAAAAGCAACAGATAAAAAAAATATTTAAAGATTACTTTTTTGTTTCTCTTTTATTAGCTTCTACACACGAATGTAATTTAAATAAATATAGAAATGTAATCCAATCTCAATTTCATTTACCTAAACACTAATAGTAGGTATATGTTGCATTAACTATTGACAACATATGTAACAGGTAGCATAAAACACGTAGTTAATATATAAATAAGGGTTACTTACACATATGACACAGCCAGCTAATACCTACTTATACAAAATTGTGGACAGATGTGCAAGCGATATCACTATCGCAGTTATTAGAGATCGCAACTGCTGCGGCGATACGCTGCCATGATTGGAGCCACCAACACCACTTATCCAGTGCTGATAGCCTGGATAGAGGTTGCTCGTTAATTGTTTAATAAAACCATGTACCTGTGTGTGCAGTGATAGAATGGTACGTTTCTGTCATTAATTTTCAAAGAGATGTATTCTATGGTCATATTAATAAATTTTGAGAAAATCATGGAATTCAAAAACTGAAAAATAGGTCTAATAAAAATCATTTAACTTTATCGTCATCGGCCTGTATCGATCCACTGTTGAGTATAGGCCTCCTCCCTTGTGCCCACAGATCAGGGAACAACCTTGTTACGCATTATCATCTACGCATGACCCGTGATGGGTCTGATGGCGTCGACTCATAGGGTTTTGCTTTACCTTACATCACAGATTAGGGAACAATGTTGTAGTTGTTCCCTGATCTGTGTCTTACTTATATCGAATTAATCCATCGACACTTATTTTACTGAATTTTCATTTGTAAAAAATATTATTGAAAATTAGAACTAAGTGTGAACATAAGCGATATCTCTTAATACAGTATAATCAAATAATTGTAAATTTTTGTTAACAAAGGACACAGATCCAGGAGTCTGTGGTTAGTAATTTTTCAAATATAAAAAAAACATGAGCGATGACATATAGGTACCTACTACTACCTACTATTGCTGTAGGGTTAGCCACGATAAGCAATTGGGCCATATTTACCAGGCTGGCCCAGTGCGGATTGGGGAATTCACATACCTACGCCATTTAATGTTTTTAAGGACGTACTCGTATGCAGGTTGCCTCTAGATATTTTTTTTCATGGAAAAGCTGTAAATCTGTACATAAATTCCAACTTTCCCCTAGACCTATGTCCAGCAATGGGCTATTCCTTATATGGTCAGTACTGTAGTATGAGTACTTATTTTATTTAATTCGTATTGGAGCTTTCTGTAGTCGAGTTATATTTCCATTTCCATTTTTTCAGCTGAGAGCGATCTTGTTTATTTGACAATTTACAATTTTGTTTCAGAAATATTTGTCTTGAAATAAAACGTCAAATAATAAGTGTAGGTACTTATTATAATTTATCTACCACGCTATTCTGCGTCGGCTCTGGAAGACATTTGATTTATTAAAATTTTCATAAATTATATTCTTATCATCTTATATTTATATCATTACGCAATAAGTATACAATATATTAACAATATTTAAGATTTTATATACGAGTAAATTATCATATAAAAAATAACCACGCTGTATAAATTAGTTTGTACATTATAATGGATCATCCGATCAATCACGAACATTTACAAAGCTAAGCTTATTAATCCCAGTTTGACAAGTAGGTTTAATATTACTTATCTACAGGTTATAATGGTTATTGCAGCAACTTTCGATAGTGTGACAAAATGTCAAATAAGTTAAAAATAATTCAAGGCTCGGGACGCTACGGCGCTACATATCATCTCGCGGGCCAAAATTACACATTAGTTATACCACACAGACCAACCTCCTATTACTTTTTGCAAAATTATTTAAATTCGGTTTTTATAAACCTTAACAGTAGAATCAAGACAAGGACCATATTAGCCATCGAGTCACAACTATAGAAGATAACTCTTCATGAAAGTGAGCCTATTATACATAATATTTAGTTAGTTATTTCATTGACAGTATCTTTTTTGACACTGTCAATTATTTTTATTAATTTATTTCGATTAATTTCGATGGTTATTTAATCGAAAATCTGGATCTTTCTGTGTACGCACAGCAAAAAATATCGATAGAAAATGTTTTGACATATTGACTTTTTAGAATATTTTTGATAATATCGGAATTTTACACAATTACTCAAATCTGCAGACAGATAATAATAATAAATATTTTTGGGACATCTTACACACGGCCTCTAGACCCCAAACTAAGCAAAGCTTGTGCTGTGGCTGCCAGAGACTAATATACTACTTATTTTTAAATACATACTTATATAGATAGTAACTAAATAACACCCAGACACAGAGCAAACACTTATTTTCATCACATAAATATTTGCCCTGGGTGGGGATCGAACCCACGCCTCTTTGATCCAGAAGTTAGGTTCACTAACCACTGAGCCACCGAGGCAGTCAAGTAGATATTAGTAAGGATAGATTTGACAATAGATCCTTTGAAGAAAGCGCACAGGAATAAGGATGAGATTGTTACGACACACGTGCGTTGTGCGCGGGCGCAGCTGCGTGCACGTGTGCGTGTCGTCACACGCAAAACTTACCGTATTGCATTGTCAGTACGAAAAATTGTAATGTATGATGATAAAATAGGATTCGTTTTATCAACGGGTTTTTCCGTTCTAGAGTATTTTTCGACAAAATTTACAAAATAGAGCTGAAAATTTCAACACAAAAAACAATGTAAATATCCAAAAAAGTTTACCTACTTCTATTTCATTTTAAATAATAAAACATATAATGAAAAATAGCACCAATAAGAGTTGAATCATGATATTTATTTTAGTAAAAAGATTGAGCAAAAGATGGAGAAGATACAAAAAATTGATATCAAATGAAACAGCATGTAAACTTAGTGTGCATATTTTGTTGATACTGGGCGAATAAATGACTTATAAAATGAGAAATATAAAAAGTACAATAGATAATATCACGTCAGCATGTATGTGATCGGCATATAGGCACTACTGCCTATGTGCCGATCACATACATATATGTCTACCTTCGATCAAGAAATGCCTACGCATACTTATTTGAGATTGTACCTTCTACTTCTTTGGCGGAAGCCAAGCCTGTCCATAGCTGTTTATCTGTGGGAATACAGAGCAAAATAATACTGCAATAAAAATATTACAATAATTACCGTTTTTAAGAGCTACACGTGCATACAGTTCTCATTGTAAAAGAGTTCTCACCACCATCTGCAGGGCAGGATTTTGGGCAACAATTGTGGGTGAATGTGTCTTGCAGATGGCCAAAGCGGTCTCATCAAAGTTGATCTCCAGGAATATCTGGCAATTACTGAACGAGGATTGTTACTGTGAGTGATGATTGCTTAATAATATGCCAAATGTTTGAATCCAAAAATTTGTAGAAATATACCAACTATACCCACTATGCTAATCTTCACTCTGCACTTCTAAATTATTGCGAGACCTTTAGCATCGACCTGGCTTTTTTTAAAATGTCCTGTATTATGAAATATAATGTACCTATATTTCACTCTAAAGCCACTGAATAATAAAAAAAAACTGTTAACGGTTGTACCTATGTTTTATGCTAAATAAGTTACACGTACTTGCAAGTATTGTACTTATGCTATTTTGTTAAAAAGTCGGCTATCTAAAGGAAATAAAAAAAATCCATTAGACTATATCTTATCCGATTAATACGATCTTTATACCCATTCTTTTTATCTAGATGTACTTTACAGGAAACGCATTCCCCGGGAGATAAGAAATAGCGTATCTGAATAGGTATGACTTACTAATGATCATTTGATTGATAATGATAATTTTTGACTGCCTGATTGGCCCAGTGCTTAGACCCTGACTCCTGAATGAATGGGATGAGGGTTTGATTACCACCCAGGGCAAACCTATGTGATGAACATAGGAGTTTGCTCTATTTAAAAATATTTATAATATGTAGTTTATCAGTCTCTGGCAGCCATATTACAAGCTTTGCTTAGCTTGGGAGTCAGTGACCATGTGTAAGAAAAAGATTCTTGGGCGATTCGCCCCGCGGGCCGAACCGCTTGCGGGGCGAAACGCCGCAATACCCATCATCAGAGGGAATAACTTCTACGTCTCGTGGTCCTCCGCCAGTGTTTTCACCTCTCTGTATGACATAACATCTACCTTTTCTTTAATTTGGTCTAAATAAAAATGCTCTCCGTGGTCCTTATCGTGGTCTCGTGGTTCTCTATTATGGTTTTCATTAGATAATAATGATTTTCAATTGTAATAATAAAATTATAAATGTTACTTTGAAATATAAAAATGTATCATTCACGTCAAATCTGCCCACACCTAAAACCTGTACAGCTATATACTGAACTGTTATAACAAAATTATTAACGAGATATATCTTCATCTAATTATGAGAAATGTGTTTCATATCCACGCCAAACGCGTTATTTATAAACGAGCTAATCATATTTTTCTAGTTCACCTAAATACGTCGTTTCTGGCAGTGACAGACAGGCGCGACACCGCGGTTCCTCATTCTAAAGGAAATTACGAAAACGATACCTACTCGTAGTTGCCGAAGAAAAATCTCTTGTTAGTTGGTTACAAAATGTTTTTCTTAGCTGGCAGCCAGGAAAGTTGCTATAAGCATTGGAATTTACTAGCTTATTTACAAGAGTGTAAACACTTTTGTGTTGATTTGTTTTGTTAGACGATCTTAGCTAAAGCATGTATTTATTAGGTCCATGATGCACACGCGTAATTATTAAAGAATGGATTTTATCTCCCAGAGTAGGTATGCGATATATGATTTAATCATAGATGCTAAAGATGCCTAGTTGCTGAAGAAAAATTTCTTGATAGTTGGTTACAAAATGTTTATCTTAGCTAGCAGCCAGGAAAGTTGCTGCGAGATGAAGATTATTTATACATATTATTATTGTAACGCAGTAGGCGCACGACCGTTGTAGGTATGTAGTAACTATGATGTAATCTGCGATGTTTACCCATCTCGTAACATTATAAACACTTCTGTATTGCTAGGTTTATTTAGTTTTATAATAATTAACATGTAGTCTAGAGAATGTATTTACATATTTTAAGGCATTTAAATATGTATTTTGTATTTGTACTTATCAGAGTATTCAATATACACATAATATTATTTTTATATGTCAAAAATGTTTATGCCATAGCCAAATAGTAGATTGAAAAGAAATTCGGTGTAGAAGTTCCTGTGTCTGGAATATCAGATCAGATAACCCTGCCTGATTTAATTTGTTTAGAAAAATATTTCAATTCATTAATTTCGTTATTATGTACCTAGTTAAATTAGAGTAATGGACATTGTTTATTGGTTTTTTATAGTAGAGGACACGGCCACAGATCAGAAAGTTTGTTTTCTGATATGACGTTATCACGGCGGACGGTGCTCATATAGGTTTTTTTTTCCAAAACGATTAATAACATTTAATTATGTTAATGAGAAGCGAAGCAATGATATGGTCAACGACATTAAGCGAGCGGCGTCAAATGGGTGGAATTGGCAAGGGATAGGTAGAAGTGAATGCCACAATAAAAGGGAGGCTTATGCTTAGCAGTGAGTCACATAGTACCTGCAATAGTCTCCGTCGATGGGTCAATATCTTATGTCAAAGTTATGACGGGCGCTGGATATTGGCTAGGCAGTATGATTTGAATATTGATAACCTCATTATGCCAAGTTATGCTCGTATTGCTAAAAGAATAACATATTCGGTAGACATCCGGCGGATGGTGTTTGCGTGTTCAGTTTGCATAATATGAGGCGGTTCGCTTTACTATTATGTTTGATACCTTTCGACGACGTCCGTGCATTCTGGTATATTTGGAATGCAGTCCAAAAGGTCTTAAATTAGCTAAGATACTGATAATTTATCTTTTAATTTATCTCAGACTGATAATTAATCTAAGCCATCCAGCATTTTTCTACTTTAATACTAAAATGAAAAATTGCCTGCATATGTATAAACAATAAGCTATGTAATAAGTGACAATTTATAAATTTTGAAATGAAGATGGAGTCCTGTAATTTTCACATATTATTGATTAAGTATTACTTTTAAGACCATCGGACAGGTAATCGCAATCGGTATGCGCCACACAATCATCGCGAATATTGCAAGTACCTCAAACTAAGTAAGTATGTGTTTCAATTTCACGTATTCATACGAATATTAAAGAACCAGAAACTCTTTTCCAGAGCCTGAATTCCCAGTAGAGTATAATGGAGGTATCTGTAAAGTAGAGACTCTAAATAAGCTTGCTCACTCATGGATCTCATCTCGGCTAAACATCGAGCAGAGCATCCGCAGTCCTACGTAATTCGTCAAATTCCTTTCCTCAAAGTGTTAACGTACGATCTGCGTGTAATCAGCGAGTTAACAACTAATTAGCCCTGCATTTCCGTCAGTCGTTTCGTCCCTCGCATGTGGCCGTCAAATGTTGCGAGCACAAGGGCGGCATTCAGTCGCTGATCCACGTGCTGCGCAGACCAGCCATCTGCGAACCACTCCTGTGCCAGAACTTATTACAGTCTTACTCTGATTGCCTGGTACTTATGAGGGCTTAATAGCTTCGTGTACCTTCCCAGGGTTAAAAAAAATAACAATTGTTGGAAAATATGTTTAAATAACTGACCTCGAAGCATTAGCCACCAATGTTAAATAATTCTGTAAAAAATTTCGAATGGTTGCCTAGAAAATGTTGTCAAATGTAGGCAAATAATCTGTATCTAAATAAAATGTATGAACAAATAGGGATGTCATTATTGATTTAGTGAATAGATGTAAATATTTCATTAAATTGTAATGATGATAGCCAGAATAGATAACAACACTGGGATGGAAAATATGCCGAAATATGGATGGAATATTATTATAGAAAAATTAGTAGGTATAAGGAACATCAAAAACGCAGCCTTATTTAATAAATAGTCCAGAAACAAATCAGAAGCAAAGCACTTCAAATTGTCAGATGCCTCACACTACGAAGAAGAACGAGATGAAATTGGTTCTGTCGGGATACGTGTTGGGTTCATCACGAAGCTTAGCAGCAAAATAACAAGGAACGCGAAGATTTGTAAAATTTAGTTTAATAGCAGCCTAATTATGACACTTATAAATATTGTTAGCAATGTATTCTATACACTATTTGGAATAGGTATATTTGACATGAATGCATTTATAACCAAAAAGCAAGAATAAACCGAATTCAAACGATACGAGGTCCGTTACATCTGAGGTTACATCAGTTGTAATACACCAATAGTGAAATCTCGCCATCTTTCTCACGTTCAGTACTAAGTCCAGATAGCGCACGTGCGGCGAGATGAAGACAATAGGACAACGAGAGGACGATAATGCTGTTCAGATACATATCTTATTGTAGAGCCGACTAAGCTCACTGAACAGAGATAGAAAAGTCGCAATGGAACACGCCAGATTGTGATGAATATCGGATGCCACTGTGATAAGTTTCATTGTCTTTTTACTGCGATGATATTTTCAGCTGTTGTTTTGAATTGTTAATACGAGTACATTATATCCTTGGAAAATTGTTTACTGACCGTTAAATACAAATCGATTTCAAGTGTGAATATTCGAATTATCTCTTAAGATCTTTATCGTACAAGAGACAAACTATATATTTTTATGTAAGTAGTGAAGTAAGTAAGTATCACTTATTGGACCGTATGTTAATAAAGGTGCCTGACCTGTAACTTTTCTTAAAAGGAGTAAAAAATACCTGCTTATAATAACTGCTCAATTCATCCAAGATCACAGAACTATAAAGTAGCTCTCAAGAATGTTTTTCACTAAAAATAAGTATATGATTAGAATTAGAATAAAATATTCAATCGCCGTGAAAATGTGTGCAAATCTTTTTCTCCCGTATAAAATATTCCGTTTTATACTTAAAGAAAAAGTTCCAGATGGCGAGTTCACCATCTGGGCTAAGTCTAGGTATTTACGAAATTATTCAGATCGTAGACCACCTGTACGATTCCTAGAATCTAGATTTGCATCACCACTCATAGGTGATTTCCAATGACGCTACCGATCTAAGATTTGTGTCACAGATTTTTATTTCACTCAAACCTTTTTTTTAAATTGAGACGAAACCAAGTCCTTACTTAGGAATTAGTCTAAATGAAGGACTAAAGCTAGAAAGTTTTTGTAGGATTTGTGACTGTATAACAACGAATGAAACGTGTATCTGTCACCCACTAGCTCGTTGCTTGGGTCGACAAGACCATCAAAATGCAACCAAACATGAACCAAAATAGCACAGGACCAAAAGAAATATCGTACAAAAAAGAGATATACATATCTAGATACACAGCCATGAGTAAATGACAATAGAATTCATTGAAGACATACTTGTTCATTTGAATGTGGTCGCACGCGCAACTCATCTCTGCACTGCGTCCATTGACAGATCTGCATATATTTATAGGGTGATCTGGTTCTTGTTCGAGGGTGCTGTCAGTACCACGTGCTCTGGTAAAGCATCGCAGGCGCAGCCTACATGCCCGTCATTGTACAAGACGGTCTGCCATTTGGAGATACTAAACATGTCTGTAATGAACAGCAACTTCTACTTTTATGAATTGGTATACATCCATCTAGATCACATGCCTCTGATTCATAAATTATACATAATTATCTGAAATAAGCTTGCAATAGCCTTAGGTTCACTATTACATCACAGTCAATTTTTACTTTTTTGCTGTTGCAAGATGGAAAAAAAATTGATGCTGATTATGAGCAAAAAGTAGCTTGATTGTATATTTTATTAGTAAACCTAGCATAAATCCACCCATTATTATGTATTTACTGATAAAACATAAAGAATCTTTAAAAATAAAAGCTTTCAATACATTACGGTTATATGCGATATAAATGTCGATACCTACTTGTGAAAAGAATGTTTTTCGATACAACGTAAAATTAAAAATAATTCCTAAATCAGACTTCCTTATTTTTTAAAACGAAAAGTCTGTGCGTCATGACGTCTTGATTATCTCTAGTTTTCCGTGACATCTTAGTTTCTTGTTTCTCCATGTTTTCTTTTGTTTGTTCACTACTCAACACTGATGCTTGAAATTCAAATTATTGTCAACAAGGCGTGCTCATGTTTTCTCGTTTTGAAAGAACATCTGGACGGTGGAATACGTGATGAGGTGACGCGAACTCCAACCTGCGAAGAGCGCGATAGAAGCCCTGTTGTATAATTCCGTAAATGAAAACTTTACGAAGACGTATTAAGGACCCTGTTTTGCGGGTCCAGCTGTGCTCCCTAAACGCACAAAAATAGATTACAGAATCGGTTTATGTAGAAAAATCATGCGCATAATTCTTATGTCATTGTCATGAAATCGGTCGCTGTTTTCCAGTTCTGCCAATTTCTGTTTCTACGGGCCTCTTGAATTACAATTCTGAAATACCGAGAATTAAATAAATGTCTAATCATTAACAGTTTTCCAATGAAATATTCCTATTTCATTGCAGTTTTCCCTTTTTGAAACTGTCAAAGTATCTGAGTCAAATTCTGCACAAGTTTGGATTTTACCAAAGCTTAGTAGTAGCTTAGACTATGTATATCTTTTAACAGCGGCCGCTGCGACCCATTCCCTATTTGTCAGTACAAATATTAGACCCCTCTAAAAAAAAGATATTTCTAACGCTATACCAAACATACAGCACAGACGTTTACCCTGCCATGTATAACGTCTCCTCAAGTACGTAACATTAAAACCCACTAGACATTGGCTAGAACCAAATCCTTGGTTTGCGAGCACTATAAAGACAGTACACGCTGAGAGGCAGCTGTTTTCAGTACTATCCAGATCTGCCCCCCTACCGCCTAAGCAATAGCAATCGTAATAGCAATCGTTTATGACTTCATTTTAGTCATTTGGCACCGCCTATGTGACGTTAGCCATCAAAGTTGTTCATTCAACGATTGCTTTCGCAATCCGCGCAAAGCAATTGATGGCTAACGTCACATAGGCGGTGCCGAATGACTAAAATGAAGTCATAAACGATTGCTATTGCTTAGGCGGTAGGGGGGCTGGATGCTGACTCCGCAAAGCTTGTCGAAAGCTACGAACTTATATATGCCAACGACACTCTCTCATAAAACACTCACATAACTTACAGTAAATGGATTCGATGAAAAGGTTATCTTTGAAGTAGCTCTAGTAAAATAAAAGTAACTATGGTCGTGTAGACCGGGTGGCTAGCCTTGGTACCAGAAGTTTTAAGTCGTCTAAGAGATACTTGAATGAATTTGTAAAAAGACATACCTAATTATTTTTGTGCAGTCGGAATCGGAACAGCTCACGGCAATGACGTCAACAGGTCGTGATGGGTGGAACTCGTGAGGTTCTCGCGATCGTGACGCGCGCACGTGTCCGAATGTCCGCCCAGCTGTGCCGATCGAATTTATTGTTATTAAAATGTCAATCTGGTTGCCAAAGTCCACCGCTGGATCAGCCGCCAGCTACGCACAGTTACCTATTCCAGAATACGCTCAAAATGAAATGTAAGGAATGTACGAGTATGTCGCGAAAAGTTTGTCAAAAACCAGTGTCATAGATTGTCTTCTACACTATATACTCTATACTTCTACTACAGATTATTTTTATGTGAAGTCCGTTATACCTTTACATCTGCTCCTAGCTAAATAAACTGATGCAAGAGTAATTGTCATAGTAAACAATACATAATCGTACGTTTGATAAAATTAGATAAAATAACATTAACGATAATGATCGGCTTCCGACTCCATTGTAACACCAGAAATAAGTATTATGTAGATCTAAAATAATTCCACAAATCCAACGGCCACAAATACAATAAAAATATGTCAAACTATACGTTGTTTGTAATTTGTCATCGAAATCGAAATAAACAACAACTTCAAGATTAAGGACACTGGCTTTTAGTTGCAAGATTTGACCACATACTCGCACGACAACAGGCTAGTGAATAATTCGATTGTTTTTCTCAAACTCACGTATGTACATATTTTTATCAGCACGAAATCAGGCTCAAACTAGTTCAATTTTCATAAAAATAAAGCAGCCCAATTCCAGAACAAAATCGAATTCAACGTGGACGTCACCAGTTGGCAGGAACCGAGTCAAGAGCCGACGCCACATTAGAGAAACAGTAGTCACTACTGGTACTGTTAAGCTGTTTGTTGCCTGAATCGATTCATGTATTGTAATTCGATTCTATACGAGACAGCTGTCGCATTCGTAACATCGGTGAAATCTGACAAACAGATACCAAGATTGTTACTGCTATTTTAACTTCACAACTCTCGAAAAATTAATATTTTGTCTGTTTGCCTAACCAGGTGGATAATATTTTTGAGAAATATGTATGTTTATGTAAAGCTGGAGTTAGATATGTTAATTTGGGTTTTTATATTTCAGAACGGATGAACAATAAAGGGTTTCACGTAGCCGCTGCCGCGACCATAATTACCTGACCTTAAAGAACTAAGTTAATCACATCTTCGGTGTTTCCGATCGTAAAAGCTTGCAACAACGCGTCCTGTCATACTGAACATAATTTATGGAACATACTCATTCATGCAATACATTTGTTTGGAAGTTATGCTGCTGTGCCATTTGGAACTTTATTTCAAGGGAATAGCGATCACGTTGCTTCAGGTTTAGCAGTCGCGTATGCCTCTTGAACGAGTTTGATGGTTATTTTACAACTGAGTTCTAATTACGAGGTTTCCTCTCACTCCGAGACTAGGACACGGCAAGCTGATTGTTTGTGGGAACATTAAAATTTGTTCTTTATAAAAACTTTATGGTCGTTCTCTGTTTAACTCTTTGTTGTGGAATTCGTTTCGCGACGAAGTTACGGTTTTTAGTAGGCATCATAATTGGAGATTTGATGCTTGTCGTTGGACATATGCTAGCCACGGGCGTATAGAAATTATTGTCCAGACTATTATGTTAACAGACATGCTTTTAACAAGACTATAAATATCTCAATGACATGTTATTTTCTTTAATATTTATGAAGAATACTCTTGATCATGTCTCTTCTCAATATATAGCATAGGAGCTGAGTGAAATTACCCTTAGTCAATACAATACACATAACATTAATGGTTCAAGACGTCGTCGAAGGGGACATAATCTAGTATAATAGCGGCATAATTAAACAGCTAGCAACATATTCCGCAACAAAATTTATGTAAATAGAGCTAGAATTTTACTGCCAATCTATTAAATTATTCAAAATTATATTCTTAATTTTATGGATGATCTTCTGACCCTTTATCTCTGCTAGCATAATTTTAAGTATCCATTCTGATTTTCCAGCCATCTATAAATAAGGTTCCAATTCCAACCGAACTATATTTATGGGTGTTCCAATCTTTCCAGGCGGGTGTTTATGTCGCCAACTGTTTGCCGTTTAAAATTCAATATATTTTGCCATAAATATCCCATTTTACGAGCTATAATCCCGACACATGTCAAACAAATTGTTGACACTTCCAAAATGTGATGGAGCCACTTAAATAAAAGATTAACCAATTCTCAAAAAGGATTTTTTTGGTTGGAGTGTTTCGTTTATGAACAGCTAAAAGATTTGTCGATAATGACGTATTGCGTGAGATAACGAACTTGGTTCAAATGTTTTTCAATATTTTTGTGTTTTAGTCTAAAGGTTTTATCATATCTATTGATACAGGTAACTTGAAATTTGAAAGGTCATCGTGTAGCTCAGATTCGTTTATCCTTTTCAAATAGATCAATAGATAATTTGTTTTTGCCGTACTCTTACCAACTAAAACCAACTAAATATACCAACATGTACTGTACAGTGTACCAGCCTTTTTAATAGTCCACTGCAGGACGTAGGCCTACCCACGAAGGGTACCAACATGTAACCGTATTAAATAATCCAGTTGCTGTTTAGTGTAGTAGTGGTTTTAGCGTATGTAGTATTGTATTTTGTTGTAGAATTTAATAAAGGCTTCTGACCCATAGAAAAAGTCACACATGATAAATTGCAACAATTAGTCAATCGCTGAGTACATATTGCTAGAAGGTATAGAGGTAATTTACTATCCTTATAATATATTATTATAGTATGTATCCAAAACTGCGTTTTAATATGATGCTATATATTTCCCCGTAAAAACAACACGCCTAAAAGTAGAGCGCAAAACATATTTGAATAAGTACTCAATTAGTATAATTATGATCTTATCGTTGATTATTAACTTGTCATAAGTCAACTTTGCCATTTTTATCACTATTTATATTCAAATCCTTAATTAACTTAGATGACATCATTAACACTCGTATTTTGAGATTTGGGATTTCCTAGTCATGCCATTAGTAAATTATGTAGCGAAATCACACCTCTATAAAACATACTAGCAGTCTGTACTGGCTTCGTTCAAGTTGGAGAGAGTCTGCCTTTGTTGAGACAAATTATTGAATTGTTATCGGGATTCAAACTGAGCGAAGGTAGGGCAAGCGGTTACTCATCATAATGATCATTATCGGGACGTATCGTAGGGCGTCCACTTTTGGACATAGGCCTCTCCTATGGATTTCCAAATAACACTGGTTGCCAGCCGCTTGCATTCGGCTTGATCCTGCTGTCTTGACTAGATCGTCGCTTCACTTTAACTGCGGACGTCCTATGCCGCGCTTGCCGATACGTGGTCTTCTTTCGTAACTTTGGTTCATTCATTCGGAATTATTAGTTATGCATTTAGCTTATGACCGTCCGTATTAAGATAACGCATTGATAAACTATTATTTCTCAAAAATCGAGTACCGCGCCCCTTCACTCGAACGAATTTTACGCGGTCGCGCTCGACAGGATCGCGCCAGAGCGGCGGGCGGCAGTGAGTTTTTAATTAATTACTCATAGTGTCATAATGTCACATTAAAAAAATAACTTCTCTATTCAGTATTTTACAGAATAGAAAAGTGATCAAGCTATTTTATTCGAATAAAATAATGAGGTGTTGTCGCTGATAATTCTGAGCATTCGAATTATTAAACTTTTTTTTGTGAGAAATTTGTAAGTTTTTTTTTTAATAAAGCCGGTCATTTTTCAAAATTTTATCCGGTTCATAAAATTTTTCAAAATTTTCTCTTATCTATGATATTTTTTAAATTTGAATCAATATCATTCGTCCTCTCACATCGCGCATTCAAAAGTACTCGTTTTCGTGTTTCTCGGCCCGATGACTCGTCTTAATACATCTCCCAAAATATCAAAGATTTAAAGTTAGTTTGATTAAATTAAGTTAGTATAAATAAAGGTAGTGGTTTTGTTATCCAAAACATTTCGACAAACTTACAAAGTCGGCATTCTCTCTTTATAATATCACTATGGATTCGACATGTTTTGGCACAATAATTCTAAAGGCATCATCATAATGTGAATAATTATTTTGATATAACATACACAGTTCATTGGGGTCAGTGTCAGTTGGCTAAAAAGCACATTTAAATGGACTTTATTATGCTTCGCAAAAGAAATTAAGAGGACAAGTCTCCTCGTTATGTTTTTTTATTTGTTAGAGATTGTAATAATTCTTGTGTTTGGTGATTATGTGCTGTCCTTACAAATCATTGACAGATAAATCTTTTAAATAGATAAAACAAACGTAGCTGAATTTGAATCTGAAAGGTATTATATCTAGGTACTCTATGAGTAATATGGACAAAGAAATGTGTGAATTTGTAGATGACTTATGTTATGAACTTTGATGAAAAGCTTTAACCATGTACCTAATCAAATAAAATTAGGTGTTTAACTGTAACTCATTTCGATTGAATCAAGTAGGAACATAAAGACAAGATAGATAGGGATTGTAAACAGATAATTATTTTTTGCAAATAATAGCATGACCGACTTCACCCGCGTACAGAATTCGCGAATATTTCGCCCGGATCGATGAAGCATTTTTCACATTATTGTTGATTTATGAAAATTGGCTCTGCCGATTTCGATTAAATTTAAATGGGACCAATTTCGAAGTATACTCTTTCCAATAAAAAAAAATTTATTGAAATCGGACTACTATGAAAAAAGTTATGCGTGCTTATACATAAAAAAATATATACGCGTCGAATTGTATACATCTTCCGGTGGTTCGTCGGTCAAAAAGTAAGACAATAAAATAACCCTACTACCTAGACTCTATTTCGATGCTACAACAATCATCGGCCACAGAAACTACACAGCCGTCAGTCAATAAAAAATAGCTCTTCATAAAAATTATTCCTCAAACATCACCAATTAAAATGATAACCGCAAGTAATAACACCCAGTTCCGGGTAGGTGCGATGACGCGCCGTTTGACCGAGATAGCGCCGGCCAGGTGCAAGGCCACCAGGGACCAGATCTAAGAAGAAAAATGTGACCCCATTAAGATAATTTACATTATTCATAAGATGCCGAATAATATCGACGTTAAGGGATTTGATACGCCAAATTACATCTCGCTCAGTTCGCTTACGCATTTTTACACCAATAAATAAAAAAAATCACCAATGAATTCCCAAAAATTACGCACGTAGCATCTGGTATTCATAAAATAACACATGTTTTGTAGTATTCTTCTTTATTAATTCTTTTAATTTGATAGTTTAGTTAAAAAAAACGAACTAACCGGTTTTTTTTCGAGCTCTACTCTTAAACCAAAAGTTTTTAGAAGTAACTTTTCTTTTACGTTATACATACGTGTTATGATTAATAAATGCTACATAAGGTAAGTATTTAAAAATGTATTGCTCATACTTGCGAATGTGCGACTGAGACAGCTATGGCTATGGTTGTAAGGCCGTTAATTCGTGATCCTGCGATGCGAAGCTCTGCCGAGGTCATCACACCTGAGAATTTTGTTTTCGTATCCGTGTGCAGAAAAAAACTCAGATTGGATGGTTTTTTATTGGTGTTTGCTACGTTTGAGATCTTGTTTACGATAAAATCTTTGGGTTCGGATAAAATGTTGGGCTAGAGCGTAGCATACGTTACAACTTCAGATAAGTTAGGCTAGATAGCTTTTTCGTATGTTTCTGATGAACTCTTTGACTAAAGCTTGAAAATACAAAGGCTTCACAAAGTTTTTCCGAGTTTAGGTTTGTTTTGCAACATTAGTATTTGTTCCATAATGAAACTTGTTTTTTTGCCTTGGAAGTTTTGTATTCTACTTGTTAAGGAAATCTGAAAAGAGCGTCCACGTGCGCCTGCCGGTTCGGCAACGTAACTTCTATATTTTCTGGGTTGCTATAGTAGCTTACGTAAAACTCTTGATAAATAAATAAAATAAATACACAGTACAGAAACTACACAATATACAATATGATGTATAAGGGCGGCCTTATCGCCTTTGGCGATTTCTACCAGGCAACCTTTGGATGGATTGGATTATTCTGGATTATAGGTGATTTTTGTGCTAATAACCAAATTCTCGTGCAGTGCAGCTATTATGTGAGCTTCAGTGAGGATTGTGTTATACGCAGCTTGTAGCTATCATACAGCCACCAAGAAGTTAAATTCGGTTTATACTAGTGTTATATGATAGTGGAAGAACGTTCGCAAACTCTAATAAAATCAAGACAATATTTTCTGTAGAACAACAAAGAAATCCGTAGAGCTCAGCTAGTTTTTACATAATATTTTAGGTATTTTATTAATAGCCAAGAAGTTAATATATACCCATATTAATAAATATATATTCATTGTTCGTGCGACAAACACAGCTGTGAAGAGAGATTAATACAAAAAGTCTAGGTATTTGCATAATTACATACATAAGTTGGGTTATTCCCATCCTAACAGTTTATTGGCAAGGCCGCCATTTTAATTGAAAAATGATGTTTTACGAGCCTTGAGTTCGAAACACTTCTTTTGTTCTTTTTAATTTTTTTTTGTGATCCGGTAACTATGGTTCGGTGACATTCTCAGGTGTTAAAGATTTGTATAGAGCTCTTGCGTTATTTATTACAGGTGGCAATACCATTTAATATCTGATTCAAGATAATTCAGCGTTAACGAGCTATTAGGATTAATTTACATAGATGTTGGTAGAGTCGTTGATAAATGTCGGACTGGCCGGTAGTGTTGCCAGTGTAGCGACTTTGTCTTTGAAATAGCGAGTTTAGATGAGTAGTTATCGATTAAAAAAAATAAGTTTTACAGCAAAAAAATTAAAAAATATGACACGTAGTAGTCACGAGCAAATTTAGCGACTGATCTGGTGACTTATGGGCACTTAAAAATGTGGTCTAATGTCGTCCAAAAGGAGGATTAAAATCTAGGTCTTTCTTTCAAAAGGAGTAGGTAAGTATAATTAACATATGGGCCAATTATCGTCCTAAATCTACACTTTGTAACTAGATTTTTATTGGTTTGTTATCGAGTTGATACAGATAACACAATTTTACTATTCACATTCTAAATGGTATTTTTTTCTAATATTGCTAAATCTTGTTGTAATGTTTTCTACATGTTGTTAAATTGTAATTGTTTTAGCGATTTTTTAGCGAGTTCAATACTAAGTCTGACGACTTCAGGTTTTGAGATGTTGGTAACACTGACAGACTGGTCGGCAGTGATTACCGGCCTTGCAAGGCCGCTGGCCACTCGACGGTAGGTAGGTGGGTAATTAATTAGGAATGCTTGCAAAAAGCGGACAAATTCGCACTTAATTGGCAAAAAATGTAATCGTATACCTTAGAATCACTGAGATTTGATATTTACATCTAATAGTGAGTTTGAATTCGTTCTTTGCAGGATATTTCTTAGAAATATATATTTACCATTTACTCGCAAAAATGTAGCAAAGTCCTTTTCGTTATAAAACAGAACAATAGTTAGTTGTGTAAAATAGAATGATTAGTTTGAGAAAATTGTTTACCGCATAGTAGGTACCTACCTAATAAAATAAAATTAATTAGGTACACGCAATTAATTAAACTTTGCATAGGTATTGATTTGGATATCGATTCTAGATCTATCGGTACTAGCCGAGATAGCGTGGTGAATATGGACCAACCACCTTTCGTGAGTAGGCCTAATGTTTAGCAGTGGTCTTTTAGACCTCTCGTTTTTTGGGCTGGTACCATAGGTACCTACAGTAAACTTTTCTTATTTCTTTTAGATATCTATCGACAATAAACATCAGTCCGAAGTTCATTCCTATCAATACCATTCTACCGAGCTACCTATAACTACAAAGACACCTCTTTCTAAGCCTGGGTTGTATTTAGCTTCCTAGTTGGCAATAACTAATATCAATATCAAAATTGTAGCCACAAGAGTGACTAGAAAGGCCTCGGAGCGTTCGCAGCCGCGCAGCTGTGTCAGTAACAGACACCTCCACGTCACTCAATTAAAGTATCACTCAGTACAAACACGTGCAGCGTGCCAGTACTGCCAGTAAACAATTCGTTTTGATGGTCGCCGCCTGCGTCTCGCCTCCACTTGACCTTTGCGTCGCTAGGCTTTTTGCTCCGTATTGGCGGTACAGTGCGATTCTCACGCTTTTTAGCAAAATTTTGCAGTCAATACTATTTTTTAGGCTGTTATTAAGGGTTCCGTACCTCAAACGAAAAAAACGGAACCCTTATAGGATCACTTTGTTGTCCGTCTGTCCGTCTGTGTGTATGTCAAGACTCTTTATCTCGGGACTCGTAAAGATATCGAGTTGAAATTTAAACTGTAAGTATATGTATCTATGATCTCTTGCAGTTGTGTAAAAGAAAAATTTCTCAGTTATCGTTTAAAGCCGTTTATGTAGTAAAAAAACCGCATATTTCGACACTCACAAAAATCAAAACCTACAGGGTACTTCCCGTTGTCATAGAACTATGAAATTTGGCAAGAAGCATTGTCTCAGAGTACACAAATAGAAATAAATCTGAAAACTGTAAATTTTTATTTAAATAACAAAAAATAAGGCCTCGAAATTCACAAAATACGGGTTCAAAATTCAAAGTGCGTAGAGATTTTAAAAACTTACCTCTCAATTTTGTGAAATTTTCTGGATTTGTACGGAACCTTGGATGTGCGAGCCTGACTCGCACTTGTCCGTTTTTTTTAAATCAATCAAGCTAAATTAAGGTAGGTAGTCAATTTACCTCTTGTGTTGCAAAATTTAGCTCCGTTTTGGTTGTAGAGCGCGATTTTCACGCTTTTTTTAGCAATATTCTGCAGTCGTCACCATATTTTAGACTGTTTTATCAAATAAATCAAACTAACAATATACATAAAATATTTTTTACCAAACTTAGTTTTGATTAATTTAGTAGATTCTATAAATTACCTCATTCTCACGCTATGGTGTTTTTTTTAGCAATTTTCTGCAATCAACATCATTCTTTCTACCATTTTAATATAAATCAAGTTAAAGATGTCTTTTTAGCAGAATTCTCTAAAAAACTTTCCTGGGTTTTCTTGTAGATAATAAGGAGAGACTATAAAGTACTTCCTGTTTTGCATAAGTTTGCATAAGAGTGCGATTCTCATGTTTCAATGTTTTTTCAGCAATATTCTGCAGTCTATTCCACTCTTTAGACTGTTATTTAAATAAATCAATCTAAATACCTATAGCTTTATAGCCTGCAAAAATGATATGAATGTTATGATACCTAAGTACCTACCATATTTATATCCATTCTACAGTTTATCGCTCGGTGATCGATAAAGAACTTAATCCAGTAAGCAACAGCGAATACAGTTATTCAAGAAAATCTCACTACCAGTAATGGACACGGGTAACTGTAGACGTCAATCTATAGGTACCTAGACTGCAGTAGATACTTACTACAAGTTCATGGCAACGTCGCATGATAAGGAATATGCAAGGTTTTATTAAAAACCTATATCTTACCTCAGACCAAATAAAAATATCAAAACAGAATGCTGTGAACAAACAAGTGAGGCCGGCAAAACTAAGCCTCGCCGTGTACAGACATGACACATACATGTACGTACAACGTACACGTACAAAGCAACTATGCCTTGGCTCGTCAGTCGAACTATGGCGACGCAACACCGTTGCACTCACACATGTTTAAAAAACCGGCCTCACTTGTCTGTTCACGACGTTCCGTCTTGATTTTTTTATTTGATCTGAGTATCTTACTAAGATAATAACTTTCAAAAGTAGCAAATCCATACGGTTTAGACGCGACGTGAAGTCACTAAACACGAAATATTTAACTATACCTATGGTCTAATCTGTACATATCTGGCACATTCAGCTATAGGATATGACCTTTGGAAGTAATTTAATGGTGTAGCCACACTAGCCACATCACTAAAATCGATGCTATTGATCAGAATGATCTCGCCTAGTATTGCGTTGCGTTCATCTGACAGACAGGATTTTTTAAGACTTTGATATCTAATTGATATACTTAGAAGGAAATCAAACCTCTCTATCGCTTGTTCTCCGCTTTCGCTTGCACGGTCGGCTCAGGCGGAACGTGACACTTTTTCATGCGTGAAGCCGGCGTTTATCGATTTATAAGACGTTATCACGTAATAAATTGGCTCCTTCCTTCCTTTCTAAGCATTATAGTATGGATATTCCCTATCGCCTACTTTAAAAATTGGCTCCATTCATTATAATAATATGTATTATGCATATTCCCTGTTGCCTACTTTACCCACTTTGTCCAGCTGGCGGTTTGTTTTGGCGCCGGTCGGGAACTTGACCCGCTTGCCGGACACCCGCTTGCTGCTTCTGAGAACTGGACAATTTATAGGACGCTGCAGTAACTCTACGTACGTGTTACCTACTTTTCAACGAGACGACGAGTGACAATTCTGTGAATGGAGCTTAACTGAATTGCATGTGAAACGGGTAAACTCGTAACCATGTTGATGTTTTATTGAATATCAAATTTTTCAACTAATCCCGATATGCTTTATATTCGGTATAGATAGTGGGGTAGGTGCTTCATTTATTTACCCAGTTCAAGCTAAGAAGATTTTTGGTCTGTATGGTCTGTATGAGATAATGGTAACTTTGTACTTTGGGAAGTACTGTACTGTACTGTATCAGCATTTTAATAGTCTGCTGCAGGACGTAGGCCTACACACGAAGGGTGATTGGGCCATATCCACCACGCTGGCCCAGTGCGGGTTGGTGGATTCGCATACGCCATCGAATTTCTTCTACGGAAGTATGCAGGTTGCCTCACGATGTTTTCCTTCACCGAAAAGCCAGTGGTGTGAAATTCCGTACATAAATTCCAAAGAACTCATTGGTACGGGACCGGGATTTGAACCCACGACCTCACGATTGCAAGGCGGCTGTTACTACCTCTAGGCCACCACGGCTTTGGTAAGTAGTTACATCGAATGAAAAGCTATCTTCAGATATTACCTCAACCTACTTGTATTGACGCAGAAAATTACACCAAAGTATAAAGTTAGAAGAGATTCCAAGTGAGACTACAATTAGCAAGTAAAGTGTGGCTACTAAAATGCATTTTTAAACATAACCAATTTGTTTGATGAAGAACGATGTTGTTTTGTCTCTCGATTTTGTTGCTAAAGTTTAAAATGTATTCTTGAATTAAAAGTACAATGTTAAGCTTTCAGACTTCTGTTTTTACCAAGTTAACAACTTCGAGCGACACTAAAAATATGCAGGTTTAGTTCGAGGATACAATGTGACTTCGTTTTGAGGCAGAAACCAGTTTAGGTCCTCGACTGTTGGGTCAGCACTTGGGGAATGCAACAAGAGAAAAAAGCCGCGATGGGAGTCGATGTTCGACTAGGTAGATTGCGAATATGGCGACCATTCACTTTTGATTATCACCCTGCGTGTGATGATTTATGTTTTTTTTTTGAGATTTGAAAAATGATTATTGCAATGAACATCGTCAACACCAAAATTAAAGTATAGTAAATTAAGAGTAAGTAACACCTGTGTTATACTTTAATTAAAACAAACAATTTTTAACCTAAGATATGGGTATAAAATCTACCTAGGTATTATTGTAAAGTAAATTGTCATTCCTGAAACGTAATTGTTAAAGAGTAAAATTACGAAGAGTAAGTAATTTTTAAGTAAAAGTATAATTATAAGTATAATTGTATTGTTAAAGAGTAAGTAATTGTTAAGTATTTCAACTATTCATATATACAGTTTCTTTCATTATTGTGACTAATTTTGTACACATAGAAACAAATAAATGTAACAACATTTGCCCCGAACAAATCAATCTTATTTTAAACCTTTTCGGTTCTTTCTTTTCAGCTATTTAAAAAATTCTGCATTCTAATTATTATTTATCTGTAGCACTTTAAAATAACTAACCCTAAAAATATTTGCATACCATACGTTGACTAGCAAAATCTACCCAAACATTTTATAAGCAAGCTCAGGTCCGATGGAACAAAAGCCTTTGTTGGGTTCCACGTATGAGCAAGGTGTAGTATTGCAGAATTCTTCGCAGTGTTCATTAACGTATAGTGCCTCGAATTTAGATTAGAGGATCGTATTTAGCTAATTAAGTACATGTATTATTTCAGTAGTCCAGCGAACACAGGTGGTCAGTATGATGTTGACTGAAATTAAAGCCAAATATGTATGGTAATTTCTTAATCATATTATGACTCCATAACGTCGTTATTTGAATTAAACAACTACTAATTTTAAATACTTATACCTAAGTATGCCTAAATATTTGGTAAGATTGTTTAAAAGAATAATTATCCTCGCATCTCGTATTTCAAGATAAGTATCCTCAAAATGATTTTTTTTAATGACTTAAGCTGTTAGCCTCTGAGGCCTCTACAGCTTACCGGGCAATCCGGGCATGGGCGAGCGCAGAAGGCGGCTGAGCCGGTTAAAGAGTGACTAGCGCAAGGGCACCTGAGAAGGTACGGACCTCGGCTTGGGCCGTCACCCGGCGGGGGAGATCAGACTTGCCCGGGCACCCCAGAAGGGGTGTGCCCTGTGGCCCTAATAGGTTGAGCTGTTTGATTATTTGGAGAGAATCTAACCGATCTTCTAACAGATCCTGAGGGTCCTCGACCTCGCCGGCGGGGTCGGTGTATATAGGTATGTATGTGTGCCTTTCGTAACCGGCGCCTATACTAAATCCTGAAAATGAATATTATTTACACTTGCAGTATCGCTAATTGGCTACCGTTCGTCCCAATATTTGCTAGAAGGAATAAAATCGGTCCAGAGCGAGTCGAGACATTAGGACAATTAAGTTAAACAGACTCAAGGTCTACTGTTCAGAGAAGTACTAGTAAGTAAGGAAGTTCGTATAGGGCATAGCTAGCCATGGTGTCAGAGTTTTTAAGCCGCCTGAAGGCCTCCGACATGGTTAAGCTACTATTTACTACTAGTTAATATATTAATCACACTTTGTCCGGCGCTAGGAGAAGGAGAATGCAGATAGTGCAGAACGCCTCCTTGCGCATAATCACGGGAGCCGGCCGGTACGTACGGAACGACCGCATCGCCCGTGACCTGAAGATCGAATCAGTGGGGGAGTTCGTCGTCCGACTATCGCGTGGGATGTTCGACCGCGCAGACAACGGACCACACCCCCACTTGAATAATATAGCACCACTTCACGCTCGACCTCCAGATGATAGCGTACGTACCTGGCGAGCACTCCCCAGAGACCTCCTAGTGGCCGACTTAGAGGAAGAAGAGGAGCAGGATGAAGAGGGCTACTAGGCAGCCATTAAGATGAGGCCCTACAGAACAACACGCCAAGATTGGCTATCCAAGCCGAGATGGCCAATAAAACATTACACTCACGCGGTACGGATGGGAACCGTACCGTCAGGGAGGG
Source organism: Hypomecis punctinalis (assembly GCA_949316475.1). Lineage (NCBI taxonomy): Eukaryota > Metazoa > Arthropoda > Insecta > Lepidoptera > Geometridae > Hypomecis > Hypomecis punctinalis. The sequence goes on along the minus strand of OX438810.1, from coordinate 9,396,510 downwards.
GGAAGCGTTACACACCACCCCTCCACACATTGCCCCCTGGGCAGAGTCCCAGGGCGCCCAGCCCCAGCAAGAGGGGTAACCCTGACGCTGGTTCCAGACTCCCACGTAAAGAACACGGGAGGAGAAGGACTACGATACGATACACTTTGTCCTTCAGGAATGAGTAGTAAATTCATTAAAATAAATTTTGCGCTACATTCGCCGCGGAAGACATCGTCATGTTTGACCATACGGTCCATCACTAAGGCCAGCCATATTGACCGCATCGTCCTAAATTAAAAGGCATGTTTGACTGCACAATGCACAAGCCTCAAATGAAAGGCGCCATAAACATCAATCTGCTGTGCAATTAACGAGCGCTCTACAATGGACAAATACTCCGAGCTAATAAAACTGTAGAGATGCTGCATACATTCCGAAAATTATCTACGTAACAAGAACACACTGTTCTTTTTTATGTAGAATTTGGTCACCAACTCGCTGATGGAAAGCTAAGTTGTAGCCGAATATAGGGTAGGTATGTAGACCTAAAAGATACCTATTCACTCTTGACTTGAAGATATCCAAATTGTAATTGTCAAGAAACAATGACGGATGCAAGGCATTCCAATCCCTGGCGATTAAGCGATTAGTACGAGCAGGTGGTACGTCGACTATGTAGTGTAGGGATGCTACTTCTGTTGTGAAAAGGAGATGAAGGAATCAGGTTGTGGAGTTCGAGCGCACACTCGCCGAAATGGAGCCTATATTGCCAAACACGCTACTTTACGCCTGTGCTCCAGGCTTTTCAGTTTGGAAGCGACAAGCTTACTATCCCCGACTGCACGACGTCCGTGTCGATACACAATGGACGACGTTCAATCGAATCTATTTGGTTTTCTCTGTACAGGTTCTTGGAGGATACTGATAAATAAAATTCATTTGCACCGAGAACTGAAATCAAATCTCAATTAATCAAGTTCTCGACCATTTTTTTCTTCCCACTTTTATCAGTTTTTAAATTGAATTGATAATTGCAATTTCCGAAGACCAGGGAAAAACGTTGCTGTTTTGCATGTTCCCTGCAGTACTGAGGATTTGGTCAAAAATAATGCGAATATATATATTTTTATAGTTATGTATATTATCGATGCAGTCACATTCGAAACATTTAGACTCGATCCCGCAGAAATTTATAGAAGATAATATTATTACACGTCCTTGTTTCAAACATCTACGACTACAATACAAATGCAAACAACGCTGGAAGGTTGCACAACACAAGCATCCACACGCGAGATGCGATGCAATTAAAACTAATCGCCCTGCAACAACAAACAGCTGTTTTATTACATAGGGCTATCATAATTCCGTGAATAATTACAATTGTTGCCCCAAAAGCTGTTAAAAAGACAATATCAAACGGGCAATACATTTCAGCCCTTGCTAAGATAAAAATCCTCCTCAATCAAGTATTCAAAATATTATTCTAATTCTTCATATCCAGTTCCGTTAATGTTTAAATACGTAAGGATAAAATAGATTGAATATTATGGAGAATTTCACAACCATTCGTCGCAATTCGCTTAGCAAACATTATAAACTAGGCTTTATCTAGAGAAATTCTCAATAGATTTCCATAAAGTATATCTATACATCAGCTGTTGACAAAATTAGATTGGGTTATACCTATTTCTTTTGAATCATTTACCTACTTATTACTTGAGAGTAAAACGTTAGTTCGTTTACTCTTCAATGTATAGAAAAGGAAAACTTTCGACCACATCAGCAAGCGGAAATATGTTGCGACGATGGTCAGCATACCGTAACTAGGAGTCTACGTTTATATTAAACAGTCTTGGAAGTAAGCACTGACCTAAAATTAAGAACTATGCTTTTCAAAAGATAGTCTAAATCTACTCCAAAGAGTATTAGTGAGTAGCCCTGGCCTGTAGTACTCGTATCTTGATGAATGGGAGCATCTCGGTCGCAGACGCGGACGCGACGGCGGCGCCTCGCGGGTTATCGCGGGTCGCAGCTGCCGGCGACTATCAATGAACCGCGTAGGACGCGTGCATACTAAACGTTACCTCTATACTCTACCACCTCTACACTGTCCACTTTCCTTCGATACGTACGAAGCGGTTTGACTTAACATTTCTGATTCGTACCGCCAGGGAATGGAACAGTCTTCCTGTGAACAGGTATCCACTAAGTCTGCGTGCTTCATCTTCGACCACAACGTCGCTTGCCATCAGGTGAGTTTATTTTAATATAATGACAATACTACATTACTACTACATAGAAAGCAATTGGATCATCCACAGACCCTTGAAGGTCTAAAGATAATCCAAGTGCTCAAGCCCACTGCCAGTTGGCAGCGTGCCCAGCATGCTGGCAGCATTGCCACGCTGAATGGCAATGCTTATACGTTGAGAAAGTGAGTTGGTTGTCAAGCACGGACTTCTTAGGGTAAAAAAGTAATATAGGGATATTTAGCAATCTCAATTTAACTAGTCCTTTTAACGATAATTGACAAGTTTTCATATTTCACAAGGCTATGAAATTCCAAAACCATTTCGAGATATCGGGATGCTGATCATTATGTTTATTTTTCCAAAATTTTTAGTGCAGTAACTGCTAAGATATTAGATAAAACTCTCACCCAAGCCGTTTCGGGATTTATACTAAAAGTGCAGTTGCCAATGATAAAAAAAATACTAGCAATATAAAATGACAGTTAACACTGACAGTGTTGACACGTAAAATGTAATTTAAAAAAAAATGTCAGTGTCATTTTCAAATTACTTATTTTGCTTTAGCCCGAGAGGTAAACGCTAAAAATGCAAATACGTACTTTCCAAAAGCTGAATTATTGTTACATAGTTATCAAAATGATGTACATCAATACCCTGGAGTCAGTCAGCTGGGTTCCCTAGCATTTGGTGGAAGAATCCGTTTGAATTTTAAAAGTATCTTGGAACTAGTACTACTTATTCTTCTTCTTTTAAGTGGTGCTAATTTAAAGCCTGTATAGCAGACCCTGTTACGTATTTCAGGTGACTGGCAGTTGTTAAACATTTTTTATATTTTTCTTCCCATGGTATACCGCGGTACATAGTGGACTTTTTGCGCTGACCTCCTGGCCTATTTGTTGTGAATTGTGACGGATTGTTTGGCATTGACAGTGACAGCAACGCTAGCACCTATTTTTTTCTGATGTGGCTTCAGTAAAATTGTATATGAGTCCTAAATTTTGCAGTTACGTCCTTTTAGAATAAGCTACTTTTCAAAACTTAATTTTACAGAAAATATAAGTCAAATTGGAAAAATAAAAAATACGTATATGTTATTTTGCAAATTTCATTCAGATAATAAATAAATATAACTATGTTAAAAATTTGAAATGTTGTCAATTGCCTGAAGCGAAGGCCTGGACGATTTTGCTTTCGCATCTCCATCCGGATGTTGACTTTTGTCTACAGATCGCATTTTTTTTCAATTTTTCGACGAAACTTGGTACATACAGCGGCACTTAAGTTTAGCGCTGAGGTTTAGTGTGGAAGGAATGACTATGGCTGCGCTTGGTGACCGCTATACTAAACCTGTCCGCAACCATCACCTCCACATTTTGCTCAGCGCTAAACTTATTTGCCGCGACCTGTACACAGGTCCAGTTATTCCTCTATTCAGTATTTTCCTCAAAAAAAGGGGGAAATTTGCCGTCGCGCTATTAATGTATTGACCGAGCTATGAAGATATTTCAGCTAATGAGATGTTTCTCGAGGTCTACTATAATAGATCCAACCGTTTATTTTCTTTTCGACAGCACCAATAGAACGTAGCTGCGCCATGTTACGCAAAAGTTCACTTTTAAATGCGAGGTTTTAAAAATATGACAACTGCCTAAGTTTGCTCCTTGATCCCGTATAATAATCATCTTTGACAAATTGTGTCCATAAGTGCAGTATTTTTTTTATATATTACATAAAATAACAAACGTTTTTAAAAATTTACATTCTATGGCTACACACGATAGCCATATTTTATTGAGAAGAGTATACATCGACATTGGTCTCATTTTATTTAATTGAAATCGGCTGAGCCATTTTCAATAAATCTTTAATAATGTGAAAATTGTTACTTACAGCGATACGGGCGAAATTTTCGCGAATTCTTTATACTGTTGAAGTCGGTCATGCTATTTTTTGCAAAAAAATAATTATTTATGTGAAACCACGCTTAACGTTTTACATAGTGGTCCAATTTCGATTAAGGTTTTTTTTATTGGAAAGAATATACGTCGTAGTTGGTCCCATTAAATTTTTATTGAAATCGGCATAGCCAGTTTTGATACATAATAATGTGAAAAATGCTTCATCGTTCCGTGCGAAATATTCGCGAATTCTGTACACGGCTGAAATCGGTCATGCCATTTCTTGCAAAAAATAATTATAAATATCCTATGTAGGTAATGTCGAATAAAGCTTTTTCAGTTTTCAATTTGAATTTAGATGCTTACTAGATATGTTTGTTGGACCGATATAATGTCTCGAGTGCGCTGTGCACGCAGCATTACGCAGCTGGTCCGTTCAAATGTAGGAAACTACCGCTTAATATTCCATTGATACCCTTTGCGCAATAAACACAGTTACATAGCCACTATTCTTAGAAAAACAAGTCAGTTTATAGTAAACTTAATTACTAAAGTTATAGTTATTACATAGAGTTATACCTATATATAGATTTGTCCATTTAAATTAAGTTCTACAAATTCATCTTTCTTTTACAATCGATAAGTGACAAGTAAGATCGATATGCAGCTGCACTTAGATACAATATTAAAAATATTCAATCTTTTTGAATTTTCTAAATATAGCAAAACACGTTAAATATTTTTGGAAATTTTAATCCTAAATCATGTAGACATGGTAACTTATAAGCTAATGCTTTAACTTACTTTGAAGTAACAATTTGATTCCACCGCTAATTAGAGAACCCGATACTTAAGTAGTTAGTACCGACTAGGTAATAGGTATATCCAATAAATACTTAAAACCGTATGTTTATGCAGTTCCAAACAATTCCATTCCAGTCCATGAAGCAAAGAAAACACGCAGACATTAGAACAGGAGTATAATGCAATGCAGTTTCACATTTTTGCATGCGTCCGCGCCGGCGCGCCGCCGGCATCGCGACCTGACCCCGCCGCGACTCATAACGCTGGACAAGCTGTTTCATTCGATGCTATGCCACGACTCTTGTTTGCTATTTGCTCTGGAAAAGATATTATTATACGTAAATATGTATCATTTGCTTACATGATCTCCACAATCTGTAGGTTGACGAAAATTTAGTTTAGGAAATAAGCATTTTATTATTCTCATTTATTTAGTACAAGCCGTGGTGGTCTAGTGGTAATTACACCTGCCTTACAATCTTGAGGTCGTGGGTCAATCAAATCAAATTCCGGTCCCGTACCAATGAATTATTTGGAATTCATGTTCGGAATTTCACAACACTGGCTTTTCGGTGAAGAAAAACATCGTGAGGCAACCTGCATACGACCGTAGAAGAAATTCAATGGCGTATGTGAATCCACCAACCCGCTCTGGGCGAGCGTGGTGTATATGGCCCAATCACCCTTCATGGGTAGGCCTACATCCTGCAGTGGACTATTAAAAAAAACTGGTACAGTACAGTACATTTACTCTTCTGGCGCAGAGACCCAAAATCTCGAAATAAGTCTTAAGCTTCAACACCAGAGAACACAATTGATCCTGATCTAGTGCTGTCTCCTGTCACTCGTCTGTCTGGAAATAGCGCCTGTCAGATTGCCCACCACATAACAAAAATTAATGTCATAATGATATGGAAATAAAAAATATGAAGATGTCGACAATAATATTCTAAACGAAGACAATCAAAATCTTAACAACTTTTTCCGTTGTTATGTCACGTCATGCGGTTTTAAAATTCACTTTGTGCGCCTGACACTTGCATCAATTAGCTGATCATACAAAATCACGGTGACATCATGACATACTATACTTGTATAAAGTACACTGCAATAGGTCGGCAGAAAGTGAAACCGTGCAACTGTGTTTTGTTCGGAATATTCCGGAGTCTTGACCTGACGTGTTATCCTGAACATTACATAGTCTGGGTGTGACGTGAAATCTGGAAGCTAAAGTTGTTGATCTACAAAAAGATCTACCTGAAGCTGCGGCACTTGAAGAAATATCTACTCTAACAAAGAGAAGACGAGAAGATGTCTGGAGACGCCAAGGGTGAAGTTAAAGAGTTCACGGTTTCGGACATCATTGTTTTGATCGCCCTTGGTGTCCTGCTCCTCGCGTACTTTATATACTTACTACGGGCGCTGAAGAACGATTGTATGGAGAACATCAGGGAAGTCATTCGACAAGAAGCAGAAGCCATCATCAAGGAGCAGCTAGGAGCTTAGATTATTTTTCTATGATTGTGCTGAATAAAATGTAAGTAACCTAATTTTTGTTTCAATGTCCTTTAACCATGCACCCTTGAACGAGTCTTCTTGAATTTTGTACTCCTCTATATTTGGGTCATATATTTATACAACGTGTTATTTTACAAAGTGCACGGATTTAAATAGCTGTAGCATTTATATACTCATAATTGTCAACAACTTTTTCTTTGGAACCAACCCCGAAATCGTCTTCAAAATCAGCCGCTCCATACAAATACATTTTTTTAAACTCAAAACGTGGTCCGCGCACATTGTAAAGCAACAGCCTGTATATATTTTGGATCTCGGAAAGGGAAAAATTGATATTTAGCTTTTCTTTATAGGTACTTAAGTTTATTAATTAAAGGCATAGTAGTACTTACCTTCGGGAAAACGCAAAGTTCCACTTGGTTTTCGTTTTTATACCGCTCTCAAGCAATTGTTAAGTAAGTAGTAATGTTTTTATAAGTGCAATCATATTCTTATGATAAAAAAATTACTGCGATGTACTGACTAAGCGGTAAAGTGTATATTAACATCAAATGACCTTATTGTAGAATGCAGATTGCCTCGTGACAAAATGATGTGATTTTAAAGACGATATTGCAACAGTATTGCTAAAACGGATCTACATTATGAATAATGATATGCTTGGCGCTAGCGTAAATTGTATGAACTACTACAGTTGGCGCTATTAAAACATGAACTACTTAAATAGTTTTAATTAATATAGTAGCAGTTATCTACTAAAATAAAGCCTGAGTACTCGTAACACCTGTGCTATATTTTAGTTAAAATGTGCAAAACCCATGCTAGTTTTCATAATCATACTTAAATAGTCTTTATATTACAAGCTAAGATTTTTCCCAATGTACTGTATTAGCTTTTTTTTTAATAGTCCACTGCAGGACGTAGGCCTACCCAGGAAGGGTGATTGGGCCATATCTACCACGCTGGCCCGGTGCGGGTTGGTATGGATTCACATACGCCATCGAATTTCTTCTACGGACATATTTTATATGCAGGTTGCCTCACGATGTTTTCCTTCACCGAAAAGTCAGTGGTGTGAAATTCCGTACATAAATTCCAAAGAACTCATTGGTACCGTGGTGGCTTAGAGGTAGTGGTATCACTACCTCTATGCCACCACGGCTTCAATTTCCCAATGATTTAATGAATATTATGAATTCCTAATGTTTATTTTTGTATTTGATTACTTTTTTTCTTTAGAAGGGAAGTGTTGAATTGTTGATGGACCATTTCTTCGTTTTTATACTGAACTAGTTTAGTCATATCTATATTATTTATAATCCCATGGCTGACTTCTAATTTTTACCGACTTATAAAAAGGAGGTACTGTGTTCATCTGTATGTATTTCATTTTGTACGTTCATCGATATTTTGGCCAATTGTGAACCGATTTACAAAAACTATTTTTAGTTCAAAAGAACTTACTTTCGAGGTGGTCATTTTAAATTTTATCGAAATCAGCCGAGCCGTTTTTGATAAATCAACAAAAATGTACATGGATATCACATTGATTCGTGCAAATTATTTGAATTCTGTACACGGTGCAAGTACACGGGATATTTTGCGAAAAATATTTATTCGTCAGTAATCCTTAAACTAAAATATAATTGACCGACGAACCACCGGAGGAGGTATACAATTCGACGCGTACCTATATTTTTTATTTATGTATAACCACGCATAACTTTTTTCAGAATAGTCCGATTTAAATAATTATTTTTTTATTGGAAAGAGTATACTTCGAAATTGGTCCCATTTAAATTTTATCGAAATCGGCTGAGTCATTTTTGATAAATCAACAATTATATAAAAAATGCTACATTGATATTCCGTGCGAAATATTCGCAAATTCTGTACACGGGTGAAGTCGGTCATGCTAATTTTTGCAAAAAATAATCTTGTTTTATGATGTACATTACACATCTCATGTACAGACTGACGAGTGTAAGTGGATCTTTCCAACAACATATCAAACAAATAGCAACACCCGTTATACAGTTAGGTATTTGCTTTGATTCGCGATAGCATAATGCGCGTTTATTCATCATGGAACTGTTATTGTCCCATTGTGCTAACAACAATACAACAAAACACAACACAATGATATAACGGAGATTGCGCACACGCAGATGTTATGGCGCCGGCGGCCCACCTGGGACCTCAAACGGTATTGGTTGCTAATGATAATACAATTTCCTAATAGGGTAATGCAATCGGGGAAAATGTCATAGAGAATGTCTGTGAACAGAGTGTTCACAAGCGGGTTATACTATATACAGTGGCCTGTAAGACTGTAGTTTCGTTGTACTGGTTATGTTACTCCATTGTATTCAGGGTTAGATTTGACCATTGGATTTGACTATTCAATTCAGTTAGGAATTAATATACTTACTCGTATGTATGTACTCAGATTGTTCTTCATTGTTCATATCAGGAATGACACATATTGTACAGAAGCTTACTAGCTTTGCCCGTAGCTTCTCACAGGCTCCATAATTTTTCCTGGATAGTATCACAAGTCATAAGTTATTTATTGATAAAATGTCAATTAAGACATCAAAAAATATTATGTACAAAATTATAGAAAGTATCCCATGACTCTCTCCGACCTTTGATCTACAGGGTTATTTCTGATCAATTAGCATCCTTTTAGGGGCTTATTCTGTAAATCAAAACTAACAACTTTTGTTCTATGACTTTTGCCAAATCTCAAAAAAAAGAAAACAGCTATTCCATAAAAAATATCCTTCATCCTCGACAAAATGTAGGGAACAACTGATTTTTTTTTTAGTTTTAACAAAAGTTTTTAGTTTTAACGTACAGAATTAGCCCCTAAAAGGTTGCTAATTGTTTAGAAATAACCCTGTATCAGCACCGACCTCCACCGTGCACAGAATTCGAATAATTTGTACGAATCGATGTGACATCCGTGAACATTTTTGTTGATTTATGAAAAACGGCTCAGCTGATTTCGATGCAATTTAAATGGGACCAGCGGCCTTATTTTGTAAGCGCTCTGACGTTCGGCTTCGCTTTTTCTCCTGCTCGCGCCAGTTACTCACGCCGCGAGAGCGAGCGGGAGGAAAAGCGAAGCCGAACGCCTGAGCGCTTACAAAATAAGGCCCCAGCTCGGATGTAACTTACATATACTCTTTCATATTCTTAGGGTTCCGTACCTCAAAAGGAAATAACGGAACCCTTATAGGATCACTTTGTTGTCCGTCTGTCCGTCTGTCCGTCTGTTTGTATGTCAAGACTCTTTATCTCAGGAAGGCGTAAAGATATCGAGCTGAAATTTAAACTGTATACGTATATCTATGATCTCTTACAGTTGTGTAAAGGAAAAACTTCTCAGTTATCATATAAAGAAGTTAGAGCCGTAAAAAACAGCATATTTTGACACTCACAAAAATCAAAACCTACAAGGTACTTCCCGTTGACACAGAACTATGAAATTTGGCGAGAAGCATTGTTTCAGAGTACACATATAGGAATAAATCTGAAAACTGTATATTTTTATTTAAATCACAAAAAATAGGGCTTCTAAATTCATAAAATATGGGTTTAAAATTCAAAGTGTATAAATCGTATCATGTAAGGTATCATATAAAAGAGCTTCATTAGCACATGTTAAAACAGGTTTTTAATTATTTTAACAATTTTCGATGAATGACGAGAAAAGTAAAAAACAAACTTTTTTCGATGATGACGATGAGATTTTAACAACGTATTTCCCAATTTTGTGAAGTTTTGTGGATTTGTACGGAACCCTCGGTGTGCGAGCCTGACTTGCACTTGTCCGGTTTTTTTTTTAATCGGTTCGCAATTAGCGAAAATATCGATGTACATACACAAAAAAATACACACAGTCGAACATAGTACCTGCTCTTTTTTGGAAGTCCATAAAAATCAATTTCTATTCATTTAAAACTTTTGCGATTTGAATATATCTACCAATTCTCTATCTGTTGCTGCGTCAAAGAGCACCAAACAAACCAACAAACACATTTTTGGATTTATAATAATATTATTAGGAAGGCCGAATGGCAGAAACCACGATGAACTGAACTGAACTGAAGCTGAAGCTCATAGCCTTCGAGACGTATACGAAGCATAGATAAACTATCAAAATCGGAACCCGTGTAGGTAAGTATACATTTTACAGGTGCCACAGTAGATAAACACTGTAGCTATAACATAATTATTAGATAGTTTTTAGGGGTCCGTACCTCAAATGGAAAAAACGGATCACTTTGTTGTCCGTCAGTTCGTCTGTCCGTCTGTGTGTATGTCAAGACTATTCTCTCGGGAACGCTTTATCTATATTTAAACAGTATACGTATATCTATACTCTTGCAGTTGTGTAAAAAAAAACTTTTCAGTTTTCATTTAAAACAGTTAGAGCCATTTATGTCGTAAAAAACCGCATATTTCGACACTCAAAAAATCAAAACCTAACCTAAGATACTTCACGTTGACATAGAACTATGAAATTAGGCGTGACACATATATGAATAAATCTGAAAACTAAATTTTTATTTAAATCACAAAAAATAGGGCCTCAAAATTCACAAAATATAGGTTCAAAATTCAAAGTGAGTAAATCGTATCGTGTAAGGTATCATTTAAAATAACTTCATTAGCACATGCTAAAATAAGCTTTTAATTATATTAACAATGCGTAATTTTCGAAATGAAAAAAAAAAAAAACTTTTTTGCCGATGGTTATAGTATAGAGATTTTAATAATTAATAAATTAATTTTAATTTTAATAACTTACTTCCCAATTTTGTGAAATTTTCTGGATTTATATGGAACCCTCGGTGTGCGAGCATGACTCGCACTTGTCCGGTTTTTTTAAATTGCAAATATGTCCGCGCTTGCCCACACACACGCCTGGTGGTAAGCGACGTGGTGGTCGAAGATGAAGCACGCAGACCTAGAATATATCTCACTCTGATCTTGAAAAGCTTTACATTATATCTCTTAGGAAATAGAAAGCTATACTTAAAGTCTATTGTGTTTGAAGTGCACTTACATTTTCGCTAATGCCAATTCTTAGAGTCAAAGCAGTATTTGTCACCAATGGTGTGTTGTGAATTGTTAATTTGATGTCATATTAATTAGTTTTTTTTTGAAAATTTACTAACCGTAACCACAGACTCCAGGGTCTGTGCCCTTTGTTAATTAAAAACAATTATTGGATTTTACTGTACAAAGAGAGTAAGTACATGTTTAAATCTTAGCCTAAGTTATTTAGTCATATTTATTAGTTCAATTGCTTTGTGAAACGTCACTTTATTTATTTTATTTTAAATTTAATTAGTAGGTTACTGGCGTGGACATAGATACATTGGAAACAAATACATGACACAAACTGCAAATTTCTCTTTTAATTTAGTTATTGTTAGTTAGGCGTCTATTATTCAAAATATGTTTGAACTGTAACAATAAAATCGATGTCAGCACCAACGAATTTTAGCATCTGTCTGTCGCAGCCGCCTGACATGTGCGAGTAAAACAAACCCCTCACGAGGGGCGAGATTTGCAGCAGCAGGCTCACCTGGCACCAGCAACATATGTGGCGGCGCTGGCGCGGCCCACGTGTGGGGATCGGGGAACCCCAATGAAACAGGTGAATGCCGGCTGCGTACTCAAAGACCCATTGTCGCTCCACTCCCATTGACAAATGTTTGGCGTTTGCCGCGCGATTTTGGCGGGATCCGATGAAAGGGTTGTTTACGTTGCCGCCTAACTGGACACATTGGCCGTTTGATCTCATTATAGAGATGTTTTTCATAAACAATCGTTTGCTTTTGTATTTTGTCACTATTGAAACAGGTTCCGGATTTTGACAGGAGTCATGTTCTATTCATCTCGCTTTTCATACAACGCACTGTAATTTTGTTTTCTGTTCCGGCTTTCTATACATGTACAAAAGTAGCTTAGAAATTTCATTGTTAAAAATTATTACATTTAAAATTTAGGTATATTTCCATTGGGGTGGAAAAGTGGTAAACCAAGTCCCCAAAAAAGTTTAAGCCAAAACATCACGATGTCTTTGATATCTGATTCACATACAGATTACATCACCGGAACGTACAAATTATACCTCTGCCAGTTTCTTCGATTCCCCTTTATTCCCATGATTAAGATTCCCCAAGGAGTCGGACCCTTGGACAGGTGTCCTTTGATTAAGGTCAAGGTGTTCCCAGGAATAATAGCCAAGGTGACGGGTCAGCAGGCAGCGCCGGCGGACCATGGATGGCCGTTGGATTAAATATGCAAAGATTTTTTGTACGCTAATTTTAATGGTGCTTTATGTTACGTAAGATTACAATGTAACATTTTGAAGTAAATCCGCGTTTGGATTTTTGTATCTTAGAGTAGGTACATTGTAATCACCTTCTGATATCCTATCGACAGTAACATAATGCAACTTACCAAGTTTTTTATTTTCGCAAATATCGTTTGTAATTTAGTTAGCTCAATATTATTTATTGGAAGTAGCACAATATTTCAGATATTTTCTTTAAAAACACTTAACTTATGGCATTGAGGTAAAGCACGCGTATTCATAGAGCATCTCCCTGTAGATAGTTAACTAAATTGTGGTCGAAGAAGGACTGTACTAAGCCAGACTTTTAATAGTCTACTACTGAATATAGGCCTACCCACAAAGGGCGATTGGGTAATATCAACTACGCCGACCCTGTGCGGGCTAGTGGATTCAGAAAGCCATTACATACTAGTTTCATACTTTTTTTCAAATTAATTTATGTCAAAACTAACTTAATTCTAACTGCTATTTTATGTACTTCTTTTTTCTAAATTTGCATTTTTTAATTTGTTTCATGTTTTACCATTCTTTTTGCTAAATTTTTAATCTAAATTAATGTTATTAAATCGGCGGAGGGCCTCGGTATGCCATCATACAGGTTAATCCTAGTTTGGGTACCATGGTCACCTTACCTGAAACTGTAACGAACGATTTACGTTTTACTATTTTTTTCAGTGATGAGCAGAAGTTTGTAGAAACTAAATAAATTTATTTATTTGCATTTTTTTAAATCTGCGATAATGAATGCACGCAGATTTAGAAAATACGTATATATTTTGACATCAAACAAAAAACTTCAAATTGATAACAGGCTTACAAACCAATCAACCAATGCTATATATAAAAGCTTCAAAGGCTCCGACATGGCTAAGCGGTTAAAACAATCGGGAACTACAATTTAACGTATCATCCGAGCCACGGAAGAGCTCGGTTGTAAATTCCATCTAGGGCCACCCATCCGAACACTGACCGTGCCGAATGCTGCCTAACTTCGGTGATCGATGATAATCATCGGAGTTAAGCAACGTTCAGGACGGTTAGTCTTCGAATGAGTGACCGTGGGTGGTATTTACAACTGAGCGCTACCGTAGCTGGGATGACATGTTAAATTGTAGGCTCTGATTGTTTTAACCGTTTTAGCCATGTATGTTAGCCAGAGGCCTTCAGGCGGCTTAAAAAATCTGACACCAGGGCTATACAAACTTACTTACAGGTAGCGGCACGTAAGTGTAGCGCTGAGGGTACTGTGGAGGGGATGGCTGCGCATGGTGACCGCCATACTAAACCCATGCGCAACCATCCCCTCTACACTTTGCTCAGCGCTAGAACTTATATGCCGCCATCTGTAACAGCTAGTCAAACTAAGCTATACAGCGTTATTCGTAATAAATCAATCAATTTTTGTCAAAACTCAAAAAATATCAGCTGTTGCATACATTTTGACGCGGGTAAAGTTTACTTTTTATGAAACAACATTTATTTTTTTGAGTTTTGACAAATGTCGCAGAACAATATATGTTAGTTTTGATGTACATAATAAGGCCCGAAAAGAATGCTAATTGATTAGGAATAACCCTGTATAGGAGCGCTACAGATGCAGCTCATAAAATATAACTAAGCGAGATGAGGTGCGTCCGGCGAGAGAACAATACTGCATCGACGTACAGGATACACGGCCGCCAGTGACTGCTTCCTCATTAGCAGCGGTAATCGGCGCTTCCGGCAACAACTCGCAAGCACTGGGCGATTGGTGCTTCCAGCCGTGTGGGTAAGCCCTTCTGACAATATTTATCATCTATCTATCTATTTAGCCTGTTCCACCCACTGCTGAGTATAGGAACCCTCTCTTTCGCGCCATTCTTTCCTGTCTTGTGCTAGCCATTCATTGCATTATATTGCCTCCCGACAAGTTTGATAACGTCAATAGGCATGGTGACTAAAAAAATATAATTAGTCCGTCAGATAGACTATCAAAAAATATTAGATACGTATTTTTTTGGCAATTAAACAAAAATTGTTTTCAAAAACAATTTTTGTTGATGAGATTTCATCATCACATTTTGTGAAAACGCGGAAATTTAATCATCAACAAAAATTGATGATTAAATTTCCGCGTGAACTCACAAGTGCCATACAAATGTATAGACTTCCGTGAGTGAGATGACGTCACGACCCCCACTTCCAAACTTAGACAAGGTTTATCTTTGTCATTTGTAGTTTGATTTACAATAGAAAAAATACCTACATGTCCAAAAGTTGTAATAATCTGTTCATCATGCCTATTCAACTGTTGGATCTATTAATCATGCCTATTCAACTGTTGTACTGTTAAATCGCGCTTGATGCAAGCCACTTCCAACCGGGCTTATTCGAAATCCATGAAGTGGCCCATATCCAGCAGAGGGTATTATTTTTTTTTCATATGGTTGATAATGTTGATGATGATGAACTGTTGAACTGGCACACCAATGCGGCCAGTATTGGATGTCCTGCTCAATCCAAGGAAGTCAGTACTTTCTTAGAGAAACTTTAATCACGAATAAGTCTTGAATTGTGCACCAACTCACCTGATGGTAAGCGACGTCGTGGTCAAAGAGGAAGATAGATTTCTAAATAGAATTGGACTCTTCTCTTCACAGCCATAGGACGTTCACTGTTGCCTGTGTTGTTGTCCGCATAGGCCTCTCCTTTAGATATAGATCCGCAAATAAGACCTGTAAGTCGCATTCAGCGACTTGCATTCAACGTCATTTTTTCTACAGTATCAATGAGGTCATAGGTTCGCCTTGTAGGTTTATGTTGTACGCTGCACTGCACTGGTAAATGATGTCCATTGCGAGTTTTTCGACCCCGTTGTTCAGCAATTATACGTGGTAGGTATGTACCCTATGTGCCCTATGCGCCACTATCCCAATTTACCAATCCGGGCTATGTCAACTTTGCTAATATGATTAAAACTCGAATACATATTCTGGCATACCGCAAATTGAAAATACTACACTATTATAGGTTTCTCTAGATCATTAAATTACTTAACTTGATACAAAAATTTCTTTGTGTACTAGTTTACTACGAAGAATTGACTGATGACAATTATTGTCACAGATACCGTAGCACAGAGAAACAAAATGATTTCTAGAAATAGACTCGCCTCTCCCTGATATTTATGTCCAATTTCTTGACCACTATTATTCGAATTGATCATGGGCTCTATTTTTCAAACTCGAACACCTAGGAACGCATACGACTTTGATCGTGATAGTTCGAAAACCATTCGTTTTACGGTTCACATATTTGTTTTCTTTTTAATTAACGTTCCATTTTACGATACCTTTGCAGTCTATGGTTTCTTTTAAAATTGCCATGTCCAGTGCTGAAGTTTTGCGTAAAATTGATAATTTTAAATTAACGACAAAAAAAGTCGTCCGTAAAGATAATTACACGTTCCTAGGCGTTCGAATTTGAAAAATAAGGCTCCATAATTGAAGTGATATCGCACATAATGTGTCCGAGGTATGGATTTATGATCGAAATTTGCGCGTGACCACGAAGTCGTGGTCGTGCGCCAGGTGCGCGCGCGCAGGCTAATTGGCGCGTTCGCGACGCCCCGCAGTAATTGGACGTCATTTGTGGAAATTGCTCGGTGATTGGCTGATATAAATGTCAGGTAAACGTCACGACGGTGGTAAAGAGATAAGTATTTGTTATGAAATTCTGATACATAATTCATCTATCATTTGTTCTCAGCTATAGATCATGTCATGGCAGAGACTGGAAAGTCAGTGGCAAAATATTACGAAGTAATTTTCATGTCTCAATATGTTGATTAGAGTCCCATCACCTTTGACTTCTTACCCACTTCTTGTCTTCGATAGTACAAATAGGTATATAAATTAATTTTAAATAAAACCTTCTCATAGTCGTTATTCAATAAAATTAGCTTGATGAGACTACAAGACGCAACGAATTGTAACATTACCACCCCAGTATTGTTTTCATTACAGCCATTCAAAGAAAAATCAGTTAACGGATCACCTCGTGCCTATACACCATGAATCCTGTGATTCACTTTTTCAACTTTTACCGGTCATTCACCAAAAGGCACCAAAGCGCAACGAAGAAATTATGAGTTAAGGTGCGTCAAGGAATCACGGTCCCTACACACCCCAAAGGAAACAATTGAAGGATAATCAAGGAGTCATCAGACAGTTGGAGCAATTGGAGACGTTGGAGGATCTTTGGCTCGTGGCCACCCTCGCAGGAAGTCCCATTTGTGCAGGGACTGTGATTGCAGCTGTGATGCTTTGTATAGGCAAGTATGAATGACGTGGATCACTGTAGTGGTTATATAATAACAGAAACGCAATACAGAAATAGTACTAAATTTAACTCTAATAAATTCAATTCATTCATCAAATAGGTTCTCAAAAATACACTGTGTGGCATGATGTTCAAAAACAATGACACATCGAGTTACTTTGTATAATAAGAACTGCTGGTAGTTTAACGCAATCTTCTTCTAAACCGTGCTATACTGTATTTTAGTGGTCAAAGTTAATTGAACACAATTGCGGTCTAGAATTTTATTGAATTACTTAGGTAGGTATCGTGTGAAAATGTAGAGAGGTTAGCCGAGTTAGTCACCAAACAATTGCACGAAGTTTTCTTAGTAATCTTAAATCTTGAGCGTGACATTTAGGAACGTAACCTTTACAATACTATATTTCAGTTAACGTTAACTAATAGTCCGCCCCGAACTTGGACCTCGCGCTATTCCTATTTTATCTCATAAATATTGTGATTTCAAAAAGAACGCTCGATCAATTAGATTGACGGGAGTTAAATTGTATCGTAACAAAGCTAAAAGCAAACATGATCAACGATTTGTATTGAAGATAGCTTAATGGCGCAAGAGAGCAAATAGAGATCAGGCGCATAATGTCCTTTTCTCAAAAGGTCTATCGCTCAAAAAATGTCCCTTTAGCACAACGTCCCGGTCGCGAAGTGTCTCTTTCTCAAAGTGTCCCTTTCGCAAAATATCCCTTTCGCACAATGTCCCTTTAGAAAAATGTCCCGTTCCTACAATGTGCCTTTCGGAAAATGACCCTTTCGCATAATGTCCCTTTCGCAGAATGTCCCTTGGACCCTGTGAGAAAACTCCTCCAAAGCGCCTTGATCGATTATATTATTATTATATTTTTTTAGGTCTAAGAATAGGTCGGTAATTACTTTGTTTTGTTAGTTTTGTTGTGTTGTGGTTGTTATTTTTTTTATATGGGAAAACATTTGTCGGGTTAGCTAGTTTTAAGTCAAGAGTGGAAGTGCTACGCTGTACTTACCAGTGCGTGGTCTCCACTCGAGAACTTTTCAACCCTATTAGTCATCAGCCCTCCGCACTATGTGCCCTACCCACTGCCATTCCAAATTGCCAATCCTTTGGGCTGTATCGGTAAATTTGGTTCTCCTATGGATCTCCTTTTATCTGATTCGATCTCGCAGAGAAATTCCGAGCATAGCCCTACGTTGACCACAGCACGTTGGGCCACTTGGAGCTTATTTATAAGGTCCACAGTAAGAGAACATGTTTCAGTGCCGTAACTCATTACTGGTAACCCACACTGGTCGAACACTTTCGACTTGAGGCACTGAGGTATGTCGGACGAGAAGACGTTACGCAATTTTCCGAACGCTGGCCAAAACATATACCAAAACATAATCGGGATTGATAGTTTTTTCTTTATCAGATGCAAATAAGCACTGGCAAGTGACAACACGTCAAACAGAGTCACTGACGCTCCAAGGGACATTCTACGAAAGGGACATTTTTCGAAAGGGACATTGTGCGAAAGGGACATTGTGCGAAAGAGACACTTTGCGAAAGGGACATCTTTTAAGCGGTAGACATTTGGAGAAAGAGACAGTCTGCGCCTGAGCTGCAAATAGAACCAAACACGCTTACTAAACATAGTCTATTAAAAAAATATTGATAAAAATAACGTACAAAGAATGGTTCTTTTCTCTGATACCCGAACTAGCCAGAAGCGAGAACCGCCGTATTTATGACAGAGATTATGTTTATTACTGTAAACGTAAAAAGCATGTGTTCAAATTCTAACTATTTTTTTTTCAATGCTACACACCCGCAATGGGTAACCTGTCAAAATTACGACGTTCTAGTTTTAAGAAGAACTTGTTATCAATTTTTTTGCAGTAAATCAATTTTATTGGCTTTAAAATTTCCTGCTCTACACCATTAACTTCATTTTGGAGTCAGTTCTTAATCAGTTGTATCGTATGCATGTTGCATTGCATCAGTGCACACAAACAACTACTTGAGTCAAAGAAGCGTGCATAAAGCACACAGTACATACATCCCTTAGTCACGGGGTGGGCACTCTGATTGCCTCTTGCCGTAACGAGCTTTCCGGTGGTGACTCTAAGGCAAGATTGTAGGGATGTAAAGTCACTGTATGGAACCGTAATATTACATCAGCTTTGGATTATTTTACTGTGGTCTACGAGTACAGTATGTAGTTCTTTGTACTTACTTTACAGCGTTATCTGATTGTCCTGTACATACTAAAAAGGTGTGATTAAGACCATCATTATGAACAACTTTTATATGTTACTAGTTTTTACCCGCGGCTTCGCCAGCATGATATGCTATGTGTTATTCTGATATATAAGCTATATTATTGCAAAGTTTCATCTCAATCCTTTCAGTAGTTTTTGCGTGAAAGAGTAACAAACATCCATCCATCCATCAATCCATCCTCACAAACTTTCGCGTTTATAAAATTAGTAGGATAGGGCAGAACTTTTATACAGGGTTACAGGGTAAGTCGACCTATTACCGTTAAGGGTGCGAAACACACCCCTAACTACACACCCTTAACGGGAATAAGTCGACTTAGCCTGTAACCTTGTATATTATAGAAAAATTCAGGTATTTTTTACATTTTGTCGATTCCGAGTTGTAATTCTGTATTGAACGACTGATTTTTTCTCGAATTCCAGGTCGGCCTCATTGTAATAGTTGTTCATAATTATGGCCTGTATCACCTCCTATCGGCTTAGTACACCAGTTCTAGATAACCCTGTATAACGTGTCTAATCAGAAATGAGGAGATTCGTAGAACATCCAAAGCTCAGCGCATTGGCATGTTGAAATAGCGGTAGGCAGGGCACATAGCTCGGAGGACTGATGACGAATGGGGTCGAAAAAGTTTTCGAACGGAGACCACGTACCGGCAAGCGCAGCGTAGAATGTTCTCTCACGAGATGGACAGATGACCTTATCAAGATCGCAGGGTCGCGCTGGATGCAAGCTGCTTCCAATCAGACTTATTGGAGATTCATATTTGGGGGCCTATGTCTACTAGTGAGCATCTTTTAATTTGTGTTTGACAGACAATAGGTATGATGATATCAATAATTAATTTTTCCAAAAAATAGCATGACCGACTTCACCCGTGTACAGAATCATTATTACATAGTATAAAACAAAGTCACTTTCCGCTGTCTGTCCCCATGTATGCTTATATATTTAAAACTACGCAACGGATTTTGATGCAGTTTATTTTAATAGATAGAGTAATTCAAGAGGAATGTTTATATGTATAATACAACTGTGCGAAGCCGGGGCGCATCGCTAGAACGCAAATATTATGCACGGATCGATGTAACATTTTTCACATGATTGTTGATTTATCAAAAATGGCTCAGCCAATTTCAATAAAATTTAAATGGCACCAATTTCAAAGTATACTCTTTCCAATAAAAAATAATTATTAAAATCGGACTACTATAAAAAAAGTTATGCGTAATACATAAAAAATATATATACGCGTCGAATTGTATACCTCCTCCGGTGCTTCGTCGGTCAAAAATATTAGAATATTTTTTTCTTTTGTCAATTAAACAAAAATTTATGAAGATATAGTTCGTCAAAGTTCCGCGTGACAGCACAAGTGTAATACAAAGGAGTTGGTAAACTTTTTATATGGGAGGCGGTCCTTGAAAACCGGCAGCGATGCGAGCTGTATTAATGTTTAATGCCATATTTAAGAATATTATTTCACGCAAAAACATATTTTTGTGTATCGCCGTTTTATTATAATATCTCTTTTTTATTTCACTAAGTAGAAAATATTTAGACTGAACTGGTAGTACTAAGAGGAGGTCTACGTAGTCTACGTATCAGACAGGAATCTTCAAACAACCAATAGCGGGCTGGTATTTTAGAGTTTGACATTTTTTAAAACATGGCGACCAGCCCTCTATTCGTTGTTCAATATTGACAATGTCATTTCCTTTTGCTGTTTCATAATGTCACTGTCAGGTTTTTTTTTCAATTTAGGCTTAATGCAGTTATTTGGTGTAGCACATAGTTCATTTTTCTAATGTTTTTAGAACCCATTTGAAAATTAAATGGCGATGAAAAAAATTCTAAAAAATATGTGTTTGAAAAGATAATTATATAAGCTTTCTATTGGTATATATTTTGTTTCTGCAAAATTTCAAAAACCGCATCTTTTCCATATCCTTTAAACTTCTGTAAGAAAAGTGACGTCACGACCCCCACTCCCAAACTTTGGCTATGTTTATCTTTGTCACAGATTAATAAATAGTCTTTGTTATTTGTTGTTTGATTGATAAAAGGAAAAATACGTGTCCAATATTTTTTGATAGTCTAATTCATGGACTAATTAGGTATAATAATGATTTTGTTACCCAGTCATCATGGCTATTCAGATATCATCGGTATAGTCTGGTTTTGCTGTTATCGACGTATTTGTTGCATAATACTGCAGGAAAAGGGTTCCTTGAAACTACGACTAACATGTATGTATTTAAGGTAGGTATGTATTAATGTCATAATATGTAATCATTTTGGGTGTGTATTTGTCTTTATCTTATAACAAATATTTTCTTAGATATTGTTTTGCAAGTCACGTAAAATCGACACAAAACCTTTTGTGCAGTCATTTAAAATACCTATAAGTATAATAAAACTTCACTATTGTTTGAAATAAACAGCTAATAACTCATATTAATCCAATTATAAATGTAGGTAACCGGGAAATTGCGGACTACAGTATCGACTCAGTTACAAAACATTTCGTGCTTACTATCACTTTACAAAATGTTTCAATTACTTTAATTACGTTTGACATAATGTCACGTAAGTTTGATAAGGGTACAGTAAAAAAGACAGTTCGTGTGTCCGTAAGTCCAGGTGGCTGACCTTGGTTTTAGTTTTTAAGCCTCCTCAAGGCCTCTGATATGGCTAAACAGTTAAAACAACCGGGACCTAAAAGGAGTTTATATATTTCTAAGTGGCATGTCCACCCGCCGCCGTTTTGATTTTTAGGGTTCCGTTCATCAAACGAAAAAAACGGAACCCTTATAGGATCACTTTGTGGTCCGTCTGTCCGTTGTCCGTCTGTGTGTATGTCAAGACTCTTTATCTCGGGAACGCGTAAAGATATCGAATTTAAATTTAAACTGTATACGTATCTATGGTCTTTTGCAGTTGTGTAAAATAAAAACTTCTCAGTGTTCGTTTAAAAAATTTAGAGCCGTTTATGTCGTAAAAAACCACATATTTCGACACTCACAAAAATCAAAACTTACAGGGTCCTACTTCCTGTTGACATAAAATTGTGAAATTTGGCAAGAGGCATTGTCTCAGAGTACACATATATGAATAAATCTGAAAACTGTACATTTTTATTTAAATCACAAAAAATAGGCCCTCAAAATTCACAAAATATGGGTTCTAAATTCAAAGTGAGTAAATCGTATCATGAAAGGTATCATAAGGCCAAAACAGTAGGCCTAGCACAATATCTACCGAAGAAGTTATCGCCGCGTGTGCTACAGCAAAATGAATGGTGATTGGTTAACATGCCAATTCAACCAATCACCATTCATTTTGCTATCGAATGTGAGTATACATTTTCGGTAGAGATTGTGTTAGGCTTACTGAATCCACCTGCGTTTTGGCCTGATTTCCCACGGCCTTGCAGGACGCGGGGCTTGAAGGATATCCGCAACACCGCGCACCGGCGCAAGCGCATCCATTTCCAACATAGAATACGTCACTGTTATGGGTTGCCTGGAAGAGATCGCTTCCAGCGATAAGGCCGCCTAGTGTTGCACTATCTTAAGAATTTCACTAATGTATTTATTGTTAATTTATTTTGTGTGTACAATAAAGAGTTATTTGTTTGTTTGTATTTGTTGTTATTACGGAAAACGTTACAATTCGACTGAGACGAAATACATTTGGACGTGATTTAGTCAGCTGATCTAAGTAGGTCCAGTGCATGTACCCAATGCAGCGATGTCGGCTTTGTTGCGCCAACTCCAGAGAGCGGTCGTTCGATCTATATGTACCAATTTTTAATTATTTGACAATTAATAGCGTCTTCTGGTTTAGGAGACCAAGTCCCGTTTAGGGTTACTGTGCTAGAGGAGGTAGCAGAACTACCTTGTAGGTATTTAATGATTCTGATTTTCGAGACTTTCTTTTCCTAACAAACAAACCAATCAGTGGCCCACTCCTATTTTTACCTCGTCGCCCTCAAAATGTGTCCTAGTTTATTTGACTGATATAAGTGTTGTACACCTCTTCACTTTTTGAAGGTCTTTTTCACAGCTTATGTTCCAGCTACTATAAAACCACGCTCTATTGGTGTTACCATTCTAGCATGAAATTGCCTTGTTGTCAATGAATTATCGCTAATCCTTTGTTTTGTTTATCGGAAGGACGGTAATCATTGTAGTTTTTGTGCCTTTAATTCGGGAGGCAGTAAACCACTAAGTAGCTGAGACCATACGTGCGTGTCTTTTGAATGAAAACCGTGGGAACCAAATTCGGAGGCTAAGTAGTCGATATGTAAGTTACTGTAAGAAATAATAGGCATTTTTTTTTTATTTCTTTGTTTAAATTATCAATAAGTGTTTGAACTGAATTTTTAAACTGCTGTTCAATAAAGTCGATACAGGAACAAGAAAGTGCAAAATTTAAATAAGCGATACGATTACATTTTTTATATGATAGGAAGAGAGTACTTACTTATGAAAATATACAACAATATTCGCGTGTACGGTGCAGTATACGTACAATATACCTACTCGTATATATAATTTATTATTTATTATAAGATTACTTTCTCAAAAACAAATCCACTTTTTGGATACATAGCCTACGTGCAAAAGCTTCTTCTATAAAGAAATACGACGCCTCATTAAACTGCCAGATTCCGATTAAATAATTATTTTTTGCAAAAAATAGCATGACCGACTTCACCCGTGTACAGAATCATCATTACATAGTATAAAACAAAGTCACTTTCCGCTGTCTGTCCCCATGTATGCTTATATCTTTAAAACTACGCAACGGATTTAGGTGCAGTTTGTTTTAATAGATATAGTAATTCAAGAGAAATGTTTAGGTATATGTATAATACACCTGTGCGAAGCCGGGGCGCATCGCTAGAACGCAAATATTATGCACGGATCGATGTAGCATTTTTCACATTATTGTTGATTTATCAAAAATAGCTCAGCCGATTTCGATAAAATTTAAATGGGACCAATTTCAAAATATACTTTTTTCAATAAAAAAATAATTATTGAAATCGGACTACTATAAAAAAAGTTATGCGTACATAAAAAAAAATATATACGCGTCGAATTGTATACCTCCTCCGGTGGTTCGTCAGTCAAAAAATACTCTACTGTGATCCGAAACCGCCAGTTGTTTTTCATTGTTAAAGCAGTTCGATCACACATCTGACAAATTAAATGTATTTTCAGTACAAACAGTTCAAAGTATCTGATTCACGTGTTTTCTATAAACGCGCAAGCTCATAGCGCCGGACTTGATGCACAGCCGGGCAAGCATACGCACCACAAAATAATGAAATCGACGTGTCAGAAAGAGACAGAGTTTCGGTAAAATATTATATCTGTCACTTTTTCACACGTCGACAAAACTCTTTTTCTAGAAGTATGCTAAGCTAGATGGGCTTAGATTTTCCTGTGAAAGTGCTGTAATTTCTCTCGGCTATTTCAAATTTTATCGGTTTAGTATGATACATTGCATTTTTTTCATTTTATAGATTTTATTCTAAAACTATCTTCGTCATTAACTAGTCTGTACCGATATTCTGCTGGGCATAATTAAACCTAATTGGCAATAGCGAAAAAAATGGAATCCTATAGGTCTCCCTCCTTTCTTTTGAGCCATTAAGATTAAGCCATTATACCTATTTCGAGCTAATCTCATACACTATTGACCTGCAATGGGTCTACAATGATATCGTCGAAATGCTAAGCAAAAATTAAAAGCTGTACCTATCTAATAATCAGGCACACACAATGCTTGTCGTTATTTTTTATTGTAGTAGGATCTCAGCCAAAAGCCACAGAAAATTGAAGTCTTTTCGTTGTAGTTGGAAAGATTTTCTGTACGCCTTTGTAGCGAACAAATCTCCTAAATTGAAGGACCGTGTGTCAACTGCAGCTTCGGAAATTAGGTGCACACAGCACGCACGCACCGTGAAAATCGTTTGTTTCAAGTTGTATAGTATTAATAGTAGAGATCAGAAGGCCAGATCGTTTTGGAATCGCAGGCGATGTGTGTGGCCGCCGCCCGGCTGCCTTATTGTTTGTCTGGAGATCGCCGCAGAATGTTTGTAACTTGATAAGAAATACAACGCGGACTTATTATGCAGTCTGTTACTATCTATGAATAACTGTAACGAGAATTAACGCAATTCTTGCGATCATTTTAGGCTATAAATCGATATTCTAAGACATTTGAATACATAACAAATAAATAACTACACAGATATATTGATAATAATAACTATGCTACTTTTACGTTTAAATGTAGATGATTAACATAGTTTTAGATACATTGTAACAAATTGTAAGTATGAAAAATAGTAATGTTTACAATTTATTTGCTCTGAACCACAAGTCACTCATATAATATATATCAGATAAAGAATTTGTCTAATAGAAATGGTAATCCTCCTAATAAATTCATTCGTGAGCATTATACTTTTTTCCTCGAATTCCGATTTGGTCCATAGTAAAAGTTCATCATAATGATTGTTTTTATAATTACTCCCTTTCGGTTTAGTATAGGACAAGCAGACATATAGTAGCCAGAGTAGGCACTATGTCACGTTCCAACATTGGCAAGGGTAATCTAGGCATGATATGCGCAAGCGCCGGCACCTGCGCAGCTTCCCACGGTGCATCACAGCATCCTTGCGGTATTACTTATGTCACATCAGATCGCGCCGGGTTTTTCTGACCGTTCCGGTTTCTTATGCTATATAAGTTGCACCGGTTTAGCAGGGCTTCATCTCGGACTAATCAGAGTCGAAGGCTTTATAGCTGCTTTTTATACCTACCTCTTATACCATATAGCTGCTTTTTATCCGAAGGGTCATCATCTAGCTAGATCAACTGAAACGTTGCTAAACATCGAAATGAATATCCTATCGATTAGTTTTGGTTGAGGTGATCTATCGATCCAAGGATTTTTCGGATCGACTGAGGATGACGATGAAAAAGGAGAAGACTTTGGAAACTCACTAAAGATTGCGGTATTACTTTTGTCAATTAGATAGCGCCGGATTTTTTTAACTCTTCCTCGTTATATGCTATATATATAATATATATATATATATATATATATATATATATATATATATTGCACCAGTTCAGCAGGGCTTCATCTCGGACTAATCAATGTGGAAGGCTTTATAGGAGCACCTTATAGCTGCGTTTTATGAAGAGTCATATTAATCGACAATTACTGATAGCTTTCTATTGCTGAACAGTCTTAATGTATTGTACCTACTTTGATTTATGTCTCGTTTTCTACATTACATTGAAACAAAGATCCTATAGATTTGATTGATTAAGATTAGGCTATCTAACAACTGGAAGAAATTGTAATAGAGGCTTCGGACTATTTTCTTCATAAAACTAAGTAAAAACCAACTCTTCTGACCAACAATATAGGTATAGGTAGCAAAGATATAGGTATCAATAGGGATAAATCTAAACAAGTATAAAAAGTTGAAAAAGCAGCTATATTTGTAATCTCCAGATACAACAACACAATACAGCACAACAGACAGCAGTTTTAGGTCTAAGGTCTAGTATTTCCAACAATAGTCGGTACTGTATTTTTTTTTAAATAACACGTTTACATTCCTTGAATAATAAAAAATGCGTGATGATACACGATGGGATCAAATAAAATCATCTCGACCTGCGTGCACCTGTTAATGCTTCCCACGATTTCTTCTGTTTGGGTTCAGATTCCACCAGAGCGAAGCGGAGAGAGGATACGCGGTAATGGAGAGAATGTTGAAGTACTTGAGTCCACTGCGTAAAAGCCACATTAGCGAAACAAAACGAAATCTGCGCTCGTTCACGATTTTGTTTTGTTTCAAAGCAAGTACGGCGTTCCGTAGGCAGACCATCAGCCCGATGGGTCGATGAAATCAGATCCATCGCGGGACACGCGTGGATGAGATCAGCCCAAGACAGGGAAAACTGGCACAAGGGAGAGGAGACCTATACCCAGCAGTGGGTCGATACAGGCTGATGATGATGAAGTGCGGCATTTAAGTACATACTTACGATCCACAACACTCTCATCTCCGCGCTTCTTCACTCCGTTTTAGTGGAGTAGAGGCCTCAGTGTAGTTTCAGACAATGCTGGGAAAACTTCTTTTCTCATGATCCGCACAAACAAACGCTGGAATGATATTTTCTTTGATTAATGAGGAATTGGAAAATATTTTTGTAGCATCGGTCACAATAGGTAATTCCATAGAAATGTTGTATTGTCTAATAAAATAAAAAGGCGAAGAAAGAGGCCAGAAACCTATTATATAGATTTCCGATTTCATTGTTTATTTCATTATATGCTT
Source organism: Hypomecis punctinalis (assembly GCA_949316475.1). Taxonomy (NCBI): domain Eukaryota; kingdom Metazoa; phylum Arthropoda; class Insecta; order Lepidoptera; family Geometridae; genus Hypomecis; species Hypomecis punctinalis. Next base: position 9,368,702 of record OX438810.1, on the reverse strand, counting down.
CTACGTAACACAACGATCCTCTTGGCACAGTTGGTAGAATAGCTAGCTGCGTTTTATGCCAGGGAGGTGAGGGAGGTCTCGGTTTCTGGCCGGGCGGATATCTTGGTGAAAATAATTACTTTAACATCAGTTCTTGATGTATTACTAGTTCTTTTCTATTCGTATGTTTCGTATACAGTGCTACAGCGAACCCTGCGAAGGCTAATAACATTTTTTTTTTTTAATTTAAGATAGCTTATTTCATCCGGAGATATTGTTAGTAGTTGTAGCTTTCCAATAGTAAAAGAATTTTAAAAAATGGATTTATTCAGTAGTTTCGGAGCCTATTCGATGCAAACAAACAAACAATCCAATCTTTCTTCTTCATAATATTGGTATAGATTACTTACTTACCACTTAGTCCATTGAACCGCAAAGCATTTTTGACGTCTACTTTCTTTCAAGGTTCTACTTCTAAAATATTGAGCAAAAAATCTTAATTCTTATTAGAAACTTAATTAACATGGTCACCAAATCACACCAGACCAGTGTTGTTCTAAGAAAATTTTGGAGAGGCCGTATGTTAACCTCAAAAACGCCGTATTTTAGTGAAAATATATAGGTACATTTGAAAAAAGTATTTTCCTTTTTTTGGGTTTATGAGGAATATCATCGCACCAGACCAACAGTTACCAACATGCCCGATGATGTTAAATAACGTGGTAAGTACCTACCTATCACAGAATAACGATTAGTACAATTAAAATTTAAAAAAAAATCAAATTTACATTTCTGATAGACGCTGCAAAAAACTTCATATCCGTTGACTTTGAAGGTTTTATTTCGTCTAACCAGTAATTTCTAGGTATAGAGCTAGCAATATATTAGTCTATCGCACAGGAGCCGGAGTACTCCTAGGTAATAAGCGTGCCGATAATTTTTATAAGACACATGTCAGCTAGAAAAGACATAAGAACAAAATAGGTACCTATTACAGAATTATGATAAGTGCTTACAGAATCTGTACACTCTCAGGTATCTACACTAAATTTAAACCCAACAAGAAACCATCATATCCGCTGACTTTCTAGGTTTTATTTCATCTACCCAGTAACTTCCAGGCGGTGTAAAGCTAGCAATAAATTAGTCTATCGCACAGGAGCCGGTAGAGATTTCCTGAGGCGCGCACCTGTCGGCGTTTCCCACACGTCGTTCAATGAACGAGTTTTTTGTTCATTTGCAATGTTTTTAGCTCTGCGAAGGATGTGGATATTGCTAGTGCTAACTGGTTAATATGATAGTGATTGGTTTTGAGACGTGATGCTGCTGTTTATGGGATGGTATGTGACTATTATCATAGTAGAGCTTAGAGTGCTAGAATAGATTACCTCGGTATGTTCATGTCTTCAATTCAGAGCAAAGTAGAGATACGATTACATATAAGGTAAAGTTGTTTACGAGCTCTAAATATAAATATTTTATGCTTCTTATAGTCCTTCATAAAAAAGACGGAATCTTAGTATATAGTGTATAAAAACTTGAATTCTGCAAATTGGGCGCTACTTTAGTATCTAAAACCTATACTCTACTTATGCATCGCCTACACTTCAGACACAAGTTATAAGATATTGCAAGAGAAAACTATTTCATAAAACAACTAAAAAATATCCTATTATCTAAAAGTTATTACACTTTAGACGATTTTTTTAACGATAATCTAGAAAACATAAAAATAAATCGTTTTAATACAAATAATAATATTGCCATACCAATATAGGGTCATAATATGTATAACTATATAAAATATGTTAACTAAGAACTCCTTGTAAATTTCATATGTTGCAATAAATGATTTGAGTTTGAGTTTGAAGTTGACTGTTAAATCATTCACAATGTCCGTCGTAGCACTAGCCCATAGTGAAAGTTAGTTATAATGGCAAACACAACGACATCCTAACTAGAGTATTGTGAATGAATAACTAGTCACCATGTACAGGTTTGTTTTTAAGGAAACTAGTAATAAACAACACCAAACATTTTTTTTTTTATTTGTCGTTTCAGCCACGTAGCTTCCATTGCTGAACATTGGTCTCCAATAGATCTCCAATAACACCCGTTGGTTGTAATTTTTATGAGATCATCAGTTCACCTAGTAGGTAGTAGGTACTACGCTGCGCTTGCTGGTACGTGATCTCTACTCGAGAACTTTTCGACTCCATCGGTAATCAATCCTCCGTGCTATGTGCCCATTCAACTATAAAATGAATGAATGTATAATCGGTCGCAAATAGCACTAATAGCGATGTATTTTGTTGGAATATACAATAGACTACCGGCGTTCTTGTTTCTGGAGAGAAACCATAATCTGAAACTTTTCAAAGTCAGAGTGAATAGGTATATTCTAAGTCTGCGTGCTTCATCTTTGAACTCAACGTCGCAAGGCTAAACCACCAGGCGATTTGATGGTCAAGCACGGACTTATTCGCGATAAAAAAGTTTGAATGTGACCGCATCTTAAAAAGCAGTTCACAATTACAACTTTGTAGTCCACCCGCATCATCGGCGGTGATTATGTGCATGTTTTCGGCAGCGATCTCGACGGATGCAGGACACGTATGACGAGGTTACTCCAGATACACCTGTCCGCGTTCCCACGGTGGCTTGGTTATGGACCACTTTGCCCAATGTCATTAATATGTGAGGAAGCGGTTACCACTGCGACCTGCTAATTTTTTAGTAGAACCTTTTTGTTATTAATCGAAACTTTTTCTTGTGCTGTGGTTAGGCGCATATCGTAACTTGACTAGCTACTTTTTAGCGGTTACGGACAGCACGGAGTTTTTGAATGGGTGACCGCTGGTGGCATTTCCTACTGAGCTCTACTTACCGTGGCTTGGATGACATTTTTAATTGTAGGCTGTTTAGTCTTATAAGAGGCCTCCAGGTGGCATAAAAGCACTTTTACCAGGTCTACAGCAAGAATTTTCATGTATAAAATTTTGATGAATTAACAAAATGTCAATGAAAGAAATACTAACAATGGTGTTAGCAGATGATACATATCATAAGCCTAATGATTTATAATAAATGCTTAAGCAGAGCTGACAGTACTGTACTCATCTATATAAAAATCTTTTATTTTGGAATTCGAAACCTTTTCATAGTAGAGCCCTATATTTAAGTGTTATATTTTACTGTTCTTGATTATTATGGGAATTACGAAGTGAAAACAGAACGACAGTAGCACCAATTGTGTACCCAAAGATTTCCATAAATAATTACTGCTGTCTACTGTACTATGCCAATAGATCTCTCAGCGAACGGTACTAGTTATGGTCTCCCGGTAGAATTTACTTTCTATTCTGTCTATCCGACCAAATTACATTTAAAGTCCACGATATAGATCAACATTCAGACCACGATCCGAAATTGACTAAGACTGTTTTGAACGGGCATGTAACCTCTGCTCAAGAGAAAGCGCGATAATGTAACTGTCCGTCAAGCCACCTGCGCTTCTAGTAAAGCACGTAGCCTCACTTATCTACCAAGACGATCACTTCTAGTTGAAGATAATTGTGTCACTCAATCCAGTCAACTAGCGCTATATCAGATTACTCGGCTGAGTACCACTGCCCGTCAGATAGATGGACAATCGCTTTTCGCGTTTTTCGTTCCAGCAAGCTATAAAGGCCTTGAACATGATTCCGACAGTTACAGGCTTTAAAACGAGTTCCTGACTTCTCGGACAATCCTTACAACTTGCGATGCTTGGTATTGTGCCCAAGAATTGACATGAAGGGAAATTGAATTTATAACACTGACTGCTACATAGCAACTGGCTAGCACAGCGGGGAATTGATTAAAGAGAATTGTTGTTTCATAGGGGGTCATTATTCATCAAAATTTCTTCGCATTATATTTTTTTACTTGATAAATAAATACAGAACCTCGCTAATAATAACGAATATCAGAGATCGCTCTAATATTTGTTAATTTATATTAGTTTCTTGAATTCTCTCATCTGGATTGGTGCTAATGAACGTCATTGTTCATCAGATTACAGGTTAAGAAATGTCGGCTGCATTCAGAAATACGAGCGTATTTGCGGAGCCGATTCACGTGATAACCAGTCATTTGCAACCATGCGCCAATTTAACGAAATCGGTTCACTTTCATGATTTTCGATACCAGTTTACCTCTCCCAACTGATTAATTTCCATAATAATTACGTTTCTGAGTCCGATTATTCATATCAACTTTATTTCAAAATGTTTATGGCGAGTAACATTTTTCGAAATCAATTTGGTCTCATTAGGATTCCTTATTTAAATGTTGTTTACAAGAAGTTTTTACGACATCTCCCGTTCACGTCGTGTTAGCCGCCTACGTCCAATTGCAGCAACCTTGGGCCGGAGCTTGTACGAACTTGAAACCGCAATTGGATAACCACTTTAACGACATTGTCCTTTTGTCGCCGGCGCAGCTCACGCAGGTGCAGCGGTGACATCACGAGCTGGCCATGAGAATATCCCGAGACTTGCCATTCTCACGCCTCCGCGGACGACACTCGCAAACCAGTTACTCCATTTAAAAGTGCCGTTAACATGCACACTGCAGTCTCCATAAGCAATGATCACCGAACGACATGTTCTAACAACGCAATAAGCGCCAGTTTCCTCCAATATCATTTGCTCACGCGCATTCTCATAGAAGTGCTAAATAAAGGGGAAAACGCGCGCACCGTGATTGCAATTACAAAGTCAAATCGATAGATAATGGAGTGCGACCTGAGTGAATTGGGAAATTACCATAAAATCGGTCCCACGACGGTGTTGATTGTCCAAATCGGGGGTGGTGACCGTGTGAATGCACCTCCGGAAGCGGCGGCGGTGGTGCGTGAAATATATTCCCATTTTGGTTTGTTCTACGCGGAAGGAGACGAGCCGTCTGTGACACCAATTTGGTTACAATCCATTCATGTTCAGTTAACAGCACCACCGCATTATATTGTAATGTTCTTGTGTTCATATTTGGAAAAGAATAGAAGCGAATCGTGTTTGAAGATCTAGAAGTCGCAAACGATAACGACCTGACTATGCTAATCATTTCAAATATCGGGAGTAGAGTTTAAAAGATTTTGTAGTCAATTCAACTATTGCCATTATGGAACCCCTGTGTTTTTACTTGCTATTTAGACCACGAGAAAAAATCTTGCCCGGGGTCTTACTAGTAGTACATTTGGTAAGACCACGGGCAACCAACGATTTATAGCAACTTTAGGTATATCAATTTTCGGCGGAAAAGGATTCCTCTTTAGAGTTTGAATATCTTATTAGCTCTTCTTTTTTACGTACATATTTATAATATCTACATAATTATGTTGTAATGGATGTTATATGATTAGAACTGTAGCATCTACAATGGAATTACCATTGTAGATGCAAAAGAAAACCGCTTCAATTGAAAATACATATTAGAAAGGTTTATCTCAGACAGTGGAAGTGCCAAGGCTTATGTTATGATCATGTTATCGTTACAGGAGCAAGAGTCTAATACAAAAAAAACCGGACAAGTGCAAGTCAGGCTCGCACACCGAGGGTTCCGTACAAATCCAGAAAATTTCACAAAATTGGGAAGTACGTTGTTATAATCTCTATACTCATTATCATCATCGACATAAGTTTTTTTTTACTTTTCTTGTCATTCATCAAAAATTGTTAAAATAATTAAAAACCTGTTTAAGCATGTGCTAATGAAGCTCTTTAATATGATACTTTACATGATACGATTTACGCACTTTGAATTTTGAACCCATATTTTGTGAATTTTGAAGCCCTATTATTTTTGATTTAAATAAAAATGTTCGATTTTCATATTTATTCCTATATGTGTACTCTGAGACAATGCTTTTCGCCAAATTTCATAGTTCTATGTCAACGGGAAGTACCCTGTAGGTTTTGATTTTTGTGAGTGTCCAAATATGCGTTTTTTTACGACATAAACGGCTCTAACTTCTTTATATGATAAATGAGAAGTTTTTCCTTTACACAACTGTAAGAGATCATAGATATACGTACACAATTTAAATTTTAACTCGATATCTTTACGCGTTCCCGAGATAAAGAGTCTTGACATACACACAGACGGACAGACGGACAACAAAGTGATCCTATAAAGGTTCCGTTTTTTCCTTTAGAGGTACGGAACCCTAAAAAACAGACGTATCTAATCAAATATTAAGGCTATTATTATTTTCAGTACTACCTAACCAACAACGAACTTAAACGCAGTAGCAGTACATAAATGTTAACGATGCACATCGTATAACAATTACGGTTGCGTTTGATGCTTGTGATCTGACTAGCTGATCTGCGAAACGTCTTGTTTTGAGGTTGACTGCTGTTTCACAGTTAACCTGTTTAGTTTATTGTATTCTAGATAACACGACGGCTACTCGTATTCACGTACCGTTGGTTCGTATATTTCGTGCACCTATATACCAAATGTTGCCAGAGCAACTTGCCAAGAAGGATTTTCCCTGATTCTTACCGTTACATATTTGGCAGTCGACTTTCAACAGCTCTTGTAATCGAATTGCAAAACAGGTATTCGAGGTTGATAGCAAGTACTTTCAAGATTGTAACTTTTCCGGAACAGTCATTACGACTCTTGGTAATTTACTGTGTAGTAATTTACTTCAATTTCCTATCACTTCTCGGCTGATTTCAAATTAAAAATCCGTACACGGTCAAGCAGCCTTTCTCGGAAGCAACCGTATACCCTTATCGGCATACAGAACCGTCACCTCGCCTCGTCTCATAAAATCATGAGCCATTCGATACTCGGACGTCAGGCACGAGAGAATGGTAACTTATAACTCACGGCATAAGGAAAGTGTTCATTAATGCGACAGTAATAAAAATGCGTCTTCGTAGTTATATAGTTGTCTATATAGTTGTAGGTTGTGTTAAAGCTGTAACATGCACACTTTTGTGTTGCATTAGGAAATTATTAGATTTTAGGATGAAAAATGATGGTCTTGTTAGACTTTGTGAGGTATTTTCTGGTTGGCTAGCTAACGCCTTCAAGTTGAAATCAGCTATCAAGTATTTAATTGCAGCTTCATTTGAACCAATCTCTTTCAGCATCAAGTTTTTCCACTAGCAGTAAATTCTACGCAGCTTACTTTTCTTACGCTTATTCTTTTCTGTCATCTGTTGAAGTTGTAAGTGTTGTAACGGGCACAATATGTAATCGAAAGAAATCATAAGTTTAACAAACCACGAGCGCAGTATGCGCGAATGAGATGTTTTTGAAAAACTGCATAAAATTCGAACTGGATTAAATTTTATGAGTAAAGGTATGTTTAGCATCGCATCATTGAAATCTGGCTTAAGCGAACAGTAAGTTAATTTAAGGTCAGGCGGGAACCAAGCCGGCTAGGGATGTCGCGGGAGCTACACTCGTCAGGCCACGCTTTGCTAGAGAGACGGACCATTTAGAGCTACCAACAAGTCGCACGGTTACGCGGCGGTCGCAGCAGTGAACCCTGGCTTAAGCGAACAGGTAAGGCGATACGGCGTCAGGCGGGAACCGAGCCGGCTGTCGCGGGCGCTGCACACGTCCGAGCCGGGGCCGCGCTCTGCTGGACAGACGGACGGACCGCCGAGATCTACCCATACCCACTAACATTTGGTAATACCATACATGGACGTGCTTGTTGAGGATAGGTGTGATCAAAGATTTATTTTCCCAGTAAACTAAATCTGCCAATCAAAAGTTTTGTCGAATGAAATAAGATACCTATGTAAATGTGGTTCCCCGACTAGCCAAAGGCTACGGAAACCATATCTATAGCTGCAGCAAAGTACCTTAGACTGATAATGATGATGCATTCTATGCTGTTTTCGGTCATGGCGACTGCTTAGCTTGAGTGTATCTTTACTTGACGGGTCCTCACATGACTGAAGCATAGCATAGCTTATATACCATGAGCACAGACCTTTCTTCTATTCTAGTACATTTCACCTCTCGGCCCTTCCTGTGCCTGCGCCAGTCTTGTCCACGTTTAATCCTTGGTTCTCATAATATCGTTAACGCAAACATCAGAGGTATCTGTATGTAATATGTTACCGTCATTTTTTAAACGTCATGCGTGATATCCGCTCCCACGACAACGAGTCCAATGACTGCAGACAGAGCAATCTGATGCAAGATATTTCATTGACACCTTGTCACAATACATATTATGATTGAATTGAGAAATTCTCGAGATTCCGCACTAGAATATTTATTACGATATGGTAACAAAACTTCCAAGATTGAGGCTACCACCAGTGGCGTGCTTCAGGCATTGCAAGCCCCGATCGAACCAAATTAATTGCCGGTCAAAACAGCCTATCTCTCCTGTCCGTTACCGAACACGCGAAATTACCCATTGCCAACAATAATTTTCAAGCAAACACGAAAGCGACGCGACGGTCGAGATACTTTTTCACCTCGTTATATTTAATTGGACGCAAATAAATAGTGGCAAGTGACACCGGTGTCACTGCTGCTAGCGAAGAAAAAATATCGTCAAGTTCTTATCGCTCTATGTAGTACGTTATACGTGCCGTAATATAGGTAATATTACGGTAAGTAAAACGAAAACCTAAACGTAGTTACTGAAAGTAATAAAGCAGTACAGTAAAGTACTTTAAGTACATACTCTACTAACTATATACTTTTCATACATCCTATGCGAGAAAATAAAACCCTAAAGCTGGAAACATACGAGTACTATCGGACGCGTTTGACGGACGCAACTGATGGTCGCGACTTAGTAATGTACACAGGCGTGCCAGATCTCTCTCGGACGTCCGAACGCTCAAGGTGACGTCCGCGGACTGATTTCCGATAGTTTGCACGGCTCCGTGGACATTCATTATCTAGATACCTATCAGTCGCGGCTGTCAGTCGCGTCCGTCAGCCGCGTCCGATAGTATGTTTCCGGCTTTAGAATATGAAAATACAAAGAAACCTCTTTGTATTATTATCTGTTATATAGGTACTCTAAATTCGGTTATACAAAATAAAACCTTAAACCTTCTTACGATGTCCTTAAATGTTCTAAGTTAAGAAATTTTCATACGTTCAGATGCATTGTTGCATTTAGCGCTCATAGCGTAGTTTGACTAGGTGTTTATTAGCGATCATCGAAATTAAGCAACGTTCAGCACGGTCACGGTGTAATAGAGATTAGCCCCGTATTTCGTAATCAAAGTAATTTATCCACTTAGTCTTCTAACTATCGTTTGACCTAAATTTAGGGAAGAAAATAAGTGTGTAAAAAAATTCAACATCTTTCTTGCTGTTTTTAAACTTTCGCGATTTGAACATATTATTATTATATACTACGGGACTAATCGCGTACTAAAATTACGAGATAAATAAATACCTTCTCATCCCGACGTTTCGGCCGAGTTGCATCGACCGTTCCCAGTCTACCCGTGACCACGGTCGATGGAACTCGGCCGAAACGTCGGGATGAGGAGGTATTTATTTATCTCGTAATTTTAGAGCGCGATTAGTCCCGTAGTATATAATAATAATCTTTCTTGCTATATACGAGCCTAGCAGGACAGGACTTAAGTCATAACAAGAGTATTACGTACGTGAGTATTATATACGTATGCATCATAATTATATCCGGATCTACACTAAAAATGTTCTAACTTATATCAAACCAGCAACCGTACAAGATTAGATTAGTAAAGACTGACAGATTATCATCGTCGTAACTGTCACAAGTACTTCCTTATTAACTTGACACTTCCTGTCCGGAGCAATCAGACGATTACTGTCCTTTAGTGGTTTACATGTGTTTGTAAGTATACGAGTACGCCTAGAAAATAATAGATTGTACTATTAAGTAATTAGGCGAGATAGTTTCTTATGTCAAAATAATTTTTAACTGAGCGCTACCGTGGTTTTGATGACAATGACAAGACAAGATATCCCGGTTGATTGAGCTGTTTAGCAGAGGCAGTGTTATTATTGATACATCAATGCCGTAATATACGATAATTTGAGCTGTGTTTCTGGAAAATAAGACAGACTTTTACAATACACGACAATGCCGCAGACTGTAGCACCTACTGCGGAACCTTCTCCTAGGATTTGCGATGTTGGCCAGTGAATAAGAATGTGGCCAATACAAAATTACTTTCTTTACTTTCAAAAATCCGATAAAAACGCGGTACGAAATTATCGGTTCAGCGGTCAGTTAGTTTTACTACATTTAATTTTAAAAAGAAGTGACGACAGTTTGTATGAAACACGTGCCACCTACCAAGATCAATCAGATGGCCAGATGGCAGCAGACGACCAAACTCGGTGGTCTAAGTAGAGCACTGCCATTCTAGACGCCACTTTGCATGGCTCCTAAAATGGCTATAGCTTCTGTCGGCATCGAATGTCGTTTACATGTTCATGACTAGATTGACTTAATTTTCGCGCCATCTGCTAAGCTTTATAACTGCTCTGAATGCCCTGATGGATAGATTGAGAGTGACATTGCGATGCAATTTTGCTTTACTTATAGTACCGTGAAGGGATTTAACCTTAACCATTTATATAGGTTATATAGCCACATTTAATGCCAATTGTTCCTGTTGTCATACTTTGTTTCCACTTCGAAGGGATAATTTGGTGGAAAACTGGAAAGACAATTTGTCCCTTTGCCATGCTAGGGGAGCTACTGGTGATAAACCTTTGACCTTACAAATATCACTATTACCTACGTACTTCATAAATTAATTGCTTATGCTAAATAATCAAGAAATAGGTAAGTATGTACTTATCGAGAGGGAAGGGTGACGTCCACAAGTGGTATATTGTTCAGAGATAAATCGAACCAAGGTGATATATATGTCATTTGAAAGCTTGCTTTATGGGCTTCCCAAAAATATTAAGTTTTATCCTTCCATTTTTTTTTAAATGCGAAATATAAATTGTATGAAAAATAACAATACAGCTTATTATTTTTTCTAGTTTAGCAATAATAAAGTGCTTCTATCCTTATTTTACTTGCATTCGTAGCTGATTTTTCCACATTCATGTCATAATTTGCTAAAATTAAAATTTATAACCTACCAGTATGACCAGTTAGTAGGTACAATGTGACAAAAAAACACTTAAAAATTGTGTCTACTTGGTAAAAATGCTTTTATTTAACAATTTGGAGGTTACTTAATCAGGGTTGATAGAGATAAACTACATATTGAGCCAAATATATTTATTTATCTTAAGAAATTCAAAATTAATTTAAAAAAAATCGGAAGGTCTCATTTTATTTTTAACAATTGTAATAGACTCAAAAAAATATGAACTTTCTCGAAATGTAACGAGTGTTGTGGTTAGAATTTTTGATTATTAATATACTAGCCTCCATACATTTTGTGGAAATGTCCTTTCAACGGAAAAAAGAGCTTTATTCAGACTGTTCTGTCAGATTTAATTTAGAATATGTATCATTACAAAAGCCGCATATGGTATCCTACTCGCACACGTACAGGGAGTACCGCAAGATCGTTTACCACTGTCCACGGATTATCTACAGTCAGATGAACAATATAGGAAAAGCAGTAGCAGCAGAAAGGGCCGCTCCGTTGTCAGGCGAGTTGGTGATCAAGCGCGGACTTATGCGCGATAAAAAAATTTATACAGTTTCGTTCATTGGATCAACTCTGGAATAGCAAAAAAGTGCCTAGGTGTTGGTATATTGACAATTCTTTTTTCAGTTTCTTAGCTTTTTTTTACAAATCTGTTCTGATTTATTTTCGCTATTTTCGGGTCTAGGACCATAGCAAAATTTTCTGTTGTTTTTTTTTTTAATTTCGAATAGTTTCGCGTTTGACTACATACTGCCTGATGTTAAGCAGATGTGCGGTCTAGGGTGTAGCACGCTTACCTACCTAGAAGATTCCTATTCACTCGGAATTTGAAGACACCCATGTTGTACTTTAACGGTGGTGTTGAGCATGATGATTAAAGGCGCACTTAAAATGTTGTTAAAATGTGAACTTGTAGTCTCTATTTTTTTATACTATTTTCTGAATTGGCAGATAATTCTTTTTTTCTTTTGACATACCTACAGAACCCCTGAAAATTGTGTCGTCATAAGTTGCTATTAATTTTATTTTCCAAATACAGGTAACACTCCGATATTTAATTAATTGTTCTTGTTTGATTATTATCAAAATCAAGATAGTGATCATTCGGAAATTGAGCATCGAACTGTACTTATTACAAAACATCTGATAAACTTTCTACTCAATTTACAAATATGCCTTAAATTACACAAACGCATACCTAAACGATAAAGCACGAGTGTGTGAAATAAGTAACGAAAAGAATTTCCGAGAAATCGAAATCTTTTCAACCGACTTCAAAAACAGAGTTTCTCATTTAGACTGTATACCTACTTTTTTTATTCAAACTATTATTCCGCCAATTATGGTGATTATTTTTTAGGGTTCCGTACCTCAAACAGAAAAAAACGAAACCCTTATAGGATTACTTTGTTGTCCGTCTGTGTGTATGTCAAGACTCTTTATCTCGAGAACGCGTAAAGATATCGAGTTGAAATTTAAACTGTATTTTCCTGTATTTATATTTATGATCTCTTGCAGTTGTGTAAAAAAAACTTCTCAGTTATCGCTTAAAAAAGTTAGAGCAGTTGATGTCGTAAAAAAACGCATATTACGACACTCACAAAAATCAAAACCTACAGGGTACTTCCCGTAGACATAGAACTATGAAATTTGTCTCATAGTACACATATAGGAGTAAATCTGAAAACTGTACATTTTTATTTCAATCACAAAAAATAGGGCCTCAAAATTCACAAAATATAGGTTCAAAATTCAAAGTGAGTAAATCGTATCATGTTAGGTATCATATAAAAGAACTTCATTAGCACATGCTAAAACATGTTTTTAATTATTTTAACAATGTGTCATTTTCGATTTATGATGAAAAAATGAAAACTTTTTGTCGATGGTTATAGTATAGAGATTTTAACAACTTTCTTCCCAATTTTGTGAAATTTTCCGTATTTGTACGAAACCCTCGGCGTGCGAGCCTGACTCGCACTTGTCCGGTTTTTTGATTGGTAAATCATACTTCAGAGATGTTTTCATTTGAATTTGTATATCGACATGACTTCGGTGGTTTTTGAAAAATAAACATAATAAATTAAATCTAAAAAGGCATACATCGATTTCAGCGATCTATTCGAATTTTGTACGTACTCGTAGGTACTCGTAGATTGCGTAGGCTTGGCCTTCTTTACCGGAAAATAATTATTTTCGAAACGTCAAAATGGCTTCACTTTTCCTTCTGCCTATCAGTATAATCTTTATCATGATCTGTGGCGGGCTCACCGGTAAAGTTCCCGATCTCGATAATATTTTTTTTCTTATTTACGTGCAAGTTAATTGCTTGCGAGTGCTGGCCGGTTGGTAACTGTATCGGTGCTTAGTCTTACTCTACCGACTTAACTCTACCGGTGGACAAATGTAGGAACTAAATATTTTTAGGGTTGTTGTCAGTTTTGCTTTAGAGATATGACAGTGGCGCGCTTTAGTTATAGCTCGGGATAAATTGTTTGTTCTGTAGTGATATTTTATGATAATGTATCTTTACTTGAGACGATTCTATCACAAAGTAAAAGTAAATGTCGACACGCAACACAATCGTTGTGGTACAAATAAAATAAGTAAATCTAATTGGTACATTAGGAGTAAAATAGAGACATAGAGACAAGTACATAGAGACTCATCCACACCTGAAAACGTTACATGCTTATTTTGAACAGCCGGATAACATGTAAGCACCATTAGGTATGTACATAATTATGAAGTACTAGTTTTTACCCGCGGCTTCGCCCGCATACTCAATATATCATTATAATTTATAGCCTCAAACAAATAAAGAATATGAATATGAATATGAATGTACGGCCTCTTTGTTATTCTGATATATAAGCTATATTATTGCACAGTTTCATCTCAGTCAGTTCAGTAGGTTTTGCGTGAAAGAATAACAAACATCCATACATCCATCCATCCTCACAAACTTTCGCGTTTATAATATTAGTAGGATTGACTAAAAATGAAGTTGAGCAATATATTGGTTTCATTTTTGATCGACGAAACGGAGGAGGTGCTCGATTCGATTTTTAATGTTGGTATAACCACGCATAACTTTTTACGTAGTTGTTAGATTTCGATAATTCTTTTTTTATTGGAACGAGTGTACTTTGAAATTGGTATATTTAAATATAATCTAAATCGGCAGAGCCATTTTCGATAAATCAACAATAATATGAAAAATGTTACATCGATCCGTGCTACAGATCTGTACACGGTTGAAGTCGGTCATGCTATTTTTTGCAAAAAATAATTACTAAAACAACAGTGCTGATGACCTTATAGCACAGTGAAAAAAATATGCTAAAAGAAAGGATAAAAGATCTCATTATAATTATCTCATAATAATTCTTCTTTGTGATATAAAGTAGGCAAGCAGAAGCACATAAAATGTTATGGACAACGATATGGGCGCCACTCATTAATTTAACGGTACACAGTACTCATTTTACATGATCAGGTACTAAAACTACCTCATAGATACCTCGAGTAACGGTCCTCAAGTAGATACCTACCTATCTACATGAAGATCTACATCCTACGTACATATGTTAGCAAGTAAGGTATAAGGGTCATCCATAAATTAGGTACATGCGTGAGCCGTTTCGGGGTGGTAAGGGGTTGATTAATTTAACGGTAGTCGTAGTCATACTCGTATTTATATCGTTAATGTAGTTTGGTAAAAGTGTTGTACTCGTGTCAAATACAGGTGGACAATAATCTTAAAAATTACAATATTTGTAAATAAAAAAAAAATGGAATAAATAGCAGGTACTCAGTAATCATTTTACATGCACGACCCCCGGACGTTAAATCACGACGAGCACTTCCCCGTGAAATAGCTGTGGATCCGGAGGAAGATTCTACTGAACAGATGGTCACAGTCAGCTAACAGCTCATGCAGTCTGGCCTAGATCGTCAAGACCACAACGCCGCTGTGGAGTGACTTCCTGTCCAGACTAGGAAATGTCACCAGCGGCACAACAAATTCCCCAGGGGTTATGGCCTCTGGCGCCCAGCCTTGGCAAAGGGGAGTATTCCCCGAGGCCAATTCTCACCACGCCTAAGGAGGTGGTGGAAGGACCGGATAAAAGTAATCATTTTCCATGAACAGGTTCATTCTAAAACTACGTTATCGATACCTCGACTACCGGTACCTATGTATCTATGTACACGGGGTTACATAGGTATGTATATAAAGGGGCATCTATAAATAATTATGTAAGATGTTTCGGGGAGGAAGGGGGTTGAGCTGAATCTTACCCAACCTCAAGCGAGGGTCTTGGCGATTAACACGTAAGTAATTTATATTATTTTCTGGAAAACTCAGTACTCTCAATACCCAATAATGTTGATAGGTTAAAATAAACAACACGAGTTTTTCCCATAGAATATGTGATATACCGAGGCCGAATCGTATACAAGTCGGCGGTTGTGAAGTTAACTACAAGCTGTGCAATCTCCAATCCTGACTGAAGCTCCATCAACTTGGCATTTTTAGGGTTCCGTACCTAAGACGGAAAAAACGGAACCCTTATAGGATCACTTTGTTGTCCGTCTGTGTGTATGTGTGTATGTCAAGACTCTTTATCTCGGAGACGCGTAAAGATATCGAGTTTTTTTAATTTTTTGTTTTTTTTTTAAATTTAAACTGTATACGTATATTTATGATCTCTTGCAGTTTTGTAAAAGAAAAACTTCTCAGTTATCAAATAAAAAAGTTAGAGCCGTTTATGTTGTAAAAACCGCGTATTTCGACACTCACAAAAATCAAAAACTACAGGGTACTTCCAGTTGACATAGAACTATGAAATTTGGCGAGAAGCATTGTTTCAAAGTACACATATAGGGATAAATCTGAAAACTGTACATTTTTATTTGAATCACAAAAAAATATGGCCGCAAAATTCACAAAATATGGGTTCAAAATTCAAAGTGTGTAAATCGTATCATGTAAGGTATCATATAAAAGAACTTCATTAGCACATGCTAAAACAGGTTTTTAATTATTTTAACAATATGATTGTACGGAACCCTCGATGTGCGAGCCTGATTCACACTTGTCCGGTTTTTTCTTTTACATTCTATATTGATGTGAAGCTCACATAAAAGCTTCGTGTTGATTGGGTTTCGCACAGCTTCTAGCTATTGACAGTATCAAAAAAGAGGTTCTCATGTCAACTGTATATTATTGTATGTAATTATATATGTTACGCTATTACTCCGCCTTTTATAAACCGATTTGTTTTTGTTTGGTAGATCATGATTTAGAGGAAAGAAATTTTAGATTTATTATCGCTTTTGAAAAATCAACAAATATACCTAAATAAAATGACATGAATATACATAAATTCAAGCGAGCTATTCAAATTTTGTATACGTTTGAAGTCATGCTGATGGTGGTGCTATTTTTGGTAAAAAATATCTATTACATTTTTTAAAGAATAATCTTTTAGCCATACACGAGTGGAAAGTAATTCCGTGAGATTTATTTTTCATCTCAGAGTGACTAAAAAACTTTGTAAATACACAGGAAGGCATTTTAAGATCTTTAAATTTTCACAACTTGATCCCTCAATCCCACATCTGCTAAGGACAACAGTCTAAGAACGACTGAAGTGAACTTTTTTTTTAATGACTAAGAGCTCTGCCTCTGAGGCCTCTACAGCTTACCGGGCATGGGCGAGCGCAGAAGGCGGCTGAGCCCCAAGATTGGGTTAAATTGTGCCTAGCGCAAGGGCACCTGAGAAGGTACGGACCTCGGCTTGGGCCGTCACCCGGCGGGGGAGATCAGACTTCCCCGGGCACCCCAGAAGGGGTGTGCCCTGTGCTGTTTGATTATTTGGAGAGAATCTAACAGATCCTGAAGAGCTGAAGTGAACTAGTCGGCGCGACTCGGTATACCTAGTATAGCAAGATGTTGCGACTAAGTCACTTGTCTTTCCTTTTTTAATACTGTCAATGGTTGTAGCTTACTTCATAGCCGCCAACTAGTATGATTCGGCCTATACTCACATACGCTTACTTAGGTACTAATATTATGAAGCCGAAAGTGATTCTGTTTGTTTGTTACTCTCTCGCATCAACAGAGCAACGGATAGACTTGATTTATGACATGGATATAGGTACAATACTCTGTATCGCGGAAAAATAAAAAATGTCTATGGTTTAGTATAAAAAATCAATAAATCGCGGGCTACCGATAAGAAAAAAAAAGTTTATGTACGTATTTATACAATAAATTAAAATACGTAAGTTAGAAATCTCACGTGTAACTAGGACCGCATGCATAGAGAATCAAGTCTCATAATATCTCACCAGGGATGCTTTTCGTAATATATGGACGGTCTCTAAGAATACTAAAAATACACTTAATACTCGTACCTGTCCTGACATCACTAGCAGGCGTAGCAGAGCAAATTTACCGCACATCTGGTCTATTGCGTAAGCATATCAATTTACGTTCTCACTCGACGTAACGTAACACTATGTTCAGCGTAATATCGATAGCAAAAAAAAACAATCTTAACGTTTAATGTAAATCGATATCTAGATACGATCGGGATCGTAGCAAAAAACTAATTAAAGGTAATGAAGCCATATTCTCAGACTTACTAAATTTAATTGTACACAAAAATAAATATAAAAATCGGTCAAGCCGTATCGGAGAAGTTCGATGATAACAAATAATGCGACACAAGATTTTTATAACTAAAAATATTGATAGTATACCTAGTTATACATCATGTATTTTTTAATTAATTTACAAAATTTAATCATTTATTATGTCATTAATCGTTAATTGACATTTTTAATAATTTTCTTAATTAATTGAAATGTTATCAGTATTGTTTAAACTGGCTGTAATAATTAAAGGAATGGTGACATGTTTTATTAGCATAACAATTTAATCAAGCCCAAACAGTGATGACGTCGTTTGTAAATGTTCAGAATTTTATCTTGGGAACCCGTTAGACAATTTCATCATGGCAATCGTCGCCTCCATAGCTCAGGGGTTAGAGCACTGGTCTTGTAAACCAGGGGTCGAGAGTTCAAATCTCTCTGGGGGCAATATGAGGAACCCTCTTTTTGCCATTATTTTTTGTTTGAATTTTAATTTTAGTATTTTTAGCGCGCGATATTTTCCATTCAGTTGGGGTGGCATAGCGATATAAAATTAAAACTAAGATAAATATTATCGCCATATTTTCATCATCATTTCATAAACACCGCTATACACACACAGGACAGGATAGGTTATTTCAAAGGGTCTGAATATCAAAATTTTCCTATTATGGCCTATTCCCGCAATTCGCCCAACCAACAAAGCTATCGCTTATTACTGTACCAGCCTTTTTAATAGTCCACTGCAGGACGTAGGTCTACCCACGAGGGGATCGCTAGTTAATCCCTTTTAATTACGTCTTAATTAAATTAAAATGATGAAATTATTCTACGTCTATTTTAAAAACATAAAACGAAAAAAGGTTTCCAAGCCGAGTAAGCCCCATTTAGTTAGGCATTCAGCCCTACAACATTTACTTTGCTCTGAGCAAAGGCAGCCATCATGGCGCACAGGTTGACCCTCCCTGCGCCAAATAGCCTGAAAGTAGCACCACGCTACGACGCTTTCCGTCTTATCTCCGGGGACTTTCCACAGGGTGAAGGAGTCACAAGGACTCTGTAGGTGACCCCGTAAGTTGAACTGACCGGAAACCTCATAAAATTTCGCTAAACTGTGAAACCATAGGTTCATATTACAAAAATGTCGTTTGCGCGATGCAGAACTCAACATAAAACATGTTATCACGGCTGAAATATTGAATTAAATTAAGTGCTTTTATATTTTTGTACATTATAATCAGTTTTTGAAAATATTTTAGTACTTTTTATGTTTTTTTTTACGCGTTATGAGGTAGAACTGGAAAAGTAATTTTCTAATCTTGTGTCAAACGTGTCAGCGCCATCTATTTAGATTTTCCGCAACTAGTTTCGGGGTGACGTGGCGCTAGTGTGATGTTTATTTCGAAAATGTATCAGACAGAAAAAAACAACCAAAATAATATCTGTACCTCAGCGTAATTAAAATATATGTTTGTATATATTTATTCATTTGTGGTAAGACGGTATACAGGGTTATTTATAATCAATTAGCATCCTCTTAGGATTCTTAGCACCATATTAGCACCATCTTATATTCTGTATATCAAAACTAACAACTTTTGTTATGCGACTAATGTCAAAACTACAAAAAAAATTTAAATATAAAATATTATAATAAATAATAATTAATTAAATAAATAAAATTTAATATCAATTATTTATAATACATATATACAATTCACCCGCGACAAAATGTAAAAAATTAAAATGCTATTAAACAGCTGTTTTTTTTTTGAGTTTTGACAAGTTACAGAACAAAAGTTGTTAGTTTTGATGTACAGAATAACCCCTAAAAGGATGCTAATTGACTAATGCTGAAATAGCCCTGTATATTTTAGTTTCACGTTACTAAGAATGCAGTATTTATTAGCATGACATAAACAAACAAACGTATATATACATAGCAACCCAAGCAAGAGTCAAATAACTGATATGACCTCATTCTAAGAAAAATTATAGTTGGAAGACCTTAATTGGATCCAATGAACTATATATTTTCAAATAAGCGGATGAAACTCTTTTGCCGTTACTGGAGAAATGCTACCACTTTAATATGAATTATTTCGTAGGTAGTAGAGTAGGTAGAATACAAAAATTCATATAAAAAGTTATATCCGATACTAACAACATAGTTAAAATCACAACATATTTAGATAGACAATAACAGAAAGATATTTCGCATTGAGGTGATCAACCTCAACACAGATTCCGTCAAAAACTAATCGACAAGTTACGTCAAAGCTAATCGCCGCCGTCCAAACTTTCGATCTCAATACGGCCCGGCCCCGTAAAACGGCCATAACTCTCCTGCTAAGGAATCTTTATAGTCATCCATTGACCGTAAAACCCAAGTTTGCTGTTAAGGTACAATGTTTTGTGTGGTTTGTTTGCTACATCCGTGATTCGTAATGAGAGAACTTGGGATTGACGGGGGAAATTCAGTCCTATGTCCTGTTTATAACGTTAAGTTTGGTTTGTACGTGTCGAGATGCGCTCGCGCAGGTGTGCCGCCGCCAGGTCGTCGCCAGCGCCGACTACCGCAGGTTATGGTATTCATTTATTAATTTGCTTGCGTCGAGTTGACCGACAAGCCGGTACTGCGTTTACTTATCGATATTGAGTCCGATAACGTGAGAAGGAAGTACTCAAACAGTTATGTCGAGTTCTGATTTTTTTCTGATCTATTTGTTGAGTCATGCGTCTAGAGGACAAAATGTACCTACTGAAGAATTTTGTACGTTTTTATTTACTTAATCATAGTTTACTTGCTTACATGGGTTATCGTAATGCAATGTTCCTAAGTTAAGCAGCTTCTAGCGCAGTGTAGGACATTCACCGAGGAGGTGAACCGACGATATAGTTACTCGTATGTAATTATGACCGCGGGAACGCACTGGGTACAAGCTGCTTCCAACCGTGCTTATTGGAAATCCATTGTAGGCCTATATCTGGCTGCGTACATATTGTAACTGATAATGATGAAATAGGTTTTAATAACTTCGTATGTTCCTCAAAGCGATGTGAAATGTATGAAATGGAGCTTTCTCTATCGAACCGCAAAACGAACATACAGCCTTGGCCAAAAGTATTAGGCACCTTTAAAAAATCAAAATGCATGTTTACTACTTAACCAATAACTGAGTGCTAATCTTAAATGACTTACTGGGGTCATAAATAACTTCTTAGAATATCAAGCGGATCTTTGTTAAGGTCATAAAACACCTGGTGACCGAAAACAAAGGATTCGGTTTTCTTTCCGTCTTATCAGTCAATGTTTGGTCACTTGCTTGTGTTCTGGACTCTAATAAGTAAACATGCTTTAATTTCAAAATTTCGTGCAAAAATGCCAAAAAGGAGTGAAATTAGTTTAGAAGATAGAGTGAAAATACAGGGTGCCAAATACTTTTGGCCAAGGCGGTATCTACGAAACTCAACAATAGTAGATACTAAATACTAATGGTACACTTTAACCCTAGAAGTGGTTTTACATTTTCATTAACATAATCATAATTTTAGCTAGTTTCCAAATAATCATTAAAATATAAAACGCACTTTTGTTCCAAACCTAATAACGATAATTGATATGTGCCTATTACTAAATAGCTACATTTCAATCATGAAAATTGTTAATATAGTCCTTGTCTTATACTCATAAACCCTTTTTTCAAATTTATTTCTATGTAAATTGAACCACAATAGGTATTTAGCTAATGGTAATCTTCTTTTGTAATTTACTTTTTTACTTTTATTAAAAATGTTTTGCGTTTGACCAAATACGTAGAGGAATCCGGTAAAAAATAACGTAAGTTACAGGTTACTGTAATTTGAACTGAGATAAAAATTAGTGAAAGGATTTTGGCGCCATAAATAAAATTAGAGCCTGATTATTTCACTTGACTATTATCTTCACTTCAAAATGCTCAAAGGTTAACTGCAGGCGTTTAGTCCTAAGCCTAAGCCAAGTGATATCTTTAGATACTTATTTTCTTTGCTAAAGACATTAATCACATTAAATGTGTTAAAATGATAAAAAATAGGAAACTTACTACGATATTATGACTGCGCCAGTGGCCCATTGGTTAGTGACCCTGACTCTTGGGTCAAAGAGGCGTGGTTTCGATTCCCAGCCAGGGCAAACATTTTTGTGTTTGCTTTGTGTTTGGGTGTTAGTATCTATATGAGTATGTATTTAAAAATGAGTACATATTTAGTATTATCAGTCTTTGGTAGCGATATCACAAGCTTTGCTTAGTTTGGGGATCAGAGACCGTGGGTTAGATTTCCCCGATTTTTATTATATTAGATAGATTTATTTAAATTTTTATAGAAGGCTATTTTTTAAAATCTGTTTTGTTCATAACTTTCAGAGATAGCTTAGGTACTTAATGTTTGCTAATTGTGTTCGTCAACAACTCTACACATTAATTAGGAACTAATTAACTAATACATACCTACTATAACAGATGTCTTAGGAATTAGGACTATTTATTGGTAAAATTAGTTAGGCAATTGAAAATAGTCCCTGAAGCCAACAGATTACTTAGATATTTTGTCCTACGAAAATATGTAGCGAAGGAATAACCAGTGTGCTATAAAGCTGGCATTTGGTGCTAGAGATTAATCGTGTAGCATTAAATTTTATCGATAATAATTTAATCTCTATGTAGAGTCAATTTCTAAGGGATTAATGAGAAAGTAGTCGTTACCTATTTACTCAAGTACACATAAATAAGTGCATTGTACATAAATGTATCGAAATTTGATAGCTGTTGTTCCTGGAAGCATTTCTTTAGACCTTTGACCGCGGGTGGAATGAGCGCTACCATGGCTCAGATGATGCGTTGAGCTGTACGTGTAGGCAAGTGGCTTATAAACTCTGACAATACACTGCTAGTCATCCGGCGTAGAGAAACTTACTTGTATTGTATAACACAACAAATATAAGTAAAACCTTTAATCAATACTAACTTATCTTTAATCGATACTAACTTAACCTACTGCTAGATACCTACATAAAAAGCAATCATCCAGAGACACTTGGAGGAGTTGGAGGCAAAAGATCAAACCCACTGCCAGTTGGCAGCGCGCCCAGCATGCTGGCTGCATTACCTACCACGAATGGCAATGTTTATCTTTTATCGATATTTGACTGCGAGGTTCACAGCTCTAGTGCTTGTATAGCTGAGGCCTGTAAATCATGTGGAATTAATGCAGGCTGGCGGCATTCCTGAGGCGGCCGGCCGGAGGACAGCCTTGCCGAACGCGGAACAACGGCCTGCGACAGCTTCGCACTATCTATGGTAGGTACTACGTATTCGCTATGCTGAGAAATGTTCTCCTAAACTGGTATGGAAACAAATACTTCGTCTATTCGATATTTTGAAGAGTAGGTTGGAACCTAAATTGGTCATTTTAATATTAGAATATTAGAAGTAGGTACCTATATCAAGAATATGTAATTGATAACATTTTGCGAACGTCAATGAAATTTTTGTTTAGAACAGCCAATTTTTCTTTTTACTTTCCAGGTTAGTTTCCTAGTAAAATGATGGTAAAATGTATGTAAATCGATGATTACTACATAACTTCGTCTGCAAATCTCTGCACTTTACAAAGCAACACACTTTGTATTAGAACGAAGAAATCGGTTTACGTAGTGATCTTCTCGTCCTTCCATCACATCTAGATAGGACGTCTTACCCAAAGCTTATCTTCAAAGATTTAACGAGTTCTGATAAACAGTAGTAAAGTAGTACACCACGTATCGTACACAGAAATGCAGGAGGATGCTACAACATCACTTTCCATCAGGCGATTTGGTGGCTAAATGTAGCCCTATACACACTATATACACTATACATAGCATAAAACAAAGTCGCTTCCCTGTCTGTCTGTCCCTATGTATGCTTATATCTTTAAAACTATGCAACGGATTTTGATGCTGTTTTTTTTAATAGATAGAATAACTCAAGAGAAAAGTTTATATGTATAATATACCTGTGCGAAGCCGGGGCGAGTCGCTATAGTTAAGTATGTATAAATTAATCTCGTACATAGCAGCGTAAAGAGTTACCTTATACCTTGTGCTATCACGTTATTACATAGATTTGGGTTTGTTTTTAAACAATTTCACATAAACGATGCGAATTCCAATGTTGTCTCTTTTGCAAACCTGTTATAGGAAAAACCCAGCCAACCGAAATCTATCAACGTCGTGAAGTTATGCAATCCGGAATCTCAGCGGTTCGCTTCTATTCGCGGACTTTGCAATTTTGTTTTTGCTGAGCAAAAAATAACCTTTGTCGGTTAGTCTGAAGACAATGGGAACCTTTTTATGTATGGTAATTTGATGACCCTTAATTCTATCCCAAAGAAAATGTGAGCTTTTATTTTATTTGTGTTTTACCGAAGATAATGACATAGCGCCATTCAGCGCCTTGTCATAAAATATATTGTTGACAACTTCGCTTACAGATATGAAATTCCTCTACTGTTTAAGTACGAGCTTGACAAAACCAAGATTACAAAGCTTGAGACTATGGAATGTAGCACTTCCATTGCCGCATGGATTGTTAAAAGTACAGTAAATAAGTAGATATGCTCGTATGGGTAGAGTGGCAAGCCCTGGCACAAATTTTTAAGCCGCCTAAAGGCTTCTGGCATGGCAAAACGATCAAACCTCTGCCCTCTTTATGAAGACTAGTCTTAGGAATAAGTCCTACGAAAAGTACTCTAGATGCCTTTCGATGCAGGTGACTTGTTACCTTACAAGTAAAAAGTCTTCATATCTTGTTTATAATTAAACATTCATCAATCATAATACATATTGTAAGTTATAACTAAACTAAGGAGCCATTAAGTTTCAAAATACAAAATCCTTGAGAGCCTCTGGAGTACTCTGGACCAATGTATCCACAGATAAAAAACATGAGTCTAGTTTAGTCTAAAGCTTAACAAAAAATAAAAACTGACACAAATTGTGATTAACTAAGCATAAATTGAAAGAAAAAGGTTATAAAAGTTTAATGAACTGCACACATGATTATGTTCTTATAGCGTCGTGTCAAAGGGCGTGGCTGGCTGCGCCTGCGCCGGTCACTCATTCATTACGCCTTTAGATAACAGTAATAACGGCTAATCAACAGCTCGTTTTCAACTGTTAGAACATGATTACCATGTGAATACGTCGAGAAATCATCGCGCAAGTGTTAATGGTAAAAGAAGTATTATTTGACCGTCTATTAATTTAAGACTATCAAAAGTTAGAGAAGGAGAAGGTCATAATACCAATTTAGGTTTATTAGTTAAAACCACCGATTTCTTACCTTCGGTGAGTAATACGGCTAATTCCCTCATTCTTATTCGCATTTCGCATATTACGCACTTACCTAAAAGTTTTTGGTTCAGATTTTTCTCAAACTTGAAAACAGCTCGCGCCACACAATAAAAACTTGCACGGAAGTCTATTTATACTTAGATCGTCACTGAAAGGATATAGATGGCTTTGCTACGCAGTAGCCATTGTGCTATCTCTAAGCTGTTGGTACTATAAACTACCGATACACAGATTATATCGCTATCTCGGTATTTGTTATTTTGCGAGCTGTATTCTACGATAAACCAAAACCTAATTTCATTACACCCAATTAGAAAGACGCGGAGCGGAGAATCATGCATCAGCCTCAGAAGCTTCAGCTATAACTTACCTTGATATACGCGCAGCACAACAACGCCATATAACACTCGTTTAATATCTTACAGCCAGGTTAATATTTCAATGCGGGTGTGGTATAAATTAATATGTTAAAAGAGACGTCATCTTCCCACCTGCACTTGTAATTTTATTTGTACTGAGCGGTACTTAAAATTACAGATATGACAGCTTTTAATATAGGACTACCAGGAATCGTGGTGGTTCCTGCGTTATAGTTCCAAAGATATGATATTTAGATTTCTGTCTTCATTATTTTATTATTTTAATTTCTTTGAGATATTATTTCTGCTAATTTGTATCTGATACAGATTGGCTTATCTACATTTTAATCGAACTTATACGAATTTCAACATTTGAATAAAAAATAATTTTATTGCTGATCTGATAATTCTAAATTGGATCAAATCAAGTTTGGACGGTTACCCAGAAATTAAATTTATTTAGTACAGTTATCGCCGCGTATTATAGTAGCCAAGATTATGATCAGAGAATTCCGAGATCAAAACCGAACACTTGTAATGCGTTTATCATAAAATAAATATCACGGCGCGGCAGCGTTATATAAAATGACAGTTATTTTATTAATCCGCCTCCTAATTTAATGGTGGAGGGAAATATTTTAATGGCCCCGAGCCATTACGAGGGAACATGCAATCACTACACACCTGTGGACCTCGTTTCATGTCGGACAGTAGTGGACTGTAGCGTCGGTTGGTGGTGTATTGGTTTAGTTTAGTTCTACGCGCACTAAAAAGTGGTGGACGATAGGTAATAAAGAGCAGAATACCTATAAATTGATAAAAAAAAGTCATTTATGTATGATCCAATCTAGAGTAGGTACTTATATAGTAGATTATGGACAAGGAAACTGAGAAGGAAGTAGCTGTTAAATAGAGCATCGTCGCATGCTATTTACGAGTAGTTCTTTTTGAATTTAGTAGGAAGGAGCTAGACTCGAGTAGGCTTGTAAGGGGAGTATATGTATACACAATATGGCGTGTAATAAGATATGATACTTTATGTGAGCAGACTGTGTGTGTTGATTTTCTTCCAATGTTCCAGCTATACGCTTGCTATATTTGCGGCGGCGACATTTTGCTATGAGGAGGCCCGTCTGTTGGTTTGCCACTTTCTCATACAATAAAATAATATATTCGGTAGCGCAACTCATAACAAATTACTCTGTAAATGATACTTAAACTTACATAGAATGTAACTTGTTGCAAAACAGTTTGTCAATATGACTTGTAAGTTTCTTAGTGACGAAGGCGTCAGTTGATCGATATAACACCGCCGACCGCAGTCGACCGCAACTCATCAACAGTAATAAGCACTCAAAACCACTACGATACGACTAAGTACCCCGTAGAGTAAATGTCATGCTGTTTTTATATTATATTTCTATATAAGTATCTAATGTATGTACCTATTCCTTATGATGAGCGCGCTCTATGACTGTCATCGAAAGCAACCTGATATTTTTAGAGGAATCAAAATGAAGTCTAAATGTACATTTGGTTATCAAAAACCAAAATTAACGAGATTTAGGAAAACTAGTGCCTATATCCGATCTAAGATAGGAATCTCATATCGGATATAGGCACTATACTGCATTGCTTGATCTATGCGACAGTGACATTGACATAGAAGATTGACATTTTTAGTGGTATAGTGGTGGAAAAAATCGATTTTCAAACAATGTTGTATCGTAATCGAATGAGTAGTTGTAGGTGAGAAATTGGATTTTATTTACTTACTATTATTTAAGATCAAGTATGTACATGTGTAAATAATGTTATGATAATAATTAAATACTTGTAATAATGTAACGATAGTATTTATCGACGTTTTTCACTATTATCGATGCTAATGTAACATATAATTGGGTTTAATTTAATAACACATGTAAAAAATGTTATGATATTAAAATAAACAATAAAATTAATGATAAATTAAGTTTTATTTAAAATATCGTTAGCAGAAACTATTGATATTTGAAATAAAATTCTATCTAAAACTCTGTGGTCACGATCATTCGTCGCCCATCACTAATCGGCATGCCTATAAAGTATGACATTGACAGGTACTGTCTGTACTTTTAATAAATTCAGGACTTCATAGGCGTGATTTTTCTGACAGCTGTCGCAGAGATCAAGTTAAATTTTATAGAGTATAGTAGGTCGGAACGTAGACTTCATTAGATAGGACCTTTCAAATTTATCTTTAACATTCAGTGTACCTCTTGACATTTTGTGATCGCCACCGGCTTTTTTCACTCTGTGAATCACGGAGATCTCACAAGTAGTAAAATAAAAATAAAATCAATGTATGATACTTACTTAATCTTGTACTTAGAGCAAGTATGTGCCCCATAGTTACAAGTACCAAGGAAGCCCACACCTAACGCGGTTCTAACGCCAGCTGCCACCTGCCGCGGCACTTTTTAATCTTGTTACTTACCATACCTTATATGTACTCGTCTAGGATTACGCCATTATACTTCATGAAGAGCTAAAACGGTACAGAAGTGTCGTTCAAAATATGTAGTTTTATGACAGTCCGTCCACAAGTTTGAATCATCTCTAGATTCTTACATTTGGAGAGTCTTTTTTTAGATTTTATAAAGCTTTCTATGTAACTTTTGACTATCAACTTAAAAAAAATCGAGTTGGACAATATGAGACGCACATCTTGATAAAATTATGTATTATTTTGTGGAATACCCTAGAAGCCCAATGTACGTCGTTTTGACGTACACGCCAACAAAAAATAGCTATATCTTTCGCAAACTTTGTTGAATCGTCACGACCTTCCAAACCAACCTAGTGCCCGTCGAAACCTAACAGGAGAATGCTGTGTCGCTTCGGTAAGTGCCTCCAATTAATTGAAATCACAATGATGCACGTCAATCTGGCGTATGATTGGGCTTTGTGTAAGTTTTGCAATTATTATAAGTTTGCGGTATTGTTATTTTTTTTTTGCTTGTCGTACTGTTGCATTTGATGTTATTACTAAATATGTTATTTTTAGGAAATAAAATACTAATGGCGTCTTCTAGATACCTAAATCCAGACAAAATTGCGTCACTTGGAACATGAAGATGATTTTTCTCCCGCTGATATGACCCTCAAGATTTTGTTCCTCAAGATGATATCAGGAGTGATAGTGAAGAAAAAATGGTGGACTTAGTTGAAAATGCAAGTTCAGCAACTAGAAATGAGGACCTTGAAAGCCCTGTCCCGTCTCCAGAATCACCAAATCTTGAAGAAACACCATCGACTTCACTTCACAGAATCATCACGTTACATCAGGTTTTTATTCAATTAGGCAGTTTTGTAAGGGATGCTAAACATGGCTTATGTAAATTCATAAGTCACTGCCACAATATGTTGACCTTGAGCCGTAGGGAGTGCAAAAATTGAGCACAGTATCGACTTGGATGCAAAAACGCCTGGAAACACCAAATTTGTGAAAACTTTACGTGGAAACATAGGAAATGTGTTTAAAACCGTGCCAGAAACATCAGCAACAGTTACATGTGATGATCCAAAACAAAAAAAGGACGCTACTGTGGGTGTTGTACCTGTAAAAAAGGTGGATGACAAAAACACTGTGCTTAAAATGTAAAAAAGCAATATGCAGAGGACACGATATTGACATATGTCAAAACTGTATATAATTACTGAATAATTGTTTTTAACTGTTTTTATATCAAAGAGAGTTGATTTGTTTTCTGAAAAATGTTTAAATAAGATTGATTTTTGCATTAATTTTATTAGTATCAAGAAATAACTAAGACGATAACAATTTTTGTGTGATTTTACTATAGTTCCTAATATTTGATTATAAAAGTATCAATAAATAACTATTTGATTTAATTTTACGTATTTATATTTTATTAAACTATATTTAAGCTAAATAATTTAAAAATTTGGTATATAGAATATAAAACAAACAAATATAACGACTTTTAATATTACACGTCAATTTGACGTATGATTGGGCTTTATGGGTTTAAAAATATGATTGGGCTTCTAGGGTTAAGTAATAAATTACGAGCATATTCGCGCAGCAACCAAAAATAAGACAACGTTTATTTGATTAACATGATTACTGTACTGTACCAGCCTTTTTAATAGTCCACTGCAGAACGTAGGCCTACCCACGAAGGGTGATTGGGCCATATCCACCACGCTGGCCCAGTGCGGGTTGGTGGATTCACATACGCCATCGAATTTCTTCTAAGGACGTACGCAGGTTGCCTCACGATGTTTTCCTTCACCGAAAAGCCAGTGATGTGAAATTCCGTACATAAGTTCCAAAGAAACTCAAAGTGGTACGGGATCGGGATTTGAACCCCCGACCTCACGATTGCAGGTCGGGTGTTACTACCACTAGACCACCACGGCTTAACATGATTAATTATCATTAACATGATTGCTGCTCCTAAAATGTGTCTTGACCTAAAATGCAAATAAACCTCATGCCTGTCTTGGACAAGTTCGTGCTGGACGTTAATCACAAGCATTGCATTGTTATCTTACGCATATTACAATAGGTATACATATTTTTGTTAATTTTGGTGAACGCTGCTATGATTAAATAGTTTCTAGAGAACCCTGTACGTAATTATATTTTCTGTAAAATAGTTTATAACATTTTTATGATATATATTTAGTCTCATGGTAACTTCTGAGAGATTTGTAAGTCTAGAAGCGGTCGTAGTCCTGCGGCTAATAGACGTGATTTGAGCTCTAACTCCACCACCGCATAAAGCATACATACATACTAAAGATACAGTTCTGAATCTTCATACCAAAAATAAACACGAATCGTTTTATAAATAGTCCAATATAGTATGTGAGAGACGAGAAAAAATTGACATCATAAGGTTTCAGTTTTGAAGGGTTAGTCAAGGTTTACCCGTTTACACGTAAATTGAAACTACAGCTGTTTCCGTACAGCTCTATACATCTTTGTACAGCGCCCCTGGAGGAAACGAGGAAGAACTAACCAAAATGTATGGAGCCACCCGCGAACTCGATAATGCAAAACCTGGACTGAGAGCCCATTCAGGCAATTATTGAAACGTAAGAATCACTTTTTCGCTCGCAGAGGATCACAGGCTATGCTCTCCCATTAGCTCAAAGCTAGTACCAACATTTGTGATAGCTGTTTCATCCATAGGACTACTACTGGTGGACATAGTTCTCCCCAATAGATCTACAATAAAGCCAGTTGGAAGCGGCTTGCATTCAGAGCGATCCTACGGTTTATAATTATTATATACTACGGGACTAATCGCGCACTATAATTACGAGATAAATAAATATGTACCTGATCATCCCGACGTTTCGGCCTAGTTGCATCGACCGTGGTCACGGGTAGACTACCCGGGTTTTACGGGTTACTACTACGGGTGGTGGATACGGCCTAATCACCCTTCGTGGGTAGGCCTACGTTCTGCAGTGGACTATTCAAAGGCTGATACAGTACAGTACAGTAGGTACTATGGGTTTTAGTGCGCGATTAGTCCCGTAGTAAAGAATAATACGTAATGCGGACCGTAGGTCTTGATGCGACCATCCGTCCACCTTGTAGGTGGACGTAGTACGCTGATTTTACCGGTACGTGGTCTCGTGGTGGTCCACTCGAGATTTTTTGGACCCATCATCAGTCAACAATCCTCCGTGTTATGTGCATTGCCCACTGCCATTTCAACTTGCCTATCCGCTGGGTTATGTGCTCCTCATTTTTACCGACTCCCAAAAAAGGAAGAAGTGAACGGAGGTACTATGTTCGTCTGTATGTTTTTTTATGTCTTGTTTATCGATTTCTTCGCCAATTCTGAACCGATTTAATTAGTAGGTATACTCTCAAGGTAACTCCATATAAATTATATCGAAATCGGCTGAGCCAGTTTCGATAAATCAACAAAAATATACATGGACCAAATACTCCAGGGTATGTGCCTTTTGTTAACTAAAATGTACAATTATTTGATTTTACTGTACAAAAATAGTTAGAACAAACTATTCGGATTCTGTACACGTTGGAAGTTGATTTTTGGGAAAAATAATTATTATTGACACAGTACATTAGAGTTTGAGTACTGCAGCCTTAGGCCAAGTCACATAGAGTTAGAACGTCGTCCTGTCACCTGTCTCTACATTCCTCGCCGTGATTACACGCACCTGTACTCTACCTAGAGCCTCCGTCGGAGGATGTAATACTCATGTTTGCTTTAAAATTTATCACAGGAAAAAGGATTCAGGAAACATGAATATATGTTTAACATAAGCTGTTTGGTTTACAAATTAGATGCTCACATACAATGTAAGTCCACTATTATAATTTGTAAAGTTATTTGAAGTATAAATAAAAATTATAAGTATTTTTCTTTATTGTTTGCTACAGATATTCATTTGTGTATATTATTTTGACTCAGACAATCAGTAGACTAACCTGTGACTAATGGCACTATTTATGATACACATTTATAGCCCATAATAGGATCTGGCTTGTAAGTAAATATTTAGATAAAAACATATTTACTGTGCACACTTAGGATCAATTAAATAAACATCTAAAAATATAAACAGATCGAGTGCCACAATAATGGCTGCCTTTTCACTGAGAGACTTCTCGCCAAGGCAAACAGTTCAATGTTTTAGGCGCTGTGATAATTATTTTTTCTTTTTAAAGACATCAATGTTTGTCTATATGTGTTATATATTCTATTTTTAATCTTGGTGTATTCAAATATCCATTTAAATAAACTAGTATCTATACATGGACACAACGATATAGGTTGTACCAAAATACACCTCTCAATCAAGCCTACTTGTTAGTTCCTCCACTTCAATCGTCCGTCTACATCCTCGATTGGATAATAGCCATCTCCTCTTCCACACAGGAGATTGGTGATCACTTACTTGACGATTCCTTATTCTTTAGGACTAGACTACACCAAAACTGAGAAGAGCGGAGATATGCAAAGCTGGGTAGAGCCTTGTAATTCATAAAGCGCATTGCAGACATTCCATATTTGTTTAAAAAAGAAATAAAATCCTCGCTCACGATTGTGGTTAGTTTCACTATAAGTAACTATGGCATTTATTCAGTGGATTTACGGTCTATGAAATTCTACCCTTTTCCGCCTTGGGACCTTAATTTGGTAGGTATGTTATTTTCAGTCTGCTCTAATATTTGTATTTTTTGACCAATCTAGCGAACCTCTGCAACAATAGAAATAATGACTAGATTATAATAATTAGTCTAACAGTTATACTTTCAAATAATATTAGACACATATTTTTATGATAACGCCTATTATAATATCACGAGCAAAGGACATCTTCGACAAGCTGATAAAGCAATCATGTTAGTTATTAATTATGTAATAAATAGTAGTTATTTTTTGTTTTTCTTCAAAATTCGGCAAAGATGTTTAAACTACAACAAAAGCAATTAATGCCTCAAGTAAATTTGTTTACAACGATTTAAATCCCTTCGATTATATCGTTGTTTTTCAAGTTCTCAATCATTGTGATACCTACTAAAACTAAAACCTAATGCAACGTTTATCAACTAAAAATACTCACAAGGGATTTATTTAATTAATGTACGAAAACAAATTACCTGAATATTTGAATTATTAGGGATACAGGATTATTCGCAATCGCAATTTCAGTTGGTATTTGTAAAAAAAGCGTAGTACAAAATCTGTGCCCATAGGTAGGTATCCCATAATATTGAAATATCTTCTTTTGTATGAACCAAATCTTGAAGACTGGCATATTTTACGATTATTACAAAAAAAATCCCGGTGCCCGGTGAAAAATCTTCTTTTGAACGAAACCTTGGTTGCTAACTGACTTATGTGGTCCGACTTGACTGTAACTAAGTATCTAAGCGGTGCACCTGCCATCTAATAGCCCCGGAATGGGTTCTCCAACACGATTCTAACTCGAGTCTAATAGGAAACGCCGTAATGGCCACCTGCCGACCTCCTCCAATCACATATCTGGTGAATGCTTTGATTAAATACCGATATGTACCAGTTTTGTGTACGATGTGTTGGAAGCGATTCGATGGTTTTGTAGTTTATTGACTTTGGTATTTGGTTCATTGTTTTGAATAAGCGTCAGTTTGAATATCTATTACATAGAATCAAAGAATTTGCCAAATGTAAAGACTTTGAGAAGTATATATGCTGATCATTATAAACAACTTTTATTACCACGACACCTGTGAACACGCAAAAAAATCAGCTGTTTCAAAAGTTCGTAATAAAATGCAGCATATTTTTTTCGCCATTTCAGATTTGGTCCCAGAGCAGAAGTTCCTAATGAGGAACATAATTATACAGGGTTATTTCTAATCAATTGGCATCCTCTTAGGGGCTTATTCTGAACATCAAAACTAACAACTTTTGTTGTGCGACTTTTGTCAAAACTAAAAAAAAAATTGTTGTTCCATAGAAAAATATCGTTCTACCGCGACAAAATGTATGGTGTTTTTTTTTTCGAGTTTTGACAAAAGTTGCATAACAAAAGTTGATAGTTTTGATGTACAGAATAAGCCTCTAAAAAAATGCTAATTGTATAGAAATAACCCTGTATACACCTCTGAAAGTACCCTACACTTGTTGTTTTTAAACTTTCGCGATTTGAACACATTATTATACCTACTACGCATATTGCAGTCTACCCGTGACTGCAACTCGGCCGAAACATCGGGATGATGACGTATTTATGTATCTCGTAATTTTAGTGCGCGATTAGTCTCGTAGTATATAATAATAATACCCTACACTTTCCAAAAATAAAAAAACTCTAACATGATATTTCTAATCTAGAGATAAAAATATGATGCAAACCTAACGTAATAAAATGTTTGCTGTATACAGTGGCAGATGATAGTACACATACGACACTTGTCTAATCTGTCGATCTAATCGGGATGTTTTTTGCAATTTTGAATGATGGAACGAGCAATCCAGTCGCCTGAAATTAAGCGTCACACAATATACGATATGACTGCGAACTCATTACCAACACATACTTCTAAATGTAGTTGTGCTCATCATCGTGAAGAACTTTCACTATGAGGCCAATCATGAAACCGCAAAAACACTATTGGACCAAACGTGAAACCGCAAAAATCCATACTTAAAAAGTTCGTCGAATCTTCGATTTTTTTCTCGCGATTTCTGAGTCAGCTCCATAGTAAAAGTTGGTCATAGCAACGGCAGAAATTCATCAAATAGCTAATGAATTTGTATTCACTCCCACATAAATAAGAGCATTACGAATAATTAACACAAATTATGTTAACGTTGTTAATTGAAATAAATAAAAAATAAACAGTTTTGCATGTGGTAATAGTCATAAAAATAAAAAATATTTGCATCTCATTTAAGATGGTAACAATGCAAAAGTTTCAAACATTATTTCAATATTAATACCAGAATAATCAATCCTTAATCGACCTTCTAAATGCAAGAACGGATGCGCAATAAATTATATTATCTATTGATCTTTTACAATCAAACTATAATTATATGTATGAGTAATGTATATTCATGTGACGTGGTGTGGCGCTCTCCCATATTAGATCTCTTTAGTACCTCGACTATTAAATATTAATAAATATTATGATAATGTGGAGTGATCTTATCATATCCTTAGGTGGTTGAATAATGTAAATGTATTCTAGCTATGTATGGGGAACGGGATACCCATCAAGGGTACGTTTTATTGGTTTTCTCCAAGTGGACAATTATGGAATAGTTCCATTGCTATTCTTATAAGAATCATGTAAGAACCTATAGAATTCATATTTAGCATAATATGAGCGCTTAATAATATAAAGTTCTCCTTATAGAACGTACATGCTGCAAATGTAGAGATTAATATATTCGGTAGGTGCTAAAATAATAATTCGATGTCCTCTTAAGATTTTTTACTGTTGATACTATTGTTGTATTAAAAACAGGTGATTTTTTTTCACGATTAAGTACTGAGTGCGAGTCTCAGAGCAAAAGTTGTACATTCTATTATTTTGTGCATTATTAACAATAATTGTACTGTTAACAGTTTTTAACTGGTTGTCGCAAATAAATAATCGAGATTCTAACATTTGGCTACGTTTATTCAGGGTTTTCAGCTTAACCTCTGGTACTAAGCCGAAATGGGGTGATAAAGACCAGCATTTTGAACAACCTTTACTATGGGGCCAACACATAATTAAAAAAAAAACAGTTGATTTATACATTTTATCGAATCCGAGTTGCTATTTTGTATAGGAGAGCTGTTTTTAGGGTTCCGTACCTCAAAAGGAAAAACGGAACCCTTGTAGGATCACTTTGTTGACCGTCTGTCCGTCTGTCCGTCTGTGTGTATGTCAAGACTCTTTATCTCGGGAGCGCGTAAAGATATCGAATTGGAAATTTAAACTATATACGTAAACCTATGAACTCTTGCAGTTGTGTAAAAGAAAATCTTCTTAGTTACCGTATAAAAAAGTTAGAGAAGTTTATGTCGTAAAAAAACGCATATTTCAACGCTCACAAAAATTAAAACCTACAGGGTACTTCCCGTTGACATAGAACAATGAAATTTGGCAAAAAGCATACATATAATTATAGCATAGCAGCAACAAAATATGGGTTCAAAATTCAAAGTGAGTAAATCGTATCATGTAAAATAACTTCATTAGCACATGCTAAAACAGGTTTTTAATTATCTTAGCAATATGTTTGTACGGAACCCTCGATGTGCGAGCCTGACTTGCACTTGTCCGGTTTTTTTTCTCTAATTCCGGGTTGACCTCATAGTAAAAAATATGCATAATTATCGTCTTGAACACTCTCATTAGGCCCAAAATTGAAGGCGCCGTCATAATTATAATAGCTATTTAGAATATTTCTGTTTCTTTTTCACTTTAGGCATATAGAGACAGAACACTTTTTAAGTTGCTATTAAATTTACGATAGCGCCTTCTTAATTGGGCCTATTCGCTTATTTGTTTAGTACAAGCACGTAGTATTACTATACTCGTATCTTCTTTGGTAGGTACAAGGCACGCAGATAACCTTGTACATTTTAACAATTCATAGTCTAAAGCTATCTAATAACACGTAACATTCCAGTGTCAATCACGCAGGTTATCGACTCAGGAAGTGATGTAAAAAGTTAGAAATTAGCAGCGAGGCACAAAGCAGGTGCCAGGTGCGAGTGCGACCGGCACTTGCCGACCAGTCTGAAGGCTTAGAAAATCTGCGCGCCACCTGCCGCCAGGGAAATTACGATTTTCTTACAAACTAGTTAGAAATAAGTACCTAAGTACGAGTACGCATTCTTTGCGCGCCTGCGTCAAAGTAGCTTAGTTCGACGCACCTACATTCTCTACTATCTAGCTATTCCATAGATTTCAACATTTGCAAACAAACTATGTATTATTTTAGTAAATTAATTGACCGACGAACCAACCGAAGGAGGTACTCAATTCGACGCGTATATATATATATTTTATGTATAACCTAAGTACCTAAGTACGAGTACGCATTCTTTGCGCGCCTTCGTCAAAGTAGCTTAGTTCGACGCACCTACATTCTCTACTATCTAGCTATTCCATAGATTTTAACATTTGCAAACAAACTATGTATTATTTTAGTAAATTAATTGACCGACGAACCAACCGAAGGAGGTACTCAATTCGACGCGTATATATATATATTTTATGTATAACCTAAGTACCTAAGTACGAGTACGCATTCTTTGCGCGCCTTCGTCAAAGTAGCTTAGTTCGACGCACCTACATTCTCTACTATCTAGCTATTCCATAGATTTTAACATTTGCAAACAAACTATGTATTATTTTAGTAAATTAATTGACCGACGAACCAACCGAAGGAGGTACTCAATTCGACGCGTATATATATATTTTTTATGTATAACCTAAGTACCTAAGTACGAGTACGCATTCTTTGCGCGCCTTCGTCAAAGTAGCTTAGTTCGACGCACCTACATTCTCTACTATCTAGCTATTCCATAGATTTTAACATTTGCAAACAAACTATGTATTATTTTAGTAAATTAATTGACCGACGAACCAACCGGAGGAGGTACTCAATTCGACGCGTATATATATATTTTTAATGTATAACCACGCATAACTTTTTTCATAGTAGTCCGATTTCAATAGTTATTTTTTTATTGGAAAGAGTATACTTCAAAATTGGTCCCATTTAAATTTTATCGAAATCGGCTGAGCCATTTTTGATAAAACAACAATAATGTGAATAATGATGCATCGATCCGTGCGAAATATTCGCGAATTATACACGAGTGAAGTCGGTCATGCCAATTTTTGCAAAAAATAATCTTGTTGTTAAGTGGATTAGATTTGATCTTGCATATGTAACATTGATTCAAGTAATGTGGGATTTCCATAATTTGCAATCATTGTTTGACTACAAAAAACTATAAATAAATAAATATAAATAAATATTAGGGGACATCTTACACGCTGTCTCTGACCCCAAACTAAGCAAAGCTTGTGATATGGCTGCCAGAGACTGATATACTACATATACATATTTTTAAATACATGCTTATATAGATAGTAACTAAATAACACCCAGACACAGAGCAAACACCTATGTTCATCACACAAAATGTTTGCTCTAGGTGGGGATCGAACCCACGCCTCTTTGACCCAGAAGTCAGGTTCACTAACCACTGAACCACCGAGGCAGTCAGATTAGAGATTTGGTTGTAGAAATATTGAAGATGGATTTGGTTGAAGATCCAGATTTTTGTTTATATGAAAATGTATGTATCACGAAACACGTAATGTTCATTTTCCTTCAGTTTGTTTTCATTCTACATTATTAACTTAAGCATTTAAATACATATTTATCCTAAACTGTTATTAAATTCACGAAGTTACGAAGCAAAATTAAAAATAATCAAAAGTACATGGCATAAGTAAACAATACAACAGTAATATTCCATTGAATTGAAATCCGTTGTCAATGATTTAGTTTGATAAAAAATAAATAAAAATTATACTATAGTAGGATAGTATAATTTTTATTTATTTTTTATATTGTAAATGCGAAGGTTTGTAAGTATGTAAAACGCGGTCACATTAACTCGACGCATCGCATTAATTTTTAAGCAATTTTTACTCGATCTTAATAAACAGGTAGAAATTTATCTTTTATAGAAGATGGTTTGGAGCCTTTCGTGCGGGAGTCCGGCTCGCACTTGGCCGGTTTTTTTTGCACACCGTACTTGAGCGCCAAAATAACGTCACATGGTCAAGCGTCTAGTTAATGTGACCGCGTTGTATGGATGTTTGTTACTATTTCACTCAAAAACTACTGAAAGGATTTAGATGAAACTTTGCAATAATAATGCTTGTACATCAGAATAACATAATATACACTATAATTTATTAAGATATTGCGTGAAACGAAGTTCACCGGGTGCTAAAAAGTTATTTTTTTGTAAGATATCGTTGCCAGATAACCTGTTTACTGAAGGAGCTCTAAGCTGCACACGACTCTGATTATCTCCAAGTTTTTCACACGAATCATTATTATCTCGACTTAACAGTATCGTCATTCATTTCGCTCAATATTTTGAATACATATACGTTGCGATAAACCCTTAGAGAGGCTAAATGTCAATGTTATCAACATTTGTACTTCGTCATACTTATATCCAAGCCACATATTATTTAATCTAAAAGTCCTACCTAGTAGGTATAGACTAGTAGTCCGCCCCGGACTTGGACCTCGCACTATTCCTATTTTAAATCATAAATACCTACTGGGATTTAAAAATAATGTAACAATATTTGTATGAAAGTAAGCGATTTATTTTAAACAAATGTTAAAAGACATAGATAACATTCGGTGAAATGTTTAAAATAGTCATCCGCAACTCCCTCAGAAAGTGGCGCCGTTTTGCCTCTTTTTACCACGGCCCTCGTATCTTCGCAACCACTGAACAGAAGATGCTCATATTCAAATTTAAAAATTCTATAAATATAAACTACGTTCATGCTAAATTTGATGGAGATCGATTGAGCGGTACTTGAGTTATCGTCGAACAAATATACATACAAAACAAACATACACCAAAGTGCCGAGCTGCCGGCTCGTCCCAGTAGACTCTGAGACCTCACATACGCTCGGTCAATTATAAAATATGGAGATCTGTAGGGAAGGCATATGTCCAGCAATGGATGACCACGACTAATAATGATAGCAAAATACAATTGCGCCAAAAAGTATAAAAAAAATATTAAAGTCGTGACAGAATTTAAGTAACTCCATAGATTGTAACGTAGAACTAGAAACAACTTAACAAAGAAGTAGATAAGCATAATTATTATCTACTTACGTATAACAATTCCAAAAACGTAACTCTCCTTCTCGAGCAGTCGGGTAAAAATAATCAAGTCTCATATTCTAACGTAACATAGAACTAGAAACAACTTAACATAGAAATAGAAAAGCATAATTACTATCTACTTACGTATATTAGTGATTAATAATTATACATCGTTGACATGTTTAATTTTGAATGATTCTGCAATGATAAAAATTTAATATTTTTGTATTTTTTTAATTTTAAGGAATGAATTTTAATTTTAACTGGTTGTCTTTTTACGATTATAAAAGAACACCATTTTATTTCTTTAGTGTTTATGTTAATCCAAATATTATTATTAATGCTATGGATATTGACGTGTAACAAAATGTTATCAATAAATTGATTATGATTATAACAATTCCAAAAACGTAACTCTCCTTCTCGAGCAATCGGCTAAAAATAATAAAGTCGCTTATTCTAAATTGGTTGTTCATCGTGCCTTGATGAAACCTTCACTATACGAGTAACAATTTCAAACCTTGGTCGACGTGTATGTAACTAACATGTAATGGAATCTAAGGTAACTAATTTAACCATCTTCCAAGGGTCGTATCGTAATGAAAATTGGCAGCTGTATGTAGTTCTGATGACAATACAATAATATGGTACTGTCGAACTGATCTGATGGTGGAGCCGGAAGATATGAACTTCATGATGGAAAATCGTATCATAGCTGTTTTGGATTTCTTAGAAAAGTCTTGTAATGAACTTTGACCACGATTAGATTTCAAGGTCTGATGATGAAGCCGGACGATAGGCACCGGCATTCCGTGGCACTGGAAAATCGTATCATAGTCGTGATTGCACTTGTTATATCAGATTTTTGTCGTGTCAGCGTTTCGTTTCTTTTTTCATTTATGTAATAATTTTACTCGCTTTATTTTTCCGGAAAAAAAAATCTTTATTATTGCATTCCATTGCCAAAAGTTGTAGATTACTATTCATCATAAGAACCCTCTACTTACCTATGTGATTAAAGTTTTACTAGTTTGTAGTAAAGTCGATCTGTAATGTAGAATAGATACAATATCCTAGAATCCTTGGTTAGTTTGAATAGTATAATTTGATTATTATTTTAGGTTAATTTATTTCTTGTAAAAATTTGTATAATAGATACCTAAGTACTTATTTCTAGCTAAGATACAACAAATCTTAAAATAATACACGCCCGTTATGGGTCCACTATTGGAACTATTTTATTTAATTGTAAGAACATTGTACATAGTGTTGCAATAAACGTTTTCTGATTTCTGTACGTAGTCTTCAAAATTAATATCATCAAGTATGATTTCAACGACTTCCCCAACAATTAACATTATCGTATAAGATTTCAATCACCATTATGTTTTAACCACTGCTGAGACAGAGGCTCATGCAGAGAGAAAGTACAATTCTTTAAAAAATACGAAGAACTGTTTCGATAACGACCTTTTTATAAAGACATTATCGTTAAGTTGATCATCAAAAGACTTTTACTTAGATGATAAAGACATCGGTGAGTATTTGATAGGATAATAGAGACCTAATCAGGGTATAATTAGGTGCTTAAATTAAACAGCGGGGTTCAAATTAGGAGATAACAGCCTGATGATTGCAAGTACCTATGACATAAATGTATATTAGTTAAGAGATATTTTAGAAGATAATTTTCTATTTGAATTGATCTAATGAATGATGAAAGATTTGAAACCAGTGGCGCCTGCTGTTTTATATTTTTTGACCGACGAAACGGAGGAGGTACTCAATTCGACGGGTATTTTTTTTAAATGTAACAACGCATAACTTTTTACGTAGTGGTCCGATTACAATTAATTTTTTTATTAATGTTTCATAATGAGGCTGAGCCATTTTTGATAAAACAACAATAATGTGAAAAATGTTACATCGATCCGAGAGAAATATTCGCGAATTCTGTTCACGGTTGAAGTCGGTCATGCTATTTTCTGCAAAAAATAATTATACAATTTTTTATTTCGTATTCTTAGATTCAATACGGGAATACGGGATTTAATAAGGGATAAACTAACCAAGGTTTTTACGTCGTACGTAGAGTTTGTTAAAAAGTCATTGGTTGCGCATATGGAAAAAAATATTATTACAACTAGTTGCGTACGAAGGGGAATAACTCCTAATAGGCAACCAGTTGCGAACATTGGTTGCGTACTCGTTCGAATGCGTTTTACCTAAAATTTTGAGCAGTCAAGATATTATTTTCCCGAGAAAAAACGTACGTACCTGATACCTCATTGCTTATTAAATTTTCTTTGTGATGTAGACTGTGTAGACACATTTGAACAATTTTAACTAGTTTTTGTTGCACATAATCCTTAAATATTAATGTGAACATTAATGTGTTCATTAATTTAATAATATGTATAACAAACCTCAGTCGAGTTTCATGATAAAAGTAAAGTCATGTTTGGTATGTTAAAAAAATCTCTCAGAAATTAAGAGGTTTTATGTTTTTGTGTGCGTGTGCGCATCTTATTTACTACATTGAGCTTAGATTCTTTTTGACTTTGATATGCCTTGATAGAATAATTTAAAACTTATGAAATCTGATACGATATTAACAAATATCTTCAACTTGTTATCTATCATATCGAAACGATACTGATATAGGGCTCAGATACCATTAACAGAGTAGAGTCTTTATGGTGGATACACAGTGAAGAGATAAGAAGAAATGAAAAATGGCTTTGATTGAAAATTAAACCTGATAAAACTAGTTTTTAATACTGGTACAAACTTTATCTAAGCTTAGAAACGATCTAATCAGCCGATACGGTACTGACCATATCTATGATGATTGGTAACATTACTATACTTGAAATCGTACTATGTAATGGAAATACCAGCGATAGGGATACTTATCTAGGAAGGAACCAATACTGAAATAAAGATATTCTAACTACAGGTTATTGATAGGTTACGCATTACGCATGGGGTTCCAAAATGATGGACTTTATGGACTTTAACAATGTACTATTAAGTAAATATGTACCTATTAGTGGTAGTCAAATTTACATCAGGGTTACAATTTCATCTCTGTGTATTATTACACCATTAATTTAAATGTATTTTTTTATTTAATATGATAATTAATTATCAAAAAAAAATAAAAAAAAGTTCGTTATGGCATAAATTTACAATAGTCTGAATTCAAGAATTCAAGATAATTAAGCGATTTTTTCATGTTGTGAAAATGGCCCAATAGCTTCTTAGGCTTTTCTTAAAAGGGCTGGTGCAATACAGTAATGTGTATATTTTTTACAAATTTTGACCCCAATCTGATAGTATGAAAAAATCAAAAATCACTGATGATCCAGCAGCTCTCTCCTGTAATCTTAAAGTGATTAATAACAGGCTGAATCTTCGTGAGCAAGTTCAGTTAGACGAGATGCCCAGGTAAGTCTTATAAAATCAAGGTACTGCGCAGATACAAAACATGTCGATTTGGTGGGGTGTCGATATTGTCACAATAACAGTAAGTTTTTTATTTGAATATGGAGTTAAATGGACGATAAACCCGGAAAAACAAT
Source organism: Hypomecis punctinalis (assembly GCA_949316475.1). NCBI lineage: Eukaryota > Metazoa > Arthropoda > Insecta > Lepidoptera > Geometridae > Hypomecis > Hypomecis punctinalis. The sequence goes on along the minus strand of OX438810.1, from coordinate 9,325,156 downwards.
TGTCCTTCAAAATGGATGGTATGACACTGGAGCGCCCTCCACTCCCAATGTGTCCAAATAACGAAATCTAATAAAACATGGTTAATATGCTCCTTGAATAAGACTAATTTGAGCGTCTCGTATAACCGAACCTTCACGAAGATTCAGCAAGTTATTAATCACTTTAAGATCACAGGAGAGGGCTGCTGGACCATGAGCGTGATATTTTGGACATACCTACACCTCCCTTCTTGAACGGGTCACGTACTATGGGTACGTGCCTTTAAAAGGAAAATATTTGCGGCTGTTGCATTTATTGAAATAAGTCAAAGGCTCTAACATATATAAATCTCACTGCTCTAACATAACAGATTGATGTCTAGTTTTTGTCAACATAATGTGGCATTGGAATGTTTGCAGGTGTTTCCTGTAAGTGGCCAATAAACTTTAAATTCAGGTATTCTGTGTACTTTACATGTTGATTTTATTTTTAACCTTTTTACGGGAACTTTATATAAGGTGTTCTAACATGTTCTTTGATGTTCCGTTATATATTTTACATACCTTACTTATTTTAGTTACTAGCATAACTGGAGAAAACTTAAAACGGGATTTTTTTCTCAATAAAAATCTGAGAATTCACAATATTTCATAGTAATCATAGCAAAAGGTAGAGACAAAAATTAGGACGACAACAAACATACATTAGCGCCTGTTATTTTCAACAGTAATTTTACTGAAGCGTGAAAGAAAATTAACGTATATATAATTTTACATATTGGTAAAACTATTTGGTTTCGAAATTTAGTACTAAATTAAAATAATATTTCAATTTGCACCAAAATATTGCTAAAATGCTTGATAGTTTCCCGAAATCTCCTAAATCATCAGGCCTGATGGTCAATTGATTGATCAATCGCGGACCTTTTTAACCGACTTCCAAAAAGGAGGAGGTTCTATGTTCGTATGTATGTATTTTTTTGGGTATGTTCATCGATAATTTCGCCAATTGTGAACCAAATTGAAAAATTATTTTGTCCTATTTAAATTTTACAGAAATCGGCTAGGCCGTTTTTGAAAAATCAACAATAATGTAAACAATTCGAGCGAATATAATATTCAAATTTTGTACACGATGGCAGGCGAAAATGTCATTTTTTGCGAAAAATAATTGTTGCAATAAAATTTTCTAGAATGTTCATTAGATACAAGTGAATGCCCTGAATAACCGCCACCTTGACTGATAGCGGGACCAACGTCTGACACTGACACAATAAGATCACTTTCCATCTCGTAAACTACACTATTTCTTTCTTTGAGAGATGTTTTGTGAACTCATAACAACAAACATTCTGATAACTTGGAGAAAGTGAGCATTATCATATATAACCCTACCGATAACCTTAATTGAGAAGCCGCGACTCAATGGACAACCATCCAAAGACAATCAAACTATGTAGGTAGGTATATCAAATAGTAGATGATTTTAAAACAAAGGCTGTAAAAGTGTCTATACTTCTACAGATGAGGGAAAAGATTTAATTTCTTTTCCTACTTAACTGGTTACTCTAGAATTCTAGATTCTAATGTGGGTTCTTTTAGACATCAATTCCAAGAAGAGATCTCCCCGCAACGTAAAGCACATGTGCCCACAGTACGTCAATATCATGATCGAATCGATCTCAAAGTTGATGAATACAGATCATTATTGTATCAATGTGGCGTATTACACGGTTATTAAGGGAGATAGGTAAGAGAGCACCCCGTACCGTGTAACAGCCACCTGTGCACACCGCGCGGTTCCCACCACCTCGTCAATATTGACACAGATTAAATCAATTCCGTGGATGCTCGCTATCTCACGTCGTTTGCTGAGACCGGCCGAAGAGCCACTAACTATCGCTTATACTGGTGCAAGGGTCAGAGGAATCTCCGTAAATCCACGTTATTTCAATTTTGGCTTAGCGCAAATTCGCAATGATTCCGCGAGGTAGAACTAAAAGATTGTATGAATGAGTTAAATGTTAACTTTATACAAAAATTGAATGAATACTCTGGCTATTAGACTGTGCGGCTATCTACAATGTGTTTGTCTACCGGTGTCGGAGCCTTAAGCGGTGACATCTATGGCAAATTTTGAACAACTTTTACAATGGGACCAATTCTGAAAACCTAAAAAAAACTGCTGTTCCATACGATTTTTATAGACTTATGGAAAAGCTGTTGCGTTTTCAGAGTTCACCCCACAGTAAAAGTTATTCAAAATTTGCCATATATGTCACCGCTTAAAGCTACTACACCGTTAGACTAACACATTGTACAATATATATACAAAACCAAAAAATCCATAGTAATAAAAAAATCAATTGCAAATATTGGAATTATAATTTATTGTCGTACCGAATGCCAAATACGAACGTAAATTCATCTAGATATGTAAAAAAATAAATGCTGACGCTAGTTTGTAGATTCTTGGCGAAGTTAATCCTGATAATGAAATTTTATAACTTCATTATAATTGTGGAGTAAATAGTTTGGTAGCTTCTAACAAATATACGGTTAGTACCCTCCTCACGTCTGTTTATAGAGTACTTTGACTATATTTGTACTTTAATAACTAATGATGGAACGTATCCTAATATAGCCATTAACACATTCACTGCCGCATAATTTTCTGGATGCACTCCAGTAGCCAAACCATTTAAATTGTTAGTATTGTAGTATTATTATATACATAGTGACTGGTACCAATAAAATTGATGATACGAACATATTTTGATTAAAAAAAAACAAAACACGGCGCCGTGTAGTCGGCATATGGACTAATGTGTGGCCAAATACACGGCGCCGTGTGTTGGTAGATCAGAAGAGTAACTATGCATTTTAATTCGTTATCTTAAAATATTTTAATAAAGAATGAAGACAAATAATTATAGGTATATCTGTTTTACAAGAGCCGCGAAAACATTTAGCTACTTTTACTATTTTTGGCAAATAAAACACCAAATAAAGAATATACTTAATTTTATTTACTTATGCTCTTTATAAAAACAATCAAGGCAATATCCAGGAGAACCGTCACATCCCCTACACTCATAGAGTGTCGCTACCCTCTTTTTCTGTTGTCTGCAGCCTTTACATTCTTTTCTGACAATTTCCTTGATGGTTCTTGTACGGTTACCTTCTTTTTTTTCGCGAACCTTCATCTTTTCAATTTTACTTAAGTGATGTTCAACACTCAAAATCGTTTTAGGCACGGATTGTTCCATGTTTGGTAGTAACTTCTCCAAAATAGATAGCCTAAAATCGTAAAGATTCATTTTTCTGTCCGCACCATACTTGTTATACAATAAATGAGCGTTGCTCAAGCTCATTTGCATAATGTGTATAAAAACCTTCTTATACCATCGCAAAGTTTTTCTTTCACAAGGATAATAAGACAACACCTGGTCCTGCAGATCCACACCCGACATAAAATTGTTATAATGAACTATTGCTGACGGTTTGATAAGTGCTTGGCCTCGTTTGTTATTTATTTCCAGCATTTCATCGTCATGCTCGGTGGATATATAAAGCACGTATCGTTTATCCTTCCATTTTCCAATATGGACACCGTTCAAAAACAACGATTTGTTTTCGCCTTTTTGAAGTGTTACAGCGCCAATTTCTGTGGGGTTACCTCTTCTGTTCTTACCCAGCGTGCCAGTGGAGTACGTCTGGCGATCTAACAATTTTATTGCTAATTCATATGAATTATAATAATTGTCCATATACACACTGTGCCCAGAGTCCAATTTTTCTTCTAGTAACTTCATGACAATTTTTTGTGTATGTCCTGCTCCTGAAGTCACATCTCCTGCACCGGTGTATACTTGGAATTTCAACACAAGACCTTCAGGTTCTGCAAGGACGTACAACTTGATGCCATACTTGTGGCGTTTGTTTTTTATATATTGTCTAAACTGAAGGCGACCACGCCAAAGGATCATCGACTCATCGAGAGACAACTGTTTTCCAGGATAGTATATGTTGTTCATAACATCATTGAAGTGATCTATGATTGGTCGAATTTTCGCTAATCGATCTTCATCACTTGGTTCTGACGAAAAATGAAGGCATCGCATGATCAATAAAAAACGATTTCGAGACATGTATTTGGCAAAGGAAGGAACGTTAAAAAGCCAATGTTTTTTCCAATAGTCGTTCAACCTGTTTAATCGAATGGTTCCTGTGTGAAGCACTAGTCCAAGAAAAGTTAAAAGTTCTTGTCGTGTCAAATCTTTCCAACTGGTTATTCGGGAATTTTCTGTTACGCCAGGTTCCTGGAAAACTCTTACTGCATTCAAATTTGTCTCTTGTACTATCAAGTCCAATATGTCGTCGTCGAAAAACAGTCGAAAAGCTTCTAAAGGGTCAGCTGGTACAGGAACTAATAACTCTTGCTTTTTGGTAAAATTTATAATTTTCATAGAGCGGTTGCTGCTCCAAGTCGATGTTCCTCCTTCCTGTGAAAGCTGTTCTCTATTATTTTCTATGAGATCCTCATTGCTAGTAGTGGGATGATTTTGCGATTGGTAGGGCGCAGGTAAAATGGCTGCAGCGCCATCCTTTGATGGTGCAACAGGTGTTTCCAAAGAAAAGTTAGGGCTTGGAGCATTTGACCTGAGCAGAGAAATAGAAGGTGAAGTAGAAGCGTTTAACCAACTGTCGGGTATGTCAGGTAGAATGCCATAATCTTGCATAATAGAAGGTGACTTCGGTATACGTGGATCCAGTGGCTCATGGGTGTATTGCGGTGATAAAAGTAGCTGCTGCTGCGTAAATGTATTTTTCTTACGAGTATCAAATATACTACAGACAGAGCCGTCGCTCTGCTCCGAGTCCTCGTCTTCTTCATCACAGCACTGGGAGTAAGCAGCTTCTTCACTGGAACACTCGTCATCTTCAAAACTATCGTTTTCCAACGTCCTGCGCCTTTTTTTAGAATAGGAACTCGTCATATTTACACTAATATAGCGCTTTGAAGGTCCAGGCTTCTCGTTCATTGTGACAAAAAATAAGCGTCCTGTTCAGTTCGATGCACAAGGCAAACTGAGCGCGCGAACTTAAAACCAATCACTGTTTAAAAAACTTCGTTAAATTGTCCGTGTGGCCACGTGCGAATCGTGCCTGTGCCACGAGAGCCGACGGCGCACTGACGCTTTGAAAATGTTCCGTAGCAAACCACGGCGCCGTGTACCCGGCCCCCCCGCCTCTACACGGCGCCGTGTACTTGGCAAGGAATGTGTTAAACATCGAAGGCTTCATCAAATAGAATTATTATTTAGTACTAACAAAGCAGTCAATCTAAGACAGTGTTTGCCAACGAATCCTCGTCCCCGCTAAACCTTCAATGAATGGTAGAGGCACGGCCACTTATTTGCACTGCAAACGATCTCGACAAACACGTAAAGGAAAATCACTGGGGTACTTAAATGGAAGGTGATTATTATATTTATTAGAACAAATGTGGAAATTTATTGTCAATCGTTTTTGCTTCAAATATTTAGGAGCAACATGACTTTAACATTTTTGAATTTGCATCATCATTCATCACCCATCTTTGCCTGTGCTAGGGCTATAGTAAAACTAAACTTGAGACTGTGATATTCATTCGCCGACTCAATACGACGATCGATTTGCTATTTTACTATATTCTGATAGAATAGCAACCTAATATATTATGACCGCATCGCCAGGTGCCATCGCAGTAGTTCTGTTGTTAATTTTGTTCTTATTTATTGCTATATAATTTTGTAGTTATATCAAATTGTATGTATTAGTGTATTTTATATTATTATTATTTTTTATTTATGTATTAGGATGTAGGTACTAAACGTATTCGAATTTTAGCTCGTTATGTATTTATTATTTGTAATAAGTTTTTTGATACAATGATACAATGATACAATGATTTTATTAGTCTGTGAAACTAGGTAATAAGTGTACATACACAGGTGTTATTAAGAAAAATCTTGTAGTTTGTAGTGCACTAGCCTCCACCTTCATTGGTATACAGACATTTTGAATTCAATTGAAATTGAAGCTATACAAAAGAAAGGTATTTTTGATGTTATACAAAATCAAATAATCACAAAAAAATAAAATGTCAAAGTTTATGGATACAATACGTCAAGAGTTAAAATTATACATACAGAAAAAAAATCATTGAGTGTCACATATAATGGTGTCAGATAAAAATTTGTTAACATTATAGTAGGCTTTTTTAACTAATAAATTATTTAATAAAGTTTTGAATATATTTACATTAGTTTTACTACGTATGGCTTCTGGAATTTTATTGTATATAATTGGAGCCATGCAGAACACACTTTTATTTAAGAAGGTAGTCTTCGATGGCAAACTGTGTACATAACCCTCTCGTCTACTGCCCACAGGCCACATTTTGAAGAGCTCAGGGTTGGATTTTACGAATGAAGCAACTTCACTGATATATAAACAGGGCAGAGTTAGCACCTTCAATCGAATAAAGTGCTTTTTACAAGAATCTCGCTTTTTCAACCCACAAATCGATCGTATGCAGCGTTTTTGAGCTCTAAACACCCTGAGACGGTCAGTTGAGTTTCCCCAAAATAGGACACCGTATCGCAAAATTGACGCAGCATGCCCATAGTACGCAGTTAGTAATGCCGCCTCGTTGACTGATTTACGGAGTTGGAAGAGTGCATAGGCAAATTGGTGCAATCTCTTGGAGATGTTGTCTATGTGAGGTTTCCATGTTAGTTTTTGTCTACTCTCTTTTGCTACTCATTCCGTATTTTCTATTTTTTATTAATTCCTCTCCAGATGAAAGGGTTGCCTGGAAGATATTGATATAAGCAATAAGGACGCCCTTTGTTGCACTAGTTTATGTCGCTTGTTTTTTTTTCCTTTTTTTGTATTTTTTCCGTATTGTATTTTAGTGTTTTTTATTCGTTTATTCATTTATTCATCTTCGCTAAACTCTGTACTGTTTTACCCTTACTACGAGTATAATACCGAATTAGTAGCACACTATCTCCTACATACATAGTTTAAGACACACCAGTCAAACCGTGCACCTTTTTTAAAAGGTTTTGTTATGAAGCAAATTTACGCTTTCTTGATGCATATCTACCTATGTCTGATGGTCTACTCAACCATAGATTAATGAACATAACAGAAAACTAATTAATCTATAGCTCAACCATGAATTTTAAACTATATCTACCGGTGCTAAATCTTGCACGGCATACTACTAGACTACTACGCTCGTCACGTCAAAATCTCATGTTGCCAATAAATTTAGTATTTATTACACCCGAATGCCTAAGCAAGACAACAACATATTTTTATACACAAGTAGGCACTATGTGTTGTATTTCCTGGTATTTGTAGAAACAATTTTAATGTCCTGTAAAATTGTGCATGCAAATGTTAATGAGCTATATTCATTTTGTGAATTCCCACAATTTTCCTTACTTAAATAGACACGTAATAGGTACCAACTTATTTATTTATTTAGGTAATTTAGGTCTAAATTCCGAGTACCTACCTATAATAATTCAAGGCACTTGTTTTTCAAGTTCAAGTTTTGTTTTAACATAATAAGTATGTACCTAAATCTTATTTTTTATAAGTTTTAAGGTTTCTGTACCTACAAGACTTCCAGCAAAAACTCTTAAGTTCCACCCAAAAAGTTCATCGACTCTAGACAGTAAACAGTAGGTAGAGCTGTTTCTTTTTTTGATTTGGGGTTGACATCGTATTAAAAACTGGTCACAATGAGAAGTAGAAATATGCCCACCATCATCACAAACAGTCTCATTATGCTGATTCTTATTTGGTATGGGGGAGATAAGTCCTACAGCCTACACTGACGTCCCGCATGGGGTGTTTTGTTGTGCATGGGTAATGCCTAGTCTCCAGCCTCTAGCATCTACTCAAGCCAGCTCAGCCAATAACGAAGCGTGGCTCTAGGTCGTTGGCACAACTGTTTCAGTGGTTTGGATGGTGTCTGTGACGGCGATATGGATATCGATGCTAATAAAAGCAGAACTGTCAAGTAATCCAAACGCGATTTTAGTTTATTCTGTGGTGTGTTTTAGTCCAATGCTTCTGTGGCTTTGAAACATATTCTACCAAGAGAAACAACCTGTATAATGTATGGTATCAGCTGTCATATTTATTAGACATGTATCTGTAATCTATGGTTGTGATTGATTGGTGTCCATAAGCGCAATCCATTTATTAAAACTAATTAACATGCTGCGACAGTGTGATGATCAACAAAATGACGTGTAGCTCTATCAATAGCCATTCATTAAAATATTATTTTGTACCACACATACCCAACTAATAAATATACGTAAAGTTCTGTGAACAGTAGGTGTACATTTTTCGAGCACTAGCTTTTTTGCAAATTGTATTATCGTAGTTGATGGTAATATTGGACAGAAATATTTACAAAAACTTTGAATATGAAGAAAATCGACTGATAAATTTGTCTGATTAGTTGTGAGACAGATTATACGTACTATTACAATATTATCTGTTTACTAGTGAAGATAAGTCTAATGTCCAAGTCCATCATCAGACGTTCATACGATTTCTATTTTATTTAAAATGTTTTAAAGTGGTAGGTACTTATAGTGAAACTAGGTAGGTTACCTACTATTTACTAAGTACCCTTACTTCCTTAGTTGCTCGCATTAGAAACAACGATTTTCCTGTTCAATAGAAAAGTAGAAGGAAAATGAATGCTCGTAACTAACCCGTTGAATTAATTTCAAATGCATGACTACACAAATAGAACATCTATTTAGGTCATAGAACTTAAAGGAAAATAACGTCTAGTCTAGACACTGCAAATATGCAAAAACATAGGGTAAACGCTACTTTAATCACGGTCCCGTATTTAAAAGAAAAAAATCTCTATTGCATGAGTCATATAAATATTATTTTATGGTGATTGCTGCTAAAACATTTACCTACTTGGTTCCTAAAAATGTATCGTGTTTTTAAAGGAAGCGTAGAATTGCTTTATCGCAAGGCAAAGGTAATAAAAGCTCATATAATATTCGTGGAACTTATTTTATTATATTATTATATATCTACAATATCAATATTATTTTATTATCGAGATATGATTAATTCTATTATTTAGTTTTCTAGATACGTATTTACTTAAGAACAAACCAAAATCATTATCTAAACCTAACCTATGTATAAATAATACATTTCGTCATGTTAATAAAATCATTAAAGCTATACAACAAAATATCATTAGTAAACTTAATTTAGTGACTTTTCTATGTGACACGCAGTTGAATTATTCACAGACTGAAATAAGTATTTAGATCTAGGGTTACTCCAAATACCTACTTCAAGTATTTGGCACAAATAGTATGGTATGAATAAATTATGTGAATTCTTTAGGCACTGGGGTATACTTAAGTCCTGAATCGTTCAGAGTGGTGACTACAACAGCGTCACTTGGCAGCTTACCAGAGTTCAACAGTTTCACGGCAGCAGCCACGTTCGCCCCACTCGTGTACCCCACGTACAGCCCTTCCTGGTGCCCAATCTTCTTCATATATTCCGACGCTTCTTCGTCAGTCACCGCAATTGTACCATCCATATACTCAAAATGGAACAGGTTCGGTACACAACCGTAGCCAGATCCTTGCAACAAATGCAAAGGTTTTGTGATAGGGGCGCCTTTGATGGGTTCCGCCCCCGCAGGCTCTACGACAAAAGCCTTCAAATTAGGATTAACCTCCTTCAAATATTTCGCCGTTCCAGTGAAAGTGCCGGCCGTACCCACAGTAGCGACAAAAGCGTCCACACGATGTCCAGTCTGCTTCCAAATTTCAGGTCCCGTAGTCTCGTAATGAGATTGAGAATTTCCTTCATTGTTGAATTGGTTTACATAATATGCGCCGGTGTCTTTGACGAGTCTCAAGCCCTCTTCTTCGACAGCTTTCACGTCTGCAAGCGTTACTTGGCCGTAAGAGCCTTCAACTTGCGGCACTCGAACGCACGTCGCGCCTAAAGCTTCCATGTGTATCGCTCTCTGTGCACTGTTGCCCTTAGACATGGTCAAGGTGAGGGGATGACCCAGCACTGCGCAGACTACGGCTAGACCGCATCCCTGATTTCCTGAAGTAACTTCCACAACGGGCATTCCCGGTTTCAGTTCACCGCTTTCTAAAGCTCGATTTATCATTTGCAGCGAAGAGCGGCATTTTATTGACGCTCCAGGGTTCATGAACTCACATTTAGCTAATATTCTTCCCGGTCCAGGGTGCAGCCGATCGAGCGCGACGATGGGAGTGTTGCCGATGAGTTCTAAAGCAGATGTCTTGATCTCGTTGTCCACGCCGTCGACTGGTGGCCTTGCGTCAATTTTTTGGATGGGTGCCATGGCGTTTGTAGTACTTGAAAGGTTGTTTGTTATACAAATGTCACAGGAGAACTGATGCGGAGGTGATGGTAATGCGTGCTTATAAATATTAACCGGTTAGGTAGAGGCTGGTGGCCGTGTGCTATTGCACGCGGCGTCGCGCGGTGTGCCGACCGAGTGCCGAGCGCACGGAGCGCCGGGCGCAGTCTTTTTTGTAAAGAGCTAATGAGTGATGTGTGCTCTTATAAATAACTTACATTTGACTAGGCGATAAACAGATAATCAAATACTAGTCATCTGTAATTTATCGTTCGGTCAAGTTCAAGAAGTACTTACCTACTATGTTCTTATCGTTCTTAAGTATTTACATAATTATTACGTGTACGTTACGAGTATGGCTACTAGATTTGCGACATTTAACTAAAAACTATAAGCTTGAATTCTCTTTATTTCACTTTTTATTATAGATTGCAAATTACATGAAATCATCAACAAAATTATATATGAACATTTGCCAATTGGCAAATTAAACATAAAAAGTGCAAATGAGTAACCCCACGGGTGCGCGATTACGTCGCGAGTGGCAATTTGGAACTTTTTGACGAACTACATTTTCAACAATGTGATATTTTAAAATAAACTCTAATCCGGAACATTACGTAACTAAATTGTGAATCAAGGTAACATTTTACTTGTGAGTTGTGACATTGCATATTTAACCGTGACCCTCGTCAATAAAGTCTTTTAGAGCTAATATTTTTCTCGTAGGCAAAACCGCCACTTGCTAGTTCGAGACCCACCAGATGTCAATTTAAATGTGGACCATTGTTAACAAATATGGGTACAATTGTGCACAATAGATGACATTATTTCATTTTTTAAGAGGTCTTCGTTGCGAGCCAAATGTCAGCTATTTATTAATGCTTGAGATTTAAGAGATAACCTACTTAACCTACAAAAATATGATGCTTAGTTTAGACTAACCCTTTACGACCTTTAAGCAAAAGGAACTGAAGAATTAGGTACGTACGAATAAGTTGTAAGTAATTTAATTAATACTTAATTCCTACAAATAGATAAAGAAATTGGGCAAACTAATCTAAAAAAAGTTTGTAGATTAGTGCAATCCACTAAGAAAGTATTTTTGGAAAATCTAATTTCACGGTGTGAAATTAGTATTGAGTCTGATTTTTTTTTAACTTTTAGGTAGTTATTTTAACTATGTAAACTAATGTGTTTTTGCACGTTTTGCTTCACTACATAGTATAAAACAAAGTCGCTTCCCAGTGTTTGTCTGTCCCTATGTATGCTTATATCTTTAAAACAACGCAACGGATTTTGATGCGGTTTGTTTTTTAATAGACAGTGATTCAAGAGAAAATTTTATACGTATAATCACCTGTGCAAAGCCGGGGCGGGTCGCTAATTAATATACAGGGTTATTTCTAATCAATTAGCATCCTTGTAGGGGCTTATTCTGTACATCAAAACTAACAACTTTTGTACTACGACTTTCGTCAAAACTCAAAAAAAATTTTTGTTCTTCCATAGAAAAATATAGTTCACCCGCGACAAAATGTATGGAACAGCTGATTTTTTTTTAGTTTTGACCAAAGTCGTAGAACAAAAGTTGTTAGTTTTGATGTACAGAATAAGCCCCTACAAGGATGCTAATTGATTAGGAATAACCCTGTATATAAATATATAAACTTCAAACCGATAATAACCGATTGTAACGATAATTTTATTCGAGACCCAGCACACAAACCTAATAATTCCACTCTAAGAAACCCCAAACTAATAAAAAAATTAAAACACAATCAAAATAAAAAGATAAAGAATACAAAAAGATGATTAATAAACTGACACACAATTTTAATGAATGCACTGGAAAATAATTAGAAGAATACGTATTATGAATAAGTACGTAATTAGGTACTAATCTCCGTAATGACTCTAGGACCCTACTGCACATACACAGTTCAATTATATACGTTATTTTAAGTCATAAAGTATATTATTATTTTCATAAAACAGCTCAAAATTCGTAGTATTTCTTCATACTTGTAGCAAACAACAATAAATACGTATAATAATAAAATAACGTCGGCATCTGGCTTTCAATACAAATGTTTGTCATTAACTTATTGGCTCTTGATGATAACTATCGTAAATACCTACGTCACTACGTCTTTATGATTTGTTTTTCTTTTGATACAAACAACGCGTACTACACGTATCAAGATAGTTATTAATTGACATCTGCTCCGTTGTTCCATAGTTTTATGAAATTGACCCTTTAATATAAACCAATCGCAAAAAACCTTAGACCCTGGCCCGCTGACGTTTAAAAGTGTACTTTTTGTACCTAATTGATAAATAAATGATTACACTACCGCTAACTACACTTTCGTTTTTTAAATTTGCAGTAGGTCTAGAATGTCTGCCGCGGAGGAGTGCGGAAGCGTGCCCGTAGCCCCGACATAATGGCGCAGTGGCCGAAACACCCCAGGTTTTTAGTGGGTATGCACGTATGCCACCGACTAGCGGTGGAGACTCCCACATAACCACCGGCCTCCCCAGGTTTGGTGGTATCCATAAAGGATTTTCCTGGGTGAAAAAAAAGGTCTAGAATGTATATATAATTGATTTTTTTTAAATGTAATTGAATGACTAAGTACTGGAAACAAAAGATGAAAAGAAAGAAAGAACTTTATTTTCTATAATAATGGTCCTAATATTTTTTTGCCCTAAAGTACGAGTACATAGTTTCCGAGATATCGTCTAAAAAAGTTTTTTTAAGATAGCGATTGAAGCTCTACCTAGATCTGTCAGCATTTTGTGTTTAGCTCAGTAAGTGATCCTAAACGTTATGAAAGAAAAAAATTGGCTCGGAAATTGAGTTTTACACTCACCACCAAAAAAACGTCAAATTTTACTGACAATCCAGTAATGCTACCAAACCACTGCTTGACAGTTGAATAACTAACAACGAGGTGGTATTACCCCAGGTGGAATAAAATACCCCTAATAACCGTAGCAGTGCACCAATATTCAGTTATTAGAAGTAGTTGCAAGATACACATTTATTTAAAAAAGAAAATCCAACGGGTATCCCTACCAAACGCTAAGAAACCCAGCTGACTGTTTCCGGGGTATTATTGTACACCTAACACCACCATGACAATGTAATACCAAAAATTCAGTTTTAGAAAGTAGTTGCATTTTTGCGCTTACCTCCCGGGCTATAATTATAACACTACAAAAAATATTCATAAAGCATGCTACTACTGTTTGTATATCTTTATGCTATAAGCATATTATATCTAACGTTATCTCTAGATACAAACATGGTAGGTGGTATTTAATCTTTAGGGTTTCAATTTATGTCTTTATTATTTAAACCTTCACAAATCGTTAGAAATCATCAAAGGCGAATTTGTGTTATTTTTAACCTATTCCGGTATTCCGATCATAAATAATTATTGCCGCAATTACAATATCAAAACAGATAATAATTTTAATATTTTTTGTACGTAGATACATATTATTATATCCTACCTATTATATCTGATATACCGCGATATCGTTGATAAATGATATAGATAAAAATTACGAAACAAGATATTCGGATCTTAGAGATTGGCATGGTCAGAGATAGGGCTCTGGTTTCTCTAATTCCGGGTTGGTCTCATAGTAAAGGTAGTTAAAGTAACTAAGTTCGTTTTGGCCGAGTGGCTAGCTTTTGTGTCAGAGCTTTAAAGCCGCCTGAAGACCTTTTTTTTTTATTCCTTGTATGTTTGCGTTTGACTACATACTGCCTGATGTTGAGCAGATATGGGGTCTAGGATGTAGCACGCTTACCTAGAAGATACCTATTTACTCGGCATTTGAAGACACCCACGTTGTACTTAAGCGGGAAGACAGACCCAGGCAAAGCGTTCCACATTCTGGCTGTTCGTATGAGGAATGAGGATTCGAAACGCTTTGTTCTAACGCGCGGAATGTAAACCCTAAAAGGGTGGCGCTTTGGTCGCGTCTACCTAGCCGTACGATAGAAGAAAGGGGCAGGGCAAAACCTCCGTATAGGCTAAAAGGTGAAAACTAATGGGACCTACAAATTATCTTACAGTACGGGAATTATTTTAAGAAATCTCTCAAATACCTTAACTACAACAAAATTATAAAAATATATAATGTTTAGAGAACGTAGAGGTCATTAGTTGATGGTATCTCCGCGTCATTAGGTATCCATATTTGTCTGTAGTCTGTACACACTGCAATACATTGAACTTGCGATATGAAATGCTTGTTGAACTTTTAAGTATTTGTTTACCACAATCAATAACATAGTTAATCGTTTTTTATTTTGCTAAAAATATAAAGCTCAAGTAGATATTTGACCTATATATTTTAAAGTTATAAACTCAGAGTAAAAAATTAAATTCCATTGCTAATTATTGCTGCCACATTGTTAGATACCTATGAAAATACGTTGTTACTTGTAGTACGTCATTTTATATGTTTTTTCGTATAGCTTGCTACCATAAATAGCAATAAATAATCAGTCATAAAGTTTGGATATAATATTGGAACAACATAAAACTAGTAGTTCTACGAACTATAGACCTCGCGACATATATCTTTGACCGAAGCTGTATCTCGGTTCGCTCTGGACTGATTTGACTCATACTCGCATACATCTTGATAGGATTTATGTAATTTACCAAATATCATCGAAATAAGTTGATAAATAGCACAACATCAACCTTCTTCCCTTATCGCAGGAAATACCGCCCTAATCAAAAATCGCCGACGACAAAAACATTACATCCTACTAATATTATAAACTCGAAAGTTTGTGAGAATGGATGGATGAATAGATGGATGGATGGATGGATGTATGGATGTTTGTTACTCTTTCACGCAAAAACTACTGAACGGATTGAGGTGAAACTTTGCAATAATATAGCTTATATATCAGAATAACACACAGGCTATAAATTATAATGATATATTGCGTATGCGGGCGAAGCCGCGGGTAAAAACTAGTTAACATATAAACCAATATTAATATGTGTTTCGTCAAGATTCGTTGAAAATGCGACCTATGGAGGAGAATCAAGATCCGGACAGACGAAAGCCAAATCGTCTAGTCAAAACTGAGATATCACACACTTCATTGGGTAGTCAATCAAAAATGTACCTTGTTAAAAATAATGTTCTAATGCTAGAAGAATAAGGAATGCTGGAATATTATAATAATGTAATAATGCTGGAAGAAATCGCTTCCAGCTATAAGGCCGCCGTTTGTTTTAAACTAGTTTAAGTGACAATTGTATTGTTTTTATATTTTATGTTATGGTGTAAAACAATAAAGAATTATTTATTTATTTTATTTATTATGTTCATCACAAATAAAAAACTCACTTGAATAATACTTATGTGAAAACTTAATTTATTCTTAAAATTATGTTGTCGTGTACTTGAGTCCAGTGTCACATAGTATGGTCACTACTACAGCGTCACTCGGCAGCTTCCCAGAGTTCAATAGCTTGACGGCGGCAGCCACGTTCGCCCCACTCGTGTACCCCACGTACAGACCTTCCTGGTACCCAATCCTCTTCATATATTCTACCGCTTCTTCATCACTCACAGCAATTGTCTCATCCAGGTTATCGTACTTGAACAACGCTGGAATCAAACCATAGCTAGAACCTTGCAACAAATGCAACGGCTTCGTAATAGGCTCTCCTTTTATAGCCTCCGCTCCTACAGGTTCCACGACGTACGCCTTCACATTCGGATTAACTTCTTTCAAGTACTTAGTCGTTCCCATAAAGGTACCGGCCGTGCCTACGGTAGATACGAAAGCATCCACGCGATTCCCACTCTGCCTCCAAATTTCAGGCCCCGTCGACTCGTAATGTGATCGTGAGTTATTTTCATTATTGAATTGGTTCACGTAATATGCGCCGGTTTCCTTCATGATTTTCATTCCTTCTTCTCTGACAGCTACTATATCTGCTTCCGTGACGCTGCCGTACTTGCCTTTAACTTGGGGGACTTTTACACACTTGGCTCCGAGGGCTTCCATGTGAACTGCTCGTTGTACGCTGTTGCCGGATGACATGACGAGAGTGAGAGGGTGGCCCAGAACCGCGCACACTACAGCCAAGCCGCATCCTTGATTTCCTGAGGTGGTTTCCATGACGGGCATCCCGGGTTTTATTTTACCGGACGCCAATGCACGCTTCATCATATGTAAGGAGGAGCGGCATTTCACTGAAGCTCCAGGGTTCATAAACTCGCATTTCGCCAGTATCCTTCCGGGTCCAGGGTGCAGGCGATCGAGGGCGACGAGAGGGGTGTTACCAATGAGCTCCAAAGCGGAAGACTTAATATCGTTATCCACACCGTCGACTGGCGCTCTTTTATATCGTGAGGGTGCCATGACTCCAAAAAGGTCCTTTTAACACAAATCCTTAACACAGACTGGAGAAAATAAATTATTGTGATCGTTTTTATAAGCAGGGTTAATGACCACGTGCAATTTACAAATAACAATAATTAATAAATCACTTACACACGAAGCTAATGTTTTTGCAAATTAGTAATTATGTTTGTTTGTTATTACTGTCACATCACAGTCTTTCACTCTCAAACAAAATAAAAAACACAATGTTTACAACAAAAGCGAGTAGAGTACGCTGCTGAAATACTAATCTGCAATTTTCTTAATTTGCTATTGTTAGCCTTTTAATGACAATGTGACCAATTTTAAAGGCGCTATCGTAAATTTAATAGGAACATAAAATATTGCTGTTTCTTGTTTACTATATGCAAATGCATTGAAAAAGAAAACAATATTTTAAGTTGCTATTAAACGTAAGTTTTATGGACAAGCAAAGGAAATCGTAGAGCATAGCTAGTTGAACAAAAGTAGACGATGGATTCATATCTTAAGTAAAGACAGAGATGACATCATAATTTAGATAAGTGTACCTACCTGATAACACAATCAGACGATCTTTCGATTCCTTTATATTTAGATACTTTTCATGGAAGACCAGGTGTGTTCTACCTTGGTGTATGAATTTCTCGACTAAAGGCTTTACCTAAGTAGAAATATTCGGCAACTAACAGGCAGGTCATATTCTTTAGAAAGTATAATGTTATTAGGTATTAAAAAAATAATAAAAGCATTATTACGTTACAATACTAATGATTTGATACGACATTACATTATGTAGGGCATTCATTACACACACCCTTATGGTAGATAGATGACCTCATCAAAACAGTAGGATTGTGCTGGATGCAATCTGTTTCCAACCGGCCTTGTTCGAGATCTATAGGCCTAGCATATGTCCAGCAGTGGACATCCTTTGTTGACGTCGACGATACGACATTACATAATTATGTAATGACTGCTGAACGACTTGGATTTACTTTAAGTTTTTTAGACGTAAAAGCTCATTTTTGAACGCATTCTGAACTTGGTATAGAAAAATAAACAATGATACGGTCGGTCGGCGCGCTCTGTGGGAATCGAATCACGACTCACGCGCAGCTCCGTGAAAGGACCCGGGATTTCGTATACAGGCTGAGGTTTTATTCTTATGAGACTTTAATTTAGAATATTATTAATAATATTTATAGACGGAGGATCTTTTGGATTTTTTTGTCCTCAGCTATCTTTTATGGGAGGCATTTCCTCGGGGGATTTTCCTCAAAAAGGGGGGAAAGGAGACGTCCACAAATAGTATATTATTCAGACAAAAATCTAACCAAGCTGATACATATATGCATCGTTTGAAAGCTTGCTTCTCAAAAATATTCAATTTATATTTTTATCCCTCCATTCTTTTGTTAATAAAATGTTAATAAATTGTATGAAAAATGGAAATACAACTTAAATTGTTTTATGTTTTAGTCATATTAATGTGCTTCTATCGTTATTTTACTTGCATTATAACCTGATTTATCCATTTATGTCATATATTGCTAAAATTATGGAATTCATAAAAAATTGGTGCATCCAGTTAGAGCAACATTTCAAAAAATCATTGAGAAAAATGCTTATATTTCAGGTTGCTTAATCAGAGTTGCCAGAAAAAATCTACTATTTCTGTCAAATATATTTATTTATCCTAAGAAATTCTTTTTTTTTTTAATCTGAGGGTTCTACTTTGATTTTAACTGGTGTGATAGACGCAGAAAAAGATGTAGTTTCTCGAGATGTAATGCATGTTGTGGTTTCATTTTTTGACTTATATTATACCAGCCTCCATACATTTTGTGGACGTGTTTTTTGCGCTATTACTGATTTTGATAATATTTGAGAAGATCGTTAAAAGTATCTGAAACCTAACAAAGGAGACGTCCACAAGTGGTATATTATTCAGAGAAAAATCGAACCAAGATAATATATACATAATTTGAAAGCTTGTTATATGGGCTTACCAAAAATATTTAATTTAGATTTTTTCACCCCTCCAATTTTTTTTAAATGCGAAAAATAAATTGTATGAAAAATAACAATACAGTTTATTATTTTTTCTAGTTTAGCATTAATAAAGTGCTTCTACCGTTATTTTACTTGCATTCGTAGCTGATTCTTCCACATTCATCTCTCAATATGCTATAATTAAAAATTATAACCTACCAGTGTGACCATTTAGTAGGTACAATATGACAAAAAATCACTTAAAAAGTGTGTCTAATTGGTAAAAAAGCTTTTATTTAATAATTTGGAGGATACTTAATCAGGGCTGATAGAGATAAACTACCTATTGCGCAAAATATTTTAATTTTTTCTAATAAATTCAAAAATAATTTGAAAAAAATCGGAGGGGTCATTTTTGTTTTCAACTATGGTAATAGACTCAGAAAAATATGAACTTTCTCGAAATGTAACGAGTGTTGTGGTTAGAATTTTTGATTATTATTATACCAGCCTCCATACATTTTGTGGACATGTCCTTTGAGTGGGAGTAAAAACGAAATCGGTCTAGAGCGAGTCGAGATACATAGGTTTCTACAGATGCGAAATCTGTTCATATAACTACTAGAACCTATTATTCTTAGTTCTAGAATATAATATTCTAGATCCAAGTCTCAGTAAGAAGCTCGTGTGGACTGGTGTCAGAATTTTAAGCCGCGTCTGACATAGCATATTTATAAGACAGCTGGGACTCACAATTTAACGTGTCGTCTCGTCACGTCGTCAGTTGTAATAACTCTAAATTTTCTCTGTCTCAACCAGGGAAAACCAAAACGAATTAAAAACAACAATTAAACAGGGTTAATCAACAACAAGCTTAAGGGTAGGTAATTCAGACCATCTTAATGATCCATCCATCAGCCATAGGACATCCACTGCTGGACCTATGTCCGGCAGTGGACATCTTATGAGTGAACCGGTCTCTCTCACCTATAGAACTCCAATAAGACCGGTTGATAGCAGCCTGTATCCAGTGCGATCCATAAGTCTGAATGAGGTCATGGTGGACGTCATACACTGCGCTTGTCGGTACATGGTCTCCACAGGATAACTTCAAGCCTATTGGACATCATTCATTCATGCTATGTGCTTTGCCCACTACCATTTCAATTTGCCAATCCACTAGGCTAGACCAGACCACCCTTAGTAAACTTTTACTATGGGGCCAATTAGAGATTACCCGAAATTAGAAAAATCCGAAATTAGAGTGATAATAATAATCAGCTGTCTCACACAAAATTGCAACGCAGAATTGGCACAATACTTACTATAAAAGATAATAAAAATAAGAAAATTTAACGCAAAGATGGGCAAAAGAAGCGATGATGGGCTGAAAGTGGGGCAATTTGGATATGGGCAACGAAACTCCAGGGGACAGAGGCTGGCTGATTTTCTGGAGAAAGAGGGACTCTTTATGATGAACTCTTTTTTCCAGAAGCCGCCTCACAGGAAATGGACCTGGATGAGCCCCGATGGTTTCACGAGAAATGAGTTAGACTTGAGCATAACCGACAAGAGGCGAATACTCAATGATGTCTCCGTGATTCACAGAGTGAAAACTGGTAGCGATCACCGAATGGTAAGTAAGAGGCATATTGAATATTAACGTTAGACTTGAACGGTCTCGCCTGATGAAGTCTACGCTCCGACCAACTCGAATCCATATCCAAAACCCCGAAAGCTTTTAGCTTGAGCTCTCAAATCGTTTTCATTGCCTAGAAAATCTTGCGTCGGCGGACGAGATAAATAACAGGCTCGTAGAAACTGTCCAAACGGTGAGGGCTAAATTCTTCAGACCCAAACGTTCAAAAGCACTAAGAATTTATCGAGTCACACTTTGAACCTCATGGCCGAACGACGTTCGTTAATACTGCAGTCTTCCGATGACGCCAAGTCATATAGGCGGCTCAATAAACAGATCTCAAAATCCACGCGAAACGACGTTCGTCTCTTTAATACCAAACATATTAAGGCGACGATTGAGCAGAATAAAGGCTCCAAAGTGTCTATTGGGCAAAGCCAGCTGACAAAGCTGAAGAGAGAGGACGGCAGTATAGCGTCGACCAAGGCAGAGGTATTAGAGGAGATCGAAAGATTCTATGGGCAGTTATACGCTTCGGTAGCTAAGCCGTTGTTAGCAGCGTGGCTAGAGATCCCAGAGCTAAGCTGACCCGACATTTCACCGAAGATATCCCGGACATCAGCTTGTTCGAGATTAGAATTGCCCTGAATCAGCTTAAGAACAACAAGGCGCCGGGTGATGATGGACTCACTTCAGAGCTTCTGAAAGCGGGTGGAACACCGGTACTTAAAGTCCTTCAGAAGCTCTTCAATACGTTGTTCTCGAGGGCATAACGCCAGAGGCATGGACAGAAGCGTGGTGGTGCTATTCTTTAAAAGTTGACAACACCTTATTGAAGAATTACAGACCCATCTCGCTTCTGAGTTATGTCTATAAGCTGTTTTCAAGGATCATTAGTATCATTACGAACCGTCTCGAGCGCAGTCTTTATGACGATTGTCCGAACAAGCCGGGTTCCGAAAAGGCTTTAGCACAATAGACCATATCCATACGCTGCGGCAAACTAAACAGAAGGCCGAAGAGTATAATTTGCCACTTTGCTTAGCGTTGTGGACTACGAGAAAGCCTTTGATTCGGTCGAGACATGCGCTGTGCTTGAGTCTCTTCAGTGATGCCTTACAGTACAGGAAGAGAGCTCGAAAGCGATCCCTTTGAAAAGAGGCGTCAGACAGGGAGATGTAATATCTCTGAAACTGTTTACCGCCACTTTGGAAAACGCCTTCTAGCTCTTGGAATGGAAAGGATTCGGCATCAACATTAATGGCGAAAACATCACTCACCTTCGATTTGCCGACGATATCGTGGTCATAGCGAAGGCTATGGAAGAGCTCAGCACGATGCTCGAAGGCCTCAATCGAGTTTCCCAACAGGTGGATCTTAAGATGAACATGGACAAGACAAAAGGTCATGTATAATGCCCATGTTGTGCCCACCCCGGTATCTGTCGGGAGCTCGGTTCTTGAAGTTGTTGACTCGTATGTCTACCTAGGATAAGTAGTCCAGTTACGTAGGTCCAACTTCAAGAAAGGGGTCAATCGCCGAATCCAACTCGGCTGGGACGGAGTCTCTCTGCGAGATCGATTCAGGGATGAGGAGATTCGCAGACGAACCAAAGTTACCGACATAGCCCAGCGGATTAGTAAGTTGAAGTGGCAATAGGCAGGGCACATAGCTCAGAGAACTGATGGCCGATGGGGCAGTAAATTTCTTGAATGGCGACCACGCACCGGCAAGCACAGCGTAGGACGTCCACCGACCAAGTGGACCGACGATATAATTAAGAAGGAACGCGCTGGATGCAGGCAGCTTCCATCCGGCCTTATTGGAAATCCATGGGGGAGGCTTATGTCCAGCAGTGGGCTGATGATAATGATGATAATGAATAAAATAATTAATTATTTCAATTTTTTATATGCCATAGTTTCTATTTCACGCTATCCTTTTTATACCTACTGCTGTTTTTATATTTCAAAATTGTAAAAGGGGCCTTTCATTGTTGGCTTAGGCCCCATTGATGCCTAATAAAGGACCAGGCCAAGCCTGTGAATTCGATAAGATAAGATAATTATAATATAATACTACACAATGCATGAAAAAGCCGTTTTCTTTTCTTATATTTTAGGTCGGCGTCAACTCGCTGTAAAATCTGTTCGCTATGATCTGAACCACCCTCTTTCGGCATAATGCATGCAGGCATAACCTTTCCTGATTAACCCTGTAAAAGGCAATGAGGCGTGATGTTTTTGTGTACTATGATCCCAAATTATTATTATCTAAGATAATGGATACCGTGATTAAGATAACATCTAAGTTTCAGGCCAAATATATTTTCCATTTTTTTCGTGGCACTCATTTTTTCGTTTATAAAATAAATAGTCCAAGCAAATACACTAACTATAAAAGCTGAATCTAACATCTTGGCGGCTGTGATGTTAGCTAGAAATTGCGGATAATCCAATCCTGACTGAAGATTTCGAGCAAAAGACAACGCTGTCTAAGTAGAACTGCAATATACAAGTAAGTTCAAAATGAACAACACAAATGTAGTTTTCAAGTAATCCAAATTGTTTCATTTTGACGGAAGGGTCACTAAAGCAATAAGCATGATAATAAGAAAAATATATTTAGTTCGCTAGATAGATTATCAACAAACATTAGACAAGATTTTTTACTTCTTAGAATTAAACAAAAATTTATGAAGATATTAGGCCCAATTATGAAGGCGCCATCGTAAATTTAATAACGAAGTAAAAAGTGTTCTCTCTATCGAAAGCCTAAAGTGAAAAAGAAACAGTAATATTCTAAATCGCCAATTTAGCTACGATGGCGCCTTCGTAATCTATATAGAGCGCCAGCGTAAATTTAATAGCAACGTAAAAAGCGTTCTCTCTGTTGAATGCCTAAAGCGAATAAGAAACAGAACTATAGGTGTGCTATTTAGCTATTTTAATTACGATGGCGCCTCTGTATTAAATATAATATATAGCCCATTAAAAATCCGCGTAACTTTACGACTAGACTTCAAAAGTATAGACTTTTAACAGAAAAGTGACGTCACGAGCTCCTACTCCCGTTATTTCACAAGATTTATCTTTGTTTTTTATTGTTTGACAAAAGAAAAATACGTGTTCAATAGTTTTTGATAAATAATCTAACTAATGGACAAAAATGTTTTTTTTTACCCAGTCAACATGCCTATTGTACCTACAGACACAGAAAGAGATCGTGTAATAAAAAATATTAAAAAACACTGCTCTAAGATAAATTAGATAACATAACACCTCATAATAAGCCAATTATGAAGCCGCCATCGTAAATTTAATAACTACGTAAAATATTTACTACTTTACTATGGAAAATTAACGTGGTTTTCACACATTTTATACAATTATATAACGGGACAGAAATCACAGTGCATTGCGAGACGGCTCCGCGTGCTAGCACTCGTCAACTTGAGAAAGGTCGCCGAATGCGACCGAAACTATAGTCGTTACGACTATCCCTACACGTGAGTTCAGTCCCGTTATATATAGTATAAAATACGTAAAATGTGTTATCTCTATCGAATGCCTAAAGTGAAAAAAAAACAGAAATATTCTAAATAACTATTATAATTACGAAAGTGCCTTCATAATTGGGCCTAATGTATACCTAACTCATGTTACTTAACAAATACAGGGTTATCTGCTTACCCTGTACAGAGTCGAAAGGGGGTGATTAAGACCATCAATACGTACAACTTTTACTATAGGGCCAACTCAAAATTTGAGAAAAAATATTAGTTGTTCCATTCAAAATTGCCTGCCTCGGTGGCTCAGTGGTTAGTGACCCTAACTTCTGGATCAAAGAGGCGTGGGTTCGATCCTCACCCAGGGCAATTATTTATGCGATGAACATAAGTGTTTGCTCTGTGTCTGGGTGTTATTTAGTTACTATCTATATAAGTATGTATTTAAAAAATAAGTATAAGTATGTAGTATATCAGTCTCTGGCAGCTATATCACAAGCTTTGCTTAGTTTGGGGTCAGAGACCGTGTGTAAAATGTCCCAAAAATATTTTACTTAATATTAAACTGGGAATTGACAAAATGTATGAAACGGCTGATTTTTATCTCAAATTTTGAATTGGCCCCATAGTAAAAGTTGTTCGTAATGATGGTCCTGATTACTCCCTTTCGGCTTAGTACACTAGTTCTGGGTAACCCTGTATAGATCATGTTACTTAACAAACACATTTCAATCCAATGGAAATGGAAATCCATAGGGGAGGCTTATGTCTAGCAGTGGATGACCTACGGCTGATAATTATGATGATGATGACATTTCATTATTTCAACAAATCCAATGGAAATGGAAATCTATAGGGGAGGCTTATGTCTAGCAGTGGATGACCTACGGCTGATAATTATGATGATGATGACATTTCATTATTTCAACAAATCCAATAAAAATGGAAATCCATAGGGGAGGCTCATTTCTAGCAGTGGACGATCTACGGCTGATAATTATGATGATGAAGACATTTCATTATTTCAACAAATCCAATGGAAATGGAAATCCATAGGGGAGGCTCATTTCTAGCAGTGGACGACCTACGGCTGATAATTATGATGATGAAGACATTTCATTATTTCAACAAATCCAATGGAAATGGAAATCCATAGGGGAGGCTCATTTCTAGCAGTGGACGACCTACGGCTGATAATTATGATGATGAAGACATTTCATTATTTCAACAAATCCAATGGAAATGGAAATCCATAGGGGAGGCTCATTTCTAGCAGTGGACGACCTACGGCTGATAATTATGATGAAGACATTTCATTATTTCAACAAATCCAATAGAAATGGAAATCTATAGGGGAGGCTCATTTCTAGCAGTGGACGACCTACGGCTGATAATTATGATGATGATGACATTTCATAATTTCAACAAATCCAATAAAAATGGAAATCCATAGGGGAGGCTCATTTCTAGCAGTGGACGACTACGGAGTATAGAGTATTTATATTGTTTATGTAGAAGCTGGAACAGCCTGTAGGAACCGTGGGCAGGTTCCGATGCACCTGAGTATTTCACACCGCGACTCGCTGGCGCCGACGGCCAGTCTGCTCCACTCTGTGACCCGCCGAGAAGCGGCTACAAACGCGTAGAGGTGCCCACTACCTCAACAGGATGGCTTACATTTTAAAATTGGATTCCTGTTTAAATTAAATTAATTTTCCTTTTAAATTCGGGCCCTGCGATACAGGTCATCCTAGTGCAGGGTCCACTGGTATTTTGGTATATCTGTAATCTTTTGGTAAATAAAACATTTAGTATTTTTGTATTAGTATTTTTGTTCAAATATAAATTAATATATGTAGTTAAATCGTCTTAATGTTATACCTTATACCTACCTTTAGAGGTATGTATAAGGTATAACATTAATAAACAATAATTGATCGATTAGTCGATCAATTCTTGTTTATTGGTTATAAGGGTTATCCAGAACTGGTGTACTAAGCCATAAGAAGGTGGACAACTTTTACTATCACGCCAACCAGGAATCTGAAAAAAAAATTGCTGTTTCATACATTTTGTCGATTCCATTCTCGAATTCCAGGTTGACCCCACAGTAAAGTTGTCCATAATGATGGTCCCTGATCAATGATCATCCTGCTGACCATGTATAATGTTCAAATATAAATTATCTTTACTTTAGTTAAATAAAGACCGGGAGCTGGACAAGATCGTGTGAGGAAAATAATTATGATGGCCGCATTCTGTTCATTGATAGTTTTGAACTCTGAAAACCTACCGCTGACGCAACTGTTACAGTAGCTTAGATGGCGTCTGTGGTCTACATACTTCATGGTATACATACCTACATAATATACCTACAGGGGCTACAGGGTTACCTAGTTGCTTACCCTGTAGTAAACCGAAAGCGAAACGTGAGTGATTAAGACCATCGTTCCAACTTTTACTATGAACTAGGTATACAAAATCTGGTACGGTGGCCAAATCTAGCATATTAAAACAAACTAGGTAGGTACTTATATATAAAAGTATAAAAATACAGCACAAAAACAATTATTGTCAAATTAACTCATTCACTCTAGTCTCATTCAATTTATAAATATATCACAGTCACACCCTAGTCCTTATTCTGAGGTCACACCATTAAGTACTTAATGCACCAAACACTCCGCTCGTATTTTCATAAACATACAAAATCTGATACGGCGGCCAAATCTGGCACATTAGTAGTGCATGCCACCCACTCGCAGCGAGTGTCGTACCCAGTAATGGTATTAGCGCATTCCAATCCGGGCCGGCGGGGGCTCCGAGCGGCCGAGTCTTTATACGCTGTGACTGCCCGAATCACTATTTCTTATATAATGTGCGTATTGACAATTAATGGGCTTGTACTACTGCCACTACTATCTCACTCGCACATTTCATCATTACCATTTTGATATAAAATCATAATTTTAAGGTAAAATTGCAAGCACAATATTTTTAATGCATCTGTTCCATATGCGTCTTAACTGCGGAATTTGCGCGCTAATTTACGCATTAAAAAGTACATGGAGTAATATTATTTAATTAATTAATATTAGATATAACCTAATTTCATATACATACTAAATTTTAAAAAAATCGGGTACGTCGGCTAAATCTGCGACATTTGTAGAAAGTATAAATATACAGCACAATTTTTTGTGAAATCTACCATTCACTCTAGTCTCATTCGATTTACATATCATAGTTACACCAAACACACCGCTGATCACTCGTATTTTCATGGCTAAACAAAATAAAAAATACAAAACATGCATGGTGTTGTGAGGCAAATCGCTGTCAGTGTGGTACTGCAGTTGACCAGCTCGGTCACCACAGTCTCTCTTGTTCAAGAAGCGCTTTGGTCGCCACGCCAGTCTGAACGATGTCATACGCAGGGCTTTTGCCACCGCCAATATCGCAGCCGTACTCGAACTGGGTGGGCTTGCGCGTGATGATGGCAAAAGGCCTGACGGTATGACTCTGGTCCTATGGAAGTGTGACCTTTATTAAGGGACGGGACTTGCGTCGATACTTTGGCGCAGTCACATCTTTCTGAAACTCAGAGTAGGGCTGGAGCGGCGGCCAATTCGGCGGAGCAGCACAAACTACGCAAATATGCTAACCTCGGTAGTGGTTAAATATTTAAGCCATTTGGAGTTGAGACATTGGGTCCGTGGGGGCCGGGAGCTTATCTTGTTTTCAAAAGTCTTTCTGAGCGTCTGGTGTACGCGACGCGTGAATTGCCATTCAACGTGGCAATGCTGCCAGCATGCTGGGCACACTGCCAATTGGCAGTGGGCTTGAGCATTTGGATTATCTTTAGACCAAATGATGGATGATCCAAATGTTTGTTATGTAGTGGTAGTTTAAGAAGTTTTGGATTACGTAAGTCTTGTATTTAGTGGTAGTTAATAAAGAGACAAACAAACTTTTCTTTAGTAAATATGTATTATAAGTGACTTGACTTTGTGCCTATTGCAGTGGAGACCACGTGCAGTTGGTGGACCGAAGCCAAGAAGTCATTAATTCGAGACATTGGGCAGTGAATAAGGGACAGTGGAGGTGACTCCCGCTCTAGGTGGTTCTTGGTGCAAAGGATGTCTATCGCTATTCAGCGCAGTAATGCTGCTAGCATTATGGGCACCTTGTGCACCAGGAACAATTAAGGGGGCAATTATTTGTTTGTCTGGTTAGTTATATTTTTGGATTCGAAATTTTGTTGTTTTATTATTTGTGACATGTTGAATTGGATTAATGTACAATTACAATTCATAAAAAATAATATTATATTGTATGTGATATTATTGAAAAAACAAAACGTATGGCTTTTAATAATGCTTACCTACGCACCTATCCAAACTTGCAAATATGCGAATGAGATAAGTAGTCGCAGCGTGGTTGAAAGGCCGTTAATAATTTAAGATACGATATCAGTAGTACGTAGTATTCCGACATTTTGTTATAGTCGTGCACATTAATGGTTTGATGTAACACGGTCGATCATTTCGTAATGTTTTATCAGGTTAATTTCGATCGCAGATAAAAGTTGTTTTTTGGCGTTGTAATTTGTTCAAAGGTATGATGAGTATAGTTATTATATTTAATACACCATAGATAGAATACCCATAGAAACATATCAATCCAACTATTATAAACACTAGTAGATAATTATTGTTTGCCAAAAATGGCATAGCCGACTGTCATAATTTTTACATTATCGTTGATTTTTCAAAAACGTCTCAGCTGATTTCGATAAAATTTAAATGTGACCATTTCGAGAGTGTTTTCGCTCGAAAAAATATTTTTTTGCAACAATTGGCGAAAATATCAATGAATATTTATATATCCAAAACAAATACATATACTTATACAGGCGAACACAGCACCTCGTCCTTTTTGGGAGCCGGTAAAAATGATATATGTTAATGGTTAGTCAATCATAACATAAGTTTGCAACGAATATTAAATATATTTAAGTGCATCATTTCTAGATTTAAAAAAAAATTACCTATATCGGCGTTTATGAACCATATTTAAGATATTGTACGTACGCGATTCTAGATAATAAAAATTAAAGAGTAATGCTTGCCTGTCATCATGATTATTCTTAAAATTCTTATTCTTGTTCTTCTATACATACTTTATATTATAACATAGCATGTACCTACATGTTCCTTATTATCGTGTCACTCATGTGGGTAAATTCGACGTGAACAGTGGTTTATATTTTTCTTTAGTAATTATTGTTTAAAGAAATGGCGAGTGTGACGGTGGCTCAGGGAACATTGAGGGGTGCTGAAGCAGTCTCGGAAAGTGGCTTCAAATTCTACGAGTTCCTGAGTATTCCATACGCAAAGCCACCATTGGGAAGCTTAAGATTTAAGGTATGTAGTGTCAATATACTAATCTCAGACCCATATATGAAGGACTAGTTTTTACCCGCGGCTTCGCCCGCATACGCAATATATCATTAAAATTTATAGCCTATGTGTTATTCTGATATGTAAGCTATATTATTGCAAAGTTTCATCTCAATCTGTTCAGTAGTTTTTGCGTGAAAGAGTAACAAACATCCATACATCCATCCATCCATCCATCCATCCTCACAAACTTTCGCGTTTATAATATTAGTAGGATAGGATATTAGTAGGATTGGTCTTCGCTCGAGCGAAGCCTTCATCTATGCTCAGACCAAATAAAAAAGTCCAGACAGAATGTTGAGAAACAAACAAGTGAAGCCGGCAGAACTACGCCTCGTCGTGTACAAACAATTACACACACACAAACATGTACAACGAAACTACGCCTTGGCTCGTCAGTCGAACTATGGCGGTGCAACACCGACGCACTCACCACATGTATAAAAACTGGCCTCACTTGTGTGTTCACGGCGTTCTGTCTAGATTTTTTTATTTGGTCTGAGATGCTAATGAAGTCAACTATGATCATCAAAAATAATCATTGTAAATAAATTGTAAATTGTAAAAATGTATAAAAGGGCATAAGGTTTATATCTTTTTACCTACATGAGACCATATTTTCGTACCTATAAGACATAATTTATTATTTGGTTCCAACGAAATAAAATCAATTGTAAAATTTTATTGCTTTGCCTTTCCACGATATAATATGAAAGCTAGTGGTTTGAATAATTAAGCAATGACCAATGTTAGTTTTTAAAGTAGTTACCTATCAGTAATAGATATAATTAGGAATTAGAGTTGTAGATAGTAATTGTAAACTTGTTTTATAATTATTAGGTACTAACTGCCAATTACTAAACTACTCAACGGGCGCGCTTACAACCAAATAAAATCTATTCATATCAATTGGTATATAGTAATTTATTTACTGGCTAATGTAAAATAATTCAAGCAAGCCTTGAAATAGTTTTGTTTGACGAAAATGCTGTTAACCTGTTAACTAAATTGTACTGAGGTTTTTAAACCGGCAGTAAAAATCAGTTTACTTTCTGGCTAATTTCAGAATCCTGAACCAGCTGAACCATGGGATGGCGAAAGAGACGCAACCAGAAGTGTGTTGCAAAACACGTCTTGTCAATTTAACTTCGTATCCAAAGAACTAATAGGTAGTGAAGACTGCCTTTACCTTAACGTATTTACCCCAAAACTGCTCTCATCTGACTCGAAACTGTTACCAGTAATGTTGTTCATACATGGCGGAGGCTTTGTACAAGGAAATGGAATAATAAAAGACATGACTAACCCCGAATTCCTGGTTGAAAATGATGTAGTAGTCGTCACCATCAACTACAGATTGGGTGTGTTTGGTTTCCTGTCTCTGGACATACCTGAAGTACCAGGTAACATGGGCTTAAAAGATCAGGTGAAAGCATTAGAATGGGTTCAGAAGAACATTGAGAAATTCGGCGGAGATAAAGACAATGTTACTATCTTTGGAATAAGTGCAGGATCAGCTTCGGTAGAATACCTTATGTTATCTCCCACGGCTCGAGGATTATTTCACAAAGCAATCCTTCAGTCCGGTTCCACAATTAATGATTGGGCCATAACCAATAAGCACTATAAGCTTTCTTCAAAATTGGCTGACAAATTGGGATATAAAGGTAACAAAGAGGATAAACATGCACTCTATGAATTTCTGTCCGCTGTCCCTGCGGAGAGTCTCACAGCAGCGTCTGCTTTTGTCATGGGAACCATTCCAGCAAAAGGCCTCGTTTTCGGTTTTGTACCCACTGTTGAAAAGATTGAAGAAGGTGCTTTTCTGACAACCGAACCCTACAAATTATTGAAAGAAGGAAAATTTGCTAAGGTGCCAGTTATCAGAGGATTTTGTAATGTAGAAGGAACTTTGCTCAGTTCGATGAAACCCGCAGTTGTGAAAGGACTTATAGCTAATAAAGAGTTCATTAGTTTTTGGCCGTATGAACTTGATACTACAGATAAAGAAAAATACAACACAAAGCTTCGTGATATTTATGCAAAAGAAGACCAAGAAGATGATACATGGGCTGTTGAATTTCTTGGAGATTTTCATTTCGTGTCAGGTGTTTGGTTATCATCCATATTTTTTGCCAGGCATGGTATTCCTGAATATGTGTATAAGTTCTCATATGACGGAAAGTTGAATGCTATGAAAAATATGTTTTACATTAAAAAGAAAGGAGCATGTCACGGCGATGACAATGGCTATTTATTCAATATGAATTATGAAAACAAACAAACTCCTGGAGACGATGATATTCTATTTAGAACCAAATTTACTAAAATGTGGACCAACTTCGCAAAGTCAGGGTAAGACTGAGTTTTCAGTTTTTTTTATATTTCTTTTAGTTAACAGGTTACATCAAACACTTTACGATTTTGGACAGTGGACATAATTATATCCTCCCCCTCCCCTATAGATCTCCAATAATGCCGGTTGGTAGCGGCTGGGATCCAGCGCAATCCTGCGATCTTAACGTCATCCGTTAACCTTGTGGGTGGACGTCCTACGCTGCATTTGTCACGTAAGGTACGTGATCTCCATTCCAGAACTTTTCGGCACTATCGGTCATCAGTCCTCTGTGCTATGTGCCCTGCATACTGCCACAATAGATACCCTATAAGTCTGTCTACAGATTAATTATATGCATAAAACTGTTTGTTTCAGAAATCCCACTCCCAATGGTAGCGAAGATGTTGGCTTCGAGTGGCCGAAATTTTCAGAAACTGCTAAAGCTTACGTTAATCTCAATAGAGAAATATCCGTCACATCCGACTATGAGCCAACTAAAATGGATATATTTCAAGAAATCTATGCCAAATATGAGAAGTGATTCAAATCAAGTTTCATATAAAAAATACCTATTAACTGTAGATAACATTAAAAAAAAGTCTTGTAACTAATAAAGTTTTTTTTTTGTACTACAATATACCTTAACTCAAGTAGGTACAGTTAGCAGTTAAGTAGTAGTCCTTTACTTGCTATGTTACGACTTTAGCTACTCACATCACATAGGTATATTAATATATTATGTAATTATATTATACTAGCGGACCCGGCGAACTTCGTTTCGCTTTCCGTAAGAACCTTGTACAGAGTATTAGAAAACTACAAAAAAATAAGCCAAATCGGTCAAGCCGTTTTCATGTTATGTCGTGACAACGGAAAACGGGTTTCATTTTTATATACATATATAGATTAGCATCATTTTAGGGGCTTATTCTGTACATCAAAATGGACAACTTTTGGACTACGACTTTTGTTTTTTTTGACAAAAGTCGTAGAACAAAAGTTGTTAGTTTTGATGCACAGAATAAGCCCCTAAAATGATGCTAATTGATTAGATATAACCCTGTATTTATATAAAGGAAGAAGAACTTTCAAATACGACACATAGTACCTACAATTATTTAATGCATACTAGCTGCACCCCGCGGTTTCACCCGCGCAGCTCACGATTGTATTGGGTACAATACTGAGTAAAATATCTTAGAGGTTATTTAACAATTAGGTAGGTATATCTGAAAAGCTGTGGTGTTCTAGTGATAATGACACCCGCTATACAATCGTGAGGTCATGGTTTCAAATCCCGGTGCCGTACCAATGAATTCCTTGGAATTTATGTACGGAATTTCACACCACGGGCTTTTCGGTGAAGGAAAACATCGTGAGGCAACCTGCATACGTCTGTAGAAGAAATTCGATGGCGTATGTGAATCCACCAACCCGCACTGGGCCAGCGTGGTGGATATGGCCCAATCACCCTTCATGGGTAGGCTTACGTCCTGCAGTGGACCATTAAAAAGGCTGGTACAGTATGTGTATCCACCAACCCGCACTGGGCCAGCGTGGTGGATATGGCACAATCCCCCTTCGCGGGTAGGCGTACGTCTTGCAGTGGACTATTAAAAGGCTGTACTGTATCAGCCAGAATAGTTATATCTCACACTGATAAAGCGCATCATATTATTGTTTAGTATAGGTACCCTTCGTGGGTAGGCATACGTCATGCAGTGGGCTATTAAAAAAAAGACTGGTACCATGGTACAGTAGGTAACTATAATTAAATATCAATTTTTCTCATGTTACTATGAAACTATTTTCATCTGCAACCACGAAATGTGGACAGACAATTAAGCAGCTTGAAGGTTGCACAGCAGCATTTTTGGTGCTCCTTAAGGACCAACTCATGTAGCAAGCTTGGGGAAGCGAGACTATGTTAAAGCTCTACAGGGCGACGTAGACTCGAAATACCCACAAATTAGGGCGTACGGCTGATAGGACTCAATATGGCCTCCATTACATACATAATTTATTTTTCACCAAAAATGGCACACCCGATTTCAATTATAGGTACAAAATTCAAATAGTTCTCTCGAATCGATGTGTACCATTTTTTGATAATGATGATCTTTCAAAAACGACTGATGAACTAAATAGAACCACAAACCACAACATTATTTAGGTATGTAATTCGTTTATTCTTAATTTCTAAAAAACTGCTCGTCAAATGAAACTTCCTCTGAAGTACTTATGATGTGTACCTATGATGATGTAGCAAACAAAAAAAAATCAACAAAATCGGTTCGTAACTGTCCAAATAATCGCGTAACTTAGATACACAAAAAACATACCGCTAAATTCAAAGTCAAAGTCAAAGAACATTTATTACATTATACATATACAAATTGTGATGAAATTAGCACCATAGATTAGACACAAGTTGAAATTATCAAACCATACCCACAAAGGAATTATCACTATAGGATTTATTACGTATAATATATTGTGTGCATACACATCATCAGGAAATAACAATATTATAAGTCATGCCTATAATGCATTTTAATTGCATATAGGTGGCACATAATTATAATACCTAATTTTGTTATCTGTTATGACTTTATCATAGCAATCATTATCTCACGTAAAAGGATTTATATGATACGATACCCAGACTTACTATTGATTGAATTTTAGTAATACACTTTAGTTGATTAGATTTTACCGTTAAGTAGTGTATTTAGTTCTCAATAGTTGGCGAAATTGACTTTGAAAAATGGCCAGTGTTACAATAGCACAAGGAATACTAAAGGGTGGTGAAGCAATTTCGGAAAATGGACAAAAATTCTACGAGTTTCTAGGGATACCATATGCAAAACCACCGATCGGCGATTTAAGATTTAAGGTAAGAATCTTAATTAACAATATGTACTGTGAAGACGATTATTATTATATACTACGGGACTAATCGCGCACTAAAATTACTTATTTATCTCGTAATTTTAGTGCGCGATTAGTCCCTTAGTATATAATAATGTGTTCAAATCGCGAAAGTTTAAAAATAAAACATGTGAAGACGATTCTAGATAGATGTTTATTTTTTAAGAAGGATTTATTTAACTTGCTTGCTTGATGTACCTAGTATGTAAGTTCGGGTGGAATCTTGCAAGTTAAAGACCAACCTCCCGGTTTTAGATTGATCTGAAATCGGAAGGTGGTCATAGGATCTCCTGTACTAAACAAGAAAGACCCGTAGTATTTGGGCTGGTTTTACCTGTCTTGGCTAGCATTCCGCTGTTACATGATATTTCGAGACGATATAAACCATACCTAGTTAGAAATCTTTTGATTTTCACTGGAATTTAAGTCCTTACCTACTTATAATCACCATAATATTTCCAGAGTCCTCAACCACCAGAAGCATGGGAAGGTGAGAGAGATGCAACCAAAAGTGCTACGGATAATACATCCAGTCAAAAGGATTTCGTGATTGGAGAAGTAACAGGCAGCGAAGATTGCCTTTACCTTAATGTATATACTCCAAAATTACCAACTTCTGGATCGAAACTATTGCCCGTTATGTTTTACATTCACGGCGGAGGATTTATATACGGAAATGGAATTATAAAAGAAGAAGCTAGCCCCGAGTTCCTTGTTGAGAATGGCGTCGTTGTTGTCACTATTAACTACAGGCTAGGAGTGTTCGGTTTTCTATCGCTCGATATACCCGAAGCGTCGGGTAACATGGGATTAAAGGACCAAGTGAAAGCTCTTCAATGGGTTCAGAAAAATATTGACAAGTTTGGTGGTGACAAAGATAACGTTACTATTTTTGGCGTTAGTGCTGGATCGGCATCTGTAGAGTATCAAATTTTATCTCCTATGGCTCAAGGACTTTTCCACAAAGCGATTCTTCAGTCTGGTTCTACCTTAAACGATTGGGCAATTGCTTTTGAGTATGAACAACTAGCTCTAAATCTAGCTGATAAGCTCGGATATGCAGGAGACAAAAACGATAAGCGTGCACTCTACGAGTTCTTTCTAAAAGTACCTGCTGCCCAAATGTCTGACCACGGTTTCTCTGTAACGGAAAATTTTACGGCCAAATCTATATTCTTTGGATTTGTTCCGATTGTAGAAAAAGTAAAAGAAGGAGCTTTCTTAACAGAACATCCTTACAAGCTATTGAAAGAAGGAAAATTTGCAAAAGTACCTGTTATTAGAGGATTTTGTCAAGTAGAAGGATTATTAATGAACATGATGAAACCCTTCGCAGTGAACGAGCTTATCGGTCACAAAAGCTTTATCAAATTTTGGTCTTACCAGCTGCACGACGACGATAAAGAAAAGTATGATAAAAAATTCCGTGCAGCATATCTGGAAGCAGCAAAACCGGATGATGAGAACGATACATTTGCAATGGACTTCTTTGGAGATTTGCATTTTTCAGCCGGTGTATGGTTGGCATCAATCTTTTCCGCAAAACATGCAGTTCCACAATACGTGTACATGTTTACTTACGATGGAAAGTTGAATGCTTTTAAGAATATATTTGGTTTAATGAAAAAAGGAACAGCCCATGGAGATGATTTAGGCTTCATTTTCAAATCAAACCTTATAACTGCGCATCCCGACGACGCTGACATTTCTTTTAGAGCTAAAATTATTAAAATGTGGACTAACTTTGCCAAGACCAGGTAAGATGCATTATTGCTATAGATAACACCATAATTGATAAATAATAATAGCATAAAATGAAAAGTTACTAAAAAATAATAAAAAGAATAGTAATTAGTAGGTACTCGTTTTAGCAAGCAAACAAGTTATTTTTGCTTTCTATCTTAATCTGTGTTTTTGTAATATCCATAAAAACTAATTTATTTTTTTTATTTCAGCAATCCTACTCCTAGTGGTACATCATCAACAGAATGGCCAAAATTTACGGAACAGAATAAAGCCTACGCGATCCTTGATAAAGAAATTACTATTAAAAATAACTATGTGCCAGACAGAATCGCCATATTCGAAGAAATTTACAGGAAATATGAAAAATAAACGAATATATCTACATATAATTACTAAATATCTGCATAACTAAACATTTTAATGCTTTTAAAGTAATCCATTTATTATTGTTGCCCGCTGTTTAATTTTAAAGAAGAATCAGTCCGATCCAGGTTTCACTTTTTACCAAATTTCTTTTCATAAAACTCTTCATACAATTTAGCTCTTTCTGGAAAAATTTCATTCCTCATATAAGGAGTATCTTTAATTACAAAGCAAGATACACCAGATTCAGAAATAGGTTCCCATCTTGTTCCAACCATCAAGACGTCGTTTTTTGGATTTGGGTCCCTGAAAACAAAATAGTTTTATTAACATTGCATTTTTTAATGAAAATACGATCAAAAATAATTATCAGTATAATATTTTTATACCCATTCTTTGCAAAATCGGTCCATAGATTGACAATGATACATTGAACAAATTGATCGCTGTCCGACAGTTCGTCTGTCAACGCACAATTTTTCAGTAAATATCCCCCTTCATCACCGTGGCACGCACCATCACGGACCGTGCCTTCCACTTTTTTTACAAAATTCAAACCACCATCATGAGCAAATTCGTAAAAATATACTGGTGAGTTATGTTTAGAAATAAGCTTTGCCGCTGTGTATACTCCTCCAAAAAAGTCAGCATCACCAAAGAAATCAATTGCAAAAGCATCAGCATCAGAAAAAGAGTTCTTCCTTTCCAAGTAAATCTGTTTCAATCTAGCTTCTACTTCGGTTTTTTCCACATCATCCAATTCAAATGGGAAATAGTCTGTGAATTTCTTCTCTTTTATAAACTTTTCCAGCACTGGTGCACAATGTGATACCATTAAAAGGCCTTCTCGTGTACAAACGCCGGTCATGTACGGAACTTTGGTGAACTCTCCTTTTTTAAGCAAATCATATGTAGATTCACATAGAAAA
Source organism: Hypomecis punctinalis (assembly GCA_949316475.1). Classification (NCBI taxonomy): domain Eukaryota; kingdom Metazoa; phylum Arthropoda; class Insecta; order Lepidoptera; family Geometridae; genus Hypomecis; species Hypomecis punctinalis. The sequence continues at coordinate 9,287,389 of OX438810.1, read as the reverse complement.
GGTACCCATTCATCTGTTGATTTTTCAATGGTGGGGACGAAACCAAAATGGATTCCTCCTTTAAACTCATTAGCTTTAATTGCACTCATTGAAGAGGTTATTAGCTCTTTTATGGGCATATCTTTTAAATAGTTCAGAAGGTCTTCATCACTTGTTACTGATTTTCCATTTATGGAGGGGATTTTGGAAGCCAGATCTTTGACATTTCTATTTTGTGCCCAATGTATTAAAGAAGTTCCAGATTGTGCAATAGCTTTATGAAACAACCCCTTAGACATAGGGGATAAAATTTGATATTCAACAGATGCACCTCCGGCACTGATTCCGAAAATGGTCACATTATTGGCATCACCGCCAAAGTTAACGATATTTTTCTGGACCCATTTTAGAGCTTCAACTTGATCCCTCAATCCCATATTTCCGGGAGCTTCTTTGCGATCCAGTGACAGAAAACCTAATATCCCAAGTCTGTAATTAGGTATTACTAACACCACATCTTTTTTAACTATATATTCAGGCCCATGATTGGTGCTAACAGTTCCATCGCCGAAAACAAATCCACCCCCATGAAAGTAAACCATAACAGGTAAAGAGAGAGGGCTCTTTCCTGGTAGTTTTGGAGTGTAGACATTGAGGTAAAGGCAGTCCTCATCTCCCACTACTGTACCGGATTTTTTGTCGAATTGAGCGCAGAAGTTGCAATCTTTTGTGCCGTCTCTCACGCCCTTCCATGGCTCTGGTGGTTGCGGCACCTAAAACAATAATAAGTTGGTAAATCAATAAAATGATGTAGGTAAATATACCACATCTGATAATATTCTGTCTTTAATGGTTATGTTTATGGTAAGTATGTTTGTTATATTATAGATATGATTACAAGTTATATGAAAACATGTATTGTATATCAACACTACATTTTAGTGTTGATAAAAAACCTATAAATAATATATATATGTTATGTCACCATAGTTTTACAAGAAAGTTCGATGCATAACCGATAAATCCGGAAGCTGCTTTTTTCTATATAAATAAATTACTCAGTCAATGATTTGTCCTCAGTACTGACTGAATTGGTACAAGGGCACACAACACGGCCAGTTGATACAACAGTACATTCACTTTTTTTTAAGACTTGCCAAGACTGCCTTTTTGCTCACCCGTATCTACCACAGTAATAATCATTACCGTACCCGTATGGATAAATAATAGCCATAAGATTACAAAAAATAATATTTAAATAAAAAAATTAAAAATATACCTAATTACAGAAATATTATGTTTATACATCATAAATTGTCTAAAAATCGTTAAAAATCCAATTGACTGGAAGGTAATCTTTTTCAGATAAATATTGACATATTTTAAACACATATGTACCTATGTATAGTCCTTTAAAATATATATGTATAATCCTTTAAAATATATAGTTTTATTCAATCTACTAAATTCCGAATTCAGTAATAACAAATCTCTTACATTCTTTTTATATATTAAAGAATTTATTTTGTCATAACTTAAATAACATATAAATATAAACTTAAATAACCTATCTAAACTAAAATACCCTATTTAAAGTAAACTAGTATCTCTAACTTAGGTATGTACATTACTCAAACTACTTATAAATGTAACAAAACGAGTACCATCAAATTAAAAATAAATACGTTAAAAAATGTAGAGTAGATCGTTGCTACAAAACAAATATTGTGTTTGATATTAATTTAATCTAAATAAGAGTAACTTTTCTACTATAGGTAAATAAATGATAACACTATTGCTTATGTATGCTATAAATAATAATAACACTGGTTGAAATACTAGATAAGCATACCTAAGTTTATGTGGGGGCGCATTTATATTATAGGTACTAGGCAAACATGATTGTCATACAAAAACAATGCTACTCACGGCAAATCTAAGTTCATCAACCGGTGGCTTCGCAAATGGGTCAGGCCGTAGATTTTGCCACTTTTTAGGTCCCCTAACTCTCCGCCTCATTTTTCTTGTAGTAAATTACTTTTAATTTAATTCTAAATGTCATCATCGTGTGTCGTAAGGATCGGTTAATAGGGGCCAGTAAAAATAATGGAATAAATTTATAAATTGTGAAAGTTATAGGATGTTTATCTGCGAAAAATGACTAAATTTTCATAAAAAACGCAAATCCGCTTCGGCGGGAGTGAACTTTGCACATCGATAAAATAAAAACTAAAACACTTTTTAATAATCCGTTTGATTTGACGTTATAAAATTATAGTCAATTATCCACGGTTTTAATATCTTTACGTGTTGTTTAAGAAAAAATCATAATAAAAAGCAGATTTATTAAAAACTTTCGAAAACTGATTATTTACGATATTTTTATTTCGCAACCATTATCTTCTCTTTTTATTATTCTAGAAGCACAGTGAGATTTAAATTAAGTCGCGACAACAACTAAGTAATGTACTCTTTAATCAATAAGCTCGTGGTGGCCACAGTTTTGTCAGTTCGCTGTCATAACCCGTGCGAAGTAGAAAGTGTCACGTGTTTTACGAAGTGAATTTTTTGAGATTAAATGAAAAGTTTTTATTTGGCATCTATCATTGTTTTTGTGCACGATTAAGTAAGTTGTACGTGATCTTCCAACGTTAAGGTGGCATGATAATATGTCTTATTTATTGAGTTATGATCGATTTTCGCTATCACCTTCGCTATGAAAACAGGTCGTTCGCTATTTCTTCGCTATCAACTATTCTTCACCACAAATAATACTGAGTACACACTAGGTGCAGTTATTTTTTGCTGTTGACATGTTTTGCAAAACTTGAATGAGATCAAAAGTCTGTACTGAAAAAAAAAACAAAATAGGTAGGTATAATGTTCGTTTTTGTAACTTTCAATAAATAGTACCTACGTGTAACATTAATTTAAATTACCATATATCTTCGAGAGACTAATAATTATAATATTAACTCACTAGTAGTCGTCCAAACAGTAGATTTCGAAAGAATAAAGGACATCATTCATTATGAGCTAAACCTGAAAGTGCCGGTCAAAGTAATTAATTATGAAATATTATTAGAAGATAATATTCTGAGCATTTCAAACTATGCAACTAACCCTATAGGATCACTTAGTGAGTAGTCACGGGACACGAACCTCAGAGGTAATCATTTGCAAATAATATCATATGTGTATCACCATCCTAACAATTGTTCATCATTATCGTTCGCCATTGTTCGCGACAGGATAGCGAAGAATTATGCGCAATGTTTTCGCTATTTGTGGCAAAATCTACGGCCTGACCCATATATAATAATAATAATATAAACTTTATTTCAGATAACACAGAACCATAATTAGTACAATGTTACATAGCCATAAAACTTAAAACTAAGATACATTATACAAAATTTTAGCACTTAAATGAAACAAAATAAGTAATAAAAAACAAAATAACCTACCTATTAGGTAGGTAGGTACTCGTATTATTCTGAAGCCTAGATATCTTCAGGCTACAATGAACAAGGTAGGTTTTATTATTATGCCATAGTTTGGTTACCAAGCAGAGACCTATGTATTTATAAAAATATTCTAACCAACATTTGATCAGTTTTTGTTGTAGGTACCAACCCAACCATCATCTAACCTACCTTATAATTATTTGATCAGTAAAATAGCTATACCAGTACCTACTATCTATAAACCCATAGATGAATAAATAAACATTATGAAAATCAAACATTGATCATGCCAAGCATGTCGATAAATCAAATTTCCTGTTTTGCCGCTTAATTTTAGGCGCCACAGGCAATAACAATTAATACGTCAATTCTCCAATTAGTATGGCCGCTCAAGTATCGATAAAATGGTGATAAAAATTCAAGAGACGCCCTGCCCAGTGAGGTCCGATGGCATTCAGGCAAAGCACATGCTTTCAAGTGACCGCACCTACAATGTATTATATTTTTTGTAGAATTTTAACAATGGAGCCCAAGGATAGTGCCCTGAGTGACTCCGTAGCAATTTGCTATGAAGGTTTCTACAAGATACTTGAAGGGTTTCTGTCAATTTATTGGTGCTGCTTCAATACCTACTAATAGTAAACCAAAGTAAAAATAGCTATATGACTTAAATTACATTTTCGCATTTTTTAAAGATTGGAAAAAATAAACTCACAAATTTGTTCAGAAATTATGAAAATATTGCGTAAAATGCAGTCTAATTGAGAATTTAAACATTTTTTAAATCCATTAAAGTAGTAAAAATCTATAAATACATGTACCAAGCATCTATCCGAGAGGTTTATTTATATATATTTATTATTTTTTAATAATTATGATAAGTAAAATATACCTACCTACTATGTACCTACAAAAACACGTGAAGTGAATAACTGAAACTGGTACTTCGAGCTCTTTTGTAGATTTGGGATAGATAGGTATTTCTTCTCCAATAAAATTAATTCATTTTTCTCTGAATATTTCTCCATACATTCTAAAAATCTGATTTTCTCTTGCATACTTTTCACCTACAAAGTAAGCCTACAAGCTAGTCTCAAACTGACCACGTAAAATGATGCAATCCCACTAAGTTCGGAATTCCATGATGATCGGCATCACGAATCAAGCCGGCTGGTGTGTAGGCGTGATTGTGCTGTACGCAGGTGTGCCGCAGACTCGGCGGCGCCGCGCGCATTCCACGGCCGGTCGGCGCCGCGGAGGTACTCGCGTCTACTTGAGGACAACACTCTCAGGAAATGGTGGGCTAAGCCAATGGGCTAGCTAGTTTATTAAATCAACACACGTAGGTAGTGAAGATAATCTACCTGTATAGACTCATTATCGGTCGTAGAAACAGAGAACTCAATTTTTACTCCTATAACAGAACATGCCTACTGATAAATTAGGTATTCACTAATTATATAATAGTGAGTACCTAATTTATCTATGGCATGTTGTATAAACAAAGAGTTCAAGGAGCAAAGGCTTTCAGTCACAGAGCTAGTATCTTTGTGCTTTCAGTTGCTTTCAATCTGGTAGTTACCAGAACAGAACATTGACCGAAATTAAAACTCTTAACGACATCTATCAGTTTTACTGAGCATTATGCAATTAATTAGTGTTACTTGAAAATTACATGAATATTATTTTAGTGTTAGTTATATTAAACAAAAATTATTGTGATAAACATCCTAAAGAGCTATTCTAAAATAATTCATTTTTATTTGTACGTAAATGTAATATTATTTTGTTAATTTAGTTTGGATTACAGATAGACATCTTTGGAGTGTTACAAACAAAAGTTGCAGCGACATCTATGAGAGAGTAGCAAAATTAGTATAAAACTAGTTTGTTAAATTGTCTACTTGACTATAGATGTCTCTGTAAGAAGAGAAAAAATGTTAGTGTGGTTATTATTTTGTGTTAATTAGATTTTTACTTCTTTACTTAAATATTTTACAAATTATCATAAAATAAGCAATTACTTAGTCGACATTCCTTCGACAAATGAAATAAAAAGTAAAACTTGGATTCCAATTATGAATCATGCAACACTGGAAACACATGGTTTAAATTTTTGACAGCTGTCAGAATTTCGTAGGCCGGTCTTCGCTCGAGTTCTTGCTTGGCTCGAATTTTCTAGATTTCTGAATTCTTCAGCTTCAGTGCTAGAAGACTTATCTTTATTTCAAAACTTATAATTCTGTTATAATGGCTGCTGCAGTGAAACGTTTGATTCCCTTGCTGGACCGCGTCCTCATTAAAAGGGCGGAAGCAGTTACCAAGACTGCGGGAGGCATCGTGATTCCAGAGAAAGCCCAAGGCAAAGTCCTGCACGGTGAAGTGATCGCTGTTGGAACCGGCACCAGAAAGGAAAACGGCGAATTCATTCCAGTCCTAGTCAAGGTCGGTGACAAAGTCCTACTTCCCGAATACGGTGGCACCAAAGTTTCCCTGGAAAACGATGAAAAGGAGTACCATCTCTTCAGAGAATCTGACATTTTGGCGAAAATTGAAAATTGAATTTAGTTCATAGCTTTAAATATTTTGTGCGGCTCTGATTCTGTTAGTTATAATTTTTAGAGGACCTAGTGAATGAACATGTTGTGATTGTGTAATATGTTGGGTGAGGTACATATTGTTATCTCCATTGCATTTCTAATTATAATGTTGTTATATTACTAGTTTTGTTTGTTTTTATCCCATACACTAAAAATGAAAAGGTACATCTTTCTCACTATAATAATCATGTTGCATCATTTGGTCCAATAGATAACCTATAAAACAGTTAAATGCTGAAAAGATGAGTGAAATATCTTGCATTTCATGTTTCTAAGCTTATTATATTAGTGATTTCTAGTGAAAAGTAAGGTATTTGGTATACTTTGAATACCTATCTTAAGGCACCAAAGGCATGGCAAAGTTTAATCACCTTTGAACACTATCATAAAATCTGATAAGCGAAACTGTCCACACTTTTACCTACTACTATCTATTCTGTGCTATATTAGAATCTAGTCGACTCCAATAGCAGTCAAGCATTAACTAGGCAAATTATAGATGGTCTTATCTAGTATGAATAATTGCTAATCAATATTGTGATTTGTGACCCTTTGCCCCGTTTAAGCCAACATTATCTAGCTTTATCACCAGTAATGTTCCTTTTTTTGCAAGACAGAAATCAATTGTAAAATGAAATATTTTTAAAACCCCTGACCATAAAATATTTGATATCATAGAGTGAATCAAGCTTCTTGGTGGCTGTGAACTGAGGCAAGTGACTGCAGTAGCAATATATTCATATGTTAGCGGCTCAAGAGGGGATGTGGGCAGTTTGTAGCTACTTTATTTTAATAATTATTTTTTGCAAAAAATAGCATGACCGACTTCAACCGTGTACAGAATATTTTACACGGAATTGATCTACACATTTGTTCACATTATTATTGATTGATTGAAATTTAAATGGGACATCTTAAATGGGACATGGATTTCGAAATATACTGTTTGTAATAAAAAAAATATTATAGAAATCAGACCACTTCGTTAAAAGTTATGTGTGATATAAATATGCATCGATATGAGTAGGTACCTCATCTGTTTTGTTGGTCAAAAATACATTAAGCCCGATTACAGAGTTGCCAGCGTAACTAAATTAGCTAAATAGCATAGTTCTGTTTCTTCTTTACTTTATGTATTCGATAGAGAGAACGCTTTTTACACTGCTATTTAATTTACGCTGGCGCCTCTGTAATCGGGCTTATTATCTTCATAATATTTTATCAAAGCTAGTCAAGTCTTTGAGTTAGAACACAAACACAAACAAGTTTTTGTTTTATTATAGTACCCAAATAGACACTTTTTAATGTCAGTTAAAGGTAGAAATACATAGATAAAAAGACTGCTTTCAAACCTAACAGTATATTTATCTGTTTATTCATTGGAGAATGAGGCTTCACACTAACAAACATACCAGTTTATACTTAGATTTGAGTTTATAACACCCAACTTTTTAGGTTGGAATTTAGAGCTGAGAGTTTTTTCTAGATATTCTACATTATCATAGGTTTCAAAAATATGTAAATAGGACAAGGACAATATTCAAGTATGTAGTGTAAATTCTTTTATAACATCATTATTTAACCTTTTGACCACCAGAGTCACCTTGACAAGTGCTAGCGAGCCCTGTAAGCCAACAATGTCTATAGTTGACTAAACAATGCACTATACAAAGTATTAATTGAAAATGTTAAAAAATATTTACTGGTATTTTTATTTGCCCTAAAATAGAAAATCCCAGCAACATGTGAGTGTACGAAACTAGCCGTTGAAAACCATGGGTCCCGAGAAATCTTTTATAGCGTTTGCTTGGCTTACAGGGCACGGAAATGCAATTTTGTCCTGGTGGTCAAAAGGTTAATTGAACATAGTTTTATTCTGTTTTACCTAAAGCATATACTTTGACAATATAATGGAGAAAATTACTTGTTAAAAAGTTTACACTGTAGGTATTTTATGCCAGGTTAGGTAGATACAGAAAAAAAACAGATTTTATGTAAGAATTTTATTTAAAATTACACATTTGTACATGATAATATTCACAACTTCAGGCAAATTATTATATATATTATACCTATTGTAATACACAACAAAATCACAGCTATAATACAGTTGGCCAATATCCTTGGAACATTGGTAGCACAGATCTTGAAATGGTAATTACATAAAAAAATATTATGCAATGGACACCAAGTTATCTTTGAATAAAGACAAAAATATGGCTAAGTAAAGGAATGTAAGTACATAATACTGTTGACTAACATATTCTCAAGAACCACATAACACTATCTTTAACATTTGAAAAGCATATACATTTACTTCATTTTTGATTTCATATCAGGCAATGAACCGGTTAGGGTTTACTCTAAATAACCCCCACTAAAACGGCCACCACAGGGAGGCGTTAGGCCAAGTATTATTTTAGTCCTGCCAGTGGCGGTCATTGAGCCATTAAAAAATATTGGTGTCAACATCCCCCACTAAAATGTTATTTGGAACAACAAACAAAATTTTAGTGGGGGGCATTGGGACCAATACCTATTAATCGCCTAACAACTGGCAGTGGCCCTTAAATAATATTTTATCCTAACATCCATCTTGTGTGGTGGCCATTTTAGTGGGGGTTGTTGTGAGTAAACCTGGGTTAACAACATATAAATCTACCAAATGTATTATCCACTGTGCAAGGCAAAATGAATAATACAATGTCAAATGAGACTGCATTGGCTAAATTTTTAAGGTCATAATGTAAAATATGCAAAAATAATTTCAATGCAATTTAATGCACCTGTTCAGCATATTTTATACTATTTACCTACAAACATGTAGTATGTTAAGCTATACATAAATACATAAGAAAGGTAAGGGTGTAAAAGTTTGTAAAATCTCTTTTTTCATGACACGTTTAAAGAAACAAAATACCATGTATAGGCCAAATCAAATGTCTTGGCAGCTGCGATGATAGCTACAAGCTGTGGATAACCCCGATCCTGACAAGCTAACTTAACATCTACACAATAATTGGGTTATCTGCAAGCTGAAGCTAACATCACAGCTGCCAAGTTGTTTGATTTAGCCTATACTGCTCTCAACTTCAATTGATAATACATTTGAAATTAAATTAGTATGATGATAACACAAGGACATGTATAGTGAATATTCAATTGACTTAGCTACATATGGTCATGATCATGACTATAGTTGAGTATGTAAAATAAGCATTACAATACAAAAGGTACATTATGATGGCATATCTATGCATAGTTAAATGCTTTGTTATTGTAAAGATATGGCAGTGCGTCGCACAGCAGCTGATAATGCTGGGTTTGGGTCGGGAGGCTCTGTTAATAACTGGACAGAAGTCCAGCAACCATCCTCGTTTGACTGCCGCAGTGCCTCCATTGCGGCCTGCACTCTCTGCCCATCCTCAAAGGTAGCGGCAGCTTTCACTGGTTCTTTAACCCAATCCATTTGCTCCTTCACAGGCAAAAATGCTTCTTTTAAAGCGCTAATCATTTTACAAAGTCCTTTTATGTACGGTTTAGGAACCACGCTCGAAGCACAGCTCAAGTCTTCCACATCAACATAAATTACATCTTCTTTATCATGTCTTTTCCCATCCTCTTCTGCTTTTACGGAATTGGATCTATGCAGTCTTCCATGTAAATCGCCTCCTCTTACTACTAAGTATCCTTTCTTGCTACAAACATATATCTCTTGATTGAAACATGGTCCTGGTAGTTGATTGTTTAATGTCGCTGTTACTAACAGACCTTTATCCATCTGTAATTGGAATGTGCAAAAGTCAGGAGCTGTGATTTTTCTAATACCATTCACTTTGGTGGTTTCCTCAACAAATGTTCTCAAGACTCCATGAACTTTTACAACTTTTTGTCCTGTAAGAAATGTTACTAAGTCTATGACGTGACTGCCAACTAATGTCAGAGTGCCTCCTCCCATGGTATCATCACATAACCAGTTATAAGTGTCTCCATATAGTGGTCCCATTTGAACTCGAACATCAACGAGTGTCAAATCATCTGGGTTGCCTAGATAACCTTCATGGATGGATTTTTTCATGTGGCAAAATGCTGGCAAGAACCTGAGGGAATGGTTTATTATAGAAATTAGTGTGGGGTAATACTGAGCAGCACGAACCATTTTCAATGCCTCTGCTTGACATAATCCTGCTGGCTTGTCACAGACTACATGCTTCCCAATTCCTAGAGCTTTCACTGATATCTGAGCGTGAAGATTTGGTGCACATACTATAAATACGAGGCTGACATTCTTCTTTAAGAGAACGTCGTCGATTTTGTTCGTAAAAAATGGTATTTTAAGTTCTTTAGCGGCGGTCTCTGCTTCCTGTAGCGTAACTCCCCATATAGCCTCCACTGGAAAGCCCTTCTCACGCAGGAAAGGCACCAATACCTTGGCTATAGCGCCTGTTCCAAAAACTCCGATGCCCGGCAACATTTTCCAACGATTCTCAAATGCGTAGCGAATCGAATATCGTGCTAACAATCACTGACACTTATATTATCTGAATCGACATTTCAATAACATTGGTTATGATCCCAAGTTTGAATTATAGAACTTGTAAGTATTTGATTAGAAATAATTATTTGAATCTATAATTTGATACGCTAAACAAAAAATAAAAGTTATCTTATGTCAGCCCGTGGCAGGGACGCAGGGTTGTCAGCCTTTAACCAACGCTTTACGCTCTAAATTCTTTAGAAATGATCCGAAAAAAACCGAAATAAGTAAATCAAGGTTTTCCATTTTGGCATTTAGCTTCATCAAATCAGTCTGTTATTTAAAAAAAAAACGCCCTAAACTAGTACATACAATATTATCCTACGGGTGCGTTCCAAAACGTTTAGCTGTTTGTCGGGTGAATTTTGCCGGATGAATTTTGGTTTCGGAACTAGGCTGTATAGGGTGAAAATCACACGGAGCGAATTATGTTTTGGAACGATCTTGGAAAAAAGAGTTATCTAAGTGTTACCATTTATGCAATTAATGTTTTTTTTGTTTCTTTACTGATACTTTTTCTACATTAGATTTTTTGTTTTTATTTATGTAGGTCGTCATTTCCTAAAATGGTATATTAATTCTCAGTAAAAATTCTTCTGTAAATAGGTACTTATCATGAAAATCATCCTTTTTCTAAGAAAATGTTACTTTTCGATCTGTCGTACGTTTAAATCGCACAAAAGCTCTGGTAGCACCGGCAATACCACTTATCACTTATCTTATACTTACCATCGATCGGCGCGCGAAATTCAATTTTTCTTAGGTTTTATGTCAAGATGTGTATGTGGAGATACATTACAGTCTCTTCACGGTTGTTTTGCCTTTGATATTTGTCACTGTCTCTGCCAAGTCATTACACACAATCACAGAGGTTAGAGAGAGACACAGTCATGGGTATCAGAGAAAGCTACTTCACGTAGCTGTGAACGGACTGTACTCATGTCAAAGAAGATATAATAATACTACGTATAGAACGGCCACTCGTTACCCCCCACCCGTTTGAGTCTTCCTCACTTCCACCCCGCGTCAGGACACGATTTACTACTCTGCGCGCGGGCTGCACTGGCCGCTGCAAATACCCGTGTAGCGTTCGTGCGTATGTGTAGTGTCTGTGAATAAATATAGTGTTGTGTGCGTAAGACAGCAGATTTTGTATGAAGAAACGCGGAGTGTCCGGGCTGTGCTCATGTATAGTCATTTTATGAAAATAAGTAGTTTTGACTTAGTACATACATACATAAAATCCGAAATAATTAACAGTCTTTATACTGTTTCAACCTGATAATTCTAGTTGAAGAGAATAGAGAATAAATCTAGTTGAAGAGAATTTGAATTTCGCGCGCCGATCGAGGATATACGCCCAAAAAATATATTTAATTAACAACAGCATTAACTTTTATATAATAACTAATTTCATCTTTATCTAAAATGCTTATTTATAATATTTTGCCATCGCAGAACACCTAGTTTAGTGTGAATTGGAGTGATAAAATTTTCAATTTATTTTTCCTCAACCGCTTGTTTTCATTATAACTTCTCTCGTTACGTCAATTTTGACAGCAGAGTGAAATTCAACTCTGATTTTACCAGGGTGAATTATTTCAACTGGCAGGTGGAATTTCACTCTGTCGGAGGCGTTCCAAAACACTAGAGTAAAATTCACCGTTGCGTTTTGGAACCAGCATCGAGCGAATTTCACCCTTCACCGAGTGAATATTGCCTGTTTTGGAACGCACCCTAATATTATAAACGCGAAAGTGTGTGAGGATGGATGTTTGTTACCCTTTCACTGAAAAACTACTGAACGGATTGAGATGAAACTTTGCAATAATAAAGCTTATATATCAGAATAACACATAGGCTATAAATTATAATGATATATTGCGTATGCGGGCGAAGCCGCGGGTAAAAACTAGTGCATTAATAAGATTCCATGAATACGGAAACCACAATAGTTTCTGTATTGCTCATACATTTTTGGTCAGCGCCCCTGATCGTAACGAGGAAAAGTAATAAAAAATTATGGAGCCACACGTGACCACACGTCAATGTCAAGTTGATTTAAGTCAAAATACGCATTTATTAATTTTAAAATTCTTTTGTTTCGTCGTTTAAAATCATTTATTGATAATGGATTAACCCATTTAAACACTTTCGGTTTCTTCTGGTAACATTAGCAATTTATTAAAAAATGACATTGACAGTTACAGCGTTTCAGATATTGACAGTGATCTACCAAAGATGAATGGTTTTTTACACGAACCTCTACTATTACGAGCACAGAGCTATTTCAACTAGAGAGATAGCGCTGTTGTCGCTTGAGGTAATTCTCAACCACAAAAATGTATGGAAAATCTGACTCAGCGCTGTCAAAACTGTCAAATATGTATTGGAATTTGACACTACTGAGTAAAAAACACGGCAACTAGCAACTGAATCGAGATACTTATTATGTCTCTTACAAACTCATGCCTTGCTCATGCCATTTTAAATCATTGCATCTCTTACTTTCGTTTCTCGATCGACCACGTTATCCCTCTGGTATCTCTGTGATTACGATGTATACAGATTGATGGTTTTTTTATCGTACTTGGCGTGACATGTTAAAGCTAGCTAGACCATAGCACGCGAAATTCGTTTTTTTTTTTGGATTTTTGCCTTTTACAGTTGAACTTAGGTAGGTACTCATTTCTAATTTTACGAAAACTCATTTAGCAGACATGAATAGCTAGTATTTACGAGTTACACAATTATTCTTACCTAAAAACCAAAAGTGGACGCCTGGACGGTATAAATAATGCACGAAAGTGCATGGACTGATTTTCACCTGACAGAATGAGCGTAGGATTGGTTTAGAGGACAGGCACAGATATTCCTATTATCTTTTGAGTAGGTTTGGAGCTCTATGAGTAGTTTAGGAATGTTTGAAATATTTATTTATTTATTTATTTATTTACAGAAATATGCCTTCCGTTCACAGAGTACTCGGACAGCGTGCGAAATTCAAACATTGTGATTGTCTCGTTTTTAGACTGTCGATGCCAATCTATGCTATTATTTTCTCTTTGAATCTATGGAGAAATTCATAGAATAAGAACAATCTTCTGAGAAGAAATGCGCAGATGCTACAGGCGAATGCAGATTATACATAGGTAATTATAGGTACTAACTACGACTACCTACATATAGTAGGCATGCGGATAAATTAGGTTTTTTTTAATATTCTGACGTAATCTTTGTTAACCGCTACTTTAAGAGACTCAAATCTCTTTTTTCAAATTGGAATACATTTACCGAAATAAAAAAAATCAAAATTCATAACAAACCTTTTGCCAGAAGTCTCTGTGGTCAAATGAGTAGGTAGGTAAGTAGGTATCATAGTATATCTACTATGGTAAGTACCTAAATGTAAAATAAGTACTACTTACCTAGTACCTACATAGACTAGGTAATAATTATTATGTCTAGGTACGCAACACCTACGTTTCAAGTCATTTAATTAGAAATATATTTTTCTTATGTAAAATTAAATACCCACGTCGTGTCCCAAATTCCTACCCACCTAAGTGCTTTATCAAAGTTTAGTAAGCTATTTGTACGTGTAAGAGGAACAAAGAATAATATTTGTTAAGAAAACAGTGGAACACGACCGTAAGTCACACTGGATGGCGCTTAAAACGAATCGGTTTTCGTCGACGCAGTTAAACTGGCTGTTTGATATCTGCCACCTGGAACCATAGGGCTGACACTACACGAATTAAAATAAATTATAGTTAATACTTATTAATATTGGTATAAACGGTTGGAAACGAGTTGAAGTTGTATGTATATTTATAATCAATTTATTGATAACAATTTACTGATGACCGAAGGGTCGAAAAGTTCTTGAGACCACGTTTAATAACCCGTTTTATTGGAGAACTATGGACTATGTTCAGCAGTGGACGTCATATTGCTAAAACGACGACGACGATCCTTATGGTATGTTACCAGTGCTAATTTAACTTAGATATATACTTAGGTTTGTTTGTCTATCTTTCGTTTCATGCTAGATCTGCGTATTTAGATAGGTATAGATCTACTAGCAGATATAGGTAGATCTAACAGGTACCTAGGTATAATCTATATACCTACCTACTTTTAAATCACTGAGTGGCTGATAATATTTTATCTAGCTATTTCATGATTATGTCCAAAGCTGGACAAATATAGATATGTCTGCTAAAATACGGCACTTGGTTACCCAGTGCCGGTTTTAGCACTACCAGCGCCCTGGGCGAGATTTCTGCGGCGCCCCTAATTGAAATTTAAATAATAATTAGTAAAACTGAGCAACTGGTTTGAGCAATCCTGCGGCGGTACTATAATAGTGTTACTAAGCGCAAGCTCACCGACCCCGAAATTTTTCGATTTTATCTTTCAATAGAGTTCTTATACTGTACCAGCCGTTTTATTAGTCCACTGCAGGACGTAGGCCTACTCACAAAGGGTTTTGGTCTATGTGGTCGTCCATGTCGAGATGATGATGATAGGATAACATCTCGCAAAGGAGTACTCCACCGGGCGAGGTGTTGTGCCCGGGGATAGCTATCCGACAGTGTAACATTTGGTCAATTTTGGTCTTAATATGGTTCGGCCGCCGCTGAGAATTTCGTTTGCGCGGCTTGTGATTGGCTGACGCTAGTTTCTCGAGGCGCGCGAGTGGTGGCGCCACATGTAGCGAAGTTAGTCGCTACATCACTCCCCCTTCCAGACGAGTAGTCGATTTGTACTGAGTGTGCTGCAGCTTTGAGTCTTGAAGCACGTGCCAGTGGTGCAGGCAGGTTGCTCGCGGTCTACAGTGAGTCGAGACCGGGCGGGATCCACGGTGAGTCGGGATTGAGCCATCCACAGTGAGTCGGGACCGAGCGTGTGCCTGGTTGCATCAGGATCCAGGTAGCGCGGTGAGTCGGCTGCGTTGGAGCTGATGATGAAGCTGGAGTGCTGGCTGGTGATGCGTCTGCTTGATGTAATTGCTGATGATGATGGAGAAGGAGGCGGTTGCGTCTGCCTGATGTTGCAGCCGATGATGGGTGTTCTTCGTCTTAGGGTCACCAATATGGACTTGGTGGTGTTGTGTTCATCACGTCGGGGTCACCACTTTGGTCTATGTGGTCGTCTATGTCGAGTTTTTTTTTTTTTTTTTTTTTATTTCGAATAGGATAGATGATGATGATAGGATAACATCTCGCAAAGGAGTGCTCCACCGGGCGAGGTGTTGTGCCCGGGGATAGCTATCCGACAGTGTAACATTTGGTCTTAATATGGTTCGGCCGCCGCTGAGAATTTCGTTTGCGCGATGCAGCTCTCGGCTTGTGATTGGCTGACGCTAGTTTCTCGAGGCGCGCGAGTGGTGGCGCCACATGTAGCGAAGTTAGTCGCTACAGGGTGATTGGGCTAAATCCACCACGATAGCCCAGTGCTGGTTGGTGGATTCACATATGGTATTGAATATCTTCTAAGGACGTATGCAAGTTGCCTCACGCACGATGTTTTCCTTCACCGAAAAGCCAGTGGTGTGAAGTTCCGTACATAAATTCCGAAGAACACATTGGTACGGACCGGGTCCTTATTTTAATTTAATGGATTATACTTTGATTCAATTTTTGCACACACCGTACGGTGTTCAAAAAAAAAGTTAAAATACATGTATAATAATTAATTACGGCTAAGCGCAAGTGTAGCGAGCATTTTGGTGGCGTTTCCTCAACAGTTTAAATTTCAGTGCAGAGGCAAGAAAGGAAATCACATCAGATTGATAGAACGCGAACGTAGCGAGAGATAATTTTTTCTGCTTTTTTGTTTAATGAAGGGCAAATTTTATTTTAATATACCTACCGTCCCATCTTGGATCCGCGTGAGCGCCTGCGACACGTGATATGCAGGCCAATCGCACTAAATAATTACAGCTCAACCACAATTGAACTTTATTCCAACTTCAACTTTTTGTCTATTTTCGTATCGCGCTAATGATTTCGACAAAAGTTGAAACGCAACTCAATCAGAGTTGGAACGTAACCGCTAACAAACGAACGGTTGGTGTATGAAGTTTAGCGCAATACCGAATTCTTTAAAGCTGAACCAAAACTTAACTACAATTGCAATCGAACTTTAACTGAATTACAGACGAAACGCAGCTGTTTAAAATTAACGCGATTGGCCTGAAGGAGCGACTGCAGCGCCCTTTAATGTCCCGCGCCCCTGGGCGGTCGCCCAACCGCGCCCTACCCTAACGCCGTAACTGTGGTTAGGTACCTACATATGTATCTGACAGCTTCACCCATTCTCATATACCTACAATACCTACTCTTCCGAGCGGGTTTTCCAAGGTCGTCGTTCAACAGTAACACTAGGTATTAAGTGCTGCAAATAAACAAATTGAAATTGAAACAGTAGATATCTACTTAGGTAGAATACTTAGCTGTAGTCGTCGTCAAAAACGAAGTCCGGAGACCCCTCCTCTCAATTCGTTCGCTCGGTCAACTAAAAGTACCCATTACAAGAAACTGAAATAAAATTATTAATACGAGTAGGTACTTTTCCGGTAAGTGACACCCCTAGCTGCATCCTATTTGCAGCAATCCGTCTTACACCTCCAGAGGAACTCGATCACCTCCTCAATTAGGGTTGAGAGATGAGCTCACTGCGATTTTACTGGATTTTTATCGTGATCTTTATTCACACTATTTCTTTGCGTAGTTCTACAAATATTTTACTCAACGAAGTAGTGGTAGGTACTTTTTACAAATAAAATATTTTTATTTTGTTATTATTCCTAATTACCTAATATATTCTTTAAATTTACCGACCCACTAGGTGTCCTAGAGTGCCTACGATATAATATTTCATTCTACATTCCATCATATCAAACAGCCTCATATATAGCCAAATCACGTAAATTACGAAATCTCTAGTACCCTTTAATTATAACCTTTAATTATTTATTTACCTAGGGAAGCAATTGAAGCCGGAACTACTAATAAACTAGGGAGAATAAATAATATATCTATGCATAGCAAAACAAAAAAATACTTAGGTTGTTACTTACACCAAGGTTGTTACTTACGTAGGTATTACCTACTAGCATTTAACTCTGTAATCGTAGAGTAACGATAGGTATTGTACCTACCAAAAAATTTAAAACAATATTTAATACTGACATTATTTAGGATCTCCACGCATTTGCTATCTAGTTGGAAAACAACGTGGCGAAAGTTTTTATGCTTGCCTTTACTGATTCCTTGAATTTTTTTCAGTGTGAAGGAGAGTGCGTAGCACGTGTAGAGCCGGTGCCTAAGTAAATTGGTATTATGTGTCCGGAAGAGCGACCCGGCACGGCTTTTT
This sequence comes from Hypomecis punctinalis, assembly GCA_949316475.1. Lineage (NCBI taxonomy): Eukaryota > Metazoa > Arthropoda > Insecta > Lepidoptera > Geometridae > Hypomecis > Hypomecis punctinalis. Next base: position 9,269,423 of record OX438810.1, on the reverse strand, counting down.
CAGTGTCCTGAGTAAATTCAGTCCTGAGTAATTCCAGTGCTCTAGGATAAATGGCTTTAATTGTTAGTGTACCGGCTTTTTTATAGTCCACTGCTGAACATAGGTCTACTAACGACACGAAAGGCAATGGACCTTATCGACCATACTGGCGACGCTGCGCTAGTGCGGTTTGATGTACCTATTCCCGCCCATATCTACGCTGTAAATATTTTTTTCTTGACGTCCAGTGTTTTTCTCAATTTATTATGTAAGCAAGACATAATAAGTTGATAAAAAAAAAACAAAAAGCCAGGGGAGTGTAAATCTGAAATGCATAAATTACAAATAACAAATTGGTATGAATTGCACCGGTTTAAGCCTATTCCTCAGGTTTGTAAGGCAAGCATTCTTCTAAGGAACCACGGCTTCACTAATCTATTTAGTAAATACCTTACAAAAAATATTTAAAAGAGAGTAGACAAAATAGATCCGATCTAAAACTGACAAAAAAGTAACAATGCCTGAGTGACTAAGGCTTGCGTGCCTTCTAGTTTACATATCTTGAGCTTCTTGAAAAGCTTCAGATATTTCCATACATTTTCCAGAGCGGAAACACACCACCTCAATCCTATCTCCTTAAGTCCTAACCCTTGTTTACTCAATGCAACAAAACAAAACACCAGTGTATACATTTGCGGTGAGCATTGATTAGTCAGAACGTAATCCAGGGCCTTGCACCGGGAGGGGCGCGAGACGGCACCGCCCAAAAGATGCGCCCGCGCCGCCCGCCTTGCGCCACGAACTCAGACACGTCACGGCAAACGACAAGAAACCACCGGAACCAATTTCAATTAAAAAAATGCGCCTAAAAAGTAAAAAGTTTTAGTGATGTGAAAAAGTGATAGAAGTGCAATATTCGAATAGAATGCCGCGGAAACGTGTGAACAGATCGCCGCCAGTAGAAAAACGGTTGGACGATGCGGACGACGATGATTTTTTTTTCGATGACACGCAATCTAATTCAGGTAATTTTGTAAATTATGGGATTTATAAATGGACTAGTTAATACACAGTGATTGCTTTGGAGATATTATATAGATACTTAGGTACCTATAGGTAAGTACCAAAGAGGTGCCTAAGGCAGGACAGAAAAAAAGTCACGTAGCTCGTGATACGTTCAATTTAATAATTTAAAGTAAACTCATAGAAATGTAGCGCTAAATAAAATAATTAATAGTAATTAAATAATTAATAGTGCAAGAAACCATAAAATAAGTAGATAATAATAGCTGAGCACGCGAAAAGACAATATTATGTTATACAGGGTTATTTCTAATCAATTAGCATCCTTCTAGGGTCTTATTCTGTACATCAAAACTAACTACTTTTGTTACAACTTTCGTCAGAAATCAAAAATTTTTTTTGTATTTCCATTTAGTTCACCCGCGACAAAATGTATGGAACAGCTGAATTTTTTTTGAGTTTTGACGAAAGTCTTAGAACAAAAGTTGTTAGTTATGTACAGAATAAGCCCCTAGAAGGATGCTAATTGATTAAAAATAACCCTGTATATATTTTTCCAATTTTCTTTATGCCTCTTATTTAGTATGCCTCTTTAGCGGCAAGTTATTTGTTCGTGCCTATTGCTGTGGAGACGATGGGCTGTTGGGGTAGTGAAGCTAAAGTTTTTATTGGAGAAATTGGGCGCAGGCTAAGGGAGAAGACCAATGACTCCCGCTCCGGCTCGTACTTGGCGCAAAGGTTAGCCATCGCCATCCAGCGAGGTAATGCGGCCAGCATTTTGGGCTCTTTTGCGCCGGGTATACGGTCGGAGATGGGTTGTGTGTTTAGATTTTAAGGTTGACTTTGTGTAAAATTCATAAATAAATGACTACAAGAGATTTTCTTTATATACTCTACCGCAAACATGGTAAGAATAATTGCTATTGCGGTGCGGTTATTATTTAAATGATTAGACAAGTGCAAAAATAGCCAAGGTTGAGTAAAAATTAATAAGGATCTTTGTACAGCTCCGTCGCCATTTTTACTAAATATTGTTTGCTCTACCTTACATACTGAATATTTACGATGGATTAAGTATATTAATGTAAAGAATATATCCACTTACCTATTCTACTTTACAAACTTATGCAGTACCTTTTTATTCCGACGTGCGATTGAGATTGGCTTATTTTAATTTACATTTATTATTATTTTAGGTAGATTTTAATCTTTGGATTCCTAAATCACAGAATAAAAATCGAATTAATTAAATAATACACTACATGGTGCAAAAACGTTGTATTCGTAGTTAGTTCCTTCGATTTATGAAACGCTATTCATCCATCTATCCATCAGCCATCGGGCGCTCAATTAATGCTCACAATCTTTAGGGGAGGCCTACTCCCCTAAAGCTAGCGGCTATTATTGTCTAGTGATTATATTCCAATGTAAGTTTCATTCTAATAGCAATTATACGTAAATCCTCAATTGTGTTCCACGTAGGAAGAAGTAGCCAAGAGCCTCAACACAGAAACGCGGCCAATGCGCGGGAGAGGGCGAGAATGCGTGTTCTTTCAAAAGCCTTTTGCAGGTCAGTATTTAAACACTTGTTTTTTTAGGTGTGCATCTTATAATGCTTAGAATGATAGAAGAGTCTATCTAGGGTAGAGCATGTTTATGCCGTATAGGTACCCAGAAAATACACCTATTTACGTGGGACTCCAATGGCCAGTGTGGGCAGTGTGGCCTTTCTTATTATTATGCTACTGCACCACCTGCGTCTTAACGCGTAACGCACAATTAAGCCGTTAGGTATTTAGATGTGACTAACGTTTTAACGATTCTAAACGTTTTAGATGATTCTGAATCAAACAGCGTTTTCGCGTTATCTGTAGAACATCGAGAAAAATCGCGGTAATTTTTTTTATAAAATTTCGGGAATTAAATTATTTTCACCCCTTTCAATTGTAACAAGATGTTATGTTTTTGGGGATAAGAAATATTGCTCGTAGGTACATAATATTTTTTTTTCAGGAATGTTTTTAGTTTCTGTATACTTTTCAGCTATGCGCAACAATATGGCATTTTAGGATTACGCAGGCGGTCGTCAAATACTTGATTCGGCAAGTTCCATACTCGTCAAATCTATATTTTCTACATTCGCGACACATCAAAACCTGAATCTGTCAAATAATAAACTGATCAAAACCTATTTTTTCCTAACCTAGTTTGTCAAATTCTCAATTCGTCAAATTCTTAATTTGATAATACTTAATTCGTCAAATAAGCTTTTTGTCAAGCTCGCTCTAGTACAGACAAGCTAAAAAGTCAAGTTAGAAGATTTATAGAAATTATATAGTATTTTATTAGAGCATTGTATTACAGTTATTTTGCAAGTGAAATAACAAATTTAAACATAAGAAAAATGCATGACAGGTCAAAGTGATAGCTGTCAAAAATGCATGAAATGCATGACAGGTCAAAGTGATAGCTGTCAAATTTAAAAGTGGTTTATCACCATAACTATTCCATCCATTGTAGATCTCATTGTTTCTATCACTTTTGTAAAGACAGCAAAGGTCTAAACTCAATAGTTACGGAGATAAACCACTTGTTAAGTTTGACAGCTGTCATCCAAAGTGTAGATCTCATTGAATTCTCTCACTTTTGTGAAGACAGCAATGGCCTAAACTCAATAGTTACAAAGATAAACCACTTTCGAGTTTGACAGCTGTCATCGACCGCTTAGAGTCAGAAGCGTGGCTCTGCATGATACCGGATAACTATTTGACAGTATGAGCCATTTAGTCTCGTCAGGGCAACATTGTACAATACATAGAAATTGTGTTTGATGGGATTTCATTTAATTTTTTTACGATAAAATATTTAGTCGATAACCTCCCCAACCGAACTCACAGTTCACGAGTAGGTACTACGACTTGTCCAATAATTTCAGATTGAAAACAACGCTTCCCTGGGTGCCGGCAGACACTAAGTTATCAAAACTGGACACTCTACGCCTCGCCGCCTCCTACATAGCGCACCTACGGGCTTTGCTGCATGAGCCTCGATCTGCGCACACGCCACCGCATCCACTCAGCTTGGTAAGTTATACTAAGCGCCACACAAATCGGCGGATGATAAGTTAGCCGCAGACGACACTTCGCCGTGAATCGCTAATTACTGTATACGCATGTGTGCACAATGCCGACGCCGCGTGTCGTAGTGGTGAGCACGGGCGTAGAGAGCGTGCGGGAGGCATGAGGTTGGCGAGTGGGTGTGCCCGACGTCTCGTCTCTCTGGCTTCCGTGCATACCTAAATTTCGGCTTTTGCGCAGCGTTCTGTGCATACGAGTACCTAACTTCCCATCCGCCGATTTGTGTGGCACTTATTATACCTCGTATCGTTTTTTTGTGAGGATATTCATTGATATTTTCGCCAATTGTGAACCGATTTAATTTTTTTTTTATTAGTTCAAAAGGGTACACTCCTGAGTTGGTCCCTTTTAAATTTTATCGAAATCGCCTGAGCTGTTTTTGAGAAATTAACAATAATGTTCATGGATGTCACACCGATTCGTACAAACTATTCGCATTTTTACACGATGGAAGCCAGTGTCGCGATTTTTTGCGAAAATAATTATTATTCATTTAATAATCCTCTGTTGAATATGGGCCTACCCGAGAAGAGCCACGGACGATTAAAGAGCACAATTTCACACGTCGAAATAAATTATTTTCGTGGCTTTTCGTGGTCACATGCTTGAGTAGCTAGACTTACAAAGAAACTATCGTAAACTTGAATCTTTATTGAAAACTTATAGGTAGCTGTATGCTGTGAAAAGTCGCACACAAATTCCTAACATCTTTTATTACGGGACCGGGATATGAACCTATGACCTCACGATTGTAAGGAATACGATCTCTTACTAAACATCCACTAACTCACACGACTAACTTTATAAAGGTACGAATAGAGGTGTAGAGATACGAATCATTATTATATACTACGGGACTAATCACGCACTAAAATTACGAGATGAATAAATACCTCATCATCCCGACGTAGTATATAATAATGATGTGTTCAAATCGCGAAAGTTTAAAAACGACATTAGAGATACGAAGTCGCTTTAAAAGTTTCAAACATTTCAACGACGTTTTCCCCGATTCCGCACCACGAAAACTTATCACCCGCTCATTTTTCACATACCAAATCATCTAATTGTCCACAATAAATCCCCGTCTCGGTTGTCATCTCCCTAATACGTTGGAGCCTCGGCACGAGTTGTAGATTAGCGATGAGTTAGTTCTTTCAACCGCAATTTATATCATTGGCGAGGAGATGCTGCTCACAATTGTAAGAAGTTTACTAGTTGCCGGTTCGACCGGTTTGTTCTCAGAAAACTCAGAATCTGTGAATTCTGTGATCAGTAGATAATTACTTTGCAACTTACAGGAACTGCAAAAGCCTTTCTTGATTATTTTTTTAGTATACAAACAGAACTTACCGAATCATCTAATTGTCCACAATACAATGTGTTTGTCTACCGGTGTCGCAAATTTTGAATAACTTTTACTGTGGGGTCAATTCTGGAAACGCAAAAAAAAAACAGTTTTTCCACACTTTTTGTCAAAAGTCTATAAAAAATCTCTATGAATCAACAGTTTTTTTTACGTTTTCACAGTTGGTCCCACAGTAAAAGTTGTTCAAAATTTGCCATAGATGTCACCGCTTAAGGCTCCGACACCGGTAGACAATCACATTGTATATCCCTGCCTCGGTTGTCATCTCCCTAATTCGACGGAGCCACGGCCGGTAACATTTTTGTTATAAAATAATTCGATCGATATATTTCTTTATAAGTATTTCTATAGGTTCAGTTACAATAATATAACAAATCAGTAGTGAGGAATTTCATCCTAAATTATTTTTTTAAAGCATCTCACTGAAAACACGACCAATTTCTCCAACTATAGAGCAGAGTTGCAATGAATCAGTAGTGGTGTGGTGTTTGGTAAACCCGGGCAAAGTCGGCTGTCGTCGCGGGATTACGGGACACGTTCCACGAAGGGCTGATACGTGATGGATTGTGGGATTAGTTTCTTGAACGCTCCCTTTACAGCGGCACTCAAAAAACCTACACGAACATTGTAGCGCCTTCTACGATTGTACCGTTACTTACTCAAAGCAGATTTTTGACCGACGAAACGGAGGAGGTACCTACTCAATTCGACGCGTATATTGTATCTTTTTTATGTAAATCCACGCATAACTTTTTACATAGGTAGTAGTCCGATTGCGATTTTTTTTTATTAGAAAGAGTATACTTCGAAATTGGTCCTATTTATGTCCAAATCGCCTGAGCCATTTTTGACCGACGAACCACTGGAGGAGGTTGTACAATTCGACGCGTATATATATTTTTTTATGTATAACACATAACTTTTTTCATAGTAGTCCGATTTCAAGAATTCTGTTTTTATTGGTAAGAGTATACCTCGAAATTGGTCCCATTTAAAATTTATCGAAATCGGCTGAGCCATTTTTGATAAATCAACAATAATGTGATAAATGCTACATCGATCCGAGCGTAATATTTGCGTTCTAGCGATGCGCTCCGGCTTCGCACAGGTCTATCTGTATATTTTCATCACATCTATTCGAAAAGGAGGTGCGCCCAAAGGTGGTGTTATGTTATAAGGAACTTTATAAGTGTGGCGGAATTATCTTTATACTACACCTGCTCGGAAAGTACCTTGATACTTTATCAAATTTACGGTAGAAAGTACGTCATATATATCGAACAAATATGCGGCGAGAAAACGCATCTGAGCGAGAGAGAAAAGTGTATGAAAATCCATTTCTTACGTGGTTTTTCTTTTTTAATTTTGGGTAAGACTATGCGCTGGTAACCTAAATATCAAAAGCCAAAAAGTTTTTACAGTGAGTTTTTATCTCCAAGTTCGCAAAATGACACTGGCCACTAGCTGTGTGTTGGATGGTGTCAAACAATTTGAAAAAAGAACATGTGAAAATAAGCTTCACTAACTGCAACAATTTCAATATAAATTTCAATTAGTAAAGATTTAGTTTTTTATTTTCCTCGTAGGTGTAGTATAAAGCACTATGTATCACTCGAGAGAAAGTGCGATTCCCGATCTCGGGTGTTTTAAAGCCCTCGCCTACGGCTCGGGCTTCAAACGACACCCTCGACGGTAATCGGTCACTTTCTCCTCTCGGTGAACAATGTACTATTGCCGCGCACTTTTTGAATTTGGAACAAATAAGTGCGACAGAATCATCTTTGCCGCGCACATTTTAATTTGAAAGTATTTGTATTATGTTATTGTTCAGCGCCAAGAAAATGAATGAAAAGAATGTAAATATAAGTTTTCATTGTTTTATTATTAGATACCATTTAATTTCAATTTAGTTGTTAAATAATAATATCACAATAAAATATGAGGCGCCTTTTATTTTCTCATAGAGGTGATGAAAAGTAGAGTGTACCACTCGGGCGCAAAATATATTTTTGGCTCGGGCGACGTACCTACTTTGTATCCCCCGCTACGTTCAGGATTCTACCTAAGAATACCTCATTTCGCTCTGGATTCAAAAAAGCGCCCTCGCCGTAATAGTACATTATGATATAGGTCCGGTAAGTTGAAAATTACAGCCGAGGCAATATTGCCCCCGCCTACGGCTCGGGCTATAAGGAAGCAGAGGCTGTAATTTTCAAAGCGCACGTATGTCATACGACGTTTTATAACATATTTGCGAGAAAATTAAAAAAACTCTGACTTTCTTAAACGAATAAATCTTTAATTACTTGTTAAAGCAGTTATAGAAATTTGAACAATTTTTAAAAGTAATTTTTAAGTACGTTGCACGTACGTTGTTGTACGTTGTAGGCATTTTTAATGTTGTCAAGTTATTATTATTAGTTACAATGTCCCCAGTCTCTCTCTCACTCTCTTGAGTGAAAGTAAATTCACACTACTCGACGACATTTTCAAATAACAACAATACAGCGAAAAGAAAAAGCGCGCGACATATTTTTTATCTCCCAAAGCTAATTTTATTCATAAAATCTTGACCACTTTTCAGACATAAAAACTACTTGCTAAGATATTAAAGAGTATCGTTCATTTTTAGACAGAGCATCTTCAAAAACCGTGCATGTTACTTTATTAAAAAAAAAAAACTCGTGCGTTTACATTACAATAACGCACAAATGTGTAATGAAATACATTACGATATTGAAATTGGTGTAATTACAGCCACTTTACGAGCAAATATGTTATAAAAATATTATTTTACTCCCATATGAAACAATCTACTATTGTTATGTACAATGTAGGTACATATTTAGGTTTTTGCTTTTATTTTGTATTAATAAATAAATATGTGGTACAGATTTAACACAGAGTCTAGAACAGCGACGTCTAGTCTAGTAGATACTTATATAGTTCAAAGATTTCATATTTTTTCTGTTCAGCCACGAACTTAAAAGACAAAGGATCATCCACTCAGGGAAACAATAAAGCTGCTCCATCTTAACGTCCGGAGATAAATTTTATTTATACCGAACAACAGCTGCAAACTTTTGGTCAGCGCGCGCGTAAAACGCCTGTTTGTTGTTCTAACCTTTTTGTTTCTATGTCTCGGCTCTCGATTCCAGTTGGAAACATACTGTACCAGCCTTTTAAATAGTCCACTGCAGGACGTAGACCTACCCACGAAGGGTGATTGGGCCATATCCACTATGCTGGCACAGTGCGGGTTGGTGCATTCGCATACGGCATTGAATTTCTTCTACGGACGTATGCAGGCTACCTCACGATGTTTTCCTTCACCGAAAAGCCAGCGGTGTAAATTTGAAATGGATTGGGATTTGAACCCACGACTTTACGATTTACGATTGTAATTGCGAGATCGAATCAAGAATAAGGAACTCCGTAGAATAACCACAGACACCAACATAGAACATATAAGTTGAAATGGCAGTAGGTAGGGCACATAGCACTGAGGACTGATGAGATCGAAAACTGCTCAAGTGGAGACCACGTACCTGCCGACAAGCGCATAGCGTAGGACGTCTACCAACAAGGTGAACGGATGACCTCATCGAGATCGTAGAATCGCGCTGTATCCTGGATGCGAGCCGCTTCCAACCGGTTTTATTGGAGATAACTATATTGGAGAAGAACGCGAAATGTGGTCTCTTACTATGGCTCTTATTAATAAACTCCAAGTAGCCCAACGAGCTATGGAGAGGGCTATGCTCGGAGTCTCTCTGCGAGATCAAATCAGCCCCCAGACCGCCTAAGCAATAGCAATCGTTTATGACTTCATTTTAGTCATTTGTTTGGCACTGCCTATGTGACGTTAGCCATCAATTGCTTTGCGCGGATTGCGAAAGCAATCGTTGAATGAACAACTTTAATGGCTAATCACATAGGCGGTGCCAAATGACTAAAATGAAGTCATAAACGATTGCTATTGCTTAGGCGGTCGGGGGGCAGGAATGAGGTGATTCGCAGAAGAACCTAAGTTACCGACATAGCCCAGCGGATTGGCAAGTTGAAATGGTAATGGACTGGGTACATAGCGCGGAGGACTGATGATCGATGGGTTCGAAAAGTTCTCAAGTGGAGACCACGTACCGGCAAGCACAGCGTAGGACCACAAGGTGGACGGATGACCTCATTAAGACCGGATCACGCTGGATGCAAGCCGCTACCAACCGGTCTTATTGGAGATCCATAGGGGAGGCCTATGTCCAGCAGTGGACGTCCTATGGCTGATGGTTGGATGGATTTAGGAGAAACCTATTTCCAGCAGTGGACGTACTAGGGCTGATGGATGGATGGATGGATATAGAGATAGCTGATCGACGATGACGAAATAAAAATATATTTATCACACAACATCATCGTGACAATGGAAATTGCATACATTAATTTCTTCTAAATATCCGAACACATGTTTCGTCAACAAAGTTCAACTATTTGTTTGGATATAAAAAGTGCGGTCAAGTCGGAGTCGCAATAAAAGATCTTCGCACTTCACTCGCTGTTGGAGGTCTCTCTTGACTCATATTTTGGTTCGTTTTTAAAATAACAAATTCTTTGATGTCTAAACAATACAAGCCCACCCAGTGGCTAGATAGCTGCGTTACTTCGAACCCGTGGAAGGAGTTTCCTTTGGATCTAGATATATTCAAAAGTAACTGGTAGTTCGGGGGTTACCTACTCAGTAGATAATTCGAAACCGTTTCTTGATAGGTAACTTGTGTTTATAGAAATAAATTGTTTTCTGCAGTGGGTAGGTGGCACGTAGCACACGGAAATACGGAACTGAACGCCGACGAATTCGCGATATTCTCAAAGGAAATGATCCTATTTGAACACACTAGACGACATGAAATAGATACCTACTAAGATCACAGAAATACGATAGATGCGCTGCATGTTACGTCCTCCCAATTTTATTAGGAATCTTTAATGGACCTTATTATTTAATAAAAAGAGAAGCCTATGTACATTATTTATTATACAGTGACCATTGTATTGTACCTAGTGGACATTTACAGCTGAGATGCTAATAAAACTATGCTTCATCTACGGATCTCTTCAATCTTGATTCCTTTTCACTCAGACTCCAACCATACTTAATCCATTAGGTATTACCTACATAGGCGGTTAATTGGGGATAGGATTTAGTTTGATTTTCATCTAGAGCAACATTTTTGACTGCCTCGGTGGCTCAGTGGTTAGTGACCCTGATTTCTGGATCAAAGAGGCGTAGGTTCGATCCCCACCCAGGGCGAATATTTATGTGATGAACATAGGTGTTTGCTCTGTGTCTGGGTGTTATTTAGTTACTATCTATATAAGTATGTATTTAAAAATATGTATATTTACTATATCAGTCTCTGGCAGCCATAGCACAAGCTTTGCTTAGTTTGGGGTCAGAGACCGTGTGTAAGATGTCCCCAAATAATTATTTATTTTTTGACGTGATGACGTCTTATAAATCGATGAACGCCGGCTGCACGCACGAAAAAGTGTCACGTTCCGCCTGAGCCGAGCGAGCAAGCGAGAGCGCGGAACATGCAATGCGATAGTAAGGAGGCCTAAGCATTAGGCTTGTGGCAGTTGTGTTCAACAATGTTTTTTGACGTTATCACGTAAAATTCACATAAGAAACTTTACAGACAACCTTTTTTTTTCTTCACTCTTTCAGGCGTGGCCCTTCGCGTTCCAGCACGGCGGAGCTCTAAGCTGTTCCATCTCCCAGCGCTGGAACATCAATCCCCAGAACACCGACACTCCTTGCCGCACCCGGGAAAACACTCAAAACCACGACTACCACGATTATCCCGAGACAGACTACGATGAACGGGGGTACGAGGATGTCCCCGCCAACGAATGCAACCAGCTCCAGTACTGCGATTATGGGTACAAAGAGAACTATTACGAAATGAGGAATGGATATTCTACGGATAATCTCCTTAATAATGTAGGATAAGATCTTGAGAATTAGAAAGAACAGTTTGTCTTACATTCTGATTTTCATGATTATTCAGATTTTCTGTTTTATCATGTAGAGTCAGCAGCAAGAAGGTACAGCAATGTCTAGTTTAGGTGTAGGTAAATGGTGGAGCGGATTGGCATAACATTTGCATAAGAGTGCGTTTTATATTCGAAACCAAAGTATAAACCAAATTATTTTGTGTAGTGTATGGGTATGTAATTTCCTATGTATTTTAAAGCGCCTTTGCCTTTGCCAAAGCGCTGTTCATATGTTTTTTTGGATTTAAGAAATAAAAAATTATACAACGGATTTTAGTTTTATTGATGTTTCAAATTACTTTCAATCTTTGGTGTCTATGATAGAAGCTCATTTAGAAAAAATAATATAGTGTATGGTGAAGGTAAGTAGGTACCGAAAAGTTTGTTTGAAATGCAAGTGGTATCTAAACTAATAATTCAACGAAAATCATTGATATTAACGACTAAAAAGCCATAATATGTGAATTCTGAAAAAACAAATTTATATTAGGGAGGTACATTTAATTTTGTTTGTTTTATATTACAAGTATTTTATTTTAATAATAGGATAATAGGACTGTATTTTTCAATTTCTCTTGATTAATTAAAAAATATTGCAACAATCAAAGTCGCCTATTGTACCTATCACATTTAAAAATGTGATAGACGCTGTGACGGGTTAACTACCTAGTTAGGCACGCTTATTATGGAAGGGATGGAATCCGTTTAACACTGAAAAAAAAATGTCATTCATCTCTCACCAAGCGGTACCATGAATCACTAATTTGTACAAATCCGTAAGAAATCCTATCTCCTTTCAGAATAAAGTGGTAATCCGATATTTAACAAAGTACGCGTCAAGCCGTCACTGCCAAGAGCCTGACAAAACAAACACTAAACTAAAATAGATGGAAAAAATTCCCGCTTGCGGAAACTGCCTTAGTTTTTATCTGGGATTCGGTACTTGCTCATCACAGGCTGGCTAGCATACTCATCACGACATAATTTTATCGACATGTCAAAATGAGATAGAATTAATGGTGTAGGTAGGTATCATGCCTAGATTCCGTACATAAGTTCCAAAGAAACTCATTGGTACGGGATCGGGATTTGAACCCACGACCTCACGATTGCAGGTCGGGTGTTACTACCACTAGACCACCACGGCTTCCATCATTGGCTTTTCGGTGAAGGAAAACATCGTGAGGCAACCTGCATACGTCCGTAGAAGAAATTCGATGGCGTATGTGAATCCACCAACCCGCACTGGGCCAGCGTGGTGGATATAGCCCAATAAAACTAGTGGACTATTAAATAACAAAGGCTGGTACAGTACAGTCGTATAAGTTGGGTGGCTAGCCCTGGTGTCACTTTTTAGGCTGAAGACCTCTGACATGGCTAAACGGTTATAACAACTGGGAACTACAATTTAACGTGTCATCCGAACCACGGTAGCGCTCAGTTGTAAGATGTCGCCCGTATTAAATATACCTAGGTAATAAGATTTTTTAGTATCAGAATCCAGAATCATTTAATGATACATGATATGATGAAAGCTGAATCAAACTTCTTGGCGCATGTGGAGTTACGAGTTGTACAAGTTACGCACGCACACTCCCGCGTACTATGTACCTATACTCAGCGTGAATTTTTTGTCTAAAACATGACGCGCTCGCCGCGAGCGCGTAAGCATGTAATTTGTATGAACCTTCTCTCGCACAAAGTGTTTCAAAAACGCGCTGCTAGTGGCGCTGTACATTTCTTCATACAAATTACATGCTTACGCGCTCGCGGCGAACGCGTCATGTTTACGATAAAACTCACACTCGTGTTCACTGAAAAGTTTAATTCGGTCCATACGTCGTCGCCCGTTCGGTCCGTCGTTAGAAATACGCATTTATAATAATCCATCCATCCATAATGCTGCCATCTTTGGGATGGCTCGGCTAAATATCAGCTCGAGGCCTTGGAATCGGTGGACCGGCGTGCTGTTCGGCTTATAGGTGATGAAAAATTAGTTGCAAGAAAAACGTCTTTGTCTGGACCATCGCCGTAGGGTCGCGAGTCTATCCATTTTCTATAGGATTCATTTCGGAGAGTGTGCATCTGAGCTGCGCGACCTTATCCTTCCATCGCCTTTTTACTACAGGACAAGTAGAAAGACGCCACATTACCACTCGCCACAATAAGTATACGTATTAAAGGAAAATCGACAGTGTGGGGATGGTAATGAATATATGAAGCGGTTTGACTCAAAATTTCTGATTCGTACCGCCAGAGAATGGAACAGTTCCTGCTTCCTAAAAGATATACTTACCTAATCTAAAGCTTTTCGAGATGCGTACATCTTCCGCGTCATTGAGGGCCATCAAAGAGTACAACCTGCAGATAGCCATCAGAGATCGGAACGAGGCAGTGATGGAGGCTCTGGGCCGGGAGGAGGCTACAGAGTTGTTACAGAAGGACATGGGGGCGATCACAAGCAGAGTTGAAACCACCGAGAAACACACGGAGTCGTAGCCTCGGACTCTGCGGATGATCGCTTTCACAAAATAAATCATAACAAGTGTGTAATATCTAGAGTAGGTATAGCATTGCGTGCATGCCCTGAGCATTAATTCTCGCCATCGATGGCTCCTTGTGGCGACGTCGTGTGTCAGGTCGATCTCTTCCCTAAAATATGGTCGAGGAGAGCGATGGCTGGCACACGCGTCACACTCGTGATCGGGTGCTGCATGCGGGTCGCCGGTTTGCTCGTGGCATTCACGCAATGCACCGAAACTACTTAACTTATTCTAAAATTTAAACTAACCCATCTCTATTGTACTAACTCTTTTTGTACAGTAAAATCAAATAATTGAATATTTTAGTTAACAAAAGGCACAGACCCTGGAGTCTGTGGTTTGTAATTTTCCAATAAAAAAAGATGAATGAATAGGTATCTTCTAAGTCTGCGTGCTTCATCTTCGATCACAACGTCGCTTACCATCAGGCGAGTTGGTGGTCAAGCGCGAACTTACTCGCGATATAAAAAAAATGAAAACAAAACTTCTTAGCGTGTCAAAAGATTTATTTTATTTGGGTATGTCTATGTATTATGCCAGAGCACACTACAAACTATTTTATATAGAAAAAAATGTAACCATAAAGCGAGGCATGTTTTGGTAAAATTTGTTTAAATAATTACATTAAACTTACTCACTAAAGCCATTACAAATGAATAATAAGAAATTAACTATCACACTCTAATATACTTCAAAGTTTGTATATTTTCTTTGATTCTCGGTTTGGGACTACAGCAATTTCACTTGACATTTTTTTTTAAACTGTAATTAATGCTTCAAGCAAATATCTATAGAGCCACAGCCCTTAAGTGAATGCAGTAAAATATGTCTGAGCGCAAAAAATCGCAAGTTCGTAATAATACGTGCCTAAAATATGATACACCATCCATTTTTCCGCACTTAAAGCTATTGTAATTTGGAAAGCTTGTAACCGAGCAGTTTGGCATCGCGGCGTTGTAGTCGGCTTGCGATCGCCTTACAGTTACGACTAACTACAAAGCCTGCCCCCACGTAGCTTGGGCAAGGTTTTAGCTCGGACTCTTTCTTGCACGATTGTGACTCTATTGATACCTACTCGATGAATTTCACAAATTCACAAAAAAATATGATGATGATTATGTTAAAAGTAAAGTCTGAAGGTTTACAAAGAGTAGATAAATTAAATGCAAAAAAGTGTTCAGCAGCATTAGAAGAGAAATAAATACAAACAAGATATGAAAAAGTTAATGAATGAAAGATTTTACGACATAAATAAGCAAACAAGATAATTGAAATCTCAAATTGATTTTGCGAAAATTACTTAAGAAAAAATACACAGTTATATAAACAATAAGTTTTATAACTACGTAAATAATAAAAAAAACTGATTGTACATAACTGCATAATTATCTCAGTACACGTATTTATTATTCAATTATTATTATTATTTGCTCACCGAGAATACTAGAAAACAACTAAACACCACGAGGCGTATAATCGTTAATTAGAAATAACTTATAAACTTCTACGCTTTTCTTAAAAAATAAAACACGTACATACAAAATTTACTCGTAATTACTAAAATATTATTACAAAATAATCATTGTACATAATCTAGGAAACATTTAATTGCTTTTTGTGTCTTATTTTCATACCTAATTGCCTATACTATTATCTAAGTTGATAAACATTATTATAAGCTAAGCAAATCTATAATTTGCTTATTAGACTAAAGTTATTATAATAATCTACTTTGCCGTAGTTATAAAGCAATCTTCTGATAAATTTTCTGATTTTTCCAAGTTAAAAAAAAAAAACAAAAGAAACAATTTTTCAAAGAACTGCTTTCTAGCTAACAGAGGACAGTAGTTACTACACAGATTTCGGACTTCAAAGATTAGTAATCAATATAAAAATTTAAAGAATAACTTTAATACATTAAATATTACCAACAGTGCTATAGAGCCATCTTCTGATAAAGGTGACGTCCACAAGTGGTATATTATTCAGAGATAAATCGAACCAAGATGATATATACATCATTTGAAAGCTTGTTATATGGGCTTCCCAAAAATATTTAATTTAGATATTTTCACCCCTCCAATTTTTTTTTAAATGTGAAAAATAAATTGTATGTAAAAAAACAATACAGATTATTATTTTTTCTAGTTTAGTAATAACAGAGTGCTTCTATCGTTATTTTACTTGTATTCGTAGCTGATTCTTCCACATTCATCTCTTAGTTTGCTAAAATTAAATATTATAACCTACCAGTGTGACCAGTTAGTAGGTACAATGTGACAAAAAATCACTTAAAAAGGTGTGTCTAATTGGTAAAAATGCTTTTATTTTACAATTTGGAGGTTACTTAATCAGGGCTGCTAGAGATAAACTACCTATTGAGCAAAATATATTTATTTTTTCTAATAAATTCAAAATTAGTTTTAAAAAAATCGGAGGGTTCTTTTTTGTTTTTCACTGTTGTAATAGACTCAGAAAAATATGAACTTTCTCGAAATGTAACGAGTGTTGTGGTTAGATTTTTTGATTATTATTATACCAGCCTCCATACATTTTGTGGACATGTCCTTTCTAATTATTTTGCCAAATTAAAAAATAAACACTTTTTCAAAAGACTGCTTTCTAAGCTAACAGACGGCAGTACTACAGAGATTTCGGACTTCAAAAAGTAGTAATCAATATAAAGTTTATATGAATAAGTTTAACATATTAACTATCACAAACAATTTTATTTTTGTGTGCTTCGTAGTGTAAAATTATAGTGGTTTAGTTCCTTTGTAAGAATTTATGTTGTTTCTGTTCAGTATTTCTGTTGGTTTATCGGTATTTTACCGATACACAATAATCTAAATTTTTCATTTAAAGTTTTACCTCTTTGTCAATGAATTAAATTCACGCAAAAGAATTGAAGCTGTTTACATACTTACCTACGTAATTATAAGAATTTAAAGTTTACGTTCATAAAAATATTAACTATGCCTACCATTTTTGGGAGCATCCTAGCTTTAAACGTTTTATGCCTAATTGGTACTTAATTTTTTTGTTCATTCTACATTTTGATTACTCAAGTCAAGTACGTGTAAATTAGTTACAGCAACCATTACTTTGTGGTCCGAAGTGAAGAGTTTCAAATAGAAAATAATTATTGTTCGCCAAAATAGCACAATCGACTTCAATCATTGCTACCTTCGTACGAAATTTTTAGGTTATTGTTGATTTAAAAAAAACACGTTTTTATTTGAAACATCACACTATGTTCCGGATACAAGGACAAATTTAAAAACGCCTCGTTATGTAAAATATGTCAATGTCACTAAATATTTGGAAAACATTCTCATTTTTGGGCAGCAGAGTAATGTTCGGAGGCTATACTTAAAACAAATTCCCTATATTTTTACTTAGCAAAATTATTTGCTTTTAACAAGCGTTTAACGCTCGCACCAAGTAATAAAATATGTTCTTTTTCACATTCCCTGGATTTTGAAAACTTTAATTATTATTACTATTTAATTTGCTATCAAAATTATTGTAAGCAACCCTAAAACAATAATAACAATTTATCTGTTTTCGTACATCATAAATCGAATCAGTGTATTTATACACAAGTACAAATCTTCTTAAGATACCCAAAAAATAAGAAAAATTAAAAACTATTGTTGATTTTTCGACATTTTGACAACATTTTAAATTATTATATCTAAAAAAGTTCACATAATATAGTATTACTTAATACTACTTAACTATTTTGTTATTGCATTGATATTTGCTTGCTTATACATGTTAAATTACACACTCGATATACAACGCTTGAAAGCATTCATCTTAAACAATGGCAGTTTGCAGGTTACTACTTTCTAGCTAACGAACGGCAGGATGTTTACACCGACATAACGATCGTTTCAATTATGTACATTTTTAATAGTTAAGGCTAAACAACCATGATTTGTAGATTTTATATAATGGTGTCACAAAACCGTCAACTTTATTATATGTCTAGTGTACAATTTTCTAGATTTAAGTCACTTATTTAACGCGTAATGACTTATTATTAACCCGTTACGACCTGAATTGTTAAAAATAAAATAAAAATGTTTATTAAGTATTACAACAAGTGGTGGTACAAACAATAATCCTTAACATAAGATCCTCAATATATTATAGTGTTTGGATTTGTTTAATATATTGTTGTTATAGGTCTATTTTACCATTTTCGAAAGTAAAATTTTTGGTCGAACTTCACATAAATTCGGTTACCATATGGCATTACACATCTTTCTAAAATCTGCGTGTTTACTCTGATACGAGTATTAAAGTTGTATTATGAAACATACCATGTTTAATAGTAGATTATACACCAAAAGAACGAAGTCGCGTCTTGTGTCGCGGGCGACATATTAAACCCTGAGCGTAGCGAGGGACTCTAGAGCTAACTCCCGAGCGCAGCGCTTTATGCACCCCGCATAAAGTTAACTCCCACGCTTCACTCGGGAGTTATTTAGAGTCCTGAGTGCAGCGAGACATTCAAACAGCCCAAGGCTAAGACAGGCTTCGTTCCAGAAGTGCATACTCTACTTTTCATACCTCCTGCGAGAAAATAAAAACTCAGGAATTTTAATAATGCTAAACATCATTACAACCTCACTAAGTGAACTCACTAGGCAACTCGGTATTGTTCACAATAAAATCATTAAAAAATAGAACGTACCTAACTTCAAATTATCGTGGAAACTCAAAACAAATCTATCCGAAATGAAAAATATAGAATGTAAATACTACGACATAATATTGGCCAACTTGATTATCATGACCTAGGTACTCGATTGTCGTGGCCAGCTTGATTATCGGATAAAATCTCTTTACAATAATGCCCGTATCTCCCGTATGTTCAAAGTAAAGAAGTTTTCACAAAACTATAACGTTCCAAATTCAAATCACTTTACTCCTTAGGAAGTTTTATACAACATTATTGCTCTGCCATAGCCATCGCAATTGTGCTAAGATAATAATGTCTTGTTTTACGTAGAGATTGTATGACAATTAACTGGTCATTTTCGAGCAGGTGGTATGAAAAAACACAATTACGTTACGGTCAAAGCTGATGTGAAATCGGGTTCGGTAAAAGCGAAAGCGACTTAATAAGTTTATAAATAAAATTATAGAACACCAAATAATTTTTTTGCACCATAGAGTAAGAACAGAAGTGCCATAATCTAGTTTGTTTTTTACAGTACATCATAAGTATACTACTGGCTATGGTAATCAGAAGTTGTCAACCTATTTTATTTAAGTGCCATGATAGAAGGCGAATCCACATTTCAAAAACCAATTCGGCACCACTTATAGAAACCTTTTAAAAACTATGACGACGTTAGGTGTGACGTTAATAATAATTAACTTATGAACATTTTTCTGCTTGATAATAATAGATACAAAATTGGAAGTTACTGCGCTGTTACTTACGTTCCTCTGGTCTTACTCCATGGGCTGCACATTTACATCACTATACACCACGCGCCATTTTTAATAGTTTGAATGCTTCTTTTCATAAAATTTTATTACAATACCTACTTATGTTTGGTTACTGTGATTTTCACACATACATTTAAATGATTTAAAGATATTATACCGTACAACTTCCCTGTATAATGTCTTTTACCATGATTAAGAGAGCGTTATAATCAAGTTACATAGCGATTATATTTTTTTTTTTATTAAAACTGTCGGTACACACTCACAAACACACAAAATTTTAATAAATTGTAATAAATTAAATACATTAAATGCTTATGTTATCCTAAGTCAAAAAGCTTATAAAGAAATTCTAATTATTGTGTGATATTTTGTGCGTAATATCTAATAATATAGTACACACTAAATTATTGCGTTCTAGACGGTACAAATAAATAATTTCGTTGGGCTACACCATGGACAAGTATAATTATTCTATGGCTACACTTACGTGCGCGTAACTAAAACAGAACTTGCTTTCCATATTGGTCTATAAATCTAACTGATAAAATACCTACCTTTTGGTAGAAAAGTTAGGTTGATTACTATTAAAAACAATGAAAAAATCAACACTAATAAACTTATTATATAGTGCAAGGTTGTCAACTTAATATAAACACGCTAAAATAATATTTTCAGTCCCATCACTTTGTTAATAAATTAAATTACTTATAAAGTAATAAATTGCTGAGTAAAATAAAATTTACTTAGTGAAATAAAATCATTTAAAACAGTGTACTTACAATATATTTGATTAAAATGATTGATAAACATTAAAGTTAATTAACTATCAAATTTGTAA
The DNA here is from genome assembly GCA_949316475.1 of Hypomecis punctinalis. NCBI lineage: Eukaryota > Metazoa > Arthropoda > Insecta > Lepidoptera > Geometridae > Hypomecis > Hypomecis punctinalis. The sequence goes on along the minus strand of OX438810.1, from coordinate 9,249,008 downwards.
TAAAGTGAGCTTTTGAAACAAGCTAAACTGATTATACAACATAATAAATTGAAATGAAATTAGGAGATTCCTCTTGGAAGAATAAAGTATGTATATAAGTATCTATGTAAAACAGCATCTTGGGAAAATAAAGCGTGAACCTAAGTATATATTTAATTTCAAATAGCCTACTAATTTCCCAAGTATTTTATTTATTTCTCATTTTACTTGTAATCGTGGTTAATATATTAATTATAGGTAAATGTCTAGGAGTATCGATAGACATGAATTAATTTCGGTATCTGCATCGACCGATATCATTTAAGTTCACTGCAATAACATTATAAACAAATCACATTGTGTCAGACGATTGCTTTTTGTTGATTTTCAACTAAAAAAAGCACTATTGCGAGTTTTTACAAAATTACACGTAACTGCTTTTTAATCAGCCGACGGCTCTATTGGTTTAACATATTATATTGCTTATTGTGTCCAATACTAATACAATATTTATTTTATATTGTGTTAGGTTTGCCAGAGAGCAAAAGAAATGAACTTAGAAATACCTACCCTATATTTTATTACATCGGGCAGTTCATACACAATTTATCTATTACAGGGTCTCTTCTTGCCCTGTGCTAGGCCGAAAGGAGTAAGTAAGTTCGTATAGGCCGGGTGGCTAGCCCTGGTGTCAGTTTTTTTCCGCGTGAAGACCTCTGACGTAGCTAAACGTTTAAAACAACAAGGATGTACAATGTAAAGTGAGGTGATTTGGAACATTATTATGAACAACTTTTACCATGGGACCAATCCGAAATTCGAAAAAACATCAGCTGTTCCATACTAAATTGCAACTCGAAATCGACAAAATGTATGAAACCGCTGTTATTTTATTCTCGAATTCCCAGTTGACCCCATAGTTAAGTTGTTCATAATGATAGCTTGAATCACCTTTCGGCTTAGTGCACCAGTTCTGAATAACCCTGTACCCCTAGAGATACGTAAACTACAATTTTCTATGTATACAGCGCCATCTGACGCAGTTTAATTTCCATACAAAACGTTTACGTAAACTCGTTCTAGGGATTGTCGGAAAAAATCTCACATTTCGAGTTTTTACAGTATTTTTAGCGGTAGCAAGCTTTTTTACAGTTTTAGTTAGGTTGCAGTTTGCAACACTGCCCTCTAGCTATGTCTAAAGTGCCCGCAACATAACTCTGAGTTCAATTGGTGGCGACACTTACCTATGTTATGTTGCTCGCACATTGAACGATTTGCCACACTGGATGCGGTCCGGAGTCAGGTCAAATTGAACGCAGCCTGCATTAGATAAGTACAACAACAACGTTGTCGGTCAGGGTAATCGGTCAGGTCGGGCAGGTATATCTACTGAGCGCCACACAAATCGGCAGATGAGATGTTAGCCGCAGATGACACTTAACCGTAATTGGCTAATTATTGCGCATGTGTGCACAATTCCAACGCCGCGTGTCGTAGTGCGTAGGGAGCGCGCGGGAGACATGAGGTTGGCGGACGGGTGTGCCCCCGCGTCTCGTTTCTCTGGCTCCCGCGAATACCTATATTTCGGCTTTTGCGCAGTGCTCTGCGCATAAATTCTCATCCGTCGATTTGTGTGACGCTCAGTATAAACCGGTCAGCGAACCGGTTATGAGCAAAAGGTATGAGTATCAAACTGGCCGTGACCGTTGCATCGCCCGCTGCCCGCCTACCTGCCCGTACGCGTCCTTACGTTCCTACCGCGTGCACATCGCACGGTCAGATCGCATATGTACACAAAACATATAGAGACCGACAACATTGTTCATACATAATGCGGCTGCGTTCAATTTGACCTGACCGCAGAACGCATCCAGTGTGGCAAATCCTTAAAGAGCTCTGGCAGTATTGAATTAGTTCCCGATTTTGGCCGCGCGCAGATGTATCTTGTGCGTAGACTATGTGGCCTTACGTTTCGAATGTAGAGTGGATAGAGGAATTCCTTATTCATTTTCTATTGAAAACATAACATCGTAAATTAAAACTTACTGTACGACTTATTTCTAAACTTAGATTCCCGAACGCGTAACTACCTTCCAGAGAATATGTTGATGGAGTTCGACGCTGTACGTTTTCTGACGAGAGTCGCTTCAACTGAAAACAAAATATAAAATATTTTAGAATGGTCAGCGAGACCAACAAACTATAAAGTCGGGTCAAGAAACGGTGACGTAACAATTTTCTCTCGTTGGAAAAGGTTTTTAATATTAGTCTTGTATATTGAAGTGACACATAAAATTATAGAAACATATATTGTATCTAAACAAGTTACATTTAGAATCAAGATCTGAGCCCTTAGTCCAGGTTTTGTGTAGTATATTTAAACTTTCGCGTTCGCGTGTGGTTCCATACATTTTGGTTAGTTCTTCCTCATTTCCGTCAGGAACGCTGTACAAAAATATATAGAGCCATACGGAAACAGCTGTAGTTTCAATTTACTTGTAAGCCTGGAGTAACCCCTATATTGGATTTTTTTTTTTTTTAGTATTTTACACTCTACAGACTCCGGGGCCTGTACCTTTTACTAACAATGTTTCGACTTTTTTTTTTCCTAAGAAGACAATATTTTTTACTAATCTACGTTACGTATATGCACCGAGCAGTCCTGTCCCCGCAAGCAGCACCCGTTCACGAGTCGATCGACTTAGATTTGGTTTTGATATTTCAGGTCTTTGGGCGCCATGGAACTCTACGATACCTCTGCTATCGAAAAAAAATTACGGCAGATAGATAGAAGAGCAGAAGGGCAGATACACGGCTCTCAATTACGTATTACCTGAGAAGATAGTGATGCGCACTAATCACAAGAGACATAAGATAGTTGATTGAATCAGGCGTTAAGGTAAACGTACGTAACTGCGGACGAGTCCCAATACGCGGACGTTACTCGGTTTTCTAATTTTTGTAATTTTCTACGAAAGTTTAACTTAATCTTATGAATGACAATAAATTCTTGGTTATATTTCAAAGTATTATACAGGCAAAACTGTACACGTAGTGTAATGGTGTCCAAACCAAATTATCTCAAAAGTGCGGTGTCGTAAAATTTTCGTTAATCTGATAATTCAGTATCTGAATTTGGTGCCTACCCTGTCATCAACTTCAGTTCATTTCTTAGTTGTCTAATGTGATACAGTAAGTGTGCTATTTTATTACGATACTTAGATAAATTACCTAATATTATAACCTATAATCTAGACATAATATTTATGATTATTTATAATATTTGCGTATCCGCCTACTGGTACATACTAAACCCGTACTTGTCCCAATGCACGGACAATAATCACATTTTCCGTCCGAGAAGTGGGACACACATCAGTTCATTAATAACCGTTGTACCAAAGTTCGGATCTCGACCTTATTGCCTTGAAATAAGTCTCATTTTTCCTTGCATGTAATAACATCGTTTTCAAAATCGTGCAAAATGCAATTATTATAATTCGGTTGGGACTTATTCCTTTGAATCAAGAATTATTTTGGGCTGGTCCAAGCAATAGTCGTAACCAGTTTGCTTTAGTATTGCTTAAACTGTATTTTTATACATGAAAAAAAAATTTGTTTGATTTTCAACGTACCTAGGTATATTTAAAACAATATTATAATATTGTTGTAATATTGCTTCAATATTTTTATATTATGTTTAAAAGATTATCTTAAGTAAGATTTTTCGTGCTCAGATTTTGGCAAAGGACTCTCTTAGCCCAAGATTGTTCTATACACCATCTGCGTATATATTCCAAGATAGCAATATATCGACAGATACATCGTTCTCTATGACTAGCTCATACTTTTCTCTGTCGAGCTGTGTTCTAGCTATAATATCCGTACCATTTTTTGCTTTGGGAATGATTGTCATCGCCCGGTTGACTATTTTGCAGTGGGTTGTTGTGGCACTCATATTCTTCCACATATTTCTAGATTTAATTCATAGGGCAGAAGTCATCGATTCCTGCTGTATATATGCAGGTGCAGCGGTGTGATCTCTAAGATTATTGCAACAGCAGCTAAGTGTGTCTTTTTTATACATCTGTTAATTAAAGAGCACGCTATTCTTCGTTTCTCGTAGCATAGTTGTATTTTGCGCGTGTTGGTATCTGGTTATTTGTTAGACTTCAGTCTTTTCCTACCGCTTTAGTGCATTGCCATAAAATTTTGTTGCTTCCGTGGGGACATATTCGAGTATTTTTTCCACAGAAGTTAATAGCCTAGCCAGATACCTAGATATTTAACTTCCTTGGTTAGTATTAACCTAGTAGTATCATACATAGAGTTCCTAGTAGTATCATAATAAATCTGTTTTCTTGGTTTTTTGTGTGAATAACACTCGCTCCATTTCAGTGGTGGATTCACGGAGAGTCCGTGGCGTTCACATCATTTTTTATTTTATCTCCTAACACGAAGTTGGAAGTCAAAAATTCCAGACACTATTATCACCAGGTTTTCAGCATATGCCACAGTGACAATGCCTTCTTTGTTAAGGAGTGCGACAAATTCGACCACTAGTAAACTAGTAAAAAAACTTTTTGCTAGTGGTCTCTTGTGTGCTCATTGCAGATTATTTCCAGCGTTTTCAATAAGAAACAGCTGAGGTTATTGGTGCATACGACCTTGGATATGTGTAATCAATTTTTCTTGGCTTTGGCAGTAAGACCACTTTTAACTTCTCTCCAGGCTTTAAGTATAGGTATATCTGAAAAATCCCCGCCATACACGATCTAAATATGGCGATTAAATGTATTTTATCATTCATAGGCTCCATTAGAAAAGAACTAGATATATTTCACACAGTTTTGGCGCCTTGTGTGGTTGGAAAGTGCTTGTTGCCCATAAAAGAGTCTCCTATGTGACAATAAAGTCTGCAAAATCCCTTGTCTTCCATACCAGATTTATGTGGTTCCTATCGATCTGTGTAGTTCAGTTAACAGTCGGTAAAAGTACGTTTGTAGAATCAATTTAAATTGCTTCTGGTCTGAGATTTTATAAGTACTATCAGGCTTCTTCAAATGCCTAGCTTTATTTGTGAGTCACTCGATATATTTTTTCTGAGTCACGTAGTTTCACTCTTAGATTGAATAGAGTTGCTAAACGTTTTCCGTGAGTTTTTCTGGCTTTTTTTACCTTTACCTTGAATAGGTGGCGCATATTTGTATACTCTTGTCAGTTCACTGGTGCATCAGCTGCTTATAGCTCTGTTGAAGAGATGTCTGACCTTTTATTTGAGCATGGTTATTATTCCTCCATTGTTTTTTTAGGACTGAAAAACTTAAGTTCTCATTTTTCAACGGGCAAGCTTTTTCATAGTTCTTTCTTAAAGGATGTACCAAGGCTTCTGACTAAAAGCATTAATTCTTCGACCGCCAGATTTAGTGCCACTTCTGTTAAATCTAGGTACGCCGTGTTCTAAAGGTATACTACTGAGGTTGCCTTAGAGACTGTGGAATATAATTATATAAGAGTACGCATTTTATTTTGTATGGGAAGACTGAATACATTACATTACCTTGGGAATAATTTAAGCCGCTTATCTTGCAACGGACAAAATACGGTTCCTTTACCAGTGCTATTAGTGTTAACTACCTAACGTTTCAGCATTTTTTTTCATAATGTGATTATTGTTTGTTTGAAATACATTTTATTGCATGTAAACATTATTGCATTATTATGCATTATTATTTCTTTGATTTACGAGAACTTAAATGGCTTAAACTAAAATATTCTGTAATAATAACAAGTAATAATACAATATTAGGCAATATAATTTCTAATGTAAAGCAAATAGAGTTCTAATTCGCATAGCGTCCGGGAATTGGGACGATTTGTCCAAGATTCGGGTCGATTTTAAAGTTCATAAAAATAATAATACAATAGAAAGGCAATTTAGATTCTAACATAAAGCAAATAGAGTTTAATTTCGTATAGCGTCCGGGAATTGGGACAACATTCCGCGCATTAGGACAATTCGTCCGCGGTTTGGTACATTTGGGTATTTTTTTACATTTTGGATATTAATTCCCATTAAAGCTCAAACAAATTTAAAAAAAAATTAATTATTATAAATTTTAGATAAATGCCCTACCTGGTCATATTCACTTTGTTGTTGTAAGTCTATTAGTATAAGCGTAGTATTACTTCAAAGTCAGCAAAGTTCAAAAACGTCCGTACATTGGTACGTTTACCTTACTTTGCGGAAATTCATCTTCAAATCTATGTTTTGAATTAATATTTAGTGTATTTCCGCTATCTTGTTGTAGGCAAATAAGTTTAAGGGCATTAAGTGCATTAAGGACATTTATGAAAAAAAAAAAAATTACAATCAATTACTAATATTACAATAATTAAGTATACTAATTATTATATAGTGCAGTGAGAATAAGGGTGTTATTTATTAGTGAAGTGTTTTCAATATTTTGTCATATTATTTTTTAAAAGATTTTTATAATATTTATCAGTCGTTAAAGAATTATTATTGTACTATTTTTAAAAATATATATATAATATAGAGTGTAGTGAAAATAAGTGATATTTATTATTATTTTATCTATTTTGTAAAATTAAGTTTTTAAATGTATAATTATTGTAATATTAGTAATTGTTTGTAATTTTTTTTTTTCATAAATGTCCTTAATGCACTTAATGCCCTTAAACTTATTTGCCTACAACAAGATAGCGGAAATACACTAAATATTAATTCAAAACATAGATTACAAGAGACATAATAATATTGTTTAGCTCTTTATCAAACTCTTGTATTAGTCCTTTCAAGAGTTTGACAAAGAGCTAAACAATATATTATGTCCTGGAAAAAATAATCCTTACTAATACATTCGAAAGTTTTTTATGTTTGCTTGTTACTCTATCATGCAGCAAAAGGTGGATCGACGCCAGTACAGTGGATAGTGCCAGAGCTTACTCCATCATAGACAGGAATTTTCAGTTCTAGTGTGTAGGTATCAGTTCAAGAGGCTAGACACGAGCGAAGCCGCGAACAAAAGCTAAAAAAAGACATTAGATTTTGGCAAATAGCCACTTAAAATCATTCTTTGTCTTGGGCAATTTTTCGCATGTAAGCAAATAGATCAATTAGCACGATAAGTGGAATTCGCAAATCTCACGTCCAAATATGCAAAGACCAAACAATACGTTAATTTTGGTATGTCAGACAGCCATTACCGTGATTCTGTTTGCAAACCACTGTGACTGGAGAACGTTGACCTATAATCAAGTAGATTTCAGCAGGTATGTGAACTTGGTGGTCGTCCATATGGAGATGATGATGGGATAACATCTCACGAAGGAATACTCCACCGGGCGAGGTGTTGTGCTCGGGGATAGCTATCCGACAGTATTATTGACAAAGCAATGAATTATCAACTTATGGATCAACTACGTATTTATTATGAAATTAGTTGATTTCGGAATTAGCGGTTCTTCAGTTCATAATAATTTAATAATATCGTTTTACACCACACGAAAATACAGGCTGGCATCTCCACTGGGTTTTCCCTAAACCTAACTTACCGGAAAATTTCGAGAAATCATATCAAACAAAATTTGGCTTTAAAAATGTTAAAGAAACTGATGTTGGATAAATTAAGCGATGAATATTTTGTGATAATGACATTACATTGCCCACATGTACATATAATAACACGGGAATGTATTTCTATCCGCTTGAACATAGATACTAAGTTATGTACCTAATGTGAGAGCTATCCTGCCAACAAACCGCTTCGCTGTTTGCCAATACTTTTAATTGTACCTATGTATGTTATATTCAGGACAAATAAAAAATAATAATAACAAAGTTGTTGGCATCGCAAAGTGTTCTAACTTTTACTCTGGAACCAACCCCGACCAACCCAAACTGGTTTTTTTCGAAACCAAAAAAAAACAGCTGTGCCATACAGAAAGTTTAGGCACAAGTTGTTGTTGAGTAGGTATAATATATTATCCCCTTGAAAGTCTGCACTTTGCAAAACAATACCTAAGAGAGGCCTAATAGAGAAATCTGCTGTCAGCAATGGAAGTTCGGCTTTCATTTTTAATTTTTTTTCGAAAGTTGACTGATATGATAATGATGACAACTCCTATGCGTGAAATTGACTATAAAACTAGTCACTAGAGACTATAGTCAACTAGACAATCAGTCAAATCTTAATAAGACCAGTTCTAGAAAGGGCAAATCACCAAACCGTGATCTGCAACGAGACTATTTGTTCAGCAGTTTAATATTTGCACGGCCTTTGGAGTAGGTACGAGTAACTACGCACGTTTTCGCTACAGGTATTACCCGTATTAGCATTGACACCAATAGTGACGCAGATTACGTAGGTAGATCTATGACCTGACATAGCTGGTTTAGGCTCGTCAAACAGACGTAACGTAGGTTTATCCAGCTTGAAGTAGATTTCAGGTGATTTTAGCGGTTACATATCCTTGGCACTGTTCGAGAATTCTAGATTCTACAATAATATTGAATCGGTCTGTCATTATTGTCTTTCCATTTTCACTGTGAATCATTCCCTTGAATCCGAAACGTAGCGTGTGTACAAACATTACTTGACTGTTGAAAAGTCGGGACAAATCAACTATTTTATCCCAAAATTACGGGATTCTTCTCATTACGATACCGGTTAGGCTAGAATACTACGTCCGACCAGTTCGAAAACTTTAACCATATTATTTCTTGTTTTGTAAAACGTCGTCACAGCGAGACCGAACACTCGATTGGGCGTCAATAGTTGGAGAGGGAACCACGCGTTTTATCGGCATATTACTAGTTTATAATACAGTACTTACTGGTGGAGTCTTGAGGCGTGAGAGGCCGTTTGATGACAGCCTGCAAGACAGCCAGCCAGCCGTCTCGGTCGTCGTGCGTCGTCGCAGCGAGACAGAACACGCGATCGGGCGTCACCAGTTGGAAAGGAAACCGAGCGTCTTTGCAGCCGAACCCAGTGTTTGACACTTTGATGCAATAGCCGTTTGATTCGTGACCTAAAAAATATTATGATTTCTTAATTATCTTTATTTACGGATAAAGAAGTCAGAAAAGACAAAAATGTTTTTTTTACTATAGCAGATATACATACCTGCTCCAAAAATATCTATAGATATTTCTTTTCAGCTTTAGGACGTCCGCTGGATCTAGACTTCCCCTATAGATCTCCTATAAGACCGCTTGGAAGCGGCTTGAACCTAGCGCAAACCTGCGGTTTGAGGTCGTCTGTCCATTCTGTGGGTAGACGTTCTATGCTACGCTTTCCAGGACTCCATTCTAGAACTTTTAGACCCCATCGGTCATCAATCCGTGATAGTTACATAGATATATACTTCCTTCCATCCATCAGCCATCCACTACTGGACTGGACATAGGCCTCCCCCAAAGATCTCCAATAAAACCGGTTGGTAGCAGCTTGCATCCAGCGCGATCCTGCGGTCTTGATGAGGTGATCTGTCCTCCTTGTGGGTGGACATCCTTGTGGGTGGACGTCCTACTCTGCGTTTTCCAGTACATGGTACGTGGTCTCCACTCGAGAACTTTTCGATGCGATGAGAACGCTTATCAGTCGTCCGCCATACATATACTTACCGACGAATATTTCGCCTTTCGGGTAAGCATCCAACGGCTCATCATGGTACATCAGCTTCCTATTATCCAGAGTGAACCAGCGCCTCCGATGGGCGTCCGACGACCGCGGCCCGGTCTTCCACAGCCAGCCCTCGCGGGCGAAGTCCTTGGGAAGCCGCAGCACCAGATCGGACTGAGGGGCCGAGGGGAACGCTACTTGGAGGAGGTGGAGCTGAGCGCAGCGGATGGCTGTGTACCTGGAAACGAGAATGAAGCATCTATATTTAGTTGTTACTAAATTACCATGTCATTATCACCAAAGCAAAGAAAAATCCGAAGTAAGAAAGATTCGGCTCGGTCAGTCTGAGGATGGGTGGCGGATAGAATTTACAACTATTCTGTAGGTATTCTGGATCAGATCATCGGATGAAAGGTCAAAATGTCGGCCCGGTATTTACTAACCATCAGATGCCGTAACGGCTTCTACTTATTATTCTTTTAGACCACAGTTATCTTGTGTTTTACACCATAGAATCGGTTACCATACTAGGTCATATATGGGTCAGGCCGTAGATTTTGCCACTTTTTAGGTCCACTTACTCTCCGCCTCTTTTTTCTTATAGTAAACTAGCTTAAAACCCGCGGCTTCGCCCGCGTTGTCTTAGTACATAGGTACTTACTTAAAATAAAAAGAGCCCGCGGTTTGATCTACGTTGTCTTTGTACATGCTTATAATAATATCTAATAGTCCGCAATTTGGCCCGCGTTGTCTTAATACTTGCTTAAAATTACTTGCAAGGATAATGCCCACGGTTTGGTCAAAATTGTAACAGTATTTGCCTATAATGATAATAGATCACGGTTTGGCCCGCGTATTGTTAGTACTTGCTTAAGATGGTTATTTATAGCACGCAGCATGGACTGCGATGTCTTAATACTTGCTTAAAATTATAAAAGCTCGCCGTCTGGCCTGCATTGTCGTATTACTTACAATGATAATAGCCCATGGTCTGGCCCGTATTGTCTTAGTACTTGCTCAAAATGATAAAAACCCGCGGTTTAGCTCGCGTTGTGTTAATAATTAGGTACTTACAAAGATAATAACCCACAGTTTGGCCCACGTTGTTTTAATACTTACTTAATTAAAATAACAGCCCGCGGTTCAACCCGCGTTATCTTGGCATTTGCTTATAATAATATCTAATAGTTCGCGGTCTGGCCCGTGTTGTCTTAGTAAATCCTTAAAATTATAATAGCATGCCGTTAGCCTGCGTTTTTGTATTGCTTGTAATGATAATAGCCCACGGTCTGGCCCGCGTTATTTTCTTAACTGCTTAAAATGATAAAAACCCACAGTTAGGCCCGCGTTTTCTTGGCACTTACTTAAAATAATAGTAGCTCGTGGTTAAGCCCGCATTAGGCTCGATTATGAAGGCGCCATCGTAATTATAATAGCTAATTATCATAATTATATCTGTTTCATTTTCACTTTAAGCATTCGATAGAGAGAACTCTTTTTATGTTGTTGTTGGGCCTATTATTGTATTACTTGCAAAATAATGCCTACGGTTTAGCCTGAATTGTCTCAGTATTTGGTTATTTAATTTACTTGTATCTAAAGCTTATTACAGAGTACATACGTGAACTTTTGGATGATAAATTGCCGAATTTCTGAAATTAACTCAATAATAAATAAATATATAAAATAAATATTGGAGAACATCTCACACACGGTCTCTGATCCCAAACTAAGCAAAGTTTGTGATTTGGCTGGCAGAGACTGATATATTACATATACATGTATTTCAATGTATGTACTGTATTGTATACACCACCGACCATACTCCTATTTTTAGAATAATTCCAGTCCATCCAAAGGTTGCCTGGTAGAAATCGCCAAAGGCGATAAGGCCGCCATTGTACAGCATATTGTATAGTTTCTGTACTGTGTTTCTGTGTACAATAAAGATATATTTATTTATTTATTTATACATGTAGGTTGACTGGCAGATAATGCTGTTTAGCGTTAAGTCCTTCTTTTGTACAAATAGTGTGCAATAAAGTGTTAAATAAATAAATAAAAATACATTAATAACACTCAGACACAGAGCAAACACATATGAACAGCACATAAATATTTGCCCTGGGAATCAAACCCACGCCTCTTTGACCCAGGAGTCAGGGTCAACCACTGAGCCACCGAGGGAGCCAATAATAATAATTGTATGAGTAACTATGTAAGAAATTTCACTTTTCTTTGCTGGAAAACATTGAGGCAACCTGTACGTACGTAGAAAAAATCAATGTCGTATGTGAATTCAGCAACCCATGCTTGGCCGGCGTGATGGATATGGCCCAATTACCCTTCGCGGATAGGCCTATTTTCAGTCATCCATCAGCCGCAGGACGTCCACTGCTGGACATAGGCCTTCCCTATGGATCTCCAATAAGACCGGTTGGAAGCGGCTTGTATCCAGCGCGATCCTGCGGCCTTAATGAGGTCATCCGTCCACCTTGTGGGTGGACGTCCTACGCTGCGCTTGCCGGTACATGGTCTCCACTCGAGAACTTTTCGACCCCAACGGTCATCAGCCCTCCGCGCTATGTGCCCTGCCCATTGCCATTTCAACTTGCCAATCCGTTGGGCTATGTCGGTAACTTTAGTTCTTCTACGGATCTCCTCATTAATGATTCGATCTCGCAGAGAGACTCCAAGCATAGCCCTCTCCATAGCTCGTTGGGCTACTTGGAGCTTACTAATAAGGCCCATAGTGAGAGACCACGTTTCTGTGCCATAAGTCATCACTGGCAACACACACTGGTCGAAAACTTTCGACTTGAGGCACTGAGGTATGTCGGACGAGAAGACACTACGCACTTTTCCTAACGCTGCCAGCCGAGTTGAATTCGTCGATTGGCCTCTTTGTTGAAGTCGGACCTCCCTAACTGGACTACTTGTCCTAGGTAGACGTACGAGTCAACGACTTCAAGAACCGAGTTTCCAACAGAAATCGGGGTAGGTAAAACATGGGAATTACACATGACTTTCGTCTTGTCCATGTTCATCTTAAGACCCACCTGTTTCTATTATCCGTAGTGCTATCCGTAGTACCTATTTTCAGTAGTGCACTATTAATTAAGGCCGGTACAGGTATTCGACATGTTTCATTAAGTCATTAGAAATTTAATTTTCCAGGCAAATGAAAAAATGGCACACAAGTCGTAATTCTAGTCAGGCATATTCTAGGATGCTATTATACTCATAATTTGATTAACTTTTACAATGGTACCAACCCCAAAAGCACGTGAATAAAATCAGCTGTTCAACACAAAAAGTTCATCGACCCGCGACAAAATGTATGGAAAATGTAGGTAATTTTCGCTTGTCAGGGTTGATCCCATAGTAAAATACCTATATTGATCCATATGTGCGCTAAGCTTAAGACTATTGGCTCACAAAATAAAAAAAAATCGTAAACTTTTGGGGACCCATTTTGCCCCATTTAAAGATAAACAATCATTATCATAATCCTAGATACTACATTATTTAAAAAAGCGCATTGAAGTTTTCGGACGTATCTGACCCCTAAGGATTTTTTAAGGAAAATTTAGAAAACAGGTACAGCCATATTTTTTATTTAGTCTCAAAAGCATCTATACAAAGTTTCATGTCAATCGGTACAGGGAATAAGAAGTTACATGCAAACAAAAAGGGCCCGTTTTACCCCGTAAGTTAGAGTTGGGTACGTTTTTCATCCTTAGTGCTTCATTATGTCGTACGATGTACGTATATTCCAAATTTCAAGCTCGTATCTACAGCGGTTTGGGCTGTAGCCTAAACTTATTAATTTTGCGTATCCCTAAGGAACCTTATAGATTTTCCTGGATTTTATTAGTTTCTGTAGTAAAACATGCTGTGTGCTTCCTTCATACCAATTTTCAACCATAACCGTTCAGCTGGTTCGATGTAATTGACGCTTTTTTCACCAACTTTGGGACCTTATTTGACCCCTTAGATGAGGAAAATTCGGAAAAACAGGAAAAAACTTGACTTTTATTTTGTTTGGAAAGCATGTATACAAAGTTTCAAGTAAATCGGTACAGGGAATAAAAAGTTACATACAAACGAAAAGGGCCCATTTTACCCCCTTAGAGGTCGAAAGTTCAAAATTTTCGTCCTTTGTGCTTCATTACGTCGTTCAATGTACCTATATCCCAAATTTCAAGCTCATATCTTCAGCGGTTTGGGCTGTAGCCTAAACTTATTAATTTTGCGTATCCCTAAGGAACCTTATAGATTTTCCTGGATTTTATTAGTTACTCTATTAAAACATGCTGAGTGCTTCCTTCATACCAATTTTCAACCATAACCGTTCAGCTGGTTCGATGTAATTGACGCTTTTTTCACCAACTTTGGGACCTTATTTGACCCCTTAGATGAGGAAAATTCGGAAAAACAGGAAAAAACGTAACTTTTATTTTGTTTGAAAAGCATGTATACAAAGTTTCAAGTAAATCGGTACAGGGAATAAAAAGTTACATACAAACGAAAAGGGCCCATTTTACCCCCTTAGAGGTCGAAAGTTCAAAATTTTCGTCCTTTGTGCTTCATTACGTCGTTCAATGTACCTATATCCCAAATTTCAAGCTCATATCTTCAGCGGTTTGGGCTGTAGCCTATACTTATTAATTTTGCGTATCCCTAAGGAACCTTATAGATTTTCCTGGATTTTATTAGTTACTCTATTAAAACATGCTGAGTGCTTCCTTCATACCAATTTTCAACCATAACCGTTCAGCTGGTTCGATGTAATTGACGCTTTTTTCACCAACTTTGGGACCTTATTTGACCCCTTAGATGAGGAAAATTCGGAAAAACAGGAAAAAACGTAACTTTTATTTTGTTTGAAAAGCATGTATACAAAGTTTTAAGTCAATCGGTACAGGGAATAAAAAGTTACATACAAACGAAAAGGGCCCATTTTACCCCCTTAGAGGTCGAAAGTTCAAAATTTTCGTCCTTAGTGCTCCATTACGTCGTTCAATGTACCTATATTCCAAATTTCAAGCTCATATCTTAAGCGGTTTGGGCTGTAGGCTGTCTGTCAGTCAGTCACTCAGGGAAGCCTTTTATATAATAGATAGATTACTTTTAATTTGTTTCTAAATATCATCATCGTGTGTCGTAAGGATCGGTTAATAGGGGCCAGTAAAAATAATGGAATAAATTCATAAATTGTGGAAGTTATAGCATGTTTATCTGCGAAAAATAACTAAATTTTCATAAAAAACGCAAATCCGCTTCGGTGGGAGTGAACTTTGCACATCGATAAAATAAAAACTATAACACTTTTTGATAATCCGATTGATGTGACGTTATAAAATTATAGTCAATTATCCACTGTTTTAATATCTTTACGTGTTGTTTAAGAAAAAATCATAATAAAACGCAAATTTATTAAAAACTTCCGAAAACTGATTATTTACGATATTTTTATTTCGCAACCATTATCTTCTCGTTTTATTATTCTAGAAGCACAGTGAGATTTAAATGAAGTCGCAACAACACCTAAGTAATGTACTCTTTAATCATTAAGCTCGTAGTGGCCACAGTTTTGTCAGTTCGCTGTCATAACCCGTGCGAAGTAGAAAGTGTCACGTGTTTTACGAAGTGAATTTTTTGAGATTAAACGAAAAGTTTTTATATGGAATCTATCATTGTTTTTGTGCACGATTAAGTAAGATGTACGTGATCTTCCAACGTTAAGGTGGCATGATAATATGTCTTATTTATTGAGTTATGATCGATTTTCGCTACCACCTTCGCTATGAGTACACACTAGGTGCAGTTATTTTTTACTGTTGACATGTTTTGCAAAACTTGAATGAGATCAAAAGTCTGTACTGAAAGAAAAACAAAATAGGTAGGTATAATGTTCGTTTTTGTAACTTTCAATAAATAGTACCTACATGTACCATTTATTTAAATAATAATATATCTTCACGAGACTAATAATTATAATATTAACTCACTAGTAGTCGTCCAAACAGTAGATTTCGAAAGTATAAAAGACATAATTCATTATGGGCTAAACCTAAAAGTGCCGGTCAAAGTAATTAATTATCAAATATTATTAGAAGATAATATTCTGAGTATTTCAAACTATGCAACTAACCCTCTAGGATCACTTAGTGAGTAGTCACGGGACACGAACCTCAGAGGTAATCCATTTGCAAATAATATCGTATGTGTATCACCATCCTAACAATTGTTCATCATTATTGTTCGCCATTGTTCGCGACAGGATAGCGAAGAATTATGCGCAATCTCTTCGCTATTTGTGGCAAAATCTACGGCCTGACCCATATTTTCTATGATCTGTTGTGAGTCCCTAATAAATAAATAAAAAATGGATTAACAATTTAAACCTACACAAACAAAAGTAACTTTTTGTGTATCACTGTTTCTTTCGATTGATAAATGCATGATAATCAGTTTCCTTTTTCTGTCATTTTGGAAAAGGAAAAACTTATTCCAATTGTTATTTTGCCTTGAGTTTGCTTTTAGTTTATTACAAAAATAACTTATGCGCATATGGCGTCTTCCTTTCATAGTCTTTAAATTATGAGGTAGTTTACGAGTACATGTAACTCTTATTTCAGTTATTGAAATTAAATTATCATTTATCATAATAATAATGTTCGGTATCCAGACTAGATCCAATCGCCTCCTAAATATGTATTTATACTGGAAGTAGGGGTTGTGTTTTATGACTCACGTCCCCGAGTATACCTACTGTGACTCAGGAAAATTTTCTTTCCTTTGAATCATTCGTTCAACACAGTAACAGCGGGAAAATTTCAAAATTGTCTGTATCTGGAATTAAATTTCAACTAATTTCGGTAAAGTTGTTGAATCAGGACTCCAACTGAGTTAAGCATTGACGTCACTGAACTGGAAAGCTATAAAATGGAAAATATCAAAGCTTTTACGTCATCAACCGTCCCAGATGGAATGTTTCTAGACCTTATAAGCCCCACTGACCATCACGCAAAATGGATGACATCCAAATGAATGTGACTAATATTGCCAATTTAGTGTATTTAAGTTTAGACATGGTTTAGACTTCATTTTTTACAGAAACATTGTTTGAAGATATCTAGGTAATCAGAAATACTATGTACATAAAGAGAAATCCACAGATGATTTAGTTTTAGGTAATCATCATCATCATCATCATAATTTAAGAGCAAGACTCTTGTCGGTGAAGCAACTTCCATGTCTCGCGGTCTTCTGCTAGTGTTTTCACCTCCCTGTAGGACATGACGTCTGCTTTTTCTTTAATTTGGTCTAGAAATGCTCTGCGTGGTCTTTCTCTTCCTCTCTTTCCTTCTATTATTATTTTCATTTGATTGTCATGTCACATCCTCTTCTGTTTTCGATTAATGATATAAGCTTCCTTTTTTCCTTGACAATGTCTACTTCAATGTCCACTTCTTGGTTGGTTTTCTTTAATTATAGAACTATTCTTGACGCTAAAGCGCTCGCTATACCAATGAAAAGTCGCCATTTCTAACGACAAAGTCGCAAACTCGTCACATCGAATGGATACCATCCATTTGGCGTGATGGTCAGTGGGGCCTATTACACTTAGAATAACGTAAGAGATTAGAAATACTCTAAGGTATAAAATTAAGACATGACCACAGCAATATGGCGCCGAAAACGTTTAGAACCTGAAGTATACTAAGAGCCATAAAAATCGGCGGATGAGAAGTTTCGCCGTGATTCGCTAATTATTGCGCATGTGAGCACAATACCGACACACGTGGCGAAGTGTTGAGCGAGAGGCATGAGGATGGCGGGCGGCGCATACCTATATTTCGACTTGTGTGCAGCGCTCTGCGCATAATTTCACATCCGCCGATTTGTGTGGAGCTTAGTATACTGCTCTTGAAGTGACATTTGAAGTACTGATCAAATATCACATTAGCGTCTCAGCAATATGGCGGACAAACTTCTGTCGTTTAAGGCGGAGCTTTACATTCAAGCTTATAGCAATAATACCATCTCATTTTTAACACCCAGTCCACTCTACTGTACTTTACTTTCATGCTTTGGATAGCTTTCATGAAGTAAAAGTAGGGATAAGGTTCACAAATGTTTCAGTTCAGTTTCGTCTCCGGTTTAGGTACAGGTATAAAATCATAATTATGCTAATTACCAATTGTTAATGACTTCAGGCTCCTCGTGATACACGTAAATGTGTCTCGTTGACCCGTCCTTCATGAAGGTCAGTTGCATTGAGTTCATGTGACCAACTTTAGGCGGAGCGAATGCAACGTTCAACTCTGATAACTTTAGAACACCTTTAGGTTCTTTGTCCTCTCTGACGTGATATCTGGGAAAAAGCAAAGACAATAACGTAAAGAGCTGCGATTAAATATCATTAGTGTTACGTAGGTACGTGTGTTAAGCTACGTTTTTATTGTGCCGAGTGATCGTTTGCTTTGAAATGTTGCATTGGTAACTTGCACCAAAACTTAAGGCTCAAGACTAGACTAGACTAGACTTCAAAAGTAACGCTTGTATTACGTTTTGTTCTGGTTGTTAGCGTTATTTTATTATATTTGTTTAATTATTACACTTTAAATAGGGTATAAAATAGTTTGCTAGGTCTAGTTTGGCTTTTTTCAAACATTTTTGCATCGACAGCCAATAGTGATTGCATGTTATATTTAACTTTACCTGAGTATAGCTATTGTATTAATACTTAGGTAAAGTTACTAAACATTTTTTGTTCCAACTGTTTTTAGAACTGCACTTTTTGTTAATCTTTTAGAATAGCGATAAAAATGGTATTAAAAAAAATTGTTACTTTTGACGTCTAAGAATTTATAAGTCACTTTAAAAATTAAGTCAAATCATGATCTTCATTTATGAACAAAACTCAATCATAATTTATTAATTATAACTACCCGGCACAATAAAACCGCACCTTTACACCAATTCTTATAAGTATATTCATTAGTTTACGTAGGCATTTGATGTAAGCATGGCAATGAGATGATGATGGAATATGGAGTAAACTGTAATGAATACAAATATTACAGAACGAACGTGGGGGGAAAACCTACGGATTGTAATATTTTTGTCACGTCCTTACCTCTTATTTTTTTATAGTCTATTTAGATCCTTACCTCTTTCGACCAAAGTTTTTGACGCGGAGGCGATCGAATAACCGACCGAGACAACCCGTGGTACGGCCGCAGCCGTCGGTAGCGGGGTGATACCTAAGGACCAGTCCGGATAATAATTTATGCTTCAAGGTTTTAGCCGACATAACAATTGCAAATAATTTACAGGCAGTCCGCAATTAATATTTTTAAATTTAAGACGCTCCAACAGTAAACTTTTAGGTATTTTACAATAATGTCTGCAGTATACAAATAAGAGTCTAAAATCGCGTGTCGTTTGTTTTTAGACGAAACTCAAGATGAAGATTCGATAATTTTTCGCAGTTTTAGTTCGTTTAAAAAGAAATAAAGCCGTGTTGGCAATAAAATATACAGATATGTCTTTAGTTTCCTATTTTATGATTACAAAAAATATAGTAGTTATCCATCTAAATATTGAGAAATGCGAAACGTAAGATTTTTCTGAAGTTTTTTTTGTGATTTTTTTTTTCAAGATACCAGATACTTTTTTTGCAATATTATTGTAAAAGTCTCTCTATGAACTAATTATTGTGTGTTCTGTATTTTTTACAAGTTTGTATCAGTAACAGTTACGCCTAACTGTGCGACGAAAAACATGACGTTTTACGGATTTTTGTCTTTGGGCAGCGCCTTAAGTAGGTACCTATATCCTTTATACTTATTTATTTATCCGTTTATCCTTTTACTATTATTCGCACGAAATTTAACTTTTGCAAATAGGTAATTTTGTACAAGTAAATACGCTATTTTTCATTTTCATAATTTTGTGTTTTAACCTAGTTTGAAGTAATTAAATTATGTAGTAAATGACTATTCTATGAGTACTTACTTATTATTTAGGTAGTTTTGAACGGGTAAAATACCTACGCTATTTTTCATTTTCATATTTTTGCGATTCAACCAAGTTTGAAGTATTGAAAGTCAATTTTGACTATCCTATGAGTATTTATTATTTAGGTGATTTTGTGCAGGTAAAATGCACTATTTTTAATTTTTAAATATTTTCGGTTTTCTACCTAGTTTGAAATAATTGAAGTCGACTTTGACTATCATAAGAGTAGGTACCTATTATTATTTAGGTAAAAATATTTGTACAGGTAAAACGCGGTATTATTTTATTTTTATATTTTTGGTTATTCTATCTAGTTTGAAGTAATAAAAGTGAACTTTGACTATCCTATGATTAGGCACCTACCTATTATTTAGATAAGTATATTTACAGGTAAAACGCAATATTTTTGTAGTTTTTAAACCTGGTTTGAAGGAAGGAAAGTCGACGTCAACGTATCCTATGACTATGAGTATTATTAGCACGAAAAGACACCTTTTCATAAAATGACAATAGGTGGTAATTTTAGACAGGTAAACGTAAACCGTACACGGCGCCAGGTAGTAGACGCTATTTTCTTTTTTGTTATTTTGTACTTTTATTTTAGTTCGTATTTCTATTATTTTGCAGTTCGTGTGCTCTAGAGTTTTTTCATATACATTTCCCGGACGATGGTACCAACTTTACCTACATAATTATACGACTCTCGCTTTGCTACCTTTCATTACCAAAGCAGGAAAACATATATTATATCGTATTCTCAATTTTAATAGTTCTATTTCATTATAACTTTTACCTCATATAAATAACCTGGTTAAGTTCTCATAATTATGAGGCTATATTTGACTGTAGGTACCTTCTAGATAGTGTAGGGAAAATCCTGAGTTATTAACCTAGTAACAACCTACATACATAAATTATTGTGTCGGTAGTTATTATTTTAGTATACTAGCTTTTACCGGCTGCTTCACCCGCTTCCTTTAATTTTTCCGGCATAATCATATAATTTTATAGTATGCCCGGTTTCGCCTCGGTACGGACAGATTTTAAAAGTATATTAAACAAACGCGATTATAAATTGAGATATAAACTAACCTATTTCTCAAGTTGTATCAAACTGCACAAATCGGTTAAGTAGTTTAGGAGTCCATCTCGGACAAACAACGTGTATTTATATAATATGTTAAAAAGATAAGAAGATGTCGCCTATGACACTCCTACGTTTTATTAAATTATAGGCCCAATTTTAAACGCGCCATCGTAAATTTAATAGCAATTTAAAATAATGTTCTCTCTTTCAAATGCATATAGTGAAAAAGAAACAGGAACATTTTAAATTGTTATTAAAACTACGATGGCGCCTTTAAAATTGGGCCTTACATCCCTTGCTTTGACAAACACATTTTCGGATTTATAATATCAGTAAGGGTAAAAATAACAATGTAACACCATATTATATGTACAAGAACAATAGGCACTAAAACACGAGCTATTTTCGCTTCTTTCCTGTTTTTATGACATCATTATTGTATATTATGTTCATAATGACTGTTCATATTTACAGAACATCTTTATGTAGAGCCGCTAAACAAACATAACAACAACTTTGCAACGTAGCCAGGCTGCTAATTGACATTGAAGGCCTCCACGTCACAGAGTCAATGTTCAACATTGGCATACCAACCTAGGTAATAGCCGGCACGAGATTAGAGGAAATATTGGAAAACCCGGCAATATTTTTTAACGAATGTGAAACCGATTTACTTTTTTTCTTATTTAGAATATCCGCAAAAAAGACGGAAACATACTATCGGACGAGGCTTACGGACGCGACTGACAGTCGCGACTAATAGGTATCTAGACTATCGGACATAAATCGCGGTTGTCACCTTCGGACGACCTTGAGCGTTCGGACGTCCGAGAGCGATCTGGCGCGCCGGATGTTTTGCCCGGGGGCACGGGTGGGTATTAACTCACCCTAGAACCTTTTAGGGTTCCGTACCAAAAGGGTAACGTAAAAATGGGACCCTATATTACTAAGACTCCGCTGTCCGTCCGTTTGTCTGTCACCAGGCTGTATCTCATGAACCGTAATAGCTAGAACGTTGAATTTTCCACAGATGACGTATTTCTGTTGCCGCTATAATAACAGAAATAAATAAATATTTAAGGGCACAACAAACTCCCGACAAACCTCATACAACAAACCTGATTTTTTTGCCGTTTTTTGCTCGCTATTAAGAATGGTAACAGGTAGATGCTTGAAAGATTCACAGAATATTAAGTTAAATATTAACTTCAACAATAAATAATTAACATTAAACGTTTAACATTTTTTAATTAACATTTAACAATTTTAACACAAACAAGAAACGTGTTTTTTTTCTCGATATTAATAACGACAACAGAAAGATGCTTGAAATATTCACATAAGATGTATATTCCCTTTAAAAATAAATAGTTAAAATAAAATTTATTAAGAGGGCTTCTATGCAGTACGGAACCCTTCGTGCGCGAGTATGACTCGCACTTAGCCGATTACATACACACCCTAGAAAAGTTTAAAGTGAAAAGTTTCTGGGGTGGAGTTAAGTAAGCCCAACCTAGAGAAAATCTCTAACTTTTTTTAAAATTCTCCACTACTTTACCACACCAATCACTGTAGAGTACGATAAGATCATGATGAGGTGTTGTTTTGCTGAGTGTAGGGATTTTACTATGGAACTAACTACGAGATCCCGAAAACAGCTGTTTCAAACAAAAAGTTAATTGACACTAGACAAAATGTAGGGAAAGAAAAAATCAGCTACTGACTTTTTTCGCGACTTTAGGGTTAGTCCCATAGTCAAAGTTGTACATAATGATGCGTATACCTCTGCAAGTACCTACGTGAACTTTTCAAAGCAACTGTAACAGGTATACCTAAGTAGGAAAATATTTTAGAGAAGATAGCAAAAAGCCTCACGAGGGCCTATCCACCTATTGTAAGTCTACTGTCATTTTAAAGCAAGAGTGAATGACTGATTTATATTATTTGCTTTTAAATCTTACTGTAGGAATTCAATCGAATAGGTTTTCTTAGTAGACGATTTTTTGTCTGGCAGTCGTTAAGAGACTACGTAAGCTAATACGTTAATTGAAGTTACGTCAAAAGGTTTTTAGCAACTTTAAAGTTACCTAGCACATACGCATGTATGACGACACTGAGCGTGACATGCCCACATTCATCGGCAAAGATCCTTTATTACGTACCTATTCTTATCAATGTGTGGGCGATAGGATAGGTCCTGCACTGACGACCCGCATGAGTTATTGTTCATATTCTTACGTGCCTAACGTCAGGCACGTTCGGCACGGTCTGACTTCGGATGGGTTAAGGCAGGCTAAGGTTAAGTTAGTTCGTACAGGTCAGCCCTGATGTCAGAATTTTTAGACCGCCTGAAGGCTTCTGACATGGCTAAACGGTTAAAACAACCGGGTCCTACAATTTAACATGTTATCCAAGCCACGGTAGCGCTCAGTTGGAAAATGCCACCCGCGGTCACCCATCCAAATACTGACCATGCGGAAACATACCGCATTAATTTCGGTGATCGCTGACAAACACCTAGTCAAACTACGCTATGAGCGCTACGAGCTAGGTTGAGGTTTATATCCTAATAGCAGAGCGGTGCCATGGCCACAGAGAGAGAAGTTCTGCTGTTCTGTGGCCATGACTGCAATGGCTTGGACGATATGTTCAATTGTAAGCCCCGATATGTGGCTAAACGGTCAAAAATACTGAGGTTTTCACCGTTTCCTACGGAAACTTTCAATTTTTCTAGGGTGGGCACTGAAGTTTCTAGAGTGGGCGTTGCCCACCCGTGTCCTCTTTACGTCGACTATTTGACAGTTACGCAGATATTCTGTAGTCACCGGGCAGTTGAACAAAGTAATACTAGGGTGGGCACAGAAGTTTCTAGAGTGGGCGTTGCCCACCCGTGCCCTCTTTACATCGACTATTTGGCAGTTACGCAGGTATTTTATAGTCACCGGGCAGTTGAACAAAGTAATACTAGGGTGGGCACAGAAGTTTCTAGAGTGGGCGTTGCCCACCCGTGCCCTCTTTACGTCGACTATTTGGCAGTTACGCAGGTATTCTGTAGTCACCGGGCAGTTGATCAAAATAATAGGTAACTGTCACGACATTTTCAGATGTCGTAAGCTTTCGTCAGAGTTTGATCAGCGACTGACGAAGGTACGTGACGTCGATCAAGGACCTTATTCGTGATACGCGCATTTTACTCGGTTACTATCGAACTATTACCGGTACTTACTAGAGGCATGTTCACACACAACGTCACTATTTCGTCAGTTAAATATTTGCACAGCGCTTGACGTCGGTACCCGTATCGCAGGAGGCGTGGAAATTTCGTTAGACGTCGAAAAACGTCACGTTATACACGGTAAACCCACATAAACTAAACACATTTGATTTTTATCGCATCATTATGATATCTACGCAAACAGCGGTTTGCTTACTTTTATTTTTTTAGGTACAGTAGTGTTTTACAAAATTTCATCACTTTGTGAAATAGAACTTTGGTACGTCAGCCCAATTTTATGTAGTCACGCTACATACACAGTACACACACACACGTAAAGAGTATACCTACTTACCTAATACGCTTACCATAACATCGATAAAAGTAATAGGTATGTACGGTCGTACCTACATCATAATAATATTTTCTTTTCATAGTTATTTTAAGAGATATTTAATTTTACAACACTACAGAATGATGTAGTCGACAGTTGTAGTAGGTAGTTAACGAGAATAAGTATTTATTTACTAACACGCTTTTATTAGTTTCACCTGTATGTATGTCTGCTTGTTTGCTTGCTTGTAACCAACCCCTTTGAGCTCGATTTTGACCTACTTTGAGCGATCAGATTTTCTTTAAACTTTTTCACACCTATCAAATACCGATGTCAATGCATACCTATATAAAAAAATATATGAATCCTAAGCGAGTTGTTTAGTTTTTTTTTAAACTATATTTATATTATTATCAATTCACATTACTGTAACTTTTTTAATGTTTTATTGTAAAAATGAACATTGTTTGACGTATAATACATTTTTAATTTTTTATGAATCAAATGAATATATCTTCTTCTTCTTCTTTTGTTTGGCGTAGTTTTAATAATTTTTGATATTTTATCAAAATAGTCACTGTCGTAGTGACGTCATAGTCCAAATGTAGTCCAAGTCATACCTCAGGAAAGCAGTGGAGACTTTACTAGAGGCGTCTATGGAGTTTTGGTAACAACACGGAACGACACGATACGTCACATTATATCACTTGCCTACACTCATGCACGTAAATCAGCTCATAATCAACGAAATACCACAATTTTTCACTAATTATCACTGATAAAACACAAGTTTAACAAAATAATACAATGGGGCGACAGGACTTTTCCGCGTTCCCGCCAAAACCCCAAATGAATATGAATAATCAAACCGGTCGGTCTACTAAACTTAAAAAACAAACCTGCCGAGTTAATTTTCAAGAAATAGAGAAAAGTAGGTATATTACAAATAATTACGAATTACATGTGGGTCAATCGTTGTCCGGGAGCGAGAGTCTCATTGCAGATTTTTTATTATATTTATTTTCTTTACATTTTATTTTAGATTACAGTTAGAGTTGAGGTTTGATCGTCATCCTTCCCATGAGAGTATTTTATATAGGTACAATATTACTAATCTTTACCTAGGTGTAGTATATTAGCGAGACTAGAATTACTAATGACATGACAGTCATGAAAAAACATGCACACATGAAAATGATTCCACAGTTTTAGCATTAGCACATGCGATATTTGGCACATTCACTTAACAGTAAAGTATAACCAAACCATAGTACAGAAGTCACTACTAGTTGAGGCCGGATCCAATTTCTTGGCAGTTATGATTTTTTAAGCTAAGCGTCCACCTTTCCGCATCGTACGCAGCGGACGTATCGCATCAAACGGATCGTAATATACTTTGTATAGAAAGTCACACAAGTGCGTCCACCAATCCGCATCGTACGGATCGCTCGAATCTGCTCATCGGCAATGCCGACGCCGTTGCTTCGAGGGGCAACTTTTGCGATGCGTGCCGATGACGTCATTCGGAATGCCGATCAGGTGGACGCACCCCGCGCGCTCGCTCCGCATTCCGCCATTTGCATTTTTTAGATTTTTTTGCATTTTCTTCCTCTTCTAATATACAAGCGATGACGAATTGTCCTTCTTCACTTTCCTCCATTATGTTCTTATTATGTCACAGACACATTTCGCACGACCGAATGAAGTGGCGTCGGCAATCCGATTGCTGGTAGTTGCGGCGGCAAATGCGATCGCTGCCGATCAGGTGGACGCATAGTGAAAAATTCATCCGTTTAATGCGATGCGTCCGCTGCGTACGATGCCGAAATGTGGACGCTTAGCTTAAAGCGCCGCGCAACTGTTAAGTTATCTTCACTCAGGATTGGGTTATCCGCAATATGTAGCTAACATCATAACCAAAAAGATTGATTCAGCCTAAAGTGTAACCTTATGTAACTAATTTGTTCTCCTAACAAACAAGCCATCGGTAATACCTTGAAATGGTATGAGGAAAACAGACGTTCTCGAAAGTGTCAGAAAGTAAAAGTTTCAGTGATGTAAGCGTAAAATAAAATACGCCAGTAACAAAGCACTAGACCTAGGCTAGTAACTAGTAGAGGCTGTATAACACTGGACTTTAGTTGTCTGGAACCAGTAGGTATAAATGAACAGAAGGGGTCACTTATATTTTTGGTTAAGTATTACTTTTATACTACACCTGCTCGGAAAGTACCTTGATACTTTATCAAATTTACGGTAGAAAGTACGTCATTGCATATCGAACAAATACGCGGCGAGAAAACGCATCTGAGCGGGAGAGAAAAGTGTATGAAAATCCATTTCTTACGTGGTTTTTCTTTTTTAATTTTGGGTAAGACTATGCGCTGGTAACCTAAATATCAAAAGCCAAAAAGTTTTTACAGTGAGTTTTTATCTCCAAGTTCGCAAAATGACACTGGCCACTACCTGTGTGTTGGATGGTGTCAAACAATTTGAAAAAAGAACATGTGAAAATTGCAGACGCCATTGGCACCATTTTCAATTTGTGTGTTGTTTGAGGATTCAGTATAAATTTCAATTAGTAAAGATTTAGTTTTTTATTTTCCTCGTAGGTGTAGTATAAAGTACTATGTATCACTCGAGAGAAAGTGCGATTCCCGATCTCGGGTGTTTTAAAGCCCTCGCCTACGGCTCGGGCTTCAAACGACACCCTCGACGGTAATCGGTCACTTTCTCCTTTCGGTGAACAATGTACTATTCTTCATGATTTATAACTATATTGAAATCGAACTTCACTTGAGGTAAATTCGTTTGATTAAAAATAATGTATCATTTACTTAGTAAAGTGATAAACGTAAATACTTTTTCAATTGATTTGATTTACACTACTGTCACTTTCTATACTATGGTAAATTCAGATCGAGCCAGGGGGCGGACGCAGGATCACTGCAATGGGGGCAAGAAAAGACTAAGCTATGTATTTTATACTATACAACGTTAATGTATCAGTCTATTATACTTTATTAGTAGGTATTTTTACGTCCGCTACATTTACAACTAGAATCAATGTCATCAGAAACAGAAATAAATTACCGAGTTTCTAGAAAAGTAAATATTTAAGCGACAAAATTATTTTAAGTCTTCTTTCCAATGAGATGGTCGCATTTAATCTAATAACACTGATAACATTTTAAATTGCAAGCTATATAATTATTATTAGCAGAAGCTGCATAATTATGGTTAGGTATTAAAGTGAAAAGAGATAATTATATTTTTTCGCATGCATACGAGGATGACTATGACTGCGATAGTAGGCAATGCTCGATACCTAAGTGTAGCAATAAATACGGGATAGCCCCTTCAGCAGGCAAAGGGGATTTTTTCTCTTAGCTTTAGCAAACCTTTCCTATAAATCTTCGTTTACTGTATTTATAACACTAAAAACTCACTTCAGAGAGTCTTCGTTCTCGGATAAAACAAACTTCCTGAGTTGATACCGACTGTCTTCTTTGCCCCTCTTCATCAGGAAACCTTCCATAGTCCCGGAGAGGTAGGTCTGGCGTTCTGGATGGCAGAATTCTTCTCTTTCGTATTTAGCTCGTATCCACTGTTCGATGAGTACTCTGAAATTAATAAAATAGTTTTTTTTTTAAAAAAACAACTAATACAATTCTTGTAGTCTATAAAGTAGTGGTCCATTTTACGGATAATGTGATAAATACTATGAGGAAATATGCATCATGGGTTGAAAAATAATGCAAATGGTTTCCTGTTCTACACAACGTCAATCTTACAATGCACCATAAAATATAATAAATATACAATACCTAGAAAGAGAAGAGAACGCAAGAAGTTAATAAAGTAAATAAAAAAAATGCTATTGAAACATATTTCCCAAGATTTATTATCTGTTACCTACATTCTATGGTGTGATAACAAAAATTTAGGTCAAGTCTTGATGTTGATAAACAAGCGCAACAATGCCATGAAACCACTGTATTGTGGACATTTACTCGTATAATTACGAGTATGTCCACATATACAGCATTGTATTGAGGCATGGATCTCAGATATGGTGTGAGTTATGGGCAGAATCAAACTTCTTGAAGGCTGTGTAATAGGTGTAAATATATCAATAAAATCTATGATTAAATACCAAAATACTCACTGTGGATCATTTTTAGTGGGTCTTCTGTAACAAGGGGGAACTCTTTCCTCGTACTTGTTTTTGGCCGCTACATTACCGACTTCCTTCATCCGCTGGACTTGCGAGTCTTCCCAGCGGTCGAGATTTAGGTGTTTGACTTTGCTGATGTGGGCTCCCATGCCACGGTGAATGCTTGCGCAACGCATGCATATGAAGATGCCGATATTATATGAAGCCCAATCAGGGTCTGAAATTGTTATAAAATTTGTTTTCAAAAGGAATTGGTAAAATTCATTTCATAAGTAATTTTTACAATAGGCTTGATGACTGGGTAAAAATATCATTATTATAGTGCGTTAGTTCGATTATTAGAAAATATTGGGCATGTATTTTTCCTTTTTGACCGACGAACCACCGGAGGAGGTATACAATTCGACGCGTATATATTTTTTTATGTATAACCACGCATAAATCAATGATAAATCAACAATAATGTGAAAAATGCTACATCGATCCGTGCGAAACATTCGCGAATTCTGTACACGGGTGAAGTCGGTCATGCTAATATTTGCAAAAAACAATCTTGTTTCAATCAAACAATGAATGACAAAGATAAAACTTGTCAAAGTTCGTGAGTAGGGGTCGTTACGTCACTTTTCTGAAAAAAGTCTATATATTTGTTGTCTATATGTTTAGCGGAACTGTAACGTGCTATAATATATTTTCATAAATTTTTGTTTAATTACGTGTCAAATATTTTTTGATAATCTATCTAACGGACTAATTATATTTTTTAGTCACCTAGCCATTTTTTTAGACAATGTAGGTACAACCAGGTCTAGTTAGCTAACTCAAAATATTTTTAAATACGATACTAGTTTACTAGTGCAGTATTAGTACGACCATATTATAATATCTTCTTTGGTAAGACTATGACTAGTTAATACCAACTGACTTTCGAAAACTATTAATTTTTTGGCCATGCCACATAGTATTGGTTCCCCTGATAGAATACGGCCCTTCGACAATACCTATAACAACGTGGAAACTTGTTTTTTTCCTTATCAGCAAACCTACGTAAGAAGTTTAGAGTTGATGCGATAAGAAATTCAAAACGTCAAAACAAGGTAAATAACTTTTACATGACGTAGGTAATTACCGATGTTGACTTAGAAAATTTAATTTTAGAAGACTTTGAATTTACAATAAGTTCATTTTAATCCTAACGCTATTTAATAATTGCGTGTGTTTTGGCCAAGTCATACTAGTTAAAGTCCTTAGTAGTAGTAGGTACCTAAGTTGTAGCAATAGTAGGTAGGTCTTTAGTACCTAAGTAATGATTTAGCTAATATATGGCTAAGCATCTCCTGAGTGTGTTTACGATCAAAAATCGTTGAAACATTAGTAAAATCATATCTGAGTCATAATCAGTAACAGAATAAATAGCAGCACTCACTCATTAGCATCATCACTCTACTAAAACCGTACTTCGCGATGGTCGAACGAAAATAGAATTATTTGTATACCTAGGTAGATCCCCACAAAGCTGAGCAAAATGTGTTTCACGGTAATTAAATACCAAGAAGGTACAAATAATACTAAGAAACAACACTAATGACTAGATTTTTCACGAATAGCTATAATAAGAAAATGTATTTCGGAATAGCGTTTATACTTTTTCTTCATAAGTACGAGTAGCGCTACTTTACAAATTTCATAATGTAATTCAAGATTGCTTTATTTACATTAAACAATTTTTTCTTTGCACGCCAAACTCATAAAGCCATGCCATGACGTCCGTAGATTTATGAATCACTCTAACATTCAAGTTTTCAGGGTTATGAGGGGTTGTTGAGCACATTGATTGAAAACTGCTATTCACTGATACTCATTTATGATTTTCAACTCTACAGATTGACTTTTTAATAACTATTTGTGTCTGGTTTCTTTGGAACTTATGTACGGAATTTCACATCATTGGCTTTTCGGTGAAGGAAAACATCGTGAGGCAACCTGCATACGTCCGTAGAAGAAATTCGATGGCGTATGTGAATCCATCAACCCGCACTGGGCGAGCGTGGTGGATATGGCCCAATCACTCTTCATAGGTAGGCCTACGTCCTGCAGTGGACTATTAAAAAGGCTAGTACAGTCTGGTCTAAACGTTAGCTAGTAAATAGTGACGCTTCATAACAAAACAACTACTTTTTAAGACGCTTTTATTAGTTTCACCTGTATGTTTGTTTGCTTGTAACTAACCCCTTTGAGCTCTGTTTTGACCTACTTTGAGCGATCAGATATTCTTTAAACCTTGCACACCTATCAAAGACCGATGATTGCATTTGTAAAAAAATAAATAAAAATATCAAGAAATTGATAAATCCTAAGCGTGTTTTTTTAGATTGTTTTTTAACTATACATATTTATATTATTTTATTGGTTTGGTATAGTTTACCACAAGTTACAATTTTAAAGCGATACTTTCGCGTTTGTCGAAATCGTCTTTTCTGTAACACTTGTAACAGTATCGTCTGTAAATCCTCAAAATAGGCGTTTCCACGTCTGTCTCGCATGACATCCTTGTTTACAAGCAGACTGATACACCGACACGACGTCACGCCACGCACACACGGGCCGGTGGCCTCACTCCCAAATAACAACGCTATGTCATATTGCGAGATTTAAAAACAGCGGCTGCATCAACAGACACGATACACCTTTGTAATTTCACAAGTAATTCAAAATAATTGGATGTATACATTTCATTTTACAGGTGCTGCATAATGTAACAAGTAATTAAATCTAAATAAACAAAACTAAATATTATATCAAAATCTAGTTTTCAATCTCTGCTATTTTCCGATCACGTCATGTCCTTCACTTTTCACATCAAGTTGGTGACATTATCAAGCTATGTTAGAGACACGTCATAGGTATTTCGCATTTAAACAGGCAGGTAAGTAATATCTACTCTATAGATGGAGCAGTTATATTTATATAGCACTTCTAGCATCTATTCATTCATTAAATAATTTAATTAAGTACACACATCTGTGCGGGAATTACCTATGTGAATTTAATATATTTAGAAGCTTCATTAGAAACGGAAAGTTTTATATTGATACTTTCCTAGTAAGTACCTAATAACTAATCACTTTGTTATTGTCAGAAACAAAAGTGATTTAGAAATTATGTTATTACATAAGCAAAGTGATTTCCAAACTATGTAATTTCTTACTAGGCAGTCACATTACAGAAACGCCACTAGAAATCATTTTATCTTTTGACAGTGAGTCATAATCTACTATTACAAACCAGAGTAAAATGTACCTGAAGTTGGGTTTGGCTACCTGTTAGAAAAGATGAGTACGAAAATATTTATTGTTCTTTGTTAAAATTACAATAAAAGAAACAACAAACAGGGAATGATGGAAAAAAACAACGCAAAAAATATATTTGAAAGGCATAGTTTGTCTAAATTTTAATTTTGAAAATTGAAATATTGATTTTAAGTACCTAGGTAACACTACATGAACAATTTGCCAAATATGTATAGGTACTTTCCCCAAAAACGGGTTTTATGGGTTCCTTGTTTACTATGGCAACCTAAAATTTAATTTTATTTTGAATATAGTAGATAGAATTACAAGTTTATGGGTAACTGTCTAACTGAGACAAACTTTTAAAACTAGATAAGTATTAAATATACATAGGTAGTTTAGTCAGAGATCATTGACCTCACTTTATTTATTGTTTGCTAATAACATACATTCGTACCTAGTTTTCTAAATAAATGGACGTTTCGAAAAAAAAATAGAAAAAATACATGTTTCTACAAGATCAAACCCAAGCTTTATAAATAGTATAGACATATGTGCAATTTTTATTTACTATTGCTAAGTATTTGTTTTAACAGCAAATGTATCGAACCCCACGGAGCTGTCACCGCACCCTACGACCTAAATACCATCCTTAATGCATACCTGTCGGTAGGTATCAAAATGAATGATGTGACAGTTGTAGAATCGCAGTTTAGAAAATGTATACTTACCTACTTACTTGCTTACGTACCTACCTATCTATTCGATAAATTACGAGATGTTTAGGCACCCAAATATTGCTGGCCATGTGAGTCACTGTACCTCTGTGCCTAACTTCAGAGGGTTGGAGCACCCTAAGATGGGTACAAACATACACATAACCAGATAAATACTGCGTTTATAATACTAACCTCGATTACCTAGGTACTTAATTATATTAAGTAGGTAACTAAATACCTATCAATACTTTAATTTTTTACATTTCATTTAGGTAGGTAGGTATTGTAGGGAAATTATAGTTTTACATACCGATATTTTTAATCAGAACACTTCTAAAACGTCTTTATTTATTGATTGCCTCAACTTTCCTACATACTTAGATACCTGGCTATCTAGGTACTGGCCACAAAATATTTTTTTAGCAAGACTCCACAACATGAGCGTAGTGGGTAATCTTTGATAAACATCATTGCTCATTGAAAGTGAACGTGTCTCACGGTTCAACTGCATGTTTTGATCATCTCGTACAACTCCACGATGATTTGTTTTCATTCAATGCATTTTACGTCGAGGTCACTGAACTCTAAAGCATGGACGCACTTACGCCCCCCGCCTATTCACTACCCCATGAAAATACCACGCACAAGGAAAACACTAGCACTACATCACTCGTAAAACAGTATCTTCAACATACCCGTGCTTCCACAATCGGCACACACATTATTTCCTTGTTTCTTTTGCAACTCATGTAACAATTTCTGGTTATGATGATCTACCATCGTGGAAGTTTTGCATCAATAATGAAGACATACACGCTAGCGTACGTCGTCGCTCGAAAGTCGAACGCCCCAACGCGACGCGGCTCGAATACTGCGCGAGGGAGCGAGCGAGCAAAACTTCGACCGCCACGACCGACGCGCGGCGAATCGGTTCATTCGGTTCAACAAACGCCATTTCGTCGACGTGAAATGCCATTGCATTCGCACACATTCGATTTACGTAAGCTTGAATGAGATGGAAAGAGAGGTCTAGCTTCGTTACATGAATGAAAACTAGTGTGTAGTACTAGTGAATACTCGTAAATTCATTTGTGTGCGTTATACATCGTAAAAACACGTAGTATTGCGATTTGCGAGATTGCGAGTGGTGCGAAATGGGTGCGAGTGCGAACTATGAACTATTAAAATATACCTAGTTCGCGATTGCAATCTTTGAGAATTAAATAAATAGCGAGTTCACTAATTTACTGAAATGTAGATACTTTGACTAGCTAGGTTTCGTTCGACAAATAATAATTTAGGTATAAAATAAATAAATAAAAGTAAAAACCATATTTTATTACAGGCACAGCGACAAAGAGTTATAAAAAATCTAAAAGTAGAATAAAATAAAATGCTACACCTGTAAAGAATGTGACGTCCAGTCTTAGATGCGTCCAGTAAAATCTTTTGGTAGGTACCTAGGTAGATGTTATATCCTTATATCAATTGGTTGGTCCATCTATCTGTTAGATTATAGAAGGGATCTATCTCGACAAAATATTTTAAAGGTAGGTAAGTACATAATGTCATTAACGTAGGTAGGTATGTAGCTACAAGGTAGAATTTCGTCAATCAATTTAATAACATAAATTAGGTACCTACCTATGCATTATTATATTGCCAGTTCTGTTTCCTCATTGACACCAGTGCCAGGCTGACAGGCTAGCGCTTTTCTTGGTTTTTAAGAGTATGTAGAGTCCTAAAGTTGCTAGAGAGCCTAGAGCGAGACAATACAGCAATTTTCCAGTTCGCCATCATTTTTAAATTATGGCTTTGTGTTCTAATCTATCAAGTATAGAATTAAAGATTTTTTCTTGCAATCGCAATATTTGCGAACCCAGGCAACCTGACTAGGTATGCCAGCTGCCAAAACAACAAAATATATTAGTAAATTATTACAGAAAACCATTTTTTTATTGTGTAAGAATATCAATCAATTATTCTACGTTTGTATGGTTAAGCTATATTTATAACGTAGGCAGATATGTACATGTACATATAATTAAATGGTTATACAGGATACAGGTACATCTGCCACTTAATATTATTCTCCTTCTTTTGCAGTGGGGTGAAAGATACGAGATTAAACTAAGTCTAAATATGAAAAAAGAAGTTGACGTTGACTAAGTACAATTGACGTATGACATCTTACTAAAACTCAATGTCAAAATGACAGCTGTGAAAAGTAATCGATGAAAAAATAGTGTTGGGACATCCTATTGGAACTCTCATCATGATCAACCATTTCGATATAGTTATAATATAATATAATAAATCTTTATTTTAAGATAACTAAGATAACTAAATTATGAAAAATAATATGTTGATTTTTAATGTTCATTAGGTCTATTCCCGATCACTCCACTGAAATATACGAAGTTCTAGGTGGCATTCACGCGGTGCACTGAAACTATGGTTACTAACCAACTTAGGCTAAGATTTAAACTAGCTCCTCCGCTATTACATAAATAGCATTCAAAGGTGTCTGTGGTTGGTTTAAAAAAATGGTTATCTGTAAAATCGGTTTTCGAACGGTTGGCGTCAGTTGTCGGGTATAATTTAAATTATCATTGATGATATGATTTAAGTGATAACGTCATAAGATAACATTGTTGAATCAACAACTGACACAAGCCGAACGCTTAGGATGATCGTGAGTCTCTATCCCTTGTTCCGCGCTCTCGTTTGCACGTTCGGCTCAGGAGGAACGTGACACTTGTGCGCGCTGTCGGCGTTCATCGATTTATAACATGTAATCACGTTAAAAAAGTCTACTGCTATCCTTTACCTACTCTAAGAAAGACTAGAAAGAGATAGGTGCAGCATGCTTAGATAGGTACAGTCAAATAAGTGGGTTTTCGTTCTTACTATTACCATGATAATGAAAGACAGTATTTTAGGTATCGCCAGTGTACCGTTATCTTCATGGCTCACATTAGTACTAACTATTCGTATTGATTTGGCTCGTTTAAAAGTATTTTTTGCGTGGAAGGTACCTTTTAAATGCCTCTCTGATAGTAAAGAATGGTAACAAATTCACTGAATATAGTAAGATAATAGGTATTACTAGAAAATAAGAACATTAAAAGCTAATTAAATGAGTTTGAAATTCTAAAGTCATTAGGTCTCCATTTGAAATAAGACTAAACGATTGTTTAGCATTAAAAAATAAGGACATTTTCTTATAGGAATGAAACTGAAACGATGACAATAGATGGCACTGTACAAGTCTCATAGAAAATTTACATATTATACGCCTAAATATTATTATGCTTGACAATATAATGAATGCTAGCAAATACCTACTGATATTACGAGTAGTTTTTCGAGCTGTAGACCTCATTCTGTTTAACTGAACGTAGTTCAGCTTTTTACCGATTTCAGTCGAACTTTCAGATCGTATTAGGATTTTGAAAATATACGATCTTGCTAAATACATATTTTTGTAATCGGCTAATAAATAGAGCTACAGCAAGTTTCCCCCCTTATAAAGAAAATACTCCTTCAATCGAAAATCACTGATGACAAAAATATACCATTGAACATAACAATATGAACATAATTTTAAACTAAGTTTCGTCAGATTTATTGAACAAGCAACCCGTAGAGGAGAATCAATGTTTGGACCGGACAGATGAAAGAAAATTTTGCTAATCTCGAAACGGAGATGTTTCGCTTGCTTTTATTCATTATTTTATAATAGAGTTCCAGTATACAAAGTTCAATTAGGTACTGAAGTGTTGTGTCATTGTCATACAAATATCGATATAATCGTTTGTCTACCGCATCACTACGCCGCTCTATATGCTTGTTTTCGGGATTTGAGTTGGTTGGCTGAAGGAACGATCTCGTTTAATTTCTATTTATTTTATTACCGAAATTGTCGTAAAATGCAATAGTTATTTCAGTTGTTATCCAGGGATAAAACGAAATCAAAATGGGGCGCCGCTCAATCAACACCACGAAGAGTGGTAAATACATGAATCCAACTGACCAAGCTCGTAAGTTGAATTTTTGGTTATCTTACCTTTATTTAGAATAAGTGAAGATAATAAGTAACGTTTCGTTGTTATTGTACTTGATAATAATTAGAACAATATGCCCGATTGTTTTGAGTAAGAAGCTTAATTTAAATATCTAGGTACTATGGTTATAGTTAATATGGTAAAGAAGCCTAATTTAAATATCTACTATAAAGTGGTTTTGTGTGCAGAGCACCTATTTCGTTCAGCTTTCAACTGATGTTGTCTGTTCTCTAAATGTGAAAATCAGCGCTGCTAAGAGAAATACTACATGCTATGGAAGAATTTAGGAAGAAATATTTTACTTTGAATAGGGTGAAATGGCCAGTTTGCCAACGTTTGTTTTGGTTTTTAAACAATACTTTAGTCTATCGCTTCCCCTCCGCGATACTGTGATTTGTCTTCTGATATGTGATACACTTCATTGAGCCTGTGAACCAGACCCATAGTAGACGTGTCGGAATTGGTTGCACAAATTTACGAAAAAAATAGTGAGAGAACATTTTTTCAACCGCAAGTAAAACAAGTTTTTGTCGAGATTCACGCATCCAAATGTAGCTTGGAATGTTTAGAAAAACACGTTTTTACCCCTAAAGGGTCATTTTAATTAAAATATTAGGTGTTCGGCAAACTAACCTACTAAAATGCATCATTTCACGACCACATGGTCGGCAAATGACTATTTCCCATCGATCTTGTTCATTTATATTCTAACTGATACTTCATGGTACAGCATTTTAGTCTTTGTCAGTTTGATCTTTAGGACGTGGTTTATGTACACTTCAGAATGCGACCAGCAAAATGTGTTGATTACCATTAAAATATAAAGCATTATTTCGGTGGTCAACAATCGGTCAGCTAACAACCACGTATCTTATGCCATACAAAAAATACTTAATAAGTAAATAATACTATTATTAAAATTACTAAATAAGTGTGAATAGATGAAAAATAAATATCATTAAAATAATTGAATGAATAAGATTAGATAACTAAAATTAAATGTCATTTAAACATGATTATTTGATGCTGTTATTATTTACGACCCTAAGAACATGTTCTAAGGCTCTTTTTTCAATGGCTTTTGAGTGGACGTCAACTAACGAAAATGTCGGACGCAAACTGACCACATGTGGTCGGGAACTAAAAAATAGCACATTTTGATAAATCATTATTTATTTTATACTTACTAACATAAAATAAACTTAAACAAAACTTAAACATAAACTTATGTTTTTTCAATTATTTAAGGTTTTTTCTAAACTTCTGAGTATTATTTGAATCAGAACATTATCATTATAGTGAATAATGTCATTTCAAAGATTACTAGTCCACTAAGTGGTCGTGAACTGGCTGTTTCACCCTACCTATTTACATAAATTATTTATTCACATAGAATTTTGTGAGGAAATGGAGTTACAGTTCTCAATGTAAGTGTGTTGCCCCTTGAATTCTTGAAGGATAACTCACTTTTCACCATTGTCTGTTTTCAATTCCTATTAATTCTACTTTTAAAGGCTCCTTTATAATTTACCAAGATCATTCTGTACCACGAAGCCTACCCACGAAGGGTGATTGGGCCATATCCACCACGCTGTCCCAGTGCGGGTTGGTGGATTCTATGGCATCAAATTACTTCTACGGACATATGCAGGTTACCTCACAATGTTTTCCTTCACCAAAAAGCCACTGGTGTGAAATCTCATTCATAAATTCCAAGGAATTCATTGGTATGGGATCGGGATTTGAACCCACAACCTCACAATAGTAAGGCGGGTGTCATTACCACTGGACTACCTCAGCTTTACACTTTCACGGTCTTCATGGCCAAGATCATTATGTATTTCTAATTAAAATACAGTACAGGTGTAACTCACATATTTCTAAGTAATATTTGTTCAAGTTTTGACCACATTTGGCAGCCTTTCCAAGACTTAAGTACTAGCATGTAGGCTCATCTCGCCTAGCACTATCACAGAGACAAGCATGTGTGCTAGTACTTAAGTCTTAAAAAGATTGCGAAATGTGGTTGAAACTCTAGTAGATGTTACTCAGAAATATGTGAGTTACACCTTTATTTTGTTTTAATTGGAATGTGCAAAAAACATGTTAGATTCCCTAATCATAATTATGTACTGTTTACCAGAGTTTACTGTTTACCAGAGAAAGCCTAAGCTCCATAAGCAAAAATACTAATAAAACTAAATTCATGTTTTTCAATAATATTACTGATAAGTACAAATTTATAAAAGAAGCACTATAAACAAGCTTTTGCCTATGGCTTCGCCCACATATTATATTGGTATTTGTGTTATCCCATAAGAACCTTTTATTTTTCGGGATAAAAAGTAGTCCATGACACTCTTTGACTTTTATACTGTTCTGTAACAACCAAAACTTTCTGGTTTTTTCATTTGAGTAAGGATATCATCAAAACCGTCAGAGCCTTTTCCAAGGGCAGATTTTTGTACAAAGAAATGTTCAAAATTTGCATGTTTAACATTCAGTATAAGGCTTGAAAAAGGAAGAAAATAAGAACCTAAAAAATTAAGTAGAAAAACTGGAAAAAGAAATAGAATACCTTAAGAGGACTGAGAAAACCAACAACATCATAGTATTCGGCTTAGAAGAAAACGAAAAATCCTCTTACGAACTAATACAAAAGCTCAAAGTAACCTTCAATCTAGATTTAAATATTAAAATGGAAGAACATGATATCAACAAAATTTACCGCTTAGGAAATAGAAAGAGAGATAGCAATAAACCGAGGCCGGTACTGTGCTCGTTTACAAACAACTGGAAGAAGACCGAAATTATCAAAAGCAAAAAGAACCTAAAAACAATATACATTTCGGAGGATTACTCGAAGGAGGTGTTAGAAAGAAGAAAAGAGCTGCAAGCCAAGTTAGCTGAAGAGAGACAAAAGGGTAATATAGCTTATCTGAAATATGATAAACTAATTGTTAAAGAGAACAACAACAGCCAAGAAAAAAGAAAAAGGGGATTATCCGCTTCACCCTCTTCAGAAAACAATCAACCAAAAAAGCAACAAACAGTAAACACAATGAAGACCAACAGGACAAATGCTTTTGATTTAATGAGATATAGATCCAGCTCCCTTTCAAACATGCCTAACACTGATAAAAACGAATAGCAACTACAGAACGGCAAACGGAAACCAAAACCAACCAAAGTAACTAACAAAAAAGAAACAAAAAAACAACGAGCTCCCCCAAGCCGACTGGTCCTCGAGGGGGAAAGCGACCACAACCCCCCAACTTACAAAGACAACAACCACCGAAAATCAGTAGTTTACATAGCATGCCTCAATGTACTCACCTTGGGAAAAGAAGAAAATCTTACGGAACTGACATATGCGCTAAAATCTATCAAATGGGACATAATTGGATTGAGCGAAGTGAGAAGAATGGGCGAAAGTATTACCTGCTACCCAAACTATTTACTATACCAAATAGGGGAGACACAAGGCCAATAT
This sequence comes from Hypomecis punctinalis, assembly GCA_949316475.1. NCBI lineage: Eukaryota > Metazoa > Arthropoda > Insecta > Lepidoptera > Geometridae > Hypomecis > Hypomecis punctinalis. The sequence goes on along the minus strand of OX438810.1, from coordinate 9,208,969 downwards.
GGAGTAGGATTTATTATTAAAAAACATCTAAACCAATATGTACAAGAATTTAGAGGAATCTCAGAACGCATAGCTATTATGAACTTGAAACTACCAGGATATAAAGAACCTTGGTCTATTGTACAGATATATTCACCTACAGAGCAATCAAATTTGGAAACGATAAACAACTTTTACAATAAATTAAACGAAGCCATTCAAGAGTATACACATAAAAACCTAATAGTCATGGGTGACTTCAATGGTCAAATCGGATCTAGGCGCCCAGGAGAAAACGCAATACTAGGACAATTTTCATATAGTAACAAGACCAGAAGCAGAAATGGGGAAAAAATTACGAACTTCGCACTAGAAAACAAATTAACAATCTTAAATACTATGTTCAAGAAAAACCGGAAGAGCATGTGGACCTGGATTTCGCCGGATTGTAAAACAAAAAACGAAATTGATTTTATTATGACCAACAGAAACAACTACTTCACAAACTTCACTGTCATTAAAAGATTCAACTTCAACACCAATCATAGGCTACTTAGAACCGAGCTCAGAACAAATCCACCAAAGAAGACTAGACCGAGACAAGACCCAGGAAACACAAAACTTGACGAACAGCAATTAGAGCAAATAACAACAGCCTTAAGAGCTGAGTTTAGTGACTTTAAAGAAAACACTAAGGAAATGGGAACCCAAGATAAATACAATTATATGGAGAATATTATCAAAACCCAAACTAAACTCATAACAGACACCAAAACTGATGCAAAAGGAATAATATCAACAGACACTTTAAAGCTCCTAGAAGAAAGAAGTCACCTTATAAATGATAGAAGTACTCAAAATAGAAGACAGAAAATAGCCAAAATCAGCAAAGACATCAAAGAAAGTTTGAGAAAGGGTAGAAAACAACGCAGGATGCGAACGATAGAAAGTTACATACAAAAAACTGGAGGAACTAAAAAAGCACTCAAAGAATTGACCGACATGAAAAACTGGATAGTAAAAATGAAAGACGCCCGAGGAAACTTCAATTATAACAGAATTAACATACTAAAAACAGCTACTTCGTACTATAAAAACCTTTATCGAAATAACACTGCGCAATCTAAAATCGATCTAGAGGATACTTCGAACACCCCCAGCATTCTCCAAGCTGAAGTTAGGAAGGCTATCGACACCCAAAAGAGAGAGAAAGCACCCGGGCCTGACGGCATAAGCAATGAAATTTTAAGACATAGCAAAGAGATCTTACTACCTGTCCTCACAGATATGTTCAAAGATATAATGAATACTGAAATCATCCCCCAGCAATGGACTGAGTCACACATCATCCTACTGTATAAGAAAGGTGATAAATACGACATAGGAAACTATCGCCCTATAAGCCTCATGTCCAATATATATAAGATTTTTGCTAAGATCATCCTAAAAAGGATTGAAAGAACCCTAGACGAAAACCAACCTATCGAGCAAGCAGGTTTCCGCAGAGACTACTCAGTGATCGACCACATTCACGTGGTGCGTCAAATTCTGGAGAAATTCAATGAATACCAACTCACATACTACATTGCATTTATCGACTATAGTAAAGCATTCGATTCTCTACAACACGACAAAATATGGGAGGCGTTACTAGAACAAGGAATAGAACACAAGTACATCCGATTAATAAGAAACATATACAGCTGTAGTAGAGCAAGAATCCAACTAGAAAAGAAAAGTACTCCTTTCAAAGTAGAAAAAGGCGTAAGGCAGGGAGACCCTCTATCTCCAAAATTATTCTCCGCAGTACTGGAATCGATCTTCCGAAGACTCAATTGGGAACATCTCGGAATTAATATAGACGGTCAACTGCTATCGCACTTAAGATTTGCTGACGACATAGTGTTGTTGGCAAAAACAGCAGAAGACCTAACCAGAATGATAAAAGAACTTGCAAAAGAAAGTGAGAGAGTAGGGTTGGCAATGAATCTAGAAAAGACTAAGGTGATGACAAACGGGGACAAACACATTATAGATCTAGGAAATACTGAAATGAACTATACAGATGAGTACATATATCTAGGGCAACTCATAACTCAAGAAGATCCCATGCAGAAGGAAGTGGACAGAAGAATTACAAATGGTTGGAAAACATACTGGAGTTTAAGAGAGGCTATGAAAAATAAGGAGCTCCATATAAACCTAAAAGGTAAACTTTTTAACACCTGCATATTACCAATCCTTACGTACGGGTGTCAGTCATGGTCCTTAAATCAGGCTACCTCAAGCAAACTAGCAACATGCCAGTATGCAATGGAAAGGAGCATGCTAAACATCAAGAAGTCCGACAGAATTAAAAAAATCATCATCAGAAACAAAACAAAAACTACCGATGTAATGAGCAAAATAAAAAGACTTAAATGGCGATGGGCTGGTCACCTGGCAAGAGGACAAGACAAATGGAGCAAAAGGGTGACGTGGTGGTACCCAAAGGAAGGCAAAAGGAAGAGAGGCCGACCACAGAAAAGGTGGGTCGACGATATTAGGCAAGTCGCAGGTGTTACATGGAACAGAGTGGCCCATGAAAGAAAGGAGTGGAAAAGGTTGGAGGAGGCCTTTGCCGACTGGCAAACAGATCTTGGCAAAATAACCAAGGACCAAATATTAGTTTAATTTTATTAATATATATTAAGTTTAAGTCTTTAAAGTTAGATACTAAATAAGTTTATATAGTTAATGTTAGCTAAACAAGTCTATATGTTAGTAAAATAAGTTAAATAAGTTTATATAGTTTTACATAAGTCTAAAAACCATTGTAAGAGATCTGAATAAAAGGCTATATTATTATTATTATTATTATAAGGCTTGAAAGCAACTGACCTCTACTTGTACAAAAAACAAAAACAATATTAGCAATTTTAGAAAAATTCATCCCATTCCGAATAAAATTACACCAATCTGAATTTTGTACAAACATACAAAAAATGACTGGTTAATGGTACCTATAAGATATAGTACAAAGCAAAGGTCTATATCCCAAAAATATGTTAGACTGATCAGTATAGCATGTAGAAAAGTAAAAAGGTATAGTAAATTTCTAATGATAAGTTTGCTATAATAAGCCCAGTACGAATACAAGTGTGGGTTGTACACAATGAGTTTTATTTCTGGCTAGGGATTGTCCATTAATTGTAATGTTTTTTAGCAACTTTTAACCTCTCACTAGTAATATATATGTATATGTGGTAAGATATTTTTTGGTATTTAATATAGGCCGCGCCATATAAGTTGGCGGAAACGAAGTTAGCTACAAGCTGCGCAATATCCAATCAACGCGTGGCTTTGTGTGAGCTTCAGTCAGGATTGGATATTGCGCAGCTTGTAGCTAACTTCATTTCTGCCAACTAGTGTGGCGCGGCCTATATTATATAACAAAAACCTATACCTGTATTAATTTTTTTAAAATATTTATTTGTTTATAGGCGAGCAGTGTATACTGATGTGCCTATATCAAGCAGAATCAAGTAAAATTAGTATTTATCTGTTAAAGAATTTTTTTCCTTCTTTATCCAAAGGTCCAGTCTATTCTTAAATGTCACTTCATTAAAACTACCGTGAGTATTCATCATAACTATAACAGAATACGGCTAAAACTCACGTTATAATTATATGGTCAATCCGCAAGGAATCCAACCAGTTTCAGAGTATTTAGAACTCCATCCTCAGGGAATACGCGCACATAGCGCGTGCGCGTTATAGTTATTCTTAAATGTGTTTATAGTTCTTGCTGAGATTATATTCTCAGGCAACCTATTCCAGTTGTAGACAACTCTATTGCATAAATATTGTATTGAAATACAGATAAATTTTGGAAAATAAGCATCATGATAAATATGTCCAGACATTAAGGTTGCAAGTGGTTTTTTATTGATTAAATAAAAGCGTTTAAGAGAAGACAAATACATTAAATGTCATATCTCATTATCATCATTATTTTTTCCAAACCTCTGCCCGCCCCTTTTGAGCATCGCATGATTAATGGACGATCCACTAGATAGTTGCTTCATGTTGTGCAATAGTTATTTACTAACTACATTAGCAAGCTGTAAAAAAGGATTAACACAGATTATAGTGATGACTGTTTGCACAAAATACTTAATACAAATGTTAAAGTCATCAGTTTTCTATTAATTGATCGAAGCAAAAAACAGTGAGAGAGGTTTCTGTTTGAAGTTAACAATTATGCTTGTCCGGATGTTGTTTTTCCTCTTTAAATGTCGCATTTTTCAACAAATCTCATTTGATTTAATTTTAATTATCTACTAAACTTAAAGGAAAGCACGAAATGCATGAACCTGCATCAGCTGAAAACTAAAGTAAAAATCAGTTGATGCACTATCAGCCTTAGATGGACACTTTATGTAGAAATTATCTAAGTCAGCTATAAGAACTGGTACAGCATCAAATCAGCCATAGAATGGCTGCTTTACCAGCCTTTAACAGTCCACTGTTGAACACAGCATAGGTGTGTTCAGTCCACTGCTGAACACAGCATAGGTCATCCATGAAGGCAGATTGGGCCATATGCACTATGCTTGCCCACTTACTTCATGATGTTTTATTTTAAATTCTATACATGCATTCTGAAGAACTTATTACTATAGGATTTGAACTCACGACATCACGATTGTAGGGCAAGTGTTACTGCAAACCACTATGGCTTCTACGCTTCTACCATTATTTTGATGTCTGTCTCTCGACATAGGTCTCCTCTATAAATTTCTAATAAGGCAGGTAAGTTTGTATAAGCCATGTGGCTGGCTAGCCCTGGTGTTTTATAAGCCGCCTGAAGGCGTCTGACATGGCTAAACGGATAAAACAACCGGGATCTATATTTTAAGCGTGTCATCCGAGCCACAGTAGCGCTCAGTTGTAATTGCCACCCGCGGTCACCCATCCGAAGACTTACCATGCTGAATTTTGCTTAACTTCGATGATCGCTAACGAACACCTAGTTAACTACTCTATAAGCTCTACATAAGTTTGGAAAGTGGTATACTTAAGAGTTTCTCTGTGAGATCAAATTAGGAATGAGGAGATTCATAGATGAACCAATTGTTATCAGATATCACATTTATCATAATTATCAGCCCTAGGATGTGCACTGCTGGACATAGGCCTCCCTATGAATTCTCAATAAGCCCAGTACATAGCGGCGAGCCTTCAATTTAAAAATGTAATCTCTACCTGTTATTTTCAGGAAAGGAAGCGAGAAAGAAAGAGTTGAAAAAGAACAAAAGACAGAGACAGATGGTGAGAGCAGCTGTGCTGAAAATGAAGGATCCTACACAGATATTGGAAGAACTCCAGAAGATTGATGAAATGGGTAAAGTTTTTATAGCACTGACTAAGTTGATGCGAAATCAAACTTGTTCGCGGCTGTTAAGTTAGCTACAAGCTGAGCAAAACCTAATCCTTGCGCTGCTGTTATGTGAGCGTAACAAACAAAAAAAGCGTTTAACGTAGGTCCGGTTTGAGAATTTCGCCCATTTCGCCAATAATGCAACTTTTGCTCACTACCCGAAACGAACACTTAACCTCAAACTCTACAGCTTTGGCCAAAAGTATTAGGCACCTTTAAAAAATCAAAATGCATGTTTACTACATAACCAATAACCGAGTGCTTATCTTAAATGACTTACCGGGGTCATAAATAAATTCTTAGAATATTAAGCGGCTCTTTGTTAAGGTCATAAAACACCAGGTGGGTGATTCTGTATGAAAACAAGCACTTAACGCGCTCTAACGTGCTCTTTGTTTTTAAGAAATTCGTGTGAAGAATATTTATTTTACAAATAACATAACTTAAACTCGGTTTATAATTTATTTTAACGTAATTTTACATTTATCAAACATTTCTTCAAACGATATTCACGGAAATAAAAAATATACTTACCGCGTTACGTTACGTTTTGTCGATAGAGAATCAGGCTCCTGGTGACCGAAAACAAAGAACTCCGTTTTTATCGGTTCTTATCAGTTAATGTTTGGTCACTTGTGTTCTGGACTCTAACAAGTAAACAAGCTTTCATTTCTGTTCATGTGATTAAATTGACACCTAATTGTGTTAAAAATGCCAAAAAGGAGTGAAATAATTATTATTTTATACTACGGGACTAATCGTGCACTAAAATTACGAGATAAATAAATACCAGTGAAATAAGTTTAGAAAAAAGAGTAAAAATACAGGGTGCCTAATACTTTTGGCCAAGGCTGTATATGTCAGAAAACGATCACATAAAACCACAGAGCTACTGTGCAAAAAACCCACCTCCGCAGGTGGGTCAAAAGTAGCAGTTCATGATGGCATTTTTAGCTGTTTTTGAGCTATCCAAACGGTGAATGAAAACAGTTAAAAATGCAACTTTTTTCACACATTCCCAAAACGAACGCTGAATGTGATCGTTATTGGCGTTTTTAACTGTTAATTTTGCCATCAGTATGCTACCCGAACGCATTTACAGCTGCCAAAAATGTTGAATCGGGCTGTACTTGACTTTGAGCTATTGAAGCAATTTTCCACATAATTAATTCTAAGATAATTCCACAATTTTCAGAATTTAATGTGCTGCAGCCTTCACCATTAAATGAAAAAGTTTTGAAAGAAAAACGGAAAAAGTTGAAAGAAACATTTGACAGAGTTCTCAAGATGTATGTAAGTATTCGCCGCAACCTAAAAAATCTTATAGAAAACCTTATAAATTATTGATATTTATTCAGAAAAAGCATTAATTGTGGCCAATTATGAAGCGCCATCCTAAATTTATTGCTGTTTCTTTTTCACTATATGCATTTGAAAGAGAGAAAATAATTCTAAATTGCTATTAAATTTTCGATGGTGTCTTCATAATTGGCTACAATGTATCATTTTTCCACAAAATTAGTTTTATTTAGCAGTTTTTGTGTTAAGATGTGGTAGATATTAGGCCTAATTATGAAGGCATCATAAATTTAATAGTGACGTAAAAAGTTTTCTCTCTATCGAACGCCTAAAGTGAAAAAGAAACAGAAATAGTCTAATTAGCTATAATTATACAGTCCAGTAGGTATTGTAAATGTATTGTTGTAAGTTTTGTTAAGTTATTGTTATTGTATATATATTTTATTTATTTATTGTATAATCATATTACATATTTATGTTAAATATTTTTGGTGATAGTAGCAATGACAAGGATAGTGAGTATGAGTCCTTGTCTTCGTCACATACAAACAGCTTTGATGATTCTTTTGTAAGTATTCCAAGTCTTTCGCAGTCATTAGAAGCACAGTTTTGTAATGTGCCTCAAAACTTTAATCTTGTACACATTAATGCCCAAAGCATCCCTGGCCATATTACTGATATGCAGGCATCCTTTGATAATAATAATATCCATGGAATATTAGTCTCAGAAACCTGGCTCAAACCTTCTCTGCCATCTATTTCATTCACTTTACCCGGCTTCCATCTCATCCGGAATGATCGAGTGGGGCGTGTTGGTGGGGGCGTAGCTATTTATCTGCGTGATCATATTCCTTTCTCTGTGATTAGCTCCTCCTCTCAGCCGCCTCCTGCTCATGCCGGTAAGCATCTCTTTTTAGAAATCTCCCTTTCTCATACTAAAATTCTTCTCGGTGTTTATTATAGCAATACGTCGCATAATAACTACTTCTCGTCATTCGAGGGCATCCTGGAAAACCTTATCCCTTCATACTCTCATACAATTATAATGGGAGACTTTAATACTTGTCTGCTGAAGGATGACCATCGCACCATGAAATTACATAATCTAGTCAAGTCCTGTAATATGCATATCCTTCCTTTGAGTGCAACTCATCACTTTCCTAACACTACTCCTTCTCTTCTAGATCTAGCTATTGTCTCCTCTCCTCTTCATGTTGCTAGTCACAGGCAGCTTTCAGCCGATTTTTCGTACCATGATCTTGTTTTTCTTTCGTATAAAGTACGCCCTCCTAAAGTTAAGCCCACTATAATCATGCAGCGCAATTTTAGTGGTATTAACCATGATAATTTAGTAAGTGACGCCAAAAACATTGACTGGTCACCGGTATCAAGTGCTCATACGATTGATGACAAGGTCGCAGTTTTTAATTGTCTATTGATGCAGTTGTTTGACGTTCACGCGCCGATTCGTGCCAAAAAAATCAAGCATGCTCCGGCACCATGGCTCACTGATGAGATTAAATTGCTTAAGCACAAAAAAGCGGTGGCCAGAACTAAGTTCAAGACTCATCCCAATGACGCTAACAAGGCACGCTACACAGAACTGCGGAACCGGTGCAATAGGGTGTGTAGAGACGCTCAACGACGCCATATATTTGACTCTGTGGAGGATAAAGATCCAGCCAAAGTGTGGAAATTTCTCAGGTCATTAGGAGTTGGTAAATCCCGTCAAGATAGTGTTCCTAAAAATTTAGACATCAATGCATTAAATCAACATTTTTCGGCATCTCCTGTTATGGACACTGCTTATAAAGCTAGTACACTAAAACGTCTTTCTGATAAAACCACTCCTGACCTACCTCCGTTTGTTTTTAGCCAATTCACTGCTTGTGATGTTAGAAAGAGCATCCTTTCAATCTCTTCAAACGCTGTAGGGCTTGATTCTATAAGCCGCAATATGATTATCCCTATTTTAGACCACTTACTCCCAGTCCTGTGCCACATTTTGAATTTTTCTACGTCAAATGGGGTCTTCCCATCTTTATGGAAAGAAGCTCAGATAATCCCTTTACCTAAAAAAGCAAATCCTATATCTTTTTCTGAATATCGTCCCATATCTATTCTTCCCTTCCTATCCAAAGTTCTTAACGTCTAGTCCATAATCAGCTAAACTCCTTCCTAATCAGTAATAACCTTCTTAATCCTTTTCAGTCTGGCTTTCGTCCGGGGCATAGCACGGTTACTGCACTTGTTAAAATCACGGATGATATACGCCTAGCAATGGACAATGGTGATTTAACTGTGTTAGCGCTTCTGGACTTCAGCAATGCTTTTAACTCTGTAGATTTTGATATCCTTCTGGCTATACTTCGCTCTTTGAACATATCTCCAACGGTGGTTGACTGGTTTCATAATTACCTGTATGGGCGTCGGCAGAAGATTCATTTTGAAGAATCTTACTCTTCGTGGTGTCTACGGCCGGCGTACCTCAGGGTGGCGTCTTGTCACCCCTTCTTTTTGCCATTTTCATAAATTCTATTTCACATTCTCTTTCTACGTCCTACCATCTTTACGCTGATGATCTGCAGCTGTATTGCCAAGCCCCTATGGGTTGGCTATCAGAAGCCGTGGAAGCAATCAATAATGACTTGCGCAGCATTTTACACTGGAGCAAATCTTTTGGGCTCAAAGTGAATCCATCGAAAACGCAAGTTATTGTATAGGCAGCTCTCGCATGATATGTCGAATAGAATAGGTATGTATATATGTAGGTATATGTATAATTATATTTATATATAATGTCGTATATATGTAAGTATATTTAAAACTTAGATTGAATAAGTATATTTAGTTTATTATTTATAGGTGTTTTCTTTATTAATATCTATTTAAGGCCACTATTTATTGTTCTTGTCAGTTCATATTCGTGCAAGGTTGCCTGGAAGAAATCGCCCTGGGTGATAAGGCCGCCACTTTATAATCATATTTTTGTCGTATATGTGTAAATAGTGTTTATTTTTCTTATTGTGGTTGTAAATAAAGAGTTTTGTCTGTCTGTCTGTCAGCTATTATAATTACAAAGGCGCCTATTAACTATACTCCAACTCGCACTGGGCTAGCGTGATGGATATGGCCCAATCACCTTTTGTTGGGTAGGCCTAAGTTCAGTAGTGGACTATTAAAAAAAGGGCTGGTACGCAGTAGATATTAACAATTACACACTAAGCCGCAAACTGTAGTAATAAATACTTATCATGATTTGCAATTATCTACAAATTATTTATTATATTACTTGAGATGCGATTAAACTGTTGACAAAATGATATGATAAGTATTATGATACAATTTAATTTTGTTTTGTCTAAAAGTTGTTATTTTTCTTCAGTTAAGTATTTAACATCTGCCTTTTGGTATAATCAGAGAAGTAAAAGTAAAAAACCGGACAAGTGCGAGTCAGACTCGCACATCGAGGGTTCCGTACAAACACGTTGTTAAAATAATTAAAAACCAGTTAGCTAATGAAGTTCTTTTATATGATACCTACATGATACGACGATTTACTCACTTTGAATTTTGAAACCATATTTTGTGAATTTTGAGGCCCTATTTTTGCGATTTAAATGAAAATGTGCAGTTTTCAGATTTATTCCTATATTTGTACTCTGAGAAAGTGATCCTATAAAGGTTCCGTTTTTTCCGTTTGAGGTACGGAACCCTAAATATTAAATAATTATAAAGCTACTAGCTGCCCATCCCGGCTTCGCCTTGGTACGGACAGATTTTAAAAATATAATAATCAAATGCGATTCTAAATTGAGATATAAACTAAATTATCCCTGAAGTTGTATCAATCTGCAGATAGTGTGCAAAATTTGGTTAAAATCGGTTAAGTAGTTTGAGTCCATCGCGGACAAACAACGTGAATCATAATTTATTTACAGGGTTACAGGGTAAGTTGACCTATTCCCGTTAAGGGTGTGTAGTTTACTAATTTGACTATGAAATACACTATCCTAAATTAAAAAAAAAACAGATATTTGGAATTGGTATTTATAAAATTACCAATTTTCGGCTACCAGCTCAGATATTTTGAAACGTGTAAGTCGTATTATTATTTTTATTTGATTTTCACCTTAGATAAATTATAAATAATCAAAGGATTTTCACATGTAAAATAATGTTCTATAACCTCACTACCCAATATTCTCCGTAAAATTAACCTTTTATAAAAAGTATTTGAATTCAAATATCTCGAAAACTGTGAGATTTAGGATATGCTAGTCAAGCATGCGACCACGAATAGCCACGAAAAGAACTCATTTCGACGTGTGAAAAAGTGACAGATATATACTTTGCCATAACGCTGTCTCGTTCTGACACTACGAACGAAATAATTCGTGGCGCGCATACTAGCCCGGCTGGAGTTTCATAGTCAAATCAGTCAGAAACGTAGTAAAATACACACGCTTAACGGGTATAGGTCGACTTAGCCTGTAACCCTGTATATTAAGAAATGATGATGAAGTAATTATAGGCCGAATGATACAAGTTGGCGGATGTGAAGTTGCTACAGGCTGCGCAATATCCAATCTTGACTGAAGCTCACATAAAGCTTCGCGTTGATTGGATAGTTACCAAGCGTTTCGAGTCCACATTCCTCATACGAACTGCCAGAATGTGGAACGCTTTGCTTAAGCCTGTCTTTCCGCTAAAGTACAATGTAGGTGTCTTCAAATCTCGAGTAAATAGGTATCTTCTAGGTAAACGTGCTACATCCTAGACCGCATATCTGCTTAACATCAGGCAATGTGTAGTCAAACGCAAACCTATTTGAAATAAAAAAAAAGATATTGCGCAGCTTGTAGCTACCTTCACGTCCGCCGAGTTGTATGATTCGGTCTATTTTATAATTTCTTTTACGAAATCGGTTTGTGGTACCGCACTGCATCGCGTTCAGTTGAAGTGTTCGACCAGTGTGTGTTGCCAGTGATAACTTATGGCACAGGAACGTGGTCTCTCACCACTCACCACTGAGCGATCGAAGTAATCAAAATATATATGTAGTATGTATGTATGACATTTGTACTATGTAGGTTGTGATGTTTTCCTTTACCGAAAAGCCAGTGCAAAATTTCGTAGGTACAAGAACTTATTGATACGAGATTTAAACCCACAACCTTATGATTATAAAGAAGATGTAACTAACTACCCCTAGGCCATAACGGTTTCAATATACGATAGTTATTTAGGTATGTATACTAAAATCTTCTCGTCCGACATACTTCAGTGCCTCAAGTCGAAAGTTTTCGACCAGTGTGTATTGCCAGTGATGACTTAGGTATGGCACAGAAACTCTCACTATGGACCTTATTAGTAAGCTCCAACTAGCTCAACGAGCTATGGAGAAGGCTATGCTCGGAGTCTCTCTGCGAGATCGAATCAGGAATGAGGAGATCCGTAGAAGAACCAAAGTTACCGACATAGCCCAGCGGATTGGCAAGTTGAAATGGCAATGGGCGGGGCACATAGCGCGGAGGAATGATGACCGATGAGGTCGAAAAGTTCTCGAGCGGAGACCACGTACCGGCAAGCTTAGCGCAGGACGTCTACCCACAAGGTGGACGGATGACCTCATTTAAGACCGCAGGATCGCGCTGGATGCAAGCCGCTACCAACCGGTCTTATTGGAGATCTTAAGAGGAGGCCTATGTCTAACAGTGGACGTCCTATGGCTGAAACGAACGAACGAACTGCATCGCGCTGAGCATCGATATGCCGCCTCCAGTCAAACTAAATAGCTTCCTTATCTTTGTAATTTTTTGTTCGATTGACAAGAGAAATATACGTGTTCAATATTTATACCGACTTCCAAAAAGGAGGAGGTACTATGTTTGCTGTATTTTTTTTTGTGTATGTTCGTCGATATTTTGCGCCAATTGTTAACCGATTTAAAAACAATCTCTTTTGTTTCAAAAGGGTATACCTACTTCCGAGATGGTTCTATTTAAATTTTATCGAAATCAGTTGAACGGTTTTTGATAAATCAACAATAATATTCATGGATATCACATCGTTTCGTGCAAACTGGAATTCTGTACACGGTGGATGTCGGTAGGGGCATTTTTTGCGAAAACTAATTATTTGATAAATTATAACTATCTTACTGATTTAAATACATATTTTTGCCTAGTCATTTTATTATTTTAGCTGTTATCATCCCACTGTAGCCGTACCAATGAGCTCTTTGAAATTTATGTACGGAATTCACACCAGTGGCTTTTCGTTAAAGGAAAACATCGTGAGGCAACCTGCACACGTCCGTAGAAGAAATTCGATGGCGTATGTGAATCCACCAACCCGCACTGGGCTAGCGTGGTGGATATGGCTCAACCACTCTTCGTGGGTAGGCCTACGTCCTGCAGTGGTCTATTAAGAGGCTGATACAATACATCCTACTGCAGGGCACAGATTTCCCTTCACTACACAGTATAAAACAAAGTCACTTCCCGCTGTCTGTCCCTATGTATACTTATTATCTTTAAAACTACGCAACGGATTTTGATGCGTTTTTAGGGTTCCGTACCTCAAAAGGAAAAAACGGAACCCTTATAGGATCACTTTGTTGTCCGTCTGTCCGTCTGTGTGTATGTCAAGACTCTTTATCTCGGTAACGCGTAAAGATATCGAGCTGAAATTTAAACTGTACACGTGAATCTATAGTGTCTTGCAGTTGTGTAAAAGAAAAATTTCTCAGTTACGATATAAAAAAGTTAGAGCCGTTTATGTCGTAAAAAACCGACACTCACAAAAATCAAAACCTACAGGGTACTTGCCGTTGACATAGAATTATGAAATTTGGCGAGAAGCATTGTTTCAGAATACACATATAGGAATAAATCTAACAATTTATAGAAGAATAAACTGTACATTTTTATTTAAATCACAAAAAAATAGGGCCTCGATTCACAAAATATAGGTTGAAAATTAAAAGTGAGTAAATCGTATCATGTAAGGTATCATATAAAAGAGCTTTATTAGCATATGTTAAAACAGATTTTTAATTATTTTAACTATGTGTAATTTCTAATGTATGACGAGAAAATTCAAAAGAAAACTTTTTTGTCGATGATGTAGTGTAGAGATTTTAACAACTTACTTCCCAATTTTGTGAAATTTTCTGGATTTGTACGGAACCCTCGGTGTGCGAGCCTGACTTGAACTTGTCCGGTTTTATTTTTTTTTTAATAAATAGATTGATTTAAGAGGAAGGTTTATATGTATAACCTGTGCGAAGCCGGGGCGGGTCGCTAGTCTATTAATATAAGTTTTTGAATATTTCAGGACAAAGACGACCCAGAAAAATGGGTGGACTTGAAACGCCAAGAAATGGAATACGAGAAAAGGAAAGCCCATCTGATATCGTACTACGAATCCGTAAAGCATGCCCAGTCAGTACAAGTCGACGATATTCCTTTACCAACATTACAAGTAAGTTTTTATCTTGCTATCTCTATAATTTTAATTACAATTAAAGCTATTCTGATTTGGTTAATATGTATAATGTTAATATGTTATAATGAGTGTGCCCAGGAGTTGCACAATCCGGTCCCACCTGCCCCTTTTTTCTATAGTACGGCTAGACAGACGCGACCAAAGCGCCACCCTTTTATGGTGGACATTCTGCGCGTTAGAACCAAGCGTATTTTTTTATTCTATTTTTCCCCCGACGTGATCAGGGAGCTGATTTACATTCCATATATCCGAAAAAAAGTTATGATTTAGCCTTATGCTTTCAAATTATCAGCGTATTTTCTTTGAATGAGCATACTTATGAGTCATTATACCCATACGTTGTTCACTAAATGTCTACTTTTCTATTGATATTATTATATTGTAACTTCTACTTATTGTCTTTTATAACTAGAGAACCAAGCGTTTAGAATCCTCATTCCTCATACGGACAGCCAGAATGTGGAACGCTTTGCCTGGGTCTGTCTTCCCGCTGAAGTATAACGTGGGTGTCTTCAAATCCCGAGTAAATAGGTATCTTCTAGGTAAGCGGGCTACTCGCCCTAGACCGCAAATCTGCTGAACATCAGGCAGTACGAGTATGTAGTTAAACGAAAACCTATGGCCATGCCCGGTAAGCTGTAGAGACCTCAGAGGCCAACAGATCTTAGTAATTATTAAAAAAACGAAAACCTATGGGAAATAAAAAAAAATGTTAGTACGTAGGCACTTATTAAATAATTATGTTGTTCTATTGTGTCAACCGACGATTCCAATCGCATTTGTACGAGTATGTCTAAGGAATAAAGTTAATTTTGATTTTTCGCTGATAGCGTAGTTTGACTAGGTGTTTGTTAGGGATCATCGAAGTTATAGGTCGAATCAAACTCCTTGGCGGCTGTGAAGTTAGCTACAAGCTGTGTAAAACTCAATCCTGTTTTATGAATAAATACAAAAATATTGGGGGACATCTCACACACGGTCTCTGACCCCAAACTAAGCAAAGCTTGTTATATGGCTGCCAGAGACTGATATACTACATACTTATTTTAAATACATACTTATACAGGGTTATTTCTAATCAATTAGGATCTTTCTAGGGGCGTACTTTGTACATCAAAACTAACAACTTTTGTTATGCTACTTTTGTCAAAACTCAAAAAAAATGTTAGCTGTTCCATAGAAAAATATCGTTCACCCGCGACAAAATGTATGGAACAGCTGAATTTTGACGAAAGTCGTAGAACTAAAGTTGTTAGTTTTGATGTACAGAATAAGCCCCTAGAAGGATGCTAATTGATTAGAAATAACCCTGTATAGATAGTACCTGAATAACTCCCAGACACAGAGCAAACACCTATGTTCATCACAAAAATGCTTGCCCTGGGTGGGGATCGAACCCACGCCTCTTTGATCCAGAAGTCAGGTTCACTAACCACTGAGCCACCGAGGCAGTCAAAAAAAAAGCTTCGCGAGGATTGGGTTGGGCACAGCTTGTAACTAACTTTGCAGCCGCGAAAAAATTTGTAAGCAACTTTAGTTAATTTTCGGATGGGTTACCGCAGACGGCATATCAAATTGAGCGCTGCTGTGGCCCGTATGACACGTTAAATTGTGGGTCTCGTTATTTTAACTATTTAGCCACGTCAGGGATATTCAAGCGTTTTAAAAACTTTGACACCAGGGCAAGCCAACCGGCTGTTCCAACTTATCTCGTTAATGTCAAAGTCCACATATTGTAGCATGAAATAATAAGTACTTGATGTTGGCGGTACTTATCGAAGTTTGTTTTATGATGTTATTCCATATGTTCATGGGTGTTAAAGGCGCCATGTACATAGGTTATAAACTTTTTATTTAATTTCGGTGATATCACCATTGGATGGAAAATTTTAGTAACATTTTAAGAGTAAGTATCAGATCAAATAAAAAATCAAGACGGAGTGTTGTGAACAAACAAGTGAGGCCGGGAAAAACTATGCCTCGCCGTGTACGTACACAACACACACATGTACACGTACAAAGAAAGTATGCCTCGTCAGTCGAACTATGGCAGCGCTACACCGACGCACTCACACATGTATAAAAAACCGGCCTCACTTGTCTGTTCACGACTTTCCGTCTTGATTTTTTTATTTGCTCTGAGGAGAAAGTGTGGTTCATTCTAAACGGTGACGTCCACATGTGGTATATTATTCAGAGAAAAAAATCGAACCAAGATGATATTTATAAACATCATTTGAAAGCTTGATTTATGGGCTTTTCAAAAATATTTAATTCAGATTTTTCCATCCCTAAAATAAATAGTACAAAAAATAAAAATACAGCTTTTGATTTTTACTAGTTTAGCAATAGTAAATGCTTCTATCGTTATTTTACTTCCATTTGTAACTGATCCTTCCACACATCTATCTTAATTTGCTAAAATTAAAATTATAACCTACCAGTGTGACCAGTTAGTAGGTACAATGAGACAAAAAACACTTAAAAAGTGTGTCGAATTGCTACCTATTGAGCCAAATATGTTTATTCATCCTAATAAATTCAAAATTAATTTAAAAGAAATCGGAGGGCTCTTTTATGTTTTTAACTGATGTAATAGATTCAAAAAAATATGAACTTTCTCGAAATGTAACGAGTGTTGTGGTTAGAATTTTTGATTATTATTATATCAGCCTCCATACATTTTGTGGACATGTCCTTACTCTAATATTACTACCATTGCTTGTTCTTTGTTCTATAAAGAGTGATAAAAATTAAAACTTGACCCAGCATAACTAGGAAGTCTAGGCGTTCCCATTGCTCGCCTGAAAGTTGCATAAAAAAGATATAATGCAAAAATATATCCAGATTAGGCCATTACCTTGTACAGTATTAATTTAGTTACTTAATTTGTTTTGAAAAATGATTTTCCTATTATTTTCTTTCATAACAATCTTCATTTGAAGAAATTTCATATTTTCGGATCTTACTATCTTTTGACATTACTTGTAAAATGCGAGCAGTAGCTCTGTGGAACGACCTTCCTGTGACCATCAGACGTGCACAGAGCATAGAATCTTTCAAGGCCCAGGTTCAGCAACATTATCTCTCAAAGCTCTCTCTGACTGATACGCATATCATTCCTCGTTATTAATTTATTTGTAATATATTTATGCATCTAAGTATGTTTATTTTTATTGTATGCATTATTAGAAGTATTTATGTATGGCTATTATTATGCAGTTTATTTTATTGTTGATTAGGAATTTGTAGTAACTTTCTTTCATTGTTTTATTTTTTACGTTTACACCGTCCTTGTCGTCTTTACGTTTCCTTGCATCCAAGAAAGGTTGTCTGGAAGAAATCGCTTTTAGCGATAAGACCGCCTTTTGTGCCTTTTCTGTCTTTGTTTCTTTTGTTATGTTTTTTTGTTGGTGTCAATAAAGTGTTGTTGTATTGTATTGTAAAATATCGATGACGGCCTTGAAAGAACATCAAATAAAGAAATATGAAATTCCAGTCAAATTAAGCATTCAATGCGGTTGTTTTACTCTGTGCATTTATTTACCACATACTTTAATGGATTTTTTGAGCTACTGTACACAGTCTGGTCCCACGTTGCAAGATATTCTTTCATAACTTTTTTTAATTGATGATCGATTTCACTGCTATGCAATAGCAACATAAAATGATCGAGTGAAATTGATAAAATTATCCATCTTCCTAGCTATAGCAGATTCTTATTTTATTAGTAAATTGTTAGTTACAAGTCAAGAATAAATAAATAAATAGATGATAGCATAATTATGTATGTAGTAGGTATTATGCTCTATTTAGTTGTAGCCATTAATAAATAATAGTTTAAATACTACTTTATGTAAGGTATGAAAGTAAATCGCTAATTCATAATCTCAACTCTATAACAAACATATTCTGCCGTGATAAGGTGGATGACGTAAAATTTTCGCGTGGAGACGAATTCAATAACATTTTTGCTTCGTAATGTAGGAAACAAACATGAATGTACAAGTTTTTTGTTTGACTGCACTGAGTGGGCGTTTTTTCAAGTGTATTTCAGATAAATCTCAGTAATTCGACATATTTTAGATTGCGGGGCTTTGTGGGATACTCTTTTATTTGGATTATTTCAGAGTAGATTATAAAATAGGATTTTTGAATATTTTAATATTTTTATGCGACTTTTGTCGTTTCATTTTAGTGAATATGTGCCATATTCATACAGGGTCAACCAGAACTGGTGTATTACGTTGAAATAAATTATTACTTATTCTTAAAAAGATTTTTTAATGCAATCAAATCTGGTTCTGATCAATAGCGTCGTTGTAGTGGTGCGTTTAGTTAATGTTGATGATTTTTTCATATTTTTTTCGACGTCGAAAACAAATGAAAATAAAAAAATATTTCTTACAGGCTCAATCCAACAGAAAGATTGTATAGGAATAAATCACCTCGTTCTAAATTTTATGCGTATTCCTTATTTTACGTCACCTCAAAGAAATTGTCCATTTTCTTTACAGATTCCCGAAAATGTGATCTACAGCAACATGCCGTCCCAAATTCCTTTGCCAATGGACACGGCCCACGCGCATCCTAATGCGCCTAAACCTATTCTGAAGAAAGACTCCATTTACAAGGTATTTATCATTGACACAGAAATAAATTATACAGTAGCCTAACATTCACGTAGTAGTACTAAATACTTATCTTTCCAGAATAAATCAATTCAGTTAGAAGTTAAATATAAGTACTAAACCAGAAACCTTTTACGATGACCCATATCAGACTAAAAACTAATAAAAAAATCTGTCGATGTTTTTTTACCACTATTTCTGATTTTAAAACCTTTTCAATTTTACCAATTGACGGATTCTAAATGAGTTTTCGTAAACTTACAATGCAAATACAAATCATCCAACATCAGATTTATCATTTTGTTCTTGAATCTCTCATCTATGAGAGTAATGAGTCTAAAGAATCTCTTTTTACCATCTTCCAAAAAGGAGGAGGTACTATGTTCGTCTGTAAGTTTTTTTTGTGTTTGTTCATTGATATTTTCGTCAATTGTGAACCTATTTAAACAACATCTTTTTTATTTCGGAAGGGTATGGTCCTGAGGTGATCCCATTAAAATTTTATCGAAATCGGCTGAGTCGTTTTTGAAAAATCAACAATAATGTTAAAATTACTACATGAAAGATTCGCGCTAACTATTCGAATTCTGTACACGGTTGAAGTCGGTTTTGCCAATTTTGGCGAAAAATAACTTATCTACCAGCACTTTTTTGCGCGGCAAAGGGAGAAAACCATTTTATCCACTTTTAATGTCAGTTGTCATTGTCAATCCGTACTTTATTTTCTCCTCGAGGGGATATAATGATGGAATGACAATTTGTCTACCCGTGCTGAGTGTCGTTCTGCAATTTCAAACTTTAAACTGCTATCTTGAACAATTTGATTTATTGCACCTATTACCTTATATTATACTAAGCGCCACACAAATCGGAGGATGGGAAGTTATGCGCGGGAGCCAGAGAGACGAGACGCCGAGGCACACCTGCCCGCCAACCTCTAGCCTCCCGCGCGCTCCCTAGGCTACGCACTACGACACGCGGCGTCGGCATTGTGCACACATGCGCAATAATTAGCCAATCAAGTGTCATCTGCGGCTAACATAACACATTACTGTATCTTTTATCCGTCAAAAAGATCGTGTGTTCTGTTCGTGCAATCAGTCTATGAGACTGTAGCACCGCGCATCGTCGCGCCGTCGCATCGCTGCAAAGCGCGCCGTGCGCACGCTACGCCCTCTGCCGTGGAATGCCTGCACTACGAGCCGCGCGCGTTTCTTTATAGTGTGCGAGCAGTGCGAGCAATATTGTGCGACAGAGAAGACAACTCGTTTTTACATAAATATAGCATTAGAACCTGAATAAACTCACTCTCCAATTCAAGCTCAAACTGATCTTTTATTCTCTGCTGTAGTTAAGTCCTCCATAAGACTATAAGCAGATGAGTTGCGAGCTCCCAGCGGAGCTAGCCTGTTCATTTTATGGATTATTGTTAATCCTTATCAAAAATATCCCGCCGCATTTTGAGTCGACGTATGGTTTCAGGGAAATAGTCAAATAGATCTATGTAAAATATTATTGATTTATCGTGTTTTAATTCTAGGAGCGGCCACACGGCATTGAACCACCAGGCGTGCCGCCGGGCCCGCCGGTCGACTTCATGCTGCTGATCCTGGAAGCCAAGATCGATAAGAAAGACAAGGAGAAGAAGAGTCTCCGTTTCGCAGACATGCCCGACGAGGGCCCGCCGGGAGAGACCGCCATTACTGTGAGATATTTCCTACTATACACCTCTTACATTCTAATTTATAAAATCGAAAAGACTTAAAAGTAGATTGTGCTATTAGACCTTAGAATGTAGACTATAAGTACTAAACATTATATTCTATTACACTAACATTCTCTGATATTAAGTTTTGGCGCACACTAATAGCCCGGGAGCTAAGCGAAAAATATGCAAGTATTTTCTAAACGCAGATTTTTTAGTATTAACGATACCATGGTGGTGTAAAATACAACAATACCTCGCAGTCGGTCATCTGGATTCTTTACCCGTTTGAATTTTTCAAAAATAAATGAGTATCTTGCAACTTCTAAAACCTGACAATTGGTGTAAGTTTGGGTAGAGAAATAATTAAAAATAAGTTAATAAAAATAAAATATCAGTCATGCTTTCAAGTGCAACGTCATGCAACTACTTTGTAAAAACTAAAAAAAAAATGTGTGTGAAACATTTAGATTGATCCAAAAAAAATGTTAGTCAGCACAGTTCTGTTAGTGGCCGTCAGTCAGCCATTAAAGATACGCGTTGCCATTTTGCTACGCACAAATATAATGTGTTATGCTAATAATTCCTGTGTAGAGTTATAATTACTTGTTTTACGAATTGAAATGGGCCCGCGCGCCAATCGCTAAGGATTCCAGCTGACTGACACCGAGTATATGTTGTACACCACCAATGTAACGTAATACCAAAAGCTTTTAGAAGATGCTTGCATTTTTATGCACTTACTTCCCGGGCTATAACCGCCCAATTTAATAAAGACCTAGTTACCTGTATAGGCAAGTACACACTGAATTTCACATCATCTATGTGTTGATTTATCTGTTGTGTTGTCTTATATTCGATGGGTGCTGCCCTTAAAAACATTCATACTAGCTTCTCAAGATGTGTTTTGATCGTCTACGCATTATTATCAGCCACAAATTCAACCACTAGTCTCGTTTAGTGTCATAGCCTAACTAATCTTGTGAGGACACCTGAAATAAGAGTTCTAATGACGTCTGTTACATTAAAGCAATACGAGCGAATACGCTTCATCCCTTTGATTTCCATTGAAAAAAAATGTAGACGCCGCTTTGTTCACAACAGTCGAAACGTAACCAAAACGTAACACACAGAATGTGTGGTACAAAACCGTTTTCTCAAAAGTCCGGCAAGTCGTTTTGGGTGTAACGTAGTCAACAAATAAATGAACAGACCAAACGCAAGCAAATAGGCGCATCTTACAAATTTCGATCTAAATAAGACTTGACCCAGCACAACCGCTCGAGTTCTGTCATATACCTAATACCTACTTAGTTTTGTAGGCGTTAGCATACCTGTAGCTAAGGAGAAGGGTGCGGATGGGCAGCGACCACCCTAGAAACTTCCTTACCCTAGAAAAATTGAAAGTTATTAGGTACTCTCTCTAAAGAAAATTCCTAGCAACCAACGGCCTTGGGCGATATTCTCGGGTGTAATTGTATGGTAGCTTTAAATGTGTGTCTGTGTGACACACACATCAAATGTGTAACCGTGATGATCTAGTAGTAGTGACGCCCGCCTTACTATAGTGAGGCCGTGGGTTCAAATCCCGATCTCCTTCCAATGAGTTCTTTGGAGTGTATGTACGGAATTTCACACCAATGACTTTACGGTGAAGGAAAACATCGTGAGGCAACCTTCATACGTCTGTAGAAGTAATTCGATGGCA
This sequence comes from Hypomecis punctinalis, assembly GCA_949316475.1. Classification (NCBI taxonomy): domain Eukaryota; kingdom Metazoa; phylum Arthropoda; class Insecta; order Lepidoptera; family Geometridae; genus Hypomecis; species Hypomecis punctinalis. Next base: position 9,186,713 of record OX438810.1, on the reverse strand, counting down.
TATGTGATTCCACTAACTCGCACTGGGCCAGCGTAGTGTATATAGCCCAATTACCCTTCGTGGATAGGCCTTCGTCCTGCAGTGGACTATTAAAATGGCTGGTACAGTACAGTACTTTCTATTTTCCAGACCCCTTAGTCCAGGTTTTGCGTAGTTTACTTAAACTTTCGCGTTCGCGTGTGGCTCCTATACATTTTAGTTAGATCTTCCTCGTTTCCGTCAAGGCCACTGCACAGAAATGTATGGAGCCATACGGAAACAGCTATGGGCTGGACAAAAATGGGCAACTGCTCCCCCTAGAGAAAATACCTAGATAGGCCATTGAGTTTTAGACGATATTCTCGGGTGTAATTGTGTAGTAGCTTTTAATGTGTAGACATGTTTATCAGAAGGCAGTTATACAGGAGGCGCCCGACGACTGCCCCGGCTTCCAAGTGTGGAACGACGAGGAATATGTAATCGTCTGTGGTATTGATAAGAGGGTGCGTTACCGATCTATGTAATCTATGTATCACTGGCTTGGCGCTTGCAGATCGACGTCGTTTTATCCATTGTATGTTGGGAGAAAATCTTTGAGTCGAGCTCATCACTAACCGTCTCTTGGATATCTCAGTATTGGTCGACTTCATTTGGTGTATTTAGGTTTAGGAAGATACGGGTTACTGTATTAGAAATCGGAACGATCGAGTCTGCACGCAATTACAGTGCATTGGAATTGTTCCCTGCGATCTTAAATACGTTCCAGAGATCGTCATAACGACTCTAATAACGGCACGAAGATGAACGAATTGGGAAAGTGTTGATTTTTAATAGCTCTGTTAATGTTTTGGCGGTTTTCTTATTACAAAAATCACGCCAAATAGCAGTCTATTGTAAGACGCATGCCTACTCGTGTTAAAAAATGACGAAAGATACGTTTTTGGAGCATGCATGCCTATAAAAAACCAACTCTCTTGCAGTTTGGATATCTCCAGATTATAGCTATAGGGAAAAAGGCACCCAGGTAGAGCATTCCATAGCCAGACATCTTATTTCGCTTTTGGGCTTTATCCGAAATTCCTTTTTCCACATATTCCTTCATTTATCCGACATTTGCCCCATCTGTTTCAATATCCCTTTGGTTCCTACTTGTTTTTGACTGATCCTCTTTTATCCGCACGATTGTCCCGGTTCCTTAATAAATAGGCATGGGCGATAAAAAGGCATGAATTTGAAATGCAGATTACATCACCCTCTACATGTAGTTTTTTATGATAAAGATACTTATGTAAGCCGCGCCACATAATTTAGCGGATGTGAAGTTAGCTACAAGTATCCAATCCTCACTGAAGCTCACATAAAGCCGCACGTTGATTGGCTATTGCACAGCTTGTAGCTAACTTCACATCCGCCAACTTGTGTGGCGCGGACTATACTTTACTTCACTTGTAAGTTGTACGCAGTTAACAGTGGATATTGCTGTGTAATTTTTTTAACCATATCTCGGTAAACTTGGCTCTGCGTTGTGTAAGTATTAGTCGGATTATGTTAATAAATTAATTTGATTATTATCAATAAAATACAGGATCCAGTTGATACTGCCTTCGAAGGGATACTTATCCAGGAAAACAAAAAAAAACGATTTGCGCCCGTGTGCATCGATATGCATGAGGTTAAATTTCGGGTATGTCATTTCAAAAGGTTGGCATGTCATTTATCACTCCATTTTTGGGCATTACCATGTTTTCTACTCGTAATCTTACACTCTTTTGTCCACAATTTCATTGTGCGGAATTATATTAGGTTTGGTTTCCAAATGATAAAATAGTTTTTTGGCTCTCAGTGCCTTGCCGTAAACCTCATTCATATCTACCAGTGAAAAATAATGATATCATAATATATATCACTTGTTTCAACCTTTTGGAGAACTCGACAACTGCATCATGGTAACACTTTCATATATTTATAATTTTAAAAGTTTTCTATTACATATGTTTCTTGATGTTTACTGTTTAAGCATAGAGAATTAGAGACTCCAATATTCTCTAGTTCTCAGAGCCTTCATGACTTATACAAATGTAATTATATTCTTCTTTCTGTTTAGTTTTATATCTTTGCTGTTTTAGTGGTGGGGGCTACTTCTTATGTGCAATAACTACCAACAGAAATAAAAGTCCAGCACTTTGTGTAAATGTGTATATTAATTTTCTACGAACTTATTGATGATCCAGCACCTATTAAAGGATCTCAAAGATTTTCTCTGTAAAAAACCGTCTGTGACAAGTTATCTTTTGTAAATTACACCCATAGCGCATCGCATGCTACTAAAATAGTTATTAAACTCAAACACAATGAATGTGACCACACTTATATGTATATATATATATCTATGTATTCCATCTGTTTTACACTATTTGATTTAAGTTTTATTTACAGTACTCATAACTTCCCGATTGACTAGTTCTCAATAATGTCAGGTTTAAAATAATTTAAAAATCAAACAAAAGTTGTCAAAAGGAGTTGTACTAATATTACTTTATAATACGAGTACAAACAAGTGTAAAACTACCAGCATAAGATTTTCTGTTGACTGAGACCTGAATTCTGATGTCTTCGATTGATATTCACTTGTAATCAACCAATTAAGGATCAGAATGCCCAAACATTAGGGTGTTTGGTATGTGCAAAACTACAGTCTATGGAAAACTTTGCACAGTTTAATGTTTAATATCGGTAGTTCCTCTCCCATACAGACGCTGCTATGTAAACGATCAATCATTAGAAAATCCCTTCTTTACTTTCGAATCCTTCACTAGTATTATTTGTGACGCGTCCCTACAGATCCAGAACAGTTATTTCAGTTCATATCCAAATACGTCTATAATTATCTGGGATGCCTTACATCCAAGGGAGAAGTATAGGCTAAATCATACTTTTTGGCGACTGTGAAGATAACTAGAAGCTGCGCGAAACCCAATCTTCGCACAGCTGTTAAGTAAGCTCCAGTTAGGATTGGGTTTTGCGCAGCTTGTAGCTAACTTCACAGTCGCCAAGAAGTTTAATTCGGCCTATAATATCAACTGCGCCAGTAGGGTTGTCAGTTCATTACCGATATAGCTAAATCGAGTGAAATGGAATCTCAAAAGTCTTTAACTGTCAAAAGGAGGGTCTATATGGGAAAGTCTACAAAAGCTTGCCATCCCTTTGTTTGTTCCCTTTCACTCCTCGTTTCTTCCAGGCACCGCCGCCGAAGTCGCACCAATCTCACGAAGATCTGGATGGAGAACAAATGGATGACTCCGAAGACATGGCCAAGAATGCTGCTCCGGCGCCCAAGCCGACTTCGCTGCAGCAAAGGATGCTTGCTCTTTCTGGCCAGAACATCGACGACTTTATGAAGGAGATGGAAGAGGTGCACAAGAAGAGGGAGAGAGATAGAGCGGCTGATCTGAACGCTAGGTACGTTATGTTAATTTTTGTATTGGATCATCATTTGCCTACCGTTATCCCACTTATTTAGGTAGGATCTGTACAATAGGTATGTAAATTTTTCCATTTATGTGTTTCAATAGAGTTTAGGTTATAGTCGTAATGCACAGTTTGAACTACTGATCAAATGTCACATTGGCTTCTCAGCAATATGGCTGTTAATTTTAAAGTCGTTAAGGCGGAACTTATATTTCTAACCTTAAAACAACAGCAATAAAGCCATTACTAACACCCAGTAGCAATAATGCTACCTCATTTCTAACACGCGGTCCACTCTATAGTACCGACGTTTTCGATTTCCCCAGACTGAGCGCTCTGAAGAGAGGCTCGGGTGGGGCAGGCAGCGACTCGGACAGCGACACGGAACCGCACCAACATCCTCATGGAGCGCACGACACGCAGTTGGAGCCGCCCGGTGTTGAGATGAGGCACATGCCGCCGCCGTTGATGCCGGTGCCTCCAGGTAACGTACTGATAGCTTCCCACCCTGGGCGCTGTGAAAAGAGGCACGGGTGGGGCTGGTGACGTTTCGGACATCGATATCGAGCCGTAGTCCGTACCATCAGCCGCACGGACATCGGGACCGCATTATCATCCTCATGGAGCGCACGGCCCGTAGTTGGAACCTCCCGGCGCTTGTGCCCCGGCTTGTCCCGGCCTGGTGCCGCTAGGTAACGTACTGACAGCAGACTGAGCGCTCTGAAAAGAGGCACGGTTGGGGCGGGCGACGTTTCGGACAGCGACACCGAGACGCACTCGTCACCCTTTAACATTTCGATTTTATTACCATAGTATGCATTATGGTAATAAAGTCGAAATGTTTGTGTATTGACTGTTTGTTGAAAAGACCTCATCCCCCGCGCCTCACGTAAAGCTTACAGAATGTAGTAAATGCGAATCGTAGTCCGTATCCACTCCGTAGATAAATCGTCCCAGAGTGAACAAAGTTATGTAAGTAAACCCTTTTTTCCATTCCATCAACATCCGTCAAGATATTGTAACAGTTGTATTGCAATTTCTGTAGGAGTGGTGCCGGGTCTGGCGCCTCCCCTGCGCGGGCTGGTGCCGCCGCCGCTGCGCATGCCAGGCGCGCGTGCGCCGGGTCCGCCACCGGGCCCGCCGCCGGGTCTGCCGCCGCGCGGCATCCTGCGGCCGCCGGGCCCGCCGCCGGGCGCGCCGCCGCGCCTGCTGCGCCCGCTGGTGCCGCCGCCGCCGCCCAAGCTCTTGCCGCAAGTCTCCGTGCTCACCGCTGCGCCGCAGCTTATACCCAAGAAAGATGGAACGCAAGGTAATCATGTTTCCATACCACTTGATCCATCCATCTATCAGCTATAGGACGTCCACTGCTAGACATAGGCCTCCCCTATGGTTTTCCAATAAGACCGGTTAGTAGCGGCTTGCATCTTGCGTTCTTAATGAGATAATCCGTTCACTTTGTGGGTGGACGTCCTACGCTGAGCTTGTCGGTACGTGGTCTTCACTCGAGAACTTTTAGACTCCATCGGTCATCAGTCCTCCGCGCTATGTGCCCTGCCATTTCAATCCGTTGGGCTAAATATTTTTATTATCCACTTGATCGACAATTACTAAATACATAAATAAATAATAATAATACTTATCACAGATAGAGTAACGAGAATTTATTCTAAAATCGAACTGGCCAGTCTGGCTACCATAGGCTCACATGAAAAAAGGCGCAACCTAGGTTTGGTACTAAACGTCCTTTACGGTTCGTTAAACGTCCTTCGCCAAAACGTAAAACTATAAATATATTTATTTCATTGATTACTTTGACGTTGACAGTACATACGCGGCAACGTATGATGACAAAATCATAACTAGGTACATAATAAGCCCGATTACAGAGGCGCCATTGTAATTATATTAGCTTAATAGCATTAGTTTCTTTTTCACTTTAGGCATGCGATAGAGAGAACGCTTTTTACGTTGCTATTAAATTCACGCTGGCGCCTCTGTAATCGGGCTTATTGTCTTCTTTTCGAATCCATGTTTTTTTTCAGATAAAATATATTAAAAATAAGACGTTTTGTATTTATATTTTGTTTAACCACAATGAGGCCACCCCAATGGCCTTCTCCGTGGCTTTGTGAAGATTGTCTGATGTGCACGTATCAGGGCATGCTGCACAGTTCAGTAGGCGGGGCATTGTCTGTGGATTAAAGCCACAGATGCATGCTGCTTCCGAGCTGTCTATAAAGCCCCACTTGGCTATATTGTCCCGACTTCGTCTCACTTGGGAACGGAGTCGGTTCGGGGTTCAGGGTACATATTGTGATTTGTTATTATTTAATAGGCACTTAAAACAGAAAAGACAAAATACATGACATCATGTCTAACTTACAATTTTTGACTGTTTCTGTGATCCAAAACAATGAGTATGCAACATGTCAATTAAAAAGCAATTTCAGTAATTTAATTTCACTTCAAAATTTCAGGAGCGACTATCACAGCCAAACCGCAAATAAGAAACCTATCGGCGGATGTGACACGCTTCGTCCCGTCGGCCTTGCGAGTGAAGAGAGAAGACAAGAAATCCAAGCCGGGAATCAAATCCACGCTCCAGCGACCCGAAACCGTTCCGAAACAAGCACCAAGCAAGGACGACGCTTATATGCAATTTATGAAAGAAATGGAGGGACTTTTATAGACTTTAGAAGTAAGTGGATTCATAGTGAATTTGATAGGCTAGAAAAAAAATCGCACAGCATTTTTATCACATTCTTTTACTACAAATTCTCAATGAAGAAATATCAAAAAATATATTCGGACAAAGTGTCCGAAAATCTTGTGTCCGAAAATCTTGTGTCCGAAATGTCAGCAAGCTAGGATTAGAAACGCTTCGGTGATGTGTTAATATGTGTTGTGTGTGAGCAAAAAAATGGATATATGTATGAATACTTGTTTTTCCAAAGAAACCATATTTTCCTCTTTACTAGAAATTCTTTTTTGTTTACTACAATGCTAATTTTTTACGGTTTCTTGTGCGAACCCGCGTGTATGTAAATATTGTCGATAAGTACATATGTAATGTATTATTACGGAATATAGAATTAAAATTATATAACTTATTTTATTTTAAAGAGGTGACAGCTCGGTTTTTCTATACTTACCTTTTGAACTTCCACGTTTCCTTCTAGTCCTAGGCCGAAACTAAAAAAAGAAATTGCTCCAACAATCGGCACAAAACTGTACCGAGGGTGATTCTGTACAAAACGTGTGTGTAACGTGCTCTTAGTTTTGTTTTTAAGAAATTCGTGTGAAAAATATTTATTTTTCAAATAATATAGGTAAGTAAAGGACATGTCCACAAAATGTATGGAGGCTGGTATAATAATAATCAAAAATTCTAACCACAACACTCGTTACATTTCGAAAATGTTCATATTTTTCTGAGTCCATTACAACAGTTAAAAATACAAAAGACCCCTCGGATTTTTAAAAATTAATTTTGAATTTATTAAAAAAAATATATATATTTCGCTCAATAGGTAGTTTATCTCTAGCAGCCCTGATTAACTAATCTCCAAATTGTTAAATAAAAGCATTTTTACCAATTAGACACACATTTTAAGTGATTTTTTGTCACATTGTACCTACTAACTAACTGGTCACACTGGTAGGTTATAATTTTTAATTTTAGCAAATTAAGAGATGATTTTGGAAGAATTAGCTACGAATGCAAGTAAAATAACGATAGAAGCACTTTATTATTGCTAAACTGGAAAAAATAATAAGTTGTATTGTTATTTTTCATGCAATTTATATTTCGCATTAAAAAAAAATTGGAGTGGTGAAAAAATCTAAATTATATATTTTTGGGAAGCTCATATAACAAGCTTTCAAATGATGTATATATCATCTTGGTTCGATTTTTCTCTGAATAATATACCACTTGTGGACGTCACCTTTAAAAGAAAATGAAAAAAAAATTGAAAACGAAAAATAATGTATTTTGTTGGATAGCATTCCTAAAAATAAAGAAGGTTTTCGATTGTACTGATGTTGCTTCTCCACTACAGGTCGCATTTTTCTACGAATCTTGACGAAACTTGGTACACAGGTTTCTATATTTTGATGGATTTTTTATCGTCGTCGATTTTTGATTGTTGTGATCTTAAAAGGGGGGGAAATTTACTGTCGGCTACTTATCAGCCAATTTCGATAATATTTGACAAGATAAAACGATCTACGTTGTGCGCTATGGACATTTTTCCTTACTAGTCATTGTGCGCTTTGGACATTTTGCTTCTTAGTCATTGTGCGCCTTGGACGTAATTATTTTTGAACATTTTGCTCTTTGGACAATATGCGCCCTGGTTGTCATTTTGCGCTTTTGTCATTTTGCGACTAAACCGATCTTGCAAAGTATCATCGAAATTGGCTTAGTATCCAAATTCCGATAAGATTTGCGAGTATAAATCAAATCTAGGCTTATGAAGATTCAGTTAAAGAGATGTGTCGGGAAGTCTACTGCTCGGGGAACTACTAGTGTATAATATTAATAACACACGTTTCACAGAATAATGAACACTAACACAAATAAATAAAGCCCATATTCCTCTATCCACGCAATTTTATTTAATGACAATAAAATTACACAATTTTCTCAGCTTAATAAATAATGTTTTAAAAATGTATTTAAAACGCATTATTACGGAGTATAAATCGATATTTTCTAAATAAGGTACAGTGAAGTTATTACAATTATTATAAGAAAAAAAAAAAACAATTTAAATTAATGACTATTCAGATTGCTTAGTAACTATCGCAGTTATTTTGAATTGTCCGGAAAATATTTCTAGTTTTCATTCAGTTCATTGCATGTTCCTTTATAATTATATCGTCTATTACTTCATAAATAATTTAATAAACTACAGAAAACGTCCTGTACTGTACTGTACCAGCCTTTTTAATAGTCCACTGCAGGACGTAGGACTACTCACGAAGGGTGTTTAGGCCATATCCACCACGCTGGCCCAGTGCGGGTTGGTGGATACACATACGCCATCGAATTTCTTCTACGGACGTATGCAGGTTGCCTCACGATGTTTTCCTTCACCGAAAAGCCAGTAGTGTGAAATTCCGTATATAAATTCCAAAGAACTCATTGGTACGGGACCGGGGATTTGAACCCACGACCTCACGATTGTAAGGCGGGTGTCACTAGCTCTAGACCACCACGGCTTCTAAAAAAACGCCCTACTCTAACATATTAATTTAATATATCTCCTAAAATTCCATTAGATGTATAGTCCGAATTACACAACTTGGCGGCTGTGGTGTTAGCTATGAACTGCGGATAACCCAATCCTCGCGCTGCTGTTAAGTAAGCTTCAGTCAGGATTGGGTTATCTGCAGCTTGTAGCTAACGTCACAGCCGCCAACTTGTGTGATTCGGCCTATATTTCGATTACATAATGATTATAATGTATTGTTATAACATAGAAAGGGTCAGTAGCGTAGCTAGGTGTGAGCGAAACAGGCCGTACTTAAACCGTACTTCGTATTTAAAGGGGCCTCGCGAGGCCTGAATTCAAATTCAAATTAATATTTTTAGGGTTCCGTACCCAAAGGGTACCCTAACGTAACGAGACCCCATTACTAAGACTCCGCTGACCGTCTGTCTATCTGTATGTCATCACGCTATATCTCATGAACCGTGTTTTATGTCTGTTGCCACTATAACAACAAATACCTATGAAATGATTTTAATTAAATAGTGCATCTCACAATAGGTTTTTCTCAAAGAGTTATTTTTTTGATAAACATTTCAAAAATTCGTCGCGAATGCAGGACTCGAACCTTGCATCTTCGGATCACTAGCCCGACGCTCTCCCAACTGAACTAATTCCTGACTTTGCGTCGAATTTGTGAAGTGATTATCATTTTAACCAACTTATAGCGTTGGCGGCGCCACCTGTGATACCCGTATTAGACAGTTTATCACTTAATTGAAGTTATAATACATATAACTTCTGAATGTTGACGAGAGATGGTTTAGAACAAAGTGTAATTTTTGCTGTTCTTTGCTAGATATTAATAACGTAGCTTAACGGCGCGGCGCAGGCGCTTGAAATATTCACAGAATAAGTAAGTTCGTATAGGCTGGGTGGCTAAGCCCTGGTGTCAGAGTTTTTAGGCCGCTTGAAGGCAAGAATGTTAAGTTATATATTCACTTCAAAAATAAATACCGGTACGGAACCCTTTGTGCGCGAGTCTGTATATCGTGTCAAAGTATGTTTGCTAAAATTGATTTCTTGGGTAGATCTTGGGAACAAAAAAGGGCCTCGCTGATGCGACATCGCCCACGTCTATTTTACTACACGCTAAAAAAACCAATGGAAAAAAAATCTAAAATAAAAAGTTTCAAATAAAATTAACAATAAATTTATGCTAAAATGATGTAGAGTCTGGCTAACGAAAGTTGATACTGAAAAAGCGAGGCAAATTAAAAAAATATTAGTAGGTATGTTAACCCTAAACTGAGAGGGAAACACTTTTTCTCACTCACACGATGTAGCATTGTTACCATACTGCGATTTTGATTCTTCCAAATCTTTGGAGGAATCGCAAAAAAAAATCTTTTTTTCAAGCTTTAACTTGTCGTGTAGACGTTTTATGTTCATTACGTTAATTATTTTCTGTTTTTTGACGTTATTATTATGCCAAACTGAGGCTTTACATTTCTCTTCAAATGATCCAAATGATTTCAACGCGTACCTATCTACTTCTTTACGATGAAGACTATAATAATATAATGAATCATTTTGTTCAGTTTTGTGACATGACGTAGGTTTGAAAAATGTTTTTAATACAAGATAAAATACCCCAATACAATGGTGAATCCGCGATGGTAGTATCACCGTGTGTTGTCATTTAAAAAGTTTGCGAAAAATTCCAGTATCAACTTCTGTTAGCCAGACTCTACAAGTACTGGATGAATTAACAAATAGACATGAGTTCTGACAATGTGCAAGGTTTGAGGCAGCAACGCTTGACGATGTGCATTTGCATGTCCATTCTTCTGCTTTCTAGCTCTCGGGACCCGAACGACGAGTCGTATGTTTCTTCTGAAAAAAAAATGTATTTACTTATCTGTATCTGGCGGTTTTAGGCAAAATTAATTAGCGTTTAAATTAAAATTTTACAATGTGTTTAAACAATAATTTTAGAACTCATTTTATAAACAACATAGACGAACATCATCGGAAGTATACAATTTTTTTGATGTCCTCTTGTAACAGCTAACCATAAACAGCCGATTAACGAAAACAAAAATAAATGTTGTTTTTAAACTATCGCGATTTGCACACATTATTATAATACACTACGGGACTAATCGCGCACTAAAATTACGAGATAAATAAATACCTCATCATCCCGACGTTTCGACCGAGTTGCATCGACCGTGGTCACGGGTAGACTGAATGATGCAACTCGGCCGAAACGTCGGGATGATGAGGTATTTATTTATCTCGTAATTTTAGTGTGCGATTAGTCCCGTAGTGTATTATAATAACAAAAATAATATCATCTAAGAAATAAAAAAGTTACAAGCATTTTATTTTCTTGCTAGACAAAGAGCTCACTATGGCAGAATATGAGGTTACGGCCCGTAAGTGTCAAACATTCGCCATACTATGTTATGCTTTGTGGGAAAGGGACAAAGCAAACCCTTTTAATCCCTACCAAAATCTTTACAAGCTTATGTATATTTATCTGAACTGGATTAGTCAATTTTAGTAATTTTATCAGTTTACGAATTGCAGAATTCAGTAATCTTAATACTTTTAATGAATTCAATTCTAGTCAACTACCCTATTTGCCTACTCTGATTAAAAGGCGTTTCGACGTTGATTAAAAAAAAAAGATTTTCGGCGTTTGTTTGCTCTTTGCTAGTTCTAACCTACACCAAGGGGAAACATTGCGCGAGTGCAGCGAGCGAGAAATTTAATTCGATATTTTTTCGATGAAAGGTAAGAAGTGCACAGAAAGTAAAACGAAATCTGGTTTAATCTAGGTGCATATACTGCAATTCGACACATTGTTGGGACGTCTGCAGAACAGACGCATGTTGGTCCCAACCAAGTTGGAGTCGACATCCAACATAACTACAATGTGCCACGATGTACAGTTGACTGGTTGGGTCCATCCACTGCGATTGGTTCTAGCCAAATCGGAATGTGTATGAAGAATTTCACTGATCAGTTCAGATAATTGTGGAAGACCATCATAACTGTCACTGCAAAAGATAATATTTTTTTATTTCATATAGGATTGCGTTTGACTACACACTGCCTGTTGATAAGCAGATTGGAGGTTGTAATACTTACCTAGAAGATACCTATTTATACGTGATTTGAACACACATTGTACTTTAGCGAGAAGACAGACTCAGGAAAAGCGTTCCACATTCTGGCGGTTCGTATGAGGAATGTGGACTCGAAACGCTTGGTTCACGCGCGGGATGTCCACTATAAAAGGGTGGCGCTTTGGTCGCGTCTGTCTAGCCGCAGGATAGAAGAAAGGGACAGGTATTTATTTAGAAATATGGATCCTTAATGTGTACCTGAAACCTCTCCATACAAACAGAGTCTGTTGACGGCGAAAGTGAGCAGCCTCATACAAGTGGGCAGCGGCAGGTCGCGGCCGCTGGTCAGGATATGTGACGTCACGATATCTTGGTTGAGGACCAACATCAAGATGAGTAGAGCGTGTTGGCAATACATGTTTATGTCTGAAACAAAAAAGAAATGTATCAGTGGGGTAACACTGCAATTTAGGTACGTTCAAAGGGTGATACCTACGATGTGTCTGGGCACCGATATCCCGTGACAGAATTACGCGTTAGACAGAGAAGGTATGAGTATGTAAGTTTGCTGGGAATGGTGGGCGCTTATGTGAACTAAAGTAAGTTCGTATAAGCCGAGTGGCTAACCCTGGTGTCCGGTTTTAGGCTGCCTGAAGGCCTCTGACATGGCTAAACGGTTAAAACAACCGTGAACTGAACTGAATTGCACTTTATATAATACAACTAGCATTGTATTATTATTGTTATTTCGGAGTGATCTTTCTGGAATACTATATTATTTATTCTGATACAAGATTTAGCATCGCTATAGTCACGGTAATGGTCCCTATCTAACAGTACCTATTCCGTATTCATACTAACGGTCGGAACGCGAATCATACCTACGGAGTTCGGTATACACTTAGTATACCAACAATCGCAGATGCGCAGTAGTGACGAACGAAGGTGTGGGTTTGTATTATAAAGTAATCAGTAAGCGTGCGATTTAGGTACCTACCTACCAGGCGGGCAGCCCTAGTGCGTGTTACGTAGGTACTGCGGGGACACGCCGGGCTGTAAATATTTATTTCAAGCACAGGGCCAGGGACTCACAATGCTGACCATTACCGTGCAGCGGATCTTTGGGTACTCGCATAGTACTTATTGAGTAGAACAGCGGATTGCGCAAAACTGACTTCTAGGTGTTAGGTACACCCATAATATGGACATGTAGAATACAAGCCGTGTCAAGTAAGTACTGTTTGCATTCTACAGGAGAAACTTCAAATCCCGAGTAAATAGGTATCTTCTAGGTAAGCGTGCTACACCCTAGACCGCACATCTGCTTAACATCAGGCAGTGTGTAGTCAAACGCAAACCTATTCGAAATAAAAAAAAAAAGAAACAAGTAAAAAATATAAAATCTTTGTTTTGAATAAATATTTAGTGTATTTTCGCTATCTCGTTGTAGGCAAATAAGTTTAAGGGCATTAGGTCTTGCGAGCGACCTCAAAGAGTCAACACGTCCAAGATGCCTCGTTGAGAGGCGAAACACGTGTCGAACAGAGTGTAGTGCAGTGACAATAAGGGTGTTATTTATTAGTGAAGTGTTTTCTATATTTTATCATATTATTTTTAAATATTTTTTTATGATATTTATTTGTTGTTAACAGATTATTAATATATTATTACTAAAATATATATAATAGAGTGTAGTGAAAATAAGTGATATTTATTAATATTTTGTAAAATTTAGTTTTTAAATGTATAATTGTTGTAATATGTATTAATAGTGTATTTTTTTATGTTCTTAAAGTTATTTGCCTACAACAAGATAGCGGAAATACACTAAATATTTATTCAAAACAAAGATTTGAAGATGAACTTCCGCAAAGTAACGCCTGATTCAATCAACTAAATAATATAATTTAGTTATTAGCTGCTTCAATAGGTAGTGAATAGCAGGGGTGGAAAATGGTCAGTAAAGTCAGTAAAAGTCAGTTTTTATGGCTAAAATCAGTAAAAGCCAGTTTTTTCGAAAAATGGTCAGTAAAGACAGTATTTTGAGGATCAGGCGCTGAGGTTAAGATAAAAGTGGTGTAGTTTCTATAGATTAAGGAGACAAAAATGCCATTTTTTGGAAAAGGGATTGCCTTGGAAATATCTTATTAATACCTATGTGGTGATTAATTATTGAAAATAATATGATATTCTCTCTCATATCTCAGGGGCTTTTTATTTTATTAAATAGAAAAGGTTTATTTTGTCTTTAATAACAATTAATATATTTTGAAATCATGTATATATATATATATTATATAATAATTATATTGAAAGATTATTTACTGAGGATTAATAAATAATCTTTTTGTTTCTTATCATCAAATCATGACGCAAAATTTAAAGCAGCGGTTGGGTATGGGGATGGTGGAGGCCAAACACAAAAACATTTTTCTTACTTACTATCATTCTTCATACACTATTAACAAATATACTTAACTAATAACAGCAACTAACATTCATATTGACTGACCAAGAATCAGTATTATAGAAATTTGGTCAGTAAATGGTCAGTATTTTAGGGAGTTTTAGTCAGTAAAATCAGTATTTTTGGCCATGGACTCAGTTTCCACCCCTGGAATAGTGATAATGTTTATATTATTGGTTGTGCCAATCTGATCTTTAATCAGGGTTCGCTAACATTCAAACTAGCATTATTTTGAAACATAGTACGAGTAATAATAAAATCGACCCATATCTCCATAAACATGTTTACTTAAGTAGGTATAAAAGGTATAATATATTGTTCATTCTACTTCTTGACATTAAACTAGATAAACTGGATAATTTAATTACCTAGAAACAGTCTTCCGGCTTTGTTGTCTAACAAAATAACTCCTTGTATCTTGGTTGAAACCAAATGCAACCGGATGTTTTTTTTTCTGTATGTCGAATTAAGAAATTAGCGCTCGTAGCGTTAGTTTGACTAGGTGTTTGTCAGCGTTCACCGAAATTAAGCAACGTTCCGCACGGTCAGTATTTGGATGGGTGACCGCGGGTGGCATTTTCCAACTGAGCGCTACCGTGGCTCGGATGACAGGTTAAATTGTAGGTCCCGGTTGTTTTAACCGTTTAGCCATGTCAGAGGCCTTCAGGCGGTCTAAAAACTCTGACACCAGGGCTAGCCACCCGGCCTATACGAACTTACTTTATTAAGAAATTAAGTTTCTAGTTAGTAGATTAAATATTATTTGCTAAATTGGATTTTCAATACAATTTGCCCGGAAAAGCAAAGTTAGCTATAATACATAGCTGGTAAGTAGCCGTAGGTATCACCAAACTCATAGGCTCTTAGAAAAAGGTAGAAATGCCCTAAAGTTGAAAAAGCGTAAGTCGTGATTACGGGAAGCACACGGGAAGATTTCGTCGAAAACGCATCGAAACTGCTATGTACCTAATCAAAGCACAGATTTACAGATATCTGTGTGTGAAGACATCACTTGACACAAGTGACACTTGAACTAATAATCAAATGTCACATTGGCCTCTCACCAATATGGTGGACAAACTTCAAACCGTCCTAGGCGGAACTTGTATTTTCTAACACTCTATCTATAGTAGCTCTCTCTAAATCTCATGAGGCTAGGCCGGCCTCTTAGCAGCCCTTACGATGATCGACCGGGGGACAGACAAAATTTTTTTCTTCCGTTCTGTCCCCCGGGGGACAGACTGGAATATTTCGGCCCAGTGGTTTGTGGCCCAAAGACGCGTGGGTTCGATTCCCACACAGCATTTTGTGATGAGGTGTTTGCTCTGTGTCTTGATGCTATTATCTTTAAAAATATAGTTGTGTGTAGTTATATCAATCTCTGGCAGCTATATTATATGCCGAATCAAACTTATTGGCATCTGTGAACAACGAATGGTTGCGCAGTAGCAATCACTATCACTACATAGTATAAAACAAAGTCGCTCTCGCTGTCTGTCCGTCCCTATGTGTCCTTAAATCTTCAAAACTACGCAACGGATTTTGAAGCGCCTTTTTTTAATAGATAGAGTGTTTCAAGAGGAAGGTTTATATGTATAATACATGCATAATATTGTAGAGGAACACTGATGAATTTACAGGTTTCTAATGTGATGTCGTAAATAAACACATTTTTTTGCGCTTACATTGCAAACGCTGACTGAACCCCACGAGATAAATCAAAATAATGTACTACGGTATTGTACACCTCAAAAAGGTCAACAAAAAAGTCCGCGATGGTATATGTCTATCTCTTAAGAATAACCCACAATAACCATTTTTTATCCTTTACATTTTACGGGAAAAAATGGCTTATTTAGAAAGTTATTTTAAGCAATACATAATTGATCCTTATCCAATTAAGTACCGTAAGTACATTGTCCATTTAATATAGATCAATATAGCCTTTTACAGCATTTAATTTAAATGAATATTTTCGAAGATATTACAGATTTAAAATGCAGGGACATATCGGTGCGGCGCGGGCGGTAGCGGCCCGGCCGGCGGCGCGCGGCGCGAAGGCCGCGCTTCTCCCTGTAGCACTTAATGATTATATAGCAGCGATCGGACGTGTTTATCGGAACTCTAGCGAGGAAAATAATCTACACTTCTATACTATTCATTAATTAATCTACACTGTCTGCATCTATATTAATAATAATATTATTAATATTATTATGAGGAAAAGTTTGTATTTTTGTGTGTGTATGTATTGTTTGTAATAAATAGACTCGAAAACTACTGTGCCGATTTCAAAAACTCTTCCACCATTGGAAAGCTACATTGACCTTGAGTAACATAGGGTTATATTTATTGCTAGAAAAGATTACGGATCCTTACTAAAACTTAAGTATCGTTACCCAAGGTATAAAAAAAATGCCCTAAAACATCTTTCGTTTCATGCGCTGCGGAAACTATTGATGATAGTACAAAAGTATGTTCTACAATATTAAAGAACATATCAATATCTACAAAGAACTTCGCAATGCCATATGTCCAACTATTATCGTTATGTCACAATAACCACTTATTACATAATAAAAGTTAATAGAAATACCGACCAAAATTAGACCATGTTATGCATCATCCTTTCCAAATAAATCATATTATTGTTTTCAAGACTGTTTCAATTCATATAAGTAGATTACTTTTCGAATTGTTCAAATCGGCTATTCCATTCAATAGATATAGAACGTCTTACCACAAAAGTTTTACGCACGCTTTGTACGATATTTAACAGTACAAATTGCACGATTAAACAGTGTTTAAGCGTATTTAAATCTTTTGTATTAAGGCGGTAAGAATTTAATAAGTCACAGAAATAGAAAAAAAATAAACGCTGTCGTTGTGCATGTATTATCACCGTTATTCCTGAAAGTACCTGTTTCTATATCAGCCTTTTTTAATCGTCCACTGCAGAACATAGGTCTGTTTATGAAGGTTGATTGGGCCATATCCATCACGGTGCCCCAGTGCGGGTTGGTGAATTAGTATACGTCATCGAGTTCCTTCTTCAGACGTACATAGCTACATAGATATGCGGGTTGACACACGACATTTTTTTTCACGGAAAAGCCAGTGATGTGAAATTCCGTACATATGTTCCAAAGAAACTCATTGATACGGGATCAAGATTTGAATCCGATTTATGTAATACCTACAGATTTGGTGAACCTAAGTTAGGCGAGCCGACATATCGACGGTTTATAATTTCTGTTGTAGTGGTAGTGAATAGGTACTGACACAGTTCGTATAACGAATGATCGATGGGGCTTTAAAGTTTTCGAATGTAGACAATGTTTTGGCAAGTGTAAAAAAAGGTATCCACGTAAATTTAAGTCCAACGTGATTTGGTGGGCAGTCGAGACCACCAAATCACGTTGGATGCCAGCGTTTCCATCGGTTCAATATAGCTCTTTGGGTTAGCAAGTTGAAGAAGCTTTAGATAGGGCACACAATTCGTAGAAGTAGAACTGATGGCCAACATTTTACAAAGTTATCAAATGAAGAAAAGATCAAATACAAGTGTATAGTAGAAACGTCAACTAACTTACGCAGGTACAGATCGCGGCATATAAGTGTAGCGCTGAGAGAAGTGTGGAGGGGATGGCTGCGCATGGGCTTAGTATGGCAGACGACATGCTTACCCATCCCCTCCACAGTACCGTCAGCGCTACACTTACGTGCCGCTGTCTGTAAAATGAAGATGGACTGTGGGTTCCTAATATTCTAACCGTTTAAAAATTGAAACCAGGGCTATAGATTATGTATAGCTTCCCGACACATACGAACTTACTTTTATTTAGATGGCCAATACTATATTTATTTTATGTTAATAGTTGAACAGATTAAGACTACGGGAACACCCGCGATTCAGGTACCTACGAGTAGCTTTCAACCCATCTATATATCTAGCATTGGACATTATAATAGGTATGTCTAGCAATGGGCATTATAATAGGTAGGTACATTTCAATACAACAACACTTTATTGAGACTCAAAATTGATTTTTAATTCACGGATTGATCGCATCACATAGGTACATACTAAATAAAACACAGTCTAATTGAGAACCTCATTTTTTTGTGGATACGTAGATGGAAGCTGGATGCAAACTTCTTGCAATGGTTTTATTCGGTGTTATTCAGGATCTAATAAGGGAGCCCTATGTTAAGCAGTGGGTGTTCTATCGCGAAAATATTTGTGTATAGGTATGATAATTTAATATAAAAAAGCCCTAAAATAACTGTGCGCATGTGTGTGACGTTACTGGGTTACATGGTAGGTATATATATAAGCACAATAGTTATAAAATGTCTTTTTAACCAGTCGTACCCGGGCGAAGCCGGGGCGGGCAGCTAGTATATTTATATGTGGGACGCAAAAGAGGGGATAAGAGCAGTTCACAGCTTGTAGCCAACTTCGCAGACGCCAAAAAGTTATTATTATTATTTATTCGGCCTATACAAGCATTGCTTAGTTTGAGGTACCGACCGTGTGTAAGATGTCCCTAATTTAATTGGAGTACGCGGCAAAGCTATTCAGCTACTATTTGCCTGCCGTGCCCTTTGCCGTGGAGACCATGGGCAGCTGGGGCGCTGAGGCCAAAATGTAAACATCATTGCCAAAATGTTAATCTCAGAAATAGGGTTCAGGATTCGGGAAAGAGGAGGTGACTCCCGTTGTACCTCGTTTCTGGTGCAAAGAATGTTCATCGCCATCCAACGCGGCAATGCGGCAAGTGTTATGGGCATCACCTTTGCACCAGGAACGATGGCGGGTTATTTGATTAGGTTTCTAGATAACATTACTCTCTAAGTCTTATATATGAACATAAATGCTTTACATTCGTAAAAAAACCATTTAAATCGTTAGAATCTGTGAACGTGGATATAAATCCCGTCATTGACTTTGGCAAAGGGAGACATCGTGAGGAAAGTAAATCGTGTAATGAGTAAGTATGTAGGTATAGAGTCAACATCCGGCAGCCTCATTTGAATGCCTGTTATCATTCGACGCTGTGTTTATTTATTAATTAATATAATTGTACCATCACAACCTAATAATAATACCTACCAGTTCAATACCGAGAAAAATTCAAGCATTTTGGGGAAAATACAAAAAACTGTTAAAATATCTAGATTGAGGTCATGTTTTTCGTCTAGACAATTTGTAATAAAACGATCATATCTTATTAAACTGCAAAAATACGAAGTTTATACATTTTTTGAATATTGGAATATTTCGTACGGATCGATGTAGCATTTTTCACATTATTGTTAATTTATCAAAACTGGCTTAGCCGATTTTGATAAAATTATTGCAATTTTGCATACTCTTTCCAATAAAAAAAGAATTATCGAAATCGGACAACTACCTATTTAAAAAGTTATGCGTGGTTATACATAAAAAAAACCGGACAAGTGCGAGTCAGGCTCGCACACCGAGGGTTCCGTACAAACCCAGAAAATTTCCCAAACTGGGAAGTAAGTTGTTAAAATCTCTATACCATAATCATCGACAAAAAAGTTTTTTTTTTCGCTTTTCTCGTCATACATATTACTCATTGTTAAAATAATTAAAAACCTGCATCAGCATGTGCTAATGAAGCTCTTTTATATGATACCTTACATGAATTATTCACTTTGAATTTTGAACCCATATTTTTTTGTATCTAGGCCCTATTTTTGTGAATGAAATAAAAATGTACAGTTTTCAGATTTCTTCCTCCAGTAGTAAGACGATGCTTCTTGCCAAATTTCATAGTTCTATGTCAACGGGAAGTACCCTGTAGGTTTTTATTTTTGTGAGTGTCGAAATATGCGGTATTTTACGACATAAACGGCTCTAACGGCGAAGTTTTTAACATAACTGCAAGAGACCATATATCTACGTATACAATTTAAATTTCAACTCGATATCTTTATGCGTTCCCGAGATAAAGAGTCTTGACATACACACAGACGGACAACAAAGTGATCCTATAAGGGTTCCGTTTTTTCCTTTTGAGGTACGAAACCCTAAAAAAACAAATTTACGCGTCGAATTGAGTATCTCCTTCGTTTCGTCGGTCAAAAATTATAAGCAAATGAGAATTCAAAGAACCTTTAACCTAGTTTTTTAACTGAATTATATATTTGCAATGCAATAAATAAGTAAATATAAGTACGACGGTAAAAATTTGGATTTTTAATTTTAACCCAACAGATGTTAGCTATCAAAATTATTTTTTAACCTGCATGTATGAAGCGATAAGTCTAACGATGATTAATCAAAATTTTGATGTTGTAAGGTTGTAACCACTACATTATATGTACATAATGTTTCTTTTCAATTTACGGTGAGTTGGGAGCAGCGTTGAGCGGTTTTTGAGGGGGTGAATCAGGGGCAAAGGGGAATAATAACACATATACAGGGTTATTTCTAATCAATTAGCATCTTTTTTACGGGCTTATTTTGTACATCAAAACTAATAACTTTTGTTCTACAACTTTTGTCAAAACTAAAAAAAAATATCAGCTGTTCCATACATTTTGTCGCGGGTGAACGATATTTTTCTATGGAAAAGCAAAATTTTTTTTGAGTTTTGAGTAATGTCGCAGAACAAACGTTGTTAGTTTTGATGAACAAAATAAGCCCCTAAGAGGATGCTAATTGATTAGAAATAACCCTGTATATGTAGCTAATTATTTTCAGGTTTTCTAGAACTAACTATTCATTCGTTATTGAGTGGAGCAAAAACCATCATGTTATTTTTAAGTCATTTAAACCGGGTTTTTATTGCCAAACTTAGCAATGCCGCATTTTTAACAACTACATAGACTAATTATTATTTATCTATGCTAATGTTAAGTGTGTGTAAATGTTAAGTACCTACTACCATTATTGTAAAATTAGAATTAATAATTTCTTTATTATGCTAATTCAAAACAAATCGATCTGTTTTTTGGTGTACAGGGTTACTAGTCATCTGTCAGCAATATTTTAACGCATCGTCAGGGTATATACCTAAATCTCTACATCAAAACAGTTAACTTTAATTTTACAACATTTGTCAAAATTGGCTGTCCTTCATTTAGTAGTCGGTACTATGGGAAGAAGCCGTGGTGGTCAAGAGATAGTTACAACCGTGAGGTCGTGGGTTCGAATCCCCGGTCCCCTACCAATGAGTTCTTTGGAATTTATGTACAGAATTTCACACCACAGGCTTTTCGGTGAAGGAAAACATCGTGAGGCAACCTGCATACGTCCGTAGAAGAAATTCGATGGCGTATATGTGAATCCACCAACCCGCACTGGGCCCGCGTGGTAGATATGGTCCAATCACCCTTCGTGGGTAGGCCTACGTCCTGCAGTGGACTGCTAAAAAGGCTGGTACAGATTACAGAGTATTATGGGGACAAAAAGTACAAAAGTTGTTTGTCTAGATATAGTAGACCCGCCCTTAAAAGGTTTTGCGTTTAATACCTATGACCCTGTATATGTGAAGTTCTCAGAGTTTTTAAGCCACCTAAAGGCCTCTGACATGGGTAAACGGTTAGAACAACTGGGAGTACTGGGACCTACAATTTAACGTGTCATCCGATCCACGGTAGCGGTAAATGCCACCCGCGGTCACCTATCCGAAGACTGACAGTTTGATCACCATAAAAATATACGTGAACTAACTTAAGTTCATATAGGCCTGGTGGAGCCCTACGGCAGGGTTAAAAATACCCTATATATACAGGGTTATTTCTAATCAATTAGCGTCCGTCAGCTGTTCCATACATTTTGTCGCGGATGAACTAAATTTTTCTATGGAACAACAAACATTTTATTTGACATTTGACGAAAGTCGTAGGACAAAAGTTGTTAGTTTTGATGTACAGAATAAGCCACTTTTTTTTTTTTTTTTTTTTTTTTTACGAGGGGGAAATCTTCCAAAGATGCCCGACCGCTTTCAGTCGGGTTATGTGGGATTGTACCCACTAAAACCCCCTCGGTGGCCAGCCTATGTGCCTTCTTGGGAGCCCCGGGATCTCCAAAAGGAACGCACCGGTGCTCCCGGCACTTCGTGTGTCTACTCGCCTGGTAGTAGACCAGGCTTGTGCGGTCCTGTACGACGTACGACAGCGTTGCCACAACGCTGCCGTCCTTCTCGGGCCCGCTTGAGTGGATGGCCAGAGCCCCAACTCTAACCACCCACGAGCCCAGGGGTCCCCTTTTAGTGGGCTCTTACTACAGGCAGGGGATACCGATGCCGTATTCTAGTGCCCCGGCATCAGGGCAAACAGAATAAGCCCCTAGAAGGATGCTAATTGATTAGAAATAACCCTGTATAAGGCATAAAAATACGTTACAAAAATGGCAGACTCACCGAGTAATATTCCGTCTTCAATATTCTAGCTTCTTCTAAAAGCAGCTGCCTTCGAACACCTCTTTTATACTCTCCTTTTCCCAGGAATGATCATTAAGTCCCGAAGCACGTAGACAATTTTTCCAATCTCACTGTATATTTTTTACCTAATAAAAATGTATTAGAAAACTTCAGAGCGCGCAAATGGCAAAACTTAAATGAGCTCGGCCAAAGTAGACAAACATGTTATTATAAATAACCCGACATAGTTTATCTCCCTTATCTTTTGACCTGAGGTGGGAATGTCTGTTTGTAAAGTAAACATAGTTTTTTTGCGTACCCACGTGCTCAGCACACTTCGGCTATTAAAACAAATTAGGTACTTTAAGCACTGAAAATACCTATCTGATAATTAATACCTATTTATTTGATTTAATTAGGCATTACTGTCAGCCAATGATATGTATCTGTCAGCTAGCTATTCGCCAGAATGATATAGAATATCACTATATTTGAAGGGAAAACTAATCCTTGACTGAAAATTGTTTTTGACTCACTAGTAGACAAAGATACCTAGATATCCTATTTCTATAGGTTCCTTAATTTTTATTACTTGTTTATAAGTTAAACACACTAAACTTTCAGCAGTATAGTCAGGGTTTAATTCATCCTAACATACTTTTGCTTAGCAAAACAATATTGTATTTTTCCTAGTGCAGTAACTACGAACAGCAATATTCAGGCTATTAGAGCAGAAAACTGCTCTAATAGCCTGAATATTGCTGTTCGAATTTAATTAAATCCGTTTAATCACATATGAATTTATTGTCAATGCTTACGTGCCAATAAAACTTTTAAACCATTGAAATAAATTAATCATTTAGCAAAACAGTTACTTTAGTGGCTGACCAGATTAAATAAAAAGCCGACCGTTTAAACAGTTTGCTTTAGTCCCCGTTTTAAATCAATCGAGTGATTGTGCTAGTGGTACGTAGGTACATAATCCCATTTAAATACATAGAGTTATCTCTACAAGTACATTACGATAACGAAGTACTTACAATACAATTTTAAAATGTAATGCTTCTTCTAAAAGCTTACAAAATTTTTATATAACTAGTTTAGTATAGTTTTTGTATAGTTTTATTTAATTTATGTAATTATCTTGTTATGCACATTTTCTTAAAGTTTTGAACGAACCAAGTGTTTGCAAAACAACATTATAATAGCATATTTCTTTGTAATACTAGGATATGA
Organism: Hypomecis punctinalis; assembly: GCA_949316475.1. Lineage (NCBI taxonomy): Eukaryota > Metazoa > Arthropoda > Insecta > Lepidoptera > Geometridae > Hypomecis > Hypomecis punctinalis. The sequence continues at coordinate 9,162,811 of OX438810.1, read as the reverse complement.
TGAACACTGGTATTTGTACATATGTAATTATTTAAGTGTAAATAAAGATATTTTGAAATTGAAATTGAACTTACAATACTGTATTAACTCTGAGTTTTCTTCAAATAGAACAAAAGAGGAAGACGTTGAAAAGCATTCCTGTTTATAATTATAGCAATATAGATATAAAGATGTAAAGGCGTAGGTGGTAACTTAGCGTAACGTATTAACGGTAGTAACGTAGGTGAAAAATCTAGCTGCTAGAGTTTTTCTAGAGTCTAGTAGAACTCTAATGACTGATGATGAGACTTTGCACCTGACATATTCCATCGAATAAGTTCAAACATCTAATGGGAATATCAGATTCTCCCATCTGCAGTGAGTGTGAAGTAGTAGAAGATGTGCAGCATGTGTTGATGGAATGTGTCCGGAACGAGGCACAGAGACAGGAAATGTACTCTATTGATAAGCTTAATGTAGGCTTGTGTAACAACATTTTAGCTTCCCCAACATCTGGGGAGGTGAAATTGCTGTTAAAGCTGTATAAGCGAGTGCTATAGTTAAGTCGCAACGTCTGTTCTGTGTGTCATTACGGCGGTGACATAGTCAAAATAAACCCTAAAAAATTGTAAAGCAATTAATAAAGATTTAAAAAAAAACTCTAGTGAGGCGTGGAAATTGCTTCACCGACAATATCCTTGCCCTTAGATTTTTATAGCGAAAAAGTCTGAACCTGCCCAACAACTCGCTAGATGGTAAGCGACGATATGGTCGAAAATAAAGCACGCAGACTTAGAAGATTATATCTGTTTGGTCGGAAATAAGCAAGCGGCAAGCAAGCATGCAGCCGTCTGTTCCATTCCCTGGTCGTACGGATAAAAAACGATGAGTCGAACTGCTTCGTACTTATCGAAGGTAGGTAAATGAAGTTTTGATTAAGATATAAAGGATCGTACTTATCGAAGGTGGGTAAATGAAGTTTTGATTAAGATATGATGAATCCCTTAAAAGTCGCTGACTGGCCATAGTATGAAACTTTAGTTATTCTTGTTTTCTAAGTCAGTTTTGAATACATATCTCCTGTTTTATATGTGCGTGTTTTATTATTATAATACTAGCTTTTGTCTGCGGCTTTGACTGCGTGATATTATGAAAAAAAATCTGAAAAACACTAGCAAATTTTCGCGCTCGCTCCGCTCGCGCTTTCTCGCAATTATTTGTTTCTTTACCATGTTTAAAATCTTGAATCAAAACAATAAAATTTTGAAATTTATTGACAAAATATAAAATATTTTTCGGTAGGGTCGCGTAATTGTGCTATGTCATAGGAACCTTTTTATTTTTCCGGTTTTTATCACTATCCGACCATTGAACTATGTACCTACATGCCAAAAATCAGGCTAATCCGTTGCTCTGTTGCTGCGTGAAAGAGTACTAACAAACCAACAAATTCACTTTCAGATTTATAATACATATTAATAAGGATTTGATCACGACGATCGGATTCGGATTTATAATATTAGTAGGAAGTAGGATTCATACAATTATCTACATACCAAAAAATTGGTTTGAACCGTGTACACTATGAGCTGGATGTTTTTGCGGTGGGATCTTGGACTTAATTCCTTTGCGAAAAATAAGGCCAAAAGTGCGGATGTTAATAATACTGACCCGTGTCAGGGACGCGACGCTTTATTATCGAAAAGTAATTTATTACACAGAACGCGGAACCTTTTAGCTTTCCATTTGCCCTTTGGTCAACATTTTACTTGCGATCGCACTTCCTAGAAAGTTAATAACAATGGCAAATGAGGGCCTGCTGAGATTTATAATTTTCATGGTAAATATCATCGTTGAAAAGGGCAATCTTTTTATGGGTAACGTAGGTATGGGCAGGTAAGAGTACCAATGCAATGAAATTGCACCTGTTAAATGTTAATGATGGCATTTTTATTTCAAGTCAATCTTTCACTATAAGCTCATTACTTACTTACCTACTGTACAAAGTTTTTACTTGTCTCTTTTTCTACCAAAGGCTTTGCCATATTTCTTAATATACAGGGTTATTTATAATCCTAATTGAGTTTGACAAAAGTCGCAGAACAAAAGTTAGTTTTCATGTATGTCAAGGATGCTAATTGATTAAGAATAATCCTGTACTTATATGAATTACGCGTCACGTTGTTTGTCCGCGATGGACTCCTAAACTGCTTAACCGATTTCAAAGCATATTTTGCACACTATGTGCAGTTTAATACAACTTGAGAGATAGGTTAGTTTATATCTCAAATTATAATTGCATTTGTTTATTATACTTTCAAAATCTGTCCGTACCGAGGCGAAGCCGGATGGGCAGCTAGTAGGTAAAGTTATAAAATTTAGAGTGCTTTAAGAAATTTGTGAAGAGGAATGTTCACCATGAAGAGTAGAAAAGTTATTATTTTTAGTTTGTTTTTTTTTTATCGCGAATAATTCCGCGCTTGACCACCAACCCGCCTAATGACAATCGACGTTATGGTCAAAGATGAAGCACGCAATTCACGCAAACATAGAAGATAGGTATCTACCTATTCACTCTGAAAATAATATGCTAGGATATAACTATTCACTCTGAAAATAATATGCTAGGATCTTTTTGTGGAGATCGTCAGGCTCTGGAGCTTCTCAAGGATGCATACCAATAAAATTCTTTCTAAAAGTAGGCTAAATTTTCGAGTCAGGTCTTTTCCTAAGAGTTCTTGTTTACTAAGAAAGAAGGCACAGTTCGCGACTTACAATGTTTACCGTTTTCTAATCAGTCGTCACGTCGCACCCACGTTTGGTTGGCAACCGCAAACATTACGACACTGGCAATGGTTAAGGCTTGGTAATGGTATGTTTACAGTACTGCGTTTTCATAAAAACGGTCGGAACACGAATACTACGCGCCTCGTAGTCCGGTATACACTCGGTACACCAAAAGTCGCAGGGACGCGCCGCCGCGCGGTAGTGACGAACAAACGTGAGGGTTTGTAATCATTACTGATGCGATTTACCTAACCAGAAGCTTCAGTAGTTTGCGTATGGCTCCATACGTTTTTGTTAGTACTTCCTCATTTCCGCCTGGGACGGTGTACAAAAATCTATCGAGCCACACGGAAACTACTGTAGTTTCAGTTTACGTTTACGTAGGTAAACTTGTACTAACCCATCAGGCGGGCAGCCTTGGCGCGTGTTACGTAGGTACCTACTGTGTGACTACGCGGCGCTGTAGCTTAATTTATTTCAAGGACAGGACTGTGTCGCAATACTGTATAGATACCATTACCATGCTTTGGGCATAATATGGTGATAATAGGTGGCACACAAATATAAACAGCATATTTGTTTACAAACTTCGTACAACTCTGTACTTCGTCTAAAGAGAATTGCTCAAAAGTACAAAAATAATGGGCCCTTAGCAAACGTTGCCAAGGACTCTGTGATGTTTTGCTTTAGTGTTTGCCATGGATTAGCATAACTATAAAAGAACTAGGGGTACTTAGTACATGGTTGGTTTATAGTGTGTGATGTGGCATTACCTATTGTAAAGGTCCATCTGTACATAGCTGTCCACATGTAGCTACTTATATGTATTTCTCATGTAACAAACTATGTCTCCCACTAGGTAGGTACATTTAATTGTTAAAATTTAATATTTTGAGCAACTCAGCTAGAGTTATAGAAAATAGCTCCACAGGTGCTAAAATAATGTAGGTAATAGATGTAAGATATGATATATTTTACCTTTATTGATGTACTACCACAATGAGAAGAAAATTCACATGCTTTGGTAATGATGGGACGCGCCCTGGACGTCGGATGAACAGGAGGCGAGTCACAGAGAACGAGAAACGGTGGAACCTTCCTTTCCTACGCCGAATCCAGGCTGGAATAGATTAAATTAGGAATAAGTTTCTTAATTTTAGTATCTTAAGAAAATCAGGAAGAGATATTAGGATGTCAGGAAGATTATGTCGATTATGTCAATTCAAAGGCAACTTGCACATTATGTATGATATTTTAAAGTCTGAAGTTTATTAGCAAGAAATCAGCATTTGAAGGATTGAGTTATATACAGTACAAGTTCAATAATCTTTATTGAGAAGAACTGTAAAGAGTAGTATTTTACTAACCGTGTTATTTTGTTCTATAGGTAACAATACCTAATATAATTTTAGCCAATTTTAAGGATTTTTGCCGCTGTCGCCAGGTTAGAAGTTGTCCTGCAAGCTCTGAGATCTTTTATATGGAGCTGAAGACTTTCGGAGGCTGGGAGAATGTCAAAGACTGGAAAGAGTATCCTGAAACGGACATCAAATAATTAGATTTGAATATTTAGGTTACATATGCAAAGAATCGTAGTCCAATTGCAATACTTTACTTACCATTCAACTTTAAATACTGCATATTCGTTTAGCAGTAATCTTGTATTAATATTTATAGGTATTTCGAGCAATTTTATCCGATAATTTTACTAGGATTTAATATTTACACTTTACAATAACAATGGTCGAAAGCCGGGCCAAAAATCACTATTGCCAGCGCGTGATTTTAAAAAAAAGAAACAGTTGTGGTGTAATATTATTGTACGGTAATATTTGTTCAAAGAGAAAAGCGTTAAAACAATGGCATAAGATTGTATTGTATTGTCATCAGATTAGATGACTATTATTCTAGCTACTTTGTGTAAAGAAAATAGTTTAAATCGTATTTATAGAAATGACAGGGAATCTGTAAAAGTAACGGAATATTTAATTTAATTTTATGGGAGGCAACATTGTAATAAACTACCAGTGACGTCACTGACATAAAGCGAATATGCTCGATAACGCAAATATTGCAGTTATTTGGATTATTATAGCGTTAAGATCGTTAGTTGCCTTATGCGTTCTATTGCTAGTATTGCATTTAATTGTGTTGTTGGGCTTATGTTCCGAATGAGTGTTTTTGGCTTTAATGGCATTATGTGCACTATGGTGATTATTTGCATTATTGGCCTTTTTAGCAGGAACCGTGTTATTGCAAATAGTTGTGCTAGTGCGCTTATTGCAGTTAAATCAATCGTATAAAAACTAGTTTAGTATAAAAGAGCGCGGGGGAACCAGCTCGAAAATAGAAAACGTCGGGATTTCGAGGAGGTCGGACCTCTGAAGGATAATAGATAGTGAATATCGGGAATTCGAGGGGGCCGTACCTCTGACGGATACAGTTTAAGTCGGGAATTCGAGGATGCCGTACCTCGGATGGAAATAATACACAGTTTAATTCGGAGGCCATTTCTCTGATGGATTATCGGGAGTTTTATTTCGCGTTGCCAAATTTTTGTTGGAACGATCGGAAAAGTGAAAATTAGTGACTTCGGCTTTGTGATAGTGTAATTCAGTGCGGATCGTTTTATAAAAGTGAAATTATAATGAAATATAGTGCAAATTGAAGGAGAAACTTGCGGATTGATTTTGTTCGATTTGCATAAACGTTTGGTAAGCCAGATTGGCACAGCTAAGTGTAACCTGAAGACGGTTCGATGCAGTGCTGGATTTCGAAGCTAAGGAACGGGCATATTTCCAGCGTGCCGCTGAACTACTTTGGAAGGGAAAGCTAGCGGGCTACGAGGACGAGAGCCATAGGATGGATCATTTGGTGAGGCAATTCCGATTTATTTGTGGGAGATTGATTTGTAAAAGTATACGACTTTTAAACATTTACAAAACACCTACATAATTCATTTTAAGTCTGGCGTGTATTTAGTTGGACCTTAAAAATACTTGATTTATTTAAAAGAATCTTTTGATTGGATACCCTCAATCTCTTACGCACAATCTTACTTTTTATTTGTATTGTTGATTTGTTATTTGTGTGCTTGCTTGTTCTTACTGTGCTTATTTGCAGGTTTGGACTTTCTAATATGAATATATTGTGTTTTCTATACCTAAACGGATTATATTAAGCGCCTTATTTTTAATATTGCGGAGTGTAATATTAATTTGATTACTGAGCTTCGATTATAGCGTATACCAAGGTTCAACGGAACCTTGAAGATTTATGATTGTACCTACATTTATTTATCTCGATGATACTTGTTTACGTGAAATACACGCATTTGAAATATATGCTTTAATCTTGTAAAAGTCATACGTAGTTTTAGCGTACTCGAAGCGTTTAGTGTACTCAAATTCATAGTACCAATATTTGGAGATTTACTAAAGTGTATTAATCTTTAACAGGGATTGTCCCATGTTTACGATCATATTTGTGTAACATGTTTTATATGAATGATATTAATGTTCAGAACTAACAATTATACATTGTTATAGTGCATTTTCTAAATATTGTAATATTTAGAGTACTCAAGTTAGTAGTACAGACATAATTACATTATGTAAGGAATCTGAAGGTCCTATCAAAGGATAGTTGATACTTTGGAAATTCACAGGAGTTTTTAGAATTGACTTTGCTTTTACACAGATATTTCATCATTCAATTTTAGCTATTTTACTCACAAGAGTTGAGTGGCGTCAGGGCTGGGGTTTTTAGCTGTAAATGCCTCTAAAAACAGACCATCGATCTGGGGATCAGTAGCCTCTCGACCGTATGGCGGGTGAACCATTCCACATTACAGAGAAGTTCAATTTACTGACTATGAACCAAAGGCTTGAAGCTGTTACTAAATTTAACTTATTAATAAGTAAAGTCTTTCTACAAGCAGAGAACTATAAATATGATCACACTTTGACTGTCCTTGATGAGCATTCCGATTCTTAGAGTGGGAGACTCTAAATTGTACTATCGTTTATATTTAACTAAGTTTGGATATTCTTTGATGTAATTCCTTTAATGTTAAGACGGTTATACCAGAGACGGTTCTCTTAGCTAGCTGTGAAAATATAGGTAGGGTAATAGCCTAGGTAGGTAGGTAACTTCCATAGGGTCTAGGGGATTCTCTTGGTTCCATTCTTTGGGACTTAGGGAAACCCCACAGTTAACTTTTAGATCGGACCCCTCATATATCACCATATGAGGTTAATTTTGGGGGAAATGGAGGAACCTGGGTTCCTCCATTAGGGGCTTCGGACACCGTAACCGAAGATTGGGACAATTTGCAAAAAAGATAGTCTTGCCCCTTTTTGTGAAGACATGACAGACAGACAGCATTGACAAAAGTAGTATAGCCCTTCTGGCTGTTCTCATAACAACAATACGGAGGACTCCTGCCCAAGTCAGGTCAGACGAGGGAGACTATTTGGCGCGGTGGAGGGGCGCCTTACCTATGCCGTGATATTTGTTGTTATGCTAATAATTTTATTAAATGTAATATTTTTATATTTAAAGTTATAATTTCCAAGGATTCTATCAATTTTATTAATCCTGAGGAAAGTGATTTGATAATTGTCTCTTGAACCATTTGAAGCAAAGTTTATTCATCATCTTAATATTTGTACTCTATCCTTTAGAAATTAGTATTATGTTCTCTTGATAGCTCTAAGGAAATTGTGTAGAATGGGAAATCTTGACTCTTTGGGTTTACGGTCCCCAAGTAGTCAATATGAGTATGAGTTTTATAATGTGTTAGAAATATCCTAGCTGTAGGTTATTATCTAGCGAGTATTAGAATTTTAGGTTGTTTAGATATCGGTTAGGTAGTTTCCAAAATCACCATAATCTGGGTTTTGCGGATCACAGCGTTGGGTTCACACTAAACGATCATTGGCCATATTTAGTTCATAGTTAGTTTATTTTGTTAATAATTAGTTAATAAAGTTTTAGGTTTAAATTTAAGTAAGAATAACTTTAGTTAGCATGGTAGGTAGGTCGTGGGTAGACGGTGACATTATTAACATTACATTATTTAAATAATTTTTGGGCTGTACATGTATAGAGACGTAATATCTATGGGGATATATATTATATATGAATAAATAAATGATTTATTATTATTATTATTTTATTTTAATTCACAGGCTTAGCCTGGTCCTTTATTAGGCATCAATGGAGCCTAAGCCAACATTGAGAGGCCCTTTTTACAATTATGAAATATAAAAACAGCAGTAGGTATAAAATTGATGGCGTGAAATGGAAACTATGGCATATAAAAAGACTTGAAATATTGAAATCGGGCTATTGTGGTGAAATTTTAAATGTTATATAAAATTGGACTATGGAATGAGGTTCGGCACCCGCTATTTATGCCCCATTTCAAAATGTCGTAGCGGGTGGTGACTTGCCATCCACTAAATGGGCCCCCCATAAAGGCTACCGTAAGTTGGCGCCGGAAGGGCAACATTGGTGTGGACGGCTTAGGGTGTCGAGAGGTGTGCTGCGCTTTAACTAGACGCTACTCGCGGCGTTATGCCCTTTAACACTTCCACCCTGGAGCTTAGGATTTTAGCTCTTGCGGTTTCCACTCCAAACCGGCCGGTGAAGGCAAGAGAGGAGTCAGGGGCCTCATTTAGCCCCAGGGAATCAGGGTTCGCGGTGTCGCCACTCACCGACGGCTCGCCACAAAGCCGCCCCTGCGATTTTATTATTATTATTATATGGGGGGGATTTTTACACTATATAGTATGTACATTTTTCTGGTCCGTGGACGTAGCCAGGTTGCAGTTTCGGAGTTTTTAACCGGGCAGGTTGGTATTTTAACCACGTTACACGCCAATTTAGAGAACAATTATTGCGCGAGCGTAGCGAGTGCTAAAATGTTCGATGTTTTTTCGATAACATTTAGATTCCATACCCTGCCCAAACCCGTGTTCTGTTCCGTTGTTTAGTTGTTTTTTTATTGGTTTGAGTATTTACCTATCCCATCTCGATATCCTTGGTTGGTTTCTGAAATCAAAGAAAATAAAATAAAATTAACCACATCCGTCAAGACTCAGCTGCAGGCCTCTCCCTCATACGAATAAATAATAAAATAAGACCAAAGATAATTGTGTGGGATTATAAAAGAACGATTGCGCTTCGCTCCGTTTTATCAATGTTTATTATGTAGGTACAAAATACACGTACCGATGTGTTAATTTAGGTTGTTTATGATCCCAACTCAATTAACATTTTGTGGAGCCCTTATACTCAGCGTGCAAAAGTTACAAACTTTCACTTGTAGTGTGTAGGGAAAGAAAGTATCTAGGCAAGTGATTTGAAGTGTACAAATGTACCTACTTGTATTTACGGTCAAATTAAAGGATTTCTTCAAGCAATAAAGTCAAGTGGTATTACCGGATATCTACCAACTTTTAACTCGATTCTGTCAATATTTTTATTCGAAGGGCTTCAGGTTGCCTCAGGATGTTTTCTTCCATCGAAAAGCCAGTGGTGTGAAATTCTGCACATAAATTCTGAGGAATCCACGGGACCGGGATTTGAACCCACGATTGTAAGGCGAGTCATTACCACTAGATCACCACGGCATAATTCGGTCTAAAATTACCATGTTTGTCGACTCAGGCTGCAGGGCAAAGCCCTCCCATGATTATTACACATCACGTCATGGCTTCACATAGAAACCCAACATTTCACGAACCTGCCAATTACAACGTAGTCGTTAATGATACCATTGTCCAACGACACTGCCTAATGCCTAATGAGTCCATCCTGTTATTAGTCCGAGGACATTGGACTATTGATTACCTACCGACATCTTTACCAAGAGCTAGCAGTTTTCATGGCACATATTGTCTTAATTACCATTTTGAAGATATACAGGGTATAGGTATTAAACGCAAAACTTTTTAAGGGCGGGTCTATCATATCTAGACAATCAACTTTTGTTCTAGGACTTTTGGAAAAACACAAAAAATCTGCTTTTTCATGCAAAAAGTTCGTCAACGCGCGGCAAAATGTAGAAGCGAATTTTTTTTGCGAATTTTAAAAAGATTTTCAAAAAGTCCTAGAAGAAAAGTTGTTTGTCTAGATTTCTAGACCCGCCCTTAAAAGGTATTGCGTTTAATATCTACCTATGACCCTGTATAAGAAGAATCAACACCCGACTGTTAGAAATTACGCGCTTTTCACTAGCAACACCACCTTGATTATCTGTGGTACCGCGGCCCTAACGAGAGGGTTGGCGCCAACTTATGGATTATCTTCAATTGCGTCAAAAAAAACAAAAGCTGCCGATGCGAATCGTCGTGAATTTATTCTTTACGATTGTATTACAAGTATTACTACGTGTATTGTATTGGTGAGGATTTAAATATCAGTTTGAAGGTATGGTAAAGCTTTTGATTCGACTAGTTATACATTAATCGTTTGTTTCGACATAGAATCGGATCTTTTTTTTTGCATTGAATGTTACACTTCGACAATATGTCACCTTGTTTTGTTAATGTCCCTTGAAATATAACGCTAGAAAACTGATCATAGACGTATTAATTCAATGTTATCCCGTTAGTTAACACTTCAGAATTGGGATTGGCGGATAAGACATCTAAATCTGTCCGTTGATCCAGCCCACGACATTTAATTTTCTTTTTCTCGTATTGTTTTCTTTTCATTATTATGATATTTACATTAATGAAAACTCTATGATTAGGTCAAAATATCATAGTTTAAGATATTTAGATATGATAACAATTTAATATTTTTGTTTTGAGGTAAAAATCCTAAAGGACACCTTTATAAAAATCTATGGAGCTCGAGTCATGTTTTTATTTATCATGTACAGTATCAGATAATTTACTGTATTTGTTTTGCAAGATGATTTCACCATTTTTTTTTGGTAGCAGCGATATAAGAGCACAGAAAAATAATGAATGAAAAAAAATTGTTCATGCAATTTAGTAGGTATAGTGATAATGATAAGATGGTGGATGATGCTTTAGTAGTACCATAAATATACAAAAAAATGCACTTGATGTAAACTTAAGTAATTCAAATACATCGTAATAAATCGATTTAAGTACCTCTATAATAATAAAACGTCACTTGACTACATGGTAATTAGATAATATGATCAATTAATATCAAATGGCCAAATGATTGGCATACCCAGTCAAAAACAGAATAATTTTATGACTGATTGTGTACTAAAATGGAAATAGTTATTTAGTTACGCAGGTTGCCCGGATACAGGCCCAGCCTTGTAGGACAATCAACAAGAATTTGTTTTGTTAAGTAAATGCAATGATATTTTAATTTTATATTAAAGTTAAATTAAATTACTTATTTTTCATTTCCTTGTGATCATTATATGGGTTATGTATATTATCATATGTAATGATTTGTACAATGTTATTTGTGAATTAGACACATGCCGTTGCCGATTTGAAATAAAAAAATAAAATAAAATAAACGAATACATTATCAATTCTAAGATAATTCTATGATCGAGTCATTGATAGTTGTATTTTCTCAATTATCATTTTAAAGAGAAATTAACTCTTGTAAAAACATATTTTGAAAATTAATGACTTTGGTTTGGTTGAGTGATAGGGATTTGTCTTGTTTGTCTTATCTCTGTCGATCAAAAATTTGGTTACTGAATATGAAGATGTTCTTGCATATTTTCTTTTATAGCATCGAATGTGCATTGGTGCATTAGACTTGAATCGATAATAATATCTCGTCTACGTTGTAATCTTGTTTGTATAGCTACTAACGTATCAATGCAAGTTTCAGACTCCATGGAAAAGCCAGAATCGAAACGGAGACGCAGAGGCAGCGTCACAAGTTGTAAAGTGGTTGGTGGGAGTGACTCAGAGACCGAGCGCTACGAAGGCAGCGCTCGTAGAGGGGTCACTCCACTACTGTCATAAGTTGTAAAGTGGTTGGTGGGAGTGACTCAGAGACCGAGCGCTGCGAAGGCAGCGCTCGTAGAGGGGTCACTCCACCACTGTCACAAGTTGTAAAGTGGTTGGTGGGAGTAGCTCAGAGACCGAGCGCTGCGAACGCAGCGCTCGTAGAGGGGGCACTCCACCACTACCTTATGACCACAGCGAGAGAATGGAAGAGAGACTACTTAAGAGGCAAGTCCACAAACGCCATAATTATAACATAACTAGTGAAATAAACGAGAAACGAGTGGGCAGGGAGTCGCTAAGGCGACAACGCCCAAAACACGACAGCACCGAGTCAAGCAAGAGCGACGAATCTAGAGAATCGCGCTCTCGAAACAAAGGCAACTATAGAAGATACCGTAGGTCGACTACGGGCTGACGTCGGACAGAAGCTTCTTATCGTAAACGGCGCGAGAGTTCAACTGACGATCACGATCCAATGAAAGGCGAGCTAGTCGCAGTAAGAAAAGGACTCATGGTTCCAGTACAAAGACGCGGGGACTCCGTCGGAAAAACAGCGACTCTTCCGAACCAGTGCGTAAGATATCTCGAAAGAGGCGTTACTATGATAGTGAGAGTGATTAAGATTACTGAAAATATCGTAAGAATAAAAGAAAGCTATCTAGAACTCAGCAGCATCACTCTTGCTCTCAGTATAACACCTCGTCATCAGATAAGGGTCAAAATAATGTACACGGATTATTTACCGATATACTACATAAGGTTTTAGACGTATTGAAGGAAGTTAAAGGACAATCGATCACTAAGCTTTCCCTGACAAACGTCATACCAGAATTCGACCCGATGTCTAAAGAGCAGACTGTTATAACTTTGATATCAAAGGTAGAGGAATGTGCAAAACTTTATGGTTAGAGTGAGCGCAAAATAAGTCATTTTGCCCTGCCAAGGTTATTGGACACGGTGCTTTATAGCTGGAGCGAATGGAAGGGAAAGCTTAATGAGTCATTTCCTACTAGGGATAATTACTCAGAATTGTTTACCATAATGCTTGCAAAACGCGTACGCTTCGGTGAATCTTTGGAACAATATTACTATACCTAAATTAGCCAAAGAGATCTTAACATGGCTGCCGAGTACTCGGTGGAGATTGCCAGATTTTAGTCCCAAAAGATTCAATCACAATCTTATGTAAATATTGTACATACATATCTAAAACAAAAAAAATATATAAAACTTGTTAGCCATTGCTACGAAATGATGAAGATAATAACAAAAATAATCTCTTCAATCGTTGCGGTATTAAAGGTTGCAAGGCTGTAGATTGCCTATTAAACGGAATAGATGATTGTGCCATACGCGTAGGTGCGCAAGCAGCACAATTTAACGAACCCGAAGATGTGCTAAAATATCTCAAAACCATTCAAATTTATACCAGGACCCGTATATAATATGCAGCGTCAAAACAGGACTCAAACACAAATGGCCAACCCTAACAGACAAAAGGCTGAACGTGCACCTGAGATTAAATGATTTGACTGTAACGAAGAGGGGCATAAAAGTTTAAATTGCAGTAAAGCTTTAAGTAAATGCGTTTCGTGTGATAAAACTCAGGCATTTAGACGATACTAATCAGAAATATCTCGTTGATGTCGAGGTCAGAGCATTCCCATGGTAAGCTATGTAGATTTGGGCAGTCAATGCACATTAATTAGATACTCTGAATTTGCGAAAATTGGGTCTAGATTTTGGCATGGATATGTCACCGGTTCTCCGTCGGATAGGTGTTCACCCAGAAAAACCTCTAGGTAAAGCCAATATAGAAATAACTGTTCAAGATATTTCGGGAACTGTCGAAGTCTATATTGTTGATGATTCGGTCTTGAGTTACCCAGTTTTACTCAGTTACAGTTTCACGGAATTGCCAAACGTCATTATTACAACGAAGCCAAACTAATTAATATTGGAAAGAACTTCTAACGTAAAACTGTTTTCAAGAGTACGCGACAAATAGTAGAGTATTGCAGTCAAATTACAAAGGCCTAGTTTAAGTAAATGGCTCTATCTGCGGTGATTTTTGCAAACGTCATTACCTTCTCCCTGGAGAATACATACTTTTTGATGGTAGTGGCAGGGGAGCATCTTCGTACAAAATTTGAGCGACGATAATATTTTATTTAAAAGGAGACCTTTAATTACCAGAGCAACACCCGTTCATGGCCATCATAACGTACTGTCCGTTGCTTTCGACAAAGACGAGGAACAGTCAAGCAATCGTGAAGAACAACTCACGCACGAGCAATGGCCCGTATTGCACAATTTGCTTGCTAAATACTGTGACTGTTTCTCATCATGCCTGAAAGATTTAGGTTTCACTACATCCGGTGAGATGAAAATAAAACTAGAAAACGCGGAACCCTTTGTTTACAGGCCTTACCGAATGTCGCATGGTGAGAGGGTTTAAATTAAGGAAATTGCACAAGAAATGCTTGATGTTGGGATAGTAAAAGAGTCTTCTTCCCTATATGCCAGTTCGATTGTATTAGTCAACAAGAAAACTGGTGAGAAAGGACTGCGTCGATTATCGAGCGCTAAACCGACGAACAAAAAAGGACCACTACCCTTTACCGATGATTGAAGATCAACTCGACCTCGAGCTTTTGACTACTACCAAATTCCGATCGAACAGAACTCCCAGGATAAGACTACATTTGTAATACCTGACGGTCAATATCAGTATTAACCCGGTCAAATTAGACCAAAAAATGAGAGTGAAGTTACATAAAGTCCCAACAAGCTGAATTTCAGTGAAATTGTTCAAAATATAATTATAAACAATGTCTAGAAGTTCCCCATCATTCCCCTGTAAGGAAAAAAAATTATTCAAGGTCAAAGGTCAAAAAAATGAGTTTTTCGCGATTTTCAGCAAAACGGTAAGTTTTATCATAAAAATATTTCAGACAAAAATTGTAGATCATAAAATTATCTATAAAAATGTATCAATAGTTTTTTTCTTACGAGCCACCGTTTCTGAGATATAACGATTCAAAAAGTTATAAAAGTTGTTATCGTCATAATATGCATGAGTACGCCACGTATATACATCTAGAGTTGTTATATTATATATATATATATATATATATATATATATATATATATATATATAATAAATTTAATATTACATATATATATATATTTCTAGGGCGTCGTCTCAGAGAGAGGGGGCGTGGTCCACGTTCCGGGGACTACTTGGTCCAGAACATATCACTGGCCATTCAGCGCGGAAACGCTGCCAGTCTTATGGGCACTTTCGGACGTAGGGATGTCGAGCGCAGGGCACATCATTGTTAGGTAAATATATTATAGACAAGCGAAATTTTATTTTGTTAATTTAATATCTAATTTTATTTTGTAATTGGTGTTAATTGACATTATTTTGTAATAATTATTTTATTATTTAATTGTATATTGACGATAATAAAGATTGTCTATTCAGTAATAAAAACTTAAATACTTAAAGGGATACCTGACAAGGATAGTAAAAAAAAACTTATTTGTAGATGGTTATAGTATATATATATATATATAAGACAAGCTAATAATGATGCTGATGTATTGATTATTGAAACAGCAATAGAGCAATTCAATTTGACAAATACAACTATTGTTGTTGGTGAAGATGTTGACTTACTTGTATTACTCACTGCTCGAACGCCAACTGAAAAAACTATTTTTTTCTTAAAACCAGGAAAAGCTTATTTACTTTTGTAAAGTGTCAAGATCATGTACTATTTTTACACGCAATAAGTGGCTGTGATACGACATCTGCATTTTATAGGAGGGGTAAAACAGCAGTTTTCAAAATGTTTGAAAAACAAGATTTAATTCAATGTGCTGAAGTTTTTAAAAAGAGTAATTCAACTCAACAAGAAGTTATTACCAACGGCATCCGCTTTCTTCTTTCTATGTACGGAGCTCCTAAAAAAACTACCTGTTTAGATAAGCATCGATATGCATGTTTCGTTAAAAATACTAAAAATAAAAAACAAGTTCAATTAGCTTGTCTTCCTCCAACCTCAGTTGCTGCTCACCAACATCTTTTTCGAGTATATTACCAAGTTCAAGTGTGGCTTGGTTATCAGCTAGACCCTACAGACTGGGGTTGGAAGTTGGTCAACAATATATTAGAGCCAGTTCAAACTTTACTTCCACCTGCGCTGGAAAACCTGCTGAACACTATTTCTTGCAACTGCAAAAAGAGATGCAGTGCTAAATGTGGTTGCAAAAAAGTCGGACTGTCTTGTTCTTTTGCATGCACAAATTGTCAAGGCCGGTCGTGCTTTAATATTGAATCACAAACAATGGATGATTCGTTTGACTCCGACGAAGTATCATGCGATACATCGCTATTGACGCAATTTACTTGCATCCAAAATAAAGATGAAGAAGAAGCAGGAGAAGAAGAACAAGAATTTGAAACTTACGAATAAGACGAATAAACTTCAACACTTTTTTTTAAATTTACATCGCTTTTATCTTTCCCAATCTTTGAACATTTCCGTTATTATTCAATAGTTTTACATTAAACAGGATCACAACTGACCCGTGGAGTAAGCCTACTGGGGAAACCACGTTAAAAAAATGCGCTCAGTACACTACCTCATAGGTAGCGTGGAAACGTGTGCATATTATGACGATAACAACAACTTTTTACTTTTTGAATCGTTATATCTCAGAAAAGGTGGCTTGTAAGAAAAAAAGTATTGATAAACTTTTTATAGATAATTTTATGATCTACAATTTTTGTCTGAGGTACTTTTATGATAAAACTTACCGTTTTGCTGAAAATCGCGAAAAACTCATTTTTTTGACCTTTGACCTTGAATATTTTTTTTTCCTTACAGGGGAATGATGGGGAACTTCTAGACATTGTATATAGTTATGTTTTCAACAATTTCACAAAAATTCAGCTTGTTGGGACTTTATGTAACTTCGAATGTCTAAATTGACCGGATTATATACGCGCATGCACTTTGGTTTGTGAATGCCCCGTCAGTATTTCAAAGAACTATAAACGAAATACTAGCCGAAGCAAAGGTTAAAATATATATGCATTAGTATACGACGTCCTTATACGTGGCAAAAATGTTTGAAGAAGGGATGACTAGACTAGAAGAAGTACTAACTCTGCTAAAGAAAGGTGGTTTGACACTTAAGTTAGCGGTACTTTGCTAACCCTAACCCTTTCTTACCCGAAACAATAGACTTTCTGGGGTTCGAAGTCAATGCTAACGGAATTAATTCGGTCTCAAGAAGATCGATGCAGTTACTAAATTTCCTATCCCGAAGAATCAAAATGAATAACGGCGATTCCTTGGACTGGCGTCGTTCTTTCGTAGATTCGTCCAGGGGTCTGCAGTAAAAGCTAGACCGTTGTCCGATCTCAAGAAGAATTCCATGTGGAAATGGACCGAACAACAAAATAAAGCTTTCAAGCTATCAAATCCACTTTGATCGAAAGACCTGTACTTGCACTACACGACCCTAAAAGAAACACCCAGGTTCACACCGATGCATTCAAATACGGGGTCACGGGAATCTTATTGCAGGAGGCCGAAGATGTGATCTAAAGGGCAGTTTCAAATAAAATGAGATGGTTAGTTCCAAAACGGGTTCGGTGGCAAGTATCTAAAATGAGTCATGATGATGTGGGCCATTTTGGTCTCGAGAAAACCCTGTCTCGGATAAAACTAATTAACTATTATTATTATATAACTATTAATTTAAGGTTAAGGTTTATTCATAAGACTTATATGTAATTGTTTAGACTGATAAATTAGAAATAGGTATGTTTCAAATTGTTGATATATCTTGTGTTCCTATGTTTTTAGTATAATTTTTAAGTACCTGTTATGTATATAGTATTTTAGGTAAAGTATAAAATGTAGCGTATTGGATTTCATGTAATCTGTAAAGCTATATTTTACTGTAAATAAATAAATAATAATAATTTTGGTTTCCCAAAATGGGGAAATTTGTAACCAAGTAAACTACATCTGATACTCAAATCGGACGTACCCTTCCACACTAACCACGCCGACCATTTAAGGTCATTTGTCCGCAGCAAGAAAGGCAACTCGTACCTGCTTGGTATCATAGAAGGCTTAAACACTTAAAAAAAGTCACCGGAAAAATTCAGGAATCAAACACATACTAAATGCCGTGGCCACTCTAAGAGCCAACGGTCAAGTAGAGAGGTTTAATAGAACTATAATTAATGCTCTATCCACGAAAACCCACAGCAAAGACGATAAGAGCTGGGATAAATGTATACCAAACATCCAAGTCGGCATAAGCGACAATCTTTTGCACGAGATCATCAATTAAACCAGAAATCCAGTATCAGCTGAGACACTGCAACAAATGAGATCTGAAGCAAGCGATAAATTAGTAGACCAACAAGAAAATGATCAATCTCTGTTTGATGCAAAAACACATTACCTAACAAGTTCAAAGAGTTCAAAGAGGGAGAGTTGATTAGCGTTACGCGCGAAGTACCTAGTGATGGAAAGTCTAAGAAACTAGCTATTAAATATCAGGATCCATATCGTATCTCTAAAATACTGCCAAATGACAGATATGTAATTGAAGACACTCCAGTAAGTCTCAAACCCTACCGCGGTAGGTATGAAGACATAGTGGCTGTAGATAAACTAAAACTCTGGCTTGCATTTAGTAGGGATTTAGTAACGTCGTCCGCGTCGGATTCAGAATCAAAACAACAATTCAGTGTCAAAACAATGACTAGGATGCCATTAGTAGATAATTGTCTATTCAGTGAGACATGATATCTTAAATTCACTTATGGTATATAGTTAAATTTCTTATTAGAATTAGCGATATTGTGACTGATATTTGTTACTTTTCTTAACTTAAATTATATAATCATTTTGGTGTTTTAGCGACGATAATTTAAACTAATACGAACGTTGCTATTAGGATTATTTAATGTATTGCGACTGATATTACGTTAAGACAACAAAATTACTCTATATTATATACTGATGCTAACGTATAAATTAGATAATTTGTCTTTTTTATTTTGGTGTGAATTTACTGATGTTATGTTAATGTATGTAGGTAAAAAAAATGATATCGTAAGAGTAGGCTATCTATTTAGTTACTCCAGTTGTTAATATATTACTGTAAAATGTAAGACTGATCTTTATAGACAATTCAATGTTCTTAGAGTTTATTAAATATTGATGCTAATGTTGCTATTATTGCTACATGTGTAGATTTTAAATGTAGACTACTATGTTATCTATAAAATTGTATAATTTTAAAAATTCGCAACATTTTCGTAACACTTATCAGTATAATTAATCTGGTATTAATTTTAGTTATCTGTATAAATGTCCCTGTAAAGCGCGAGGACTCGCTTCTGCAGGATGGCCGAGCTGTTAGAAATTACGCGCTTTTCACTAGCAACACCACCTTGATTATCTGTGGTACCGCGGCCCTAACGAGAGGGTTGGCGCCAACTTATGGATTATCTTCAATTGCGTCAAAAAAAACAAAAGCTGCCGATGCGAATCGTCGTGAATTTATTCTTTACGATTGTATTACAAGTATTACTACGTGTATTGTATTGGTGAGGATTTAAATATCAGTTTGAAGGTATGGTAAAGCTTTTGATTCGACTAGTTATACATTAATCGTTTGTTTCGACATAGAATCGGATCTTTTTTTTTGCATTGAATGTTACACTTCGACAATATGTCACCTTGTTTTGTTAATGTCCCTTGAAATATAACGCTAGAAAACTGATCATAGACGTATTAATTATGTTATCCCGTTAGTTAACACGACATAGATCAGCTGATTGTTAAGTTGAAATAGCAGTGGGCAGGCACATAGCACGGAGGACTGATGACCGATGGGGTCAAATAGTTCTTGAATGGAGATTACGCAGACAGTCGACAAATACTTGATTCGTCAAACTCTATATTTCTTCAAATCTTTATTAAAACTTGTGAAATAAGAGACTGGCCAAAAACTATGTTTGTCGAATAGGTAGATACTTAATTCGTCAAATTCTTAATCTATCAATAGTATATTCGCCAAATAAGCTTTTTGTCAAGAACTCTCTGGGACTGTCAAGACTGAGTCAAGATTAAAATCGTAGGAGTCATAGGAATAAATTATTGTATAACAAAAAAAACCTTTTCAAGAAATATGGGCCATCTATAACCAGGATATTTTTTTAAGCATTGTATGGAGGATAGGAGTCCACGTACCGGCAAGCGTAACGTAGCAGCCTGTATAAAAAAGTCTGATATCGGATGTTAAGCACCTAAGCAAAAACGTTTCGGACCCGATATTAAAAAAATTAACTGCTGCTAAGTAAAATATAAAAGTTGAGGATTTCATCCTTGCAAATTTATTTTTAAAAGCAAACAATAAAAATTTTACTTTCCTTAACGGTTAAAAAAACAAAGCCTTTTTATGGAACCCTTTTCCGAAATAAAAATTCTCGGACTGTTAATAAAACGAATATAATTTCTTTACAAAAGTACCTTATCATTGGGCATTCCACGCCATCATACTAAGGGCATGCGAGAAAGAATCATCAACCTTTCCTCATAGCTTGTACCATATTTCCTTGAGTGTTGTATTCATAAACATAAGTATTATTTTGTAAGGACTAGGCGATTTTTTTTAATTTAATTATACGGACTCTACCAGTAGCGCAGTCTCATACTTTTTGGTGACGCAGCCGTTTTGGACAGTGAAATATTTGACGGAGCTAATTTTGTTCAGCGGCCTTATTTTGTAAGCGCTCTAACGTTCGGCTTCGCTTTTTCTCCTGCTCGCGCCAGTTACTCACGCCGCGAGAGCGAGCGGGAGGAAAAGCGAAGCCGAACGCCAGAGCGCTTACAAAATAAGGCCCCTGTTTACTAAAGTAAGTACCTAAATAAAAAAAATGTTTTTTTTTTGTGTTCTGTTCTTCGGAAAAATGACCAAATTCATCAAATGTAATTATCATCTTGAAACGTTTCTGAGTAGCCACACGATTATTTTTGTTATTTTCTTATTGAAGTTAGCTACAAGTTTAGCGATATCCAATCCTTACTGAAGCTCAGATAAAGCCACACGTTGATTGGCTATTGCGCAGCTTGTAGATAACTTCACATCCGCCAACTTGTGTGGCGCGGTCTATAAAAGTATTCTCGTGGAGCCCTTACAGTCTTCGTGGAGCACACTTTGAGAATGGCTGCAGCAGAGTAATCCTTCTCAGAGTTGATTTAAGTTTCATATTATTATTATTATTATTATTTTGAGCCTGTATTGTCCCACTGCTGGGCAAAGGCCTCCCTTCCCTCCTTCCAGACTGCGCGATTCACTGCGTTGGTGGTCCAGCAATCGCCGACGCTTGTCAAAAAGCCGGACAATTGAAATGGGATTGGGCGGGACACGTCTGTCGCATGCCGGACGACCACTGGGCAAAGGTCACCACCAACTGGATTCTAAACTCCAAACGACCTTTGGGCCGACCCAGACGCAGGTGGCGCGACGAACTGAGCTCGCACGACAAACAGTGGACCACCAAGTTTCATATGGCTCAGAAAAAATACTTCCTAATATTATTTTGTATTTCCAGGGTGGCTAGCCATCCGACCTTACTTAAATCCGAAATTGTGTTTACTGGTTTGATTGTTACTCTTTCACGCAGCAACGGGCTCTCCGTTGAATACAATCTTCTCGAATCGTCTTGATTTTTTGCTTGAGCCATTTGAGAACTCTACCAACCTATTAGCCATTAGATGTGTTATGTGTACTACAAAAAATCCAAAACAGATGCTTAAAACTCGTGATACTACAAAAAAATCCAAAACAGATGATAAAAAACTCGTGATACAAATACACTAACGAGATTTCTGAAAAAAGGACAATTCGATGTTCCAGACCACAGAAGAGCAGAACTAATGCTCTTCTCTTCTGTGTTCCAGACACTGCGAGCGAGTCATCAAAATCGCTTGTCAATGAAGCCACAAGACAATGGGATGAAATATCCGCTTATCAACAAACTAGCGACCCGCCCCGGCTTCGCACAGGTGTATAATACATATAAACCTTCCTCTTGAATCACTCTATCTATTAAAAAAAACCGCATCAAAATCCGTTGTGTAGTTTTTAAAGATATAAGCATACATTGGGACAGACAGCGGAAAGCGACTTTGTTTTATACTATGTAGTGATAGTGATAACAAAGTCTCACCATAAAATTTCCCCATGTCCTAAGACTATATCTCAATTATTATATTTCTTGTAATTGCGGCGGAAAAGTAAACGAGCAAAATTAACAATGACACAAAGTATCGTTCAATGTTCCCCAAAAGTCTTCGAAACAATTACAGAAAGTTTATGGCGCTGAAATTACCTACTTTTGATGATATTTACTTGTTGACATTGTGAGAAGTCTTCTCGATACGTCTTTATTGACTATAAATATTATAAAGGTGTAAAAACATGTTATTGACGATGTAATAAGCGGTCTTTACGTGTTCATAACTTACATTATGATAGATAGGTTCATGTGTAATACAACAATTTCTTTATCATTAAATTTTCTTTGTTTGTAACCGGTTACAAAATAGGGTTACAAACGCGGCCGAAAGGGTTTTATTACTTACACTTTAAATACCGAAATCTATCTATCTATCAGCCGTAGGGCGTCCACTGTTGGACATAGGCCTCCCCCATGGATTTCCAATAAGGCTGGTTAGAAGCGGCCTGTTATTACATCGTCAGTAGGTGGACGTCCTACGCTGCGCTTGCTGGTCTGTGGTCTCTATTCGAGAACTTTACGGCCCCATCGGCCATCCGTTCTCCGAACTATGTGTCCTGCCCATTGCCACTTTAATTTGCTAATCAGCTGGGCTATGTCGGTAACTTTGGTTCGTCTGCGGATCTCCTCATTTCTGCTTCGATCCCGCAGAGAGACACCGAGCATAGCCCTCTCCATAGCACGTTGGTAGACGTACGAGTCAACACCTTCAAGAACCGAGCTCTCAACAGATTTTGGGGTGGGTACAACATGGGCATTACACATTACCTTCGTTTTATCCGTGTTCATTTTAAGACCCACCTGTTGAGAAACTCGATTGAGGTGTTCGAGCAGCGTGCTGAGCTGTTCCATCGACTTTGCCATGACCACGATATCGTCGGCAAACCGAAGGTGAGTGATGTATTCACCATTAATGTTGATGCCGAATCCTTTCCATTCCAGGAGCTTAAATGCGTCCTCCAAAGTGGTAGTAAACAGTTTTGGAGATATCATATCTCCCTGTCTGACGTTTTTTTTCAAAGGGATTGCCTTCGAGCTCTCGTATTGTACTCGGACCGGCTGTACCGGCATAGTGGCGTTATTATACAAACACTTTAACACTACGATATACCGATAGTCAATACGGCATCGCTGGAGAGACTCCAGCACAGCCCACAAACGCTAAGCAAAATGTATATATATATACTCTTCGGTCTTCTGTATAACTTGCCGCAGCGTATGGATGTGGTCCATGGTGCCAAAGCCTTTTCGGAACCCAGCTTGTTCGGAAGTAGTTCGGAATACCGAAATATCGTCGGTCAAATCACGAAAGGGCGTAACCAACACAATATTGGATTTTAATTTGAGCTTATTATACTAATAAATTCTATAGTTAGAAGTTCTCCGAACGGTAGACCTCTCAACTCATCTCTTTAACCCTTAAACAGTCACTGCATGAAATCTCTGGTTTTTTGGGAAATTTTCAAAATAAGGGGTTATAATATGATTAAAATAAAATATTTAAACAATTTGTTTCTAATAAAGTTTATTATTTTAAGAAATATGACATGTCACATATGACGGACATTGCCCTTAACTACTCATACCTACAAAATCTTGACATGTCACATGAAACGGACATTATCTGTAACATGAGAAATTAAAAAAAAAAACAATTATGACACAGAAACAGCAAATGTACAAAACCACGTACAATATTAACGAAAAATCTATTTTTAGAAATTACAGAACAAAAAAGATCCTCTTATAAAAATTATTAAAATTAAGAGACCACTAGTTACATATTTAGGAACTTTCAAATGATTTAAGGTTGACTTTATACTTTAGGAAGTGCACACTATTTACTTTTTTTTGTGAAATAGGACGAAACAATTTTTCTTTGCGGTAAAACAAAGTCTTTGTTCACATTTTGTGCAAATTACCATTGTTTTCCCGTTTTTACATAGCCGGCAACGCCCTTGAGAAGTATACGTCGGAAAATGGTCGTAACAGTCCAATCGTGTTTCGTCTATGGGTCTGGCTAAGAAAGGTTTCTCGATTGTGGGGCCAGAATGTTCTACTGCAGTTCTCTGACTCCGAGACTTTGTTCCAGACATCATCAGCGCAAGAGCAACATTGACACGAAACTTTTTTAGTCTCAGATGATTTTCGCTGACTTGCTGGCAGTCTCGGCGATGTAATAACCAACTGTTGTTGAGGCAAATGTCCAGCATTTGCGCAAAAATTGATAAATACCAGCGTTTAGACTTTATATGAATTCTGTACAAAGCTGTCAGCATATCAGCAATGTCAACGCCACCCATGTGACTGTTATATTCTTTTATTATTTTTGGGCAGGGGACAGATATTTTTTTCTTCAGGACTCTATCATATCGCTGTATCGTGCCTACAGGGTCTTGTGCACAAAATGAGCTTGCTATGTTGATGCACTTATTGTCCATCCACTTGATGACAGCCACTTTTTTTGAGTTATCACATACCACTTCAAAAGTCCCCCGTCCCTTCTTTTTCATGATTTTGTCAGTCATTATTTGGCAATTGCGGAGTCTATCGTTCCTGATAGTGCCAAGCGATAAAATTCCCATCTCATTCCTCAAGTAGTATACTAACTCTAGTGATGTAAACCAGTTGTCAAAGTACACTGTGCATAATACTGGATTCGATATGGTTTTGCACAATTTCACAACAGTTTTTCCTCCAACGCCTAGGTAGTCTTCTTCCCATTCTGTAAATCTGTCCTTTTGGAAGGTGTTTGCGCCGTCATAGGGAAAGAAATCATAGACCATTCCTGAAGACCCAGCACGAACCAAAAATTTAAAACCCCACTTGTGGGGTTTTTTAGGAATGTATTGCTTTCTGCTTCCAGCTTTTTTCCCTTTATAGGGAATAATCATTTCGTCTATGGCAAAAGATCTTTCTTCTTCAATTTGTAGACACTTTTTCCTAACGTGTTCCATGACAACGGCTACTTTATGATATCGATCGTTGGAATTCACATTTGTGTTATCACAGAAATGTAAATAACGCTTTATACATATAAAACGTTTCAAGGACATTGCCGATGAGATCGATTCTAACTTGAGATGTTGACTCCAATAGTCCTCAATGGCCGGCATTTTTATAATTCCCATTAGGATTTCGATCCCAAGAAAAATGTCTAATTCTTTTCTACTCAATTCAATTGATTTTCCTCTATTTTGAACGGCATATAAATTAGTCATATCCACGATGAAATCTAATATTTCATCGTCAAAGAATGTTTTAAAATAATGTTGCGGCGACTTCACTTCATGTTGTTCAGAAAATTGGGTTTCTGTATCTATATCTACAGTGCCGGTATACTTAACTTTTTTGAAATTGAATTCTAATTTTTTCGCATTACGCTTTCTTACAGCAGGAGTTAGCGGAGGCGGCATAGGAGAGGATTCTGCAGTTATATGTTGTCTAGTTCTACGTGTTTGTACTCCTGGCGTCAGCGGTGATATTCCGGAACTAGTTGATGGACTCTCGGGTATGACACAGGAAGGTCTACCTGGAAGTTTTGTCTGAACAAATGAAGCTGTGTCTGCACTCGAACTTTGTGGTGAATTAGGGTCAGGGACGATAATGTGCAGATCAATATGGCCACTGTCGTAACCAGGTTGTTTTTCAAGTACTGGATCATCGTCGTCGCTAAGGTCTTGAAATAAATCGAACAAATCAGAGGGGATACTTCGTGGTGAGGATGATGTGGTCGAGTTTTGAAAAAAGCTACGAGCTGCTATTTGATCTTCTGGGTCTTCGTCAGCTTCCAGCTCAGAATCATCTGAGCCCTCTGGAGGTATGAGGGCCATAATATTTTTTGCTCTCCAAGACATGTCCACCTAAAAATAAAAAAATATAAAATATATATACAACAGAACAACAGTAATAGTTACACAGACAATGTCCGTTTTATGTGACAAACACGAGAACTACTTGTTGATACACGTTCAAGGCAACGTCCGTTCTGAGTGACGGACACGAAAAGTACTCAGTACTACACCTTTAGGGCAATGTCCGTTTTATATGACATTAACATATACATGAGATTCTAGGCAAAACTAAGATCGTGATTTTGATAAATACTACACAACATAATTACTTAATTGTCAAATAAACGAAAATCAATATTAGTTAATAAAAACAATAAAATTACTCACCGTAACAATCACTTTTATCTGGAGCAAAACCTGTCACCACGTGTTCTATTTTAAAAATGGCGTGCAATTTTAATTTTTCTATGATCAAGTATCCCGAAATAGCATCATTTAGAAAAGGATAGCCTGATAGTCGTCAAACACCGTTTTAGAGCCGTCAATGCGTGTGCATTTTGTATTGGTGTGTGTGTTTTGTTTACGTCCTATAGGAGTGACAAAATCCATTTAAGGGTTAACTGTTTAATAAGCCTATAGGTGGACATACACGGTCAGTTCAACTGATCAGTTTTTCGCGTCACTCCAATTGGGGCTCATTCAGTAAATTAAAAGGTGGGAATTGGTGGCTCCATGTATAAACCACTACCAGAAGCTGGGCACACATGATGAAATGATCGCATCAGTTCATCAAATAATTGCAGCGGGGTCCTAATGTAGTCAACTATTGCCGATAGGTACTGCGATGTTTGTACCACTTCGATGATTAACTGAATCTTCGGTAACTCACGTAATTTCAATTTTAAAAAAAAAATATCTTAACCAAAGTTGTTTGGAATTTGATTTACTACAACTTTAATTCACATCAACTTTTGTAGGATCGATATTTTTCGAATATGACAGTGGTGCCGTTGTAAACAATATGGCACCACCGTCTTATCGAAAAAAATATCGATCCTAGAAAAAATTGATGGGAATCAAAGTTGTAGAAAATCAAATTTCGACCATTTCTGGTTTCCAAAATTTCTCATGAAAAATTGAAATAACACAAGTTATGGAAGAAGCAAAATGGCACCACTGCCTTATTAAAAAAATTATTGATCCTATAAAAAGTTGATAGGAATCAAAGTTGTAGGAAATCAAATTTATAACATTTTGGTTCCGATAATTTATCATGAAATATTGAAATAACACAAGTTATAGAAGTAACAAAACGGCACCAGTCTTATTAAAAAAAATATCGATCCTAGAAAAAGTTGATGAGAATCAAAGTTGTAGGAAATCAAATTTCAAGCAACTTTGGCTTCGATAATTTCTCATGAAAAATTAAAATAACAAGTTATGGAAGAAACAAAATAGAACCACTAACTTATTAAAAAAAATATCGATCCTGGAAAAAGTTGATGGGAATCAAAGTTGTAGGAAATCAAATTTTAAACAACTTTGGTTTCGATAATTACTCATGTAAAATTGAAATAACACAAGTTATCGAAGAAACATCATGGCACCACTGGCTTATTAAAAAAATATCGATCCTAGAAAAAGTTGATGAGAATCAAAGTTGTAGGAAATCAAATTTCAAGCAACTTCGACTTCGATAATTTTTCATGAAAAATTGAAATAACAAATTATGGAAGAAACAAAATAGAACCACTAACTTATTAAATAAAATATCGATCCTGGAAAAAGTTGATGGGAATCAAAGTTGTAGGAAATCAAATTTTAAACAACTTTGGTTTCGATAATTACTCATGTAAAATTGAAATAACACAAGTTATCGAAGAAACATCATGGCACCACTGGCTTATTAAAAAAATATCGATCCTAGAAAAAGTTGATGAGAATCAAAGTTGTAGGAAATCAAATTTCAAACAACTTTGGTTCCGATAATTTCTCATGTAAAATTGAAATAACACAAGTTATCGAAGAAACATCATGGCACCACTGGCTTATTAAAAAAATATCAATCCTAGAAAAAGTTGATGAGAATCAATGTTGTAGGAAATCAAATTTCAAGCAACTTCGGCCTAGATAATTTCTCATGAAAAATTGAAATAACAAGTTATGGAAGAAACAAAATAGAACCACTAACTTATTAAAAAAATATCGATCCTAGAAAAAGTTGATGAGAATCAAAGTTGTAGGAAATCAAATTTCAAGCAACTTCGGCTTCGATAATTTCTCATGAAAAATTGAAATAACAAGTTATGGAAGAAACAAAATGGAATCACTAACTTATTAAAAAAATATATCGATCCTGGAAAAAGTTGATGGGAATCAAAGTTATAGGAAATCAAATTTCAAACAACTTGGGTTCCGATAACTTCTCATGAAAAATTGAAATAACACAAGTTATCGAAGAAACATCATGGCATCACCGGCTTATTAAAAAATATCGATCCTAAAAATAGTTGATAGGAATCAAAGTTGTGGAAAATCAAATTTCAAACAACTTTGGTTCCGATAATTTCTCATGTAATATTGAAATAACACAAGTTATCGAAGAAACATCATGGCACCACTGTCTTCAAATATGGAACCACCAATTCCCACCTTTTCATTAACTGAATGAGCACCCAGTTGGAGTGACGCGAAGAACTGATCAGTTTAACTGACCGTGTGTGCCCACCTTATGTCTCGACTCGCTCTTGACAAATTTGGTTCATACTCGCTGTAACTTATTACTTATTTGTACAACAGTATTTTTATATTATATCTGGCTGAATATTTATGTTTACGTTTATAGTTCGGATATTTCGGCCGATTGTCTTGACATTAAATCTATGCAGTGGTCAGTCTATGCACGGAAGTGCATCAACTGACATTCACCTTATTTTTTAGTTGATTAACTCTTGTGCATATTCATATTCGAGGCCGCTAAATAATTTTTAGGGCCCGTACCAAAAGGGTAAAAACGGAACCCTATTACCTACTAAGACTCCGCTGTCCGTCTGTCTGTCTGTCTGTCCGTCTGTCTGTCTGTCCGTCTGTCTGTCTGTCTGTCACCAGGCTGTATTTCATGAACCGTAATTGCTAGAGAGTTGAAATTTTCATAGATGATGTATTTCGATTGCGGTTATACTAATAAATACTAAAAACAGAATAATGTATAAATATTTAAGGGGGGCTCCCAAACTGTACGAGACCATGCGCGACTCCAACTCGTACTTGGCCGATTTTTTGTAAACTTACAATGAGCAGTTTATCTTCTGTAAATACAAAAAAGAACCAAAATAATGAATTTCGCGCGCTGACATACTGTTGAAAATGTTTTTGTTAATTAGGCTAAAGGGAGATATTTGACTGTAAGAATTGGAGTAACCTCAATAAGTATTTAGTTCAATAAGCACCAATATATCTAACTATAGATATTTAGGTACTTACAAGGTAGGTAAGCAAGTACAATATACTATGACAAGTGACTAATTTTATTATTACGCATTACATTGTTTTATTGAATAAATACAGATAGAACGAAGTACCTAAACTGCGTTCCGTAAGTAAGTACGCATAATTTATAAAGTTATTGTTATATATTCAACCGACTTCCATAAAAGGCAAATTTAGGATTGAACACAACATATTAACGATATATTGATCACTGTAATTTATCAAATAAATTGAAAATAAAAACAACGGGTCACTTCTGTGAAAACTTGAGCATTAATGTTGTGCATTTTTTGACCGACGAACTACCGGAGGAGGTATACAATTCGACGCATAACTTTTTTCATAGTGGTCTGATTTTAATAATTATTTTTTTATTGGAAAGAGTATACCTACTTCGAAATTGGTCCCATTTAAATTTTATCAAAATCGGCTGAGCCATTTTTGATAAATCAACAATGATGTGAAAAATGCTCCATCGATCCGTACGAAATGTTCGCGAATTCTGTACACGGGTGAAGTCGGTCATGCTAATTTTTGTAAAAAATAATCTTGTTAATATTATGCAATAATTTCGGACAAATTGCTTTATTTATCAGTATAAAAGTACTATCATTGATGTGGTAAAATACTATATCACAAACGCACAGTGCACACTCGCGCAAGCGCCATGAAGGAGCAATAGTATACCTACTTCCTCTATGAGGACGCATAGCGAGGCGAAGTGACGACAGGTGGAGTAAGGCTGTCACAGAATGGTGGCCGAAGCAAGGTAAGCGGAGCGTTGGTCGTCCGGCTTCAAGATGGGTTGACGTTATAGTCGAAATCGCGGGTCGAACCTGGACACGATTGGCACAGGACAGAGGCAGATGGCATAGTAAGAGAGAGGCCTATACCCAGCAGTGGGATAAAGAAGGCTGTGGATGATGGAGGCATATATTTTTGCCGCGCGTTTGAAAGATAGGGGGTTATCGGCGGTCTATTCTCCCTCCGTCTTACGAATTTTCGATCAGGTCATTTGTGTCTTGACGCGAGTTTAAATTTTTTTACCCTTCCCAAAAAGTGCACAACGCCGCTAAAGAAGTTTTCACTTGAAAATATAACAATTCGTCTGTAGGTTGTGTGTTACTTATTTTTAACTAACTAACTAAAAACTAAATACATTACATTCTCCCCTAACATAATGTCTCAGCCTGATCGTGTCTCCTTTTCTATCATTGCTCATAAATGTCATACAATCGAAAATTGTGACTGCAAATCATTAACTAGAACTAATGTAATCAAATATCTGGGTGTGTATATAGATAGTGATTTCAACTGGAAAACCCAAATAGACCACCTTATTTCACGCACTAGAAGGCTTATATATGTATTTAAACAGCTTAGATCATCCGCTACCAAAGAAGTTCTGAAAATTGTATATTATTCCTTAGCTCAATCGGTTCTCTCGTACTGTGACACGGTATGGGGTAGCGCCTGCACCACCAATTTATTACCTCTTGAACGGGCACAGCGTGCAATATTGAAGGTGATGCTTAGGAAACCTATCAGATACAGTACTGATACTTTATACAAAGAAGCAGATATTTTAACAGTTAGGCAGCTCATTATACTACATACTATACTAAGAAAGCATAAACATCTTCCATATAATCCTGACGATGATGACGTACGCAGAAGAGCTAGGGTATGTCCCGGTACTCGGTGTCGCACGGAAATAGCTAGAAGACACTATGGCGTCTTTGCCAATTTCATTTATAATAAAGTTAATAAGCTTATCAATATATTATATCCTCTCCCTACTTTAAAGGCGAAAATGTTGGTAACAGAGTTTTTAAAATCATTATCATAATTGATGAAACTAAACAGCTTTTGAAACCATTAGTATAGTTTAATTACACTAGTGTTTGTTTATATAATGTATTTTGTTATAATTAATATAATTATTTCTTACACAGCTTTAAGGCGTTAAAGTTAAGTTTATAGTATTGTAATTTATATCATTGAGTTCCATTCTAAATTAAATATTTGTTTTAATAATGTATGTAATATATTGATAACATAAGTAGGTATTGCTCCATTAAGTAGGTATTAAATTTATTAATTAAGTAGGTATTGCTGCATTATGATTGAGTGCCTCTCACGGAAGGCGCTGGATCCCGTAGCACAGTATTTTTATACTAGTTCGGGAGCCAGCCAGTTACCAATAAAATAACTGATAAAATGGGCATTATATTAAAAGTTTCAATGTTAAATGTATATTTACCTCTAAATATGTTAAATGTATAAATTGTATATTTACCTTCTACCTAAAACTTTTATAAGAAAATTGTATATTATGTCATTAAGTTGAAAAATTTTGTTTTTGGTCAATAAATATTTATTATTATTATTATTTTTGTTCCAGCGCTATTTGATTTATTTTATGTTGTTAGCCAAATTAATTTAGTTTATTTAGTTTTGAGGCAATTCCAGAAAACTGATCAAAATGCAGCGCCTACAGAAATATAATAGCAAAATAGCTATTTCATTCAAGCTCTCGTCACACAGAGGCGGGAAGTGCAGGAAAGCGATTGCGATCCGGGACGGGAATTTTTTGTAGGTAATATTAGAATTTGTATGCAACCTGACACATAACAAGCGGGCGCGATCGGCTGCTTTCGCTTTGCACTGGACCGCTATCGGATCGCTTTCTCGCGGCTCCCGCCTCTGTGTGACCCGAGTTTTAGCTCGCTATTTTCGGTCTGAGGTCGCTTTTATGTGTATCTAATACACAGGTTGTTTTGACATAAATTTTTATCATAAAATTATAGATTATTCAATTATTCATTAATTTTTTCTTAGGTAGGTATTTATTTTATTAGGGTTCCGTACTTCAAACGGAAAAAACGGAACCCTTATAGGATCACTTTGTTGTCCGTATGTCCGTCTGTGTATGTCACAACTCTCGGGAACGCGTAAAGATATCGAGTTGAAATTTAAACTGTATACGTATATCTATGGTCTCTTGCAGTTGTGTAAAAGAAAAACTTCTCAGTTATCGTTTAAAAACCGCATATTTCGCACTCACAAAAATCAAAACCTACAGGGACATAGAAGTATGAAATTTGGCGAGAAGCATTGTCTCAGAGTACACATATAGGAATAAATCTGAAAACTGTACATTTTTATTTAAATCACAAAAAATTAGGGCCTCTAAATTCACAAAATATGGGTTCAAAATTCAAAGTAAGTAAATCGTAGCATGTAAGGTATCATATAAAAGAACTTCATCAGCACATGCTAAAACTGGTTTTTAATTATTTTAATAACTTGTTTGTACGGAACCCTCGATGTGCGAGCCTGACTCGCACTTGTCCGGTTTTTTTATTGTCAAGCCGCTAAGATAGACTAATTGCGAGGTGATAATGCAACTTGCGTTGTAGAAGCTATAAACCTACTTATTGAAAGAGGGTAATGCTCACATTAGACACGTTTTGCGATTCTTGGAATCTATTGAAGTAAATCTTGAGCTCATCATATATCATCTACGTACCTACCTAATGGCCAAACAGTAATAGATACTTAGTAGATTATTTTAACAGATAAAAATGTGTAATAGAAAATAGCAGAGGTAGGGTGAAAAATACATTGTAATTATACCTTGTAAAATATAGCTTGATACGCGAGACATTGACATAGCAACATGACTCACGCACATCAAGTACCATAATTTTTATAGTCAAAATTTTCGGAACAATGTTGTACTTCATGGTCGAGATTCAAGAGCATGAAGTACAACATTGTGTTCCGAACATTTTGACTATAAAAATATAAAACTATAAAAATTATGGTACTTGATGTGCGTGAGTCATTTCGCTTAAGTCAATGTCAATGTCTCGCGTATCAAGCTATATTTTACAAGGTAGGTATAGTTCCTTAGTTACGTAGTCAAATGGGTTTTATTCGGGTGCTGACAGGGTACTTACAGTATGATTGCGGAGCCCTTGAGCAGAATATGGATCATCTGCTTACGTTCCCAGTGCGAACACTGGGACAACTTATATACTGTACGATGGCAGATCTATACCTTCAACGCTACAGCCTACGGGGCCATAGTGCCCAAATTCATTCATTTAAGAATTTAAGAGCGCGGCTCTCGCCGGTGGAGTAACTTCTATGTCTCGCGGACACTCGCGGTCTTCCGCCAGTGTCTTCTTTTGGTGACATCACATAAAACTATAATGGGTTATGCCTCCGAATCAAATCAAATCGCGAAGCGACTCATTCTTTGACTCGCTCGAGGGAAACTCAATCTCGCGACCGAGTATCCCCCCCTCCGATTTTACCTACTTTTTGACCGACGAACCACCGGAGGAGGTATACAATTCGACGCGTATATATATATATAAAATAAATGTATGTAATTGTATAAAATAAATTGTTTACCATATAATATACTCGTATATATATATATTTATGTATAATCACGCATAACTTTTATCATAGTAATCCGATTTCAATAATTATTTTTTTGTTGGAAAGCGTATATTTCTACTATATACTTCGAAATTGGTCCCATTTAAATTTTATTGAAATCGGCTGAGCCATTTTTGATAAATCAACAATATTGTGAAAAATGTTACATTGATCCGTGCGAAATATTCGCGAATTCTGTAGGTACACGGGTGAAGTCGGTCATGCTATTTTTTGCAAAAAAATATTATTATTATTGTGTCGTTAACTCGCTCGTCGGTTATTAGTACTGTCAGCTACAAAAACGTTTTAATAAATTGATATCGTCGTTGTACCCGCGCAACACATTCACCGCCTTAGTTTTACTATGATTTATGACCCAGCCTGTAGCGATTTAAATTCAAAAGAGATAATGTTATTACAGCAAGAGCTTGTGCGCAAGATGTGTCATAAAAGATAACACTGAATCACTCACTTTATGCTGCATATCTAATTCAAAATAAATAAATAGTCACGATTTACAATACTGCCAAGTGCCAATTTATTCAATCAACGTGGTCAAAGCCAAGACTGTTGTTATTCATTTTTTTTGTTTAAATATTTTTTCTTATGACTGTACTTTATAGGTGCGCCACACAAAATAAGGGAGTTTTGGCGGGAACGCGGAAAAGTCATGTCGCCAAACTGCTCTTTGTATTTTTTTGTATCTATTGTA
The DNA here is from genome assembly GCA_949316475.1 of Hypomecis punctinalis. NCBI lineage: Eukaryota > Metazoa > Arthropoda > Insecta > Lepidoptera > Geometridae > Hypomecis > Hypomecis punctinalis. Next base: position 9,128,281 of record OX438810.1, on the reverse strand, counting down.
TTATTTTGTTAAACTTGTGTTTTATCAGTGATAATTAGTGAAAAATTGTGGTATTTCGTTGATTATGAGCTGATTTACGTTCATGAGTGTAGGCAAGTGATATAATGTGACGTATCTTGTCGTTCCGTGTTGTTACCAAAACTCCATAGACGCCTCTACTAAAGTCTCTTCTGCTTTACTGAGGTATGACTTGGACTACATTTGGACTTCACCGCGACTTGATTGGACTATGACGTGACTACGACAGTGACTATTATTTGATTTTTTTTATCAATTTCGCTGTTGGGCCCGTGGTAGAAGTTTATGACGATGAGAACATAAAATACCAAATATCCAAAGTTTTCAATGATTATATGAATGAAATATTTCGTTATTAATAACAAAATTATGTTCACTTAATCATATCTTTTCGTCAGCCCACCGGTTTATTGGTCTTCCAACATTTCTTTTTCCTTTGGGCCCTGTCCACCTTACAGATTCTATGGTCCATCTCTTGTCTGTGTAGCGTGATATGTGCCCTGCCCACTTGCACACACCATTTCAGTGTGAGGACATGAATTAGGGCGTCAGTAAATCAAACAAGTCGCAGGAAATGAGTGGATCACCTTAGGCAAACACAGATAGCTGTGGAAAAGGTTGGAGGAGGCCTATACTCAAAAAGGGGTCCATATTTCCAACAATGAAGACTAACAAACTAACAATAACTGTAAGCAAAACCAACTACTAATAACTTACTAACAAGCATTTGAAATGTAATTTTTTTATAAGAAATATGGAATAAAAAGGCTTTATTATTATTTTATTATAATCATATCTTTTAAAAACATAATTTATTAACATTGAAAGTGTTTTGTTGTTAATAAAATTTCCGCAAAATAATTTTATTTCTGTGCAGTGAAATTAAAAGTGTGTATGAGTGGGCTGTACTGTACTGTACTGTATCAGCCTTTCAATAGTCCACTGCAGGACGTAGGCCTACCCACAAAGGGTGTTTGGGCCATATCCACCACGCTGGCCCAGTGCGGGTTGGTGGATTCACATACGCCATCGAATTTCTTCTACGGACGTATGCAGGTTGCCTCACGATGTTTTCCTTCACCGAAAAGCCAATGGTGTGAAATTCCGTACATAAATTCCAAAGAACTCATTGGTACGGGACCGGGATTTGAACCCACGACCTCACGATTGTAAGGCGGGTGTCACTACCACTAGACCACCACGGCTTTTTTCATGAGTGGGCTGGATATACCTAAATGTGTATTTTATGACGCGTAAGCAAAGTTTTAGAATTGTAATCACGTCCCGGTAGGTAAACTTAGCCGTTTTTACCGACTTCTCGAAAAGGAGGAGGTTCTGTGTTCGTCTGTATGTATTTTTTTTTTGTGTACGTTCATCGATATTTTCGCCAATTGACAAGTTTTCATATTTCACAAGGCTATGAAATTCCAAAACCATTTCGAGATATCGAGATGCTGATCATTATGCTTATTTTTCCAAAATTTTTAGTGCAGTAACTGCTAAGATATTAGATAAAAACTCTCACCCAAGCCGTTTCAGGATTTATACTAAAAGTTCAGTTGCCAATGATAAAAAAATACTAGCTATATAAAATGACAGTTACACTGACAGTGTTGACACATAAAATGTAGTTTAAAAATAAAATGTCAGTGTCATTTTCAAATTACTTATTTTGCTTTAGCCCGAGAGGTAAACGTAAAAAATGCAAATACTTTCCAAAAGCTGAATTATTGGTATTAAGTTATCAAAATGGTGTACATCAATACCCTGGAGTCAGTCAGCTGGGTTCCTTATCATTTGGTGGAAGAATCCGTTTGAATTTTATAAGTATCTTGGAACTAGTACTACTTATTCTTCTTCTTTTAAGTGGTGCTAATTAAAAGCCTGTATGGCAGACCCTGTTACATATTTCAGGTGATTGATGATGCATGCTTGCAGTTGTTAAACTTTTTTTATATTTTTCTTCCCATAGTATACCGCGGTACATAGTGGACTTTTCGCACTAACCTCCCGGCCTATTTGTTGTGAATTGTGACGGATTGATTAGTATTGACAGTGACAGTAACGCTAGCACCTATTTTTTTCTAATGTGGCTTCAGTATAATTGTGTATGAGTCCTAAATTTTGCAGTTACGTCCTTTTAGAATAAGCTACTTTTCAAAATTTAATTTTACGGAAAATATAAGTCGTATTAGAAAAATAAAAAATACGTAAATGTTATTTTGCAATACTCTTTCAAATAATAAATAAATATAACCATGTTAAAAATTTGAAATGTTGTCAATTGAGAACCAATAAAAAAAAATACAAAGAAGTGACCCATTTTTATCGTAAAAGTATGTTTTTTTTAAAAAGTAACAAAAATAAAAAAATGTAGAATATATCGAATCGATCGAAATATTCGAATTTTGTACACGACTGAAGTTGGTTGTGCCACTTTTTGGCAAAAAATAATTATTGTCTCTGTTAAGTTGTCTCCACTAATTTGTGTAAGGAATTAAGTATTTTAAGCAGATACTGAAATCCATAAATTATACAATCTTTTCCTTGTTCAGCGCTATGATCAAAGATATAATATTCACTAATATTATTTCGGTGAATATTAGAGCGTTGTAGTAAAATGCCCACGTTTATCTCCTAAACCTACTATGCTCTACCTATCTAATTTTGTTTTCAGGCATTTGTCAGGCTCTAATATTATTTCATGTAGCTATTTCGATGTTATTCTTGTTGCATTTTGAACACAACCGTTTTTGACGTTTTATACTAATTGACCGAACTAGTGAAGGCACAGTGAATTCGTGAAGAAAAAAAAATCTGTCGAATGTTTGGATGTTGCTTCTCCTTTTAGGTCCTTACAGGTCGTGTATTTCAACGAAATTTACTGAAACTTAAGCCTTAAAATCACCAGTTTTTTGCCTTAAAATTAACGCCGCTGACACTAAAAGCCGACTTTTGTCATGAAACAGTTATGTTATGAAACTGTTTGAATAATTTATTACTGCTGGTTGTAAACACATGAGTAAATAAATACTTACCTAATAAAATTATTAATTTTATAGTAGGTCTTGAAGTGCTCCCAACTTTTCTTGATAAATTTGTGGACTATTCAGTTAATATGGATATGAAATTCGAAAAAAAAATTAGCTGTTTTATATAAAATTCCAACTTGGAATCGACGAAATGTAAAGAGCAGCAGATTTTTTTTCTCGAATTCGTGGTTGACCCCATAGTAAAAGTTGTTTATAATGATGGCCTAAGTCTCCTCCTTTCGTCTTAATGGGTACACCATTTCCGGATAACCTCGTAGATTTACCTGTTTTTATAATTACCTATTTTTATAATCATAAATAAATAATCATAGCGCTTTTAAAAAAGAAAAAATACCTCTTCAAGGATTTTTATATGGAACGCAAAGCCTATTCCATTAGTTACCAAGTTCCTTTGTTTAATACCGGGGGTTCCGCAGAATCGTCACACAAAGAAATGACATCATTTCACGGTAGACGCTTTCAGAAACCCAAAGCTGTAATGGATGACAGCTGACGTTTTGGCCACAGATAGTGCAACAGTTACAAAGTAAACTGTCTGGGGTGTTGGCAGTCGTTCCCAACCGGCATTCGGCAGCCCTGCGAAACATTTGTCACCGGCCAGTCCACTGTTGCGCGCCAACGAGCGCTGAACGGTGCGCGTTCCCGCCTCTACATTTCGAATATCGAACGCGAAAGCGCATCTATGAAAATTCAATAACCGAATGTCATTGTCCGTGCTTTTTTATTGCGTTCGAATTTCAAGTGCTGTTTTGTGAGGGAATATTATTAATTTCTACGCTTTGTGCCCTATTTTGTGCAACTTTGCTCGTGTTTGGCGTAAAATTAGATCGTGACGCGAAAGGTAAGAAGTTATTCGAATTGTCACTCCACATTTTCATGAATAAATCAGTAAGGGCCGCGTGAAATGCTCGTAATTGCGTTATTTACGCTTGGTGTTTGAGCACGCAGTAAGGAATATTTTAGTACGCATGCGTGCGATTTCATTTGTTTTTGTTTTGTATTGACACTGCAACAACAATGTTATCAAAGTGATATTACCTATCTTAAATTATTGTTTTGTTGATGTTTTTTAACGTTGTTTTCCCCAAATTTTTAGCATACGAATGAAAAATTGTAGGTTTTTCGATTTGGATTTATGTCTAATTATTTATTTTCTTTTCTGCGCACTCTAGATTAGGTAAATAACTTTTCGCAGGTAAAAAACTGCGTACCTACGTAGGTATACTAAATGTATAAGCTTTTTTTCATAAACGATCGTATAAAACACCTACATAATATATGTATTTTGAGGAATTATTTATAGTTAAATTTAAATTATAGTCTCTAACGAGATGTTTTACCTTAATGCTTGCAAAAAGCTAGCCATTTGCAGTATGCGCGTACCTACAAAAGGCTACGTAAGTAAATACCTATTTATCGCTATCTAAGCTTCGCAAAATCTCCGTTTCAGTTTGATAAAAAAATTACAATGGCTCATTTTGTACCGACGATTGGCAATGTTTGTTTTTTTCTATCATTGTAATTTTAGCCTTGCATTTTATGTAAGAAAAGCTTATGAAAAGCCAACTTTGCCGGATGCTAAATTTTAATTGGTCAATATACCGGACTACCCATTACCCAACTTTGCCCACTTAGCTTTAGTCTATTGCTGTTGTCTATTGTAGACACATAACATAATTTCTTTCTCTCATCTGTGATTGTAGACATATTGTAGATTAAATTATTTTAATTTTATAGTGCTTCCCGCACTAGGTTATTCTCAAAGAGTTATTTATGTGATAAATATTTCGAAAATTTGTCGCGAATGCAGGACTCAAACCTACGTCTTTGAAATGTTTATCACATAAATATCTCTATGATATTCTAGATTGTTTGACACTTTAGATTTAGAACGTTGATCCATTTTCTCTGGCAAATTTAAAAAAAGAAGGTCCTTTATTCTGTTCTGATGTTTCATGGAACTCCGTTAATTTACAAAACGATTTTGAAATTTATGTGTAAAAATTTATGAATGATAACTCGTGTTTTATTCTTACCGAATATAAATAAATAAATAATTATTAGGGGACATCTAACACACGGTTTCTGACCCCAAACTAAGCAAAGCTTGTGATATTATTATGGCTGATACACTAGGTACATAGACGTATTTTTTAAAACATACTTATATAGATGTATGTAGTATTATTATTTATGTTTATAATATAGCTTTTATCTTTTTGAGTATCACATTATTGTACTCCCGTGATATATTTTAAGATCATTCCGTTCCGTGCATGGGTTGCCTGGAAGAGATCGCTTCCAGCGATAAGGCTGCCTTGAGCTACACTTATAAGTTTCCATGTATTACAGCTGTTGTCTTATATTTTACTGTGTACAAAAGTGTTTTCTATTCTATTCTAGATAGTACCTAAATAACACCCAGACACAGAGAAAACATTTATGTTCATCACATAAATGTTTGCTCTGGGTGGGGATCGAACCCACGCCTCTTTGATCCAGAAGTCAGGGTCACTAACCACTGAGCCACCGAGGCAAAATATTTGTAAGCTTCAAGTTGATCTAGCCCTTTGAACGTGTAGATACGATGCCAAAATAGCAATTATTTATCATAATAACTAATTAATGCGACATAATTAATGATTACAATATTCTTAACAGGTGTCCAATTAAAAATAGCGATTATTATAATTTGAGAATGACTGGTTACTTTGATATCAATATTTTATTCTATACTTTACATATTTTATTTTCTCATACCTTTGGAAGTCACAACCTTTACAACAGAACTTCACTAATGCAATAATCGGTCAAATGCGAGTCGACTCGTGCAAGAAAGGTTCCGTACCGTATGGATGCCCCCTTAATATATTTTATTTTAATTTATTTTTTAATGGAATATACAACTTAATAATTTGTGAATATTTCAAGCATCTTCCTGTTGCCGTTATTAATATCGAGCAAAAAATCACGTTTCTTGTATATTAGGGACCCCTGATATTTTTTTTCTGATTTTAGTATTTTTTGTTATAGCGGCAACAGAAATACGTCATTCAGAAAATTTCAACGTTCTTGCTATTACGGTTCATGAGATACAGCCTGGTGACGGACAGACAGATGGACAGTCTTAGTCTCTTAGTAATAAGGGTCCAGTTTTTACCCTTTGGGTACGGAAACCTAAAAAGCAGAAACTCATTATGCTTATATGCGTAATAGTTTTTATAATAAATGATGTTAAATATTAGAATAGCTACGCTCTGAATACTTCTTCAATGTTAATAAGTACTTCTTATAAGTGTAAATGTAAATGACTACAAATTGTGCTCAAGTACCTACACTACACTTAATTAAATATAATTTACACAATCCGACGGAACGAAACAAAATATGTAATACATATGAATACGGTTTTTGAACGGTATATACATCATTTTTCCGTGTCTGTATCAATCAAAAGCTTTGTTAAACTGTAAGTAGCGGTGAATCGGTGTGTGCTCCCTATTTGTTGTGCGTATTGTGCGTTGTTGTCAAGGAAAACATTAATAGATACATACTTTGTAAAACAAAAGAGCGAATTATGGTATGAATCCAGTATGGTAATTATTTTTAGCCGAAAACGACACAACTAACGCCAATCATTTGGACATGTAGCTAGGCGTGTTGACGCCCGGTGGAGTAGATCCCTGACTGAGTGGCTCCCAGTAGCAGATAAGCGTTCTACAGGCAGACCACCAGCCCGATGGGTCGATGACATCAGACCCATCGCTGGTCAGGCGTAGATGAGATTGGCCCAAGACAGGGAAGAATGGCACATAAGAGACTACTGTTGGGTATAGGCCTCGTATACCCAGCAGTGGGTCGATACAAGCTGATGATTATGATGATGAACGCCAATCATTGTAATCTACGTAAAAAATAGAATAGGTCGCTCGAATCGATGTACTCGTATAACTATTAATGTCGTAGGATGATTTGATAATCCGTTTTTTGCTAAGATCTTAAGAATTTTGCAAAAATTCAGGGAATTCGGATTTAGGCGCTGGCAACCTGTACCTGATATTCCGTTCTTGACAACCAAAACCAAGCCAATCAGAGTCAAGGTTAACCAATCTTAATAAAACAACTCGTATTTTTGCAAAAATCCTTTTTTTTCAGTCAGATAGAGTAATATGATAGCCTATGTCTAATTATCCGTATTTTAATTATATGTATGCAGTTCAATTCAGTTTCTTATATGGTGGCTGATTTCGGTGTCTGATTACGGATTCTGATTACGGATTTTGATACTGATCTCAGATACTTTCACGGATTTAATTTATTTACTTTTTTTCATAGTCATAGTCATATATCTTTATTGCGTATATGGGTAATACAAGATGGTATAGTAATAATAATTAACCGCCATATTCTACCTGTTCGGCATGCAATAGTAACATCAGTGTCAATAATATACCTAATTAGTGTACTATTTTGAAAAAGCCTAAAAATGGAACTGCATAACATTATACAATTTATAGCAACACAAATTAATCACATAAACAAGATATTTACCTAATAGAACAATTCGTTAATATTTGTTATTTTACAGATATCTATGATAATTGTAAACAAATACCAATCGAGCCGAGCCAACTCACCAAGATAACCTAAAATTTTCTATCACTTTTACGCGGGATTTATTTTGTTTTTGTTGATATGGAGAGTTTTCGACATTTTTACATAGTTGCATGCGCCAACATTTACGATAGAAATAGAAATAAACTTTATTGCGTAGCTGTGTAATTACAATAAGATGTTACAAACAAGTAATATTAAAGCTGCCAACAGCCTGCCCATTGCCTGCGACAATAATGCACGTATTAAATAAGTTGTCAAGTGAGTGTCGAGACACGCGTATGATAGGCTTCCGTAGATGGTGACGATGTTAAAAACCATTTTTTACGATGTCATTAGATGGTTGACTACTAGAAAAATGTAATTGAGTATGAAATAATATGTTTGTGAGATCAATTACCTCTGAGCTATGTGCTTGAGCATGTTTAAAAATCTCAATTTTTCTTTATAACGCAAAAAATTATGATCCCTCAGTGCTCAAAATAATTTTCAGGGAAAGTTTTTGATGTGATCTATAAACTCAGAAAGTTTCATTCTATTTTGCATACTTTAGAAATTAAACACTGTTTTTTCAACTTTGCCGACATATATCACCAATGGTACATCGTTCAATAATCGTTTAGGAAACCTTACCCTTATTATACATTTATTATTATACATGAGGGGGTGGGGTTGAAAAAAATGTTCATCCCATATTTACGTGATTATTTTTTTAGCTACCCCTTAAATACACGTTTATTTGTTTAAGTATTTAAAATTAAGACCTTTAATTAAACTATCATAATATCAAATTTCATGCAATTTGGTTGATAAATGTGGAAGTTATAAGGCTTTGTATTAATGGGACAGACGGACACAACGTAGTTATAAGGGTTCCTCGTTGTACTACGGAACCCTAAAAAGTGGGCCGAAATATCGGGAGCTCACTAATCACCTGTTTCATATATTTTTTTGAAAGGCGATGAACTTTTTGACAGTTCATTTTAACCAATTTCAATATCGTTCTAGAATTACACTCTAGGTACTCTAATATCCTACTTCCTACTAATATTATAAACGCTAAAGTTTGCGAGGATGGATGTATGGATGTTTGTTACTCTTTCAGGCAAAAACTACTGAACGGATTGAGATAAAACTTTGCAATAATATAGCTTATACATATATCAGAATAACACATAAGCTATAAATTATAATGATATTGCGTTTAAAATCAAAATATCATGCGGGCGAAGCCGCGGGTAAAAACTAGTAGGCTATACTTTACTCTTCACACCTACACTCATAATAATGGACAACTTTTTAACCGACTTCCAAAAAGAAGGTTCTATGTTCGTCTGTATGTATATTTGTTGTGTAGGTATGTTAATCAATATTTTCGCTAATTGTGTACCGATTTAAAAATATATATTTTTTCAATCGATAGGGTATACTCGTATACTCCCGAAGTGGGTACACTCTTGGTAAAATTTATATGGAAGCACCATTTAAATTTTAAAAATCGGCTCAGCCGTTTATGAAAAATCAACTATAATGTAAAAATTCTATAGATATTCGATTTTTGTGCACGACTGAGGTTGGTTGTGCCATTTTTTGCGAATAACAATTGTTTTATGGAAAAATCGCGAAAAAATCAACTGTTCTGCTCTCGAATAGCTGGAAAGTTCAGCGATGCGCTTTCGATCGAAGCCAGTGCAGCGACGCGACTTTCCATTGACAATCCGCTTTCTACGCGCCCGCAGTGTAGCCAGTGATAATAATTAAACAGGTTACTTACTACACAACACAATTATAGACCGATCTAACTTCTCGGCGTCTGTAGACGAGGGGAGTCATTGGGAAATAGATAAAAATTGGTTGTCTGTGCGACGCGACTGACAGCCGCGACTTAGCAGTAGCAATCTTAAAAAATCCGGCGCGCCAGATCTCTCTCGGACGTCCGAACGCTCAAGGTCAGCCCAAGGTGACGTCCGCAACTTATGTCCGATAGTGTGCACGGCTCAGTGGACATTCACTATCTAGATACCTATCAGTCGCGGCTGTCAGTCGCGTCCGTGAGCCGCGTCCGATAGTATGTTTCCAGCTTTATTCCGATCGCGCCTCTATCGATTGTTCCGCGTTCTTGCTTGCACGGCGCTCAGGCGGAACGTGACAATGAGTTATGCTTTTTCGAGCGCGCTGCTGGCGTTTATCGATTTACGATATATGAAAAGATACGAAAAGACGTTATCGGTTAATAAGTTAGATCACCTGAAAAGCGGGGATGTTCGCAGTTTGTAGCCAACTTCAGAGACGCCAAGAAGATTGTTTCGGTCCAAACTACATAAACATAGACTAAGTTTCAGCAATAATTGGTTGGAAGAGATCGCTACCGAAGGGTCGTAAGTTATATTATATATTTTTTTTTTTGGGACATCTTACACACGGCCTCTGACCCCAAACTAAGCAAAGCTTGTGATATGGCTGCCAGAGACTGATATACTACATGTACTTATTTTTAAATACATATTTATATAGATAGTAACTAAATAACACCCAGACACAGAGCAAACACTTATGTTCATCACATAAATATTTGCCCTGGGTGGGGATCGAACCCACGCCTCTTTGACCCAGAAGTTAGGGTCACTAACCACTGAGCCACCGAGGCAGTCAAAGAGTTCGTTCTTTTGTATTAGCAATAGAACATCTATCCATCCATCATCTCTACTATGGATTTCCACTAAGACCTGTTGGAAGAGGCTTGCATCCAGCACGAACCTGCGGTCTTAATGAGGTCAACTGATCATTTTGTGGGTGGACGTCTTAAGCTCGAAACATACTATCGGACGCGGCTTACGGACGCGACTGACAGCCGCGACTTAAACTATGAAAGTACACTGAGCCGTGCACACTATCGGACATAAGTCGCGGACGTCACCTTCGGACGACCTTGAGCGTTCGGACGTCCGAGAGCGATATGGCACACCGGATGTCAAGACTGTGCATATTGCTTAATCGCGGCTGTCAGTCGCGCCCGTCAGCCGCGTCCGATAGTATGTTTCCGGCTTTACGATGCGTTTGAAGCAAATAATTTTTCATAAAGGTTTTTACCATTAGTTTCATTTTATTTTTACCTACTTACTCTATGAAAAGTTAGTTGAAAAATGCTCTAGGAAACAAAATCAATTAATTTTTCAAGGTTACTTCTTGTACCTACGACTAATAATATCAATGTTTATACCACAAACTCATTAGTTCATACTTTCAATGTATGAACTAATGAGATTGTGTATTTTTTTGTCTTTTTTAAACCTCGATCACGGATGTCCATTTATAGCTTTAGGTGTACGAAAAACCGATGGCAAAAGTCGAAAGATTGTCGTTTTTATCATTATGATCAATTTTATAAGTAGCACTTTTAGGACTACCTAAAACTAACTATAGTTTTAGGGTTCCGTACCCAAAGGGTAAAAACGGGACCCTATTACTCCGATGTCTGTCTATCATGAGGCCGTATCTCATGAACTGTGATAGCTAGGCAGCTGAAATTTTCACAGATGATGCATGATTTCTTTTGTCGCTGTAACAACAACAACTAAAAACAGAGTAAAATAAATATTTAAGGGGGCTCCCATACAATAAACGTTTTTTTTAGGAGTTATTGCTCGCTATTAATAACGGCAAGAGGAATGGGGTTAAGGGGGCTCCAATATGGTACGGAACCCTTCGTGCGTGAGTTCAACTCGCATTTGGTCGATTTTTTAATATTCTGTATTTCAACAGATAGGTAATATATTGTTTATGTTGCCCGTTCGTTTGTCTGTCTCTGGTTCCTTATGGACGTAACGTAACGTGAATTGCTAAGTATTTTCTTACTTATGCTTATTTCGTTTGGAATAATGTTTTTATGTCAATACCCAATAGGCATGTTGCTTGGGTAAAAAAAATCTTTATTATTAATAGTCCGTGAGTCAAATTATTACAAAATATTGGACACGTGTTTTTTCTTTTATCAATAAAACAACAAATGGCAAAGATAATCCTTGTCAAAGTTTGGGAGTGGGGTCGTGACGTCACGTCTCTCACGATAGTCTATACATTTGTATGACACACGTGACGTCACGCGGAACTTTAACGGGCTACCTATATCTTCATCAATTGTTGTTTAATTGACATAAGACAAACTATGTATCTAATATTTTTTAATAATCTATCTGATGGACTACATAATTATATTTTTAGTCATCATGTTTATTATGACGTTAAAACTAAATATACAGGGTTATTTCTAATCAATTAGCATCCTTCTAGGGGCTTATTCTGTACATCAAAACTAACAACTTTTGTTCTACGACTATCGTCAAAACTCAGAAAAAAACCAGCTGTTCCATACACTTTGTCGCGGGTGAACTATATTTTTCTATGGAATAACAATTTTTTTTTAGTTTTGACGAAAGTTGTAGAACAAAAGTTGTTAGTTTTGATGTACAGAATAAGCCCCTAGAAGGATGCTAATTGATTAGAAATAACCCTGTATTTCGCACACAATTATTGAAAACAAAACTTGACTTAGGGCACGAAACAATCACGTTTTATACATACTTAATCATAATCACCCGGCAAGCCAAAACGTAGTGTATAGGCCGCGCCACACAAGTTGATGGTTGTGAAGTTAGCTAGAAGCTGCGCAACAGCCAATCAAGGTGCGGCTTTACGTGAGCTTCAGTCAGGATTGGATATTGCGCAGCTTGTCGCTAACTTCATGTCCGCTAACTTGTGAAGCGCTGCCCATAAAATCAAGCAGACAGGTAGTAGGTAATTGGGACCGCTTACTACCTGGAGTTAACATTTTTGATACGATAGAAAATGAATTTTAAAATCTTATGCTATGCTATTCGCACTAACATAGATTTTCAATTCTCTGTCCTGCTCATACTCGGTCCCATTTATTCGTAACCATTTACGGTTACGTCCAATCGGGGCAAAAATAAAGCCTTTGAGGTTACAAAAAAAAGTTCCCCTCACAGAATCGTGGCGTCGATAAAGCTCTATAATTATGCATTTGCGTGTTAACAATCATTCCACAAAACGCATCACAATAAATCTTCTCAGAATGAGAATGTAAAGGCATCGAATAACAACTACACCCATATAATTAAGATAACAATTGTTATTATTGTTATGTTTCTCGTGACTGCCAATGTCGTGTTTGTTTTCATTTATAATATGTTTATTAAGATTTTAATTGTTGTAATGCATAAAACATGTCGTAAATTACAAATAAGTAGGTACATGAGTGATGAATCTTTGTAAGGACAAAGGGTGGGCCATTTTCTTGTTAAATGGTTTTGATCTGTGTGTGTTTTTTGGGTCAGATATAGACAATTTTTTTTTCCTGTTTATCTTATTTGGTACGCACGAAAAATGCCACCACAACGTGGCGGATTACAATATTTATTTTATTTATAATTTTATTTTTAACGGTTGTATGCACTTAAAACTTAAAAAATAATAACTAAAAATTATGGGGCGCACGTAATGAAATCTCATAAAGAAAAGCACCACGATTTTTTTATATGTTTTTTGTCTGTCTTTTTATTAAAACTTCTATCTGCGTATCTTAAATATAAATTATACGGGGTACATTTCTAGGCAACGAATATATTCTAGGATTATAATATATTTTCGAAACTTGATAAACTTTTTTAAGGACACCTGCCTTCGCGATTTCAATGATATCCTACAAAATGTTTATAGACTAGCTACAGGGCCGGATCTACCATATGGCTATATGGGTTTCAGCCCAGGGCACCGTGGATTCCAGCTAAGTCAAGTCAAAGTAAATAATGGAAGATAATGCGAAAAAATAGTAGATTGTATCATATGGGAGCAAAATAATATTTTTACGGCGAGAGCGCTTTTTTGAATCCTGAACGTAGCGAGGGATTCAGAGTACGTCGCCCGAACCAAAAATATATTTTGCGCCCGAGTGGTACACTGTACTTTTCATCACCTCTATGAGAAAATAAAAGGCGCCTCATATGTTATTGTAATATTATTATTTAATATAACGTAGAGTAACACCTAAATTGAAATTAAATGGTATCTAATAATAAAACAAAATAAAACTTATATTTACATTATTTTCATTCATTTTTTTGGCGCTGAACACTAACATTACAAATACTTCCAAATTCAGAAAGTGCGCGGTAAAGATCATTCCGTCGCACTTATTTGTTCCAAATTCAAAAAGTGCGCGGCAAAGATAAATCCGGCGCACTTATAAAGTTCCTTTTAGAAAACACCTCCTTTGGGCGCACTTAAAGGCGAACCAAGTAGTCCTTTTCGAATAGATGTGATGAAAACTATATTTTTTACATTCATTCGATCTCGATCGTGATCCGATGTCTTTCAGACTCTGTTTCTTTCCATCTTGCTATCCTATACTTTGATTAATTAGGGCCCCAGCCCTAGTAGTATTAGCGTAGGGCCCTATAATCTCTCGGTCCGGTCCTGACTAGGTAATTAAATAAAAAAGGTACAAACTCTACCTTATTTACGTATTTAATTTTAGTAAAAGAAGTGCACACAATTGCGGTCCAAGGGCAAGGGGTTGACACCATGTTAAGATAATTATTTGGCGGGGGATAGTCTAATTTACTCCGAAGAATGTACTCAACGTTTATTTTCACTTCATTTTCTACTTCATAACTTGCAGCTATTCAAAAATAGCCAACATGCCATAATATGCTTCATAGTAGGCCTATTATTCCAACCTAATTTTTCCTACCTATTTTTACTTTGGAAGCAAGAAAGCGTAGATAAACTTTCTCCACCTTTTATAAAGTAAGTAAAGAAGGTCTGACGATTACCTCCGTTTCGAAGTACTGTTTACGACTTGTCATATTTCTTGATATATGTATCCATACCTATTCATAATGTATACAATATGGAATTATTTACTGACGCAAAAAGTTATTTACATTTTACATGTCCTGATTTCGCTTGACCACATTTACAGTATGAACCTCCGGTGCATTTAACTTTTTAGGCCAATAGTCCACATTCATAATTCACTCCATTTATGACAAAAAAGGTTAAAAAAATATTTTTTTTACCAATTAGTAAGTTGTTAAAATATTAGACCTCCATTCTCTTTTAGTCAAAAAAGTTTCTGAACAAGCAGTTCATTTATCATCATCATCATCATCACCCACTGCTGGGCATAGGCCTACTCTCTTATGTGTTTTTGTTTCCAATCTTGGGCTAATCTCATCCACGCTCTACCAGCGATGGGTCTGATGTCGTGTAATTGCTGTGCAAAAAGTGATGCAACTGATGTTATTATCTGCAACCAACAGTGAAGCATTGCCGCGGAGGTTTCTGAACTGTTGCACTTCAAATTTTTTGGAGGCGATGAACTGCGGTGCTTAGTCACGCACTGTTTTAACTTTTTAAGGCAGTGATTCCCAAAGTTTCTGGACTACGAACCTACGACCCATCTAAAGTTAACAAACTGAAATAGTTTAATCGAAGTTTGATAGGAAATTGAAGAATAAAATACTCTTTAATTATCTAGACCAAAAAAGTATTTAAGTATTTTAATGGCAAGGAAAAAAAAAATAGATTATGACATCGATTTCAACTCGAATTACTTTTAATCGCAGTGAGTTTGATAAATCTAATTTATTTCGGAATTCAGGTAGTTGAAATGTGGTGGCCCATTCAATATTTGCTTGCGACCCATCCGTGGGTCGCGACCCATAGTTTGAGAATCCCTGTTTTCAGGTATAATTGAATAACATGGCTGGTAACTGTGGTTAACTACCAAAAAAAATGTGGATGAAAACTTATTTCTGGCAAGAAAAGCTATCGAAATTATCACTGTTTTCATTGTCGAAATAATGTTCCTTATATCCTCCTAAAACCTCTTATGGTCGACTTAAGTTCATCGACATGAACTAACAATGATACTGTGAGCTCAATACTGACAAGATTATTTGTTGCAAAAATTAGCATGACCGACTTCACCCGTGTACAGAATTCGCGAATATTTCGCACGCTGATTCATCGCATTTTTCACATTATTGTTGATTTATCAAAAATGGCGCAGCCGATTTCGATAAAATTTAAATGGGACCAATTTCGAAGTAGGTATACTCTTTCCAATAAAAAAATATTGAAATCGGACTACTATAAAAAAGTTATGCGTGGTTATACATCAAAAAAAAAGTGCGAGTCAGGCTCGCACACCGAGGGTTCCGACCAAATCCAGAAAATTTCACAAAATTGGGAAGTAAGTTGTTAAAATCTAACTTATTTGTTATAGTATAACTATAACAAATAAGTTTTTTTTTCACTTTTCTCGTCTTACATCGAAAATCACACATTATTAAAATAATTAAAAACCTGTTTTAGCATAAGCTAATGAAGTTCTTTTAGATGATACCTTACACGAAACGATTTACTCAGTTTGAATTTTGAACCCATATTTTGTGAATTTTGAGGCCCTATTTTTTGTGATTTAAACAAAAATGTACAGTTTTCAGATTTATTCCTATATGTGTACTCTGAGACAATACTTCTCGCCAAATTTCATAGTTCTATATTAAAGGGAAGTACCCTGTAGGTTTTGATTTTTGTGAGTGTCGAAATATGCGGTTTTTTACGACATAAACGGCTCTAACTTTTTTAAACGATAACTGAGAAGTTTTTCTTTAACACAACTGCAAGATACCATGGATATACGTATACAGTTTAAATTTCAACTCGATATCTTTACGCATTCTCGAGATAAAGAGTCTTGACATACACACAGACGGACAAGAAAGTGATCCTATAAGGGTTCCGTTTTTTCCATTTGAGGTACGGAACCCTAAAAATATACGCGTCGAATTGTATACCTCCTCCGGTGGTTCGTCGGTCAAAAACTCGGGAAAACTCAGATGTTCCATACAATAAGTTTTAATCTTTGACAAAATTGGACAGCTGTTTTTCCTGCGCTGCTCTACCCCGCTAAGTAAGCATTCTACTTTATTTTCAGTCTGTTTAGATCTCCATTTTACAAAATATTACATAGGTATAAGACCAGTGACAGATTAACTTATTTGTCGCGGTTATCATTAAATTCGTACTGACCCAAACATTGTTCGGTTTTTTCCTATTAGGTAAAGACCCTTAAAAGAATTTCGGCTTTGACATAGATTAATTAAGTATTCAAATTAATCTATGCCTTTGAAGATCTAGAAAAATACTTTATACTTAAATATATAAACCGATAAGACAATAGCGACACACGTTTTGTTTACGAGTTTTTTGAATGGTAGTTCGAGTCTTATTTTATTTTATTTATCCATTATCTGTCACGCAATTATAATAACATTTTGAATGCAAAGAACTTATCCACGAATTGCATTGTGTGTTGTTATTGTGCTTGCATTTCCGGTAGATGTATTGATAAAAGGTTAGTAACCGGTTTTTCATTTTGAGAGTCAGTTTAGGTACCTACTTATCCATATGTATTTATTCGATTCCGAGGCGATAATGAATTCATGAGTATTGGTTTCTTAAACGTATCTACATATTTTTTATGTTATTTATATTTATTTTATATGTCAAGCAATTATAAACAATAATTTATAAGTTAAAATAAAAACGCACACATAAAACTACGCACTAATTAACACAGTGAAACTATTTAAATAAGTTGCCTAGATCTCAGAGCAAATAAAAAAATCAAGAGGGAACGTCGTTGAACAGTCAAGTGAAGCCGGTTTTTTATACATGTGTGAGTGCGTCGCTATTGCGCCGCCATAGTTCGACTGTCAAGCCAAGGCGTAGTTTACTTGTACGTTGATGTGTGTGTAAATTGTCTGTACACGGCGAGGCGTAGTTTTGATCGGCTTCACTTGTTTGTTCACGAGGTTCTGGCTTGATTGTTTTATTTTGTCTGAGGCCTAGATGACAAAAGTCAGTACCTACAGTCCTTCGAGTGCGGCCCCTCTCCCAAACGTGCCCATCAAGGTCGCCGCGTTACCTCTCTGGATTGCCAAGGAGAAGTGTTGGGTGAGAAATCTACCCGACCTGGGGTCGCGACCTCTGTCCCTCAGGCGGCGTGCCAGCTCTCTCACAAACTTTATGGCATCTGAGCCCCAGGAGCCTGCCGTCTCGACGGCGAACGGGACGAACTCGTACACCGATTTCAGGTTTCTGTACTTGAGACGTTTGCCCCTGGCGGCCGCTTCCGCTCCCGCACCTGCAGTCTTCTGGGTAGCCGCCAGATACTCCACGGAATCAGTGTGAGGCAGTCCGGACGCTTACCATCAGAGCGCGACAAGCGAGGAGCTCCAGGACTCACGGTATATCCGCCGCTATAAGAGCCCTCCTTGGCTTCTTTGTATTTCTATAAAATAATTATGTTTCGCTAATAATGTCTCAACCGACTACGGTCGTACGAAATTCAATTAGTATGTATGCGATTTTTAGATAATTGTTTATTTTTCAGAAACCACTCAACCGATTTCGATGAAATTTAATTATTTATTTATTAAACTCAATTGCTTGCCGCAGTAACAGCGTGAGCATAGCATGCGACCACATCTGAAGTATGATACCAAAAAAAGAATTATTAAAATCGGTTCATTATATTCGGCGGAGTAATCGCGTAACATACCTACCTATCTACATACAAAAAAAAACATATTAAAAACATTATTGAAAATATTGCGAAACATGCCATGCTGTTCTAATGCCCGGGCCACACAGTACGGTATACGTCAACGGCAACGTCAATGCCTTTCATCCATCGAGCAAGTACAAAAAAGTGTCAAAGCCAAAACCTTGCCCAAGGTACGTAGTGACAGATTACCCTACAAAACAACGTGACGAACATTAGTAGATATCAACGTTTAAAATATTTAAGTAAAGTAAGTAAGTAAGTTCGTATAGGCCGGGAGGCTAGCCCTGGTGTCAGAGTTTTTAGGCCGCCTGAAGGCCTCTGACATGGCTAAACGGTTAAAACAACCATTAATATTTAAGTACTAGTACATGAGGAGTGTTGGTAACTTATTTTACTTTTTTGAAACAGTGGAAGCGTTCAATTCATAGAATAGCGTGCTTTAATTACTTGCAAGCAGTACTGGATAAACAGGACTGGACAGGGCCGGATTTAGAGGTGTGAGAATTTTTTTCCAAGATCTTTTGTGGGGCAGTTCCCCGATTTTCCCCGATTTTTTCCGACATTGGTAACTAGTAGTTCTCCAAACAGTAGACTTCGCATCTTATTAACTAATCCTTCATAAGCCTATTTATTAAAGTATAATAAACAAACAATAACTAATTAATCAAACATATATTGTAATGTAACCCCTACATTGGTTTTACTTACTTTAGTACAAAAATATTGAAATAACTTCTAGTTAAAGTATACAGATAAACGGAGTAATCAATGTCACCCTACGTCTGAGTACCTACACGGCCGCACTGTACCAAAGAAGATATAATAATATGACTGTACCTATGCCCGAGACGTTTTGGTAGGTAGTTATTGTCTGGAGTGTAGGGTGCTGCAATATAACTTTCTTTGGAATAGTTTGACAAAAAATTGATGAAAAAGTCGATCTTTTTATGAGTGAAATATGTTCTTTTAATGATATCTATTGCGCGATAAAAATTTGTGCACTGAATCAAAAGTCATGCTGTATCATTGAAATCGGTTGATAAATAGCGCAACAGCATAATTCCTTACTTTTTGAAAGAAATACCCTTCTCGATAAAAACTCGCCGACAACAAAAAAATCCAAAAATAAATAGAACCCGTGTACCGTGTTACGTCAAGATTTGTCGAAAAATGCGACCTGTGGAGGACAATCAACATCCGCACAGAAGAAAGAAAAAATCTTTGAGACAAAACTGAGACAATTCGTTCTCTCGGTCTCTATGATTTTGGATTGAAATAGTCGAGATGATGGCTGATGTAGCGCAGTGGGGAAAGGAAACGAGTATTTATCGATTGCGCCAAGGGCATCAGGAAAATGACAATAAAACGTGATCTCTATTTATAAATTCGAGTAAGGACTACAAACGAATGCTGCTATAATTTATTTCATATGCCGTGGGACGATAATGGTGACATCAATATCCGATAAAGTGATGCAACCCAGCTTTCATTTCAATGAACTAGTGGCATATATGTACGAGTAGGTAGGTGCATAGTCCAAATAACGTCTTTACTAACGTCTGTACTTCTGGATTTAAAAACATGAAACTATACCTACATATATTCGTAAATCACACAAGTAACTATACTTATGTCTAATTCCCGACAATATCGGTGTTTGCAGTTATATTTTTTTCAATAAGCGCATAGAGCTAATCTAGAGAGCTGAGCTGATACATTATTTGTAAAAAACCGGACAAGTGCGAGTCAGGCTCGCACATCGAGGGTTCCGTACAAACACATTGTTAAAATAATTAAAAACCTGTTTTAGCATGTGCTAATGAAGTTATTTTATATGACACCTTTCATGATACGATTTACTCACTTTAAATTTTTAGCCCATATTTTGTGAATTTTGAGGCCCTATTTATTGTGATGTAAATAAAAATGTACAGTTTTCAGATTTATTCCTATATGTGTACTCTAAGACAATGCTTCTCGTCAAATTTCATAGTTCTATGTCAACGGGAAGTACCCTGTAGGTTTTGATTTTTGTGAGTGTCAAAATATGCGGTTTTTTACGACATAAACGACTCTTAACTTTTTTAAACGACAGCTGAGAAGTTTTTCTTTTACACAACTGCAAAAGATCATAGATATACGTATACAGTTTAAATTTCAACTCGATATCTTTACGCGTTCCCTAGATAAGAGTCTTGACATACACACAGACGGACAGACGGACAACGTGATCCTATAAGGGTTCCGTTTTTTCCGTTTGAGGTACGGAATCCTAAAAATGTGAATTTAACTTAAATTAAATATTATACGTATCTGGGTTATCGGGTTCGGGTCCGGTTAGTTTAAAAATAGTTTTACTGAGGTGATAAAAACCAGTGCATTTTGTCTACGCTAAGTAATTTTAAAATTCATTAACTTCGGCTAGTTTTTGCTGAAAGCTATTGTTAAATAATTTTAGACGGTTCTTAGAATGCTCAGCATTTCAGCTGGTCTATAAATTAATTGTTAAGTCACGCGAGCACGATGCATGTTATGAAGTAATAGAAAACGAAGTAAATCAATCTGATATATTATTATTTTATTATATTCTGTAAATTGATTTTCTAGTTGTTCGGTCAGCGTATTCGTTGATGCGAGTAAAACATACGATATTATTTTTGTTGCCATCCGTCCTAGCATGCAATGTGAACTGAATTAATGCTCATACTCGTACTTGATGTACGCAAACATTCAAAATGTTGAGATGAAATATTTGCACAACACAAGTGTCGCTCTCGTAGAGCAATATTTATTCTAGTGATGTTGCTTCAGATCAAATGGTTTCAATGCCATTGGTAAGCTAGAAAGTTCGTGGACGATGAAAGTTTACAAATTACCCTCTACCTAGGACATCAATATTGCGCGAGCGCACCGAGTGCGCAAATTTTCAAGATTAACAAGAAACTGGATTCAAATTGTCAATATATTTTTTTGTCAAATGCTATTTTCTGTCCGTGCTTGGTTGCCTGGAAGAAATCGCTTAAAGCGATAAGGCCAATTAGAGACCCATTGTTTTGTTTTTGTCCTTATAATCTGTTTTTTATGTAATGTGGTTGTCTAATAAAGTGTTGTTGTTTGTTTGTTATATTTGCCTCGACATACGTGAAACATCTTACTCAAATGATTTTTATCTGAAAAATAATATAAATATAGTTTAAAAAAGTAAAAAACACGGATTCGTTAATTTTTTTTATGCATTGTCATCATCGGTCTTTGATAGGTGTGCAATGTTTAAAGAAAATCTGATCGCTCAAAGTAGGTCAAATAGAGCTCAAAGGGGTTACAAGCAAGCAAACAAACATATATGTGAAACTAATAAAAGCGTGTTAATAAATATCGTTCGACAATAAAGGCCATCTACCGAGAAGAAACACTTCGAATTTGCTGATAATATTGTTTTTTGCAAAAATTAGCATCATCGACTTTAACCGTGTACAGAATTTGCGAATATTTCGCACGGATCTATGTAGCATTTTTCATACTATTGTTGATTTATCCAAAATGTCTTAGCCTATTTCAATAAAATTTAAATGGGACTAATTTTGAAGTATACTTCTCTTTCTAATAAAAAAAAGAATTATTGAAATCGGACAACTATTAAATTAAAGTTATGCGTGATTATACAGAAAAAAATATATATGTTTCATCGGTCAAAAAACTCTATCAAACTACAAAATAATAAATTATTATCAGGTTTTTCTGCATCTTGTTAAAATTTTTCAACAGTATCCTGACCCCGACTAAAACTACTTGCCGACCACTATGCTATCATCATTATAATGTCGTTATCATCTAAAAACTTTTTTGAATACAACTTCTGCTGCTTGTCTATGTTATTTGAATATTTTTTGTACCAAAGTATTATTCTTCAGAATAACATAATTCAAAGTATTAAAATAACATAACATGAAAATATTTTTACTCTTATTATGTCTATTATTGTCTGCCCATTGTTAGGTTTGTTTTTGTTTGAAATTGTTAGGCAGATATTAAATTTATTATGACAATAGAAATATTTTAAGGTCCTTTTCATCAACATACCTACGGAAATTTTAAATTAGGTACCTGAATTTACGTAGGTACCTATGTAGGATTTTTTCATTCATTCAATGGCAATTTTAACATTTTAATTATATTTGTAATGGAATTTAGGTAACTGCGATCAAACGCGCTACGTTTTAATACGACGAATATATTCAAGTAGACCACTCATTATCTCCCATTTGACCCAGACCCAGTAGCAGTCAGGAGAAAAAAATTTGACGCTTGCGTTGGAGACGGGCTGGCTCAGTTGGTTAGAGCGTCGGGCTAGTGATCCGAAGGGGCAGGTTCAAAACCTGCGTTCGCTTCAGATTTTTGAAATGCTCATCACAAAGATAACTCTTTGAGTCAGGAGAAGTCAGTCTTGGAATAGTGATGTCATGGATTCAAATTTCGATCCGTATTAAAGATTCCCTTGAAATATATGTACACATTTGCGCACGACTGGCTTTCCGTTGAAAGAAAAATCACTATCATGTGAGAAATCATACATAAGACCTTATAAGAAATTCGTTGGCCTATGTGAATCTACTAACTCGCACTGGACCAGCGCGACAGCGATTATGGCCTGGATTATGGTAGAGCTATGTCCAACAGTGGACTATCTAAAACGCTGATACCGTACCATGTAATACCACTAATATCAGACAAAACATACCATTTCAAAATCTGTCGAACCCGGCCGAGAGGTTATTTTACTATGTTGGTACTTATGTGTGCTATAGAAACTTTAATAGGGCATCATTGGACGAGCTATGCAGCATGCATGTTGTTCTAATGAAACACATTGCCCTAATAAACAATACAGTAGGTTGGTATATGGTAGCTACATAATAACTGTAACCAGCATATTGTAGGTGTAGATACCTAGATATAATCTGTACCTAACATATGGAATAACATTTTTTTTTTATTTCAAATAGGTTTGCGTTTGACTACACATTGCCTGATGTTAAGCAGATATGCGGTCTAGGATGTAGCACGCTTACCTAGATGATACCTATTTACTCGAGATTTGAATACACCTACATTGTACTTTAACGGAAAGACAGACTCAGGCAAAGCGTTCCACATTCTGGCAGTTCGTACGAGGAATGTGGACTCAAAAACGCTTGGTTCTAACGTGTGGATGTCCACCATAAAAGGGTGGCGCTTTGGTTGCATAGCTTTTTGGTTCTTCTACGTAGCAGACGACAACAGATCCCTAAGGCAAATTAGGCAACTGCCTAGGGGCCCCACGTCCCCGGGTCCTCGTGTACGCACCAAGGAAGAAACCTGGCAAGAGTTAAAAACTTAGTTACGTGGATTTTTCAGAATTATTACGGACTCCTCCATGTCCGAGTCTGATTCACGCTTGTCCTGGTTTTATCCTTTTGCAGTACGGAACTCGAAAAAGTAAGAAAAGTGTAAAAGAAAAGGCTCCAAATATTGCATTGCCTAGGGGCCCTGACTGGGTTAATCCGGCCTTGGATGCAAGTCGTTTCCAATTGTACTTATTGGAAATGGAGGCGTATGTCCAGCTGTGGACTTCTTGAGCCTAATATAATGATGATGGTGAAAATAATAAATAAAAAAATAAAAAAGCTTTTAATTTCCTTAAAACATAAACAATTTACATAAACATAACATTAATTAAACTATGGTATAAGGACCGCCAGTAGCGGTAAAAGCCTCCTCCAACAGCTTCCATTCCTCTCTCTTCCGCGCAATTCTGGACCATAGCTTCCCAGCAACTTTGACAATGTCGTCATGCCATCTTTGGTGCGGTCTTCCTGTCTTCCTTTTCGTGCCTCTAGGGACCCAGTTTGTGACGATTTGTGCCCACCTTTTTGGCTCAAGTCTTTGAATATGCCCAGCCCATTTCCATTTCAATTTCATTATTTCTTTTATGACATCTCTAGCTTTGATTTTTTTCCTAATCGTGGTGGCCTTTACTCTATCCCTGAGTTTAAGGTTCATGATAATGATGGTGATAATAATACTCACTCCTAATAAATATATCTGGCTTCGACTGAAGATTGGGATCAATAATCTTTCAAGTAATTTGACATTCGGCTGTGATTTTTGGAAAAACTTTGCAACCTCAGAACAAATAAAAAGATCAAGACAGAATGTTGAGAAACAAACTAGTGAGGCCGGTAAAACTAAGCCTCGCCGTGTACAGACTCAATTACACAAAAATACGTACAACGAAACTACGCCTTGGCTCGTCAGTCGAACTATGGCAGCGCAGCACCGACGCACTCACCACATGTATAACAAGATTATTTTTTGCAAAAATTAGCATGACCGACTTCACCCGTGTACAGAATTCGCTAATATTTCGCACGGATCGATGTAGCATTTTTCACATTATTGTTGATTTATCAAAAATGGCTCAGCCGATTTCGATAAAATTTAAATGGGACCAATTTCGATACTCTTTCCAACAAAAAAAGAAATGTTGAAATCGGACTACTATGAAATAAGTTATGCGTGGTTATACATAAAAAATATATACATATATACGCGTCGAATTGTATACCTCCTCCGGTGGTTCCTCGATCAAAAAACTGGCCTCACTTGTCTGTTCACGACGTTCTGTCTTGATTTGTTTTATTTGGTCTGAGTTTGCAACATATTTCTTTGATTGTTCCATACACAGAACAGGAAAAACTAGGTATCTCAGGTATAGCTTTAACCAATTTTACGAAACAATCACAGAAACCAAATTCAAAACCACAGTCACGATATAAAATACCGCAAGGTAACATTGTAGGCTACATTTATAAAATTACTTAAATCTCAAAATCACGGGACCTGTTTTAGTCCCTACTGGCCTACATGACTCTATAAGTACGAGTATAACCTAATTTTTTTATTATTTCTAAAACTGCATAGCCAGACTAACAGCGCGAGTGGCGCATGCGAAAAATGATTAATTATTATGAATTATTATTACAGTTACAATTAAAATTACAAAATCAAATACATTTCACAAACAACAAAAAAGAAACATTTAAAATAATATTATCTAACAGACTATAGTAAGTAAATTCAAAATTTACCCTTTCAAAACCAGATCAATTTTATTGTTTATTTTATTAGACAAGCTAGAATGAATTTACAAGGTTATCTAAATCTAGTTCTACATCATTATTTTTACTATTTACAATACACGTCCAATTTGCATTAATTTCGACTTTGCAGACGTAAGTAAATACCTAATTTGCAGACGTAAGTGCAAAAATGACTTGCTGTATTAAATTTTTGTTTATAAGCGCGCCAGCTCGCCTAATGGTTAGCGACGTCGTGGTCGAAGGTGAAGCACGGTGAAGACCTAGAAGATACCTATTCGCTTTGACTTTGAAAAGCTTTACCTATACGGAAGACAAACGAGTTCTACGCTTCAAATTTTACCGCTATGATTCTTTTAATTGATTGCTCAAGAATACTAATTGTACATCAATTTATACGATCATTTTTCTGTAAAAGTTGTCTGTCTGTTCAAAGCACAGAAATTATTTAAAATGTTTTTAGGGTTCCGTACCTCAAATGGCAAAAACGGAACCCTTATAGGATCACTTTGTTGTCCGTCTGTCCGTCTGTGTGTATGTCAAGACTCTTTATCTCGGGAACGCGTAAAGATATCTAGTTGAAATTTAAACTATATACGAATATCTATGGTCTCTTGCAGTTGTATAAAAGAAAAACTTCTCAGTTATCGTTTAAAAAAGTTAGAGCCGTTTATGTCGCAAAAAACCGCATATTTCGCACTCACAAAATTCAAAACCTGCAGGGTACTTCCCTAATGTGTAAGAGAACTATGAAATTTGGCGAGAAGCATTGTCTCAGAGTACACATATAGGAATTAATCTGAAAACTGTACATTTTTATTTAAATCACAAAAAAATACGGCCTTTAAATTCACAAAATATGGGTTCAAAATTCAAAGTGAGTAAATCGTATCATGTAAGGTATCATATAAAAGAACTTCATTAGCACATGCTAAAACAGGTTTTTAATTATTTTAATAACGTATTTGTACAGAACCCTCGATGTGCGAGCCTGACTCGCACTTGTCCGGTTTTTTTTTCAAATAGAATAGCTGTATCTACTAAACATTGAGACTTGAGCTTTAAAATCTTTGGACAAAACAATGTGCAGTAAAACTTTACGGTAGTCTCTAAATATACGTACGTACGCACATAAAAGTAGTTAACAAGCATTTAGTTAGTACACACCAAATAATTTTAAATATTTGCTCTGCTGTGTTTGCTAATGCTCGTAATATTGCTTGCTTTTATTCAAAGGACACGTCTACAAAATGTATGGAGGCTGGTCCTAAAATAATGAAAAACTTTAACCACAGCACTCATTACATCTCGAGAAAGTTCATTTTATTCTGAGTCCTATTTTTTCCACCGATTTAAAATAAAAATGATTTTCTATTTCTTAGGATAAA
This sequence comes from Hypomecis punctinalis, assembly GCA_949316475.1. Taxonomy (NCBI): domain Eukaryota; kingdom Metazoa; phylum Arthropoda; class Insecta; order Lepidoptera; family Geometridae; genus Hypomecis; species Hypomecis punctinalis. The sequence continues at coordinate 9,101,415 of OX438810.1, read as the reverse complement.
GAAAAATTCTTGGCACACTGTAAAAAAAGCATTTTATCGATTGGGCACAATTATTAAAGACTTTGTTGTGATATCCCAACACTAGTTTCTTATGCATTCTATTATTAAGCGAATTATAAGTGGAAGAATCAGAATCAATCATAATGAAAGTAAAAGAAAGATAAAGAGAAGCATATTTATTATTTCGAAAATAGAAAAAATGTAAGCTGTTATTTTGATACTAGTAAATATTTTCTAAAAGCCCATATAACAAGCTTACAAATGTCGCATATAGCGCAGTTATAATTTTGTCTGAATTTAATTATTTTTTGCAAAAAATGGCAATAATGACTTTCATCGTGCACAAAATTCGAATAATTCGTTCGAAATATACTATTTTTACATTATTGTTGATTTTTCAAAAACAGCTCAACTGATTTCGTACAAATTTAAATGGAACCACCTCAGAAGTTATAAAAACTAAAAAAAAATCTTTGATTTGGTTAACAATTGACAACAAGCCTCCTTCCTCATTTTTGGAAGTCGAACACGAGTACCGACAATAACGACATTAATTGACCTGTCTTTTCCACATTTTAATTGCTGATGTTCTATTGCTAAATCCATGCCAAAGTTGCAAACCGACTTCCTACTAGAAGCTTTATGCATCGTTATTCGAACATACCTACTACGTAAAGCTTTGATGCTAAAAAACCGGTAACAAAATCTAGTTTGCTTTTCCGGTTTTCGAAAATTGATTTGTGCAAGAGGTTTTTCAATTGTGACATCATGAGTTTCACTCAGGTTACTTAAGAGCAAATTAATATTCAGTTACGATGTTTTAAGTACATATCTAAATGTACCTATTAGGTTTTTATAATGCTTTATAGTTCAGTGGAACTAATTCACATACCTATGCAATTATACATTTATATCTGACTAGCAAGCCGCCCCAGCTTCGCACAGCAGGTGTATTATACATACAAACCTTCCTCTTATATCACTCTATCTACTTAAAAAACCGCATCAAAATCTGTTGCGTAGTTTTAAATAGGTATATAATCATACATAGGGGCAGATAGACAGGGAAGCGACTTTGTTTTATGCAATGTTGTTTTTACACCTACACGTCGTGTAGCCACGTCGGTCGTATTCCAAGATAACATTTTAGTCTTTATTGGGACCAACTTTTAGTATGGTACCAAACGTTTTGTGAAAATAAAATCACCTATTCCGTACAATTTGTCGAGAGTCAATTAATTTGACGGAACAGTTCATGTTCTATTTCATGAGTTCGATATTGGAGCCTTAGCAAATGACAATAATATCTTTAAAATATACATATCTAGATAGACATGCATTTTATATTATTACTACGATTAGACTAAATATTCAAGGTTAGTTTCCGTTTCCTTGCTCCTAAAATAAAATTAGAGTCATAAAGCTATGACTTGATGTTTATATAAAAAAAAAAACAAATTGCACTTCCCGTCACGTTTTATCCGACTGATTAAGTGTCCTAAATGTATCATGGTAATCGGACTTTGTCCACACATGCGATGATTACATTATGTTTTAATCGTGTATGAATTACTTTATATACCTACCTACTGCTATGTTGTAAATAGGTCAAGGCTGGGTGATAAGATACCGCAGGAAATTTGTGGGATTCTGTTTATCTACGACAGGGGCATAGATTGATAGATACTTTGTCTAGGGCAGTTTTAGTATATACCCGGATTTTGTAACAAACTAAGGAGGTAACTAACCGGTCTTATTGGAGATCTTTAGGGGAGGCCTATGTCCAGCAGTGGACGACCTATGGCTGAAACGAAAGAACGAAAGAGGTAAAGCGAAAACGCGTAGATCGGAGCGCAAATTCTATGTAACATTTGCGTATGTTGGAGAAGCTTGGTTTGCTTATTCTTTGTTCTATATCAATTGACTCTTAGGTATGTCTAAATTTCAATTAAATCCATAAAGTAAGTCGGACTAAAAAATAGTGCGCGGTGTCCCTCCGAGAAGTGAAACTTCGACGCAACTGTGCTTTCATACCCTCTCCATGGTAGCGTTAAACGTTTAACGCAACCTTGTCGGAAGTCGCATTAGAAGTTTCACTTCAAAAATCTCCGCTCTACAATGAATCACGAATATTGTCGTATACACTTACCAAATATTGGGAAAGTAATTTAGCTCATATTTGGGATCCATACATTTTGTTACAATTACATTACGCTAATATAAAATGCGGTTTTCGCTGCTAAAACATGTCCATGTACAACTATATCTATCCTATTAGAAAAGAAAAGCAATCTCGCTCTATGCGGTGTCTCTACGTAATTCTATGTCGCCTTGACCGCTACGATGGCGCAGAATAAACAATAGTGTCTAAGTCTATGTCTAACAACATCTTGTGATGTCATTGAACTCTCTATGGTACGTAGGAACTTGGCAACTGAACGCAGTAACTCCTAGATGCATAACTTGAATGCATGTGCAGATCCAATTTAGGAGTGTACTGCTTTGAGTACTTGTGTATTTTAATTTGTACTTATTACTATGTAGGAGCATAGGTAGTTGGAGAAGCTGACTATTAGACGGGGCGTATTTTTACACGACGGCCATATTATACGATATTATTGCACTGATCATTACAATCAACTTTTACTATCAGCTAATCCTAAAATTGTAAGATAAATAGGGATATTTATTGGGTATAAAAATCATTATTATGATTAGTTCGTTAGTTAAATTATTAAAAAAATATTGAACAGGTATTTTTTCGTTTGTCAATCAATACATTTGATAGCGGTTAGTGACGTCACGCGGAACTTTAACCATCTTCATCAATTTTTGTTAAATTGACTAAAGAAAAATACGAGTCTAATATATTTTGACAATCTATATGACGGAATAATTATATTTTTAGGGTTCCGTACCTCAAAAGGAAAAAACGGAGTCCTTATAGGATCACTTTGTTGTCCGTCTGTCCGTCTGCCCGTCTGTGTGTATGTCAAGACTCTTTATCACGGGAACGCGTTAAGATATCGAGTTGAAATTTAAACTGTATAAGTAAAACCTATGAATTCTTGCAGTTGTGTAAAAGATAAGCCTCTCAGTTATTGCATAAAAAAGTTAGAGCCGTTTATGTCGTAAAAAACGCATATTTCAACGCTCACAAAAATCAAAACCTACAGGGTACTTCCCGTTGACATAGAACTATGTAATTTGGCGAAGAGCATTGTCTCAGAGTACACATATAGGAATAAATCTGAAAACTGTACATTTTTATTTAAATCACAAAAAAATAAAATTCAGCCTCAGGCCTCAGAAGCAGGGCCTCAAAATTCAGAAAATGTGGGTTCAAAATTCAAAGTGAGTAAATCGTATCATGTAAGGTATCATGTAAAAGAACTTCATTAGCACGTGCTAAAACAGGTTTTTAATTACTTTAATAACGTGTTTGTACGGAACCCTCGATTAGCGAGCCTGACTCGCACTTGTCCGGTTTTTTATTTTAGTTAACAAGCCTATTTTAGAACATAATATAGGTAATATTTTGTACCTACATTTTTTCCCATGTCATCGAACATTTTGTATGGAATAGTGGAATAGCAGAATTTCCCACGATGTCTAGGTCCATAAAGATAATAAAATATATTATAATATCCTAGAATTTGCCAATGGTCTCAGCAGTAATTTATCTCGCATATGCGCGTGACACGCATATAGGTACTCGTATATTTCCTGTAAAAATAGCGTTTCATCATGATGAAAATCCGTGTAGAGGGCCTATGTCTAAACGTGGACGGACACGGCTGATATGCTGATGCTGATATTCGCATTTGGCTGAGCTGAGATCATATTTTTTTGTTCCTTTGTGGGAGGAAAATGTATTACCTACTTGTTAGCTTTTTTGCAGCTTGTCTAACTAATTCACACTGTTATATCAATCAGTTTTGAGTAATGGCAGTAATAGGTATTTAAATTAACTAGATTTATGAGTGTTACAATAATTTATTGCTTATAAAAACAAAGTAAGTATGAATCATGGCGATGATTCGAATAAAGCAATTATAATTATAATTCGCTATCTGTAATGTAACTACTACATGATAAACGGCTCTCCGTACTCTGATGTTAAAAAATTGTTTAAACAAAGCGGTATTGTAATTTAAGGGTTGAAAATTATTTTTACGATGTTAGATGTCACACAAAAGTAAACTACTTAAATGTCAACACAATTTAATTAAAAATTAACTGGATGAAAACAGTGGTGTCTGGGCGAGGCGAGACGTCGAGTAGTTGCGCAGACGAAATTAGTGCCTAGTTAGTGGCGATGTAGAGTGGGGATATGCGCAGCTTGTCGCTAACTTCAAAGACGCTATTAAGTCTGATTCGGCCTAAGTATATTCAGTGAATCTACATATTGATTTAATGCTCTATTTTACGTAATTTGGTGTCAGAAATTTATACGTAAACCAACCAGTAATCGTGACAGAAAAAACGGGTTTCTCGAATTCCAGATTGACTCCACAATTAAAGTTGTCCATAATGATGGTCTGAATTACCTCTTTTTGGCTTAGTAGACCAGTTCTGGATAACCTTGTACCCATATTGTAGAGCAGGCAAGTACCTATATATCTGTACTCCTGGGAGTCACTCCTTATAATGGGCGTTTTTGTTTGTAGAGTGATTTTTATCGTGCTTTACGAATAATAAAGAGTTAAACAACCTATACATAATCAAATAAATATGTACTACTTATTAGAAAACTCCTATTATACACACGGAACCGTTTAGAAAAAAATGTCACCATCGCAAACCAGTTACTCGTAAGTTTTTGAACTTTATGTGGAGCGCGTCACACATACGTTGTTTTTGTCCTATAGAGATGTGTATCGGACTAAAAATAGACTCGGTCGTATAATCAAGGCAAAAGATGTGGCAAATGCGGAGTTTTCCACGATGTAACGATATCGCTGATATGATGAGTAATTTTGTTTATGAGGAAAACTTGAGCAATGGGCAGTGCCCTGTCGGTCAGTGGCCGCGATGCCTGTCCACTAGTGGTGCTATCATGCTTTATATAGACGTCTGCCCACTGTTTATAACATACCATACAATGACAGCAATAGAAACGTGTCAAACTAAAATATTTTTGTATGTAAATGTATGAGACTGAACGTTACACTGGACCGTTCCGTCCATGTATGAAACCAGTATGAGACTAAGCCTACCAGTGCTTGCTCGGTGCTGAAACGCTGCGACATGGCGACACGTGCCATGCACAAGCGTTTCAGCACTGAAAAAGTAGTAGTAAAAGTAAGTATTCTCGACGACTATTATTGACGTATGTTGAAGTTACATACGTTGTAATGAGTATAGTCATCAATATGGAATTTAAAACCAAAAAAATGCCAAGTCGATGGGTATAGTAGACGGTATCGTGTTGTGTTCCGTGCCTGATACGTTCCTAGCAGGGATGTTGCGGATACGTATTTTTTTACATCCGCGGATGCGGATTTAAAGACATTTTGTTAAAACTAACTGTTTCTCTAGAGTATATTGTATTTAAGGTATTAACCGACGCCATAGAAATCGAATTCAGTAGCTTTCGTAGAGAGAACAGTGAAAAAAAAATTATGTGACTTGAAGCCGTGTGCCAAGTTTTATCAAGATTCGTCGAAAAATGTGACTAGATGAGAATATAGAGAAACAACGCCCGGACGGATAAAAAAAATTGTTGAGTCAAAACTGAGACGAATCGCTCACATACGTAGTATTATTATATCTTCTTTGTTCTTCATACCGACAAAAATATGTGTTATTTAGTTATTAGATTAAATTAATATCGGTTAACGCTTCCGCCATTTATGGGAATTTTCATCTACGTTAACGCTTTATTTATAATTAAAATACGGTTAGTAAAGAATTAGGCCACATTTGTATCCTCATTAATTTTATGCGGATGCTGATGCACATGTCTAAATAGATGCGGAAGTTCCGCAAATGCGGATATGGATGCGAATGTTCGCAACATCCCTGATTCCTATCATGTTATAATAGGCTGAAATACACCTTTATGCTATACCTAGCCTGAATAATCATAATCATAATAATCATAATCACTTTATTCATAACATTATGTTACAAGTCATATAATTCAGATATAAACATCGCGTCTTGAATATTCTACAAATATAATTCGTAATTTTTACTATGTAAAAAGACATTTTTTATCATTTGATTAGACATTTAATTAATCACAATTACGTAATATGATAAAATTACAATTCTATAACTAATTAACTTATTAATAATAAGTCGCTTTTGATGGCATGATATAAAACGCACATATATCATATTTTACAACGAATTTAATGAATGAGACCAGCTCCGAAATAGTAATTTTTTTTTTGTTTTGTAGAGATCAATGAGCTGTTGTTGTCAATGAGCTTTTTGTATCGAACACCTGATTTTAATGTTGTTTTTTTTCGATTTCGACAAAATATATTAATGTGGGTACGTGACCTTAATTAACTCGTTAATCGACATTTTTAGGGTTATATACCCTTAATTACTTACATAAACATGTTATTTTCCTTACGAACTAAATCTAGTGTACAACTTGTTGGAAACAATAAACGCTTTATTATTATTAAAATATAAAGAATAGGTTTTATTTTTCGCAATTTTAGTTTTTGCCCCACACTAGGCTAGACTAGGTAAAGCCAAAAGCTGAAACGCACACCACATATAGCGATCTCATACTAAGTAGATTTTATAACCAACTAGTTTTTACCCGCGGCTTCGCCCGCATGACATTTAGATTTTTGTGCTATCCCATGGGAACAGACAGACAGACAGACAAAACTCTTTATTTACAACCACAGTTTGAAAAATAAACACTATTTACATATATACGACAAAAAATATGATTATAAAGTGGCGGCCTTATCACCCATGGCGATTTCTTCCAGGCAACCCAGGGAACCCTTTATTTAACCGGGATAAAAAGTAGATTATGTCATTTTCCGTCTTTCAAACCCGAGGCCCTACCTTACCACCCTTAATAAAGGAGGTGAAAAAAAAAAAAACGATTTGACGGTTGTTCGATTCGACAGTTTTTTTTTTGACATTTCTTAAAGCGCACTCTAGAATAGCTTGCAGATAGCAGAATTTTTCCTACTTACTTAACACTTATCGTTATATTATGGAACATTTACGCAATATCATTATAATTTATAGCCTATGTGTTATTCTGATATATAAGCTATATTATTGCAAAGTCTCATCTCATTCCGTTCAGTAGTTATTGCGTGAAAGAGTAACAAACATCCATCCATCTATCCATCCATCCATCCATCCTCACAAACTCACAAACTTTCGCGTTTATAATATTAGTGTATTTTTTTTTATTTAAATGACAATACTACACTACTACTACATAGAAAGCAATTGGATCATCCACAGACCCTTGAAGGTCTAAAGATAATCCAAGTGCTCAAGCCCACTGCCAGTTGGCAGCGTGCCCAGCATGCTGGCAGCATTGCCACGCTGAATGGCAATGCTTATACGTTGAGCCAAATAAACACCAGCATTTTGGTCACGCGTCGCGTCCACCAGACGCTCAGAAAGACTTTTGAAAACGAGATGAGCTCCCGGCCCCCACGGACCCAAAGTCTCAACTCCAAATGGCTCAAATATGTAACCACTACCGAGGTGAGCATATTTGCGCCGCTTGTGCTGCTCAGCCGAATTGGCCGCCGCTCCAGCCCTACTCTGAGTCTCAGGAAGATGTGACGGTGCCAAAGTATCAATAAGTATAAGTTATTTTACTCGTATATACCAATATATAATATTATACTAAATAAATAAATATTAGGGCACACCTTAGACGCAGTCTCTGACCTCAAACTAAGCAAAGCGTGTCATACGGCAGCCAGATACTGATATACTACATAATATTTTTAAATAATACCTAAATAGCACCCAGACACAGAGCAAACACTTATGTTCCCTGGGTGGGAATCGAACCCACGCTTCTTAGACCCAGGAGTTAGGGTCACTAACCACTGAGCCACCGAGGCTATCGGAATCTGTCGGAGCTACCGGAATTGTGTTAACACAAGATTATTTTTTGCAAAAATTAGCATGACCGACTTCACTCGTGTACAAAATTCGCGAATATTTCGCACGGATCGATGTAGCATTTTTCACATTATTGTTGATTTATCAAAAATGGCTCAGCCGATTTCGATACAATTTAAATGGGACCAATTTAGAAGCTTTGATTATTTATTGTCTAGATATCTAGTAACGCACCAAAAGCGCCCAAAAAAATAGAGTATAACTGTTACACTCTAACCCCGCCCGCGCCCATTAGTGACGCCACAGACACCGCGCGGATAACACCTAGTATTATTCTCTGTTTCGCGGCGAAAATATGACGTACTGTGTTATCAATCTGTGCCGCAACTACAAGAGACGTTTGAAAACACCTAAAACGATTTCTTATCACAGGTAAGTACATTTCAAACAACTATTATCTTGTATAATTAGAGAAAATCAGTGATAGAACTATCGCTATACATACTACTGTGATATCTGTGTCATTAGTTGCCAGCTTTCAAATTGAATATTACCCAAATTTTGTTCACATATTTGTACCATTTTTTATAAGAAGATTAGGAGGTGAAATATTTATATTTTTTTTATATTTTTAGGGTTCCGTGAGAAATCCGTATCCTTGTATATTTGTATTTTTTTTAGTACACTACATTGTATGTAGTTGTGTATGTATGCCCTGAACCAATGTGTCCCTGTGCCTAAGGTGGTGGCGTATATTCGCAGAATACGTTTCTTTTTAATTATTAACCGACTTCAAAACAAGGAGGTTATCAGTTCTTCTGAAATATTTTTTATGGGAGTTTTACGCGAATACTCCGCTATTGATGAACCGATTATTTTTTTTTTTACTAGTGTTTCAAGGTTGGTCCCATATAATAATATATTTTTTTCATTTGGATCAGAATTTTTTGAGAAAAATAACAATAATCTAACAAATTAAAGATAAAGTTTAGGCAAACCAATTTTACTTTTTTTTCTTAATTTCCAAAATTACTAGTCCTATTTTGATGCGGTCTTCTGTGATGGGTTGAAGTTTGATTGGTGCACGCTTGGTGCGCTATTACCATGAAACTAAAAAAAATAACATAAGCCACGATGTTAAATCGAAACGCAATTTATTTAAAAAACAAATACAAAGAGAAGTTCATTAAAGTTCACCAAATATTAATTTGGTAAACTTTGATGACCTTTGGTAAGTACTAGTTTCTCTTTTGTGTGGATACAGATACCGATGTAGCTAATTCTTAATAGACAAAATAGAATCTTTGCAGTTAGTAATCGCAATAAGTAAATGTAAATTTAATTGTCCTTATAACAAATGCATAGCTATACGAAAACCTAAATACCGTGGTTTCATAATATTTGTGTCGTCAGTTTTGTATAAATACTCGTATGTACCTGTTACATGAAAATAAATAATTTGTAAAAAAAAATGTAAGTATTTAAATAAATTGTAACAAAATATGTTTTATTTTTAACATTATATTATAACCCTATAACCAGTATAAATCTACTTATAACCAATCAAAGCGCGGATAAAGCGCTTTGATGGTACGGAAGTTTACGGAACCCTTCATGCGCGAGTCTGTCTCGCACTTGGCCGGTTATTCAAATTATTTCACATCACAGCATATTTGTCAACTTTGTGGAAATTATTTAAAAGCTAGCAACATTACGCACACAAACATGGGACTCGGCGCGCTTGTAATTACAGTGTAAGGCAATTCATCTGTGTGCGTGAACACTCCTACATGCGTGCCTAGCCTGGCCACCTATTCTTATTACCGTTGCAGCGCTACACTCCATCTTGACAATAATTTATCTAAGTTTAGAAGTATACTCTTTCCAATAAAAAACATATTGAAATCGGACCACTATGAAAAAAGTTATGGGTGGTTATACGTAAAAAAAATATACGCGTCGAATTGTATACCGGCTCCTCCGGTGGTACGTCGGTCAAAATATCGTCAACGTTTATTGTTTTTGATAATTTCACTGCTAAGGAACTAAACAAAAAACACGTTTAAATTGGGATAAATACTCGACACGTGAATGTCGTGTATTCACGTGTTAGAATTGGCAAAACCTGTTTAGTTTTTCACACGATGATCAATTTGATCACGTTTTACGCACATTACTTATGACTTAATATTCTACTAGATGATTAGGCAAATATTTTTTTCTGGACCAGTAGAGTTCCGTCGAATGCGAGCTGGTTCACCGATTTCTAAAAAGAATTCGTCTGTATGTTTTTTCTTCTTTGTACAAGGTAGAAATTGGTTCTGCAATTTTTGGTGAAAAATAATTATTCTAGGATAAATAAACTTGCGAATATTCCATAAAGTTGACGTTTTACTAGCCAGAAATATTTTAGAAATCTCCTACAATAGTAGTATTTCTTGGAAATATGTAAGGCTCTATTTTGAGTCAATTTTTTGTCAATTTTGAAATAAAAAAGTTGCATCCAAGTTCGTGAAATATTTGGGACAAATAAATTTAATTATTTGGGACTTATAATTAATACTGTGGCTTACGGGCACATATACAGGCATATATATTACACAGACACACACATCTAAGTTATGGATTTCCCAAGGATATCTATCTGATAGAGAGCCCTACCATGTTTTTGTCTTTCTTGTCCCTCTTTTGGAGTTAGAAGCAACGTTGTTGTATACTGTCTCTTTCATGTGTACCGCATATCTGCTTAACATCAGGCAGGTAAGTAGTCAAACGCAAACCTATAACAAACAATATCTTTGGTCAAAGCAAAGGTTACAAAAATGAAGAGCTACATATAAATATGACAAATTTCATTGATTACAACAGTGATTCCTTACAAAATATTATTGGGGTAAACCTTTAGATAAGTTTTTATCTTTGGGTCGCTGGAGCTAGGCCGTTTTAAAGATATCACTCCACTTGAGCTAATTTTACCTAATTTTGATAATTTACTACACTATGTAGTGAGTTATTTTATATCCAAGAAAACAACGTACAATACGTGTATAACAAATGTTATAAATTTGCAATTTTTCTAGGGTTAAATCAGGATTCCGTAGAAAAACAAGGAGCCCTTCAAGAATGTGGTGTCTGTCTGACCGTCTAGGTCGTATGTCTGGCCCAATGTCACAAAACTTCTCAACTCCCGCTTACAATAGGAAGTGAATTGCATGAAAAATGATATGTTAGTTAGATAGAGTTTATCTCTGTTTTAAATACCTACAAGTTATACATAATTTTGTTTAATACGGGATCATAAATATTGAGTGTTATCATCATCATCACACGGAACCCTATCAAACGCATGTGTCGACACGCTCTTGACAATTTATTTTGTGAGGGCAAGTGCTCACAATATTTGATTACTACTTATGATCTACACAAAAAGCAATTTGGAACTTGATTTGGAACGTGTTTTATGAGCGTCATTGGCGAAAAAAATTAGAAGGTTATTTTTTTTTGGTAAGCATAAATAGGCATTGTATCGTCAGTCAAATACTTATTATACAAAGGGCTTCAATAGAATCTAAGAAATATATGCCTAGCTAAGTAGGGTTGCTCCACGTTTTTACTATAAAATAAATTGCAAGAAAAGTTACTCGATTACTCAATTTTTTATACGGCGTACTCAATTTTTTTTTTAATTTAGACCAAACAGATTCCTTCTAAAAATAAAATCTAATCAGTCACTCTGCCTATCTGCTGTTATATAAATACCTAGGTATAATATAAAAGTACAAACGTCAGATCATTTTATTTAATTAGCATGAATAGATTTTTAAATGGAACATAAGTAACTTTTGTGGTCATTATTATTCCTGTTTAAAAATACAAATTACATTTTTGAAGAATTTAAAAAATGTGCCTATAAATTGGCAACCCTAACGCAAACACGTTGTTAATATTTTTTTTGATATCAATAACCCATTCAGTTCTGCTAGAGATTTATTTTTGTGATCGTTGTTCACTGCGTGTTAAATGTTGCGGTTGAAATTATACCTAAGTACAAGTAAGATCATAGATCATTAACCATGATTTTAACCTTGATGGCCACGGCAGAAAAGTACTGATAGTACTTTGGACTGTCTGAGTGGTTAGCAATTTTCTTTTCATACCACCTGCTCGAAAATGACCAATTATATCGTAAAACGTAAAACAAGCCATTATTATCCTAACACAAACTCGATAGCTTTGGCAGGACGATATTATAATGTTGTATGAAAGCCTAGGGAGTAAAGTTATTTAACTTTACTTCCAAAATTAAATGTGTGAAAGCCTAAAAAAAAGTAAAATAACTTCTAAAGTTAAATAACTTTACTCCCTAGGCTTTCACACATTTAAATTTGGAACGTCATAATTCGTATGAAATGTTTACTTACTTAGAACAGATCCAGGCATTGTGAAGAGATTTTATTCGATAATCGAGTTGGCTACGATAACCGAGTGGGTAATCATAATCACGTAGATTTTCTGTATTTCGGACTTGATTTGCTTTTCTATGAAAATTTGTAGGTAGGTAGGTAGGTACTACGTTCTATTTTATACTATATATAACGGGAATGAACTCACGTGTGGGGATAGTCGTAACGACTATAGTTTCGGTCGCATTCGGCGACCTTTCTCAAGTTGGCGAGTGCTAGCACGCGGAGACGTCTCGCAATGCACTGCGGGCTGCGGCGCGTAGCGCTCGCGATGACAGCGGTTGCGGTGGTGGGGCGGGGGCGGGTAGAGAGGATTGTTGTGTCGGCGCGCACTGAATATCCTCTTCGTCGGTATCCTGGTATACGTCGGGGATACTCCAGCACACTGAACTCACTATGCCTCCACCAGTTCCACGGTTAAGTCCTTTGGATCCCTGAAGACACGGTTTCCACGTCGGTGGCAGTATCCATCCCCCGTCTCTATTGAAGTTAGGGCGTCTGCTAATCTCAATAGCCTCCCTAACTTTACGGGGCACGAAAAACTTCTCTCGCGCTAGCACCTTCGCTCTATCAAATCTGATGAAGTGCTGTGCATCGGAATCGAGAGTGTGTTCTACCACCGCAGAACCATTCCTATCCAAGTTTTTCATTGAACGTATATGCTCCGTGAGCCTGGTAGAAACATTTCTTCTTGTCTCTCCGACGTAACACTTTCCGCAATCGCACGGGATCATGTAGACACCGGGGGCACCCAAAGGGTCTCTATCTTTAGGAGAGCGTAGCAACTGTCTTAGTTGTCCCGGAGGACGGAAGATGGTCTTAATGCTATACCTTCGGCGTAATAAATTACCAATTCTGTCCGTCACTCCTTTAATATATGGCAAATACGTTGCTACTCTCTCAACCGATGCCGGACGTGTCCTTGGAGATGCGTTTGCCAGCCGCCAGCTCTGTTTCCATTTGTAACCATTACTGCTCAGCACACTTTTAATATGTTCGAGCTCAGTATCCAGGTATTCAAAATTACACAATTTTAGTGCTCTATTTATCAGTGTCCGTGGTACCGAGGTCAAGTGCGCTGGATGGTGGTGCGAATCTGCGCACAGGTATCTATCCGTGTGAGTTGGTTTACGGTATACCGTGTGGGAAAGTCGGCTGTTAGAGTCTCGTTTCACCAACACATCTAGAAATGGTAGAGCTCCATTGCGTTCGCGTTCTACCGTTACAGTAATGTTCGCATGTACACTGTTTAAATGCGACAGTAGCGGATCTATTCCATCTTTCTGTACTATGGCAAACACATCGTCCACATAACGCCACCAGTGTCTCGGTTTATATGAAGTGGTTAACAAGGCAGCTTCTTCAAACCACTCCATAAAGATGTTCGCTGCCACTGGAGCCAAAGGAGAACCCATCGCAACTCCGTCAATCTGCAGAAAGTAGTCCCCCTTCCATACCAAGTATCCACTCGACAGAACGAATCTTATTAAAACCAGGTACTCGATAGGTATGTCGACATGCTGTAATAAACCAGCTATTATGTCTATTGTATCCTCTATCGGTACATTCGTAAACAAAGATACGACGTCAAAACTAACCATCTCCTCACCCTCATCCAGTCGTACTCCTTCAAGCATCTGAACAAAATGTGACGAATCTTTCACATAACTTGTTGTCTTGCCTGTAAACGGAAGGAGCATATCTGATAGAAACCGCGCGGTTTTATATGTCGGTGAGTCTATCTGGCTTACAATAGGACGAAGGGGCCAATCTGGTTTGTGGATTTTCGGTAAGCCGTAAATTTTTGGGGAAGTCGGGTATATACTACGTTCTAATTTGTTGTTTTTTTTTTTGTGAACTCTACTGAGTTGTGTAGAGTGTGTGAGTACACATAGTGAGTAGTAAGGTTATGACGGTGTTTAGTATTTTTCATATTCCTGGGTTTTTAATTCGCAAGAGGTATGACAGGTGCATAATCTACTATTATTTTAGTCGTAAAATTTAGTCCTTTCAATCAAGGATATAGCAACAGACAGTACAGGACAATAAATTAGTGACGCCGACAACGACATTGCGGGGCAATGAGAATATCTATGGGATTATGGATAGAGCTTCCTTATCCATTATTGCTGGGCACGCTGCCAACTGGCAGTGGGCTTGAGCACTTGGATTATCTTTAGACCTTCAAGGGTCTGTGGATGATCCAATTGCTTTCCATGTAGTAATAGTGTAGGTAGTTTTAGCATATAAAGTAGTATTGTATTATATTGTAGTTAATAAAGGCACTTTTTCCCGTCCATTAAAGCCCAGATATCGGCCAGACATAGCCAAGTCGGCCGCTAGTTCTAACAGTGCAGTGTCACTGTAGCAGTAAAGTCGAAAATACTGCGTTGAACCGTGTAATAATCGTAAATCACGTACCTATTCGTTGTAATCCAATCAATTACTTATAGTCAACTATATCATTATTGTTAAACTAAGTGAAACTGGCTATTTTATCTCTGAAGCAGAAATGTGCCAGTACCATTTTCAACCGATTTCAAAAAAGAGGTTATCAATTGGTCTGAATGTAATTACTCAGTCAATTTATGAACCAATTAATGTATGTTCATCGATAATTTTGCCAATTGTGAACCGAATCGAAAAATTATTTTTTTCGGTTCGAAAAGATCTACTCCCGAGGTGGTCTCATTTAAATTTTACAGAAATCAGCTGAGCCGGTTTTGAAAAATCAACAATAATGTAAACAATTTGAGCGAAATATTCGAATTTTGTACAAAATGTAAGGCGACCAAAACCATTTTTTTGCGAAAAATAATTATGTGTTTGTTAGATCGTACTTTAGAGATGGTCCCATTTAAATTTTATCGAAATCTAGTTGTTTTTGAAAAATTAAAAAAAAATCAAGGTTCGTACACGATTGAAGTTGGTGTCATTTTTGGCAAAAAATAATTATTTCTGAGTAGGTGGAAGTGGAAGTCACGGTGGAATATCTTCACTTGCGAAAGAATGGCTTTTATCAAATCTTAAATTAGGAAAAGTAAAAACGAATATATGCAACTTCCTCTACATTTAGGTATTTCTACATTACTCGATTAATCTCTTTATCTAGCAATTATAACAATAAAAAACCATAGCAAATCAGTACTTACCGCGTCAAACAGTTACAAAACGTAAAATTGCTAAACCCAGCAACAGTTTTGTATCGCGACCTTGGTTATCACTTGAAAAATCATTACAGACTGTACTTTTGTTGCAATCTAACATTATTCTTTTATTTGTCGGTTGCTAAACGAAGTAGAGTGAGCGTATTTAGGGACTTGCATAGGTATATCGCAATCGATTCTATCGGCTTGCTAGAACATTCGGATGATTTGGCCTTCTTTGTAACTAGATACCTATGGCCGATTTTAGCCTTGAACTTGGGATGTTAGTATTGATCCTGTTTGCTGAAACTACGAGCACGGTAATTTTATTATTTATTCTTGCTTATGATATGGGATAAGCGATTAAATATATTCTAAGTACATTTGCCAAGCCCTATGTATTTTGATGTAATGAAACAAAAATACGAGAGTTTTGAGGTAAAAGTATGTCAATGACATTTTAAGATGAGTTTCTAGTGAAATGTGGATTTACTTTAAGCTTTCCGATGCTGAACAAGCTAGATACAGGATTTCTAAATTTTTTTTCAAGAAATATTTTTGAAAGTTTGTATTCGCCAAACATTCGCATAAAATTTGCGAATGCGAATACGAATGTCAAAAACAAATGCGAGTATTCGTTACATCACTAGTGCAGATAAATTATACAAGTCTCATCTTAAGTGCGTCACCTGTTCCGACAACACTTATTATTAATTATCAAAATGCTTAAAAACTAGTAGCAAAAGATTTTTTTTTCAGTCAGTAGGAAATTAAAAACATTAAAAAACTATATTAAAATACTAGTCAAGTTTTTATGGAACGAGCTAGCTTTCCGGTAGGTATATATAGGCAATCAAGGTGATTGATTTATTTCACAATGTTACAGCAAATTTGTGTAGGTATAGGCTGTTCCTTCTAGAGAGTTCTGTAGGTATTATTATATTAAATATTGTGATTATTATTAAGTATTATTATATGCTAACTATATCAAGAGTTTGTAGGTCCCAACGGTTTTAACTATTAAGCTATGTCAGAGGAATCAATGCTCTTAATCCGAATTAAGTTATATTATTGGAAAATTAAATATTTTTCACAGGTATTTCTCATAAAAAAAATACGGGCGAAACATTCAAATTAACTTAGAGTACTTAACGCGCAGGTTCTTTAGCAGAATCACACAGCTGGTCAAGTTATATTTAAGTTAGGACGGAAAGTTTCCAGTTCCGCCAAACGAACGTTTAAGGTAGATTATTTCCTGCCGGATCATTAGGACATTCGTTTTCGTACAAAAATTCGCCAAACTTGGGCGCAAATAAAAACTAGCATCACACATTCTGACCACATTTGGAACAGGTATCTAGAATTAGAATGTAAATGACTTATTAACACTAAAAGCGGTTTTACCTGTGCTTTTCTGGTTTACTTACGTTTTAGGAAATAATAAGTAGATACGAGTATGTAGTCCTGGATAAACTTCCTTCCATAATAATATACTGTAAACATGTATTTTGCATGTACGATTTTTTCTTACTACTAACTGGGTGTTTCTCTAGACGACGATTATCTATATAAATATTCTAAGATATTATCACTGTACTTAACATAATGACCAACTTTTCCTACGGGGCTAACCCAGAAATAGCGAAATAAAGGACATGTCCACAAAATGTATGGAGGCTGGTATAATAATAATCAAAAATTCTAACCACAACACTCGTTACATTTCAAGAAACTTCATATTTTTCTGAGTCTATTACATCAGTTCAAAATATAAAAGAGCCCTCCGATTTTTTAAATCAATTTTGAATTAATAATAAGTATAAATAAATGTATTTGCCGCAATAGGTAGTTTATCTCTATCAACCCTGATTAAGTAACTGCCAAATTGTTAAATAAAAGCATTTTTACCAGTTAGACACACTTTTAAATGTTTTTTGTCACATTGTACCTACTAACTGGTCATACTGGTAGGTTATAATTTTTAGCATTTAACATTTAGCAAATTAAGAGATGAATGTGGAAGAATCAGCTACGAATGGAAGTAAAATAACGATAGAAGCACTTTATTATTGGTAAACTAGTAAAAATAAAAAGCTGTATTGTTATTTTTCATACAATTTACTTTTCACATTTTAAAAAAATGGAGGGATGAAAATATCTAAATTACATATTTTTGAAAAGCCCATAAAACAAGCTTTCAAATGATGTATATATCATCTTGGTTCGATTTTTTTCTGAATAATATACCACTTGTGGACGTCACCTTTGATGTTCCACACAAAAGAAATAATCGAAATATTTTTATCATCATACGCAACCTTGCCGTAGTGGTCTAGTGGTAGTGTCACCCGCCTTACAATCGTGAGGTCGTGGGTTCAAATCCCGGCCTAGTGCCAATGAGTTCTTTAGAACTTATGTACGGAATTCCACATCACTGACTTTTCGGTGAGGGAAAACATCGTGAGGCAACCTGCATACGTCCGTAGAAGAAATTTGATGGCGTATGTGAATCCACCAAACCGCACTGGGCCAGCGTGGTGGATATGGCCCAAACACCCTACTGGCCTACGTCCTGCAGTGGACTATTAAAAGGCTGGTACAGTACAGTACAGTACAGCAATCTTCTCTATCCCACTGCTGAGCCTCTCTCTTACGGTGCTATTTGCCTCGGTTCTGTGATAATCGTGTCTAAGTTATTAAATCAATTATCTATATTAATAATTTCGTCAAGGGGTACGGTAGACTCGATTGAAACCTTTCCTAAATGATAAAACATAAAAAAATAATGATTTCGAGTCGACAACATATACCCGGAAAATTCGGATTATCGAGTATTTTAATAAATTATAACGGTTTTGACAAATAAATCGCAGTCTCCATATTGTCAGGCACATGACATAATAATATCTTGAGCAGTCATTCTTCTTCTTCTTTTATGTTTTGGCGTCGCATTGTTGTGCATTTGCCAGTGTCAAGTATTAAGTTATAATAATTTTTGATAATATTTTATCAATAACCCTTAGAGTATAGAAGGGTATAACCCATCAATATGGAATGTAAGAAAAAATGCCAAGTCGATGGTATAACCATAGGTACCAACGTGCTATGGAGAGGGCTATGCTCGGTGTTTCTCTGCGGGATCGAATTGTTCAAAGAACGGATGCCCGATGGGGCCGTAAAGTTCTCGAATGGACCACGGACCAGCAAGCGCAGCGTAGGATGTCCACCGACTAGGTAGATTAACGATATAATAAAAATCACAGGAACACGATGGATGCAGGCAGCTTCTAACCGGCCTTATTGGAAATCCATGGGAGAGATGGAGAGATTGGATGTCCAGCAGTGGATGTCCTACGGCTGATCTATCTAGATAGATAACCATATAAAAAATAATACTGGTTAAAATCTTTACGGTTGAAGTTGACTTTCTTTACATAATATAAGAATGTACATTTTCAGTAGGGACCTACTTAATCAGTTATTTTTGAGTAATTTTAATTTTGAGCAAAACATTTTACTTTGGGATATTGTATTACACAAAGGTAAAAATCGTGAGTACCTATTTCTTAAAATGAATGTCTTTCATTGATCTTTCATCATTGTTTTGCTTGATGATACAGACCTACATCATTTAGTTAACAGCTGAATCTCTTTGCATTTGGTAAACATTCTCATAATTGTGGAAAATGGATGCAGCAAAGAGCTCTTCGTTAAGATGGTGATCGAGTAACAGCAAAATTATTATCAGTGTGTGTATTATGAGTCACATTTCACCCGAGCGAAGCCGGGTTGTCATCTAGTATTATGTATATTTTATATTAATTTAATTATTTATTTTTGAACTGAATATTCAACTAATTATTCTGTGAATCTACCTGTCACCGTAAAACGGCTAAAAATTCAGGTTTGTTGTAAGGTAGCCCTTAGATTTTTTTTCTGTTTTTAGTATTTGTTGTTATAGCGGCAACAGAAATACGTCATCTGTGAAAATTTCAACGTTCTATGACCGTTGATGAGATACAGCCTGGTGAGTGGTGACAGACAGACAGACGGACAGCGGAGTCTTACGGGACCCTAGTAGGTCCCGTTTTTACTCTTTGGGTTCTGAACCCTAAAAAGTATGTAACAACTGATTTCTTGTTGGAATTTTGGGATTATACTGACAGTGAAAGCTGATGGTACCAACGATAAGTACTTTTACTACTTTTTTTTAAAAATTTATTTCCATTTACAATTTTAATTTCTTAATAAATAATTAAGAGCTTCAAAACTATAGTATGTTTGTTGCGGCAATCTTGTTCCCACACACGCTGACCAATATTTTATAATTAACTAGTTATTACCCGCGGCTTCGCCCGCATACGCAATACATATATCATTATAATTTATAGCCAATGTTATTCTCATATATAAGCTATATTATTGCAAAGTTTCATCTCAATCCGTTCAGTAGTTTTTGCGTGAAAGAGTAACAAACATTCATACATCCATCCATCCATCCATCCATCCATCCATCCATCCTCACAAACTTTCACGTTTATAATATTAGTACATACATACATCCATCCATTCATCCATCCATCCTCACAAACATTCACGTTTATAATATTAGTAGGATTAGTAGGATATGTGCTAAAACAGTATTTTGACAATACTTACACGTAATATGTACTCTTGGTCTAGTAAAATGAGCTCTATGTATACAGGGTTATTCCTAATCAATTAGCATCTTTTTAGGGGCTTATTCTGTACATCATCTGTACATTTTCGACTTTTATGAAAAGTCGAAAAAAAATATTGTTTCATAGAAAAATATCGTTCACCCGCGACAAAATGTATGGAACTGCTGATTTTTTTTAGTTTTGACATAAGTCTGAGAAAAAAAGTTGTTAGTTTTGATGTACAGAATAAGCCCCTAAAAGGATGCTAATTGATTAGAAATAACCTATTATATCTAAATTCTAAGCGTTTCGCGCGCCGGGTCATAAAAATCCTCTTTCAAGATCTCTTGACGCATGTTTTGATTTCGATTTTATAAATGGAATAATGCAATTATTGTTATCACACAAATACATTTCACAACAATGCTAACACGCACTTGATCTATTTTTAAGTTACCTAATCTTATCGAGTTTAAAACATTGATAGTAAACCTGTTCTACACGAAGACCATTGCTCACCATTATTGGTGGTGAGCATTTTCACCTATTTTTTTAAGATCGTTATTATTTTTTGACCGACGAAACGGAGGAGGTACTCAATTCGATGCGTACCTATATATATATATATATATATTTTAATTTATAACCACGCATAACTTTTTACGTAAAAATCCGATTTCGATAATTATTTTTTTGATGGAAAGAGTATATTTTGAAATTGGTTCGATTTAAATTTTATCGAAATCGGCTGAGCAATTTTTGATAAATGAAAAATAATGTGAAAAGTACTACATCGATCCGTGCAAAATATTCGCGAATTTTGTGCACGATTGAAGTCGGTCATGCCATTTTTTGCAAAAAATAATTATAATAAGTCTAATCGACTGCCTCGATGGCTCAGTGGTTAGTGACCCTGACTTCTGGATCAATGAGGCGTGGGTTCGATCCCCACCCAGGGCAAGCATTTATGTGATGAACATAGGTGTTTGCGCTGTGTCTGGATGTTATTTAGGTAGTATCTGTATAAGTATTGTTGTTATTTATTTTTGACAAACTACTATCTAAGCCTTGTATATATGTAAATAAATTATTTCATTCATTAAACAAAATAAACTCCTATAACTATAATAAGCTTATAATTATTTATTTAAAATATGTATAAGCAGTATATCAGTCTCTGGCAGCCATATCACAAGCTTTGCTTAGTTTGGGGTCAGAGGCCATGTGTAAGATGTCCCCTAATATTTATTTATTTATATAATCAATAGGTTGGTATAGGTTAGTATAATAGGACGTGTGACCAAAACTGGCGTTTTTATGGCTCAACAAGTATGTTGTTGTATGTGTTTTAATTTACAGTATCCTTATATTGTGACCTAACGAGATACAAAATCTGGTGGCATAGTTATAAAGCAAAGCTTTCATCTTGCGCCATTTCTGTGTAAGCGTCCTAGCTTTAGCAAAAGTTAATGAACTAACAAATATGTACGGAATCACGCGAAAATGACAATATTTTCAGTTTCCTTGTATAAAAAATCTCGTACTAAAATCTCATTGACGTGTCAGGATTCTAGACACATTAGATAGAGGTGACCTGCTTACTCTTACATGCATTCGATTTTGTAAATACCTATGTAAATAAGTACTCACTGCCTCAGTGAGTGGAGCACATAGTTCATAAAACGGGTAGCTGATGGAGTCGCTTTCTCGAATGGAGACCACGTGCCAGCAATTGGAAAAGCCCTATCGGAGGTAGACCGACGATCTTACCAAAATCACAAGAACACTCTGCATACAACCAGCTTCCATTGGGTTTATTTGAAATTCATAGGGAAGGCCTATGTTCAACAGTGAACATCCTAAGGCTGATACGGATCATCTGTATTTTAATCCGATTACTTGTCTTATAATAAATTCTAAATGTTAGGAATGAAGAAGTAACTGGTACAACACATATTAAAATTAAAACAAAATCGGTGCTTATAATGTTCGTGTGCTTCTCATAAAAAGTGGTTGTAAATAAAGTACCATGTTGTATGTTGCTTTATCATTACTCAAGTCAAGCCCACACTCCAGCGGAGCGGAGCAGATATTGTGTGCATACAAAGCCTTACTGCCGTACTGCCCAGTAGGTCTGTTCCGTACGTTGTGGACCACCCATTGCATTACTACTAGAACTACCATTTTACTTTTTTTAAACATTCAGTCTACCCGTGACCACGACGATGGGATGGCTGGTTATTTATTTATCATAACATAAGAATAATAACACATACACACAGATATGTCAAACTTATAAATAACACCCCGTAGTTTTTGCGTCAGGGGTTAAAAGCAATACAAGTACTGCAGTTGTGGTATTATATGCAGGCCTTTAGGCGACTCAAAAACTCTGACATCAATCAGGGCCAGCCATACGGCCTATACAAAATTACTTACTTCTAATATACCTACAACATTTGAGTGTAGAGTCCACTACTCACACACTTCAACACTTTACCATCTCCGCACATCTCCGCTCCACACCGCTTCGGTAGAGTTTGGCCTTGGCAGAACCACTGTCAAGTTGACGGTCAGGTTTGTAGGCACGTGGTAGGCACCTACTTGTGCAAGTGAAAGAGAGCGGTTTGTAACTGCAGTGGCATTGCAACGGCATAACCTGAGTTGCACTTTCTGGGTTCAATAACCTGCAAAGAAAATGAACAGTCTTTACAAGCTTTTTTTTAGTAGCACTGGTCCGATGTCTGTCATAAAATCTTGCAAAGGTGACGCCCACAATTGGTACATTATTATGAGTATTTATTTATTTATTTCAAACCTTGCATTAAATTTATAAATATGTAAAAATTTGCTCACTTAGCACTAGTTATATATTCAACCCTGTAAGGGCGTCGCAAGTATAATTATTATACAATTAAATAAATAAATAATAAATATATCTTTATTGTACACTGAAACACATTACAGAAACTACTCAATATACAATATACAATATTCTTCCACATTCATCTCTTAATTTGCTAAAATTAAAAATTATAGCCTACCAGTGTAACCAGTTAGTAGGTACAATGTGACAAAAAACACTTAAAAAGTGTTTTTATGTAACAATTTGGAGGTTAATTAATCAGGGTTGTTAGAGATAAACTACCTATTGAGCCAAATATATTTATTAATCTTAATAACTTCAAAATTATTTTTTTTTAAATCGGAGGGCTCTTTTATATTTTTAACTGATGTATTATACCCAGAAAAATGTGAACTTTCTTGAAATGTAACAAGTGTTGTGGTTAGAATTTTTGATTATTATTATACCAGCCTCCATAAATTTTGTGGACTTGTCCTTTTCGATCCACTTCCCGGTTACCGATTGAGCTGAAAGTTTGCATACATCGTGAAAACAATGAAATACTATGATGATATGGTGCTGATGCTGATGGTGAAAAGCTGTGGTGGCCTAGTGAGAATGACACCCGCCTTGCAATCGTGAGGTCATTGGTTCAAATTCCAGTTCCGTACCAATGAATTCCTTGGAATTTATGTACGGAATTTCACACCATTGCCTTTTCGGTGATGGAAAACATCGTGAGTGCAGCCTGCATACGTCCGTAGAAGAAATTCGATGGCGTATGTGAATCCACCAACTCGCACTGTGGATATGGCCCAATCACCCTTCGTGGGTTACCACCTACTTCCTGCAGTGAACTATTAAAAAAATGGCCGGTACATGGCAGCTGGATCAGATGATGGAGCTGGAAGGTGGCCAGAGGAACTTCGCAATGAAACGACGCAACTCTATCGAGTTTCGGCTCGTTTGTATCGTCTTGGCGAGTACTTGTTCAGTAAAAGCTTCTTTGAAAAAAAAAAAGGTTTGTTTAATCTTACAGACTGTGATTCTATAGAACGCACAAAGACAATAAACAACCAGAATTAGTCATCACTAGTTTTTACCCGCGGCTTCGCCCGCATACGCAATATATCATTATAATTTATAGCCTATGTGTTAAGCTGTATTATTGCAAAGTTTCATCTCAATCCGTTCAGTAGTTTTTGCGTGAAAGAGTAACAAACATCCATACATCCATCCTCACAAACTTTCGCGTTTATAATATTAGTAGGTTAGGATTTTCAGCGTGTCGTAAATGGTGCTTTCATGAAAATAGGCTTTCATAATCCTTATACCTACTTTTTAACCGACTTGCAATAAGGAGGAGGTTCTGTGTTCATTAGTGCTTTTTGTGTATGTTCATCAATATTGATGACATTTCGATATTTACTTAAATTTTATCGAAATCGGCTGAGCCGTTTTGAAAAATCAAGAATAATGTAAAAAGTTAATTCGAGCGAACTATTCGAATTATATACGCGTTTGAAGTCGGTGGTGCAATATTTAGCGAAAAATAATGATTTATTAATATTTTTCTAATACGACCGTCATCCGTAAGCTCTCCGAATAAGGGCACGTATATACCTACCTAGGTATGCAGGTATCCTGCAAACTTCTATGCATTCGGAAATTGGACCTTGGAGCCGTTAAAAGGTACTAGCATCTGTCTGGCAAATTAATGCCACCAACTAAAACAGGAAGTCGTATCGTGTACTGTCGTAAAGGTCACATCATGTGTAATTTTGGCAACATAGGCTTTGGGCAAGACAAAGTCACTAAAAATAACATTATACAAAATAACTCCTCTAAAGTGTAGGTATTTAGTTCGGCTTAATCCGCTTAGGAAACCGGGGTTAGGAATCACATAGAGTTGACCGCATAAGAGCGGTCGACCAGAGGTACTCGTAGTAGGAGACACAGAATGCGACCATTTTATGGTCGCGTTCTGTGACTCTGGACGACTGTCTGTCTAGTCACTGCAACTGGCGTTGTTCACGCAATAGGTTAGATGACTGAGAAAAACTAAGTCTGTTAGTTACATTATCATAAAATACTATTTCTTAACTATTTTTCCTTTAATTCATAAAAAAAATACGTGTCCGATTTGTTTTTTGATAATCTTTCTAACGAAATAATAATTAAGTATATTTAATTTAATTTTATCCAGTCATAATAAACGCTGGAAACAGCATTTTGTGGCTGACGTTGGCTTTATATAGCTAATTTCGGCGTATTATAATTTAAAGTAGTCGAATTCTATTTTTAGCTCATTTTATTGACTTATCTAAATTGCAAATTTGCACACAAACAGTTTCGATAACTCGTCAGTTTCATGAAACATGTTTGTTATCAAAATAAGTCTAATATATCCAATAATATCCATATTCATAGAATAGGGTAATGAGTATACAATTTTATGATATTTTTAATACTTAAAGGGTCTTAGATGTAAGAAATCAAATGGCTACCTATAAAAGTTAGTTAACGATCATTTCAAAATACGAGTACGTTAAGCGTAGTAGTAAGTAATTTTAAGTTAGGTTTGTTAATTTTAAATTTTAAATACGTTGGTTGGTTGGTTAATTGTAAATACGTTGTATTTACTGTTTTTTTTGTGTTCAATAAAGTTATATTGTATTTAATTGTATTCCATACATCAAAGGTAAATAAATTTATTTAAACACAAAATAATATTTACAAAATATATTAAAATTACATATAAACTAAATAAAACTACAAACTAAATTATTAACTAAACAATAAATATAAAAAAAAACTAACTAAAAAGGATCGCTTAAACCACCCATAGACATAAAATAGTCTATTGATAGTTCAAACGATCCTTTATGACTGACAACGTGCCCAAAATGCTGGCTGCATTGCCCCGCTGGATAGCAAGACCTGAGCGTTGTGCAAAATATAGGCCAGCATTTAGCCGATAAATCTTTAAGGAATTGACAACATTTCAAATTTTTAACGTTATTAGTTTTATTTTTTTTCTAAAAGATTATTGTTAAATAAGGTACACATATTTTTTATTTTTTCAATTAGACCTATATTTTACGTAAAAATATTTTTTGTAAAAGAGCTTCTTCTAAAATGACGTAACTGCATGATTTAGGATGTATATTAAATGTTACTGAAGTCACATTTAAAAAAAAACATCTATAACTGCCAAAGTCAAGCTCTAGCGTAGCTGTCTCTGTCATGACACTGGCAATGACAACAAACAAATTATCCAGCGCAGCGTGACAACTTTTGGTAGATTTCTACTTTTTAGTACATTTTATGAGCCTAAACCTATGTAGAGTTGTAATAAATAGAAAACTTAAATCGAATTAAAGATAAAGTAATATTGCATTTTTCACTTGACTTAAATCAGATAAATGATAATTTTATGTAACAAGCAATTTTAAGTGTGGAAAAATTTCTAAAAAAATAATGATTGATATAAAGGACTGTTTCAAACAAAACTATAATGTAGTAATTTTAACAAGTAATTTATAACAGTATTCTGAAACACGTTCAAAATTGTACTGGATTTCTGGTAGTTCTAGGGCTCGATTTAGTAGGCTCTCAAATATTTCGTAGGCAACACTGATTTTAGCGAAACTTTTAGTAGAACCTCTAAAAAAGTGTTGATGCTGAAAATTATAAAACGAAACGTAATGTCCGTGTCAACTGTCATTTTATATTGCTATTGTTTTTTTTTTATCATAGGCTACTGAACTTTTACTATTAATCCGAGCACCGCTTGGATGAGACTTTTTATTTAATATTACTGTTCTAAAATTTTTGAAAAAATAAACAAAATGATTAGTCGCAATACCCCGAAATGGTTTTGGAATTTCATAACCATGTGATATATGAAAACTTGTCAATTGCAATTTCATATATATTATAGGTAAACTATATTATTAGTTACAGGGCAATTAGGTAAATAAGTTATTAATATATTATATAAAATAAACGTCTTATCCTCGTGTAACCTCGCTCATCATGGTTATCTTTTTGTTTCAGATTTTCAAAATGGATTTGGAGTTTCGGAATTTGACTTACACGGTGCAAAGCCGACTAGCAAAATGTGAGTACATAAATAACTACATGCTATTAAGTACTACACTACACACTTTTATAGTACTAATAGATGCACGTAATGTTGACTCCCACAGTTAAAATAATTAAAATTAATGTTGTGTGTAATTAATAATGTACATACCTACAGTTACTCACTTATTAAGTAGGTGGTGTTAAATATGTAAGCATATCTTTCAGAAAAAAAATGATTATACGGAGTATGTATGAAACAGTTTTTAAAAAAAAAATAAGCTGTATTAAGAAGTTTCGAAATTCATTAAATTTTTTCGAACCGTTAAGAAAAAGCACCTAACATATATATTCGCGTGTATAGTAACTATAAATAAATACGATGAAAATGTTATAACTCCAAGTAAGAACGTCGTCACAGTAGTACTTACTTATATCTAAGCCGTAAAACTCACCGTGAAAGTTTTATCACTTTCGTTTCGCTTTACGTTGAATCAACGGCACACTTTCCAAATAAACATTTCAAATTTACTGAACCACACTTTACTACCACCATAATCATGTTCATGACAACAATTAGCTATTGCAACAAAAAATGGTTCTTATGTCTATAAATATACAATTGAAAATAACAATCATGGGAACATTAGTAGATAATCTTTAGAGCAGTGGTTCCCAAAGTTGTATGGGCTTCGACCCATCTAACACAACAATTGTCTGTGGATGCTCCAATTGCTTTTTATTTAGTAATAGTAGTGTATGTAGTTTTAGCTTATAAAGTAGTATTGTTTTTAGTTGTAGTTAAAAACTTTTTCTTTTTTTCCCTTTGGCACTTTTTCCCGATTCAAAAAAATACAACAATTGCATACCTACTCAGGACACACCTATAGAAACTGATACCAATATCAATAATGGTCGAACAAAGATTCAATTTTTTTTTTGGTTCTTAACTAACTATACGCAAAAAAAAAATATTAATGGGAAATATGATAGTTTTGACATTAACTTCAACTTGAGTTATAGGCCGCGTCCCATTAGTTGGTGGTAATGAAGTTAGCTACAAGCTGCGCAATATCCAATCCTGACTGAAACTCACACAAGGCCGCGCGTTGATTGGATATAGCGTATCTTGGAGGCCTTGGAGCTAACTTCATTTTCGCCAACTTGTGTGGCGTGGCCTATACTTTTAATGGCAGTGACTTTGATAAGTCCCATTTGGTAAAAGTGGTGTTCTAAAGGTAGCGTCCACTCAATATTCGCTCGCGACCCACCAGTGGTTCGCGATCCATAGTTTAGAAACCCTGCTACTCTTATAAAAACTTGGTAGCTGTCATTGTTGTGGTTACGTTTGTGGGTTAGTGAATTATCTCTAGCTGAGAATTGTTTACAGAAATAACCATTATGTTATGCTACCTACCATAAGTTACTAAGCGTGTGTACTGTGTATACACACAGTACACACGCTATGTTGTAGGTACCTACTTATTTATAGAAGCGTGTTAGGTGACACATTATCACTACATATATAATTATCCTACTAATATTATAAACGCGAAAGTTTGTGAGGATGGATAGATGTATGGATATTTGTTACTCTTACACGCAAAAACTACTGAACGGATTGAGATGAAACTTTGCAATAATATAGCTTATATATCAGAATAACACATAGGCTATAAATTATAATGATATTGCGTCAAAAATCAAAATATCATGCGGGCGAAGCCGCGGGTAAAAACTAGTGTAGTATAAAACAAAGTCGCGTCCCGCTGTCTGTCCCCATGTATGCTTATATCTTTAAAACCAAGCAACGGATTTTGATGCGGTTTTTTTAAATAGATAGAATGATTCAAGAGGAAGGTTTATATGTGTAATACACCTGTGCGAAGCCGCGGCATATAAATGCATTAATAAGTTTTCTTAATTGGTTAGATTGCTGATAATAGGTATTTATTTATATAAACAAGAATTAGAGAAACAAAGAACAGGAAAAGAAAATAAATACAAAAACCCGATCTCAAGACTTACATGTGACGTCAATAGTAAAAACTAGACAAAAACCGTTTTGGTTTTGACTGGTTTTTGACCGACAAAACGGAGGAGGTATTTCGGCCATATATTTATTTTTATATGTATAACTTTTTACGTAGTGGTCCGATTTCGATAATAATTGGAAAGAGTATACTTTGAAAGTGGTCCCATTTAAATTTTATCGAAATCGGCCGAGCCATTTATAATAAATCAACAATGTGAAAAATGCTACATTGATCCGTGCGAAATATTCGCGAGTATATACACGGTTGAAGTCAGTCATGCCATTTTTTGCAAAAAAAAATTATGTCGCTAAACGTCCAATTACCCAAATAGAAATTCACTAAGACCCCAGTTCACCAACGCTTGTGTGTGATTACTTTATTGAAACAACGGTTACTGCTTGGTGAACAGCAAAACTTCGTTAACAAACCGTTTAAGACTTACTACTACCTAATACTATAAACATCTGTTGGTGAACTCTGGTCTAGGATCCGAGTTTTACCGTCGTTTAAATACAGTAATCACACGTTTAACTTAAACGAGCGTTGGTGAACTCGGGTCTTAATATCCGTTTGCCATTCAAGGTAAGCTCCATATTCATGGAAAGGCTGTGAATATGTGCTGTGTTTTCTTTTATCGTTGTCATTTCGTAGGACTTCAGTGCTGGACACAGGCTTCTCAGATCGTCAATAAGATTGATTGGTAGCGCGACTAACATCCAGCTCTATCCTGCAGTCTTGACGAGGACATCCTACTATCCGTCCTACGCTCCGCTTGTCGGTACAGGGTCTCCACTCGAAAACTTTACAACCCTATCGGTCATCAGTTCCCCGAGTTATGTAACATTAATTCATATTATGAAAGTCATTACTGAACTGATAGACTAAGAAAATGCGCTGTATGGTATTTTACGTGTACCAAAGTTGTTTGAAATTAAATTTCCCACAACTTTGATTCTCATCAACTTTTGTAGGGTCTATATTTTTTTTTAATAAGTTAGTGGAGTCATGTTGTTTCTTTCATAACTAGTATTATTTCAATTTTTCATGGGAAATTATCGGAACCAGAAATGTTTGAAATTTGATTTCCTACGACTTTGAGCCCCATCAACTTTTTCTAGGATCGATATTTTTTTAATAAGATAGATAGTAGAGGGTACTTCTTCGAAGACAAAATTTTGGACGTCTATGGGTTTTTTTCTGAAACCAACAAACAAAACAGTGTGTAATTTTTTTTCTATACAGTTTACCTTTAACTCTACCTGGGACAAGTGATATTTTTCAAATCATTGCAGTCCAAGTATAAATTAAAAATATTTGAAGTTTGTTCTCCTGATTCATATACCGCGTCCGCTTGCCATTTTTCGAAAGAAAATGGTCGATATCGCATTTTCCCTTTGGTAAATCATTATAAATTATAATTATATCAAAAGGAAATGAATTGCACTTTTACAAAAAAAATGTGTATTAGTTATAACTACCTTAGTATGTTTATAAATAGGCTAATAAGAAGTGTCCGGCATATAATACTGATTAATGTGGCGTATGCTGCGCTTGACCGTGCTTGGTCGGGTGATGATGATGAGAGCCTGACTTCTCGCGCAGGGGGAAGCCAGTCGTGCAACAGACGAGCCAGAAGGTGGATATACGGCTGGTTCGCTTGGATCCCGGAGTTACAAAGATAAATGTCTGATTCATCTGTGCTTAGTTCAGGTGGCATTATGATTACAATGCCTGTTTTATAAAATTTATTTTATGGTTTTACAACTTCAATCTGTATTTCGTGTAATGCTTTTGGGTTATAGATTCAAGTAGAAAAATGACAATACTGAATTCAGTATGTATGATGAGTTATGCATGTATTACGGCAAAATCCTGATTCATCTGGCCTGATTCATATGGTTAAAACGCCATATAAATCATAAAATTCATACTGGAAAAGCTTTGAATATAGCTTATATAGCCCAACAAGACCTCGATGACGACAGTTTTTGGATAGAAACTTCGTCAATCGATGCATTACTCCAAAATTCACCAGAGATGTCTTATCGACCCTTCTTCAGAAAAACGTGGATGATTGTTTGAATCTGAACAATCCTCCACGTTTTTCTGAAGCTTCAGTAAAATAAACTTACAAAATAGTCTAACACTGCTGGTGAAGGTATGATTACTCAATCTTCCATTAAAAAATCAAGATCTCGTCAACAAGAAAAAGGTTTTAAAGATGACATTGAAAGAAGCTCGGGCCCTAGCAAAAAGCTAAAGATTTATTTCTTGTAGTACTTAAATGTGACTTCATTATTTATAGTTAACGATACTAAGAAAAATTATGTTTCTGTGATAGTTACCAAGGAAGATCACTGTCAAAAATTCCATTTAATTGAAGTTGAACTCATGTTTCTTACTTTAATCTTATTTTTTTCATTATATAATAAACAGGATTCGTGAATTGTACATGGAAAAAAATAAACAGAGAGAATAATATAATGTACCAATTACTATACTTACTATTAGTTCAGTTCAGTAAGTGTGCATTATTGTACCTATGTGAGAATAAATGTCTCACATAGGTACAATAATGCACACTTATGAATGTCAAAAGTAAACAATAAATATAAATTAACATAAAACAATAAAACTAACAGAATGAATACATTTTCATTTACAAATACTGTCACATGTCAGGTTACGCAATGAATTTTTGTCACACATAAAATCTTTTACACTGGGTATAGTACGAGTATGCTTTTTGTATAAGAAAATCTTTGATAATATTTTCAAACATTGTTTAATTTTTCTTAATTATTAACTTTCATGTACCTATTTATCAGTAACAAATATTAGTAATAGTTCATTTATGTAATTTAAAATGTTTTCGTTTACCCAGGTAATATAAGAATTATAATTAAGTATTACAATTTTTAGATTTCTAAAATGTAATACAAGAAATATTGTTCATTCGTCAACTTTTTTTCGTGCTATAGTGCTAGCTTTAGCTAATAATGCTAGATGCTATAGTGCTAGATTTAGCTAATTAAAATTTTATGTACGTATGTAAAATATGATTAGATTTCCCTATTACACAGCCAAATTACATAGTTTTTCATTTTCAGTTCTGTTCTGATTCATCTGTAATCAATTCTGATTCATCTGGGCACAAAATATTAGAACGTAGATATCTTAAAAACTACTTAATAAAAACAAGTCCCTCATTGAAATATATGTTCTTTAGTTACATATGAACATGTGTGACAGAGCTGAAAGTGAAATAAAATTTTGGCCAGATGAATCAGTCAAAGAATGAAATTTCGAAGAAGTACCCTAGAGCCATGTTGTTTCTTCCATAACTTGTGTTATTTCAATTTTTGATGAGAAGTTATCGGAACCAGAAATATTTGAAATTTTATTTCCTACGACTTTGATTCCCATCAACTTTTTCTAGGATCGATATTTTTTTAATAAGACAGTAGTGGAGCCATGTTGTTTCTTCCATAACTTGTGTTATTTCAATTTTTCATGAGAAGTCATCGGAACCAGAAATGTTTGAAATTTGATTTCCTACAACTTTGATTCTGATATTTTTTTCCTAGGAACGATACTTTTTTAATAAGACCATGGAGCCATTTCGTTTCTTCTATAACTTGTGTTATTTCAATTTTTCATGAGAAATTATCGTAACCAGAAATGTTTGAAATTTGATTTCCTACAACTTTGATTCTGATCAATTTTTTCTAGGAACAATATTTTTTTAATAAGTCCGTGGAGCCATTTCGTTTCTTCTATAACTTGTGTTATTTCAATTTTTCGATTAGTATTAAGCACTTTAGGATATGGGTGTCCAATATCCTAAGTTGCTATCATATAAAATATCATAATACAGTATCCTAAGAGCCTAATTTTGAATTTAATGTACCTACCACAACGATTAGCCCTTATCACCGTATAAGTCAGTTGTTAATTAATAAGTGTTATTTATCGTGTCCTTCTATTATACGGTCTTGTGCTACATTCAGTAATCTGAAATTACCTTTTTAAATGCAGGCTCTTGCTAGTGTTTTAGTGTGTTTTAAATTGGTGAATTGTCTAGCGTTTTGCCATCTTACTCTATATCCGCTCTCTTTTTCTTGTTAAATACCTACTTCTTTTTTTTAAAGCTTTTTATTTTTCAATCCTGAGTAAATAGGTATTTTGTAAGCTTGCTACACCATGTACTGTATATTTGCTTACCATTAGACAGTACGTGGCAAAACTCAAACATATCCTATATACAGGGTTATTTCTAATCAATGAACATCCTTTTAGGGGCTTATTCCGTACATCAAAACTAACAACATTTGTTCTGCGGCTTTTGTCAAAAAAAATCAGCTGTTCCATACATTTTTAGGGTGAACGATATTTTTCGGGTGAAAGTTTTTTTTAAGATTTGATAAAAGTCGTTGTACAAAAGTTGTTAGTTTGATGTACGGAATAAGCCCCTAAAAGAATGCTAATTGTATACCATTAACCCTGTGTAATAAATCCTATTGTGATACGAGTTTAAAGAACACAATACATAAATTAAAAGTCTAGTGTAGAAAATACGGTTAGCTATCTCGTCATTTACGACGTGTATACGACTATTGCATGTCATAAATACTTTTTGACAGACTCTTGCGAGAAATGAAAGTTTGCGCAACGCAGTTAAAAATCATACTGTCATACAATACAATACAATGTTTGACTGCCTCGGTGGCTCAGTGGTTAGTGACCCTGACTTCTGGATCAAAGAGACGCGGGTTCGATTCCCCACCCAGGGCAAGCATTTATGTGATGCACATAAGTGTTTGCTCTGTGTCTGGGTGTTATTTAAAATATGTATATGTAGTATATCAGTCTCTGGCAGCCATATCATAAGCTTTGCTTAGTTTGGTGTCAGGGGCCGTGTGTAAGATGTCCCCTAATATTTTTTTTTTAAAAGTCATATCTAATTTCTTATTTTGTATTAGCGGAATGTCGACGATCGTAGCACACTTTTAGTTCTAGCAACAGATATGTACAAGACACTGGAATAACAGACAAGATTAAATTAAAAACCCAACATGATATGATTCCTACCGCAGCTATCAAAAGAATAACTTTGAATTGGCTGAACCGATTTTGATGAAACATATCTGAGATCACTCCCGACTAATTCAGGTTCCAAATAAAATGAGGACGTAATCAAGATCGGTTCATCCGTTCAGAACCTACGATGCCACAGACAGTCCCCCGAAAACCCGGTCGTTTTTGTGTTGGTGGTTAAAAATTCCATCAAATCCAATTTCAAACTTCTAGTTCAGAAGTGAAAAAAATAAAATTGGAAAAAAACTTTTTTTAAATTAAACGGTAACGATAAAAGTTATAAACCGGAAATAACACGTTGGTTCATTAAAAATGATATTGGTTGTAATGTTTGTTTTAGTAAAAAAATACTCTTGAAACTCAATTATTTTTACTTTAGACGGTTCGTGATTTTCTGTACCATTATGATATTTTTTATTCCGTAAATAAGTTAATAGGTATGCATTTACTTCAACACGCTCTGTTTTTGTATTGGAAAATTCATTGTTATTTTTATGTTGATAATACTTGCTTGTAGGTATAAAATAAAAATATTTTTTTAAAGTTATAGCCTATCTTTTGTTTTCATCATTCGTTTAAAATAATTTTCCATAACACCTTATTGGGCCGAAATCGTACCTATCACAAATCGCCCTAGATCTTGACATAATTATATTAGCATATCTAAGCAATAATAAATCAATCAATCATATTCTATAACTTGATTCATGTCGATCTTGTACTATCTTGTAATGCTATCTTTAAGTATATTTAGTTTATTATTTATAGGTGTTTTGTTTTAATATTTCTAATTTAGACCACTATTTCTTGTTCTTGTCTTTTCAAATTCGTGCAAGGTTGCCCGGAAATCGCCATGATAAGGCCGCCACTTTATAATCATATTTTTTGTCATAGGGTTATTTCTAATCAATTAGCATCCTTTTAGAGGCTTATTCTGTACATCAAAACTAACAACTTTTGTTCTATGACTTTTGTCAAGTGTAATGTACAGAATAAGCCCCTAAAAGGATACTAATTGATTAGAAATAACCCTGTATAAATTGTGGTTGTAAATAAAGAGTTTTGTCTGTCTGTTGATCTTGTCGATGTGTGGGAATTATCGTTGGGTAAATGTGTCTACAACAGTAGCGTTTTGTTACTACTTACTTAGTGCTTCCACTTCGCGTTGCTGTAGTTTAGATTGAGTGCTAGGCGCTTGAAGTTAAATAACAGTGCTAGTCTAGCGTAAATAGTGCCAAATCTAGCACTGAGAGTGCTAAATTGGCAACATTGACAAGCGTCACGCATTTCTATGCCTGCACGGAGTGCACGTGCTACTCTTGCTGGTGCAAAATACTTAATTATTTAGTTCTTTTCGTTCGTCCGTTCGTTTCAGCCATAGCACGTCCACTGCTAGATATAGGCAAAGATCTTCAAAAAGACCGGTTGGTAGCGGCATGCATCCAGCGCGATCCTGCGGTCTATAATGAGGTCATCCGTCCACCTGGTCGGTGGACTTCCTACGCTGCGCTTGCCGGTACGTCGTCTCCACTCGAGAATGTTTCGACCCCATCGGTCATCAGTCCTCCGTGCTATGTGCCCTGCCCATTGCCTCTTCAACATGTCAATCCGCTGGGCTATTTTGGACAGGACTTTTAGAGACATCAAAATGTAGAGTGCTACGTATACAAATACAAACTAAATTACTCGTAAATTCACAAAAAAACGCTCAAAATTAAAAACACAAATTATGAACAGCTCCTCTTATCACGTGTTTCCTTTGAAAAACACCTTATATTTATGTTACTCTACCGATTTAAAAATTAACCAGCTTATACCGTTCGTGCATAATTACTTACTTTACATTTTAAATGGTAGAAAAAAAAATTACTCAAAGTAAATCATTAATTAAAAAGGCACTGGGCTAAAATCTCTAAAAAAATCACGTTTGTTTTATGGGAGGGCTCTCTTAAATATTTATTTTATGCTGTTTTGTTGTTATAGCAGCAACATAAATACATCATCTGAGAAAATTTCAGCTCTCTATAGCTATCACGGTTCATGAGATACAGCCTGGTGACAGACAGACAGACGAACCGACAGAGGGACAACGAATTCTTAGTAATAGGGTCCCGCTTTTACAAACCAAGTCAAATTTTGAGCCTGAATTTCATAAGTACATCCCTTTAGAATGTTGTATGTTCTTGTAACTAAAATAGGATTGTCTACAGAACACTTAGACTGTAGATCTCAATTCTTTTGGTGGCCAAGTCGACAACGACGCATTTTCTTATATCGAACACACGTCTAACATTTCAGATTTATGTTTTTGATGAGAATCGTATTTATATGAAGGAACTATCCTAATTTTATACACGATTGAAGTCGATTTTATATTATTTTATTGATACACGATTTTATACACGGTTGTGCTAATTTTTGCGAAAAATATTTATGTCAGTGCCGAAACGCTCCGTGCATGGCACGCGACGGCGCTGGTTGATGTCGGAACGACCTAGTGGGCATTGTCTCATACTTTTCAATGCAAAGATTTTTTCGCGTCCTTCCTTATGGCTTTCCTAGCACGGTCATGGTTTGATACGTATCGTATACAGGGTTACAGGCTAAGTCGACCTATTCCCGTTAAGCGTGTGTAGTTTACTACGTTTCTGACTGAGTTGACTATGAAACACAATATCCTAAATCTCACAGTTTTCGAGATATTTGAATTCAAATACTTTTTATAAAAGGTTAATTTTACGGACAATATTGGGCAGTGAGGTCATAAAACATTATTTTACATGTAAAAATCAAATAAAAATAATAATGCGACTTACACGTTTCAAAATATCTGAGCTGATAGCCAAAAATTGGGAATTTTATAAATACCAATTTCAAATATCTGTATTTTATTTTATTTAGTACATATAGTGTATTTCATAGCCAAATTAGTCAGAAACAAAGCAAACTACACACCCTTAACGGGAATAGGTCGACTTACCCTGTAACCCTGTATACGTATATACGTGGGCATACCTACCTACCTACCAAACCTTTATTTTGGTAAACACATTTAGTTTGTTCGGTTTGAATAAGTCATAAATTTTAATAAGAAATACACAAAATAAAAAAGTGATGGGACAGGACAACAAACAAAATTAAGCGCGATAAAAAAAGTACAGTTATAAAAATATTTAACATTCAATTAATTTATTGTACTTATTAAGGCTTACCTACCGGTTATATTGCTGGAAGTGATATAATTTAAATAAATATCAAATAACTACAACAAACAAATATATAGATTGTACGACGACTGAATATAATAGATTTGCATGTACCTATTTAAGGGTTGTCAATGACTAATAATGATAATGACTATTTTGTGTAAGATGTCCCCTAATATTTTTTTCTTGCGTTCCAATTCTCATAACTCTAAATTAAACGATTTGTGTTCTTTAGGTTTTGATTTCATTTGAATACTTGCTTATTTAATGAAACAAAACTCAGTTTCATAAATTAACATTAGCGATCGCCTAGTTTCAGTTTATTATTTTTTAATACTAGTTACCTACACATAGTATATGAAAATAGACTCAGTTTCATAAATTAACATTATTAGTTTCAGTTCCATTCAAAAGAGTTCATCGGCTCCTGAAATACAGTTTCTAGCTAGTTCAGAAGTCTTTAGGTTTCATAAACAATAGATACTTACTCATTGTACAATGACTATTGTCTATTTTATGCCATAGATATCGTTACTTACTTAAAATAATTAAAGAAGTAACGATTACTAACTATATCTATGATTTCTGGGTTAACAATATTTGCTAAGTGACTTCTATCTTTTTTCTATCTTATTACTTCATTATTAATCAATATCATTTTGGACGACGTTTAGTGTAGTCGTCCTACGTAACTAATGGACACAGACCTCTCCTATAGATTTCTAATTGGACCAACTGTACCTACTTGTAGCTTCAAGTTGATGTATTCATATTCAGTATTCTTGACTCTGTTTTATGGTGACATTGCCGAAGTGACAGAAAGCTATGATTAGACCTAACCAGAAGAATGACAAGTAATAGAAGTATTGCTAAATTTTACTCAAATAAAAACTACGTTACAGCTGTCTTATTCGTATCTGACTACACAGCATACGCGAAAGTGAGTGGAACAAAAAAAACGCAATGTCTGTCGCATACGTCAAAATCACCAGTTGGAATGTCAAAATAGATAAAATTTGGTCCCACTTGGTCTTTTGTCTCTTTTGGAAATTTAAACCCTCTAGATTCAAATATCTGATAATTTTGCCTTCCTACCTTTTTGAATTTAGACAACTGGGATAGCTCAATGCTAGTTTGTGAAAATTTCCGTTCGAAATTACGTAAGTTCGGGTGTATGTGCATCTTTTTCTAACACCTTTTAAATTTAAAATGGGACAAAATGATGTATATCGCTTGCTATTTTAGTGCGGTTTTTATTACTTTAGTTCTTATTCTATGGTTAGGTCAAACGTTTGTTTAGGAGAAATAGCATTTTTAACACTCTTTTGATTGATACGTTTAAAACAAATTCAAAATTAGTTATTTATTTTTATTTAACTTCTTTCATCCACCACAAAGTTAGCAACCCTGAAATTAACTCAAAGTCTTATGGGGTCTGTGTCAATATTTATATCGTAATTCTTGTCAGCACACGGTGTGTGGTATTTTATTTATAACAATAACATAAAATTAATTGGTTCTTTAAATTCATGTCATGCAATTGATAAGTACGTATTTGAATAGGTGAAGTGCGTGCGACATCTTATTTATTGAAGTGTTCTAATTGTATATTTTGAATTCTTATAGCTTTATTACTTTTATTAGTATTAGCAAAGATTATCAAAAATTATAATAATAGTTTATGGTATGTATGTTTTATTTTCACTACGACGGATGTTTTCTAGGATGTCTAGGGTGTCATTGTATTGATCAGCATTTTCTATAAGACCAAGGATTCCTGAAATAAATCATGAAAAAAACTGCTGTAATCTGCTGCTGCTTGTAGAGTGAATGACGATTTTGTGTAGAGTAAAAGTTACTTAATGTCGTTGTTCTATAATACCTATACAGGGTTACTTCTAATCAATTAGCATCCTTTGAGGGGCTTATTCTGTACATAAAAACTAACAACTTTTGTTCTGCGACTTTTTCAAAATTAAAAAGAAAATTTTTTTTCTATAGAGAAATATCGTTCACCCGCGACAAAATGTATGGAACAGCTGAGTTTTTTGTTGAGTTTTGACAAAAGTTGTTCATTTCGATGTACAGAATAAGCCCCTAAAAGGATGCTAATTGATTAGAAATAACCCTGTGTAATAGGTAATTTTATGAAATGTTCAACCAGTCCCCCTGTATTAAAATAAATAGCTTCTGTCACAAAATCTACTTCAGACTGTCAATTTATATTACCATTCGCATTCAATTCGCATTTAATAAGACTTAAATGAATATGCAAATACGATAAAATTATGACAGTTGATAAATGAGATTGTCATCTGACAATACTTAGTCGTTACTTAAATACACAGAGCTATACTCTATAAAATATAGCTTGATCTCTGACAGCTGTTAGAAAAATCACGCCTATGAAGTCCTAAATTTCTTAATAGTACAGACAGTACCTGTCAATGTCATACTTTATGGGCATGCCGATTAGTGATGGGCGACGAATGATCGTGACTACAGAGTTTTAGATAGAGTTTTATTTAAAACTAGCTGCCCGTCCCGGCTTTGCCCGGGTATGATTGGCTATACATATACTTACCACGTAATGTAGGTATGCGCCACACACATGCTAGACATACCGGATGAACCATTATGATGAGTTAAAAACTACCCAAATCGCGAGAGTTTCCGTGGTCTTAAACTGTTCGAAGTGTATGAAAAAGAGATAGTAGGTATTGGCATATCTAAATAAAAGTGAGTTCGTATGTGTTGGGTGGCTGTACATAATAGCCCTGATTTCAGAAAATGACAATGATGAGAATGAAAGCGACGTTAAAATATTAGAGACCCACATGACAGTCTATACATTCTACCCATGTAAGTTAGTTTCTTGATCTTGTCTTCACTCGAGAACTTTGAAAAACATTGGACATCAGTTCTACTTCTACGAATTGTGTGCCCTACCTAAGGCCTCTTCAACTTGCTAACCCAAAGAGCTGTGATGGAAGGAATCGAAGCGCTGGCATCCAACGTGTTCCGGACGTCACGACCAGATCTTAGATTCACGTGAAGACCTTCGCTACACTTGCCAATACATTGTCTACATTCGAGAACTTTAAGGTCCCATCGATAATTCGTTTCACATACTATGTGTAGGGGCGTAGCTACCGCAGTATCAGCCGTGTCAATAATACGGGGCTCCCGGGCTACAGGGGCCTTAACGTGTGTAAGCAAAACCTAGTAAAATGTTATCCACAATGTCACTTAATCTCGTGCTTCCCGAAAAAAAAATCATCTCTTTTTTTCCCGGGTTAAGCATTCTTCCAAGTTCCAAAAGTTGTCCTAAGAGGCAGAAATTTTATAACAACTGAAATCGTCTTCAGCTAGACTTACTTAGCTGATATAGGTAATTATATTCTATTCATTATCAATTTCCTGAAAAAAGGCAAGAAAAGTGTATATTTCATTTGAATTGTTTGGCTAGCTCAATTTCTAGGAGAAAGAGACAACTTATAAATAACCGTCTTACCACAAAAGTTTTACGCAGGCTTTAGACAATGTTTAACTGTACAAATTGTACGGCTAAACAGTGTTTAAATCTTTTGCGGTAAGGCGGTATATATTTATTTCAATTTAATGCAAGCATTTTTGTTTCTTTTGTGAGAAATGAGTGATTTGGGCTTCCCAACTATGTTTGATTCAGGGCTCCTCCAAGGCACGCTACGCCACTGCATACCTATTTACTACCAATAAAACATAAATCGACACACTAATGGCGGAGATATATAACTGTGGTGGTCTAGTGGTAGTAACGCCTGTCCTACAAATGTGAGGGGTTCAAATCCCGATCCTGTATCAATGAGTTTCTTTGGAACTTATGTACGGAATTTCAAATCATTGGCTTTTCGGCAAAGGAAAATATTGTGTGGCAATCTGCACCACCCACACTGGGCCCTGGCACTGGTGGTGGATATGGCCCAAGCACCCTTCTTAATTCTCAATGACCCGTTTCCTCGAATCTCGACGTTATTTCACCTAATAAGTGCCTGTAACCGAGCACTTTGGCATCGCGCGGCGTTGTAATCGGCTTGGAATCGCCTTACGACTAACTAAAAAGCCTGCCCACTACGTAGCTTGGGCAGGATTTTGGCTCGGACACTTTTTTTCACGATTGTGACTCTATAGATATTTGCTCGAAGTGAATTTTGTGTTATGTACATTATACAAAGTACATGAATTGCCAAGCGGGGAGAGCGGCGAAACGGAACTTTTATAATACTTACATTTTTGAACTCGTGATATCTTTGTAATAAAATGTCTGAATTAAATAATTTAAAAAGTTGCATAAAGCTATTGAAACAGTCTTGAATATGAAATAATTTATTTTGATAAGGATTAATACCAAGATACAAATTAAGATCGTTTTCCTGTGACGGTATTTCAATTAATTTTTAAGAATAAAAGAACAGTTATTATGGCTTAACTATAATAGTTAGATATATGCTGTCGCGACATTTTTTGTAAATTATGGTGTGTTCTATAAAGTCGTAGTACATTATTTTATTCCATCATCAATAGTTTTCGCAGCGCACGCGATGTAAAGAATATTTTAGGCATTTTTTTACACCTTGGGTAACATTATTATAGTTTTAATAGGGATCCTTATTTTTTTCTTGCAATTAAAATAGCCTATGTTACTCAGTGATAATGTAGCTTTCTAATGAAAAAAGAATTATTAAAATCGGTCCAGTACTTTTTGAGTTTATTCGTTACATACAAAAATACAAAAATACAAATCTTTCCTCTTTATAATATTAGTGTAGATATCGATAGTTTATACTAACGATATTTTAAACAAAATTTAATTAATCATTAATTTTATTGTATATTTTAATACGAGTATCATAACGTAATATACATGTGTATATACTTGATCTCAAATAATAGTGAGTAAATTGAATCCAAATTCTCTCCTACTCATGTAACGAAAGAATAAATGTATTATTTACTAAATATTCGTTTAATTTTGTAACGTTTGTAATTAAATTAAACCCAATTATACGTTACATTAGCATCGATAATAGTGAAAAACGTCGACATAAATACTATCGTAACATTATTATATTTTATTATAATTTATTTAATTAATATCATAACATTATTTACATGTGTACATACTTGATCTTAAATTATAGTAAGTAAATAAAACTCAATTCCTCACCTACAACTACTCATTCCATTTCATCACAACATTGTTGGATAATCGTTTTTTTCCACCACTATCCCAACTCTAAAAATGACAATCTTCTATGTCAATGTCACTGTCGCAGAGATC
Source organism: Hypomecis punctinalis (assembly GCA_949316475.1). Taxonomy (NCBI): domain Eukaryota; kingdom Metazoa; phylum Arthropoda; class Insecta; order Lepidoptera; family Geometridae; genus Hypomecis; species Hypomecis punctinalis. Next base: position 9,058,482 of record OX438810.1, on the reverse strand, counting down.
AAGCTATCTTTTATGCAGTATAATACATCCAGAGAGATAGCGCTGTTCTTGCTCGAGGCAATTCTCAACCACAATAATTATTTTTTGCAAAAAATAGCATGACCGACTTCACCCGTGTAAAGAATTCGCGAATATTTTGTACGGATCGATGTAGCATTTTTCACATGATTGTTGATTTATCAAGAATGGCTTAGCCGATTTTTATAACATTTAAATGGGACCAATTTCGAAGTATACTCTTTCCAATAAAAAAATAATTATTAAAATCGGACTACTATGAAAAAAATATTCGTAGTCTACATCTACACTAATATTATAAAGAGGAAAGATTTGTATTTTTGTATTTTTGTATGTAACGAATAAACTCAAAAAGTACTGGACCGATTTTAATAATTCTTTTTTCATTAGTAAGCTACATTATCACTGAGTAACATAGGCTATTTTAATTGCAAGAAAAAAATAAGGATCCCTATTAAAACTATAATAATGTTACCCAAGGTGTAAAAAAATGCCTAAAATATTCTTTACATCGCGTGCGCTGCGAAAACTATTGATGATGGAATAAAATAATGTACTACGACTTTATAGAACACACCATAATTTACAAAAAATGTCGCGACAGCATATATCTAACTATTATAGTTAAGCCATAATAACTGTTCTTTTATTCTTAAAAATTAATTGAAATACCGTCACAGGAAAACGATCTTAATTTGTATCTTGGTATTAATCCTTATCAAAATAAATTATTTCATATTCAAGACTGTTTCAATAGCTTTATGCAACTTTTTAAATTATTTAATTCAGACATTTTATTACAAAGATATCACGAGTTCAAAAATGTAAGTATTATAAAAGTTCCGTTTCGCCGCTCTCCCCGCTTGGCAATTCATGTACTTTGTATAATGTACATAACACAAAATTCACTTCGAGCAAATATCTATAGAGTCACAATCGTGAAAAAAAGTGTCCGAGCCAAAATCCTGCCCAAGCTACGTAGTGGGCAGGCTTTTTAGTTAGTCGTAAGGCGATTCCAAGCCGATTACAACGCCGCGCGATGCCAAAGTGCTCGGTTACAGGCACTTATTAGGTGAAATAACGTCGAGATTCGAGGAAACGGGTCATTGAGAATTAAGAAGGGTGCTTGGGCCATATCCACCACCAGTGCCAGGGCCCAGTGTGGGTGGTGCAGATTGCCACACAATATTTTCCTTTGCCGAAAAGCCAATGATTTGAAATTCCGTACATAAGTTCCAAAGAAACTCATTGATACAGGATCGGGATTTGAACCCCTCACATTTGTAGGACAGGCGTTACTACCACTAGACCACCACAGTTATATATCTCCGCCATTAGTGTGTCGATTTATGTTTTATTGGTAGTAAATAGGTATGCAGTGGCGTAGCGTGCCTTGGAGGAGCCCTGAATCAAACATAGTTGGGAAGCCCAAATCACTCATTTCTCACAAAAGAAACAAAAATGCTTGCATTAAATTGAAATAAATATATACCGCCTTACCGCAAAAGATTTAAACACTGTTTAGCCGTACAATTTGTACAGTTAAACATTGTCTAAAGCCTGCGTAAAACTTTTGTGGTAAGACGGTTATTTATAAGTTGTCTCTTTCTCCTAGAAATTGAGCTAGCCAAACAATTCAAATGAAATATACACTTTTCTTGCCTTTTTTCAGGAAATTGATAATGAATAGAATATAATTACCTATATCAGCTAAGTAAGTCTAGCTGAAGACGATTTCAGTTGTTATAAAATTTCTGCCTCTTAGGACAACTTTTGGAACTTGGAAGAATGCTTAACCCGGGAAAAAAAGAGATGATTTTTTTTTCGGGAAGCACGAGATTAAGTGACATTGTGGATAACATTTTACTAGGTTTTGCTTACACACGTTAAGGCCCCTGTAGCCCGGGAGCCCCGTATTATTGACACGGCTGATACTGCGGTAGCTACGCCCCTACACATAGTATGTGAAACGAATTATCGATGGGACCTTAAAGTTCTCGAATGTAGACAATGTATTGGCAAGTGTAGCGAAGGTCTTCACGTGAATCTAAGATCTGGTCGTGACGTCCGGAACACGTTGGATGCCAGCGCTTCGATTCCTTCCATCACAGCTCTTTGGGTTAGCAAGTTGAAGAGGCCTTAGGTAGGGCACACAATTCGTAGAAGTAGAACTGATGTCCAATGTTTTTCAAAGTTCTCGAGTGAAGACAAGATCAAGAAACTAACTTACATGGGTAGAATGTATAGACTGTCATGTGGGTCTCTAATATTTTAACGTCGCTTTCATTCTCATCATTGTCATTTTCTGAAATCAGGGCTATTATGTACAGCCACCCAACACATACGAACTCACTTTTATTTAGATATGCCAATACCTACTATCTCTTTTTCATACACTTCGAACAGTTTAAGACCACGGAAACTCTCGCGATTTGGGTAGTTTTTAACTCATCATAATGGTTCATCCGGTATGTCTAGCATGTGTGTGGCGCATACCTACATTACGTGGTAAGTATATGTATAGCCAATCATACCCGGGCAAAGCCGGGACGGGCAGCTAGTTATACATAAAATAAATATACGCGTCGAATTGAGAACCTCCTGCGGTGTGGTTCGGTTAAAAATGTATGGAAATTCTTGCCCAGAGCTGTCAAAACTGTCAAATATGAATTGGAATTTCGATCTCCCGCCCGACACTCGACGATCCCGACACTATCGGGAGAAAACCACAGCAACAGTCACTGAATCGAGATACTTTTCATGTCTCTTTGTAACTCATGCCATATTAAATCAATGCATCTCCTTCAGATTTTCTTTATCCCTCTGGTTGTAGTAGCTCAGTGCTTAATTCATCCATCCATCCTTCCATCAGCCAAAGGACGTCCACTGTTGGACATAGGCCTCCCCTATGGATCTCCAATAAGACCAGTTGGAAGCTGCTTGCATAATATGAGTTTTTAAAGTGGTTCTGTTTTCGTCAAACTACGATGACTATAATTGAGTAGGTGAAATACGAAACAAAATAAAACATTTTCCTAAACACATCCAAAATAGTAAGTAAGTACATACGCGTAAAAACTAAATCCCGTGGTAGGCTTCCACACCAGAGCCCCAATTTAGTCAAGTAGTGAAGCTTCTACAAAAGTAGCAATTTTTTTCCTTAGCGAAAATTGTCCCAAAATATTCGATTGGTGACATCAAACGTGGGATGTTTTAACATTTTGTAGAACAGGAAAACGGATAAAATAAACGTCGTATATTAGCAACATTGAGCCCAGATATAAAACAATTTTAGGGATGTATGAAAAAGGAATGATCCAAAAAGTAGATAGGAACATCATATTTATGTCCTTTCTTCTAATTAGTTTTTCCTCATGGACTTCTGTAGTTTGTCGTGCGTGATGCAATTTACCGCTTGCATTGTGCATTGTCTGCGATCGGAACAGTACTAGTACTTGCATTCCATTGTTTATTTTAATCGATGTCATTTATAGGTAGATAATGTTTTTGCTACTTGATGACCTTTCTAAGCAAGTAAGCTATCAGTCTTTGGCCTTTCTTTTAACATAATACATAATTGTATTTGGTTAATATTTGACTTTATCTTAAGGTTTGCCCAATAATTTTGAGGTTAGACTGCCTCGGTGGCTCAGTGGTTAGTGACCCTAATTTCTGGATCAAAGAGGCGTGGGTTGGATCCCCACCCATGGCAAATATTTATGTGATGAACAGAAGTGTTTGCTCTGTGTCTGGGTGTCATTTAGTTACTAACTAAATAAGTATGTATTTAAAAATAAGTATATGTATACTACATCAGTCTCTGGCAGCCAGATCACAAGCTTTGCTTAGTTTGGGGTCAGAGGCCGTGTGTAAGATGTCCCAAAATATTTATTTATTTATTTAATAATCGCCTCGCTGGGCAAGCATGGTAGCGATCGTAGAGACGTAGCATCGCGACAGGGATGCTGTAGCCGGTAGCCCATCCCTGCCCTGCGCCATTTTAGTACGTTTGAATCGAGTGGTTTTACCGCCATTAATCGGTTTCGCTGTACCTACCTCAGTACAGAGTTACGACACATGGTACTAGAGGGGGGTGCTACCCTACTCTGTGGGCAACCCACGGCCAAGCAGACCACGTACCGGCAAGCGTAGGGTAGGACGTCTACCATCAAGTTGGACGGATGACCTCATTAAGACCGCAGGATCGCGCTGGATGCAAGCCGCTACCAACCGGCTACCGCTACCAAAAACATTTAAGTATCTTGTTCATAGATTGGAAGAATAGATATTTTGTTTATAGTCCAGTCGGGCAGACATAAAACTAGCCTGAAATAGAAAAAAAATCCGGGGCGCGGTTTTTTTTTCTTTAACGTCGGAGGGGGTGGTTGGAAGTATAAATCTAGACTTTCGAACTAATCCCGCTAGAGGGTTCGCCGCCATCTTGTTTTAAAGTTCAATTTTTTCGTTTTTCTGAAATAACTCGTTAATTTTCAACTTTAGAGCAAAAATGGTGGTATCCAAAGTTACCACCATTTTTGCTAAGTTTACCACCCCCGACGTTAAAGAAAAAAAATCGCTCCCCGGAAATTTTTTCTAATTAAATGTCTGCCCCGACTGGACTATAATCGTTCCCCGATGAGAAGCTCCTAAGGGAGTTCTGCCCCAGGAAAGACCTACATAATTCGGGCTATCGGCTAATACAGTTTGATTTTATGCAATGTCTTAAATGCAACAAGTGTTCTCGATTGAATCAGCTTTCATGAATAAAAAAAAAATTTGCTGTCCCATACAAAATTGCCATTCGAAATCGCAAAATGTAGAACAGCTGTATTTTTTTCACCGCCGCAAAAAAGTTCATAATGATAGTCTGAATTACAAGGTTATTTAAGGATTTCAGGGTTTCTGATTCAGAATAACCCAGTAGGTATAATGTATCAATTTATTTGTAATTCTATTAATTGTATCCTACATTTGTTGCATTTTCCTGAACAATTTCAATTGAAATGATCAAGCAAATGATGTAAGTGCTTATAAATATTGTTAGACTGTTGGACATCTCGATGTATAAATGTGACGGAATGACTTATCTCAACTGCAACAGATCAAGCAGTTCGTGACCAATTAATAGATTGTTTATATCAAAACAACATACCACACAATATGTTTAAATGAGTGCTATGGAATTTGTACGTATTTTTCGCTGATGGAAAACATCGAGAAGATGTTTTAGCCACGTAGGTATAGTGGGTGCTTTATTCCGTTGCAAGGCCTTAGAAGAAACTAAAATCGGTAATGGATTGTACGATCACCATCAGTATCATCATCCTCATTGCAATCTCAGACACCAAGTAAAAGTACGAGATGCGTACGCAGTGGTCTCGAAAAAGAAAATGCGAAATCGGTAGAACTGCCAATAAAAATCGGTATGTTCGTGCCAACAATCAGTATGAGAAAATTTTCCGGTTAAAAACTATAACACCGTTAAAATTAATGTTTGAAGTCATCAAATCCTTGGTCCCCCTTGGAGTCTGATCAGTACACTAATACCCTAGTCCTGTCCTCATTTTAGTCTTGTACCGTGGAAAACTTGAATTTCGGTAGAAAATCGGGAAATTTTGTCCCAATAGACAACCTTTCTTTTTCTCTACCGAATTTCAAGTGTCCAACACTTGAAATTCGGTAGAAAACTGGGAGAATTTTCTACCAATCTCAGAAATCGTTGAAAAATGGCATACTTTTGGTGCTTCGGTAGGCAGGCGCTAAATCGGTAGTAACACCGAAAAATCGGTAATATGTTCGATACCACTATCAAAGGAATGGATAATTCACGTATTGAAGGAAAATCAACATTGTAGGGGTCGTAGTGAGGCGTCTTCCTGCATGACTGGCATTTTATACTATACTGTCTACTTTACTCAGTATGTATAACCAAGACATAGAATATAGTATGTACACATCTACACGTAGTTATGCATATTATGACGGAAACAAAGGAACGGAGCCAAAAGTGCAAGTGAGGCAGTTTCCTTAAGATTGATATTACGACCATGGCGCGACCTTGCATCCTGACCGTATACTTAGAATATACAAAATAAAGGATTCTGACGCATCAGAGATGACGCACGATGTATAAGGTGATTATGCTAATAAGGCATCAATTCTAATCGAGTGAAAATTCCGCACGAGCGCCCTCGAGCAAGGGTTACAAGGGTTACAAGGGTTACATAGATAAAATCGTTTTACTACGGCGCGGCATAAATTAAAAAAATGTCTGAATAGTTATTCTAAAAGATCCTGGATTGTTTAAAACTGTATATATGACAGGTGACTGTATTATTGGAACCATAGAGATCAAGGGAGAGTTATTATTTACTTGCTTTTCTGGCGCGCGAGTCCATTACAATAGGTGTTGTTTTGCACCACATAACCATCCTGCCGGTTGGGGTGGAATCCATTAAGGATTTTCCTTGGGTACAAATAGGTGTTGTTTTGCAAAGTGCTAGTTTACTAGTAGACTTTCAGAAGTGTATAATTATGCTCATCGTTATGAACAAGTTTTATTATTAGACCGTGTAATCGCGAAAAAATAACATGCTCTATACAGGACGGAGAGCTCAAGCTGACATTAATTTGACCTACAAGTAGTACCAGTACCTAGTAATCTTAAAAAAGAACGAAATGTTTTTAACGAATGAATAAAAAAAAGAAAATTGTCTATTGCTTTTTATGTAGTGTAGGTAGTTTTAGCATATACAGTAAGTATTGTGTTGATGAAGTTAATAAAGGCACCTTGGAAAAAAAAAGCTAGCATTAGTTATTGAATTCAAAATACTATGTCGAATCAAACAAAAACAAAAGGCTAAATATGTGATTTCATTTAATCTTGGTGTCAGCTCTCCATATTATGTTGAGAGTATATGAATTTATTTTATGGTACTAAAAACTACTTATTATAATTATGGGAAGGATATTCTGAAAAAAGTCGATCATAAATAAAAGCTATTTTTTATGATACTATAGTTAGTAATTTATTTTTCGCATAATTAATAAAAAAAATTAAATTTGAATAGTTCGGATCGATGTAGTAATTTGCATATTATTGTTGATTTATTAAAAATGGCTCAGCCAATTATGATAAAATTTAAACGGGAATAAATAATATAATCTAGGTACTATGTAAAAAGTCTTATCGAAATCGGACTTATCTGTAAAAAAATATGCGGTCATACATAAAAAAATATACGCGGCGACATGAAAATCTCCTCCGTCATTTCGTCGGCTAAAAATACATCAAAAAATCGTCGATTTTAATTTAACATCTGTAGAATGTAAATTGCTAATATATTCAGGAAATTATTCACATGTCTAACCTCTGAAACTTCCTTTATAACTTTTACTAATAGCATGTTCATGCAAGCATAAATTTATTTGAAGCTATAAACTTAGATAAAATATTTTATACGCATTCATAACCTGCCTACTTTTAATTATTGCATACTTAAATAGAATTTATGATGCTTTAGTATGCATAGTAAAAAATGATTTAAATACCTACAACTTGAGGCTTTGTAAACTACAGCCACAACTTGTATAGTGACCTGTTTCTCTATGGAAGAGCAGGCACGTATATAATTGTACATAATGTTAATTATAGAAACTATAGAAATTGTGTTTCACACACTAGGTTTATAGAAACTTTCTTTTTGTGATAAACATTTCAAAAATTGTCGCGTTCGCAGGATTTGAACCTGCATCTCTCTGGGATTTCGATGATTTGTCCGATTAAGCTAGAAACGCTGTCTGCGAAGGCGCCGAATTAGTGAAAATGTTTTATCATTTTTACCAACTACTACATTGTTGGAAGGGCCATCTGTGAGAACTGCTTTAAACCAGTCAGTCACTTAATGTGAAATTATTAGAACTTCTTACCATTAACGAAATCTTTATCACAAAAAGAAAGTTCCTATAAACCTAGTGTGTGAAACACGACAAAAACCATTTCAATGTTAATTATGGTCGAAAATCGACAAAACTCCCCAAATAAATATAATATATGATTAAAAAAACTTGTCTAGTCATAATAATCATAGTAATATAGGAGTTACAGATTCCTCATCATGAATAAAGCCATGTATTAACTGAGCAACAATGTTTCGGATACACAGTTTCTGATACATCACGTAGATGTTTCCAAGAACTGATTTGTCTCCGTGTTCCACACGGTAATGTTTACAGAAACAAAATAATTGTATCTGAAACATTATTTTTGTTTCGGACACACGTAGATTTTGTTTCTGATACAGAGTTTATTAACAATTGTTGCTCAGTGAATACATGGCTTGACTATTACTACTATCAATCAGATGTTCCAAACAGAAAGTTCATTTCCTCTCGAGAAAGTGTATGAAACAGGTTTTTTTGCGGTTCCGGTTGGTCCCATTGTATACGTTAAAGCACATGTCCACAAAATGTATGGAGGCTGGTATAATAATAATTAAAAATTCTAACCACAACACTCGTTACATTTCGAGAAAGTTCATATTTTTTTTGAGTCTATTACAACAGTTAAAAACAAAAAAGAGCACTCCGATTTTTTAAAAATTAATTTTGAATTTATTAGGATGAATACATATATTTGGCTCAATAGGTAGTTTATCTCTATCAACCCTGATTAAGTAACTTCCAAATTGTTAAATAAAAGCATTTTTACCAATTAGACACACTTTTAAAGTGTTTGTTTGTCACATTGTACCTACTAACTGGTCACACTGGTAGGTTATAATTTTTAATTTTAGCAAATTAAGCAATGAATGTGGAAGAATCAGCTACGAATGCAAGTAAAATAACTATAGAAGCACTTTATCATGCTAAACTAGAAAAAGTAATAAGCTGTATTGTTATTTTTCATACAATTTATTTTTCGCATTTAAAAAAAATTGGAGGGGTGAAAAGATCTAAATTAAACATTTTTGGGAAGCCTATAAAACAAGCTTTTAAATGATGTATATATCGTCTTGGTTCGATTTTTCTCTGAATAATATACCACTTGTGGACGTCACCTTTTTATTTTATTGTCGATGTCTGCCTGCTTACTTTGCTGTCTTTACTTATCTGATATTTTTATAACTTCCAATAATAGATAAGTTTAGATTTTGAAAAAAACCCTTACTTAATTGAAATATTATTATATTGCTCATGTTACTAGCCTTGGTTACTTTGCTAACAGTTTTACTGTCATACTAATAATATACATGTTATGATTATTATACATATCACCTAACGCCAAGTCTAAAAATAAAATTATAATGATGTATGCATAGATCATTATTTTTATGAACCTGCTGTCTAGTTATAAAAATGTAAATTTAAACAATATTACGATATACGGCAGTCAATACAATATCTTAGGTACAACATTATCAAGATGACGCGACGTGCGGAAAGTTTTTATGTTGTAGATAATGAGTTCAAAATTTTCCTAAGTCTTTTTACTCCTGTATTTTAAGCACAACTGCACTCCTCACCCCCGCTAACATAAATTTGCGACTGCGCAACGACTTTCCACGTTGTGTGACAGTGTGAGCTATAGTTTCATCTTAGCAACATTTTACACGAAAGTGTCTGTTAATTTATTGTGTAAATAAACGTAATCGGTATAAAGCTTGCACAGAATCGCTGCCTTACAGACCGTGACCGTTCTCAATGACTCTAACGGTACTTAAGTGCATAAATCCACACAGAGTCAACGTTCCGATTTTTCATTTGTTTTGAACAGTTTTTTTTCATGCATTTGAACTATTGCCGCTTAAATGTATAATATTCGATATTCGAATATAAATACTACTACGGCGCTATTAATAACTACTTATTCTGCTGCCTTTCTTGCACATTTGCAAATTTGAGTACAAACATATAGGCATGATGCATAAAAATATAATTAGCCTGTTAGATTGGATAGACTATCAAAAACATTCGACACATATTTTTTCTTTTGTCAATTAAACAAAAATTGATGAAGATATAGCCCGTTGCAGTTCCGCGTGAAGTCACAAGTGCCATACAAATGTATAGACTTCTGTGAGAAAAGTGACGTAACGACCCCCATTTCCAAACTTTGATAAGATCTTTGGCAATTGTTGTTTGATTGACAAAAGAAAAAGATAGGTGTTCAATATTTTTTGATAATCTTACTCACGGACTAAAATTATACACATAATAATGATTATTTTACCCAATCATCGTGCCACCTCTCCTATCTTCTCCCCATAGAAGTATTGATCAATTATAATACGTACTCGTAAGTACATACTGTTACGAGATGGGTTCTTGGATAGTCAGTTAAAAAGCCGATTATTCACTATGCACTTTATTGCGCACAATCACTTCACAAAAATCACAAAAACACACGACACAACTGGTTCGCACAAACACTTTACACTGGCACTGATATTCACACAAGCTAGTCACTTCACAATCACTGGTATCGCACTCTAACCCGAGTAGTTATCGCTTCGACGGTAAACGAATAAACTGATCCCCAAGGGTCGGCCGGCGTATTTATATCCGTTATTTCCTACAGTCTCGAACCTACGAGATATTTCGCAACATTACTCGATCTCAATAAACGCCATTGTGTTAACAAGTAAACAACTTGAAAGTTCGAGAATCCCTATTGTTTTTCAAATACGTAAACACCAAACAAATAAACTCGAGTCATAAAGCCATAAAACCGAATACAAAAGGCACCAATAAAAACACAATAAAGCTTCACAGAACAATAGAGCTTCCCAGAACCGGATCACGTAAACACCGCACTCCATACCTACAACGGGCGTCTACTGCGTTACAATACTTAATGTACGAGGATTAGATAAAATTTGGTTTTGATCGTAAATAACTTTTGTATTCGATTCATTCCGGTAAATCGAGAGATTTAATAAGTGAAACGTGTGTAATTTTATTATAAACGAATGCTTCATATCGTTTTTGGACTGGAAACTAAGTAAGTACCAGTTTTTGTTGGTTTGTACAGGTAAGAAGTTATTTAATAAAAATATACATTAATCAATATTATACGACACTGATTTCCAACGCCAAAAACGTAGTTTTGTTAAAATGTTTAAGGTCGTCTCGATGCATTTTCAATTAACTTTTTGCTAATGTTTATTACCTAGGTTTTGGGATACAAACGAGTTTTAGAGGTTTTTAGTACCTACACTTGTAGGATTAAGTAGTTAAGTAAAATTTTGAATTTAATTTAGATGTTGCTAATAAGTTCTTTTGTATGCACTGGTTATTGTAAAACTATAAATTAATTTTAATCACAGTTTTACAGCTGGCCGCTGGTGTCTAGCTTTAGTATTATTAGGTCGTGGGTTCAAATCTCGGTTCCGTATCTGTGAAATGTATGGCACCTAATAATTTTTGTATACATAATTGAGTGGCAAAAGATCTACGGATTTTTACACTCTTTACTGCCTTCATCTGTCACTGGCTCCTGGGTGAATATTTTTTTTACGAACCACCGGAGTAGGATATACAATTCGACGCAATTTTTTTTTATTTTTTTTTTATGTATTACCACGCATAACTTTTTTCTTAGCAGTCCAATTTAAATAGTTCTTTTTTTATTGAAAAGAGTATACTTCAAAATTAGTCCTATTTAAATTTTATTGAAATCGGCTGAGCCATTTTTGATAAATCAACAATAATGTGAAAAATGTTACTTCGATCCGTGCGAAATATTTGCGAATTCTGTACACGGGTGAAGTCGGTCATGCTAATTTTTGCAAAAAATAATTTTGTTATCATGCATACCTGCATTCATCCGAAGAATAAATATGATGCGTGTGACACCTAAATAATTCACTAACCCGCAGCTGGGCCTGCGTGGTATATATATATGTAGGTATATACTGTATAGCCAAATCGCCATACAAGAAAATAATAATATTCAACAATGGACAGTTGAAAACGGACGCCATGGATTATATAATTGATACTTCTAAACTAATACAGTACATTGGCTCTATATAGCTTAGCTCTATTTGCCGAGGTCTACACCAAAAAAACCAACGACTTCGTCGCCGCGCCGTCAGATCGCTAAATTACGCAAAAAACTTACTGATGTTGAGACCAGCTAGCTAGATGATATAAACCTTTATACAGTTAAGGTGGGCATACACGGTCAGTTCAACTGATCAGTTTTTTGCGTCACTCCAATTGGGGCTCATTCAGTAAATTAAAAGGTGGGAATTGGTGGCTCCATGTATAAACCACTACCAGAAGCTGGGCACACATGATGAAATGATCGCATCAGTTCATCAAATAATTGCAGCGGGGTCCTAATGTAGTCAACTATTGCCGATAGGTACTGCGATGGTTTGCATGTTTGTACCACTTTGATGATTAACTGAATCTTCAGTAACTCACGTAATTTTAATTTTTATAGTAAAATATCTGAACCAAAGTTGTTTGGAATTTGATTTACTACAACTTTAATTCACATCAACTTTTGTAGGATCGATATTTTTCGAATATGACATTGTAAACAATATGGCACCACCGTCTTATAAAAAAAAATATCGATCCTAGAAAAAATTGATGGGAATCAAAGTTGTAGGAAATCAAATTTCGAACATTTCTGGTTTCCAAAATTTCTCATGAAAAATTGAAATAACACAAGTTATGGAAGAAGCAAAATAGCACCACTGCCTTATTAAAAAAAATATCGATCCTATTAAAAGTTGATAGGAATTAAAGTTGTAGGAAATCAAATTTCAAACAACTTTGGTTCCGATAATTTCTCATGAAAAATTTAAATAACACAAGTTATCGAAGAAACATCATGGCACCACTGGCTAATTAAAAAAATATCGATCCTAGAAAAAGTTGATGGGAATCAAAGTTGTAGGAAATCAAATTTCAAGCAACTTCGGCTTCGATAATTTGTCATGAAAAATTGAAATAACAAGTTATGGAAAAAACAAAATAGAACCACTAACTTATTAAAAAAAATATCGATCCTAGAAAAAGTTGATAGGAATCAAAGTTGTAGGAAATCAAATTTCAAACAACTTTGGTTCCGATAATTTCTCATGAAAAATTGAAATAACACAAGTTATCGAAGAAACATCATGGCACCATTGGTTTATTAAAAAAATATCGATCCTAGAAAAAGTTGATGGGAATCAAAGTTGTAGGAAATCAAATTTCAAGCAACTTCAACTTCGATAATTTCTCATGAAAAATTGAAATAACAAGTTATGGAAGAAACAAATTAGAACCACTAACTTATTAAAAAAAATATCGATCCTAGAAAAAGTTGATAGGAATCAAAGTTGTAGGAAATCAAATTTCAAACAACTTTGGTTCCCATAATTTCTCATAAAAAATTGAAATAACACAAGTTATCGAAGAAACATCATGGCACCACTGGTTTATTAAAAAAATATCGATCCTAGAAAAAGTTGATGATAATCAAAGTTGTAGGAAATCAAATTTCAAATAACTTCGGCTTCGATAATTTCTCATGAAAAATTGAAATAACAAGTTATGGAAGAAACAAATTAGAACCACTAACTTATTAAAAAAAAATATCGATCCTGGAAAAAGTTGATGGGAATCAATGTTATAGGAAATCAAATTTTAAACAACTTGGGTTTCGATGATTTCTCATGAAAAATTGAAATAACACAAGTTATCGAAGAAACATCATGGCGTCACCGGCTTATTAAAAAATATCGATCCTAGAAAAAGTTGATAGGAATCAAAGTTGTGGAAAATCAAATTTCAAACAACTTTGGTTCCAATAATTTCTCATGAAAAATTGAACACTTAACACAAGTTATCGAAGAAATATCATGGCTCTTCAAATATGGAACCACCTATTCCCATCTTTTCATTAACTGAATGAGCACCCAGTTGGAGTGACGCGAAAAACTGATCAGTTTAACTGACCGTGTGTGCCCACCTTTAGACTATCACCGCTAATGATGATTGTATTCGAACTCATAGACCACATGAGATGGAATATGTCCCTCGATCTAGTGGAGCTCTAATTCCACACGAAACTCGACAAAATCACCGCAGTAACGATAATAGCTACAAAATTATTATGGCTGCCAATTATTGTTTTACTAGTTTTTAAGCCTTTTGTTTGTATATGTATGTGTTAATATGTGAACTATATAGAGTTTAATCTATCTGTTACCTACTAAATGCGTTCAAACTATATTATGCAATGGTCGTTTCATTAACGTGGATTTTGCGTTGTATGAGTATTCGCTACATACGTGTCTCACGTACTGGGTAAAGAAAAGCCATTTCTCTAGATCAGGGTTTCTCAAACTATAGGTCGCGACTCGTTGTGGGCCGCCAAGCAAAATTGTGGGAAGCAAATATTGAGTACCTGACTGGGTTACCACATTAAAACCAAATACCGAAATAAATAAGACTTATTCAAATTCACTACAATGAAAAGTGACTTGAGTAGAAGTTGATATCAAAACTGTACCTATTGGCACAACATAGGAAACTATTTTACTCTTCCCATTAAAATAACTTTTTGATGTAGTTAGTTGATTAGCGTGGTGAATATGGCCCAATCACGCTTCGTGGGTAGGCCTACGTCCTGCAGTGGATTATTAAAAAAGGCAGATACAGTAGTTAGTTGAAAAGTAATTTATTCATATTGGTAGAAGTGGGTCCCCCGGGTTCGTAAACTTATTTTAGTTGGTTCGTAGCCCAGACAACTTTGGGAACCACTGCTTTAGATGATCTAACTGTATTTAGATACCTAGGTCGAAAGAAACGGTTAACTTAATGCTGTGATAGTTTACGACTAGGCTAGATAATATTCTTAGCGAAAGCTTTGACCGTCTGAAACACTGGTTCCAAACCGGATCACTGGCAAGAGAAAAATATTATATATTTAAAAAAAAAAATGTCATGCGCGAAATCACCAACTATACATGTACATACTTATACTTTTATGAGAGTATGTAAACTGTTTTAGTCAACTTCCAAAAAGAGGAGGTTCTATGTTCGTCTGTATGTTTTTTTTTCTTTTTTTGTGTATGTTCATCGATATTTTCGCCAATTGTGAACAGAAACAAAAAAATCTTATTTAGTTCGAAAGGTGTCTCCCGAGGTGGTCCCATTTAATTTTTTTTGAAATCGGCTTCGCCGTTTTTGAATAATCAACAATAATTTGAAAATTGTGTACATCAATTCGAGCGAAATATTCGAGATTTTTGCACGTTGGAAGTCGGTTTTACCATTTTTTGCCAAAAAATATTATAAATTATCTGTAAAATACATACAAAAAAAACCAGACAAGTGCGAGTCAGGCTCACACACCGAGGGTTCCGTACAAATCCAGAAAATTTCACAAAATTCTGAAGTACCTAAGTTGTTAAAATCTCTATAGGTTCTACATCAAATCAAATATGACAAAAAGTTTTTTTTTTCACTTTTCTCGTCATACATTAAAAATTACACATTGTTAAAATAATTAAAAATCTGTTTTAGCATGTGCTAATGAAGCTCTTTTATATGATATATAAAAGAGCTTTATTAGCACATATATAGATTACATGATACGATTTATTCACTTTAAATTTTCAACTCATATTTTTTGAATCTATTCTAGGCCCTATTTTTTTGTGATTTAAATAAAAATATACAGTTTTAGATTTATTCCTATATGTGTACTCTGAGACAATGCTTCTCGCCAAAATTAATAGTTCTATGTCAACGGGAAGTACCCTGTAGGTTTTGATTTTGTGAGTGCCGAAATATGGGGCTTTTTACGACATAAACGGCTCTAACTTTTTTATACGATAACTGAGAAGTTTTTCTTTTATACAACTGCAACAGACTATATATATACGTATACAGTTTAAATTTCAGCTCGATATCTTTACGCGTTCCCGAGATAAAGTCTTGACATACACACAGACGGACAGACGGACAACAAAGAGATCCTATAAGGGTTCCATTTTTTCCTTTTGAGGTACGGAACCCTAAAAACATACATAGATTAAGAACCCCCCTTTTTTTGAAGGTTGAAAAGATTGGGCGCCACTGGTTTAAAATGACTTGCATCAGTTACATTGGGGTCATGTAACTGTTTATTGACAGAAGCCCGAGAGTCATCTTGCAGAGAGCTTAGAATAGAGTGGATGTCGAAAACTAGGTCAGCGGTACTTACATGGTCTAGACCTCAATAGTCTTGCTTTGCAAAGTGTAGGGACCTTTAGAGGAAGGTGTATTTAAAAAGAAAATTTAAAACAAATGTTGTAATATTACATCCATGATTATTCTTTTAATTAGACAAATAAACTTAAACTAAAATCACTAAAATATATATATATATACAAAACTAAATTTATAACATATAAAACTTAATCCAAAAGCCCCTTTGTAGAAGGAAACGTGGCCAGAATGCTGGCAGCATTGCCTCGCTGAATGGCAATGCTGAGCTTTTGACCAAAGTAGACGCCAGCATTCTGGTCACGCGTCACCTCTACTAACCGCCTGGCCAAGACTTTGTAGAGTGATAGGTGTATTTTATGCTTATCGTTATGAACAACTTGTACTGTGGGCCCAACAGCAAAATCGAAAAAAAATATCACCTGTTCCATACAAAAATTGTATTTGCCACCATGTACTATATGCCGGGCTAGTATGCGCGCCACGAATTATTTCGTTCGTAGTGTCAGAACGAGACAGCGTTATGGCAAAGTATACATCTGTCACTTTTTCACAAGTCGAAATGAGTTCATTTCGTGGCTTTGTCGTGGTCGTATGCTTGACTAGATGGAAGCAGAATTTATGAATTAAGTATGAATCAAAATTTGCATTGAATGTTGATTTTTATCCACTGGTCTTTAAATTTAACAGTGGGTCAAATTTTCAAGGCTTAACTTGCCAGATAAAACGTTCGTAAAAGTATAACTGTCTTTTTGACCGAAGAACCGGAGGAGGTATTCAATTCGACGCGTATATTTTCTTTAACGCATAACTTTTTCATAGTTGTCCGAATTCAATAATTCTTTTTTATTGGAAAGAGTATACTTCGAAATTGGTAACATTAAAATTTTACCGAAATCGGCTGAGCCATTTTTGATAAATCAACAATAATGTTAAAAATGCTACATCGATCCGTGCGAAATGTTCGCGAATTCTGTCCATCCATCAGCCGAAGGACGTCCACTGTTGGACATAGGCCTCCCCTATGGATCTCCAATAAGACCGGTTGGAAGCGGCTTGCATCCAGCGCGATCCCGCGGTCTTAATGAGGTCATCCGTCCACCTTGTGTGTGGACATCCTACGCTGCGCTTGCCGGTACGTGGTCTCCACTCGAGAACTTTTCGACCCCAACGGTCATCAGCCCTCCGCGCTATGTGCCCTGCCCATTGCCATTTCAACTTGCCAATCCGTTGGGCTATGTCGGTAACTTTGGTTCGTCTACGGATCTCCTCATTTCTGATCTCGCAGAGAGACTCCGAGCATAGCCCTCTCCATAGCTCGTTGGGCTACGTGGAGCTCACTTATAAGGCCCATAGTGAGAGACCACGTTTGTGTGCCATAAGTCATCACTGATGAATTCTGTACACGGGCACAGCCCGGACACTCCGCGATTCTTCATACAAAATCTGCTGTCTTACGCACACAACAGTACATTTTACTCACAGACACTACACATACGCACGAACGCTACACGGGTATTTGTGTGTAGAACGCCTATGGTTGTCAACGTCCCATGTCGACCGTATGAATTGTAATTCTGACTTACTAAGAAGTTTTGTGAGTACTGATACGATGTACTAGCCGCTGCAGGTTTCACATACAATCGTACATACACTTATTTCAATGAAATCACTCATTTACCTACGTAGAACATAACCAAAACACGGCACTGTTACGAAATTCCCTTAATTTTCTCACATATTGTTGAAGTATCCAGTAATATGAACACGCACACACTCGATTATGTATGTATATTTATAAAATCATCCCATAATTTAAACAAAAGATATACCTAGTAATTAACGATTAAGTAAATCACGCGCTAAACGCACCGACCGATGGCCAACTGAGGGAAGTCCCTAATTTCATATTTCATACACCTACGCTAGTGAGGCCCCTCACTGGTTATATAGCGGTTGCGAGATCGTTGCTGCTTTTTATAACTGTTTCTGGCAATGTTTCCGAATAATTGCAAAAAAAATATTTTTAACCCTTGACGCAAAAAAGGAGGCTCTAAAAGTTTATCACAATATTCTTAGTAGCTTAACATGTATCGAAGAAGATATAATAATACTACGTACAGTACATGTCTTGTGCCAGTGTGATGAGAATCCAGAATTTTAAACGGTATTTTTTCGGTGTCTCTGTCGACTTTTTAGAATATAATATCAGAATTTTAGGCATATTTGCAGAGGTTGTTTTTATCAATAAATATTGATATTTTGGGAAAAATCTTAGTAAAAAGATTTTTTGAGAATGTCTAGAAGATTTTTTTGTAAAAGGTATAATTGGCTTGATGACAAAAAATATAATTAGTCCGTTAGATAAATAATTATTAAATAATATTTGACACGATTTTTTTCTGATGTCAATTAAGTAGCACTAAATATTTATTCAAAACAATGATTTAAAAGTTGTTAATGATATAGCTCGTTGAGGTATGATTAAGGACAGGGCGGGCTCAGGACGGGCACGGACGTGGGCCCGTACAACGCAAGTTCCAAACATTTTGTCTTATGTAAATCATCTCCGCGAAAAGCAAAAATAAAAAAGAAAAGTATAACTCCCTACTCCCGAACTTTGACAAGGTTTATCTTTGTCATTTATTGTGAGATTAACAAAATCTAATTCTTTATGTATGAAAAAATATTTAGTATTAGTATTTATATAGAAAAAATAACGACAAATTATAAGACTGTACATATTAACTCAATGTTATATACATGTTCGTTTATTTATAGAAAATATACAAATACAAATTAGCACTTATCTAGTAGGTATGTATGTGTTAACGCGAAACAATACATTGCATATCGATACCGATATTCTGTAACAGTTGCGTTACGATGATAACTAGTATTTTCACGCCCATGGCAACTCTATCTGTGATCAGCACGACGAGCGAACGAGAGATTATGCGCGCGAGTAGCGGCGCTACGTACGTTATGTTGGTAGCATTACGAATTCTCTATCTGCATTGAATTAGTTCCCAATTTTGGCCGCGCGCAGAATTATCTTGGCGTACTTTACGACCGATCCGCCATACTTTCATGCGGAAGTGAGCTAGATGCGAAATAAATTTACAAAAATGAATATCATTCTAGTGCTTATAAAGTATAATGAATTCATATTAATTTGACAGCACTGTAACTAAAAGTAAGCGATTTATTTTATTTGAAACAAATTATCAAGAGAAAGGAACTAAATATGAATGACATAATTTTTATAACAATATTATCTACCTACTAAAAGTAAATAAGGTACCTTATTTTATCTTTAGGGAAATAATGAAATGATATCTTGTCGCGAATTGTTGTAGAACAGCCATAAACAGCACACGTCTTCCCCATTGTAAGTCTGTATTTTTTGTAGTTGAAATCACCGGCCTGTGCAACCCGCGCGCAGAGTGAATTTGACGAGTCCTGACGCGGGGTGGAAGTGAGGAAGACTCAAACGGGTGGGGGGTAACGAGTGGCCGTTCTATACGTAGTATTATTATATCTTCTTTGACACGGGTGAAATCGGTCATGTTATTTTTCGCAAAAAATAATAATTGTTCAATGCTATTTATTTATTTATTTAAATAGATACACCAACAGTGAACATATTGAATACAAATACTTAAACTATTACATTGGTAGGTATACAAAGATCTGATATGATCACCTTTAATAGGTGTATACAGCATTTTTTAAAAATCTACTTAGTGGTTAGACAGATTTAGTTGTTACAAACTATTATCACAATTAAGAAATACAAAAAAAAAAGATATGTTATTGAAAATCAAACATTGAACGTCTCAAGTTGAGACTTGAGTATCTTATTTTTGAAAGCGGTGAGAGAATCATTAAAGATATCGAGGTCATCCAAAGTAGCATTGAAATCATTATAGGTACGACATAATCTTTGTGCTGGAGAATTAAGGGCCAAGTTGGTCCTAGCAGTTTGTTGCCAACCCAGAATTCGAGAAATTCTGTGTCTGGGGTAGCGACAAGGAACACGCAAAGATATCTCTCTTAGGAAACCGGGACCGTCGGAGAATCCATGGATCGCTTTGTGAAGAAAAGTTAAATCACGGGTCTTTCGTCTATCACGCAGGCTGTGCATTTTGAAAAAACCTAAGCGATTATCATAGGGACTTCTGTGAGAAATACCTTGGATAGAGAAGGCTAATGATCTTGTAAAAGCACGTTGGATACTTTCAATCCGTTGAGAATGTACCACATAAAATGGATTCCACACTACACTCGCGTATTCCAAACAACTACGCACCATTGAATTGTAGAGTATAATTTTTGTAATAGGAAGTCTGAAACTCTTAGTGTTGCGCCTAATGAAGCCTAACGATCGTGCTGCTTTTGTTACGATCGCATCAATATGGGACTTAAATGATAGCTTGGTGTCCAGAATGACTCCTAAGTCTCGAATTTCAGTCACCTCCTGCAGAGTAGTTCCATTTAAGGTGTATTTGGTGTCAATGGGATACTTCTTACGAGTGTATTTAATGCTTAAACATTTCTTGGCATTGAGATGCATATCGTTCTCTTCACACCATGTTTTAATGGCGTCAACATCACTTTGAACGAGATTCCCATC
This sequence comes from Hypomecis punctinalis, assembly GCA_949316475.1. Taxonomy (NCBI): domain Eukaryota; kingdom Metazoa; phylum Arthropoda; class Insecta; order Lepidoptera; family Geometridae; genus Hypomecis; species Hypomecis punctinalis. Next base: position 9,037,613 of record OX438810.1, on the reverse strand, counting down.
TGCAGTAGTTCCTATTACTTTGTATATTTTAAGGTCATCCGCAAACATTTTGATATTACAGTATTTAATGTGAGTAGTAATATCGTTAATAAATATTGCGAAGAGGATGGGACCCAGGTGCGACCCCTGCGGTACACCAGATTCAGCAAGAAACATTTTGGATTTGAAACCGTTAATATAGACCACTTGTTGTCTTTTCCAAAGATAAGAATGAAACCATTTTAATAATGATCCAAAAATACCGGCTCGTTCCAGTTTCACTGCTAACAAAGAGTGACTAACTTTATCAAAGGCGCTGCTGAAGTCGGTATACACCGCATCGACTTGGTTTCCCTTGTCCATTTCTTGACATAACTCGGATATGAATGAAGATAAGTTAGTCTCGACGGAACGCCCTTTAGTGAAACCATGCTGATGCTCAGACAAAAGGTGACTAAAATGCCGAGAGAGTATGGGACATATTAAAGCTTCGAATAATTTAGAAAAACACGACAAAACAGAAATAGGTCTATAATTTTTAACGTCATCTACGTTCCCCTTTTTGTGCAATGGCACAATCTTTGCTTTTTTCCACTCGTCGGGGAACTGACCAAGCTTTAAAGATTGATTCATAATTAAAGTCAATGGCAGAGCCAGGGCAGAACCACATCTTTTGACAAGTAGCGGTGGAATACCATCGGGACCCGGACCCTTGAAGATATCCAATTGCTTGATTATTTTCAAAACTTCGCGCTCTGTGAATTTTACAACGCCCATACAGTTATTGTTGTTAATGGGATCAACTTCTTCCGAACCCTTCTGAATATGACTATAAGAGGTAAATGCGGTTGAAAAGTTCTCTGCAAAAAGATCAGCTATTTTCTGGCCAGAATTAGCAATCCTATCATTGAAATGCATCTCAGCAGGTAATGAAGAGCGTTCTTTTCGCTTATCTTTTACGTACCTCCAGAAGTCCCTAGGATTTTTTGCTATACCCTCCTCAGTTTTCTTTATATATTCGCTATATAGTGTGTTAGATAATTTATGTCCGCGCTCTCTTAATATTTCATATTCAAGAAGATCGCGAGGGTTATTGTATTTATGGTATCTCAATCGTAATTTATTTTTTCTGGCTAGTAACTTGACTAAATTATTGTTGAACCAAGGTGGAAATCGTTTTTTACTGAATTTGTGTTTAGGAACATATTTATCTACTAAATTGTTGAGAGTTGTATAAAGAGTCGAAGTCATTTCATCGACTGATGAACAGTTATTGAACATCATATTCCAATCAGTTTTATTCAGTTCCGAGGTAATAGACTCAAAGTCAGCCTTATAAAAATTAAATTCAGGGGAAACCTGAGGACGGAGGTACTTTGGTTCGCTACTGGGTAGTATGCACAATACAGGGGGGTGCTTAGGGTCGAGTTTGCTAATGTGATCGAGTGGTTCAGTTAATGAAATTTCCTTTAAAGTGCTGATAGCTAGGTCTAATGTTCTGCCGTCTTCATTACACAAATAATTGAACTGAAACATATTAGAGATTGAAATGAAGTCCACCAACGCATTTCCAAAGGAATTTCCATAATAACAAGGTTTCGTGAAGTTATCACATTTAGTCCATTTTATAAATGGTAGATTAAAATCGCCGACAATGACAACCTCATCGACTTGATTCAAATTGTTGAAGGCGTTGTCTAGAAATGCATTTAACACATCCGATTTGACTGGAGGAGGGATGTATACGACACAAATAGCAATTTTCTTAATTTTTTTCCCAATTTTCATTTGTACTACGACCCATATATCTTCAGAAGTAGATTCCCAACTTTGCATTCTACTGGATTCGTACTTGCGCGATACTGCCAACATCACTCCTCCGCCATCTGTTTTTGCAGTTGGAGAACTAGGGCTACATAATCGATCTCGACGATACACAGCGTAACGAGAATCGACAATTTCACTACTATGTACGTTTTTGTTAAGCCAAGTCTCAGAAAATGCTAACAAATCATATGAGCTCTGAAGTATGTTGCTATAAATTTTATCTGTTTTTGTTCTCATACCGCGTACATTTTGGTAATAAAGGGTAGCCATTTTTAAAATATTAAAACATTAAATATTGCATTAAAGAAACAAATAGAGTGTAAATTATTAACGTGTCAGTGTGAAAAACTGGCTGTCCATAGCACGTATCTGAACAGCTGAGCTATTTTCATCCCTTCTAGCATATATACGGCCATCTCGAACCCAAACAAACTTGTAAGAGATTTCTTTTGCCTTTTTGCGAGCAGCCGCATGAAGAGATTTATTAGCCGGACTCAGATGTTCAGCAACAAAAATTGGGACACTATTTCCACTGATCCCTAAGTGGAGGGAATTGATTTTATTTCGTGCGTTCTGCTTATTAAATCTCTGGACTCCAGCAAGCAAAGTGTCCCGGATAAGTCGCGTTCGCAGCTTCACAATTATTGAACGAGGTCGGTCGCTGTCCTTGTTCAGCTTAGCCACTCTAGAAGCATGAACAATATCTGCTGTTGTGATGGGACAATTTATTGTCTTAGCCAGCATCTCTGCAATTTCGACCACATTCTCAGAGCGACTCTCTGGAACTCCATTGACTTCTACATTACACTCTCGTTGATGCTGTTCCATTAGGTTTATTCTGCTAGTTAAGTCTTTTTCCAGTGTACGAACTCTTGACTGCAGTTCTTCGTTGCTTTTCTGGAGCTGGTCGATAATGACTGTTTTATCATCCAGTTTCTTCTTAAGTTCCTCGTAACAAGTATTAAAAAATGTCAGTGAAGATTCGAAAGCTGACATTTTATCGCTTATTCCATGCAGTTCTTTAGATACGCCTTTAATTGCTGATTTTATTTCTTCTCTTATAATGGAGCGTATATCTAAGTTAGAATCAGCACCTTCATCGGGAATATCGTCAGATGACTTGCGGCGAGGCTTGGGTCTCGAGGCATTACGCTGAGTAACGTTTGATTCGCCAGAACCCAGTGCCATAGAACGTACTGGCGTATTCGTGTTGTCCGATTTAGGTTGCTTACTTAAGCAAGCGGGACATTTCCAGGAGCTTTTCTTCTCTGGGGTGAATTTGTTATATCTAGGGACAGTAATATTGCAGCAATCCAGATCGAAAGCTGATTTACAAAGGGAACACTTCATAAACTCCTTAGCCGTAATCCGGTTTTGACATCCTGCACAAATGGGCGCCATCGTAGTTCTTTTGTTTACGTTCGGTTAAATCAACTGTACTAACTGCTATCTTATCTGTGACTTAACTGACTACTTGGTCCAGTATACGTAGCAGTAGTTGCCGAAACTGCGTACGGCCGGCGACACAGTATACGTAGCAGTGACTAGAGAATCCGCGCTCGGCGGGCGACACAGCATACGTAGCAGTAGTTGCAGAAACCGCGTTCGGCCAGCGACACAGAAGCGACACAGACCCCGATGCGTTTCCAACTATCGCAGTGTAGACACAGTGCACATTTACACTCGCAAAACACCCTCAATTGTGCCAATGTTTTGGATGATATTCTTAAAACAAAGCAGATGCCGACTAATTTGATATCGTCTATGCAATAATTGCACTATTGTAAGAAGCTTTTCGCAGTTGCACGACTTTCACAATAACCTTTAGCACTGATTTGTGATTTTTTCTTTGCAACGAGATTAAAAACGTCCGCCACTGTCAATACTCACAACACAAATTCAAAAATTAATGATAATGAATTCAATTGACAACATTTCAAATTTTTAACATAGTTATATTTATTTATTATCTGAAAGAATATTGCAAAATAACATATACGTATTTTTTATTTTTCCAATACGACTTATATTTTCCGTAAAATTAAGTTTTGAAAAGTAGCTTATTCTAAAAGGACGTAACTGCAAAATTTAGGACTCATAAACAATTTTACTGAAGCCACATTAGAAAAAATAGGTGTTAGTGTTGCTGTCACTGTCAATCCGTCACAATTTACAACAAATAGGCCGGGAGGTCAGCGCAAAAAGTCCACTATGTACCGCGGTATACTATGGGAAGAAAAATATAAAAAATGTTTAACAACTGCCAATCACCTGAAATAGGTAACTGGGTCTGCCATACAGGCTTTAAATTAGCACCACTTAAAAGAAGAAGAATAAGTTGTACTAGTTCCAAGATACTTTTAAAATTCAAACGGATTCTTCCACCAAATGCTAGGGAACCCAGCTGACTGACTCCAGGGTATTGATGTACACCATTTTGATAACTTAGTACCAATAATTCAGCTTTTGGAAAGTATTTGCATTTTTTGCGTTTACCTCTCGGGCTAAAGCAAAATAAGTAATTTGAAAATGACACTGACATTTTATTTTTTAACTACATTTTATGTGTCAACACTATCAGTGTTAACTGTCATTTTATATTGTTAGTATTTTTTTTTATCATTGGCAACTGAACTTTTAGTATTAATCCCGAAACGGCTTGGGTAAGAGTTTTTATCTAATATCTTAGCAGTTACTGCACCAAAAATTTTGGAAAAATAAACATAATGACCAGCATCCCGATATCTCGAAATGGTTTTGGAATTTCATAGCCTTGTGAAATATGAAAACTTGTCAATTATACAAGGAGAACAAAACTCTAAAATATTTATTTGTCTCTTGTTTTGGTTTTCAAAATTGAGCTAAATATGAAACTACGCGAGCTCGATAAACTTTGGCGTAAAAAACCACTCTGAGTAACTCCATCTAAATTGCATTTATTTTGCCTGAGATCTTATCGGTGTAAGTACCGTACCTTCACTGTTTACAAGTAAGCTTGCCCTTGCCCTCCAACTAGGCCATGCAACGGTTGTTTGGCTTCAGAAGCCGTGAACTCTATACAAATATTTGTATGGTTTCATAATTGTCTATTATTAATTACTAGTTTTTAACCGCGGCTTCGCCCGCATGATATTTTGATTTTTGAAGCAATATCATTTTAATTTATAGCCTATGTGTTATTCTGATATATAAGCTATATTATTGCAAAGTTTCATCTCAATCCGTTCAGTATTTTTTGCGTGAAAGAGTAACAAACATCCATACATCCATCCATCCATCCATACATCCATCCATCCATCCATCCATCCATCCATCCATCCATCCATCCATCCGTCCATCCGTCCGTCCGTCCGTCCGTCCGTCCGTCCGTCCGTCCGTCCGTCCGTCCGTCCGTCCGTCCGTCCGTCCGTCCGTCCGTCCGTCCGTCCGTCCGTCCGTCCGTCCGTCCGTCCGTCCATCCATCCATCCATCCATCCATCCATCCATCCAGCCTTCAGGAAGGTTAAGAACTATGACATCAAGGCAAGGCATCTAAGATCTAACCGATGCAATTTTTAAAGTATGTACTAAATAAAATGTATAATAGATAACACTTAAGTGTTCGGTATAGTTAGTTTGAATAGTACGTAATTTGATTATTCTCTAAGTTAATACATTTCATGTTGACTGCCTCGGAGGCTCAGTGGTTAGTGACCCTAACATCTGGATCTGGATCAGGCGTGGGTTCGATCCCCACCCAGGGCAAATATTTATGTGATGAACATAAGTGTTTGGTCTGTGTCTGGGTGTTATTTAGTTACTATCTATATAAGTATGTATTTAGAATTAAGTAAGTATATGTAGTATATCAGTCTCTGGCAGCCATATCATAAGTATAAGTGTATACGTGTGTAAGATGTCCCAAAATATTTATTTATTTATGTAGGTAAGCTTGTGTAATATATAGTTATGTCTAGCCAAGTTACATTTTTTTAATATTGCACGCCTGTAATGGGTCCACTATTGGAACTAATATTTATTATAACATCTTTGTACATAGTGTTGCAATAAACGATTTCTGATTTCTGAAGTGAACCTTCTAATGCGACTTACAACAAGGTTGCGTTAAACGTTTAACGCTACCATGTTACCACGCAAGAGGGAGAGAAAATGCAGCGAAGTAAACAGTGTGAGCGTAGTGAAGTCACCTGAAATACGTACGAGTACGAAGTTCACTTCTTCTGCGCGGAGGGAGTCCAGGCACATTTTTTTCTTTTATAGCTATACTGACCTACTTTTAATAAAAAGCAGTTTTTAGTGGTACGTTGTCTCCTTCCGAGAACTTTGTTATCCCTTACCGATAATTCGTTCTACAAACGATGTGCTCTACCCACTGCCACTTCAACTTAATCCGCTGGGATTTGTAGGTAACTTTGGTTTGTCAACTAATCTCCTCATTCCTGATACGATCCTGTACTACCTTTAGACTAATTAATCCTACTAATATTATAAACGCGAAAGTTTGTGAGGATGGATGGATGGATTTATGGATGTTTGTTACTCTTTCACGCAAAAACTACTGTACGGATTGAGATGAAACTTTGCAATAATATAGCTTATATATCAGAATTAACACATAGGCTTTAAATTATAACGATATATTGCGTATGCGGGCGAAGCCGCGGGTAAAAACTAGTTAGGTATATACCAGGTAGGTTTACGTAAATAGAGGTGTAGGTAGAAGGCGGTGTCAATACATTTTCCGGGTATTGTGATAGGTTAGTATTGTTTATCTGATAAAGGCACAACAAGCTTGAAATGGTAATCCGAACACCGCATTAAAATACAGCGAATAAGGAACGACGTTGAGTTACTCAGTTCCACGATAATTTGATAAAACTTAAGACTAAATTCACAAAGTGATGGCTATGCTATATGCTGTCTTCAAGGTCTCCATGTTTGAACCAATAACTTGATAAATAATAATACAAATACAAATATTTTTATTTACCAGAAATGTACATAGTTGGAAGTCAGAATATATACGCTAAATGAAATTCGTTTGATAGTGGGTAACCATCGACTTCGAAAACAATAGATACTGAAACTAAAAAAAAATTATAAACCTCACGAAAACTAGTGTACTAAACAAGATAAACTTAGACGATGAACCCTAAACTAAGCTCGAGGCTTGTATCTTGAGGTTCGAGTGGGTAGTTACCAAAATGGATTAATGTTGTATATACAGAGTTTAATGAGGCACTTATATGCAGAGATGAAATAACTTTTAAATTATATATTTTTAATTCTGAGAGCCTGTGAGTGTGTGTGTGTGTGTGTGTGTGTGTGTGTGTGTGTGTGTGTGTGGGGGTGTGTGTGTGTGTGTGTGTGTGTGTGTGACGTATGCGTAAACAGTTACCAGACGGAGTAAGAGCAAGAGCGTGCAATGAGCATTGAAAATCTATGTTAGTACGAATAGGATAGCACAGCGTAGATACGTTATTAAAAAGTTATTTTCTATGGTTCCTAAAATTGAGCTGGTGATATGCCAAGCTATTACATTGAGCATAATTTTCTGTAGTTATTATGTACATACTAGCTTTTTCCCGCAGCTCCGCCCGCGTGGTTTTTGGACTTTTGTGCTATCCCACAGGAATCTTTTATTTTTCCGGGATAAAAAGTAGCCAATGTCACTTTCCGGCCTTTGAATTATATCCATGGCAAAGTTCAAGTTAATCCATTGCTCCGTTGCGGCGTGAAAGAGGAACAAACCAACAAACTTTTCAGATTTATAATATTAGTATGAAGTATGATTTTGATTAATAGCCTATTCTGCAGATATTGGATTTTTTTGTTTCAAATACAGTAAGCCAAATTTTTCTTCTATGACATTGATATTCAAATAAAAATACTTGCGTAGCTACATTCATCGTTTTACTTACTGATTTTAATGCAAGTTATTAAAGTTAACAGTGCATGATAATTGGATAGGTGTTAAGTATAGGTAATAATTAATTAAAGTTCCGAAATATAGCGGTAGGTATAATAATAGGTGTAACGCACATAAAGGTGAATAATGAATCTCATTTTTTTGTGAATGCCTAAAACACGTTTCACACATTGGGCTGCAACTAAAATAAAACTTCTTTTTTACAAAATAAGTAAGTAGGCAGTATTGTAACTTTAAATCTCTTCTATGACAAAAGTTAAAAGAAAAATTGTTTTTTTTGGTAAGAGATTCTAACTTCAATTTCAATTTAGATTATGAGGCCAACTGCGATATCGTAAAAAAAATTGGTGCTCATTTGTCGACAATCAATAAACTTTTTTACGCTACTATTTGACTCGGTGAACTTCATCTCACTAACTGTCAATGACAACTTTTACAAGCAGGCACATTTTGTATGGGAAAATTAAATACATGTTACTAATTTACTCCGTACATTTTCATATTTTCTTACCATTTAAACCTTTCCTTTTCCACATATATTTCAAGACCAAAATTAGCCAAATCGGTTCAGCCGTTCTCGAGTTTTAGCGAGACTAGCGACCCGTCCCGGCTTTGCACAGGTGTATTATGCATATAAACATTCCTCTTGAATTACTCTATATATTTAAAAAAAACCACATAAATACGTTCCTTAGTTTTAAAGATATAAGCATGCATAGGGACAGACATACAGCGGGAAGCGACTTTGTTTTATACTATGTAGTGATGTGTAGATATAGAACACCTGATTTTTTTTCGCGATCTCAGGGATGGTCCTATATTTAAAGTTGGTCATAGTGATGAGTAAAAAAGTAAAGTAGAATATGTCCAATGTCTTTTACAGAAGCATGCGATATAAAGTTCCGTTGGCACGCTTTTCATTGCGTTGTCTTATGTATATTTATTTCTAGTAAATTATTGTAATAATTCAGGATCATGATAGGATGTAACATGCTTTTGTACAGTTATACTCGTATCTCAAATTAATTGATACAATACAATATAGCAATACGCAGTAGGTACGGACAATGATAAATATATATTACATTATAAATATACCTAATTGCATACCTCTATTTTACGGTGATTTCACGTGATGATCAACAAAGTAGATAAAAACGTGTACTGAACTGTTTTGATTCACCACAATCAAGGTCCATTTTATGTATTTCTAGACATTTTTACAATGTAGAGACAACTGAGAACCTAGCAAACCTAGGTGTTACGAGAAGGTATTTAATTATTTGGTGTACATTGTAACTGTCTACGTCAATAGTCAAGTAATGTGTATAATTTTAGGTCAATGATGAAGATATAGGTAGCATTAAAATACAATAGGTAGGTATTTTTAATTCAATATTTACTTGCTGATATTATAACGAAAGAGCGCCAGGTTTATTGATTTTTATGGTTCCGTAGGAAAACAAGAGTATAATTCTGTGGCTGCCATCTTTTAACAGAAATGTTAGAGCTCTTTAACGTTTTAAATTAATCAGCAATTTTTTTTTGTTATTATTTAAGTCAATATATTTTAGTTTGTTAATGATCTATTTGGCGGCCGAAAAACCGCCAAACTAAAGTGGGACTGGGCGGGACATGTGTCGAGGAAGCACCCCGATCGATGGGCCAGGATCTTCACGGAGTGGGTGCCTGACAGACGACGCAGCCAGCGAAGGCCCAAGAAGCGCTGGCGTGACGATCTTGACTCATTCGTGAAGGGTTGGCAAGAAGTTGCGATGGATCGAGACTCATGGAAGGATATGGGGGAGACCTTTGCCCAGGAGTGGGACAGCATAGATTAATAAAAAAAGGTCTATTATGGGTGTAATACTTTATTATCATTGCATAACTTATTCTATTCCACTGCTGGGCAAAAGTCTACCCCACATCTTTCCATGTTCAACGTTCCGTATCGGTTTCCTGCCAGCGTTCCCAGCAAGTATAAAAATCGTCACACGGCATTACTTGGCCTTGTCTGCCTTTAGGTATCCACTTTATAACGATCATGGCCTATTTATCGAGATGCATATGACATGACCAGCTCAATCCTACTTTAGTTTTGCTGCTTTTACTCCTGTGATGGAACGCAGTGCGGTGTTTTCGTCTCTGTCATCTTAATGCCTAGCTAATTATATACGTACTTAATAATACGACGCAAATAGCTTAAAGTACCTACGCTAGAAACGGTAATTAAAAATAATCTTCATTATAACCCATTAAATATTTAAATTCTTTATCAAGTGAGAATATTCTATTTTTATAGGATTTTACTCATTAACTAGAAATAAAAGACCTATCGTATGATAAAGGACATGTCCTTAATAAACAGTTAACGACATCGTTGAAACATAAATATTCATATTTTCACACATAAATCGCTGATGTCTCGATGCTCCTTATTCTATAGAAGATTATTTACACAAGAAACGATAATGGCGCTATAAATATAAACAGTGAATAGTAGCAATGATTTATTGTCTAGTTGTAGCATTGATGTTAGTACATGTACCTATTATAGTAGGTGTAGGTAGGTACAATTAGGTACATACTCGTAAATATATCTCACCGTCTACAAGTTCTGCAAAAATAAAGGCAGTTTCCATAAACTGTTGTGCGGGGATTTTCAGTGGTGAATACCAATATCTGTTCTCTATATACTTATCAATGTGAACAATTTTTACTACGAAATCACCTGCAAACTCAGAAATCTCAAAAAATTTGAAAGTTCGTTGAGAAGTTCCTATGACCATCTTAATTACTCCAACATCAACACTGTCAACAGCTCTATTGAATTCGAATTGTATTGTCCATCCATCCATCAGCCATAGGACGTCCACTGCTGGATATAGGCCTCTCCTATAGATCACCAATAAGACCGGTTGGTAGCGGCTTGCATCCAGCGCGATCCTGCGGTCTTGAGGTCATCCGTCTACCTCGTGGGTGGACGTCCTACGCTGCGCTTGCCGGTACGTGGTCTCCACTCGAAAACTTTTCGACTTCATCGGTCATCAGTTCTCCGTGCTATGTGCCGTGCCCATTGCCACTTCAACCCATTCCAAGATTCCCTTCAACCATTAATAAGGCCCATAGTTAGAGACCACGTTTCAGTGGCATAAGTCATCACTGGCAACACACACTGGTCGAACACGTTCGCGTTGAGGTACTGAGGTATGTCTGACCAGAAGACGTTACGAAGAAAATTGTATTGTACCTAAATGCAAAATAATAACATAGGTTTTAATTTTGTTTCAGCGCACAAAAAAGTAGTGGTGAAAGGCGTGAATGGCAGATTCTCGTCAGGCCAGCTGGTAGCCATCATGGGACCATCTGGAGCTGGCAAGAGCTCTCTACTAAACATCATATCTGGATACAGGTTCAGTTATTTTATATCTCTACTTCAACTACGAAGTCAGCAGTTAAATACATACTAAAATAACCCCCCCCCCCCCCTCCCACCCATTTTTGTCCATTTAAAATTAATCGATCTAAAAATATATTTTATACTTTACTTACCTAATGCGCTGTAGCATGGTACGGGTGAAAGTTTCTTCTTTTTAATTTAATAAGGGTTTAATTTAATTTACTACACTCGCTCACAAAGGGTTCCGTACTTTACTGGAATATTTATTTTTTATTAATTTAATATTTAATTATTAATGTACTACACAGTTATTAATTAAGTATTTAATATATAACGAATGTGGTTCAACTGCAATACTAAGTCTAAGTAATAATTTGCAAATCGCGGCAAGTTAAACACTAATTAAATAAAAAAAGCAACTGTCACCCGCACCACACTACAGCGCACGAACTCGCTCACGGTCGTTTGCCCACCTCCTAGATAGACGTAGACATTTTCTGGACTGTCATTTCCATTAAAAACCTTTACAGCCCTTTGGGACTTACGAGTATAAGTTCTTTGCAAATGCCGTTTTAATCACTACCAAATCACGGAAAGTTTTACGTCCACCAGGCTCCACCAAAGTGAAGCGTAATAATACTTACGAGAAGCTGGGCAAAGCGTTGTAGTCCGCAGTCAACTCAATGAAAGCCTTTGCTTTGCGGCAAGCCAAACACAGTCAAGAGAGGAGCGGAGCTGTGTTTTATTCTTCACAAAGCAAATATGGCATTTCTGCAACGGGCGGACGGTAATGTTCTGCTCAGTTCCACCTATCTCTGCTCTGTTCTGCTTTGAAGGACTCTGAACCTAGAAATTCAAAGTCTATATCAATCCATATATCCATAGGTACTGAGTCAGCGATTTGGATATGGCCCAATCGCCCGTTGTGGATAAGCCTACGGGCAGCAGTGGATTATTAACGGCATTTTAACTGTCTCACTCACTTTAAATCCCCATTATAGGCTGGTACAGTACAGATCCTAAATATATGAAATAGGTACTTACAGAATTCAATTTCACAGGTCAGCAGGTGTGACAGGCGAGCTTCTGGTGAACGGACAGCCGCGGGACGAGCACCAGTTCCAAAGATTCTCCTGTTACATCACACAAGAAGACCTGCTCCAGCCGCTGTTGACAGTCAGAGAGGCTATGGATGTGGCAGCTAAGCTCAAGCTTCCTAAAGGCATGAAGGCACCTTCCGAAGAAATCCTTCAAGAGTTGGGCCTATTGGAGCATCAGAATACGAGGACTGATGAGCTTTCTGGAGGGCAGAAGAAAAGGTAACTATTTGTGCCTACGTTTGACGTGTGATGCTGTAGTTGTACTGAAAAAATTAGTTGTAGAGCATCGACTTGGCATTTTTTTTGTTCAATATTGATGTCGTAAAGTGATGCATGTTTGATGTTCTTGAGTCACAGATCTGTTGCTTGTCTCATGAAAAAAATAGATCCCATGGGATAGCATAAAAACCAAAATATCAGGCTGGCAACTCAGAGCAAATAAAAAAATCAAGAGGGAACGTCGTTGAACAGTCAAGTGACGCCGGTTTTTTAAACATGTGTGAGTGCGTCGGTGTTGCGTCGCCATAGTTCGACTGACAAGCCAAGGCATAGTTTCGTTGTACGTGGATGTGTGTGTGTGTAATTGTCTGTTCACGGCGAGGCGTAGTTTTGGTTGGCTTCACTTGTTTGTTTGCAATATTCTCTCTTGATTTTTTATTTGCTTAGAGGCTGGCAAAAACTAGTTCCTTACGTTTGGTAGATACTTTTTTAACCGACGAACCACCGGAGGAGGTATACAATTCGACGCGTATATATATTTTTTTATGTATAACCACGCATAACTTTTTTTATAGTAGTCCGATTTCAATAATTCTTTTTTAATTGGAAAGAGTATACTTTGAAATTGGTTCCATTTAAATTTGATCGAAATCGGCTGAGCCATTTTTGATAAATCAACAATAATGTGAAAAATGCTACATCGATCCGTGCATAATATTTGCGTTCTAGCGATGCGCCCCGGCTTCGCACAGGTGTATTATACATATAAACATTTCTCTTGAATTACTCTATCTATTAAAACAAACTGTATCAAAACCCGTTGCGTAGTTTTAAAGATATAAGCATACATGGGGACAGACAGCGGAAAGCGACTTTGTTTTATACTATGTACCTAATGATTGTGAACACGGGTGAAGTCGGCCATGCTATTTTTTTTTTTCAAAAAATAATTATTGTTGTGACTTTTTTTCTGCACTGAGTAATTAGACCAAGTAGGTATAGCTCATTAAGTTGTCTTTACCTAGCTATGTCCCTAAGAGTCTTACTGGGATAACAAACTACTTTGTGACTATCCCTGTCATGCGTTCAAATTCATTCAATTGAAATGTTTTGCTAGAAAGCTAGGTAAAATATTTTTTTAGTTTAGTAACACGAAGTACCTATCAGTAAGAATAGTATACCTAATGGTAAATAAGACGTTCCATAAGAAAATAACAAATTAAGTACCTATAACAGTGATTTTTTCATCAATGTCAAAAACGTGAATACTCGTACGTACAGAGGTCAGACGTGCGTGCCACAAGGCACCTGCCAACTAATTTGCTTCAGGAGGTACTTAAGTAAATAGATATGACTATTTAACATACCTTTGTTTAGTACAATAGCGGCTAAAGTCACGGAAGGGCACCTCAGATGACTTGAATGGATAATGAGACTAAGTCACTAGATAGGTGACTAGGAACCTGAATCACATCTTACGGTACATTGCACTTCAATGACAAGGCACTTTGATATGCGCAGTATCGGTATTAATTAGTACCTACCTAGTCGCAGCAGTAAACAAAAACTTGTCTGTAGCAAGTAACTACGCAGGTGCAACTGATTTTGAACGAGTCAGGAGACTTTCAAAAGTTTACTTATCATCATGGACAACTTTACTACAAAAATAACTATACAACTTGAGTAGGCAAGCCTAGAGCAATTTTATCAAGGCGGCAAATTAGTTGCAAAAATTATCTCAGAAATGTATCTAACAACTAATTCTACTGCAGTCTCCATCCACATCGCGGTATTATAAAAACCGTTAAGAGCTGAGGTGGTCTGTAATTTTTCATACAAACGTATTACGCTGTTTTCTTTCTGGAAAATGGTTTTAGAGTTACAATTTTTTGCCATAAAATTAAATTTAGCTTTTTAAACTACCCTGTCTTTTTATTTTTTTGATAAATTAATTATCAGGAAAAATATGATCCTTCAAAGTCTCAAAAAATTCACAATTTTTACCGACATGTTTAAGGACCCACCAGAATAGACTTATTAATTTCTAACAAAATATGAAATGACATAATCATGAACACATACTTTTTGTAACTTTTGATATAAAAAAATACTTGATTAATTTAGTTATTGATGAAGAAAACAGCGTAATACGAAACGTTGTCTTGCCAAGATTTTTGTAGGTATAAATTGCTCTGAGCTGCAATTGTCCCTGTCGCACGATGCGGAGGTAGGGTTGAGGTGAGGGAGGTTCAAACCTATACGTACACATGCACTAGGGATGTAGTAATAGACGATATTTTTGTCGATGCTCTGTCCATCGATATCGATGTTTATTAAAAATATTAGTTAATTTTTTAAATCTTGTAAATTTACCGATGTATCTTTTGTTACTTTTGAATAAAAAGATCTTATGTATGGAATATATGCGTTTAGTTACTGCGACTTATTGCAGCGACTACACAATTCTGTGTAGTAATTTTTTAGTATATATATATCGTGTTGTATCGGTAGACATCTAAATAGTTTAGGTGCAGAATGACCAATTCTCATAATGCCCAACTAATCCGGGAATGCTCAATTCTGCGAATGCCTAATTCTATGAATGCCCAATTCTCACAATGGTTAGTTTTGGGAATGCTCAATTATCAAAATGGCAACATAATTTCAATTAAGAATTTCCTAAAAAAAATCTTACTTTAAGAGATGAAGATTGTGTATTTGTTAAAAATAACCAAAACTACTTTTTTGGTAATAAATCAGCTAGATCGCAAATTTTACGTCCTCAACATAAATTCAATATTCGTGTAGTACAAGTAAATAATACTTTGTATCATCGAAGTTCATTTAATACAGCCATAAAAGTGTACGATAGTCTACCTCTTCACATAAAATTTTTAGATGCAAACAAATTTAAACATAGCTTAAAAAATGGCTCGCTAGTAAGTAAGTAAGTTCGTATAGGCCGGGTGGCTAGCCCTGGTGTCAGAGTTTTTAGGCCGCCTGAAGGCCTCTGACATGGCTAAACGGTTAAAACAACGGCTCGCTGAAAATATCTTATATAGCATGAAATAATATTATGAATGTACAAATTCTGACTGATAATTATGATCTCATGTGTAATAGGTCTTTATGTCATAGATAGATAGATATATGGGTGCTTCTTCGAGTAAGTCGTTCTTTGGTGATTTTCGTGGCAATTTTCGAATTCAATTTTTTTTTCAATTTCTTGTCAGAATCTAAAAAGATATGTAAAATTAATATGTTTTATAGAAGAGGCACCTTAAAGAGCCATATAATTAAAGAGATAATCGGGGTTAAAAAAATGGAGGCCACGCAAATCATAAAACACCCCACGAAAATGATAATTTTAATTTGACTTTCTCAGATGAGTTACTTACTGTTCCTTCATATTGAAAAAAAGTTATTATGTTATGATAAAGTACAAAATTGGTAAGTTACTAAGGCAGAAAACGTTGCATTAAATGCTTTAATCTAATAATAATTGTGGATGTTCTATCCTGTTTTACCATATGTGCCCTACCCACTGCTGCTTTAATTAGCTAATTGTTTCAATTTTTTAAACGTTTTTAAAGTAGAACCAAAGTATGACAAGCTGTTCTCTAAACAGTAAACCTCGCATCTGTTTAATTGAATCCTCAATTATTTTTATACTATGGGACTAATTTCTTATTCTAATTTCTTTCTATAGGTACCTACATTATAAAAGGCAAGAAGTTTTAAATTAACGAGACCCTATTACTAAGACTCCTCTGTCCGTCTGTCCGTTGGTCACTAGGCTGAATCTCACGAACCGTAAAAGCTAAATAGTTAACATTTGCACAGATGATGTATTTGTTCCCACTATAACAACAAAACTAAAAATAGAATAAAATAAATATCTACTTCAACCGTGTAGATACAGAATTCGTGAATAGTTCGCACGGATCGATTATTATTAATTTATCAAAAATGGCTCAGCCCATTTCAATAAAATTTCAATGGGATCAATTTCGAAGTATATTCTTTCCAATGAAAAAATATTTAACAAAAAATTATCAAAATCAGACTACTGTGTAAAAAGTTACGCTTGGTTATATATAAAAAATATACGCGTCAAATTGAGTACCTCCTCCGTTACGTCAGTCAAAAAATAGAATGAAATAAATATTTTTTCATGCCATACAACAGACGTGATTTTTTGCACAATTTTTATTAATATACACAAAAGTAATTTAGTTATTAAAATAATATTTAGTAATATAATATATCATTTATATAAATGTATCAATTTAAAAAATATATAATTGCATCGAAATAATTGGCTGTCATACGGTATGAAACCTTTCGAGCGCGAGTCCCACTTGCATTTGGCATATTTATTATAGACCGTAGAAGAACGACGTAATGTAAGATATTTCCATAAAAAATAATTAATTTATACTTAGAAAGAAGTAATTTCAGTAAAAATATATTATGTAAACTGCAGCGCCTACGGATATCAAATAGCCAATTGTATATGATGTTAGTTAGGTACATACCTATTACGTCAAACAATAATTAATTGAAAGAAAATAAATTAGCCTATAAAGAAAAATTAACCCATGTCACAAATACTGTAGCTTCCTAATGGCAGAAAAATAAATAATCTTTAAAATAATTAATCTTTTATCTTTTTGTTTGCTATCGCCTATCCGCCATACCTACTAGGTAACCAGAGCATACGTAGAATACGCGCAAGATAGTTCTACGTACGGCCAAAATCAGGAACCAATTCAATTCTGCCAGGAAATACAGAATACTAATGAAATAACGTAAGTGGCGCCACGACTCGCGCGCAGAGTTATCTTGCGCGCACTCTACGTAATATCATATTTTGCTACAATTAAAAATAAAATATCGGTCGGCCAGCGAGCTCGTTGGGGCGCAGGTAGGGTGCGGGGCGAGTTCGAGCGCAGTACGCACACAAATACAATTGCATCACCACACACATTGAAGCTCCCTGGTTTGGGCGCATCGCGACGGCAATAGTTTAGTCCAAATACCTATTTCTCAATTTCCTCGTCACTAGTATTTCGCCTTAACGATCTGATCATATCAATTTAACATATAATTACTGTTTATATTTATTCGTGTACTATATTTTTGATGTTTGTCTTGTATTATGTGTTGTTTTCGTTGCAAATAAAGTTATGTCTATGTCTATGATCATAATTATGAATGAAATACCTATTTTGAATTTTCGTAGAAGAATTTCAAAAGCCTAGTGGTGGCAAATGTGTAAAACTAATGTATTAAGTAGCTTCATCCATCCATCAGCCGTAAGACGTCTACTGCTGGACTTAGGCCTACTCTATAGATTTCTAATAAGACCGGTTGGAAGCGGCCTGCATCCAGCACGTTCCTGCGTTTTTGTATCGTCAGTCCACCTAATTGGTGGACGTCCTACGCTGCGCTTGCTGGTCCGTGGTCTCCATTCGAGAACTTTACGGTCCTATCGCCCATCCGTTCTCCGAACTATGTGCTCTGCCTACCGCAATTTTAATATGCTAATCCGCTGGGCTATGTCGGTAACTTTGGTTCGTCTGCGGATCTCCTCATCTCTGATTCAATCTAGCAGAGAGACACCGAGCATATCCCTCTCCATAGCACGTTATGTTATCTTAAGCTTTATTTATAAGGCCCACAGTAAAAGACTACTATAACACATTATTATAATATACTACGGGACTAATCGCGCACTAAAATTACGTATATTATAATAATGTGTTCAAATCGCGATAGTTTAAAAACAACAATACTATAACTTCTTCTTCTTAATCGTGCACTCTTGTCAGAGTGGTCGTGGTTGCGTGGATGGTTCACGGAGGCTCCTCGCCGTTGTCAACTCTTCCCAGGGCTGTTGCACGTCTCGCGATGTTCCTCCATCTGTGCCGATCAGTCGCATCACGAGTACACTGCACCACGGTAGACTGTGACACAGCAGACAATACTATAACACATGCTTCTAATGCCTTACAGGTTGTCGATAGCGTTAGAGATGGTGAACAACCCGCCAGTATTCTTCTTGGACGAGCCGACAAGTGGACTAGACAATGTGACCACAACGCAGTGCATCAAACTTCTGAAGCAGCTGGCGAGGCAAGGCAGGACTGTTGTCTGCACGATACACCAGCCTCCAGCATCACTCCTGGAACTGTTTGATCAGGTAAAGCCTCTCATATCTGCGAGTTTCTTGATAGTGTTAGAGATGGTGAACAATCTGCAAATTTTCTTTCTGGACGAACCAACGAGCAGACTGGACAACGTGACCACGACATAATGTATAGAACTTCTGAAGCAGCTGGCGAGACTGGGCAGGACTGTTGTCTGTACGACACCCGCCTCCAGAGACCTTAGTCTAGGTTTTGCGTAATTTACTTAAATTTTCGCGTTCGCGTGTGGCTCCATATATTTCGGTTAGTTCTTCCTCGTTTCCGCCAGAGGCGCTGTACAAAAATGTATACCTACAGCCATACGGAAACAACTGTAGTTTCAATTTACTTGTAAACCTGGACTAACCCCTCTAGAGCTAATTGATCAGGTATAAAACATAGAGTCTAAATTATTAAAGACATAAAAGGTCTATCTTTATATACAACGTGTAACGGAAAGACTGTATACATATTGAATGTACCAAATCAGATAACGGTAACAAACTAGATGGTATATTTAGCCGTGTAAGTTCGATTGCTGATTTTTAATCTTTTTTTGAAAAACTAGTCATTTTTATGACTAATTCACATTTGCACAGCACTATCACACTAAACAGCTGTGAGGTCAATAACACGACCCTGCCCATCAAAATCAGACCACACCTCCTTGTTGTGACATGTTTGTTTACGTGCAAAAGATTTTCTAGTCAGTCATATTTTTTTTTTATAGTGAATGTTGTTATTTTGGCTCGGAATTTCGAATACAGCATCTATATAAGGTATAGTATCAACCCACTTTTTATGTATACAGCCTTTCCGTTACACGTTGTATATTAGTATAGTATACTAATAGTATACTAGGTAATTCGGTATATTTGACACCTGTCTACAGTAAAATCATATTAGGTAATAAGTATCAGGGCTGTTTTATTGAAAGAAGACGTAAGTTGGTTTAAATTATTAAGCGAATGACGCAAATCGTGGCATTTATCGGCATATCTAGTATTATTCAGGTTTTGTTATAAAATGTAAATAATAATATCATATAAGTTTTTTTTCTGTGGTATTTTTTCAGAGTTCTTTTCGCGCATTCGTTCATTTTAGATACCTAATGCCGTTCAATAAGCTTATAATTATTTTATTTTATGTTAGTATTCAAATGTATTGCTGATTTATGCTGCAATATAAACAAGTCAAACTACTTTTTTATTTTACAAAATGGACTACAAAATAACGAAAATAGAGCATTAATTTTTAATAGCAGGTTTAATATGTAAATTATACATATGTGATTTTTTTGCGTATCATACATAATTCTATATTTGCATAACATTACTATGTAAATTATACATGCTCAAAGAATTTAAACAAATATTTTTCTACTGGGGCTAAAACAACAACATATTTTATCACTGTAAAATGTCATACGGCTAAGAAGCCATAGCTACTATTATTTAACAGTTACAGCTAAAACATATAAGTTTTTGGCTGCCATATTTATAATGATATATTTCCTCAAGGTTTGTACTCCTTTATACAACGCCGCATAGCTTTATGTGTTACTAATATTGTTATTCAAAAGAGATCAAGATTGTTAAAAATAAGACAAAAACGAAAAAGCTAAGCAAAAACTTATAAAGTATTACTGTTATAAGTAATGGTTTTAGGGCTGTCAACTTTGTATAAAAATGCATCCTGCAAAATATACCTAGTCGTTTAAAGACTTAATATTTAAAAAAATACGTAATACTATAGTAGGTATAATACAATATAATGCATTGTTACTATGCTGCTGTTGCAGTCCTAAATTCTGCTATGCATGAGAATAGCAGGTAAGTAGGTACGTAATTTTACTACAGACTTAAAACTTTTACTATTTGTGAAAAATGAAATAATTATTTTTTGCAAAAAATAGCATGACCGACTTCACCCGTGTACAGAATCATTACATAGTTTAAAACAAAGTCGCTTCCCGCTGTCTGTCCCCATGTATGTATCTTTAAAACTACACAACGGATTTTGATGGAGTTTTTTTTTAATAGAGTAATTCAAGATAAATGTTTATATGTATGTTTATAATACACTCGTGGGAAGCCGGGGCGGGTCGCTAGTTCGCAAATATTTCGAACGGATCGATGTAGATGTATGTTGATTTATCAAAAATGGCTCAGCCGATTTCGATAAAATTTAAAAGGGGAAAAAAGGGGGCGTAAAATTTGAAATGGTTCAAAGTCTACTCTTTTCAACTAATAAAGGTTTTTTTGAAATCGGACTACTATGAAAAAAATTATGCGTGATTATACATAAAAAAAATACGCGTCGAATTATATACCTCCTCCGGTGGTTCGTCGGTCAAAAACTGGAAATAATCCTTAAAAAAATATCTAAGTAGTACTACACAAAAGTGTGCACCTTATCTGACGTTGTACAATAGTTAATAGTTAGAAGTTAACGAGTGTTAGGTAGCTTGTGGTTAAATAATAGTCCAGGCTAGACTGATCAGACTTCCTGGTACAAAAAAACCTGCTCGATATGTTAAAACGCCTAGTTTGCATATAGCCATTAATGTAACTTAATCTAGATATATCTATGGTACATATAATGGTTATGGTATTTATAGGACATTTTCACTATATAAAAAAAGTGTGAATTTTTATGACGTACCTAAATCAATTACATAGTAGAAGCTGGAAAAGTGTGTGCCGGGGTAGAGCATTCCGTTTTTTTTAAATCATAAACGTTTATTTATACATCAAAGTTCAAATTCAAAATTCATTTATTGACTCATTAAAATAAATAACATATATTATGATGACAATGAGCTTCAGATCTCCAAACTAAGCATAGCTTGTATTTCGTAGATCTGTGCTCCCTTAACAAGACTTATTAAAATAGAATAGCGTTGCAATCAACTTATTCCGTGTCAAAATACTAATAAAAACATTTTTAAACTTTACGATCAGATCAGATGGCTGATAGTAAAGTAAAACAATAAAGAATTACTTTGTCATCACAACGCTTGCCATGTAGGTATGCTTGTTCTCTTTAAAACTACTCGTGCGTACTTAACGGATTTTGATGCGGTTTTTTTAATAGATAGAATGATTCAAGGGGAACGTTTATATGTATAATACACCTGTGCGAAGCCGGGGCGGGTCGCTAGTTATCTAAAATACCACGTCTATCAAAGACCAGCTTTCTTACGGGACAACAAGAACCTTATTTATTTGGGATAAAAATCTTAAATATCAAAGAAATAGGCAAACACACGACGCTTACGCAACTTGAGCTCAGTGAAAGGTTTACTTTGTACAGAACCCTAAAAAAACTAAAAAACAGTTAAAATAAGTAGCAATCAGGCGTAGCAGATAATGTAAAAAAAAACCTATACCTATGTAAATACGATATTTTTTTTCTTTTTTGAAATAAAATTGTTTATTGGGGCATAAGTTTACAATAGTCTGAATAATTGACCCAAAGGCTCCTGAACTAGTTAGAAACTGTATTTCAGGAGCCGATGGACTCTCCAATAGGTACACAATTTAAAATTTAAAAATACGCCAGTTAACATTATTATATAAAAAAATTTAGACTTAAAAAAAAATTTTAAAGCCAAAGTTATTAACATTAAGAAAAAAAAATTCCAAAAATTCTTTACAATCTGATAACAACGTCTACGATTACTACGACTAACTGGGATACAAGATAGCTTCATACGTGGGAAAAGGAACACACATGGTGCAAGTAACTAGTGCAAAAGGGAGCGTGCTATTATATCATCACAATCCCTATCATGGTCAACTTCAAGATATTTAATCATGATCATTATCCAGATGGTCTCGCTATTGTTTTGATGGAATTTTCAAACAAATGCTATGTAATTATGCCAGAGGTAATCGTACTGTTCTATGAAATAATTTGCTGCGACTTCAATCAATCCTAAGTAGTTTTAATTATTATTTCTTGTATCTAAGTACTTATTGCATCTGTAGAGTGCAAAAGATAATTGCGCGCGATTATGGCGCAACTTACGTTATGTCGCCAGCAAATTGAATTAAATTCTGCTAGCATTATTTAGTTCCCAATTTTGGTCGCGCGGCGAGTAATGTTGTGCGCACTCTACCTACCGATACAATAACTGTAGGTACTAGCATTTTTCATAGTCCACTGTCGAACATAGGCCTACCCACGAAGGGTCTGTCTGGCATTCTTTCATTCATCAAGTAGTGACTCGTGAACAAACGTTCACGCCCTCTAGTGATTTTTTCATGAAAACCTTATATGTATTTTTTTGCCGGGGATTTCTGTCCATCATTAGATTAGACACGGTAAGAGGAGTGTGGGGTCGTCCGGCAGCAAGGTGGGTCGACGATATCGTCAATATCGTGGGTCAAACCTGCTAGCTTAGCATACAAGACCACGACAAGAGTTTACCGACGTGTGCAAAGGTGACAGACATATGCTATATCATAAATCACGTTCTGACACGTCGATATTATTATTTTATGGTCCGTATGCTAAGCCCGCAGGACACGATTGACACAGGACCGAGGCAAATGGCACTATATGAGAGAGGCCTATACCCAGCAGTGGGATAAAGAAGGCTGTGCGGATGATGATGATGATGATTAGATTCCTAGCATATTAGCAGTAGGATCTCTTCTGTTAGACATTGGTTTCCAATAACACTGAATGTAAGCGGCTTTAATAAGTACTAGACTACTAGCTTACTCGTAATTTGAAATGTCCGGGACGGAAACCCGATCAGTTTAAGCAGGTTCAAATCCTGCGATTTTTTGAAATGTTTATCACAAAAATAACTAAATAGCTAAAGCTCTACTAGTAAATTGTCCATCAATCAGCCATAGGACGTCCCCTGCTGGACATAGGCCTCCCCTATAGATCTCCAATAAGACCGGTTGGTAGCGGCTTGCATCCAGCGCGATCCTGAGGTCAGCCGTCCACCTTGTGGGTGGACGTCCTACGCTGCGCTTGCCGGTGCGTGGTCTCCACTCGAGAACTTTCGACCCCATCGTTCATTGTATTAGAGTAAATTGTATTGAGTATTAAATAGTTTGAACGGTTTATTCCAGGTGTACGTGATAGCCGACGGGCAGTGCATCTACACGGGCGACACCGGCGCGATGGTTCCGTACCTGCAAAGCGTAGGCCTCCCCTGTCCGAGGCATCATAATCCTGCTGATTTCAGTAAGTAAAATGAAACACTAACTGTGAGATAGATAGAATGAGGAGATCTGTAGACGAACCAAAATTACAGACATAGCCCAGCTGATTAGCATGTTAAAGTGGCAGTGGGCAGGGCACATAGGGAACGAAGAACGGTTGACCGATGGGGCTGTTCTCGAATGGAGACCACGTAACAGCAAGCGCAGTGACCGGAATCGGATGACCATCTGCAAAGTGGACATGCAGATGACCGCAGGAGCGCACTGGAGCAAGCCGCCTCCAACAGATCTAATGTGCCATCTATAGGGAAGGCCTCTGCCCAACAGTCAGTGTGGTCGTTCTATGGCTGCGTAAAAGAAGAAAGAGCGTGGAAAAAACTTCAACTTAAGTAAAACATAGTGTAAGTAGATAGGTACTTACTTACATTAAATTCAATATTGGTGCCATCCATCAGCCAGAGAACGTCCACTGCTGGACATAGGCCTCCCCTATGTATCTCCAATAAGACCGGTTGGAAGCGGCTTGCATCCAGCTTGATGATCCTATGGTTGTCTAATGTCTATCTAATATTGAAATACAACATCATTGAAAGCTAAATACTTAACGACATTATAGCCAATGGCAGGTAGTTTATCTAAGATGGGTCATTGATAACAATTAATCGTTTGTCATTGTCAATTAATTTTTATTACCCTGTTACGCTGTATTACAAGATATGTACCTTGTATTTTAATGACTGTAATTGCTTTTGCATCGTAATTCAAAAATAGTAGGTATTTAAGCGAATAATACGGTAACTAGCGTGAAATCCTGAACGTTTTCTACCATTTACTTATCAATAGTACCCACAAAGTGATTGGACCATATCCAATACACTGGCCCAGTGCGGGTTGGTAGTACTTGGTAGTTTCAAATAGGTACGCCGATGAATTTCCTCTACGGAAGTATGTAGGTTGCGATGATTTCCTTCACCGAAATGCCAGAGTGAAATTTCGTAGGTATAAGAATTCTAAAGAACTTGTTAGTACGGAATTTAAACCTACGACCTCATGATTGTAAGGGGGATATATCCCTAGGCCATAACGGTTTCAATATAATTATGTAGGAATGTGTACTACAATCTATGTTTTATTTAGTTAGCCTTCGGGAAGATTTTAAAATAATATTCCTGATCGCACAACTAGTGCGAAAGCAGTTGGTCCACGAGGAATTCCCCACATCATATTGTCGATAGACCAGTCAGTTTGTCAGCGATCACCGAGGTTAGTCAACGTTCGACACGATCCATCCTCGGATGGATGACCGCGGGTGGTTTTTACAACTGAGCACTGCCGTGGCTCGGATATCACGTTAAATTGTAGGTCCCGGTTGTTTTAACCGCTTAGCCATATCAGAGGCCTGAAAAAAATTACACCACGACTAGCCTAGCGACCTATACGAACTTACATAAGACGGTATTTATTTCTAAAGACAGTTGAACGACCGGGTTTTTCGTTCTATCAAAACTAAACTGGTCCTAAGCACTGGGACATCTCAAAGTCAAACTTTAGTTCTTAGTTTTTATTTTGCTTCAACCTAACTAATTATTAGTCTGTAGGTAAGTTCATCATATTTATTTTTGTAGATGTAGTTATTTAAACTCGTTAAGAAATAAAACGTCCTTCACAAAACCTGATAGACCTGGCATAGTACCTACAAACTGAAAAAACAGAACAAAATATAATTTAATTCTAGTTAACGCTTCCAACAAAATTGCGAATATTTTATGAAAATGGCAGCAATGCCGTATTGACTATCGGTATAACGAAGTGTTGAAGTGCTTGTACGAGTATAATAACGCCACTATGTCGGTCCGAGTACAGGAAGAGAGCTCCAAGGCGATCCCTTTGAAAAGAGGCGTCAGACAGGGAGATGTAATACATGAATACACGAAGAGCTCAGCACGATGCTCGAAGGCCTCAATCGAGCTCAGGTGGGTTTTAAACATGGACAAGACAAAGGTCATGTGTAATTCCCATTTTGTACCCACCCCAATATATGTCGGGAGCTCGGTTCTTGAAGTTGTTGACTCGTACGTCTACCTAGGACAAGTAGTCCAGTTAGGTAGGTCCAACTTCAAGAAAGAGGTCAATCGCCGAATCCAACTCGGGCTGGGCTGCGTTTGGAAAACTGCGTGGGGTCTTTTCGTCCGATATACCTACCTCAGTCCCTTAAGTCGAGAGTTTTCGACAGTTGTGGGTTGTGTGCTAGTGATGACATATGGAACTGAAACGTGGTCTTTTACTGTGGGCCTTCTGAATAAGCTCAAGATAGCCCAGCGTGCTATGGAGAGGGCTATGCTCGGATTATCTCTGCGAGATCGAATCAGAATGCGAGGAGATTCGCAGACGAACCAAAGTCACCGAAAGTTGAAATGGCGATGGGCAGGGCACATAGCTCGGAGAACTAATGGCCCATGGGGCAGTAAAGTTCTCGAATGGAGACCACGCACCGGCAAGCGCAGTGTAGGACGTCCGCCGACCAGGTGGATCGATGGTATTATTAAGATCGCAGGAACGCGCTGGATGTAGACCGCTTCCAACCGGGCTTATTGGAAATCCATAGGGGAGGCTTATGTCCAGCGTTGGACGTCCTACGGCTGACAATTATGATGATGATAATGAAAATAACATGACAATCAAGTTGAAGATTTTTATAAATAGGTAGGTAAACCTAGATGAAAATCTCTGTAGAGATGACTTCTTTAGTGATTAGCTCGATGGAAGGGATGGAAACACGCTCGCGCGAGCGAGTCACCACCCTCCGTTTTTCAAATTTTTTTGTGATATTATGTACAGTCAGCTGCAAAAACGTTTTAAGAAATTTTATATAGGTACCTAACAGATCAGATGGCACTGTAATAGAGGCCAATATCCAAAAGAAGGATAGAGAAGACTGTGGATGATGATGGCTTAGTTTATTGGCATTTACTCGCTCGCTCGAGCGCGTTTCCGTCGAGCCAATCACTGAAGAAGTCGTAGAGATGTAGCAAAACCGCAATATTAAATTACCTACTTAACCACTTATAAAAGTGGTTTTACAATAGGTATTTAAAAATAACGATTCCTTGCTTTTCATGTATTGCATATTTAAACTTTGACCCACTATATCCCTGTAGGTAGGTATGCGATTTTAAATACCAAGAACTTTTAAGAATAATTCGATTTTACCACCGTAGGTAGGTATCATACCGGATATTCCTCACAAAATTGCATTCAGTTTCAAAAAAATGGACAAATTCGTCTTTTCCCAGCCCGGTTAGCATACGCACCACGACATAATTTTGTCGACGTATAAACTTAAACATGTGGCAAATATAGATCTCACCACAAAGAGAATATCTTTGTCTCGTTTTGACTCGTCGATAAAATTTTGTCATAGCTTAGTATTATTATAATAAATCTGCTTTGGTCATAGTGCGTATGCTAGCCGGGCAGGAGTCTTCTAACAGATTCGTCGACCTTTCTTTACAGCACCTACCTATCTATAGACAGTAGGTAAGCCAAAAGCACGTAGCCGCCAACAACTTTGATTCGGCTTATACCTAGAAGTCCATACTAAAAGTATATCATCAAAAATCAATGAACAAATATTAAAGACTTATTTTTATTTTACAGTAATCGAACTAACAGAAGACCCTGACAACGTGACTCTACTGTCAAACGAAATCCTCAACGGAAAATTGCACAAGTCAGCCAAACTAGAAAGCTCCGTGGAACCAGTAAACAACGCGATGCAACTGAAAATCTGCTACCAAGTCGACGACAACGATATCGAAACAGAAATAATGTTGTCAAACGAGAAATGCACGTACAAAGTACCCCAGTATCAAGAATCGAGTTCGACGAGCTCTCTATCGAGTGAAGTGTCGCAAATAGACTCTTCCTCCGCTTGGATGAAGGTTCAAATTTCGACGGACACGTGCGGTTATCCTACGTCCTTCTTCGAGCAGTTTTCGATATTGCTGTTCAGGATGGTCAAGCAGATATCGAGGAACCGGCAAGGTAAAAATCTCATCTTTTCAGTTCTTTATATTAAATTCTGATTGTGATGTTCAACAATAGGTATGATGACTGGATAGGTAAAAAAATCATTACTAGGTAAAATATAATTTAAAAAAAATGTCTGCGAGTAAGATTAGCAAAAAATATTGGACACGTATTTTTTATATTGTCACTAAAACAATAAATGGCAAAGATAAAACTTGTCAAAGATTGGGAGTGGGGGTCGTGACGTCACGTCTCTCACGAAAGTCTATACATTTGTATGACACTCGTGGCGTCACGTGGAAGAAAAATTACGTGTCTAATATTTTTGTAATAATCTATCTGAGGGACTATTTGGACTAATTATATTTTTTTAGTCATCATGCCTATTCCCTACTAATGCATTTTTCGGTAGTTAGTTCTTGAAATTCTGATATTTAACAATTCTCAACAATAGTACATTGTTCACCGAGAGGAGAAAGTGACCGATTACCGTCGAGGGTGTCGTTTGAAGCCCGAGCCGTAGGCGAGGGCTTTAAAACACCCGAGATCGGGAATCGCACTTTCTCTCGAGTGATACATAGTGCTTTATACTACACCTACGAGGAAAATAAAAAACTAAACTGAATCCTCAAACAACACACAAATTGAAAATGGCGCCACTGGCGTCTGCAATTTTCACATGTTCTTTTTTCAAATTGTTTGACACCATACAACACACAGCTAGTGGCCAGTGTCATTTTGCGAACTTGGCGATAAAAACTCACTGTAAAAACTTTTTGGCTTTTGATATTTAGGTTACCAGTGCATAGTCTTACCCAAAATTAAAGAAAAAAAAACCACGTAAGAAATGGATTTTCATACACTTTTCTCTCCCGCTCAGATGCGTTTTCTCGCCGCATATTTGTTCGATATGCAATGACGTACTTTCTACCGTAAATTTGATAAAGTATCAAGGTACTTTCCGAGCAGGTGTAGTATAAATACATTTTCAGCAGGTAACGTCGCATCGTGTTCATCAATATGCAATGATTCAACCTATTTCGCACACAATGACAGGATATTAGGAGGTGAACGAGGTTAATTTATAATGTGACATTTTACGGAACAGCTGACTTTCTTCACGAGTCTATGTTTAACTTAGCACCATAACATAATAATCAAATTTGATTGCTTCGTTGGCTCAGTGGTTAGTGACCCTGACTCTTGAGTCAAAGAGGCGTGGGTTCGATTCCCACCCAGGGCAAATATTTATGTGATGAACATAGGTGTTTGCTCTGTGTCTGGGTGATATTTAGATTTTATCTACTTATATAAGTTATGTATTGAAAAAAAACAATTATATAGGTAGTACTTCAGTCATCTCTGGCAGCTTTTGCTTAGTTTGGGGTCAGACACCGTGTCTAAGATATCCCCTAATATATATTTATTTAAAGGGAAAGTTGTGGTGACAGTAATCATAATGATGTATTTTTTGATGGATAAATCGATGTTATCAGTCATCCATCTATGACAGTCTGATGGGGTCGTGCAGTACCTTTGATTATTTATTGTCAATTTATCTAAGTGCAGTACCTATATGGTAAGGGAAATGACTCTCCCACCCAGTGGCGAAAACGATGAATATCTAATAAAAATATATGGAACCACACGAAAATGATTCGTTTTTATTTACCGTATAAACTTAAACTAAGGCCTCAGACCAATATGCGTAGAGTATACCTACTACATAACTATCACAAAAAATTGCAGTTAGCTCCGGATCGATCTTTTCAGAATATTTAAAGTCTCTACCAATGGATGCATCATGCATATACGAATAGTTTAAAATAATTTCAGCATGAGGTTACTCGTAGGAGTCGATTGTTTCGATTTTAGGTATTTCCGTCATTCCATATAAGTTAACTAGCTTTACCTTCCGGTCCCCAAAAGAACCTTCAAATTATCCGGAATAACAAAGAGCCTAGTCACTTCCCGTGTAAAATATATCCACGAAAATAATTATTTTTCGCCAAACATGGCATAACCGACTGCAACCGTGACGATACGGAATTCAAATAGTTCGAATGTATGTACTATACTCTATAAAATTTTACTTGATCTCTGCGACAGTAGAAGATTGTCATTTTTAGAGTTGGGATAGTGGTGGAAAAAATCGATTTTCAAACAATGTTGCAATGAAATCGAATGAGTAGTTGAAGGTGAGAAATTGGATTTCATTTATTTACTATTACAATACAATACAATACAAAAACACTTTATTGACACCACAAGTAGTTAAACATTACAGAAAAAGAAATAACGACAGAAGAATGGTACAAAAGGCGGTCTTATCGCTAAAAGCGATTTCTTCCAGACAACCTCTACTGTGTGGAAACATGTGATTGACGTGGACGGTGGTGTAAACATAAATGAATAAAGTAAAGCTATAAATATCCAAAAACAATAAAATTTAAGATCTATTTTTTAAGATCTATTAGATACTACTATTTAGATACTATTATTTAAGATCAAGTATGTACACATGTAAATAATGTTATGATATTAATTATATACTCATAATAATGTAACGATAGTATTTATCGACGTTTTTCACATTTATCGATGCTAATGTAACATATAAGTAATTGGGTTTAATTTAATTACACATGTAAAAAAAAATTATGATACCTATTAAAATATACAATAAAATTAATGATAAATCAAGTTTTATTTAAAATATCGTCAGTATAAACTATCGATATTTTAATTAAAACTCTATTTAAAACTCTGTGGTCACGATCATCCGTCGCCCATCACTAATCGGCATGCCCACAAAGTATGACATTGACAGGTACTGTCAGTACTATTAAGAAATTCAGGACTTCATAGGCGTGATTTTTCTGACAGCTGTCGCAGAGATCAAGTCAAATTTTATAATGTTTACATAATAGAATCAAAAACCACCTCTGAAGTACGAACTACCAAACAAAGAAAGAATCATCAAAATCAGTTTATAAAATTGGAGCCAATTTTGACCATTGGATCGGAGTAAAAAAAAAATTAAGAACCCTTTTTTAAGCCGGATAAAACCGCCATAATGTCAACAAACCAAACTTTCCTCCTAAGTTGGTAAAATATTAGTATTTAATGTTATGTTTATTTCATTGCAGGTCTATGGATCCAGCTAATCCACCACATAATGTGCGGGGTGCTGATAGGCATCTGCTTCTTCAATATGGCCAACGATGGTACCCAAATGTTTAACCATCTCAAGCTCTGTGTGGGGCTCGTCATATTCTTCGCGTATACGCAGATCATGGTGCCAGTACTAGTATGTAAGTATATAAACTTCAACATGGCCAACATTGGCCAACGATGACACGCAAATGTTCTACCACCTCAAACTCTGCGTGGGGCTCGTCATATTTTTCACGCATACGCAGATCATGGTGCTGGTGTAAGTGCTTATAGGTACAAACTTCTTCGACATGGCAAACGATGGTACCCAAATGTTTAACCATCTAAATCAAAATTCAAGTACCTACAACTACATTCAAAATTAAGCTCAATCAATAAAGTGGCAACTGTAGGTATTCTATGTTTGCCCAGCCGATTTCGATAAAATTAAAATGGGACCACCTTTGAAGTATGATCTACTAAACAATTCTCAAAATGAGTTCATAATTGGCCGTGTAATATATATGCATAAGATACTCGTACATACCTACATAAAAAATAACAGATGAATTAAGAGCCTCATTTTTTAAAGTCTGTAAACAAAGTTTGAGCCGTTGAAGTTGAGTTTCTTGGTCAGGCGAAACTCTGCAAACGGCTTCTTTGACATTTAACCACGATATCTCATAATCATCACCTAATCTCATCGCTTGCTTCATTTTTTCAGATCCCCAAGAAGTGAAGCTCGTCAAGAAAGAGCACTTCAACTGCTGGTACAGCCTGACTCCGTACTACGCTGCGCTCACTATTTCCAAGCTCCCCGTGCAAGTGACGTTGAACATTCTGTTCTGTACCATCGTGTTCTTCATGGCTGGAGTGCCGTTCACTGTTCTGAGGTTTACGGTGTTCTGTTTCGTGGGGAACGTCGTGTCGCTGGTGTCTGAAGGCATGGGCTTGATGATCGGATCCATATTTAGCATAAGGGTGAGTATTTTACGCTTATTTAGCTATCTTCTAGGACTATTATTTTGTTCTGTACCATTGGCTGGCTACAACTTCATGGCTGGAGTTCCGTTCACTGTTCTGAGGTTTACGGTGTTCTGCGTCGTGGGGAACGTCGTGTCTGAAGGCAAGGGCATGATGATTGGATCCATATTCAGCATAAGGGTGAGTATTTTACACTTATTCATAGACCAGATGGTATACTATGTGTCCAGCGTGCTATAGAGCTACGCTCTGTCTCTCTGCGAGATCGAGTCAGGAATAAGAAGATCCGCAGACAAACCAGTTACCGACATAGCCAAGCGGATTAACAAGTTTAAATGGCAGTGGGCAGGGCACATATGGTCGATGGGGACATAGAGTTCTCGAATGGAGACCACGGACCAGAAAGCGCACAGCAGGACGTCCACCAACTGGGTGGACGATAAAGATATAAAAAGATCACAGGAACGACACCAGCCTGTGCTGTTTAATCTAGGACAGCAGGGACGCGCTGGATGCAGGCTACTACCAACCGGCCTTATTGGAAATCCATAGGGAGACCTATGTCCAGCAGTGGACGTCCAAAGGCTGATGGATGGATGAATAGACTGACTCAAACTTCTTAAACACGTGGTTGCGCAATGTCAAAGTTTGAAAATTTCATTGAAAATATTATTTTATCGTTAATTTCGTCCACACAATTACTAAGCCAAAAATGAACACTAATGTGAAACGATACCACTTATACGCGAACTAGCTATTCGAAATACGCAAAACTATTTAATAACATCCATTTGTTTGTTTCATTACAGAATGGCTGCGCTATTGGGCCAGCAGCCATCGCGCCGTTCCTAGGCCTCGGCATCTACGGCTTCGACTTCGCCCAACAAATCCCACTTCTGATGAACATCCTGATGAAAACCTCCTTCATCCGCTGTGGCATCGTAGCCATGGTACTCACTATCTTCGGTTTCGACAGGCGCCCTCTCGACTGTCCCGACGTATACTGCCACTTCGCCAAACCAGATGTCCTCATCAAATACTTAGACATCCAATCCAGTTCAGTCTGGTTCGAAATCTTAACCATGATTGGCTTGATGCTCTTATTCCGATCTGTGTGCTTTTTAGGGTTAAGATGGAGGTTTGCCACGTGATCATCTGATATAATTAATTATAGTAGGTGTGCCGGTTGTGGCGACTACCCCGATTGCGGCCATTTACTGTCAAGATTATTGCATAAATGATACCTAATTATGAACAATGTAACACCAGAAATATTGTTTGTGTGAATCTCAGTTTAAAAAAATCTTTGAAAATATTATTTTAATATTAAATTGTCTAATTTTATTAATCATTAAAATTCAAACTGGCCACAAATTACATTGATGGTCACAACTAGTGTATCTACCCTATTATTTATTTATTGTGATATTTATGTGTAGTACAAAGATATTTTGAGAGCATGTGATATATTTAGATTAAGGCATAGTTTTATTATTCTTGAATTCCAATTGATAGAATCTCTATCTATCGCTTCGATAGATTATAGTTATTTATCCGAGGAATGGTGTAGACTTTTCTTGCCCAAAACTTAGGCTGATTATGATTTTTATAACATTATTTTAGTGACTTTATAAAGCAGGTACTTAGTCCAATAGTTAATAATCTCTAACACCTAAATATGTTATTTATAAGGTGACAATTCAGTGCTGTAGTGTAGGTGTTATTTATATAATAATATTATAAGTTCTGAAGTAGATATACTAAAACGATAGTTTTAAGAAGAAATTCCAAGCAGAATCTCAACCATCGCCTTGCCAGTGTCTGAATATTTACCTCTAGCATCTTATATTATATTAATTATACTTATGTAGCATTCTTGTAAGTGGACACCAAGATTGGTTTCATACTAGAATGAGTGCATATATGTTAATTGATCATGTAAGGTGATTTAGTAGATACTCTCGTGCGAACAAAATGCGGTGTTGTGATCGGATTTGGTCGCCTATATTGGAATTGCACCTTAAAAGTGCAGGCTAGATAACTAAAACTCAAAATAACTAAAAGTTAAAAAAAATATAATTGGTCCGTTAGATTATCAAAAAATATTAGGCACATATTTTTCTTAAGTCAATTAAACAATGAATGATGAAGATATACCTTAAAATTCAATTCATTTATTTCGCAAAACAAGGGTGTAACAATTTTCATGTGTTGTAGTCAATAAATACAAAGATCGCCATGTTTTAACCAGTATGGTATGCAAAATTTCAAAATGTATTCCAAACTACACCTTTTGTATCTATAGAAGTGACGTCGCAAGCCCCTACTCCCAATAGGCTATTTGACAATATTTAAAATATACCATTGATTGTGGTTATCCTTTAAGATAATAAAAAGCCTTCAAGATAATAGCCTGAAAAAGACATATTTCACTTTATTTAAACTAAAATATGTCTAATTTTCGCAAATAGCACGAAATAAAATACGATATTATGTTGTAAACGCTCTAAGGGCGGCAACTCTGGTGACGTCACATGATAGTAAACAAGAATTTCTCGATTAACTGTTGTTTGTGTAATTTGTGTTTTGTGATTTCCGAGTCATATTAGAGGACCTGTAAGTTACTTATAGAGAACTTTTTGTCAATTTTTAGATGTGAACTAGCGTATTTACTAACGTTATTTACTTGTGTGTGACGTCAAAGACCAGCCACTTTACATAATGTCGTTTTTGGTGGGATCTTGAATATCTATTCTTTAACACTGATTTTAATTGTTAATACAGGATATCTCTCGGAAATATAAATGTAGTGTGCTTATACTAACTGTACTAACGAATAATTTAAAACAAATTCCAAAAACTAGTCAAATAGCCTATTTCGACGCGTTTATATTTTGTCTCTTTTTAATATATTGACAGAAGATAAATAATTATGTGTTTCATATTTTTTGAAAATGGCTTATATATTTTTTTACCCAGTCTTCATGCCTGTTCTGTAACCGAATGCACACTGCAGCAGCAGACTAGAGCCGTTGGGACACATACAGGCGCTGCTGCAGACTACGTGTCGCTAGCTAAAGAATGTATTTTATATGAATACATAGAAATGAGTAGAGTCTCAGCCACACTATAGTCTGCTGCTGTAGCGTGTAATCGTCTACGGAATTATACTTTAAGCCTTAATATGTTCAGGTATTAAATATCCCTGAAATTTTAGTTAAAAATATTTATATTCTTGCCGAATTGTATTTTATAGTGTAAAAAAAACTTAAGAATTATATTAATATTATGGTGACAGACATACCAGTGTATGATTTAGGCAAGAGATAAGTAGTGTAATACATGTATATAATTATTTTATTAGATGTATTGAGTATATTGGCCAAAGCCAACATGAAATTGAATAAACAAATATGTTCCTTAAAGATTTGGTCAGAATTTTACCATTATTTTGTTTAATTATGTATATAAAATACCTACACAATTTTTATTTAAGTTTCTTTATCGAAAAATATTTTGGCTTAGTACTTGCTTAGTATGTAGGTATATTTATTTTGGTTTTAATTTTCCTAGCCTAAAAATCTATTACCTATTATGATTTTTATATTTTTCTAATAAAAATGTTACCTGGATAATGATTTATATAAAGTGGTTTTATTTCTGCTATGGCATGTATCCATAATACTATGGCATTTTTTAAATTATTATACAAAATGACAAAACTAGTATTTAGTTTAAAATTTCACTAATACACGAGAACAGAACGAATCTCAATCTGTTTAGTTTTAATTTCACTAACGACAGAAACTGAAAGAATGATATTTTTCTTTTTAAATTAAATAAATAAATATTTTTAGGACATTTTACACACGGTCTCTGACCCCAAACTAAGCAGAGCTTGTGATATGGCTGCCAGAGACTGATATACTACATATACTTATTTTCAAATACATACTTATATAGATAGTAACTAAATAACACCCAGACACAGAGCAAACACTTATGTTCATCACATAAATAATTGCCCTGGGTGGGGATCGAACCCACGCCTCTTTGATCCAGAAGTTAGGGTCTCTAACCACTGAGCCACCGAGGCAGTCGATAACTCTCCAGTAACGCAGGCAATAACTCTCTAGTTTAATATTTTCATATAAAAGTTTAAAATGTTTACTCTTCTATCTATGAGACTATACTGAATACTATGTAGGTATATGAAGAATAAAAATAAGGAAACAATATTTCTAGAGCCCAGCTAACTTTTATTGGACATAAATAAATATTTCTCTTATAAATCAGACAAGCACGTCATTTCTGATGTTATAAAATACAGGCTATGGCTTTGCAAAGTACAAGGACTTTCAGAGTTTTTTCATCATGTATAGGTACAGTTATATCAGTTCTGGATCACCCTGTATAGCAGTTGTCCCATAGTTTTATACTGTACATGGTTATCTAGGACTGATGTACTAAGCCGTAAGGAGGTAATTCTGACAATCATTATGAACAACGTTTACTATAAGGCCAACATGGAATTGAAGAAAAAAACCGTACAAATGCAAGTCAGGCTCGCACACTGAGGGTTCCGTATAAATCCAGAAAATTTCACAAAATTGGGAAGTTGTTAAAATCTCTATATTATAATCATCGACAAAAAAGTATTTATTTTTCACTTTTCTCGTCGTACATTAAAAATTACACATTGTTAAAATAATTAAAAACCTGTTTTAGCATGTGCTAATGAAGCTCTTTTGTATGATACCCTACATGATACGATTTACTCACTTTGAATTTTCAACCCATATTTTGTGAATCGAGGCTAAACAATATGGGTGATGTAATTAAATATGTACAGTTTTCAGATTTATTCCTGTATGTGTACTCTAAGACAATGCTTCTCGCCAAATTTCATAGTTCTATGGCAACGGAAAGTACCCTGTAGGATTTGATATTTGAGTGTCGAAATATGCGGTTTTCTTTTACACAACTGCAAGAGACCATAGATATATGTATACAGTTTAAAATTCAACTCGATATCTTTACGCGTTCCCGAGATAAAGAGTTTTGACATAAAGACAGACGGACAGAAAGACAACAAAGTGATCCTATAAGGGCTCCGTTTTTCCCTTTTGAGGTACAGAATCCTAAATACAGCTGTTTCATACATTTTGACAAATGTGAGTTGCAGTTTAGTACGGAACAGGTGATTTTTATTTTCGAATTTTACATTTGCCCCATAGTAAAAAATATCCTATATAATAATAATAATAATGAAGAATAAAAATTAATTCAACCCTTTGCTAGTCCCGTATTTACAGGTTAGCGAAGGCTTAGTCGATACCCATTCGATCTTGTACTGCGGCGCCATCGCGGCGTGTCGCGTTGAACGTGTTAAGTTCCCGGACACTAGCCGTGCACCGCGACCCGCCGGGGGTGTGCCCGCGTGGCAAATGCGGATCCAGCGGCGTATCGACTCGTTCAGGACTCTCATAGCAAAGCTAATCTGTTTCAGCCGGGGGAATAACCGCCCCCGAGTCATGCGTTTCGTGACACAGGCCTTTGCCGGGACTGGTATCAGACCCCAACACTATTTGGCCGGTGTCACGGAACGCATAGACTATCTGAAACAGAAAGTTTATGCGTGGGCAAACCGCATTCGTCGCTACAGAGAGCGTGTGGACCGATATTGGCTAAATCGCCTCTTCCAAAGTGACCAAAGGAAAGTGTACCGAGGCTGGGAGAGAACCGACCAACGTGTGAGCGACGGGCAGTTGCCGAATGCTAACGCCATGAATGACTTCTGGCGCAGTATCTGGTCGGTGCCCGTCGAGCACACGGAGGGTGACTGGATGCGTGTGGTTGAGCGGCAATGCGAGACTATCGAACCGATGGGATCTGTTTTAATAGATCCCGTAGACGTTAGTTGTGCAATCCGTACGGCTCAGAACTGGAAAAGTCCTGGGCCGGACGGGCTGCACAACTTTTGGATAAAATGGTTTCGATGCTCGCATGGCCGCTTAGCCACTCAATTTCAGGAAGCCCTTGAGGTTGGTTCTCTGCCTAGTTTTTTCACCACCGGTGTCACCTTCCTGCTCCATAAGTCCGGTAGTACCACGGAAGCAAAGAACTATCGACCCATAACGTGCTTGCCTACCATCTACAAGCTCCTCACATCCATTCTGAGCATCAAAATTAACGCGCACGTCGTTGCGCAAAACGTTTTGGCTTTCGCTCAGAATGGATGTAGGGTTGGGTCCCGTGGTACTAAGGAGCTCCTCCTCATAGACATGACCATAAGCCAGCAAGTCCGGCGGAACAAAGGAGCCCTCTCTGCCGCCTGGATTGACTATAAGAAGGCCTATGACTCAGTGCCTCATTCGTGGCTCGAGAGGATTTTAGAGTTGTATAAAATCGATACAACTCTAAAATCATTTTTAGTGTCATGCATGGGGCAATGGGCCACAGTCCTTCGTCAACCAGGTGGTGGAGACGGCTCCGTTGGCCCGCAAGACTTGATAAGGATTGAGCGGGGAATATTCCAGGGCGACAGTCTGAGTCCATTGTGGTTCTGCCTGGCCCTGAATCCTCTCAGCACTTTGCTGAGGAATTCAGAGCTAGGCTATCGGCTTCGCAGACAGGGTGAAGTTATCTCTCACCTGCTGTACATGGATGATCTCAAGCTGTTTGCACCGAAATACCAACACCTGGTGGAGCTGCTAAAAACCACTGAAGTTTTTAGCAGGGCCATCAGGATGGAATTCGGTGTAGATAAGTGTGCGGTCATGCATGTACAGCGAGGGAAAGTTGTGGATTCTCCGAATCTACAACTTTCTGAGACGATGACTATCAGGTCTCTCTCCGAAGCCGAGACCTCCAAGTACCTTGGTATGTCAGAGTCGTTGGGTATATCGGCAGTGGACATCAAGAAATCGGTGAAGGAGCGCTTTTTTTGTCGCCTGACAAAAGTACTTAATAGTCTTTTGTCCGGCGGCAACAAGGTGCGCGCTTTCAATGGTTGGGTGATGCCGCTGCTGATGTACTCCTTTGGCATACTGAGGTGGACTCAGACTGAGCTGGACGCCCTGGATAGGAGGGTCCGTCGACTGCTCACTTTGCATCGCATGCTACACCCGCGCTCGTCTGTCATGAGACTGTACATTCCGCGGAAGTGTGGTGGCCGAGGCTTTTTAAATGCCAAAGACCTCCACAACCGCGAAGTATACAGTCTCCGGGACTATTTCCGAAACAGCGGGCGTGGAATGCATTGCGATGTGGTGGCAGCTGACAGAGGCCTCACCCCGCTCTCTCTGGCGAAGGAGAACTGGCGCAGGCCATCGGTGCTCAGCACCGATGATCGCAAGGCGGTATGGAGGAGCAAGGAGCTGCACGGGCGGTTCTATCGGGCCCTAACAGGACCCGATGTGGACCTGCTCGCGTCGGTGGCCTGGCTGCGCTTCGGTGACCTCTTTGGGGAAACCGAAGGTTTTGCCTGTGCAATTGCGGACGAAGTTGTCTTGACGAACAACTACCGGAAGTATATCCTGAAGGACGGTACGGTCGACATTTGTCGGGTATGCCACCGTCCCGGAGAGTCACTCAGGCATATTACTTCCGGTTGTTCTCATCTTGCCAACGGCGAGTACTTACACAGGCATAACCAAGTAGCCAGGATTATCCATCAGCAACTTGCTCTTCGATACGGCCTTGTCGAGTCTGAGGTGCCGTACTATAAGTACGCACCGGCGCCAGTTCTCGAAAATGGTCGTGCGTTGCTTTATTGGGACCGCTCTATCATCACGGACAGGACTATTGTCGCCAATAGGCCTGATATCGTGGTGGTCGACTGGTCCCAGCGCCGGGCAGTGCTCGTCGACGTCACCATCCCACATGACGAGAACCTCGTGAAGGCCGAGAAGGACAAGCTCAGCAAGTACCTTGACTTGGCGCACGAGGTTACCGCCATGTGGGATGTGGACTCTACGATCATTGTCCCGATAGTCGTTTCGGTAAACGGCTTAATAGCGAAGAGTCTCGACCACCATCTTAAGAGGCTCTCGCTAGACGGTTGGGTCAAGGGTCAGATACAGAAGGCGGTCGTCCTGGACACAGCGCGCATTGTCAGGAGGTTCCTCTCTCTGTAGACCCAACCACCGCTAGCTTGGGCCCCGCCCCGCTGCCGGCGGCACTCTAGGTTTAGGTTTTTTTATAGTATTTTGTTTTTTATTATTAAATATTGTAAAAAAACTTAAATTTAAGACTATAAATAAATATGTGTATAATAATGAAGAATAAAAATTAATCACCCCTTTTTGGCTTAATACAGGTTAAGCAGATAAACCTGTATACATCCATTTTGTTGAGTCATTGAACTTATTGTATGAAACAGCAGATTTTGTTTTCCCGATTATGCAGTTAGTCCCATAGTTAAAAGTTGTTCATATTGATGCATATACACCTCTGAAATTCTTTGCAGTGTGCAAACAACACTTGTATATAGAAATAATATAGATAAACATACTTATTTCTTCCCAGATCCCTTGTCCCTTCTCTTTTTTATATGTTTAGGGGTTTTAGTTTTTCTCTTTTCGGCCTTTTCTTCTTTGATCGCCTTTTTTCGCGCCTTTTTGCTGTTTGGTGACTCGTCGCGAGGTCGCGCGCTAGGCTTGAACTTCGTTTCTGAAAACATCAAATTTTTCTATATTTATGTGAATACTACTAAAATAAAAGAGATTGTAATGAAAACTATTTCAAAATCCATCCATTCATCCATAGGACGTCCACTGCTGGACATAGGCCTCCCATATGGGTATGAATCTTCAATAAGTCCAGTTGGAAATGGCTTATAACCTTTGACTAAAAATAATATAATTTAGGTACATAATTTTGCTAGCACTCGTAGCATAGTTTGATTAGGTGTTTGTCAGCGATCGCAGTAATTAAGCAATTTTCCGCGTCACGGTAGCGCTCAGTTAGAAAATGCCACCCGCGGTCACCCATCCAAATACTTACCGATTTGGATGGGTGACCGCGGGTGGCATTTTCTAACTGAGCGCTACCGTGACTCGGATGACATGTTAAATTGGTCCCGGTTGTGTTAACCGTTTAGCCATGTCAGAGGCCTGCAGGCGGCCTAATGACTCTGTCACTAATCCTCAATTTTCGTTGTCGTCGCTGACATAAATTTGTTATTACGTAACGATTCGCCTCGTATCCACCGGCGCCATCAAATTTGATTCGGTCTTATCTAGCTTCTAAGAGAGTGATTAAGACCATCATTATGAACAACTTTAATTTCCATAGTACGGTGTCAAGGTTGTATGAACAACTTTTACTATGGAGCCAACCCAAAATTGGAGAAAAAAGATCAGCTGTTCCATACAAAAATGAAACTGTGAATCGACAAAATGTATGAAATGCTGATTTTTTCTCAAATTTCGATTTGGTCTAGTCAAAGTTTTCCATAATGATGGTCTGAATCACCTCCTTTCAGCATAGAACACCAGTTCTGGATCTTTCTTCTTCTTTTCAGCCATAGGACGTCCACTGCTGGACATAGGCCTCCCCTGACAATCTCCAATAAGACCGGTTGGTAGTGGCTTACATCCAGCGCGATCCAGTGGTCTTGATGAGGTCATCCATCCACCTTGTGGGCCCTACGCTAGACCCACAAGGTGGATGGATGACCTCATCAAGACGCTTGCTGGTACGCGGTCTCCACTCAAGAACTTTACGAACCCATTGGTCATCAGTCTTCTACTATGTGCCCTGACCATTGCCATTTTAACTTGCCCATCTCCTCATTCCTGATATGTTTCTGTGCCATAAGTCATCACTGGCAACACATATAATGTATTCTGGATAACTCTGTATAATTAAAGGCCTTACTGTTGCCATCTTCGTCTTCATCATCAGAACTGTCTCCGGAACCGCTGCCGGATATGCCATCATCTTGTAGGATCTCAGGCTTGTCGGCAGTCCCGGTGAAGTCTTCATTGAAACCAGCAATCTTTTTGTAGGCGAGGTCATCTGTGTCTCCAGTCTTCGCCTTGTTTATGTCTCGCTCATAGTTGATAACCTGTCAATCAAGTGGACATGTGCTTTAAAATAATATAAGTGTGAGTTTTTTTTTTAATTTTTTAAATAATGACAATACTACACTACTACTACATAGAAAGCAATTGGATCATCCACAGACCCTTGAAGGTCTAAAGATAATCCAAGTGCTCAAGCCCACTGCCAATTGGCAGTGTGCCCAGCATGCTGGCAGCATTGCCACGCTGAATGGCAATGCCTATACGTTGAGCCAAATAAACACCAGCATTTTGGTCACGCGTCGCGTCCACCAGACGCACAGAAAGTCTTTTGAAAAAGAGATGAGCTCCCGGCCCCCACGGACCCAAAGTCTCAACTCCAAATGGCTCAAATATGTAACCACTAACGAGGTTAGCATATTTGCGCCGCTTGTGCTACTCAGCCGAACTGGCCGCCGCTCCAGCCCTACTCTGAGTCTCAGGAAGATATGACGATGCCAAAGTATCGACGCAAGTTGCGACCCATACTAAGGGCCGTCCACACTTCCATGGGACCAGCGTCATGCCGTCAGGCCTTCTGCCATCACCACGCACCAACCCACTCGGTTCAGGTACGGCTGCGATATTGTGACAGATTGATGTAACCTTTTTCATTCTCAATTTTGCATACAGTGTTAGTCAAATACATATAGGTCAGAAATCAAGAATTCAATGTCATAATGCTCTAAACTAAACAGATATAAAATTACTCAAAATATTTCTAAAGGCAAATATTAAAATAATTATTTGCAATAACATGCATAGCATGCCTATTACATAACCATTTGAAATAACATACTTAAACACTAAAAATAGGTATAAGAGACTTAAATATACATAAATCAGCAAGCAAGTGTTATATTTGGTTAAAATTATGAAACTATAATATCTTTATGACAAAATATTAAGTGAAAATGTATATACCTCTGTCAATCTTTTGGGAATGTAGATATTCTTGAAAGCCTCCTCTTCAATCTGCTCTTGAGCTGTCATCTCCTCCAAATCCCTCGAAGCCACCTTCTCTGAAAGCTTCTCTAAGCACTCC
Organism: Hypomecis punctinalis; assembly: GCA_949316475.1. NCBI lineage: Eukaryota > Metazoa > Arthropoda > Insecta > Lepidoptera > Geometridae > Hypomecis > Hypomecis punctinalis. The sequence goes on along the minus strand of OX438810.1, from coordinate 8,994,501 downwards.
TCTAAATTAGACTCATTTATTGTCGCATCTGTTATAAAATCAAACAGTTCTTTAACCGTCAAAGTTGCAACACCCCTTTTTCTGAAGAATTCAGATATATTTGTACAATCTTTCCTTAAAAATTCAAAAGCATGAGGGTGGTCATGTTCTACGGATTGAGATACATCAATAACAACCACATTTCCTTGATGATACAGTAGATTAAACTCTGATAAGTCCGCATGAACTAGTTTACAGATATTGAACATTTTCCACATCATAACTACACACTCTCTATACAAAGTTCTTGCAGTCGACTGAGATATTTCGACATCCTTTAGTTTTGGAGAGGGCCAGCCTTGATCTCCCATAAATGACATGACTAGAACATGACTGCGGAGTATTATCGGTTCTGGAACGTTGAGCTTGGCATTGTGCATTCGAACTAAGTTTCTCATTTCTTTCTCAGCCCATGTGCGAACCATTTTACGTGGATTTGATCGACAGTAACCGTTTCGGAATCTGTACTCACCAGACACGTATTTGTCTCTGTCTTTGAATACCAGAATTGATGTTTTGAATATTTTGACAGCATAATCTCTCCCGTCTTTTGAAGTGGCGTGATATACATTAGCTTCTTTGCCAGTTGATATACAGCCGTTGATCTCATTTATGATGCCCCGATTCAAAAGCTTGAAGAGAATCATTTTAGTTCGAGGGTCCATTACTTGCTCAGCTGTAGCTCGGTCATGTTTATCTTTATTTCTTACTCGTTCATTGTCTGATTTTCTGTCATTTAGGTCTAGAAACTTTTGCGCTTTAGGTTCATAGTTATCGACATTGATTTTGTGGACATACTTCTTGAAAAGCTTCTCTGTTGGTTGATAAGTGCTAATTTTGTTCGAAGGAGCTTGAGTATTGACGTGGTCTTTATTAGACGACTCGTTTGGGTCATCAGAGTCGTAGAAGTAATCATCAGAATCAATTCCATCGTCTTCTTCACTGCTTAGTTTCCTTATCTCTGGTACTTCTGCAAACTATTGCAAAAGATATTAATTAGGTATGCCAACGAATGTACTATAAGAAGCTCTATTCTTCACAGGGATCATTTATAAAATAAACTATTGTAGTAAAATAACCAAATTAATTAGCAACGATTGCAACATATGTAAATATTCTTGGATAAATAAACGAAGCAACGTTTCGCAACTTACCCTGACGGTTTTAACCTTTACTGAAAGATCTTCCTCGTAATCACTAAACTGGCCGTCCGACATGATTTATTTCATTTAATTCACTTCAAGATTCTGTAAAGTTTTCTCTTCGAAAGAAAAGCAGAAAAATAATTTTGTGCAACACAAATACAAATCAGCCATGCGGGCGAGCCGCATGTACAATGTTGCCAAGCACAACTAAATGAAGTCCCTAACCTAATGTACCTTTTTATAAAACTAAAATGAATCTCAAAATTATAACTAGTAGTCCGTCCCGGACTTGGACCTCGCGCTATTCCTATTTTATATCATAAACTAGCTTTTGCCCGCGGCTCCGCCCGCGTGGTATTTTGACTTTTGTGCTATCCCAAAGGAACCTTTAATTTTTTCAGGATATAAAGTAGCCTATGTCACTTTCCGGCCTTTGAACTAAATCCATGCCAAAAATCAAGTCGATCCGTTGCTCCGTTGCTGCGTGAAAGAGGAACAAACCAACAATTTTTTCAGATTTAATATTAGTAAGTAAGTAAGTAAGTATAAGTTCACCAGAGAGGCTATGGTCGAACGGCAACGGTATAAGTTCACCAGAGAGGCTATGGTCGAACGGCTCAACTTGAGTCTGGAGGCGGTATCTGACTGTGGTGATGCTAACCTGGTCAAGTTTAATGCCACGAAAACTCAAAGCTGTTTGTTTTCGGCCAAAAAGAGGCCCTTCCAACTGTCTCCTGCTTTCCGTGGTGTATCCGTTCCGGTAACTAACAGTCTGGAACTATTAGGCGTTACGCTATCATCGACTCTCAACTTTGGGTCTTATATAGAGTCAAAAGCCCAATTAGCCTCAAAAAAACTTGGTGTTCTCTCTAAGGTGAGACGGTATTTCACACCTGAGCAACTGCTTAGTCTTTATAAAGCGCAAGTCAGGTCTTGCATGGAATACTGCTCTCACCTTTGGGATGGCTCTGCCAAATACCAGTTAGAGGCTTTGGAGTCCATTGAAAGGCGAGCCAGGAGGCTGATAGGCAACGAAACCTTGACTGAGTCGAAGCTGCAAAGTCTTGAGCATCGACGTAGGGTGGCGTGTCTGTCTGCCTACTATCGGATACACTTCGGTGAGTGCGCCCAGGAGTTGCACGATCTGGTCCCACCTGCCCCTTTCTTCTATCGTACGGCTAGACAGACGCGACCAAAGCGCCACCCTTTTATGGTGGACATCCCACGCGTTAGAACAAAGCGTTTTGAGTCCACATTCCTCATACGAACTGCCAGAATGTGGAACGCTTTGCCTAAGTCTGTCTTTCCGTTAAAGTACAATGTAGGTGTCTTCAAATCTCGAGTAAATAGGTATCTTCTAGGTAAGCGTGCTACATCCTAGACCGCATATCTGCTTTACATCAGGCAGTGTGTAGTCAAACGCAAACCTATTTGAAATAAAAAAAAAAAAAAAAAAAAGTATGATACCTACTGGGATTTGAAAAAAAAGGTAACAATATTTGTACGAAAGTTAGCGATTTATTTTGAACAAATGTTGTAACTCCCGCAGAAAGTGGCACCCTTTTGCCTCTTTTTGCCACAGCCGGGAGTTTTGGCGGGAACGCGGTAAAATCATGTCGCCTCATTGTATTATTTTGTTAAACTTGTGTTTTTATCAGTGATAATTAGTGTAAAATGGTGGTATTTCGTTGATTATGAGCTGATTTACGTGCATGAGTGTAGGCAAGTGATATAATGTGACGTATCATGTTCTTCCGTGTTGTTACCAAAACTCCATAGACGCCTCTAGTAAAGTCTCCACTGCTTTGCTGAGAAGAAGAAGTTGAAAAAAAGCATTATTTAAGACTTCGACTGAAGGACTCTGTATCCATGGTCATGAGTAGGTTTTAAAAAAAAAAAAAAAAATTTGCCACAGCCCTCGTATCTTCGCAACCATAAACCATTGAACAGAAGATGCTCATATTTGAACTTAAAAATTCTATCAATATTAACTTCATGCTGAATTTCATGGAGATCGGTTCAGCGGTCCCAGCTCGTCGTCGTAGACTCTGAGACCTCACAATTACGCTCGGTCAATAATAAATATATTTTTATGTCTTTTTATTTCTATTCGTTAGGTTTATTTTTATGATAGACACAGTAAATAAATTGTAGGTTGGTAGGTAGTCATTAAAGTTTTACTTGACTAATAAACTAATTTATTCCTTAACGCTTGAAAACGATACAAGTAGATTCGATGACTGATGACTGATCTACCATGGATTAAGGAAAGCAAAAAAGTTGTAATGGTGCGTCCATACACTCCGCGAGGCGACACGAGGGAACGCGAGCACGAATGTGTGGATAGTGCGGTCATGTCGCCTCGTCATTACTCGCGTGGATAGCTATTGGCTGACGCCTCGTGGCATGCTTACAGAGAGATGGCGTCTAAAATGCATAAAAACTTCTATGTAATCGATGACTTAACTACTGTGATGTGTTTCAGCAATATGGTGGACAAACTTCTAAGCTGTCCACGGCGGCTTCCAATCGTAGCAACCACGGTAGCCAGCGTCACTTGAATGGGTACCTTTATTCATGATTGAGACCTAGCCTTTTGTAGGACATTGAATTCTCAATGGAGTGGTCCATTGAGAATTCAATGCCTCTCGCTACCTTATATTAAGTATTATAGCCGACAACTTTTTGGCAAAATAAACCTCGCTAGAAATCGGGGTATTGGAATATAAGCTGGTAATGTTACGTGGTTGAATCATTTGACAGCTCAATTTGACTTTATTTGACAAACACTAAAAATATGACATTACATTTTTTAAATTTCGCACTCTGAAGAAGGAAACTATTTCGCACTTGCTGAACAATCGAATTTCTAATCGAAATAGAATTCGATTCGATTCTTTTATCGACGTTATAAATACAGCGCGCGAAATTATTTCTTTTTGTTTTTTTTGGCATTTACAGATGAACATCTCTTTGTAAGTTTACAAAAACTCGTTTAGCGGCGATAACCATGGCCAGTGTTAACGAGGTACATATCGACGCTTGAAAGGCAAAAATTACCAAGCGACAGTTTGGGCGATATTGAGTTATATATATCACTGAAATCAGAAAAAAAAACTGCGTCGATTGGTCTGACTCTCACGGCGCTAGGACGAAGTTTGTTGTCGTTTGGTAATTTAAAAAAAGACACATTTTCACAGTTTTCGGCGTCCAAGCGACTAAAATTTTAATGATTTCTGAATATTTTTCACATAGTATGGATTAGATTTTTATAATTTACACTTAGTAATTTTTGCCTCGACTCTAAATAATGCATCTAAACATAAAGTATTTTCTGCCTTGCGAGTACCCAGGAATTAGCATTACTTAAGAATTTTTACCTGAATGTTTTTTTTCTCTTTCTTAATTTAAGACTTTTTAACACACCTTCAATAGATATTCTTTATCATTTAGTACTTTTTACCTAAATATAATTTATTTAAAAATGTAAAGTAGTGAATATCTACCTGCCTAAAACAGGATATATTTTGTCGTTAAGTCATTTTCTACCCGCCGATTTTTTTAAAGTTTATGTTACTTAGATAACTATTTCTGATATGATATTTCTCTAAAAGTGACCTTATCCATTAGGGTGTCCCTTAAATTTCAATGTTAATATATTTTTACGCATACCTTCTAAAAACTTTTGTATTGACCTAATATAGTACAGAAATAAATATTAGCCCGATTTATAAACGATAACCCGTGCCGACTTGAGTTTTTAACTTGTCCATACAAATGCGCGGGTGCAGCGCTGCACCTGATACTACGAGTTTCAATTGTCATTTCATACGTGATTTCTAACATTATTAGTGCGTTGTTGTTTATTGTGTGAAGATGTCTGTGGAATTACGAAGTGATAAACAAAATATTTACCTTATCGGACTGCCAAGCCACCAGATAAATGGTGCAAAATTACCATCTAATCGACATGTTCTCACCGTTTTTTGAAACCCAGGTAAAGCAAATTACAAGTAGCCCAGATATTCCAATTTTCAAAAAGTTAAGAGATACTTAATTGGAAAAATATTAACACCGATAATATTGAGCCACCTCTGAATTTCGTTAAAGCACATATTGCTGAGACAAAAATTACATCTTTGTTAACTTTTTATAAGACTAAACTGGAAAAACCTTTAATTAGAGACGATTACTGCGAATTGGTGGAACGATGCGTTGTGTTCTTAGGAGGAGATACAGAGAATAAACTAAAATTTTGGCCCCCTGGAGCATTGCATCAAGCGCGATGGATGGCGAGAGTGATCTATTCTATAAAAATATGTTTGCTTCAGTCGCATCTTAAAATTACTGCAAAAAACAAAAATGCTCAACAAGATGTTTGCTTATTTATCGTCCTTGTATACTAAACCTTGGCTCGAATGCACAGTGGCAATTAAAGCACCTAACCAAGACTTATGCTTTTTGGAAGCTCTAAAAGAATATGAAAAAGTAGACGCGACAAGTTCCAAGGCATCCGCAAGTTTGTTCATCATTTATGGTATTTGTGTGAAGAAACAGTCATTTTATCACTCTTTGATTAAGAAGTTGATTTCAAACCCAAGACAAAAATGATTAATAATTTAAATAGATATGCAAGTTCAGATTCCACCAAACGCTATATCCCATCGAAGGAAGAAATTACGCAACATTTCTTTAGTAAGCTTAATATTTTCTTGTTTCTTTTTTCAAGGTTTCGTGGCTTAGTAACTTAGCATGGTCGTAAATGACACTGCTGAAAGAGCTGTTAAATTAATGTAAGATTTTAATGGACTTATCACGGCTGAAGAAGAGCAAAAACAGTTTTTGTTGCGTTGTGTTCAGGAACATAGAAATCTGTATCCAGACTGTAAAAAAACTACACTAAAGGGAAGTTACCCTAATTAATTATTATTATAATTTGTATTTAAATAAAAGTTTAAATTGATCTTATTTTATTCTTACTCATATTTACTTTAATTGTTGCATTTTAATTAGTTTTGGATCAAACCAAAATGTCAGGCCAAAACACCATTTTTTATTAAACTTTAGAGCTCGGTCGGCACGGGTTGCAATCATGCTACAAATATGAAATTTCATATTTAAGTACATTTTAGCATTTATAAAAAAAGTAGAGGGTATGCGTTTCGAAATTGTAAAAAAAAATTTTTTTTGCCATATAAGGGACACCCTATTATCCATACAGCACCTTTATTGTTTTGTCACTTATCCGCACTGTAAATCAGATTATAAGTGGCTGTTGGTAACAAAATAACGATTACGTCTTCACCGAACTGTCGCATAGACAACACGCATGCGTGCGCGCATGGTGCAAAGTGCTTAATCTCGTAGCTTGTTTGTGTACTCGGTAAGTGCATTATTAAGATTTTATGGCTTTATATTTAAAGATTTTCAGAAATGACTTTATACTTTATATAAGATTATTAAATTTATATTTTACATTGATTTAAATCTATTGTTCAGAGTACATAAAAGTCGAAAAAAGCGAGTAGATAACATCATTAAGCGAGCTATGTCAGACGCCAGTGTGGCTTGGTAAATTGGTGTGTTTCAGTGTGTTTAGCATATGTGGACTTTGAGATAGCCATTGATTCGGTCGAGACATGAGCTGTGCTTGAGTCTATCCAGCGATACCGCAAGTAGTCAGGCCTGTCTGGAAACAGGTCAATTTCTAAATTTATGGAAGACGGATAGGTTAGCCCTTCTGAGGAAAGACGGGCGCCCTGCGGACTCTCCCTCCGCGTACCGCCCTATAGTACTGCTGGATGAGGTGGACAAGCTGTTCGAATGCGTGATAGCTGCTTGCCTCATCCAGCATCTTGATAGGATTGGTCCACACTTGTCCGACGAGCAATTTGGTTTCCGGGCGGGTCGGTCTACAATCGACGCTGTTAAACTTGTCAAAGCCCTCTCGGACGAGGGGGTGGCTCATCAAGTGTTGGTGGCGGTATCTCTAGACATCGCCAATGCATTTAATACACTGCCATGGGTTTGTGTAGAGAACCTACAAAGAGGCTGCTAGTCTTGCGATGGCAACGGTGCAGGTGGTGGCGAGAAGGATAGTGAATCTGGGACTCCGGGTAGCGCTGAACAAGTTGGAGGCCCTGGTAATCCATGGCCCTCGACAAGCACCAGAATCACTAGGGAGTGAATCGATTAAAGCGAAGCCTACGATGAAGTATCTAGGACCTCACTTCGATGAAAAGTGGAACTTTTGGGAGCATTTCGCCCAGTCAGTTCCTCGAATAATGGGTGCGGCTGGGTCACTTAAACGCCTTCCTCCTAATCTTGGAGAACCAATAGCCGCTAGTCGTCATCTTTATCTTGGAGTGGTGTGGTCGATGGCCTTGTACGGGGTGCCTATATGGGCGGAAGCCCTAAACCGAGAAACGGTCGCTTTTCTAAAGTGACCACAACGCGCAATGGCCATCGGGGTAGTCAGAGGTTATTGCACTATTTTGTGTGACGCGACATGCCTTTTGGCTGAATCACCTCAATGGGATTTAGAAGTGGAGGTAAATAAATAAATAACTTTAATTTCAGACAACACAGTAAATCATTAAACACATGGTTCATGCGAACATGTACTCGTGGCGCACGGAGCTCCGCCAACGCGTGCAGAATCCGGCACTCGCATGCATGCTCAAAGAGTGGAAGGAGGAGCTGGCACAGCATACAGCTGGCAGCTGGACCGTCGAAGCTATACAGCCCGTCCTCGGTAACTGGCTGGACAGGACGCATTGGTAGCTTACCTTCCGGCTCGTGCAACATTCGCAGGTGCTTTCTGGGCATGGATGCTTCGAAAAATACTTGTGCCGCATAGCCGGAAGAGAACCGACAACAGAGTGCCACCACTGCGGCTGCGACTTGGATTCGGCGCAACACACTTTGGAGGAGTGTCCAGCATGGGCAAATGAGCGCTGAAGCCTCGTCACAGGTGTTGGAACTGATCTTTCGCTTCCAGCATTGATTCAGTCAATCCTTGGTTGTGAGAGATCGTGAGAGATGGCCGTTTCCTTTTGCGAACAAGTTATGTTGCGCTTGCGTCGAAAAGAAACGGTGGAGCGCAAAAGGGAACTCCCGATACGCCGCCGAAGAACTGGGCGTCGGAGGAGGATTTTCTACGCTCTCCGACCCCGTAACAGGGGGCTTGGGCAACGAATTCGAGGAAGTCCGATGCCTGAAAAGCGTAGCCCGGGGACTACGCTAGGAAGAGCGTGCGGTATTTCCCCGCGTCACTTAAGGAAAGAAGGGTAAAAATCCACACTTAAACAGGGCAAGGTCCTAGAGGATCAGTGCTACTGGAGCCGCGGACGAGCGCGTAAGCGTCCCCGCAGCTCCGGCACATAGGTGCTAGGCAGCAACATCCCAGGGTTTGTAGTGGGTACACTGATCAGCGGAACTCCCACATAACCACCCTGCTCCCCCGGCGGGGTAGTATCCATAAAGTATTTCTTTGGAAAAAAAAGGACAAGTAGTCCAGTTAGGTAAATCCAACTTCATGAAGGAGGTCAATCGCTGAATCCAACTCTGCTAGGCAGCGTTCGGTAAACCACGTGATGTCTTTTCATCCGAGAAACCTCAGTGCCTCAAGACGAGAGTTGCAACAGTTGTGTGTTCTCGAAACGTGATCTTTTACTGTGGACCTAAGCGCAGCGTAGTCTTGATAAGATCATGCGTCCACCTTCGAGATGAACGGAAGATCTCATCAAGACCGCAGCATCATGCTGGAACCAAGCCGTTTCAAATGTAAATGAAATTTATTGGCTTTAACAAACATTACTTATCAATAATTATCTTATTAACACTAGTCATGAAATACTCAGTAATTTATCAAATTGAGAAATATTGCCATCCAAGCTAGGAACTGACCTGTGTTTTGGAATAGCAATTCCAACCGGTCTTATTGGAAATCTATAGGGGAGGCCTTAGTCCAGCTGTGGATGTGCGATGTCTGCAAAGACAACGACGACGACAAACTAATAGAAACAATAATTAACAATAAAATAGGTAATGATTTGACATGGTTAATTTTTATAATAAATATTTAGATAGGTTTTCCAGAAACCGATGTCAACTTTTTAGTTTTAAGTAGTTTTTATTGTAACAATATTTTTGATAGCTTTTTCACCATCAGATGAGGTTTATACTCAGTAGAGAGTGATTGTTTTGGTCTACAAGGGCTGTTTAAGAATTGGTAATGACAATATCCGTTGAAAGCTTTTGCAAAAGTTTCTAATGTAGTGTACTAAAACCTGAATTTTTGTTGGTTGTCCCAAAAAGTCCTACACTTACCTTATTTAAATAGGACTATGGTTGAAATTGCCTGGCAGTAAAGTGGTTTATCTTTTTATTTCGATCATTTTACCTATGTGTTAAACATCTGTTTATTCTGGATGCATCATTTTGCTTCAAATATAATCATAAAATATTGGGGTTTAGTTAATTTTACATGTTTTATGATAAAATTTTGTTTTTGGTTAGTAATTTTTACCTGTTTGTGATTTTGATCAAAATTTTACTAACCGACACTATCTCTTAAATTATTGAGAAAATTCATACTTTTTAAATGACAGTTCATAAAGCTTTTAAATTTCATTTAAAATCAATTAGAACCGTGTAGAAATGAGTAATAGAAAATTTTATATGATTTTTTTTCTAAAAAATAAAACTTTAAAACGCTCTGGTGTAAAGTTGCCAATATGTCGCTTGGTAATTATTGCCTTTCAACCGTCGATATGCATCTATTAAGATGGGCACACACGGTCAGTTAAACTGATCAGTTTTTCGCGTCACTCCAACTGGGAGCTCATTCAGTTAATGAAAAGGTGGGAATTGGTGGTTCCATATTTGAAGACAGTGGAGCCATGATATTTCTTCGATAACTTGTGTTAAGTGTTTCAATTTTTCATGAGAAATTATTGGAACCAAAGTTGTTTGAAATTTGATTTTCCATAACTTTGATTCCTATCAACTTTTTCTAGGATCGATATTTTTTAATAAGCCGGTGATACCATGATGTTTCTTCGATAACTTGTGTTATTTCAATTTTTCATGAGTAATTATCAGAACCCAAGTTGTTTGAAATTTGATTTCCTATAACTTTGATTCCTATCAACTTTTTCCAGGATCAATATTTTTTTTAATAAGACAGTGGTGCCATTTTGTTTCTTCTATAACTTGTGTTATTTCAATTTTTCATGAGAAATTATCGGAACCAAAGTTGGTTGAAACTCGATTTTCCACAACTGTGATTTATCAACTTTTTCTAAGATCGATATTTTTTTAATAAGCCGGTGGTGCCATGATGTTTCTTCGATAACTTGTGTTATTTCAATTTTTCATGAGAAATTATTGGAACCAAAGATGTTTGAAATTTGATTTCCTACAACTTTGATTCTCATCAACTTAACGCAATACCTAATTCCTTATTTTTAACACCAACAACTCCAATTGACATTTATGAAGTAATAAATTCTTTAAACACCACTTTAAGCTTTGGTTATGACCATGTGTCAACAAAGGTAATTAAATTTGTCAAGGCTGAAATATCACCCATCTTATGTTATATAATTAACTTATGTTTAGAAAAAGGAGCATTTCCTGACAAGCTTAAAATTTCAGTTATTAAACCTCTATTTAAAAAAGGTGATAAAGATGAGTTATGTAATTACAGGCCCATAGCACTTACTCCTGTTTTCTCTAAAATTATAGAAAAAATATTTCATCAAAAGTTAACAGCGTACTTAGAAAGCCAAAATATCTTTTCCCCGAACCAATATGGTTTCCGGAAAAATAAAGACATAAATATGGCCTTATATAACTTTCTTTATAAAGTGACTAACAGCATGGATAAGGGAGCATTTACTGTAGGACTTTTCATGGATATGACCAAAGCCTTTGACCACGTTGATCACGAAATTCTTCTAGACAAGTTCTACAAATATGGGGTTAGAGGTAACGCGAACTTATTTATCAAATCATTTCTTAGTGACAGGCTCCAAGAAACTCATGTTAATAGAATTTGTCGTAAAACAAAAACAGAAAAGATATATAAGTCTCAATTAAGAAAAGTACATTTTGGAGTACCACAAGGCAGTGTTTTAGGCCCACCTAGTTTCATAGTCTATATCAATGACATACCTGAAGTTATTAAAACACAATACTCTATGACTCTTTTCGCGGATGACATAACTATTTTATTCACTGGTGATAAGAAAAGGGTCACTGAGTTAGAGACCGATATTAATTCCTCTTTGACATCTGTTATTGATTGGATGGAAGTAAATAACCTGAAAATTAATTTAAAAAAGACTAAGATAATGACATTTCGACAAAGAATTACTAATCTGCATAATCAAAATGTTGACATCAGCTACAATGGACATAAAATTGACGAAGTTGAAACCATTAAATTTCTAGGACTACATATAGATAACAAAATGACATGGAAAAACCAGTTAAGGGCAGTATCAAAACGTGTAACTCAATTTTCATATGCTTTGTTTAAGCTCAGTCAAATTGCCAATCGAGACACCGTGATCACTGCTTATCATGGTTATGTCGCTTCTGTGTTAAGGTATGGGGTAATATTTTGGGGTAACTCCACCGACAAATTATTGGCATTCATAGCACAAAAAAAGTGTATCAGGGCTATATGTGGCTTAAGAAGGAGACAAACTTGTAAGACATCCTTTATTGAACTTAAAATCTTGACATTTCCATGCATTTACATTAAAGAGGTTGCGCTGTTTGTACATAAAAATATGGAACTTTTCCCTAAATTTAAACCTGGTAGTAGACATGAAAATAAACTACGTTTTCCCACCGGTGTAAAAACTACCCATATGTTAAATAGCATGTTCTGTATGGCACCACTTATCTATAACAAACTTCCTCAATCAATTCGAGAATGGAATAATGTTGCCAGTTTCAAAAGTAGACTAAATGATTTTCTTCTGTCTAAGGCATACTATTCCCTAAATGAGTTTTTGACTGACAAAGATATTTGACATTATTGAATTTAGACATTTATTATTATTATTTTTAGATTATTATTATTTTGACATTTGTTATATTTTAATATTTTTAATTGTATTTTAAATATTATTGTAAAACCGCTTGTATGCTGACCTTGCGGATCCTGAGGAGCTTTAGTTTTTTTAAGTACCACCACTGTAAAACCAGGTTCACAAGCTAAATAAATAAATTGAAATTGAAATAAATTGAACTTTTTATAGGATCGATATTTTTTTAATAAGACAGTGATGCCGTTTTGTTTCTTGTATAACTTGTGTTATTTCAATATTTTATGATAAATTATCGGAACCAAAAATGTTTTAAATTTGATTTCCTACAACTTTGATTCCCATCAACTTTTCCCAGAATCGATATTTTTTTTAATAAGTTAGTGGTTCCATTTTGTTTCTTCCATAACTTGTTATTTCAATTTTTCATGAGAAATTATCGAAGCTAAAGTTGCTTGAAATTTCATTTTCTACCACTTTGATTCCCATCAACTTTTTCCAGGATCGATATTTTTTATTACAACTTAGTGGTTTCATTTTGTTTCTTCCATACTTGTGTTATTTCAATATTTCATGAGAAATTATCGGAACCAAAAATGTTTTAAATTTGATTTCCTACAACTTTGATTCCCATCAACTTTTTATAGGATCGATATTTTTTTTAATAAGGCAGTGGTGCCATTTTGCTTCTTCCATAACTTGAGTTATTTCAATTTTTCATGAGAAATTTTGGAAATCAAAAATGTTTGAAATTTAATTTCCTACAACTTTGATTCCCATCAAATTTTTCTGGGATCGATATTTTTTTTGATAAGACGGTGGTGCCATATTGTTTACAATGGCACCACTGTCATATTCGAATAATATCGATCCTACAAAAGTTGATGTGAATTAAAGTTGTAGTAAATCAAATTCCAAACAAGTTTGGTTCAGATATTTTTTTTATAAAAAAATGAAATTACGTGAGTTACTGAAGATTCAGTTAATCATCGAAGTGGTAAAAACATGCAAACCATCGCAGTACCTATCGGCAATAGTTGACTACATTAGGACCCCGCTGCAATTATTTGATGAACTTATGCAATCATTTCATCATGTGTGCCCAGCTTCTGGTAGTGGTTTATACGTGGAGCCACCAATTCTCACCTTTTAATTTACTGAATGAGCCCCAATTGGAGTGACGCGAAAAACTGATCAGTTGAACTGACCGTGTATGCCCACCTTTAACCAAATAAGTGGTCAGTCAATACACAAGAGTGCATCGACTTAAAACGAGGGAGAAAATCAGATAATTCACTTGCGTGCCTCGACCAACCACTAATTTGGTTTTTAGATGTACCTATGTACCTCGTTAACACGACCTATTCATGGCCGCTAAATGTGTTTTCGTAAATTTAAATTGAGTAAGTACTTAGTTTATCTGTAAATGGCCATAAATTGAGTGCTGACGGAAACAAGGAAAGCGCTGAATGCAAAACGCTTCAAGCCGCGCTCATTGGAAATTCATACACTGCCTCGACATTGACTGCCTCGGTGGCTCAGTGGTTAGTGACCCTAACTTCTGGATCAAAGACGCGTGGGTTCGATCCACACCCAGGGCAAATATTTATGTGAAGAACTTAGGTGTTTGCTCTGTGTCTGGGTGTTATTTATTTTTTATTTTAATTCAATTCAATTCTTCAATTTAGTTACTATCTATATAATTATGTATTTAAAAATAGTAGTATATCAGTCTCTGGTAGCCATATCACAAGCTTTGCTTAGTTTGTGGTCAGAGGCCGTGTGTAAGATGTCCCAAAATATTTTATTCATTTTTTATTTATAGAGGAGGCCTATATCCACCAGTAGATGGCTAATGGAAAGATTGATGAAATAACATAGGAACAATACTAAATATACCTAACCTTAATTTTGTTTTATCATTATAATATTAAAAACCTAAAATGCTATACACGTGGATAGCGAGGGTACCTATACTATAAAAGACATGGCCGAGGAAGAAGGATTAAAAAAATACTGATTTAGTTAGTGATTGGAACTGAAATGACCTACATAAATACTACCATGTGTCTACTTGTATTGTAATATGTACTTACTTTAGATAAACGACCGTGTCCGTGTAATATTTACAAAACAAACAGTCGCAGTTCTTTCAATTGACATTGAATTGCATGATTGGATCAATCAATTCGCCCCACTCTAATTTAACGTACCTACCTACCTACCTATAATCTATAAAATATAACTTGATCTCTACGACAGTTACATATTGACATATTTAGAGTTGAGATGGTGATGGAAAAAATCGATTTTCAAACGATGTTGTAATGAAATCGAATGAGTAGTTGAAGGTGAGAAATTTGATTTTATTTACTTACTATTATTTAAGATCAAGTATGTACACATGTAAATACTGTTTTGATATTAATTAAATACTCATAATAATGTAACGATAGTATTTATCGACGTTTTTCACTATTATCGATGCTAATGTAACATATAATTGGGTTTAATTTAATTACACATGTAAAAAAAATTATGATATTAAAATATACAATAAAATTAATGATAAATTAAGTCTTATTTAAAATATCGTCAGTATAAACTATCGATCTTTTAATTAAAACTCTATCTAAAACTCTGTGGTCACGATCATTCGTCGCCCATCACTAATCGGCATGCCCATAAAGTATGACATTGACAGGTACTGTCTGTACTATTAAGAAATTCAGGACTTTATAGGCATGATTTTTCTGACAGCTGTCGCAGAGATCAAGTTAAATTTTATAGAGTATAGCTAGTTAGGTATTCATCATCATCATAGTCACTTTGAAGTGGCTTGCATCTAGGTGGTAGGTTGTTGAGAACTTTTCGACCCTATAGTTCATCAGTATTCCGTGCTATGTGCCCTGCTCACTGCCATTTCAACTTATCAGTCCATTGGGTTAAGTCGGTCGCTGTGGTTCTTCTACGGATCTCCTTATTTTCGATTCCATCTTGCAGAGAGACTCAGACCTCGTGCCTCAAGGGAGTGTGTTGGGACCTACTTTGTTCTTAATATATATATATCAGTAACTTATGCAACCTTAACCTATCGAGCGCAAAAATCTTTTCCTATGCTGACGATACCGCGGTTGTGTTTTCAAACACCACATGGGAAAAAGTACGCGTACAAGCAGAACATGTTCTTATAAAAATAAATCAGTGGTTAAAGCAAAACTTACTTACCCTGAATGCTTTAAAAACAAATTATATGTGTTATACTATTAATAATAGAACCCAACCTAAAAGCGACTTCGGTATAAAACTCCATAACTCAGATACTATACATAATTCTAAGTGTGATTGCACAATATTAAATAAAGTAAATTCAACCAAGTATTTGGGAGTTCATATTGACCAGAGACTATCTAGGTTTACACAAATTGATGCTGTTGGTACTAGGATAAGGAAATTGGTTTGGATTTTTAAGTCCCTACGATATGTTGCACCACAACAGTTACTTAATAAAATTTGTAGGTATTGCTTTAGGTCAATCTATTTTATCGTATTGTTTGCCAATTTGGGGAGGAGCAGCTAAAACTAAATTTATTGGGGTTGAAAGAGCCCAGAGAATCTTACTCAAAGTTATGTATTTCATGCCATATATATATCCCACTAACCAACTGTATTCATTAAGCCAGCTTCTGACCGTCAGAAAACTTTACATCGTACAAGCAGTTCTCAAAGTTCACAAAGATACACCATATAATGATAACGTTCTTAACAAAAGAAGAAAGGATAAAGCAATTGTGGTCCAACCTGTCAAAAGTTCTTATGCTAGCAATCAGCTTGTTAATAAATCAGCACGATTATACAATGAAGTTAACAAAGTTTTGAATATCTATCCAATGAATTATCATAACTGTAAAAAACATCTAACCAGTTGGATACTTACTAGAAACTATGAGGAAACAGAAGAGCTGTTACAAATAAAGAAATAATAAATAAATAAATAAATAAATCAACTTAAAAATATGTGTATTTTGGACATGTTGAGTATTAGGACATAACACACACACTCACATACACGCATGCACACACACACACACACACACACACACACACACACACTCACACATACACACATACACGCACACACACACACACAAATATTGTAATATGAAATATTTTTGGAAATTTTGTAAGTTTAGAGTAAATTGTAAATTTTATAATACATTTTGTAAAAATTGTTAAAGATAACCAAGATGTTACCATAGTATGGATGTCGAAGAGCGGGGTCTTCTGACACAGGTATTTTTATACCTAATAGAAGGCTCCAATCTACATTAATTTAAGAAACTATTGGTTACAGAAATAAAAACTATTTTATTTTATTTATTTTTTATTTATATTACTCGGAACACAGAACTTAGGTACTATGTTATCTATTGTACCTACTAAATATTTACCTATCTATTGTACTTAAAAATCTTAAAATACCCGCTATCCTAAGTAAAGCTATAGGTACCTAACTATTACTATCCCGCTGTGAAGGACAACTAAAATCGTTTACTTAGCCAATTTCCCGTTTAGGTATATCTACGGTTCGGAAAAATAAGCATAAAAATTAGTAGGTAAAATTACTACACAGTTTTAGTAGATTACAGGTAGGTATTTGTGTAGCTGTTCCATACATTTTGTCGCGGGTGAACTAAATTTTTCAATGGAACAACAAAATTTTCTTTTTTTTAAAAAAAAAAGTCGTCGAACAAAAGTTGTTAGTTTTGATGTACAGAATAAGCCCCTAGAAGGATGCTAATTGATTAGAAATAACCCTGTATATATATTTATGAATTTGTATCCACTATGATATAGGTACCTACTTACTATAAAGATAATCGACGTCAATCAGCCTGCCGGGCTAGTATGCGCGCCACGAATTATTTCTTTCGTAGTGTCAAAACGAGAGAGCGTTATGGCAAAGTATATATCTGTCACTTTTTCACACATCGCATGAGCTCATTTCGTGGCTTTTCGTGGTCGCATGCTTGACTAGCTGAACTCTGAAGTCTGAATTTCGTATTGCGATCCTGACCTATCTGTAGTAAGTAGTAAGTATAGCTCAGTGTGTAACTTGATAAGTATAAGTTATAAGATTATAGATGTGCATTCACTTCATACGCAGTTGGTCTATGTGGAACACCTCTTTATTACTTACAACTCTTTGGTAGGTAGGTGTCGTTAGTTTATTGTCATTTTTGTGCCTTGCACTTTGGAAAGGCTTTACTTTAGCCAGTTTTTTGATTACAAATTGACGCAATAAATTAGTAAAAAAAAAACCGGACAAGTGCGAATCAGGCACGCACATCGAGGGTTCCGTCCAAATATATTGTTAAAATAATTAAAAGCCTGTTTTAGCATGTGCTAATGAAGTTCTTTTATATGATACCTTACATGATATGATTTACTCACTTTGAATTTTGAACCCATGTTTTGTGAATTTCGAGGCCCTATTTTTTTGTGATTTAAATAAAAATTTACAGTTTTATTCCTATATGTGTACTCTGAGACAATGCTTCTCGCCAAATTTTATAGTTCTATGTCAACGGGAAATACCCTGTAGGTTTTGATTTTTGTGAGTGTCGAAATATACGGTTTTTTACGACATAAACGGCTCTAACTTTTTTATATGATAACTGAGAAGTTTTTTTTTTACACAACTGCAAGAGATCATAGATATACGTATACAGTTTAAATTTCAACTCGATATCTTTACGCGTTCTCGAGATAAAGAGTCTTGACATACACACAGACAGACAGACGGACAACAAAGTGATCCTATAAGGGTTCCGTTTTTTCCTTTTGAGGTACGGAACCCTAAAAATGGGTTGCTTTCGGGGAGTGACGGCAGAAATGAAAACTTGCTCCCCCCGTCTTACGAAATTTCGATCAGGTTACGTCATGTCCTGACGCGAGTTTAACATTTTTTACCCATCCCAAAAAGTGTAAAACGCCGTTAAAGAAATTTTCACTTAAAAAATAGTTTTTAGTTTCGGTCATAAATTGTTTTATGTATGCCTACGGGGTACCTACGTCAATTTATTGGGTACTTTCCAAAGCCAGTTGGACTGTGACTCTCACTCATTATGATTTTATAACATTTTAGCAATTCATGCTCCGTAAGTAGGTAGTCATTTCAGGAAAACAATAAATTCGAGGTAAAGCCTACGGGAAGCCCGCACTCCTTGCCTAGTTTTCCTACGAGTAGCACACCGATCATTGGATAAGTGATATAATTTCCATTAGAATGTGAATCACTCGCGTGTAATATTAGAATTACAATAATGCTATAGACAGTATTAATTCTTGCTAATACAAATGACGGTTTGCCTGTTAGCTACGTAAAACTATGGACCAGTTTTCGAATCTTGAATTTGACGCTCGGAACTTTCCTGCGCTTAGTCTGTAGAGTAGAGTAGCCCGTTGTGCGTGAATTAGGTAGATACCTAGTTGACCTACCTGGTGTTCCAGACCCAGAGAAAGACCAAATTCCCACTGAAGACGAACTTCGCAAGTGCATACCTTCCGTAGTGCTCTTTAGGTGATCCAACTACATGGGCGCCACCAGAATTATTTTCAGGGAGGTGACTGCAATCCTAGGGAGGAGGGTTGACCGATGGAGTCTTTGGCATCACCAATTGAACCAAATCTCAATCCCAAGGGAGTATTTCTAGCGCGGAGCCAGGAGGCACAACAAGAGCGGCGCCCGGTCCTGTCCAATGATGCTTGTTCATGGTTTTGACACGCTATTTCTAGAAGCCAATACGCGGTCCATTCGTCCTCTTCCAAGTTTACAATGAAAGCTGTCTATAGTAGCAATAATCAAGAACTCTTTTTGATCGACGAACCACCGGAGGAGATACTCAATTCGACGTGTATAATTTTTTTTATTTATAACCACGCATAACTTTTTTCATAGTAGTTCGATTTCAATAATTCTTTTTTTATTAGAAAGATATATACTTCGAAATTGGTCCCATTTCAATTTTTTTGTAATCGGCTGAGTCATTTTAGATAAATCAACAATAATGTGAAAAACGCAACATCGAGCCGTGCCAAATATTCGTGAATTCTGTACACGGGTGAAGTCGGTCATGTTATTTTTTGCAAAAAATTATAATTATCTATAGGAGCAGTGTACAGGGAATACCCTAACGACACTCCAGCATTGACGAAGCTAGAGATTTTCTCTAGAAGCTCTCTTTGCCTTCTCTCTCTTGCCTTTTCCTGCATACCTCAGAACGATAGATTGTACTCGTACGTTATAGAGTACGTTCAAGTTTTCCGGGGAGAACATCACAATATGAAAACATAAAAAAAATCCCAAGTCGGGTCGGGTCGGGAAGGTTGGGTAAGTAACAAAGAAGTTTCTAGGGTGCCCACCCTAGAAACATTTTTGTTGATTGACTTTGAACCAGATAATTATTCACAAACATCATATATGCTAAACTACGCCTACGCTCATACCTACTATCTAAAGTTTGTAAAGTAATATTTAACTCCGTAAATCCTTCCAAAAAGAAGGAGGTAGGTACTATGTTCGTTTGTGGTTTTTTTTTGTGTATGTTCATCGATATTTTCGCCAATTGTGAACCGATTAATGTTTTTTTAGTTTCGTTTTACTTCTGAGGTGGTCCCATTTAAATTTTATCGAAATCGGCTGGGCCGTTTTTGATAAATCAACAAAAATGATGTATAGATGGGAGGATGTCATATCGATTCGTACAAACTGTACACAGTGGAAGTTGGTGTTGCGATTTTTTGTGAAAAATAATTATGTATGGTTCTTAGTAGGTAGTTACTGGCCCTGTATTCCTAACAATATTTACCTACCATGATCAAAACGTATACCATGATCAAAATGTAGGTAATCATTATTTTGTAGGTTCCATGCGTAATCTAAATGGATGATGAAGCTTGGACTTTCATTCCATGCGAAAGAAAGTCATCTTTTGGTGGTTGGAAAATTGGAGAACTGAACTGCTCTCTAGGTAGGCACTAATGTGATATCAGTAGTATGATTTGGTGGTGAGAGGGTTTCAAGCAGTTACTTCAAATGTAGACGCTGCAATTTTAATTTCAGGTCAATCAATACTTAGGATTACAATTATATTCATATTTTGTATTCAAAATAATAATACATTTTTTATTCAAATAAATATTACATATTATTTTGTCTTATCATTAAAACTAGTGTAACGGACTGAAATAAAATGTATAACATTTAAATGCATTATTGCTGCCGAACTAGGTTTGCTAGGATTGTTTTGTGTTTCGGCATGCAGCAACTCCCAATTTTGTACAAAAATATTAATTTTAGCAAAATACAATACAACTTTACATGGACAAAAGAAAAAAAAAATATGTGACATGCTAATTATAATACCTATAGATTAGCTACAAACCAGTGTAATGGAAAACATAAAATTGGCCTAACTTAGGTTACGTCTAGAGTTTTTTTTAAAGTAAACTTTATTGCTTTAGACTGTGTCATTACAAAAATGTTACAAGTACATTATTGGTTTCAACAGTTTGTGCAATATGCAATATGGTAGCCATCCTAAGACTTAGACTAGAGACGTAATAGATGGGTACCATAAGCATTACTTACATTCAATAATTAAAATAAAATAATAATAATTATATATAATTAGATATTTAAGGACTTACATCAAATTTTTGTTGTTTATAGAATTCGTTTCTGTAGATATATGTATGTTTGAAATCAACCATTTATAAATAATTATAGTTCTATGCTCTACATAGAACTATAATTATTAAATGGGGTTTTATTATATATTAAATGGGGGTTTTATTATAATTTATAATTATTAAATGGGGTTTTTAATTTTAGTGGGGTTATGGAGTAGAGCCAGAGGCTCTACTCCATAACCCCACTAAAAGATATGTCGATGGCCACCACTGTTTCAGCTATGGTACTTAGTTATCTTGAAATTAGGCATATTGCCCGTCTTTCGGCTCAGTACAACCGTTCCATGTGACCCTGTGTATAATTACACACAGCGCGGCCTTTAATATCTAGTTAAAACGGTACTAAAGGCCAAATAAGGACTAATTATTTAATTAGATGTCTAAGTTTAAATAAATTTAAATCCTATAATAAATACCTATTTAGAATTACTTGTAAATATGTAAACATTACATGATTTCCATGTAATGATTACCTACTAATCAAGTCGTTTTGTGATTTCGGTTTTATTTACACTATCTCACAGGAACCGTCCTTATCTCTTATATGAAATGGACGATTTTCGTCGAATTTTGGGGTTGATAGTAAAATTGTTTATAACGATGAGTATAACCTTAATAAATCGCTGCATTATCAAAAGCAATTTTGCATAACATAACATATAAGTAGAGGAGTGCAACGAGTTTGTGACGTACTCGTACCTAAATAGCATCTGCACTCCACAGTCCACAGTCCAACGGTACGTTGAGGAATTATATCAGCTGTTACTCGGCTGTTACAAAGCCATACGTCATGCACTATACCAATTATAACTTATTCTGTGGCAACGACACGTAATGACGGATCGTTGCTCTCAATTATTACGAGGCTGGTCCTTCGCATTAAAGCTGCATTATGGGGAATTCCTTCTCCCGCCAATCGGCATTCTACTTACGTCTAACTTTTCCTTGTAAGCAGAAAGACCGACGATTAGGTTGATTCGGCTTCCCGTTGTCGTCAGCACTAAGGTAATATTACGTGTTAGTGTTTTCCTTAAGGTTTTTAGGTTGATAATTTTGGCAAAAGTTGTCGTCACCTATTATACATCTGACCACAAAAACGATCACAGGTTGTTTTGTGCTCTAACATCGCCACTCATCGTAAAAATTCCTGAACCATACTCTCAAAACAAAGACATAAAAACCCGAGGCCGATTTCCGCTTAGGTACTTATACAGGGTCAATTCTAATCAATTAGCATCCTTTTAGGAGCTTATGCTGTACATCAAAACTTTAACTTTTGTTCTGCAAATTTTGTCAAAACTAAAAAAAAAACAGCTGTTCCATACATTTGGTCGCGGATGAACGATATTTTTCTATGGAATACCTATTTTTTTGAGTTTTGACAATGTATGGAATAAGCCCCTTAAAGGATGCTAATTGATTAGAAATAACCATGTATAACAAATATGCTGACTCCCCATTTTCTTGGAGGCAAATAGGTTTCACGAAATAAGTCACAATCGCATGGCTGATCCGTTAAATTTAGTTTCATTTATTTCGGGGGACATTTTTGTGATACTGACTCTAGTTTAACTAATGCAGATATTATTATGCTAGAGTCCTTTTCACGAAAAACGTCCCTCAGACGAGTCACCAGCCCCCCGACCGCCTAAGCAATAGCAATCGTAATAGCAATCATTTATGACTTCATTTTAGTCATTTGGCACCGCCTATGTGACGTTAGCCATCAAAGTTGTTCATTCAACGATTGCTTTCGCAATCCACGCAAAGCAATTGATGGCTAACGTCACATAGGCGGTGCCAAATGACTAAAATGAAGTCATAAACGATTGCTATTACGATTGCTATTGCTTAGGCGGTCGGGGGGCAGGCCTAATAAAAATAAGTTTCACTTCCTGCCGTAGGCATTCTTTCATGAAACACACTGTAGCTATACATAAGTACTACTTACTGTGTATTTTTTTTTAACGCCTGGCTCAAAAAGAAGGGTATACCTACATTTACGAGTATATTTTGCAACTGCCAACCCAAATAGAGGGATTTTATCAGTCTGACATGTGTATTTGTATGTACTATGTAATGTCCTAACAGTCAAACGATGATGTTTTGTATAATTGCTTGGCTTGCGGATAAATTACTTCACACTGTTTTTTAGAATGACGTGTTTATGGTTTTCACACCGTGATAATTGTTTGCAATGAAAATAATAAAATGTTTCCTTCTAATTAACATTCTATTAATGAACTATCCTATGTTTTGCTATTTTTTTTAAGTTTGAGTGTACCATAAAATACTATTGATCTATTTACGCACATCTACTTTTTCTTCTAGCTCTTTTCTATCTCTATCCTTGCCATCAAAAATGACTTCAGAGGCATAACTCGTCTATTTAAATGTAGATAAATGTTTTTTTTTCGGTACATACAATATAGGTACCTATGTACTCCCTAATTATATACCAATTTATTTATTGCCATCTACTATTGCTTATTGCTATTCAAATACATATAATGTAGATGGACAGGATATAATGTTCAGAGACAAGAAAGAAAACTGTATAAAACTAATAACTGAATGGTTTCCACTGGAAAGTAATAGAAAAAGAGGTACTTAGACAAACCAAGCCACTTCTTGATTTGTCTAAGACGACCTCAAAAATATAGCTGACCCAACATGGACACGTGCGGGAAAGGACAGAGAAAAATGAAAATCTTTGGAGGAGGCCTTTGTCGGAAAACAAGTTGTTTAGCAATAGAAATAAAAAAAAACCTG
This sequence comes from Hypomecis punctinalis, assembly GCA_949316475.1. Lineage (NCBI taxonomy): Eukaryota > Metazoa > Arthropoda > Insecta > Lepidoptera > Geometridae > Hypomecis > Hypomecis punctinalis. The sequence goes on along the minus strand of OX438810.1, from coordinate 8,970,728 downwards.
TTTGCCGAAATCAATAATAAATTGTACTATATAGTTAAAATTTAACAATGTAAGTTTAGTGAATAGTGTAACAGTTAAGTTAAATAACTTAATTTTAGTTCTTGTAATATTCACAAGTATCAACGACATTTTATTGCTCCTTACGAATAGATATAGTGGGATCAGAGTTGCCGGCAGGTAAACAGGGTTATTTCTAATCAATTAGCATTCTTTCAGGGACTTATTCTATAAATCAAAACTAACATCTTTTGTTCTGCAACTTTTGTCAAAACTCAAAAACAAAAATCAGCTGTTCGATACATTTTGTCGCGGGTGAACGTTTTCTATAGAACAGCAAAATTTTTTTGAGTGTTGACAAAAGTCGTGGAACAAAAGTTGTTAGTTTCGATGTACAGAATAAGCCCCTAAGAGGATGCTAATCGATTAGAAATAACTCTGTATACCTAGATCATTCATTCATCTCGTGTCAATGGCTAAACAATTCCTATTTTTTTTTTTTTTTTTTTTTTTTTTTGTTCTTTTTTTTTAATGTTTTTTTTAAAAAAAAAACATTAAAAGGGTATTATTATTATTTTACCTAGATCGAATTTAGATTATTCTTTTTACTTCAAAAGCCTTCTAAATCGATTGTCAATTTATTTGTGTCTTTACGCATCGCACTAACACGGGTATTGCACGAGCTAACGGGTTATTGGCAAAGATAATACTTATAACTAGCTTTTTGTACACATTTTGCAGTTGATTAGCCATGTAACAAAGGCCGTACTGTATACTGACCTCGGCGACAAGTTAATTAGCTTTGGTATACAAAAAGTAATTGTCAAGGCAAATAAAAAAGGAAATATCAGTGAAATTACGGAATCGAAGCAGTTTAACCCGTTATTTAAATTTTTCTCGTCTAACATGCTTCCTAAGGTCAAAAGTTCTAAATTATTGTAGGTAGGTACATAACATCACTATAACGTATCAAAATATAGAGTAGCATATAATTAAGCTGCAGGTGCAGATACTCTAATAAAATATAAACATTATTATTATAAAAAAAACCGGACAAGTGCAAGTCAGGCTCGCACACCAAGGGTTCCGTACAAATTCAGAAAATTTCACAAAATTGGGAAGTACGTTGTTAAAATCTCTATACTCATCATCATCATCGACAAAAGTTTTTTTTATTTACTTTTCTCGTCATTCATCGAAAATTGTTAAAATAACTAAAAACCTGTTTTAGCATGTGCTAATGAAGCTCATTTATGCGATACCTTACATTTACTTATATACTTTGATTAACGCACTTTGAATTTTAAACCCATATTTTGTGAATTTTGAAGCCCTATTTTATTGTGATTTAAATAAAAATGTACAGTTTTCAGATTTATTCCTCTATGTGTACTCTGAGACAATGCTTCTCGCCAAATTTCATAGTTCTATGTCAACGGGAAGTGCCCTGTAGGTTTTGATTTTTGTGAGTGTCGAAATATGCGTTTTTTACGACATAAACGGCTCTAACTTCTTTATATGATAATTGAGAAGTTTTTCCTTTGCACAACTGTAAGAGATTATAGATATACGTATACAGTTTAAATTTTAACTCGATATCTTTACGCGTTCCCGAGATAAAGAGTCTTGACATACACACAGACGGACAGACGGACAGATAGACAGACGGACAGACGGACAGACGGACAGACGGACAGACGGACAGACGGACAGACGGACAGACGGACAGACGGACAACAAAGTGATCCTATAAGGGTTCCGTTTTTGCCGTTTGAGGTACGGAACCCTAAAAATGAGAAGCAACCGGTTTTAAACTATCAGGTGCTCGTCGTATGATGGTGCCTGGAGTAATAAAATATTACCGATTTTTATACAACATATTAGAGCAACTAGTAGCAAAATAATATATTGAATAGTAATCTTGAGTTTTACTTCAGAACTAGCGACCCGCCCTGCATGCAGATTTATTCATCAGTTATAGGACGTCAACTGCTAGACATAGGCCTCCCCTATGGATCTCAATAACACCGGATGGAAGCGGCTTGCGTCTAGCGTGACCCTGCGGTGTTAATGAGGTCATATCCGTCCACCTTGCGAGCGAACGTCTACGCTGCGCTTACCTGTACGTGGTCTCCACTCGAGGACTTTTCAACCCCATCAGACATCAGTTCTCCACAATACGTGCCCTGTCCACCGCCATTTCTACTTACCAATCCGTTGGGTTACGTCAATAACTTTGAATCTTCTACGGATATTTCTAATGCAGATGCAGATTAGCGATCGTAAAATAATGTGAGTTGAGTTACTCAAAAAAAAAATTGTTATATCTGCTGTATTATTATTTTTTCGCTCTTCATTTTTCCACTTTGCTAAGTAACACATAATAATTGAGGTCGGCATTACTGTTTTTACCTTTTCTTTCATAACATCCGGTAAGAGTTTACCACAGAGATAGGTACCAAAGGGATATTGTAGTCGAACTAAAAAATCTGAAAGAGATGTACTTACGAGTAGGTATTGATTTAATATCGAACGAGCTAGAAAGAGACATGAGAAGTAGTTTAATTAGGTGTCGATTGCCGGATTCCATACGTAGTTGACAGTTTTTACAGCAGCTTGGAAATATTATCCATGCATTTTAGTGGTTTGATTAGGTGTTTGTCAACGATCACCGAAATGAAGCAACGTTCCGCACGGTCAGTATCTGGATGGGTGACCGCGGGTGGCATTTTCCAACTGAGCGCTACCGTGGCTCGGATAACACGTTAAATTGTAGGTCCCGGTTGTTTTAACCGTTTAGCCATGTCAGAGGCCTCCAGGCGGCCTAAAATCTCTGACACCAGGGCTAGCCACCCGGCCTATACGAACTTACTATAGTGCTTCGATCAGTGTATTCCTGATCGAAGCTTTAGTAGTTGGGAATTGCCTTAAGTGACAACAGCAATATCAATCTGTTATCTATAGATACCTATCTGTGGCTTTTAATACTTATCGATTGATTTGGCATACCCTTGTTACTTCGATGACAATTCTAACCAAACTTTTAATATTTTGTTTTGTTTATTATGTTTGTTTAATTTATCTATTTTGATCATAATATTTCAAGGATTGTCTCAATCTCAGTATCCTCTCTCCACCCCAGATTGGTTAAAAACATTGACTTGGCATTTTTTTCTGTTTTCTTAAACACTACGAAAATATCCCCAACACAATGAAACTTGGCTTTTCCCATGGTCTATTCAATATTTATACAAGTACCTTACGCCGCTCTTTAAACTACATCTCTTCGGTTTAATTATTTTTCGCCAAAAATGGCACAAATTCAACCGAGTACTGAATTCGAATAGTTCGCACAAGTCATTGAATGGCATTTTTACTTTGTTGTTGATTTATCAAAAACGGCTCAGCTTATTTTGATAACATTTATAAAAATCTCCAAAGTAAAAAATCAAACCACAAAAATAATTATTAAAATCGGTTCACAGGTGTTGGAATAATCGCGTAAAAAAAATTAAAAACTGTCGAATTGAGATTTCCTTTTTTTTTGAAGTCTGTTAAAAATACAAAATATGAGTATTGTACCTACTAGTGAAATAATATTATTTACAAATAGAGTATTAATTATTTGCAGGCTAGAATTAAAATAAACAGTAGATATTAGCAAATTATGGCATTGATTTCAAATAAGACAAAGACCTCTTAATAAGAACCTCTTAACCTAATTAGCTCATTGTATTGAAGAATAATCTTTATTTATATTTTCCTTTAACCAGCATAAAGCAGTTTACGATTGATCGCTTACAATGTTTACTTTTACATTGATGAAGCGAGATCTTGAATGAAATAAAGTTTCAACAAAAGCAAAAGCAAATAAAGATTTACTAGAATCGGTAGAACTGGTTCGCAAGGATCTCACTTCCATATTATGAATAAAAAGAAAATAATAATTGTATAAATTATTTTTTTCTTGATCAATTAATTATCTATGGGGCCATAAAGTTCTCGAATGGAGACCACCGACCAGCAAGCTCAGCGTAGGACGTCCACTGAATAGGTTGACTGACGAAATAATAAAGATAGCAGATACGCGAAGGATGCAAGCAAAATTATACCAACCGAGTTTATTGGCAAATACTCATTTTATTGAAAATCTATAGGAGAGGCTTATGTCCAGCTGTGGACGTTCTATTTTTGATAGATAGAAGGAATAATTGTACCTACATGCAATGAGGCCTGTATTTTAAGTAAGTATATTTAGAACATCATTGGATGAGGTCAATATTGAAATTGCTAGAATCTAGGTTTTTTATACTGTTCATTGTGTATGGAAATAAGATACATATGGACTTCATTTTAATTTTTACGATTCCAGGCATTTTTTTTTGTATTTGAACTAAATTGTTTAATAGCGGTTTACTACGGCACTCTTATTCTTATCATTAATTATCACAGGTCGATTTGTTTACCTCCTGTCGCCATCTAAAACAATACGATCACAAAGTACGAAAATCTGACGTCGGCACTCGTATATTGCATATTATACTCATACTTTTACCGTATATAATATGTTTTCCCTGTAGATAGGTACCATCCAGATTATAACAATTGAACTCGCCGGATAAAACAATTTATTTGTATTGTTAGAACTAAAACAACCTTACTGAGTAAGGTGACGTAGTGCATCGTATTTAAGAAGGTTACACACCGATTGGCGAGCCAAAGCCTCAAACCCGCGCTCGCGGACGCCCGCAGCTGCCTTTTATACTAAAACTAATTCAATGAAACTTTAATACCTTTTGAATTAAAAGTGACAAGAAAATGCCTGCTGATTCCGATCTTATACTGCCGGGAGGCGAGGAAATCGGGGTGGATAAGACCCTGTTCAAAAGTCTCCCGGAGAGGTCGAAGCATGAGGATTTTTTGAGGAGAGCTGTCGATTTGCTGGTCGAGCGAGTGGTGTTTGGAAGGGCGCAGAGGTCTTCGAAAGTGGTGGAGTGGGCAGCTCCTGAGGAAATCAAGAAGGCCATAGATTTGAAGCCTCGGGACGGGCCCGCTTCTCATGATCAGCTGTTGGGACTTATGGCAGATGTAAGTTTTTTTTTTAATAAGGATTTTATTCATGAGTTATGCTATGCTTGTTCAATTTCTTGATTCGGTATTACATACGCACCTATGTGCTGTATTGCTATGTGCTGCATTTGATTTTTTTTTAAATTGTTTTCCAAATGCACACACTCCACTTTTTAACCGACTTCTTCTTCTGTGTTCGTCTGTATGTACATATTTTTGTGTAATTATGTCATCGATATTTTCGCCAATTGTGAACCGAATTAAAAAAATCTGAAAAATCATTTAAATTTTAATGAAATCGGCTGAGCCGTTTTTGAAAAATCAACAATAGTGTAAAAGTTATATACATCAATTCGAGCAAACTATTCGAATTTTGTACGCGATAGAAGTCTGTTTTGACATTTTTTTGCGAAAAATTAAATATTGAGATTTTGTTTTTGAATTATATTTTTAGTTATTTTGAGTGTATTAAAGCATTTAATACCTAGTATATATGGGGAAGGATAAATAAAATTTAATGTTATGTATGGGATTATAACTTCTCAACATACTTAGAATATTACAATTTATTTGGGTACTCTTCATACACCTACGATATAACTTTCGCTATAGTACTTACAATAATAATTAGTTTTTCTAATTTTAGTCTAATGCATTATTGTATTGTATCACCTATTTGTATATAAAATACTTACAAAAAAATAAACCTTTTCAAAAGCCCGTTTTTACAATCAACTTAGCAGTGAAGCACAAAATGCAGTAGGTACAGTAAATGTAAAGCTAAAAAAACAGAGTGCAAAAAATATTGTGTTATGTACTGAACGCTAAAACACTTACTTAAATGGATATTACATTATTATTGAGTACCTACCTATATCCCAGAATAACAATTGCAATTTATACACAGGGCTTTGACCTCATGTACTTCAAAAATCTATGAGGCGATGCACTGTGTGACGCATTAGATGACCAAATTACCTCCTCCTCATGTCCTTCATTTATTAATAGGTAGATTTTTTTTAGCTTGAGGGTGAATAAAGCAAACATGTGCAGTTTTTTTTAAAGACTTTACCTATAGGAGAATTTGGTAAGCCAGAAATTGAGGCACACTGAAGCACAAAATGATCACACATATATTTTTATTTGTTCAAAACTGATTCATTTTAAGTTATTACTTTTCTTTTCATCTAGACTAGAATAGTGTTCTGTAGTGTGACTAGTGAATAGTGAATAGTCTTCAGGGTTTTGTACTATGATTGTACCATATCAATACACATACGTAATAATTCTTCGTAAAATCTCTTAAATACTATTTCAAGTGAAAACTGAACTGAACATCGATCGAATTTTTGAATCTTTCAGCAAAATGTAACAAATCGACTCGGAATCCTGCTCCGCCCTATAAATCAAAACACTATTAAATTAAAATCAACTTTATCATCATCTGCTTGGACGTAATCAGTAGCACGTTTTCTTGTGACATGTCACTCTATCATACGTCGTCTCTACATCGACTTATAAATATAAAAAAAACCCGAGGAATTCTCCTTCAGTTCTTTTTTTATATAAATAAAAATGTTTCCTCCAGGTTGCACGCTATTCAGTTAACACAGGACATCCCTACTTCGTGAACCAATTGTTCTCATCAGTGGACCCCTACGGTCTGATCGGTCAATGGTTGACCGATGCCCTCAACCCTAGCGTCTACACCTTCGAGGTGGCTCCAGTCTTCACTCTCATGGAGGAGGAGGTCCTGAGAGAGATGAGATCGATCGTCGGGTGGAGAAACGGAGATGGAGACGGTATCTTCTGCCCGGGAGGGTCGATTGCCAATGGATACGCTATCAGCTGTGCCAGGTTTTACTACTATCCGGATATTAAGGTGAGTCTACATTATTATATATATGCAAATAATGCAGCAAGAAACATAGATGCATACCTACACTAGCGGTTTATGAACGTAATTCAAAACTACAAAAAAAAATTCATCGTCATTATCCAAAGACTTGTGATCAAGATGTCATCTTCTTCCGTCTAGTGCCAATCGAATATATATGGAGATATGAATATATATATAGGGGAAGCCTATGTCCAGCAGTAGACGTTATTTGACTGATGATGATGATGAAAGATATCCGTCGACGATATTGTCTAAATCATGGGTTGAACCTGCGAGATTAGCATACGGACCATAAAATAATACTATCGACGTGTCAGAACGTGACAGAGTTATGATGAAGCATATATCTGTCACCTTTGCACACGTCGATAAACTCTTGTCGTGGTCTTGTATGCTATGCTTGCTGGACACGATTGGCACTATACGGAAGAAGATGACATCTTGATCACAAGTCTTTGGATAGTGACGATGAATTTTTTGTTGTTGTTTTGAATTACGTTCATAAACCGCTAGTGTAGGTATTAGGTATGCATTTATGTTTCTTGCTGCATTATTTGCATTGAGTACGATAAATAATTTAAACACTAAATAATGACAACAATAATTCGAATATGCTAAAGTTTGTAACCCCTATTTGTTAGTTATATATTTATACTGCAGCAGTTAACATATTAATTACAATGACAATAATTATAATAAAAGATGTTTATATTTAACTTATTTTAGTATAAGTTCAATTTAAATTGTCCAGTGACTCAGTTCTTTTCCGGTCGCTAACTTGGAGTCCCATTACTCATTTTATTTCGAAGCAGAATAACTCATTTATTCTTATTTAAAGTTTAAGCATTGAAAAAAAAAACAGCTGTAAAAAGTATGAAGCACCAGATTTTCTTTAATTTTGGGCTTAACATTATAAAAGTTATTGATATGATTTCGGCCGCGCACGCATATAATGATGATGATAGTTGTTTTATTGTGCACATGAAATTTTGATCAACAAAAATAATCGGCCAAATGCGATACGGACTCGCGCACTTAGGGTTCCGTACCAAATGAAAGTGCCTCTTAGTACATTTTATTTTAATTTAATTATTTATGTATGAGTAAACATACAACTTAATTATTCTGTCAATATTTCAAGCATCTACATGTTGCCGTTATTATTATCTCGATTTGCTAGCAAAAGAACACGTTTCTTGTATGGGAGCCACCCTTAAATATCCATTTTATTTAATTATTTATTTTTAAAGTGAATATTTAGCTAAATATTCTATGAATATTTCGAGGATCTACCTGACACCGTGCGAAAAATGGCTAAAAATTCAGGTTTTCCCGTTGTCCCGTTTTAACTCTTTTGGTACGGAATCCTAAAAACGCAAAAATAAAACGTGACAAATTTCGGGAGTAGGACCACATAACGTCACTTTTATATGAAAAGGTGTAGCGTAGTTGTGACGTCACGCGTAATTTTAACGGACAATAATATTTTTTTTTAATTGAAAAAAAATGTCAAGTTAATTATTTTTTTATCAACTGACGGGCTAAATAGGTACATTATAATTTCTTGCTCATTATCTTCTTAGTATCTACATATTAATCTAGCCTGTTCGTTGCAAGCGTTATCCTCTCAATTACCACGAAACCAATCTTGAACATTTTGCGTCGGAGATTATTGAGATTTATAGCGTGTACTTGTAAACAATTTAGCTAGGTACCTAGACAAGATCTCTGTAGGTCTAGCTAAGTTATTAAGCTAGATTGCCGGTTCTGGAGGAAGACATTGTCCGGTGGTTGCCTTAACCCCGATATTCAGACGAGTATCGCGTGAGGCGATTTGTGAACCTTGGTTATTAAGAATTTTTATCATCATCACTTAAGCAGTTAAGCCCAAGAAAAGAACGTTCACTTTGCAAAGAGGAAATAAACATAAGCCAAAAATATGGGGTTAGGCCTCAAGCAGTGGCGGATTTGCCAACAGGCTGAGTAGGCTGGAGCCTAGAGCGGCAGATTTTAGGGGGCGGCAAATTTAGGACCATTTATTTATCATTGTATTATATACAATTTTTTTTATTTCTTTACCAGAAAAGGTACAAAAAATAATACGTTTTATCGCTAAGAATCAAAGTTTGAAATAATTTTTATTACTACCATTTGCGTAGTCGCATATAGCAGCGGCACATTATATCAATCAATCAATCATTTATTTCACAAAAATTACCTTAAATCAAACATACAAAAACATTCCTATCTTAATTTTAAATTACAATTATTATTAAAAAAAACCCGGTAGGTTAGAGCGTCTCGTAAACAGCTGTACTAGGAAACCCTGTGTTACAATTGCTTAGATCCCAGTCTCCGTTGACATTATAATTTATATTTATTTCACTTTATATTATTTATTACTATATTTATATTTATTATAGGAGGGCGGCAAAAATTTAACAGCCTACTGCCGGCAAATACGTAAATCTGCCACTGGCCTCAAAGCCTCATGGCCCAACCCCATACCCTTGCACCGTTTCTGAATATCAGTTTTAATTGTTTTGTAAAAAATGTTTAGCTGATAATTTCTTTAATAACGGCCTACAGCGACCTACTATGAAATTGATCAAAAATATGGTGCCTATAATAGCAAACATTTAATCAGAAAATAATTTTCTACAAAGTAATAAGCATTCAATGCCGATTTTTGTTGCAGCGCATTTGTTTTTTCATTTTAACAATTTTTTACACTTATTTTAAAGCAAGGAAAGTCTAAGACTTCTATAAAAATATTTTTTTTTAAAGTTAACCTTGACAATGACCTTGACCTAAATATTATGTTAAAATGTTCTGCTAATTATTAACCAGTTTCATCTGCATAAATCTTACTGAAATAACCGAGTAATGAATTAATAATGAGTTTACATAATATCATTACCTAAACGGCTTATTGAATTTAATAACTTCGAAAGTGATTAAGTAGGAACCTGTTATTATGGATGCCTTTTTTCGCAATTATGCTTATTATTATTTTTATTAAAACTTCAATTATGTGTTTCTTAATACTTAAAAGATTATATTGAAATAGTTGTTTTTGTTAAGATTATATTGAAATTAAATAATAATTGTTGTAGTTCCAAAGATTACTCGAAAAACTTATGTATTTTTTTACTAGCTGACCCGGCGAACTTAGTTTCACGCAATAAATTATAGCATTTGTTATTCTGATGTATAAACATTACTATTGCAAAGTTTCATCTCAATCCGTTCAGTAGTTTTTGAATGAAAGAGGAACAAACGTCCATACAAACAAACTTTCGCGTTAATAATAATTATTATTAGTAGGATTGATCACAAACATAAGTACAAAATCAATTATATCTATCTGTAATTTTACCTAATGTGTAAATGTTAAGTATAGTGTCATGGAACCCAAATTTTGAAACGTTAGATTAATTTCTACGTAGATGATCGCATTTTCTGCTCTCCAAAAAAAATGTTTTCAATTCTTACTCTTTATTTGGTCACATAACCACTTACGCATACGTTCAGCCATTCTAATGATTCAATTATAGAGTCCCTGGTACATTATTAGACTTAGTATGTACATTTTACTACTAAAATACACTAAAAGTGAATGGATAAACGCTTTGTTCCCGACATAAAAGTCTAAGGTTACGGCAATTAACTTACTCATAGCGGATAATTTGAGCGAAATAATTTACTTCGCGATTGTGCCATTAATTGAAAACATTGACCTGATCTTTTTTATTAACTCACTGTTATATTAATCGAATTATTAATTATTATCACTGCCATTGACATAAATGATTTAATTCGATGTAAACAAATATGGTAGCGATACATTTATGCTTGTTCGCTGTACCTACATATTCTGTCGTTTTACAAATTACTCTGACCAATAAAATCTGTAGGATATATTTATGTCACTAAGTATATATATAAAAAACAAAGTCGCCTTTTTGGGTATTTGTCTGAATTCACAAAGATCTTCTTAAGTACTAGACAATATTTTGCAATACAGTTTTCGTTATCTTACGAATATTTACTCCAGAAGGTTTACAGTTAAGTAGGTATAATTCTTTCGTAATTAGGCGAAGAGGGGATGAACAGCTAGATAAAAACAAAAATGAGTCTGTTTTTACGAGATTTCTGTTATTATTTCGATCTCTTCACAAAAAATGTAAACAGAATCCTCACCCTAAAGAGTAAGCAAATCAATGGTAACACCTCTGGTGCGTGAGATGTAACATTGTTACCATCACCCATAAATATAATAAAATAAATCATTGGAACTAATCTATTAGTACTACTGACAATAAATGTTTCAGTTGTCCGTACGTATTACTATCATGAGGTTCATAAGCTTTTTGTCACTTAATCATATTTATAAATGTATTTTTTGCTTGTTGCAGACCAAGGGTGTCTACGCAGTTCCTAGGCTCGTTCTTTTCACATCAGAACTAGCCCATTACTCGACAAAAAAGATGGCCGCCTTCATGGGCATCGGAAGCGACAACTGCATATTAGTAAAAGCCGACAAGCTCGGCAAAATGGATCCCGAAGACTTGGAAGTAAAGATAAACCAAGCCCTAGACGACGGGGCGACGCCATTCTTAGTAACAGCCACAGCTGGCACCACAGTTTATGGCGCTTTTGATCCCCTGAAACAGATATCATCTCTATGCAAAAAATACAATCTATGGTTGCACGTAGATGCAGCGTGGGGTGGAGGAGCTTTGATGTCAAAGAAACATAGGCACCTCTTGACTGGCATCGAGTTGTAAGTACCAGACTTGTTATTTTGTCTCCGCATCAATTAGTTTGATTTGCGAGGGGAGCTATAATTGTAGCCGGGAGATGGGAATAACGAATGTAATTGTAAGTACTCTGAAATCGAATCAAGTACTGTACTCGTATTCGTTGAGATATATAATGGTAATGGTATCGGCGACAGTTTTGATAACATCACATTTTTCCTCAATTAACATCACCCAGTTTCCTTCCTTTGTGTCATTTATATTTTTCCGCGCATTTACATTCAATTAAGTCTGTTTCCTCTAAATGTGCGAATAAATCTCACCCGAGCGCTAACGAGTGTCTGTTTTCAGGGCTGACTCGGTGACGTGGAACCCTCACAAGCTCTTGGCAGCTCCGCAACAATGCTCCACCTTCCTAATTAGGCACAAGAACGTTCTCAAAGAAGGACACTCTTCCAACGCGAAATATCTTTTCCAGAAGGACAAATTTTACGACACATCGTACGACACAGGAGACAAACATATTCAATGTGGGAGGCGAGCTGACGTACTCAAATTTTGGTTCATGTGGAAGGCTAAAGGAAGCGAAGGCTTCGAACAGCATATCGACACTTTATTCGATAATGCTAAACATTTCACCGATCTGATCCGGAACAGGGAAGGATATAAATTAGTAATCGATGAACCTGAATGCACGAATATTATGTTTTGGTACGTGCCGAAGTGTTTGCGCGGATGCGAAAACGATCCGGATTATAAAGAAAGGTTGAACAAGGTTGCGCCAAAAATAAAAGAACGTATGATAAAGGAAGGAAGCATGATGGTCACGTACCAGCCTCAAGGTGACCTCGCCAATTTCTTCCGCATCGTTTTCCAAAACTCAGCTTTGGACCACAAAGATATGGTCTACTTTGCGAACGAGTTTGAACGCCTTGGAAGGGACATTGTTGTTTGAGTTCCTATTAACAATCTCTGAATAAGTTTTAACTGACGTATAATGAACCTCAATGCTTAACGCTCGCGTGCGTATCGGAATTAATACATACTCGTACAACGTGACATTCAATACTAACCTTACCTTGATAAATGAAAAATGTAATTATAATTGGCATTACTGTTAAAATGTTGTCTATGTCTACATAATTACGATTAACGAAAACATGACATATGATAAACAAAAATATCAATTTAAATGTTTTAAAAAAATGTCCCTGTAAAGTAATCGCAAAAGGAATTTGAAAAATTATGTTTATTATTTACTGCGTATATCCTCAAATTAAATCCGATACACGTAAATTCAATAAGTGAAACATATAGCAGAATAGGTGCTTTTATAGACGAGCGATAAGTCTGACCTTATTTATTCTTCGTATCCGTCAGTTAATATTTACCAAATGATTGTGGTGAATGCTATTAATTTATGCTGCACGTGTAACATTGTACAAAATATTGCATCATAAACAACCTGTGATTATGTTAAAAGTTTATTCGTATAGTAATTTTATTGATTATTTAAACGAATTTGTAGATTTATTTTAACGGAAATTAAATTATATGTAAATATTATTATTAATTATGCACGTTTTATTTCTGTTCCATATAGGGTTTTTTATAAGTATATTTTCCTTCCTATACTTCCGAGATTTAATCCTTACTTAATATTTTAGATCCGAAAGTGTCTTTATTGGTTTGTAACTCTTTCACGCTGCAACAGTTCAAGTGATCGATTTGATTTTGGCGTGGATATACTATGGCGTGGTGTACTATGTAGTTCAAAGGTCGAAAAATGACATAGGCTACTTTTTATCCCGGAAAAAATAAAGGAAGGATTTTTACATCAGAAAAAGTAAATCCTGTCTTTTAATTTTTATTTGAGAAAAAATAAAAGATTCCCATCTTTTATTATATTCAAGGAGCAACACTGTAATTAAATTGTATCCCAGAAAAAATAAATGATAGGAATCTTTTATTTTTTCTCAAATAATAAATAAAAGACAGGATTTTACTTTTTCTGATGTAAAAAATTAAGATGGGAATCTTTGATTTTTTCTCAAATAAAAAATAAAAGACAGGATTTTTACTTTTTCTTCAGGATTACTTCTTCTGATGTAAACAATAAAGATGGGAATCTTTTATTTTTTATGCGATAGTACAAAAACTAAAATGTCACGCGGGTGAAGCAGCAAGTCAAAGCTACTAATAAATATATAAATAAATATAATATGGGGACATCTTACACACGGTCTCTGACCCCAAACCATAGACGAATTAATCTATGCCCCAAACTAAGCAAAGCTTGTGATATGGCTGCCAGAGACTGATATACTACATAAACATATTTTTAAATACATACTTATATAGATAGTAACTAAACAACACCCAGACACAGAGCGAACACCTATGTTCATCACATAAATATTTGCCCTGGGTGGGGATTGAACCCACGCCTCTTTGATCCAGAAGTCAGGGTCACTAACCACTGAGCCACCGAGGCAGTCGAAATGCAAAAGAGCTGGCCGTATAATAGCTATACTGTTTTTAGATTTATTTATTTTATGAATATTTATTTAATTGTAACATAATTATCCTTATTTCTACAAAAATCAGATCAACTTATCACATCTTCTTCGACGTCTTCAAGCGGCAATTCTTGAATGTTTAACTGGAAAATAAAAAATAGATAAATCATTAAAATGAACATGAGTTGTTTGCTTGAATTTTGGGTTGGCATCATAGTAAAAGTTGAATATGATGATAAGAGTTGTGATGTCGATTAGTACTTACGACCGCTATATTTCTTTAATTACTGTACCAGCTTTTGTAATAGCTCACTGCATGACGTAGGCCTACCCACGAAGGGTGATACCTACACTAAACAATAATATGGATGCGCCTTATCAGTGTGAGATATAACTGTTCTGTACTGTATCAGCGTAGTTCTACTAGAATATGCAGGTTGCCTCGCGATGTTTTCCTTCACCGGAAAGCCCGTGGTGTGAAATTCCGTACATACATTCTAAGGAATTCATTGGTACGGGACCGGGATTTGACTCACGACCTCACGATTGTAAGGTGAGTGTCAACTACTTACCACTAGACTACCACGGCTCCTACATTGATTAAAATTGATTATTATAAATTTTATTAGTTCGGTAGTAACAACAAATAGGTTTGCTCTCATAAGAAAGAACGATCATTAAAAAAATATTGAAGCTCTATACTGATGTCTGAAAAAGGGATAGGTACCTAGGGGTAGTTTAGGAGTCTTGACATACACACAGACGGACAGACGGACAACAAAGTGATCCTATAAGGGTTCCGTTTTTTCCGTTTGAGATACGGATCCCTAAAAAATGAGCATGATTGCCAAAATCAACCCTTTCGCTCACGCTTAGTTAGTATACAATAGTAGACAAGACAGTGATGCTTTTTGAATACTATACAGCCATACATTATACAAGATTAAGACAACGTCATGAGAAGCTAATTCCCCATCATTGAACAGCAAGATTCCTGATGCATCAGCAACATCTTGTCTCAATTTGTAATTCACTAAGACAAGATGTCCGGTGATAAATCAAAGCATAGATAATGCATCTCTCCCCAGCTTGGCAAATGGATCTTGAGCAGATTAACGTCTGTTGTAATGACGTAGTGCGGTTACATTAATATCATACATGAGAAACCTACATAATATATACAATATACCTCATATTGTGACCAGCTTGTTAGACGAGGTGGCTACGTAAGGGAACTAAATTTTGTGGCAGGAAGTTGGGGTTTCTTTTCCAAAATTTTATAGTAGCTCCCCTAAGACGATTTATGAAAACTTTGATTACGCTGCAGATAGGTTTGTATTTTAAAGCAGGATTATTCCAATGCCCAATTCCACTGATGAAAGTAAAATAACTGAGGCAGACACAAACAGTAATATAATAGGTTTCGACTTCTTCCGTAAAGGTAATATTTGCAATTGATCTGTCAACTGCAACCGTAGACAGCCCGTGCAGCAACTAGTAGTTTAACCGTTAAGTAAGTATACTGCATAAAAGATAGCTTGCTCTCTGCGACAGTGACATTGACACAGAAGATTGTCATTTTTAGAGTTGGGATAGTGGTGGAAAAAATCGATTATCAAACAATGTTGTAATGAAAAAGAATAAGTAGGTGAGAAATTGGATTTTATTTACTTACTATTATTTAAGATTAAGTATGTACACATGTAATTAATGTTATTATAATAATTAAATAAATTATAATAATGTGACGATAGTATTTATCGACGTTTTTCACTATTATCGATACTAGTCTATCATATAATTGGGTTTAATTTAATTAAAAACGTTACTAAACGGCCTTTGAGCCAAATGTTACATGAGTAGGTGAGAATTTGGATTCAATTGTTACATGAGTAGGTGAGAATTTGGATTCAATTTACTCACTATTGTTTGAGATCAAGTACATACACATGTAAATAATGTTATGATATTAAAATTTGCAATAAAATTAAAAATTAACTTTTATTTAAAATATCGTTAGTATATCTAAAACTTTGTGGTCATGATCATTCGTCGCCCATCACTAATCGGCATGCCCATAAAGTATGACATTGACAGGTACTATCTGTACTATTAAGAAATTCAGGAATTTATAGGCGTGATTTTTCTGACAGCTGTCGCAGAGATCAAGCTATATTTTAAAGAGTATAATTGTTAACTATAGTTAAGCCGTAGATATTTGCAATTGATCTGTCAACTGCAACCGTTGACAGCACGTGCAGAAACTAGTAGTTTTTAAGCTGTAGTGGTATAGTGGTAGTGATGCCCGCCTTACAATCGTGAGGTCGTGGATTCAAATCCCGGTTCCATACCAATGAGTTCTTTGGAATGTATCTACGGAATTTAACACCACTTGGTTTTTCGATAAAGGAAAACGTCGAGAGGCAACCTGCATACGTCCATAGAATAAATTCGATGGCGAATGTGAATCCACCAACCCGCACTGGGCTAGCGTGGTGGATATGGCCCTGTCACCTTTCGTGGGTAGGCCTACGTCCTGCAGTGGACTATTAAAAGATTGATACAGTACATATCTACAGTACAATAGTTTAACTGCGGCCTACTTCATTTGTTTTGGCTGTGGGATTCTCTGATGGAATTGCACAAAGAGGCAACCCAGACATTAACATAGTATAATTTTTAGTAGATAATTATCTAGTAGGATAAGTAGCCATATTACAAGTTTCCCTTAGTTTAGGGTCAAATAACGTAGGTATGTATAGTGGGTCAAATAACGTAGGTACTCGTATGTAAGATGTCCTGTCATGTTTTTGGGGTTGTCTTTGAAATACCGAGGAAGCTAAATTATTGAAATGTTCCTCACCAAAGTTTCGTCGTCAGGAACTCTAGAGAGCAGATCCAGAATTTCATTATTAGGGACTCTGTTCGGCCTCAATATTTTTCTAGTGAATTTGTGGATACCTGAAAAATAATAAAACATTAAAAAAATATCGAACTACTTCTCGGAGTAACTATCGTTTATAGAATGTAGGTGTAGGTTGTTGCTAATTTCCACTACATCGTATGTAGTAAAATCATAAATCATTTATTTGCCATAAATAATAAAAATGTGCTGATACATTGCTCCCAAGGCTCTATGTCAGGAATCAATAGCTTCTCCAGTAAAACTATTGTAACTATGAAAATTGATTTTATGATTGAAGTTATATGTAGTATAGTAATAGTTATTTAGGTAATCTAATTAGATTAGGACAGCTGGAGGAGGCTGTATGCGAGCCGCTTTCAACCGCTCTTATTGACAGTAATGAAGCTACTGCAGCTGATTAGATTATAATGAAGTAGCATAGTACCGTAAAACTAACAGAATATTTTTCCGAGTCCGTTGAAATGAATCATGATGATGAAATTAGATATTTTAGACTTAATGAAATATCTTAGATTATATCCAAGCATGGCAATGGAATTTAACAATTTTATCCACTTTTAATGTTATCATTAAAATACTGTATCTTACCTACTTGTCATTCATACTTTCGGAGATAAATTGAAGAAAGACAATTTATCTATTTTGCTTAGGTATCATACCTAATCAGCCAGAAAATCAGTTAGTATTGTACGTATAGTGCCACCATTATTAGGTCGTTGGCTAGCAGATATGCTTGGTATTATGACGATAATGATTAGGATGATGATGTTATAAAGATTACTAGAGTCTGGCTAACGAAAGTTGATACTGAAAAAGCGCGGCAAATTTAAAAAAATAATAGTATGGCAGCCTTAAACTGAGAGGGAAACTCACTCACACGATGTACCATTGCTATCATGCTGCGATTCTGTTTCTTCCAAATCTTTGGGGGAATTGGAAACTAATGGTTTTTTTTCACGCTTTACCTAGTCTTGTAGTTGTTTTATATTCATTACGTTAATTTTTAAATTTAATTTTACTTTTGTTTTGTATAACTTTTTGTTGCTTGTTAATATAATGGGAGAAGCCATTGGCTCTGAGATACAGTTATTAACTAGTTCAGAGTCAATGGACAAGTGAATATGGTTAAAAGTGTTTTAAGGCAAATAAAGTTATTTGATTTGAATTATTTTCTGTATAATGACGTAATTATTATGTCAAACTGAGGCTCTGCATTGCTCTCCAAATGATCCAAATGATTTCAACGCGAACGTATCTCCTTCATTACTTATACCTAAATACTATTATGAATAATTTGGGTCTGTTTAGTACCTACATGACGAAGGTTTAAAAAATCGTTTTTAATAATAATAATAATAATAATATCGCAGGGGCGACTTTGTGGCAAGTCGTCGGTGAGTGGCGACACCGCGAACCCTGATTCCCTGGGGCTAAATGAGACCCCTGACTCCTCTCTTGCCTTAACCGGCCGGTTTGGAGTGGAAACCGCAAGAGCTAAGAACCTAAGCTCCAGGGTGGAAGTGTTAAAGGGCATAACGCCGCGAGTAGCGTCTAGTGAAAGCGCAGCACACCTCTCGACACCCTAAGCCGTCCACACCAATGTTGCCCCTCCGGTGCCAACTTACGGTAGCCTTTATGGGGGGCCCATTTAGTGGACGGCAAGTCACCACCCGCTACGAAATTTTGAAATGGGGCATATTTAGCGGGTGCCGTACCTCATTCCATAGTCCAATTTTACAGAACATTTAATATTTCACCTCAATAGCCCAGTTTCAATATTTCAAGTCTTTTTATATGCCATAGTTTGTCTACAACGCTATCCTTTTTATACGTACTGCTGTTTTTTTTATATTTCAATTGTAAAAAGGGCCTCTCAATGTTGGCTTAGGCTCCATTGATGCCTATTAAAGGACCAGGCCAAGCCTGTGAATTTGACATAATAATAATAATAAAAACTTTATTTAATACAAGGTAAATCCGCGATAGTAGTAGCACCGTGTGTTGTCATTTAAAAAGTTAGCGAAACATTCGAGAATCAACTTACGTTAGCCAGACTATCGCTGCATGCGCAAAATGCAGGGCATGCATATTATCTATAATGAAATCCCTGACAGTCCCTATACTTTACAATTTACAAAGCAACACTTTGTAGGTATTTTGGTAGAAAATGCTAACTCACCCCATATAATAAAAATATATTTGACTGGAATCAGGTACATCACGAGCGAGATCAACGAGATTATGGCAATCGCTAAACAGCTCAGGAACGGCACGGTGAAGTTGAATAGGCTGTAAACAAAACAAGTAACACGCGTCAACACTCTTTGATCTCAGACCAAATAAAAAAAACCAGACAAGTGCGAGTCAGGCTCGCACACCGAGGGTTCGGTACAAATCCAGAAAATTTCACAAAATTGGGAAGATTGTTAATATACTACCTATATAATCATCGACAAAAAAAGTTTTTTTTTTTCACTTTTCTCGTCATTCATCGAAAATTACACATTGTAAAATAATTAAAATCCTGTTTTAGCATGTGATAATGAAGCTCTTTTATGTGATATCTTACAATGACACTCACAAAAATCAAAACCTACAGTGTACTTCCCGTTGACATAGATCTATAAAATTTAGCGAGAAACATTGTCTTAAAGTACACATATAGGAATAAATCTGAAAACTCTACATTTCTATTTAAATCACAAAAAAGAGCTTCAAAATTCACAAAATATGGGTTTAAAATTCAAAGTGCGTAAATCGTATCATGTAAGGTATCATATAAAAGAGCTTCGTTAGCACATGCTAAAACAGGTTTTTAATTATTTTAACAATTTCCGATGAATGACGAGAAAAGTAAAAAAAAAAAAAAAATCTTTTGTCGATGAGTATAGAGATTTCAACAACGTACTTCCCGATTTTGTGAAATTTTCTGGATTTGTACGGAACCCTCGGTGTGCGAGCCTGACTTGCACTTGTCAAAACATAAACGGCTCTAACTTTTTTATACGATAACTGAGAAGTTTTTCGTTTACACAACTGCAAGAGACCATAGGTATACGTATATAGTTTAAATTTCAACTCCATAAAAAGTGTGTAGCTTATTGAGGGAACGCTTGCCTTACAAGTGAAGTGAGGGGTAGCCTCTGGTGGTAAATATCGTATGGTAACCCACCCGCTCATATTCGTCGAAAAAGTTCGATGGCGTATGTGAAACTACCAACCACCACTGAGAAAATGGGGTAGATATGGTCCAATCGCCTTTTTTTCAGGGTTCCGTTACCCAAAGGGTAAAAACGGGCCCTATTACTAAGACTCCGCTATACGTTTCTCCGTCTGTCCTTCTGTCCGTCTGTCTGTCACGAGCCTTTATTTCATGAACCATGATAGCTAGAGAGCTAACATTTTTACAGATGACGTATTTCTGTTGCCGCTATAACAAAAAATACCAAAAAGAGAATGATATAAATATATAAGGGGGGTTCCATATAACAAAACATTGGTTGTCACTTGTCATTAAAAAAAACTAATTAATTAAAATATCCCATACGGTACGGAACTTTTCGTGCTAGAGTCCGACTCGCACTTAGCCGATTATTTGTTTTATTAAGATTTTTAAACATTTACTTTTTTATACTTTCGCCGTAACTCGCGAACTTTCCAATAAAGTTTTGCACTGTCTGCACCATGTCTGTCAAACTGTTCAGTTTCTGTCGCCATGAAGTTTTCTCTTCCTTAAATAAAAAAAATCTTCAATTAAAGCAAATCTCGAAACAAAAACAGTTAAAATGTTTATAAGTCATGTTAAATAAATAAAACAAAAATGCAAAAAAATACTTTTCGGGAATAGGTATCATCAGATAATGTTTTACCTTTTCTTTCTTAGGATCATTGTAAATTTCAACAGCTAATTCGGTGTTTACGTACTTTTTCCCTAAAACAATAATTTGAATTTATTTTATGACAGTTTTAATTTAACTTATTTTGTTAAAGTTAGAATAAGGACCTTCAAAAAGAGTCTTGGGCGATTCGCCCCGCGGGCCGGACCGCTTGCGGGGCGAAACGACGCAGGACTCTAATAGACACCTATTATAATATGTATAACCAAATACAAAGTATTGCAAAAACAAAAACTAAATTATTGCTATGAAGCATGGTAATGCCCCAAGCTAGACAAGCTGCCCACTGGCAGTAAGGGGCTTATTTTATACATCAAAACGAACAACTTTTATTCTGCGACTTTTGTCAAAACTAAAAAAAAAATTAGCTGTTCCATACATTTTGTCGCGGGTGAACGATATTTTTCTATGGAACAACAATCTTTTTTGGGTTTTGACAAAAGTCGCAGAACAACAACAAAATATTATTATTAGATACTACGGGACTAATAAAATTACGAGATAAATAAATACCTCATCATCCCGACGTTTCGGCCGAGTTGCATCGACCGTGGTCACGGGTAGACTACACAACAAAATACAATACTACTACTACGGACTACCTATGCTAAAACTACATAATTAAACTAAGCAATTGCAACAACCAAGGACCCTTCAAGGTCTAAAGATAATCCAAATGCTCGATCCCACTCCCTGTTGGCAGCGTGCCCAGCATGCTGGTTACAATGCCACTCTGAATAGCAATAAAGTAACTAATGTAGTCCATCAAAAAAACAACTGAGTCGTAATTGAAGGTGTACAAATAAAATTAAGCTCTTCTATTCTACGTACTAAGTACCAAAATAAACTTACAATTAATTATGAAATACTTTTGAGGCCTGTACCAAATGAAAGGCACAAGGAAGAGTAGTGGTATCATCCATACCCTGAAGAACCAGCAAAAGAGTAACCACATTGTGAGAGCTATGACATTTAACTTCTTGGATTCCCATTCGAAAAGCGTTCTGAAAAAAATTGGAAATAAATTAAAATATGAGAGAAATAACAAGCTGAAAACTAAATTAACTAGGTATATTCATTTTCTGTCAAGCATGTTAACGAAACCAAAATACGAGTATAGTAAGAAAACTTTTGACTGTTTAGTATTTATAACTTCACTACATAGTTATCTATCAATCTATCAGCCCTAGGACATCCACTGCTGGACATAGGCCTCCCCCATGGATTTCCAATAAGACCGCGCTGGATGCAGGCCGCTTCCAATACTTTCCTGCGATCTTTATTATATCGTCAGTCCACTCAGTCGGTGGACGTCTTATTTTTTGTGTGGAGAATATTTAATTAAATTCAGTCATTATAAAGCTGCTTACTAATAATATAAATCCGAAAGTATGTTTGTTAAATAATAAATAAATATATTTGGGACATCTTACACACGGCTTCTGACCTCAAACTAAGCAAAGCTTGTGATATGGCTGCCAGAGACTATTATACTACATATACTTATTTTTAAATACATACTTATATAGATAGTAACTAAATAACACCCAGACACAGAGCAAACATTTATGTTCATCACATAATATTTGCCCTGGGGCCTGATTCTCTATCGACAAAACGTAACGTAACGCGGTAAGTAATTTTTTTATTTCCTTGAATTTCATTTGGAGAACTGTTTGATAAATGTAAAATTACGTTAAAATAAATTATAAACCGAGTTTAAGTTATGCTTTCTGAAAAATAAGTAACTTTCATACTAATTTCTTAAAAACAAAGAGTACGTTAGAGCGCGTTACGTGCTTGTTTTCATACAGAATCACCCACCTGGGTGGCCCAAGTAGCACAAATAGTGGCAAATAGCTCGTATATTATATCTACTTGCAGACTTGGGTGAAATTTACAACCATTATGAAGTTCTGTATAGGTGGAGAGAACCCTTATGCAACCATTATAGAACCAAGTGGCGAAAAATTGCAGCTTATTTTTAGTTCTAAATGGAATCTATAGCAGTTCTCAAGATCACCATTAGTGGCAATTAGAACTATGAGTGTAAAATGTGCGCAGTGAACGATTCATTGAACAATAGTGCGTTCGTTCATTCAACGCGCTCAGTCATTGAGTGATAAATGAGACGTCAAAGTTATTCAGAGTAGCGACAGTCCGCGATAGCTGTAAAATTGTATTTTGTGTTACGAACGTTTGAGATTGGCGCGGCCATCGTGCATATTATACCTCTGTTTGTGTTTTGGTGACACTTAATACACAATATTGTATTTGCTTCCCTGCATTGAAATATCACAAAAGTCGTTGCGATTGTTTTGTTACTGTGAAACTATACATTGTTTTCTTTGTAAATTTCAACGGGCCTTCGATTTGATCAAGACTTATTAAAAATACTGTGCTAAATTAATAAACGAAATAATACTATTGAAAAGTAAAACTGTTAAAAACCTGATATAATAGTTTTAGGTTAAGTATGATGTTAAAGTACATCAATCATAACTATCAAAACTCTGTGTTTACGCATCAGTGTGATAAAAATCATGTTCAAAAGAAAACATTTTCAAGGTCTCCATTTTCTAAACATGGCGACGTAAAGAAATCTTATAGTTCTTAATATCACTAATTTATACACTATTTGCACCTACAAGATGTAAAAATTACTTATTTATATCTTGCGAGTGGCAAAGCAGTGGATCTTATTACCAATATTAATTATTTTATCCTTTGTAGATCTCCCAGTTCCTGTGGATTAGGGGTCCCAAAATTGACAAAAACGTTTTACTTTTTTCCATGTTATGGAATTCATTTTTATAAAGGTCCTGATGTTTTAGTACTTTGATAAGCCTAAATAATTAATTCTATCAAAAAATGAGCGTAAGACAACAGCTTAAACAATATATGTATACATATGCGTTATTATAGTAGCAACAGTTATAATAATATATAATACTTAATTTTGAAACTGTTAGATCTTTAGTGGTTTCAAATAAGTTAAAATTGCTGCTTTTGGTATTCCAGAACCCCTATAGAAACTTAGTTACGCGTTGAAGTGGCGTGGCAGAGTACACTAGCCCTTAAAGTTGCAAATATAACAGGTTTCATAAGAGCTGCAAAATGATACCTTTAGCTACTACAAGAGATATATTCCTCTATTGTATTACTTATTTGGAACTAGAAGTGCCAAATGAGAGTACGATAGCGCTTAGATTTAGGAGTTGCATATATGTGATTTAGAGACCTTATATACAACCAATACTTCTGTATAAGTGGAAATTAAAACCTGTATGTTACTTTAGGTAACAAAATCGGTTTTATGCTACCGTAGGAAACAAAGCAGAAACAAAAATCTTTCCTATGAAACTACGAGCGACAAGAAGTACATACTCATATACAAATATGAGTTGTGTTTGAAGCTAAAGGTTTTATCAAACACTGTAATACAACTAATTTGCAACTTAGAGCTATAATATAAGTTGCAAAATTCACTAGTGTGCTACTTGGGTGGGGATCGAACCCACGCCTCTTTGATCCAGAAGTTAGGGTCACTAACCACTGAGCCACCGAGGCAGTCAGTTAGTTGTTATTTTATTGGTTTGTGAAGTAAGCTGCGAAAAACCCGATCCTAGCGTAGATTATGTGCAAAAAGAGAACCGTAGTGGCGTTACGGTGAACCAACAAAAAGTTTTTAAACAGAATCAGAATATCGTTTATTGCTATAAAACTGGTACATGAGTTGTTAATAAGTATCACTGTCTTACCTTCCTCGGGAGTGCAATATTTTATACAATAGGTATGTACTCTTGTGGGTATCTTCTAGCTACTATAATACACACAAAACAAAATACCTATATTTAAAGTAACATCTAATATTTACAATTTGTAAATTATTATTTTATTACAATTGTAAACATCATTTAAGTGCTTCTGTAGGTAAAAAGGTGCTAATCATTAAAAATTATTTTAGTGAGTAGAATGTTTTTGCTACTAACCAAGATTCTATCTTACGTTTGAACAGTGTCAATTTGAGAGCCTTGAATTCAATTGGTAAATGATTTTAAACTTTGATTGCACTGTAGTAGGAACTAAATGCATACTTATTGTTATTGACCTGAGGTATGCCAATATCAGCCAAGATACCGACTATACCTGGTAGACGCGAGTACTGATGAAAACCGAATTGGTTTGGTGTCTAGTGTCTACCAAGTATCAAACATGTTTAAATTAGTTCAATTATAATAGATCCAACCGTTTATTTTCTTTATGACAGCACCAATAGAACGTAACTGCGTCATGTTACGCAAAAGTTCACTTTTAAATACGAGGTTTTAAAAATATGACAACTGCCTAAGTTTGCTCCTTGATCCCGTATAATAATCATCTTTGACAAATTGAGTCCATAAGTGCAGTAGTTTTTTTTTTATAAATTACATAATATAACAAACGTTTTTAAAAATTTACGTTCTATGGCTATTGTAGTTGTAGGTACTAGCAATGACAGAGCAGTGTTGTCAACGTAACAATATTAGTAAAATGACACACGACCTCACCTACGACGCTTCTGTTTTTGCACAAACTTTAGCTATTAAGTGATTCAGTCAGGATCGGGTTTTACGCAGTTTGTAGCTAACTTCACAGCTAATAAGAAGTTTGGTTCAGCCTAGTATTATACAGGGTTATTTCTAATCAATCAGCATCCTTTTAAGGGCTTGTTCTGTACATCAAAACTAACAGCTTTTGTCCTGCGACTTTTATCAAAACTAAAAAAAAATCCGCTGTTCCATACAGTTTTTCGCAAGTGAACGACATTTTTCAATAGAACAACAATTTTTTTTTAGTTTTGACGAAAGTCTTAGAACAAAAGTTGTTAGTTTTGATATACAGAATAAGCCCTTAAAATGATGCTAATTGATTAGGAATAACCCCGTAAAGTCATACTTAACGACTCGGAAGGCATTCAATATCCAGTTGACCACCGCCCGGGCTCGGGACAAGTGACGGGCAAATGTGTGTCGCTGCAGTTTCTCCTCCAGTTCCAAGTAATTCACCTCTTTCGGGTTTATTACACGCATTGAAGCTCGAAGCTGAAAAGTAAAATGGCACCTATATAAACAAATGTTTCTAATTTTGTTTTACAAATAAGAAAAGGAAAGTTTTACTGCGAAGACTATACACTTCAGATCGCATATATTCAGACACCTACCTCTCAGATATACCTATTCAGGGAATTTTTCAAAATAATTAGATATTGGTTGGCATCAGGTTACATAATAAGCCCGATTACAGAGGCGCCAGCGTAAATTAAATAGCAATGTAAAAAGCGTCCTCTCTATCGAATGCTTAAAGTGTAAAAATAAACAGAACTATGCTATTTAGCTAATATAGTAACGCTGGCGCATCTGTAATCGGGCTTATTGAGGTGCCTGTTTATTATCTTGTTTGAAAGAAAAATCCATCCAAAATTTTACATTTTTGAAGTGTGATTTCGGAAAAAATGCACCTTGGTAGGTATATTCTTGTATAAATAAATTGGTGTTATAAATATTGGGAACTTTAGTTGTCATTGATCGTTAGTGTAGTAAGCATGCTTGGGACTCTGAATTTTGAGCATAAGAACGAATTGTTTTCAAACAAAAATGAGAACGATGTAGGTACGGTGTGAAGACTTAATTTAATTGTATTTTGGAACAGTTAATCGTTTGATGCATGTGTCCCTAGTAAAAGTATCTCCTCGTACGTATCACTAATAAACGTATTAAAACACGTACTCGTATTATACTTACAACGTTCCAAGTGACTCTCATTTCGAGAAGTATTCTTGCATTGTTTCCTTTCGCTCGCTCCCTTTGCGTGACATCTTTCAGTGCGTACCATTTCTTCTCGCCATTAAATATATCTAGTAAAGGAATTGAGAGTTTACCCACGTCTTCTGATTTCTTCTCGTCGTGCACTGTAATCTCTATGATTGAAGTGATGTCATTGACTGGACTGAAAAAAATGTTATTAAATGCAATTTTTTAATCTCCCATCATCTTCTTGCCCTTATCTTACTAGGTAGAATCGGCTCAGCCCGTTTCTTTTCGCTTTTCACTCTATCATGCGTCATCTAATCATCAACTCCTTTCTCTTCTTCTTCTTCTTTTTATCTCCATGAGGTAATGTCTAATAATAGTTATATTTCGCAGTGAAAATAAGCACCATTCTTTTTTGCTATTATTCGTTAGTACAAAAAAAGTAAACTATCTCGTTTTACCAAACAATGATTACATCACTAATTGTAAGCAAAGATTTCAACTTCTCCCTGATAAAATTTTAGCAGCAAAAGATTGAAATTCTTTCTTGTGTAGTCTTACTACGATCAGGCGTATAAATATATAAACTGATGCCAGCAATGTAGAATTGTTTCTATCAATATCTCAGAGCAAATAAAAAAATCAAAAGAGAACGTCGTTGAACAGTCAAGCCATAGTCCGACTGACAAGCCAAGGCGTAGGTAGTTGCCTTGTACGTGGATGTGTGTGTGAATTGTCTGTACACGGCGAGGCGTAGTTTTGGTTGGTCTCACTTGTTTGTTCACAGCATTCTGACTTTATTTTTTATTGGGTCTGAGATCAATATGTAAACTTTTAAATTGTTTGTCGTTTTACAATATAAGTACGAATCTATTTCTATTCTGTCTGTTATAAAATAAAGAAAATAATTAATGTCTGTAAGTATTATTCCAACCTCTTAAACTTACTTTTAATACTACGATATCAATTTATGCTACTAATATACCACTTACAATGAAAATATCTTCATCCAGTTTGGGTCATTAGTTTTAGATTCCGTTTGAGTTTGCAGCCTCTCATTTCCAAGCTGCAGTATACAGTAATAATCACTGCTAATGAGTCCTTTTGCTCCGTAAACTATAACAGAGAGCCAGCCCACATCGCCTGTATCATTTTTGACATGATACCATGCCTGCAATTATAATTAATACAGAACTTTAGCGCTCAGAGCATTGTTTGACTATAGATGTATATCAGCGATCACTGAAGTTAAGCAACGTTCGACAAAGTCATTCTTTGCAGACCGCGAGTGGCATTTATAACTAAGCCCTACCCTGGCTCAGGTGACAAGTTATATTGTTGGTCTCAGTTGTTTTAACCGTTTAGCCATATCAGCCCCCTACCGCCTAAGCAATAGCAATCGTAATAACAATCGTTTATGACTTCATTTTAGTCATTTGGCACCGCCTATGTGACGTTAGCCATCAATTGCTTTGCGCGGATTGCGAAAGCAATCGTTGAATGAACAACTTTGATGGCTAACGTCACATAGGCGGTGCCAAATGACTAAAATGAAGTCATAAACGATTGCTATTACGATTGCTATTGCTTAGGCGGTAGAGGGGCTGAAGCCTTCAAGTGGCCTAAAACTCTGAAGACAGGGGCAGGGCTACCTGGCTGCATATTGCCAAACTGTATACTGGCCCAGACTCCCATAGTCTGTACTGAACTACGTCGTGCTCATTGAAATCACAAACAAATTAGAGCCAATTAATTACATACGAGCTCAGAGCAATCTGAGTAGGTATGCATTTTGCTCGCATGCAAGTAAAGCAAACTGTGAGACGCGAATATCTGAACTAACTATACAACGTGTTTCACAATTTCCCGTATTTATCCGTGAAACTGAACAACTTTCCCAATAAATCATACCTATTGTGATTTAATTTAAGTAAATCCGTTGTAATTACATATGACGTGTAACAACAATACAGCGTGTTAAAAAAACTATAAGTGTTTCCAACTATACTATTTATTATTTTTTTCCCATTAGAGATGTACAATAATAAATGGTGTTTATTTGTGATTTCCGTGTAGGTAACGTTCCAATTAACTCGACATGATAAGTGATTAATAACAAAGTAGGTAAATTAATGAATTAAGAACATCGGCGAACTCAAAAAGCAAGAGCAAATGGCATCACGCCACGCCTTTTGTGCTCATATTTCCCAATCGAAAATTATCAAAAGCACAAATTATTATCGATGCCATATTTATTACATTCTACACCAAACGTTGAAATATATGGACGTCTGAACTTGTATGTATTTTGCTCTAGTGTTTTCAAGCAAAATATATTTTGATTCAGACCCTCTCTGAATAGGTATTTAGTTTGCTCTCCAACTGCAAAGGCAAACTGCGATCGAACTCAAAGCAACGGTCTGGGTCAGTACACTGTTTGGCAATACGCTACCTGGCTACCCGGCCTATATATTATGAACTTACTACTAGTAGATTACGCTACGAACTTACTTATCTTAACTTCAGATAGAATCTACCACTTTGTGATACTCAGATGCTGGAAAAGGCCATGCGTTTCGTAGAAGCGACACGTGATCAGAATGCTGGTGTCTGCTTTGACCAATAGATAAGTATTGCCATTCAGTGAGGCAATGCTGCCAGCATTCTGGCCACGTATACGTTTCCCTCTGCCAATGGGCTTTTAGATCAAGTTTATGTGTATTTGTTTAATTTTAAGTTTTTATACTGTGTACGAGTTATGTTTGCATATTCATTCATATCACAATTTTGATAGTATTGTGAATGAGTCACTGCAACGTGAACAATTTGTTTGATACGATTGATAATGAAAAATTTGAAAAGTATAAGGAAAATCTGATAACATAAACTGTATCTGATTCTTAAGGTTTCCGCCGGGCTAGTATACGTACCACGAAACAATTCTTTCGACGTGTCAGAACGCGACAGAGTTATTCTGAAGTATATATCTGTCACTTTTTCACACGACGACAAAACTCTTTTCGTGGAGGTATGATAACCTAGCTGGTCTTGGTATGGTATTAACAAATTGGTCCATATAGTAGTAAGGTCCTGTCGTTTTGGAGTACCATTGGAAATCCATAGAGATTAAGAAAGAAATTTTGAATCTCAACTGTTTCAAGAGTCGTGTCAGCTAATGGGTGCCCACAAAACGAGGACAACATCTTACCACTCGTAATCAGATGGAATGGTGGAGCGATTCAACCAAACTCTGGAGAGATACCTGGCAAAAGTAGTCAAAAGCAAACAACGGGATTGGGACAAGCATATCCAGCCATTTTTGTTGTCATACCGAAGTGCTGTTCATGAGAGCACCATTATCACTCCCACTTATGCCAATTTTGGATGTGAATTACGGCTACCAGCCGACTTAATAACAGGTGTCCCACCGGAATCTCAACAACCCATAACTGAGTACAGTGACCTCCGGAACAAGATGAACGACATCTATGAGCACATTAGAGAGTATGGCCAGCAAACATCGGAAAGGATGAAGACTCGATACGACAGAAGGACTAACAACCCTGGGTTCGAGGAAGGCTCGCTGGTATGGCTACACAACCCTATACGCAGTAAAGGGAAATCTCCAAAGCTACAAGCCAAATGGGATGGACCTTACCGAGTAGTGACCAAGATCAACGACGTGACGTTCCTCATACAGAAAAGACATCGAGGTGTCCCCAAGATAGTTCACGTAGATCGATTGGCGCGATATAACGGGTGCAACTATGCTCGGGACGAGCATGTCTTGGGAGGAGGTAGTGTGACGCAGTAGGTATGCCGCGCGGTAATAACGGCGAGTTGTTTACATCTAAATGCGAGATTTATGGTTTTTAGACTCGAGCGGGGTCGGCCTTTGTCTGCCGTCTATTGTTTAATTGTTTTCGTGTTTTTGTAATGGAGAAACAATAGGGAAGTCTCGAACTTTCAAGTTGTTTACTTGTTAACAAAATAGCGTTTATTAGATCTAGTAATGTCACGAATTATCTAGTGAATTCCAGACTGTGATAACGGATATAAATACGCCGGCCGACCCTTGGGGACTCAGTTATTCGTTTACCGTCGAAGGGATAACATCTCGTGTTCAAGTGCAGTACCAGTGATTCTGAAGTGACTAGTTTGTGTGAGTATCAGTGCCAATGTGAAGTGTTTGTGCGAACAGTTGTGTCGTACGTATCGTGATTCTGTGCAATATAGTGCAAAGTGAATAATCGGCGTTTTAACTGATTATCCAAAAACCCATCTCGTAACACTATTGTATCTAGTATCTCGATTGCAATTTAATCTCAAACAGATATGTTTTAGTAATATTCTTACATATTTTTTCTTCACACTAGACAGCTGTTGTTTTGTCGCCTCGTAGTCATCAATGTCCATAAGTGTATTAACTAAAGAAGTCCCAGATATTGTCAGTAAAACGAACAATTGAGCTCTGCCCACGTCACATTCCAAGTTGATTCGCAATCTGTGTGTCCTTTCCTTTTCTAATTCAGATATGTCCATTACACTCCTATAACAAAAGATAAATGTGATTCTATAGATTAGATGAAATTTCCGAAAATATCACATTACATCTTCGAGCAAATATCTACAGAGCCACAGTCCCTAAGTGAACTACTAAAAAAATGTCCGAGCTCCGTAATACATACAAACTTAGATATTTACATTAAATAATTCACAATGATCCATTTTCTCGAATCTAGACGTTATGTCACCTAATTAATGCTTGTAACCGAGCTCTTTGGCATCGCGCGGCGTTGTAGTCGGCTTGCAATCGCCTTACAACTAACTAAAAAGTCTGCCCACTACGTAGCTTGGGCATAGTTTTGGTTCGGCTACTTTTTTGCACGATTGTGACTCTAGATATTTGCTCGAAGCATTACATTTTATAATTTTAACTTGACCTCTACGAGAATACCAAATACCAATTCATTTACGTGTTGACGATCTTAGTTGGTTCCTCTTCGGTCGTGTTTTCTTTATTTCACGATAAAATATTTCATTTCATTTCATTTATTTCTAAACATACATACAATCATGTATACTTGTGAATGTCAAAAAAATATATAAGTAATAAGGTTACATCAGAAATAAAGAATTATTAAACATAACATTACATTAGAATAATTTTATATAATTATTCATCTAAAGTAACGAAAAGTAATTTGTGTCCCTGTGAATTAGTTCATTATATTTTTTTTCATCGCGGGTCAAAATTTGGATACGGACTGAGACAAATGGCACCGTAAGAGAGAGGCCTCTACTGCAGTGGGATAAAGACGGCTGCAGATGATGATGATGTTATTTTTTTATTGGACTTTTGAAAGTCAAAGGTACGAGGTTCAAATAGGTTTAATAATATTCAATAATTATAATAAAAAAATTGTATACCTGCCCACAAAAGCATCCTTTTCCCAGAGTGATATTTCAAACATATGTTCCTCGTATAAGTTGAAATTGAATAACTCTTGCCATTTCACCACAGAATCATGGGTTTTTACTAATTTAGATTTGCGCTTTTCTCCACCCAATCTGAAAGAAAAAAACGTTCGAATACAATTTAGATTTATAATGACTAATTCGATGTAAAAACTAATAATATGCTGATATAGTACTCTAGCACATTAATTTGTGATCTTGTGTTGTGACTGTATTCGTAAAGAGTCTAGTGAGTTATTTGTAAGAACTAATCACCGTTGTAAGGGTCTACCGGGACTGCACTTTTCGCCATGGGGCCACTACTCAGTCAGAGACCTACTCCGCCTGCTAAACAGCAACGGTGGCCTAATGTCACTCAAAAGTTTTGCGACAACATTTGGATGAGACTAGCATAGGACAGGGATGCTTGACAAAAAAGTGAGGAGGCAGTGGGCCGAAATAAGCTGATGACGATGATGAATCTCTTGAGTCTTGACAAAAAACAAGACGAAACTAATTTTCTCAAAGCGACATGAAAAGCTTTTTTGCGTAAAGAGAGTTGAAAAGTTTACCTAAAACGACAAAACAAGAAACGGGGCTTGTCTTCAGAAATGTCGGTTTCCAAACCAGTGGCTTCTATAAGTGCTATGGTCAGTGTTGCTACTTTAGCTCGTTTATTAATTCTCAAAACGTCCTGTTTTGTTGTGTTGCTCAAAACAAACTGAAATCAGAAGAAAAGATCACGTTCAGTTGTACAAGTCAAAGATAAAATAAAATCACTGCGGATAATTTACGTAATTTGGGAACGGTTTTGATCTGGACTTAAGACTGATTGAAGTAGTTGTAAGTATTTATTTCATTTAGACTTATTGTAACTTCTGGACCTGTTTTATAATATACCTAGTTCGCAAAATGCGTAAAGTAATTAGTAAACAGTGTAAAGTAATTCTATTAACACTTTTCGATGTATTCTTGCCAACAAAACATTGTACGACAGAAAACATTACAACCAATTGTATTATGTGTCAGAGTTTTTAGGCCGCCAATTTATTGACTCTCACTCATTTATACGCCTAATAATATAACTTGTATATTGCCATATTATTACGCTGCCATTCTAAGTCCGAAAGTATTTTGATTGTTACTCTTTCACGCAGCAACAGAACAACGAATAGACTTGATTTTTGGCATGAATATAATTCAAAATATTAGATTTTAATAATTTTATTTAAAAAAATAATGTTCCCCATGGTATTATAAAATAAAATAGTTTTATTTCTGTTAGGTATAAAAATACCTGTGTCAGAAGACCCCGCTCTTCGATATCCATACTATGGTAACATCTTGGTTATCTTTAACAATTTTTACTAAATGCATTATAATTTACAATTTACTCTAAACTAACAAAATTTCTAAAAATATTTCATATTTCAATATTTGTGTGTGTGTGTGTGTGTGTGTGTGTGTGTGTGTGTGTTTGTGTGTGCATGCGTGTATGTGGGTGTGTGTGTGCATGCGTGTGTGTGTTATGTCCTAATACTCAATATGTCCAAAATACACATATTTTTAAGTTGATTTATTTATTATTTCTTGATTTGTAACAGTTCTTCTGTTTCCTCATAATTTCTGGTAAGTATTCAACTGGTTAGATGTTTTTTACAGTCATGATAATTCATTGGATAGATATTCAATTTTTTTTTAACTTTATTGTATAATCGTGCTGATTTATTAACAAGCTGATTGATAGCATAAGAACTTTTGACAGGTTGGACCACAATTGCTTTATCCTTTATTATAGCACAAATGTTTTTATCATGGAAGAAATCCGCGTGCAAAAGCTAGTTGTAAATATTTGGTATATGTTAAGTTACCTTTTCGACTCTCTCACGAGTGTCTTTCCTTTTCTCTTTCACTTTTGAAGCATTCTCTCTTTCTTTCTTTTCTCTCCTTTTTTCCATTGCGATTGATAGGCGATCGCGGATTGATAATTTAGTTTGTGGTGTGGACGGAGTAGTAGATCCATCACTGTCTGCGCCGATTTCGTTAATTCTGTAAGTCATTGTTCCATTAGACGTTTAGATAGTATAATCAGGATTAGTTTGAGTAATATATATATATTATCAGAAGAAGGTGTATTTAATTTACACAAAACTGAAATAACATTTCACAAACTTAACTATATATTACAATTACTGCGCTAAATGTACAAACCTAAACAAATTAATAAAAAAACCACTTGAACTAAAAAAATGAGTATGTATAGATGAAGATGAAAACTCTAATGTAAAAGCCCACTACCAGCAGGCACAGTTCCCGAAATGCTGGCCCCATTACCACGTTGGATAGGCCACGAGGCCAGAGGTCACGTGTTGCGTCGACCAGTTGTAATGAAAGATCTTTGTAAATGTCCCCACGGTCCTAAAGTTTCGAATCCAAAAGGTTGAAATATGTACTCATTAGTATACATTAAAACATAAAATTATAATATGATTTTATGTACCTATCATATGTTTAAATATTATATTGTTACTTGTAAGTATGTGATTAATAGAAAAAGGAACATGTTAATCGGTTCATAAACTTCAAATTCCGAAAAAATACTAACAAGCTAAAAACCTAGACGAAAAATACGCTCCAAATCTAAACGTAGATGAAAACTTCCTGTTTATCTAAAGGACTATAATCACACTGTTATAATGATATATTATGTTTGATATAATTAAGAACAATACAGGTATCCTTACGATCCAAAGCTATTTTCGAAAGGTTTTCACAAAAATCTTCATTTCTTGTTCATCTTTATCTCTATTGCCAATACAGTAGTTTATGTACAGGACTATAATGAAACTATAAAAGTTTGATATAATTAAAAACAATTTAATTAATAAAAGTAACTTACGATTCAAGACTTATTCTTGAAAAGTTTTCACCAAAAAACTCCTTTTCTTGTTCATCTTTATCTCTATCAACAATAATGTAGTCTTCCACTAATTCTGAAATGCTTGAGTCTCTCTTAATGTCTTGGAAAGTAGCATTGGCAAAAGTGATTTGCTCAACGATAGCTGAATGTGTAATTGATTGTTTATCACTTTCCGTTTCATCAGATTCCCTGAGGTCGTACGTACTGCAATGTTTTGGATTTTTATAGTCAAAGTCATCACTTAAATTAGATAACGCATCAAACGACTTCGATTTTTCCATCTTCTTTTGCATCTTCTCTTGAATTTTCTGAATCCTTGTGTGTAGTCTGGCAAAGTGTCTTCTTTTAGGCTCAGTTAGTTCGTCCATTTTATTTTCTTGGATTATTTTTCACAACACATTTTGCGGTTATGCTGACCCAACCAGCGATAAGTTAACACTAAAAATCGCTGTTCTCTTGTCTGCCGTGATAACGTTATCAGTTCTTATTGATTATTTTAGCTAATCTATTACCTGTTATTTATAGATATCCGACTCTACCTTTGTGTTCAATGCTAATGCAATATTTGTATGGTGAACTTCATATTTCCGGGTAGTCCATGCGGCTATCACGTCATAACTGTTAGAAAAAAAATCTTAAAATCTTCGTGCCTGATATAGTTTCACTCACACATCACTATATTATTATTTTTACACATGGACAGAAATACTTCGACCGATAATTTTTTATAGCACTGAAGTGTCACTGACATAATATGGTATAGTTTATGACATACGTCATAAAAATACAGGGTTATTCGTTGTACAGATATAACTTCTATAATGCATTTATTTACCAAAGATGAGTATGCTCTAACTAAAGCTTACTCATCTTTATTTATTTAGCTTCCCAAAATGAGATATTTGGTGGAAAAACTTAAGGTGACGCATTGATAAACTATAGTTTCAAAATCGAGTACCGCGCCCCTTCACTCGGACAAAATTTTACGCGGTCTCACTTGACAGGATCACGCCAGAGCGGCGGGCGGCAACGCTGGGCTAGCGTACGTGGCGCTGCTAACGGCGCGGCGGCGGCACGCGTCAACTCAATTTGCCTAGAGCATAGATAATCATGGAGTCGCCTTGTCCTTAATCAACAATTTAAAAAAAAGGCAAAAATTATTTTGATCTTTTTAATGTTTTTTTTTTTCATACAATACAGGGTTATTTCAACTGCTGTTTTTAAACTTTCGCGATTTGAACACATTATTATTATATACTACGGGACTTATCGCGCTCTGAAATTACGAGATAAATAAATAACTCATCATCCCGACGTTTCGTCCGAGTTGCATCAACCGTGGTCAAGGGTAGACACTCCGTAGAATAGTGAGTCTACCCGTGACCCGCAACAAAATGTATGGAACAGCTTTTTTTTTTTAATTTTGAGAAATGTTGCAGAACAAAAGTTGTTAGTTTTGAGAAATGTTGCAGAACAAAAGTTGTTAGTTTTGATGTACATATACAGAATAAACCTCTAAAAGGATGCTAATTGATTAGAAATAACCCTGTATACAAATTAATGTTGATTATGTACAGGTATCATAATCAATGAACTTATTTTTATCGTGCTTCACACACTTAGAAAAGGGTTTGGATGCCAGAAATAAAATATTTAGTTAATCGGTTTAAAATATAAATCATTTATTTACCGATATTTGGTAGGATAGGTGCGAGTGCGGTCTAGCACAGCTCTATAAGAACAGTGGTGAGGAATTCATAATAAGCATTAAAGTTGTAGAACAAAGGGGTATTTTACTATAATGTAAACGTCGTGAAGGAAAGAGAAACACTCACATACATTACATGTTAGAGTGAGATAGATTAGTTTTTGTATCATATTCCAACACGCCCCCTCAAAAATTAATCTATTTAAAAATCAATTCCTATTTTGATAACGAAATTTTATACAATTAAAATAACACAACACACCTTCCTACCTTGTCTGGGGATACATTCAAATTGGTTCAACATTTGTTGCGCAGGATTGGGGAAAACCCAGAAAAACCCAATCAAACCAATTATTCATCTTAAATATACTGTTTCAGTAACTCTACAATTTAAATATCAAAATGTTATTTATTTATGCATACAGTGAGTTACATAGGCTTCAGTAATTGAAACTACCTTTTCAATAAGGTATAGTATTGTACTCTGATTCATATTGTTCAAAGAATTCAAACAAATAGTGTGCTTTGATGATTGTTCTAATACACTACCACTATAAATATCATAACAACATTACTTCTCGTGACATAAATATTTGGCTCAGTTCTCAAATGTCCTTTTTAAATTAAATCTGTGGTCCCTTTCAACTCTTTCAAGTATCGTACGAGTAGGTCCCTTTTTAAAATGTATCAAATGATTGTTATTGTTATCAAATCTGCTGGATGTTTACAACATTATGTCGGTTGATTCTACAACGGGCTTTTGTATTATCGTTAGAACTTCTATACTATCTATTCTACTATCGTTATCGCTAGATCGTAACGATCTACCAGATAAGAGCTAATTGTCTCTCATCTATTTCCTGGTTCTATAGAGTTCACTCTATTGACCACTGGCTTTATAAACCTTTCGTTTACCACATCTCACACCTTGTATTAATTCGGTTCATACTAATTTAGTGAACTTACTTACAATATCTCTTGACTTCAATAAATTAATAAAAATAAATTCATTAAACTTAATAAATTAGTAATTTAAACAAAAAAAAATAGTCTTCAATAGAATAGAAGTCAAGATTAAAGTACATTATTTTATGATTACATTTTTTTTTTTGTGTATACCTGGTTACATATACCAATAAAGTCATTGTATCATTGCACCACTAATAAAATTAGCATCAACAATAACAACAACGAAATCGATACCAATAAAC
This sequence comes from Hypomecis punctinalis, assembly GCA_949316475.1. Taxonomy (NCBI): domain Eukaryota; kingdom Metazoa; phylum Arthropoda; class Insecta; order Lepidoptera; family Geometridae; genus Hypomecis; species Hypomecis punctinalis. The sequence continues at coordinate 8,932,569 of OX438810.1, read as the reverse complement.
CATAGAATAACACCAATAAAGTCTATGTACCATTGCACCACTAATAAAATTAGCATCAACAGTAACGACAATATTGTTAACAATAAATCAAAGTAATCGGCCAAGATAACTTTCACTGATTTTTCATCAAACTTGGTTCCATCGTTAAAATTTTAATTTTGAACCGAATAATACTGCCGCCAGATGCGACTAAATTTATAATTTATTGGTGTGTTAGCGACGCACAAAATGCGTTATTCAGTGCTTTGTAGGGCTCAACATCTTAGGTTTCAGAAGCAGTTGTCACTGACTTCACCTAGATTATTTTCCGAGACCTTACTTCTGAACGTTTCATACAATACGTTCTTTATTCTCCGTACGTAATACGTACTATTTATCATACCATTTATTTGTCAATATGATGCACTGTTTAGTGGTAGCCAAATACCCGCTATAATATTGCAAACAGAACTCATTATCATTATCAATTATTCATTTGACAAACTCAACACCATTATTTACACCATTGACAATTTTTAACTTTAAATTATATTGAGCTTAGCAAAATAATTTCGGAAATATCGGAAGGACTATAGATCACATAACTGTATGCACGTCAAATAAAGGGTGTTTTATATTAAACCTCTTTGATCGGTTACATTATTAATTCACCATTAATACGTATATACTTTGCAAAGTTTATCATTCTGTCGAATTTATCGTATTCGCTCTCAATCAGTGAACATTACTTTGCTTTTTAACATATAATTTGCTTTGCCAATGTGGATTAATATCCAACAATTTGGCCATTTTTTTTTATTTACGCCTCTATTTAATGAGCTATCAAAGAATAAAAGCAAATATCTCAACTGAGTTATGCCTGATCAAAATATGTGTTCATAAACTCACCCATTTCCATCGCTTTACCTTTTGCGTTTTATGTACCTGTTCCTCGCCAGGTTTGCCAAAATGACTGTCATTGTCATACCGGTCTGCTGCTGTCTATTTCATCTAAGTGGGATTTCTGGACGAAACAGAACGTCCTGTAGCATTCTCTTAGCACGATCTTGGGCGTCATCACTTGAAGTGTTACTTTTATTATCGCCTTTTTTGTGTTGTAAAAGTCTATTTTAGCCATAGAACCATATGTTCGGGTTTTGTGTCAACATTCCGTAAATATTTGTAATTTTCACTTTTGATCATCAACCCTGATACAAAAAGTTTATTTGTACTTATAAGCTTGCGCATTCAATTGCTTTAGAAAACTTCATTGGCTCGTTTTCTTTTTTGTCTCTTCCGTCGCAAATAATAGCAAGCTAGACACTTTTTCCTTTAATGTTGTACTCCATCAATATTCCAAGTTCGCAAATTAGAATTTACAGGTTTAAGTTTCTGCGTCGTATGTATAATTTGTTTACAGCTTATCCTGGAGAATATTCATCGAGATTTTCAGAAAACTCTGGTCATCGTCTTTTCCGCATTCGTTTTATATCATTCATTTTCCATCTACGTGACGATTTTATTTAAGTCGGGGATGTCTCCTCAAGCTAGCTTCTCAATGACTATTGCCATTTGCCATATATCACAGCATCATAATTTACTCTCCGGTAGCCTCATAGATAGTGAACTTATCTGCTTCGTCTAGTTTGCAGTTGCTGCAGCAGTATTCGAAACCAGTTCATTAAACATTTCGAAATGTTTGATGAAGGGGCTCATCTTTTTGTAGATCATCTCCCAATTAATCGCTTTGGTCAGCACGTTTACTTCTTACACAGAATTAGCTCAAATATATATGGACTGTGAGTGATGTCCTTTTCTTAGAGCCATCAATACTTCTTCCAACATAAATTGCGTCCAATTTTGAGAAAATATTCGCAATTATTACTTCACTTGCGAATCTAAGCAGAGAGTCAGCCACGATAAAGTCCTTTATGGCTCTCGAGCTCGTAGGATATGAACCTGCATCTCTCTGAAATTCCGGCTCTGCTTTGTCTGATTAAGCTAGAACGCTATCTGCGAAGTATCTCTCTCTTGTGTCAAATATTTCCTGTCTGTAACGTTGAAGTGAGTGTCTGAAGTAAGTTGCTGTAACTTATTGCAATAGTTCCTCAGTAAATGATTCCGACAGAAAATTTTTGACACTGTTAAGCCTGGGTATGGCCGAGCATTTATTATTTTGGCATAGGTGCTACTGTCGCCATCAGCAATAAGTCGCGCGTATATTATACCGTGCATTTCAATGGATTGTTTAAACCCCTCAGTTATTATTTGGGATTCCATAGCAGTAGAAGCCCCTTCAAAGTTTTTATAACAGACATGTTCTTTGGGACTTTCTTTTTTGTTTTGAGCTCGGGCACAAATACAACAATACTTATTTTTGACACACATGTACAAAACTTGGCCAAAACGTCTGCCAATTATGGCTGCAGCACCCGATAATGCAGCATAGTTTGTTCTGTATGAGCGTTTGCTCCAACACCCATCTACAATGACATCAATCATGGGAATGCCATCTTTTGTAACCCTGCCTTCAATAACAGCTGCTTCTTTCTCTTTTTCTCCGGCTATTTTCATTTCCTCCCAGGCAGTTTCTTCCCAATCGTCACAAACATCGTCCTGCATTTTATTGTAAGTGTGTTCAGACATAATGGGTAATCCTACTGCTGCGGAAAACTGCTTCAGTTGCGCGTGACCACAACCTGCTGCCATTATTCCTGCAACAACATCTTTGTTTACATCAGCCAAAGATGATTTTATTTTGTTTTTATAATTACACATAGAGCAGACAAATGTAAATTCCGATTGTAATCCAATTCGATGTTCAGAAACTAATTTCATTGAGGCTAATCCGCAGTCAAACAGAGATTCATGTTGAGAGAGTTGTATTAATTGTGATGTAAAATGATTAACATCTATTACTCGATGCCCCAAGTCGGGTATTTCTGTATGAATCTGAAATTTAAGCACATATTTTAGTATTTATTTAGTTTGAATTTCTTATTATGTAAACATGCCTTAGCTATAACAAAATCCTTACTGTAGTTTCAGAGGTACTTTCGAATATGTATGGAATATCTTCATTTTCAGGGTTTTGTTCATTTAACTGAAACAAAATTACACAAGTTCAACTTGCAGACGAAGTAAAAAACGACATTTTCAAAATATAACCAAATCGACAACATCCTCTTTTTTGAAGTCGGTAAAAAGACAAGACAATAATCGCGATAGTTTAAAAAGGTACTTAAGTTTACCGTTTCCACCGAATCCTCTGATGTGGGCAACACATTTTGTAACTCTTCATTTTCAGGATTTGGTTCTTTTAACTGAAATTAAATTACTTACATTACTATTAAAGGAATTAGACATGTACAAAATGGAGTACAGTGGCGGAGGTATAGGTACTAACTACTCACTAAATACCTGGAAAATCTTTGTGATAAAGCAGGGAGAATAATTTTAATTTCGTTTATTTAAAAGAAGAAAAAATAATAACCCTATCGACAACTTCCTCTTTTTTGAAGTCGGTAAAAGACAATACTATAACCGTGATAATTTAAAAAAAGTGTTTAAATTTACCGTTTCCTCTGAATCCCCAGATGTCGGCAACACGTTGTGTAACTCTGCGTATGTTGGTGATATTTCTGGGTGGCTACAAAATAAAATGATGTAATTATATAATTATTAAAAAGTTAAAGCTAACACAATTATTTAGGTGATAGAACATCACCTAATAAATATCATTATTTTAGATAGGTTTCTAAAATATCAAGAGACGACTCCATAGCTTTTTGTTCTGATATTTGTTTCCTACAGTATGGTTAGTTTGTACAGACAAATCTTAGTAGGTACACACTTGAAAATAAAGAATAGACGGAGTATTATTACTAGATACTTTAAATTGATAGCTGACATGATAGATAGGTACTTGGCATGGACTCACTCTCTATCTACTGGCCCTGTTGAGGATGTGGATTGACAATCGTCAGGTTGCAGTTTCCGTTTTTTTGACCTAAAAAAATTGTAAATATAGGTAAATGCAGAAAAATTGAAGTACCTAGGTAGTAAGAATGTGATAATCCATAATCTGTAGACGAATGTGTATTTGCCAAATATAGACTTTATTATTAGGGCATTAGAGTGCAACTATTTATTGCAAGTTTATTATATATGTAATTCGACTTACCCAAACATTCCGTAATTTTTTTTAGGTTTTCTTTTTCGTTTTTGTAAAAACAATTCTTTCTGCTTATTTTTCCTCCCCATTTTCTATGCACACTTGTTCACTACTATTTACACACTACCAAATAAAAATACTAAGTACCTAACTTACTACCTACTATAATAATGTTCTAAAGCTACAATATAATATAGTACACTAAAGTCTAACTTATAATTTTGAAAATAATTCTGAAGTAAATTACTCGGTTGTCGTCGCACAGAGTACCTAGAAGACAATAACCAAAAACAAACAGCACGCATCTCGCGCCGTCCGTACTTTGCGGCGTTGCCAGCCCGACGCTGAGCGAATCATGCGCTCGTCGGAGTCGCAACGTCGCACCGGTACGGCGGCGGCGGCCCAGATAGTGCCGGATCAAATATTCTGAGCAAACACTGTAGAGTAAAAGCTAAACTAGAGTAGGCGCGAAGAGATTTGATTGAGTTTTTAATTAATTACTCATAATATACAATTTAAAAAAAAAAAATTCTCGGTTTATAATAAAGAAAAGGGATCTGGCTATTTTATTCGTAAAAAATAATGGGGTGTTGTCGCTGATAATTCTGAGCATTCGAATTACTAAAATTTTTTTGGTGAGCAATTTGTTTTATTTTTTTTTTAATAAAGCCGGTTACTTTTCAAAATTTTGTCCGGTTCATTCAATTTATTAAGATTTTCCCTTATCTATGACATTTTTTAAATTTGAATCGATATCATTCATCCTCTCACATCGCGCATTCAAAAGTACTCGTTTTTGCCGTTTTCGTGTTTCTCGGCCCGGTGCCTCGTCTTAAAGTAATAGGAACAATTACGGACCCTTTCGAGTACTGGCGAATTACCTACTTAATATAAAATAAGTATAGAGGACACTATGAGAATTTCTACAATACTTACATTATTAATTTCACATCTAGGTTATAGTTAAATGTTTGTACTTATTTTATTTCTTTTAATATAATACAAATTAATAGTATTTTAAATTAATTATATTTTTTAATTGAGATCAGGTTAACACAATTATTTTATGAATGATTTTTTAAACTCCACATAAGCCATGTAAGAAACAGGTATACCATAATATAATACGGTTAATTTATTTTTAAATGTCGACTGCTAAAACTTAAAAGTAATAAAATCAAACGCGTTCTACTTTTAATGTTAATAATAACCCTGTAAATACAGACGGAAATAACTTTGAGTTATCCTTATAATTAAATAAAATGTTGTATGTAACATGTTTTGTTTTCGCTTTTGCCTTTTGATGGAATTTTATGTTATCTAGAAACTTATATCGTATACAAGTAAAGTACCTAAATGACGCAAGAAATCAGTTTGTTTTTCATGGATAAAGTGTATTTGTATTATTTTGCCAGCAGATTCTTTGAAAATTCATAATGAGGTGCAAGTGATGAAGTTTAAGTACGCTAAGTATGAGTACGTATGTATTGACAAAGTATTTATAGGAAAGTGCATGAGGAGTCACACCTCTTTGTCAAACGGGCGTCTTAATATTGAGGAGTGGACTGGCTCTGAGTAATATCCTGGACCATTCTTAGAAAATTCATAGGTGTGCGGTGAAACGCAAACTTACCATAGGTACATAGAATAACATATCCGATAAAATCTAACACACATATGACTAGAAGATCTGCTAGTCAAGCTTGCGACCTCGAATAGCCAGGAAAAGAACTCATTTCGACTTGTGAAAAAGTGACAGATATATACTTTGCCATAACGCTGTCTCGTTCTGACACTACGAACGAAATAATTTGTGGCGCGCGCACTAGCTCGGTGGAACGAAGCCGTGGTGGTCTAGTGGTAGTGACACCAGCCTTACAATCGTGAGGTCGTGGGTTCAAATCCCGGTCCCCTACCAATTAGTTTTTTGGAATTTATGTACGGAATTTAACACCGCTGGATTTTGGGTGAAGGAAAACATCGTGAGTCAACCTGCATATGTCAGTAGAAGAAATTCGATGGCGTATGTGAATCCACCAACCCGCACTGGGCCAGCGTGGTGGATATGGCCCAAACACCCTTCGTGGGTTGGCCTACGTCCTGCAGTGGACTATTAAAAAAAACGGCTGATACAGTACAGTATACTAGCCCGGACACCCTTTTTAGGGTTCCGTAGTATAACGAGGAACCCGTACAACTTCGTTGTGTCCGTCCGTCCGTCCTTAAATCATTTTGTCGTTTTGTCGGTAGTATAGTCTTAGATACATGAGTGATTTTCCATTTATATATATTTAAAGTAAAACGTGCGAAAACCGCATCAATTCCAATAGTAACAAGATTATTTTTTGCAAAAATTAGCATGACCGACTTCACCCGTGTACAGAATTCGCGAATATTTCACACGGGTCGATGTAGCATTTTTCACATTATTGTTGATTTATCAAAAATGGCTCAGCCGATTTCGATAAAATTTAAATGGGAACAATTTCAAAGTATATTCATTCCAAAAAAAAAGAATTATCAAAATCGGACTACTACGAAAAAGTTATGCGTGGTTATACATAAAAAAATATATACGCGCAGAATTGTTTCCGGTGGTTCGTCGGTCAAAAGTATGAGAAAAATAATAAAAAATTAGATACCATCCGTCTTACCACAAAAGTTTTACGCACGGGTTAGACAATGTTTAACACTATGTACGGCTAAATAGTGATTAAAGCGTGTTTAAAACTGTTGTGACAAGACCGCATATTTCACATTCTAAAATTAGATTTTCCTAAAATTCTTTCTGGATTGCACAATAAACACTTTTTCTTAATTATCTCCGTTCTCTCTATCTACTTGTTAGAATCAAGTATAATTTAATTTACTTCCAACTTACTCGTATGTAATGACTTCAGCGATCACTATTAGTCAGTTCCTTTTGCTTAAGCGACGTTAAAGGTTAGACTAAGTATTATATGTTTGTAGGTTATCTCTTAAACCTCAACTACTCACTAGGAAGGCCTCTTGCGCACAATTGCACCCATATTTGTTAAATTGTTATCTACAATAGTCTACATTTCAATTGACATCTGGTGGATCTTCAACTAGAGTAGCAAGTGGCGGTTTTGCCAACGAGAAAAAATTGCTATAGAAGACTTTATTGACGAGGGTCACGGTTAACTATGCAATGTCACAAGTAAAAGATTACCTTGATTCACGATTTAGTTACGTAATGTTCTGGATTAGAGTAGATTTCAAAAAAGCACATTGTTATAAATGTAGTTCGTTTGCCACTGTTCCGAATTGCACGACGTAATCGCGCACCCGTGGGTTTATTTATTTGCACTTTTTAGTGTTCCGTACCCAAAAACTTATTTGTTATAACTTGTTTGTGGTAAAAACGGGATCCTATTATTAAGACTCCGCTGTCTGTCCGTCTATCACCAGGCTGTTTCTCATGAATTGTGACGTATTTCTGTTGCCGCTATAACAACAAATACTAAAACAGAAAAAAGCAATATACCACTAATTGATTTTTTTGCCGTTTTTTGCTCGAAATTAATAACGTTGACAGGTAGATGCTTCAAACATTCACAGAATATACATATTTGGTTAAATATTCACTAAAATAAAATACAAAATTAAAATTACATACACGTACACACACATGTACACTCACTCTCACATACATCCACAACTTATCACATCTAACTTACTATAAGATACCATTAATATTGTACCATAATATTGTTAGTATAAGTGGAAGAGCCTGCAGCCCACGACACAGGTCACCATAGTGTGGGTTGCATTGCACATTTGTATATTGCACAATCTTTAGAATAAGTATACTAATGTTGCTTCTTGTAGACCTACTGTATCTGTAAAAAGATGTACATAGTCCTTAAGTTTGGAAAATAAAAATTATCATTAAAAAAAAAACATTTAAATGGGGCTCCCATACAAGAAACGTGAATTTTTTGCCTAATATTAATAACGGCAACAGGAAGATACTTGAAATATTTACAGAATATTAAGTTGTACTCGTATATTCCCTTCAAAAATAAACATTAAAATTAAATTGAAATATATTAAAGGGGGCTTCCATATGGTACGGAACCCTTTGTGCGCGAGTCCGACTCGCACTCACCGATTTTCTATACATATTAAAAAAAATCTTTGTCCTGATTGACTGACTGACGGATCAACGCAGAGCCTAAACCGCTGGGCAGAGACCTTTGAAGGGTGAGTTCTTTGTATGACGTAGACTTCCGATACGAAAGGATTTTTCGAAATTCTAACTCTAAGGGGGTGAAAAATTGGGGCAAAGTTTGTATGAGACTACGTGATTCCTTGGTCCAATCTACTTCAAATTTTGCATAAACATTTTATAGTAAAATTGATGGAAGACGTGTTTCATATTTTATGAAAATAAATAAATAGGGGCTAAAAAAGCGTAGAAAGTTATTTTGGGAGTTATTTCCTACGAAGTTGATATTAATACAAACAGCGAGAAAATGCGATCCTGAAGTCTATCAAATGGCCGAAACTAGTGATGGAAAATAAATAACACTGTTTTTACTTTTTAACTAACCCAAAAAAACACAAAGTTGCATTTACCTACTTGTCTGTCAGGATTTGTATTTCTGAAATTCACTGAAGTAGTCACTATCACTACATAGTATAAAACAAAGTCGCTTCTGTTGTCCCCATGTATGCTTATATCTTTAAAACTAAGCAACGGATTTTGATGCGGTTTTTTTTTCAATAGATAAAGTGACTCAAGGGGGTGGTTTATATGTATAAAACACCTGTGCGAAGCCGGGGCGGGTCGCTAGTTAATAAAATAAAATAGCAATTTTGATAAATATTTGCTATAAACAAAACAATTTCTTGTTCTCACTTCGTATATTTGGTGTGGGCGCAGTTTTATGATAAGTAAATAAATTTATGTATTTATTATTATAATAGGTAGGTAGATACCTCTTCTACAGATCTCCAGTAATACTGGTTACAAGCGTATTTCGACCTGCCCAATACTGCAGTTTCTATCTAATTTGTGGGTTGACATCCTACGCTGCGCTTGCCGGTATAATGTAGAGCAGAGTGAAGTAAAAACTGTACCAGCCTTTTTAATAGTCCACTGCAGGATATAGGCCTACCCACGAAAGGTGATTAGGCCATTTCCACCACGCTGGCCCAATGTGGATTGGTATGTATTGGATATGGATTCACATACGCCATCGAATTTCTTCTACCTACGTATGCAGGTTGCCTCATGATCTTTTCCTTCACTGAAAAGCCAGTGGTGTGAAATTACGGTACAGGATCAGGGTTTGAACCCACGACCTCGGGCGTTATAAGGCGGGTGTCACTACCTCTAGACCACCACGAAAGCCGAAGTAAAAACCTGTATCAGCCTTTTTTTTAATGGTCCACTGCAGGACGTAGGCCATCCCACGAAGGGTAGATTGGGCCATATCCACCACGCTGGCCCGGTGCGGGTTGGTGGAATCCCATAAGCCATCGAATTTCTTCTACTGACATAAATGCAGGTTGCCTCACGATGTTTTCCTTCACCGAAAAGCCAGTGGTGTGAAATTCCGTACATAAATTCCAAAGAACTCATTGGTACGGGACCGGGATTTTAATCCACGACCTTACGATTGTAAGGGGGGTGTCATTACCTCTAAACCACCACGGCTTCAAAGTAAAAGTAAAGTAAAAACCTTTATAGTAAAGTAAAAACCTTTATAGTAAAGTAAAAACCTTTATATTAGACTTTATATTATAAAAATCATCACATCATCATTATTTGAGTCAGGGAGAATGGTAAAGCGTGAAACTATTCAATAAAAAACTCAACCTTATCACGCAGTATGTAGGCATGTTTATGTAAACCTAGATAAAAAGAAGGTGGTAATATGAGTTTGTGACTCATGCGTAGTATTACGTAGATAGATAGATGTTATCAAGTGCAAGGCAACAAAAATAGGTATTGCGTCAATTACAGCTATGTACTTACGATAGCTAATCTACTAGTAAATAATCGGCCAACGAGCCGGACTTGCACACGAAGGGTTCCGTACGGTATGGAAGCCACCCTTAATATATTTTATTTTAATTCAATTATTTATTTTGTGGGAATATACAACTTAATATTCTGTGCATATTTCAAACGTCTTCCTGTTGTCGTTATAATATTAAGCAGAAAATAATGTTTCTTGTATGGGAGCCTTTAAATATTTATTTTATTTTTATTTATTTTTGACATAATTCTCTAAATATTCTGTGAATATTCCAAGCGTTACGACGACGCTACGACGCTCGCTAAGACTGCAGTCTTCCGATGATGAAAAGTCATACAGGCGGCTCAATAGACAGATTTCAAAATCGGTGCGGTGTGACATTCGTCTCTTTAATACTAAACATGTTAAAGAGACAATAGAGCGGAACACAAAGGCTCCAAAGTGTTCGCAAGGCATTTGTCTATTGGGTAAAGCCAGTTGACAAAGCTGAAGAGAGAAGATGGCAGTATAGCGTCAACCAAGGCAGAGGTATTGCAGGAGATCGAAAGGTTTTACGGACAGTTATACGCCTCGGTAGCAAAGCCTGTAAACAGCGCGGCCAAAGACTCAAGAGCCAAGCTAACCCGACACTTCACCGAAGACATCCCGGACATTAGCCTGTACGAGATTAGGATGGCCCTGAACTAACTTAAGAACAATAAGGCGCCGGGTGACGACGGAATTACTTCAGAGCTTCTGAAAGCGGGTGGAACGCCGGTACTAAAAGTCCTTCAGAAGCTATTTAACACCGTCGTCCTCGAGGGCATAACGCCAGAAGCGTGGAACAGAAGCGTGGTGGTGTTGTTCTTCAAAAAAGGTGACAACACCTTATTGAAAAACTACAGACCCATCTCGCTTCTGAGCCATGTTTATAAGTTGTTTTCAAGGGTCATTACGAATCGTCTCGAACGCAGGCTTCATGACTTCCAGCCTCCCGAACAAGCCGGTTTCCGGAAGGGCTTTGGCACTATGGACCATATACATACGCTGCGGCAGGTTATACAGAAGACCGAGGAGTATAACCTGCCACTTTGCTTGGCGTTTGTGGACTATGAGAAAGCCTTTGATTCGGTTGAGACATGGGCTGTGCTTGAGTCTCTTCAACGATGCCGTATTGACTATCGGTACATTGAAGTGCTGAAGTGTTTGTATAATAACGCCACTATGTCGATTCGAGTACAGGAAGATAGCTCCAAGGCGATCCCTTTGAAGAGAGGCGTAAGACAGGGAGACGTAATATCTCCGAAACTGTTTACTACTACTCTGGAGAACGCCTTCAAGCTCGTGGAATGGAAAGGACTCGGCATCAACATCAATGGCGAATACATCACTCACCTTCGATTTGCCGACGATATCGTGGTCATGGCAAAGTCGATGGAAGAACTCAGCACGATGCTCGAAGGCCTTAATCAAGTCTCTCAACAGGTGGGTCTTAAAATGAACATGGATAAGACAAAGGTCATGTGTAATTCTCATGTTGTACCCACCCCTATTTCAGTTGGGAACTCGGTTCTTGAAGTCGTTGACTCGTACGTCTACCTGGGACAAGTAGTCCAGTTAGGTAGGTCCGACTTCAAGAAAGAGGCCAATCGCCGAATCCAACTCGGTTGGGCAGCGTTTGGAAAATTGCGTAACGTCTTCTCGTCCGACATATCTCAGTGCCTCAAGTCGAAAGTTTTCGACCAGTGTGTGTTGCCAGTGATGACTTATGGCACAGAAACGTGGTCTCTCACTATGGGCCTTATTAGTAAGCTCCAAGTAGCCCAAAGAGCCATGGAGAGGGCTATGCTCGGAGTTTCTCTGCGAGATCGAATCAGGAATGAGGAGATCCGTAGAAGAACCAAGGTTACCGACATAGCCCAGCGGATTGGCAAGTTGAAGTGGCAATGGGCAGGGCACATAGCGCGGAGAACTGATGACCGATGGGGTCGAAAAGTTCTTGAGTGGAGACCACGTACCGGCAAGCGCAGCGTAGGACGTCCACCCACAAGGTGGACGGATGACCTTATTAGGACCGTAGGATCGCGCTGGATGCAAACCGCTATCAACCGGTCTTATTGGAAATCATTAGGGGAGGCCTATGTCCAGCAGTGGACGTTCTATGGCTGATATGATGATGATGATGATGATTCCAAGCATCTACCTGTCACCGCTATTAATGTTACGAAATGGGTTCTTGGATAATCAGTTAAAACGCCGATTATTCACTTTGCACTATATCGCACAAAATCACACGACACAACTGGTTGGCACAAACACTTCACACTGGCACTGATATTCACACAAACTAGTCACTTCACGATCACTGTTACTGGACTTGAACACGAGATGTTTTCGTTTTTTCGACGGTAAACGAAAAACTTAGTCCCCAAGGGTCAGCCGGCGTATTTATACAGTCTCGAATTTACTAGACGAGTCTTACATATATCTTAGTACATTACTCGATCTAATAAACGCTATTGTTAACAGAGTAGCAAAATTTGAATTGGGTTGAAAAGTTCTGGAAATATTGGTGCCATTGTGTTTGCCAAAGTAAACAAGATGAAAGTTCGAGACATCCCTATTATTCTCAAATACACACAAAAAACATAAAACCGAATACAAAAGACCGGGAAACAAAACACACCAAAAAAACGCAAAACAATAGAGCACCCCAGAAGCGTGATCACGTAAACATCGCAGATTACATCATAGTTACTGCATACCTACAACGGGCGTGCGCCTACTGCGTTACATTAATATCTATCGAAATCGGCTGAAAATTCTGGTTTGTTGTGTGGGAGCCCCCCTTTTATTTATTTATTTCTGTTTTCAGTATTTGTTGTTATAGCGGCAGCAGAAATACATCATCTGTGAAAATTTTATCGTTCTAGCTATAACCGTTCATGAGATACAGCCTGGAGACAGACAGACAGACAGACGGACAGCGGAGTGTTAGTAATAGGGTCCCGTTTTTACCATTTGGGTACGGAACCCTAAAAATGACCACAGCCCACGTGGAAATAAAATGATGATTATTATCTCAACCCACCCTACAATTATTTACTATTTTTTTTGTTCATTGTTCATTGAAATCTGTTAAAATGCTTTTTAACTCTATGTATATTGCACTTTTGACTGCCTCGGTGGCTCAGTGGTTAGTGACCCTAACTTCTGGATCAAAGAGGCGTGGGTTCGATTCCCACCGGGGCAAGCATTTTTGTGATGAACATAGGTGTTTGCTCTGTGTCTGGGTGTTATTTAGGTACTATCTATATAAGTATGTATTTAAAATATGTATATGTAGTATATCAGTTTCTGGCAGCCATATCACAAGCTTTGCTTAGTTTGGGGTCAGAGCAGAGACCGTGTGTGTAAGATGTCCCCCAATATTTATTTTATATTTATTTACTTTGAGCATCTTTAACTTGAAAACTAGGTAGGTACGTACAGTGATTACATAATTATGACGTGTATATCTCCTATTAATTTTATCTATCTATACTTAATACAACAACATCAGTAAATGACTGATACAAATACTACACTAATTTTTATAAGTAATACCTGTATTGAAATAGGTATTTTGCTGTTTCATCATTAATACATTTTTTGTTTGGATTAAGGTAGGTACATTAATGTGATCTACATAATTGTATGATGTAGAATATATATAAGTGATTTGATTATTTTTGTGATATAATAAAATTTCATGTAGGAGATCGAGTAACAGAGTTACTTAGTTGTTTTGACATATTTTAATATTGCACGTCCGTTATGGGTCCCCTATTGAAATTATTATGTTTATTAATAAGAACATTGTACATAGTGTTGCAATAAACGATTTCTGATTAAAGAAATAGGTACGTAAATAGTTAACTTAATTACTTACAAAGTAATAAAACCAATAAAATGACATGAAAGCATCGAATTAGAACTAAAGTAATAGAATACTTACTAAATGTTGCTCAAATAAATATTATGCTACAGCTGTCTTTTTCATGTCTTATACAGCATACGCAAGAGTGAAACAAAAAAAATGCATTGTCTGCATACATCAAAATCACAAGTTAAATTGGTTAAAAGTGATTCCACTTTGTCTTTTGCGATATAATAGGAAATTTGAACCCTAACTCCATTAAGAAGGTTCAAATCTCTGATCATTTTACCTTCCTACTTTTTACTTTTTTGAATTTGGACAGCTGAGGTAGCTCAATGCTAGTTTGTGAAACCCTTTGAAATTACGTAAGTTCTGGGGTATATGCATCTTTTTCTAGCATCTTTTAAAGAAGGATGCGCGAGCCCATACATACCAGGACCTGTTATATACGAACAGACTAATTTTTCCTCACTTATTTTCTAAGAATGATATGTTCACCAATGTGATTTATGACGCTTCTAAAACTGTTCAAATATGTACAATTTGGCTAAAATTGAATATAAAATAAGAAAAGACGAAAACAATTTTCAAGCTATAAGTACCTATTTATAGACATGTATACACACTAAAGATTATGGATTGCCAGGTTTGTTATTTTCAGAGTGCTAAAATGGTGCTCGATTTTAAAAACTTGATGTCATGTATTTTTAGTCAATATTGTCTCAATGATATTTATATTGATTTTTAAAACAGTGCATGTCATCTTGTCTGTAATATCAGATTACTTTTTAGAGTTCATCGATTTATAGGACGTTGTCACGTCAAAAAAATCAATGTCTAGGACTGATATAAAAGAAAATGAAAAATGGAATGATAAAGAAAATTCGGTATTCATCCATTTCATTAGCAAAAGTACAAGAACTGCAACTATAAGTTAAGAATGTAAAGCAGCTATTCGAACCTCGCTACAGTCTGCGGATGCAGGTTGCGAATGGAGGTAGCAAACACATGAGCCGCTGCTTGTATCCGCAGTCGGGAATGATTCCGACGCTGGTTGCCTACGTCGTACATCGCAGGTACGTTGGACTTGTTTAAACATGCTAACAACACTTGCAGCCGAGGCTCGGTAGCACATGCTGCCGCAGCCGTGTTCGGAATCTTTTTGTAGAAATTTATACAACTACGTAGATAACCAGAGCCCTTAGTCCAGGTTTTGTGTTGTTTACTTAAACTTTTGCGTTCGGGTGTGGCTCCATACATTTTGGTTAGTTCTTCATCGTTTCGGCCAAAACAAAAATGTATAGGGCAATATCGAACAGATGTAATTTCAATTTATGTGTAAACCTGGACTAACGCCTCAGTTGTGTAGCCACAGCCGGCCTAGTGCAGCTGCTGCAAGTGTAGTAAAGCTAGTGATAGATTCGAATAGCACCCTTAAGGATTATTACGAGTAATATTAAAATTGCCACGAATTTCTCGGATAACTTCAACTACTGCTTTTTGTTTTTAGTAGTAAAGTATATGATAAAAAGTACATATAAAAATAATAAGAATATTCTTTCTTTTTGATAATCTTTTAGTATACAAAAATGTATGTTTCTATAAAAATGTATAATAACACCTCAGTTTGTAAACATTACGGGCTAAAACGAGTTAACGCAGAATTATGTGCCAATAGTTAAAAAAGAAAATAATTATTACATCAACACGTCAACATTTCCAAAATTGCTAAGTCTGGATACGAGAACGAAGTCTGGCAACACTAAATACGTCATCTGATTGACTGAATTTGACATTTCCTTTTTTTTTGACAGCAACAGTAATAAAAGATTGATTTTTTTTTTCAAATAATTCGCCCATTTTTGGACACTAAAGCCTTTAAGACCATACCGTATGTACCGTACCTTCTTATGTATGTAATCCGTAATGTAAAAACAATAAAAAAATCATTGTAATTTTTCCGGTCGGTTAATTTTAATTTTAACTAGTGATATGAAAACAGCAAAAAATCCCTATATTTTTGAAGCACATATCATTTTTAGAAAATATGTTTGTTTTTTTTCTAACAAAAAAAAAATAAAAAATATTGACAGGTTAATTCCGTGCATCCTTCTTTCATACTTAAAGTGGGACGAAGTGATGTATATCTCTTGTTATTTTAATACGGTTTCTATTACTTTAGTTCTAATTCCATGACGTAAACAAAGAAAACCGTACTAATTACATTTCAAAGACAACAAGATCAAATTTTAAATTAGTTCAAAATAGGAAAATTGATGACATTGTGACAGCTAAGAAAATATTGAATAAATTTATTGAATCGTATCGTACAGAAGTGGGTACAACTTCCCTCCAAAGACCAAAATCAAAACACACAACACCGCCAGCATTAAAACTTTCCTTTTCACAAACAACGTGTTTCTCTCGGAATCCAGATGAATTGCGAATTATAATGATTTAATATTTATCAAGAATGTAACATTGGCACACGGCTTTACCTCGATATTATTTTGAAGACCTGAATTTAAAAATAAAATAAAAAAATATTGGGTGACATTTTAGACACGGTCTCTGACCCCAAACTAAGCAAAGCTTGTGATATGGCTGCCAGAGACTGATATATTACATATACATATTTTAAATACATACTTATATAGATAGTACCTAAATAACACCCAGACACAGAACAGACACTTATGTTCATCATATAAATGTTTACCCTGGGTGGGGATCGAACCCACGCCTCTTTGATCCAGAAGTGAGGTTCACTAACCAGGAGGCAGTCAGTCAGTAAATTTAAACAAACAAAAAATACTGCTTCGGTATATTTCACTATTTTCCGCCAGAAGTTTTTGGCTGATATCGCAAATCCTTAGGGTCCCCAAGCGCGGAGGTATCTACCACCAGAAGTAACTACTCACAACATCGAGCAAATATCTATATTCAGAATCGTGCAAAAAAGTATCCGAGCCAAAACCTTGCCCAAGCTACGTAGTGGGCAGGCTTTTTAGTTAGTCGTTTGTATAGTGATTGCAAGCCGACTACAACGCCGAGCGATGCCAAAGTACAAGCACTAATTAGGTGAAATAACGTCAAGATTCGAGAAAATGGGTCATTGTGAATTATTTAATGTATACATCAAGGTAGGTAGGTATGTATAACGGCGCGCGGATATTTTTTTATTACTTTCATTTAGGGACTGCGGCTCTGTAGATATTTGCGCGAATACCCACAATTAACCAAACATGAAAAAGAAAATGTTCAAAAAATACCTGTTTATAAAATTTTTAAACAAAAAAAACTCAAAAACACCGATCCTTGAAATTATATTTACCTACTTACAAAATATCATATTTTCTTTATTGGTATTTTTACTTTACTACTAGGTATGTAGGTACTTACTCGTACATAAGGATCACATTTACACTGTCACTGCATGAAAAAAAAAATCTATTGCGTTTATTTTAGTAATGAAAGAAGCTCCACTTAGATTATACTTATACCGTTAGATTTTGCAATTTTGTATGAAAATTCATTATGTTGTAAAAATGTCGTAAAATATCGTACCTCAACGACACGTAGGCTACAAATATCTGCGATTGTCTTTTTTGACTTTTTTTTTTATATTAGTTTCTTTAACTTCTGTCATATGCATTCGTATTGCGTCAATGTTTTCAAAGCAATTTTTCAATGTTTATTACAGACAGATGCACAATCCAACTTTCAAGGCTCATAGTAGCGATATCTCTGATGTCTATGCGGTTTCATCGACGCGGCACAACTTCAGAACCAAGAGCATAGACATGGATTTATTATTTAGTGAGGATCGGGTTAAGCGACTCTTAAAAAAACTAACCATTGCTTAACGAATAAACATTTTGATACGGGAAATTTTGGTGTGCTCGTATTAAAAATAAAAAAATCTTTTTTTATTCCAGGGAAAATCTTTTATGGAAACCACCTTACCCCAGGACAGGCAAGGTAGTTATGTGAGAGTCCCGCCGCTGGTCGGTGTAGGTACCCACTAAAAACCCTGGGGTGTTTTTGCCTGACGCCCATGTGCTGGAGTTGCGGCGACGCTTTCGCACTCGTCCGCGGCTCCAGCGGCGCTAATCCTTAAGACCCGGCCCTGTTTAGTGGTGGAGCTTCTCCACCCTACTTTCCTTGAGAGGCGCGCGAACACACTGCGTGCGCCTCCTCGAGGGCTAGGCTTGTCGGGCAACGGTAAACCTGACTCCGCCGCCCAAGCCCCGCGTTATGGAGGTAGGGGGAGAGCGTAGAAGAGAGTGGAGATCCGAGAGGATTAGCTAGCTGGTTGTACATACATTTCTTATGTTTTATCGTCTTATGTTATGCTGATGGGTGTCCTACGCTTTGCAACCAGTAGAAAATATCATTAGTATGAAAGCTAACATGAACTGACCGGAACCACCTCCAGGAGCACAATATTTCGATGGCCGAAAGTAAAGTTCCGTCGAACTTAGCCATTCGCAGATCCGACCAACTTCGCCAGAACTTATGCCGTGAATATAATTTAAAAATGACACTCCCTCTTGGATTCAATATGGATTTGGGATTTCATTGCAGCAAGATCAAAATTCATAAGAACTCTAGATCTTAGTTCGTACTAGTCTATAAAAGCGTCCGAGATTTGAATTTGAATGTTGTTGGTGAAGGTCAGATTCCATAAGCACGTGAAGTTCACAATTTGTTATCCAAGCAACGGCAGCGCTCTAAAGATTGATCGTGTTGATCATTGCTTAACTTCGGTGATTGCTTAGGAACGGGTTAAGCTAGTATCTCTTGAGATGAGAATGTGGTGGACTCTGAATGCGTCATTACTAGTTCGTTATTGATAAGTTGCAAAAAATTAAATGAGATGAAAGGAATCTTCTTCTTGTTAATGTACGTGGGTCACACTGAAAGATTTCAGAATCTCCATTAATGGAACGAAATAGACACTATCTGACCTGTTCATTATCTTATATAATATACTATTTTTTAGCCGCGGCTTCTCCCGCATACGCAATATATCATTATAGCTTATAGCCTATGTGTTATTGTGATATATAAGCTATATTATTGCAAAATTTCATCTCAATCCGTTCCGTAGTTTTTGCGTGAAAGAGTAACAAACATCCATCCATCCATCCTCACAAACTTTCGCGTTTATAATATTATATAGTAGGAAGGATATTACTTATCATTCTGTGCATCGTTGTATTCGATGGCATGGTACCTCTGGGAGAGCCAGCAGGCCTATTCTTCTTTAAGGGTCCCCAAATTATAGGGTGCCTATCCAGCGCAGAGCATCCTACCAGCTAAACATTAACAAAATATTTTTTGTATTACTTTACCTCTTGTAATCTTCTTTAAATTGTTGATAAGCTATATTTTAAAACTTACCGCTTATCACAAAATATTTAAACACACTTTAAAGAAGATTTTAGTAAAAAATCTCGTGTCGACAAACTTCTCACAAACGATTGAAAATGAAAAATGAAAAAGAAAATTGAATTTTTTGGCTTTAACAAACATTTCTTATCAATAATTATCTTATTGACACTAGTCGTGAAATACTCAGTAATTTATCAAGTTGAGAAACATTGCCATCCAAGCTAGGAACTAACCTGTGTTTTGGAATAGCAATGCCCTCCGCCAGATAACAGTAGGAACTAAATCATAATAATACAATCAAAGAAAAAAAAACAGTAATAAAATACAACATAAAATAATACCAAAATAATACCAATTTAAAATAACTAATAAATGTTGTTATGGATGTGAATGAAAGTGTGTAGTGTGATTGAGTGCGTGAGTGTATTATCCCTGCAATACGCGAGGTCTCATGAGAGCTAAGGTCTGCAGGGATAAAGTGCATGTGTGTAAATGAGAGTGAATGAGTGTGTTTCAGATCTAGATTTTACAAGGCAGACCTTATGAAGGCTCATTTAAAATATCTTCGGTAGATTGATAATCTTGAGTAAGTAGCCAGGTTGTCATTTTAACTTTACAGTCGTGTCTATTTAAATTATGAAAATTTTGAATTTTGTTAGTTTGTTATAAACATAAGTAGGTACCCCTTATGTTTATAACAAACTGATTATTTAGATTTAGATTTATATCAATGTTTTGTGTATATTAAGTGAGACACTTAGTTGAAAAGGGTGGCACTCTCCAGTTTTTTAAAGTAAAACACCGTTTGTCGTTTTAGTTATAACTGTAAAGATCGAAGTGCACCTATGTTAAATGTTCAGCCAGTTACCCCATACATCAGTGCTCATGCTAACCAAGCATGTGGCACCAAAATAAAAATTTGGCACGCCACCAAGCCCCAAAATCCGCCACAAAACAGATATGGCAAATGAGCTTAGCTTTCACGACGTCATAAAAATTAGCTCTAACTGTACACAGGTGCGCCCATTTCTGTACATGACCCATAAAAAATCCAATAAAGTATGGTATCTTTAATTCAATCAATACAAATAACTCTTTTGGGTCCCTCCATTTATCTGGACAGGCTTTGTAGGGCTCGCATAAAAATTCTTCTCGCGGAGTACTGATCACAATTTGATTGCAAAGGTTTCTTGAGTCATGGGACACAGTGTAGTTGACTAAAGTGAGACGTTATATTTTTATGTGATGGGAAATAGCAAATTTCAGAGTCAGTTTATTTGTTACGACAAATGGGTGTCACAGACACACTTTTGAATAGTCCAAAACAAATTACAATTACTCAATGTTTACAAATTACTTACGTTAAATCATAGTAAAACTAATTTCTACATTCTTAAAACCAAGTTGAATTCAGTCAAATATAAACATTAAACACAAATCACAACCACATTACACTAAATATTCTAAATAAGTAAATACAAAAAACGAAGACTAAACACAACAAGGTGCCACTTTATGAGTGATGAAAACCTACCAAACCAAATGCCCAACTGCCCATCCACTTTGGTAGATTTTCCTCAGTCAATAATAAAAGAAAGATAATGTCAAATTGTAACAAAGCGTGTGAGCATTAGTTTCTGTTGGATATCCTACTAATATTATAAACGTGAAAGTTTTTATGTATGGATTTCTGTGGTATGGATGTTTTTTCCCCATTCACGAAAAAACTGCTGAACGGATTGAGTTGAAACTTTGCAAAAGTAATGTTTATAAATCAGAATAACATATAGGCTATATATATAATTTAAAAGATTTGCGTGAGACGAAGTTCGCCGGGTCAGCTAGTAACATTATAGTTTGTTTGATTGGGTAGTTAAACTTATTAACTACCCAATCAAACAAACTATAATATTCACTTCTATTCTAAATGTTATACAGTATCGTATTTTGCCTTTTGGGGTTCTCGATTTTTTGGGCTATTATGCGTTATACGTTTTGTTTACCTAAACTAAGTAAATAAAATGTTACATACGCATTCATGATAAACCTTTTTATTTTCTTCACTTTAATATTATACAGGGTTATTCCTAATCAATTAGCATACTTTTAGGGGCTTATTCTGTACATCAAAACTAACAACTTTTGTTCTACGACTTTCGTCAAAACTCAAAAAAAAAAATTGCTGTCCCATACATTTTGTCGCGGGTGAACGATATCTTTCTATGGACCAACAAAGTTTTTTTTTGAGTTTTGACAAATGTTGCGGAGTAAAATTTGTTAGTTTTGATGTATTTGACAGTATAAGCCCCTAAAAGGATGCTAATTGATCAGAAATAACCCTGATGTATTTGTCAGATCACTAAATTAAAATTGAAGTGATGAAGGTAATGCAAGTTTTGATGAAAATGTTACTGCAAGCGTACCTATAATATAAAATATCCAACTACCAAATAGCTGGTGTCTTCGAGGGTTTTTTGTGGTTGGTGAAATTTTGTGATTGTTGTACGCTATCGTCTAATGAAAGTTTTACACTTTGAAATATTAAAGCTACCCCTGAGAGGTTGTAAGTTACCAGTAGAAGTTTTTACAGCAGTAAATTTGGCATTCTAATACCCACCTTCCAAGTGCCTTAAAGTGCTCTTAAGATGAGTTCACTTGCATGAATTTTGTTGTTTAGAGTTAAACGAAATGTCCGTAACGGTTTCGTTGCGCTCACAGTATAAGTAGGTATTAGGCTGAGAAAATTATGATGAACTGGAAAAGTTAAGAAAGGTGGTTAAAAATGAATATTTTCTGTGCCTCGATTCCGTTTCTGGGACTTACATACGCATCCCAGAATTTACGACCCCTATCTACTTTTATTACGGATTGGCCGAAAGTGTACAGATGTCCCTCTGATATTATATATTTTTGTGCGCGTGAATGGAAGGAAGTTACTTTAGAATAGGCTTTCAATCGGCCGATTCGATAGGAGGGATCTTACATAGCTCTCTTATAAATATTTTGCCTAAACCGTTTCAATAGGAGCTGTATATTTTATAGCGAGACTAGCGACCTGCCTTCGCTTTGATCCGAGTATGATTATGATATATATTTTTTTTCTATTCCTTATAGGTTGCGTTTGATTTGTAATTTTTTAAATCGACGAAGCCACAGATAACATAAAAAAATGAACAAAATCATCGTCAAACCGGTCGCTTGATGGTGTATTGCCATTATATTTTTAAATACATTTTTTATCCATGAACCTTTAGGTGAACTAAACAGAGTTAGCCATCGTTCAATTTTTAACTAAGTGGTGTTTTCATAATAGCAGTTTCTCACTAATTAACTTAAATTTAAGCAGTCACTAAATTAAGAGAATTTTTACATGGTGTCACTGTAATCGAGCCTATTGTAGTGATAGTGATTACGTAAAAACTAAGTATGTTCGATGTTTGTATATGAGCCGGGTGGCTAGCCCTGGTGTCAGAGTTGTTAATTCGCTTGAATGCCTCTAATATGGCCAAACTGTTAATACAACCGGAACCTACAATTTAACGTGTTGTTCAAGCACGGTAACGCTCAGTTATAAATGCCACCTGCGGTCACCCATCCGAAACCTGACTGTGTCGAACGTTGATTAACTTTGGTGATCGTATTACGTATAACACCCACTTTATCTACTTATATTTCGCGGCCCACGTGACACGTGACAAAAATGATCACGTCCCGATCCCCAGGAGCGATGTTTGATGCTGTTCTTTGATATCAGAACCTTTGAACGATATGAGAGAATAAACCGATTTCTTAATCGAATACCCTGAGCCAAGCCGATGTGTAATCAAAAAGCAATCGCTGCTGGAGACATTTTACCTGCCGCCCGCCCTCGGGAAAATCTGACTTTATTAGATGGGCGTTTTGGGAATATATTTATACCTGTGCATTATGGTTTTTATGGTAAACAGATTAGGTGTTCCACCGCTTAAAGGGGAGTAGAGTTTGGCTGTTAGTAGATTTTAGACGATATGAAATTGCTAGAAATTATTTGGATAAAATATTTTGTGGAATTTTATGTTAATTTTATATGACTAACTAATAAAAATGCGCCACATAATTATTTGAATGGGTAGCTGCCAAACTTGATTTCCTCCTTAGAATTAATTCATATACCTTCTATATTTTTTTTAACTTAATAGTTTACATAATAGTCTGTGATTTTATAGGAATTAGACCACTGATACATTTTAGGACCTTTACCTAACGACAAAATAGAGGTATGGTATGGAACAGTTAAATTATTTTTCGTGATTCTGTGTTTAATAGTTTATTATCTTGATGTACTAAAATAGCCCTAAGAGATTCTGCGTCAGTTATCAGTTAATTTTTTACCTCCAACATTTTTTTTAACTTAATAGTTTGCAAAATAGTCTGCGATTTTAGAGGAGTTAGACCAAAGATAAATTTTAGAACCTTTACCTTACGACAAAATAGAGGTATGGTATGGAACAATTAAATTATTTTTCGGGAATCTGTGTCTAATAGTTTATCATTTTGATGTACTAAAATAGCCCTAAGAGATTAAATAAATATCAGTTAAAATAATATGAAATCTATGTTTTGAATTAATATTTAGTGTATTTCCGCTATCTTGTTGTAGGCAAATAAGTTTAAGGGCATTAAGTGCATTAAGGACATTTATGAGAAAAAAAAAAATTACAAACAATTACTAATATTACAATAATTATACATTTAAAAACTTAATTTTACAAAATAGATAAAATAATAATAAATATCACTTATTTTCACTACACTCTATATTTTAAAAATAGTTACAATAATAATCCGTTAACAACAAATAAATATTATAAAAATCTTTTAAAAATAATATGACAAAATATTGAAAACACTTCACTAATAAATAACACCCTTATTCTCACTGCACTACACTCTGTTCGACACGTGTTTCGCCTCTCAACGAGGCATCTTCAGGACGTGTTGACTCTTCGAGGTCGCTCGCAAGAATGGCTCCGCGCCGCGCCGTCACCCCTTATATACTACCGCCCGCTGCCTGTGTACGGTGCGTCATCACGTGATTGCGTCATACTTGACTCACCCATGAAGCATCGCAGCAACGGAGTTGTGACGGTAGTTTGATCGTTCAGCAGCTCGTTGTCTCTGTTTTGATGTTTCATTATCTCTAAATGCTCCAAAACGTTTAGGCGAAAACCTTTTTCACATACATGTAAAATTTGGAAAGTGTGGTTGTTTTGCAAAGTGTGGCTTGTTTCCAGTAAATGTTTCGCAAAATTTGATTTCTCTGGTGATTGTTTCTACATGCAGCTAAGTGTTCTTTGTAACGGGTATCAAAACTCCTTCCAGTTTGTCCCACGTAAACCACGTAGTTTGACATATTTGGAAACTACGTCAGAAAAAATTGCAAAAATACTACGGAAAAATGATGTACATGTGGCATTTTGCACTAATCACAACACGAGACGAATGTGCAACGGAAAAGACTCCTTAGAGAAAAGCAAAAAATCAGGAGTATACAAGTTAACCTGCGATACATGTGACGCGGTTTACGTGGGACAAACTGGAAGGCGTTTTGATACCCGTTACAAAGAACACTTAGCTGCATGTAGAAACAATCACCCAGAGAAATCAAATTTTGCGAAACATTTACTGGAAACAAGCCACACTTTGCAAAACAACCACACTTTCCAAATTTTACATGTATGTGAAAAAGGTTTTCGCCTAAACGTTTTGGAGCATTTAGAGATAATGAAACATCAAAACAGAGACAACGAGCTGCTGAACGATCAAACTACCGTCACATCCCCGTTGCTGCGATGCTTCATGGGTGAGTCAAGTATGACGCAATCACGTGATGACGCACCGTACACAGGCAGCGGGCGGTAGTATATAAGGGGTGACGGCGCGGCGCGGAGCCATTCTTGCGAGCGACCTCGAAGAGTCAACACGTCCTGAAGATGCCTCGTTGAGAGGCGAAAAACGTGTCGATCAGAGTGTAGTGCAGTGAGAATAAGGGTGTTATTTATTAGTGAAGTGTTTTCAATATTTTGTCATATTATTTTTAAAAGATTTTTATAATATTTATTTGTTGTTAACGGATTATTATTCTAACTATTTTTAAAAATATATATAATATAGAGTGTAGTGAAAATAAGTGATATTTATTATTATTTTATCTATTTTGTAAAATTAAGTTTTTAAATGTATAATTATTGTAATATTAGTAATTGTTTGTAATATTTTTTTTTTCTCATAAATGTTCTTAATGCACTTAATGCCCTTAAACTTATTTGCCTACAACAAGATAGCGGAAATACACTAAATATTAATTCAAAACATAGATTTGAAGATGAATTTCCGCAAAGTAACGCCTGATTCAATCAACTAAAATAATATGAACTATCCTTTTAGGCGAACCCTAAATCCCACGCTAAGACAATCGCTAAAAACTTTCTATGCCTTAAGTCTATTAATTTAAACCACAGAGAAATACGTAAGCTAATAATATAATAAACCCTACGTAATGTAGAATCGGATTTATCTGCCGGAGCAACGAGTCGAATAAGCATAATGAAGACGTAACTCGAAATTCGCAACAATTCCCAATTTAATTTCTTCTGATTGAGCAATCAAGTGTCGTCAGAAATTAATCTTTTAAAGCCTCAATAGCGACTGTTGGTCTTGACGGTAGATTTCCGATTTGCATCCCAATATTTAGCTCAGATGATATGTAATTATGAACTACCACTAAATACAAGACTTACATAATCTAACACTATATAAACTACAACTACATAACAAGCAATTGGATCATTCACCGACCCTTGAAGGTCTAAAGATAATCCAAATGCTCAAGTCCACTGCTAGTTGGCAGCGTGCCTAGCATGCTGGTAGCATTGTCACGCTGAATGGCAATGCTTAGGTATACGTTGACCCAAATAAATTGTAAATAAATAAATAATAGGTGATTGTAATTTGACAATATTATATAGTAGGATACTTTTTGATTCAAAACTATACTTACGTAACCTACGTTACGTAAGTATACTTTTATGTCGTTTATTTTGTGTTTATTCTAATTTAAGTGGAGAAGTAGCTAATCAATGAATCAAGACAATTAACGTAAATATGCTAATTTCTGTAGTGGTGTGTGTATGTGAATCTTATCTTCACATTACACACCTTACCGTGTGTAATGTGAAGATAAGGTTCGTAGTTAAAAAAAATTGCGGATATCTAACTGAGTGTCCGGTAGACGCGACGCGTGATCAAAATGCTGGTGTTTATTTGGCTCAACGTATACTTGTTTTGAGCGTTGCTATTCAGCTTGGTAAAAATTTCAGCATACTGGGCATTTTGCCAACTGGCAGTGGGCAGTTGTGATCTTTGATCTATAGATATTCAGTAATCTGTAGATAATTCAATTGTTTGATAGTAGTTTTGAATACCTGTAATTATAAAACACAGTTAAATTATATTGTAAGTGTTTATAACATATGTAATAATGTCGTTATTAATGTGAAGCCTTAATAAATAAATAAATAATAAAATAAAACGTTGAGAATTATCGTATTCTTAAAAACGCTACATTTAAGGCCGATTCACACATACGGCGGGCGCGGGACGGGCGCGTTGTGTGTGTTGTCGTCCATTCAATCAGGTACTAAAAGACACGCCGTACTCCCGCCCCGCACCGCGCCCGACCCGCACCCGACCCGCGCCCGCCGTGTGTGTGTTTCGGCCTTTATATTTGAAATCTACCTTTAAGGTATCTCGAATTTCCTTTCAAATAACTTCAATAACAGTTACGGATCATATTTTGGTGTTGCCAGAAGGTAATTTAGCCAAAATAGAGGATTCCATTTTAATACGAGGGATTTGGGCCTAAATTGAAATGTCTCGAGTTGCCTCCCCGGGATATAAAGTTAAGCAATGAAGTTTAATTTTTAGGTGGAAAGTAATCAGGATGGCATAATGTAATATAACTTGGTTTGAAGGTGTCTTTTATGAAGTAAAATGCTTTGAGGTGTCCGCCGTAAAGTAAATTGTTTGATGATTAATTTTGAAAACAAAGGCTTTGGTTTGAAGAAACCTTGAATAAAGGGACGAGTCTGAAAAGCCTGGAACACAGACGTAAAGTAGCGTGTTTGGCAATTTTCTATAGGCTCCATTTTGGAGAGTGTGCGCTCGAACTCCACGACCAGATTTCTTCATCTCCTTCTCATAACAGAACAAGCCGGAAGTCGCATACATACCATCCCTATATAGTCGACGTATCACCTGCTCGTACTAAGCGATTCGCTTCTACCTTTGCCAGGGATTGGAATGCCCTGCCTCCGTCATTGTTTCCTGACAATTACAATTCGGGACACTGTTAAATAATGGCAGCTTCCGTATTGCCACCGTAGATTGGGTGCTGCCATTGTTGAACGCCATGTGTGTCCGTGTGGAAGCAGCGTCGACAAATATGGACTCCACGGGCGTTGCTGCCAGAAAAGCGCAGGTAGATTTTCCCGCGACGGCCCTTTAAATGACATCATTAAAAGGGCGCTTGCCACTATCAACATCCCAGCTATTTTAGAGCCAGCTGGCATAGCTCGAGATGATGGCAAGCGCCCTGACGGCTTATCATTAATCCTTTGGGAGCGTGGAAGGGCGCTGGTATGGGACGCAACATGCGCCGATACCTTGGTCCCTTCTCGCCTCAGTGGGACAAATCAAAGAGCCGGAGCCGCGGCGGAGGCCGCAGAAGACGCTAAGCGGCGCAAATACGCATCACTCGCAAGTATTTTCGCCGCTTGGCGTCGAAACTTTTGGTCCGAGGGGTCCATCCCTAAAAAAATTCTTCAAGACAATTTCGCCAAAGCTTGTTGACGCTGCTGGTGACAAGAGAGCTGGCTCATTCCTCGCACAGATAATCTCTATAACCATTCAGCGTGGGAATGCAGCCAGCGTTCTTGGCACCCTACCACACGGACACAGTATTTGTTTCGATTTTTACTTTATCTTTTTTTATTATTTTTTTTAAGTATGACAAATTTATTTACAATTTGGATATCTTCAAGTCAAGAGTGAATAGGTATTTTCTAGGTCTACATACTCCATCTTTGGCTACAACTTCGCTTTCCATCAGGCGAGTTGGTGGCAAAAAAATGAAACGATGATGTTGGTATGTATTTAGGTACAGTAGCATCGCAAAAATGTTACTCTAAGACGTACAGGTTGCGATCTGCAGCTGTGGCCTGCAATTCGACCAATCACAGAGATCGTAATTATTAAATCAAGATTTGTAATTGGTTGAAGTGTAGGCTGCAGTCATAGTTGTCTAATAGACGCCTAAATGTGAAATAAAATATACTGGTCACGAATTGGTTCGTTCACTACAGCTCTACCACGTACCACGACATATTCAGGTGTGGGTTTTAGAACTACGAACGCCCTAGGATCGTATACAAAACTTTGAAAGTGACAGTTCGAAAACAGTTTCTTTTTCGATCGTTTTCTTTTTATTTAACGTTCCATTTCACGATTTCCCCTTTGCAGTCTACGGTTTCTTTGAAAAATGCTAAGTCCAGTACTAAAGTTTTGTATGAAATAATTAAAATTTTAACTCAACTCGATATCTTTACGCGTTCTCGAGATATAGAGTCTTGACATACGGACAGACGGACAACAATGTGATCTTATAAAGGTTCCGTTTTTTCCATTTGAGGTAAAAATGTGTGTAAAAACGATCCCCAGGTTAATATGACAAATCACTCAGTGGTTGTTTAGAAGCACGTTCAAACCTTGATAAGAAAACTCAATACTTGTATAAAAAAAAATAAGTTTAGTTGTTATTAGTACTTGATACTAATATTTATCTTGCTTACGTATTCATCAGACTTTATGCAGGCGCCATAAATCAATGTAAAGGATGTCTTTCTACATAGTTTTCGCATTACGCGTACCGTACTCGTGTGTATTTTAAATAGTAATAACCAATTTCTCTATATTAGTCAAATTCATTTTGCAAAATTTTAAGGTACCTTCATTGGCATCTTCAGTTAACGATTCGAAATTAAACTATATTTATTTAAAACTTAGGATTAACACGCACAGAACTAAGCAACTTAAGCATTTAGTCTCTACACATACTAGTTTGAAGGCTGTCTGAATAGTTTGAAACTAATTTAGTCGCGAAGATAATAATTATTTATCTAAATACGTAGTTACAAACTATTTGAGGTTGATTAAAACTAAAATATTTGGAGGATATTTACGAAAGTTTTTGGTGACCATTTAATTATTAGTGTTTTATTCTAGAAAGTAAAGAGTAGGTACACTCATGTGAAAGGACTAGGGGAACAGATGTAGGAGGTAATGTATTACGAACAAAATCATACATTTTTCAGTCAGTGTCAAAGCAGAAACACTTTTGTCGACACTGCAACGCGATGTACAAATTCATCCCGAATTTGGGGCAACACTTGCGATGGCGTATGAAAAAGGCCAAACAATTTAATAGTTCTGTTGGGAAATTTCGTAGACGCAAAATGAAATAGAGAGTACAAAAACAAGGCAGGAGTGTATGACAAGGTAATACAACGAGTAAACATAGCGGCGACGTACAGTGTAAAGGCAGTAAATCAACTGTTTTGAAGTATGGTAATATCTTGTATACTCTCTGTTGTGCTACTCTCATGGAAAAGTAGGTTGAAGCTGATAATATTTAAAAAAACCTCAAATACAATCGCAACTTCTATTAGATTATAATCGCCGTAACAAGGTAAATACTACCGTTTTTTTCACCCAGGATAATCCTTCATGGATACCACCAGCTTGGGGAGACGCGTGGTTATGTGGGAGTCTCGCTGATTGGAGGATCGGCGGTATACCCACTAAAACCTGGAGTGTTTCCGCCACTGGGCTGTGGGCCGGGGCTACGGGCACGCTTGCGCACTCCTCCGGGGCAAGGTAAATATTACCTAAGTAAATATTACTGCGAAACAATAAGTTATCACGGAACACATCGTGCATGATACCGTACCGTAGTATCTTAAATTTGGGATCCTGAACTGGCCTATTAATGTTCCACTGCTGAACATAAGAAGGCTTATCCGGGAAGGTTTATCTAAAACTCTGTGGTCACGATCATTCGTCGCCCATCACTAATCGGCATGCGCATAAAGTATGATATTGACAGGTACTGTCTGTACTATTAAGAAATTCAGGACTTCATAGGCGTGATTTTTCTGACAGCTGTCGCAGAGATCATGTTAAATTTTATAGAGTATAGTTACATAATAGAAAAAGAGAAAAGCTTATAATTAAAAAAAAACTATTATTTTGATACGAAATATATATACTTAAAATAAGTACCTTAGATAGAAACTTAAATAAATAAAAAGAAGTAATTTGTTTTAGAAAATAATTAGTGTTAAGAGGTAAACATATGAATTTTTAATTACAAGAGTGCTAGAAATAAAAGGCTATTTTATTTTTATTTTATTTTATTTATTTATTCGGGAAGGTTGATCATCAGTCATCAGCCCTCTGCGCTATGTGCCCTGCCCATTG
The DNA here is from genome assembly GCA_949316475.1 of Hypomecis punctinalis. Taxonomy (NCBI): domain Eukaryota; kingdom Metazoa; phylum Arthropoda; class Insecta; order Lepidoptera; family Geometridae; genus Hypomecis; species Hypomecis punctinalis. Next base: position 8,901,536 of record OX438810.1, on the reverse strand, counting down.
CCATTTCAACTTGCAAATCCGTTGGGTTATGTCGGTAACTTTAGTTCGTCTACGGATCTCCTCATTTCTGATTCGATCTCCGACTCCGAGCATAGCCCTCTCCATAGCTCGTTGGGCTACTTGGAGCTAATAAGGCCCATAGTGAGAGACCACGTTTCTGTGCCATAAGTCATCACTGGCAACATACAGGTTGATTAGTTTACTTATATTTCGCCGAAAACTTGCACTCAATAACGCTTATAAATGTTGCATCTTTTATTTTTTTAATTGGTGAACTCTTCAGCCTCTCCGTAAAGTCGATTAAGTAGTGGAGAAATTGATTGATGTCAAACGCGAGACATTTTTGGTGGATGGTGTCTTCTTCTTCGTCGTGTGATGACACAAGTTGAGTTACTGTACACATTGTGTGTTTATATAGTTTTTGTGTAGGTGAAATGGTGTATCCGATTTTGCGCTATGACAAAGTTGTACAGAACGGGGGTGGGAGACTACACGTACTTTTTTCAGTGCTAAATAAAACATAGAGTGATAAAGTGTTTTTGCGGGTAACATTCTATAGAGTTTTAAATAAAAAGTAGTGATGACTTAATACTATGCATGTTAATGTTTTTTGTACTAATATATAATGTTATTTGACTAATAAGTAGTGTCAATGTGTATGTAATAAATTAAGGTTCGAAAAACTCTTCGAATAAATTCAAACAAAACAATACTGTACCAGCCTTTTTAATAGTCTACTGCAGGACGTAGGCCTACCCACGAAGGGTGATTGGGCCATATCCACCACGCTGGTCCAGTGCGGGTTGGTGGATTCACATACGCCATCGAATTTCTTTTACGGACGTATGCAGGTTGCCTCACGATGTTTTCCTTCACCGAAAAGCCAATGATGTGAAATTCCGTACATAAGTTCCAAAGAAACTCATTGGTACGGGATCGGGATTTTAACACACGACCTCACGATTGCAGGTCGGGTGTTACTACCACTAGACCACCACGGCTTGCAACTAAACAATAACTGTTTGTAAATTGCTTAGCTCGCTCGCTAGGACATGCTCGTAGTAATTAATATTTTTTTTTTTTATTTGATTTCGAATTAAAATTTCGTTCGTAGTGTCAGAACGAGACAGCGTTATGGCAAAGTATACAGGGTTATTTCTAATCAATTAGCATCCTTCTAGGGGCTTATTCTGTAGGTACATCAAAACTAACAACATTTGTTCTACGACTTTTTAAAACTCAAAAAAAAAACAGCTGTTCCATACAATTTGTCCCGGGTGAACTAAATTTTTCTATGGAACAACAAAATTTTTTTTTGAGTTTTGACGAAAGTCGTAGAACAAAAGTTGTTAGTTTTGATGTTCAGAATAAGCCCCTAGAAGGATGCTAATTGATTAAAAATAACCCTGTATATCTGTCACTTTTTCACACGTCGAAATGAGTTCTTTTCGTGGCATTTCGTGGTCGCATGCTTGACTAGAAGGGTCGCATTGAATGCAAGTCGGTTTTGTTTCAACTGGCTTTATTGGAGATATATGTACATATAGCAGTGCTCAATATCTAGTGGACGTCCCGGGGATGAAAATACGAAAATGACGATTTTGATGACGTAAAAAAGATTGACACAAATGTAAGCCAAGTGATTCTTAGTTTTTTTGCAGTATTAATATTACAAAGTCTCCTTTAAATGAAACAAATTCTAGAGTTCTCTTGCCTTCAGTATGTACTTTTATATTACGAAGAAGCACTCTAGTGTCTAGTATTCTATCACGTATCGCTGTCTTTCATTGAAGTAAGTACCTACTTCTGTGAAGGATGTAGGTATTGTAGGTACTGTACCTTGTAGTAGTAAGTTCCAAGTTACAGGAAACTCTTAAAGGATTAGCTGATTTTAGATTATAAAGGGCTATCTGCTTGCCCAGTACCAAGCAGGAAGGGGGAGATTGAGACCATCATTTTGAACAACGATTACTTGGAATTTGGATTTTGTTTTATTTTTTATTTCATGTTGCATTTTTAATGGGACAGCAGTCTTTTTCTGTGATTACGGATTGGCTCTATTGTAAAAGTTATTCATAATGATGGTTTTAAATATACTGAGCGCCACACAAATTGAAAGATGGGAAGTTAGCCGCAGAGAGCTGCGCAAACGACAAAATATAGACGTTAGCGAGAGAGACGAGACGCCGGCGCACACCCGCCCGCCAACCTCGTGCCTCCCGCGCGCTCCCTACGCTCGAGCTCACTACTTCGCCATTTCTATAGGCGTTGTGCACACATGCTCAATAATTAGCAAATCACGGCGAAGTGTCATCTGCGGCTAACTTGCCATCTATCATGTGTGGCGCTCACTTTACCATGTGTACGTAGGATACCGCGATGCATAGGTATTATTGGTTCATTTCATTTTATAAGGAGTTATTTTTGTGCTATAATTTCTAAAATAGCTCTAATATAATATAAACCTAGTGTGGGAAGCACTATAAAATTAAAAATCATTTAATTTGATTTTGTTGACAATCATCCATTATAGCATTGTGATTAGTATATCGTTAGTGGGATTGAATATCTTATAAGATATTATAGAATATTAGTATAATATTATTATAGAATATCTTATAGGGGATAATCTACAGATTATCTTTTGACCTTCAAGTGTCTGTAGATCATCCAATTGCTTTTAATTACAGTACCTATTTAGAAGTGCGAATTAGACTGAATCTTCAAAGGAACATCTAGCAAGCATCTAAGTGCATTAGCAGTTTTGCGATATTGTTGCAGCCAATATTCAAGTTTAGATAAAGTTAGGGTACTCTATAGATTAGTTTGGATTGCTTCCCGTTACCTTGTTATTTAGTTCTCTAGAGTTGGTCAGGTCACTTAGAAGATCATGTTTTGCATAGCATCAATTATTACAAAAGTAAGACTATTTTTATAGATTTATGGGTTTACTAATATTTTGATCTATGTACTATCTCATGGGAATCTTTTATTTTTCTGAGATAAAAAGTATCTATGTCACTTTCTGTCTTTTAAGATATGTCCATGCCGAAAACCAAGTCAATCCGTTACTCCGTTGCTTCATGAAAGAGAAACAAACCAATTTTATAATATAAGTAAGAATTTCATTTTATCTTGAAAGCAACCAGAATAAATATAAAAATCCTTTTATTTAAACAAGCTTTTACTGAACAGGTACTTGCCAAGACGAATCAAACGAGCCGGAGCTCAATGGGTTTGCGTAGTTTCGTTACAGAGTTCCTAGGACCACCTTCCAGCTCCATCATAAGGCCCTGGTTACCATTGAAAACTACTCGTCAAGATAATTCAAATGAACCCGAACTCGATGAGGTTGCGTCGTTTCATTGCAAAGATTACAGACATACAACGGGACAGGTGAAACTAAATAAAATCTTGTAAAAAGAAGACATTTGCATTCATTGTTCGTTATCTTATTCGAATCCAATTGTAAAAACAATTTTTTTACCGTTATGTATTTCAAGTATTTAATCGTACTCGTACAAAAGCAGAGATAATGATGGTTATATATCTATCTAATAAGTAAATTTGTGCAGGCCGGGTGGCTACCCCAGCGGGCTTAGCATACGGACCATAAAATAATACTATAGACGTGTCAGAACGTGACAGAGTTATGACGAAGCATATATCTGTCACCTTTGCACACGTCGATAAACTCTTGTCGTGGTCTTGTATGCTAAGCTAGCAGGTGTCAGAGTCATTAAGCTGTCTACCTACCCAATACAATGTGGAGTCAGTTTAACAAAAAACATTAACCAAATGGAACTAAAACCAAATCATTTGAACTTAAAACGAATCAAGACCTCAAATTCCAAATCCCCTGCAGAGGTGCAAGTTAATTGAATACAATCCACTCCAATTTCACTCCTGGTTCCTAATTTTCCTCAAAGAAACGCCCTCTGGCGGTGGTCAGACATCGAGCTGAAGCCAGGGGATTTCAGTTTCAATTAACTTTAGATCGGCTGCGGCTTAAAGATAGAATGTGTCCGTTTAGTTCCCGTCGCAGTCGCCCGGGAATGCGGAGAATTATACGAGATAATTTCAACTGGTGACCAGATAATAGAGATGAACGTGTACACGGTGACTTTACGTTAAAATAGAAAAAAATCCGAGAAAAAAAGCAATAGACAGCAAATTTAAAAAAATGCCGAGTGCAGTTGTTAATTTCTAAATTTTACTTGTATACAAAACATAAATAACTTATTTTTCTTTTACATATTAGACGACAAAGTATAGCGCAGACTTTAAAATCTTATGTATCGTATGCCGTAGACTTACACTACATTAAAGCCTATTCCAATCATCTTCTTTAAAAGTATAGAACGCTAAAGCGATTGGGTGGCTGTTGGACGCCAGTTTTAATTGTGATTGTAAAAATCTATGATGAAAAATAAATAAAACGGGTGAAACTAATAAAAGCGTGTTAAAAAAGATCGGCTGTGGCTTAATGATATAATGTGTCCGTTTAGTTCCCATCGCAGTCGCCCGGGAATGCTGAGAATTATACGAGATAATTACAACTGGTGACTAGATAATTGAGATGAACGTGTATACGGCGACTTTACGTAAAAAAAAGTAAAAAAATAAAAGCATGTTAATACCTATTTTTTTTCAATTGTACCCACATCTATAAATATCACACGAGACACAATTGACAAAACACTATTTTTTGTTTACATAAGTATTAGACGACAAAGGGATATTTGTAATCTTTTATAACTTACACTACATTGAAGTTTATTTCAAACAACTGCTTTACAATTTGTATAGGAGGTAAAAATTGTTTAATATAATATTAAGGGATTGGGCTGTCGGACTCCAGTTTTAATCGGAATTTTGAAAATATATATTATATGATAATAAATGAATTAAACAGAAATAATAAAACTGCTGCTTAGGTAAAGATATAATGTGTCCGTTTAGTTTCCATTGCAGTCGCCCGGAAATGTACGAGATAATTAATTCAACTGGTGATCAGATAATAAAGATGAACGTATACACGGTGACTTATGTTAAAACGGAAAAAAATCTGTGGAATAAAGGAAATAATCAAAACAATCAAAAATTCAGAATACAGGGTAACTTGATGGAATATGATGACTATAAAATATAGCGACTAGAGAGCCTAACCTTTTGAGATTTTTCATTTTTGGCTGCATAAATGTTGTAAATATTGCAAGAAACTTTTGGCAAGTTTAAAAAATGCATTATCTAGAAACTAGCAAAAATGCAGAGAACAGTTATACATTTCGAAATATAATACGAAACACGACTTACGAGTATCTATTGTTTACACAATTACACGGAAAGGTTAGAGTTTTATAAAGTCAAGTAAATAAAACCATAACGTTCCACGTTGAAGGCGTTTCATACCATCGATACCTACCTAGTCCAATAAAAGATTTAAAAATATTAGGTTTTCAGGTGGATTAATAATAATTATGACACTAGGGCTGGGTGGCTAGCCCTAGTCCCATAATTATTTTCTATTTATATTATAAAATGAAATCCAATGTTAAACAATTGTTTTAGTAATTCATTTTTGACGTCAATTCTATTCTAATTCTAATGTAATATTTTTAAATATAATGTTGCCATTTTATTGTATCACTGAATTTTTAAGTTTATTAGTTCTTAAGAAATTACTGTAAATGACTTGCTCAATATGACGAGATGTTATAAAGCCAATAAATTACTTAACTTTACGTCTACTTTTAAAAGGTTTAGTCAAATAATAGGCACCATCGTAAATTTAATAGCACCGTTAAAAGTGTTCTCTCTATCGAAAGCCTAATGTCAAAAAGAAATAGAAATATTCTAATTAGGTATTATAGTTACCAATAGACGCCTTCTTAATTGGGCCTAATATTCCTGTACAGAGTGCAACGTTAAGTATTTTCTAGATCTATAAATGTGATGAATGATCTATGCCCCATTACAGGCCTTTCAACTTTCCATCCACAATTTTCGACTTTACGCACCTGCAAAACAAATAGAAAGTTTAAAAAAATATTTAAAACTATGTAACTTATTAGGGGCTACTAGGCGAATCATGATTCGCTCTTCAAATTTATTTCGTTAAAGATAGTCACCCGATATAGAAGGAACAAAATTGAAGCAGAATGTAGAAACCCACAAAAATCTTTACTCGTTTTGTGAAGGTAACCATCTCATTATACTCGTATATCCGAAAAAGCACCTATCTACCTATATAAGCAATAGGGTGACCATAGATTTTGAAATTTAGGTACGTATAAAAAAAAATGTTATTTTTAAACTTTCGCGATTTGAACACATTTCTATTATATGCTAGGGCTAATCGCGCACTAAAGTTATTTTAGCATTTGCAATGGTCACGGGTAGACCACAGTCGATGCAACTCGGCCGGAACGTCGGGATGAGGAGGTATTTCTTTATCTCGTAATTTTAGTGCACGATTAGTCCCGTAGTATATAATAATAATAGAAAAAAATGTTAGATTTTTTCCGAATGAATATTGTTAATAGATCATTCCACGTAATTAGTTTAAACTCATTAATAGTCTTCAATGATTCATCTTTGGTTGGTAAAAAGTAATATTTAACAAAATATGACCCGTAATAAGACAATGAAAACCCTTTCAATTTAATAAGTTACAGATAAAACCAAAGAAAAACTCGGGCCGGTTTCGATCTCTTATTTTCCAGAATTTTTTTCAATTTTCAGCATAAAATTTGGGTCCCCTTGCATCCTTCCAACGGCGCCAATGTTTAACTAATATAGGTAGAGACAGTTTTTGTATTCCAATTAATTTTTTGCGTCTTTTATAACATACATGGTACTTCCATTGTATTTATATTCTTATATCGCGGATCACTTGAGCCAAACCAAATCAAACCGAATAACGCTACTTTGTCCCAAAAATTTTGCAGTCAAAAACAGACTCCTTACAGATTACCTTTCTACGACCTTTACTAAGTACGGAAATAACATTGAATAAGGTTCTTTTGAACAGTATTTATTTGAATTGTACAGTCGGAGTGAATTAAATCGTTGTTTCCTGCTACAATTTGGATAAAAGTTTGACAGATTTCATTTTCAGATAGGAGACTTTGATATTACTCAGTACCAGAAAAACGTCGATAGATAGATAGATATATATACCTTTTATTGATTCACACACACACACATAGTACAGAAAAATAAAGAAAAATAGATGCTAAAACATGTGAAGCAACCAGCGGCTTTATCACTGAAACTGATTTCTTCCAGGCAACCTTAGGATATAGAGAGACAGGTACAAAAATAATATACGTGCTAATTTAGAGGTCATTTAAAAAAACCGGACAAGTGTGAGTCAGGCTCGCACATCGAGGGTTCCGTACAAACAATTTGTTAAAATAATTAAAAACCTGCATAGCATGTGCTAATGAAGTTCTTTTATACGATACCTTACATGATACGATTTACTCAGTTTGAATTTTTAACCCATATTTTGTGAATTTTGAGGCCCTATATTTTTGTGATTTAATTAAAAATGTACAGTTTTCAGAATTATTCCTATATGTGTACTCTGAGACAATGCTTTTCGCCAAATTTCATAGTTCTATGTCAACGGAAAGTACCCTGTAGGTTTTGATTTTTGTGAGTGCGAAATATGCGGTTTTTTACGACATAAACGGCTTTAACTTTTTTAAACGATAACTGAGAAGTTTTTCTTTTACACAACTGCAAGAAACCATAAATATACGTATATAGTTTAAATTTCAACTCGATATCTTTACGCGTTCTTGAGATAAAGAGTCTTGACATACACACAGACGGACAGACGGACAACAAAGTGATCCTATAAGGTTTCCGTTTTTTCCGTTTGAGGTACGGAACCCTAAAAAAAACCGGACAAGTGCGAGTCAGGCTCGCCCATCTAGGGTTCCGTATAAACACGTTGTTAAAATAATTAAAAACCTGTTTTAGCATGTGCTAATGAAGTTCTTTTATACCTTACATGATACGATTTACTCACTTTGAATTTTGAACCCATATTTTGTGAATTTTGAGGCCCTATTTTTTGGAACTTAAATAAAAATGTACATTTTTCAGATTTATTCCTATATGTGTACTCTAAGACAATGCTTCTCGGCAAATTTGATAGTTCTAGTTCAACGGGAAGTACCCTGTAGGTTTTGATTTTTGTGAGTGCAAAATATGCTGTTTTTTACGACATAAACGGCTCTAACTTTTTTAAACGATAACTGAGAAGTTTTTCTTTTACACAGCTGCAAGAGATCATAGATATACGTACGTTAAATTTAAACTCGATATCTTTACGCGTTCCCAAGAAAAAGAGTCTTGACATACACACAGACGGACAGACGGACAGACGGACAACAAAGTGATCCTATAAGGGTTCCGTTTTTTTCCTTTTGAGGTACGGAACCCTAAAAACGAATTATACAATATAAATTCGTACAAAATATTGTACATACTGGCAACCTGCATACGTCAGTAGGAGAAATTCGATGGCGTATGTGAATCCGGCAACCCGCACTGGGCCAGTATGGTGAATATGGCCCAATCACCCTTTGTAGGTAAGCCTCTGTTCAGCAGGGGACTATAAAAATGGCTATAAAATGGTACAGTTCTCGAAAATAATTTCATCATCGTCGTTTTAAATTTTATGAACTACAATGGATTAAATCTGCAGTCTACATGGATGGCAATAAGCAAGATCACCCCTGTTGGGATGCTGGATTGCATACGTCTGAATAGAGTTTTAGATACAAAATTACTTTATATGCTAAAGTTACCTACACTACTACTACATAGAAAGCAATTAGATCACCCACAGACACTTAAAAAAAAAAACTTAATTGGCTTTTCTAATCCAAGGTTATTCAGTAACGGCGTACTAAACCAAAATGTGGTAGGTAACACGCCGCCATAATGAACAACTTTTATTATGTAACCAACCTGGAATTCGAGGAAAACAGTCTGTCGATTCATAGTTGCAGTTGCATGAGACAACTGATTTTCTTTTATCATATTCCGGGTTGCTCCCGCAGTAAAAGTTATTTATTATGATGCTCTGATCCAAGCATTAGGTAATGGATTCAAGCCGTTGTGTCTTGATAAATATCTTTTCCGAAAAATCTTATTATGTACTGCAGGACTATTCGCGAACTAAAATTACGAGATAAATAAGCGGTACTTAATGATAATGTGTTCAAATCGCGAAAGTTTAAAATCAACACTGCCGTCCTTGTGAAAAGTGCAATAACCCGACTTTTTGGCCTTGATTAATACATATTCGTGATCAGAAAAAAAAGCTGTACATCAAATCACCTTGTATACCTTATAGGTAGATAGTAGGTAATATATTTCTAGTAATACTTTTCTGTTAGCTAGTTTCCTAGTAAAGTTCTGAAGGATTATTCATCCGAAAATTCTCGGTACAGATATCTGTTCTGTGATTTAGATATCAGTGGGTAGATAAATCTTCAAATAAAAATCTATTACAGAAGGAAAGCCAGTCTTTGTCATGCTATTGCTTTAATAAGCTGAAATAGTTGGTACATTTCATGATATTTTTTCTATTAAGTCTTTTTGAATATGATTGCCTTGGTCAGCAACGTATAAATAAATAACTGTTATAAATAACTTCTTTGTGAGCTGAACGTTGAGCATTTATAAAATAATTTTATTAATATAGAAAGAAAGAAAGAAAGAAAGAAAGAAAGAAAGAAAGAAAGAAAGAAAGAAAGAAAGAAAGAAAGAAATAACGTTTATTTCTTGACATACATGAACAAATATAAACGAAAAACAAGAGTAACAGTGGTTATGCAGCAAGTGAGCACGGTACGCCACGAAAACAGGTCCCAACTCAGCGTGGATTGCCGATTGAGAACAATCAGCGCTGGTATTCTGCTGAGACTGGTAGGTGAAGTCACGTACAACATAACATAATTATAGAATATGTACTCAAGATTGCCGTGATAATTGGAAAATACTCACCTTACAAATGTGGGTTTAAACCCGGTTCTGTACCAATGTATTCTTTGGAATTATAATGTACGGATTTACCCACTATCGAGAAATAAGTAGCTCAATACTGCCTTTCCAATGAAAGAAAACATCATGCCAATCTGCATCACTGGAAGAAATTAGATGGCGTATGTGTATTACGAAACTACGTTAGGCTAGCTTGGTGGATATGGACGGATGTTAAATATGGCCATAATTTTTTTGAATGGAGATTACGGACCAATAAGCGCAGTGTAGGACTTCTACCAACTAGGTGGAGTAACGATATAACGAACGCGCTAGATGCAAGCCGCTTTGACCCAGCCTTTTTGAAAATTAATGGAGGTCTATGTCCAGTAATGGACGTCCTAAGGACGATGATAAATGATTGGTGGATATGTCCAATCGCTCCTCACGCATGGGCCTATGTTCAGTGCGGGACTACTAAAAGATTGTAAGAGTACTTAGTAGTGACCGATAAAATAGCTGGGCTTGCTGACCAAACGTATTTTCAGAGCGACTATAACTGATTCGGCTTACAGTTTAAATAAAAGCTTTGCTTAAATACAATTCTAATAAAAGAAAGTACGTTTCTGATTTCAAGTGTGCCGTCAGATAAATCCAGCTTGAGTTTTCTGTCCAAGGATTTCTTAAGAGTCTTTGATTTTTGTTTTTCACAGGAACCAGTACAATCCGGCTTCCGGATTTATATCCGTACCTACCAGGGTTCTTATTCTTGAGCACTTGAGAGTATACGACTCATTGTTCGACTGTAGGTACTGTATCAGTTTTTCAACGACTTCAAAAAAGGAGGAGGTACCATATATTTTCGTTGATATGTACTTTTTTGTGCGTGTTTATCGATATTTTTGCCAATTGTGAATAGATTAATTTGGTTTATTTCTACAGAGTATACCTACTCCCGAAGTGGTCGCATTTGAATTTTATCGAAATCGGCTGATCTTTTTTCATAAATTAACAATAATGTACATGTATGTCAACTCGATTCCTGCAAACTATTAGAATTCTGTAAGTACACGGCGGAACTCGGTGATACCATTTTATTGCGAAATATAATTACTGCTAAAAACAATATTAAGCAATGATTTAAAATCCAAATATTTTGTAATATAAATGACAAAGTAACAACCATACTGACATCAGATTAAAAAAAAACGCGTCAAAATCTGTCTACTCGTATGAAAGTTAGTGGACCAATCACACAGACACCTAAAACTTATAACATCTATATTTTTTGTCGGTGGTTAAAAAAAACTTATGACCTTTAATAGTGTGGGTGTAATATTTCATGACAGTAGAAGTCTTAGTAACAGAGTAGAGAAATAAGCAAATGTGTTTAGCATTAATTTATTTCTCTACTCTTTTCATTAGCTCTATTTACTCTAGAAACGAGAAATTACTTGGAAGCCAAGCAAGCTGGATCACTAACAGAAGACTTATTAAATCTAGGTGGCGTTGCCTTTAACCCGTAATTAGGTCACGCGTCGATAGTTACAAACTTTATAAAATTCTCGGTAGCTGTGAACTGGAGAAATTGAAGTTTTCTAGTACGTTATGTAATATAAAGCCATGTAAGAAATTATTGCAAAACAATTGTTCTTAAACTATTTTTTAGAAACGAACATACGTATTCCTGAAACGAATAATGTTTCAAAAACATATTATAATTGTGTTTCTATTAGCATTGCGTGCATAAAGGCATGTTTTTGTACTTCCGACTTGCAACGGAGAGACAGATTTATTCAGAAACGAACTTAAGTGTTCCTGAAACAAATCATGTTTCAGAAACATATTATGATTGTGTTTCTGTTAGTACTACGTGCTTATGGGCATGTTTTTGGACTTCCAAGTTGATACGAAAGACAGCAAAAGATAAGCTCATTTAAAAATAATTGCTTTACTCTCAAAAATCATCATTACTACCTAATATTAAAAATCCAAAAGTATGTTTGTTGTTTTTTTTTTGCTTCGTGTTCATGTAGTTGACATGAAAATAATTATAATAAATAGTTTAAAGATCATAGTTTAATTTATATCCTAGAAAAGTTTAAGGATCATGTGGGAGGCCGTGGGTACAGTATCTGATACATCAGAATTAAACATTATAAACATTGACTTACCTGAAGTCGTACTTAAGTAAGTGTGAAATAATTTCCAGACATGCTATATAAAAAAATGGACGCAACATTACACTCTTGGGCCGTTACGTAAAAAGCCTATTTTCAGTACTAACTTCAGGTGCGTGGGATAAACGTAAGTGCCTACCTAAATGAAGATTATTTTTAGATACAATATTCGTTGAAAAAGAAACCTCTTCATAATCCGGCCATCATCGTATCGTCTGATGATTTCCCAAGAGCTAATATTCCACAAACAAGTCGCTTAGTATTATTGCAAAAGTATTTCAACAGATTTTCATTAGCCTAATGCGGGAGGTGGGAGTTTTAAGTATAATGGAAGATTTTTCACGTGATTTGTTAACTAGGGAGTAGGTATTGTGAGGAATTGATTGATTGGAAGTATGTAGGTGTCTAAATAAATAATGTGCTGATTTGCTAATAGTAGCATTAATTAAACATTTATGCATCCTTATAAATGTTTCATTAATACTACTATTAACTATGTTATCATCATTGTTTCGGCTGTAGGACGTCCATTTTTAGGGTTCCATACCCAATAGGTAAAAACGGTATTTTATTACTAAGGACGCCTGTTTGCCGTCTGTCTGTCCGTCTATACGTCTGTCTGTCTGTCAGACTGTCACCAGGCTGTATCTCATGATCTTTGATAGCTAGAACCACAGTCTATGCTAGAACGTGGAAATTTTCTCATGATTTCTGTTGCCATTATAACAACAAACAAAACACAGAAAAAAATAATATTTAAGGGAGGTTTCCATACAAGAAACCTGAATTTTAGTAACCGCTTTTCGCTCGATATTAATAACGGTGACATGTAGATGCTTAAAGTATTCACTGATATCTAGTTAAATATTCACTTTAAAAATAAATGATTAAATTAAAATAAAATAAATATTTAATTTCCCATAGTCCATAGTCGGACTTGCACTTGGCCAATTATTGGAGATAAGTAGGTACGTATTTTCTATAGATTGATATAAGGATCCACTGTAAGCGGCTTGCATGAATACTTGATAGGATAGGGATATTTACAAGATTATTTTTTGCAAAAAATATCATGACCGACTTCACCCGTGTACAGAATTCACGAATATTTCGCACGGATCGATGGAGCATTTTTCACATTATTGTTGATTTATCAAAAATGGCTCAGCCGATTTCGATAAAATTTTAATGGGATCAATATCAGAGTATACTCTTTCCAATAAAAAAATAATTATTGAAATCGGACCACTATGAAAAAAGTTATGCGTTGTTATAAATAAAAAATATATATATACGCGTCGAATTGTATACCTCCTCCGGTGGGTCGTCGGCCAAAAATACTGTATGTTTTTTTAGACGTCAGACGTATTCTAGGATATCATTGTACTTATCATTATGATTAACTTTTACTACAGAGTCCTTAGTCCAAGTTTTACGTAGTTTACTTAATCTTTCGCGTTTCCGAGTGGCTCCATACATTTTAGTTAGTTCTCCCTAGTTTCCGCCAGGGGCGCTGTACAAACATGTATAGTGATAGCTCTATACATGTTGAAATCGGACCACTATGAAAAAAGTTATGCGTGTTTATAAATAAAAAAATATATATACGCGTCGAATTGTATACCTTCTCTGGTGGGTCGTCGATCAAAAATACTGTATGTTTTTTTAGACGTCAGACGTATTCTAGGATATCATTGTACTTATCATTATGATTAACTTTTACTACAGAGTCCTTAGTCCAAGTTTTACGTAGTTTACTTAATCTTTCGCGTTTCCGAGTGGCTCCATACATTTTAGTTAGTTCTCCCTAGTTTCCGCCAGGGGCGCTGTACAAACATGTATAGTGATAGCTCTATACATGTTGAAATCGGACCACTATGAAAAAAGTTATGCGTGTTTATAAATAAAAAAATATATATACGCGTCGAATTGTATACCTTCTCTGGTGGGTCGTCGATCAAAAATACTGTATGTTTTTTTAGACGTCAGACGTATTCTAGGATATCATTGTACTTATCATTATGATTAACTTTTACTACAGAGTCCTTAGTACAAGATTTACGTAGTTTACTTAATCTTTCGCGTTTCCGAGTGGCTCCATACATTTTAGTTAGGTCTCCCTCGTTTCCGCCAGGGGCGCTGTACAAACATGTATAGAGCTATACGGAAACAGCTGTAGTTTAACCAGGGGCCTTATTGTGTAAGCGCTCTAACGTTCGGCTTCACTTTTCCTCCCGCTCGCTCTCATGGTGTGAGTAACTGGCGCGAGCAGGAGAGAAAGCGAAGGCGATATTGTAGTCACTCGCGAACCTATTCGAAATAAAAAAAAAGGCCAGAGAGCTTACACAATAAGGCGTCTGGACTAACCCCTCAGGGCCAACACTAAAATCACGAAAAAATAGCTGTTTCACATTGTTTTTTTCGAAAATTGATGAAAGTATTTAAAAGCCATTTCGGAAACCAGTTTCCTAACCTCGGTTTCCTAAACGGCCGAAGCAGATATAATTATGTTATTTAACAAAAAATTTAAATTCTCGACAAAGTTTACACCTTAGGTATATTGTTTCGCGATTTCGGAGTTGGTCTCGTAGTAAAATTTGGTCGTTAGGACTATGTCGATATGAATATCAATGTAATGTAGGTATGATGATCACGAAAGTCCTCGTACAAGCTGTTGCCAAGCGCCAAGCGAAAAATTTGCTACATCACTCAGATGCAGTTCTTATCAAACGTTAGGCGTTTGGCAGTTGTAATATTTATGACTAACAAACATCAAAATTTTCAAAAATGTATAGTGTACTAAAATCCGCAAAATATGTCGCACGAAAATAATTACTTGCGGGTAAGTAATTTTCCAATAAACAAAATATATACAGGACAAAAAAACGCACGACCAAATAATACCTAATAAAATCTTGTTTTTAATTTTTAAATAGGAATATAAATAAGTAAGTATAAAATACTTTCAAAATACAGTTTAAGCAAAAAAGATATAATAATACTACGTAGTTTAAGGTTAAAAAGGCGGTTCAAAGCGTATTAACCACTTGAAAGTGGTCACTGCGTCAGCAAACTTGCAGGACTTTACAGCAGAATCTGCGGCCAAACGGGAAAAGCGAGCTTAATTTCGACCGGACAAAGTTGTAAGAGGATTTCCTCAAACTGACCGAGTTGGCGGGAGTGTAGGGATGTGGACGAAGCCACCGAGCTAAATGAAATACATGACAAGTGTTGTAAACCTTAGTTTTTTTTTTTTTTTTTTTTACTTCTATTACTTTTATTAATTCATAATCATTACAAAAAATGTTCATTACACATGCAAAATGTGAGTCTTAAAAAATTGTCAAAATAAACATAATAATAAATAAACAATACAGAGAAAATAATGTCAAATCCTATGTGTCTATCCTAATTGAACAGTCCTCCCCTGATAGTTCCTTGGCTGAAGGTGCCCATAATGCTAGCCGCGTTTCCACGCTGGATCGCCAGTGATATATGCTGCACCAGATACAAGCCCGAACGTGGGTCGCGGCCTTTTTCTCTAAAGCGCCGTCCCAGGTCGCGCACAAATTTCCGAGCTTCGGAGCACCATGGACCAGCCGTCTCGACGGCAAAAGGGACGAAGTCATACGCCGACTCCAGGCAGGAATATTAAACCTTAGTTAATCGTACATAATAATGTTTCTAAAGCTGATAAGTACTTCACCAAAAATCACCGTTCAAGCACCGTTCAAAAAAATCATAAACTCCTATTTTTAACACGCTTTTATTAGTTTCACCTGTATGTTTACTTGCTTGCTTGCTTGTAACCAACCCCTTTGAGCTCTATTTTGACCTACTTTGAGCGATCAGATTTTCTCCGATAAAAACGCATTTATAAAAAAAACCGGACAAGTGCGAGTCAGGCTCGCACATCGAGGGTTCCGTACAAATCCAGAAAATTTCACAAAATTTGGAAGTAAGTTATACTTACGATTTACTCACTTTGAATTTTGAACCAATATTTTGTGAATTTTGAGGCCCAATTTTTTGTGATTTACATAAAAATTTACAGTTTTCAGATTTATTCCTCTATGTGTACTCTAAGACAATGCTCCTCGCCAAATTTCATAGTTCTATGTTAACGGGAAGTACCCTGTAGGTTTTGATTTTTGTAAGTGTCAAAATATGCGGTTTTTTACGACACAAACAGCTCTAAATTTTTTAAACGACTACTGAGAAGCTTGTCTTTTCCACAACAGCAAGAGTTCATTGATATACGTATACAGTTTAAATTTCAACTCGATATCTTTACGCGTTGTCGAGATAAAGAGTCTTGACATACACACAGACGGACAGACGGACAACAAAGTGATCCTATAAGGGTTCCGTTTTTTTCATTTGAGGTACGGAACCCTAAAAACATGAATCCTAAGCGTTTTATTAGTTTTTTTTTTTAAACTATATTTATATTATTATAACCTTTTATTTAACTTGCAATGGATGGAGGTACCTGTGTATGTAAGTTCGGGTGGAATCTTGCAAGTTAAATTTGACCAACTTCCCGGTTTCTGATTAAGCTGCAATTTTGCGCGTATATATACAGGGTTACAGGGTAAGCGACCTATTCCCGTTAAGGGTGTGTAGTTTACTTTGTTTCTGACTAATTTGACTATGAAATACACTATCCTAAATTAAAAAAAAAAAAACAGATATTTGAAATTGTTATTTATAAAATTCCCAATTTTCGGCTATCAGCGGAGATATTTTGAAACGTGTAAGTCGTATTATTATTTTTATTTGATTTTTACATGTAAAATTATGTTTTATGACCTCATTACCCAATATTGTCCTTAAAATTAACCTTATATAAAAAGTATTTGAATTCAAATATCTCGAAAACCGTGAGATTTAGGATATGGTGTTTCATAGTGAAATCAGTCAGAAACGTAGTAGGTAAACTACACACGCTTAACGGGAATAGGTCGACTTAGCCTGTAACTCTGTGTATCGTGTGAGAATGAAATAATATGGTACCATGGAGCTGATCTAATGATGTAGTCGGAAGGTGGCCATAGGAACTCCTGCCCCCCGACCGCCTAAGCAATAGCAATAGCAATCGTTTATGACTTCATTTTAGTCATTTGGCACCGCCTATGTGACGTTAGCCATCAAAGTTGTTCATTCAACGATTGCTTTCGCAAGCCGCACAAAGCAATTGATGGCTAACGTCACATAGGCGGTGCCAAATGATTAAAATGAAGTCATTAACGATTGCTATTGCTTAGGCGGTCGGGGGCAGAACGACGTGCGTCTTTGACATCAAAATTTTCAGATTGAACACGCTTAAACAAAATCTGTGCTACTCTCACAGACACTGCACTAGGTCCATAAACATCGCAAATTTTTGTAGTAAAATTTTAAAATGTATCGAATTTCTTCATTATACTCTATAAAATTTAACTTGATCTCTGCGACAGCTGTCAGAAAAATCACGCCTATGAAGTCCTGAATTTCTTAATAGTACTGAAAGTACCTGTCAATGTCATACTTTGTAGGCATGCCGATTAGTGATGAGCGACGAATGATCGTGACCACAGAGTTTTAGATAGAGTTTTAATTAAAATATCGATACTTTATACTGACGATATTTTAAATAAAACTTGACTTATCATTTAGTTTTTTGTATATTTTAATATCATAACATTTTTACATGTGTAATTAAAGTAAACCCAATTGTTACATTAGCAACGATAATAGTGAACAAGATGGACATATCGTGTTTGGGCTCGTTTTACTTGTCTTGGTTAGCACTCTGCTGCTACATGATATCCAGAATTTCAAAAGCTTGTATTTTTAAAAAGTTACATTGTTATAACAATTTATTTTTAGATTTATTTAGTTAGTTCCATAGTAATAGTTGTTTATAATGATTAATGATGATCACATCAAAGTGCCCTGAGAGTTCCTGCATTTCGTAAAACAACACTTTGTAAATAGGGGAGGTCACGGCTCCCTGACATGGAAGCTCAATGATTTTAGATTCCGAAGTTGATTCCGTGGTAAAAGTAAAATCGCAAAAAAGTAGTAAAAATCATGATATGTTATAGTACTATTATTCTAAAAATTGTATAATCATTGTACAATTTTTAGAATGATGTCTAACTTTTAAGAATCTTCTAGATCATTGCATCTCCATCTAGTCACTATGTTCCACGATTACAAACATCACCTAGTCTTTTATACATTACGGTCATAGCCACAACCTCCAACTTCAATAGTCCATTGCCAAACATAGGCCTACCCACAATAGGTACGTGATACGGTTATCATCAAAAAGTAATGTGAAAGTACCTCAATAACTGCTTATCAACAGACCACTGTGAAACAAAGGCCTAACTACTAAAGTCTTCTGTGATAATCATCACTCAGGCCACATCAATATCCTTTATAGTTAGCACATCACTAGAACGCAATAATTTTAAAGCCTCCACTGTATCGTTGGCGCCCAGGAAAGCTTACCGAACTTCTGTTCCGTCCTTAATCTGCAGCATAATGTCGCAAGTTCCTGTAGAAATATTCGTAGCAATCTTGGTCTGTAGCGCTATGAAAAATCATTTTATTAAAATACTTAACTAATTTATGCGGCTGTGATGCTGATGATGGTATTGTTTGTTATAAATCTATCCCACACTAATGAGTATAACTATTTTGGCAAAAATTGGCAAAACCGACTTCCATCGTGTACAAAATTCGAATAGTTCGCTCGAATTGATGTATACAATTTATACACTATTATTGATTTTTAGGGATCCGTACCTTAAAAGGAAAAAACGGAACCCTTACAGAATCACTTTGTTGTCCGTCTGTCTGAAATATGTCAAGACTTTTTTTCTCAAGAAAAATTTAAACCATATATTAAGCCCGATTACAGAGGCGCCAACGTAAATTAATTAGCAACGTAAAAAGCGTTCTCTCTATCGAATGCTTAAAGTGAAAAAGAAACAGAACTATGCTATTTAGCTAATATAGTTACGATGGCGTCTCTGTAATCGGGATTACTATATGTACGTATATCTATGGTCTCTTGCAGTTGTGATCGAAATAAAAAAAAAACAAACTTCTCAGTTACCATAGAAAAAAGTAAGAGCCGTTTATGTCGTAAAAACCGCATATTCTGTTACTCAAGGGAATCAAAACCTACAGGGTACTTCCAGTTGACCTAGAACTATGAAATTTGGCAAGAACCATTGTCTTAGCGTACATATATAGAAATCAATCTGCAAACTCTACATTTTTAATTAAATCACAAAAAATCGGGCCTAAATACAAAAAATATGGGCCCAAAATTCAAAGTGAGTATAAATCGTATCGAAAGAGCTTCATTAGCACATGCTAAAACAGGAATACAATGTAATTTTCGATGCATAACGAGAAAAGTAAAAAAAAACTTCGATGTATATTTTATTTATCCTATGAGATTCAACATTAAAATTTTATAAATTTTCAAGATTTGTACGGAACTCCCGATATGCGAGCCAGACTCGCGCTTCGCGTCCGGTTTTTCAAAAATAACTTAGTCGATTTCGATAAATTTTAAATTAGAAATATAAACTTTGCTTTGCCTGGGTCTGTCTTCCCGTTAAAGTACAACGTGAGTGTCTTCAAATCCCGAGTAAATAAGTATCTTCTAGGTAAGCGTGCTACACCCTAGACCGCACATCTGCTTAACATCAGGTAGTGTGTAGTCAAACGTGAACCAATCTGAAATAAAAAAAAAAAAAAAAAACTAAAAAAAGATTTTTTGATTCGTTTCACAATTAGCGAAAATATCGATGAATATACACAGAAAAAAAACATACAGACGAACATAGGACCTCCTCCTTTATGGAAGTCGGTTAAAAATGCAAACCACTCTAAAATATAAGGGACTTTCCAGTTTTTTTGAATTTTCTGAGAGATGGAAAAGTGTCCAATTTCCGGTCACACATGATGCTATTTTTCATGTCAGATTTTATCGTACCTGCATAAGTAGTGTAACATACGCTAGACGACACACATGTAAGCTGGCGTACTGTTTACATAAATAAAATAAAATAGTTAATGCGTTTAGCAAAGATACAAGTACTTTCAACGTTGAACGTGAAGTTTGATTTTAGGTAAGTACCTACCTATGGTACCACAATCAACAAACGCTAATTTCGTTGTGTGGCTTAAATTTTTTTTCGTCATGATATTGACTACATCATTGATAAATAGAAATTCTAGGTTTGTTACATCAATTACTTTTGATTTATATTATATGTATGAAGTTTTCAACAATATGAATCTGATACAATTTAATTTTTTGTATAATGTTAGATAGTAGTTGTTGCTGCCATCCGCCAAAATACAGGTGAAAACTTAGTTCAGTTGCAGGTGCTCATACCTATCTAATCCTAATGAGTGTAATGATAAGTCAAAATGTTTTTTCATCACATCTATACGAAAAGGACTACTTTGTTCGCCTTTAAGTGCGCCCAAAGGTGGTGTTTTCTATAGTGCGATGGAATGATCTATGCCGCGCACTTTTTGAATTTGGAACATAATAAGTGCGACGGAATGATCTTAGCCGCGTACTTATTGAATTTGGAAGTACATATTTGTAATGTTAGTGTTCAGCGCCAAGAAAATGAATGAAAAGAATGTAAATGTTTTCATTTGTTCTATTATTAGATAGGTACCATTTAATTTCGGGTATTTCAATTTAGTTGTTACACTACGTTAAATAAGTAAGTAAGTAAGTAAGTTCGTATAGGCCGGGTGGCTAGCCCTGGTGTCAGAGTTATACATTAAATACGTTAAATAATAATATTACAATAAAATATGAGGCCCCTTTTATTTATTTTCTTATAGAGGTGATGAAAAGTAGAGTGTACCACTCGGGCGCAAAATATATTTTTGGCTCGGGCGACGTACTTTAAATCCCTCGCTACGTTCAGGATTCTACTAAAGAATCCCTCATTTCGCTCTGGATTCAAAAAAGCGCCCTCGCCGTAAAAATATTATTTTGCTCCCATATGATACAAACTACTATTATTGACCTCTTTCTTGGAGAGTCGGGCAAAAATAATAAACTACATTGCTCGTGTCATCGACAGATGCAACATTAATGGGGCTGCGAGATGGAATGTCCTCCTGGCCCCGTCCCGACTTTAATAAGAAAACTTTTGTTCGATTGACGAACTTTGTCAACGGAAAAATTACTTTTCCAGACACCTGCGTTCCGGAACGAAAATGGTGATGGAAAAACGTATTTGCTATAAATAAATTTGGCTATTAAATATTGCTATTTAGGTTAAGAGTTTTACGGTACCTGCACTTAGAAGCATTTAGAATGGATAAAAAAGTCCTAGCCATTAGGTATTTTTGTAATTTGTACTGTAGTTCTAGAATATGTCATCCTATTAATTAAATGCTGAAGAAGATAACCAACGTCTGTTCTTCTGATAACGTGATTCCAAGTCTCTGTCAAATGGTATTTTAAGAGTAATTTTGTGGAATTACGGGTAGGTAAGTCTGCGATACAGGGCTAGAGAAGGTAAGCGACTCTATAGAGTTGAAGAATATTAAACAGCCGTTTAACGGTGCTTCTAAAACGCTTCGCTTATCATACCTATCAGCATCGTAAGACATCCAATAGTAAGGAATCCTTTATATCCTAGATATCCTTCAAGACCGGTCTGAATTGGTTTTTTATTTTAGCTAGTTCCTGTGGTTTTGATCAGATCATTTTGTTACTAAACGTCTCGCGCTACACTCTCATGCTCACGGCTCGCTTGGCTATACATACCTATTTGATATTAGTTGATATCCATCTCCAATAAATAATAAACTTTAATTAATATAAGATAACGGTACTTATTTGAGAATATCAGGGGAATCCGCGCTCCGCTACTAGTAAAATAGAGTAAACAATAATTAAGCGAGAATTTTGAAACTGGCGCAAGTTCTGAAACAGCGTAATTTCGGCTGCAACTGTTTGACGGCGCTTCCGAAACGCTCCACTCGCCTCTTTGATTTGGAGGCTTATTGTGGGAAGTACAGTCGACGACAAAACTTCCTATTCCTGATTTTAGTCAACTAGAAGTTTTCTGAACAGTGGACGTCATGACACCACTTTAACTGAATCTTTAAAATAATCCTATATCTCGACTAGCTCTTGACCAATTAGGTTCATACTCGCAAATTTTCTTAGGATTTAAATACACACTAAACAACCTTGCCAGATATTAATAAATAGTAGATACACCGGTAGTGGCCACTGTCCCGGCTTTGGCCATTTTATATCAAAATTATTGCATAAATAACAGTAGTAAACAAAGTAACACCATACAAACAGTCATATTGTTGAAAGTTTAAAATTCCTTTAAAAATATTATAATTGTCTACACAGTCATTATACTTCAAAGTGGTATCTATCCAATATAAATCCATCTTCTTCTTCTTAATCGTGCACTCTTGTCAGAGTGGTCGTGGTTGCGTGGATGGTTCACGGAGGCTCCTCGCCGTTGTCATCTCTTCCCAGGGATGCTGCACGTCTCGCGATGTTCCTCCATCTGTGCCGATCAGTCGCATCACGAGCACACTGCACCATGGTAGACTGTGATAAATCCTACTATCCTTCCTACTAATATTATAAACGTGAAAGTTTGTGAGGATGGATGGATGGATGTTTGTTACTCTTTCACGCAAAAACTACTGAACGGATTGAGATGAAACTTTGCAATATATATATATATAGCTTATATATCAGAATAACACATAGGCTATAAATTATAATTATATATTGCGTATGCGGGCGAAGCCGCGAGTAAAAACTAGTGATTTATATTCTGAATGACCTGATATCACAGCGGTCACATCGATTAAAATGACCATTTGATTTAATCTCAAAGGTGATTACGAGCATCGCAAAAAATAAATGTTTTTGATCAAGCTCCTTAGTTGTTTTGTTAGGAACAGAAAAAAAACATGTTTCGCGATGTTATCTGATAATAATACATTACAATGTCACCCGGCTCTTCTCAGTATAGCTTCTTATAGCCCGAGACTTCACCAAACCAGAGCGAAGAGTGTGTGTGGAACTTGAGATCAATTTTCGAAAAGTTTGACTAAACCTACGTTATAATGATTCTTTTTTAGCTTCTAAGGTACGGAACCACTTAAAAAGTATAATATTTATGTAGTTTAGCGAGAGATCTGTTGCCAACTGTACTCGTACCTTCACAGAGAGCGAAGCTGCGATTGGCAGGATAATTGATTTCTACTCGCAGGCAGTCAGGTGAGATGGGCGCGTTAGCTTTCAAATGCAGCGGAGAAATAGAAGGCGTCATAATTACTATTGGTTGCGCTCATAGTGTATTTTGGCTAGGCGGAAATTCTGTCGCAAAATATCTGTGAATACATTTTGTTCTTAAAACTTTCTATCTAAAAAGACGATCGATATCCCGCATAATTTGCTCGATAACTGCAAACTGTGTAGAATGAAGTGAACCAGCGTTTCGCAAAAGAATTCCCGTCTTGTGTGGCGCTAGCCTAATACAAAACAGAAATACCTACCTACACAAACGCTAGGAGGTTTACGGGATTTAACTCCCTCCCTGCTCAAAAGAGTGCATTACGTGACCATTTGATTGTGCGAATAACGCTTGTGCGATAAAACTGTATTGCGACTTACTATTCAAAATGTTAATAATACATATTCACGATACGAAATTTACCCCGAATTGCTAGGCGCCCAAGATTTTAGCACTTGCGTTTAGTAAAATTTATGATTTTGTTTGTAGACTTCTGCTTTTTATAGAAAAAGCAAAAATGTGGCACTCACTATGCTCCCGCAATTTTTGCGCTTGTATCTATCTATTTGCTGTGGTAAAAAACAGTATCAAAATAGATCTACTACGTACAGAGCTATATACAAGACAATATAAACAGATCGTACCTATGTAAATAATTTTACATCAGGCATGTAAATAGTAAAAGTACGGTCAATGTTGGTACAAAATATATGGTTTTTTTGTGAGTATCGTCTCTATATCGGTAATTAACTTGTCTGGTATACATGTTTTAACGTAGTAGTATTGATAATTTTAATAGACAGGTAAGTTTTTAACTCATCAGTTTTTGTTGGAGCAAAGTATTTAACTGTTTCTTTTTATTTTAACCGTTTTATGCAACTAATTACTGAGGTGAATGATCTGGCAGTGCTCGAAGGAATGCATTACTGAATGACAAGTACAAAATTTGCCAAAAAACCGTTTAATCGTTATTGCTACGTTATTACGTTACGAGAATGTAAATTTTGTACTAAGCAAAAAATCATAATTATCTTATTTTGAATTTGATCTAAGAAAAAGTAAAATTATAAACTCATTTTTATGCCTTAGTAATAAAGTAATATACTTAAAAAAATATAAAGTCAGCGTGATGTGAAAACATTTATTTCGTAATAACTAAGTTTGTATAAATACAGTCATTTTAAGGTATTTTAAATACATTATTCGATGTTTTATAGGTAGGTGGTTAATATTGTACACTTTACTTATATATCCTTTTACTTTATAATTCAGCGTATTGGTTATAGGTTGCATGTAGAAACAATAGGACTTTTAACTATATTTTGCTGCAGTCACAGTCAGTTACTAGTTAACCTAGTGGTTTATGAATACATCGTGAACCAAATTCTTATAACAAAGAGCTTGATTCTCTATCATTAAAACGTAACGTAACGTGTTATTTTTTATACATATTTCCGTGATATCCATTTGGAGAAATGTTTTTAGGGTTCCGTACTTCAAAAGGGAAAATCGGAACCCTTATAGGATCACTTTGTTGTCCGTCTGTCTGTACGTCAAGACTCTTTATCTCGGGAACGCGTAAAGATATCGAGTTGAAATTTAAACCGTATACGTATATCTAAAGTCTCTTGCAGTTGTGTAAAAAAAAAACTTCTCAGTTGTCATATAAAAAGTTAGAGACGTTTAAGTATATCGTAAAAAAACATATTTCGACACTCACAAAAATGATAACCTACAGGGTACTTCCCGTTGACATATAATTATGAAATTTGGCCAGAAGTATTGTTTCAGAGTACACATATAGGAATAAATCTGAAAACTGTACATTTTCATTTAAAACACAAAAAAGGACCTAGATTTACAAAATATAGGTTGAAAATTCAAAGTAAATCGTATCATGTAAGGTATCATATAAAAGAACTTCATTAGCAAATGCTCAAACAAGTTTTTAATTATTTTAACAATGTGTTATTTTCGATCTAAGTGAAAAAAAAAACTTTTTCGTTGATAATTATAATATAATAGTAGAGATATTTTAACAACTTACTTCCCAATTTAAAAAAAAAATCTGGATTTGTACGGAACCCTCGGTGTGCGAGCTTAACTTGCACTTGTCCGGTTTTTTTAATGTAAAATTACGATAAAACTATTTATAAACCGAATTGAAGTAATGTTATTTGAAACATAAATATTTTTAATCCGAATTTTTTTTAAAACAATTATTAACTTAGAACACGTTACGCGTAGGTACTTTTTCATACAAAATCGCCATGCTAACTTGTTACTGATAAACACTTAAGTAGGTGCTTTGGGATTGTAACAATTACTTCTATATTATGATCAAATATCCAGCATATTTACCGTAATCACATGAGTATTTATACCATTTTTATCATATAATTTCAATATTACAACAGTTCATTCAATTTCACATCTATAAAATAAATAATTTTAATTCATTTAAATAACAGTGCTTGCGTTGCTTATTTTTATTACTCATAATAATTTTAGACAAAGATTATGTACTCATTTTGATAAGTAATATGCCCATTTCTTTTGACCTATATCTTCATGGTATTTATTACAATGTTGATTATAATTTGGTTTTGTAACATTTAGTAAATTTATTATTATAATTAATTACAATAATCAAAATGACGACTAGTGCACTTAAATAAATTATTGGTAGAAATTACTTAACGTAAGTTTATATCTAATAATTACATTTAGTTGGATGTACCATAGTAAAAATCAGACTTATTAAGTAAAAAAGAGTACAGAATAATATCAATAAATCGAATGGCACAATCGTTCCAATAAAAAAACCTATCAATTACTACCGAAAATGACTTCTGAATAAAATATGAACACAATGATAAACCATACAGTTATTGTCAAATTATACAATCTTATAAAAACTTAGTAATCAAATAAATACTTCGAATATTTAAATATTTTAATTAAAATAAGAATATTTACAGTCTCAATTAATTAAGATCTGGAAATCGGATCACAAGTTTAACTTAATAAAATAACAATAATTTTAAGAAGTTGCTCACGTTGCACATAATATAATCAATAAATATTTAAGTAAGTTTAAAATATACTACGAGTACTATGGCTTTGATTTTTGTCTTGCCACACTTTTTAAAATAGCGCATAATATCAAGCAGTACTTACTTAGTACTAACCCGTGGAAAAATTACAGCAAAGATATAGAAAATTACGACATATGTTAATTATAAACATAAAAACATAATTATTAACTACTTGCTATAATATTTATTTCATCAAATATAGGGAAAATACTGATAGAAATTCTAAACATAAAGTAATTAAATATGTTTGAATCAAATTAAGAGAAATGAGCGCGATTTCACACTATAATTACTTTAGTAATTATTATAGAAACGTGAGCAATTCTCAAAGGAGGCTACGTAAACACTAATAAAATTCAAAATTGGTTCATATACACGTCGATACTTACAAAAACCTATGTTATCTATGTACAATCAAGCAGCGCAATATAAAAGCGCTAAATATTTAAAAAAACATTAAGGTCTTATTAAATAACGTTTCATATGCATTTTTAGCCAAAATTGAGTCTTGTCGCCTTATGAAAGATGAAACGGTTCACATGAAATATTTCTTGTCGGATATGAATATGACAAGACGTAATTCTGCTATAACAGCATATCAAGCTTACGCGAATAAGTCTGCTAATTTTAAATGTAAGTCAAGTAGTAACTATCAGTGGCTTAAGCTTAAATGCTTATCGTAATAGGAATCTCGATATCAAGCTTAGCAACTTGAGTAATCTCAATCATACATTATTGCTTCATTTTATCAATTTTCGTTGGTTTCGCATCAATATCAACCATCAGTATTGTACGTAGCAAACACAATTCATTTTCTACTTGTCTACACTTGCCGTGATAGATGAAATGGCAACTCAATTTTTAATTGAATAAAGTCTTTCATTTTAACTAATTTTCTCTAAATGGTTGAGCAAATATTTCGTTTAGAAGTTGCTGGTATTCTTCGGCGTTGTATAAATAATCTTCGTCGTCAAGTAAGCTCGTTGCATTGTATCTGTGAAATAAAATAGGTCTTTAAAATATGACAAACTAAATAATAAGAATATTTTTTAAAAGATAGGGCCAAATTTAATACCTTGGAGCATGTCTTTTCCTGCGCACACTGACACTCGAAGTGGCTTCTATACAAAGAACTGCGAAATGATTGTTACAGGAATATCTGTAAAATAAAACGTGAATATATCAAACACATTCGGAATTAAGAATGTCTAAATACATAGGTATAGATATGTATTTGTATACGAAGGATATATTGTACGATGTCATTGATCAAGACTAACTGTTTCTATGAAACCAGCGAAATTGCAAAATACTATGCTCATATATAGAAAAAAATCATTGACTTTCAAAGACAAAGACCCAAGGACGTTTAAGTTATGGTGATTTCGGGAGTTGGTGGGTTGGTAAATATTGGTCATGACTATAGTAAAATTATTCTTATAGGATATACCTACAGGGTTATTTCTAATCAATTAGTATCCTTTTAGGGGCTTATTCTATACATCAATACTAACAACTTTCGTCCAACGACTTTCATAAAATCTCAAACAAAAAATTGTTGTTCCATAGAAAAATATCGCTCACCCTCGTCAAAATGTATATAGAGCAGCAGATTTTTTTTTGAGTTTTGACAAAATTAGATTATGTAACATTTTATAAATTTATTATTATAATTAATTACAATAATCAAAATGACGACTAGTGCATTTAAATAAATTATTGGTAGAAATTACTTAACACAAGTTTATATCTAATAATTACATGTAGCAGACATAATTCGCAGAACAAAAGTTGCTAGATTTGATGTAAAGAATAAGCCCCTAAAAGGATGCTGATTGATTAGGAATGACCCTGTATATGTTCTATATGACCACATACCGGCAAACGCAGCGTGGATCGTCCACTAACGAGGTGGACAGATGACGTTATCAAGACCGCAGAATCGCGCTGCACCCGAACCGTTTCCAACCGGTCTTAATAATGGAGATCCATCGGAGATAAACGTCCTATGGCTATTGGACGGATATGTCTTTGGTATAGAGATACACTTCGTAAAACAGTCATGTTTACCTCTCCTGTGATAGAAGTTTGTGAGAAAACAGCGAAGCAGCCATTCCTTTTCTACTAGGATCGTTGTTCTGCCATTCATCACAGAAGGTGTCCAAAGCTCTTTCGCCGCTGGCGTGAGATCCATGCCAAATAATTTTCTGTGGCCTGGTGAAAGAAAATACTCGTCAAAAACGGGTAATTCAATGGTAATCATTGACTATTAAAACTAACCAACTAAAAATGCATTACCATAAACTATTCAAAAGCTATTGTCATAATTTTGCTGTCTATATTGTGGGTAGTAGTAACACCACTTTATCTATAGTTAAGCTTCGGAATAATTTTGTTATATAGATTTAATCACTCAGATAATTTACAAATTGATAGTAGTCTGTAGTCAGATTACGTACTTTTTGAACAAAGTTATTTAATTTAGGAATTTTATTAGTATGCGACCCGGCTTAATTGTTTATTTATTTTGATTCATACTGTTAGATGAGTAAACAATATACCCTTTGTCGAAATAATAAAACAAATATTAATAAGATCAAAAACTGCAATGAAGCGATATAATTTTTAGGATTCCTTAAGGCTCCACTTACCAATGTGAATCTGTCAAGATATTCTTCCCATTAAAGCTATATATTCTAGGATTTCCGGGCATAACTCCACCGCTGCCGTCGAATATATCAGAAAATGCTTTGAATATCACCTCTCCTTGGAGATTTACTACTGGTAAATGACGATCTGCGTATCGCACAGTCGAGTCTAGATTTTGAATTCTGAAAGAAGATAATATATTTTTCAAACTTAAAAGAAATTACCATATTATTGCATCATGCATAGTCAGGGTCGATAACTTGGTCAAAGTCAAATTTGAGCCTTATGACTTGGTAACAGCTGAATAGTACTGAATCTGACTTTTTTATTCCCAAAAACTTTCCAGGCAACCTTTCCATCCAGAAAGCTGGATGGAAAGGTTGCCTGGAAAAGATTGCTACAAGCAATAAAGCCACCCATTGTTTCATTTTTGCATATTTGTATTGGTGTGAAGGATAAAGAGTTCATTCATTCATGATTTAAGGCACTGCACTAGTTGAATGGCTTGTATCTTGTGATGATTTCTAATGCCTTTGATTGTCTATCTTTTTTATTCTACCTGTTAGTTGGCAAAGTATTTGATTTCACTGTTCTACTAATATAATTTATTCTTTAACTTTTAGTGCAAACACTGACTCTGTTTTGTTACCTGCTTGTCAACAAAGCTCTGAAGGTTCCTCTGAGTCCTGACCTTCTGGCTTGCCTGTAGCAAGCGTAGTCAGCTCTACGGACTCCATGCATGTTTCCTGATAGAGGCTCGTTTAGGGCAGCCAATCGTAACTGTAAAAATAGGGTTTTAAGCGGCTGGCATATAGAACGCCTTAAGTATTCAGAGTTATCCATAATTATTAAGCCGAAAGTAGGTGATTAAGGATTTGAACCCACGACCTCACGATTGCAGGTCGGGTGATACTACCACTAGACCACCACGGCTTCACATCATTGGCTTTTCGGTGAAGGAAAATATCGTGAGGCAACCTGCATACGTCCGTAGAAGAAATTCAATGGCGTATGAGAATCCACCAACCCGCACTGGGCCAGCGTGGTGGATATGGCCCAATCACCCTTCGTGGGTAGGCCTACGTCCTGCAGTGGACTATTAAAAATGCTGGTACAGGTGATTCAAACCATCATTATGAACAATTTTTTCTATAAGGACATCCCAAATTTCGAGAAAATAAAACTGGACAAGTGCGAGTCAGGCTCGCACATTGAGCGTTCCGTACTAATCCAGAAAATTTCATAAAATTGGGAAGTAAGTTGTTAAAATCTCTATGCTATAACCATCCATAAATTTTTTTTTTACACTTTTCTCGTCATACATCGAAAACTACACATTGTTAAATAATTAAAAACCTGTTTTAGCATGTGCTAATGAAGTTCTTTTATATGATACCTTACATGATACAATTTACTCACCTTGAATTTTGAACCCATATTTTGTGAATTTTGAGGCCCTATTTTTTTGTGATTTAAACAAAAATGTACAGTTTTCAGATTTATTTCCACATGTGTACTCTGAGACAATGTTTTTCGCTAAATTTAATAGTTCTATGTCAACGGGAAGTACCCTGTAGGTTTTGATTTTTGTGAGTGCGGTTTTTTACGACACAAATGGCTGTACCTTTTTTAAACGACAACTGAGAAGTTTTTCTTTGACACAACTGCAAGATACTATAGATATACGTATACAGTTTAAATTTCAACTCGATATCTTTACGCGTTCCCGAGATAAAGAGTCTTGACATACACACAGACGGACAGACGGACAACAAAGTGATTCTATAAGGGTTCCGTTTGAGGTACGGAACCATAAAAATGAGCTGTTTCATACATTTAGTCGATTCCAAGTTGCGGTTTTGTATGGAACACATCGACTTGGCATAATATTTTCTTTATATTGATGATGGAACAGCAGACTTTTTTCGAATTTTGGGTAGACTCCATAGCACAAGTTGTTCATAATGATGGTCTTAATCACCCCCTTTTGGCTTAGTTGAGGGTAATCAGATAATCCTGTATACATGCCCTAACATACGTTCAATAGGTGCTCTTCCTAAATCTATATGCGACTTTGTATGTTGTTTACACTGGCTACGATATTCGTCAAAACGACGACGTACGACGCCCGGACGGGGCGCGTCCAGCTTTTACACAAAATGTATGCGACGTGCGTCGTACGGGCATCGTACGGGCCCCGTCCGGCCCGTCCCGCGCCCGTCCCGTCTTAATATAAATCATCCCTAAGAGTAGTTCGTAAGGCTGATGCACTAAGTATCGGAAAGCGCAGCGTACGACGGAAAACCACAAAGCGAACAGATAACCTGAATAAGATCGCAGGATTGAACTGGATGCGAATCCCTTTCAAATGGTCTTGGGAATCTATAGACAATGCCTGTGCCTACCAGAAGACGTTTAATGTATAGCTGAAAATTTTATGTTAAAGTGGTCTATACATTTTTTTACAAGGCCAAGTGCCTTTATTAACTACCACTAAATACAATACCTACATAATCTAAAACTATATAACAAGCAATTGGATCATACGATCATTGGATATGCCAGTTGGCAGCGTGCCCAGCATGCTGGCAGCATTGCCACGCTGAATAGCAATGCTTATACTTTGAGCCAAATAAACACGAGCATTTTGGTCACTCGTCGCGTCCACCAGACGCTCAGAAAGACTTTTGAAAACAAGATGAGCTCCCGGCCCCCACGGACCCAATGTCTCAACTCTAAACGGCTCAAATATGTAGTTGCCGAGATTAGCATACTTACACTAGGACCTGGAGATATGGCTGGCGAGTTTTCGAT
The DNA here is from genome assembly GCA_949316475.1 of Hypomecis punctinalis. Classification (NCBI taxonomy): domain Eukaryota; kingdom Metazoa; phylum Arthropoda; class Insecta; order Lepidoptera; family Geometridae; genus Hypomecis; species Hypomecis punctinalis. Next base: position 8,869,472 of record OX438810.1, on the reverse strand, counting down.
CAGGTTTGAAATAGGTGGCACGTGGACTAGACTGGCGGCTGGCAGCGGCGGCGTCACCGGCGCGGGGGTCGGTGCTGGCACTGATTGCGTCACTAGAGATCCCAGCTGTTGATGAGACGTCATGATATCATTTGGCTTATAACTAGAGTACAGATCCGAACCCGTGAAACTCCGGTCTAGAGGAGTCGTAAAACTATTGTAGGCCCAATTATGAAAGCGCTATCGTAAATTTAGTAGCAACGTAAATAGTGTTCCTTGATCTTGATTGGTACTTTTTTTTAATATACAAAATACATTTGGCCACCAACCGCCTGAACTTTATACCAACCATTGCTCGATGCTAAACAAACTGAGGTTGGGTCGAATGAATCGAATCGAATGTCAATGGACTTGAGTACAAGCTGATTGTTAAATGGGAGCTACATAACTACAAAGTACCTATCTACTTTTAAAATAAATGTCAGTGCTGATAGAGGTGACCAGCAAGCGAACGGACTGTGATAGCGGTGTACTGATATACAATGTACATACCTACTTGCATAATTCTACTTATATTATAAACACGAAAGTTAGTATGTATGGATGTTTGTTAGTCTTTCACGCAAAAACTACTGAACGAATTGAGATTTTACTTTGCAATAATAATGCTTATACTTACATTAGGATTGCAATAATGTTTATACATTAGAATACTTAACACATTTATAGAGAGTAATTTAATGGGGGATTGGTGTGATTTGATTTTTGGCATGGATAAGTATTTAAAAATGACTATTTCATGACTAATTTTATTTAAAAAAAAAAGGTCTTATGGGAAATCGCCTGCAAAGCTAGGTATGTACATCCGAACCCAAATTCCAAGGAACTCATTGGTATGGGACCGGGATTCGCATCCCGAGCTCACGATTATAAGACGAGCGTCACTATCACTAGGCCACCTCGGATATTGCCCTGATGTCGGGGTTTGCACTGATGCCGGGCCTCTAGAATACGGCATCGGTATCCTCTGCCTGTAGTAAGAGCTTACTAATAGGGGACTCCTGGGCCCGGGAATGGTCAGAGATGGGGTTCGGGCTATTCACTCAAACGGGCCCGAGGAGGACGACAGCGTGTGTGACAATATTGTCGTAGAGAACCGTACAAGGTTGGTTTTAGCACCAGGCAAGTAATCGCACAAAGTGCTGGGAGCACCGGTGCGTTTTTTCGGAGATCCCGGAGCTTCCAAGAGGGCACAAAGGCTGGCCACCGAGGGTTCCGTGCAAATCTCGAAAATTGCACAAAATTGGAAACTAAGTTGTTAAAACCTGAAAACATAACTATAACATAGTCATAGATATAACTTTTTTACTTTTCTCGTCATGCATCGTAACACACATCATAAAAATAATTGAAAGCCGGTTTTAGCTTGTCATAATAAAAATCTTTCATATGATACCTACCCCATATGAAACATTTAATTCACTTTAAAGTAGGAGACCATCTTTTTGCATTGAGACCCTATTTTTTAGATTAAATTTCAAATGTACAATTTTCAGATTTATTCTTATATGTGGACTCTAAGACAATGCTCTATGCCAAATTTTATAGTTCTAGGTCGACGGGAAGTACCCTAGGGGTTTTTTGATTCCTTTGTAAGAGTCGAAATATGCGTTTTTTACGACATAAATGGATCTTTTTTCTACGATAACTGAGAAGTATGATTTTTTCACAACTGCAGGAAGTCGTAAATATACGTATTTGATTTAAATTTCAACTCGTTACCTTTACGCGTTCTCCAGATAAAAGGTCTTGACATACGGATAGACGGTCATCAAAGTGTTCCTATAAGGGTTCCGTTATTTCCTTTTGAGATACGGAACCCTAAAAAAAGGCCACCTCGGCAGTGGCGGATTTACCAGCAAGCTGAGTAGGCTGAAGCCTAGGGCGGCAGATTTTAGGGGGCGGCAAATTTCGGACCATTAATTTTAAATTTGACAAAAATACAAGAGTAATTTGTATATCTAACCATGATAAAGTCTACAGAGAAAAATAACATATTTGATTTTTAGTTTTGTACAGCTTAGTATCAACAGCCTCCTGGCGGCTAATACATAAGTACGCCACCGCAACTACCTCGGCGATGCCAACCTTGAAACACTATTTATAGAAACGCCTTATGCAGGTTTCAATCAAAAAGAAAACTGGAAAATCAAGTTATATTTTATGGAACAGTAATATCGACTTTACTATTTACATCAATTAGCACACTAGTGCGGAAATTATACTCCAAAAGTCTAGACATTGATTTATTTTCTTGAATTTATTATGCGAAGTGTTTAACTGTACTGTACTGTATCAGCCTTTTTAAATAGTCCACTGCAGAACTTAGGCCTACCCACGAAGGGTGATTGGGCCATATCCACCACGCTGGCCCAGTGCAGGTTGGCGGATTCACATACGCCATCGAATTTCTTCTACGGACGTATGCAGGTTGCCTCACAATGTTTTCCTTCACCGAAAAGCCAGTGGTGTAAAATTCCGTACATAAATTCCAAAGAACTCATTGGTACGGGACCGGGGATTTGAACCCACGACCTCACGATTGTAAGGCGGGTGTCACTACCTCTTGACCACCACGGCTTAGTGTTTAACTACAGGTGTATGTTTAGGTACACATGTAAATATTGGTTTCATAATATGTTTTCCTTTCCACCCCCCTTCCCGGCGCCTATGGAGCGTAGTGTCAAAATTCTAAGCTAATTCTAAATCTAGAATACTTACAGTATACTACTGTACTATACTGTGAGTATTCTAGATTTATGAAAATTCAACTTTTTGTACCTAAAGGTTATTTTATATGGGTGAAATAGTATTTGTAGATGCCCGTGCTACGCGTTGCTCTAAGATACGAGTGAGACATGAAAACATGTCGATATTGTACTACATTTCGAAACACAGTAGCTTGTAAACTATAGTTTGACTGTCTGACTTGTTTATGTGAAATCTGAAGTGTGCAAAAAGCCATCGACTTGGCATATATTAAAAATATACGTGGAGTATATGTCGAAAAATAATGTCTGTCGTGATAGGTATTTTATTATCTTTTTGACCGACGAACCACCACACGTTTGGAGGAGGTATACAAATATATATATATATATATTTATATTATTTTACCTATTATATATTTAACTTTTTCCGTAGTGGTCCGATTTCAATAATTCTTTTTTATTGGAAAGATATACTTCGAAATTGGTTCCATTTAAATTTTATCGAAATCGGCTGAGCCATTTTTGATAAATCGACAATAATGAGAAATATGCTACATCGATCCGTGCGAAATATTCGCGAATTCTGTACACGGGTGAAGTCGGTCATGCTAATTTTTGCAAAAAATAATCTTGTTTATTTTAGCATTGCTAGTATAGTAATGATTTTAAAGCTTACCAATACATATTGCCATCCTGAGTTGACCTTGACAAATAACGCTTGTTCTTCTACGACGTAAGCGAGAGCGCCTACGGGGCTGGCTGACGCCAACTGTGAAAAAAAGACCAAAAAACATTTTTAAATATACCATGAAGATGAACAAATAATTTGTCAGTTGGAAAAAAAACAACTTTAATTTGACTCTAGTTTAAGTTTAGATACAGGGTAAACACTGACTGGAAAAAAACCAACAAATTTTGTCGTAGCGAATATTTTAAATCCACTATTAACAAATAAAAATCAAATGTTGTTTTTAAACTTTCGCGATTTGAACACATTATTATTATATACTACCAGTCTACCCGTGACCACGGTCGATGCAACTCGGCCGAAACGTCGGGATGAGGAGGTATTTATTTATCTCGTAATTTTAGTGCGCGATTAGTCCCGTAGTACATAATAATAAAATAAAATCAGTTTGAAATAAATAATAATTTGACTTTGCGTCAACTAAAGCCCCGTATTCACTAGGAGACATTTGTCCCGCGACTTTTTCGCTCGACAGAATTTGGAAGTGTCGGGCGACGTCGCGGCACATGTCTCACGATATTGCAGGCGACATCTACGTGTCGCGAGACATGTCGCGTGTCGACGCGTGTCCCGCGACAGCATTTGGGTAGTGAGGAATCGTGTCGCTCTGAGTTCCGTGACTATAGCAAGAACGCCGACATCTCGACACAAAATGTTGGGCGACATTGTCGCGGGACAGTCTCAAGTTAGTTTCGCGACTTATCGCGCGACATGTCGAACAACTTTTTCCCCTAGTGAAAACATGGCTTTTAGGCTTCTCAAACTAATTTTTATTTTGACGCCCTTAGAAATTATTACATAATTATGTATGTACAAGATAAATATAAAATGTATTCTGAACAAAAAAAGAAACCTTTAGTTAGACAATGATTTTCTTACTCTCATCATTTCTTCTGTAGTTTGGAACACAGCAGCACCAGGAACTGATGCTTTTCCATTACTCGATTCGTCTGAATGCTGTGTATGTGAAGGTGGGTGCACTACAAAAAAAAAATTACACACTCCCTTAGAATGTAAAAAGGGTTGTCCATAACTAATGTACTACGCCGAAAGTAGGTGACACAGACCATCATTATAAACATCTTTTACTATAGGAGCAAGCCGGAATACGAGGAAATAAGATTAGCTGTTTCAGATATTTTGTCGACTCCGAGTAGCAATTTTGTATAGCTTAACAGCTTATTTAGTACACGTTTAATATATTCTAAATAGGACAAATGTAAGTATAATACATGTTTAGTAAATACCAAATAAGAAAAATATATGTATAGATAAGTTTGAATGTCAGAAACAATACCTATACCTACTTTATTTTAATATTCTTGCAATAATATAATTATTAGGTATAGACGAAACGAAATATTTTACGGTAATTGATAACAATCGCGCATTCATTGTATTTAATTGACCTTGAATACTTACCTACTACTATACTTGCCAATGAGACTTCTATTAGTCATACCAAAATATTGTTAAACAAGAATTAAACATTAAATTGTCTAAAACCACCGAATACATGTGGGCAGTCAGATCGAATTCAATTAATTACAGATTATCAGTATCCTGATAAAATTTTAATAAGACCACATAAAAAACACCAAATTTCATATAAAAAAAAAACAGTCAAAAAGTAGGTGACAGACTACTAAGATAATATACAGTCGTATTGAGTATCAGCGCTTTTTTAGAAATCGGTAGCAAAAAAACAACCTCAAGAAAAAAGTAGAGTATTAAAATCCTCACCATGTCTTTCCCGGTCCCTGTCTTTAAGATCTTTCAGCTCTTTCAGCGCTTTGAGCTCGTCAAGGGGACTTTTCCCGACTGTCATTTGGCGGCGTGAAAAAAGCATGGAATATCACAAACACGGCTTTTAGTGGTAATGATGTAACACCATTAAACAGAAAGCGGCGGAATGGACTCGAAGGCGTTAGATGACTTTTATAAAAAACCATAAAGTGACACTCGGAATTTGCTAAGAGTTTTGCGCCTTTGAGGTGTCAAATTTGGATTTTAGTTGCTTCTTGGTTGGTAAGAAAAAATATACGCTCAAACATGCAATTTTTGATTGAGTAAATTAGTCAATTATATATAAGTAATCAATAATATATAAGTAAAGTCTAGTAAAATGAATTCAACATGCGAACTACAATAGATCTGTTATACCTATATGTCACACAAAAGTTTTTGAAAACAGTTTTTTGTTCAAACTCCTGATGAAAGGACATGTCCACAAAATGTATGGTGGCTGGTATAATAATAATCAAAAAATCTAACCACAACACTCATTACATTTCGAGAAAGTTCATATTTTTCTGAATCTATTACAACGGTTAAAAACAAAAAAGAGCCCTGCAATTTTTTTAAATTAATTTTGAATTTATTAGGATAAATAATTTTAAATATATTTGGCTTAATAGGTAGTTTATCTCTATCAACCCTGATTAAGTAATCTCCAAATTGTTAGAATAAAGCATTTTTACCAATTAGACACACTTTTTAAGTGTCTTTTTGTCACATTGAACCTACTAACTGGTCACACTGGTAGGTTAAAAATTTTAATTTTAGCAAATTATGAGATGAATGTTGAAGAATCGGCTACAAATGCAAGTAAAATAACGATAGAAGCACTTTATTATTGTTAAACTAGAAAAAATAAAAAGCTGTATGACGAGTATTATATTTCATACAATTTATTTTTCACATTTAAATAAAGATGCAGGGTTGAAAATATCGAAATTAAATATTTTTGAGAAGCCCATAAAACAAGCTTTCAAATTATGTATATATCATCTTGGTTAGATTTTTCTCTGACTAATATACCACTTGTGGACGTCTCCTTTTAAGACCCTGTGGCGTCAACGACTGGAGACGTGTGAAGACCTTTTCTAGCAATCGTACTTATTGGAAATCTATTCGCTATAGAATGATTGCAGATTTAGTCATAGGTATTTTAGCCGCCTTGTGATCGCACAGATTTGCGGTTCTGTTAGATTTTACGAGGTATAAGAAACTGTTACTAACATATTTTTACTACTCTAGTGGAAATTAAAAACTTACTCGGTCTTCCAGGCCTGAATTTAGGGTTTCCGTGGACAGGATGCTCTTCATACAAACTCACTCCTGGTTCTCCTTTTGGCCCCACTATAGACACTCCTGGGGGTCCGGGTGGCCCCGGGGGCCCGGGGGGTCCGGGCAAGTATTGAATGCCTTCGGAGGCGGCGCCGGGTGGCCCAGGCTCGCCTGCGGGGCCTTGTGGCCCTGGCAACCCAGGGGTGCCATCGGTACCCCTGTCCCCTTTGTCTCCTTTAAACTGTGAACAAAGTAAAAGTTGTAACCATTTAGTTTTTACAGTAAAAAGTTTCTGTGTATTGATTATGTAGGTTAATATATTAAAAAAAAATAACAAACTCCCGAAATCTTGTAAGAATGTAAGTATGTACGCAGAAATGAATTATGTAGTTAGTGTCTTCTTTCATTACAAAAAAAAAAACATTAAGATTTAAGCGATAGTGCTCCATCCATCCACCCATCAGCCATAGGAGTTCCACTGCTGGACTTGTGCCATCCCTAAGGATCTCCAATAAGACCAGTTAGAAGCCGCTTGCATCCAGCGTGATCCCGTGGTCTTAAGAGCCTGCGGCGCTGAAAGATTGCTCGATTCTGAGAGCGAGAGTTGAAAACGGCTGCCGCCAGGGGCGCGACGAGCGCGGCGCTCGCACGTTTTGCGAATAAATACAATTCGGCTTCTGGCGCCGATGAGCGGGAGGATTAAAAATGTACCGAGAAAAAGAACCTTATGGCTATTGCAATAGGACTACTTTTGTACCTATGTACTACTTTTGTTTGAGGTCATCCGTCCACCTTGTCGGTGGACACCCTACGCAGCGCTTGCCGAAACATGTGCTCGTTTATGTACCTTTGTCAAATATACTTAGACGAAAAAATCCGTACAAAGCAGGTAGGTAGCTAAAAACTTGACTAAGTACGAGTATACCTATAACCCAAACTACCAACTCTTTAGCTATTTTGTAAGATTTTTATTTTATTATACTATATATAACGGGACTGAACTCACGTGTAGGGATAGTCGTAACAACTATAGTTTCGGTCGCTTTCGGCGACCTTTCTCAAGTTGGCGAGTGCTGCACGCGGAGCCGTCTCACAATGCACTTAACCAAATCCCAGTGCATTGCGAGACGGCTCCGTTACGACTATCCACGTGAGTTCAGTCCCGTTAAATATAGTATAAAATGTGTGAAAACCACGTTAATTTCCATAGATTGTTATTTGTTGTTGTTGCTAAGTAGTTTTGGATTAGGAGATAATTGAGCTTCTTGTTTCTTTTGTTGCATACTTATTTCAATGGACGAAAATTTACGGACAAATCTTCCTTTTAACAAAAAAAGTTAAGTTTGACCAACCAAGTGTGATTTGTGCAATTTCACTCTTTATTATGTCAGAGGGAAGAAAGTTTATTTTATGAAAGGAGTCCTTCAGGGACTTCTTGCTATAAAAACCCTGGAACTTAAGGGTTAAAGTGTTAGAAACTACCTTACCCTTTACTTACGACCAGCTTAAAAGTTATACGAAGCTGAATTATAAGGAAAGTACTTGGTTCCTAGTTAGATACTTTTAGCAAAATTGTTTAAGAAAACAGAAGAATAATAACACAAGAATAATACGAAATCAAAGCATCATACATCAATTATACACTTATCTACAATATACTTATAACCACGGGGAACTACAGTATTAAAAATACGCCAAAACACCTACGTCGGTAACAATATTAAGCAATTCCTCCAGAAAGCTAGCATGTGCATGATGGCTACCGAAATGTACGAAAAATATCCCGACGAAAAGGTTGTTGGCTTTTACAGAGCCACCAGCCCGGAATTGGTTATTAGAGACCCGGATATAATAAAGCGGATTCTCGTCACGGATTTCCAATATTTCTATGCAAGGGGACTTAATCCGCACAAAACTGTTATAGAGCCTTTGCTGAAAAATTTGTTTTTCGCTGATGGAGATTTGTGGCGGCTTATACGCCAAAGATTCACACCCGCCTTTAGTACTGGCAAATTAAAGGCTATGTTCCCTCTTATCACCGAGAGAGCTGAGAAGCTGCAAATAATAACCGAGGAAGTATCATCGAGGGAATTTTACGATGTACGAGAACTCATGGCGAGATATACGACTGATTTTATTGGTGTATGTGGATTCGGCATTAATATGGACTCTCTGAACGATGAAAACTCGGAATTTAGAAAACTTGGCAAAAGAATATTTGAAAGGAAACTTAGTGACGCTATTTCAGCGTGTTTGAAGTTTATTTTCCCGGAACTGTGTAAAAACATGAGACTGCTGGCTAAAGAATTAGAAATCACTATGAATGAATTAGTTCAAAATGTGCTCAAACAGAGGAATTTCAAACCTTCAGGAAGGAACGATTTCATCGACCTGTTGTTGGAGTTGCAAGGAAAAGGGAAAATTATTGGAGAGTCTATTGAGAAAAAAAATCCCTAAGATTGTCGACTTGGAATTGAGCGATGCAATAATGACCGCTCAGGTGTTTGTCTTTTTCGGAGCTGGTTTTGAAACGTCATCAACTGCATCCAGTTATACGTTGCACCAACTTGCATTCAATCCTGATTGTCAAGAAAAAGCGCAAAAAGAAATAGACGAAGTTCTCGCCCGCCACAATGGCAAGATAAGTTACGAAGCTGTAAAAGAGATGACATATCTTAAGATGGCTTTCTACGAATCCATGAGAATGTACCCTTCAGTGGGATATTTGATGAGGATGTGTTCAGTGCCAGAATACACAATACCTGAGATTAATTTGACGATCAATGAAGGTGTGAAAGCGATAATACCGATTCAGGCAATTCACAGGGACCCCAAATACTTCAGAGAACCAGAAAAGTTTGATCCTGAGAGATTTAGTGATGGTGTAGCAAAGGACTATATTAAAAGATTTGTGTTTTTGCCATTTGGAGAAGGGCCAAGAGCGTGTGTTGGTGAGTGTATTTTTATTACCTCTTCTTTTATTGCTTTATAGATTGTGATTTTTGATCACCTTGTTGTTGTGTCATTATTGACCGACGAACCACCGGAGTAGGTATACAATTCGAGGCGTATATTTTTTTGTTTTATGTTTAACCACGCATATCTTTTTTTTTAGTAAGTAGTATGATTTCAATATTTTTTTTTATTATAAAGAATACACTTCAAAATTGGTCCCATTTAAATTTTATTGAAATCGGCTGAGCCGTTTTTGATAAATCAACAATAATGTGAAAAATGCTACATCATTCCGTGCGTAATATATGCGATCTAGCGATGCGCCTACACTTCGCACAAGTGTATTATATATATAAACATTTCTCTTGAATTATTCTATCTATTTAAACAAACTGCATCAAAATCCGTAGCGTAGTTTTAAAGATATAAGCATGCATGGGGACAGACAGCGGTAAGCTACTCTGTTTTATACTATGTAATGATTCTGTACACGGGTGAAGTTGGTCATGCTATTTTTGCAAAAAATAATTATTACGTTGTGAAAATGAAACTGGAAACGTTATTTTATTGACAAAATATCCTATCAGTACATAAATAGTAGGAGTTGCTATACCTACGTATTTTTAATATTCGAATGTTGTTATAAAATTGCTAGGGACTTTTTTTCCTCTTCAATAATTTAGTGAATGTTACAGGAAACAACTTAAAAGCAATAGAATTTGTTTAGTTTATTTATTATCTATGTTTTGTGTGACTAACATTAGATAACATATTATTCTTATCGTTGCATTATCGTATTATGTCATAAAAATGTCATTGACACTAGGTTACTTAATAATAAAAAATAAATAACTGCTGTAGAATATGAAATGATTTAAATTTTATAGTGCATCCCATACTAAGAAATGCAGTACAAAAAATTAAGGCTCTACGTTCGTTTGTTTAAACATATAGTATGTTTTTATAAGTGTAAATCAGATAAGGTTTCTACTATAATCTCAAAACTTGTTTATATGGACAACTAACTAGTATGGAATTTTGTAAAGAACTATAAAATAAAACTGGACAAGTAAGAGTCAGGCTCGCCCACCGAAGGTTCCGTACAAATCCCAAAAAATGTAAGAAATCGGGAACGAATCCTAAATTTTGTTATCGACAAACGGATATTTTTTTTACATTACTTCACACAAACTGAAAAATACACATCTTATACAATCAAAAACCGTGTTTAGGTTGCAAAGATAAATTTCATTCATATGAGACCCCACATGACAGAATTAAGTCGTTAAAACTTGGATCTCCATCTCTCGCATTTAGGCTTAATTTTTTTAGGAACTAATTAAAAATGTGCATTATAAAGATTTATTCCTATATGTGTACTCTATACAATGCTTCTCGCAAAATTTCATAATTCTAGGTCAACGAAAGGTACCCTGTAGGTTTTGATTACCTTGCGAGTGTCGAAATATGCTGTTTTTTGCGACAATAACGGCTTTAGCTTTTTCACGATAATATATAAATTTTATTTATTCACAAATGTAAGAGGCCATATACTTACCTATATAATTTCAGCTTGATACCTTCACGCATTGTAGAGATAGAATATGACACACGGACATACATTCGCGGTACGGAACCCTAAAAAGTAAATCAATAAACTGAAATAGTTCTGAACATAGTGCATGTCGAGCGGAATTATTTTGAAGGTCAAGATATAAATGTTGTAAATAATAAGATATAAATGTTGTATATAATAAGATGTAAAATATAAGGTCAAGATATAAACAATTTATAAATAACAATGTTGTTATTTATAAATTATTTATTATTATAAGTAAGGATCTCAAATAAACATGGATAGAAGTACAGTGACAAGTGAGTTAAGAGCATATAAAACAAATAATGACACTAATTATATAAAATGGTACAAAACGTTGCCACGTGATCATTGACTTAAAATAATATTTAGTAAGGACCCGGCAAATAAATATTTTTATATTGCTTATTGTATAGAAGTAGTTTTAGGATTTTTTGTTACAGTTAGTCTGACTATTACGTCTAGGCAGTGCGTAATAGTCAGACAAAAAAACGTATACGGAAATAGAGACAAAATATATTACTTTCGTCCTGTTCACTCTTTATACTTGCACATCTCGCCTTCTCTTACTTTTGTAATTATTATTATTTAGCGCCTAGTTATATACTTCACTATGGTGTGTAATGAGTTAATGACTAGACAATGACAGCGACATATGTCAGAGGTACAATAACTGTGAACAAACTATAATGTACAATTGTACATGGTCTAGAAATGCACAGTGTATGTCGATGTAGGCAATTAAATTCAAATACTCGTACCAAATTGTGGACGACCTTGGCTGGGCGGATTCCGTCAAGTAGGTTAATAAAAAACTCAAATATATATATATATATAATAGGACTATTCGTGAGTTACTTATATGCATATGAATAACCACATATGTTGTCATAGTTTATTTATAAATAATGATGGGAAAATATTTTGTGATGCTAATACATTTGTATTGATCGTATAAACTTCAAGTAAAAGTGGAGAACCAAAAAAGAACCAAAGTTACCGATATAACCCAATGTATTGGCAAGTTGAAATGGCAGTAGGCAGGGCACAAAGCGTGGAGGAATGATGACCGATGGGGTAGAAAAGTTCTCGAGTGGAGACCACGTACCGGCAAGCGCAGCGTAGAACGTCCTGACGTTATTAAGAGCACATGATCACGCTGGATGCATGCCGCTTTGAACCGGTCTTTTCAGAGATCGAAGGTCTATGTCCAGCAGTGAACTTCTTATGGCTGATGGATGAAACAAGGAGTACTACTCCAGGCTTTGTACTGCAATGTGTCTTGATATACTAAAATAAACTGAATATACTCATATTCTTTTTGGCGTGTTTAAGTCCAGCTCATGTAGTAATAACTAGTTCTGACTAGTCATAATGCGTCTATCTAAAAACGGATTATAACTGTAACATATACAACTCGAGCGAAAATAGCATTTATTAATTCTACTAAAATCTACTGATTTTTCAAAAACTACTGAAAATCTACCGCACTGCCAAAGGTGATGTCCACAAGTGGTATATTATTCAGAGAAAAATCGAACCAAGATGATATATACGAGTACATCATTTGAAAGCTTGTTTTATGGGCTTTTCAAAAATATTTAATTTAGATTTTTCCATTCCTCCATTTTTTTTAAATGTGAAAAATAAATTGTATGAAAAATAACAATACAGTATTTTATTTTTACTAGTTTAGCAATAGTAAAGTGTTTCTATCGTTATTTTACTTCCATTCGTAGATAATTAATTCTTCCACATTCATATCTTAATTTGCTAAAATTAAAAATTATAACCTACCAGTGTGACCAGTTAGTAGGTACAATGTGACAAAGAAACACTTATAAAGTGTGTCTAATGGGTAAAAATGCTTATATTTAACAATTTGGAAGTTACTTAATCAGGGTTGATAGAGATAAACTACCTGTTGAGCCAAATATATTTATTCATCCTAACAAATTCAAAATTATTTAAAAAAATCGGAGGGATCTTTTTTGTGATTAACTGTTGTAATAGACTAAAAAAATATGAACTTGCTCGAAATGTAACGAGTGTTGTGGTTAGAATTTTTGATTATTATTATACCAGCCTCCATACATTTTGTGGACTTGTCCTTTACATCGAAAATCTACAAAAACAGCAATCTACTGTAAATGGTTACAGTGAGAGCATACATGTGTATGAATATAGAAGAAATGAACCAACCGCATGGGACACATTTTATGCTCCAGAAGATTAACGTAATGCTATTTCTTTTTAGGGGCAAGACTGGGCCAAATGCAGAGCATGGCCGGTTTAGCAGCTGTTCTGCAGAAGTACTCCGTGGAACCAGCAGCGTGCAGTCTCCAGAAACCTCTACCTGAACCCACCGGGATTGTCTCCGAAGGATTTGTAGGTGGTCTACCTCTCAAGATAAAGAAACGTGTTGTGACAACGTGAACGGAGTATACAGTTTTGTAAATTGAATTCTTCGAACAAATATCGTCACAATGTATAGTCACAATCGTGCGAAAAAGTGTCCGAGCCAAACCCCTGCTCAAGCTACGTAGTGGCAAAGAAGTTATAATAATACTAGTGGGCAGGCTTTTTAGTTAGTCGTGAGGTGATTGCAAGCCGACTACAACGCCGCGCGATGTCAAAGTATTCTGTTACAAGCACTAATTACGTGACATAACGTGGAGATTCGAGAAAACGGGTCATTGTGAATTATTTTATGTAAATATCTAAGTCGGTATGTATGATGGCGCTCGGACATTTTTTTACTACTTTCACTTAAGGACTGTGGCTCTGTAGATATTTGCTCGAAGATTGAATCTAATTTGTAGATGTTAGTAGAGTCTGCATTTCCATTTTTGCTAAGATCTCATTCGCCTTGGGCCAGAGCAATGTGATATAAATTTACTAAATAGTTTTAATAACATCTATTAGTTAAATATTGATATGAAAATGGACCAAAAGAAATATTCTCGGAGAGTGATATATCACCATAATTTTGACACATATCTCTAATAAAGAAAGTTATTATAACAAGCAGTTTTATTGTATAAATTAGGTAAGAATCGTACAAGCATAGTACCTGTGTATTTTTTGTTGTGGCTAAATTAAATAATAATAGATACAGTACCCATCACTACTGGAATTAAAAATATTATTCATTAATTTCGTGACGTCACAAGTGTTGCCAACGTTCCTGTTCCTCCAATCAGCGCGCTTTCTCCTGTCGACGCGGACTCCTTGTACGAGCCGTCACGTTGTCGTATGTAGTTACCAGAATATTCAATTATCTATTTCTGAGATCAAATGTTACGATACTTAGATACCTAATTAGTTAAAATGCCGATTATTCACCTTTTGAATTTTGTTGCACACGACCACTTCACAAAATCACAAAATACGCGCCATAATGTGGTCACATACTAGTCAATGAACACTTGAGAAGATTTCGCTTCGAAGGTAAACGAAAAACTGTCCTGCGGGCTTAGCATATGGATCATAAAATAATACTATCGACGTGTCAGAACGTGATAGAGTTATGATAAAGCATATATCTGTCACCTTTGCACACATCGGAAAACTCTTGTCGTGGTCTTGTCTGCTAGGCTAGCAGGCCAAGGGTCGGCCGATTTATTTATACTAGAATTAAAGTCCCCTCGAATTATCTTGATTTATTGAGATGATTCGGGAACTAATAGATACTAGTGTGTTAACAACGTTAACATCATAAAAGTTCTCGAAACCCTTTTGTCTGTTGTTGGTCAATAGAAAAAACAACCGGACAAGTGCGAGTCAGGCTCGCAAATCGAGGATCACGTACAAACACATTGTTAAAATAATTCAAAACCTGTTTTAGCATGTGCTAATGAAGTTCTTTTATATGATACCTTACATGATACGATTTACTCGCTTTGAATTTTGAACCCAAATTTTGTGAAATTTGAGGCCCTATTTATTTATTTTATTATATAAAAATGTACAATTACAGATATATTCCTATTTGTGTACTCTGAGACAATGCTTCTCGCCAAATTTCATAGTTCTATGTCAACGGGAAGTACCCTGTAGGTTTTGATTTTTGTGAGTGTCGAAATATGCGGTTTTTTACCACATAAACGGCTCTAACTTTTTATACGATAATCGAGAAGTTTATCTTTTACACAACTGCAAGAGACAGATATACATATACGTATACAGTTTAAATTTCAGCTCGATATCTTTACGCGTTCCCGAGATAAAGAGTCTTGACATACACACAGACGGACAGACGGACAGACGGACAAACGGACAAACGGACAGACGGACAACAAAGTAATCCTATAAGGGTTCCATTTCTCAGAACCCTAAAAAACACCAAAAAACGACCCAATAGCGTTGTAAATTAAGAACCGTAGCTTATGCTTAGCTATGCGTGGGCGCGCGCAGTAACTATGACAGTTACTGCGCGCGCCCACAGATGAAAAAGTAGCCGCAGTTTACGTCGTAGTTAGTACGCGCCTATCGCGTGATATTGTATTTTGTCTCTGATAAACATAATACTTACCATACCTACCTGATTGTTTTTAAGCAGCTGATAAATTACTAAACCTGATAACACTAGCGAAGTAATGATAATGTCCACAATTGAATATCAATCTACCACATAAGTAGACAAACATCCAGTCCATTTCAGTTCATTCGTGACACGACTTCGTCGCATCGAGTTGCGTAGTGCTGTGCGTACAAAATGTTGCTATATTTAGCAATAGTCGCGCTCGGGCTGTTCTATTGGTACGGAGTTAGAACGTTTAGTTACTGGAAAAACAAAGGCATCAAACATGACGACCCCCTTCCCTACGTCGGTAACAATTTCAAACAATTCCGCCAGAAAGCCAGCATATGCATGATGGCTACCGAAATGTACGAAAAATATCCCGACGAAAAGGTTGTTGGCTATTACAGAGCCACCAGCCCGGAATTGGTTATTAGAGACCCGGATATAATAAAGCGGATTCTCGTCACGGATTTCCAATATTTCTATGCAAGGGGACTTAATCCGCACAAAACTGTTATAGAGCCCTTACTGAAAAATTTGTTTTTCGCTGATGGAGATTTGTGGCGGCTTATACGCCAAAGATTCACACCCGCCTTTAGTACTGGCAAATTAAAGGCTATGTTCCCTCTTATCACCGAGAGAGCTGAGAAGCTGCAAATAATAACCGAGGAAGTATCATCGAGGGAATTTTACGATGTACGAGAACTCATGGCGAGATATACGACTGATTTTATTGGTGCATGCGGATTCGGCATTAATATGGACTCTCTGAACGATGAAAACTCGGAATTCAGAAAACTTGGCAAAAGAATATTTGAAAGGAAACTTAGCGACGCTATTTCAGCGTCTTTGAAGTTTATTTTCCCGGAATTGTTTAAGAATATGAGGCTGCTGGCTAAAGAATTAGAAGTCACTATGAATGAATTAGTTCAAAATGTGCTCAAACAGAGGAATTTCAAACCTTCAGGAAGGAACGATTTTATCGACCTTTTGCTGGAGTTGCAAGAAAAAGGGAAAATTATTGGAGAGTCTATTGAGAAAAAAAATCCCGATGGTACTCCTAAGATTGTTGACTTGGAGTTGAGCGATGCAATAATGGTCGCACAAGTGTTCGTCTTTTTCGGAGCTGGTTTTGAAACGTCATCAACTGCATCCAGTTATACGTTGCACCAACTGGCATTTAATCCTGACTGTCAAGAAAAAGTGCAAAAAGAAATAGACGAAGTTCTCGCCCGCCACAATGGCAAGATAAGTTACGAAGCTGTAAAAGAGATGACATATCTAGAGATGGCTTTCTACGAATCCATGAGGATGTACCCTTCAGTGGGATATTTGATGAGGATGTGTTCAGTGCCCGAGTACACAATACCCGAGATCAATTTGACGATAAATGAGGCTGTTAAAGCTATAATACCAATTCAGGCAATTCACAGAGACCCCAAGTACTTCAGAGAACCAGAAAAGTTTGATCCTGAGAGATTTAGTGATGGTGTTGCAAAGGACTATATTAAAAGATTTGTGTTTTTGCCATTTGGAGAAGGGCCAAGAGCGTGTGTTGGTAAGTGCATTTTGATTACCTCTTGTTTGCTGCTGTATAGATATACCACCTTGTTGTGATCTTTGATCATTGTTACGCCGGCAATAATAAACAGAAATGAAGTGAAATTGGTTGGGGAAAAAGTTTCTTCGCATTTTTTAAGAAAATTCACAACATTTTTTAATATAGTTTATTTACCATTAACTAAAGTATGCAGGTACCATTTTGTTTGATAACTTTTTGCCATCTTGTAAGTTGGGACATGATCCCATTGCTATAGAAATTTTGTGACTTCTGATCTCATCAGTTGTTCGCAGTAGAGTTCAGAATCGATGATCCTGCCTGGTGGTAACAGCTCATAATGAATAATGCCATTCCAATCCCACCACGCGAAAAGTACATAATGCGGTTCATTAGGATTCTTTCAGTGAGCTCGTGAGGTACCCAAATATCGAGCTTTTTTGTGTACCCAGTTTCTTTAAAATGCGCGAAAACTGTTTTGTGGTCAATTCCCAGTTCTTCAGCTACGTCGTAACTACTGAATTGCCGATCTTGCTCCACTTATTCAAAAATAGCATACATTTTATCCGTAATAGGGCGACCAGAGCGACGTGCGTCTTTGACATCAAAATTTTCGGATTGAACACGCTTAAACAAAATCTGTGCTATTCTCACAGACACTGCACTAGGTCCATAAACATCGCAAATTTTTTTCGCAGCTTGCGTTTCGTTTTTACCTTTTTTGTAGTAAAATTTTAAAATGTATTGAATTTCTTCATTAGATTCACTTTTCTTGACAGTACGAAAAACAAATGAAAATCACACATTTTCCTAATTTGAATTTGGATATATGTTCTTTAAAATTTAAACTTTCAATGATACCAAAACCAGCCAGATACAAATAGTATAGCCAAAAAATTTTTATTACAAGTTCATACGTATTGTAGTGCGAAAAGACTTTTCCCCCAACCTATAATGATATTAATTAACTAGGTTTTCAGTGCATATTGAACATTACATTATTGTTAATTTATCAATGCCTCAGCTGATTTCTATAAAAACTAAATGAGACTGCCTATTTTGTATGATCTACCAAAGAAAGAAATAATCATCAGAATAACTGGTTCATAACTGGCAGAGTTAGTCAGAGCGTTACATAAATTATACAAAAGAAACATACTGTTACGAGATGGGTTCTTGGATAATTAGTTAGAACGCCGATTATTAACTTAGCACTTTATTGCACAAAATCACAATACACACCGTATACACGACACAACTGGTTCGCACAAACACTTCACACTGGCACTGATATTCACACAAACTAGTAACTTCACAATCACTGATACTGCACTTGAACACAAGATGTTTTCGCGACAACGATAGAAACGGTAACTGAGTCCCCAACGGTCGTCCGGCTTATTGATATCCAATATTACAGTCTGGAATTTACTAGATAATTCGCGACATTACTCGAATTATTAGGACGCTATTGTTAACACAGAGTAGAAAGTTGAAAGTTCGGGAAGAGTCTATTGTCCTTCGTTACAAAAAACACCATAAAACCGAACACAAAAAAGCGGGAGACAAAGAGCACCCGTCATAAAAACCACAGCTTAAGGCATAGTTATTTACTTGCTTAGGTGTAAACAACTCGCCGTTCTTACCGCGCGCCTACCGCGTGACAATACTGTCCAAATCAGAACATCCTATTTGAAGCCTGTTAAATTGAATATAGAAAAATCGCTGATGTAGGATGTAGGTGCATTGCCTAGAAATAAAAATAAATAAATAAATATTTTGGGACATCTTACTCACGGCCTCTGACCCCAAACTAAGCAAAGCTTGTGATATGGCTGCCAGAGACTGATATACTACATATACATATTTTTAAATACATACTTATAAAGATGTTAACTAAATAACACCCAGACACAGAGCAAACACCTATGTTCATCACATAAATATTTGCCCTGGGTGGGGATCGAACCCACGGCACTTGGACTCAGCAGTTAGGGTCACTAACCACTGAGCCACCGAGGCAGTCGCAATGCACGGTGTATGTCGATGCAGGCAATTAAATTCAAACACTTATACCGAATTGTGGTCGACCTTGACTGGGCGGATCCCGTCAAGTAAGTTAAGAATAATATCATAAAATAATAGAGCTATTCGTGTGATATATCATGTATATGAACGCTGCTTATCTTTTCATAGTTTATCTTAATCTTAATATATATAAATTTCGTGTCACAATGTTTGTCCTCAATGGACTCCTAAACCACTTAACCGATTATAATAAAATTCGCACACCATGTGCAGTTCGATCCAACTTGAGAGATAGGATAGTTTAAATCTCAAATTATAGTCGCAATTTTAATTTATTTAGCCACAGCAACGCGTGGCCGGGTCAGTTAGTTTATTATACATAACGATAGGTAAATATTTTGTAATACTAACAGATTAGTATTGATCATATAAACTTCCAGTATAAGTACTCCTTGTCTTTGTACTGCAATATGTCACGCTGTGCTAAAATAAGCTGAACATATTTTTGGCGTGTTTTATCCTAGATTCCACCAAAGTGGAGCTGATCTATTTTTACAGACTTCTATATAGGAGGTACTACGTTCGTTTGTGTGTATTTTTTGTGTATAATCATCATTATTGCACGTGCACTGCTGGACATAGGCCTTTTTTGTGTATGTTTTGCCAATTATAAACCGATTTTAAAATATCTTTTTATTCCAAATGGGTATACTCCCTAGGAGGGACGTTTAAATCAACAATACCTATACTCAATAAAATTTAACTTGATCTCTGCGACAGTGACATTGACATAGAAGATTGACATTTTTAGAGTTGAGATAGTGGTGGAAAAAATCGATTTTCTAACAATGATGTAATGAAATCGAATGAGTAGTTGCAGGTGAGAAATATACTAACGACATTTTAAATAAAACTCTATCTAAAACTCTGTGGTCACGATCATTCGTCGCCCATCACTAATCGGCATGCCCATAAAGTATGACATTGACAGGTACTGTCTGTACTACTAAGACATTCAGGACTTCATAGGCGTGATTTTTCTGATAGCTGTCGCAGAGATCAAGTTAAATTTTAGAGAGTATAAAGTACATGGATGACACACAGATTCGTGCTCTCTCTTGCATTCTGTACACGATGGAAGTAGTTGGTGCTATTTTTGGCGGAAAAAAAATATTTATGTATTATGCAGAGCTAGGCAGAGCCTTACGAATACGTACGCATGGCAAAATAACATCATTCACTTCACTATTCACTTCACTATCACTACATAGTATAAAACAAAGTCACTTCCCGCTGTCTGTCCCCATGTAAGCTTATTATCTTTAAAACTACGCAACGGATTTTGATGCGATTTTTTTAATAGATAGAGTGATTCAAGAGGAAGGTTTATATGGATAATACACCTGTGCGAAGCCGGGACGGGTCGCTAATAAATAAATAAATATTAGGGGACATCTAACACACGGTCTCTGACCCCAAATAAGCAAAGCTTGTGATATGGTTGCCAGAGACTGATATACTACATATACATATTTTTTAAATACATACTTATATATATAGTACCTTAATAACATCCAGACACAGAGCAAACACCTATGTTCATCACATAAATGTTTGCCCTGCGTGGGGATCGAACCCACGCCTCTTTGGTCCAGAAGTCAGGGTCACAAACCACTGAGCCACCGAGGCTGTCAAGCAAAATATAGCAGTAGCAAATAAGAAATAGTTCACAGGAAGACGTAGGCCCACCATCGAAAGGTGTTTGGGCCATATCCACCACGCTGGCTCAGTGCGAGTTGGTGGATTCATATTCCTTCTACAGACATATGCAGTTTGCCTCATGATTTTTTCCTTCACCGAAAAGTTAATGGTGTGAAATTCGCCATAAAATTTCTAAAGAAACTCATTGGAACGGGATTGGGATTTGTTACTACTACTAGACCAGCACGGCACTGTCAAAGGTAGTAACATTTTTTTTCTTTTCAGGGGCCAGACTGGGCCAAATGCAGAGCATGGCCGGTCTAGCAGCTGTTCTGCAGAAGTACTCCGTAGAACCAGCTGCGTGCAGTGTCCATAACCCTCTGCCTGAACCCACGGGAATTGTCTCCGAAGGATTCGTAGGAGGTTTGCCTCTCAAGATAAAGAAACGTGTAGTGTCAACGTGAACTGAGTATTATGTAAATTGAATCTAATTTTTGTGTAGGTAGAGTCTGTATTTAAACGTTTACTAAGGGTAAGATCTCATACACCTTGAGTTACAGCAATGTGATATGAATTTATTCAAATATCTCTATCAAAATTTTGTGATGAAAACGGACCAAAAGAAATATTGTCGTAAAGTGATATACCGCGATTATTATGACACATAGTACTAATAAATTTAAAATTTATAAAACTACCTATTTGTTTTATTGTAGAAGTATAAATAGTTGTTTCAACTGATGGTTCTAGATTAGAACTTAGCATCGTAATATATTGTGAATGTCGTAATTCGTAACGTACTCATAAAATGTTACATAGTTACCTACTTTACAAGTCTAGGTGCATTTTTTGCGCTTTTTAAAGTTCCGTACCCAAAGGGTAAAAACGGGACCCAAAAGACTCCGCTATCCTATATAGTGTGGGGGTGAGTGCAAATACTTACCACTACAAACCAATAGGTTTATTGCTAGGTATAAGATAAGCTTGTATATTATATTGTGATTGATAAATAAAAATAAAAAAACATCCGTTTGTCTGTCTGTCTGTCACTTCTGACAGGCTATATCTCATGAACCGTGATAGCTACTCAGTTATAATGTTAACAGATGATTTTTTGTTGCTACTAAAACAAAACAATACTAAAAACAGAATAAACTATAAACGTGATTTCTTTGCCGTTTTTTGCTCGACATTAAAAACACCAGCAGGTAGAAGCTTGAAATGAGTCTAAGTGGGATCCTACCGAAGCACGAAGGGTTCCGTACCGTAGTACGGAACCCTTCGTGCGCGAGTGTAACTCGAACTTGGCCGATTTTTCAATTCTCTTGCAACGATGGCTATACCTAAGGTATGTATATTTTGTTGTGTCAGCATTAAATAATTCAATAACAACTGAAATGATAATTATTATTGTTAATCATTTTGTGACATTAATTTAACGTGTTTCATTAATATAATTAAAATACTATATCTACTACTACTACTACTATATAACAGTCAATCGAGTCAATTGGAACAACTATCTTTGATACGACTTTATATCTCACGTGATATTGATTCAATATGTGACGATTTTAATTCCAAAATTACTTAATTATTAAACTAAACCGTGTCAGTTTTCATAATAAACTCCTGTAATCGTTTAGGTACTTACCATTGACACATCCAAAATGTTGACGCCGGGGTCACCCTTTTCTCCTTTTGGTCCAGTTGGTCCAGGCGTGCCAGGGGTCCCCAAAGCCCCGGGGCGACCCTGTACAAATATACATTTTTCGGTTAAATAAATATATTTACATATTATGGGGATTGTGCTATAACGTACCATACCATAACGTCATAACGTTGGTAAAACCATATGCTCCGTCCATGGTACGCGAGTACTGGTCGGTGACGGAACGCTCTAGTGGGTATACTATCAGACTTTTCGAAATAAATAATATTTTTTGCGTCTGAAACGTATCCAGCACTGACATGGTATAGTGCGTTATAACAAACATCTGTAATAAATAGTACCAACGTATTATTTTGAGATGTTCTTACTATATTAATTTATTGTATTTATTTATGCGTTCGATAGGCCCAACTATGAAGGCGCCATAGTAATTATAATAGCTATTTAGAATGTTTCTGTTTCTTTTTCACTTTAGGCATTTGATAGAGATAACACTTCATACGTTGCTATTAAATTTACGATCGCGCCTTCTTTATTAGGACTATTATACACGTGAATGGGTGTAAATTAGAACTTACTACGACTAAATAGTTAAATATAAGAGAATATTCAGAGGTATACATGTGTAAATCTGTTTAATAGGGCATAGCATAATCATTGATAACACTGGTCAACAGTGGTTTTGTTGCCCTGGATGTAAATGTGGTTCCGAGTAGCTCTATGCCTACCATTCACGAAACTATGGGTGGTTTTGAAGGATAGCTCTATTTTTTTTTAATTGTAATTTTATAGTCAGTACAAATGAGAAAAATATAACAAGTAGGTATATACTTAATTATATTTTTCTTATTTAAAAGATATATGTATTCGCACTTAATTGAAATCTATAAAAGAAGACAAAAGACAAAATTTATTACGATCTTCAGGAAAAACACCTTTTGGTTCTCCCTTACTATATTTTCTTAAGGGGAAATCCCTTTTTAGAGACCAGTCATAATTTGCCATCATGTGACGGTCCCATCTACCCTGATACCTTTCTTTTATCTTTTTAGATCCTATTGCATGCATTCTCCCTGTTCCATACTATAATTACCCCAGATTTTCAAACAATCTATCTAAATGACTGAATAAAACTGTTTGCAACTTTACAAAAACAAAAAAGCCAAAATCTTAAAAACCAGAGCCAATTCAGAACTTACATGAATATATTCAAAAACAGTGGACTTGAAATCTTAGAAATCCGTAGGAATATCCAGGGCAACAACAAATTTTTGTTATGTAGACCTGTCTAATACTTAATGTGTAATAGGTATAGGCTATAAAATTAAAAAATATTTTAATAATACTAGAAACCCATTATGTTTACCTTAGTGTTCTGTTCAGTTTGCGTTGATAAAAGAGGAATTAGAATTAGTTCGTGACAACAGACAACCAAGTAGGTAGGTACTTCTCATAGCTTAGTTCAACTAATTAGAATACAATGGAGGAACAGTTTTTTCTACATCGGTCTCAGTTATGGATGGATATAAATGGATAACAAGAGCCAGCCAAAGCCATCGCCAAGGAGAGGGTGAGCACTGAAGAAAAATGAAAAGAAGTCCTTCTTTAAAATACCAATGTTCTACCATAATTATTTATTATGTCCTACACTCTATCTTCAGAAACGTTGTACTTAGCTGAAATAGGATAATTCAGACATTTCAGACCATCATTATATACAGGACTCAAGGCGAAATACAAAAAAAAAAATACCATATCGAAAATAATAAATTGTATCGGTTCCAAACTGTTATTTAGTACGGAATAGCTTTTTTCTCGGATCGTGACTCGCTGTAATAGTAAATGTTATTCATTACAATGGTCTAGATAACGCTATTTTAGATTAGTTTACAGCTTCTGAATTATTCTAAATATTTATAAATGCTCTACCATTCGAGCAAATATCTATAGAGTCACAATCGTGCAAAAAAGTGTCCGAGCCAAAATTCTGCCTAATTTATGAAGTGGGCAGACTTTTTAGTTAGTTGTAAGGCGATTGTAAGCCGACTACAATGGCGCGCGATGTTAAAGTGTTCGGTTACAAGCACTAATTAGGTGACATAACGTCGAGGTTCGAGAAAACGGGTCATTGTGAATTATTTAATGTAAATATCTAAGTCGGTATGTATGACGGTGCTCGGACATTTTTCTACTACTGTTACTTAGTGACTGTAGCTCTGTAGATATTTGCTCGAAGGCTCTACCTTATATTTAACTCTAACTTTATTAAGAAACCTTTATTAACATAATAAAAATACAATGTTTTGTACAGCTTATCGTTAACTAAGTTACAATTCACCACAATATTACAGTATTTTGTAGGCTAATGTCACCTTTTAAAACATTATCATAAAATTAGGAGTCCTGCGTCTTTTCACCCCGCAAGCGGTTGGGCCCGCGGGGTGAATCGCCCAAGACTCTTTTTGTAGGTCCCCATTCGGCCCGCTCCAAAACAATGCGGGGGACCTTCAAAAAAAGTCTTTTCGAATCAAGAAAACAGTAATTAATTCGAAAACTAAAATTCTTACCATCCAACCCGGTAAACCAATGTCTCCTTTTTCACCGGGCTTTCCAGGATTACCAGGTTGGCCTTGCAGTCCTTGGAGGCCCCTGGGGCCTTGGGGCCCCGGTCTGCCCCTTCGACCTCTTAAGCCTGTATCTCCTTTCTCACCCTGTCAAAAACATATACAGGGTAAGTACAAAACAAAACCTTTTCGTTAGTTTTATTCACATTGAATTGACAAATTTTCTTTTTAGAATAGATTTCAGCCTTGCATTATGCATTGGTTATATAAAAGTAAAAAAAGTACAAGTAAAATTTATTCTTTGAAGTATTCAATGTAGGAAAACTACTAAAAAAGTTAGTTTTCCTACAACATTCAAAATAATTTTATTTTACTTGTACTGTACAGTATCAGCCTTTTTTAATAGTCCACTGCAGGACGTAGGCCTACCCACGAAGGGTGATTGGACCATATCCACCACGTTGGCCCAGTGCGGGTTGGTGGATTCACAAACGCCATTGAAATTCTTCTCCGGACTATGCAGGTTAATTCACGATGTTTTTCCTTCACCGAAAAGCCAGTGGTGTGAAATTCCGTACATAAATTCCAAAGAACTCATTGGTACGGGACCGAGGATTTGAACCCACGACCTCACGATTGTAAGGCGGGTGTCACTACCTCTAGACCACCACGGCTGTGTATGAATACATTATGTACATAACACGTAATAACATAATATATTTTTCAATACGTTCTGTACATCATTGAAGTAAATGAAAAGTTTTTAGGGTTCCGTAGTAAAACGAGGAACCCTCCTTCTATAACTTTATAACTTCGTAGTTTCCGTCCGTCCTCATGCTACAAACACGCTCAAGGAGTAGCTCTCATACATGTAAAGTGGCGATAAAAATTTTTTCAACCTAAGGTTTCTCCTAAGGTTTCTTGATCAATTTTTTTGTCATGTGTACCGTTTGTGAGATGATCTATATCTCACAAATGGTTGTCTCCAAATCTCCAAAGTTGAAAAAAAATGTCCCCTCCCCCTCCTTCATTTCTAAAGTATACGAGATAGAATGTTCAAACTTTTTGAGCTTATAGACCATATTTAAAACTTTATCTCAAAATTGTATAGAACACTGTGGGACAATAACTTTTTGAGTTATAAAGAAAAATTTAAATTCTTAAGCTTGCACATAGCTTATGATAGCAGAGGTGATTGACCTCATAAATAGATTTTAGCCAGCTATGTTTTTCTAGCGCTCAACCATCTTATGACATTGAAAAATCGGTTATTATCATTATCATAATCATCGTCACCATCTACGGAAGCCTATCATACGCGTGTCTCGACACGCACTTGACAACTTTTTATCAGTATAATATTATCTAATCTCTGTCAAATTGTTCGCCTATCATGTAGTAATTTAAACATAATAACAATTTGTAAAATTAACCTTAGACGGTTTTTTATAATAACACTGTACCTAATTTTTGAAACGTGTGTAGTAAATACAAAACATATATTTACGATTATAATGGAAATATAATAAATATCTTTCCGTTATAATCGTTTAATCACCCTTCGTGGGTAGGCCTACGTTCCTTTGCTTTGGGCCGAGTCGCCAATCTGGTGCCTGCTGAGGCGGTGAGAAGTTGTTACTTTGCCACGGTGCATTCTTTGCTGCAATACGGCACGGAATTGTTTGGCAGGGCCGCGGACTGGGAACGTATTTTCATCTTGTAAAAACGCGCCGTCTGCCCCATTGCCAGAATCCCGCAGAACGTTTCCCGACGCCCATATTTTAAGAGGTTTGGGATATTGACATTGCCGGCACTCTTCATTTTCCAAGTCGCGGTATATGTGAGATTGAACCAGGCCTATTATAAATTGCGCAAGAGTGCTCGTTTCAAAGGCAAGTTAGCAGAGCTTCCACGCACGCTGGGAAGGTCGGCTAAGTCAATACACATAATGGGACCGACTGTCTTCAATAAGTTACCAGAGCATATTACCACCGCGCCCTCTATGGGCAGTTTTAAGTCGCGGCTCAAACGCTGGCTTGTCGAACACACGTTCTACAGCTACGACGAATTTATAGCATTAAAATTATGAAATTGATTTGAATATTGACATTATTATGTTTGATTACTATTTCTTTGTAAATTTGTAAATTATGCAACAATTTTATTGTGTGATTTAGTAAGTACTTAAGTACAATATAAGTATATTATTAATACTACCTATGTACCTACGATATAGACCGACTTGTAACTAACGTTATCAATAAGTTGATTATGATTATTAAAAGGGCTGATACAGTAATCTTTTATGTATTATGCTACAGTAAAAAAAAAGTCTAGTTTAGGTCATGCCATAACTATGTACTATGTCATCCATCCATCCATCAGCCATAGGTCATCCACTACCTGGACATATAGATCTCCAATGAGACCGGTTGGTAGCGGCTTGTATCCAGCGCGATCCTGCGGTCTTAATGAGGTCATCGGTCCACCTTGTGGGTGGACGTCTTACGCTGCGCTTGCCGGTGCGTGTTCTCCGCTCGAGAACTTTTCGACCCCATCGCTCATCGGTAACTTTGGATCTTCTACGTATCTCCTCATTCCTGATTCAATCCCGCAGAGAGACTCCGAGCATAGCCCTCTCCATAGCTCGTTGTGCTACTTGGAGCTTATTAATAACGCTCATAGTTAGAGACCACGTTTCAGTGCCATAAGTCATCACTGGTAACACACACCGGTCGAACACTTTTGACATGAGGCACTGATAATGATGTCCTATGTGAAGTAAACATTACACAGTACATCATTATCACTACAACTAAAAAAAAATAAACCAGAATCATGTTACAAACACGTTAAAAGTACGTAGATTCAGCCTTGTATCTATCTATCTATCCTTGTATCTACAGCCAGAATTCTTACAATAAATACATTTAATTTTTTCTGATGTACCAATATTGTATTGTAATATTTTAATTAATCAGAAACTATTTATGCTAATGAAATATTCATACATCTGTTTTCCTACTATTTGACATGTCTATTTGACATGTCGTCAGTTACCATTATTATGATATCATATTATTCTTATTTGGTTTACAAAACAAATACAGTTATACACAACGGATTTCTTCTAAAAATAAAGTATTTATTAGCGTTTTTTATAATTCAAAAGTGGCCCTCACCTTAATAGTTATGATGTCTGATCCAGATGAACTAACACTGATAGGCCCTGGAGGGCCCCTCTCACCCCGTTCGCCTTTAAGGCCTGGAGGCCCCGAGGGCCCCGCGATCCCAGGCATGCCCGAAGGACCAATGTCACCCCGTTCGCCAGTCTTGCCATCTTTACCCGGAAATCCTGGGGGTCCTTCCACACCACGTGTTCCTTTTTCTCCCTGAATATGAAAGAAAATGAAACCTCAGCGAGCAACCACGGGATATAATTATTGTTTTATTTTCAATGGTAGTAGTGACGTAATGGTGTGTTACTAGTACCATCATTGGTGCTGATTAATGGTACTATTGACTCATCATCTTAACATCAGACAGTATTTAGTCAAACGAAACCTATCTATATATAGGAAAAAATAAATCGTGGTTGTTAGTCTCGCTAAAACTCGAGAACGGCTGAACCGATTTGGCTACTTTTGATCTTGATATATTTTTGGAAGCCTTCCCTAAGGTTTAAATGATGAAATTTTTTTAAAAATTAACGAGAAAAACAATAAAATCAATATTTTCCCACATAAAATGTTCATGCATGTAAAAGTTGTCATTGACAGTTGGCAGCTGGGAGACGAAGTTCGCCGGGTCAGCTAGAATTAAATAAAGTAAAAATACGAAATTCAGCATATTTAATTTTATTTCAGTTATCTATGACAAACATTTTATTTATCTGTAAAATATAACTTAGTAGTGACATTATATTGCTGTTAAAGAATGCACGTTATCTCTTATACATGCAGTATAAGAGATAACGTGCATTCTATCAGTTCCTTGTTTGCTTTAATTTAAAATTATGTGGATATAATACAACACAATTTTATGAAATACTTAACAGTTGACTTGGTAAGGTAGTTAAATTTAAAATATAGCTAAAACATTATTTATTGACACTAAAATTGGCTCATTTTTAACCGTTTTCAAAATAGGAGGTACTCGATCGACTAAATGTTTTCTTTTTTTTTGCAAAGGAAATTAATTTATTTTTATAACTTAAAAAACATTGAAATATGATTCTTAACTACCTTATACCTATATAAATACATCCTACCTATATACCTACTAAAAAAACCGGACAAGTGCAAGTCAGGCTCGCACTCCGAGGGTTCCGTACAAATCCTGAAAATTTTACAAAATTGGGAAGTACGAGTACGTTGTTAAAATATATATAGGTACTCATCTCATCATCATCGACAAAATTTTTTTTTTACTTTTCTCGTCATTCATCGAAAATTGTTAAAATATTTAAAAACCTGTTTTAGCATGTGCTAATGAAGCTCTTTTACTATACCTTACAAGATACGATTTACGCACTTTGAATTTTAAACCCATATTTTGTGAATATTGAAGCCCTATTTTTTTGTGATTTAAATAAAAATGTACAGTTTTCAGATTTATTCCTATATGTGTACTCTGAGACAATGCTTCTCGCCAAATTTCATAGTTCTATGTCAACGGGAAGTACCTTGTAGGTTTTGATTTTTGTGAGTATCGAAATATGCGGTTTTTTACGACATAAATGGCTCGAACTTTTTTAAACGATAACTGAGAAGTTTTTCTTTTACACAATTGCAAGATACTACAGATATACGTATACAGTTTAAATTTCAGCTCGATATCTTTACGCGTTCTCGAGATAGAGTCTTGACATACACACAGACGGACAGACGGACAGACGGACAACAAAGTGATCCTATAAGGGTTCCGTTTTTTTCCTTTTGAGGTACGGAACCCTAAAAAAGGTTAAAAATTGAAACAAATTGGCAAGAACGCTGGCTGCATTCCCTCGCTGAATGGCTAAAGAGATTCTCTGTGTGAGGAATGAGCCAGCTCTCTTGTCACCAGCAGCTTCAACAAGCTTTTTGCAAAGTATGTATAATACGCTATTACTCCGCAAATCATAAACCAATTTTGATGGAATATTTTTTAGTATGGTGACTATACAACAAAGGTGATCAAATTTTACCGAATTCGGCTGAGTTTTTAAAAAAATCAACAAGAATGTAAAACTACATCGATGATGCATCGATTTGTGCAAACTATTGGTATTCTGTATTAGTTAAAGTCGGTAACTTATGCCATTTTCCGATGACTTATGCCATTTAACCATTCTTATTCCAATTGTAACCCAGTATTATTGTAGTATTATTTCTATGATAAGTATGTACCTACGAATATAAAACGTTTTGTGTTTTTTTTATTCAATTTTGTAACAATGAATAGAATAGAATATATTACATACTAACTAACCTTTTCACCTTTTTCGCCTTTCGAACCAGCAATATTCATTTGACCTGTGCAAAAAATATCAGGATGTATTAATTATAAATTGTAAATGTTTTATTTCGATTTTATGTGCAAAAAATATAGTCAATATATAATTATATAACGCAGGTTATTTTATTTTATTAGGTATACAGGGTCATAGGTATTAAACGCAAAACCTTATAAGGGCGGGTCACGAAGAAATAACAGCTTTTTCACACAAAAAGTTGTTTGTTTAGATGAACTAGACCCGCCCTTAAAAGGTTTTGCCTTTGATACCTATGACACTGAACTTATTTGGGCTTATTCTGTATATCAAAACTAACAACTTTTGATATGCGACTTTTGTCAAAAATCAGCTGTTCCATACATTTTGTCGCGGGCGAACGATATTTTTCTTTGAGTTTTGACAAAAGTCGCAGAACAATAGTTGTTAGTTTTGATGTACATAATAAGCCCCTAAGAGGATGCTAATTAATTAGAAATATAACTCTGTATTTTTAATGGTAAATAACGCTGTGTGCATACTCGTATTTTTACACAGTTGATTTTCGACGGCATTTCGCAATTTTCTCGTAGCAAAAAGTTGTAATAATTATTACAATAATAAATTTAGAATATCTCTTAGTCGTCTAGAGTTACACTCAATATAAATATAAATGCTGATACTGTACTTATTTGAAATAATCCTACTTCCTACTAATATTATAAACGTGAAAGTTTGTGAGGATGGATGGATGGATGGATAGATGGATGGATGGATGTAAGGATGTTTGTTACTCTTTCACGCAAAAACTACTGAACGGATTGAGATGAAACTTTGCAATAATATAGCTTATCCTACTAGTCCTACTAGTATTATAAACGTGAAAGTTTGTGAGGATGGATGGATGGATGGATGGATGGATGGATGTTTGTTACTCTTTCACGCAAAAACTACTGAACGGATTGAGATGAAACTTTGCAATAATATAGCTTATCCTACTAGTCCTACTAGTATTATAAACGTGAAAGTTTGTGAGGATGGATGGATGGATGGATGGATGGATGGATGTTTGTTACTCTTTCACGCAATAACTACTGAACGGATTGAGATGAAACTTTGCAATAATATAGCTTATATATCAGAATAACACATAGGCTATAAATTATAATGATATATTGCGTATGCGGGCGAAGCCGCGGGTAAAAACGAGTGTATCATAAAATAAGTGAAAAAATAGATCCTACTCAATGTTATAAACGCGAAAGTTTGTATGTATGAATGTTTGTTCCTCTTTCACGCAAAAACTACTGAATGGATTGAGATGAAACTTTGCAATAGTAATGTTAATACATCAGAATAACACATAGGCTATAATTTATAAAGATGTTGCGTGAAACGAAGTTCGCCGGGTCAGCTAGTTGAATAAGTCAATAAGTCATCGTTATTTGGAAATTTCCGCGTCAAATTTTGCATGTCGATTAATAAATAGTTTAAATTCATAATCTCGTCGGTAGCCCACACAATCACCTTACGATACGCACCCTTACGTGTGACCGGAAAGCAAACATCACTTATCATAAATATGAATTACTAGTTTTTACCCGCGGCTTCGCCCGCATACGCAATATATCATTATAATTTATAGCCTATGTGTTATTCTGATAAATAAGCTATATTTTTGCAAAGTTTCATCTCAATCCGTTCAGTAGTTTTTGCGTGAAAGAGTAACAAACATCCATACATCCATCCATCCATCCATCCATCCATCCTCACAAACTTTCACGTTTATAATATTAGTAGGATGCAAGACAGCAAAATTACCTTAAAACGTCATCTTGGTTTGCTACAGTTCTTAGTGCTATGTCGTTATGAAACAAAATACAGTCAATTTACCCGATGTTGCAAACCCAGGTTCTTCTGCATTGAAAACACCAACTCCTGGAGGCCCCGGTGGTCCAGTATTTCCTTGTTCACCTAAACAATGCAAACTTTTAGTAAGTAGAAATCAAAAGCTAGAAAAAAGTCGGCCAAGTGCGAGTCTGTCTAATGCACGAAGAGTTCCGTACCGCATGGATATTACGCCTATTAGCCTCATCTCAAGCGTCTACCTGATGCTGTTAAAAAAGGCAAAAAAACACGTTGTATGGGAGCCCTCGTAAATTTTGGTTTTATTCTGTTTTTAGTATTTGTTGTTATAGCGGCAATATAAAATACGTAATCTGTGAAATTCTATGAAAGATACTCAAATGTTTAGCTATCACGGTTCTTGAGATACAGCCTGGTGACAGTTAGATAGACGGACTGACAACTGAGTCTTGTAATGGGGTCCCCGTTTTTACCCCTTGGGTACGGAACCCTAAAAAGACAAAGATACTTTACCATGGAACCCTAAATTGGCTTTATATAATTACTTTGACATATTAAATCCATAAGTACATCCATCAGCTATACAACGTTCACTGGACACAGGCTTACCCTATGGATCTCCAGTAATGTTGTTTTTTTTTTTACGAATTTTCTCATTTCTGATTCGATTTTACAGAGAGATTCCGAGGATAGCCCTCTACACAGCTCGTTGGGCTACTTGAAGCTTATTTATAAGGACTATAGTAAGAGACCACGTTTTAGTGTTCTTAAATCATCGCTGGTTACACCACATCGATAATTTTGCGACTTGAGACACTAAGGTATGTCAGGCGAGAAGGCATACACACCTAGGCATACATTTAATTATTGAATTCAATTTTATTATTCTTAATTATTTTCTTTTGTAATCACAGATACTATGTGTGTTAAAAGTATTACCTTTTTCTCCTTTCTCAGCTGGTCTACCATTAGCACCGGGCAGCCCCGGTCTGCCGTCGCTGCCTGGGGTGCCCCTGTCACCTTTCATGCCTCGATCTCCTAGGGGCCCTGGGTGACCCTACAAATAAAATCTATTTGTACAAGCTTGAATAGTAAATAAATAAAATCGTTAATCAGGCCATAAAGTTATCCAAAGGCACCTGAACTAGTTTGAAAACTGCATTCTACAGTAAATTATAAAGGGCTATCCAGAACTGATGTATTAAGCCGAAAGGAGGTGAATGAGATCATAATTATGAACAGTTTTTACTATGTAGTCAACCCGGAATTCGAGATCAAAAATCTGCCGATTCATACAATTTGTCCATCCTGAGTTGCAGTTTTATATGGAACAGCTGATATTTTTTTCTCGAATTTTGGATTGACCTCATAGTAAAAGTTGTTCACCATTATGGACTTATGCACTCTCTATTAGTTTAGTCCAGGTTAAGTAGATAGACCTGTATTATTCAAGTTTGTGGTCTCCATTTGAAACTTTTACGGAGATATTATTATCGTTCTGCGAACTATCTGGCCTACTCACTACCATTTGAACTTGCTAATCTTAGTATATATTAACTTTAGTTCGTCTGCAGATCTGATTCCTGAATCCTGATTCTATCTTGCAGTGATAGTCCGAGCATAGCCCTCTCCATGTCCATGTTCTACTATTTTAAACTTACTCAAAAGGTCAACATTGTACCTATACCTACGTTATATGAAAAAAATAACTTACACGATCACCTTTAATTCCAGTCTGTCCAGCTTGTCCCCTTTCGCCTTTTTGTCCCGGAAAGCCCCTTTCTCCTTGAGGCCCCACGGGGCCCTGTTGCCCAACGTCGCCTTTAGGCCCCGGGGCCCCCGGCCTTCCGATGGCTCCTCCGTATGATCCGAGAAGCGATTCCTAAGCATTACAAATTATATTACTTATCTATTTACCAGTATTAACGATAAAAGAGATTATTTGTTTCTTATCGTGTAATTGATTTTGTCTACTAGGTAACATTATGTAATTAGCGGTAATTATTTACACGTGGACATAAGAACTGTTTTTATGTAGCAACTTAAACAAATATAAGGTTTCTAGATAAAGGTTATATTCTAGAATATCATTGTTCTCATTATTACGACTGACTTTTGCTATGGGACTTATGCTGAAATCCAAATAATATATGTACAGCTACCTATTCCAAAAATGTTATCGAAAGTCATTGAATATTTTGTCTGTACAACCCGGTCAGAATATCTGTGCACCTCGCTGGAATGCAGCGCCTCTCCCGCTTGCCCTGTCACCTCTCCGCGCACTCCCCGGTGCGACAGTACGGTTAGCATCTTCGTAGCCGATACACGTCCCGATAATTTTGATATTATAGCTTTATTTTAGCTTTATTTTAGATATTAGCCGATATGACGTCACGAGGTCAGGTGCACAGATATTGTGACCGGGTTATAAGTGCTGATTACTTTTTACAATATGTGGGTTGATTCAAGTTGGTCATTCTGATGACGAGAATAATATCTTAGAGGTATACCTCTCTTGAAAACCTCCCGTGTATAGTATTATTACAAGTTATATTTTTTCTTTTGCAAAGCTACTTAATATTTTCCGTGCTAAACTTGGAGGGATATAATAATCTCAACTTAACTAATTCAAATTCAAAATACGTTATCAAGTACAATACACAAGGGAGAAACTTTTGAAGCTCACGACTCCCTTATCTGGCCGTGTCATCGATATAAATCAGCGATGAACGAGCCACTTTCGCAGTTTTGTCACAGTCAACTGTTGCTTTCAGTACATAAACTTAATTTTTTTATAGACTAAACGAAACGTCGTAGGACGTCTACTGCTGAACAACGGAGTATGATTTTTAAACACAGTTCGTACCAAAGAACTAGAACTATATGACTTCATTAAAACTCGCGTGAGAATTCATTATACTAAAGAAAACACCGGTTTTTACTCACGTATAATATCGCGGCCGGACCGCTGGGAACCCGACCGGTTTCAGAGTAATTAGTTCTCCTTCGTCAGGGAATACGCGCGCTCCCGTCGACTGTGCGCGTGCGCCAGCGCCGCGATATTATACGTGAGTAAAAACCGGTGTTTTTTTTAGTAAAACTATATGGCTCATTATGGAGCTATGAAACGTTGGTAAATAATTTTTAAAATCGCATGCTATGCGATTCTGTTTGCGCTATATAGATTTTCGATGCACCTGCTCTTAGTCCGTTTCTTGACTATGTAGATATATATTTTGGCGGGTTACGGGTTAAAAAATAGGGCCTCTGTCCATCTGTAGTAGAATAGGAACAGTGAGAATACTCAGTCGCTGCTGCGGATCATAATGCCTCTAAATAAAAAATACTTTCGCGCAAGTTTTGGTAATGTGGCTCGAGCTTTACGATAATAAGTCTATTTTACAACAGCAACTGATTACGTTAATTTAGTGCTTGTAATCTTTATCGTTAAAAGTTCGTGTTGTATAATCAATTAAATAATATGAGTAGGTAGTTAATTAATGTACTTATTTGCACTTTTTATTCTAATCAGATTTTATTCATACATTTTTCAGAGTACCTAGATAGAGAAGTAAGTACCTAATAAAACTGTGCCGTCATATATTACTGATTTTAAAAGTTCTCTTACTTTGAGGTGTCAATTACGACTCTCTAGAAAACCGCACCATTTAGTTTTCATAAACAACGTTACAGTGGCGTCAATCGCCGCAATATAACGGCGCTCTACGAAGGACAAACACTACTACAGTTACTGAGTATTTCAATTCAAAAGCAAGGGCTTTTGATTAAAATACCAATTCCTAAAGAGATTGAGGTATTACTTTCATCAAACAACAAAGTAAGGTACTGCAACACTGGTATACCGTTCTTTTGTTAAAGTTTTCAGAGTGGTTTGTTTGCTGGAACGGGGCGCAGTTGCCCCGAAAAGGCTATTCGTTTCAGTCACAAACAAAGTGACTTGACAATGAAGAGGTAATCGAGAACTGATCGATTCGCTTCTGGAATTTCGCTATTGACATTTTAGACACCCCTTTTACCTTGAATCCAAGTATTTGCGTAAAATAAGGTACCTACAGTATTATAGCGGGCAGCGTATTGTTAGGGGAAAAGTTAGTTGCAAAGTTAACTTGAACGCAATTCACACTAAGATGACATTGTATGGCGTTTTAGCTTGTTATACAAAGGTGGTTACGAAAACTGAGACCATTTGATCAACAGTTTTTTTTACTATAACTGTACTGTACTGTATCAGCCTTTTAATAGTCCACTGCAGGACGTAGGCCTACCCACGAAGGGTGATTGGGCCATATCCACCACGCTGGCCCAGTGCGGGTTGGTGGATTCGCATACGCCATCGAATTTCTTCTACGGAACTACTTTCTTTTACTATAACACCAAAACTTTTTTTTTTGTGGGTACTTAGAAATATAATCTTAAGGTAGGTATGCATGACAAATATTGGCAATAAACATAATTAACAGTAATGCGAAATAGTAAGCTTTGCGAAGCAGCCCCCACTAGGAAAACCCGTGTCGAGGACTACTGCAGCCCGCTTTTCCCGCCACATAGCCGAGCAAACGTATGCGAATACAATTAGGTAAACGTATGCAAATACAAACTGAATTCATAGAAACATTTTTATTTGTCTAAAGTTAATGATTGCACTTTTTGTACCAACCAAAAAATTCGTGCTTTAATTTACTTAATTTAAATTTTCGCTCTTTGCCTATGGAATTAATTATTTTTTGCAAAAAATAGCATGACCGACTTCACCCGTGTACGGAATTCGCGAATATTTCGTACGGATCGATGTAACATTTTTCACAATCAAATTTATCGAAAATGGCTCAGCCGATTTCGATAAAATTTAAATCGGACCAATTTCGGAGTATACTCTTTCCAATAAAAAGAGAATGATTGAAATCGGACTACTAAGAAAAAAGTTATGCGTGGTTATACATTAAAAAAAAACAAACGCGTCGAATTGTATGCCTCCTCCGGTGGTTCGTCGGTCAAAAAAAGCTGATTTTAACGCCATTTTCATTTATTGTTTTATAAATAATTAGGTATAATATTTATAGCTTATTGCGATTGAAGTCACATCTC
Source organism: Hypomecis punctinalis (assembly GCA_949316475.1). NCBI lineage: Eukaryota > Metazoa > Arthropoda > Insecta > Lepidoptera > Geometridae > Hypomecis > Hypomecis punctinalis. The sequence continues at coordinate 8,831,863 of OX438810.1, read as the reverse complement.
GGAACGCAACGTTATCTTAGTGTGAATAAAGCTCTATGACACGTTTCTATTATGCAAGCAGTTTGCACAGAAGCTGCATTTTACTTCGAAATTTGTATGCAGATGTGACATGACACTGCCGGGCTGCTTCCCATAATAGAAAACTGTAAAAATGGACGTGACTTCATGACTTCAGTCAGAAATGTGTTCTTAGTTTTTGATGATTTTGGTTACGACCAACCACACAAACAACCCCATTTCATTATAGGTATACACTTATGATGAAATGTCGTTGTTTGTGCATGTTCTTAATACAAGGTACTGTACAAGGTACAAGTCATTTTTATAAACCACTGAAGGACTTAGACCTACCTACAAAGGGTGCAAGATATATAGATATTGTTTTGCGAAATACAGAGAGGTGTATCTGTATATTATGGCACCAACAGCGAAATCGCGAAATAAATCAGCTGTTCCATCGAAAAATATGGACTCTCAAAAAATGTATACAACAGACGATCTTTTGCGATGTCACAGTGGGTGCCACAGTAAAAGCTTTCCACTATGATGATCATATATATTTTGGAAATTTTCTGTACTTTGCAAAGCCTCAATCCATATTTTTTTATTTATTACCGAGTGTTTCTTTAGCCGACGGATGAAGGCCCGTATTTAGTAAAATAATTGTTAAAAACAAGTAGGTATGTAAAGTAATTCTATTTATTCTTAGATAGTACCACCATGATATTCTTAAATAGGCATTCCGTCTAAAGAAGCACTCGGTATTTCGACGACATGATGTTATAATAGCGTCTCGAAAATTATGAAAATCGTCTTTCATACAACTCACCTTGTATATCTGCCTAGGCTTCCAGTTCGTCTAAATAAAAAGAAATGAATGACTTGATGAAAATGGCAAGTGGTTATAAATTAAAAGCTAAACTTATTAAAACGAAAGCTCCTCTATTTCTATTGGATACTAATTCTCTAATTTACTGGGAGTATAAATTTGCGGAACGCGCTGCCGCTCACAAAGTAAAATTTACTGCAAAATTCTAATAAGCTTTTACTTATTAAAGTTAAATTATGTTTCTACAAATTAATACTGCTTTAATATAATTAGCATTTTGAAGACACTTGCGCTTGAAATTCATCGTTAAGTTACTCGTGGTAGACTTTAGCACGATAATATGAGAGCAAGCATTTATTTAAGCCCACAGATTTTCTAATACCAATTTATAATGAAATAGAATGTTCTCTAAACAAATACAAAGATAAAATACGCCTTAAATTTTGGCAACAATCTGTACAATTATATTTTATGTTATGACCTATCTGAAAAAATAAATATATATTAGGTAAATGGTTTGTGTAAAATCTTTGAATAGAGTAAAATAAATAATCTTTAAACTGTGTGATAAAATAAGTTTAATTTTATATATTTTTTATTTAAGGGCCATTGATTTTTGTGTGGAGAACGTTCATTTCGAAATTCACATTAACACTTCAAATGTTCTTTAGTCTAAGAAATAATAGCTAACAACGACCTTAGTTAAAGTTTGGTACCATTTTCAGACTTACTTCGAAGTTGCTGTAGTCAGAAGTGCCAGGTGGGCCGGGCGGGCCTGGTAAGCCCGGGGTGCCTGGTCTCCCATCTACCCCGGCTTCGCCTTTGGGGCCTGGCATACCCTCAGACCCCCTGGGACCAGTATCCCCCCTATCGCCTTTGTCCCCTCGGGGCCCTACTGGTCCACGCTCTCCTGGCATTCCGGGCTGGCCCTGTAAATTAAACAAAAATCAATTTAAGTACATTTTTTTAATACAGATATATTAAATACATTTATTTTATTTGAATTGTTTTTTTTAGTGATGTCTACAGACATTTTTATCAAATTATATTTATCGGATTTTTCTGTTTGAAAGCTGATGATATGATCGAGATGAATATTCTTCTGTCATGGGAATAGATCAGTCATGATTGTTTGCAAACTGACCACCATGCCCGGAACGCCAGTCCTTCCATCAGCGCCAGTAAGTCCGGTGGGTCCCGGTGGTCCTCTCAGCTCGGGAGCTGTCTGCAGCAACGCCAGGATGGTGCTAGAGTTGCAGCCGCACTGGCCGAGAGACGCGTAGTTCTCGCCGTATATCTGCTGTAAATTGAACAAATAATCATATTAAATTAACTCACTAAGGTATTCTAACGCCATGGGCTCAATGAAGAACACTTGTACCTACTCCGGTTCGGAAAGCGCTAGGCAAATGTGAAAGAGCCTACTAAAATGGGGCCTCTTGGGCTTGCGGGTGGTTGGTGATAGCCATCCATTCAAACAAGCCGAGGAAAAAACGCAAAAAAGCCCGATAACGCTGAGTGGCCACATTGTCGTAAGTATAAGGCTTTATGTCAAAGTATACAGGACGTCAACAAAAAATGCAAGGAGCTCCTGTGGATTCCCCTGGAAATCCCATAGCTCCAAGTCAGTATAGAGACAAGTCACCGACGGGGATTTAGTGGGTGCAATCGTAGTTCAGCTGTACCCCGAAGCAGCCGGGTATATGGCGAAGATTTCCTTCTCGTAAAAAAATTCAGAACCTAAGTATGTACTATACTTACCTTTACTGCAGACTTCTTCATTGATCCAGCAGCAAAACAGAAAATAAAGAATGTTCACTAGGTGACAAACATGTAATGTGGAAAATGTTATGCTCATGGACACATCACTCTCGGATGTATAGTGATGTCTCTCTGAGACATCACTATACATCCTCTATTTGAGGAATCCTAATTGAAATGTCATCGGAAAAAATACTGAATAATATAAGTACCTAACATACATTTTCTATCAGGTTTCAAACCAATAACGTAATTTCCATTCACATTGACCTTCTATCCAAGCTTACCTAACTAGCTAGTGACTCCACGAACCGTAAAAAGGTGAAAAATTGTCTAATCAATTGAATTTCCAACGGACCATCGAAAGCTTGTAGACTACAAACTCAATTCCACCGACCGTCTTTATCACGAAACTGGATAAGAGGAAACAAAAAGCGACGGAAAATATAGTTGAATCAGCAGAATTAGATTACTCAACGTCGTTACGTCGACAATTCTACTCAAAAACCTTCCCAAGAGCGAATCAATTGAATCGATACTGCGGAATCGAATATAGGGAGGCCGATGGCGTAATAAATTCTGTTACTAACTGTACCGGACGGTGTTGACTTTGCCACTCGACTAGATGTTATAGGAGAGAGTAAAGTTCCTTCAAGCTATAGGGATGGTAATTTCTAGACGAGAGTGATGGTATTTACAATTAACGAGCGCGCTTTTTCTTTTGCGATATAATAAAGGAAATGTGGACTATTGGCTGTAATGCTTATTGTACTTTTGTTACGTCAGGAAAATTTACTGATATGACAATGTAACTATAGATATTTCAGTAGAACAGCCTCAACGTCGTTAACACAACGATTTTACTCGAAAACCTTCCCAAGAGCGAATCAATTGAATCGATACTGGGGAATCGAATATAGGGAGGCTGATGACGTAATAAATTCTGTTACTAACAGTACTGGACGGTGTTGACTTTGCCACTCGACTAGATGTTACGAGTATAAGCCAGAATAAAGTTTCTTCAAACTATAGGGATGGTAATTTCTGGACGAGAGTGATGTACGAGGGTGTTTGGTACATAATAAAAGAAATGCAGACTAGTGGATGTAACCTATAGTACTTTTGTTACGTCAGGAAAATTCTGGATAATGCCTTCCTAAATACGTATGTACAATGGAGATATACTCGTAGATAATTCAGTAGGCAGTATTTCATTGTATTCAACTGAGCTGGTTTTCATTTTTTTAGGGTTCCGTACCTCAAAAGGAAAAAAGGAACCCTTATAGGATCACTTTGTTGTCCGTCTGTTCGTCTGAGTGTATGTCAAGACTCTTTATCTCGGGAACACGTAAAGATATCGAGTTGAAATTTAAACTATATACGTAAACCTATGAATACTTGCAGTTGTGTAAAAGAAAAGCTTCTCAGTTAACGTATAAAAAAGTTAGGACTGTTTATGTCGGAAAAAATGCATATTTCAACGCTCACAAAAATCAAAACCGACAGGGTACTTCCCGTTGACATATAACTGTGAAATTTGGCGAAAAACATTGTCTCAGAGCACACATATAGGAATAAATCTGAAAATTGTACATTTTTATATAAATCACATAAAAATAGGGCCTCAAAATACACAAAATATGGGTTCAAAATTCAAAGTGAGTAAAGTATATCATGTAAGGTATCATATAAAATAACTTCATCAGCACATGTTAAAACAGGTTTTTAAATATTTTAACAATGTACGGAACCCTCGATGTGCGAGCCTGACTCGCACTTGTCCGGTTTTTTTATTTATTGAAAATGATTACAACACATTGAATGTTGACAGATATCACATTGAAAGACCACATATCTGCTTAACATCAGGCAGTGTGTAGTCAAACGCAAACCTACTTGAAATAAATAAAAAAAACAAAAAAACACTGGTGTTCCTTGTTCGCTGTCATCTGAACTTGCTTATTCCGCTGGACAATGCTTAGTCCTTTTATAAAAGCTCGTTAGGCTACTTGTAAAATGCCTTGGTCTGTGTAAAAAAAATGATGAAGTTTATCAATTAATTTGCAAATCACTGCCCCTATAATATAATTTGTTGTTCTTGCACGGAAGTGCTGTTTTTACATTTTGCGAGGATTTTATCGATATCATAATATTTTATCACTGAGATTATTATTCTTAAGTATGACGTAAATGTAAAGTACCACAAGATATGGGTAATCCTTCGATAAAAAATCATAATTGTCAACTAGACCTTTATCTAACGAAACATTGATTTAAATAAGTACTGTTTAAAATACTTTTGCATTCACAATGCGTTTATTATTTGTTCTGAACAACTGACCGCACACAGTGCAAAGAGTTTTGTTTGAATGGGCTATTCAAGTCCTACGATATGATACAAGTACATGTATTCTGTGGCCACTAGGGTTGGCACAGATAGTGCTATTATGGTGGTGTCGTGTGGTACAAGACAAAGAAAATAAGTAACAAACTTACTAAAAATTAATTTAAGGTATTTTTTTGTTTCGCTCGCAATGTTTTCCTTCACCGAAAAGCCACTCGTACGTAAACTTTAGTAAGTATTATTACAAATCCAAAAGTGTGTTTGTTTGTTTGATTGTTATTTTTTCACACAAGAACAGAAGAAAAGATCGGCTTGATTTGTATGGAATTAGTTGAAAGGTCGAGAAGTGTACGTTTTATCCCGGAAAAATGACAAGTTCCTATGGGATAGCACAAAGATAAAATAACACGCGAGGAAAGCCGCGGGCTAAAACTGGTTCGTAGATACATTCCAAAATCGATTGATTTTCACGGGACCGTGTTTTGTTCATAAGGCACAAAATCCGGTCCTTCCACCTCCTCCTTAGGCGTGATTAGAATTGATCTCTGGGAATGCTCTCCTTTGCCAAGGCGGGGCGCCAGAGGCCATAAACCTGAAGAATGTGGTGTCGCTAGTGATATTTCCTCTCAGGGAGCCACTCCGCGGCGTTGTGGTCTGTGACGATCTTGGTTAGTTTACATGATTTGCTGACTGTAATCATCATCTTGTAAGGGGAACTATCTCCCACTAGTCTATCACGGCTTTCCCCACTAGGCCACCACGGTTCCGGCACGCGACAAAAAATATTCACTTACTAATTATTTATTACAAATTGACATCTATATCTTTTAATCTCTTCTGATAGCAGTGATATCTTAATCACTTTTGTAAGAAAAAACATATTAAGTACTTACCTAGTATCTTTATACGTTCCAAAGTTAACGGAAATGTTGTTTCTATGAGTACCTATATCTGTGGCATTGACATTTTATTTGTAAATGCACTTGAAATATCCTATTTCGTTAGCTAGTGGGCTCACAAATTATTATTTGTGTATTCGGAACTGACTGAAACATCATAGAAATAAAAAACAAACAAATGAAAAAATAATAAAAAATCATTTAATTGTACAAATATTAAGCATGATTAATTTATTGGATCCCTGGCGCTTATGCTGGGTCAACAACCTGTTTTATAAGAGTACCTACCTTCCTACTTAAAATGACTGCTGAGAAAAAAAGTTATTTTACATTAAAAAAATATGTTTATATCTAAAGTAAATTATTAGATTTACAGTAAAAGAAGAGCTATGTGATGGTGTCTGTGTAAGTGTGCGTGAGTAACACTGTAATACACAAGATCTCTTGAGAGTCAAAGTTTGCAATAAAAGAAATTCAACGTTCAGAATAGGGATGTTAACACTAATCACAAACTAATGTTTAGTGTGAATTTTATGATAATGTGTAATGTAGAATATCAAAATTCACATTTTTATAATATAACTTAATAAATTTATTAAAAATGGATTAAATGCTATATTAGTAATCACAACACCGAAATGGCTTATTACGTCACTAACCACATAACAAGCTGTCAAAGACTGTTACTTTTCTGCATTTTCTAATATAGTTTGCCATGGAGTAACTTATGTTTTGCGGTTAGTGACATCATTTCAGTCACGTGACAGTTGTTAGTGTTTTAGCAGGAAAATTCATACTAACTCTATTTTTGTATATCTCATCTCATCTCATCGAAAATACTAACTTTTTTAAAATCTATAATTTTTATGGTAAAATAGAGTCAATCTTCAAAATGACAGCAATTCTGAAAATTTGTTAACATTCCTATTCTGCCCCCCGACCGCCTATAAGCAATAGCAATCGTTTATGACTTCATTTTAGTCATTTGCCACCGTCTATTGTGACGATTGCTATTGCTTAGGCGGTCGGGAGACTGGAATGACTTCAGTTTAGTCAATATTCAATTGAGTTTTCTCCTGACTTGGGCCACACAAAAGGTGTGTTTGTTTGCCAGGGAGGCAGATGCCCGCAGGTTAAATGAGAACCTTGCGGTCTAGACTTTGCAGAGCGCACGTATGGTTTTGTCGCTACCATTCCCGCTTATAGTGCGGCTAAGCTACCTGTGTTAGATCTAAGTACATGCAAAAACAATGCTCGCATTAGATATTTCTCGGTAAGACTTGGACTTCTAGTCCTTTTAGTAATAACTAGAATTCAGCGAGTAAGGTGAAACATTTTTTGCGTTTTCAGGTCACGGGCTTGGCCCAGTTTTTTGGTGGGCATTAATGGAGCCGAGGCCAACTCTGAGAGGGCCATTTTGTATAAATTATTTACAATTTTGTTTATTTTTAGCTTGAGTCTCGAAAAACTATCAACCGAGTTCCATTGCTGAAAAGGCGATTCCCTTAAAGAGTTCCAAGTTGCAATGGAAGGCCCATACTGATTACATAATTACTTATTTAAGCATTTTTTTAAGACAATATAATAAATAAATAGAATATCTGCTTATTTGCCTACAATGCTGTAGCATCTGTATTATGTGTGTTTTATGAGGCATCTTGCAGACGTCTCTTATTGGGCATACGAGTTGGTCATAGACCAATAATACATATTTATTTAAACATTTCGGGCTATGTGATTGGTCAAACACTAGGCTGCAACCGCAAGCTGGCTGTTTACAGAACTCTCGAAGCAAACTCTATCGCACTCCATGAGCTGATCTATCTTAACACTTACACTGATATATATCAGTAGGAATCCGATAAAAAGAAAATGACGAGAGCAGAGAAACTGTTAATGAAGAAATTTAGGAGATATGCTTGTTGGTAAGCATGCTTGGCTATCATTTTTAAGCGACTACTAATGAAAAATAGTCTAAATACTCACATCGTCCCCAGATCCAGCCAATTCGGAGAGAGTCCCGGGCGTCAGAGTTCCTGGAACACCGGGCGGACCGGGAGGGCCTGGCGGACCTCTGATGGACTCTCCAGGAGGACCCTGAATGCATATATCAATAGTAAATATATTATAAAAAATATGTTTTAATTCTACGGCCTTTGTTCATTAATTGAAGACAACATTCAACTGCAACGAATATAAAACATCTAAATTACGAGTGATGACGTAAAACTGCAGAAAAACATAAATTTCACATTAGTTCCAGTTAAGTTTCATCTTTCATGACATTGGGCCGGAACTTCTTATTTATTTCACCTTACAAACACTAACCACAATGACAAGTTTATTCATATATCCCACAACTTTCTAATAAGTGGTTACTTATTAGAAAGTCGAGTAACCTTTCACACAGTGTGACATGTGTAAAACTATGCATCTAATTTCATAGTTTTCCTAAATAATATTACATTATTCGAAATTTCTCACGGGTCAGGCCCGGTTCTTTGATGGGCATCAGTGGAGCCGAAGCCAACATTAAGAGGCCCCTTTTAATACATCATTTAGCTATAGAGTTGGGATGATTGTGTAATGAAACCTATTGTGAGCAATGAATTCAAAAAATTAATGGGCTATTGTAGTGAACTTCTGGATGATTTACAAAACCGGTCTATGGAATGAGGTGCGGCACCTGCCAAGTAATGCCTCATTTCAAAATATTAAGGCGGGTGGTGACTTGCCATCCACTAAATGAGCCCCCCATGAAGGCAACCGTAAGTTGGCGCCGGAGGGGCAACATTGGTGTGGACGGCTTAGGGTGTCGAGAGGTGTGCTGCGCTTTCACTAAACGCTACTCGCGGCGTTATGCCCTTTAACACTTCCACCCTGGAGCTTAGGTTTTTAGCTCTTGCGGTTTCCACTCCAAGCCGGCCAGTTAAGGCAAGAGTGGAGTCAGGGGTCTCATTTAGCCCCAGGGAATCAGGGTTTGCGGTGTCGTCACTCACCGACGGCTCGCCACAAAGCCGCCCCTGCGATATTATGATTTAAATATTACATAAACTGTTAAAACATGGTGTGAAGACCACATTATTTAGCGATAAAACAAACACCTATGTCTTTATTTTTTAAGTAATAGGACCAAGGAGTTATCTTTGTGGTGACCATTTCAAAAATCTGAAGCAAACGCAGGATTTGAACCTGCCCCTCCGGATCACTAGCCCAACTCTCTCTCAACTGAGCTAGCTCGCCTCCCACTAAAAGCACGAAATTTGTGAGGTGCTTATCATTAACACCAACTTATAGCGTTGTTGAAGGAGCAGATTCAAATCCTGCGTTTAAATAAATAAAATATAAATAAATATTTGGGGACATCTTACACATGGTCTCTGACCTGAGCCCAGAGACTGATAAACTACTTATACATATTTTTCAATACATACTTATACAGGGTCATTTCTAATAAATTATCATCATTTTAGGGGCTTATTCTGTGCATCAAAACAAACAACTTCTGTTCTACGACATTTGTCAAAACTCGAAAAAAAAAATTGTTGTTCCATAGAAAAATATAATTCACTCGCAACAAAATGTATGGAACAGCTGACTTTTTTGAGTTTTGACGAAAGTCGTAGAACAAAAGTTGTTAGTTTTGATGTACAGAATAAGCCCCTAGAAGGCTGCTAATTGATTAGAAATAACCCTGTATAGATAGTAACTAAATAACACCCAGACACAGAGAAAATATGTTCATCACATAAATACTTGCGCTGGGTGGGGATCAAACCCACACTTCTTTGACCCAGTTGTTAGAGTCACTAACCACTGAGCCACCGAGGCAGTCGCTTCTAAGTTTTGGATTGCTTATCACAAAGATAACTCTTTGAGATAAAACCTAGTGTAGCAAGCACTCTAAATAAAAATCAGTCTCATTAACTATTAAGCATTATTATAAACTTTTGAAAATGTTTAGGAAACCTGGAAAATTTGTGATTCACCTTCCTACGCATAATTTTAATTGTAACTAAATCAAAAAGGCAACGAAACACCAGCATTACCTGTTTGTGTAGTGTAAATTCATGACCCATAAAATTGTTTTAGGGGTTCTTTTGTAACAGTTGAAGAAAAAGGTATTAAAATGCAAATTGGGCGTTTTCACGGGCCCTTGTTTTAGCTGAATAAGTTTGTATTTGAGACAAAACACCTTTATTAACTTGCACACAATAAATAAAGAGGCTGGAAACAAATTAACTTTTATTTGATACTTGAATCTTTACGTTGTTGTTTTGGAGGTTTATTTAGTATTTTTTCTTCTTTTTCAACTATCTATTTATGAGTAAAACAAAAATACTCAGAGGTACTCAATTTGACGCGTATATTTCTTTTTTATGTATAACCACGCATAACTTTTTATGTAGTGGTCCGATTTTAATAATTCTCATTTTATTGGAAATAGTATACCTACTTCGAAATTGGTCCCATTTAAATTTTATCGAAATCGATAAATCAACAATAATGTGAAAAATGCTACATCGATCCGTACGAAATATTGGCAAATTCTGTATATGGTTGAAGTCGGCATGCTATTTTTTGCAAAAAATAATGATTACCTAAGTAGATATTTATGACAGACACGAAGATTATATTTATATTTTTTCCAGCTAGACAGTTATATTTTTTCCTTTGCCACATTAGACGAAAATCTGACGTGGATCATTTACTGTAGTCTAGTATACACTTTTCAGTGATTTGCGGGATATCGGTTGACCGTTATTCCGGCAAATTTTACAGAACGTATACCTATGGATTTTTTGCAAAAGGGTTTCTGCCTTGTATAGCAACCACTTAGTGTACCCAAATATATCCTTATTCGCTGCTGCCAACAGCCACCAAAATGCATCTCGTGACGTGTGCTAGCCACAATCATGTATCGTGTACGGTATGCGTGTTCAAAATGTAGGTAATCTGCAGTACGTAGCTTGGTGTTGCGCAGTTTTGTGGCTATAACGCTTGGTTCTTTTGCAGATTGGCCCAACATATAAGACAAGTATAATTGTTACCAAGACCAAGACCCATAATTAGCATCATTATCTCTCTAGATACCAACCCCGTACAGCGAATCTCCTTTCGCCTTTCTCTTGCATATCATTTTTCACCCATAATACCTATAAGATATTTAAATTTGTCGCCCCAATATTTTCCCGAGAAACGAATTTTGCCCGAGAAATTATTTTTGATTAGATCAGAGGAATGTTAATTCTCATCAAATTAGAAAATAAACTACTACAGAGACTACAGACGGATTCTAATAAAATAATGCGAACCTTATGGTACTTCTTGCTAGCGCTTCATACTTGTACAGAGCATCACTAGTTTTGTCGAGCAACGAATCCAGTTATTAAAATCTATCTGATTACTGATAATTATTTTTTTACCTTAACCTCATCTTAAATCGGTAAATCAAGAGCTTATAGGTACCTAGTGGGTGTTGTCCATCCCATAAATTTAAAATGGAACAAAACAATGGGACTCTCCGATATTTTATTTTTTCATTTAAATATCGTAGTCCGATCGCCACTTCCATAGCATTGTTTTATTTTTTATTTTTAATACAGCATGTAAATGGTAGTTATGCGTTTGGGCGATATTATTTTATTACGGATATGTTACGATGGAATTTTTCTTGTGTTATTTTTATACCAATAAAACATTACGGCTATTAGCATAAAAATGTTTACCTACTTTTAAAGTAGGTATCATAAAATTTTGCTATACCTACGTATCTAGAGATAGGTATGTACGAAATTTTAAAAGTTTTAAAACGATATTATTAAACCAGTGGTTTATTTTCAATTTGTAAGTATTTAAGTGGTATCTTGCCCTGGGTCCTCGTTCGCCTTTTTCTCCTCGAAGTCGGAGCGGGTACCCTGAAATCAGTAAAATTATTGATAGTCTTTTGGTGAAAAATAATGAGTACATTTTAATATTTTTCTTAAATCCACGGCTGAGAAAATATCGGACAAGAGAAGTACGTATTTTCCTAATTCAAACTTTTTCCAACATTTTATTACACACATTATACGCAAAAACTTGAAAGCTATCTTAAAATTCATACGCTCAAACTCGATACCAATATATTTAAGAACTGAATTCACAATCAATAAAATTCGCTTTAGATTAAACAAAAAGGGTCAGATAATTAATATTATTATATCGCTATGATTTGTTTTCTTATGCTTCCTAAAGACAGCTTCATAGGAAGCTAAGTCTCTGAAAGTTATATATTTTAACTCATTGTCCCAAAAATTCCACGCCCAAAATCGATACCAATAAATTAATAAAATCACAATAAATAAATCGTTTAAGGTTAAACAAAAGGGCCAGATAATCCAAACACCCCCAGAATTTAAGGCCGTTAATTTTCACATGCACAAAATTATATTAACCATAAATTAACATTAATATACCGTCTAATCCTGGCGGCGGCGGCGGGAATGGCGGGATGGTTCCGTACCTCCCGGACCCCTCTCCGTCCCCCTCTTCCTGGTCCACCTGTGTTTAACAATTAATTATACAGAGGGAACCCTAAACACGTTGAAATATTTACACGCGCCTTGTAAAGGCTGTGGCTCAGTGAAGCGAAGAGAGTATAGTGCCATCGCAAGCGAGTGTCTTGACTATGGCCACAAACGTGATCAATGAGATTTAAGACATATGTTGCTGATTTTCAGATCTGTACCTAAGTGCAACGCACACGGTGTTGCCATGATCACCATACATATTTTTAATCATGTTAACAGATATAAAAATCAACAACAACAAACGACAATAACAGATAAGTCACCAGAAGTTGCTTCTAGTTTTAATATTGGCGTTCGTGACCTTGGCGACACACTCAAATGCGATCAGTTTTTCTCTTTCAGAAGTTAGGTTAAGCATTGCGTTATTATTTTACAAATTAATGTATTAATGGTACATATGGGTTAAACTTAGGTTAGGTTAAAAATGTAGAAAGGATTATGTACGTAAGTTAGATGAAGTTATACGTTGTATTATTTCGGTTATCTTTACCATAAGACTTTATCACGTCGAAAAGAAATCTCGCATGTACTGTACTGTACCAGCCTTTTTTATTAGTCCACTGCAAGACGTAGGCCTACCCACGAAGGGTGATTGGGCCATATCCACCACGCTCGCCCAGTGCGGGTTGGTGGATTAACATACGCCATCGAATTCCTTCTTCAAAATGCCAGTGGTGTGGAATTCCGTACATAAGTTCCAAAGAAACTCATAAGCACTGAACTGGGATTTGAACCCACGACCTCACAAATGATAGGCGAGCGTTACTACCACTAGACCGCCACGGCTGGCCACCGAGGGGGTTTTAGTGGGTACAATCCCACATTACCCGACTGCATCCCAAAGCGGTCGGGCATCTTTGGAAGATTTCCCACTCGTAAAAAAAAAAAAAAAAGCACCACGGCTTTTACGATATATATCTACAGTAAATCCGATTACAGAGGCGCCAGCGTAAATTAAATAGCAACTTAAAAAGCGTTCTCTCTATCGATTTCCTGAAGTGAAAAAGAAACAGAACTATGCTATTTAGCTATTATAATTACGATGGCACCTCTGTAATCGGGCTTAGTATCTCATCTCTCCGCTTGAATGTAACCCAATCCTTAAACGCACCCCGCAATTAGCGCCGGTACCAGCCAGCAAACATGATACGGATTTGTCTTTTGAATTATACTGGATTACAGAGAATAGTCTAAACACACGCGCTCATGTACTCCCACGGAGATGCTTTCATTATTGCATCAACTTACAAGAACAGAATTGAGTAGAGGTGAAGGAATAGATAATTATTTACAAAAGGTGAACAAAGCCGTAGTAAAGCCATGGTGGTCTACTGGTAGTGACTTCCGCCTTAAAATCGTGTTCGTGAGGTCGTAGTTTCAAAACGCGGTGCCGTACCAATGAGTTCTTTGGAATTTTTGAACGGAATTTCACCACTGGCTTTTTGGGAAAGGAAAACATCGTGAGGTAACCTCCATACTTCCTTAGAAGAATTTCGATGGCGTTTGTGAATCCACCAACCCGCAATGGGCCAGCGTGGTGGATATGGCCCAATCATCCTTCGTGGATCGGCCTACGTCCTGCAGTGGACTATTAAAAGGCTGATACAGTACAGTACAGTACCATATTCAAATTGACCATATTGTATTAGCAACGAAGTGAGACAAAGTATAATTTCTATTCCTCATTCATTCCTTAATACCAGACTGTGCCTAAATCTACCTATATATAACCTATGTTTTCTATTAGTTAAAGGTAGTTTAACTAATAGAAAATTTGTTTAGTTTTTAGGTTTAAATATTGCTTTTATTTCATTTTATCTTTTATTTTCTTCACGTAGTCGCGCGAAACCAAATACTATTCGTACCTACCTGTAGAATTTGGGCCACCGAGATACAGGCCTAGCTTAGTTCGGGGCCCACTAGTACCGCAAAGACAATGTACCTAAAATCTCTAGTGTTATAATCGCTGCTACTTATAATATTAATAACTTGTTATTTATAGCGTAACATATTATCTTAAAATGTGTTAAAACTTACGGCACTATACCTACAAATATGTTAAATGTGTAATATAATAAATAGTAAGAATAATGTACATAGCTAATTGTTGGATGCGAAATAAAAAAAAAAAAAAATATTTAAGCTAAATATTTTGCAGAACCAAAAATCCGATAACATTTTCAAATAGTAACAGTATGAATGTAAGCAAATATCAGCAACTATCCCGATAAAGTTAGCACAAGTGGTACAAGTTTGCCCAGTTTGTGTTTGATATTGTAGTTGGACTTGTACTATGTTATTGCATAACGTTATTTCGGCTTGTATGGCTTGCAGTCCACTTGTGAACTTCTAACTTGTCCTAATGCAGTGCAACTGTTGTTGTACAAACAGTAAAACATGTTCACCACAAGATGATGGTTAAAACGAACGTGCAGTTTTTTGATCTGTTTTATGATTAACTAGTTTTTACTCGCGGCTTCGCCCGCATACGCAATATATCATTATAAGTTCTAGCCTATGTGTTATTCTGATATATAAGCTATATTATTTCAAAGTTTCATCTCAATCCGTTCAGTAGTTTTTGCGTAAAAGAGTAACAAACATCCATACATCCATCCATCCATCCATCCTCACAAACTTTCATGTTTATAATATTAGTAGGAAGTAGGATATATATAGTAGGACGTATTTTTAGAAAGATACATTTTGAAGACATTCAGGAGTAAGTAAATAGTACTATTAATGATAAAAGTGTTTTTTTTCACTACGGGTGAAGTATAGATACTATTTCTTCCCTATTCTCCACTATTGTCGATTTTGCTCCAATTTTAAATATTAGTGATGTCATTTGTGTTTGCAATAAATTTGCACACATCGGACTCGATTTTCTCTAATCTAAAGCACCTAAGGTACTTACAAGTAATTTTCGGCAAGATTTCAGTGTAAAACTTTTTTTTAGAAGTTTTATAATCTTAATCGAATACTTAAAATTATAATTGAACAAACATCAGAAGAAGAACCAATAACTGCCAAGAGTCGTTTAAGGGAAAAGACGGATTACACCGACACCATCTAGTATCTAAAGTATAAATTATTCAAAAGAATACAAGAAGAAAATTTTGTTTTGTTTTCAGATCAAGAAGTTTGTTCCATCGTAGTAGCGGGATAGAAGCATCGGATACATTTTTAAACAGGTGGGACTGATAAATGTAACTCAGGAACAGACGCTTTGTTTTGGACGGCACTCTATATCGAATGACTGACTATAAGTATACACACTCTATAAAGATGGTCTGTACACCTATGTGAAAATCTAATATGATAGCTTTTTTTCAGCGGTACGCTGCAAATTATGGACATTTATAAACAGCTGAGAAATAGCTAGCCTGTGCCATAAATGGGGCATTAGGTTCTGTTTCTTTAATAGAATTAGTAATACAAAATCAGAAGCAGAAGTTCAAAGAAACAGGTTTTTACTGTCCTTAATAAAGGTCCAATTATAAAATACTAGTTTTTATCCGCGGCTTCGCCCGCTATTTTGTTTTTTTACGCAATATCATTATAATTTATAGCCTATGTTACTCTAATATATAAGCTATATGATTGCAAAGTTTCATCTCAATACGTTCAGTAGTTTTTGCGTAAAAGAGTAACAAACATCCATACATCCATCCTCACAAACTTTCGCGTTTATAATATTAGTAGGATTTTGAACTCTAATAAAGAAGAAACTGATACTATGTCAAAATGATTTAGAAAAGGCAGTCTTTAAACAAAAATAACATAATAAGAGAAATTATGTATTTAACATATGACGCTATACTTGTAGAGACAAAAAAATGTACATAAAAACACCATAAAACATTACTTTTCTGTAAGCAGCTAACATTTGGATCTTTTTTAGTAGGTTTTCGAGTCCCAATAATTTTTTATTAAAATAAACCTAAAGAGCGTCGTTAAAAAGTCCCTAAAAATATCCTAATGTAAATGAGAAGTTTTTAAGGCCTAACCCAAAATGTAGGACATTCCAGAAGTCTAGTCAAAAAGCTCTTAAAACACGACTATAAAACAAGCCAATTTTACTTCGCCAATTAAAGCTAACGAACTTCTTTTTATTTCTGCAGAGTTTTATTGCAATGGGCATTGTAATCGTGATGAAGTCGTTGACTTCGGCTTCGGCAGTTAAGATTACTGTCGTTGTGTTGATGGTTTCAAGATAGGATGAAAAATGTTGAGTACTAAGAAACGAGGCAAGTCAGTGACTTCGTGAAGTAACTAATCGACCGAGAGCTTGCCACGATCTGACATTAGCTGTTTTGCAAAACCAGCTGTTTTTGTGTGTATGTATGTATCTAAATAAGTAAGTATAAGGAGATGTATAAAGTATAAACGATTATGAAGCTTGGATCATTCATACAATATAAAGGTGACGTCCAGTGTGGTATATTATTCAGAGAAAAATCGAACCAAAAATATTTAATTTAGATTTTTTCACGCCTCCAATTTTTTTAAAATGAGATAAATAAATTGTATGAAAAATAACGATGCAGCTTATTATTTTTTCTAGTTTAGCAATAATAAAGTGCTTTTACTGTTATTTTACTTACATTCTTAGCTGATTCTTACACATTTATCTCTTAATTTGCTATAATTAAAAAATATAACCTACCAGCGTGACCAATTAGTAGGTACAATGTGACAAAAATCACTTAAAAAGTGTGTTTAATTGGTAAAAATGCTTTAATTTAACAATTTAGATGTTACTTTATCAGGGCTACAAGATATAAACTACCTATTGAGCGAAATATATTTATTTTTTCTAATAAATTCAAAATTAATTAAAAAAATCGAAGGGGTCATTTTTGTTTTTAACTGTAATAGACTCAGAAAAATATGAACATTCTCAAAATGTTACGAGTGTTGTGGTTAGAATTTTTTATTATGATTATACCAGCCTCCATACATTTTGTGGACATGTCCTTTGTATTTTCTAGGTAGTCGATCCGACCAAATGTTAGTAATTTTTTTTTCTCTCTCTAGAAGCACGTAATTTCAACTTATACGGTCTTACCACAAAAGCTTTAAGCATGCTTTAGACACTGTTTAAAGGAACAAATTTTACGATTAAACAAAGTGAACAGTGTCCGTCTTACTACAACAGTTTTACGCACGGCTTAGACAATGTTTAACAGCACAAATTCACGGCTAAACTGTGTTTAAAGAGTGTTTAAAACTTTTGTTGTAAGACCGTGTGTGTTTAAATCTTTTGTGGTAAGACGAATAGCTGTTAACAGCTAGAGGTTTAAAATCGATTCATTCATAGTATCGTTTTTCCGCGATACAGGCTACTGACTACTCGGTCCGGCCACTTGGCAGGCCCTAAAAGAAATGGCGCGATGATCTTGACACCTTTAATAAGAACTGGTACACTATAGCACAAAACGACGAAAGATCGGGAGGAGGCCTTTGCCCAGCAGTGGGACACGACAGGCTAACAACAACAATAGACTTGCCTAGAGCACAGTTACCAAACTTTTATCTACGTTTACGCCTGCGAGTCAATTTTTCTATTATTATTTTTTAATGTATTAGTTTGCAGTCGTTTCCAAAGAAATCTGTTCCAATTGTACATGATTTTTTAGCTAACTTTACCGCCATAACTTTCGTTTTTTAGGAATTATTCCTAGTCTGTAAAAACTACCTGTGCCTATACAACCTGTGTTTGTTATAGCGATTATGTCAGGTCTGCTTATCGTCCTCCATTATATTGAGCATACAATGGGAATGCGGATGACAGCACAATAAAGACCAGAGATAACTGTTCGTTGTATAATAGCGCCTCAGTTTCAAAATAAATCTAAAAATACTAGGTATTTTGCAATACTTCCAAAACTAAAGTCGTAATCAGAATACCAAATGCACTAATTTAAATACGAGAATAAAACAATGATTAATGCACATTCACAGACAAAAGTAATTTTGTCCATTTTACGTATTTTAATTTATCGCCATTCCATTTAAACAATTCCAAAATTATGTACATACCTAGGTCTTTCAAATTCACAGTAGGTTAGGTCTTAGGTCCCTACTTGAAGTAATCATTTCAAATTGCTGTCATTGCAGAACCAATTTATGTTATGTTTATTTAGGCGTCGAATATACTCCAGACTAGCATACGCATTATGACATAATTTTATCAAAGTGTGAAAAAGAGATAAAGTTCTGGTGAGGTAGGTTTATAAATATCTATCACACATCGATAAAATGATGTCGCGATGCGTACCTATGCAAACCGTGCAGGATTTCATTGTACTTAATATTATGACCAATTTTTACTATAAGACCAACCCGGAATTTTCTAGATATCCGGTCCAAGATAAAATAAAAAAAAGATTGCAGAAATGATTACAATATCCTAAAAAAAATATTTATCGTTGAGAAAAATATCCCTATAGTCTTTAAAATTTAACTTGATCTCTGCGACAGTGGCATTGACATAGAAGATTGACATTTTTAGAGTTGAGATAGTGGTGGTAAAAATCGATTTTCAAACAATGTTGTTATGAAATCGAATGAGTAGTTGAAGGTGAGAAATTGAATTTTATTTACTTACTATTATTTAAGATCAAGTATGTACATAAGTAAATAATGTTATGATATTAATTAAATACTCATAATAATGTAACAATAGTATTTATCGACGTTTTTCACTATTATCGATGCTAATGTAACATATAATTGGGTTTAATTTAATTACACATGTAAAAAATGTTATAATATTAAAATATACAATAAAATTAATGATAAATTAAGTTTTATTTAAAATATCGTTAGTATAACCTATTGATATTTTAAATAAAACTCTATCTAAAACTCTGTGGTCACGATCATTCGTCGCCCATCACTAATCGGCATGTCCATAAAGTATGACATTGACAGGTACTGTCTGTACTATTAAGAAATTCAGGACTTCATAGGCGTGATTTTTCTGACAGCTGTCGCAGAGATCAAGTTAAATTTTATAGAGTATAGGACACATACGTTTATCAATTTGTCTTTATTCCCTGTGTTTGTATTGTTATAAATAGTTAGGACATTCACATAGGCGTTGTTAATTAATGAATTATTGTGAGAAGCGACAACACAAGTGAGTTAACCTATTTCATGTTATGAAATTGTTAAGTGATGACACGGATGGCTATGTTGATGTTAGTGATAGCGTTTGGGACCTTTTGTTTGGCGGTCGCTCTACCTAACAAATGATTCAAACGATTGTCATAGATTCTTACTAAACCACGATGATATTAAAATAGGTAGGTAACTTATTAACTTAGACAAATTGTAACTAGAAAAGAATCCAAACTTCACTTCGTACATAAGTAAAATAACAAACGTAAATTTGCGTTTCCTCAAATATACAGGAATTTTTCGTTTAAAGGTAAAAAAGTGGGTAGCAAAATAAATATCCAACATTTCTTAAGTTAGAGCTGTATAACTACTACAAAATTTTGAATGAATCGTAATTTCAAATCAACCAATAACCTTTTGCAATCGTTACACGATGCTTACTGATTGGCTAACTCAACTTCATCAGTCATAGCGATAATTTTTTTATTTCATTAGAATCAGCTTAAATAAATCAATAAACCTACATCATTTTGAAAATGTATTTATTTAGAGGTAACTAACTATACAATAACTATGAAGTAAACAAAGATACAGGTCGTCATAACAAGAAAACAAGAAAAATATTGCTAACTTATTTTTTTCTTATTCAGTGAATTCTATCAGTCCCGCCAAACAAAAGGGTTGTCAGTGAGAAGCAAACATAAAAAATAAAAATGACGGCTTAATCACCAAGAAATTGTCAATGTCAATCTCCTCTCCGCTGCTGCCTTTACCAATTTCCTGTCAAAATGTTGAAAATTGTACATTTCTGTGGAACAGACAATGTTTTCCGATTCAGTTCATTGTCTTTAAACATAAAAAAGTTATTTTGTGAAAGAATTATTCTCCAACTTGACAGCCCCATTAATATATACTCTAAAGTATCTTTAAGATTGCGAAAAAGGAAATTGAGTTACCAAAATAAGAATTTCCCGGAAGAAAAACATTAAAACGACATAACAACTGAGATATTTAATTTATCTCTACGACGTTAATGTGACTTTAGTAAGTACTTATTTTTGACTTTGTCATTTTCTAAATATACTATTTACGAAAGAAACAAAAATAAACTAAGTACTTAATCTGAGTTTTGTTAGAGAGACTTAGTTGCTTAGTCATTAGTGTCTAAACAAATCTAATTTTATCCAACTTTTGACTTTGAGGAATTTAGTATGATTTTCATATGGGACATTACTTACTAATCTAACTGAGATACCTAAGTAGGTACCTAGATGAGCCATTATTCAAGAGTACCTGATTAACATAATATTAAGTAGAACTAGGAAATATTTTGACAACATAATATGGTAAAACGTTTCGTATCCAAAAACAATCAATTAGGTATTTAAATTTAGTAGCACTTACCTCAAATGTGTTGACACATTGCATTTCCGCTTGAGACGAGGACCCGTAGAGCTTGAGTTCTTGAAAGGCACCCTGTGTTACAATTATTATCATCACTTTTAATAAACTCTTCATTTTGACTGACAATCCTTCAAACGTTTCTATTGAGTCGTTTGACTGACAATTTTCAAACCGTTTCCTTCCATTATTTCATTTCGGTGAGTAAGTTTTCAGGTTTTTCCTCGTATTTAACGTCACATTTAAAAGGTTTTAGAGTGTTGATTTTTGGCTGTTTTTCGTATTTTATCATTTAATAAATAACTAACACGTGTAACACTTAAATCGTACAAGTTCTCGATTTTGGCAAAAGTAACTTAAGGTCATTAATGTAACAAGTTCTCACACTAAAAAGAATATTAAACTCCGAACCGGAATGCAAAAGCCACATGCGTACGCGCAGTTCCCGTGTCAATCTGTGGATGCACCGACCTGCACTAAAATACAACCATAGGACAGCAAAGACCAATATTTTAAGACCCCGCAACGCTTTGCTTCTCATAATTTTAAAGACCAAGTAATACCGGCTGAAATTCGATTGGGACTTTGAGACAGACCAAAGACTGATATCAATAGACACGTCAATATTCAACATTTGCTTTAAAGTTTCAATCAAGTTAGGCTGGTTCTTTAGTAATTAGACATATGTGAAGATATTTATGTTTCTATCCATGTAATGTTTCTGTTGGCAGGTTCTCAAGTTGCTTTCTTAGAAGAATTGTTAAATTCTTTAGTTATCTTCTATCTGTCATTGTGCATTAAATTTTGTTGGGTTTTGATTAATTTAAAGATTAATCGTCTAATGTATATGTCAATGTATATATTGCGTTGTAAAGTTGGGTTCAAATAGGTACTTATAAGTTTAACTGAGCTATAAAAATTCTATTGGAATAATATCGGAGATGAGAGCTTATGATCATCAGTAATAATCTACTTTTTAAATATAAAATATTCTTTGATTAGTGCAGTGATTGAATTATCCGGAGCATATAAATAGACATACTAAATCCGTGCTCTCTATTTTTTTTAAATATGTTATGTACACGTGTACGCTGAATCCTTAGTTTAAAAAAATCCTGATTTTAATTTGTATGTACTAATAGATACTTATTGAAACGGTGACACAGAAATCGTCAACCGGACTCTACAAAATGGACAACCAGACCCTTTTAGTGCTCTATAGGAAAATTTCGCGTTTCCTTCCCATAACCATCATCAACCTAAAACAAAATAAGGTTCGAAAATGTCGGCCTTTCACAAAATCACCTATTATAACGCTGTTTCAGCAAACAACCCCACACAAGCGCCCCAACCATGCGATGCGATAAAGGGCCTCAAAATTTCGATTCTCCAAAATGTTTTTAATTAAAAATACGGCCGAGTAAACTGAGTTTGTTGAGTCCCACCTCGATTTTCATGACACTGAAAGCCTGGCCTAAAAGTAATTTCGTGACTGCGGTCATTTTATTTTCTGGCGCATGTAGAGATGCCATCATCTTTGCGCTTTGGGGACATCTGACTATCCATCAGCCATAGCACGTCCACTGTCAGACATAGAACCCCTCAATGAAATTTTAATAAAATTGTTTGGAAGCGGTTTTCATTAATACCTCAGAGCAAATAAAAAAATCCAGAGGGAACGTCGTTGATCAGTGAAGTGAAGCCAGTTTATCCCACATTTTATTAGAACAATATATATACAGAAGAAGGCTCTCTGTTAAGGTCATTAAACACCTGGTGACCGAAAACAAAGGATTCAGTTTTTATCAGTCAATGTTTGGTCACTTGTGTTCTGGACTCTAACAAGTAAACAAGCTTTCATCTCTGTGGATGTGATTAAATTGACACCTAATTTTATTAAAAATGCCAAAAATTAGTGAAATTAGTTTAGAATATAGAGCGAAAACACAGGGTGCCTAATATTTTTGGCCAAGGCTGTATATACCATAGCTGCTGCTATAAAATAGCAGTTATCCTATAGCTGATAATGAAACTCCCAAAACAGTTGCCTCAATAAAACTGTAAATCGTTGCAGTGTGCATGAAAATTTTCGCTCAGAATATCTCTCATATTAGCAAAGTCGTGGTCACATTCGCCTGCAACCAACCTCTATTCAGTAACTGGTGAGTCTCGTCAATTCTATTTTACTGAAGCTTAGAGGGAGCTTCCTGACGTTTGTTATTACATAGAGATCTAGAAAGAGGCCATGCGAGACACTTATGGGTATATGTAGGTAGCTCATGTGCATATACCACAATATACATTAAACATGTTTCGTAAAAGTGTACTTAAATTCAGTCTACTTACTCACTTTAGTGGACTTTACTAGTACTTATACAGAGTTATCTGCTTTCCATGTACTTAACCGATAGGGAGTGATTAGGACCATCATTATGAATAACTTTTTCTATGGGGCTAATTCGATAAAAAAAATCGAGAAAAAAAAAGTCCACCGTTCCACACAAAAATGCAACTCGGAATCGACAAAATGTATGAAACAGCTGATTTTTTTTCTCGAATTCTAGGTTGGCCCCATAATAAAAGTTATTCATAATGATGGTCAGAATCATTGCTCTTCAGTTTCATACCTACATCAGTCCTGGATAACCCTGTATATAGCCCGATTACAGAGGCGCCATGGTAATTATATTAGCTAAACAGCATAGTTCTGTTTCTTTTTCACTTTAGGCATTCGATAGACATAACGCTTTTTACGTTGCTATTAAATTTACGGTGTAATCGAGCTTTTATTTGTATTATAGGTTAGTTGATAAATATCTAATCCAAACTATGACGCCCCCTATTTTTGTCATTTTTGTTGTATGGACTGATAAATACGTGTTCTATACAGGGTTATTTCAAATCAATTAGCATCCTTCTAGGGACTTATTCTGAACATCAAAACCAAGAAATTTGTTCAACGACTTTCGTCAAAACTAAAAAAAAAATCAGCTGTTCCATACATTTTGTCGCGGGTGATCTAAATTTTTCTATGGAAAAACAAAACATTTTCTTGAGTTTTGACGAAAGTCGTAGAACAAAAATTGTTAGTTTTGATGTACAGAGTAAGCCCCTAGAAGGATGCTAATTGATTTGAAATAACCCTGTATAATGTGTATATACTTTAATGACAATAAATAACAACAACTGTGTAAATTATTAATTCATTTTATACCATTGCATTTAATTATTGTCAATTTACAACAGTCAACTTTGTAAAAAGACCACGGGTCTCTAAAATACAAGCTATGCTTAGTTAAGCTCATTATCCTTCCACGTAACATTTTAATTATCAATATCTTTGAGCAAATATCTATACCTAGAGTCACAATCATCCAAAAAAGTGCTCGAGCCAAGACCCTGCCCAAGCTATATAGTGGGCAGGCTTTTTAGTTAGTCGCAAGGCGATTGCAAATCAACTACAACGCCGAGCGATCCTAAAGTGCTTGGTTACATGCATTAATTAAGTGAAGTGACATAACGTCAAGAAAACGGGTCATTGTGAATTTGGCGTTACGAGCAGTTTTGTGCGAAATAATTCTGCGCTAGATCGAAAAGACATGTCTCATCTCGCGAGATCTGTGGTCCCATATCGATTCCTGGTAAAATGTGATGCGATACGACGGTATTCCAGGTTTTCTTTGACTATTGTGTACCTGATGGAATTGGTTTCAGAAATGATTCGGTTTCCAAAAACAATGAGCGTTGCAGCCGTCTATATTTCAATGAATTTCAGGAATTTGTGAACGAGAACATCGAGAAGACATATTTTTCACATACCTATAGAATATTTCAATAAATAAAATAAATAATTGAAATGTAATAAAAATAAGAGCTGTGGTGGCCTAGAGGTAGTGACACCCGCCTTACAATCGTGAGGTCGTGGGTTCAAATCCCGGTCCCATACCAATGAGTTTTTTGATATTTATGTACGGAATTTAACACTACTGGCTTTTCGGTGAAGGAAAACATCGTGAGGCAACCTGCATGCGTCCGTAGAAGAAATTCGATGGCGTATGTGAATCCACCAACCCGCAGCTGGGCCAGCGTGATTGATATGGCCCAATCATCCTTCGTGGGTAGGCCTACGTTCTGCAGTGGACTATTAAAAAGGCCGGTACAGTAAAAATATATGTAGGTGGACAGCCACAAGGAAGACGGATGACATTAATACTTCATAATAATGGTTTACTGGATGCAAGCCGCTTCCAGTAGGTCACATTGGAGATTTTCTCGAAATTTTTATCAGTGCAATATCGCCATTAAACATTTATTTATTGTGACAGAATTATAACAGAATATACACGTAATAATTGTTTTATACATAATATATACAGTTACATTACACACGTAGATAAAACACTTTTACCTGTATCATGGTCGAATTTATTGTTTTCTTTTTTTTTTCGTTTTTACGTTTTCTTAAACGATCAAATTTTTTTTTTGAAAACCTGTCGTGTATCCTATGCCTAAAATTTGGAAAAGCCAATCTTATACGAGGCAACTTAATTTAAACTAATCGGTAACGGATGCCTGAGAGGCTAGTATGAGATTATACAAAAACAAAAACTGCAGTAGTGTCCGTGTAGCTCCATTGATTTTTGTACAGCTTACCTTGCGGGAATGAGGAAAAACAAACAAAAATATATAAAGCTACTCGCAAACGATATTAGTTTTTGTTTATTATACAAATTCACACCAAAGCGAACTGCTCTACCATTGCCAGTTCGGCTTATTTCTCACACACGTCTTGAGTCTGGGAGTCCAGTCGTTAGGAAGTATCTCACATATCTAAATTTTAATTTCAAGACTCGTTAAATGTACTCAAGGTACCTACTAGAGGTCGTATATTAGAATCACAATGAGAGACTGGCTTAAGACTCGACTAGCTGCATCACCACTGAAAAGCATATATTCTCGACCTCTTGCGTTGTGTGAGGATTCTAATATAATACGAGTACTTATATCTAAGATTGCTTGCGTGTTGAAAATGGGTTTCGTAGGCGAAAGATTAGTTGCGTCGGCTTTGATAACGAGTTGTCTTTTAGATGCCTCGTGTGAGATTGGCCTAACTGACAAAATAAACCTAATTTTTCTGCAGATGATTTATGCCGGGATGAACGGATTTCAGAATTTTCGGACGAAGGATAAAGTCATCACAAAGGGGCTGGCGTAAATAGAATTGATGGCTTGGATTTTTGAGCTTGAATGTGATTTACGTGGAATTTTAAATTTGTTGAATTTTGTCATATTCCGCTGGTTCATAAACCTTGCTGATTGTTACCAATGTTTTTTGTAATAATTGGCATAAAAATAAACGATATAAGTACCTACCTACGGGATTATTCAAATGCTATGTGCAAATTGTAGAAACCGTCAACTTGAAGCCTACGAGTAATTTGAATTATTTTTTGATCTCTTATGATGAAGTCATTGCAGATACTATGTTATTTTTAATTTTTAGATTATTTTATGTTAGAGTATTGTAATTTGGTGAATATGTTAAATTTGTACTTAGTAAATATTATTTTATCGAAAACCTTTGTAAGAAGACGATTCTAGGCGCATTTGCATATGTCCAAATAATAAAGCAATTTTGTTATTTTTAAACTTTTGCGGTTTGAGCACATTATCTTACTACGAGTATCTATATTGATACGGGTTAGCCCGTGGCCACGACCAATGAAACGTCGGGAGAAAAAGAAAAAAAGGTATTTAATTTACATATCTCATGTTTTATTGCGCGATAAGTCCCGTATTAATATAGTAGGATAAAACAATTTTTCATTTTGATTTAGCTGAATGATGACAATGATAAAAATAATAGAAACAAAATAATATTATACTAAAATAAAAGAAACATTGAAACAATACTGCACATTATAATCTTCTCAAATTACTCTACAAAGTCGAAATTTATTATGACCACAAACAGATTCTAAACCCATTAAGCCTTATACGGCCGACATCCCAAAAGTCGTCCAAAAATCCCCACTTTACGACTCACTGTTATCATAACCAAAACACTACAAGCAATAACAATTTACCCACAAGTGGGGGCCCATAAGAGGGAGTATAGAGGAAAGTACAGAACTGTTAACCAGACGACCGCTCGTTGAAAGTGCGTTAGGACTCCCTAAGGTCCTGAAGGATCCGATACAGATAGTCCAGAGGTATATTTGAGTGGTTTTG
Source organism: Hypomecis punctinalis (assembly GCA_949316475.1). NCBI lineage: Eukaryota > Metazoa > Arthropoda > Insecta > Lepidoptera > Geometridae > Hypomecis > Hypomecis punctinalis. The sequence continues at coordinate 8,804,698 of OX438810.1, read as the reverse complement.
TGTTTACTAGGCGAATTTTTGGGCATTTTTGCTGTCGTAAATGGGTCAGATGGCAAAAGATAGGGTAAGGTCCTATTTTTAAACCTCTATTGGATTGGTTTACCTAAAACATGGTTCTGTTATTGGGGCAGAGTTGTAGATAAAAATACTAGAGAAAGCAAACTTAGATTAGATAACCAGATTATATAAGTTGTTTTTAAACTTTCGCGATTTGAACACATTATTATTATATACTACGGGACTAATCGCGCACTAAAATTACGAGATAAATAAATACCTCCTCATCCGACGACGACGTTTCGTAATTTTAGTGCGCGATTAGTCCCGTAGTATATAATAATAACTAGATTATACTTTGACTGTTTTTGATAATAATTATGTGTACTCCTAACTAGTTTATAAGTAATTTAACTTGTACAGAATTAAATTTAAGCGTTAACTTTTAGACTAAAAGTTAACTTTTGTATTTTTGCGACGCCCTATAGAACAGGGTCCTTAAGTTTACTTTGTATTATTCATATACCAATTGTGTATGTTAATATTTTAAGTTACTTTTGGTGTAATAAATATTTGAATACTGAATAATAATATACAACGTTATTTCTGATCAATTAACATCCTCTCAACGGCTTATTTTGTACATCAAAACTAACAATTTTTGTTCTGCTTCTTTTGTCAAAACTCAAAAAAATATTTATTGTTCCATAGAAAAATATCGTTCACCCGCGACAAAATGTATGGAACAGCTGTTTTTTTTTTGATGTGACAAAATTTGCAGAACTAGAGTTGTTAGTTTTGATGTACAGAATAAGCCCCTAAAAGGATGCTAATTCATTAGAAATAACCCTGTATAAGGTGTTATTTTGCAAATTTCATGAACTTTTAGAAGTGTGTATGCCATTCATTGGTTCTTCCCCGATAACGCAGTTTGCGTCTAAATAAAAGGTATCGTCATTTAGTCTCTGTGCAATGAAATACTGTTAGCAGTTATATTAGCAGCGTTGTTTGGAATAGTACCATTACTAATAACGTCATCAATATGTATAAGTGGATTAAGTAGTACCTAGGTACCTATTCCACTCCCCGAGAAGGACGGCAGCGTGTGTGGCAACGCTGTTGTACAGGACCGTACAAGCCTGGTCTACTACTAGGCGAGTAGACATACGAAGTGCCGGGAGCACCGGTGCGTTCCTTTTGGAGATCCCGGAGCTCCCAAGAAGGCACATAGGATGGCCACCGAGGGGGTTTTAGTGGGTACAATCCCACATAACCCGGCTGCACCCCAAAGCGGTCGGGCATCTTTGGAAGATTTCCCCCTCGTAAAAAAAAGGTACCTATTCCACTCGGAATAATTCCATGCCAATGATGACGATAATAATTACCAAGCTGCAGTTACTAGTTGACAGTTAATGCAACTTTGATTTCGGTATTAAACAAACAAGCTAATAAACAAAGTTGGCAAAGAAGGACCTAGTTTAACACTGCCGCAGTAAAGTTTAAACATGCCATTCTCAGCCATTTCGAGACACGAGAATGCCATTATAATTTTATAGGTCACATAGACTTCTTCCGTACTACCATCCAATAGAAATTGACCCATTACTCTTCCATCGGACTGTCGCTAAAAAGGTCAAAGTAATTTGGTGGCGCGTAATAAGACTGTTACATTTAAGGAGGGTCGTTTTAGTGGAAAACTGCCGTTTTACTATTTGCAGATGTGCTTACGTCTTTAGGTGTTTGTTTACCTGTCTTGATGGGTTTTTTCAGTTTTCAGTATAGGTACTTAATTAAAATAAAATTGAAAATAGCTTGTAAGTAGATAGGTACTTGTTTGAAGACTCGAAGAATTTACTCGTACATGTTTTACTAAGTATATCGTTCTGCTACTAAAGATATTGTTTCCATGTGATTTTCGATGATAGATCATCTGATTCAGAGCATTATATTTCAGGGTTTCTAATTTGCATTATAACAGTGACAAAGGAAGGCTAAGATAAAAGTTCCTTTGTTGCCGCAATCAGCAGATTTTTGGTAATAATACCTTTTTCTTCAACAGTCATTCTTACAAAACAATAAACTTAATAATCCGTTAAACATCTTAATATATATAAATCTCGTGTCACAATGTTTGTCCTCAATGGACTCATAAACCACTTAACCGATTATAATAAAATTCGCACACCATGTGCAGTTCGATCCAACTTGAGAGATAGGATAGTTTAAATCTCAAATTATAGTCGCAATTTTAATTTATTTAGCCACAGCAACGCGTGGCCGGGTCAGCTAGTAGTCATATACGAGTATATTGTACTCGTATTTTGTACTGCCCATTTTGTCGTAGTAGAATCTATAGAAGATGTGACGACAAAAAATATACTAAAGTACCATCAATGGCACATTGTCTATACGGCAAATAATTAAAATAATGCAGCTTGCTAAACGCATCATTATAACAACTCGTCTAACCGTGTCTATTGGCAAGATATATCAATTATTGGCTTTTACACAATAATAAAAAGTTGTCACTATAGTTCAAGTTTTTGACTATTTAAAAAAATACGCGTAGAAACGTCACAGTTTCTCTAAATCATAATATATCATTCAGTTCTTAAACTCTACCAGTCTACCACTTACATGAACCACCCGAGGCGCTGCCTTATGTGTCAACTTCTCTGCAGTTCCCACTGAGTGTTTCTCGTATACGTCAAAGTATCCAAGAGTCGACAGCACAGCCAGGGTGATCCCCAGCACCACCAGAAGAAGGAGCGAACACACACACACTTTAGACTTCCTCGACACCACCATCGCCATCTTGTTTATTCCGATTTACTTTCAAGATTGATTCGTACACTTATTTTTAGTTCAGTCTTCAGTTTATGCGTTAGTTTCAATGCTAGTCTATTTTTGAGGGGCTTTCAATAACTCACTTTTGGGTTATTTATTGCGGATTGTGTATTTGTGCGTGGGTTTGGGTTTACTTGTTGCGTATAAAAACCAAAAGTGTAAAATGTCTGATTATATAAATTACAACTATCCAAATAATCGGAGCGCAAGCATGATAAACAAATAAATCAAAACTTCATTTATAAGAAGCAAATTAACAATTGTTTTCGTTAATTTGTGACTAAAAATAAATTAAAGTAAAAATCTGCTACATCAATTCTAATAATGGGAAAGTCCCGTAATTAGGTATATTTAAAATTTGAAGACAGTTCAATTAGTTAAAAATAAACTGAAATATTCTTAACTACCTTATACCTATATAAATACGTCCTACCTATATACTAAAGAAAATAGGCTAAAAATCGAAACAAAATACTGTGTTAAAAATTAGTTTAAGGAAAAAAAAAAAAGTTGCTGTCAACGAATGTTGGCAGGATTTTTCTCGGCCCTTATTTTTCAGATTTTTCTGCTCTAGCGGGCCAAATTCTACTCCAATCTTTCCTTTTTTTCTTATTTTCTTTCGAGGTAATATTTGTAGAGCTAGAGATAGTCAAATAATTGTTTTCTATTGTGTTGTAATATTCGGTAGGTTTTTGACAGTCGCGGCTCATTGTTGTTTTCTTGTTTCCATGTCAACGCCATCCGAGTCTGCGCAGACCGCCCACGTCACGGTCTGACGTCCTGACGTCTCCACTTATAGAACCTAAGTTTATTTTTATTTATATTTGTAGTAAATTCTTGTTATTCATGGCATTTTGCGCCCCGGCCGGGCCAAATGCAGTTTCCCAATATGTTAATGTGTCGCAGGGGGACATGATTCAGTGCCTAGAGTGTTCCCAAGTGCGATTTTTTAAAGGACAGAAAGGCCTCAAAATTCACCGTACGCGGTGCCATAAAAATAGCCAAATTACACTTTCGGCCCCTATTGCGGGCTCTGATGGAGCCAGCAGCACTCCCGTGAGCGCTGCTGCTCCTTCCAAACCGCTTTGGGAGGTTCTTAGCTCACTCAAAAGTTCTCTTCCTGTTTTAAAACGCATCCCGCGTGGTGCACGTTTTTCGGTTGCGCAGTGTTTATCTGCTGCTATTCGGAATGTTATTTCTAAAAATTCTTTAGTCGCCTGGGAACACCTCATGACTTTTCCCTACGTTGTGCTTTACGTACATTCGGACCCAACAAACAAAAAATCCCTTACCACTAGGGTAAAGGAAAATTGCGTAAAGTACAGCGCATTGGAAGAGAACTCTTTAGATTTTGAAAGCATTATTCCGCCAACAAGGCAGAATAAACCAAATTCTAAAAAAACAAACGATTCGGTTACCATTAAAATAGTAGAGAGCAAAATTAGTGATGGCGATATCAAAGGCGCCGCACGAGTCCTGTTCTCCAGCGACACTATTGCCCCCCACACACCCGATACGGTCCAGTCACTCCGTGACAAGCATCCGCCGGCAGCATGTCTCCACCTGCCTGAGCCACCACACCCTGATGACTTTGTCATTGAAGTGTCAGCTCAGGAGATTGCAGCGGCCGTTTCTTCTTTTCGGAGCGGCTCAGCCGGAGGCCTAGATGGTCTCTCGCCTCAACATCTAAAAGATCTTCTATCTTTTAGCTCTGGTGAGGTGGCTGAGTCTCTCTTGAGAGAATTAACGGGTTTGGCAAATCTCATGTTATCTGGGCAGGTCAATGATGACGTTATCGAAGTCTTGTATGGCGCTAACCTATGCGCACTTGTCAAAAAAGATGGTGGCATCAGACCTATTGCTGTTGGCACCACATATCGTCGTCTCGCAGCCAAAGCCGGTTGTGGAAAAAAGGTTGCTCTTTTGAGTAGCCTTTTTCAACCAATACAGCTTGGCTTTGGTTCGCGGGGTGGATGTGAGGCTGCTGTTCATTCGCTTCGTACTTTTCTCGGTCAAAATTGTGGAGAGGTGTTGCTTAAGGTGGATGTCAAAAATGGTTTCAATTCGGTTAATCGAGACGCCTTGTTGGCACAGGTCAAAGACAAAATTCCCGATCTTTTCAATTTTCTTTGGCAATGCTACGGCAAACCCACTAAAATAATTTACAAAAATGATGTTTTGCTATCTTCCGTTGGCTGTCAACAAGGTGACCCTCTCGGACCAGCCATTTTCAGCCTGGCCATTCATCCAATTGTTCAACGTCTCCAATCTAAACTCAACGTTTGGTATCTGGATGACGGGACTTTGGGTGGCGATGCGAGCACAGTCCTACGTGATTAGGAAATTCTTATTGACGAGTTTCGTCAAATTGGTTTGGAGCTAAATTTTTCGAAATGCGAACTTTTCGTTTGCGACTCATGCCCGGATAAAGATTTGATACTTAACAAATTTAATGATTTGGCACCTAACATCAAATCGGTAGACAAGTGTTCTCTTCGCCTTCTAGGTTCGCCGATATTAGATGAGTCTTTTCCGCCTTTCGTTCAAGAAAAAATTCAAAATTTTTTGAGTGCCTCTGATAGGCTACTCAAAATTAACGCCCACATGGCTTTTACCATTATAAGATGTTGTCTGTTTGTTCCAAAATTTATGTACGCTTTACGATGTAGTCCATTGTGGAAACACAATGAGCTCCTTTTGAGCTTAGACGATGTTGTAAAGCAGTCCCTAGTATCGGTTTTGAATATTGACATGAGTGAAAGGGCGTGGCTACAAGCCTCCTTGCCTGTTAGGCTTGGAGGGTTAGGGGTCCGCCAAATTTCAAGTGTTGCTTTACCAGCTTTCTTGTCCTCCATTCATAGTACTCAGAACTTGATTGAAAAAATCCTCGCACCTTCTTTAGGCCATTCTGGCGTAGATGTAGCTCATTTGAATGAGGCAACGAATGCTTGGAGGGTCGCTTGCCCAAATACCGAGCTTCCAAAGACTTTATCGTCGCAGAGACTGTGGGATCGGCCAATCTGCGAACTAGCACGGAAATCTCTTCTAGACACGTGTCCTAGCGTCGCGGATCGCGCTCGTATCCTTGCAGTCTCTGTATGGGAGTCCGGTCTTTGGTTGCAAGCATTGCCCTCTTTCAATACTGGTAACCTTTTAGACCCAACTGCATTTCGTCTAGCTGTCAGCTTACGCTTGGGTGCAAGGTGTTGTGAAGCCCATCGCTGTCAGTGTGGTACTGCAGTTGACCAGCTCGGTCACCACGGTCTCTCTTGCTCAAGAAGCGCTGGTCGGATTGGACGCCACGCCAGCCTTAACGATGTCATACGCAGGGCTTTTGTCACCGCCAATATCGCAGCCGTACTCGAACCGAGTGGGTTGGCGCGTGGTGATGGCAAAAGGCCTGACGGCATGACGCTGGTCCCATGGAAGTGTGGACGGCCCTTAGTATGGGACGCAACTTGCGTCGATACTTTGGCACCGTCACATCTTCCTGAGACTCAGAGTAGGGCTGGAGCGGCGGCCAATTCGGCTGAGCAGCACAAGCGGCGCAAATATGCTAACCTCGGCAGTGGTTACATATTTGAGCCATTTGGAGTTGAGACTTTGGGTCCGTGGGGGCCGGGAGCTCATCTCGTTTTCAAAAGTCTTTCTGAGCGTCTGGTGGACGCGACGCGTGACCAAAATGCTGATGTTTATTTGGCTCAACGTATAAGCATTGCCATTCAGCGTGGCAATGCTGCCAGCATGCTGGGCACGCTGCCAACTGGCAGTGGGCTTGAGCACTTGGATTATCTTTAGACCTTCAAGGGTCTGTGGATGATCCAATTGCTTTCTATGTAGTAGTAGTGTAGTATTGTCATTATATTAAAAAAAAAAAAAAAAAAAAAAAGTTTATGGATAACTAGGTATTAAATAGGTACTACAATATTGTGACATTTGATCACTGGGAAACTTTTGTCTGGTATAAATTTAAAAAGTAAAAAACGGCAAAAATTTAAACTATACCAAAAAACAAGATCCCATTAGAATGTTTTTTGTACAAAACGAAAAGCTATTAGGTTGGTCTACTTTTCTGCTATCAATGTCTAGCCTATCTTTAGAATCTTTGCGCACAAAACAAGTTGGACTACGAATAGGGTTGCAGAAAAGAAAAACCGCTTTTATAAATGAGAGTTTAAAAGGAAAGCTAAGATTCCTGGCTATTCCAGTATTATAGATTCTACTAAGCTTTATGGAATACGCTATATTCCTCTATCCGATAAGAGCTTGGTAAAGCATTGGGGCTATTCTGGATATTTTATTGCTTTGCTCCAACTTTGCTGAATGTAAAAGACACTTCGTAAACCGTATCTAAAAGGTTTTTGAATTCCTTATTAAAACTATTTAGTAAGTTCATATGAGTAGGTGACCAGCCCTGGTGTCAGAATGACTAAGCCGCCTGAAGGCCTCTGACATAGCTTAGCGGTTATTAATATTGTTGCATAACTCATCGAATTCCACCTTGTAAGTACAGAATTCGAATAGTTTGCACGAATCGATGCGACATCCAAGTACATTATTGTTGATTTATCAAAAACAGCTGAGCCGATTTCGATAAAATTTAAATTGGACCACCTCAAGAGTATATCCTTACGAACTACTTCAAGTCTTTTTTAGAAATCTTACAATAATAAAATTAAAAAACATTTACTAAAATTACTAATACTACTAATCTTTTCTTAAATAACTAAAGAACGCGGTTAGATTAAACTTTTTATTTTTTATTCTTGGAATACACAATATTCATTTCTCATTAATTACGCATGTACACATATGAATTATATTTTGTAAACATTTACCATAGCACTTTTGAACAGTTTGGAAAGGAACTAGCCACCGCGACACAGGGAATCCTACAGCGGCGGCTAGAGAATAATTAATGATGGATAATAAAGGCAAAATTAATTCATACTTGAACATTCACATGCAACTACATATCCTAGTATCTTGAAAATAATCTTATAATTGTAATTGTATAAAATCAAGTTATATTCAATATCATTAAATTGTTACTTTTATGTCAATTTGGTTATGACTAAAATACTATGATCAGCATATTATTATTAGTTTCAAATAAATTATAAAATTAAAAAGGATTTTCTTTAATCGGTTCATTTTTGGCGAAAATATCGATGAACATACACAAAAAAACTTACCGTCGAACATAGTACCTCCTCCTTTTTGGAAGTCGGTAAAAATAACCATGAACCAAACGTGTCAATTAATGTGTCGTCTGACCTATGGCTGCGCTCAGTTGATAATACTACTCACGGTCACCCATCTGAAGACAGACCGTGCGGAACGTTGCTTAAGGGGCGCCTAATGCCAAAATCAAGCAAAGGTGTATAGACGTGACGTGTGTAGACGTGGTGTAAAGATAACGAACATAAATATCCATATTAAATGAATACTATAGGAAAGGAAAAAACCTATAGTAACAAAGTAATTGCGTAGAATTTTGGAAAATAATATGGTTACTTTAAAAAAAAAATTAAAACATCGCATCATAAATTTTTTTTTTTTTCAAATGCTCCTAATTATCAGCGACAACACCACATTATTTTTGACAAATTACGTAGCCAGACTAATTTTCTACCCGAGTAATCAATTAGTTTTTTTAATACATGCTTAAATTTTGAATAAATAAATAAAATATCATCTAAAAATGTAAGCTGGCGCTCGAAGCCAACATCATCGTGAACTGTGTCATGCGATTTTCGACTCTAAACAGAGCACCATAGATGATAGCGGGCGATGCAAGAAGCGAGGGTTAAAATTTGTTTTTTCATGGCATCAGGCGCACTCTTAACTTCATTAATCGCTAAGAAACACCTAGTCAGACTACGCTAGAAGCGCTTCATTAAAACTATTGTTAAATATAAAGTACTTAGTAGAATTTGTAATAAAATTTATAAATAAAACTAAACTAACGACAGCTTAGTTCTGGGCTAGCGAATAGGCGACAAAGAAAAATTAATACTAAATCTGCAATGAAAACTATAAGTGACCTTTTTTACGAAAAAAGAAAAGTAACTTTTGAAGAATTCAGAGTGTAAATTATTTTATTTTTCTCATTGTTAAACAGGAAAAATCATAAAGGTCATAAAAAACTGGAAGGACAATAAAAACTAAATCTCAGCTGTGCTTAAAAAGTTAATGAACTTTGAACTACGAGTAAGCATGTAGTTTGACTTGTTTTAATGAAAATCTAATCGGATAGAGCTAACACAAATAACAGTGCTAAAGCCGTCTAAGTCAGATGCAGCGACAGGACAGCAATGCAAAACTACCTTTATTATACCTGTCACTACCTTTTCTGTGTTATTGTTCTTGATATCTGGCATTGAAAAAGCAAAATGGAATCTTATCTTAGGATCTATTCTATCTGCAACAAGTGAAACGTAATTAGGTAAGTTTAAAAACCCAACTGCAAAAAATCAACTCCTTAAAAGAATTACAATGTTATTTTTTGATTTAGCTAATACTCTTTAACTAATTCAATTTATTGAACTTGAAAAATCATCAAAATGAAATGTAAGAGAAAATTGCCAAGTCGATGTTGAAAAAACCGTTTAAATACGAACTCGCTACGCTCTATCTATAAATTTTATTGGTAAAATCAATATCTTATACAAATACAGTAAACCGCAGACAGAATAAAAGTATGAAGATAATAATAATATTGTTATAGACAAGCATACATTTTAGGCTACTTTCGAAATATGACCTGTGAAAAACTACTTCTAATATCTTGACCTAAAAATATTTTTAACTATTGGGCACATCACTACATACCTAATATTTAATCAAGCACGATCCTTTTAGAGTAGTGTAACCACAAGAAAAAGTTTACTTTAGATCACACTGGTGTAACATAGCGGTGTAACCACGAGTCTAGACCCCTTACAAACGCCTGGTGAAAATCTGATAGCATGAGTGTACGAGTTCTTGCGTAGTAATTTTATTATACTAAGTGCAGCAAGGGTCAGCAGAGTATGTATGGATGTTTGTTACTCTTTCACGCAAAAACTACTGAACGGATTTAGCTGAAGCTTTGCAACAATAATGCTTGTATATCAGAAAAACACTTAATGCTATAATTTATTAAAATATTGCGTTAAACGAAGTTGGCCGGGTCAGCTTATAGTCATAATAATGTAATACTACATTGTACAAGGACAAAGAGTTTGGAGCACGAATATAAAAAACTGGACAAGTGCGAGTCAGGCTCGCACATCGAGGGTTCCGTACCGTATGGAAGCTCCCCCTCAATATATTTTTTTAGAAAATTTCACAAAATTGGGAAGTAAGTTGTTAAAATCTCTTAAATTTGCAGTTTTTTACGACATAAACGGCTCTAACTTTTTTGTAAACGATAACTGAGAAGTTTTTCTTTAACACAACTGCAAGAGACCATAGATATACGTATACAGTTTAAATTTCAACTCGATATCTTTACGCGTTCCCGAGATAAAGAGTCTTGGCAACAAAGTGATCCTATAAGGGTTCCATTTTTTCCGTTTGAGTTACGGAACCCTAAAAAAATTATACCTAGGAGATGTTTATATTCAGCTCGAGACGTTCTACGGCTGAAATGATAATGATGGAAGCTGTTGTTCTGCCTTATTAATTTGACAAAGTTATTTTTTTCATACTCTACACAATCTTCAGACGATCATAACACCACAAAATATATCAATAAATGAAAGTCATTTGCTACTCAGTCTATCTGAACGATAACACTGAAGAGGAACAGTTGGTTCTAAATTTTCAATTTCACGCCCATTATCAAAAAAGTTCCCGATGGTTAAACGCAAATTCCCGATTTAACCAATCCCGCGGATTTCATTCCCATTTTGCGGGAATTATTCCCGATTCTTGGAGCATTTATTTCCGAGTCCTTGTTAGATGGGCATCACAAAGGAGTCAATGCGTAACATAGAAAAACTGGTGATGGATTAACTCCCTATCGATTTTCGGCGTCTCGGCGTTTCTTCGAGTTTTTGCCGTTGGACACATAAAAACCCTCGTCTGATCTTGTCTATTTCTACCGACTCCAAAAAAGTAGGAAATAATATGAATGAGAATTGGAATTAGAAGTATTTATTAGTTTTTCGCAATGGCCACTTTATAATCATATTTTTTGTCGTATATGTGTAGATAGTGTTTATTTTTAAATCGTGGTTGTAAATAAAGAATTTTGTCTGTCTGTCTGTATTTATTGGCTTCTCTAAGGAACCTTAAAATTATAATATTCACTATGATTTCTGATGTCTCTCTATCCAAAGGTAGCCTGGAAGAAATAGCTCAAGGCGATACAGCCGCCCTAGTACGAGTACCACCTAATTCTAAGAATATCGTCAATACTTTGATAATGTTATTAATGCTGTATTTGGTGTAAAGTTATATTTTATTGTATGTTCACGCCAATTGTATATTGCGAAAAGACATGCTCCCGAGATGGTCGCATTTAAATTTAATCGAAATCGGCTAAGCTGTTTTTGATAAATCAACAATAATGTAATGATGTCAAATCCATTCGTTCAAGCTATTCAAATTCGAATTTAAATGGTATAATATTGTACTACGAAACTAATCTAAATATTTCCGATTAGTTTTGCCAATTTTTTCGGTAAATTTGATGGGAAACACCGTTTTGCATAGCCACCTGCATATAAAGTGACGGTTTTAATGCAAAGCCGCGGGTATTGCACATTTTATCAATTTTGATTCTATACACGCAGTATTTTGAAAGACAGAATATCAATTGAATATAAGTATTGTATTCTGTTATTGACCGACGAAACGCGTCGAATGGAGTACTACATTCGACGCTTAAATATAAATATTTTTTTTATGTATACACGCGTAACTTTTTACGTAGTAGTCCGATTTTGATTGAAATTAGTCCTATTTAAGTTTTATAGAAATCGGCTAAGCTATTTTTTATGAATCAACAATAGTGTGAAAAATGCTACATCGATCCGTACGACATATTCGCGTTATATACATCGAGCTATATTACTACGTAGTAATATTTCCTCAAAGGTTATATATTTCAATTCTGTGTACGGTTGAAGTCGGTCATGACTTTTAAAAAAAAAAAAATATTATTGTGACTTAACTTTTAACCAGTCATATTTTTACACACACATTACACATACATTATTACATATTTTTTTAATTTACTTAATGCTATTCTAGCTCAATAGCGTTACAATGTATTGCAACAAAATTGAACAATTTTGGATAGGTAGAGTGGAGATATTTTGGATAGCACTAAAGTTTCCTAAGCTAATTGGCTCCTAATTTGCTTCGATGCTTACTGAAGCAATTTGACCTTCTTCAGTATCAGTATGTTCCAATTCCTTTTCTTCGATAATATTTTTTTTACATTAACGTAACAACCTACTTTATACAGTCGGCCTCAATTTGTATAAGCGCCACAATTTTCTGGAATTGCTTGAAAACTACTGAACCAAATTGTATTAAGCTTTTATCGGAGCTGTTTTTTAAATTAAATTATTTTTACTGAGACAAAAACGAGACTACGTCACACTTATATTTATCTCACAAACTAATCAAATTATTATTAATAACACATTACCAATTAAATTAATAAAATAAATTACTTAATAAAAGAATCATTGAAAAGAGAAGTTCGCAAATTCACATCAGAAAAAGGCTAATTTTTAACACGTTTTTATTAGTTTCACCTGTATGTTTGCTTGCTTGCTTGCTTGTAACCAACCCCTTTGAGTTCGATTTTGACCTACGAACAATGACCTCGTACTTTAAGCGATCAGATTTTCTTAAAACTTTGCACACCTATCAAAGATCGATGACAATGCATTTATAAAAAATAACCTAAGCGTGTTAGTTTTTTTTAAACTACATTTATTATTATGACATAAAGCTCATGTCATTCAGTTGTGAACAAAATGAGTCCTTATTTACCCAGGGAAAATACTTTACAGATACCCCACCCTGGCTAAGCTAACCTCATGAGGTCAAGCTAAACATCTATCGATATAGTTACATTTTTTAAAACATTTCCTCATTTCCCCTATTATTATCCTTACTGGTATAAAGTATAACTGCACTATCGCACCCCATATCGTGATTGGGTTTCGGTCAGATTCGATTTCGATCTCCGATGAAATGTGTCGTCGGTCACATAAAGAGAAATCAGCTAGCGATCAAATTTTGTATTTGAAATTGTTAACAACATAATGTCCGATTTAGATTTGATCAGAAGGCTTTTGATGCATCATTTGGGATTAAAAACAGGACATTAAATCACCACACTAGGACATTAATACGTCGGGCGTGTGGATGGTTGGAGATGGAGTTCTTGCCATTCACTCAAACGAGCTCGGGGAGGCGGTGTGTGGCCGCGTTGTCGTAGATTAATGTCAAGGCTAGGCAGGCTCAAGAAGTTAAACAAACTGCTGAGAACCTCGGTGCATTTCCCTGGAGATACCGAGCTCCCAAGAGTGCACAAAAATTGGCCACGGATGGTCTTTTAGTGGGTACAACTGTCATAACCTGGATGCACCCAAAAGCAGTCGGTTGTCTTGCAAAGATTTCCGCCTCGTAATAATTTAAGACACATATTATATCGTGGATGATACAATGTGTCTTAAAAGATTAAAAAAAAAAAAAATTTGTTCCGTACTGGACCATATCAAATCATAATTATCTAGTCAGTATAGTCCACTGCGGGATATTACAGATCTATCTTCGGAGAGCAATTGAGAATGAATGATGAATTTCATGAATGAGATCTTTTAATATTATTACCGAACGACATACCATGGCTTGTACACGGTTCTTAGGTAGCAAAACCTACTACGCAGACAGGGTGTCTGGTAAAGCAGGTAGGAGCGTTTTGTTGATTGTCTGCCTGGCTGATGATTTTTTCTTTTCAAAACAAACTATTATTTGGGTTTGATTTGATAACCATTACTTTTGCGTAATTGTGAGTTTAACAATACTCACAATTGACATAATATACTCAATTGCTCATCCAAATAATCAGAAAGTTTGAATGTTTTATTTAAAGCATCCCTTTAATTACAATTTCACCTACTTTGATTAAAGACCGGCAATGTTATAATACCTTAAACAGAAGGACTATTAAGTACTATAGTAAATAGACCCTAAATTAATTACTAGTGAAGTAGGGATAGGGTCTTAATTCCGTAATGGGACAATGAAGACTTTGAGTTAAGCACAAAATTACAAGGCTATGGCTTGTCTCCTAATTAAATAGTTACAGGACTTTGTAGCATCTATGTTAGGAAATTATTCACTTGTGATTATTTTTTGGTAATTTTATGACAGTTGACTACATAAGTGTTGAACCTTCTAGTTTTAAAATAATTTTAAACAAAAAAAAATAAGAAAATAAATATATAAATATTTTTGGGACATCACACACACGGCCTCTGACCCCAAACTAAGCAAAGCTTGTGATATGGCAAAACAAACAAACGCATGAATGAATGATCTCTAGCGTTCCAAAATAACTTACAAATATGTAAAAGAGTAAACAGAAAGTTCTATTACGTCTAGAGAGATAACACAAACTAAAGAAACCAAAAACTAGAAAATTGGTCAAAAATTAAATAACTCCCTCTCCCTGCACCTGAGACTGTCCGCCATTTGCAACCACAGATTAAAAACCCAAACGTCACTGTCACCGATTCGCGCGAAAAATGGCGCGTTCCACTACACGCTGTGCTCTCTGGAAGGCAACTAAAATCTTGGGCATCAGCTGTTCAGCTTCGTCGATATCTCTGGCGTCGTCTAGTCTCCGGAGTTGACCTCGTTGTCTGCAAGCCTAGTTTACGGGAAGCGGAAGAGCGGTCGATAGTATGGGGAAAATGTAAGGGATGGGATGGGATGGCAACTCGATTGCGCAATCAAACCGATTGGTAGATTCCGAGAGGTTATAAAATAGTTGTTATCTTTTATTTATTTTACGGATTGTCATGGTTATAGCTACGACGCTGTTGTAGTCAAAAAGGTAATGAAATGAGAAATGACCCCAGATTCACGAAAACAAATGAAAATACAAAAATTAATCGTTTGTCTTTTGTCCTATAATAAACAAAATAATTATTTTTCGCATAAATAGCAAAACCACCTTCCATAGTGTACAAAATTCGAAAATTTTGCGCTCGAATTGTTTACATTATTGTTGATTTTTAAAAAACGGTACAGCCCATTTCTTTAAAATTTAACTGGAATCGCCTCGGGCATATACCGTTTCCAACTAAAAAAAGAGTTTTTCGATTCGGTTCACAATTGGCGGAATTGTCGATGAACATATACAAAAAAATACATACAGACGAACATAAAACCTCCTCCGTTTTGGAAGTCAGTTAAAAATGCCACGTCGATGATGCCTAAAATACTCTACATAATATAACTATTAGGTACCTAGTATAATCATGCTTGTACTTATTTCATGTTGATGATATTCGAAACTTTATCTCCCAAGTGTTTTTTTGTTTAGCCCGCATTTAAAGTTTATAACCTACCTAATTAGGTCGTACTCAAAGAACAGACAATAGTAGACAGTAGTAGCCAGTGTAGTAGACAGCAGAACACTAAAGTGTTAAATTGCATCGGATCCTCTACCCCTATGCCCGGGGGTTAAACTATGCATATCGGTGCAAACAAGCCCGGCGCAGGACTTCGCAAACAGAGTCCGTTCGTTGAACGAGGTTAATCTAAATTGGGATGGAGGTGCAGATAATTACTACGTAAAATGGAGGACTTTTGCTAAAAGAGTTCTTATTACATCATTCAAGTTTTGTCTCAAGAGTTGGACTAGACTGTACCTATTCTCCATTCTTACTTACTTCAAAGATGCAAATTTATTTATTTTTAGTTAACTAATTAAGTAGACGGCCTCATTAAGACTGAAAGATTGCGCTGGAAGCCGGTTACAACTGGATTTATTAGAAACTAACTTTTGCCCACAGCTTCGCCCGCGCGTTTTTTTTATTTTTGTGCCATTCCACAGGGTCATTTATTTTTTCCGGGATTCGCAGGGTAACTGATAATCAATTAGCATAATTTTAGGGGCGTATTCTGCACATAAAATCTAACATCTTTTATTTTGCGACTTTTGTCAAAATTAAAAAAAAACAGCTGTTAAAAAAATGCTGTTTCATAGAAAAATAACGTGCACCCTCGACAAAATGTATGGAACATTTTGTCGAGGGTGCACGTTATTTTTCTATGAAACAGCATTTTTTTTAATACTTGATAAAAGTCGTTGAACTCCTATAACGTAGAGATGATGATGACTTTCTGTGTAGTATTAATATCAATAGGAAAGCCAAGAATATTAAAGGCGTATTGCAGACTGCATTCATACGAAGCCAATTCATACGCAATGCTGCAGTGACTCGGTTCTTCTTTATTTATCATACAGGGTTTTCCAGAATTGGTGTACTAAACTGAAAGGGGTGATTAATACCACTAGGGGACTAGCGTTTCAAAGGCAGACTACCTGCCCGATAGGTGGACGTCATGTCGGGCCATTCGTGGATGAAACTGGCCCACTAGGGAAAAATGCCACAAGGGAAAAAAGGCCTATGGATAGGCGTCCTTTTCAATAGGCAGCAGATCGATATAAGCTGATGATGCTGAAGATATCTACAGAGTTATCCTGAACTGATGTACCAAGCCAAAAGGAGGTGATTCAGATCATCATTATGAACAACTTTTACATAGGGGCCAACTTGTAAATCGAGAATAAAAATCAGCTGTTTCATACATTTTGTCAATTCCGAGTTGCAGTTTTGTGTGGAACATCTAATATCTTTTCTCGAATTTTGGTTTCGCCCCATAGAAACAATTATTCATAATAATGGTCTTAATCACCCCTTTTGGCTTAGTACAGGGTAAGCAGATAACCCTGTATAGATACTACTTCATATTAACCTGTAAAACAGCCATGACATTGTACGGAATTCCCCCATTTTTCCCGTAATATCCTATCCAAGGTACTGCGCCAATGATCTGGCGTCGCCCAGTCTGCGAGCCTGACCTCGTTATCTCTCCGCAGAGACTTGGCCCCGACAAGTTTTTACAGATTCAATAGATGGAGAGCTTACACTCATAATGTATGAGGTGTTTTCGTGAATGTTGTGTAGACGTTGGTACCTACCCGCATTTAAATGTAAAGTATCTGGTGGTTAAGTTGAAATTTAAAAGTTAGATAGAATGTATTTAATTTTTTATTCAATCATAAAAAGTAAAGAAGTATTTTCTATATTGAGGCAATTATGTCACATTGTGAATGAGTTAGATTGTTTAATTTGTCACAATTATGTCACATTGTGAGAGAGACATTAGATATGATGAATCAATAGTACCTACGTATTCAAACTTAATGATGGCTGTGACCATTAAGTACCTAACCAAAAGGAGTCAACACGCCTAAGCACCGAAGTCTGCCAAGTCAGTGGGGGGTGAAGAAACGCACACAAACCAATATATAAGCAAGTTTACACGCACACAAATGTAATTAACTAACACTAGCTGAAAATTAACGCAACACAAGCGCAACCAGATCGATATATTCATATAAAAAGTATGACTGCCGGTCGCGTACTTTTGGCAAAGGGGTACGCTTTGCAGTGTCGACTCTTTTTGGTTAAATACTTAATGACTGTGACCATGAGGCAAGTCATTACTCAGTTGCATATCATTTAAGGGTAAGTGAGAGTGAGAGGTGTAGGGTTATGCACAGCTTGTAACGAACTTTACTCATGCTACTAAATTTGATTTAACTTTTAACGTTGCTATTTGACTATAGACCAAATTCTCATATTTGGTTAAACATTATAAGAGTTAATGTCTTCATTAAATTGTGGGTTTACACACTTATTAAAATATTTACCATGACATAACATATAAGAAAATATAAATCGTAGCAATTACAAAATAATGACTGCTAGCTCTTATGCTATAAAAATATTGAGTCTTATTTATCTGCTCCGAATTAAAAGTTTCCGAGCGGCGATTCGTTTTTTTATCGCGTACGGAATTAGCCGCGAATTGGATTTAATTTGTTACGGTTGTAAATCGTACAGGGTTTATCTAAGGCTGAATATTCGGCACGTTGAGAGCGTAGCGCTGTGTAAAGCGTGTCGACGCAAGTAAACTGATAAATAGCTATTTATGAGTTTAAGTCATAATAAATTATATTACAAGTTTGAAAAAATCAGATCCAGTTAAAATAAAAAAGTATTTTAACTATTATCTTCACCATGTTGTCGGCTGTAGCAATTCTACTGATGAACATAGCTCTCCAATTGATTTCCTATTAGACTGGTTGGACGCGCCTTACATCCAGCTTGTCTCTAACGGTCTTTATCAGCTTGTAAATCTTCTTTGTCGGTGGACGTCTTACGTTGTACTCGAGCACAGTCTACATACTAATCTATTTTTCCGATAAGTTAGCTCAAAGTATTGCAAAACGCTGCGCTGGTCCAAACGCACAGCTTTACAATTTTGGAGAGTGTGGAACGAATTTGAAATGAATAATAGAATCAGCTTACCGCGCAAGCGCTTGAGTTATGACACCGTTAAATCAACTTCTATACTTGCATCTTCGTTACACATGTATGTATGTGAATGCACAGACAGGACGGCAATACACATTTACAGTAGT
The DNA here is from genome assembly GCA_949316475.1 of Hypomecis punctinalis. NCBI lineage: Eukaryota > Metazoa > Arthropoda > Insecta > Lepidoptera > Geometridae > Hypomecis > Hypomecis punctinalis. Next base: position 8,786,118 of record OX438810.1, on the reverse strand, counting down.
AGTACTTTATGTACAAGCTATAGAGAGTGAGAGGAGTCTCTCTGCGAGATCGAGCCAGGAATGAGAAAATACTAAAACAAACTAAAGTTACCGACATAGTCCAGCAATTTTAGCTAGTTGTAGTAGCAGTGGGCAGGGCAAATAGCATGTACAGATGACGTTAGTTAGTTACATGACTCTCCTTTTTTTAAGGGTTCCGTACCCAAAGGGTAAAAAAGGGACCGTATTACTAAGACACCGCTGTTCGTCCGTCTGTCTGTCTGTCTGTCAGCAGGATGTATCTCAGGAACGATGATAGCTAGAACGTTGAAATTTTTATCTATTAGCCGTAAGGGTGCGTTCATATTATATTGTATAATTTGGTTATATATCACATTGTATTATATAACTTAGTATACCACACGTTTTACGTCACTGAAGCAATGTTTTAATGTTTTGATAATTAAAATATCACAATGTTTTTGACCGACGAACTACCGGAGGAGGTATACAATTCGACGCGTATGTATATATTTTTTTTATGTATAACCACGCATAACTTTTTTCATAGAAGTCCGATTTCAATTATTCTTTTTTTATTGGAAATAATATACTTTGACATTGGTCTCATTTAAATTTTATCGAAATCGGCTCGGCCATTTTTGATAAATCAACAATAATGTGAAAAATGCTCCATCGTTTCGTGCGTAATATTTGCGTTCTAGCGATGCGCCCGGCTTTGCACATATGTATTATACATAGGTATAAACATTTCTCTTGAACTACAATATCTATTTAAAAAAACCCCATGAAATTCATTTGCGTAGTTTTAAAGATATAAGCATACATGGGGACAGACAACGGGAAGCGACTATACTATGTAATGATTCTGTACACGGGTGAAGTCGGTCATGCTATTTTTTGCAAAAATAATTATATAAAATATTAAGTAAGACTGCTGGACATAGACCTCCCCTAAAGATTCCCAATAAGCACGGTTAGAAGCGGCTTGCATCCAGCGTCTTATTTCCTAACATTGGTCGACCTACACGGCAGACGTCCTACATAGCGTTTGATTGATAGAGACTCGCGGTTTCTCATCTCTAGTTTAGTACACCTTAGTACCTTTCATAAAATAAATAAGATTTTCCTTCCCTAACGAATATCAAGTTCATAGGCAGAAGAAATGGTTTGAGCATGATCAAAAGAAATCAGCGAATACGTTTCAAATATACCTTTGAGGGGATTTATATTTGTTCTATTCGAAGAAATAAATTGGCTACTTTCTACTATTTCCTGGCCAGATATATGGTATCGAATGGAAATATTAGCATTTTTGCTGAAGTTTCAAATAGCTTCTTAAAGATTTTTGTGATTGTGGTTATATCTATTTAGCTTGGTCTCGTTTTGATTCTTACATTTACGAGTATAGTAAAGTATGACATATTTTGATCACTAAGTCCTTAGAAAACACTAGTCAATATGTATAAATGTAATTTATTACATGTTTAGTTTTATTTTAAGGTAGTATTTGGTGTAATCATTTGAAGTATCAGAAAATAATGAATATTTCAGAAAGAAATACTACTGCATCAGAAACCAACATTATAGACATTAACGTTCATTATTTCAGCATCATTTACTTATTAACACTGGTTATATTGCATAATCATTTACTACATTTCTATGTAGTCACAAAGCTACAACGCATTTCGAAAACAAAGAGCCATCTCACATAATTCACTGAATAAGTAAGCGTAGCTGCATACACTTCCGTTTAGATGCGCGCGCGTGTAACCGCCATACTAACAAGATACAAACATGTAAAGAAAATCCTGTTCAACGTGACAATTCGATCCTTATAATTTTAGAAATTATGATTTATTGCTTAGATACAAATTTGTCGACTAAATATTAATATTTTACCATAAAAGAGAGGCCTAATAAGTGATAGTAATGTCTATGTTTTGATATTCATAGGTTATATAAATAAAAATGTAAACAAAACAAGTACACGCAACAAGTAAATCATTTCAAACCCATGCTAAACAGAAATCGACCAATCATACTTCTCGTAGCCCCGTAGCGCGTAGCACCGTAGCGGCTCTACGAACACAAGTCACGTCACTTTACGTCAAACTTGACGGTCATAACGTCACTGCACTATGTACTATATACTATTTTATAGCTATGACGTGCGGACTCCGCAACTGACCGATCTAGACTGAGATATAGTTCCCTCCACACTTGCCAAAATATTCTGGCAGGATAAAAAAACACCATTGTATCACAAACAAGGTGAATTAAGTTAAGTGTTCGGGCGAGATCGAGGGCTGAGGTCCTAAGACGTATTTTGCCAGTAGAATTTGTAATGTGTGTCAAGCCCTGCTTAAAATAGCAGTCTGAAAAGTTTCGACGACAGAAAATCGTAAAGATTTCTAACCAAGTACAAGTTTTAGGGTATGGAAAATGTGAAAACTTCGGCGATCAATATTTAAGTTGAGATCTGAAAGTATTAACTTGATTATTATGATCAATCCATGATATTCTACTGCTGATCATAAGCCCCTATATTGCTTATGCCATTCAACTCTGTCCCTTGTCAATTGCATCGATTTGCAACCTACTGTTTCTTTAGTATCGTAATTAGTACTTTCGTAATTAGGTGTACTGTTATATCATAACCAAGTACAAGTTTTAGGGTATGGAAAATGCGAAAACTTAGGCGATCAATATATAGAGTTGAGTTCTGAAAAGTATTAACTTGATTATTATGATCAATCCATGATATTCTACTGCTGACCATAGGCCTCTATATTGCTTATGCCATTCAACTCTGTCCCTTGTCAATTGCATCGATTTGCAACCTACTGTTTCTTTGTTGTCGTAATTACAGTACTTTCGTAATTAGGTGTACTGTTATATCATAATAATAGACTTTTTATCAAAACTAGAACAATTTAAGATAACATTGATAAATTGCCTAAATAGAAAAATGTTCCAATAGAACATGTCTTAGTAGGCGACATTATTAAAACATGTTATTTTATATTTTTGATATTTTAAGGATTCCGTACCTCAAACGAAAAAAACGGAACCCTTATAGGATCAGTTTGTTGTCTGTCTGTCCGTCTGTCCGTCTGTCCGTCTGTCCGTCTGTCCGTCTATCCGTCTGCCCGTCTGTCCGTCTGTCCGTCTATCCGTCTGTCCGTCTGTCCGTCTGTCCGTCTGTCCGTCTGTCCGTCTGTGTGTATGTCAAGACTCTTTATCTCGGGAACGCGTAAAGATATCGAGTTGAAATTTAAACTGTATACGTATATCTATGATTTATTGCAGTTGTGTAAAAGATAAACTTCTCAGTTATCGTTTAAAAAAGTAGAGCCGTTTATTTCGTAAAAAAAACGCATATTTCGACACTCATAAAAATCAAACCCTACAAGGTACTTCCCCTTGACATAGAACTATGAAATTTGGCTAGTAGCATTGTCCCAGAATACACATATAGGAATAAATCTGAAAACTGTACATTTTTATTTAAATCACAAAAAAATGGGCCTCAAATATCACAAAATATTGATTCAAAATTCAAAGTGAAGGTATAGAGATTTCAACAACTTACTTCCCAATTTTGTAAAATTTTCTGGATTTGTACGGAACTCTCGATGTGCGAGCCTGACTCGCCTTGTCTGGTTTTTATTTTTACAATTATACTACTACTTTTTAGAAAAAAAAGTGGGCGTCTACAATACAGTCTGCAATATTGTTTTTTAAGCCACTGAGAATTTAATATTACTTGGATTAGGCACTAGTTCTAGTTAGTGGAAAATAAAATTCCTCTGTTGATTTCTTAACGAACCAACTGAAAATAACTAAGTCCCTTTCGGCTCCATTTTTAGATCGTTTGTCTATGTTGTTGTGAAGTGGACGCGTAGCCATTATAATGTACGCTTGTCAATCTGTGGGGTAAAATTTATACTCAGTTTTAAGCTTGCCATCTCCAGCCCCCCTACCGCCTAAGCAATAGCAATCGTAATAGCAATCGTTTATGACTGCATTTTAGTCATTTGGCACCGCCTATGTGACGTTAGCCATCAATTTCTTTGCGCAGATTGCGAAAGCAATCGTTGAATGAACAATTTTGATGGTTAACGTCACATAGGCGGTGCCAAATGACTAAAATGAAGTCATAAACGATTGCTATTGCTTTAGGCGGTAGGGCGGATGGACTTCAAGGTGGTTTTTTTCTGTCTAAAAAGTTTTCAAAGAACATCTTTTACAATGGGACTAGCCTTAAAATTCATTGACAGTACTGTACTGTACCAGCCTTTCCACTGCAGGACGTACCCACGAAGGGTGTTTGGGCCATATCCAGCCACCATGCTGGCCCAGTGCAGGTTGGTGGATTTACATACGCTATCGAATTTCTTCTACGGATGTATGCAGGTTGCCTCACGATGTTTTCCTTCACCGAAAAGCCAGTGGTGTGAAATTCCGTACATACATTCCAAAGAACTCATTGATACGGGACCAGGGATTTGAACCCACGACCTCACGATTGTAAGGCGGGTGCCACTACCTCTAGACCACCACGGCCATTGACAGTAATGTGTCCTAATTATTTTACAATTAATTTAGTTTTAGATTATTTATGTTTTGTATTTGTTGTAGTTAATAAAGAGACTTGCGAATTTTAGAGAAGTCGAACGAGTGCTTTAACTTTTCCTTATACATACATGATATCTGTATACACATGAATATTGTGTACTTGCGGAATAAAGATGGAAACATACTGTCGGACGCGGCTGACGGACGTAACTGACAGCTGCGACTTAGCAGTGTGTACAGTCTTAAAATATCCTGTGCGCCAGATCGCTCTCCAACGTTTGAACGCTCAAGGTCGTCCGAAGGTGACGTCCGCGACTTATGTCCGATAGTGTGCACGGCTCAGTGTACAGTACTTTCATAGTCTAGATACCTATCAGTCACGGCTGTCAGTCGCGTCCGTAAGCCGCGTCCGATAGTATGTTTCCGGCTTAATAGTCCTGTAGAATAAATGCGTAAAACAATTTACCACAGAGGCTGTCATTCGAGATTGAATACCCAATGAGGTTGGAGCCAAATGATTGTAAGCGCTCGTCATCACTACAGATGTACTGAAAAATATCTGGAAATACGAGTAAACATTCAATTACGTAACCAATAATTATTTGCAGCAAACTGTGGCTCGGGTTGACCGCAGAAATAAGCGGGATGCAAACTTTTTATTTGCATTTTTGAATTTTTCTTTATTAATTAATATTTATTCATTGTCAGCATGTTGACATACATTATTCAGTTGAGTAATCTAGATAAACTATTTCTCTGTTGCGTGTTTCTGTTCTTTGTCTTAGGTTAGTTTTAAAAGAGTCATTGCAAAAATGTATGGATTGAGGCCTAAGCTTTAATTGTTGTATAGTATATATAGAAAACAAAATTACATCTTGCCAACATTCCATGGAGGGAAGTATTTTAAAACTTAGGAAAATACAGAAAATTAGAAACAAAGACATAAGAAAGAAAACCAAACTTACAGATGTACTACAACACGCTCTTCTTTTCGAATAGAAATGGGCAGGACATATAAGTAGACACAAAGAACAAAGATGGTCTCTGGAAACAACGAAATGGCCAGGCCCAGTGGGAAAACAAAACCAAGGCAGACCACGTAAAAGATGGACATCATTGAAATTGCAGGAAAAAACTGGATGACGACTGCTCAAGACAGAGAGAGTTGGAGAAGGATTGAAGAGGCTTTTACCCAAAAGGGATCCATACATGAATTAAGAAACAATAACTAAATAAAAATACATAATAAACTTCTTACATACTTAGCACTTAAGACACATTTGATTTGTAATGTTTGTATGGAGAAAATAAGGCTTTTTATATTACATTTATATAGTATATTAGCTTAATTTCTTTTGTTAAATAATTTCGTTATGAAGTATTTTCTTTATTTACGCCTCACAATTCGAATAATGTATGTATTGTGAATTTGCTGGAAGAATATGTGGTTTGCATCAGGAAACTAATCTAATCTAATCTAAAACTAAATAACGATTATATATCTAACCAACTGAAGCATTTGACTCCAGCAGACTAATCGCACTAAAAAATTACAGCTGAACCACAATTGAACTTTAACCGAACTTCGACGTTTTGTCTATTTTTGTATCGCGCTAATGATTTTGAAAAAAAGTTGAAACGCAACTCAGTCAGAGTTGGAACGTAACCGGTGTCAAATGACCGTTCGTTTCGTCCGTTGGTGTCTGAAGTTAAGCGCAATACTGAATACCTCAAAGCTGAATCGAAACATTGCAACCGAACTTTAGCTGAATTATAGACGGAACGCAGCTGTTTAAAATTAATGCGATTGGCCTGCTAAGAAGATTTCAATAACAATTTCAAAAAAATATATTTTCTCATACACAATACCTATTTTTCTAAAAAGACAAATGCGGACTGAAACTGTCATAAAGTTTCTTCTAGTAAAAGTATTTCTCATTTATCTTGTTTGCTTGTATCGTGCTGTAAAGACTGTCGCAATAAAAACCTACGTGATCGAATTGTGAACTAAGCATTGTGTTGAGATAGACAAATAATGACGTGATTCACGGCAAAAATCTCTGATACAGTCAGGATATTTTAGTCGAGTAAAATTTATTTTACGTTTTAAGATGATTTAATGGTAGAATCTGACTAGTGCTCTAAATTGATGACTAGTGTGCTCACTGGTATTTTGTTTACTTAGGATCTACCAAAGTCGTAGCTCATAAAGTCGATATTAATTTTAAAACATTGTACTGTACTGGATCCACCTTTTTATTGTCCACTACCAGGCGTAGGCCTCATGAAGGGTTATTAGGCCATGTTAACCACGCTGGCCCAGTGTGAGTTGGTGGATGTAAATACGGTATCAGATTCCTTCTAAGGACATGTGCAGGTTGCTTTACGATGTTTTCCGTCACTGCAAGCCACTGCACTGGTGTGAAATTTCGTACATAAATTCCAAAGAATTAATTGTATTGTACGGAATCTGGATTTGAACCCACAACCTCAGGATTGTAAGGAAGGATTCGCTACCACGGATTCGAGAACATTATCCTACAAATTTAACTTTTGACTTAAAATAACTATTCAGAGAACGATAAAACGTCAAAACTATTTAAAGCTGATTGTCGGTGCCCAGGACTTGTCTGTCATAGGGTCTGCATACTGAAAAGTACTAAAATAGAAACAAGTAAACAAATTAACAGTATCCAAATAATAAAATTTTATTAACAATAAATGTTTTTTGAGGAAATACTTTTATGTCATATTAATTATGATTTAGCCATTTATCGGTGTCAAGTGTAAAACACAATAAAATAAAAAAACATTAAAATTATAGAATGGTAAGACGGCGACAAGGTGTCATGATATAATATTATCTAGATAAATAAGTTGGGGCCGCCGGCGCTTGTCTAGGCTCTGTAGACTGTAAATGGGAAAATGCAGGCAATTTTCATTATGATATTGCATAGAAAATAACATAATGTAATGTGGGAATAATGAATTTTATGAATTATATTAATAATTGTACATTTCATAATGTATTACAGATCGGCAATAGGAATATAATTATGTTCAATTTTTTATCTAAAAATATCAGCGTTGCATTCTTTGATGATCTTTGATTTATTGTAAAGATATTTACGTTTTATTTACCTTTGTTCAATAATATATAAGTGACAAAAGCGCCACCATACTTCACGTTGGTCCTAGTCCGCGTCAGACTGTAACTTATCTAGTTTTTATGGAATGCTCAGAGGGCGACGAGGCGTCATGATACCTAGTAGCGGCCGCCGGCGCCTGTCTGTCTGTACTCACACAGGATAGCAAAATACAAGCAAATGCGAGGAAAAACAATGTTGTTTTGTTTAGAGGTCATTTGTAGAGGTCGGAGATACTTTTCTTTATGGTTTCCCTGACTGCGCTTTCTGGGTTGTAAGCTCGCATTGTACACTGTACAGAATATTAGAATATTTCAAACATTTTATCACATTTTATTATTGAACCTGTACGCCTGTATTTTTTTTTTATAGTTTACGAGTATGTTAATCCATCAACCCTCACTGGGTCAATAGATGGATATGGCCCAATCGTTTAACAGGTCGGGTAGGTGTATTTTTAGCATAGGTCGTACAAGTTTTAATGATCTTACAAGCTTTTACTCGTACAAATTATTTTTTTGTGACTTAAGACGAAGCATCCGGCCGAGAAACACGAAAACGAGTAGTTTTGAATGCGCGATGTGAAAGGACGAATGACATTGATTCAAATTTAAAAAAATATCATATATATAAGAGAAAATCTTGAAATATTTAATGAACCGGATGAAAATTTTAAAAAGTAACCGACTTGATTTAAAAAAAAAACAAATTTCTCACTAAAAACAAAGTTTAATGATTCGAATGCTCAGAATTATCAGCAACAACACCCCATTATTTTTTTCGAATAAAATAGCCAGACCGCTATTCTATTTTATAGACCGAGAAGTTATTTTTTTTACTGTGTACATTATGAGTAATTGACTAAAAACTTACTGCCGCCCGCCGCTCTGGCGCGATTCTATCGAGCGCGACCGCGTAAAATTTGTGCGATTGAAGGGAGAATTTTTGAAAAAATAGTTTATCAATGCGTCACCTTAAATAATTATATTTTATTTCCTAATGGCTCTTGAAGAATTGACCGCCGTGTACGAAATTCGAATAGTTCGCTCGAATAGATGTATACTGTACCAGCCATTTAATAGTCCACTGCAGGACGTAGGCCTACCCACGAAGGATGTTTGGGCCATATCCACCACGCTGGCCCTGTGCGGGTTGGTGGATTCACATACGCCATCGAATTTCTTCTACGGACGTATGCAGGTTGCCTCACGATATTTTCCTTCACCGAAAACCAGTGGTGTGAAATTCCATCACAATAGATGTATATAATTTTAAAATTATTGTTGGTTTCTCAAAAACGGCTCAGCCTATTTTGATTAAATTTAAATGGTGGTCCTTCGGAAGTATACTTTTTAGAACTGCATTTTTTTAATTGGTCTACAACTACACACAAAAAAAAATACATTCAAACGAACTGGATCTTCTTTTTTTTTGGAAGTCGGTAAAAAAATGATACAAGATGCCCTTGCAATTATCTATCAATTCTAATTTACCACTCTGTAACCAAACTATCAGAAAAATCAGTTCAAAGTTTTACATCTCGTTCAAAGTGTTCCAACTGATATAGAGCGGTTAGCACCGATTGAAAAACAAAACAAACATCGCACACGTGAATACAGACAAGTTTTAACGCTACACTCATCACTTCAACAGCTTTTCAAATGTCCACAAACATTGCTCTACTAAAAACGAGAGCTTTAACTCAATGGTATAAGGATCAAAATACTTTCGGTTTTGGTTTTGGTTTGTTTTTGCGTGTGCTGTCATTATGTGGAGTGTGGAGTGCGTCTGAGTGCGTTTGAAATGTAACACCGAGGCCCTCAGAATGTGATATTTTTAAGGACGGTAGCACACCAGGGCGCGATAATGGTGAAAAGCAATCCAAAACTACTACACGCAAAAGATAAATATCAAGATGTTAGTACACTGGGGCGCGATAAACGAGAAAAGCGATCCATATAATTAATATACAGAAGGTATCGAAATGTCTGGTTGTAGGTAAAATTGCCATAAATTGCCATATTACAAATAAGCCGTGGTGGTCTAGAGGTAGTGACACCCGCCTTACAATCGTGAGGTCGTGGGTTCAAATCCCCGGTCCTGTACCAATGAGTTCTTTAGAATTTATGTACGGAATTTCACACCACTGGCTTTTCGGTAAAGGAAAACATCGTGAGGCAACCTGCATACGCCAGCAGAAGAAATTCGATGGCTTATGTGAATCCACCAACCAGCACTGGGCCGGCGTGGTGGATATGGCCTAATCACCTTTCGTAGGTAGGCCTACGTCCTGCAGTGGACTGTTAAAACGGCTGATACAGTATACAGTACAGGTAAAATTGTGTGTTATACATATATTACCTAATACATAGCGTTAGTGTTTGTGACCAATAAAAATGCGTCTAGTCTCATTAATTGTCTAAATAAAACGTATAGGTAAGTGTGCATAATAGAAGGATTTAAAGATTAAAAAAACATATCGTTTATTTAGACTGCTTATAAATAAACGTTGTGTACTGAAATTGGCAATACTTACTGATTGATGAAAAGTTCGGCAAAAATATTACTAGATATATGTTAGTAATAGTAAAAGTAGTTAAAACACGCTCCGCTACAATGCTATTTTGTATGAAGATTGAAGACCTTTTTCATAAACTATCTCGATGTCTAGACGAGATTTGGGCGAGAGTGTACTAGCAGAATAAATCGAAAATTACATACGCAAGGTATTTTTCAGATGTTATGTAAATTATATTAAAGTTTCTCTATTTATGTACTTAGAAAGTAAAAGGTAACTATTGTTTTGACACATCGAGATAACAGTGCAGTCCAATCAAACATAGCCACAGCTAATAAATAATTATGCCATTAGTTGTTTTTTTTTTAAAACCCATGTGATCAGCTTAATAATGTGTGAAAGCTAAATCTATTGAATAGCAGAACTTCGAGAAGCTTTAACGAAGTATAAAACCTCTTTACTGCGGTGTTGAAAAGGTCTCGGAGTACCCTCGTCCGTGAAAAACTGAAACAGATTTTTGGAATCAAGTGCGGTAAAGTGTTCGAATATAGAATAGGTTTGATTGTTAAAGGTTTCCGGTTCCCGTGGGTTGTGATATTTAGCAGAAGCCGAGTATTCCGGGTCGGAATGTAGAGTATTTTTAGAAGAATAATTTATGAGGTTAGAGACTCGCAAATCTATTTTATGTAACATTTTTTATCATTGAACTAGATCTGCCATTTATTTTTATGAATATCATGACCACTTTTTATTTTGGTGTCATTAGTTTGATAAAATGTTTTTCGCTCAATTTGAAACCACACAAATATAATCAATATAGCTAACGTTTTCAATTGATTTTGACATTTTTTGTAGTAAAGTCTTATTTGCGGTATAAAAAAGCGTATTTGAATTATAAATAAATATGTAGTTTGTATTACAAAAAATGGATTGAACAATAAATCTGTCGATAAAATAAACACTTTTACTGAAAAACCTGCCTTTCAACATCCAGAAAAAATCATCTTATATTATATCTAAAGGTATTTTATAAGAAACAGTTCATATTATATCCATTTTTCAAAGAACTGAGTAATAAACTTCAATTTCACGCTTCCTTGATCTTTTACTCTTGGTCAAATACATATTTTCCGCATAAAATTTTAAATCAAGCCCTCAAAACACTTCGTGAGTGCATTCATTCGAAATAAAAGCAGCACTGGCGAACTATAAAAGCTATCTGACACAGTGATATCAAAATTTAAGCTTTAAGCTCCAGAGATAAAGCTCAAAAAAGTGTTGCGTACATTTTCTTCGACTTTACGTACATTTGAATGGGGCTCTATGTGCATTGAATTAATAGTTGAAAGGATTTTGGAGAACTACTTCGGAGTTCGTAGAGCTTGGGTGTATTACGTATTTACAAGATTTCATGACTTTCCTATATTTGTAGTGGTTAAAGTGACGGAGACCGACAATTGATATGATGATTGGGTAAAAACACTATTATCATTATTCCGTTTGTTAGATTATTAAACATATATATTCGAGGGCGGCGGTCGGCCGCTTGTCTCTGGACTCGCGGCAGCGCGTTCGGAGCTGGGTTGGTGATGGCCGCTTATGCATTCACAGCTATTTATTTAATTATTTAAACTTTCAGTCTACTCAATCAACTTCATCTAACTTACTCGTGGAACCCTGTATTTATATTCATATTTATTTGCTTCTAACTTTGAACGTTACAAAAAGATGGTAAAAACTTAAAATATGTACAATTGTGTTCAGGCGTGAAGGAGAGGCGGACAGCTTGTTTATGGTAATTGGCCGTCTACAAATATTTAAATCTATTTCTGTAACATAACTGTAAGTTTCCAAATAAAACTAAAGTAATATATTGGACACTTATATTTTCTTATGTCAATCAAACAATAAATGACAAAGATAAACCTTGTCAAAGTTTAGGAGTGGGGTCTCGTGACGTCACTAGTGCGACTTAGTCTGCAACTTTGTATAGCACTCGTGACGTCACGTGGAACTTTAACGGGCTATAGCTTCGTCGATCTTTATTTAGTTGACAAAAGAAAAAGTACGTGTCTAATATTTTTTTTTAATATATCAGACGGAATATTTATATTTTTTAGTAATCATGCCCATTCAGCGTATCATCCGTGTTACGATTGCGCTCAGTTGGAAAATATCATCCGCGATCCCTCATCCGAAGACTGACCGAGCAAAACATTATTTAACTTTAGTGATCGTTGAGGAGCACTTAGTCAAACTATTCTATGAGTCTTGTGGCATATATTAAGCACTCGAGCCGATTTTGATTTACTTTCTCTTTAAATATGTCGTTCACGAATATTTTTACGTTTTATTCAGGAATTTAGTGGATACAGATTTTAAAAAAAAGTTTCGACCTTCCGTTGCAATTTGTTGCGGAAATTAGGCTTTTAGATCTATAAGATCATAGTCATAAATATGATTGAACTTTGTGAAATTTAATTGAAATTGTTTATTTCCAAAAACTTATGGACTATGTACATATTGGTTAATAGTAAAATACACAAGTAAATATATCCTAAATTAACGTACATACAAAACATTATGTGCACTGCAGCCCACACTAGGGCGACCTATGTCGTGGGCTGCAGGCTCTTTCACTTAAGCTAGCTTATGATTACTAAGATTATTTATGAGTGAACGTGAAAGTGGGTGAGTGAGTGAGAAAATGAGTGGATTTTAACACGTGTGGTGTGTGTGTGTGTGTGTGTATGTATTATGATAAGAATATATATTAAGAGGATATATGGATACATGAATACGAATTTGAGAACTAAAATAAATACCAAAAAGTTATAGATAGATATATAAGGCATAATAGCTCTACATAAATAGTACATCAGATTACATGTATGAGTAATAAATAAATATCCAGATTCTTAAATTTACCTCTCAGTTGTAGGTATATTACGCACTACATGACAGCGAAAAAATAAAATAAAAAATCGGATCTGGAAGGCTATGACCTGGCTATTCAAGGAGGGCCTGATGTCTGGCTAGTCCACAAATTTCTATGTTCGGATTGCATAGTTGTGAATGTGTAGATTTGCCAGGGATCAGGCCCTTTAGTGTTATTTTATTACGGCAATAATTCTTAACGTTTCTGCATAACTCTGGGTAGAGAGCCAAGAGATTAACTTTTTTTTGCAGATGTATCGGGAAGTTTCAATAATATTCAGTATTTAATCTGAGGGTAAAGTAATAAAAAAGACTTTCTATTAATTTAATATTTTTCTGTCCGAGTCAGACGCTTGTGTATCAAACAAACACTAAAATTTAATCGTATTCAAGTATTCAGAATTTGAAATTTTCACATACGAATATTTGCATAGAATGTAACTATTGAATAAATATGGAGAAGTTGTTTGCTTTACTGGTAGAATTTGAGATGTATTTTTAGCGTGAAAGCATTTTAGTTTGTTCAAATTTGTTCATTTGCTTAAAATATATTATTCATACAGATTTACTTTCAAATTGTATGAAAACTTTGCAAAAATGGTGAATTGAAAATGATTAGTCAGAAGTTAGAGAAAATCTTTTGTTCACTTTACCACATTAACCTTCCTCCAGGCGTTAAGGGGTCCATGCTCGGGCCTGTTCTTGACGTTGCAGCCGTCGTTGGCGAGGCGGCCCTCATCACGCAGCTTCTCGTAATCTTCACGGTCGGGTGGCATTTTCCAACTGAGCGCTACCGTGGCTCGGATGACACGTTAAATTGTAGGTCCCGGTTGTTTTAACCGCTTAGCCATGTCAGAGGCTTTCAGGCGGCTTCAAAACTCTGACACCAGGGCTAGCCACCCGGCCTATACGAACTTACTTACTTACCACATTAAATATCAGTAATGATGGGTAAAAAGAAGAATATTTTTAACACTACATTTATTTGTTAATTTTCATCAACAATAAAAAAATATGAATAAATAAACACTACTGTCTCCTCTTTTTTCATAGTCCACTGTAGGACGTAGGCCTACCCACGAAGGGTGATTGGGCCATATCCACCACGCTGGCCCGGTGCGGGTTGGTGGATTCACATACGCCATCGAATTTCTTCTACGGACATATGCAGGTTGCCTCACGATGTTTTCCTTCACCGAAAAGCCAGTGGTGTGAAATTCCGAACATAAATTCCAAAGAACTCATTGGTATGGGAAGGGGTTTGAACCCACGACCTCACGATTGTAAGGCGGGTGTCACTAGCTCTAAGCCACCACGGTTTTAAATAAACAGTGGGAGATATGATAATACTGTTTTTTCTATAGAATTAAAAGTGATTAAATGTTTAGTCATTTTTTTATTCTATGTAATTAAAAAGTAATTAAATATCTAATACCTTTTGTTTACGAAAATCAATAAAATAAAATTAGTGTCTGCCGCAATTACAAATTATTTTTCTTTTATCCAGATTGTAGTTATCGAAAAACGTAAATCATGAAATATGCAATAGATTTTCAAGACCTAATAATAAACTTGGAAAGTAACTTGGGAACATTTATGCTACTTAAAGCAAACTACTTGGTACATTAAACTCTCTTTACACCGTTTAAACATTTTGTAAACTTAATTTCCATATCCCTAAAGTGGCATTATAAATCCCTTGACCGAAAACTTAAGCGTAACTTCTAACAATTTTTATAGATGGCTACCTTTATGTACATAAGCACATTTAAATAGTTTTAGTCAAAATATGACTTCAATTATGTATAAGAGCTGTAAGTGCAGCTGTGGTTGCAGTCGGTATACAGGGTTATTTCTCACTATTTAGCATCCTTTTAGGGGCTTATTCTGTACATCAAAACTAACAATTTTTGTTTTGCGAATTTTGTCAAAACAAAAAAATAAAACAGCTGTACCAGATGAATGATATATTTCTATGGAACATCATATTTTTTGAGTTTTGAAAAAAGTCGTAAAACAAAAGTTATAATAATAATGAAGCACATTTCTATTACTTACTTATTAGCTAGAATAAGATAAAAGTAATTTATATAATTATCTGTTGCCGAACTAGGCCAGTGGCCTGTGTTTCGGCTTACAGTGCCCTCCTTTATTGCATTCACTTCTAGCTAGTTGTTAGTTTTGATGTACAGGATAAGCCCCTAAAAGGATGCTAATTGATAAGAAACAACCCTGTATATACAAGTTAATAACAATAGATGAAAATTTAAAGAATGAAAGATGAAAATTTTAAGCTCTAGAGATAAAGCTCAAAAAAATGTTGCATACATTTTCTTCGACTTTACGTACATTTGAATGGGGCTCTATGTGCATTGAATTAATAGTTGAAAGGATTTTGGAGAACTACTTCGGAGTTCGTAGAGCTTGGGTGTATTACGTATTTACAAGATTTCATGACTTTCCTATATTTGTACCATGTGAGTAATATGACGGAGACCGACAATAGATATGATGATTGGGTAAAAAAAACACTATTATCATTAGTCCGTTTGTTAGATTATTAAACAAATCGCGGCAGCGCGTTCGGAGCTGGGTTAGTGATGGCCGCTTGTGCATTCACAGCTATTTATTTAATTATTTAAACTTTCAGTCTACTCAATCAACTTCATCTAACTTAATCGTGGAACCCTGTATTTATATTCATATTTATTTGCTCCCACAACGTTATAAAAAGATGGTAAAAACTTAAAATATGTACAATTGTGTTTAGGCGTGAAGGAGAGGCGGACAGCTTGTTTATGGTAATTGGCCGTCTACAAATATTTTAATATCTATTTCTGTAACATAGCTGTAAGGTTCCCAATAAAAATAAAATATGGGACACTTATTTTTTCTTATGTCAATCAAACAATAAATGACAAAGATAAACCTTGTCAAAGTTTAGGAGTGGGTCTCGTGACGTCACTAGTGCGACTTAGTCTGCAACTTTGTATAGCACTCGTGACATCACGTGGAACTTTAACGGGCTATAGCTTCGTCGATCTTTATTTAGTTGACAAAAGAAAAAGTACGTGTCTAATATTTTTTTTTAATCTATCAGACGGAATATTTATATTTTTTTAATAATCAAGCCCACTCAGCGTATCATCCGTGTTACGATTGCGCTCAGTTGGAAAATATCATCCGCGATCCCTCATCCGAAGACTGACCGAGCAAAACGTTATTTAACTTTAGTGATCGTTGAGAGACACTTAGTCAAACTATTCTATGAGTCTTGTGGCAAATAATAAGCACTCGAGCCGATTTTGATTTACTTTCTCTTTAAATATATCGTTCACGAATATTTTTACGTTTTATTCAGGAATTTAGTGGATACGGATTTAAAAAACAAAAAGGTTTCGACCTTCCGTTGCAATTTGTTGCGGAAATTAGGCTTTTTTAGATCTATAAGATCATAGTCATAAATATGATTGAACTTTGTGAAATGTGTTTAATCTGAGGGTAAAGTAATAAAAATACTTTCTATTAATTTAATATTTTTCTGTCCGAGTCAGACGCTTGTGTATCAAACAAACACTAAAATTTAATCGTATTCAAGTATTCAGAATTTGAAATTTTCACATACGAATATTTGCATAGAATGTAACTATTGAATAAATATGGAGAAGTTGTTTGCTTTACTGGTAGAATTTGAGATGTATTTTTAGCGTGAAAGCATTTTAGTTTGTTCAAATTTGTTCATTTGCTTAAAATATTATTATTCATACAGATTTACTTTCAAATTGTATGAAAACTTTGTAAAAATGGTGAATTGAAAATGATTAGTCAGAAGTTAGAGAAAATCTTTTGTTCACATTACCACATTAAATATAGATAGATAGAACTCTTTATTGTGTGCACTAAGTACAGAGTAGATACTTAACTTATCTTAAATTAAATTAGTGCCACAAATGGCAGCCTTATCGCTGATAACGATCTCTACCAGGCAACCACTGAACGGAAAGAGGTCACAAACAAGAGTATAAATATCAGTAATAATGGGTAAAAAAGAAGACTATTTTTAACACTATATTTATTTGTTAATTTTCATCAACAATAAAAAAATATGAATAAATAAACAGTACTGTCTCATCTTTTTTAATAGTCCACTGTAGGACGTAGGCCTACCCACGAAGGGTGATTGGGCCATATCCACCACGCTGGCCCGGTGCGGGTTGCTGGATTCACATACGCCATCGAAATTCTTCTACGGACATATGCAGGTTGCCTCACGATGTTTTCCTTCACCGAAAAGCCAGTGGTGTGAAATTCCGAACATAAATTCCAAAGAACTCATTGGTATGGGACCGGGATTTGAATCCACGACCTCACGATTGTAAGGCGGGTGTCACTAGCTCTAAGCCACCACGGTTTTAAATAAACACTATGGTAATACTGTTTTTCTATAGAATTAAAAGTGATTAAATGTTTAGTCATTTTTTATTCTATGTAATTAAAAAGTAATTAAATATCTAATACCTACTGTGTTTTTTTTTATTTCTTTTTGTTTACGAAAATCAAAAAAATAAAATTAGTGTCTGCCGCAATTACAAATTCTTTTTCTTTTATCCAGATTGTAGTTATCGAAAAACGTGAATCATGAAATACTATGCAATAGATTTTCAAGACCTAATAATAAACTTGGAAAGTAACTTGGGAACATTTATGCTACTTAAAGCAAACTACTTGCTCGTACATTAAACTCTCTTTACACCGTTTAAACATTTTGTAAACTTAATTTCCATATCCCTAAAGTGGCATTATAAATCCCTTGACCGAAAACTTAAGCGTAACTTCTAACAACTTTTATAGATGGCTACCTTTATGTACATAAGCACATTTAAATAGTTTTAGTCAAAATATGGCTTCAATTATGTATAAGAGCTGTAAGTGCAGCTGTGGTTGCAGTCGGTATACAGGGTTATTTCTAATTATTTAGCATCCTTTTAAGGGCTTATTCTGTATATTAAAACTAACAATTTTTGTTTTGCGAATTTTGTCATAACAAAAAAATAAAACAGCTGTACCATACATTTTGTCGCTGATGAATGATATATTTCTATGGAAAATCATATTTTTTGAGTTTTGACAAAAGTCGTAAAACAAAAGTTATAATAATAAAACAAACAAACAAATCATTTATTTTGACATAGTAAATGTGTTACAGCGATACATGATCCAAATTATAATAATAATAAAGAACATTTCTATTACTTAATTAGCTAGAATAAGATATAAGTAATTTATATAATTATTTGTTGCCGAACTAGGCCAGTGGCCTGTGTTTCGGCTTACAGCGCCCTCCCTTATTGCATTCACTTCTAGCTAGTTGTTAGTTTTGATGTACAGGACAAGCCCCTAAAAAGATGCTTATTGATAAGAAACAACCCTGTATATACAAGTTAATATCAATAGATGAAAATTTAAAGATATAGTTAGACGAATTAATGCCGTGTAGGAATTGAAAATATGGGTCAATGCGAACGAAACAGCAGCCCGATTTCAATCGCAATCCAGATTTTAAAATAACTCTCCACTTTACTTTCTAAGTTACCCCAGAAGGTGTATTTATTACATTTCCGTAGTGGAAACAACTTCTAATGTATACACGCCTGTGGGAACCTGTTCACACAGTGTCGTCTAGCACAGGAATGACTGTATGATAGGCGAATATGCAGGTTTTTTTTTCCGATTAGGAAAAATAGTTTGATCTGTCCCTCGACTAAATATTTTTTGTTTTTGTTTTTCTTCACTCCGTTTCATCTGTCACCTTATCATTTACATTAAATAAGATACTAGTGATAGGGGTTCCTCATCAGGTTTATAAACATAATTAAAAAAAAATACCGTTTTCTGCTTCGTGTCTTTGGCTTTTTTATATAGGATAGGTTTGAGTTTTTAACTATGTAAACGTTCTATAAATTTGACCGTATGTCTTCTTAGCAGACTTACGGTCTAAGGTGTTGCACGTTTATCTAGAAAATATCTATTCATAGATAGATTCTGACTCCGTTGTGCATGCAGCGCACAATACCATCAACATTAATTAGGTATATATCAAATCGTTGTATATATACTGGTGCAATTGCTTTGTAGTGTCCCTGATTATGATTATTCCTATGACAGAAACGAGCACAACGACAGACATCCAACGACAAGGTAGAACAAAGACTTAATCAAGACCGCAGAAACACACTGGAATGCAAGTTGCTTCTATCCGGTCTTCTTGGGAATCTATAGAGAAGGCGTAGTGGCGGATTTACGTTTTTGCCACCAGTACGTTATTGAATATTGTCCCCCATCCCAACCTTAAGTCCAACGTTCCAAAATGCGACTACGCTAACGGTTTTAATAAATAATCTTCCACAGTTTTTTAAACTTTGATTATTATCGGTAAAATTATCAAATTTATGTTGTTTTTATTTTGTAGGCCTGTTTAGGTATTTGACAATAATAAAATGAATTAGTTCGAAATTTGCCGCCCCTAAAATCTGCCGCTCTACACTCCAGCCTACTCAGTACTCACCACTGGCAAATTCTTAACTGAGAAGGCTTATATGCAGCAGTGGACTTCCTACAGTTGATAATGATAATGATCCTATAGATGTAAGATGACGGAGCGTCATCGCATCGTATGGACCGGCTCTAAATGCACAGATTTTATATGCAAGCTCAACCCCGCAACTCTACGAAGTTTGCTCCAAACTTTAACCGGGTTCTACCTGAAAACAACGCGGCTACGAGGTCAAGACGAACGCAGTTGGTACGTAACATGATTCAACTTTAAAACTTTGTTTTTGTTTGGGTTTGAAGAACTCGAAAGTCGAAAGGTTGATGCCACTTCTTAAACTTTTTGAATAATGACTGTGTTTGCAATTTGTAACTAAGCCGTGTTAGATTTAGATGAAATGAGATTATATTGTGCTTGGAAGAGACCTTTCAAACGTTTGAATTCAAGCTTGAGATAACTTTACGGCGTCTATTTATTGGTTGTGTTATAAACGGGTTTGCAGGATCAGTTAGCTCAATGAAAAATATGAAAATCTGCTCAAGATATACAGCGGGTTTTTTTTATAGGTAATCAATTAGCACCCTTTTAAAGGCTCTTAGACTATAATTTAAAGATGGCAATTAAAGACCGAAACGCGGCGGTGATGGAGGCTCTGCGCGGTATAAGTAGTAATTTGGAAAATGATAATTATGTAAAATCAACGTAGTTTAAATAAGTATTTTTTTTAATTTTATTAGTCTTAGAGTCCTTTTGTAAAGCCTTTATAAGCAATATTGTTCAAATCTTTTTTTTAATGTATATCTTAAGAAGCACAGGCCCTGGAGTCTGTGGAGTGTAATAATTAAATTCTGTACATCAAACTAACCATAATAATTAAATATAAATAAATATTACAGATTCTCTAAAATTTTATAAACTAACTAGGTATATATAAATATTTTCAATTAGGGACTTTTGGTTGTCTTTGTACTGGAATGAAAATGATTTGGTGACAAGCAAAGGTTCCTAATTGAAAATATTTATATATACCATACGTTCTTTGTTACTTGAAACTGTGGTAATTTCGTTTTGAAATCTGTTATTTTTGTTTCGTCTCTGATTCATTTTGGTTTGTTAAGGTTCGAATTATCATGTATTTGGGGCCTTTTCTAACAACATCCGTTATAGGTTCTGGTGCCACTAACTGGTTACTATGACGTGGATTTGAAGATAAATCTTTGTGCATGTTCCATAGCTAGATCACGTTGGAAGCAAGCTGCTTTCAACCGGTGTCATTAGAGATCCATAGGGGAAGCCTATGTCCAGCAGTGGACGTCATATGGCTGATGGATGGATAGAAGGATGCATGGATTTCCCATAAGCATCTAGATACAATATAATGTTATTTGTCCAAACAAATAACTATCCAATATCTCTATTTCCCAGATGAAGTAAAAGTTGCAAAGCGAAAGAAACTAAGTGAAACCTCCTTTTTGTTCATCCACATAACTAATCCGCAGAACTGGTCCGTTCATCACGCATTGTTATCCTGAGCATACGTTAGGATGTGGACGTACTTAAGGTGTTGAGATGTGGGGCAACTGTGTCCAAAATATTAAAATAAAATATGGGTACACAAAATAACCAAATATGAAGGATAAATTATTATTGATTGGTCCTGCCTAGATAAATCCAAATTATATAGCGGACTTTCAGTTTATTTGCCAACTTTCTTAAAATAAGAAGCAACATCATATTTATCAGTAAATATTATGTCAGTGTCAAAGTTCACTCCGTAAATACTTTTAAAAACAAAGTATAAAAATGGGATAACTCGGAAAGTCTGTTAAAGGCTCCACTAGAATTTATCTAGAAATATTTATTTCAACAATATCCAGACTATACGTACTCGTAAGCAAATCATTTCTACACAATCAAAATACATCACAATCGATTAAAGATAAAGTTTAATTATAGCTTTATTTCTGCTTCCTAAAGACACAAATAGGCTACGTATATTGTCAAATCTAATCTCGTATCACAGTGTTAGTTATCTTCTTCATCCTCATACAGCTCCTCCGAAACGGCTCAACCAATTTTAATGTAAGTTTTTTGCGTAGGCTACTTTTATGCTTCCTAGTCTCTTAGGGTTCTCTTTAGATGTTTTTCACATAGCAAAACAACGTTTACCGGGCCAGCTAGTTGTAGAAAATAGCCCCTATTGAAATAATCCTGAGAACGTCCCTGGCATAGAATGTTGTTTATCTGTCTCCTAAAGCTTTGTTTATACAGGCGAGCAATAAAATGGGACGCATGGCCGCGCGGCCCGCACCCTCCGTAACGAGCCCCCAAATAAAGGGAACGTTGTATACACCAAATACTATAGATATTTGCCAACGTGCAAATTGTTATAGAAAATGGCAATATGCTAGCAAATCGTATGCTTGAAGCAGTTAAGTATTTTTTTTTTGTACAATAGGTAAAAGTGATAATAATATAAGAGAATAATTATGACGCGATAACGAGCTACCAAATAAAGGCAACGAAGTATCCACTAAATACTAAAGATATTTGCTAACGTGCAAATACTTGAAGCCGTGGTGGTCTAGTGGTAGTAACACCCGACCTGCAATCGTGAGGTCGTCGGTTCAAATCCCGATCCCGTACCAATGAGTTTCTTTGGAACATATGTACGGAATTTCACATCATTGGCTTTTCGGTGAAGGAAAACATCGTGAGGCAACCTGCATACGTCCGTAGAAGAAATTCGATGGCGTATGTGAATCCACCAACCCGCACTGAGCCAGCGTGCTGGATATGGCCCAATCACCCTTCGTGGGTAGGCCTGCGTCCTGCAGTGGACTTTTAAAAAAGGCTGGTACAGTACAGTACAACTGTTCAACGACGTTCCCTCTTGATTTTTTTATTTGCTCTGAGTAATTAGGTATGTCGTCAGTCCGGCGCTTGTCGGTATGTGGTTTCCATTCGAGAACTTTTGTAATTTTTCATAACTAGATATTTTATTATCCACTACATAAAATTGGATTTCCATTTCCAAACGAAATATTTAGAATTCCTCGCGGAATATTTCCAAACGGGTAATGAATTCACGCCCACTATTTGCTATCCCAATTATTTAGTCCTCATTGTGTTTGAAATTAATTGTCTTTCAACCATCTTTTGTTGTAAACACTATTTAATGAAACACGGAGATTAAAATAATACAATAGACAATGGCTGTAAGTGGTTGATTTATTTTCAGATTAAAATGTAATAGCCAGGTATTCTTGCCGTGAAAAGAACCGTAGGTACCTACTATTGAAAGAGATAATTGCTCTATAAAAAGGATCGTTGAGATTGTTTTCCAGAATTAGTGCATATATTTGAAATATAATTCCATATTTGACTGCCTCGGTGGCTCAGTAGTTGGTGAATCTGACTTCTGGATGAAAGAGGCATGGGTTCGATCCCCAGCCAGGGAAAATATTTATGTGATAAACATAGGTGTTTGCTCTGTGTCTGGGTGTATTTAGTTACTATCTATGTAAAGCATGTATTTAAAATATGTATATGTAGTATATCAGTCTCTGGCAGCCATATCACAGCTTTGGTTAGTTTGGGGTCAGAGGCCGTGTGTGAGATGTCCCCCAATATTTATTTATTTAATTATATTTTGAGAGGTACAAATATTTACAAATTATTATCTGAATATTATTAGACTTTATGCAAATAAAAATATAGCCCATGATGTGCACACATAATGTGGATTTAGTAAATACGTATATTTAAAAAATGGCAAGTGGAAATATGAATAAATATGAGGCTTTATGAGTAATATGCCGAATATTACTTTTAAAACCTCTTATTACAAGCAAAATTAATGAGGAACATGTAGACTATGTAAATGCATTGGGTACATAGTTAGGTAAATGAATAAAATGAGTATGTAAAAAAATGTTTAACATATAACATTTAGTTAAATGTTAGGGTAGATTAGCCGTGGTGGTCTAGAGTTGGTGACACCCGCCTTACAATCGTGGGTTCAAACCCTCGGTCCCGTACCAATGAGTTCTTTGGAATTTATGTACGGAATTTCACACCACTGGCTTTTCGGTGAAGGAAAACATCGTGAGGCAACCTGCATACGCCAGTAGAAGAAATTCGATGGCATACGTACTGGGCCAGCGTGGTGGATATGGCCTAATCACCCTTCGTGGGTAGGCGTACGTCCTGCAATGAGCTGTTGAAAAGGCTGATACAGTACAGTACAGTACAGGGTAGATTTAATATTTAGTAAAAAATGGTAGTAGAAAACGTAAATTTAAATGATATCTACTAGCTTTTGCTTGAGGCTCTGCCCGCGTAATATTTTGATTTTTGTGCTATCCCATGGGAAGCTTTTATAACCTTTTCCTGGAATAAAAACTAGCCTATGTCACTTTCCGTCTTTCAAACTATGTTGAAAATCAAGTCAATCCGTTACTCTGTTGCTGTGTAAAAGAGGAACAAACCAACAAACACACTTTAGGATTTAAATATAGGTACCCCATACCTACTATAGTATGGATAAGGATACCTAAGGATGTACGAAGCGTATTTATATTTGAAGTAAGACAGAACTAAGTTGCGGGTCTGGAGCACTTATCCCGTAAACAACTTGTTAATTTTCCTAAATAAGTGGTTTCTCCAGCAAGAAGGAAAGATATCCCAAGTTTCTGTAGTTCCAGAGTTATAAGGAAGTTTCTTTATTAGAAGTTGAAGATACACGACAAGCAAAGTTGAGTTCTACACTGTATGTAATACTTACTAACAGTTTGTTAGGAACGTAGTAAATTGGAAAAAAAATGTTGGAAATTCGTACCTAATTTGATAACCTAGATGGAAAAGTTTCTGTTTTTGTAAGTACCTGAAAAATTCACATGAAAAGTAAACTCGTTGACGGTTTTAATATTTTTGTAGAAACGTTTGAAAAATTGTCAGTCATTTTAGAAAATGAAATTATTATTCAATACTATTACAAATATCAATGTTCAGGTGTACATGTCTTGTCGGATTTTTACAAAAAATGGCACAAGAATTTCTGAAAGCTGTTAGTTGTAATTTATTACCATTTGTAAAAATTATAACATTCCGACAAGTAAGTATAGGCCGAATCACACAACTTGGCGGCTGTGATGTAAAATACAAGATGCGTATAACTCAATCCTCGCGCATAAGTGAGCTTCAACCAGGATTGGGTTATCCACAGCTTTTATCTAACATCTTAGTCGCCAAGTTGTTAGATTCGACCGATAACATACAATGAATCGCTGGCTAATATCTAAAAATACAAAAAGAGTACTTACATGAAAAGCGCCTCTGATCAGCGGACCAGCTTGACCCACGTAGAGCGTAGACGCTGAATCAAACACCAGCTCTAACGGATTCCTCTTGACCACCACAGTATCAAACTCATGGCAGTTCAAAAACAGCGTGACATTATCCGGCGTCACTCTCAACGCAAATCTGCTCCACTTCTTAGCAAACGACGGCACTACGAAGGAAGCAATCGTCTGCGACAGCGCGTAGACATTCGGATCAGTATACAGAAGAGATATATTCATCAATCCTGGTCCAGAAGGTATTAGTTGCACTCCCAGTTGCACCACAGTCTCTAAAGGATTGACTACGGAGAACAGGAAGCCTCCTTCTTTATTTGCAGGTCGGACGGTAGCGGTTATCGAAAAGTCGTCGTATAGTTTTTCGGGCATGAACAGGCGGTATGGAGATTTGATGTCGGAGCCGGGCATCAGGCCGTAAGCTGGGAAGCCGTCGAGCCCTTCGTCGAAGTATTGGGTTTTGGGATTACTGAAAGGGACCCCGATGGCGTGGAGAAGGTCGTATTCGGGAATATCTGAAAATGGAAAAAAGTACTTTTAATCATACGTTTAAATAAAAATATAATAGATGAATTGTCGTCTAGTTTTTTCATGAGCTTCCTGTACACAAATAGGCTTAATTCTGAATGTGTTAATGGAGCGATCAAGACAGAACTCAATATCATCACTAGTTTGTTCAAAAAAGAAGCGTCGTAGTGGTAGGTGAGGTCGCCCGTGAGCCATTTTTGACCGACGAACCACCGGAGGAGGTATACAATTCGACGCGTATATATATATTTTTTTAAGTATAACCACGCATAACTTTTTTCATAGTAGTCCGATTTCAAGAATTCTTTTTTTATTGGAAAGAATATACTTTGAAATTGGTCCCATTAAAATTTTATCAAAATTGGCAGAGTCATTTTTGATAAAACAACAATAATGTGAAGTGAAGTTACATCGATTCGTGCATATTATTTGCGTTCTTGCGATGCGCCCCCGCTTCGCACAGGTGTATTATACGTATAAACATTTCTCTTGAATTACTCTATCTGTTAAAACAAACTGCATCAAAATCCTATGCGTAGTTTTAAAGATATAAGCATACATGGGACAGACAGCGGAAAGCGACTTTGTTTTATACTATGTATTGATTCTGTACACGGGTGAAGTCGGTCATGCTATTTTTTGCAAAAAATATGCATAATAATTTTGTTAGGTTGAAAATACTGCTCTGACTTTGCTAGTACAACTAAAAGTGTTTGATACTTGGTAAACACCAATTCGGTTTTCATCAGTACTCGCGTCTACCAAGTATAGTCGGTACCTTGGCTGCTGATTAAAATCTTATTGTTAGTTCACCACAACGCCACGACAACAGTTCTCTTTTTGCACATACTCCGCCCACGTTACACAAGAGAGCTCCTCTTTTCATGATTTCTTGATGATAAATATAATGATTCGTTAGTATCTCACTCACTCGTGCGGAACACGTAAATAGAGTGACAGTGTCAAGTGGGAGATTTGCAAATCAAATCGATATACTTTTACGTCGCGTTGACCGAGCGCGCCGTGCACACTCGCGAGCACATTGACACACACGCTTGAATTAGTTAATCACAGACGTTGCCGCGCTCTTGTTCGAACGGTTTGGCGCTCGTTACATTGCCGTAAAAAATACTCACACTTAGCTATTCAGTTTTCTGTACGTGACACAAGATGGCGCTGTGCCATTTCCATAGAAATCACATCAACCGTTAACGCGATTGAGCTCAAGCGAAAATCTCGCACTTAGCCCTCTGGACAGAACCCAATATCATCACAACCACCATAACACAAAAGAGCTCCTCTTTCATAACTCATTTATCATAAACGTGATAGTTAGTATCTCACTTACTCGTGTAAAACACGTAAATGGAGTGATCAGGACAGAACTCAATATCATCACTACACGATACCTAATAGAGCCCCCGGGTACAGTACCGCAATCGGCTTAACAACACCATTTTGTATCGCGCGGGAAACGTTCGAGCGTTAATTGTCTCGGTTTCTGGCTCTCTGTATGAAAAAGTGAGTTGCAATGGTCGACACTTTGTTCTAGCTCGCGAATTCAACGAAATGGATTTCATCGCTATGCCACTTTATGTAGTGTTAGTGTTGTATGTTAGTGTTACACTTTTACGCAAGACAAGTACGCGCGTTGGTTGCCTACACTATATCAGGCTTGAAATTGTGATAAAAGAAAGTTAGGAGTAAAAATAAAGTTTTTACTAACCGAAACGAAGGTCTTAAATTTAACACAGCGACTTTCGTATATGAGGATGTTGGTTCTCCTTTACAGGTCACATTTTTCAACGAATTTAGGCACGGTAATGGTATCTGGATTACCTTAAAATTAGGTACGCAGGTTCTATAATATATTCATGGAATTTTTGCAGTCGATGATTTTTGTAGGTTGGGTGTTTCCTCATTAAGGGCCGAAATTGTCCATTGTATTTATCACCTTATTTCGATAATATTTGGCAAAGTTGTTTAGTATCTAAATCTTAACGAAATTTGTGACCATGAACCAAATCGGTAAAGAGAGAGTCGAGATATAGGCTTATGGAGATTCAGTTAAAGAGGTGTGTCGTGAGGTATACTGTTCGGAGAGTTACTATAATTACGGTATTACAGTATAAGTTCTGCAGCGTAGGACGTCCACCCACATGGTGGACAGTGACCTCATTAAGACCGCAGAATCACGCTGGATGCAAGACGCTACCAACCGATCTTATTGGAGATCCATAGGGGAGGTCAATGTCCAGCTGTGGATGTCCTATGATTGATGGATGGATGGATGGTACGAGTTCTGTAATGATAAAACTATGGTAAAGTATTTTTTTTTCTTATATTACCACTGAACTCGTGGATAGTAGAAATATGTTTCGATAACAGGGATGGAAGATACTCATGACTTACCGTTTTGATATTTTGAAGTGCCAAAAAGTCCATCATTGGCTGAGCAGGTTGACAGACAAAGCAGCAAGAAGAGTAGCCAGCGAGTTCTGAAACGAAGGAAAAAAGATTTCAATTTCCCTGTACTTACCCAAAAAACTCATATGTTTGAAATTTATTTACATTAAACCTAGTGAGCATGTATGCCAAAACGGAATGAAAGATTCCAAGGTTTTATTTTACGCTACGCAGACTGCATCAATACAATAATGAAACCATTTTTTTAAATACCAAGTATGTAATATTATTTAGATACATTTAAAGAAAGAGATAAATTTGTCTTTATTTTATTTGTAGTTCAAAATTCCAGATGTTGGGATCTGCACTGAAATTGACTGAACTGAAATCTAAATTGAAATAACCGATTTCGGAACGATTTCATCCATCAAATTCTATCAATATTGACGAGTCTATAACGGTTTCCGCCCGCCAAAAGCTTACATGGCTTTGAAGTCAGCGTTACAACGTCAAATCAATAATCGAAGTAACCCGGAACCTATATCTGTCTCATTTATTAATCATATGTGAAAATCCGGTGTTAATTCTGCCGGATATAGTTTCTTTGTAACAGAGCCGGTTTTATCCGTCTATTGTTAATAACAGCTATTTGAATCTCTGTAGTCCATTACTACATTGGAAACAGTCGCTTAACAAAAAAAATTATGCATTTGAAGACCAACGAAGGCGCGATCTAGATGCGAAAAAAGAACGACTTAAAAACAGACTACCTGCAAACATTCTTTACAAATACGTTGATCGTGTCCTCACATGTACGAGTAGAAGCTGTTCTCGAACTTTTACCGCTAAAATTGGTTACTTTAGAGTTATGTCATGTCATGTTTTTAGTGAGGACCCATCAAGTAGGCTAAGAAGAAATCACGCAGTCGCCGTGGCCGAAAATGGCCTGGAAATCATCATCATCAGAGTTACTTTTGAAGAGCGGCGGGGTATAGTCACCACTCTGACCTATTTGGTGGCAGTTTAATGGATAGGTACGGTATCGAATTTCTTTTACTGGTATAAATAATTAATAATAAATAAATAAATAAATATTTGGGGACATCTTACACACGGTCTCTGACCCCAAACTAAGCAAAGCTTGTGATATGGCTGCCAGAGACTGATATACTACATATATTTAAATACATACTTACATAGATAGTAACTAAATAACACCCAGACACAGAGCAAACACCGATGTTCATCAAATAAATACTTGCCCTGGGTGGGGATCGAACCCACGCCTCTTTGACCTAGAAGTTGGGGTCACTAACCACTGAGCCATCGAGGCAGTCGATTCAAATATAGATTCAATTATAGTCGAGTCAATTATATTAACAGGTATTATCACAATAAAGGCTAGAAAGAACTGAAAAATAATTAAAATTTGCTAATCAAGTTCAGAGGTATAAGCTTGTAAAGATTTTGGTAGGAATAAAAAGGGGGTGCCTTGTCTCTTTCCCATAATGCATAACATAGTATGGCGAATGTATGACACTTACGGGCAGTGACGTCATAGCCTGCCATAGTGCGCTCTTTGTCTAGTAAGAAAATAAATATCCTTGTAACTTCTTTATTTCTAAACTGATATTATTATTGATTTCGTTTAATGGCTCTATTTATGGTTAGTTGTTATAAGAGGACATCAAAAAAATATTGTCAACTAGCCTACTACTATTGGTCGCGTTTGAAGTTTACAGCTTCTGTAACTGGACATAACCCTGTCTGTATATTCCCGTCCGAGGGCAACTGAATTCCAATTAGATCCATTTAGACAGATGTACGGACGGAAAGAAAAAGTATCAATTTGCAATTCAGATCGTGTTTGGAACGGTTCGATTGAAGAGAGCCTTAATTGATACGAATATTGGCGGAAGCGTGGAACTGTTAACACTTTGAAAATACGTTTTGAAGTCAGTTATGTTCGAGTTGCAGGCCCGAAACTCGATTTCAGATTCGGGAATTGTATGACGTTTGAGAGATGGTTTGGATTTTGAAATAGCATTAGGTACTTATTTTGCTTACAGTGTGCTTACAGATATAATAACAGATTGATGATATGCTGTCTTCACTTGAGGCAATTCTCGACCACAAAAATGCATGGGAAATCTAGCAAAGCTGCTGTCAATAAATTTTCAAATACATATTGGATTGTCTTTTGATCTATCTTTGTGATTTTACTAAAGTTGTAGGTAGAATAGCGTAGAAATTATCATAAAATCCGCTTCTCTATACTCTATAAAATTTAACTTGATCTCTGCGACAGTGACATATTGACATATTTAGAGTTAAGATAATGGTGGAAAAAATCGATTTTCAAACAATTTTGTAATGAAATCGAATTAGTAGTTGAAGGTGAGAAAATGGATTTTATTTACTTAGCATTATTTAAGATCAAGTATGTACACATGTAAATAATGTTTTGATATTAATTAAATACTCATAATAATATAACTATAGTATTTTTCGACGTTTTTCACTATTATCGATGCTAATGTAGCAAATAATTAGGTTTAATTTAATTACACATGTAAAAATTGTTATGATATTAAAATATAAAATAAAATTAATGATAAATTAAGTTTTATTTAAAATATCGTCAGTATAAACTATCGATATTTTAATTAAAACTCTAAGTATCTAAAACTCTGTGGTCACGATCATTCGTCGCACATCACTAATCGGCATGCCCATAAAGTATGACATTGCCAGGTACTGTCTGTACTATTAAGAAATTCAGGACTTCATAGGCGTGATTTTTCTGACAGCTGTCGCAGAGATCAAGTTAAATTTTATAGAGTATAATGATTTTGTTTTGTTTCTCGATTAGCAAACGTGTCAGCAAACAGGACTTATAGACTACAGTCTCTGCTCATCTTTTGTAGTCTATTTCTATCTACTAATTATTAGACTTGAACTATTAATAGCTTTTAATAATAGAGAAAAACATTAATCCTCGAACAAAATAACATCACAAATTCCAAAATAACTTCTGTATACATGAGGATAGCCATGTTAATTCCTTTTGTCGACTGCGTAATAATTTCAGGATTTTATCGCGCCTGGTTGAATTGGCAGAGAACGTTCCCAAAGCGTTTGCTCGAATTTTACGGCAGGCGCTTGAGTTTGGAGAAGCAAATGAACATTTTTAGTGGAATTTTCAGCAAAATTGGAAACTGTTGCTTTCTTTAGGTTCAAATTAGTTTAGTATATGTCTTATATTTTGGAATTTGATAACTTATGTCTAATTGTGTTAGTTTTTGACTACCTATTGTAATGAGATTGGCGAATGATCGAGGCAGATGGAGAGAGAGATGATGATGATGATGATGATGAGATAGATGGAGATGTAAGATAGAGGCCTATATAAACCGAATCATACAAGTCGGCGGATGTGAAGTTATAGCTACAAACTGCGCGAAACCCAATCAACGCACATGAGTTTTATGTGAGTTTTAGTCAGGATTGGATATTGCGCAGCCTGTAGTTAACTTCACATCCTCCTACTTGTATGATACGGGCTATACCCAGCAGTGGGATAAAGAATGCTACGGATGATGATGATGATGATATGTATTTCGGGACGGCGGACATATTCTGAGGCAGCTAGATATTTTCTCAAGAAGGGCAGCTGCACCTGTGGACATTCCGCGCGTTAGAACCAAGCGTTTCGAATCCTCATTCCTCATACGAACAGCCGGAATGTGGAACGCTTTGCCTGGGTCTGTCTTCCCGTGAAAGTACAACGTGGGTGTCTTCAAATCCCGAGTAAATAGGTATCTTCTAGGTAAGCGTGCTACACCCTAGACCGCACATCTGCTTAACATCAGGCAGTGTAAAGTCAAACGCGAACCTATTCGAAATAAAAAAAAACCTGCGTCAAAAATGTTTTTAGAGTGAGCAAGGCGCATTTGAACAACACAAAAATGCTACAATGATTTCCGACAAAATGTGTGTTAAATCCTAGAATATTATGTCTCTCTCCATAATTACAATAGGATTATTGGATAAGCTGACTACATAATTTTTTGCAAAAAATAGCAAGATCGACTTCAAACGTGTGCAGAATATTTCATTTCATATTTTCATATTTATTCATTGCCAATTCGCGAATATATTGCACGGATCGATGTAGCATTTTTCATATTATTGTAGATTTATCAAAAATAGCTCAGCCGATTTCGATAAAATTGAAATGTGACCAATTTCGAAGTATACGCTTTCTAATATAAATATAATTATTGAAATCGGATCACTACGTAAAAAGTTATGCGTGAAAAAAGTGGATTGTGTACCTCGTCGGTTTCGTCGGTCAAAAATAGTTATTGTCAGCTTAGAGATTTTCATTAATAGATAAAGTTATTAAGCCCTAAACCCACAATCCTACTCAATGCTTTATTTTATTATCAATTACATTATTCCGAAAGCGTGGTGTGGGCGTAATCAATAGATTACTAAACATGTTATTATGCGCGAACGTGTGAACGATAGAATATTACTCACGTTTATTCGCAAAATGCGTAGGCATTCTGTGGAGTTTCATAATAGTTATTAAGGCACTGCCGTTTTATTAATCTGCGGTAAGTAGAATTCAAGATTCTTTAGGCTTTCTGTTAGAAATGACTTAAGTCGAGACATTAGAGATTCTCATCGCTATGACTTCACGGATAGGCAGGCCGAATTTAAACTTTTTAGAAGCTGTTACAAATGTAATTTCAACTACATATTTCCATGAAAATTTTCGCTCCCATAAAAATCTTGTGACCGTAACACAAATTATTATTACCTAAGTACCCAAGATACAATATACCTACTTTACGTTTGCACTAAGTTCACACCGGATTACTAATATAGGTTTTGAAGTTAATACTTTAAGGGCCGATTTCACCGTTCAAACTGAACGCGATCAATCTGTCCTGAACCGAGTTTAAGAGTTTAACTGAGATCAAAACTACATTTTGGATTTCACCAACGTAAAATGAACGCAGTTTATTCTTAAACGAGTTCAAGTGTTGAACCACCGATTTTCGAGGGTTTAGTTCCTTGAACGCGTTCAAACGTGATTTGACAACTACGGTTTACGATACAGTATATGCCTACTGTTTACAAATATTATACATACTTTTCCATCAATTTTAAAGATATATTTGGTGAAAAATGGAACGAGCACTAGCTTTAGCTTTTTTAAATTCTCCCAGCAATTTTTGAGAACTGCTGGAAGCCTAGGATAAATACCAGATATGGCATTAAATTCCGTGGCAATTTTCTGCAACTCTTCGGTTTTCTTTTTCATACTGATGGAGTCCGTTTTTTTGCATTCTATAATATCAAAATGCTTTTCTACTAACTCAATCAAATACATCTTCTCCGAAGACGTAAATGTAGGATTACGTTTTCTGGTAATTTTATCCATAGCGTCCAAGTTAGATTTGTTTCAAAAACTGGAGATTAAACGATATTACACAGCACAACACACACGAAAACACCACGAATTTTAAAAACAACTTCGAAAGTTAACAAAAGTAGTTTGACATATAACAAGTTTTGACAGTGACAATGACATTTGTCTTCAACTTTTTTAATCAGTATTACGTGAACTTATTAACGCGATCAAAATTGTGCTGGTGAAATGGATTTGACTTTGATCTAGATCAAATTCAATATTTGAACTCGTTCAAGCAAAACCGAGTTTAGTTGAACGCGTTCTATAATGTTATCGGTGAAATTGACCCTAAATGTCATAAGATAGTTGGTTGAATCAGGCGTTAAGTACTTTGCGGAAATTCATCTTTAAATCTTTGTTTTGAATGAATATTTAGTGTATTTCCGCTATCTTTTTGTAGGCAAATAAGTTTAAGGGCGTTAAAAAAAAATACCCAATTATTAATATTACAATAATTATACATTTAAACAGATTTTACAAAATAGATAAAATTACAAAATAATAAATATCACTTATTTTCACTACATTATATATAATAATATATAATAATATTTTTTAAATAATATATTAATAATCCGTTAACAAAAAATAAATATTATAAAAAATTCTTTAAAAATTATATGACAAAATATTGAAAACACTTCACTAATAAATAACACCCTTATTCTCACTGCACTACACTCTGTTCGACACGTGTTCTCTTCGAGGTCGCTCGCAAGAACATCGCTTCTTGCGAGCGACCTTAATCAAAACAAAGATTTGAATTTAAATGTCAGTTTCAACCAGCATCGCCTTAAGTCATCACAAAATAACCTTTAGTATATAATTTCTGAAGACAAGTGATACTTCCATAAGATTAATAGTCGTACTTAAGCAGCAAATTACACAATTAAAATAATACTTTTACAAATTGGTCGTTCATTTTACGACTCAAATCTTTAAGATATTGATTTCATATTTATGAGCACTGCATATGATTTACGAATTTATGAGTGGTTAAATTAATACGTGGCGCTGTTAAAAGGAAATTAAATAAATTATCACCAATTAGTGGCTTAACTTTTAACATTATTTATTAGGGCTTTTACACAACGGGTCTAAAATAAGATCGATTCACAAGTATTCATATCAGACGCATCTCAATATATTGCTATTCATTTGCTTTCTATTCTCAATACAACCCAATATACATTTTATGATTCCTTGTCCATAGTACAACTGATTTTGCATTTGGTTAAATTTTATCCTACTAATATTATAAACGCGTAAGTTTGTATGTATGGATGTTTGTTCCTTTTTTAGGCAAAAACTACTGAACGGATTGAGATGAAATTTTGCAATAGTAATCTTAAGTTTATTATATTTCTATTAAGTAAAAAA
Source organism: Hypomecis punctinalis (assembly GCA_949316475.1). Taxonomy (NCBI): domain Eukaryota; kingdom Metazoa; phylum Arthropoda; class Insecta; order Lepidoptera; family Geometridae; genus Hypomecis; species Hypomecis punctinalis. The sequence goes on along the minus strand of OX438810.1, from coordinate 8,751,227 downwards.
ACGAATGTAAGTAAGTAATAATTGTGGGATAAGTGCCTTTATTGACTACTACTAAATACAGTAAATCTTAGATGTAATACACAGAAAAATAGGCCAAGTGCTAGTTGGACTCACACACAAAATGTTCAGTACCGTATAAATATTTTTGTTGACTGCCTCGGTGGCTCAGTGGTTAGTGAACCTGACGTCTGGGTCAAAGAGGCGTGGGTTCGATCCCCACCTAGGGCAAACATTTTTTGTGATGAACATAGGTGTTTGCTCTGTGTCTGAGTGTTATTTAGTTAATCTTAATATATATAAATCTCGTGTCACAATGTTTGTCCTCAATGGACTCCTAAACCACTTAACCGATTATAATAAAATTCGCACACCATGTGCAGTTCGATCCAACTTGAGAGATAGGATAGTTTAAATCTCAAATTATAGTCGCAATTTTAATTTATTTAGCGACAGCAACGCGTGGCCGGGCAGCTAGTATCTATATAAGTATGTATTTAAAAATATGTAAATGTAGTATATCAGTCTCTGGCAGCCATATCACAAGCTTTGCTTAGTTTGTCGTCAGAGACCGTGTGTAAGATGTCCCCTAATATTTATTTATTTTATCTGTTATTAGTTTATATTTTATTTTATTTGTTATTATCAGCGGCATCAGAAATACATAATCTGTGAAAATTTGAACTTTCTAGTTATCACGGTTCATGAGAGACAGCCTGGTGAGTGGTGACAGACATACAGACGGACGGACAACGGAGTCTACTAAGACTCCGTAAAGGGTCCCGTCTTTAGCCGGAAACATACTATCGGACGCGGCTTACGGACGCGACTGACAGCCGCGACTTAGCAATGTGCACAGTCTTGAGACATCTGGTGTGCCAGATCGCTCTCGGACGTCCGAAGGTGACGTCCGCGACTTATATCCGATAGTGTGCACGGCTCAGTGTACTTTCATAGTCTAGGTCGCGGCTGTCAGTCAATCGTCCGATAGTATGTTTCGAGCTTTTACCCTTTTGGTATGGAACCCTAAAAAGTAATGAAATCTTCCAGAGAGAAGAGAAAGTGTAGACTAGTGTAGACATATCAAAATGCTCAAACACACTGTCAGAGTGCAGCGTGTACTGTACAGTATGGTGACTGGGAATGCTAATTGTAAATTGAAATATTTCGTTCAAATATTGCCTCGAAAATTAAATTTTGCATGGTTTGTAGTTTGTACCACACGTTGGCGACTAATATCGGGATCTCCCATCCGACATCCATATGAAAGACCATCGGACACCCCGTGAATTAATTGTGAGATGAACAAAAGTCCTCTTCCAAGGACGGTCAATCCATCAAAGTACACGTTGAAGGAGGTTGGACAACGGTCCTCACGTCACTATGGCATTTCCTATTAGGCTCTAGGGTATTAATTGTCCGTGTTGTTAATATAACATGGTATTTGTGATATTGGGTTTTAGAATAGGGTCTGAAAGATGAGGATCAAGTGTCACGTGTTATGCTGAATTTATGGTTCCGGTAATTTTATCTGAATTTGCCTTATAGTGGAAGTTTTAGGAGTTCTTTTTAGAATTTAATGATACTTTGATATGTTTAGTACAAATGCTTAGAAGATTGTAGCAGAATTTAGATTTGAGTTATTTATGTTTCAGTTAAATTATAGACTGAGTTTGATAAGGTCATACATAACAAAACACAAAATAAGAAAAATCACATGGTTACATTATCTCATCTCTATCTTCATTGGCTATAGAGCACTAATTAAAAATAATAAGTGTCACAGAACATAATTTTCAAGTTTTATTCAACGAAAACCTGTCGATTAAATCCTACAATTTTAATGATAAAAAAATCCATTTAAAATATGAGTAAGCAATTAGCCACGTTTTAATAACCATGCGCTAGTCACTTTAATTATGTAGCTACTCTACATTTTACTACGTGTTTCCTGTAACTTTTACTAACACTACATACTACTAATCAGACCAATAAAAATTATATTTGTGTTAATGATGTTGCAACAAGCTAACCAAACCACGTAAATACCTATCCCAATTTTAATACAAAAAAAAAAACATTTCCAAGTCGACAATCCCAATCAAGTCCCTAATAAATTAATGCCACAGCATCACACTTTTTAGAACAATTCCGTGAATTCCAAACAGCGCTATTTCAATCAAGAAGCTACCCAGAGATACATCAACGTTAAAGAAGTAGAAAGCAACGCCATTAAATCGAATTAGAGAATTTACGAACGAAATGTATCGACCAAACAATTTATTGCATTCTTCGGAATAAACTCGAACATATATCATGTAGATAAGGAGCAGTTTAATTAATTTATCGATATGAGGAGGTCTAAGGTCTGGTGGAAAGTCGTTTATATGAGAGCAGTGATAGTAAACCAATATTATCAATGGGCTTGATGTAAATGGCCAGTCGTTAAAACGGGGCTTGACCTAAAACATTTTAGGTTAGCAGAAAAAAATATTTGGTAGCAAAAAGAATTGTGATATTAGGTATCTTTAATATAAAACCTTGATATGGTTAGCAAATATTAAAAAAATAGCAATATATATTATCAATACGTAGCAAAGTAATTTTATTTAGAAGCCATGGTGGTCTAGAGGTAGTGACACCCGCCTTACAATCCTAAGGTCGTGAGTTCAAATCCCCGGTCCCGTACCAATGAGTTCTTTGCAATTTATGTACGGAGTTCCACTGGTTTTTCGGTGAAGGAAAACATCGTGAGGCAACCTGCATATGTCCGTAGAAGAAATTCGATGGCGTATGTAAATCCACCAACCCGCACTGGGCCAGCGTGGTAGATATGGTCCAATCACCCTTCGTGGGTAGGCCTACGTCCTGCAGTGGACTATTAAAAAGGCTGGTACAGTACAGTACAGCACAGCAAAGTAATTTAGAAAAGAAAAAGCATATCGTATTGGAATCGGTCACTAGAAAAGTTCTTGATAAATGTTACAAATCTCAACATTTGGCAATGTTATCTCATAAATTATTTACTTTAGGTTATGCGGGGACTTGTCTTCGTGGCTTTCGAATCGAATTTTTATTCTTAATCAATAAATATTCCGAGTTATTGAAATCACTTTTAACAGCAACCAATAGCAAGCGCAACCTACTAGTAGGACAGATGACAACCTTGTAATCATGATATCTTAGAATCACGCTGGATGCAAGCCAATCAACCAGTCTTATAGGTCATGTATATGGGGGGACCATAATCAAACAGTGGACTTCCTACGCCTGAAAAGGAAAAAAACATTCCACAAAAAGCCCCTTTGCTGACCAAACGTACATACTAAACTAGTTTAAGAGCAAACCATTTGAATAGTTCCTTTTATCAATTGTCGCACTGTTTAATTTAGGTCAACAGAACGAGATGTTCGACACGTATACGGATAAGTGCTAGAAATAAGCAGTTTTCTCTAAGGAGCTTTTAAAATGCAAAGAGTATTTCGCCGCAGTGCAAGACTATTCTAAAATGCTGATCTAAAAACAAAATGCAGTTAACAAATTGTACTTGTAACGGTACGAGTGCTTGATTTGGCAACATATTATTCTTAGATTTTCTGCGGAAAATTATTAATTTGTCATATTTTTGTGTCATGTACTCGTACGTTATACCTACCTTGGTTATTTCTGAAAAAAAAAACTGACATTCCGTTTTTCTTCTGTAGAAGTAGGTATATGCATCATTGCATAAATGCGAATAAAAAAATGGATTTTAACTATATACCCATCAATATGGATATGCATACTAGGTGTTACAAGCCATGGTGGTCTAGTGGTAACGACACTTACCTTACAATTGTGAGGACGTGGACTCACATCCCGGCCCCGTACCAATGAATTACTTAGAATTTATGTATGGAATTTCACACCATTGAGTTTTCGGTGAAGAAAAACATCGTGAGGCAACCTACATACGCCCGTAGAAGAAATTCGATGGCTTATGTGAATCCACCAACCCGCACTAGGCCAGCATGGTAGGTATGACCCAATTACCCTTCGTGGGTAGGCTTACGTTCTGCAGTGGACTATTAAAAAAAGACTGGTACATGCATGCAAACTAGGTGTTCGCGTATTACCTCGACCTAAGTAATTAATTATACCTACCACGCACTTTAGCCCTTGTTTTTCTCATGATGTGGCAAATATTTTCAAAAACAATAGGCAGGTTTAGGTACATCTAGGTTTTTATTGAATATCTAAATACTTTGAGGAGTAAAAATAAATATACTTATGGGTAATTGGTATTGCGATATTCAACAAGCTCCGTCACGACATGAATACTCCCTTTCACCTTTGGGATGGCTCTGCCAAATACCAGTTGGAGGCTTTGGAGTTCATTGAAAGGCGAGCCAGGAGGCTGATAGGCAACGAAACCTTGACTGAGTTGAAGCTGCAAAGTCTCGAGCATCGACGTAGGGTGGCATATATGTCAGCCTACTATCGGATACACTTCGGTGAGTGCGCCCAGGAGTTGCACAATTTGGTCCCACCTACCCCTTTTTTCTATCGTACGGCTAGACAGACGCGACCAAAGCGCCATTCTTTTATGGTGGACATCCCACGCGTTAGAACCAAGCGTTTTGTGTCCACATTCCTCATACGAACTACCAGAATGTTGAACGCTTTGCCTGAGGCTGTCTTTCCGCTAAAGTACAATGTAGGTGTCTTCAAATCTCGAGTAAATAGGTATCTTTTAGGTAAGCGTGCTACATCCTAGACCGCATATCTGCTTAACTTCAGGCAGTGTGCAGTCAAAAGCAAACCTATTTTAAATAAAAAAAAAAATGTTGCAAGGTTAAACATCAAGTGGGTGATTCTGTATGAAAACAAACACGAAACGCACTCAAACGTGATCTTTGGTATAAATATTTATTTTTCAAATAATATTTAACTTGAATTCGGTTAATAATTTATTTTAACGTAAATTTACATGTATGAAACATTTCTCCAAACGCAAATGAAATAAAAACTTAAATGAGTAGAAATACTTCCCGCGTTACTATACGTTTTGGAGATAGAGAATCAGGTCCTTGTAAATTTTTAGTCATGTATTTAGTGAAAACTGGTACACTTTTTCTTGGCGCTTTGTTACACATTTCTCACACTCCAAAACTGCATTATGCGTCAAGAGTTATAATCTCAGGTGAAAGTTCACTTATTTATGCCCCGCCTTTGTAATAAGTTATTTATGATTATTGACCAACGAACCATTGTGGATAATGACCCTAATCCCTTTCGACCTTTGACAGGTTGGAATCACAAAGAATCGATGGCGGAACAAACGTTTACAAAACCTTCAAAGAAAGTTATTTTTGCGGTTTAGTATAATAGCACAAAAGATTGTGTTATACAGGTAGTTTCTATAGATGATGGGCATATTATTCCTAGACTGTCATGATAGATATTGATTATTATGACCAATTTTTACTATTATGCCAAATAAAGATTCGAAATCGCAAAAAATCAGCTATTTCATACATTTTGTAACGTGTGGATTAACTTTTTTTTGTGTAAAACAGCTGATTTTTATTCCGCAAAGGACATGTCCACAAAATGTATGGAGGCTGGTATAATAATAATCAAAAATTCTAACCACAACACTCGTTACATTTCGAGGAAGTTCATATTTTTTTGAGTCTTTTACAATAGTTAAAAACAAAGAGAGCCCTCCGATTTTTTTTTAATTTTAATTTTGAATTTAGTTGAAAAAATAAATATATTTGGCTCAATAGGTAGTTTATCTCTAGCATCCCTGATTAAGTAACTTCCAAATTGTTAAATAAAACCATTTTTACCAATCATTTCAAAAGTGTGTCTAACACTTTTTAAATGTTTTTTTTTCAATTGTACCTACTAACTGGTCACACTGGTAGATTATAATTTTTACTTTTAGCAAACTAAGAGATGAATGTAGAAGAATCAGCTACGAATGCAAGTAAAATAACGATAGAAGCACTTTATTATTGATGAACTAGAAAAAATAATAAGCTGTATTGTTATTTTTAATACAATTTATTTTTCGCAATTAAAAAAAATTGGAGGAGTGAAAAAATCTGTATTAAATATTTTTGGTAATCCCATATAACAAGCTTTAAAATGATGTATATATCATCTTGGTTCGATTTTTCTCTGAATAATATACCACTTGTGGACGTCACCTTTGGGATCATAATAATCATAGCAAAAAAATTGTCACAATGATTCTCATCATAATATTATCGGTCGCGTAAAAAACGTCCTGTAGAATTACTAAATATGTGTCAAATGTGATGCACTAGATGTAGAAAATAATGATTACCTATTGATGTTTACCTGAGTACATGGTGTTAAAACGATCAGATTTTATCATTAAGAAGAAAATTTATTGGTTTTACTGTCAGCCATTAACAATACTTATCGTATCGCGGTCTACTGCTGCACTTAGGCCTTCCCTACGGATCTCAAATATGACCGGTTGGAAGTGGGTTGCAGAAGGTATTTATAAAATACTCCAAATACTGTGATTAGTATAGGAATTTAATTTTTTTTATTTTTTATTATTACCTTTTAGTTCTATGTTTTACTAAATTTGATGCAAACAGCGCTGCAGTCTCCGTGGCCTCTTACTGGTCGAACAGCATATAACAAAATATAAATTTAATGATCGAATCGCTGACTCGAAAAGAAGAAGAAGACTAAATTTGATATCTGGTTGGAGAAACTCAGGTTAATTTTAAGCAGGCTTTGAATCAATGACTTGTAGAGAATGAATTATAGAGTTATGAGCTTAAAAATAAATAAATTCAAAATAACCATTAGCATATTTGGCCTGACAAATATTAGAATGAATGCAATGGCTCTATCGTTACTCATTTTGACATCAAAAACGATACAACTCTAAATTTAACATAAAGATTGACAAATTTAGCATATTTGAGATATTTAACGTTTCGAAATCATAACTTATAAGCTTTGAATTCCAAAACAAAGCCATAAGTGTAATAAAATCCCACGTCTGATTTGTGATACGAATATTAATATACTCGCTATTCAAAGGAATAATTCCAAATATTTGTTACTGCCTCGAGATAAACCATAGTTATTTACATAAGAATGAAACTTTGTGATTAGCCAATGAGATTACATTTTATTTATTTGCGTGCTTATGCCTATTCCTTTGAATTCAAATAGGTATGCCTTCTAAGAAATGTGTCATAAGTTAGTACATGTATATTATTGTATATCATAGAAAGTAGGTTTGTAGGTACATATCTGAAAGCACTTAAATGCTCTAACACTTGCAAAAATAAATAATAATATAAGAAATAAGGAGTACTTACTTGTTACAGAAATTGTAAAAACCCTAGTAATATTTTTACATTTTCATATGATACTATATAATTTCAAAGATTAATAAGTAAACTGTGATAATGTATATTTAAAGTTACTTTATGAATCTTATATTTTATCTTAGAATTTGTAATAATAAGTTTATCTGTAATTTAGTATTTATTACAGATATTTCTTAGAAAACGCGCACGGCTTAGGTAAAATTAATCAAAAATCGGCCAAGTGCGAGTCGTTCGCGAAATATATCAGTTCTGAAAATTTTATATCCAGCTGTCACGGTTCAAGAGATACATCCTGCCCCCCTACCGCCTAAAGCAATAGCAATCGTTTATGACTTCATTTTAGTCATTTGGCACCGCCCATGTGACGTTGGCCATCAAAGTTGTTCATTCAACGATAATGATTGCTTTCGTAATCCGCGCAAAGCAATTGATAGCTAACGTCACATAGGCGGTGCCAAATGACTAAAATGAAGTCATAAACGATTGCTATTACGATTGCTATTGCTTTAGGCGGTAGGGGGGCTGGTGACAGATAGACGGACGTCTGACTTGTCTGAACTGAGTCTTAGTAATAGGGTCTCCTTTTATATCCTTTGACCTATAAGGACGTCGCTCGTTAGTACCTACACTGTTCAATTAGTACTTATATACAAAACTATGTCTGTACTGTACCAGCCTTTTTAATAGTCCCCTGCAGGATGTAGGCCTACCCACGTAGGGTGATTGGGCCACATCCACCACGCTGGCCCAGTGCAGGTTGGTGTGTTCACATACGCCATCGAATTTCTTCTAAGGACGTATGCAGGTTGCCTCACGATGTTTTCCTTCACCGAAAAGCCAGTGGTGTGAAATTCCGTACATAAATTTCAAAGAACTCATTGGTACGGGACCGGGGATTCAAACCCACGACCTCACGATCGTAAGGCGGGTGTCACTACCTTTTGACCACCACGGCTATAATGTAAAAACTTTGTAGATGATAACTATTAAATTCACTTTTACCCAACTAAAAATGCCTCTATTGTTATTCTGTTTCGACCTACATCAATTTCTATCTCCCAGCGCGGAACTTTACATTCTGCTCACGATCCTGGGACAGACGCCCGGCGACATTCATTACAATGTATTTGCAAAACCTTTTTCCATGCACGTGTTAGAACTACACCACTGCATCTTTTATATTATAGACGACTTATTTTACTATTTTAAACCTAGTAGTTCGCCGAATAGTAGAGCGATCTCGCGACACATCTATTTAACTGAATCTTCAGAAGCATGTCGACTCGCTCTTGGTCGTTTTGGTTCATACAAAATCTTAATATATATAAATCTCGTGTCACAATGTTTGTCCTCAATGGACTCCTAAACCACTTAACCGATTATAATAAAATTCGCACACCATGTGCAGTTCGATCCAACTTGAGAGATAGGATAGTTTAAATTTCAAATTATAGTCGCAATTTTAATTTATTTAGCCACAGCAACGCGTGGCCGGGTCAGCTAGTAATATAATAGAATTGGGTGCTAATTACGACAGCTGATTTAAAGAAAAATCACCGTGGCCCGTGTCTAAATCAGAGATTTTAGCTGATGCTCGATCAATTATTATTATGCTTGTTATGACATCTTTTTTTTTAATAAGCTCAACCTGAGGATGAATAGACCTACCTATTATTACCTATGTCTTCTAAATAAATAAAAATAAATAAATATTTGGGGACATCTTACACACGGTCTCTGACCCCAAACGAACCAAAGCTTGTGATATGGCTGCAGACTGATACACTACATAATATACATAATAATATTTTTAAATACATACTTATATAGATAGTAACTAAATAACACCCAGACACAGAGCAAACACCTATGTTCATCACATAAATATTTGCCCTAGGTGGTCGAACCCACGCCTCTTTGATCCAGAAGTCAGGGTCGCTAACCACCGAGCCACCGAGGCAGTCAAAACTTTTGTCTAGAAATACGGAGGGAATGTTAATTCATTAGAAATACTCTTGGATGTAGTTGTGCTCCTCGGTATGACATACTTTTACGATGGGACCAACTCCAAAATAGCGAAAAAAGAGTTGTTTCACTTATCTTGTCGAGTTTTGACAAAGTTACTAAGGACTTTTGACTGATGTTCGTCAGTACCTCGAACTTTTTTTTGAGATTTTGGTAACAATACCTACTTCGTGCCCAATCACAAATAAACGTATAAGATATTCAAGCCTATAGGATTCAAATATACTCATACTGTAATGCCACCACTGGTCAACAGGCCTTGATGCTTGTGGACCCACAAAAGGCTCAGAATTGTTGTACCAACATCCTGTAACTTTTTAATTCGCTATACTATGTTACTAATAACCAGCACAGTACCTAACATTGTAAGGATCAGACACGTAACATAACAACTAGTATTTAAGGTATTATATTACCTTCCTACTACTCCTGAATAAAATGAGATGGATGCCTGGATTCTAGGCAAAAGTTTGGTCCAACGCGCTGTATAACCTCGGTTACTAGAGGGCCAATTGCACTAAGGTCAGATGAATATGAAATAGGCTCTAATCTTTTACCACCTTGGGAAATGACAAACGTTGGCGCACATTTAATATTTTTTTAGGTGGGCACAAGTGCCTTTATTAACTACAATATGATACAATACTTTATATGCTAAAACTACCACAAACACTTGAAGGTCTATAGATAATAAAAATGCTCAAGCCCAGTGCCAGTTGGCAGCGTGCCCAGCATGCTGGCAGCATTGCCACGCTGAATGACAAAGCTTGACGTTGAGCCAAATAAACACCAGCATTTTGGTCTCGCGTCGCTTCACTTTTAATATAGAATTACAGGAAATACAGAAAATATATTTACCAGACAAAACAATATAGTACACAACAAACAAAACATGATATACACAAACATAACAAAATATAATAATTTAAGGGTAAGTACCTAAAGTTTTGTCACGAAACTAATCCCAACTCAGCATATTGCTAGTTGTAAACAACCAGCGCTGATATTCTGTTGGGACCAGCAAGTGACGTCACTCCCGATGAAAAATACGATTATCTTTTATATTTTTAATACAAAATTATTCTGTCTATGTTGTTACGAATTTATTACCAATGAAATGAATGTTTTTGCGCCATCAACTGTAACTGGTTGTGCAATGCTAATACGTATAAGGTTTATACAATTTTGATATCAGTATCGTTTAGTAGTTGAATTAGGGCTCAGGGGTAGAATTTCAGCTAGCTAAGGTAACAACAGCATTGTATGAACAAATTTGAGTTTCACGTGTTCAGTTTTGTCTGGTACTGTTTCGTCAATATTGAAAATGTTTGTAAACTTCTGTTTCGGTTCTATTAAACTGAAAATGTTAAATGGTATGAAAAACAAAACTTGAATAATTTTAGTAGGTGAAAAAAATAAAGAAAATAAGATTTAAAAGTTTTGTTTGCAATTTTTCAAGCTTAAAAACAATTAGTGCTGTAACTATAACATCATACTACTAAACAATTATTATTACTCGTATGGTGTATCAATGTTCTTTGTTCGTATTTCGCCTCGGGGCTAACAGCAACAATAATTCAATTGTAAAGAAATCAGAAATATTCCGACTATTAAAACCATGCAAGAATTATTTAGTTTTCAAATTTTAGATTCTTATTTGATCGCGTGATAAATAGAAAATACATGTCTTAAATTAACTTTCGAGAAAATTGACGTCATACGATGTTCGACACTTCTAAAACCATCTCGATTTACATAATTTATACCGTGCGTACTTAAAGTTCGTGCTCTTTCATATAGAAAGTGCATGTCACAATTTGGCGTGTTCAATGAAACGTATTGACACATCTCCTACCAACCCTTAAAATATTCCTCCATCCTACACTAAATATACCTTAATCATGAATATTAATTAATCCACCCTAGTATAAATACCGTAGTTTCTTAGAGCTTAATCACATTCGACTTTCATCCCTTGATATCTCAAGACGTAAGAAAATTAATCATGAAACTCTTCATTGTATTCGGCCTTTTCATCATCGCTATGCTCTCCAAGACTCAAGCCGATGACGACAGCCTAAGGATATATTGTGGCAGAGAGCTGGCCGACAAGATGAGTATAATCTGCTTGTACACTGAAGAAACGAAGAGGTCCAGTAATGAAATCAGCTATGGCCTTACATACGGACTCAAGTCAGGGTGGTTCGGGCCCCGTACTTTTCACGCTTATAGCGGCTTGAAGGGTAAACGAGGTATTGTTGACGACTGCTGTTACCAACCTTGCACTGTTGTGACGCTGATGAGTTACTGTTAATTTTAGAAACATTGTTGATTTCATGTTAAAATTGCCGCGATTTCTTATACAAACTAGTTTAGCTTTTAAGTATCTTATTATCGTATAAAGTTTTATAGTATTCATTAGTATATTTAGATTAGAAATTTAGTTTTAAGGATTGTAAATTATAATGAAGATATTAATGAATTGTACAGATGTAATTAACAAGACGTAATTGTGTTAAATAAAGCTTTTTGATATAAGTTTGAATTCAAGTTTGGAATTTTGTTCCATTAATAAATACTTTCATTTTTATCGCCAATTTATTTTTTTAGAATGGTTTCCAATTTAATACCTATAATTACATATTCTTAGAACTGATAACTAACTAGTATATTGTTGCCTAAGGTGTTAAGATATAAAGTTATGATGCTCTACTTAAAACATTACGCAGTATGGTGCAGAGCAGTGAGATATTTCAAAAACAAGTCAAAAAGAATAAACCTAAGCTTCTAATACCTGACTGTTTGTATAGTTACAGTTACAATTACCTACATAATCAAAATGCAGTATTACTGGTAACGTTAAGCACAACTTTTAGACACGACTTTTGTATATTATCAATTTTATTAAGGACTAATCGCGCACTAAAATAACGAGATAAATAATTACCTCATCATGTGAGTACGATCGATGCAACTCGGCCGAAACGTCGGGATGATGAGTTATATAAAATCTCGTAATTTTAGTGCGTGATTAGTCCTTAATAAAATTCAATGGTAATCACGCAAAAATCTGCTGTTACATGACATTTTCTATGGCACATATGATTTAGTTCTAATTTTGGGACAGTTTTATAGTAAAATGTGTTAATTTAAATTCACCTTTGAGATATTATACATAAGTTATCAGTAACCTGGTATTACTGGAAGCAATCTATAAGTCTGATGACTATTACAGATAAAATAACCGACAGCCACACCTGTATCCATTGAAATAGACGTTGGTAATTGCAAGCACGATTAAAGTTTACAGCTCCTGTCAATTTGGTGCGAATAACATAACTAATATCAACTATACGTTTTCTAAGCTGCCTTCTGTGTTAAAACGTGCATTACTGTTATGTAGCCAATTACTACAGATTTATATACGTTTGTTAAGACATCTACTCACGCAAGAACTGGTACGTAGGGCTGTCAACAACAATAGTCAACATATAGAGCTAGAGAGTTGAGCGAAGAAGTGGCAACATATTCTTATGTAGTTAGCTCATTAAGTAATGAGTTAGCTAGATTAACCTATGGAATATTAATTGTCATACATAAAACTTACACGCAAATGTACAAAATGATACTAAATTAAGTACCTAAGTTCAGTACTCCTCCGTTTCGTCGGTCAAAAAGCATGCAAGTATAAATAGCAAATAAATTATTTGCAAAAATTTGTCATTAAATGCTTATTTCTTTGGTAAAAGTAAATAAGTTCGTATTTAGCCCTGGTGTCAGAGTTTTTTAAGCTACCTAAAGGCCTCTGATATAGTTAAAAGGTTAAAACAACCGGGGCCTACAATTTAACCAAATGATATACAAAATTAATTAATTTAAAATTACACTGATAATACACCTATGATTCCTGATCAAATTTAGAAATAACTAACTTATTGCAGATTTTAGTGGATTTTGCATGCACATACAATGTTTAGATTATACATATATTGGTAAATATTCAAAACTAGGTTTTCAATATTAATATACAAATAAATCTTAATTTGTACTTCAGAATTTAACTCATTATAATATTTATAGGTAAATTGATCTATTCGTATTTTTTTTTGCAAAAAATTTAGTGTAAAACGGAATGCTGTTTTTATTAATACAAATTTTTTACCCTTGACCTAGGTAAATAATTTCAACACGTAAGTTTTTAATTACTAACTGATAGTGTAATCTAAAATTACTCACTTATTAAGCTTATGTTTACCAGTCTGCAACAATTGTAAATTTACTGATAGCTTGTAATAGTTAATTAGCTGTCTATAAACCATTTATAATTTCATACAATATTTGCATTTAATCATCAAACAAAAGTCTCATCATGTTCTGATTAGTGTTAACATTAATGTATTAGAGTAATTTAATATTTACGCCTGAATATTTAATTTATTTGTTTTCTAAAATGATTTTGTGTTTTTTTTGATAACCACCTATTGTTTATATTAATACTGTAATGTAATTAACATTGCTTGAAAAAGTATGGCGGCAATACAAACAAAAATCAATTAGGAAATAAATTTTCTACCAAGTAAACAAGCATTCAATGCCAATTTTTTGCAGATCATTTCTTTATTATGTTTCTACACTTATTTCGCAGCATTGTACAAAATCTTTTTAGCGCTGTCAGTGAAAATTTACAAAATTGAGCCTAATAATATATTAAATAAATTCAAAAATATTCCCGTACACTCAAAAGAAAGATTTCAAATGAATGGAATCAGCGGCTGAATAGCGTTCATTACGAATTCAATTTTTCTAATAAATATTGAATGATGTTGAAATGTCGAATTGAATTTATAACTTTACTCTATTTGATGTATTTATGGATGACAGTTTGATTTGTTTGTTTAGTTTCTATAGTCAGCAATAGAAAATATTATGTGGTTTTACAAGAAAATGACTAGTTTAAGGTTAGGTTAGGCCTAGTTGTTAAGGTCTAAATATGGCTCGAGTAAAGTCGTGACTTACAAAGTTTTTGAAAGCTCTAACTCTATATTAGGAAAGATTGATCTATACGAATATTATAAAGAAAGAGCGCTGTCTTTATTTGTTGTTCATATTTTCCAGCCCATATTTGAATCACTGTGAACTGCAGCTACTTAGAAAACTTTTATTTACTACTAGCTTTTACCCGCGGCTTCGCCCGCGATATAATTTAATTTATGTTTATCTTGTCAAAAAAATATGGTAACTAAAACAGTAAGTGCGCCACAAAATATTAGCCCCAATTCAATGTGAAACGGTACACAAATCTTGTAGCATATAATCATTTCAAACCCAACAAACAGCCAATCTCAACTAATTTGTTTCGTCATCGTTATCATCCGCAGCTTTCTTTGACCCACTTTTGGGTATAGGCTTCTCTCTTGCAGTGCCATCTGCCTCGGCTCTTTGCCGGTCGTGACCAAGCTCGACAGGCGGTATTGATGATATCGTTGAGATAGCTGCCAATCGACCCACCTTGCTGCCGCGCTGCACATAGCTGAGCGCTCTCACCTATTCAAGTACCCTAGTTGACCAGCTTGGTCACCACCGTCTTTCTTGGTCAAAAAGCGCTGGTCGAATTGGTTGCCACGCCATTGTGAACGATGTCATACGCAGGGCTTTTGCGACCGCCAATATCGCAGCCGTACTCTAACCGAATGAGTTTGCGCGTGGTGATGGCAAAAGGCCTGACGGTATGAAGCTGGTCCCATGGAAGTGTAGACGGCCCTTAGTATGGGACGCGACTTGCGTCGATACTTTGGCGCCGTCAGCGGAGCAGCACAAACGGCGCAAATATGCTATCCTCGGTTATATATTAGAGCCGTTTGAAATTGAGACATTGTGCGCGTGTTGGCCGGGAGCTCATCTTGTTTTCAAAAGTCTTTCTGAGCGTCTCGTGTACCCGCCGCGTGACCTAAATGCTGGTGTTTATTTGGCTCAACGTATAAGCAGCATTGCCAAGCTGATTGGCAATGCTGCCAGCATGTTGGGCACGCTGCTAACTGGCAGTGGGCTTGTGCATTTAGAATATCTTTAGACCTTCAAGGGTCTGTGGATGATCCAATTGCTTGTTATGTAGTAGTAGTTTATGAAGTTTTACATTATAAGTCTGTATTAAGTGGTAGTTAATAAAGGCACTTGCTCTATAAAAAAAACCAAGTACCTTGGACCTTGTTGTCACTGTTCAAACCTAACCCGATATCAAAATACCTTATACTTATAAATGCTTCTGTTGATTAAGATAAGGTTAGAGTGTACCCGCCTTGTCGTGGCAGGAGAACTTAGTAGCCGAGGCTTATGGGCGGCGCGGGAATCCCAGGTAGAGCCGCTTCTCTGGGTTTTTTCTGAGACAGCTGAGAAGGCGGCGCTCGAAGTCTCCCGATTCTTTTTGGTCTTTTCCCCCTAGGCAGTTTAGAAGTTTGCACTCGAGGTTGGGCCGCTTTTCTGGAGTTTTTAAATATAGCAGCTGAGAGGCTGCCGGCAAGTTGCGTGCCTCATGAGGAGTGCCGCAACAGAGCCGGGCTGCACTTTTATCACTGTTCAATCCTAACCAAACCAACAAAAATTCATGTTCGTGTCAAGGTCACAACTCAGAATCAAGGTTAATAACCTGTGTCAAGATATTCATACTCATGCCATACTACTTTTAAAAATCAAGTCGATCCGTTTCTTCGTATATTAGCATGGATTCTGTACCATAAAGGTAGAATAAAGAAATATGTTTAACCTCTAATGGTGGTATATTTAAAAATATTTTTAATGTCAGACGAAATGACGGCCCAGTATTAAACGTCATTGTAATATGTAGCATGGCAACGGGAAAACTATTTTGTCCAATTTTAATGTCAGTTCTCATTGTCAATTCATACTTTGTTTCCTCTTCGAGGAGCTATAATGGTGGAAAGTCAATTTGTCCCTTTGCTATGCTAAGCGAGACATTTATAAAAGTCTGCAGTCAATGTATGTCACCTGTCATCTAATTACGTTTTGTGAATCCATGTTAGGCCCAATCAACCCAATTATGAACGCGTCGTCGTAAATTTAATAGCAACGTAAAAAGTGTTTTCTCTATCGAATGCCAAAAGTGAAAAAGAAACAGAAATAGTCTAATTAACTGTTATAATTACGATGGTGTCTTCAAAATTGGGTCTTTTAGCGTAGTTGTGATAGGTGACAGTTTCGCTAACGCAAGATTTTGTCCTATCCTACGGGAATTATCAAATTTTCGGGATATTTTATCCTATGTCCTTTCACAGGCTCTAGACTATCTGTGTACCAAATTTCATTAAGATCGGTTCATTAGTTTTAGTGTGAAAGCGCGACAGCGACATTCGCATTTATAATATTAAATAGTAAGGATAATATATTATCAGTATGATGATATCCAAGGACTGCTCATCGATTGAATTGACAGATATTCGATCGACAGTTGTTTATTTCGACATTCTTGCAGCGCACGCTAGAGTAGCTCGCAGAAGGCAGAATTTTCCTACTTACTCAACATTTATCGTTATATTTTGGACAATTCACAAAATATCTTTATAAATTGTAGCCTATGTGTTATTCTGATGTATAAGCTATATTATTACAAAGTTTCATCTCAATCCGTTCAGTAGTTTTTGCGTGAAAGAGTAACAAACATCCATACATCCATCCATCCATCCATCCATCCATCCATCCATCCATCCATCCATCCATCCATCCTCACAAACTTTCGCGTTTATAATATTAGTAGGATTTGAAAGCTACGTTATTCTTATAAATTATTGTGACAACGGAAGTTTCTCTAGGCGACGTATATATGCTACGATATATGATTTTAAGTGCTGTACTACACCAACCTTTTTTTAATAGTTCACTGCAGGCCGTAGAACTACCAAAGAAGGATGATTGGGCCATATTCACCACGCTGGCCCAGTGCGGGTTACAGAAATTCCGAAGAAGTCATTAGTACGGGAAAGAAAATTTGAACCCACGATCTCACGATTTTAAGGCAGGTGTCACTACCGTAAGATCACCACGGCTTATTAGTAAATACTCATCATTAAACCAACTTTTACTTTGAAACCAACTTCAAATACACAAAAAAAAACACCATTGTTTACAAAACGTTTACCGTCTCGCGAGAAAATGTAAGACGCAGGAACGCGCTGGATGCAAACCCCTCCCTTTGGGTCTTATTGGAAATCTTTAGGGTAGGCTTATGTCCTACATTAGATATCTTGTGGCTAATGTGATGAAGATACCTAATAATCGTATATTGATTCATAAATGCAACAAGAAAATCTTTCTATATTAGTCTAAAGTTGACCTAAATATCTCGTAGTAATTTACTTCTGCGTTGACTAGTCAAGATACGAGTATAAATCTTTACCATTTATGGTGGTTGTTAGCAAGTGGTATATTGGCATTTAGAATTCATTAAAATGTGAACGATGACTCTATAAAATTTAACAACGAATTCATACTTAAATAGATATTACGGGAAATTAAATATGAGTGCATGAAACACATAGGTAGCCTTTGAGTATTTTCATTTATTTTATCAGGTATCCGATAATAATTTTGCAAGGTGGTGCTCTGCAAAGAGCAGGGATTTAAAAAAGGCGTATATATAAACTCTACATAATGTACAACTTTTAATGTGAAAACAATGAATAGCAAAATTTGAAACAAAATTAAATAATGCTGTACATTATGTACAACTTTTACTATGAAACTAATCTCTTAGTAAAAAAACCGGACAAGTGCGAGTCAGGCTCGCACATCGAGGGTTCCGTAAAAATCCAGAAAATTTCACAAAATTGGGAAGTAAGTTGTTAAAATCTCTATACTATAACCATAGAAAAAAGTTTTTTTTTTTTCACTTTTCTCGTCATACATCGAAAATTACGAGTACACAATGTTAAAATAATTAAAAACCTGTTTTAGCATGTGCTAATGAAGTTCTTTTAAATGATACCTTACATGATACGATTTACTCACTTTGAATTTTAAACCCATATTTTGTGAATTTTGAGGCCCTATTTTTTTGTGATTTATATAAAAATGTACAGTTTTTAGATTTATTTCTTTATGTGTACTCTAAGACAATGCTTATTGCCAAATTTCATAGTTCTAAATCAATGAAAAGTACCCTGTAGGTTTTGATTTTTGTGAGTGTCGAAATATGCGGTTTTTTACGAAATAAACGGCTCTAACTTTTTTAAACGATAACTGAGAAGTTTTTCTTTTACACAACTGCAAGAGACAATTAATATACGTATACAGTTTAAATTTCAACTAGATATCTTTACGCGTTTCCGATATAAAGAGTCTTGACATACACACAGACAGACAGACGGACAACAAAGTGATTCTATAAGGGTTCCGTTTTTCCCGTTTGAGGTACGGAACCCTAAAAAAACAACGGCTTGCACTCCGGGATTGCCGACAGAAGTGAAAACTTGAACATCAATATTACACACGCAAACTCTCGCGAGCGCCCTGCGCCTGCTTACGAATTTTTGGTTAGGTCACGAGTGCTGACGCAAGCTTAACATTTTTCACCCATCCCAAAAAGTGCAACGCAGCTCAAGAAGTTTTCACTTCAAAAATGATTGTATTGAATCATATTAATTCGAGATCGCGTAAATAGGTTGGCCACAAAAAAAAAAAAAATCAGCTGTACTAAACGAAAAGCATCAATATCGAATGTAAGGTAAAAATGCCAAGTCGATGACAAAAAGTTATCATCTAATTGAAAACGCATATTTATTAATGATGATTTCGTTAAAAAATGTTAGTACCATATAAAGACTTTGAACCTATTTTTTTTTTATTTAACCTGTACTGTCCCACTGCTGGGCAAAGGTTAGTATTATTGTAAAATTTTATGTATAAACTTATTGCGTTGTAAGCAGCAAGGATAGCATTTTTTTTTTTTTTTTTTATTTAACCTGTACTGTCCCACTGCTGGGCAAAGGATAGCATTATTGTAAAATTTTAGTATGGCATTAAACTAAATTAATAAACGATAATGCTGTTTTGAATATTATTATATTCGACGACTATGTTCTACATACCACATTATTGAATTACAAGAATGATTCCATGTCATTTATTTTTACTCCACTTTATTTTAGCCAAAAGGCCGAGAAACTATTAAAGGCGTAGTGATTTAGCGAGAGTAACACCCGCCTTAAAATTGTTAGGTCGTGAGTTCAAATCCCAGTCCCGTACCAATGAGTTTCTTTGGAACTTATGTACGGTAGTTAACACCACTGGTTTTTCGGTGAAGGAAAACATCGTGAAGTAAGTGAAAAAACGTTAACGATAGGATCCAGTGAAAAGATGATAACGATGCCTAAGTTTTATAGGGAATTTAAAAGGACGGTTAATTTTTTTTTCAAGATCCTTGATTATATTTATTATTATTTAGTGTCAAATAGTCAAAGGTCAAGATCTACAATTCTACAATCTACGCTACTCATATAAGGATAATGAGATCAAAATTCTAGGTGGCATTGACCTTTCACGCGTATCATCAGCTTAATATCAAACAGATGAGATGGTGACCCTTCACCCACAAATGTTCAAAAACTTCCACAAATTCTACATCTAATCTTTTAATAGCATTTTACAGAATCAATATAAACACTTTCCTATCAAGCCTCCAACGCGTCTGCAATCGTTGTCCTCATGAATTATTGAAACGACATTTCCTCAAGGGATGAAAAAAGAGAAATGTCACCTGGCATTCCTTGTGAGGCAATGTTACATAACCATAGGTATTAAACGCAAAACCTTTTAAGGGCGGGTCTAGTACATCTAGACTAACAACTTTTGTTTTAGGACTTTTGGAAAATCACGAAGAATAGATCAGCTTTTTAATACAAACAGTTCGTCAACGCGCGCCAAAATGTATAGAGAAGCGATTTCTTTTTTTTTGCGAATTTTCATAAGTCGTAGTACAAAAGTTGTTTTTCTAGGTGTACTAGACCCATCCTTAAAAGGTTTTGCGTTTAATACCTATGCCTCAATAAGAGTACGGCGATTCATTTTTGGAAAGAGTTAAAAGGAATGGGTTCAAATCCCGGTCCCGTACCAATGAGTTCTTTGGAATTTATGTACGGAATTTCACACCACTAGCTTTTCGGTGAACGAAAACATCGTGAGGCAACCTGCATAAATGTCCGTAGAAGAAATTCGATGGCGTATGTGAATCCACCAACCCGCACCGGGTCAGCGTGGTGGATATGGTCCAATCACCCTTCGTGAGTAGGCCTACGTCCTGCAGTGGACCATTTAAAAAAAAAAGGCTGATACAGTACAGTACAGAACAGTACCATTACAATGTTGCATGGATACATTTTTTTTTTAAATCTACTTAACTGTACTCTCTCTTATAGATCTTCTTGTCATTTAGTCCAACATTGGATGTTTAATATATATGACAATAATGATGTTTGAATCTTTTTATTGTTCTAACTAGCGACCCGCCCCGGCTTCGCACAAGTGTATTATACATATAATAACCTTTCTCTTGAATCATTCTATCTATTAAAAGAAAACTGCATCAAAATCCGTTGCGTAGTTTTAAAGATATAAGCATACATAGGGACAGACAGGTTGAGAAGCGACTTTATTTTATACTATGTAGTGATAGTGATTTACGGGGAATTAGGCAATTGTCTATCGAGCTGACCAATGTACACGTACACGGAATTTCTTACATCTTTGTTTGTTCACAATATTTGCCTTCACAGTTGACTATTGGGATTTGAAGTCGTAGGTCGTTCATTGCTAGCCGCTTGATATTCTAAGAAGTTATTTATGACCCCGGTAAGTCGTTTAAGATATAATCACTCTGTTATTGGTTAAGTAATAAACATGCATTTTGATTTTTTAAAGGTGCCTAATACTTTTGACATACGCCTCTAGTATGGATTTCCAATAAACCCGGTTGGTAGTGGCTTGCATCTAGCGCGCCCCTGCGATCTTGATTATATCGCCGGTCTATCTAGTCGGTGGACGTCTTACGCTGCGCTTGCCGGTGCGTGGTCTCTATTCAAGAAATGTAAAGCCCCATCGGCCATCCGTTCTTTGAACGTTGTGCCCTGCCCACTCCAATTTTTACTTGATCGAACAACATTATTATTATTTACTACGGGACTGGTCGCGCACTAAAATTACGAGATAAATAAATATCTCCTCATCCCGACATTTCGGCCGAGTTGCATCGACCGTGGTCACGGCAATTATTATATCTTCTTTGGTCACGGGTACGTAATTTTAGTGCGCGATCAGTCCCGTGGTATATAATAATAATGTGTTCAAATCGGAAAAGTTTAAAAACAACATTTGTTCGAACAAGTTCTTGTTCAGAAATTGTATTTTATTACGTACATAAAACTACTGCAGTTTGTACTAACAGTGAAAGTTTATAGTTTCTTCATAGAACCCAAAAAATAAATTTACTTTCATTGAGAAATATGAAGGACTACACCGTTCCGTAGCAAATTAAAATAAACTGAATGCCCAAGCCTATATAAAGTTTGTAAATAATTGCCTGTACAGTTGAGCAATGAAGATTTTAACGTTGGAATGGAAATTTACCTACGTTGATGTAGTGTAAATAGAAAGCAGTGGGATAACATCCTAGCAATAATTATTTTCCGCAAAAAATCACAGCACCATTTTGAATAATTTGCACAAATCGATGTAACATGCAGCCTTGGCCAAAAGTATTAGGCACCCTGTATTTTCACTCTTTCTTCTAAACTAATTTCACTTCTTTTTGGCATTTTTAACAAAATTAGGTGTCAATTTAATCACATCAACAGAAATGAAAGCTTGTTTACTTGTTAGAGTCCAGAAGACAAGTGACCAAACATTGATAACTGTTATGACCGAAAGAAAATCGAATCCTTTTTTTCGGTCACCAGGTGTTTTATGACCTTAACAAAGAGCCGTTTGATATTCTAAGAAGTTATTTATGATACCGGTAAGTCATTTAAGATAAGCACTCAGTTATTGTTTTTTTTTTTTAATATTTTTGGGACATCTTACACACGGCCTCTGGCCCCAAACTAAGCAAAGCTTGTGATATGGCTGCCAGAGACTGATATACTACATATACTTATTTTTAAATACATACTTATATAAATAGTTACTAAAATAACACCTAGACACAGAGCAAACACTTAAGTTCATCACAAGTATTTGCCCACGGTCGGGATCCAGAAGTTAGGGTCACTAACCACTGAGCCACCGAGGCAGTCTCGATCGAGGCAGGTTAAGCAGTAAACATGCATTTTAATTTTTTAAAGGTTCCTAATACTTTAAGCCAAGGCTGTACATGTTAATTTTTGTTTATTTATCAAAAACGGCTAAGCCGATACCGATAAAATTTAAATGGGACCACCTCAAAAGTATATCCCTTCGAACAATAACATAAAGAATTCGGTAAATTCGTTAACAATTGGTAAACATATCGATGAGCATTCATAAAAAATACATACAGACGAATATTAGTACCTACTCACTTTTGGATGTCGGTAAAAATATGATTTTCTTGCAGTAAGCAATTCTCAATAGCTTTAGTTAAACGCTCTACATTTTTTAAAATATTTGCAGTGCACTTTAGATAAACTCATAAAAATAAATAAAAAAGCTAGTAGTTAAGATGCACGTAATAATTTTCTTCTAGGGCTCTATTTGTTGTATGTTCCTATATTGCCTATACGATAAGCCCGATTACAGAGGCGCCAGCGTAACTATATTAGCTAAATAGCATAGTTATGTTTCTTTTTCACTTGAGGCATTCGATAGAGAGAACGCTTTTACGTTGCTTATTAATTTACGCTGGCGCCTCTGTAATCGGGCTTACTATCTCTTTAAGTTTATACATCAAGTAACATATAGTACCTATACAATACCCATTTAAGTTTATACATAATTATATAGTGTATATTATTGGAATTTACATTCCTATATTGTTTAGATAATTGGAATTTCAGTAATTCTATTCCTATATTACTTAGATTTTTATTAAGTTTCTATATTGTTTAGATTGTTAGAATTAATATTTGATTCCTATATTGTTTAGATTTCTAAATTCGAATTCGAATTCTAATGAATTTCTTTATTTGATTTCATAATATATTGCTTAGGTTATTAGAATTTCTATATTTGTGTTCCTTTATAGCTTAGACCAAAGTTTCAATATTGAGTAGACTATTTCATAAGTTTTATACATTGTTTAGATTATTAGAATTTATATTTGAATTCCTATATTGTTAAGATTATAAGTAACAATAAGATAATGTCACTCAGTTAAGACTCTAGTTTGTAAAAACTTTTCTTATAACAGTTGTGCAATAAACGAATATAAATAAATATTTTAGAACCTCTGCGTATGAGTAAGTGGTAACGAGACCGAGTAAAGGCAGAAGCGAGCACTGAAGACCTGTGTTAGTGCTAACGGGATAGCGAAGTATGCTACACAAAAAAAGGTAATTTCTATCGGTTAAAATCGCACTGAGTGAGGTCGACACTTCTCTTTGATCGACACACTATACTCTATAAAATTTAACTTGATCTCTGCGACAGCTGTCAGAAAAATCACGCCTATGAAGTCCTGAATTTCTTAATCGTACAGACAGTACCTGTCAATGTCAGACTTTATGGGCATGCCGATTAGTGATGGGCGACGAATGATCGTGACCACAGAGTTTTAGATAGAGTTTTAACTAAAATATCGATAGTTTATACTGACGATATTTTAAATAATACTTAATTTATCAATAATTTTATTGTATATTTTAATATCATAACATGTTTTACATGTGTAATTAAATTAAACCCAATTATATGTTACATTAGCATTGATAATTGTGAAAAACGTCGATAAATACTATCGTTACATTATTATGAGTATTTAATTAATATCATAACATTATTTACATGTGTACATACTTGATCTTAAATAATAGTAAGTAAATAAAATCCAATTTCTCACCTTCAACTACTCATTCGATTTCATTACAACATTGTTTGAAAATCGATTTTTTCCACCACTATCTCAACTCTAAAAATGTCAATCTTCTATTTCAATGTCACTGTCGCAGAGATCAAGTTAAATTTTATAGAGTATACGTATAACGGGACAATAGCTTTAAGTTTATTTTTAAATAGTGCCACTTAGTATAATTTCGAAGGACTAGGAATGGTAGTGGCAACATTCCTGGGGTAACGCTGGTAACAAACGCTGCTGTTTGGTTCCAAGGAGGTTTTCAAGTGATATCGCATGATCGGCCGATGGGCGGGAAAATGCGATGATGACTTGACAGATGTCACTTGAGAGTTGTAAGGAGAGCTGATATAAGTTACTCTCTGGAGAGCTGGTTCGGAGAGGTTATGGTGAACTGTGTTTGGAACGGCTCGGGTTGTGTTCTTGATAAAATGGTCGCAGCGTTAGTTACGCTGCGGAACGCCATGTCCTTCGCTTAAAGTTTTCACTATAATTGTAATCATACGTAGTCTTCTGTGAAATAAACTGATTGTTCGTGACGTCGCAATTTATCTCCTCGCCCGCTTAACCCACGCCACGCCACACTGAAGCATTGTTAGGTCAGATGGTATAAAATCATTACCACATTGAATCACCATAACTGATGCGGATCCTTTTATGGATTCGACATCAGAAGTGGGATGGAAGGGCCAGACCAGAGGAGAGGCAGGATTACCAGAAAAATCCTCCCGACTGCATCGAAAATTATCAACCATGAATCAGAGCAATATTATCAAGCAAATCACAAAAAAATGGCGAATGTTAACATAGAAGACCGCTATGCTACAAGACAATCTACACCGAAAGAACAAGAAGAATAGACTGTGCTTCGTGTACTGTTAACCAGAACAAATCGTTCCAGTCTGTTTGGAGAAGCGGGTCCAGGGAAGCTGGAAAGCCAGGGTCACCTGCAACTAACTACCAATCTGCGAGAAGCAGTCTGACAAAACCCCGGGTGAGCTCGTCCTATTTTAGTTAGATAGTAGTTCTGCATGTTTTGGACTAAATCTGACTTAAGATAGTTGATTGAGTTTCCTAGTACCGCGCGCAATGATTGGATTTAAAGTGAACGTCGCGTCGCCCGTATTACGGACGTAAGATCATATCAGGAATATTGGTCACTTTTAAGAGAATATAAAGAACCTTACACAATAATAAAGTAGACAAAGTCCTTTCGTATAGACTTTAGAATAATGCGACCCATTGTTAAATTTTATGATAGCCTGTTATCAATTATCATGGCGACGCCCAGATCTATGTGTAAAGTATTAGGCGACGTCTTCCAATACAATTACTTTAATCACACTATTTGTCTCTTTCACTCTTACAAGTCATAACGTACATCCGTCACTGTCTCACAATTCGTTCATGCTTATCGTGCGTTCCAACATTCATGCTAAACATTATAGAATCATTGCTGGAAAATAACAAACAATACGCGGTGTTATTATGTAACCAATGTCTTATTACGTAAATGCGATCTTTCTTCTTCTTGTTTTGGCATCGAATTATTGTGCATTTGCCAGAAATGCGATCTTCACATATCATAGGCTTTTTCAACATTCGGCTAGTCAACTTTCAGTTTCCGCAAGGAGATCGCAGTACCATGCAAGAAGTTTATTGTTGATTCAACAACAAACTTCTTGGTACAATGCTGCCACAAATTTTACTTTCGGGGATTGGTCAAGGAAATATTTTATGTGATTCTTAAATTCTCTGTAATAAGAAAAGCGAGGGTAAGAAAAACTGAACTCGTTTAATTTTTGTTGGTGGGTATTTCGAAAACTGAATCTAGGCTGAGTCCAAAGGATTCAGTTGTCCGGTTCTTGCGTAGATGGGTTGTACGAAAGTTGCACTGGGCTGAGTCGAAGGGATGCAGTTGTCCGGTTCTTGCGTAGATCGAAGGGACGCTGTTATCCGGTCTCATACCAGATGGACTTGTGTTAAAGAGACAGTGGCCTGATTCGCGCATTTACTGGGTGGTGGGTGAGTGCGGTTTGGAGGACACTGTTGTCTCGGGTATGCAATTTGGTGGTTTTGGCGAATAATGTTCCTAATGTCTCGTCGTGCGTTTCGTCGCTGCATTCCTATTGCCACAAATTAAAACAAACACACGCGCAGTTATTTATACCTGAGTCGATAGGCACTGTCACTTAGAAAGCTCAACAAAGGTGTTGATACGAGTACATGAGTTGGTTCGCTGCATTAACGTAGACTTTGAGAATACACTAATTAGTATTATTTTGTAGGAATAAGCTTTATGCAAGATTCTTTATCTGTATTAAATTGTGTAAATAATACATTTGTGGAAGAGCCTGGAGCCCACGACACAGGCCACCCTAGTGTGGGTTCCAGTGCACACCTACTGTATAAATAAAAAAATAATCTCCATAATACCTACTTAAATTGTAAAATAGGTGTAAGTTTTTAGAAATAAGTTATTTTGCATAATAAAGAATTATTATTAATGAGCGCTGTTTTTTGAACCCTATGCTAATGTAAAGAAACCTGGTCTAGTCATCTCTTATTTTCCTTCATAGCTAGTTAACCCCTTATTTACCTTCACAGTTAGTTATCGTTTTGAACACGTCTAAAAGTAACATAATGTCAGAATGGACGAGCGGTTAACGAACATTCTGTATCGGCCTTTTCAATAGTCCAGTCTTAAACATACTCCTGCCCACGAAGGGTGATTTGTCCGTGTTCGCCGCGCTGGCTCGGTGCGGGTTGGTGGATAAACAAACATTCACATTGCTCTTTTGTTACAGATACTGATGATAATCGCCCGGGACGTGCGAATGTCATGATGGCCGTAACGGGACAATAGCTTTAAGTTTATTTTTAAATAGTGCCACTTAGTATAATTTCGAAGGACTAGGAATGGTAGTGGCAACATTCCTGGGGTAACGCTGGTAACAAACGCTGCTGTTTGGTTCCAAGGAGGTTTTCAAGTGATATCGCATGATCGGCCGATGGGCGGGAAAATGCGATGATGACTTGACAGATGTCACTTGAGAGTTGTAAGGAGAGCTGATATAAGTTACTCTCTGGAGAGCTGGTTCGGAGAGGTTATGGTGAACTGTGTTTGGAACGGCTCGGGTTGTGTTCTTGATAAAATGGTCGCAGCGTCAGTTACGCTGCGGAACGCCATGTCCTTCGCTTAAAGTTTTCACTATAATTGTAATCATACGTAGTCTTCTGTGAAATAAACTGATTGTTCGTGACGTCGCAATTTATCTCCTCGCCCGCTTAACCCACGCCACGCCACACTGAAGCATTGTTGGGTCAGATGGTATAAAATCATTACCACATTGAATCACCATAACTGATGCGGATCCTTTTATGGATTCGACAAGTACATTTCTTTCGACACTTCACTCATACGTCATCTCAACGTCAGTGTGACCAAAATTAATATTATAATATATGTTTAGTATATTTTATTGACATTTTCGAATTTTAGTACTTTTTTTAGGTTGGTGGTTGTTTGTATTTTTAAGTAAAATTGTAAAAAATATTTTGTTGACTAATTGAGGTTTTAATCCGACGACACTGCTCAACACTAACCGCTCATTCTGCCTCAGTGGTGAGTGATCCTGACTCTTTGGCCAAACAGGTAGGTATGGGTTCAACTCTCACCCAGGGTATGTACCTATTTATGTCATTAACCTTTGTTCTGTGTCTGGATGTTGTTATCTACATACCTAAGTAGGTATTTAAAATAGTTATACATAAATGTTTTATTTAGTCTCTAGCAACCATATAACAAAATTTGCTAAGTTTGAGGTCAGATATAAATTTATTTATTTTCTCACAACATTAACCCCTCTTTCATAATCCCAATAATCCCAATATCTTCCAGGTGTACGTAAAATTAATAATTCAGTACAAAAACGGATCTCGTTGGATTGTTCACGTATACCATCAATATGGAATGTAAGAAAAAATGCCAGGTCAATGACGTATACCTATTACACTCCGCAATTTCAAAAATAGAAAAACTAAGAAAAATATACGTTAGTAAAGAAGGACCTCTGCCAAAAAGTAACTGTGTCCCGCTCCAATCCTCAACCGCATGGCCGGTCCCTCAATGAGCTCTATAATTCCCGGATTCTCGTGTAAATTAAATAAAATTTCCGAACATTGTCGCTCTGATTGAATACTTCTGTTAATGTAAAATGTACTGCACCTTGTTAATATTTGAGAGCTGCTTAATTTAAACGTAATTACTCATTACACGTTCAGAGATTTCGCGGGAAAGATGGTTGAACGTGTGTTTAAGTGGTACTTTATTTTGGTTGAAAATTATCTTAATTTCAGTAGAGTATGGTACATATTATGTCTTGGATGTATATCACTTAATTAATTTAGGAAAAATAAATACCTAGTAATTCACTTCGGAATTTATGTATGGATTTTCATACACATTTTCGGTGAAGGAAAACATCGTGAGGCAACCTGCATATGTCAGTAGAAGAAATTCGGTGGCATATGAGAATTACTAATCCGCACTGGGCCAGCGTGGTGGATATGGCCCAATCACCTTCCGTGGATAGGCCTACGTCTTGCAGTTGACTATTATAAAGGCGTACCAGCCTTTATAATAGTCAACTGCAAGACGTAGGTGTAGCGCAGTAAATTCTTAGTAACTAGTTTAAATTCCTGATTCACTTTGGATTGTAAGAAAATGAAAAATAATTTCGATTTATTGCAATTGAGATTTTAAGAATATGCAAATTATATCTGGTGTGAATGAGTTAAGAATTTTTCTTTTTAAACGACTTACCTTACTTATTACAATTTTATTATCTTATTAATATTATTAATAATTATTTGAATAATATGTACAATTTAATTATTGTAAACTATTTTTATGCGCTATTAATTTTTATTAATCATGTCAGGTGCATTGAAATAACACTACTAACTGATGTAACAATAGACTAATAACTAAAAGAATGTGCAATGAGTGCACCGTCGGTTCAAAATAATAGAATATAAAGCGACCAATAAATAGTTACCGAGAATATATCGAAGAACAATGTTTTTGTAATAATAACTTATTTTTTATGCGCGCAACACTTGCATACAAATGTTGAAAAGTAAGAAAAGGGCCTGGTAGCCCATTGTTTCCTCTGACTTATCACTACAAACAGTACGGTTACTTGGAAATGGCGGCCTGTTTTAACTTACGAATATTGTAATGTAACTGGAAAAAAAATAATGGAAAGTATAACTTTATAATAATCGGCCAAGTGCGAGTCGAACTCGAGAGCGAAGGGTTCAACACCGATGGAAGCGTAAATTTTATTTTAATTATTTATTTTTGAAGGTAATATAGAACTTAATATTCTGTGAATACTCCAAGCTTCTTTTTTTTAACATCTGACACATGGTCTCTGACTCCAAATAAGGCAAAGCTTGTGATATGGCTGCCAGAGACTGATATACTACATATAGACATTTTAAATACATACTTATATAGATAGTACCTAAATAACACCCAGACACAGAAAGACACAAATGCTTGCCCTGGGTGGGAATCGAACCCACGCCTCTTTGATCCAGAAGTCAGGTTCACTAACCACTGAAAGAAAGAAAGAAAGAAAGAAAAAAATTTATTTACCAAAACGTGATTAAGTTAATAATTTCAATGTAATTTGCCTAATACCAGTATTTTAGTGAGTTATATACATAGTGAAATTAACAGTGGGTCCCAAACTCGGCTAGGCCGGTCTCTTGGGAGCCCTTACAAGTGGAGTTATTGTAACGAAATTCGCGCTTTAACATTTAAAAAAAGGGGTCTTTGAGAATTAGATAGTATTAAAAACATAAAATCGGAATCATAATTAAGTGAAATTAAAATACAAATTAAATGAAATAAATCAAATCGATTTAACATTTAAAAATTAACGCATAAAATTATTCAATAAATATTGGAATTAAAATTAATTGAAATCAAAATTAGAATACAAATTAAATTCAATAAATCACATCAATTCACAATTAATTTAGCTATATCATATTGGCATAACAAGAATAGGACCAACATCAAAATGAGATTGAATCAAGTTTCACACATCAGGCCTTTCATACAACGCAATAATTTACAAATCAATCAGACGACGCAAATCAACAATCCGCATGAGTTTTTGTGCAGTTCCGCAGAGTTAGAGTGTATATGAGTGTGTAAGTGTGTGTGTGCAACAACTGGGCCACCGAGGCAGTCAATCTACCTGTCACCGTTATTAATATAGAGTGAAAAACGGCCCAAAATTAGTAATAGGGTCCCGTTTTATACCCTTTGGGTACGGAATCCTAAAAACTGACTTAGATGATACACGTCGTCGTCATCACAATTGGTAAACTCTTATGTACTGTACCAGCCTTTCAACAGTTCACTAGCACGTAGGCCTTCCCACGAAGGGTGATTGGGCCATTTCCACCACGCTGACCCAGGGTTTGGGTTGGTGGATCCACATACGCCATCGAATTTCTTTTACGGACGTATAAGTACAGGTTGCCTCACTATGTTTTCCTTCACCGAAAAGCCTGTGGCGTGAAATTCCGTACGCAATTTGCAAAGAAACTTATTGATACGGGACCGGGATTTGAACCCATAACCTGAAGAATAACAGACCAGCGTTACAGACACTAGACCACCACGGCTTCAGTAGGTACACTTCAAACAAAATAGCATAAAAGATGGTGTTTTCTTTAGTTCTCATACTGTGTTCGTCCGAGCAGCGGTCTCGATTTCTTGGTCGCCGCTCTGCTTACAAAGCGGCGTATTCTCATAACAAAACTTTTGAATACAAATTGTTCGGTTTTATTTGGGTGCCGAAAACACATACTCAATTAACGACGTGGTGGGTAAATGTGGCCACTTTGTATTTTACTTGCAAGCTGCTTTTGCATGTTTCAAATTCTTGTGATTTGTTTTGTGTTGAGTCATTTATTGTACTAATTTTACCAGTAACTTTTTTATCTCCAAGTCCAAATACAATACTTAGTAATAAGTAAAGATAATTTTCAAGTGTGTATTCTACTAATATTATAAACGCGAAAGTTTGTGAGGATGGATCGATGGATGGATGGATGTTTGTTACTCTTTCACGCAAAAACTACTGAACGGATTGAGATGAAACTTTGCAATAATATAGCTTGTATATCAGAATAATACATAGGTCATAAATTCTAATGATAAATTGCGTAAATTATTCATAATACTAGATGACAACCCGGCTTCGCTCGGGTGAAATGTGACTCATAATACACACACTGATAATAATTTTGCTGTTACTCGATCACCATCTTAACGAAGAGCCCTTCGCTGCATCCATTTTCCACAATTATGAGAATGTTTACCAAATCCAAAGAGATTCAGCTGTTAACTAAATGATGTAGGTATCATCAAGCAAAACAATGATGAAAGATCAATGAAAGACATTCATTTTAAGAAATAGGTACTCACGTTTTTTATGTTTGTGTTATACAATATCCCAAAGTAAAATGTTTTGCTCAAAATTAAAATTACTCAAAAATAAATGATTAAGTAGGTCCCTACTACCGAAAATGTACAGTCTTATATTACGTAAAGAAAGTCAACTTCTTATTTTATATGGTTATCTATCTAGATAGATCAGCCGTAGGACATCCACTGCTGGACATAGGTCTCTCCCATGGATTTCCAATAAGGCCGGTTGGAAGCTGCCTGCATCCATCGTGTTCCTGCGATTTTTATTATATCGTTAATCCACCTAGTCAGTGGACATCCTACGCTATGCTTTCTGGTCCGTGGTCCATTCGAGAACTTTACGGCCCCATCGGTCATCCGTTCTTCGAACAATGTGCCCTGCCCACTGTCACTTTAATTTGCTATTCCGCTGGGCTATGCCGGTAAGTTTGGTTCATCTAAGGATCTCCTCATTTATGATTCGATCCCGAGCATAGCCCTCTCCATAGCACGTTGGTAGCTATGGTTATACCATCGACTTTGCATTTTTTCTTACATTCCATATTGATGGGTTGGTTATACCCTTCTATAATCTAAGGGTTATTGATAAAATATTATCAAAAATTATTATAACTTAATACTTGACACTGGCAAATGCACAACAATGCGACGCCAAAACATAAAAGAAGAAGAAGAATGACTGCTCAAGATATGTCATGTGCCTGACAATATGGAGACTGCGATTTATTTTTCAGAACCGTTATAATTTATTAAAATACTCGATAATCCGAATTTTCCGGATATATGTTGTCGACTCGAAATCATTATTTTTTTATGTTTTATCATTTAGGAAAGGTTTCAATCGAGTCTACCGTACCCCTTGACGAAATTATTAATATAGATAACGATAAGCGAGAACTCTGAGAAGCTATTCTTGAGTGCGCTTCAATAAATGTCAAAAAAAAAATCAATTGTCGAATCGAACAACCGTCAACTCGTTTTTTGTTTTATTTTTTGGATTTTCCACCTCCTTTATTAAGGGTGGTAAGGTAGGGCCTCGGGTTTAAAAGACAAAACGTGACATAGTCTACTTATTATCCCAGATACATAAAGGGTTCCCATGGAATAGCCCAAAAATCTAAAAATCTAAAATCATGCGGGCGAAGCCACGGGTAAAAACTAGTATGACATGTATTTGCATCGTTATTGTAAATAATATTTTTTTTGGATTTTCACTATTTACTCAAAATAATTTTTTTTGAAATGTTTGTTTAGGTATATTGTATTTTCTAATTTTAATGCAAAGTACTTAAATTGTTACTTAATTTTCTCAACGTAAAAATTATGCCACACAGATATTGAACTCTTATTTTAAAGCTCTAGGCCTCTATCGCTTTAACTCTATTTCAAATGTTTAGAGAAATTACCAGTTATTTACCAATTTTCACAAGACAAGTGTAAACAAAACTTCTATTTAAATAAATAATAAATAAATAAAATATTGGGGGACAACTTACACACGGTCTCTGACCCCAAACTAAGCAAAGCTTGTGATATGGCTGACAGAGACTGATATACTACATATACTACGGGTCATTGATAATCTCCTTTACGTCAGGAAGAACGCAAGTCGTGGTAGGGGACAAAGGTCGCGTCTCATCCGACGAGCTGGAGAACGAAATAGGCGTGCCCCAGGGATCCTGTTTCTCGAATACTTTGTTCAGTCTTCTCTTGAACGACTTGCCGGGTGCCATCGAAGACGCTGAGATATACATGTATGCTGACGATGTGGCCGCAGTGATTACTGCGCCATCATCGACTCAGCTGCATTGTAAGATAAACTCTGCCGTTAGTAAACTCGATGAGTGGTTTAAGTCCAATGGCCTAGCATTGAACAAGGATAAAACCTGCTTTTTGACTTTCAATCTGAATGGGAGATCGGAAGCTAAGTACTCGGTAACGATCGGAAACACCACGCTTCAGCAGGTCAACTCAACGAAATTACTAGGGTTCCACATAGATAGCGCCCTCACGTGGGAGTCACATATACAGGAGCTATGTGGGAAGCTGAGCCGCTCGTGCTTCGCGCTCAGACGGCTCGCGAGCACGGCCACGCGGGACGTTGTGCGCTCTTGTTACTTTGCCACAATCCATAGTAATATTACGTACGGATTAGAATTGTGGGGCCGCGCAGCGGAGTATAAGAGAGCTTTCTCTATGCAAAAACGGGCTGTGCGAGCCATTTTCGGGGTTTCGGACGACGTATCTTGTGTGGAGCTCTTTAGGGAACTGCGCGTACTGCCACTACCGTGCGAACTAATCTATCAGGTAGCCCTTTTCACGCACAACCATTTAGGATTATTTGAGAGGAAAGGTACCTATTCTAGGTTAAATTTAAGAAGCAATGCTAGAAAAAATCAACTGGTGACTCCTTCTCATAGGCTGGCAAAATCGGAGAGGTCTGTATATTTTGGTGGGCCAGCTATATACAACCGAATACCCGTAGAAGTTCGGGATGCACCTTCCGCTGGGTCGTTTAGGAATAAATTAAAGTGTTGGCTACATGAACAACTATTTTATGACGTAAATGACTTTTTGAAATTACCTGAATTGTTTTAAGATTTTGTGACTTATTTGGTAATTGTCAAGTTCTTTTATTTTTTTATTTTTTTTTGTGCTATATTGTATAGTGCCCTAATGTAATTTTTACTTATTGACTTGTAACAAATGGTGTTATGAATAAATGACTATATGACTATATGACTATATACATATCTTAAATACATACTATATAAATTAAAATATATCTATATAGATAGTACCTAAATTACACCCAGACACAGAGCAAACACCTATGTTTACCACATAAATGTTTGCCCTGGGTGGGGATCGAACCCACGCCTCTTTGATCCAGAAGTCAGGCTCACTAACTGAGCTGAGCCACCGAGGCAGTCATAAATAGAATGATATTTCCTGTGTACTTATATTCTTTGTTCTTTTTAGTACTATTTATGACGTTTTCTCCACTATTTTAGTAGTTACAGGACCATTTTTCAAGAAAATGAAAGGAAATAAGTAAATTAGCTATCAAAACCATCATATTTTTTAATTTTGGCGTGTTAATTAGACTAGAAAGTTAGGACCGAAGTATTAAAATGTATATTACGCTACCATTTACCATCACTTAAACATCCTGCCCATTAAACTACAAAACAATAGTTTTATTACTCTGTTGCAAGCGCGTACCGTTCGGTGGTCCGACTCAAAAAGGGTACCTTCCCAAATCAGTCAAGCAAGCCCTTTAAAAGGCCCCAGACTCTACTAAAACGGAGCAAAGCAAAAATGTACAAAGTTATACAAAACGTTACTAGACAGTATACTGCATAAGATTATGCAGACGGTCGTCAAATACTTGATTCGTCAAATTCTATACTCGTCAAATCTATATTTGCCACATTCGCGACACATGGCATCAACTCCTTAATTTGTCAATTAAGAGACTGATCAAAACCTATGTTTGTCAAACACTCAATTCGTCCAATTCTTAATTCAACAATACTTTATTTGTCAAATGAGCTTTTTGTTAAACTCGCTCTGGGACAGTATAATCATATTTGCTTAGTGACAAATAGTTAAAATCGTAAAACCAAGTGAAGCTTCTGTTTATTTTAATGCTGTATTTTCTGCAAAATCGCAACGCAAAAAAATTGTTTCATTCAATCTAGCGCAAGCCAAAAGCGTCGAGCAAAAGTAGCAATTTTTGTTGGTAAATTAACTAACGATCTCCAGGACATGGTTCAACAGCTTTCGGATGCTTCTTTGAAAGCAGGCCTTAAGATAATATGACCAAGACCAAAGTGATGTCAAATATCTCTGGAACCTCGCATCTAATTGTAATTGGAAGCGAGAGTTTAGAGGTGGTTGACAGTTACGTGTACCTCGGTCATACTCTATCCTTTGGCATAGAGCATCAGAAGAATGAGATCGCAAGGCGTATACAACTTGGATGGGCGGCATTCCAAAAACTGAATGACGTCCTTAAACCCCGCCATATTCCACAATGTCTGAAGACTCGCCTCTTTA
Source organism: Hypomecis punctinalis (assembly GCA_949316475.1). Classification (NCBI taxonomy): domain Eukaryota; kingdom Metazoa; phylum Arthropoda; class Insecta; order Lepidoptera; family Geometridae; genus Hypomecis; species Hypomecis punctinalis. Next base: position 8,715,211 of record OX438810.1, on the reverse strand, counting down.
ACCAGTGTGTCTTGCCTACCATGACGCATGGTGCCGAGAAATGGTGCTGTAAACAAAATCAGAGTTGCACAGAGAGGTAATGGAGAGGTCCATGTTAAACTCCAAGATCGAGTGCGCAATACGGAAATCCGACGAAGAACTAAAGTTCGGGACGTTGGAACCGTGGTCATGAAACTGAAGTGGAGCTGGGCAGGACACATAGAGAGGCGAAGTGACGACAGTTGGAGTAAGGCTGCCACAGAATGGTGGCCGAAGCAAGGTAAGCGGAGCGTTGGTCGTCCGGCTGCAAGATGGGTTGACGATATAGTCGAAATCGCGGGTCGAACCTGGACACGATTGGCACAGGACCGATTCAGATGGCACAGTAAGAAAGAGGCCTATACCCAGCAGTGGGATAAAGAAGGCTGTGGATGATGATGATGATGAAATCAAACTTTTTTGACAACATCTTACGATGTAATTTTTCAGACTGAAAAGAAACTCGCAAATCGGGACCCACAAACAACGAAAAAAATGACATCGAAACGAAAAAAAAAACACACAAACGAATTGATATCTCCTATAACGAATTTTACGCAGTCGTCTGGTCGGTTGAAAATTAGGTTTTCCGGAGCTATTGACTTATAATCCACAACGTTCTGGCCAGCTCTGCAGTACTCTACACCTCCCGCTTCACTTTGTTTTGGTAGAGCTTGTGCCTAAATGTCCTGCTGAGCTGATTTTGAATATGGCCTTCTGTTTGAAGGTGAAACTGATTTGATATTCCGATGGTTGCGATAGATAAGTGAATTAGGCTACGATCATTGCATACCAGTAGGCTTATCTGTGTTTAATTATTCAGAAAGGGATGCAGATTGCTTTGTGTGGCGCTAACTAAGTACTTATGAACGAATTAGTATCAAAATCACAAAACGGTCATAGTATTTTATATACTGGAAAAGTTGCCCACGCTGTACTACAACTGTACTGCAAATGCCTTCGTGGACTGGCCTATTTACTGAATAGGCCTATTTATGTGTACGTGTTTCTCGCGATCTATTATTATAAAAGACCGGGACTGTATATTGCAGTAAATATTTTTACTACCATCGAGCAAATATCTACAAAGCCACAGTCCCTAAGTGAAAGTGGTAAAAAAATGTCCGAGCGCCGTCATACATACCGACTTAGATATTTACACTAAATAATTCAAAATGACCCGTTTTCTCGAATCTCGATGTAATGTAATCTAATTAGTGCTTGTAACCGTGCACTTAGCCGTCGCGCGGCGTTGTAGTCGGCTTGCAAGCGCCTTACGACTAACTAAAAAGCCTGCCCACTACGTAGCTTGGGCAGGGTTTTGTCCCGGACACTTTTTTGCACGATTGTGACTCTATAGATATATGCTCGAAGTTAACTACTCATAAAAGCGAGCAGATTTTTGTTAGCTGTTGTATGATAGGTACTCTCACTTTAAGAGGAGAAAAATGTCGGCGATCTAAATTTTGATAAAAAAGATAATTATTTGATCTAATAATGTCTTCATATTATGTGTTATATTGATATTTCGAATCAAAACCGCAAAATTGAGAGTATGTTAAAATATGTATAACAATAGATTATCTAACGCTGTAGCTAAAACTTGAAACATATCCAAAGAAAATTTTGCTGAGAAATACTAGGATATATCTGCTCAATCGAGAGACATAAATTCAATAGTTAAGCACATTGCCATGGTTAAACCAAGACTATTTTGCCTGTGTTTTCAAAAAGGAAAAGTTATGCTAATTAAAAAAGCCATTAAAAAGTTCTACAATTTACTATCTAATTTTGCTAAACAGCGGGTACTAAGTGGCAAAGATTTATAGAACAGGCTACGGAGCACGTACGAAACATTCGCTGTCTAGAACTTGTGGTAGTTAGTGATAATTTACATTACAAAGTAAATAAAGTCTGAGGAAATTGTATGACGTACTTATCAAAATCTATACACGGTATTTAACTTGATTTTTAATGACTTGATGGTATATTTTCATCGATTCCACAATATAATTAACTGTAGTGCTAGGTCTTCACATTAATATTTTTAGACTGTACCTATTGTATTTGTCTCTTTTTGACCGACGAACCACCGGAGGAGGTATTGAATTCGACGCGTATTTATACCTATATATAGGTATATATTTTTTAGGTATAACCACGCATAACTTTCTTTATAGTAGTCCGATTACAATAATTCTGTTTTTATTGGAAAGAATATACTTTGACGTTGGTCCCATTTAAATTTTATCAAAATCATCTGAGCCATTTTTGATAAATCAACAATAATGTGAAAAATGCTACATCGATCCGTGCATAACATTTGCGTTCTAGCGATGTGCCGCGGCTTCGCACAGGTGCATTATACATATAAACATTTCTCTAGAATTAAGTACTCTATCTATTTAAATAAGCTGCATCAAAATCCGTTGCGTAGTTTTAAAGATATAAGCAATATGGGGACAGACAGCGGAAAGCGACTTTGTTTTATACTATGTAATGATTCTGTACACGGGTGAAGTCGGTCATGCTATTTTTTGCAAAAAATTATTATGTACAAATACAGTGCATTGTTTTCACCTGCATGTTGGCCTTTACGGACGAACAAAACGCACGCGAAGTCCCGTAGTGGACGGTGAGTTCGTATTATTTGTTTACTAGCTTTTGCTCGCAGCACCACCCATTTAAAGTTTAGATTTTTGTGATATCTCAAGGGAACTTATTTCCGGGATAAAAAGTAGCTTATGTCACTTTCCGTCTTTCAAACTATGTCCAATTGTACATGCCAAAAATCAATAAAATTCAATCAGTTGCTCCGTTGCTGCGTAAAAGAGGAACAAACCAACAAACTTTTCGTATTTATAATAAGTAGTATACCACAAACATTAATATAAGCCATGTGAGCATCCAACACAAAAATCAAATGCGACTGATATATACCTATCTACCAAACGATGGAGCTTGTCTGTTTTCTTTGCTTCATATCTATTATACCACGATGTACTTGTAAGTATTTTATGAATCACCACTACGTCATCTTATTAAGTATCTACCTAGTATCAAAGAATCCTGAACTGTGCAGGTGAAACCGCGAGACGCAACTAAAGGCTCCTAAAAAGTAAGTTTAATAAATTCTTAGGCTTAAATAACCATCTTAAACCGAATCTTGGCCGGATTGTCAAACCTATAATTATCGTAAATACTCGTAACTCTTACCTACTTAATTTTCTCTGTGTAAGTTTCTCATTAAGTAGTTTCATAATTATAGATCAATGTAAATAAATAAATAATCAATAGGAAGCAATTTACGCACTGCGGTTAGAGCAGCAAATGAATGCGTAACAAATTGAGAACATCGAACTTTTTGTATGAAATACTCATTAAGGGGGCGCCTAATGACAAAATCAAGCGAGAGGTGTATTTTTAAAGACGTGGTATAAAGATAACGAACATAAATATCCATATTAAAAAAATACTATAGGAAAGGAAAAAACTTATAATAGCAGAGTCATCGCGTAGAATTTTGGAAAATAATATGGTTACTATAGAAAAAAATTAAAACTTAGCATCGTAAAAAAACTTTTTTTTTTCAAATGCTCGAAATTATCAGCGACCACATTATTTTTGACAAATTACGTAGCCAGACTAATGTTCTAGTTTAATATATGCTTAAATTTTGAATAAATAAATAAAATGTCACCTAAAAATGTAAGCTGGCGCTCGAAGCTAAAATCATCATGATCTGTGTCATGCGATTTTCGACTCTAAACACAGCAGCATAGATGATAGCGGGCGATGCAAGAAGCGCGGGTGAAATCTGTTTTTTTCGTGCCATTAGGCGCACTCTTAAGGGTTTTGTAGCCGCCAAATTTCATTTCGGTCATCTTCAGTTTCACATAGGAGCGAGTGTCCTTTGCCCTATTACTAAAGGTTAGGTACACATAAAAAAATCAAGGTGGAGCTCTAATCCATAAATCGTGCATTAGTTTATCAATGGTTGATATTTTATCCTCTTAGTACTACGTAAACCCATGTTATGCAAAAAATAATTATGAATTCGGTTACTGTTACTTTTTTGTACTAGGGTATCGTAAGTTTAGTAGCTTCTTTTTTAAATGTTTCGTTTTGATAGAGTGGATTGAAAAAAAAATATAACATTTTTTTTCGTTATTTAGTATGGTATTAAAACAAGCATAAGAATATTTGATAGATAGGTAACTTTATTTATAACATGGATTTTTGAATGATTTATATACTCAAACGTGAAAATGTCTGAATTAACTAACTATGGCATTAACATTAACTCTCATTCGACCACATAATGATACCTTGCATTAGTGCACTCGATTTTCATAATAGCAGACCGCGCTATTTGAACTTTACAAACAATGGAGATAGGAATATGCTTAGGCGCATACTTGTCGAACTGAAATTATGCATATTGATATTTATGACTTACGAGTAATAAATATGTTTGTTCTCTGCTGCAATGCACGGCTTCAAGGAAATTTGTAAAGTTGGAAACTTTACGATTAACTTACTGATCTTTAAGCATAGCATCAGATAGATAGATAGATAGCTCTTTATTGTGTGCACTAAGTACAGAGTAGATACTTAACTTATCTTAAATTAAATTAGTGCCATAAATCGCGGCCTTATCGCTGATAGCGATCTCTACCAGGCAACCACTGAACGGAAAGAGATCACAAACAAGAGTATAAATGGGAGGTATCAATCTAATATAAATAAAGCATTAATCAATCAAAATCAAATAAAGATGAAATAATGTAAAGTAATTCAACATTTTATTCAACTTCTTACAAATCTTACTGAAAACAGTTACGAATTTATTACTCAAAATATTATAAGTCGACGAAAATAGGTATAATGGAATTTTGATTTTTATTATACTCGTACACTACCGGTCCAGTGTTATGTCAACTACCATTTAGAGTTAAAACCGTACATGAAAGTATAACGTAAAATCATTTAAATGCAATTTAATTATTTTAATGGTTAATTTAATGGTTAAAACCATTTAGAGTTAAAGGTTAAAATTTTATTTCTTAGAAGATTACGGGCAAAATTAAATATGTACCATAATATCAGTTATTACCATTACTGATCCAGCCCACTACAGCAGTACAATTTGTGGCATTATATCAAGAGCTATTATTAGGCAAAGCTAATTTATGCCAAAGTTTGTTATATGACAAGAATAGTGATATCGCATAGGAACAACATGCTACACTCATTTCAAGTTATTATTTCTATGTAACACAAACGTTCATCATTTGAACGGTAAAATCAATTAATCTGATGTGAATACGAGAGTTACTCATATATGTATTACAGGTTAAAAGATTAGGTATAGGCAGAAGTTAGTAATTAAATATTATGCAACAAAAGCTAGTACCACTACCACTACCAGTCCAGAATTATGTCAACTGATATTAAGCACACGCAATTTATGCCAAACTTGGTTATACGAAACGGATAGTGAAGCTTTTTTCAGAGCACCAACGCTCTACACTCATTTCCAACTAATAATTTCTATCTAACACATACGTTTCATCGTTTGAACTGTAAAATTAAACTGATCTGTATATGAATTTTCATAAGTTTTTAAGGTATGGAAAAACCTTAAAAAAATTAGGGACAAAAGTAAACTTAATGCAACATCAGTATACTAGGTACCTTATACTAGTCCAGAAATATGTCAACAGATTTTTAGCACACCCAATTTATGCCAAACTTGGTTATACGAAACGGATAGTACAGCTTTTTTCAGAGCACCAACGCTCTACACTCATTTCCAACTAATAATTTCTATCTAACACATACGTTTCATCGTTTGAACTGTAAAATTAAACTGATCTGTATATGACTTTTCATAATTTTTTAAGGTATGGAAAAACCTTAAATAAAATTATGGACAAAAGTAAACTTAATGCAACATCAGTATATACTAGGTACCTTATACTAGTCCAGAAATATGTCAACAGATTTTTAGCACACCCAATTTATGCCAAACTTGGTTATACGAAACGGATAGTGAAGCTTTTTTTAGAGCACCAACGCTCTACACTCATTTCCAACTTATTTCTATCTAACACATACGTTTCATCGTTTGAACTGTAAAATCAATTAATCTGAATATGACATTTCATAATTTTATAAGGTATGAAAAAACCTTAAAAAAATTATAGACAAAAGTTAATTTTATGCTACATCAGTATATACAGGGTTATTTCTAATCAATTAGCATCATTTCAGGGGCTTATTCTGTACGTCAAAACTAACAACTTTTGTTCTATGACTTTTGTGACAACTCAAAAAAAAATTTGTTGTTCCAAAGAAAAAATATCGTTCACCTCCGACAAAAAATGTATCCAGAAAATGTATGGAACAGCTGTTTTTTTTTTTGAGTTTTGACAAAAGTCGTAGAATAAAAGTTGTTAGTTTTGATGTACAGAACAAGCCCCTAAAAGGATACTAATTGATTAGAAATAACCCTGTATACAGGGTAGGTAAGGGTTATTTCTAATCAATTAGTATCCTTTTAGGGGCTTGTTCGAATTAGTATCCTTATTATTAACCCTGTATACGGGGTTATTTCTAATCAATTAGTATCCTTATTTTCTTTAAGTTTTGACATAAGTCGCAGAACAAAAGTTGTTAGTTTTGATGTACAGAATAAGCCCCTAAAAGGATGCTAATTGATTAGGAATAACCCTGTACACTAGGTACCTACTACTAGTTCAGAAATATGTCAACAGATATTTAGCACATATAATTTATGCCAAAATTAGTTATACGAGACAAATGATGAACCTTTTCGCAGAGCATCAACATTCTGCATTCATTTCCAAGTAATAACTCCCATGTAAAACACACGTTCATCCTTTGAACTGTAAAAGCAATTACTCTGATGTAAACACGAGAACTAAGACAGCTTTAATCTAGGCTTCACTTAGTCACTTATGTTTCTATCCGAGAAAGGAACACATAACTCTCGGTTAAATGGTTACTGAGTGAAAAATACACTGACAGAACAATCCACACTTGTTGATTAGCAAAACGAGCAAAGCTTCTGGGAGAAGATCACGTGTTAAGAAGCTTTTAGACTTGAATACAGGAAAAAAGTCGTTGTAGCATGTTTTTATATGAGAATGAAATAGATAGAGGCAATTTTTTTTGTATATTTATTTTCTAGACGCCCCTACGGTTGATTTTGGAACACGAGATGTTTTTAAAAATTTCAAATTATTCCTTTTTGGGTACCTACTTTTCGCACATACTCTGGTCTACTTTTGAATATTGCTTATTTTAGATTTCCGTTCTATATTACTTAGATAGGTACTTATAGTTATATTTCATTGTGTTGTATCTATTCTACATAGTTACTGTAATGCTTTATAGCAGAAAATATAATAAAAAAATTGAAAGAAAGTGATACTATTATGTGCAATTTATTTACAGGTATTAGTAAAATATAAGGTAACTTGAAATTATTTTTGAACTCTTAGAAAATATTTGTATTTTGGTCGTTTTCGTCAACAATTTTCACGATTTATGATTTAAATCAGTGACTGACTAGCTGTGTCTCTCACAACACAAATAACGACATATTATAGCGGTAGCGCCGGTAGCCAATCAGTTTTGTAATCAACTTTTTAAGTTTTGGAGCATTTTAGTTACCATAAATGGTAACTGTAGGAAAGCAATTTGCTTTCTATAAAACAAATAGCGTGCCATACAACCGACCAATTTATGAAACCTTAGCTCATCATCTTGTGCATGGCTAAAGCGATTTTATTTTCAAAAATTTTACCTTATTTAGAAATCTTGTAATTTGGAGACATGATTTAAAATAAATTTTGCGTATTTATTAGTTGACTGGTTTATGGTTAAAATGTGACGACAAAGTTACTGCCACTTTTGTATCGAGCGATAACTATTTGCATGTACACAATTAAAATTCAAGCAAATGAAAATAAAACTATACAAACGATGTTTCAACATAAAATTAAGATAAATTTAATTTTAAAAAAATCGTTTACTCGCCTAGGTACTAGGTAGTTGTCTATAACAGATTAAAAAGCGCGTCATAACATCTATTTTATTTTTGGATGGCATTTAGAATTTACAAAAAGTGTAAGTAATTAATTCGAATGTGCTAAACGCCTATGAAATCAATAATTATAATGATTCACATAACGGTCCAAACCTTTCACTGGCTTAGAATGTCATTAATTAAAGCCCACTTGTCAGCGGCTTCTTAATTCAGACGAAAGATAAAAGATAAAAGTGATCGGATATTTTCGCTGCGTTCTAAGATCAACTCTGAAGGGTTCTTAAAGAGTGCACTGTGTGGAACAGTGTGAAGTGTTCAGACAAATTAAAGTCAGCTGTGGGCGCTGATTGCTGGGAGCACATTTAGATTTATATGCGCACTAGGAACGTTCTGCGGTTTTGCGCGCCGATTTTCAAGGAATTGCGTTTTCATAAAATTACCTTACGTTTGTTAATTTTGGATGTCTAAAAATCTGGTTTCATTGGGTAACCCTTTAGAAGGTCTTTGTTTAGCAGTGGATTACCTATAGCACATGGATGATTATAGTCTCGTCGTAAGTTTGTTTTTCAATTCCAATTTTATTTTATTCTTATAATTTGAAAAGACACCTGTTAAAGCGCGAATTCGATCACACTAATTTTATTTGTAAGGGCTCCCAAGAGAGCGGCCTAGCGGAGTTAGGGAGCCATTGGTAATATAACAGTTTAATTAGGTACAGCCTTTAATTATAGATCTGTCTAGATGGACAAACATAAACATTAATCACAAAGAAAACGGCCCAGATCTTTGACAATGAGCGCGTACTTAATATGTCAAACCTGGCAAAATTTTTATGGATAGGCACTATACCTATATGGACCATATTTTTGGTACGTTTTGCTCAGCTAATTTAGTATCTAGACAGATTTATAATCAAAGGGTACAGCATTGCTATATTTTATTGAAATTGTTAATTTAACTCACGTTATTAGTAAATCAAATTTTCTTTCTTTCTTTTCTGTTTACCCACTTATACATATAAAAACAAAAAATAGTATTTCAGACCAAACATTTAACCATAATGCTCTTGAATTTCTTGATATGTATATATTTTCCGTACATTTATCTCACTTTATTAGCTGACTTTTAAATTAAACTTTTATTTTGTTTTTATTTATTAATTTAACAAGAAGGCAGTTCTTAATGCAATCAAATTGCAATTATTCGTTGCATACGTATTTTTAACTGTGTAATAAAACTTTTTACAGTCACATAAGCCGCCTCTTAAGTTCCGATTTAAATGCTTACGTGGTAATTATAGGGTATCTGATACGTTGAACTTGATTTAGTTAGGGTTACGTGACCTTGCTTGCTTAATAGCAAAATACCTTTTTCGAGTTAAAATATTTAAATGGATATTGTATTAACTAAGGATAAATATAACTGTTTAAACCAGTAAATAACAAAAATATAATTATTTTATATGTGTAAGGCTTTATCTAAGTCTATCTTACCACTGAGTACCATTTAGGTACAACGTAAGAGTCTTCAAATCCCGTGTAAATAGGTAACTTCTAGGTAAGCGTGCTATTCTTGGATCAATACATCTACTTAAATCTGGCAGGATGTAGTCAAACGCAAACCTATGCTGCATAAAATAAATATTTAACTTTATTTGAACCTGCTCAGCCGTTACGTACCTATTACGTAATGAGAAACAAACATAGGTGCCTACGCATGACTTTCAAGTAAATATTTCCACGTGACTTCACTCATCAAGGCATGAAAATGACTTGCGATTTCGTAACAAAATAAACAGCAAACATACAAAATATGGGCTAGTTTTCACTGCATTTATATCGTTTGTAGGTAAAAATATCAATATACCCATAAATGTTTTATCATCAGCCCCCCTACCGCCTAAAGCAACAGCAATCGTAATAGTATACGGAAAGTATAATAAACAAACAATTAAACCCCTGCATTGGTTTTATTCACTTTAGTACAAATATATTGAAATAACTTCAAGAGAATGTATACAGATAAACGGAAAACCCTAGTCTCATTTCAATTTTAACTAAATTATCTGAACCGTTTTTGATAAATTAACAATATGTACATAGATGTTGCATCGATCGTGCAAACTATTCAAATTCTGTACATGGTGGAAGGCGGTGGTTCCATTTTTTGCCAAGAAAAATTTTGTGTCTTCATTATATTTCAATAAACTGATTGGAAGTGGCATGCACCGAGACTTTACGGTCTTTGTTAGATCCGCATCAGACTTGTGATCACATCCGGTCTAGTATACTCACCATGATATAATTCTTTCAACGTGTCAGAACGAGGCTGAATTATGGTGAAATAAATTATTGTATCTGTCACTTTTTCACACGTCGACAAATCTTTTTGTGATCGTATGCTAAGCTACAAGTAGCATGTGACGATGAGTGATTTATTTTACTCGTCTTTGCACTGTGTGGTGTGAGAGTACATTTTAAATTAAAACTATAACTCGTGGTCTCACTACTGGTGTGGCGAAATAAAAATTCCCTGTACCTACCGTGTTAGATGACTCTGTTAATCTAAAAACTAAAACTTTAATACATTCTTTAGATTCAGAGAACCTAGTTTCTTCTCAATAAACCTTTTGCATAAGAGTAATACCTGCAACAGCCCTGTCTCTCGAATGTGCCGCTTTTACAATGATGTATATCACTCTAGTGCCCGAGACAGCTACGGCGTTGATGATCTGGATTTCGATTTGTTCGAATTTAGTCTCAGACAATTTGGAAGTAATATGTATAAACTTTTCGTCTCTAAAACATAATGCAGTACAATACAGTAATTCAAACTTCTGTATTGTACTGTAATATGCATTTTATTTCATAATTTATCTACTAAGTATGTAATCATGTAAATCACTTTGTATATCACTTTTGTGGATTAATTTAAATTTTTACATTTTCTATAAAGTGAAAATAATGTTATTAATGGTTATTTTTCACTACATAATTCCATCATTCTCTTTATTTTAAGTATCAAATTTTGTAGTAATATGTACCTAGCTATACAACAACAGAATCACCACACCACAGAATATGGACAACAGAATCGGTCAAAAATTGTATAAAAAAAATATAATGTATTTTCTGTAGTCTGTTATGAGTGCCTAATAACTCACCTAATAAATAAATAAATAAAAAATAAATAAAGTTGGCGTAAAAATCCTTAGTCGCAAATAAAATATCAGCTAACAAACATACAAACCACCAGTGCAATTTAACAGTAGCCAAGACATTTATAAATGTGGTGAACAAGTCGTATTTGCGCGTGCCGTAATGGAGCCCCATTTGACTTCTGGCGTCGCTAACCGTTGGGGTTCGTGGCTCGCTATTTTGAAACTAAATAGTTCCTTGCCCTGTGTAAAATTGTAGCTATAAAATTGTTGCAAGTTAACCAATTCGCAAGTTGAAATGGCAGTTGACATGGCTTATAGTTCGAAAGGATGGCCGAAGGGACTGTAAAGTTCTCGAATAGAGACCACGGACCAGCAAGCGCAACGTAGGACGTCCACCGACTAGGTGGACTGACGATATAATTAAGATCACAGGAACGTGCTGGATTCTGACAGTTTTCAACCGGTCGTATTGAAAATCCATAGAGGAGGCCTATCTCTAGCAGTGGACCTCCTACGTCTGATGGATGGATGGAGGGAAAATATATATTGTGTTATACACGCGTATGAAATTTTTATAACTATGTTCATTTATTGAGCCACCTTATTTTAAATAGCCCTTTTAAAATGTTATGCTTAAGAGTTTACACCTCTAAAAGTGAAAATAAATTCCCGAAATTAAATGAATAAATTATTTTTATATACTACGGGACTAATCGCGCACTAAGCGAGTTGCATCGACCGTGGTCACGGGTAGACTCAAACGGGTCAGTCTACCCGTGACCACGGTCGATGCAACTCGGCCGAAACTCGGGATGAGGAGGTAGGTATTTATTTATCTCGTAATTTTAGTGCGCGATTAGTCCCGTAGTATATAATAATAACGTGTTCAAATCGCGTAAGTTTAAAAACAACAACAAATTATTTATTATAAAAATATAACTTCTTAAAAATACATGATTTTGGGATTCCCAATATCATGTAGCAGTAGAGTGCTAGTCAAGACAAGTAAAACGAGCCCAAGCACCACGGGTATATCTTGTTTAGTACAGGAGTTCCTATGGCCACCTTCCGACTTCATCATCATATCAGCTCCATGGTACCATAATGAATTATTGCATTGTCACGCGATATAGGTACATAATATGCGTGCAAAATTTTAGCTCAATCGGAAACCGGGAAGTTGGTGAAAGGTGACGTCCACAAGTGGTATATTATTCAGAGAAAAATCAAACCAAGATGATATACCTATACATCATTTGAAAGCTTGATTTATGGGCTTCTCAAAAATATTTAATTTAGATTTTTTTTAATCCCTCCATTTTTTTTTAAATGTGAAAAATAAATTGTATGATAAACAATAATACAGCTATGTATTTTTTCTAGTTTAGCAATAATAAAGTGCTTCTATCGTTATTTTACTTGCATTCGTAACTGATTCTTCCACATTCATCTCTTAATTTGCTAAAATTAAAAATTATAACCGGCCAGTGTGACCAGTTAGTAGGTACAATGTGACAAATAAACACTTAAAAACTGTGTCTAATTGGTAAAAATGCTTCTATTCAACAATTTGGAAGTTACTTAATCAGTGTTGCTAGAGATAAACTACCTATTAAGCCAAATAATTTATCTTAATAGATTCAAAATTAATTTAAAAAAACGGAGGGCTCTTTTTTGGTTTTAACTGATGTAAAAGACTCAGAAAAATATGAACTTTCTCGAAATGTTCGTTACGTGTTGTGGTTAGAATTTTTGATTATTATTATACCAGCCTCCATACATTTTGTGGACATGTCCTTTAACTTGCAAGATTCCACCCAAACTGACATACATAGGTACATCCATTGCAAGTTAAATAAAAGCTTGTAAAAAATTGCGTTTCCTGATGATCAATAACCAAATTGGAGCAGCTACCATGGGACTTGGTTTATCGTAGGTAAGATTTTTATTTGAGCTCTTCTGTATTACGGATAACACGTTATATCTCGGATATTTTAATCGTTGAATCATATCAACAGTCCCTAAGATAGTATACATTTTATACGCGGTTTTTTAACGCAAATAAGTCCGCGCTTGACTGATGATAAGCGACGTTGTAGTCAAAGATGTAGCACGCAGACTTAAGGGGGCGCCTAATGCCAAAATCAAGGGAAAGGTGTATTTTTAATGACGTGGTATAAAGGTAACGAACATAAATATCCATTTTAAAAAAAATACTATAGGAAAGGATAGAACCTATAATAGCAGAGTAATTGCGTAGAATTTTGGAAAATAATATGGTTACCTTAGCAAAAAAATAAAACTTCGCATCATACAAAAACTTTTCAATTTCAAATGCTCGAAATTATCAGCGATAACACCACATTATTTTTGACAAATTACGTAGCCAGACTAATGTTCTAGTAGAATAATCGATTAGTTTTTTTGAATACATGCTTAAATTTTGAATAAATAAATAAAATGTTACCTAAAAATGTAAGCTGGCGCTCGAAGCCAAAATCATGGTGAACTGTGTCATGCGATTTTCGACTCTAAACATAGCATAGATGACAGCGGGCGATGTAAGAAGCGCGGGTGAAATCTGTTTTTTCGTGCCATTAGGCGCACTCTTAAGTCGAATCAAATGTTTGAAACAGAGTTCTCAAAAACCTCAATATTAGTACCTGGATCTCGTAAAACTTTAGCATTTCTCATTCAGCACTATCTTTCCGTAGCTAAAATATTTATTTATATTCGAGTTTTGTTGCGCTACAGCCGTGTAAACTGCACCGCATGCTCTCAAGTCGAGGTAAGTGGATAAGCTCCCCGAGATGTTCCGGAGAAATCAGAAACGGGTGGCGGCGAATCACGGAAGATTGTGGTATTTTATACGAGCGTTGGAATTTCATCTTGGAGCGTTATGAAAAGATTGCTATTTGAAGATAAAGAATTAAAAAATACTAGTTTTTGAATTATGTTCAAAATTAGATTATTAAAGTAAGTACTTATAGCCCGAGATCCCACCGCAAAAACATCCCGCTCAAAGCGTACCTACATGATTCACACCAATTGTTTAAGTAATTATGTGAATAGTAGAAAATATTTAAATAGTTGCTTTGCGAAATTTGGCCGCAAGTATTTAAAATTTAATGATGTTTAATTAATTTATAGGAAGAAATATCCTTTATTTATTTTTAATAGTATCGAGTAGGAAAATAGGTACAGATAAACTGGTGCCTTGCGAAATGCGACCGCTAGTATTTTTGATTGAAAAAGGTTTTATTTTATTTATCTTTTGACAAAAATTTTTAATTAACTTATTTTTTTTGATACATTACGAAGCTTAGAATATATCTTTACAAGGTTCCAACACACATACAAAAACACACTACCTTTTTTGGTTGCGCACGGTTGTGGTAACTTACGTACAACTAAGTATAAGATATAAGTAGATATATGTAGGTACTACAACTAAGATACAGACTAACTTTCCTCTCATAGCTGTTAAGTTTAGGATCATCTCCAAGATCTGAAAAATATTAGCTGTTTCATCTTTTTTCCGAAATTCAGTTAAATTTATGAATGAAACGGCATTTCATATACCTACTATTTTATATTATTTCATAGTATATTTACAGTACACAGAAACATTTGAATTCCAGCTATTTTATTGGAAAACGTCAACTATTAAGTCATTCAAATTGATTAAATTATTTCTACAAAATGGCGTAACTAAAGATGTCTATAATTTTAACTAAAGCGACTAGTTTAAGGAAACTAGCGCACCCACTGTTCTTTGATCAAGTTGTGGCGAGTTTACTTCAGCGTGCAAGTAAATTTACGTGAAATTATTAGTTCAAAGAAACACAATGCATCTTTTATGTGCCCGCCAAATAGACGGCCACAAAGTTGGCAAGCTACATACGCAAATTTCTCGGTAAAATGGTTGCAGAGTCAGACGCAGGTTGTTCGTTGGGGGCGCTGTGATAGATGTGGAGAAATTTATGCTCAGAAGTTAGTTATTAGCGAAATCGAAAATTATAGACATATTTTGATTCTATACGTACCTAACTGAAATACAAATTAAGTAGTAGTAATACAAAAATACCCAATGTGAAATAAGGAAACATTGCATGTAAAAACAACTAATTTTCTTTCTTAAAAATTACTCTGTGGTGTTATTTTTATTTTAGACGTTTATTTATCTAGTACTTTAGGGGTACCTACATAAGGTATATGTTTAACGACATAAAGCAAGTTATATCTAGATTAACTATATAATAAGTAGATCTCATATGACTCAAAAAAGTTTAATAATTGGTAGGGCTTGAATTTTTACGAAGATTCCACCCGAGCTTACTTAGGTACATACATATCTATTACAAGTTAAATAAAAGCTTGTAATAAAAATCTCACGGCTTCTCGCCCTGCCGTGGCAGGACTATAATCCGTCCCTGTATTGACGAAAACAATGTAAATCACCTCGCCTTCCGTCTCGTACGTAACGTCACTACAGCGCCGACACCTTGAATTGGGTCTAACGGGGGATTCTCCATGTCTCTGCCGGGATCAACATTGTTAGTGAAATTGAGAAAAGCCATTGAAACAGTCAGTGAAAAAAGTGAAAATCGGCTCAGTCGATTATTATACCACCTCGCTAAAAATATATTTTTTAAATCGGACCTATCGAATAATAAAGATTCGTATATTTATTGAGTCTAGTCTAGACTAATGTGCAGCTATCAAAACCTTCGAAATTGAATTCAATATGGTTTTAAACATAAAGCATTAAATCCTCTGCTAAACATACTTCTTTGCGAAAAATTGGTTGAAACGGTTTACTGACAGTAATTTATACGTGATAAATTCAAAAGATAACATTGAATTAACAATTGAAACAAGTTTATTAGTTCTTTATCGCTTGTTCCGCAACCTCGCTTGCACGCTCGGCTCAGGCAGACGTGACGCTTTTTCGTACGTGCACATACCTACTTTTATAAGACGTTATCACGTCAAAAAATTCAACACTCTTCGTTCAACTGTATATCAATTCTCTTACAGTTTATAATACATCAGAGAGCTGTCACGAGAGGCAGGTAATTCACGTGTCGACATCACCGCAACAATGGCGCGTGTGTGTGACAGTCCATTACGCGACACCGTCACACCTGCGACAATGGAGCGTATCTATCACAATTCCTGAATAGGACCGCGCTTTGGAGATAATTGTTCGATTGTTTATGATAGATTGACGTGTATACGCAGAATCAAACTTGTTGGCTCACAGCTGCCAACTAGCTACAATCTGCGCGAAATTCAATCCTCGCGCAGTTGTAAAGTGAGTTTTAGCTATGATTAGGTTTTGCGCAGCTTGTAGCTAATATAACATTGTAGCCGCTAAGAAGTTTGATTCTGCTTATACCTCTTAATCTAGTGTAAGTGCGTTTAAAGGTGTTGAAAGATTGACAATATACGCCCCATAGTATAACGGGTGGCAGATAATTCACGTGTCGACATTACCGTGACAATGGCGCGTGTGTGTGACAGTCCATTACGCGACACCGTCACACCTGCCGTGCGACAATGGAGCGAATCTATCACAATTTCTGAATAGGACCGCGCTTTGGGGATAATTGTTTTGATTATTGGAGTATATCAACGAGAAGAATTAAAAGCAGTACCTACCTATTAATAATCTATACATATTTTAACATATTCTTCATTATTTGTTTGTGCCCTACGACAACTCGTACTTATAAAAAAGGTTCGGAATAGTCCTCCATGATGACCACATAAATGGTGGGTCAAAAGATTTCTCGTCGTTCATTTGATGTCAGTGGCAATTAACAAAACGCACTATTTTCGTCATGGTGACCTGGAACGTTCGCCTCGGAATCGAGAGACGTGGGTTCGAATCCGTCTCCCAAAATCTTGGAAGAGTTATCCTCGGGAATAGAATTCTACGCGCGCACCCCTCTGTCATGGTATGAGAACTATAATTCTTACACGTTTATAAAAACCACTTACCAATCGATATTTCAACAGTCATCTGATTGAATCCGCTGCGCGAAGTGCTCATTGAAAAAATGCCAACTTGTGCAGTTAGAACGTGTGAAAATAAATCTTATACCTCAAATTTACAAAAAGATGGTGTAACGTTTCACATGTAAGTATTTTTTTGTTTCATTGAAGCTTATTTTTATATAAAAACTTAAAATAGTTCACTCGGACCGGCATCGAATATATCGATTCAGTAATGGAGTCTCCGCCAAAGATCGAGAATCATATCCTCCCATGTTTATGCAACATTCAGCCATATGTCCATACCTTACAATCTATTATTGTCTATTGTGGAGAAGAATTCAGTACGCGTACCCCTCTGCCACGGTATAAGAAAACGTGTGCCTACACGTAAAAGAGACACCGGACATTTTATTACACAATTTTAGACTAAAGCGTTCAAGCAATTAAGGCGAAAATGGATTATCAGCATCTGGGTGCATTGTTCTCGCTCGCTCCGCTCCATAAACCCGTCACCCTTTAACGTTTCGACTTTACCCTGATATGTTTAAGGTCGAAATTTCAGTGAACACCTCCTCCCCCGTGCCTCACGTAAAGCTGACAGAATGTAGTGAGTGCGAATGGTAGAGCGTTACTAGTCCGGAGTTAAAACGTCCCTGCCCAAAATCAAAGTGCTGTTCCATAGAAAAATTTCGTTCAACCACGACAAAATGTATGGAACAGCTGTTTTATTTTTTAGTTTTGACAAAAGTCACAGAACAAAAGTTGTTAGCTTTGATGTACAAAATAAGCCCCTAAAAAGATGCTAATTGATTACCATTAACCCTGTATAGTGTTATAAACCATATCACCCCTCGTGGGTAGGCCTACGTCCTGTAGTGGACTATTAAAAAGGCTGGTACAGTACAGTGTTATAAAATAGGTAGGTTCGTATCTACTACGTACTTTATGTAGATGCAAAGTTCACGCACCGATTCCTGAATGTTTGCAGTTTCAAAGTACGTAAGTACCAAACTATTGGTGGTAAAGTTCAAGCTACGACATTGATTTGTTGCGACCCGACCCCGACGCTAACTGATTTTAGTCGGAGCGGTTTAGGGTTGTCGGATCGATGAAACTGTTAACTTGTTAACTAAGGGTCCCAATACTGATGTACTGTTTTCCTTACTAAAAGTGACAGTTACGAAACAGTAGATGTTATATTTTTATCTCATTACGAGAGGCTTACCAGATTTCATGAATTTTTGACAACATAAAGAAAAAACACTCTTCTCAAGGATACATCGCGTGTATTTTAAGTGGTGTTAAAGTTCTTAAACTACATATTTTTCTCAAACAGAGTTTCTGTAAAGGAGCCAAGGAAAACTTTTCGAGAAAGTTTTAGTAAAATTTGCGATAATTTTTTGGGTATTGATGAAAGTAAGGAATAGCACGTCATTGCGGGACATCCCTATTATTTCAGAGTGGAAACATTCCCGACTCTTGAAGCCATTTTATTGTAAAGTCAAATAGTGTAAGCGTGAATCACAAGTTGACTCATGCAGGCATAAATCAACCGCAATGGAGGCAGTCTCCGCTACCAATTAGGTATTTCAGACGCCACTGAAGGATTTACATTACGATGGATTCTTTTGTGGAAGGACTTTTTAACTGTCTTCAAAACAGGGAGGATTTCAATTTTACTACATGTTTTTTAGAGTTCCGCACCTCAAACGGAAAAAACGGAACTCTTATAGGATCACTTTGTTGTCCGTCTGTCCGTCTGTGTGTATGTCAAGACTCTTTATCTCGGAAACACGTAAAGATATCGAGTTGAAATTTAAACTATATACATATATCTATGGTCTCTTGCAGTTGTGTAAAATAAAAACATATCAGTTATCGTTTAAAAAAGTTAGAGCCGTTTATGTCGTAAAAAACCCATATTTCGATACTCACAATAGGGAAGTTTCCCGTTTTCTAGTTTTATTTTTATTAAATTACACTAAGTCTGCAATAAATTATGGTGTTTTTATTTTTCAATTATCTTAAAAAATGACGGAGTTATGAATTTTTAAACATGACCGCACGAAATCAAAAAACCTCGCGACGGATTTACGCGTGTGACGTCATTCGGCTTCAGAGCCGCGCCGTGGGTTAGGCGGGAGTAAGGAAAAAAGGAAATAAAGTGCTTCATTCTATGTCGGGTATTTTTCTAAGCCACGAATACGTTCTACAATATCATTGTACTTATCTTTAAGTTATGATCAACATTTACTATGGGACTAACCTCCCAATATAACGAATAAAAAGTCAGCATTCCCATAATTTTGTATCTAAATGGAACAAGACTTGGTGTATGTGTCTAGTGTACTGCGGTTTTTACATCTGTAACTATTAACTAGTAGCTCTCCAAACAGTAGACCTCGCAAGTATACATTTTCTCGTAATAAGTTCTCAAAAATGCACAACTTTCACAGGTAAATATATTCTTAATCATAAAAATGGTAAGGTTCTTTACTAAGATATTATTGTATATTATGGGACTAAGTAAGTAAGTTTGTATAGGCCGGGTGGCTAGCCCTGGTGTCAGAGTTTGGGACTGATCCCCTATACAGGGTTAGCTAGCTAGAACTGGTGAAGCGTAATATATTTTGTTCTAATAAAATACTTTAGATAATTTTTTCAAGACTTATATTTTCTAGTCCCAATAAAGTTCTCAAGTGCGTGTCAAGACATGCGTATGATAGGCTTCCGTAGACGTGACGATGATTATGATGATGATAAAAACCAATTTTTAAGATGGTTGATTACTATGAAAACGTAATTTAGTATGAATTCTTGGTTGCCTGGGAGAATTCGCTTAAAGCGATAAGGCCACCAGTTAGAAACCTATTAATTGTATTGTTTTGTCCCTGTAATTTTTTTATGTTATGTGGTTGTCTAATAAAGTGTTATTGTTTGTTTGTTTGTATGAAATATACATGTGAGGTCGATGACCTCTAATGTTTAAAAATTTCAAATTTTTCTTTATAGCTCTAAAATTTATGATTCCACAGTGCTCAAAATAATTTTCAGGGAAAGTTTTTAATATGGTCTGTAAACGGCGTCCGTTCGTTACACGGACATAACGAAGTTTTAAGGGTTCCTCGTTTTACTACGAAACCCTAAAAATGACTGAACAAAGTGACAGCTGTCAAATTCTAGAATCCATACTAGGATGACATGTCAGGTCTCAAAGTGACAGCTGTCAAACTTAAATGCGGTTTATTTCTGTAACTAACGATTTTAGACCATTGCTGTCTTCACAAAAGTGATAGAACTCAACAATATCTATATTTCGGATGACAGCTCTTTAAAGTAATTTATCTCAGTAACTGTCGTTTCTATACCGTTACTTTAGGCACAAAATTGATAGAGCTCAACGAGATCTACATTTCGGATGACATCTGTCATGCCACTCTAGTATGAATTCTTTAATAATATGCCATATAATGGCAGATGTCACTTTCACATCTGTCATTTTCGGAACTAAAAAATAAGTCCTGAAAAACGTATTACCTACAATGACTTTATAAGAACAAATATTAGGCTGAGAAGTTTTGGATAACCATATACAGGGGATTAGTCCTATAGTAAAAGTTGGTCATAATTTACAATGATATTTTAGGACAGAATATTGTACTTATGAATATATTTGCCTGTGCAAGTTGTGCATTTTTGAAAACTGATTATCAGAAAATGTTCACCAAAATGTAAACTTGTGAGGTCTACTATTTGGAAAACTACTAGTCAATATATACAGATGTAATAACCGCAGAACAGTAGGTACACACGTCAAGTCTTGTTCCATTTAGAAATAAAGTTCATTTACTCAGGACAAAATCATGGGAATGCTGACTTTTTATTCGTTATATTGGGGGGTTAGTCCCATAGTAAATGTTGATCATAACATAAAGATAAGTACAATGATATTCTAGAACGTATTCGTGGCTTAGAAAAATACCCGACATAGAATGAAGCACTTTATTTTCTTTTTTCCTTACTCCCGCCTAACCCACGGCGCGGCTCTGAAGCCGAATGACGTCACACGCGTAAATCCGTCGCGAGGTTTTTTAAGTTCGTGCGGTCATGTTTAGACATCCATAACTCCGTCATTTATTAAGATATTCGAGTAATTTTTTCACTGTGTCTAATATAATTCTAACGTCCTTAAATGTATATAATTATTTTTAGTTTTTATGATAAAGGAAACTTCCCTATTGACATAGAACTATGAAATTTGGCAAGAAGCATTGTCTTAGAGTACACATATAGGAATAAACCAAAAAACCGTACATTTTTATTTAAATCACAAATAAATAGGGCCTAGATTGACTCAATATGGGTTGAAAATTCAAAGTGAGTAAATCATATCATGTAAGGTATCATATAAAAGAACTTCATTAGCACATGCTAAAACAGGTTTTTAATTATTTTAACAATGTGTAATTTTCGATGTATTACGAAAAAAGTGATAAAAAAATCGATAGTTATAGTAGTTAGAGATTTTAACAACTTATTTCACAATTTTGAGAAACTTTCTGAATTTGTACGGAACCCTCGGTGTGCGAGCCTGACTCGCACTTGTCCGGTTTTTATTTTTTTCTACGTATGTTACGCGATTACTCCGTCAATTATGAACCTATTTTGATATAATTTTTTTTGTTTGGTAGATCATTATTTAGTGGTCCCATTTAAATTTCAGCAGAGTCCTTTTTGAAAAGTCAACAATAATATGATAATAGGCCAAGTGCGAGTCGGGCTCGCACATGAAGGGTCCGCACCGTTGGAAGCCCCCCTTTATCTATTTTATTTTAATTCACTCATTATTTTTGAAAAAAATATACCACTTAATATTTCAAGCATCTTCCTGTTGCTGTTATTGATATCGAGCAAAAAAGTCACATTAATTGCTTGGGATACTCCCTTAAACATTTCGTTTATTTATTTATTTTTGAATTGCATATTTAACTAATTATTATGTAAATAATTCAAGCATCTACCTGCCACCATTATTAATGTCGAGCGAAAAATGGTAAAAATATTTATTTTATGTTTATTGTATGGGAGCCCCTAATTTTTTTTTCTGATTTTAGTATATGTTATTACAGCGGCAACAGCAATACTTCATCTGTGAACATTTCAACGTTCCACCTATTACCGTTTATGAGACACAGCCTGAGGACAGACGGACAGCGGAGTCTTAGTAATAGGGTCCCGTTTTTACCCTCTGGATACGGAACCCTAAAAATTATACATTGATTCGTGCGCATTATTCGAATTCTGTAAACGATAGACGTCGGTTACCATTTATATGCCATTTTGGCGAAAAATAATTATTATCGCGAATAAGTTTGTGCTTGAACATTGAACAACTTGCTGTGGTTGTTCATATTTATTTTATTACTTCATATTTTGTTACTCATTCATATTTTTGTGTTTTTGTTGAGTACCTAACCGGAAACCTAGGAAAGACTGCCCTAGGGAGTTTATCCAATATAGGTAAAATTGCCGCAATTTGCTAAATGAAAGCCAAACAAAAATTACAATTACAATTAGAATAACAAAAATTATCTAAGGGGTCAATTTTCTGTATTAAAAGATCTACTCGTACCTACTTCAGCAGTAAAGTAAGTCAAAGTACAAACATTTAAGGCAAGCGGCACTCGCAAATTAAAATTAAGAATTAATATTGGGATTATTGTTCTGCAATGTGAATTGATCTTTATTGAGATGAAAGGAAAGGAACTTGCACCCTGAAAATAGTTGGAAACGATATATTATTCTGTCTTCTATGTCTACTTTTAAGAAGTTTCATCTTGCTAGCGGCGATCCAACTCGTCAGAAACATCATCAAATCAGCCGTAGAACGTCTGCTGATAGACTTAGGCATCCCCTAAGAATTTCTAATAAGACTGGTTGGGATTCAGCGTATTCCTATCACGGTCCATCCAACTGCATAATTTGATATTAATAACTCAAAACTTTGTATGTTTGTACTTATGTTTTTTATTTTACAATTTCCTTTAATTTTACATTTTTCATTCACTTTTTATTATTATGTTTTATAAGCGGCAGCCTTTGTTGGTCTTAGTGTTATTAGTACCTTTTTTTACCAGGAAAAATCTTTTAAAGATACCGTGCAGTGGTATCTCTCGGGGCAGGCAGGTGGTTATGTGTGAGTCCCCGCCCATTGCTGGACGGTATACCCACCAAAACCCCTGGGTGTTCCACCACTGCGCCTGGTGTCGGGGCTACGGGCACGCTTCCGCACTCTTCCGCGGCCCCTAGTGTTTTTAGTGACTACTGTTTTTAGAGTTTTATGTATGAATGTATATATTTTTTTGGGTTGCCAAACCCAAAAAAATATAACAACACTGAAACATGAAGATTCTTAAGCTCAATCAACCTTCAGAGATAAAATTCTAAGGATACCGGATGCATTCAAATATAAGAACGTCATCATCATATTCTTGCCTTTAACCCAATAGGTGGGCTCACAGCACGTTTGTTTTCGCCACTTCAATTTATCATACATAATTTCATCATTAACTTATTTCTCTCGTATACCATCTTTTGTTTCATTCACACATTTGTTGGTCTTCCCTTCCCCACTTCTGCAGCTTTTATATTTGAAAACGTATAAAATAAAAAAGCTCACACATTTAAATATAGCATTTTTATAGCATGCATTTGTTAAATGCTAAATTCAGTTAAAAAGATGTGCCACGAATTAAAACTTTACGATTACTACAATTAATAACACCTAATATTTGCATATGCAAGTTGTGCTTTTTTAGTATACCTAGGGCAAGTGCCTTTATTAACTACCACTAAATACAAGACCAAAATTATCTAAAACTACATAAACTACTACTACATAACAAGCAATTGGATCATCCACAGATCCTAGAAGGTCTAAAGGTAATCCAAATGCTCAAGCCCACTGCCAGTTGCCAGTGTGCCCAGCATGCTGGCAGCATTGCCACGCTGAATGGCAATGCTAATACGTTGAGCCAAATAAACACCAGCACTTTTGTCACGCATCGCGACCACCAGACGCTCAGAAAGGCTTTTGAAAACAAGATGAGCTCTCGGTCCCCACGGACCCAATGTCTCAACTTCAAACGGCACAAATATGTAACCACTGCCGAGGTTAGCATATTTGCGCCGTTTGTGCTGCTCCGCCAAATTGGCCGCCGCTTCAGCCATACTCTGAGTCTCAGAAAGATGTGACGGCGCCAAAGTATCGACGCAAGTCGCGTCCCATACTAAGGGCTGTCCACACTTCCATGGAACCAGAGTCATGCCGTCAGGCCTTTTGCCATCACCACGCGCGAGCCCACTCGGTTCGAGTACGGCTGCGATATTGGCGGTGACAAAAGCCCTGCGTTTGACATCGTTAAGGCTGGCGTGGCGACCAATTCGACAAGCGCTTCTAGAGCAAGAGAGACCGTGATGACCGAGCTGGTCAACTGCAGTACCACACTGGCAGCGATGTGCTTCACAACATCAGTTGTGTATTTGCAAGTTGTGTATTTTTGAGCAGAGATTTACCCGAAAATATTACAAATTCATAGTCTCGCAACTATTCTACATATCTATAGATTAATCTATAGATGAATAGTCATCTATAGATTAATCTATAGATGAATAGTATATTTATACATCTATAGAAGTTCCCTTATAGTATAAGGGAACTTCTATACATGCCTACATTTATTTAAATTATATTATATTTGCCCGTAAAATGTACCTTGTTTCCGACTAAAATTAAGGATCATGTTATACTACAGAATTAACAAAATGAATCAAGCTTTGGAATAATAAAATTATATCTGTTAATTAATGCAGTCGATGAAATGAATTATCAGCGTTAATAATTGTCAATCTGTTTTAATTAATTGTGACATTAAACTGTATGATTACTGTGGCGACTAATTAATCATTCACGCTTGTTTTTATGAACTAGTGACTACATTTTGCGGATGTTACTACCTACTTTTCGTTTCTTTGAAATTACAAATTATTAAATTTTAATTACCAGTGAATGGGCCTCTGTATAATAGTTAAATAAACACATTTTCTAAAACTAGTAATTCTCCGAATAGTAAAATAGTTGCGAGACTATGAATTTGTAATATTTTCGGGTAAATCTCTGCTCAAAAATACACAACTTATACTATAAGGGAACTTCTATAGATGCCTACATTTATTTAAATTATATAATATTTGCCCGTAAAATGTACCTTGTTTCTACTAAAATTAAGGATCATGTTATACTTTGTACGATAAACCTTGGAAAGTAGAAAAAGCTAGAGATACATGAGGCTAAAATTATTTTCAACACACTTGCTCATAAAGTGGCTCTAATTTCACTGCAATCAGGCACATAATGACACCAGCTGTAATCAAATTGTGAATTTATCATTGCTATTATTCACAAGTGAGTTATAGAGTTTTACAGGTTGAGTTGCTTTGTTCTTAAAAAAGTTTCGATACAAAAAAGATCGTGTTCAATAGTAGGTACAAATAAATTAATGTACCTATGAAATCTCATTCTTTTAGTCTATGGCCGATTGTCATTGCGCGCGCATAGGGAAACTGATTAATTTTTTCCGCCATTTCGAAACATTTTTCACAACTCGTTTTCTGTTGAAAATATTTTATACCAAAGTATTATTTTATTCACAAGTGTGTTGAAAAACGTCGTATGCTACACGTGTGCATTGATGATTACCGTCCTCGGCTCTCCTAAGACCCTCGCCTCAATGGCGGCAATCACCAACATTACACACTTGTATCATAATATACTATTAAATTTGGTACTCTTTTGTGCATAAGTATTTTACGCTGCCCATATTATTATGTGGAATGTCAGACTTCCTGTATAGTGTAAAACATGAAATAAATTTATTGGTTCCTGTGATGTTAGCTACCAGTTGCTCTTTGCCCCACTGACCTATGTATCCAAGTTTTCTATGGTTTTCTTGACATTTTGAATTTAAATTCATTATAGGTACAAAAACATCATCCATCCATCAGCCATAGGACATCCACTGCTGGACATAGGCCTCCCCTATGGATCTCCAATGAGACCGGTTGGAAGCGGCTTGGATCCACCGCAATTCTGCGGTCTTAACGAGGTCACCCGTCTACCTTGTGAGTGGATGTCCTACACTGCGCTTGCCGGTACGTGGTCTTGACTCGAGAACTTTTTAACCATTAGTCATCAGTCCTCCACGCTATGTGCCCTGCCCACTACCATTTCAAGTTGCTAATCTTACTTAAGAAAACATAGTCCGTCCGCGTTTAGGTGCTAAAATAAAAAAAACACGTTAAAATTCCCTTGCCGGATGTTTGAATTTGTGGTCGATGTTTTCTGCTCTATATTATGTGTCGGCGCATCCGACGCTGATTTATCTCGACTGCATCGAGCAACTATAACATACTGTTGTAAAGTAAACGGCTGTATGTCACGTCAAATCGTCTGTTGAAATACACGACATATGGCCCAAGAGCCGCTGAAGATCGACCTTCCCCCACGTGATAACCAGATGAGACGTATTTTTATAAATTATTATTTATTTATAAGCACGCCTATGATAGCTTGCCTATTGAAAAGTGTTCATTATATTTAAATTATGTTATGAACAAGTTTTTGAAGACAATCCTATATGATTAAAATTGTAATTAAATTATCTTTCTAATGATACCAATTTTGATTGGTCGAAAGATCGGTTTCGTACTTAAATAGACATATTTGTACACAGTTGTTTGGCAGGTAGTTTGACCAAAATTAAGTAAAAAAACCTACCAAGCTATATAAAATTCTACATTAAAAACTATTAGTCGGATTAAAAAAATGCCGGCTATCATAAGAGTGTAGGTATAAAAATCATTTCCAAAAAAAATGGAATTAAATTTATAGCAAGCCATCATAAGCCTATTTGTATAAAAATAACTTTTCATAAAAAGTATGTCTCATCGGGTTATCAGATAGGTGAAGGTCGCTCTTCCACGTCTCTCCCCCTTATATTAACGTCTTTACTTGGAATGAGATTTAGAGCTACTAAAACAGTAGTGCAAACATAGCAGTGCTAATTTGTAATGCTGTTCTTTTTCGCAGAGCAGCTAAAATATTTGCATTGCACAGTAGATTTACAGTTTATGCATGTCTAAAATATTGTTTTCTCTTTATCTCAGTGTTTATTGACTTCATAAAGTTTTAGGTGTGCTGGAGATTAAGTAGATTATATTTTCAAAGATGGTCAATTTAGATGCCGATGTAATAACTTTACACTTCACCATGTACCATAGATTAATTATACTTAATTTTCAACTGTACTGAGCGTAATAACATTACACAAAATCAGAATATCGTTTTCCTATTGCATAAAATTGATACATTTAAATTGTTAATAAATTCTATAATTATTTTTCGAAAAAATGGTAAAATCGTCTTCCATTGTGTACAAAATTCGAATATTTCGCTCAAATTGTTCACATTATTGCTGATTTTTCAAAAACGTCTAAGCCGATTTCTCTAAAATTTAAATGAGACCACCTTGGGAGTATACACTATGGAACTAAAAAAAAATCTATTGGGTTCACAATTGGCGAAATTATCTATGAACCACTAAACAAATACATACAGACGAACATAGAACCTCCTCCTTTTTGGAAGTCGATTAAAAATAGGTATTACTATTTTAGTTATTTCGGCCGTGCAATGTTTTTACATCGTATGTAGGAAATATGAATGGATATCGTAGGTATATCTAATACATAATAACACCACATAATAATTGTGGACCTTAAACACATAGAGTCTGTATATCGACAAAAAATGTTCTCAAAAAATATAATCGGGTCTTTGAAGTAATAGTAGTAAGTAATATAATTAGGAAACGATTAAAAATCTTTTTTATTTCGAAAAAGTATACTTCCGAGGACAAAATTTAAATGGGACCACCCATTTAAATTTTGTCGAAATCGGCTTAGCCGTTTTTGGTTTTTGGCTGTTTAGGGTGCACGTGCGCCAGTCGACGGGAGCGCGCGTATTCCTTGACGAAGGAGTACTAATCAAACCTGAAAGCTACGGCTGAACTTCTATCATGAAATGGGTTTAGCTTATATCGAGTTTAACCAAAAATAGGTTTATATCTTCATCTTTATGCGCCGGAATGTTATTCCAATGCCCGACTTCCATTTGCATTTTAAGATTTCTTATCAATTAAAAACCTGGTCAGGCGTGAGTGAGATCGCTGTATAAAGGGTTCTGTATTACACCAATCGTCACGAATTGTTACACTGTTTTTTAATCATTTTGTAAGTATAATAAATATGCATTTGCAATCTAGCGGGATCACTGCAAAATATACTGGTAATTTATTACGTAAGTAGGTGTTACCTTGCATTTCGGAAGAAATTAGCATTTTGAAATTGAAGTTTCTATTATTATATGTCTTAAAATATCGAATCGACATCACTACATAGTACAAAACAAAGTCGCTTCCCGCTGTCTATCTGTCCTTATGTATACTTATATCTTTAAAACTACGCAATGGATCTAGATGCAGTTTTTTTTTTAAATATATAGAGTAATTCAAGAGAAAGGTTTAGATGTATAATACACCTGTGCGAAGCCGGGGCGCCGGGGAAACTTCCTTCTCTATCGACTTCTTGGATACGGAACTCTAAAAACGATTAACTGTATGCGCACACGCATCGCTGTTGCACTATGCGATTAGATCAAAGTTTAATACCCACTCTAATTGAATCGAGCAATATTAATAAAAACTATTTTTAGGGAAAACTGACACACTTACATAAAGATTTCGTGTGAAGCGCGTAACAATTCAAGCCCTGCTAAGTATTAAACTTTTTTAGTAATATAATAAACCCGATTACAGAGGCGCCAGCGTAAATTAAATAGCAGCGTAAAAAGCGTTCTCTCTATCGAATGCCCAAAGTGAAAAAGAAACAGAACTATGCTATTTAGCTAATATAGTTACGCTGGCACCTCTGTAATCGGACTTAATACGAGGGGTGATCCAAAAGTAATGATAATCAATAACAAACACAATGAATAAAATAAAAAAATAAATTTATTTCTCAACATAGTCTCCTAGCAAGTCTATACATTTAGTCCATCTCTTTTCTAAACCTAAAATTAAACCGAAAAAAAATCTTTATCTTGACTCTCAAAAAAGTCCTCAACCGCGGCCATCACGTCGCTATCATCGTCAAATTTCTTGCCTCGGAGATGTTCCTTGAGTCGTGGAAAGAGATAAAAGTCACTGGGGGCTAGATCTGGTGAATAGGGGGGGTGATCCACCAGCTCAAAGCCCGCTTCCTGAATGGCAGCCAGGGCAATTGCAGCTTTGTGAACCGGTGCGTTGTCTTGATGGAACAGCACTCCAGCCCGCAGTTTGCCTCGCCTTTTCTCCTTAATAGCCTCCCGCAATCTTCTTATTTGTTCTGCATAGTAGGAGCCTGTAATAGTGGCCCCCTTTTCCAAGTAGTCCACCATGATTATTCCTTCAGCGTCCCAAAAAACAGACGCCATAACCTTCCCTGCTGAGCTTGACACTTTGAATTTCTTCGGCGTCGGTTCATCGGATCGTTTCCATGTCATCGATTGTTGTTTTGTTTCAGGATCAAAATGGTGGATCCAGGTCTCGTCCATGGTCACAAAACGTGACAAAAAAATTATCCTTGTCTGCCTGGAAATTTTCGAGATTTGCTCTTGACATGTCGACTCGTTTCTTCTTTTGCACGTCGTTTAACATTTTCGGTACCCAACGCGCGGAGACCTTTCTCATATGCA
Source organism: Hypomecis punctinalis (assembly GCA_949316475.1). NCBI lineage: Eukaryota > Metazoa > Arthropoda > Insecta > Lepidoptera > Geometridae > Hypomecis > Hypomecis punctinalis. The sequence goes on along the minus strand of OX438810.1, from coordinate 8,685,103 downwards.
ATTCGTTCGCAAGGATTCATTGAATGCTGCCATATGAGATCCCTGTGACCTCAGCTACATGCCTGATAGTCACTCTTCGATCTTCCAATACAACTTCTTCAACTTTTTTCACATTTTCTTCAGTGAGGGTCGTCGATGGGCGTCCTTCGCGGTGTTCGTCTTCCGTCGATGTTCTTCCCAGCTTAAACTCCTTAGCCCAGCGTGCAACTGTGGAATATGGAGGAGAAGAGTCCCCTAATGTTTCCACCAAGTCGCTATTTATGTCTTTGGTAGACATTTTTTTCAAGCAGAGGTATTTAATGACAGCTCTGATTTCGTGTTTTTCCATTTTGATGTTCACTCCTTGACAGTCCGTATTCAAATGAATGTAGCTCCCGGGAATCATGGCCTATTTATATGATTTTTTTTTCCTGAACTAGTTGGTAATTGAGCAAGTGACTGATATTTTTTTGTATTTTTGTGTGCAGTAGAAATAACTGATTATCATTACTATTGGATCACCCCTCGTATCTACTTGTTATGTAGTTCATATTTAATTTTGATTACTTATGTCGTTATATATAGGTAGGTGTACTAGATATATAAACTGCCAAAACTAGCCCAGGGCTAGCCACCCGGCCTATACGAACTTACTAACTTTAACTGTCAAAGTATAAATAACACCCTAGAGCTATTTTATAGGAAAAAAATTGGGGGTTTTGTTTAGTTATTTCAAATCCATAATTTTAAATAAATCAATCGTATTGAAATCACAACTCTGTATTTTGACAAATAGATGAAAGTGAATCGTATATTACAGAAAAACACACGACTATTAATTAAACAGATACCCAAATAGATATAAATACATTTTCTAAGAAGACAATAATGACCGCATATAAAATCGCGATGTGGACCATTGATTAAACACAATGGGCCCTTATCGTACCTCATCTTGTCGAGCATCAATAGACGTTTCCACGGTCCCCGACATTGTCGATATCTGTACCATTTCACTTTACATTGCTCATTTTGTAAGAACCTGAATAGACGATTTGTAAGCCGCAACAGCAATGGTCGTGACAGATTATTGGTTTGAAGATAGAGTCGCTAATGCAGTCGATTCGATAAGGCTTTTTGTAAACTATTTGTTGTTAGTGACAATGGTATTATTACAGTGATATATGAAAAGATAAGTGTGAGTATTGATGTTCAATTGTTCAAATGGAAAGTACCGTTTATGGGATGAACTGTGATGATCTGACAAATTCACTTCTCTTTATTATAAGCTTTCACATCTTTGGTCTCAAACTATTAAACTACTACAGGCAGACTACTCATCTACCCGTGACCCGTAGTACAACATTGTGAAAAAAAACCCCGTGGTAATAGCCGTGGTAGTCTAGTGACAGTGATACCCGCCTTACAATCGTGAGGTAGTGGGTTCAAATTCCGGTCCCGTACCAATGAGTTCTTCAGAATTTATGTACAGAATTGCACACCACTGACTTTTCGGCGAAGGAAAACATCGTGAGGCAACCTGCATACGTCCGTAGAAGAAATTCGATGGCGTATGTGAATCCACCAACCCGTACTGGACCAGCATGGTAGATATGGCCCAATCACCCTTTGTAGGTAAGCCTACGTCCTGCCGTGGACTATCAAAAAGCTGATACAGTACATTACAGTAGGTACAGTATGATTAGTCCCACCATAAAAATATTCATAATGATAAAAACAGTGATATCGTAGAACATGACTGTCGTCTAAAACTACACCCCGTAACTCCCCAAGCCAATACACATAAAATCAAATAGCTACTAAATCGGCAAACTCGATACCCAATTCGCCAGAACATCTCTATTTCTTGACCAACAATGGACAATTAAATCGTCCGATGGAGGCGATCACGATTATTATGGAAATTGGAACAACAGCGCCGAAATCCGAGATAATTTGAACTCGCTCTATTTGCTGGGAAATTAGGTGGAAACTCTATTCAGACGTTGTGAAGTTTCGGAATGTTGCACCTAATGGACTGGGGCAAACTGAGACAAAAGATTTATTATCGGAGGCCCTCCACAATCGGCTGAGTGATATTAGCCGTGTTTAATTTAATTGGTTTTAAGTACTTTTTACCGACTTGCAAAGAGGAGGTACTATGTTCGTCTGTATGTTTTTTTGTGTATTATCATCGATATTTTCGTAATTAGGAAACGATTAAAAATCTTTTTTATTTCGAAAGAGTACACTTCCGAGGTGGGCGAAATCGGCTTAGCCGTTTTTGGTTTTTGGCCGTTTTGGGTGCACGTGCGCCAGTCGACGGGAGCGCGCGTATTCCTTGACAAAGGAGTACTGGTTACTCCGAAACCGGTCGGGTTCCCAGCGGCCCGGCCGCGATATCATACGTGAGTAAAAACCGGTGTTTTCTTTAGTACAGCTGATTTCTTTGATTTATTGATTAATAACGCTTTATTGATTCATATACCCAGATACCACAATACACAGAAGAAAAAAAAACAGAAATGTCGTTTAGGAAATATAAAACATCTTGTTTTTGTATAGCAGCTGTGACACTTGATTTATCTCCACCAAAGTACAATGCGGCGACAGTTGACATGAGCACGATTTACTAGCAACTGGTAAGTGAATCACATTTTTACTATGCAATTATATTTGCGTCACTAACATAATTATTAGATTTTATGAGTATATAACAAGTGGCCACCCAGTAGTTCTTCTTTTTAAAAACCCCTTCAACGTAAATCAAAGCCTATAAACATCTTAACAAGTTTAAGCAAAATTTGATTTTCCAAGCAATAAACTCCGGAATTTAATTACAAAATCAAAGAGCAGTAATAAAACTATGTAATCTCTAATAAAATAATAATGGTATAATTTAATTACTATTATCTATTCAAGCATACATTGTATTAACCTTATTACCTAGTAGTTTTATGTTTTACATAAACTGTGAGGTTGCGTTAAGCAAGAATGTTTCGATATAATTATCGCCCTATAAAATACACCTAAAATAATGCCCAACATAAAAACAGGCCAATTCTACTAAAGGCACATGCATCTGAACTGAACCATAACTGTTTTTCCCTCCTTGGAAAATATCAAAACATATCACGCTCTTGATATTTTGTTTTTCAAGCTAAGGACGTTATTATATTATAGTGACTGTAATAACTACTAACGTACATATTATTATTTTATATTACAGCAGCTGTATTAAGTATGGCCGCTATACCTATGATGGACACATCAAACATAGCTGAAACATTTCTTGACAAGTTTCGCGAAGCAAAAATTTCTTTGTTGTTCAAACAATCATGAATATTACAATAGAGCAATGATTTGACTGCCTCGGTGGTTCAGTAGTTAGTGTTAGTGACTATTGGGTCAAAGAGGCGTGGGTTCGATCCCCACCCAGGGCAAATATTTATGTGATTAATGTAGGTGATTGCTCTGTGTCTGGGTGTTATTTAGTTACTATCTATATAAGTATGTTTTTAAAAATATGTATAAGTAGTTTATCAGTCTCTGGCAGCCATATCACAAGCTTTGCTTAGTTTGGGGTCAGAGGCCGTGTGTGAAATGTCCCCAAATATTTATATTTATATTCTTTCTACAAAGAATACATATAATTATTGTTCATTTATTTTAGGCCAATTTAAGCGTTACAGGTTTCTATTTATGTTAAAATACTTTTAGTTTTTAGTCCCTACATATATGTATGTATATTTCTATGTTAAATGATGGCGCGGAGGCAAATGGTAGTACCTAGACAAACCTACTGTGGTTTTTTGGTACTGTTATGGTTAAATTTAGTTGTATGATGTAATGGAACTAAATAAAAAAAAACATATATTTTTAATTCGTTTTCTACGTTTAGCGAAAATTTCGATGAACATACACAAAAAATATACATACAGGCGAACATGTACTATATTCTTCTCCTTTTTGTAAGTCGGTAAATTAGTGTGACAATCGGTGACCTTGTCGCTTAGAGCGATTATTCTCACGTAGTAGTCCAGGGTAGAAGCCTATAAAGATAATAAAAAGTGAAAAAAAATAATAGTAGGATGAAACCCATTAGAAAAGGAGGGGAATATTATAAAAATGAAAGGAAAAATAATTTACGGGCGGTCTGAGGTCGGGAAGGGGTTGGGGGTGAGTTTTTAAGGGTAAATACGGTTTTTCCGGCAAAACTAAAAGTCCTATCGAAAAAAGTCAAATCGCAAAGTTGTAGGTAATAAAAAGATCTAAAACTTTTGGGTGAACACTTTTTTCACATAACCTCAAAATTTATGTGAAAAATTCAAAAAACCAAGTTTTTGGTTTTTTATCTTTTACAATTTTTTTTTTTTTAACAAAATTTGGTGGTGACCTTTTTATGTCCCAAATACGCTGTAATTTATTTGATTAAAAATTTTTTTTTTCACCTTATTTTGAATTAATATCGAAAAAACACCCTAATTTTCAATCGAAAACTCACCCGTCAAAATATCAGCTTTATTCAAAAAGTTGGTATGTTTTCTGTTCGTTGAAATCTCTACTTTCCGATTGTGAAAAAAATCTTCTCAGAAAATGCAAAAAATCGAAAAAAACTCGAATTCGACATTTTTTTTTAATTATTATAAAAAATTTCATCTAAAAAATGTTTTTTTCAATTAAAAAGTTGATTTATTTAATGCTAATTACATTTATGTCATAGAAAATCTCATTATATATAAATATAAATGTGAATCGTACAATTAAATGTTGATACTTTATTCTGATTACGTTATTCACTACAATATTTTTAACACATTAATCTTATGATTCATAAATACCTTATCTTCAATTCTAAGCATACTATTTTTTAAAGAAAATATTGCGATTTTTATGTTTGAGTTGATTGATACAGATAAAAATAGAGATAGTATTTACCTTCCTATGCAGATTCGAAAAGTTTTTTTGTTTTTAAGTAAACTTGTCACAATTATCTTCAAGAAACTCAGCGTGCACGTGTATTTTTATAAACGATGTTGTATACTGTACTGTATTTCGAATACTGGTTAGGCTAACGGTTGTAACAGCTGCTACGAAATAGTAGGTATGTATGTAGTAAGACCCAGACCCGCCTAGCCCCTTCCCCACTTCTCCATGAAATACCTTGTGATGGGCTACTATTTTTCGTAGGTCACTCAGGTATGTAATTTATCTTAGAATAGTTATAAATATAGACATCTACGCATGTAATTTAAAGAAGATTCGTCAACTTTCTCCAAATATTGTAAATGTCTTATTAAATATTAATTTTATTAACTTATTTGTTTGTTAATTATAGTAGTATATTTTTATTTGCAATTTTTTTTTATCAACGTAACATATAATCTAACGTTTTTCGAGTAATTAAAGTGTTAATTTTAATAAACAGCTCAAATTTTTTTTATAAGAATTAAAAATAAAATTTCGAATTCGAGTTTTTTTCGATTTTTTGCATTTTCTGAGAAGATTTACTATAGTAACATATTTTTTTTTTTCACAATCGGAAAGTCGAGATTTCAACAAACAGAAAACATACCAACTTTTTGAATAAAGCTGATATTTTGACGGGTGAGTTTTCGATTGAAAATTAGGGTGTTTTTTCGATATTAATTCAAAATAAGGTGAAAAAAATATTTTTAATCAAATAAATTACAGCGTATTTGGGACATAAAAAGGTAAGTCTTAACCAAATTTAGTTAAAAAAAAAAATTTTTGTAAAAGATAAAAATAAAAAACCAAAAACTTGGTTTTTTGAATTTTTCACATAAATTTTGAGGTTATGTGAAAAAAGTGTACACCCAAAAGTTTTAGATATTTTTATTACCTACAATTTTGCCATTTGACTGTTTTCGATAGGACTTTTAGTTTTGCCGGAAATCGAGAAAACTGTTTTTTACCCTTAAAAACTCACCCCCAACCCCTTCCCGACCTCAGATCGCCCGTAAATTATTTTTCCTTTCATTTTTATAATATTGCCCTCCTTTTCTAATGGGTTTCATCCTACTATTACTTTTTTTTGGTTTTAAAAATTATCGACCCTGGACTATAGGTATAATGTTCACAAACGTTGCAGTTCAGTTTTGCCACTGATAGTTGCATAAAGGCCCATCTTATTAGCACAACAAAATACCGTTTCTGGTAATAAATTTCACTCGGAGCAAGTAAAGTAGACGAATAATGTCGGGAGATGTAGAGCTCATAACATTATTAGGTGAACTGACGCAACCTGCAACATTTATGCAATATGCAGACTGTAAAAAAATCTAACATTGTTTGCTTTAAACCTCTCACACATGGGTAAAAGTATCTTCACATAATGAAGAAGGAAAATGGTTAGGTTATAAATGTATAGGTAGAGTGTGCCGCAAACAAAATAAATTTTGTCAGATCTAAGAGAAGATTTGCAATAATATGCATGTATCCTAACTTTGAGTATAGAGCAATGTGCACACTGATTCAAAATGATAAAAGTAGGTACCGTATAATTTAGTCCTAGTTAGAAACTCCAGATTATATGAAATCAAAATTACGTTTATATCGCAAACAACTTATTCAGTCTAATAAGAATCTTACACTATAGTGATCTAAATTATTAGATCAAGGTTTTAAACCAAGGTTAAATCATTTATTTTTAACTCCGCCGTTGCCGGTCCCAAGCCCGGATGAAAAAGGAGGAGGGTTGGTCAGGAGAGACCATACCTGCCGTCAAAGGTCAACGCCGAGTCTCAGGCGGCGGCAAATATCCTGATAATGCCATGGCCACCCAGCGCACATGAAGCGGCAAACAGAAGCCGGGAGGACTAAATACCCTCTAAAAGTCTGATGCGGAAGGACGTGGGAGCCCACCGCGATTATAATCCCAAGAAAACCTCACCTACCTACCATGAATACAGAAAATAGAGAATGCGATTTGTTGGACGACCCGACTAACACTCGGCGCCATTCGGTACCCGGGCTGAATGGTGTGAAATTGGCTACCGAAGCTCCTACGGGAGGAACTAACATCTTAAATGGAAGCCTTAAGCTGATCATCACGAAAAAACCATCAGAGCGAAGCGAGCTCTTCACCGTATTGCCACGTGGAATGTAAGAGGCTTACTGAAACCAGGGAAGCTCAGCGTCGTGGAGAGAGAAATGAAGCACTACAATCTCAGTATACTGGGCTTATGTGAGACTCATATGCGCGGAAATGGACACTTTAGAACTTCGACTGGCAACTTTATGTATTACTCAGGCTGTGAAGATTCCAGTCTTCATGGAGTCGGTATCGTAGTACCAGCTAAGCTGAATGCGTTCGTTCTCGGATATAACCCAATTTCGGAGCGCATTATTACCATGAGGTTAAACACCAGGCCATGTATATTGAACATCATCCAGGTTTACGCCCCAACGAGCACTGCAGTAACTTCGGAAGAAGAGGTAGAACGTCTATATGACCAGTTGGAAAGAACATTGGATGCTATTCCAAATCGCGAGATGACTATTATAATGGGTGACTGGAATGCGAAAGTCGGTAATACTGAAGCCGATGATCATATGCGGGAGTCTGTAGGAAGATATGGGCTTGGCATCAGAAACGATCGTGGGGAGAAGTTATTGGACTTTTGCATTGGCAGGAAATTGACCATTCTCAACACCTGTTTCCAGCATCATCCCAGACGTCTCTACACGTGGAGATCTCCAGGCGACAGGCACAGGAATCAAATTGACTACATACTTATAAACACCCGCTGGAGATCATCAGTCACTAACGTGAGGACGTACCCTGGTGCTGATTGCAACTCAGATCATAATTTATTGGTTGCAAATTTTGCCCTTCGCCTTAAGGCACCAAATAGGCGTCGTCAAATGTACCTCAAACAGCTTACACTCGCAGAAAGGGATATTTTCCAACAGTCTATCGAGGATAAACTCGACTCCAGTCAGCATACAACGGCGGACTCTCAGTGGCATCATCTTAAAAAACTTGTTAATGATGCCCTGAATGAGCTACGTAAAGTTCAAAATCCCAATTTAAAGAAATCGTCTTGGATATCAGACCGTACTTGGGCACTTACTTAGGAAAGAAAGGACCTGAAGATTAAGGGACTGCAGGACCCTGAGGTGAGAAGTAAATACAACCTTCTTTGTAAAGCTATTGATGCATATTGCAGAGTGGACAAAAACAATTACATTGATGGAATATGTCATGATATTGAAGACCATGCTCTCAAATATCAGACTGCAGATCTTTTTAAGAAAGTCCGACTTCTTACTAAAAAGTTCAAGCCTAAATCCTGGGTAATTGAAGATGCCAACGGGCAACTCTTACACCAACTAGACGAAATCGTGGAAAGATGGCGGAGTTACTGTGAACAATTATATGAGGATACGTCGCAGAACGCACAGAATGCCTTTGTTTTCAGTGATGACCTGAACAGGGAACCTGGAATTTTACGATCTGAGATTGTCGCGGCATTGAAAGCTCTGAAGACCAAGAAAGCGCCGGGTCTAGATATGATCACAGCAGAGATCTTAAAAGCGCTGGGCGATAAAGGTGTCGACACTTTGCACGCCATCTGCAATAAAGTCTGGATCAGCGGCGAGTGGCCAAAGGACTGGACAGAGTCGATAATTCTACCGCTCCACAAGAAAGGCTCAACAAAACAGTGCGATAACTACCGCACTTTAGCACTTATATCCCACGCAAGCAAAATTCTGCTCCATATCCTTAACAACCGTATTCGTCACTACTTGGATCAGCAGATTCCGCAAGAACAAGCCGGTTTTGTTAGGGGTAGAGGCACGCGGGAACAAATTCTCAATGTAAGGCAGTTGATTGAGAAGGCTTATGAGTATAACGTGCCGGTCCTCTTGTGTTTTGTCGATTATAGTAAGGCTTTTGACTGCGTGAACTGGGAGTCTCTGTGGCAGGTCCTCACTGTATTAGGCGTGCCAAAACATCTCACCGCATTGCTTCAATCTCTTTACCATAACAATAAAGGAGTAGTCAGGATTGGCAAAATGTTGTCCCAGCCATTCTGTTTTGGAAAAGGTGTTCGCCAAGGCTGCATTGCATCCCCCATCTTATTCAATGCGTATGAAGAGTACATAATGCGACACGCTTGTGACAACTGGGATGGAGGCGTAAGCATCGGCGGTGTTAAAATCACGAATCTCCGATATGCTGATGACACAACTCTTCTAGCTGCAAACGAAGCTGAAATGGCTGATCTGCTGAATAGAATGGAGCATATTAGTAACAATCTTGGGCTATCTATCAACAGGTCGAAAACCAAAATTATGGTAGTTGATAGAGCTAAATTATTGAACATCAGTGGGGCGTCAAACTTGGACGTAGTTGACAATTTTGTTTATCTCGGCTCCAGTATCAGGAATAATGGCTCCTGTGAAGGTGACGTGCGAAGACGTATCGGAATGGCGAAGGGGGCCATGTCGCAGCTCGATAAGGTGTGGAAAAACAGAGGGATAAAACTAAAAACGAAGATAAGATTAGTCCGCACTCTGGTTTTCTCCATCTTTCTTTATGCTGCTGAAACTTGGACTCTGAAAGCAGCGGATCGTGGACGCATAGATGCCTTTGAGATGTGGTGTTGGAGGAAGATGCTCAGGATACCATGGACGGCTCATCGGACTAACGTATCGATACTAAAACAGCTCAAAGTCACGACCAGACTCTTGGCCATCTGTCTTAAACGTGTCCTTGACTACTTCGGTCACATTGCAAGAAAACAAGACGATAACCTCGAGAAACTGATGGTCACAGGGAAAATCGACGGCAAGCGATCACGAGGTCGTAGTCCGATGCGTTGGTCCGATCAAATTCGCACCACCCTCGATTCGACAGTCTATGAGGCGTTGCGTGTTGCTGAGGACAGAGGGCAATGGAGAAACATCGTGAAAGAGAAGCTTATGGGAGGTGGAGGTCACGACCCTCAGACATGAGGAATACGACGCGAGGAGGAGGAAATCATTTATAACGATCAGAAATCCGTACCGTACTACTGTAGCCTTAATTTACTGCCATAAACAACAAGTTGTAAATAAACATAATTTGTTTTAAAGAAATTCTTCACGCAAAGCACTTAATTTTTTTGTCTTTTTGAATTTAATCCCCCACATTTGCAGGCACTTATCACGGCATTAAATTACGGACAAATCGAAATAAAATAACACTTTCTCATCCTCCGCTGGCTCATTGCCCAACTCGGGCCAAAACAAAAACTTTTCAATTTCGCATTGACTTATTAATTTATTTTGTAAGGACTGGGAGGGATATTAAATTACCAAGGACAATTTTATTTGGTTAAGCTAAATTATAATTTTTGAACTATTACATCTAACTTTTTTTAAAATTTTAACTAAAATTTTAACTATATTCTGAGATTATATTAGCACGTTAAATTAAAATCGCTTCGCTTTTTACTCTCGTTGCTTCATAAAAAAGCACACCTTAATCGGAAAATACAGATAAGCATTTATGAAATTAATAAATATCTAAAAAAATAATAAATAAAGAGGTTAGCTAATTTTGTTCCATATTGCAATAAAGAAAATTTTAGAACACATCAAAAGATAGAAATATTTTAATCAATTATTTCTTACGATATTAACTCATTGAGTTCTATAAAGTGTTTTTTTTTTTGAAATAGCGTTCCGTATTACATATATTAATTTTAATAATACGAAATATATTACTTTCCTATTGGAGACAAGCACGCACGCATGAATCATTTTTTACAAAAGCGACTAGTATTTTTTTTTACCTCTACCACCTCCAAATGCTTAGCTCTATGCTACCGACACTCTTATTGCGCATAATTTTGCAACCACAATAACTTTGAACAACAAAAAGTGGAGACTACCCGCAAATTTCACGATAATTAAAAACTCGTCGCGACAAACAGAACTACGGTTTCTGTCGGCGAGTTTTGTTCAACTTTTTATGAACATTGCAGTCGTGAAGACACTCTGGGAGCTTCGGATGCCTGCTACGTAACTTATCCGTACTCTGTCCTGTTTGAAACAAAGGTATACTACACTACACCAAAAAGAAAAAAAATAAAATGAAGTTACTGTAAAAAGCTGAACATTTAAGAATACACTCTTAGCGGAATGTAAGTGCAGATCACGTAGCTCTGGACTGACATTTAATAAATTGTTGAATTTGATTGTTTTATTCAACAGATATACGAGTAGATCATAGAAATTTTTAGCCAGATAAAAATAGCTGTGTCGCTTTTGAAGCCACTCAAATACCGTCTTTAAACCTGTACTATGTAGACAAGTTAATTATTCTGCCGTCTAAAACCTAAAAAGCCGTTAAACCACAAAACCAAATTTTTGGGTAAAGAGAAACGCGGGACTAGACAGATAAAGTACTTTAACTATGATTTTGACAATTATTAGCAAAAACGGCTTTAAATGTAAGCTATTATTTGTAGAATAATGATGTTTTCAAATAATTATGGGATCATAGCGGTATTTAAGTTATGTTTTGTTGGATGACGACTTTATTGACTTGTGAAGTAGAAATAAGAATGTCAATAGCGGTGTTTTCTCAATTTCTATCTTCTAAACTATAAACGATGTAAAAACAATTCTCACAGTGACCGATAGATAATTTTAAACTCCATAAAAATGTGTTTAAAAATGAAAAATGACCGTCTGTGGCTTAACGATAGCTTGTGGACGGCAGTATTGTTCGCCGACAAAAAAAAACAGATAATATTTCTATAGGCTAAATTAAACTTTTTCTGTGAAGTTAGTTACGCAAAACCCAATCCTAACTGAAGCTCACATAACAGATGCTCGAGGATTGGGTTTTGCGCAGTTTGTACTTAGCCACGGTAATGATATACTTAGCTAACTTTACAGCAGCCGTCAGAAAGTTCGATTTGGCTTGTATCCGTAATGTTTTTTCCAAAGAAAATAAAAATAATTCATGTCTTTTCTATCTTAGCATAACTCTACAGCCGCGTATTTACTACTACCGCGTACTAGAAGCGGGCGAAACAAAAACATTTGGCTTCTGGAACATTTCGGCATTGTTTCCCGAAACTGACCGTTTGACCGCGCTTGCTTCCCGCACTGCAGCCCACTGAATCAAAGCAATCGGAACTAAACGGCTCAATTATCTACTTTACTACTGAATTTACCTGCAGGTTAACTTCCCTGCCCACACTTATGTAACTTTATGAGAATAAGTAAGTAAGTAATTTCGTATAGGCCGAGTGGCTAGCCCTAGTGTCAGAGTTTTTAGGCCTCTGACATGGTTAAACGGTTAAAACAACCCGGACCTACAATTTAACGTGTCATCCGAGCCACGGTAGCGCTCAGTTGGAAAATGCCACCCGCGGTCACCCATCCAAATACTGACCGTGCGGAACGTTGCTTAATTACGGTGATCGCTGACAAACACCTAGTCAAACTACGCTACGAGCGCTACTTTATGAGAATGAATTTGTTGTATTGACTTTTTTTGGGTTGTGTACCAATTTTTATCCGATCAAATTTGCACCACCCTCGATTCATCAGTCTATGAAGCGCTACGTGTTGCTGAAAACAGAAGACGATGGAGAAACATCGTGAAAAAGAAGCTTATGAGAGGTGGAGGTCACGACCTTAGACATGAGGAATTTGAGGAATACTACGCGAGGAGGAAGGACCAATTTTTGTCAAATTATGTCGAAAAATACGACTAGTACGTAACTATGTGAATAAATAGGTACGCCAATACGTAAAACTTCTGTTTGAGCTATGTTTTTCCAAGTTAATTTTAGTGTAACCTTATGTCAACCTCAAAATAAAGTTGGGAGAAAATTGATCAAAAGGCGTTACCTATTGTTAAACACACGTACCTAATATTCCTACAACATATTTATATGAAATGGTTGCTTTAATTGTTCTAAGCCATGTTTGCCGTAACTAAGCCATATTCGGGGTTTCTAGAGGGCCTAAGAGCCGTACCTGCGGTAAACTGCACGCCACTAGGAACTGAATGTTTACAGAAATATATAGAAACCAAATATGTTAAAACGCTATAATTTGCTATTGCTGCTAACTACCTGAGTTCATTCAGTTACTTTATTTATTTATTAAAACATCATGATGCACTTTGCATCAGCTCACTTCGTTTAGCTCAGTTATTCAACAAATATGGAATACAAATTCACTATTTACCGGCTCTAATAAAAGATTTCGCGATAATCGTTAGTGAAGTGCCCATTATATTCTTTATTGGCGTATTAACTAGAAGTTTATTATGAATAATTCATAAACATCTTGTTGGCTACCATAAAATTACCTCAACACCTGTTATAAATATCGAGCTCATTGCCAAACACTTACTGAGTTTTAGGGCTTCTTCACATCTTCGTTGCAAAACTACGAAAGGAAAGTCGCTGTGATATTGCACGTGAAACAATGGCGAAATTATTTGTTTTATCTATCGTAAACTTTTAATTTTTGGTAAAGAAAACATTGCGAATCAGCCTGCACATGACCGTAGAAAAAAATCGATGGCTTATAAGTCTCACTATGTCGCACTGGGCTAGTGAGGTGGATGTGGTCTAATTTCTCTTCGTGAGTAGGCCCATGTGCAGCAGTCAAGTATTAAAAAGCCTATAATACAGTAAAGTATACTAAACATTTAATTATGAATCAATTATTTCCTTAAATTTTAGTGATATTATGGATATCACCGATACTCATTCAGTTATTTGGTTTTGTTTCCTTGTGTACCTGTTTATTTTTGTGTTTCCGTTTTCTATGTTTATATTGAGGGAGAATGTGCGAGACCTGAACTATCGATTTATCAAAATTATAGGCACACAATACCTTTGAATATCAATGTTTATTGTAATTACATAGATTTATATCAATATCTGCATCGAACCTCCTCAGACTACGTTGTGACTATAATTATGTAACAGGGTGCTTGTTGGCATAATACGGGAAAAAGTGTTAAAATATTAGTGTTAACTTATCCAAAATGTATAACATAATAAGTATATTATCTATTAAACTCACAGACCAAATATTTAAGCATAATTACTTATTCTTAGACAAAGATAACTATTTTAGCCTCGTAAAGCTACCTTTATACTAGCACTGTGAATAAATATGCTTCTAGCTACAGTTTGCTTGAAAATATCAGTAAACTAGATAATTTGAAAATGACAACTGTAAACAAAAACCTCATCAATAACATAAATATGAAATTGGGGCCAAACTGTTTGCCACCACAAGAATTGAGATCTATACGGGGCCAAGTGTTCTGCAGAAAATCCTAAAATTTTAGCTACAAGAATATACCTACAACATTCTGAAGGGATTTACTTTTGTAATTTAAACTCGTGATTTGATTTGGCTTTTAAAAAAAATTGATAAGCTAAGTAACTTTAATAAATGAGCCAAATTTCACGTATGTAGGTTAAATAGTTTTCAACTTGTGAGAGCGTAAAAAGTAGCTCTAAATGATTCGTGTAAAATTATACACGGCCAGTTTTCTTTAAAAACTTTGGCTGGATTTATGGTGAGCCCATTAATACCTAACATACTCGTGGCTTCCTGACGTAACCTTAACTTTCCTACAAACTTAACCTAAAGAAACTACATCACATGGCCTGAACTATGTTTCTAACATTGGCCCAAAGATGTATGCCTTAGTCTGGAAAGACCCACGATCGTGACGGAGTTGTCACCTTATATAAACGTCTGTCGCGCATTTATCTTTCGCTGACAACGCTACCAATGTCGGCAGCCAGCAAGTATTAAGACTAAGCTTGCATCGCTCTATTAACTTGCAAAATTAAACCTTACTTAATTGTATTAAGGATGAAAAGCGTTACCGAGTACAGTACATAAATCAGGGAATGTCTTAAGTGGTATAGCAGAGCCTTATTTGTTGCTACATCGTTGTAGGATAAATCTGAATAGTGAGGTCCCCATACGGCGTTGCAGCAATTTAATTAATAGAATGCTCGCTGTTTGTTCTAGCATTTACGTGGACAAGCATTTAGTTCTCATGATACATGAAGTTAGGACGTATTAGAACAGATGTAATCATCTCTATGGTTAAACATGTAACGGAGCTAAAGGAAGGGGGTTCAACAGTTATTTGTATTTCTCTGAAAATCTTTATGGTGACTCCATGCGGGTACTTTTGTGCTTAGTAAGTGTATAGTCGCGTAGCAATAAGTAATGACTGGCTTGGTGACTCAGTGGTTGGTGACGCTGACTCCTGGGTCAAAGAGGCATGGGTTCGATTACCACCAAGGGCAAAATATTTATGTGATGAACATAGGCGTTTGCTCTGTGCCTGGGTGTTATTTAGGTATTATCTATTTAAGTATGTATTAGAAAATATGTATATGTAATATATCAGTCTCTGCCAGTCATATCACAAGCTTTGCTTTTTGTTTGTTGGGGTTAGAGATCGTGAGTAAGATGTAAAAAAAATGCTATATTGTGAAGCAAACCCGCGGGCTAGAACTCCATCTTGGTAAAGAACTCAATGTATATTAATTTTACTTTTTATACACATAAATTAGTTGGATATTTAAGAATTTTTCATCTGCATTTTAAATTAGGCACAGTTTAATTTTAAATGCTACGTCTAAAATATTTTTTACGTTTGTCAGACTTTGACTTAATAATATTAGTTAAAGAACTACGAGTAAAGTTATAGTCTGTTCAGTGAAGCGGTGCGACGTGGACCTCCAGAGTTTACACTGTTACTCTGCCCAATTTCACATAAGTCATATATAAGTGAGATATGGTTTATAAGTAAAAATAAGTATTAATACTGTATGAAGTGAAACAATCAACCAATGATATCAAGGAAATGGAGTTATTGTAACAACCCTACCTACCTACTTAAGTAAAATCAGGCCAGTATCTCCGATGACACCGACTTCGCAATGTGTACAAAATAAAAACAAATATGCACACTACTGAGAATCTAGTTGCTCAGTGTCCTTGCTAATATGAACGCGAGTTTCAAGTCACTCGTAAGGTCTACTCATAGATCTAATAAATATAAAGCTGATTTTACACTACCAACATCTAAAAAAATTGTATTTTTTTTCATTCTCTCAACATCTCTATAAAATTGGTAACGGCGTCCAATTTTGATTGACTATGGGTAAAAGTCTCTAAAAGTAGACAGGCATGAAGGTAACTAATTGTGTTTTTTTCTGTTTTCAATTTTTGATTGGGAAATATTTAGCGAATCATTCACTTAGATAATATTTCACTAGCTCTTCCCGATTTCAATTCAGCTTCATTAACATCTAACCAAAATACTTTTTCTCCCAAAAGTGATTTCGCCCAAGAAACGGCCAGCATTACCTAGGATAGTCCAGAAACTTCCAAATAGAGCTATCAGGCCAAAGATACCGCAGCAGTTAGCCCAAGCCGAGCCAACCGAGCCATTAGAAGTGCAACTTCATTAAGTTAAGTGCAAGTTTATTGCAAGGCAGAGCTT
Organism: Hypomecis punctinalis; assembly: GCA_949316475.1. Taxonomy (NCBI): domain Eukaryota; kingdom Metazoa; phylum Arthropoda; class Insecta; order Lepidoptera; family Geometridae; genus Hypomecis; species Hypomecis punctinalis. The sequence goes on along the minus strand of OX438810.1, from coordinate 8,668,596 downwards.
GGGCTATGGACTTGCGGAGTGCGGGCTTTTGCTGTGATCGTTATCTTGGTCGTAAGGTGTTTAGCAGCATTGTGGTGGACGATTGATGTAACTTTGTATTTAATATCAACTTGAGTATACATTTGCAAAATTTGTTTGAAAATGTTTTCGGTTTCAAATACTTTTTCAGTCAATTTGAGCTAAGCTACTATATTGGCTGACTCGGTGGCTCAGTGGTTAGTAACCCTAACTTCTGGATCAAAGAGGCGTGGGTTCGATCCCCACCCAGGGCAATTATTTATGTGATGAACATTAGTGTTTGCTCTGTGTCTGGGTGTTATTTAGTTACTATCAATATAAGTATGTATTTAAAAATAAGTATATGTAGTTTATCAGTCTCTGGCGGCCATATCACAAGCTTTGCTTAGTTTGGGGTCAGAGGCCGTGTGTAAGATGTCTCAAAATATTTATTATTATATTTATTTATTATTATTTTGCAAAAAGTTTCGCTCTTAATCATGACAATCGTTTGCAGAATACGCAATAAAATAACAAACTATTGCTAGTAATTCAACATGTGCAAATGGGGCTTAGCCGAACCACCAAGAGAAGAATGCTACACTGGCGCCATTTAACAAACCATGGAGCATCTACTACAATGCCCACTGTGCCTTAACACCTTTTTTTTACCCAGGAAACTCCTTTTTGGATACCACCAAACCTGGGGAGGCCGGTGGTTATGTGGGAGTCTCCACCGCTAGTCGATGGCATACCCACTAAAAACCTGGGGTCTTTCCGCCTCTGCGCCGTGTGTCGGGGCTACGGGCACGCTTCCGCACTCCTGCACACAAGAACATCTCTACAGAGGCCAGCACTGCCGCAGTCTCCGTGCCCTCCTACTAGGCGAATAGCATATAGCCAAATATAATTTTTATGATCGAATTGCTGACTCAAAAAGAAGAACTCAGTTTTATAATTTAAGTTGCAAATTAATAGTTAATGGAAATCATGAGATTTAAACCAGAATAGTGTGTTCTGAGCTTTACGTATCCAGGCATCCCACAGCGATGCATGATAGATTGCCTCTCACCACCTAACCGACTACTGGTATAATTGACTCGATAGCGCGCACTGTCATGGGACATAATGAACACTTTATGTTCGATTATGGTCTGTTAAAGCGATTACTCACAATTTGGAAAAGAGCCGATTATTCCATCATTAAGGCTGTCTTAAATGTGTCAGAGAATAACTGGTCAGGACTATTCGAAAATACATAGAGATGATTTTGAGTAGGATTTCATTTTAAGTTATAGTCATAAACATTTATTTCCGTAGATATGTGTTCCTACGGAAATAAATGTTTATGACACACTTGGACACTTGGACGCGTTGATTAAAATAGTAAAAAAACAATCACGTAAACAGAAATAATAAATTAAATCAGCGGCTGATTATATTGAGGGATGAAATATCTTGTTGCGTTTTAGATACGGTGATTTTGCTTTCATCTGTCCTGCTTGAGGGGTTAGTCCAGGTTTACACGTATTTTTTTTATACGATAAAATCACAAAATGCTGACAGGTCCAGTCCAGTAGCAATCGTTTATGACTTCATTTTAGTCATTTGGCACCGCCTATGTGACGTTAGCCATCAAAGTTGTTCATTCAACGATTGCTTTCGCAATCCGCGCAAAGCAATTGATGGCTAACGTCACATAGGAAAATGAAGTCATAAACGATTGCTATTACGATTGCTATTGCTTAGGCGGTAGGGGGGCAGATGGAGCTTCAATCGCCATCTTAAAAAACTTTTTGTACAATATCTCGGATACTATGCACTTTAGCGCAAAAGTCATGGAGACTGTTATTGTAGAAAATGGCATTTCACATCTTTCATGACCGTAAACTTTTTTGTAAAATTTACCGTTTACGATTTATGGCCTATTTAATGAACCGGTTTGGATTTCACACTAGGGCCACCTGTATCGTAAGACCTAGGCCGTTCTTACCTAATCATGAAATAATATTTGACTGCCTCGGTGGCGCAGTGGTTAGTGACCCTAACTTCTGGATCAAAGAGGCGTGGGTTCGATCCCCACCCAGGGCGAATATTTATGTGATGAACATAAGTGTTTGCTCTGTGTCTGGGTGTTATTTAGTTTCTATCTATATAAGTATGTATTTAAAATATGTATATGTAGTATATCAGTCTCTGGCAGCCATATCACAAGCTTTGCTTAGTTTGGGGTTAGAGGCCGTGTGTAAGATGTCCCAAAAATATTTATATTTATTATTATTTATCTTGTTGTGTTTTAGATACGGTGATTTTGTTTTCGTCTGTCCTGCTTGAGGGGTTTTATACGATAAAAAATCACAAAATGCTGATAGATCCAGATGGAGCTTCAATCGTCATCTTGAAAAACTTTTTGTCCAATATCTCGGAAACTAAGCACTTTAGGGCAAAAGTCACTGAGACTGTTATTGTAGAAAATGACATTTCACATCTTTCATAACCGTAAACATTTTTGTAAAACTTACCGTTTACGATTTATGGCCCATTTAATGAACCGGTTTGAATCTCACACTAGGGCCGCCTGTATCGTAAGACCTAGGCCGTTCTTACCTAATCATGAAATTATACTAAAACGTTATAAAAGTGGTAGGTTATTCGGAAGTAACGATATAAAATTGGAAGTTACGATATAAAATAAATTATAACTTTTTCAATAGGGACAAGCTTTTGAGATCCTGGATCAGTGTAGCAGCAGAGTGCTAGCTAAGACAAGTAAAACCAGCCCAAGCACGGCGGGTATATCTTGTTTAGTACAGGAGTTTCTATGGCCACCTTCCGACTCCATCATCAGATCAGCTCCATGGTATCATATTATTGCATTGTCACGCGATATATATATGCGTGTAAAACAGCTCAACCGGGAACCGGAAAGTTAGTCAAGTTTAACTTGCAAGATTCCACCCGAACTTACATAGGTACATACATCCATTGCAAGTTAAATAAAAGCTTCTAATAATGACCACTTTTGATAATTCAATGATTTAAATTTCAAAATCCAGGTACGCGTTACAACCTAGATCGCGTCTCTACGAGAAGAATAGATATCGAAGTTTGAACACACTTTATGTACAAACTTTTAACTTATTTTGAACAATAATTATTTTTTGCAAAAAATAGCATGACCGACTTTACCCGTGTACAGAATCATTACATAGTATAAAACAAAGTCGTTTTCCGCTATCTGTCCCCATATATGCTTATATCTTTATAACTACGCAACGGATTTTGATGCAGTTTGTTTTAATAGAGTAATTCAAGAGAAATGTTCATATGTATAATACGCCTGTGCAAAGCTGAGCCGCATTGCTAGAACGCAAATATTATGCACGGACCGATGTAGTATTTTTCACATTATTGTTGATTTATCAAAAATGGTTCAGCCGATTTTGATAAAATTTAAATGGGACCAATTTCGAAGTATAATCATTTCAATTTTCAATAAAAAAGAATTATTGAAATCGGACTACTAAATAAAAGCTATGCGTGGTTATACAAAAAAAAAATATATACGCGTCGAAGTGTATAGTGTATACCTCCTCCGGTGGTTCGTCGGTCAAAAAAATGTAGATATTTTGAAATGTGGTTTCCATTTGCTAATCACTCCGTTAATAGTCCTCTCAACGCACAAGTAGTGCTTATCTCAAATCATTTTCTAAACCCTTCACTTTGCACCTAAGCTGTGGTAGGTAGATCGGCATTAAGTCATCACTCATAAGTGACAAGTTGAGCCAACAGTAATAATGAGTTTCACTTCCTGGTAACACAGAGGATTACTTACTTGGCAATTTTGCAAATTGCGTGCATGAAAATATACATATTTTACCTTAATAGCTGGGTATGCTTCAAGTCTATTAGAATAAGTTGTTATGGAGACATGGGACCACCTCGTAGGGTTAACAATATCTAGTTAAGTCAGGTTACTCGTGCAAGTTTTAAAAACAGTATAGTTTTTTAGGTAGGTAGCCTTATCTAGCTTAACTTTTGAAATGTTTATCACAAAAATAACTCGTTGAGATAAACCTAGTTATTTATTTATTTTATTATCCATTGCTTGCCGCATTTACAGCGTACGCCAAGGCATGCGACAAGCTAGTGTGAGATGCACTATAAAATTAATATCATTTCATTGATTAGCAGTGCGTCATCTCTCGTTAATATTCAGAAGTTCTTATAACTTAAATTGAGTGATTACCTGTCTTAGACGTATCACAGGTGGCGCCACCAACGCTATAAGTTGGTTAAAATGATAAGCACTTCACAAATTTGACGCGAGTCAGGACTGCGAATTGGCTCAGTTGGAAGAGCGTCGGGCTAGTGATCCGAAGACGCAGGTTCGAGTCCCGCACTTGCGGCGAATTTTTGAAATGTTTAACACAAAAATAACTCTTTGTGATAAACCTAGTGTGAGATGCACTATAAAATTAATATCATTTCATAGCCTTATCTACTCTCTGTAAGCTCGTTAGGTACATGTACGGATTTAAAAAGAGTAGAGTTGTTATTATGCTATCTGTACTTTTTGTTTACAAATTAGTTTTCATCTATCCATCCATCGTCCACTGCTGGACATAGGCGGTTGGAAGCGGCCTGCATCCAGCGCGTTCCTGCGATCTTAATTATATCGTCAGTCCACCTAGTTGGTGGACGTCCTACGCTGCGCTTGCTGGTCCGTGGTCTCCATTTGAGAACTTTACGGCCCCCTCGGCCATTCGTTCTTCGAACTATGTGCCCTGCCCATCGACACTTTAATTTCCTAATCCGCTGGGCTATGTCGGTAACTTTGGTTCGTCTGCGGATATCCTCATTTCTGATTCGATCTCGCAGAGAGACACCGAGCGTAGCCCTCTCCATAGCACGTTGGGCTGTTGGGCGTCTTGAGCTTATTCAAAAGGCCTACATAATGTTAAAAATTTGAATTGGTAACCTAAGTGGAAGTAATCAATGAATCTAATTGTTCCTTGATAGTACTGATTTACTGTCTTAATGCACTGTCTAAGGTCTACACATTGAATAAAAAAAAAAACAAATTTAATGGTTACAAAATTATACTACCATACAAAAGTGTTTATAAGTTTTAGTCTCATTGCATGCAAAACAAACAAATAATAATAAAAATGTTTTTATTTGATCTATCATCTATCTTGGACTATCATTTGAATGTGAAATTTTCATACTTAAGTATTCATCGAAATTATAGGTAAAATTTTGAGACGTTTTATTTTCTGGAAAAAGTTCAATCAATTCAAAACTAATTTCATTACACTTCAAAGAAACCAAGCAATAAAAATCTGTGATCAAACAGATTGTTCCAGAAAATTCTCATTCTTAGAAGAATTTAATACTCATTAGTCTATCAATTTGTTCTTTATGTAAAACAGCTAATGAATACCTGCGTGGGTTGACCCTAAACTAACTTTCATTCAAAGTTAAATACGCTGTAACTTCTTTGTGACACTAAAGTCACGGGTATAAAGGTTACCATTCAATCGATATTTTATAAATGAGAATACGGCCGAATACAGTCGTGCGGGAAAGCGAAACTAAAAACTGCTTTATAACTTGCTTATAAATACTATTTGAAAACGAGGACATTTGCGGCGTGACGTATATTGTAATTAGATGATAATAATTATTTTTTTGCGAAAAATGCCATGACCAACTTCAACCGTGTACTGAATTCGCAAATATATTGCACGGATCGATGTAGCATTTTTCACATTATTGTTGATTGATCAAAAATGGCTAAGCCGATTTTGATAAAATTTAAATGGTACTAATTTTAAAGTAAACTCTTTCCAATAAAAAAACAACCATTGAAATCAGACTACTACGTAAAAGTATATGCGTGGTTATACAAAAAAAAAAAAATGTTTTTCGTCCAAGCCATTTTGTCGGTCAAAAATATTTTATCTTACGATATAGCTTTACCATATTACAGGTACTAAACCGTTCTTATAAATATCAACTGTCACCGACATACATTTGCTATAATTCATGAATTTAAAGGATTCATAGAAGTCGTTAAATCATCATAATTGTTTACAAAAAAATATTTTAAAACATGTTTACTACTAGATACGAGTATTAGGACAAACTCTGAAACTTCGACAAAATTAACTAATTCATTCAAAGTTCATTAAACTTGAACCAAACACATGGAACGAGTATTTTGGCGTCAAAAATTTTTCTTTAGACTAAAATTTAATTTAAATTAGAAATCAAAATTTCCTAAGGTTAACAAAGTTTAGTTAAGTTTTCATTACTTTAAACGTTTACATAAAACTTTGAAATCTGACACTTTAATTTTAACTTCTTTTTGTCAGTGGTTTTTTGACTCGAGCTCAAGCTCACGGCTGCATCTTTTAACATTATGTGCTTGACTGTCCATCCAAGAATTGAAAGACACTGTAACATTATAGTCAATAGTCGTAAAAGTAACTGGTTTCCTGTCATTTGTCGTGAATCTGTATTGCTCGATTTAAATGATTTTATTACTTTTTTATATTTATGTCTTTCACCCGATCTAGGTATTTAGTTTGAATGTAAGTCACGTTTCTATGTCTGTTTATTAGTGCATTATGCACGGGTTTCATTACAAGGTGAATAATGGTGTCATTGTGCGGGTTTTCAAATCAAATAGTGACAAATGTATTTATCTTTGTGACAAGAACCGAAATGATGTAACTACTTAGTAAAAACAAATGCAAAGCATTAAATGCAATGCGATGTTAATGAAAGGGAATGTAGTTATAAGCTTTGAATGACGAAAGAGCTCAGATTGGCAAATTGAAATGCCAGTCGGCAGGGCAGATATCACAGAGAACTGATGACCGATGAAGTCTAAAAGTTCTTGAGCAAAGATCAAGCACAGCGTAGGACTTTTACCCATTAGGTGGACTGACGATCTTATCACGCTGCAAACAAGCCGCTTGCAACGGAACGTTTTAGAGATCTACAAGAGAGGCCTATGTCCAGCAGTGGATTTTCTATGTTCTACGGCTGAATACAGGACGAATATGTTCCCGAAAATCTACTGTCTAAATAAAAACCCGGAAATTCCGTTGGTTTGCGTATACACCTGAGATTTGGGATTAATAACATACTCGTTTATTCCCTGGTTTATATCGAGTATTGGGCACGGATTTACAAGATTATGTCGTAAGTCAGAATTGAATACTCAGAGTTTATAATCTAAAATAACCTTTGACTTGTGATTGCGTAATAGGTCACAGTTAAAGTTTAGAGATATTCATGCAGATTTAGATATATTGAATGCAATAGAAACTTAAGAACTGTCAAACCGCTTTTTAGTTTTTTTTTTCTAGAGCATACTACGTCTATTAAAGTTTGGCCCAAGTGACCTAAAATATTTATAGTTTATTGGTAAGTTATTAAAAAAACCGGATAAATGCGAGTCAAGCTCGCTCTCTGAGGGTTCCCTACAAATTCAGAAAATTTGATAAAATTGGGAAGTGAGTTCTTAAAATCTCTATACAATAATCATGGACTAAAAGTTTTTTTTTTCACTTTTCTCGTCATACATCGAAAATTACACATTTTTAAAATAGTTAAAAATCTGTATTTGCACGTTCTAATGAAGCTCTTTTATATGATACCTTACATGATACCACGATTTACTCACATTTGAACAAATACTTTGTGATTTTTTATTGAAATCACAAGAAGGCATAAAAATTGATTTTTTTTATTTAAATCACAAAAAGGCCTAGATTTATCCCTATATGTGTACTCTGAGACAATGCTTCTCGCCAAATTTCATAGTTCTATATCAACGGGAAGTACCCTGTAGGTTTTGATTTTTGTGAGTGTCAAAATATGCGGTTTTTTACGACATAAATGGCTCTTAACTTTTTTGTACGATAACCAAGCAGTTTTTCTTTTACACAACATCAAGAGACCATAAATATACGTATACAGCTTAAATTTCAACATAATATCTTTACGCGTTCCCGAGATAAAGAATCTTGACATACGGACAGACGGACAGACAGATAACAAAGTGATCCTATAAGGATTCCGTTTTTTCCCTTTGAGGTATGGAATCCTAAAAAATACCTATTATTGGCCACAACTAATTGCAAAGTTCGACAAGGTCAGTCTTTGGATAAGTGACCGCGGATGGCATTCATATCTAAGCGCTGCCGTTGCTCGGACGACGCGTTAATTTGCAGGCTCCGGTTGTTTTATCTAAACGTTATACGCCATGTCGAAGGCCTTCAGGCGGTTTAAAAATTCTAACAATAGGACTAGCCACTTGGTCTAAACGAACTTACCTACCCTATCGCATTAGTTAGTATTTCCGTTTAAAATATGCCGAAGTTGATGATGATGAGTTTTAAAATAGAGACTCTACTGTACCAGCCTTTTTAATAGTCCACTGCAGGACGTAGGCCTACCTACGAAGGGTGATTGGGCCATATCCACCACGCTGGCCCAGTGCGGGTTGGTGGATTCACATACGCCATCGAATTTCTTCTACGGACGTATGCAGGTTGCCTCACGATGTTTTCCTTCACCGAAAAGCCAATGATGTGAAATTCCATACATAAGTTCCAAAGAAACTCATTGGTACGGGATCGGGATTTGACCCCACGACTTCACAATTGCGGGGTGGGTATTTTTTTTTTTTTGTATCTTCGTCAGTCTTCTCCTCCAACACAAGTCGGAGACGTTAGCAACATACACTATTACATCATCTTGCGATTGATGCAAATTTACTATGATATACTCGTAGGTTGAGCAATACAAGATTTTACAAAGGTGTTATGCAATTTTCGTGGGGTGAAATAAAAGATGTTAACAAGATTTTTTTTCTTTTTTTTTGCATGTTTTATTTTTTGTAGCGTATTTTTTTTCTTCATATATGTACTTTTTTGTTTTCTTTCTGTATTTTTTATTTGCATGTTTTTTTACTTGCATTTGCTGGTCGGGTGTTACTACACGGCCTTTTTTTATAACGACCCCAACAATGTATTGGAAGCAAACTGCGTCTTAGCAGTACTATTGCACATATACCTATGTCCAATAGATGACATCCTATTCATGAGCAAGCTGCATCTTAGCAGTCTTATTGCACTCATATATGTTCAATAGAGGATATCCTCTATTGAACATAATATATGAGCTGTCGATGATGATGCTACTTAGATACAATTTTTTAATTAGGTTCACCGCAAATGCTTTGCCTCACGTATTAAATATTAAAGTTCAGTAAAAGTTACTCCTAACTGATTTTTATTATGCACAACCTCGAAATGTAAAACGATGTCAAACATTTCAAAATTTTAAAACGAATCACGTTTAAAAACTTAGTTACACCGGACACATAACCACGTACTATGTGGTAAGCCCTTAACGGTATCAGTCATGGATCTACCATAGTAGATAATATTACATTATTTTAATAAATAATAACATGTTAATAATAATTTTAGACCTGGTCCAACAGATGCGTACCAAATAAAAAAGATAAGTAATTTTATTTATTTTATTGATAAACTCCACCAACAATGTGCACACAAACACAACACACGAAAGAATAGAATAAGAAGGAACCAAGTGACACAGCAATTAGGTTATAATTAGCAATTAGCGACGAAGAAGAAGCAATTAGGCACAGGCGCAGACAGCTTGCTTTGAGTAAATACATCATCGCAAAAAAAGAATATAAATGATACATTTACTGTGACAAAATTAAACAATTTTTTGAAAAATTAAAATTAAATTGTTATAACAATTACGAAATGTCACTAAATAGATTGTAATTAATATTTTGTCTACATACACCTATTTATGTTGAAATGGGCAGTCAAATTGACTATCAATCAATCACTGATTGTAGCATGCCATGAGCCATGTCAAAGGACTAACTATACAGGGTTATTTCTAATCAATTAACATCCTTCTAGGAGCTTATTCAGTACATCAAAACTAACAACTTTTGTTTTACGACTTTCCTCAAAACACAAAACAAATTTTGTTGTTCCATAGAAAAATTTTGTTCACCCGCTACAAATTGTAAGGAACAGCTGATTTTTTTTGAGTTTTGACAAAGTCGTAAAACAAAAGTTGTTAGTTTTTATGTACAGAATAAGCCCCTAGAAGGATGCTAATTGATTAGAAATAACCCTGTATACAAAACAACAAAAATAAAACATCTGCACCCAATTCAACATTTTAAAATATTTTGAACATTTTATAATAGAACAGTTGATTTTTTATCGCCTTTTCTGATTGATCTCACATGAAATAATGTCCAGAATGATGAATAATAAGCACAACCTTTTTAAATCCCTACAATTTAATTTTAATTTGTGGTCAATTATTTTACAAAAAAACATGGCTTCAGATTCCCAACCTCATTCCGATTCCCCGTTTTTCTTCATCCATGGTATAAGTTGATTAATATACTGCCAAGCATTTTATGACGTCTATGTTTGGTGGAGTCGTAAAACATCGTCTTTGATTGCTGGAAGCTTACTTCCAGCCCTGTATGTTGAGTGGGATATATAAATCTCGATAAACAGCTTATAGACATTGACAAGGGAGGAACAGATTGGGAACGTTGAAGATGGCTAAAACTATACTTTCTTATAAGAATAATAAGCCCAATTTTAAAGGCGCCATCGTAACTATAATAGCTAACTACACTAATTCTGTTTCTTTTTCACTTTAGGCATTCGAAAGAGAGAAAACTTTTTACGTTGCTATTAAATTTACGATGGCGTCTCTAAAATTGGACTTAATATGTGACCTAGTGGTTATTGACCCTAAGTCCTGGATCAATGAGTAAAGAGGCGTATTTATGTGATGAACATAGATGTTTGCTCTGTGTCTGGATGTTATTAGTATGCATGTATCTATGTATGTATAAAAAAAAATATTTATATGTAGTATGTTAGTTCCTGGCAGCTATATCGCAAGCTTAGTTTATTTTGGGGGTCAGATCGCGTGTAAGATGTCCCCTAATATGAAACGCCGAAACAATAAAAAAATTCATAGATACTTGGCTAGCTAATTGGCTTGTCGAAAATTGCGCAATGACATATGGGTATTTAGTGTGAGCTTTGTTACTTTCGACAAAATTGTATGTATACATCGATAAATAGCAGGATAACCTCGGCACTACGTACTAATCTGGGAGGAATCTTTATGTTTACCCAATATTTTTTTCAATACTTACAGCTTCCAGTTTTTCTGTACGACAGCTATTACATAGTCCTTACATTTCGTTGACTGTCATAGCTAACTTTGAGTATGAATAAAAGAGCTGAATAAATTATATTATTAATTTGCTATTTTTTCCAGCTAATTAAAAAGATAAAATATCAGCCCAAATACTAAATACACTTCTGATAAAATAACGTTTCAACGAGATATAATATGCGATAATGAATATTTAGAGGGATTGTTTTAATTTAGATTTTTTGTAAGTTATCCTCTCTGAGCATTTCATAGTCTGTGCGACAGCTGACTCTAGAAATATTTCATACTAGGACGTAGATTTTACTGCTCTATATTCTTGGGTTTGAGTATCTTTTCCATTCAAGCGTGTAGAGTTAAGAGTTGAACATGCATTGTTTTTCATAGAGCTAGGCTTAGGGCGGTGTTTTGAAATTTGGGTCTTGTTAAACCGCACACTTCGTTATATATTTAACTAAGAGATTTAATGCTCGTGTATTTTTATTATGAATTAATTATGCTTTTATACTATCTGCTTTTCTTTGAAAAAAAAAATACATACCAATTAAATAATATCAGTTTATACTTACAATATCTTCATAGAGATAAAACGAAAGAATCGACGTCTTACCTGAAACAAATAAAAAATATTAAAAACTTAGAAGAGAGTAAGAAAGATTAGATGCAAATTTCACCAAAGCGCAAACACAAATCTTTATTTTTATTTTTTATAAGTTCGGTACGAAAGTGACGAGCAAACTTAAAAACTAATTCACAAAAACATTATGAATATGTCAATCAAAATAAACACAGCATTTTCAGAATAACTTAATATAAAAAATATCAAACGCCAATCTAGTAAAATTTATTTTAAAGAGTGTATTTTTATAACTAAACAATTTTTTATAAAAAATATCGTAGTCACTATACACCTCTCTGTGCTTAGATGGTTCTATAAAATGACGCATACGATAAAGGGGATTATTGCCTCTTACATTATTGTTAGAAGGTGGCATACTGAAAAGCGTACCTGTTATAATCCGTATCCACTGCATACCTATAAATGCCATGTTTGTTTATTGCGAAAAAAATTAAGCGTAGAGCTTTACACTATGACAAATTTTTGCAAGGTTTTTAGTGTTACTTGAATAATTGTTTAAAATTAACTTATTGTTGATAATACAATGAATAACAATAATAATGTATTATTGTGAGCTGAGCGGAAGGTTTATTTCGATCTTCGTCAAGCAAATATAATACACTAGTTTTTACCCGCGGCTTCGCCCGCATGACATTTTGATTTGTGACGCAATATCATTATAATTTATAGCCTGTGTGATATTCTGATATATAAGCTATATTATTGTAAAGTTTCATCTCAATCCGTTTAGTAGTTTTTGCGTGAAAGAGTAACAAACAACCATCCATCCATCCATCCTCACAAACTTTCGCGTTTATACTATTAGTAGGAAGTAGGATATTATTGCAAAGTTTCATCGCAATCAGTTCAGTAGTTTTTGCGTGAAAAAGTAACAAACATCCATTCATCCATCCATCCATCCATCCTCACAAACTTTCGAGTTAATAATATTAGTAGGATTTTTACAATTAACTTACCTACGATCTTAAATGCTCTACGCTCTTCAATTTCCATATCGCAGGTAATTTATCGAACCAGAACGAGAGTCATTAAATCTATTTGATACTATTTTCTTATCAAATAAGTAAAGCCTACGCTGCACTAGAATCGATGAATGAGCGTTATTTTTCATGTCATTTTATTCATTATCGATAAGTACATACAAAGTATAGATACACTGTTTTATTGAATCGATTAATCAAATAAATCCCTCCACCTTAAAACTTAGGGCTTGTACATACTTACACAAGTACTTCGTACGACTTTGACTGGGTAACAACTCACAGGTGCTTTTCTTTTTCTAACTGTTTTACGATATAATTATGCTTACGAAGAAATCATTATTTTGCACTGTGTCAATAATGTTACAATAATGCAAGAATTACATGTAAACGAGTAAAACTAAATAACCTGGTAGTCATGTAGGCGCGTAATAAATGCGTGGATCCTGTTTATAAAGAAGGATGCGCGAGCCCATACATACCAGGACCTGTTAAATACGAACAGACTAATTTTTCCTCACTTATTTTCTGAGAATGAAATGTTCACCAATGTGATTTATGACGCTTCTAAAACTGTTCAGATATGTACAATTTGGCTAAAATTGAATATAAAATAAGAAAAGACGAAAACAATTTTCAAGCTATAAGTACCTATTTATAGACATGTATACACACTAAAGATTATGGATTGCCAGGTTTGTTATGTTCAGAGTGCTTAAATGGTGCTCGATTTTAAAAACTTGATGTCATGTATTTTTAGTCAATATTGTCTCTATGATATTTATATTGATTTTTAAAACAGTGCATGTCATCTTGTCTGTAATATCAGATTACTTTTTGGAGTTCATCGATTTATAAGACGTTGTCACGTCAAAAAAATCAATGTCTAGGACTGATATAAAAAGAAAATGAAAAACTGAATGATAAAGAAAATTAGGTATTCATCCATTTCATTAGCAATAGTACAAGAACCGCAACTATAAGTTAAGAATATAAGTAAGGCAGCTATTCGAACCTCGGCTGCAGCCTGCGGATGCAGGTTGCGAATGGAGGTAGCACACACATGAGCCGCTGCTTGTATCCGCAGTCGGGAATGATTCCGATGCTGGTTGCCTGCGTCGTACATCGCAGGCACGTTGGACTTGTTTAAACAGGCTAACAACACTTGCAGCCGAGGCTCGGTAGCACATGCTGCCGCAGCCGTGTTCGGAATCTTTTTGTAGAAATTCATACAACTACGTAGATAACCAGAGCCCTTAGTCCAGGTTTTGTGTTGTTTACTTAAACTTTTCCGTTTGCGTGTGGCTCCATACATTTTGGTTAGTTCCTCATCGTTTCGGCCAGGGGCGCTGTACATAAATGTATAGGGCAATATCGAACAGATGTAATTTCAATTTATGTGTAAACCTGGACTAACGCCTCAGTTGTGTAGCCACAGCCGGCCTAGTGCAGCTGCTGCAAGTGTAGTAGTGCTGTAGCCTGCAACCGAGATTCGAATAGCACCCTTAAGGATTATTACGAGTAATATTAAAATTGCCACGAATTTCTCGGATAACTTCAACTACTGCTTTTTGTTTTTAGTAGTAAAGTATATGATAAAAAGTACACATAAAAATAATAAGAATATTCTTTCTTTTTGATAATCTTTTAGTATACAAAAATGTATGTTTCTATAAAAATGTATAATAACACCTCAGTTTGTAAACATTACGGGCTAAAACGAGTTAACGCAGGATTATGTGCCAATAGTTAAAAAGAAAATAATTATTACATCAACACGTCAACATTTCCAAAATTGCTAAGTCTGGATACCGAGAACGAAGTCTGGCAACACTGAATACATCATCTGATTGACTGAATTTGACATTTTCTTTTTTTTGACAGCAACAGTAATAAAAGATTGATTTTTTTTTCAAATAATTCGCCCATTTTTGGACAGGCTAAAGCCTTTAAGACTATACCGCCACTTCTTATGTATGTAATCCGTAATGTAAAAACAATAAAAAAATCATTGTATTTTTTCTGGTGGGTTAATTTTAATTTTAACTAGTGATATGAAAACAGCAAAAAATCCCTATATTTTTGAAGCACATATCATTTTTAGAAAAGATGTTTGGTTTTTTACTAACAAAAAAATATATATTGACAGGTTAATTCCGTGCATCCTTCTTTACTATTGTTCATTAAATTGACAAGGAAAACGTACATCAGAATCATTGAATGATAATTAATTATATCACTGACTAGCTGCCCGTCCCGGCTTTGCCCGGGTATGATTGGCTATACATATACTTACCACGTAATGTACTCGTAGGTATGCGCCACACACATGCTAGACATACCGGATGAACATTATGATGAGTTAAAACCTACCCAAATCGCGAGAGTTTCCGTAATCTTAAACTGTTCGAAGTTTATGAAAAAGAGATAATAGGTTAACATATCTAAATAAAAGTGAGTTCGTATGTGTCGGGTGGCTGTACATAATATATAGCCCTGATTTCAGAAAATGACAGTGATGAGAATGAAAGCGACGTTAAAATATTAGAGACCCACAGTCTATACATTCTACCCATGTAAGTTAGTTTCTTGATCTTGTCTTCACTCGAGAACTTTGAAAAACATTGGACATCAGTTCTACTTCTACGAATTGTGTGCCCTACCTAAGGCCTCTTCAACTTGCTAACCCAAAGAGCTGTGATGGAAGAAATCGAAGCGCTGGCATCCAACGTGTTCCGGACGTCACGACCAGATCTTAGATTCACGTGAAGACCTTCGCTACACTTGCCAATACATTGTCTACATTCGAGAACTTTAAGGTCTCATCGACAATTCGTTTCACATACTATGTGTAGGGCCGTAGCTACCGCAGTATCAGCCGTGTCAATAATACGGGGCTTCCGGGCTACAGGGGCCTTAACGTGTGTAAACAAAACCTAGTAAAATGTTATCCACAATGTCACTTAATCTCGTGCTTCCCGAAAAAAAATCATCTCTTTTTTTCCCGGGTTAAGCATTCTTCCAAAAGTTGTCCTAAGAGGCAGAAATTTTATAGCAACTGAAATCGTCTTCAGCTAGACTTACGAGTACTTAGCTGATATAGGTAATTATATTCTATACATTATCAATTTCCTGAAAAAAAGGCAAGAAAAGTGTATTTTTCATTTGAATTGTTTGGCTAGCTCAATTTCTAGGAGGAAGTGACAACTTATAAATAACCGTCTTACCTCAAAAGTTTTACACAGGCTTTAGACAATGTTTAACAGTACAAATTGTACGGCTAAACAGTGTTTAAAGCGTGTTTAAATCTTATGCGGTTAGGCGGTATATATTTATTTCAATTTAATGCAAGCATTTTTGTTTCTTTTGTGAGAAATGTGTTATTTGGGCTCCCCAACTATGTTTGATTCAGGGCTCCCTAAGGCACGCTACGCCACTGCATACCTATTTACTACCAATAAAACATAAATCGACACACTAATAACGGAGATATATAAATGTGGTGGTCTAGTGGTAGTAACGCCTGTCCTACAATCGTGAGGTAGTTGGTTCAAATCCCGATCCTGTATCAATGATTTTCTTTGGAACTTATGTACGGAATTTCAAATCATTGGCTTTTCGGCGAAGGAAAATATTGTGTGGCAATCTGCACCAACCCACACTGGGCCCTGGCACTGGTGGTGGATATGGCCCAAGCACCCTTCTCAATTCTCAATGACCCGTTTCCTCGAATCTCGACGTTATGTCACCTAATAAGTGCCTGTAACCGAGCACTTTGGCTTCGCGCGGCGTTGTAGTCGGCTTGGAATCGCCTTACGACTAACTAAAAAGCCTGCCCACTACGTAGCTTGGGCAGGATTTTGGCTAGGACACTTTTTTTCACGATTGTGACTCTATAGATATTTGCTCGAAGTGAATTTTGTATTATGTACATTGTACAAAGTACATGAATTGCCAAGCGGCAGCGGCGAAACGGAACTTTTATAATACTTACATTTTTGAACTCGTGATATCTTTGTAATAAAATGTCTGAATTAAATAATTTAAAAAGTCGCATAAAGCTATTGAAACAGTCTTGAATATGAAATAATTTATTTTGATAAGGATTAATACCAAGATACAAGTTAAGATCCTTTTCCTGCGACGGTATTTCAATTAATTTTTAAGAATAAAAGAACAGTTATTACGCCTTAACCATAATAGTTAGATATATGCTGTCGCGACACTTTTTGTAAATTATGGTGTGTTCTATAAAGTTGTAGTACATTATTTTATTCCATCATCAATAGTTTTCGCAGCGCACGCGATGTAAAGAATATTTTAGGCATTTTTTTACACCTCGGGTAACATTATTATAGTTTTAATAGAGATCCTTATTTTTTTCTTGCAATTAAAATAGCCTATGTTACTCAGTGATAATGTAGCTTTCTAATGAAAAAAGAATTATTAAAATCGGTCCAGTACTTTTTGAGTTTATTCGTTACATACAAAAATACAAAAATACAAATCTTTCCTCTTTATAATATTAGTGTAGATTTAATTTTCACCTCACATGATGTTTAAAAAAAATCAAAAAAATTATGTGTAAAAAAGCGAAACGATGATTCTAATAGATTTGCATATTGGCTCCACGATAGTTTTTTCACAATATGGCTGCCATGGTATACTTCACATAAAATATCGACTGACATCATTCACTTAATATTATTATGCATTACTTACATAATAGTAGATTGTATCATATGGGAGCTAAATAATATTTTTACGGCGAGGGCACTTTTTTTAATCCAGAGCGAAGTGAGGGATTCTAGAGTAGAATCCCTAACGTAGCGAGGGATTTTTTAGTAGAATCCTGAACGCAGCGAGGGATTTGAAGTACGTCGCTCGAGCCAAAAATATATTTTGCGCCCGAGTGGTACACTCTACTTTTCATCACTTCTATGAGAAAATAAAAGGCGCCTCATATTTTATTGTAATATTATTATTTAATAAAACGTAGAATAAAATCTAAATTGAAATTAAATGGTATCTAATAATAAAACAAATGAAAACTTATATTTACATTCTTTTCTTGGTGCTGGACACTTACATTACAGATACTTCCAAATTCAAAAAGTGCGCGGCAAAGATCATTCCGTCGCACTTATTTGTTCCAAATTCAAAAAGTGCGTGGCAAAGATAATTCCGGCGCACTTATAAAGTTCCTTATAGAAAACACCAACTTTGGGCGCACTTAAAGGCGAACCAAGTAGTCCTTTTCGAATAGATGTGATGAAGATGTAATTTTCGCCTTTTCTTAACCAAATAAACACACCCAGACACTTCTAAATCATTTACTTCATGATATAAATACTGAATTTAATAGACAATTTGTCTATCTTTGGGAACAACTTCTGAAGAAAGTGACGTGCGACCAATAACATAGGTGAAATAGTAGCGGGCCGCTCCTCGTTCTTCGGTGAATAGATAACACCATAAAACCTGGCAAGCAACATTGTCGCGTCGCGTGTCTGTACTCGCGCCAGCTTGAATTAGCCCTTAGGGACTTACAAACTTTGATTCATCGTGGAACATAAACCCGTAATAAAACTAATGATTGACAAATTACGAATAGGAAGATTGGGAACGGATATTCCATCATAGGCCCGAATTTAGAGATTAAGAATTCGTTAAGCTTTCTAATGCATCACTGAGATTGTTTTACTGTAATTGGATATTTCAACATCTAGATGCGATAGTTCATAAATATATTATAGCTTTTACTTATGTCATGTAGGTGGATGACTTATAAGCGAAGAGCTTTTGTTTCGTAGACCGGCAAAGCAGAAAGTTTTTGTCTAATGACAAACATTATCTACATAGAGACATTTATGTAGAGATATATAAGTCTACGTTTATGTTTGCGGCGTTAGGCGAAAAAATATAATTATTATTAAGAAGACGACGTGAAACGTGCAAAGTACAAAACATTTAAGACGAGGCATCGGGCCGAGAGACACGAAAACGAGTACTTTTGAATGCGCAATGTGAGAGGACGAATGATATTGATTCAAATTTAAAACATATCATAGATAAGGGAAAATCTTGTAAAATTTGATGAACCGGACAGAGTTACAAAAATAACCGACTTTATTAAAAAAAAAATACAAATTTCTCACCAAAAAAATGTTACATAATTCGAATGCTCAGAATTATCAGCGACATTACCCCATTATTTTTTTACGAATAAAATAGCCAGACCGCTATTCTATAAAATAGACCGAGAAGTTATTTTTTTAATGTGTACATTATGAGTAAATAATTAAAAACTCACTGCCGCCCGCCGCTCTGGCACGATCTCGTCGAGCGCGACCGCGTAAAATTTTTCCGAGTGTAGGGAGAATTTTCGAAACAATAGTTTATCAATGCGTCACCTTAAGTAAAAATATTTTTGACAACGTAAGTATGAAATATTACTAAACATTTAAAATCATAAAAAAATTCAGTATTTTTATGGACGCAATTAAATTCCACGCCATCAAATTGTTATTAGGTACTGAACAGTAGCCATTAGTGATTAAAGTTTTACATACCACAAGTTTAATAAACAAAATTAAATGCCGCTCGAGCTTACTA
Organism: Hypomecis punctinalis; assembly: GCA_949316475.1. Classification (NCBI taxonomy): domain Eukaryota; kingdom Metazoa; phylum Arthropoda; class Insecta; order Lepidoptera; family Geometridae; genus Hypomecis; species Hypomecis punctinalis. Next base: position 8,649,084 of record OX438810.1, on the reverse strand, counting down.
CAAGAAAAATCCATTTGGATTAAAAAATCTAAATTTAATACCAAGTCTGTTAAACCGTTCTTTATTGCTCCATTTCCAAGCTTAAAACTGAGACAAGATGTCTCGGCTAGCGCTTGACTTTTATTTCCAACAAAATCAAAGAAACCAGCGAGCTACCGCGCAGTGTCCTATTTCACTGCTGAAACAATAGAATCTCTAAATCGTGTCAGCTATTTCTGGATGAACATAAACAGTATAAATACCGTCCTCACCTACATTATAATAAACACTTCATCGCCTGTCCATAGGAAGTGGAAGTAAATTGCGAGTTCATTCCAAAACCTCAGGCTATGTCAAATATGTAAACTATTAGTCATAAGCTAGAAATACACATGCATGAAGCTGGCACATGGCACACTTGCATGCCAGCTCCTTGTGCGTGCCAGCTACTGGAATGTATGTGTACGCGGGGGCTTGCTAAATCGGCACGTGTGAACAGAGGTGCAAGCTACGGGCAATGGGCATGCCAGTAGCAAGCAAGCAAGTGTGCCAGCTACTGGAATGTGTACCTATTCGGTAAGACACTGCAAAGTGCAAGTCTAACTTTGATTTGTCGTTAGATCTGTGTATTTTGATCGTTTTCATCTGCTTCTCAATCAAAAGGAAGATGCAGTAAGTGAAAAAATTCACATCTCTTCACATTACCTATATGGTATGTGATTCTAACTGGTTTTATCTTTTTTTGCTTTTTATCGTAATGTTCATCATCATAATTATATTTTCACTGGTGGATAAGAGCTATAAAAATAATTGCTTGACACGTAATGATATAATTTGTATCAAATATCTTTTGATTTATTTTTGACGGACGTAACGGAGGAGGTACACAATTCGACGCGTATATTTTTTATGTTATGCATATTATTTTAAATAGTGGTCCAATTTCGATATTTTTTTTATTGGAAAGAGTATACTTTGAAATTGGTCCCATTTAAATTTTATCGAAATCGGCTGAGCCATTTTTGATAAATCAACAATAATTTGAAAAATAGTACATCGATCCGTGCGAACTAAAGTCGGTTACGCCATTTTTTTCAAAAAATACTATGTGGATCAATCGCCAAATGTTTGAAAACACAGCAATCAGTTTGACTTGATGTAGGTACCTATAATAATATTTGTGAAATAAACTTTACATACTTTCTTCATTTTTCTTCTTTGAGTAGAATTATTTTCTTTCGATAAAATATTACTTACATAGGATTCCATATTTATAAAACAATATATTGCAAGCGATATAAACTACACAGAATAACATAAACGATTCCAGAAATCTATCGTAATATTCATAGAAAACGATATTACGATAGGGAAAGCCGATCTGGCGGAAAAGGAAAATATAAAATAATAGACGTTTTTGAATTTCCTTTACTTACGTAGGGAATCGACTTCGAAACTCCAATAATACGGGCAGACAGAGAAAATGTTTACAAAACGAAAGTCCCGACTGCTCCCGGGAGCTTTGAGAGAAATATAAGATGGCTTTACATACTGTGCGATATCGAACTATATTTTGATATTATTCAAAACACGGATATTATTCAAAATGGGTTTTAGTCGGAAACTTTGTTTTTTCTGTGTCTGGGCAGATTTGAAATGATGGCGCTAATTACTTGATTCTTAATATTAGGCACATAATACCTTAAAAATCCGGCAGCAAGGTTGGTCGACGATATCGTCAATATCGCGGGTCGAATCTGGACACGATTGGCAAAGAATGGAGGAAGATGGCACTATAAGAGAGAGGCCTATACCCAGCAGTGGGATAAAGAAGGCTGTGAATGATGATGATGATGATACCTTAAAAAAGGTAGGCATATAAAGTTAATAGGTATTATTTCAACTTTTTATGAAAATGCTTTTTCTGTCACCGCTGTCCGCTTATGGAATGCCTTACCTATGTCTCTATCAGAACTTCACAGTCACTGCACATTTTTAACGAAAGCGTGAAAGATTTGTCTTGATCAGTGTTCAAAATGATGAAATTTCTTCTTGTCTCTCTCTTCTCTTTTTACTTGTCTGTTTTATATCCTTTGTTTGCTACTTCCATTTTAGCCTTTGTCTCTCTTCTCCTTCTCAATATTATTATTATTATGAATAATATTGTATGTATGTGTATTTATATTTTGTAGTATATTTTACATTTATATTATTATCAGTTGTGTTTGGTATCTCCCATTAATACTCTTGTTTGTGATCTCCTTCCGATCAGTGGTTGCCTGGTAGAGATCGCTGTCAGCAATAAGGCCGCCAATCGTGGCACTAATTTAAGATAAGTATCTACTTTGTACCTAATTCTTTAATAACATATAGAATCCGTCACAAAATATGATAGGTTGAGAAAAGTTATTTTATGCTTGAAAATTTAGTAAGATGTTCGTTTGCGATTACTTAATAATGCAAAAAAAACTCAGTGAAAAGCACAATTTTAGTATACATCAGAATGAAAATATTCTTGAATTTCCTTCTATTCTTTTAACTAAACTGTAACAGAACAACTAGTAATACATTAAAGAATAAAATGGTAAAAAACTAGCAGGTAAAAAATAGTTGGTAAAATCATTCGGCACAAATGGCAAAAGAAGTAATAAATTAGTTTAAGTTCTTTGAGTAGTAATTTGTGCTATATTTATTTTAAAAGTAAATCCTGTAAACGCAAACATCGTGAACTAGTGTGAAAGGGACTTTAAAGTGGCCCATCCTCGTTTTATTTAACTTGAATAAGGACTTGTTTAAATCATTTACGACTACTGTTGCTAACGTCATTTGCCATTTTGTTTCAATAGCTCGTTAAAGTGTTGAAAGTTTTACGAGTCCCTTGAGTAAGAAATGAGCCTGTTTCACAAAATGTTTGCTTACTTTAGTGTCTTGTGTCGCGTCGTTTTGAAAATTTGACCATTACGTACCCTGAAAACAAATTGAAATTCTAAAACAGCGTTAACATCTATTTAGTTGATAAATATTTTTTATTCTGGTTTTGCTATGATTAGAGCGTGCCAAATTTTATGCGATCTATGGTGCATGCTTACTTAGTAGGTATCGGAAAGATAAACCTACGCAAAGAATTCATAATGCGTAATGGCAAAAATGACCTGTTCCAGTTAATCATGCGAGGGAAGATCCTCGGATCGGAAAACGACCTTCCGGAAGAAAGCGAACTTCGCGGCTCAAACATCTTCGTACGTGGTTCAATCAGAGCACAAGATCACTATTCCGCGCAGCGGTTTCCAAAGACCGCATAGCGCTAATGATAGCCGACCTCCGGTAGGAGCTGGCACCTCAAGAAGAAATCACAGAACACGTAATTTTTTTTTTAAATCTATTGATTGATAAAGAAAATAATACAAAGTTACAATTGTCAACTAGTATAGGTACAAAAAGCTTTATTTTTTAACCTCTTAACATCTCCATCTCCATAGTAGATTCTTGGAGGACAAAATGTCATAGAATAGAATTTATCTTCTACAATGTGAACTAACAAGACCCAAGATTGCGCCTAGCATAACAATTTGTTAGTAACGAGAATAACAAAAACAGACTATAAAAATAAAGCATCGAATCTACCCTAAACCTCGTGAACAGACAAAATTCCAAGAAACATTTTCCCAGAATCAGTATTACACCACCAGCTCAAGGAAACTGTTAGCAAAAATGATGGCTCTCCTTTACACGAAACTTGAACGTATAAGACGTGAAGATTCCTGGCTGAGCTTCTTTAAAAGCTTTGAAATATCCCAAGCCGGAAGAGCGGTCAGACAAACTCCTGATCTTAAGCACAAAACACTGAAGCTACAGAAGCAAAGCGTCTGCCATTATTTCAATTCCTGTTTTTAATGACAGTCTGTTTAAATTGTCAAAATGCGTGGTCCGGTTTAGATGCAGCTTATTTCTCTTAAGCAACTATCTCTATTGCAAAAATAAAATGATTTTTAGCTATGTTTCAAAACATAATTATATGGGGCAGTAAAGGTTTTTCAAACGTCTAATTATATAGTTTTTTTACTGTACGATAAAATTATATGAGGAAAATTAAAAATAGTCTTTGAAGCATCAAATTAGAACTCACTAGTTTCTTAATTATTCCATATATGACTATGAAACTAGCGTGGTTTCGCACATTTTAATTAAAGTATAGCACAGGTGTTACTCACGCGTAATTTTAGTTGATAACTACTACTATAGTTTCGATCGCATTTGGCGATCTTTTTCGAGGTTGGAGTACTAGCTCGCGGGCTCGTCTCACATAGCACTGCGAACTGCGGCGCGTAACGCTCGCGATGATAGCGGTTGCAGTGCGGAGGCAGGGGCGGCAGCAAACAAATTAATGCATCCAATGCAGACAGAGCGCGCACTGAAGATCTTCCACGTCGGTATCTGTATCCCTCGGGAATACTCTAGCACTTCAGTACGTATCTACGAGAAGCGGTCGAACTCCTTGGTTCCTGGCAAACACGGCTTCCAAGTCGGTGGTAGGTTCCATCCCCCTATATATCATATATTTAATGTTCGTGAAAGCTTCGCATAACTCGTATCTACAACGGGCGACAGTCGCATTCAAACTGTTGCTCCGTATTGCAAGATTTTGTGTCCATGAACGATGGAGCGTGCCTATGTGTGCGTTGCTAGAGTACGTATTGTGTAGAGCTTAACTTCTGCGCTCTCTATTTTGTGTCCAAAGCCTTGAGCCATTGCAGCCAGCTTGAATTGAATCTACAAATACAAGGATATTGGTTTGGTTGGACTTTAATGTGATTTGGGAGGTATGGATATTCTTAATACGAGTGGAGGGGAAGGATTTGGGCCAAGTTTCGTAGCTATTCTTTGTTCTATCTTTATTTTATCGTGCAAATATTTAAACTTTGAGTTTGGGTTATTTTGGATTTACTTATAAAATATAATTAAAAGTATTTAAAAGCATTACGAGATAATTTGCCCACAGTTAAATAAAAAAAAACAGTATTGTAACTTATTAATATGTTACTATTTTTCGTGTTCTGTTTTTCATATCACCATTTTTCTTTCCATCCATCCATTCATTAGCCGTAGGACGTCCACTGCTGGACATAGGCCTCCCCATGGATTTCTAATAAGGCCGGTTGGAAGCGGCCTGCATCCAGCGCGTTCGCGATCTTTATTATATCGTCATTCTACCTAGTCGGTGGACGTCCTACGCTACGCTTGCTGGTCCGTGGTCTCCATTCGAGAACTTTTCGGCCCACTCGGCCATCCGTTCTTCAAATTATGTGCCCTGTCCATTGCCACTTTAATTTGCTAATTCACTGGGCTATATCTGTAACTTTGGTTTGTCTGCGGATTTCCTAATTTCTGATTTGATCTCGCAGAGAGACAGCGAGCATAGCCCTCTCCATAGCACGTGAGCTTATTTATAAGGCCCACAATAAAAGACTACGTTTCAGTTCCATATGTCATCACTGGCAACACACAACTATCGAAAACTTTCGTCTTGAGGCACTGAGGTATATCGGAATTTTGGCTATTGACCCACTGACAAGAGATCTTTTTCTTGTCGGTAGTGATAGGTACTATTATACTTTAAACTCTTGTATGAAATTAATCGTACATCACTATCACTACATAGTATAAAACAAAGTCGCTTACCGCTGTCTGTCCCCATGTATGCTTATATCTTTGAAACTACGAAACGGTTTTTGATGCGGTTTTTTAATAGATAGAGTGATTCAAGGGAAAGGTTTATACGTATAATACACCTGTGCGAAGCCGGGGCGAGTCGCTAGTTCATTACAAAAGTGATTAAATACACTTCAGACTAAGCAAAGTCGGTCAACATTGCACATTTTCTCTTTAGCTAGACTTTATTTTATTATTATTATATACTATGGGACTAATCGCGCACTAAAATTACGAGATAAATAAATACCTCCTCATCCCGACGTTTCGGCCGAGTTGCATCGACCGTGGTCACGGGTAGACTCACCCACCCGAGACCACGGTCGATGCAACTCGGCCGAAACGTCGGGATGAGGAGGTATTTATTTATCTCGTAATTTTAGTGCGCGATTAGTCCCATGGTATATAATAATAATGTGTTCAAATCGCGAAAGTTTAAAAACAGCAAGGCTTTATTTTATCCCTTATTAAACTAAACAAACATTCACAACCAATACAAACTTATTATAACTCTTTGTTCACAATTTATTAAACATTGAAAGTGTGCAAATAAAACTTGAAATATACAACAAGTAACTACTATCATCGGAATTATTCACAAACGCTTTGTTAGTAAAAGGCGCTTTTTATACTGCGCAGAAACAACAATTTACAACAAAATAAACAACTTCTTGCTCTTTATTTCTTGTAAATTGTTTCCTCCACTCGATTGTATTTTGTTCGTGAAAAACCAATTTTCTTGTTTGTTTCGTAGCGCAATATTGTTATTGTAAAACTTCTCCCACGTTATAAGAGTCCCTGAACAACAACTGTAGGAATTGTCACACGTGCAGTGCTCGGTCGAGTGTAGTACTTTGCTATTTCATACAAGTTATACAGGAAATCGGAAAAATATTTTAGCATTTGAGATTAAATACGTGAAGGAAGGGTTGAGATTTGCGGTGCAATTTGGTAAAAGATTTTTGAAACTTGTGGGATTTTATAAAAGTAGAATAATTCTCGGATGGAATCATGAAGGTAGAGAATAATTCTCGGATGGAATCATGAAGGTAGGTAAGTGTTATTAGTATTTACGCTAATTTATATTCATCTACTACCTTTTGCTCGCGGCTTTTTTCGTAACAGTAATAAATGGCCAAGTGTGAGTCAAACTTACATACGGTTCCGCACCGTATGGAAGCCTTCCGTATTTATATTTTATTTTACCAATTATTTTTGAAAGAAATATACCACTTAATATTATTTCAAGCGTCTTTATGTTGCCGTTATTAATATCGAGCTAAAAATCAACGTTCTAGCTATTACGGTTCATGAGATACAGCCTGGTGACAGACGGAAAGCAAAGTCGTAGTAATAGGGTCCCGTTTTTATCCTTTGGGTACGGAACCCTAAAAAGTGGATATACATACATACATACCAAAAAAATCTTCATTTTAAATGTTTTAAATAAAGATGTTTTGTGAGTATCATGCGATACCTATATCGAGTGTTTATCTAAATAATCAATGTACTTTAGAATATCATTCTAGTTATTATACTCTATTCACGACGGATCCAGAATGTACTCTTACTAATATCATGTCTATTTTTCATTTTAACCCTGAGATATGAAAAACAGGTGGACTCTAAAACGAATTTCAATTTTGGCAGGTTTTGCAAATCCACGCTCTATGGAAGAATTTTTCTAGCATTTTCTGTTCGAAAATGCTTTTGCGTTCTTATTTGAACTGCATGCGCACTAGGCTATTTACGTGCTATAAAGCTTTGCTACCGGCTGCGGTTATCCTCCCACTTTTCAGTTCACGAATGCTTTTTTCATATTTTATGACGTAAATAGAGTCACAGCAAAAACCCTCCAAAATCCATTTCACTGATGGATACATGTAGGCCATATACGGTATGGGACAGATTCGTAAAGTTTTTTCAAGAATATAAATCGACGATTTCAGTGTTTTTGATATTTTTTGTTTAATTTTTTTGCTGCTTAGGAATGCCATATTATTAGAAGTAGGTATGTATTATTATATTAAATATTTTTAGATAGATAGATAATCATTTATTTTCAGTAGGGATAATTACATACATTGGTATACAAAAATATACAATGAGCAATACCCTACGAATCGTCAAAATAACAATTATTAATTATGTACTCAATTGAATTGAATTATTAGCCATGATATTACAATAAATTAATTAAAATTCGGTACAATACATAAAAATACAATATAACAAAAAAATTAAATGTCAGAAATACTGTAATAGAAATATTTGCAATAGCATAGTCGAAAAAAACTAAAAAACACAATAGCAGTTACATGTCAAAAATAACGTAATAGTACTCTAAAATATCCGCAATAGCATCGTCAAAAATAGCCATATAAAATAACTGAAAAAACATTACAGCTATAACATGTCATAAATAGTGTTACAAGTAGATAGGAACAGAAAAATAGGTGCAGGATTAAAATGTTTTATTTTCTAAAAAATCTTTCATGGTATAAATTATTTCATTGATGAGGAGAGACATCACTCCACTGAAGAAGACTGCATCATTGGCCATCTCTTGAATCCCTTTTGGGAGCTTGTTATAGAGTTATCTGCCTTTTATTAATGGGAGGCGTTTGGACATACATAGTCTAAGGCGAATTGGTTTTAAATTTTTTATATTTTTTTATATACCTAAATGTAGAAATATTTACATATTTACTGTACTTTACTGGACTAGCCTTTTTAATTGTCCTCTGCAGGGTCTGTAGGTCGTACGCCTACCCATGGAGAGTGATTTGGCCATTTCCACCATGATGTCCCAAAATGGATTGGTGAATTCTCATACGCCATTGAATTCTATCTACAGACGTATGCAGGTTGCCTCACGATGTTGTCTTTCACCGAATAGCCAAGCCAGTGGTGTGTATTGCCGTGCATAAGTTCTAAAGAAACTCATAGGTCGGTCAAACGGAATCGGAATTTGAACCCCTTACGATTGTAGGTCTGAAGTCGTCCTCACGATTGTTAGACTAGACTATAGACTAGATCACCGAGGCTATATTATTACAGACCAAACAAAAAAGGAATATTCAAAAGGAATGTGTCTGTTTGCCGTTGTTAAGCCGTGGTGGTCTAGTGGTAATGACACCCGCCTTACAATCGTGAGGTCGTGGGTTCAAATCCCGGTCCCGTACCAATGAGTTCTTTGGAATTTATGTATGGAATTTAACACCGCTGGCTTTTCGGTGAAGGAAAACATCGTGTGGCAACCTGCATATGTCAGTAGAAGAAATTCGATGGCGTATGTGAATCCACCAACCCGCACTGGGCCAGCGTGGTGGATATGGCCCAAACACCCTTAGTGGGTAGGCCTACGTCCTGCAGTGGACTATTAAAAAGACTGATACAGTACAGTACAGTGTCTGTTTATTTAGTACGAGAATTTACTACTATCCTACTAATATTATAAACGTGAAAGTTTGTGAGGATGGATGGATGGATGGATGGATGTATGGATGGATGGATGGATGGATGGATGGATGGAAGGATGGATGGATGGATGGATGTTTGTTGCTCTTTCACGCAAAACTACTGAACGGATTGAGATGAAACTTTGCAATAATATAGCTTATATATCAGAATAACACATAGGCTATAAATTATAATGATATAGCGTATGCGGGCGAAGCCGCGGGTAAAAACTAGTATGTAATAGATAGAATTCAAATACCATTGAAAGGTGTTACATTAAATACTGATGAGTATGCAGGATACTTTCATCAAAAATGCTTCTTAATAGCTGATAAGTAACCTAAATCGTATAACAAAAATAGCTTTACAATAAGTGCGCCGTCAGGATCCAGAATCCAATATTTGTCGCTGTTTCAATATACACCAAAAAGCCGAGCAAAAAGTCGTAGCCGACACTGTAACTACTGATTACAGCCCGGAGGTATCGTTTACAAATGTGACCAAAGTTTTATGACCAATTTCGGGACATAATTTTTTTTTCCATCTTTTAATGGTAATTCGAAAAAGAATCAAAAAAAAATCGAGCAAGAAGAAATATTATTACTAAAAACTACGGGACTAATCGCGCACTAAAATTACGAGATAAATAAATACCTCCTCATCCCGACGTTTCGGCCGATTTGCATCGACCGTGGTCACGGGGAGGTATTTAGTTATCTCGTAATTTTAGTGCGCGATTAGTCCCGTGGTATATAATAATAATGTGTTCAAAGCGCGAAAGTTTAAAAACAGCAAAGAAGAAATATTGATGTAGGTATTTCGTTGAAGTTAATTCTTGAAAAAATATTCTGTGAAATGTTTTTTAAGCTTTTTCAAAATGATATGTGCTTGTAATAATTATAATTATTGCTATTATAAAAATATCACGCTCTAAACATTTAGTAAGCGACCCATAATACTGTTTGACGCCTTTTACTGTATTAGGATCTAGCTAAAATATAGTTTGTGCAAAAAGGAATAGTTGTAGGTGAGGTCGCCGGTGTCCCATTTTACTAATATATTGTTACGTTGACAAAACTGCTGTCATTGTTAGTACAACTAAAAGTGTTTGATACTTGGAAGACATTAATTCGGTTTTCATCAGTAGGCTCGCGTCTATCAAGTTTAGTAGTCGGTACCTTGGCTGTTGATTAAAATCTTATTGTTAGTTCGCCGTAATGCCACAACGGTTCTCTTTTTGCACAATCTCCATGAATTTCTATAGACTTACATTTTTACTGGCAATACATAGTTATGACACGTGCATTTCTTCTTCTTCTTGATCGTTACGCTCTTGACAGAGCGGTCGTGGTCATCAAGTAGTATTATTATTTGTAGGGGCAGCTGTAATGCGCCTCACGATGCCTCGCCATCTCTCTCTATGGGACATCAATCGGGAACACTCATGTACGGACCCACCCACAGCAGACTAGATCTGATCGGTCCATCTCATGGGCGACCTTCCGCGTGGTCTTGTGCTCTCAACTTTTCCCTGGATGACAAGACGCTCTAAAGACTGACTACCTCGCCTTGAGATGTGTCCGAAGTAAGCGAGTATGCGAGACTGTACTATGGCTGATAGACACTGCTTGATGCCGAGTTCTTGTAGTATCGAGACGTTGGTACGAAATTCAGTCCACGGCACCCCAAGCATTCTTGTCAGTGCATTTCTTATTACAGCGTTATTGAGTAATAAATTACCTAACCACTTAGTTTATTGATGTTTGTTTTAGCAGAAGTATAGATATAGAAGCTTTATAATACCGTAAGTTGATAAGTATACCGAATAGCGAGCTCTGCTGTCAGAGTTTTTAAGCCGCTTTATGGTCTTTGTTTATAACATTAACGTTATTTCTGTACCAGCCTTTTTAATAGTCCACTGCAGGACGTAGGCCTACCCACGAAGAGTGTTTGGGCCATATCCACCACGCTGGCCCAGTGCGGGTTGGTGGATTCACATACGCCATCGAATTTCTTCTACGGACGTATGCAGGTTGCCTCACGATGTTTTTCTTCACCGAAAAGCCAATGGTGTGAAGTTCCGTACATAAATTCGAAAGAACTCATTGGTACGGGACCGGGTATTCGAACCCACGACCTCACGATTGTAAGGCGGGTGTCACTACCTCTAGACCACCACGGCTTCCACCACAACGTTATTTAGCCGTAAAATATTCGACGAAAATCAAACAAAAATAAATACTTATCCTAATCATGGTGACCCTACAAATACTTACTTTCGACCGTTTGTTCGGGCGACAAAACAAATATTTGCGTCGTTTAACCATGTGCCGTGAGTCGAGACTACTCGAAGCGAAACTGGCCGGATGGCCTTTTCACTCAACCTTTACCTAGTTCACTTTCTCACATTACTTTGTGCTAGAAATATCGGAAATGATAAGAGTTGTGTTTGCTTTTGGGGTTAGATCAAATCGACGGAAAAACGAAAATCATTCCACAATTTCGGTAAAAAACTAGAGTAACTTATTTAAGTACTCTGTATTAATTATCATATTTAGCCGTAAGACGATGTTTACAGTTGGATATAGGCCTCCCTTATAGATTTCCAATGGGATCAACCGTAAGCAGCCTGCATTCAGTGCAAATCTGCAGTTAAATCAGGTCATCAGTCTGTCTTGTAAGTGATGTCCTACACTACGCTTGTCGACACATGGTCTACATTGTAGAAATTTGCGACGCAGTTTGTCGTTTATCTTGAGCGCTATGTACTCTGCTCACTGCCCCTTCAACTTGCTCTGCTGGACTATACCTAACAGAATCTTTGCTACTTCTTGATATTTGATATTTATTTTTAGTTAATCTAAAGCCAGTATCAAATGAAAATGGGCTGGTCACGAAGTGAGTGAGTGAACGAATTATCCACTGGCACCCGAGAGACAGCGCACGGGACAGAGGACGACCCCGGAGAAGATGGTGCGACGACATCGTTGAGGTCACGGGAGCGACCTGGACGCGAGTAGCACCAGACCGCGAAAAATGGCACAGCATGGAGGAAGCCTTTACCCAGACATGAGTGCCAAAAAAATCTTATATGTGACTTTTTAATTTTTAAAGGGAAATAAAGTCTATTTTATTTTTTAATTTATTAAAGCTTTTTAATTTACTAAAGCCAGTTTCAGACAAAGCAGCTAAAGTAAAACCAGCTTCAATGCTAATGGAACCAATTGCATCAATAGATAAGTACATAATGCAAAGAGTGTTCCTCACACGACGCAACTAGCTTTCAACGGCAAAACAGTAATTTTACACTGAGAAAAATAGTTGTAAGTTATGTACCGAATTTTACGTAAAATTTTACACAACTGAGGGCTAAGTGCGAGATTTTCGCTCGAACTCGTTCGCGTTAACGTTTGATGTGATTTCTATGGAAATGGCACAGCGCCATCTTGTGTCACGTACAGAAAACTGAATATCTAAGCGTGAGTATTTTTTACGGTAATGTAACGAGCGCCAAACCGATTGAACACAAGCGCGGCAACGTCTGTGATTGGGTAATTCAAGCGTGTGTGTCAATGTGCTCGCGTGTGCGCTCGGTCAACGCGACGTAAAAGTAATTCGATTTGATTTGCAAATCTCCCACTCGACACTCTGTTTAGCTACCTTAGGACTGCTAAATGCTTGGTTAATATTAGCTAAATGAAAAGTTATGTAAAAAAGTAATGAACCTGTTTAGTAAAATAAATAGCTAAATCTACAAAACACTACATTATTATTCTACGATATTATTAAAATACTTATAGCTAATCGGTTAGCTATAATAGCCGAGCAGTTATGTAAAAATGCATTTAGTAAATTCGTTTAGTAGAATATTACCGAAAATTTTGTATTTATTTGTATTTACTACGAGTATACTTAATGAGCTACTAATATCCAAAGTATTTTGTTGATTAAGCTAAACTTTAGGTGGCAACTACTAAAGTTTAGCTAAATGAAAAATAGCTAAACTGTTCAGTAAATTCATTTTTTTCGGGTCCCTCCTTACTGCAAACCAGTTCAGGTTGCGTTATCATCACTTCGTGTGTGATAAAGACCTACTTACCATAAAAGATTTAAACAAACTTTAAACACTGTTTAACCGTGCAATTTGTACTGTTAAACTTTGTCTAAAGATTGCATAAAACTTTTGTGGTAAGACGGCTAATGCTTAAAAATATGAACCTCGGAAGCGATTTGAACATATACAAAAGGAGTTATTCTTTGTAAAGATCTAATTTTACTATTATACTAATCTTTCAAACAGTAAACTCTAGACACATCAGATAATAAGCTGAATAAATAAACCTACCAAACGTGAAGTAACAAAGAAATGGGATAGCTATATAATTCTTACAAATTCAGATCTCAGATAAAGAGCTTCATCGTGATCCCATGTCTCAAATATTCACCTTAGACAAAAGGCTGGAGATTCCTCGACGTAACCACTTTTGCTACAAACATTTCGTCATAACTAATTACGAGATGCTATAAATTCTAGTGGGGCTGGTAATACTGTGTTAACACAATACAGAGCAGTTATAGAGTTTAAATTATCTAACTTTGCAGACTAATGAGTAATTTGGCACAACATTGCAATCAGCATACAAAATTTCAATGTTTCGCTCGAATCGATGTAAGAATGGCATTACTAAATTATTATTGTTTTTTTGGGTTCCGTAACTCAAACGAAAAAAACGGAACCCTTATAGGATCACTTTGTTGTCCGTCTGTCCGTCTGTGTGTATGTCAAGACTCTTTATCTCGGGAACGCGTAAAGATATCGAGTTGAAATTTAAACTATATACGTTAACTTATGAACTCTTGCAGTGGTGTAAAAGAAAATCTTCTCAGTTGCTATATAAAAAAGTTAGAGCCGCTTATGTCGTAAAAAGACGCATATTTTAACGCTCACAAAAATCAAAACCTACAGGATACTTCCCGTTGACATAGAACAATGAAATTTGTCGAAAAGCATTGTCTCAGAGTACACATATAGGAATAAATCTGAAAACTGTACATTTTTATTTAAATCACATAAAATAGGGCCTCGAAATTCACAAAATATGGGTTCAAAATTCAAAATGAGTAAATCGTATCATGTAAGTTATCATATAAAATAACTTCATTAGCACATGCTAAAACAGGTTTTTAATTATCTTAACAATATGTTTATAAGGAACCCTCGATGCGCGAGCCTGATTTTTGTTTTTGTATGGACAATTGAACAAGTTGGCGCTTAACAATTGCCTTAAGAGGAAAAGTTCAAATACTGTCTCTACCTCTACTTAGCTGGTATGAATCTCCACAGATTAGGAGCTAGTCACTTCTTGTTCCGAGTTATTCGGGTTATCGCGTCGGCATGTCTTAGATGAGAACAAATGCCGGGTGCTTGGGATCATAATCATAACAAACAATAAAGACATTCTTTTTGACTGTTTCAGTACTGCTCGGTGTCTGATAATATTTGTGAACTGTTTTATGCCCTTGACTTTTTGAAGATGAAACGGAGATTTTCTTTCGTTCGTCTTTCAGTAACAATAAAAACTGTAAAGTTAGCCAGTAAGTATATTCAAGAATAAGGCCCAGTTAGTTACAAGCCATAATAATTTTTAATTTTTTAATTATTATTTATCATCGCTAATTTCCTTTGTCAAACCCTTTTTTTACTAGGGGAAATCTTTTATAGATACCACCACACCTTGAAAAATAGGCGGGTGGTTATGTGGGAGTCCCCGCCTATTCCTGGACGGTATCCCCACCAAAACCCCAGGGTGTTCCACCACTGCGCCTGATGTCGGGGCTACCGGCACGCTTCCGCACTCCTCCGTGGCACCCGACAGCGCTGGCCCAACTCGGGCCCACCCAGGAGCTTCGGCTCCCGCCAGAATGACGATGTGTCGAACACCACACGCATCGTCATCCACCAACTGGGACCAACCAGCACTGGGCGTCGGACAGCACCCGTATCAGTCCTGGTCCCGATGCAACGGGTCAATAAACTGGCCTCGCGCCTGCCACTACGGCTGCAGAGGATAGGGAGAGCGGTCGACGACATACCGACACTCCTCATCCCCTACAGCTCCACCGCCTCCGCCAAGACGTTGGCGGCACCCGTTAAGGCCGCTGGCAGGATGGATAGGCAGTGGCTTCCTCACCGCCCGTCCATCCTGTCGCCGCCCCCGCCTCGATGGGCTCGGCCTATCCCAACACAACCAAGTAGTTATGCACTATCGAAATTAATATCGGTAAGTACCAACTTAAGTATACATTAAGCCCGATTACAGAGGCGCCATCGTGAATATATTAGCTAAATAGCTTAGTTTTGTTTCTTTTTTCCTAAGGCATTCGATACAGAGAACGCTTTTTACGTTGCTATTAAATTTACGCTGGCGCCTCTGTAATCGGGCTTTTTATAAATAATCATAAAACGGTAGTTCATTCTGTTAAAAGCCCATGCGAGCCGCTTCAAACTGTTTCTCGAATAGGGTCCGGACTCGTGGTTACACCGCTTTGTTACACCAATAGTGTAAAAATATGGCGTAATTATTAAGCATTAAATAAAATGTATAAATACACAACGAAGTGTTCATCACACATATTTTCTTCGTTATACTCGTAGCATACTGCATTTAACCGCTATTTCAGCTATAACGTTCGAAATGTTGCGAGTGTTGCTTAAACTTATAACATGTCAACAACAAAAAGAAAGTACCTAACAAAATATTTTTGGTCAAAACCTTTAATTAAAATTCATTTGATACCACTGAAAATTGTATCAACATTCTCTACTCAGAACAGTACTCGTAAAGTGTCCTTAATTTCAAGTACTGTATCATTCCCCGTCAAAGCAGTTTCATAATCCTAATTAAAAGCGTTTACAGTCATTTAACGGGCTATAAACAATTCAAATTCCACGATTTTACAAACGACTTCAGGAATTAAGTCACTGCAATATAATTCTTAAAAACACAGCAATACGATCCATAAAAAGAAGGAAACTCAGTCCATAAAAGGCGTCTTTAATGTAAAGTTCAGCTTGCTCCATTTATTTGTGAGATAGCTGAGAACATAAAATAATGTAAGTCAAAAAATAAGGTTGGGAGTGCAATGTTTGAGTTAAGAAAATAGCTTGAGGTTAATTGTTCTAGAATATATCGAAATAAAAATTAGTAATCCGTATTTTCTCGTCCGACATACCTCAGTGTCTCAAGTCGAAAGTTTTCGACAAGTATGTGTTGCCAGTGATCACTTATGGCGCAGAAACGTGGTCTCTCACTATGGGCCTTATTAGTAAGCTCCAAGTAGAACAACGAGCTATGGAGAGGGCTATGCCCGTAGTCTCTCTGCGGGATCGAATCAAGGATGAGGAGATCCGTAGAAGCACCAAAGTTACCGACATAACCCAATGGATTAGCAAGTTGAAATGGCAATGGGCAGGGCACATAGCGCGGAGGACTGATGACCGGTGGAGTCGAAAAGTTCTCGAGTGGAGACAACGTAACGGCAAGCGCAGCGTAAGACGTCCACCCACAAGGTGGATGGGTGACCTCATTAAGACCGCAGGATCGCGCTGGATGCAAGCCGCTTCCAACCGGTCTTATTGGAGATCCATAGGGGAGGCCTATGTCCAGCAGTGGACGTCTTTTGGCTGATGGATGGATGGATTTTAATAATTATTTATTTATTTTATTATTTATTTTTAGCCGTTATCGTCCCACTGCAGGGCAAAGGCCTCCCTTCCCCTACCCTCTTTGATAATAAAAAATGTTATTTTGTGGTATTGGTTTTTTTTTGGTATTTATAATTATCCAAAAATTGTCGTCCTTTTTAATTTTTAGAATAAAAATGCCCCTAAGTTTTTTCAACACCAAGCTCCATGTCAGCGAAAACCAAAATTATAATTTTGCATTTTGACTCGCTATGACATGGCAAATAAAAAGAAAAAAGGAAACGCGACTGATTTATACTAAGCTTCAACACGACTATTGAATGAGTGCAATTAAGAGAAGTAAGTAAAAAGTAAGTTTTATTCTTATTACTTTTTACACCTTATGTAGAGACCCCCAATTGTCGTATTTTGAAACTGATCAGCACTAAACGAATGGTTTTCAAAAACAAAATTATCGCTACTTCAATGTTCATTTGTTTGCTATTTTTCATTTTTTTTGTTCTATGTTAAAACAGTCCTAAAATTATACTTTTTACACAATGTTGTTTATGATTTTTGTCGCATCTTTGTTGAAAAAGTCAATGAAAAGTTGTAAGGAGCCAGTTAGCATCCTTGGGGCATTTTATTTCTCCGCTACGAAGTATTTAAGAAATGTTTGTAATGTTTCTTTTATTGTCCTTTTGGACTTCCTCGTTGTTTGAGTTTTATTAAATTGTCTGATTGGTGATTCAGATATAATATAATGTTCAGCTCTTTTTAAACAATAAAACGCTCAAAAGAAATAAAAAAATAAAAAAATGTTTTGAATAATTAAGGTATAATATTATACCTAGAACAGTCCGGGTTACTCTTAAAACTGTTTTCAAATATGATCACATATTTGTTGTTACAGAAAAAATGTATGTATATTCCTTATTTCGAAGGGGCGTGAGTTTTGAGCTTAAAACTAGTATACATCGTCGGGTCAGAGCTAAAGTAGCCAATCTGCAAATGACAAACTTTTCAGGAGACGGATTTGAAATTTTTTGATTATAAAACTTTAACGTGTAGATCGGATATTAAGCGAAAACTATTTTTTTTTTGAGAAAATATAAGTAATAAGCGGTTGTCTTAAGGGGTAATATACTACAATATATATTTTATGGTTTTTACGAAATTTAAAGCAGATTGGCTAGTATTATATAGTAGCAAATCTACTATACAAAAAAATAATACAGTACTAAAGTAACTGATGTGGCAGTTAGGTTAGTTTACTATTGTGTAATATGCTTATTCCATGAATTTCTACAATCAAAGTTGTAAGTGAGGTAGTTACAATGTAATCATACAGTATGATGCAAGGTTAAATATTTAATTTCTTTTTACCGACTTCCAAAAAGGAGGAGGTAATATGTTCGTCTGTATGTATTTTTGTGTATGTTCATCGATATTTTCGCCAATTGTGAACCGATTTAAAAAGTTCTTATTTAGTTTCAAGAGTATAGACCCGAGGTGGTCCCATTGAAAAAACGAAATATACTGAGCCGTTTTTGATAAATCAACAGAAACGTGCATGAATGTCACATCGATTCGCTTGAATTCTGTACACAGTTAAAGTCGGTATCACCTTTATGCAGACGATCTTCAAATTTATTCGCAAGCTCGGCTAGATAATCAAGATTCAGCGATAGCTGCTATAAATTCTGATCTCTACCAAGTAACAGAGTGGAGCAGATCTTTTGGCTTAAAGATCAACCCCGCAAAATCACAAGTCATTCTAATTGGCAGTTCTTATAACATTTCAAGAATCGACTGGCCCAAAATTCCTTGCGTAGAGTTCGATGGAATCACTTTGCCATATAATGAATCTGTAAAAAACCTCGGTGTAATGTTTGATCGTACGCTATGCTGGGATATTCATATTAAAACGATCAGCTGCAAGTTGTTTGCTGCTGGTAGCTCTCTTAGACGGCTCCGAAACTTCCTACCCACTGCTACTAAAGGTGCGCTCGCGCAGTCTCTTCTTCCTATTTTAGATTACGCTGACGCCAGCTTTTTAGATCTTACTGAAGCCCAACTTGATAAGCTTGAGCGACTCCAAAATTATTGCATTAGGTTTATATTTGGGTTACGCAAATATGACCACGTATCTCATTTTCGTTTTAAGCTCAAGTGGCTTCCGATTCGTCTTCGTCGGAATGCACATATCCTTAATCTTCTTTATAACATCCTCTTCAATCTTTCTACCCCACGCTATCTTAAAGACTCTTTTTCCTTCTGGCGTGATGCTCATTCCTTTCCCCTCAGATCCAAGGATAACCTTTCCCTTATGACCCCTACCGCACGGTGTGAAACTTTTTATGGCCGTTCATTTGCCTTTCAGGCAGTCCAGTTATGGAATGCCTTGCCCGTTACTGTCAGAAAAGCTCAATTACTGAATGTATTTAAAGATCAGGTTAAAAAACATTACCTGCAGAAATTGTCCATTCTTTAACTATGTAAATGTTGTTGTTATTTATGTTGATGTATGTAAGTAGTATATTGTAATTTATTATGTATTAGTTTATTATTTGTCATAGGTTTCTTTTATGATTTTTTTATGCCTTGTTTTCTTTATTTTTAGTATTTTATTTAAAGTATTTATATCAATATTATTAGTATGTATGTTTATGTTGTATAATCAAAATTATATTTTTAACTAATGCGCACCCCGTCCATTATTCATACGCGTTCTGTCCTCTCCATCCTAAGGTTGCCTGGCAGAGATCGCTATTAGCGATAAGGCCGCCCATTGTTACACTGTTTATGTTTATTTGTTTCTTTTTTGTGTTTATTTCTTGGTGTGCAATAAAGAGTTTATCTATCTATCTATCTATCCACTGCGCCTGATGTCGGGGCTACGGGCACGCTTCCGCACTCCTCCGCGGCACCTGACAGCGCTGGCCCAATGCGGCCCCACCACGGAGTTTTGGCTCCCGCCAGAATGACGATGTGTCGAACACCAGACACATCGTTATCCACCACCTGGGACCAACCAGCACTGGGCATCGGACAGCACCCGTATCCGACAATCCTGGTCCCGATGCAACGGGTCAATAAACTGGCCCGCGCCTGCCACTACGGCTGCAGAGGATAGGGAGAGCGGTCGACAACATACCAACAATCCTCATCCCCTGCAGCTCCACCGCCTCCGCCAACACGTTGGCGGCACCCGTTAAGGCCGCTGGCAGGATGGATAGGCAGTGGCTTCCTCACCGCCCGTCCATCCTGTCGCCGCCCCCGCCTTGATGGGCTCGGCCTATCCCAACACAACCAAGTAGTTATGTACTATCGAAATGAATATCGGTAAGTATCAACTTAAGTATACTTTATAAATAGCCAGAATACGGTAGTTCATTCTGTTAAAAACCATGCGAGCCGCTTCAAAGCTTCTAACTGTTTCTCAAATAGGGTCCGAACTCGTGGTTACACCGCTTTGTTACACCAGTAGTGTAAAAATATGGCATAATTATTAAGCATTAAATAAAATGTAAAAAATACACAACGATGAACGTGTGTGATGAACACTTGTTCATCATACATATTTTTTTCGTTATACTCGTAGCATACTGCATTTAACCGCTATTTCAGCTATAACGTTCGAAATGTTGCGAGTGTTGCTTAAACTTATAACATGTCAACAACAAAAAAAAGTACCTAACAAAATATTTTTGGTCGAAACTTTTAATTAAAATTCATTTGATACCACTGAAAATTGTATCAACATTCTCTACTCAGAACAGTACTCGTAAAGTGTCCTTAATTTCAAGTACTGTATCATTCCCCGTCAAAGCAGTTTCATAATCCTAATTAAAAGCGTTTACAGTCATTTAACGGGCTATAAACAATTCAAATTCCACGATTTTACAAACGACTTCAGGAATTAAGTCACTGCAATATAATTCTTAAAAACACAGCAATACGATCCATAAAAAGAAGGAAACTCAGTTCGTAAAAGGCGTCTTTAATGTAAAGTTCTGCTTGCTCCATTTATTTGTGAGATAGCTGAGAACATAAAATAATGTAAGTGAAAAAATAAGGTTGGGAGTGCAATGTTTGAGTTAAGAAAATAGCTTGAGGTTATTGTTCTAGAATATATCGAAATAAAAATTAATAAGCTGTAATTTAATAATAATAAACCGGACAAGTGCGAGTCAGGCTCGCGCACCGAGGGTTCCGTACAAATCCTGTAAATTTCACAAAATTGTAATGTAAACCTTTATAGGACATAATTATAAAACAATTTTTTTTATTTTACCTGTACTGTCCCACTGCTGGGCAAAGGTCTCCCCCGATTCCTTCCATTTGTTTCTGTTCTGTGCTACCTCCTAAATAAACTATTATCGATAAAAAAAATTCTATGTCAACGGGAAGTACCCTGTAGGTTTTGACTTTTGTGAGTGTCGAAATATGCGTTTTTTACGACACAAACGGCTCTAACTTTTTTATACGATAACTGAGACGTTTTTCTTTTACACAACTGCAAGAGACCATAGATATACATATACAATTTAAATTTCAACTAGATATCTTAACAGGTTCCCGATATAAAGGGTCTTGACATATAGACAGACGGACAACAAAGTGATCCTATAAGGGTTCCGTTTTTTCCTTTTGAGGTACGGAACCCTAAAAATGTTATATTGTGGTATTGGTATAATAACAGATTTTTTTATTGGTTTAATTATCCAAAAAATGTTGTTCCGTTTTTTCCTTTTGAGGTACGGAACCCTAAAATGTTATATTGTGGTATTGGTATAATAACAGATATTTTATTGGTTTAATTATACAAAAAATGTCGTCCTTTTTTAATTTTTAGAATAAAAATGCCCATAAGTTTTTTCAACACCAAGCTCCATGTCAGCTAAAACAAAAATTATAATTTTGCATTTTGACTCGCTATGACATGGCAAATAAAAAGAAAAAGGGAAACGCGACTGATTTATGCGAAGCCTCAACACGACTATTGGATGAGTGCAATTAAGAGAAGTAAGTAAAAAGTAAGTTTTATTCTTATTACTTTTTTACACCTTATGTAGAGACCCCCAATTGTCATATTTTGAAACTGATCAGCACCAAACGAATGGTTTTCAAAAACAAAATTATCGCTACTTCAATGTTCATTTGTTTGCTATTTTTCATTTCTTTTGTTCTATGTTAAAACAGTCCTAAAATTATACTTTTAATACAAAGTTGTTTATGATTTTTGTCGCGTCTTTGTTGAAAAAGTCAATGAAAAGTTGTAAGGAGCCAGTTAGCATCCTTGGGGCATTTTTTTCTCCGCTACGAAATATTTAAGAAATGTTTGTAATGTTTCTTTTATTGTCCTTTTGGACTTCCTCGTTGTTTGAGTTTTATTAAATTGCCTGATTGGTGATTCAGATATAATATAATGTTCAGCTCTTTTTAAACAATAAAACGCTCAAAAGAAATAAAAAAAGAAAAAATGGTTTGAATAATTTAGGTATAATATTATACCTAGAACAGTCCGTTACTCTTAAAACTGTTTTCAAATATGATCACATATTTGTTGTTACAGAAAAAAATGTATGCATATTCCTTATTTCGAAGGAGCGTGAGTTTTGAGCTTAAAACTAGTATACATATTCACTTAAAGATATCAGTCGCAAGCATAACAACAACGATAAACAGGAAAGAGTACTTACCACTTAGTTATTAAATATTTTTTTCACTTACTTGACATGTGGTCTCTGCCTTGGCACATAGTAAATTAAGAAATAAAATGGAGAATGAATTCAATCACGAATACAATTATAATATATTTATTTTTCTATTAAGATTTTCACAAGCCTGAGTCTGTATAAAATAATAAAAAGGAAAATTAGAGAATGGAAGCTGTATAAAAGTATTTAAACAGTATCTTAGCCAGCCAAATAGCACAGCAATTATGCAGCTAAATCTACACTTAAAGCTGTATAATTTTGGGGCCCATTTCAGAGTTACAAGGGCTGTATAGCTTGCTATACAGTCTTTATACAGCAACGTTTAACAGCCTGTAGTTAACAAATAGTCCACAATACAGCTTTTATACAGTTTAAAATGTTACTTGGGATTTAATTGATAATATCAATTATTATTATAACGCAGCAGTGTACGCGCGGGTCTTCTATGACATTTTTAAACCTATATGAAATCTCTAAAATTAGAAGATATTAAAACTTGAATATCAAATTAGAAGAGTAAAAAAAAAAGATTTCCAAGTTCTTCTTTTCAGCCATAGGACGTCCACTGCTGGACATAAGCTTCCACTAAAGACCTCATAAAAGACTGGTTGGTAGCGGCTCGCATCCAGCACGTTCCTGCTACTCAAGCATGCGACCACGAATAGCCACGAAAAGAACTCATCTCGGCGTGTGAAAAAGTGACAGATATATACTTTGCCATAACGCTTTCTCGTTCTGACACTACGAATGAAATAATTCGTGGCGCGCATACTAGCTCGGCTGACGTCTAAATGAGGTCATCCGTCTACCTTGTTGGTGGACGTCCTACGCTGCGCTTGCAGGTACGCGGTCTCCGTTAGAGAACTTTTCCTCCCCATCGGTCATCATCCGAGCTATCTGCCTTGCCCACTGCCACTTTAACTTGCCAATCCGCTGGGCTATGTCGGTAAATTTGGTTCTTCTACGGACCTCCCCATTTCTGATACAATCCCGCAGACAGACAGTTCTGCTGGCAGAAACTACCGCATGGAACACGTAAAGCTGAAGAACGGTAAGAATGTAAAGTTCTCAAAGGAGAAACTTACTGGTAAGCGCAGCATAAGTTACTGCCTCGATGGCTCAGTGGTTAGTGGCCCTAACTTCTGGATCAAAGAGGCGTGGGTTCGATCCCCACCCAGGGCAAATATTTATGTGATGAACAAAAGTGCTTGCTCTGTGTCTGGGTGTTATTTAGTTACTATCTATATAAGTATGTATTTAAAAATAAATATATGTAGTACATCAGTCTCTGGCAGCCATATCACAAGTTTTGCTTGGTTTGGGGTCAGAGGCTGTGTGTAAGATGTCCCATATATATTATTTATTTATTTAAGACGACACTGACAAAATGTACTGGCCAGTTCACCTGAAAAACGCGTTAAAGGCAAAGCACACCGAAACAGTTTTATTGGAAAGGTAATATTAGATATAATAATGATGATGAGAGACTAGATGCAACAATTCCCTTCCAGTAGCTTTTATCAGAAATCTATAAGAAAGACAGCGGATATCGTACAGCTGATAATGATGATCTTTCAAAAACGTTCAAATCTGAAACCGATGCACTCTACTGCTCACTTATGTTTTACGTAGGTAAGCGTGTATGTAATTTCTCTGAGTGACAGCAGTTATGAGTTTACTTTCCCTGGTAGGTGCGTCCCTTTGATCCATGATTAATATTTGTTTACCGCCTGATTTTCAGCCTCCTAGTTTTAGCATCGTAACTAATGAACGTGGTTTATGACGCAAACCAAATCTAGTTCGTGCATACCCATAGACATAAGTAGAGATACACTAAGCTTCCCACTAGGTAGAAACAACATTTGTAAATAATCAGATTTACGGGAATTTAATGATGTGACACGACATTTTGTATGAATGTCCAGCATATTTATGCAAAAAAATATGATTCTCCGGAATATAAATGTTACCAAAAATGAAATGAAGAAATGAAATTAATTCAACATGTTTTTAAGACGTAGGTAAATAAATCATGCTGCATTCAAAATTAATTTTGCATACTAACCAAAACACACCTAAAACCTGTACAAAATTATCCTCTATCATTTTTTGACCGACGTACCACCGGAGGAGGTATACAATTCGACGCATGTATATATAGGTACATATATTTTTTTGTATGTATAACCACGCATAACTTTTTTCGTAGTAGTCCGATTTCAATAATTATTTTTTTTATTGGAAAGAGTATACTTTGAAGGTCCATTTCAATTTTATCGAAATTGGCTGAGCCATTTTTGATAAATCAACAATAATGTGAAAAATGTTACATCGATCCGTGCATAATATTTGCGTTTTAGCGATGCGCCCCGGCTTCGCACAGGTATATTATACATATAAACATTTCTCTTGAATTACTTTATCTATTAAAACAAACTGTATCAAAATCCGTTGCGTAGTTTTAAAGATATAAGCATACTTGGGGACAGACAGCGGAAAGCGACTTTGTTATATACTAAGTAATGATTCTGTACATGGGTGAAGTCTGTCATGCTATTTTTTGCAAAAAATAATTATATTACCATTAATCATTTATTTGGTGTCAATGGCTTGAGTTTATTATTATTATTTTAACATGCCATAATTATGAATCCTTTGTATTTACCCGTTACGGTCTTGTATCAAATTTTCATTTGTTAAATTACGCAATAATGTTCATAGATACTTGCATAAACATGTGTTGTACCTAATTAGTTTACATCCGGAAGCTTTTGAACTACTGTTCAAGTTTTTATAGCACGGAAACATGTAAATGCCATCTCTGCAGATATATGCTCTGATCTGAAACCGAATTTAGATCTGATACGGATCGTGAATCATCGGGATATGCCAATTAGGTATCATAAGTTTCCGCTGTTTCGGTGATATATTGGACACAAATCGACTCTAGAAAATTTTCGAATTTCCTTGTGGTACGAGTATGCTATCGATGTGATTGAATATTTTATAGTGTATGTTTATAGTTTTGTAATGATGATGATCGCTATTATAATGGTTATTATTATGGTTAGTAAGATGATAGAACTAATAACATCTAAATGATATAAAATGTGTGGCAATGCCTCAAATAGTTCATGGCAGCATCGTTTTTTTCACAAGAAGGCTTTCGCTTAACATATTTGCGCAATATCAAGTTTTACCACAATCTTAATTCGTACATACGTATTGATTGTTCCGTAGTAAACTCAGTATATTGGTAATTGGTATTGGCGTTGACAAGCGCAACCAAAAAGCCACCATGATAATTTTATCTTCCTATCCGGAAAAAGTGATTCAATGCTGACTTAAACATTTCTCATTGATCTATCTAAAGCTTATGTTTCTCGTTTAGTAAGTTACGATATTTGTGTCAAGTCCCTATATTCTAGAAAATGTAGATATGTATAATGTAGATATGTTCAAGTCCGCGAGAGTCAAAGTCAGTAAAAACGAGCACAGAGTATTGCTAGATTTCTAGAGTGTTGAGTATCTACTAGCATAGCATATTTTGGCAGCCTATTACGCAGAAATACGTGAGAACACCTATACTGTATTTACAAGCCTATATTTAACTTGCAATCGTTGTATTATGTATCTACTGGTCTCAGAGCAAATAAAAAAAAACCTAGAGAGAACGTCGTTGAACAGTCGAGTGAGTCCGGTTTTTTATACATGTGTGAGTGCGTCGCAGTTGCGCCGCCATAGTTCGACTGACATGGCAAGGCGTAGTTTCGTTGAACGTTGATGTGTGTGTAATTGTTTGTACACGGCGAGGCGTAGTTTTTGGTCGGCCTCACTTGTTTCTTCACAACATTCTGTCTTTATTTTTTTATTTTGTCTGAGCTACTGGTATGTAAGTTCGGGTGGAATCTTTCAAGTTAAATTTGACCAACTTCCCGGTTACCGATTGAGCTGAAATTTTGCAAACATATGTATATTGCGTGCAATAATATGGTCACATAGAGTTTATCTGATGATGGAGTCGGAAGGTGGTCATAGGAACTCTTGGTCGTGTTTGGTCTCGTTTTATTTGTCTCGACTAAAGCACTCTGCTTGATATCCATGATCTCAAAAGCTTGTTTTAAAAAGGTAAGTATGTTTTTATGATAGTTCAATAAATATAATGTGCGAAATTACATTGATCAATCATGTCAAGAATTTTACCAGTCATTTGTCAAGGTACTTGGGATACGATAAGGCAATCCAATTAAAATGAACTCGCTAGTCACCTCATAACGAGACGGCGATAGCAGAACTCTATGATGTAGGTATTTATTAGCCAACATCCTTTGGCCAGTTTACAAGCAAACAATTAACAGGAGGAAACATCCAATTACTTTCGATCTTCCACATTTCACATTTCCTGCGAGATATTAGTCTAGTTTGTGCTTTTTGACAAACTGTTTTTTAAATATTTGTTTTATTAATTCATAATAACTAGATAGGTCTTGATGGTAGTGCGGTCCAGGCATTAAGGTATTCTTTCTTTACTTAACACGGCACGTTCAAAACAAT
Source organism: Hypomecis punctinalis (assembly GCA_949316475.1). Classification (NCBI taxonomy): domain Eukaryota; kingdom Metazoa; phylum Arthropoda; class Insecta; order Lepidoptera; family Geometridae; genus Hypomecis; species Hypomecis punctinalis. The sequence continues at coordinate 8,621,973 of OX438810.1, read as the reverse complement.
TTTATCTTATCAATTAAATTGTTTTAATTGCAATTGAATCTTATTTAAGTACCTACTTTTACGCGGTTTTGTTGGTGTGCTATTTTAGGTTTTGTGATCCCATAGGCATGTTGTCTTTTTTCGGGATATAAACTTTACTATTCTTTGACTTTTATACTCTACAGGGTTCTTTCTAATTAATTAGCATCCTTTCGGGGGCTTATTCTGTACATCAAAACTAACAACGTTTGTTCTACGACTTTTATTAAGTTTAAAAAAAAGTTGTTGTTCCATTGAAAAATATTGTTCACCGTCGACAAAATGAATAGCTGTTTTTTTTGAGTTTGGACTAAAGTCGCAGAACAAAAGTTGTTAGTTTTGGTGTACAGAAAAAGCCCCTAAAAGGATGCTAATTTATTAGAAATAACCATATATTTGTGCAAAAAACAAGTTTGTTCCTTCCTTATTTCCTGAGCCTGCGCAACCACACTTACTAATTTTTAATAACAGTAAAGCAAAAATTCCAATAAAATGTAAACATTCCCGGCATCGTGTCTTTTTGTCGTGTTTGTCATTCAAAACAAAGCGTATTTTGGCGCCACACATGTCCACGTTAAGTAAATAGGTACATACATTCAAACAAGCTCCGATTATTACGGTTAAATGCACTCAACAAATTGAAACTGACCTAGAAGTAGTATTTGTTTATAAAAACTGGTTAGTTGGAAAATATTGACCATTTGGGTACCAGGTGTTAATTTTAGTTTTAGAAACTTACACAATTGAATATAATGAAAGAAAGAAATACAAAATGTATGCATTGTTTATTAATCAACGTCCGTTTTAGTAGTTTTAGTAGCGCTCATAGCGTAGTTTGACTGGGTCTTTGTCAGAGATTACCAAAGTTCAGCAAGGTTCAGCGCGGTCACTTTTCGGATGGGTGACCGCGGGAGGTATTTAAGACGCTCCAACAGTAAACTTTTAGCCATTTTACAATTATGTCTTCCAGTATACAAATAGAGTCCGAAATCGCGTGTCGTTTGTTTTTAGACAAAACTCGAGATGAGAATTCGATAATATTTTCGCAGTTTTAGTTGGTTTAAAAAGAAATGAAGCCGTATTTGCAATAAAATATATCTTTAGTTTAGTAAATTTCCTATTTTATGATTACAAAAAATATGGTAGTTATTCATCTAAATATTGAGAAATGCGAAATGAAAAATTTTTTCTAAAGCTTTTTTTGTGACTTTTTTTCAAGATACCAGATATTTTTTGCAATATTATTGTAAAAGTCTCTGTTTTGAACTATTATTGTGTGCTCTGTGTTTTTTCCAAGTTTGTATCAGTAACAGTTACGCCTAACCGTGCGACGAAAAACATTACGTTTTACGGATTTTTGTCTTTGGGCAATGCCTTAAAACCATGATTTGGTTGATTGAATCAGGCGTTACCTTGCGGAAATTCATCTTCAAATCTATGTTTTGAATAAATATTTAGTGTTATTTCCGCTATCTTGTTGTAGGCAAATAAGTTTAAGGACATTAAGTGCATTAAGGACAAAAAATTACAAACAATTACTAATGTTACAATAATTATACATTCAAAAACTTAATTTTACAAAATAGATAAAATAATAATAAATATCACTTATTTTCAGTACACTCTATTATATATATATATTTATAGTTTTTTTTTTAAATACTATATTAATAATTCGTTAACAACAAATAAATATTATACAAATCTTTTAAAAATAATATGACAAAATATTTAAGACACTTCACTAATAAATAACACCCTTATTCTCACTGCACTACACTCTGTTCAACACGTGTTTAACAGTTGTATTAACCATTTAGCCATGCGGAGGCCTTCAGGCGGCATTAAAACTCTGACGCCAGGGCTAGCCACCCGGCCTATACGAACAAATTTGCTTTAAAGGGTCAAAAACTCTCACCATACAACAGTATTTTGCTTAGCAAAGCTCAAGGACTGTCAGAAGCCTACGTACCTAAATATACTCATGATCCTAATTTTATTACGAACAACTTTTACTATGGGACTAATCATGATATTGATCTTTATGTCTTTAACCCACTTCTGAGTATAAACAGATTTTCAGCCCTTATATCAAAACTTTACAAAGAAATATAATTTCACTTTATGCTCCATTCCATTCAATCCGAATTCCGATGGAGCAGATTTTAATGAAAGGCGAATCTCATTGAAATCAAACATCTCAAACACTTGTAAAGATATTTTTGGAATTCACAATGATAAATCACGTTTTATGTCCGGATTGAGAATAAACCTTGAGGGCAGGAGACTCCGTTAAGCCCAAACTCTACCAACGCCATAGACTTGGCATTTTTTCTCATTGATGACCAGCGCAGAGCGAAGATGTATAGAGCTGGGTATTGCGCAGTCTTTAAAGAGATTGCCAATTTTTCATCTTGCTCGCTCTTAATTCAAAATGAATTCATAAAAAAATTAAACTTAGCCTGTGAATTAAAAAAAAAAACTATGTACTTAAAGCATTTGTTTATCATAAAATTTATATTACTTTGCATTTTAAAGCGATACTTAAGCCTTACCTAACCTGTGTTTTTTTGGGATCAATTTAGTAGTTAAAAAACAAAACTAAACTTTTTTTTCTCTTCTGTTGAATTGTAACTAACATTATGATTGATAGAAATATATTTAATATGTTTTAAGAAATGCAGTGCTTTTCAAATTTGCAAGTGAAACAGGTATGGCCAGTTGAAATGTCGTTACGATGCAACAATTTGTTTAGCTAGAAAAAAAACACTCCACGCTTCGTGCTACTGTGTCTTGTTACTTGATGAGCAAATGAGCCATTTATTTTATAGTAGATTCATGAACTGTAACATACCGCCCGGTTCCGTTTTGGTGTAGTCTGGCCCTTGTATTCGGATTGAGAATGAACCTTGAGGGCCGAAGTCTTATGAATGCCTTCTCGAGTGTTATTCCATACTTTCCCTTTTATACTGAGGGCTTCATTTGGCTTTCAAGCCCAAACCGCAAGCTTCCGGTATGCTTCAATTTGTGTAACTAGTTTCGCTTTTTTTATAAAGCAATAGCAAAAGTAATGCTTATGTTTACTTTAGAATTATATAACATCCAGTCACACAGAGTTAGGTAACATAATATAGCTTTAAGAAGCGGTTTGCAAGTTTTCAAATACAACCCAAGTAATAAAATCTGCTACTATGAAAGACCTGAGAATGTTTTAGAACGTGTTAGGTGTTTGTAAAATGCGAAGACCTTCAGAGGAGTATATATAATTATGTATGCTCATCATTATGAATGACTTTTACTATGGAACCAACGGCAAAATTGCGAATATAAAATTCAGCTGCTCCATACATTTTGTCGAAGGTCAATAAACTTTTTGCAATACCTGTATCAGCCTTTTTTAATAGTCCACTGCAGGCCTACCCACGAAGGGTGGATTGGGCCATATCCACCACGCTAGCCCGGTGAGGGTTGGTGGATTCACATACGCCATCGAATTTCTTCTACTGACATATGCGGGTTGCCTCACGATGTTTTCCTTCACCGAGAAGCCAGTGGTGTGAAATTACGTACATAAATTCCAAAGAACTCATTGGTACGGGACCGGAATTTGAACCCACGACCTCACGATTGTAAGGCGGGTATCACTACCTTTAAGCCACCACGGCTTCCAACACCTGCCCCCCTACCGCCTAAGCAATAGCAATCGTAATAGCAATCGTTTATGACTTCATTTTAGTCATTTGGCACCGCCTATGTGACGTTAGCCATCAAAGTTGTTCATTCAACGATTGCTTTCGCAATCCGCGCAAAGCAATTGATGGCTAACGTCACATAGGCGGTGCCAAATGACTAAAATGAAGTCATAAACGATTGCTATTACGATTGCTATTGCTTAGGCGGTAGGGGGGTTGGTTAGTGGTTATATCTAGCGTAGTGTATGTAAATTGAGTCCATGATGAAGATCAACAAATATACAACACAAAACGCTATTTGATTATACATTGTTATTAGCATATTTTTAGGCATTGGAGTATCATTCAACATCATTGCTTTTAGGGGTTATTGTGTACATAAAAACTAACAACTTTTGTTCCATGACATTTGTCAAAACTAAAAAAAAAAACAGCTGTTTCACACATTTTGTCGAAAGTTGGTCAACGATATTATTTTCTATAGAATAGCACTTTTTGTTTGTTTTTATATAAATCGTTGATTGAAAAAGTTGTTAGCTTTGATGTACATAATAACCCCCTAAAAGGAATAAATATATAGGAATAATAATTGATTACCCATAATCCTGTATGTATACAAGACAAGGCCTAGAGAGAGTCCAAATTCTCAAACCCACTGCCAACTTGCCGCTTAAACAATACGCATACAAAAAATGAATGAAAAATTTCACTAAATCAAAAACATAAGCAAAACAATACAATAGAAAGCGAATTTGAAGTGAAACCGCCTATTAAACGAGGCATCCAAAAGCAAAATAAATGAATCACAGAACAATAATTTTAACCTCTCCCAATAAATCATCGTTTATAATTCAAAGAATCTACTCATTTATAATATTAAAATAGAAAACGCATCAGAAAATATTATCTGAATGCAGGTTCATGACACAGAACGGCCATAAATTACCGGCAGTCCACAAATCATTTCTGTGGCTGACTAATTAACTCATGGAGCGAATTATATTTAGACTGAAACGATAAAATGAGCCGATTAAGATAAAATTATAGAAGAGAACACTAAAGCGAAGCATTCAGAGGACTCTGAATTGACCAGTGTTTTCGCGTTTTCTGTAAACCATCGAGAAAAATTGAGGTACATTTTTGACCGACGAACCACCGGAGGAGGTATACAATTCGGCGCGTATATATTTTTTTTACGTATAACCTCATAACTTTTTTTATAGTAGTCCGATTTCAATAATTATTTTTTTATATGAAAGAGTATACTTTGAAATTTATTCCATTTAAATTTTATTGAACCGAGCCATTTTTGATAAATCAACAATAATGTCAAAAATGCTAAATCGATCCGTGTATAACATTTGCGTTCTAGCGATGCGCCCCGGTTTCCCACAGATACATATATAAACATTTCTCTTGAATTACTCTATCTATTAAAACAAACTGCATCAAAATCCGTTGCGTAGAAGATATAAGCATACATGGGGACAGGTACACGGAAAACGACTTTGTTTTATACTATGTAATGATTCTGTACACGGGTGAAGTCGGTAATGCTATTTTTTGCAAAAAATAAGTATATATATCTTTAATAATAATTATGTTTTATCTTTATATTTAATTTATTGAGAACAATTGAACATTAATTGTATCGGCATCCGCAGCCTTCTTTATTCCACTGCTGGGTATAGGCATCTTTTCCCGACTTCCAAAAAGGAGGAGGTACTATGTTCGTCTGTATGTTTTTTTGTGTATGTTCGTCGATATTTTCGCCAATTGTGAACCGATTTAAAGAAATACTTTTTAGTTCGAAAGAATATACTTCCGAGATGAATTTTATCGAAATCAGCTGAGCCGCTTTAGATAAATTAATAAAAATTTACATAGATGTCACATAGATTCGTGCAAATTATTCGAATTCTGTACACGGTGGAAGTCGTTGTTGCGATTTTTTGCGAACAATAATTAAGCCATTTGTCAGGTATTGTTTAAAACGACAAATTTGGTGAGGTGCTATAATGCAACAAACAATACATTTAATTTATTGACGTGACAACGTCTTATAACTTGGTTTGCCGGGTGACACTTCAAGAAACTGCGTTACGCTCCGCTCACGTTATGCGCTTACAATGAGAGCGAGTGAGAGGCACGCGTCATGGTTAGCCCGCCTAAGAGCGAGAGAGACAGACATTTTCATCCTTCTTCCTACTATACGAATGAATATTCACATTAAAATTATTTTACCACTCAAAGTCGTTGTCACGTAAAACTTTCGCCCGTATACCGAATTTACAGGCAACCAATTTTTTTTTATACCTAAATGATAAGTAGTCAGACACTATACACAGAAAATACAGTTTAACACTTCAATGTAAAAATTGCACATACACAATCACACATGTGCACAAACACAAACAAATGAAATTCTCGTAATATAATTAATACACCTACCTAATTATGTGTATTATGGTACACAATTATTTCGTAAAAGTTAAACTACATTCTGTACTGTACCAGCCTTTTTAATAGTCCACTGCAGGACGTTGGCCTACCCACGAAGAGTGATGGGGCCATATCCACCACGCTGGCCCAGTGCGGGTTGGTGGATTCACATACGCCATCGAATTTCTTCTACGGACATTATGCAGGTTGCTTCACAATGTTTTCTTTCACCGAAAAGCCAGTGGTGTGAAATTCCGAACATAAATTCCGAAGAGCTCATTGGTACGGTACCGGGATTTGAACCCACGACCTTATGATTGTAAGGCCGGTGTCATTACCACTAGACCAATACAAACATCATTTTTTTAGCAAATGCCTGAGAAAAAACCACAATTAGTTATTTTTTACGTTAGAAAGTCTAGGCAGTAAGAAGAAGAGTCAAAACGAGCAAGTTTTTATAAGTTTGAGACTTTATGATAAATATTTTAAAGCCATAAATATTCGCTCTAATTCATTGCATACTGTTCTAAAAGAGACAAATGAAGCCTATTATTATATAGGCTTGTTAGTAATAAATTCACCCTTTGTAGTTTGAAAATAGCGTCACAATCGTGCTTATTAGTTTTAGTTAGCGGCGATATCATTCATATAGATCCTATTTTTGGATTAAAGTAAGTTTGTTTTTTGATTGTCTTTGAATAGAAATTATTATTATAATTGCTGTTTTAATAGCGTCTTTGTATTTTAATAATATTGAATAGTTTCGACGTCGTATAGTCGCATATGATTTATTTTAATATTTTTGTTGTATTAGACAAGTTGTTGTATATATTGTTGTATAAGACTTGTCAATTAAAATTCACTAATTTACTAAACATGTTGTCACGTTTTCACATACCAGCGCACAGCGTAGGACGTCTAATCACAGGGTGGTCACAGAATAGGAAAAGGCGGACAGGTCATATCACACCATGATGATGATGATGGCCACAGAATTACGGTGAATGTAAGCCACCTCTAACGGGTCGGATTGTATTTGTGATTTCTAAGGGAAGCCTATGTCCATTAGTTGATATTCTATAGTCATCGTCGTTATCATTTCACGATAATGACTATGATCTACTCAAAAAAGCTCTGTTCTGATCATAAAATGTGAATAACGAAAAAAAAATCAAGCTCTTACAGACTAAAGATTGTAAGAAAATACATGCTCCAAACTATCAATCTCAATACGAAGCCCTGATATAAATAATCCGTAGATTAACCGATCATTTGTTGAGTGTAGCTCGACTTATCGAACAGATAGGTAACTCGCTCAGTCATTACTACGTATCTAAATTTATTCGCATCAATGCCAGGCTCCACTTGTAAACCCAGTCGACGTATCGCATTTATCTTACTTAGCTAGTACATTTACAAGCTACTGTGTAGAAATATAGGGATACTTACGTACTAAAAGTTGCATTGCTCTCTTATGCCTGCCTTCCACTTTGAGCGATACGGCCCCATAGTACATCATTTTATAATTCACTAGTTTTTACCCGCGGCTTCGCCCGCATGATATTTGGATTTTTAACGCAATATCATTATAATTTATAGCCTATGTGTTATTCTGATGTATAAACTATATTATTGCAAAGTTTGATCTCAATCTGTTCAGTAGTTTTTGCTTGAAAGAGTAACAAACATCCATACATCCATCCATCCATTCTCACAAACTTTTGCGTTTATAATATTATATTATATATTATATACTAGCTTTTACCCGCGGCTTCGCCCGCATACGCAATACATCATTATAATTTATAGCCTATGTGTTATTCTGATATACAGGCTATATTATTGCAAAGTTTCATCTCAATCCGTTCAGTAGTTTTTGCGTGAAAGACATTTATTATTTATTTATTTATTTATTTATATCAAATTAGCACGGTAACAGTAACCAATTACACTAATGATAAATAATAAATATTACTTACATTACGTCAATGTCAAATTTGGTTAGCAATAATAATAAATTACATATCACAAAAAAAACACACACAAAATTATACATCCATTAATTAATTAGACATCCATCCTCATAAACTTTCGCGTTTATAATATTAGTAAGATAGGAAGTAGGATAATTCATTTATTCTGCTTCCATAAAGTACATGGTGGTAATAATACAAATTTGGGTACAAAATAGCATAAGGTCCCCGTCGGGTGCAGCAAAATCAATTTACTAGCAACGACAATTTGTACAAGAGTCTTGCCTGAAAACTATATAAAATTTGCATCAAAGACAAACTCTATTTCATAAACTACTAGTCGACTTATCGAGTCTATTGCATTCACGGGTATAATCACGGGTATAACACGGCAAAGTCAATTAAATTTATCTTACTTAGTACGTGTACAAGCTACCATGTCTGTGTAATAAGTTACGGATACTTGCCTTCCACTGCATGTGAGATGGACCCATCGGATACCGTTGACATTGACTTTGAAAATATTGTGCAAGTGCTTTCGCTGAAAAGTTGCCTTACAACATACCTAGCTACGTTAATTTTGACGGTACGAGTTAATCGAAGTCCGTAATAACTCCGTTACGCTGAGGAAGAGGAGTCCGTATGTCTTCGGCCGCTCTCCCTATCTTCTGCAGCCGTAGTGGCAGGCGCGGGGCTACTTTAATTGACCCGATGCATCGGGACCAGGGCTGTCGGACCCGGGTGTTGTCCGACGCCCAGTGCTGGTTGGTAGCAGTTGGGGGATGACGATGTGTCTGGTATTCGGCATTCAAATCGTCATTCTGGCGGGAGCTCAAGCTCCGAGGTGGGGCCCGGTTTGGGCCAACGTTGTCGGGTGCTGCGGAAGAGTGCGAAAGCCGTAAGCCCCGACACAAAGTAGCAAAGTGGCAGTGGCGGAACACCCAGGGGTTTTGGTGGGTATACTGTCCAGCAATGGACGAGGACTCCCACATAGCCACCCGCCTGCCCCGAGGTGTGGTGGTATCTTTAAAAGATTTCCCCTGGATAAAAAAAGGTCCGTTACGCTAGTAGTGGAAAGGAGACATAATACCAGTCTCTTCGATGGATGTGCAAGAAAATCCGACAGTTTCATGAAATTACGGAAAAATATTGAATTTATTTGATACTTTTAATCCTTTAATCAAAAATATTTAACAAACTTTATTAAAATAAGTATTTAACAGTGAAAAATAATCACTACAGTGATTTCGCAATACTTGAGAAACTTAACACCAAAAATTATTTTCACTAAAAACGTCGCTAAAGAAGTATTTAAAGAATTCTTAATGACACGATCGATTTCCTATTTCTAGACGAGCGACAGAAACTGTATTAATAGAGGACGAACATATTAGGTATAACATGTTTTTTGTCAAATAATTGTATGGTAAATAAATATATTCTTATTCTAATAAAATATCATTGCAATCAAAATTTTATTATGATATGTCTAACTTATATTACTGGGTCAACCCTGAAACCACGATAAAAAACCAGTCCGTTTCACATAAGTTTCTGGAGAGCCGGTAAACATTTTGTAAGGAAAGAATAGCTTATTTTTTCACAATTACATTGCATTAGTCTATTTATAATTTTAAGTCAATGTTCCCTTAGATTACATAGTCGATTTCAAGTCTCGGCAAAATATTTTACTAATAATTATGACATTCTGAAATATTATTATGTCCGTTATCTAGAGGGGCACTACATATTTAACGTGCTTCAAAATAAGCTAAGTATGTATTTGAAATCCTACTAATATTATAAACGCAAAAGTTTGTATGTATGTATATGTATATTTGTTACTCTTTCACGCAAAAACTACTGAACGGATTGAGATGAAACTTCGGAACAATAATGCTTATGACGTAAGTATTACTCATATTCCTGTTTTTTTTTCTCGCACGAGGTATGAAAAAAAGACTATACGCCACACAATATGCCACACTAGAACGAAGTTTGTCTTCGTCTTGGGCGACTTGTACCCCTCGCTTCGCTCGAGAATCAACTAAGAACACACTCGCTGCGCTCAGGAGTTAACTGTAGATTTTCTCGCTACGTTCAGGGTCCAAACTGGAGCGACATTTTGACGTAAGACACAACTTGGTTCTCTTTGTTCTTAATCTACTTTAAATGCTTTTACAGAAATAAAGCCTTTCAGCAGCTATTCCAGTAGTTTCCTGAATAACCTATAATGGATCCGTCCACGGCGTCTCAGTTTATCGACCGCAGTAGTATGTTTGAATAATTTATGTCAATTCCATTGGAAGCGAGTGCATGTCTAATAGAATTCTGCATGTTGGCTATTTAGGTGGTTTTACATAATAGAGGAGTGTTTACGAATATGTAGCTTGTTTGGTAAATGTTAGGGGAATGTTTATTCACGTTAGACGTCTATTGATTTGTTGAATTAGACTGAATTGTTACTGAAATTCTTAGTTATGAAACTAGTCTCTCACTATTGGCCTTATTAGTAAGCTCCAAGTAGCCCAACGAGCCATGGAGAGGGCTATGCTCGGAGTTTCTCTGCGAGATCGAATTAGGAATGAGGAGATCCGTAGAAGAACCAAGGTTACCGACATAGCCCAGTGGATTGGCAAGTTGAAGTGGCAATGGGCAGGGCACATAGCGCGGAGAACTGATGACCGATGGGGTCGAAAAGTTCTCGAGTGGAGACCACGTACCGGCAAGCGCAGCGTAGGACGTCCATCCACAAGGTGGACCAAGGTGGACCAAGGTGGTGGATGACCTTATTAGGACCGCAGGATCGCGCTGGATGCAAACCGCTATCAACCGGTTTTATTGGAAATCATTAGGGGAGGCCTATGTCCAGTAATGGACGTTCTATGGCTGAAATGATGATGATGATGTTACTGAAATTTAAATGAGGAGTATTTCGCAGAAATTTATCGCCAAATCTGTATTTTTAACCGATTTCCAAAAACTTCCAAGGACTCCCAAAAAGGAGGAGGTTATATTATATTCGTCTGTCTTTTGTGTATGTTCATCGATATTTTTGCCACTGGTGAACTGATTTACAAAATTCAGTTTTAGCTCAAAAGGATATTAAAATGATCCATTTAAATTTTACTGAAATCTGCTGGGCCGTTTTTTAAAAATCAACAATAATAATTAAAATAGCCAACTATTTGAACACGATTGAAGTCGAATATGCCATATTTTTACGAAAAATAGTTAAATAATGTTCAATTGTACACAGTTAAAACACTTGCTGTGCTATGGTTAGTAATATTATGCTATGTTATATATTATACTATGCATCAAGTAGCTCTATCACTGTCAAAATGTGAAGTTGACATACAAACCAATTTTTTTTTGGCGTGGTATGTATCTGTATTTGCCGATACTGCTTGTATCAAACTGCTTGTCTAGACTAGCTCAGTAAATGTTTTATTTTTTTATAACCATGTGATGTCACCTGCCGGCTCCCCCGGAAGACCAGCGCTGGTTCTCAGCTAGCATATGCTGAGGTGGAGCCGATTTGTGACAGAAACATAGATTATAAGTGGTACTCTACTTAGTTTTAATATTTATTATGTTTAATTTAAATATGTTGTATTTTTGTCACAATAAAAGGATGTCTATGTCTAATAAATAAATAAATATTTGGGGACATCTTACACACGGCCTCTGACCCCAAACTAAGCAAAGCTTGTGATATGGCTGCCAGAGACTGATATACTACATATTATACATATTTTTAAATACATACTTGTATAGACAGTAACTAAATAACACCCAGACACAGAACAAACACCTATTATCATCACATAAATATTTGCTCTGGGTGGGGATCGAACCCATGCCTCTTTGACCCAAAAGTTAGAGGCACTAACCACTGAGCCACCGAGGCAGTCAAGTATAGTTGTCACACTCACAACTGCTAATGTTATTAATAAATCGGTTTTTGAATCTTTTGGAAAATCATCCTTTTGAAAAAACCTTTCTTCCTCTCTTTGCATAATTACGGATATCATTTTATACATTTATGCGAGGTATTTATTTATTTGTACAAAATATTATTCTCAGTATCTACAAGGTTTTTATACATTTAATGTGTTGGCGGTGTTTCTAAGACACCGAATTTTTTTTTCATTTAATTTTAACGCTTTGCGGTACGCTTGGCTCGATCACTATCTAGTGACGTATATGTATACCTCACTAGATAGTTACAGGTATAGGTATACCTCACTAGATAGTGATAGATAGTATTGTACTGTACCAGCTTTATTAATAGTCCACTGCAAGACGTAAGCCTACCCACGAAGGGTGATTGGGCCATATCCAGCACATTCGCCCATTGCGGGTTAATGGATTCACATACGCCATCAAATTTCATCTACGGACGTATGCAGGTTACCTCACGATGTTTTCCTTTACCGAAAAGCTAGTGGTGTGGAAAGGGTACCTACTAGTAATAATATCTGTTTGCTTTCCTCCACATAATAACGTGGAAGAAAGCAGACATATATACTAAATTTAGCCTTGTCAGTTTGTCAGGTTGCCAGTTCATTTAACGTCCATTAATTTAGCCTAAAAGTGCCTTATCTCAATTCAAAACCTAAATTTAATCCCCTCCGCAATATTTAACGACATTAACCCAATCGCTTCCAATCTAATTATGTTGGATTGAAAAAGAGCGTTATCAATCTCTTCTCCCGGGAAACCTTTTGAAAAGCGTTTTAAAAGTGAACATTAAATGGATGATGGATAAGCTGGCAAGCAATTTGTTCGGTACAATATTTTTTGTCTGGAACCATCGAGATCACTTAGGTATTTCTTAGAACGCCGCATTTTATAGTTTTTATCGACATCCAAAAAGGAGGAGGTACGATGTTCGTCTATATGTTTTTTTTTTGTGTATGTACATTTATATTTTCGCCAATTGTGTACCGATTTAAAAAATACTTTTTTACTTTTTATACTTTTGAGGTGGTCCCATTTTAAATTTATTGAAACCGGCTTATCCATTTTCGATATACGAGTATATAATATATCAACAATAATATATGGATATCGTATCGATTCGTGCAAACCATTCAAATTCTATACACCGTGGAAGGCGGTGTTTCTATTTTATGCGACCAATAATTATTTTTGTAAGCACGGCGGCATCTAGTCAATCGAAAACCACATACCAAAACTTTCAATGCGCGTTATTTACTATGTCTCCAAATACAATAAAAATATGGATGATTATATGTACCTACCTGAAGTATCGAGCAAACGGCAGTGGTCCTATACATATATGCATATTATTATGGTGTTACATTGCCCAGAGAAATAATTTACTTCCTTAAAAGAAATATAATTGTGTTTACAAGTAAACTTAATATTTCAGCAAAAATACTAACAAAACAAATATTTTGTGAAGCTCGCCAAATTCGCACAACCCATGAGTCTCACTCTTTAGTCGCCTTAAAGCTAGGGAATATTAAAGTCTACTCGAAGAAAATAGTTCTGGCACTAACACACACACGGCGGCATCTAGTCAATCGAAAACCACATACCAAAACTTTCAATGCGCGTTATTTACTATGTCTCCAAATACAATAAAAATATAGATGATTATATGTACCTACCTGAAGCATCGAACAAACGGCAGTGGTCCTATACATATATGCATATTATTATGGTGTTACATTGCCCAGAGAAATAATTTACTTCCTTAAAAGAAATATAATTGTGTTTACAAGTAAATTTAATATTTCAGCAAAAATACTAACAAAACAAATATTTTGTGAAGCTCGCCAAATTCGCACAACCCGTGAGTCTCACTCTTTAGTCGCCTTAAAGCTAGGGAATATTAAAGTCTACTCGAAGAAAATAGTTCTGGCACTAACACTTTTCATGTAAATTAAGGTAAGTGAGGATTTATTATAAGACGATTTACTAGATATAACTAGCGTTCAAGATTTTGAAAAGCAATAAAAACTTTAAGCTAAGTTTCGTTTTTATGCTTGGCACTCATCTTGCTAAAGGTAAAGTTAAAATATTTAAATAACTGAAGTTTTTTCAGCTTTTATAAACTTTTATAATCGACGGCTGGACACCGGCCTCTTATTATTATTTACGTCATTTACCTATGTTACTTGTCAATTAGTTTCATTAGATTCTTAAAAAAATAATTTAATTTTTAACAGTTTTTGTATTTAGGTGTATAGATTTTTAATTTATGTGAAATTACAATTCATATTAATATTTACGCAATTTACGAAACTAAAATAAAATTCTCATTTTATTGAATACTAAATACGGCACACGCTATTTGCAAAAAAACAATATATTTTACTGTTAGGAAGAATAATAAATATGAACAGATTTATATCGGCCTAAATTGATAAACAATGATTTTCAAAGCATCCGAAATATCTAAATTGATATTGAGCTCTATGATTGGTTTTTGATTGAAATATAATATTTCCAGTTTAGTGATATTGTGAGGACTATCTGATATATAAATCGAGTTTTCTTATAAACCAGAAGAATAATAATATTGTCGGGCATGTAATGCGATATAAGTTTATTTCATATAGGACTTAAAATATTTATTTTATTTATTTATTATTATTAAGATTTGGGCGGAGATCAGAAGCCTAAATATATGCTGTGTACATCTGTATTCATATAATTATTTTCGCCACAAATAGCATTACTTAACTTAGATACATACTTACGTACTACAAAATCCGTTAAAATGTATCTTAATCTGAAAAGGATAAAGCACAGTATCTCTTTTAACCGACTTCTAAAAAGGAGGAGGTTCTAATACTATTCATCATTATTCATTCTATTATATTCATCGATAATTTCGCCGATCGTGAACCGAATGGAAAAAATATTTTTTTAGTTCGAAAGGGTATACTCCCGAGGTGGTCCCATTTAAATTTTACTGAAAGTTTTGGAAACATCATCAATAATGTAAACAATTCGAGTGAAACATTCGAATTTTGTACTTGATGGAAGGAGGTTTTGCCATTTTTTGTGAAATATAATTATATATTGATCGCTGCGGTCTTGACAGAGCGGTCGAGACCATCACGTAGTATTATTAATTATTGTTAGCACAGAATAACTACTATAAATAAAAAATGAATACTCGCACACTAAGTCAATGCCTATAAGATAAAGCCGCATAAAAGAGACGTAATATACTGTCACATAATTAAAATGAATGTTATGTATGCACGACTGTATTGTAAACAAGCACGTCACTACGTCTATTTGTGGTAAACAAAATAGTTAATTGCCCATTATGCAAACCCGAGCCGTGGAAGGTACATTTATATCTACTGGAATAATCAGTACTAGAGCTTTAAGCACATGTATGTTCATTGCTCAGTGATTTTATCCGTTCGTTTAAGGTGAAATTATGATCAAAGTATAATTAACTTGAATGCAAACCGCTTCCAATTGGCCCTATTGGAAAATAGTGTAGGCGTTTGTATACGTTTGTTAGTTTGGTATGACGTCCACAACAACAGATAATGATGATTTGTGTGTTAGATAGTTTGACAGCCTCGGTGACTCAGTGGTTAGTGACCCTAACTCCTGGGTCAAAGAGGCGTGGGTTCGATCCCCACCCAGGACAAGTATAAGAACATAGGTGTTTTCTCTGTGTCTGGGTGTTATTTAGTTATTATCTATATAAGTATGTATTTAAAAATATGTACCTATATATGTAGTATAGCAGTCTCTAGCAGCCATATCACAAGTTTTGCTTAGTTTGGGAAACCGCATAAAGATGTCCCTACATATTTATTATTATTATCTAAAGATGCTTTCATGTAGATTACCCAGTTCCAACACAGATACCTGATTAATCATTAACAAATTGAATTCGGATTTTTTACTATTTATCAAAGGCAGTTGCCCTATCAACTATATGTCATTAGACTTTAAGCCCGATTACTGAGGCGCCAGCGTAAATTAATAAGCAACGTAAAAAGCGTTCTCTCTATCGAACGCCTAAAGTGAAAAAGGAACAGAACTATGCTATTTACTCGTAGCTAATATAGTTACGATGGCGCCTCTGTAATCGGGCTTCATGGAGGTCAACCAAGAGGGTAATAGTCTTGCATCATAAACGGTTTAAAACATATAGGTATATTATCCACTTTAGTTATTTATCAGATTTCAATGTCAATCCATACTTTACCAGAAACTAGTGCAATCGATACCTTGTTTCCTTTTCGTAAAATTGGAGGAACGGCTGTTTATACTTTTATTTTGCCATAATAGGTGTGCTGCTATAAAATTCAGTCACTGCTCCACCAACTACCGTGCACTATTCATGTAAATTAGGATGAGAAAGGTTCTATCCGTGACGCTTGGAAGACTTTACCGAACAAAGCCTTTGTGCCGGCTTCCGCACTAAGTAAGGAATAATGAAAATGTGCGGAAAATCGACGGAAAAACGAGAAAACGCTGATTTCAATATAGAGCTTAATCAGACGCTTCAATCCTTTGGTACATTAGAACGCGACTTTAAAAATTCTTTTATAGAGCGCAAGCCGTTATCGAAGCGCTAGAAAGCTAGACATTGTAAAGTTTTGCAAAATTATAACCTATTTATAAGCAATCCTACAGTTTTTTTTGTTTCAAAAAAGCGAGTTTTCTTACTTACAAAACCTAGACAAAGCTTTGTTTTGTCTGATAAGTTAGTTGTTTTTTTTTTTCTATTTTGTACTTATCTTCGCTATTTTTCCTACCAATTAGCTTATTTTAACAGCAACCTTATTTACAAAACAAAAAATTTGGCATCCATTCGCACTTTTTCGTGTCTTATACACAAGATAGTGTTTTAAACTGTCTATCTTGATCTATTATTGCACATGTTTGCATAAAATACTGACTAATAAATAAGCCAATGTCACGAACACCGAGAAACGGATATCAAAAGCTACAAACACTGAGACAGATAACTCATAAGAGGACGCAGTAGCGACCGATAAGGTTAACCCTGTCAAACCATTGATGGACGACGCGGCCTATCTTCATGATACCGCTTTAAAAGGCAATGCAGTGCAGACAGCCGTTTATACGATTACAGGCGAACCGTTTAACTATGTCACTATGCTAGCCTAAATAAATAAATTCAAGTCCGTGCGTCTTCACGTCCATTCAAAGAAAGAACCTGTTGGCGACGCGCCAACTTTTTGCTGCACTATAAGACAGGATTGCTGTAAAAGAATTTTACTTTAAGCGCTACCATCTCTGGAGTAATTGCTAGCTTTATGTTTATAGCTGACCACCCGGAAACTCCTAAATTCCTCACGCGCCGCAAACGAGTGTGATAAACTGTGATAAAACTTGATGATTTTTGATGTGCAAATATACATTTGAAAGCTCTTATCTTAGTGACCCAAACGCTATAGAACTCCCACACGTGGATATATTTGCTAAACATTCAAATTTGTTTGAAGATTTGGGTGCTAATGGGGCCTCTAATAGGAGAGCGTGACAAACATCTTATTAAAAGTTATAGTCACAGCCGATTTAAGTTAATAATATTCTGTTGCGTGATATTTGAATCTCATTCTTTCTATCCACTTTATAATCAACACGCACTTCCGATAGCATTCTACGATTAAATCGTGATGTCTTCACTCATTAGCTATAAAAGCTCGATAATCAAACGGCAACAATTAAGCCATACAAAGATTGAATTCCTCAATTTAGTGTTCATTGAAGTATGTTCAACAAACGTTCAAAGTGTCGGTGCAAGTACGTTTGTTTGGCTTTCACATTTATTTGTGTAGCAACACGCCCATCTTGAGCGAGCAATAAACCCTGATCGACGCTGATCCGTCCACTAACTGATCCAAAAATAACATCATCGAATACTGCGCTGGAGTTTTGAGTAATTAACGCTGCAGTATCTAAGCTTACATTAAAACGTGCTCCTAAAATGGCTTTCTTATCTCTTCTATTTACAGAACATTTATCGTGTCAAAGTTCATTTATAATGTTTATTTTATTTTTCGCTTGTCTTAGTTTTTAAGAAAGCGTTTTCAACCAAATTTTCATAAGCTTCTTCAATAGCCGTCTCAGTATTATGTTACTCAACGGCCACGTTTAATTTAACGCTATACGTGTTGACATACGTTACTGTATTATCACACTATGATAGAGTTCCTCCATACGGAAATAGATCGGTGATACTAATGACACACTTCAGTGGCACTCGTGTCTGTTGTTTTTATTAGGACTTCACTGGAATCACTTGGGTGGTCTGCTTTAAATCTTTTAAACAATTCTTTATAAAACTCTGTTTCTAGTAATTTATAGTTACAATTCTTAGGTTGTTGATTTAAGTATCTAGACTTTGCTTAAATTTGGTGTTTAGTTCTGATTACTGATTCAACGTAGTTTTTTGTATTTATTGCGGAGAGAGATAATAATAATAAATGAAATCTTTTTTTTCTATTTTTTTTTCAATGCCGATAATTACATGATTTTGAGGATGATGTTATAGTGACACGTCAATGTTTCTTTTTTTTTATTAAATAGTGAGCATGAAAACTTCCAATTAAATGTTTAAATTAGTTATAAGTAAAATAGGAAAGAACTTATATGCAAATTACATGCAAACATTTGGTCATAATTGTTATAGGTACCTCTATCAATTTCATTTCGTACAAAACTAAGTAAGTAGCTACATAAAAACTGCACTTGACCTTGTAAAGATATCAATCACTTAATTACTAGTACCTACTTATACAATGATGTAATCAGCGTATTATATTAACAACTCTTAGTTGTTAGTAAATATAGCGACTGTTATACCAAAACAATCCTTTAAAAGTTATCGTGAATGTCGACATAATAATGACTAATCGATCTAATGACTCAATGAATAATTCATTATCGAATCAAATCATAATCGATTTGTTATAATTAAAGCAGCTGTGCTTTTTATTTCAATATCGTTTAGCAAATTCAGGTCGCACGTCAGTTTTTGTACTATAAAACTCGATAAAATAGTAGTGTAAGTAGTTATCGGTCTCGACATAAATCGATCCAAGTCATCAACCTTTGTAGTATGTTGTTGACATGAATATTATTGCTATTAATAGCGTAGCATAATGCTCAATTATATGGAAAAGATCGAAATCGAATCAGTCGGGCTAGCATACGCACCAACCATGAAATAATTCTAAGAAGAAATAATAATAATAATTTAAGACTGCCTCGGTGGCTCAGTGGTTAGTGATCGTAACTTCTCAATCAAAGAGGCGTGGGTTCGATCCCCACTCAGGGCAAATATTTATGTGATGAACATAAGAGTTTGCTCTGTGTCTGGGTGTTATTTAGTTACTATCTATATAAGTAAGTATTTAAAAAGAAGTATGTGTAGTATATCAGCCATATCACAAAGTTCTGCTTAGTTTGGGGTCAGAGGCCGTGTGTAAGATGTCCCAAATATATTTAAATTTATTTATTTTATTTCATTCTATCGACGTGTCAGGACGAAATAGAGTTATGGCGAAGTATATATCTGTCATCTATTCACACGTCGACAAATCTCTTTTTGTGGTCATATGCAAAAGCATTGCTAAGGAATATGAAGATCCATGGATATACTAAAGTTAACTTTATATCTCAGTGGATAGTAGGTTTAAAGGGCAGTGCTCTTCGCACGTAAAATTAATGGCTACTTGGAATATAAAGCTCTCGAATAGAAACTACGTACTAACAGTACCTTTGATGCGGTCTATAACTAATAATACCAAAGCTTAGTCACGCTAAGATGTTACACATATAAAAAGAATCCTAAGTACCCACATTAAGAATTTAACATCAAAAGTCAATCTAATACAAATCTTAATGCGATTAAAATCGAATTTGACCAAATCAAATGCCTTCTGAAATGTTAACACCACCCACGCAAACCCATGTTTTATTAACCACAGCATTAAATATTTAGTTTTATCCGAGCATGTTTTCCGCAAAAAGGCGAGTGATGCCTCCTCAGATTAAGCTTTACGGTAATATGCGATATCTGCCGCATAGTTTTTAAAGTTTTAGTTTCAGTTTATAATCCCAATTCAGTTTTAAACTCAAATTCTAGTCTCATAACAGAGTCAAATGCAAACCTATTTTAAAAATTGCCCTTCTGCAAGAAAACTGCAGATATAAAAATATTGACATGTATTTATGGCCCGAAACGAAGCGAAAGTCTATGCCTCCACACGACGATTTGCTTTCGTCTGTCCGGATATTGATTTTTGTCTGTCGCGGTTTTAATCGATTTCCAAAAAGGAGGAGGTTCTATGTTAGTCTGTACGTATTTTTTTTTCGTCGATATTTTCGCCGACTGTAAACCAAATCAGATTCAGATTCAGATCATTTATTGGCCATTTATAACATGTCAGTCATAGAAGGCAAGTCAGTTTACAAAATTAAAATATAGAAACTATGTAATTTAAAAATTCTTAATCATAAACAATAATAATCAATAGTAAATAAAATAATAACAAAAGTCAAATTATACGTCATAAGAAATCACAAAAATAAAATTACATATTAATCATAAAATTTGTTTTGTAGTGGAACTTTTCTAAATGTATGGAATTGCATGCAAATATAGAAATATTTTTTGATGATTAATAAATTAATATTTGATATTTGACATTGATTCTATATTTCTATACTGTACTGTACTGTACAGTACAGTACAGTACAGTACAGTACAGTACAGTATAGAAATATAGAATCAATGTCAAATATCAAATATTAATTTATTAATCATCAAAAGAATCATCATTTAATTTCATCGCTAAAAACTCACCCAGCTTATAAATTACATTATTCGCTAAAAAATATTTAATTTTTCTTTTAAAATCAGAATAAGGTAGGTCAGTAATAGATTTTAGTAATTTATTGTACATAAAAATCAAAAAAGATATGTTTTTATTCGAAAGGCTATACTGCTGAGGTCGATAAAATCTAAATGGGACCACCCATTTAGATTTTATCGACTTCGTCTGAGCCGTTTTTCGAAAAAGAAAAACGACATAAAAAATGTATACAAAAAAATAGAGCCATTAATAATCCACTGCAGGACGTAGGCCTACCCATGAATGGTGATTAACAGTACAGGTAACATATTTCCGTTATTGTGGACGTTATACTATTGCTGTGTACTTCTTCACAAAAAATAGTCTACTGAACAAGTTCGATATAGGGATGACTGACAGCAGAGAAATATTCGTGTTTCGTAATTTTGTTCACGATTGAAGTCTGTTTTGCCATTTATTGCGAAAAAGAATTATTAGGAAATCTCGACGAAACTTAGTTTACAGGTTCATACATATATTCATGAATATTTTTTAGCCTTTCCTTGTTGCTATTTAGAATCCAAAACATAAAAAAAATGTTCAATACACAATAGCATAGTCTGAAGCCGTCTCGAGGTCCAACGCTGACGCGCCCGTAGCTTCATTTGAATAAACTGGAATAATTAATAGTAACTCTAAAGACAAAGAGGACCGCTCTTCATGTAAATAAGAGCCCGTAGATTGTCATTTTTGCTTTGCAAACAGCTTAGATGCAGCAGTAATTGCTTTTGTTTATGGAGTTCACATTTTTGATGAAAAATAAGTTATTTTGGAGCAAAATACAATAACAAATCTGTTTCACTCCAACATGTACCGAATATATGGAAGTATTTCTCTTTCTTTAACGATCTTTACAAGCCTTTTTTGTGAAGCCGCGAGTTTCAAGCCGATTATTTTAATTTGCAATTAAAATAATCGGCCAAGTGCGAGTCGGACTCGCGCACAAAGGGTCCCGTACCGTATGGCCCTCCTTAAATATTTTATTTATTTAAATTGTATTACTATGAGCCTTATTAGTAAGCAGCTTACTAATAAGTCTTGGAGTCTCCAAGTAGCCCAACGAGCTATGGATAGGGCTATGCTCGAAGTCTCTCTGGGGGTTCGAATCAGGAATGAGGAGATCCGTAGAAGAACCAAAGTTACCGACATAGCCCAACGGATTAGCAAGGTGAAATGGCAATGGGCAGGGCACATAGCGCGGAGGACTGATGACCGGTGGAGTCGAAAAGTTTTCAAGTGGAGACCACGTACCGGCAAGCGCAGCGTAGGACGTCCACCCACAAGGTGGACGTCCTACTTTCATCATGACTCTCTATCGCATGTTCCTTTCTCCCGCTCGGGTCAGGCGGAACGTGATACTTTTTTGTGCGTGCAGCCGGCGTTCATCGATTTATAAGACGTTATCACGTAGAAAGAACATCTATTCTTCTGAACGACTCTAAAAAAGCTGTTAAAACTGGAAAATGGCGAGAAAGCACACGCCATCTAGTGTACCTGCTCAGCAGCCAACGTTATTAGCAATTCAGCAATACAAAACGTGTCCAGAATCGGAACGGTGGTGGCGAAATTTCATTTAGCATCACTCAGAAGCGGACAGACGATTTGTCTTGTCATCCGTGTCATCTGCCCGTGAACTAATTTGAATTTGTAATTAAACCACTGTGTACTGAAGATAGAGACAAACTACTTGTATTAAATATTTTTAAGACTTAGGTACCTTAGACTTGTGTCTAGATCTTTTCTTTAGAGGTCTGCCGATGATACATTTGATAATGATTTATTTAGTTCTAACACGTACCGGAAAGGTCAACGTAGGACGTTGTCTCAGCCATAAAATTTCCACGGCTGAACATAGGCCTCCCCTAAAGATCTCCAAAAAGACCTGTTGGTTTACCAACAGATCTTATTGGAGATCTTAAGCATATCATGCGGTCTTAATGAAGTCATCCGTTCACCTTGTGGGTGGACCTCCTACGCTTGCTTGCCGGTATGTGGTCTCCACTCGAGAACTTTACGACCACATTGGTCATCAGTCCTCCGTGCTATATGCTCTGCCCACTGCTATTTCAACTTGCCAGGACGGTCATCAATCAATCATCATGAAGATCGCAGGATCGTGCTGGATGCAAGCTGCTTCAAATCGATCTTATTTATTGGAGAACTATAGGGGAGGCCTATGTCCAGCAGTGTACGTGTACAACCTATAGCTTGAAAGACAACGACGATGACAAAGAGATATTGTAGCATTCAACTCAAATATCAATTTAATATTTATACTGAGACAAATCATTACTTTTTCTCCCATATTAACACGAAATGAAACAATCATAATCTTAGTCCCGTCACATTGGTTTGGTTTAGTCAGTAATACAATCAAACATCTCTCATTGTACTCCATCAGAAAGAAAATGCCATTACTTGAGTGATTACGAGCACAAATCTGGAGGCGTTAAACTTTCTCGTCCTAAAAATAGTTCGGTATTAAATCAAACAAAAGACCATTTGGCGCGCTGACAGAGACGGCGCATGTTGTGAATATGACGACGGTTTACTCACACACTACGGAAATAAATTGCAGTATGAAACAACCGCTTTATCTAGTTGCCCATGCCCGGTAAGCTGTAGAGACCTCAGTGGCCAACAGCCATTAGTCATCAAAAACAAGAATAATAAAATTATTTTAATTTTATAGTGCATCCCACACTAGGTTTATCTCAAAGAGTTATTTTTGTGATAAACAATTCAAAATTATTCGCGGATGCAGGACTCGAACCTTACGTCTGCGGAACACTAGACCGACGCTCTGCCCAACTGAGCTAATCCGCAATACTGCATACGCGTCAAATTTCGTGAAGTGTTTATCATTTAACCAGCTTATAGCGTTGGCGACGCAAGGTTCGAGTCCTGCATCCGAATAATTTATTATATTAGCGAATAATTTTGAATTGTTTATCACAAAAATAACTCTTTGAAAATAATTAAGAATAATTACTCAAGAATAATTAAAAAAATCAATTTTTTTTAAACAAAGCTTTTACTGAACAAGTAATCGCCAATACGAATCAAACGAGCCGAAACTAGATGGGTTTGCGTCGTTTCGATACAGAGTTCTTAGGTGGTCCTTCCAGCTCCATCATCAGACCCTGGTTACCATCGAAAGACAAACTAGTTGTCAAGACGATTCAAATGAGCCCGATGAGTTTGTGTTCATGGCCAAGTTACTATGGCCACCTTTCAGCTCCATCATCAAATCAGCACCATGTCATCATAATATTGCATTGTCACGCAAATTACACATGAATGCAAAATTTCAGGTCAATCGGAAATCGGGATCAAATTCAACTTGCAAGATTTTGATAACAGACAGACAACGGGACATGTGAAACTAAATCTCATGAAAAACAATAAATGTGAAACGGAAGCCAACGTGTCGCCACCAAAAGAATTGAGTTTTACACTGAAGCCAAGTGTTCTGTAGAAAATCCTAAAATTTTAGCTACAAGAATATACCTACAACATTCTAAAGGATTTACTTATGTAATCCAAGCTCTTGATTTGACTTGGCTAGTTTTCACGCACAGAAAAATACTTATCTTAAAATTCCATACACTCACAGCTGAATATAGGCCTCCCTAAAAGTTCCAACGCAATCCTGCTGTTTTGATGACGGCATAGTTCGCCTTGAGGGTGAACCTCTTACACTGTGATTGACCTTGGTAGGTACGTGGTTTTCTCTTTAGGTTTTTTTACTCCTTCGCTCATCAGTCTCCCGTGCTTTGTGAAAGTTTATTATAATGACGAAACATAACTCTTAAAACAAAAGTTTTAAAAAACAACATTTTGTATCGTCTTGTTATTGGGTATATAACAAATCCATTTTCAAGGCATTTTGGCTACGTAGTATATAGGTACCAGTGCCGCGCTACACATGCAAATAGAACTAAAAATAAATTAAATTTGTGATTTGCTATACTGTCTATCGAGAACGAAAGATACGGTTTATTAACCACAAAACTACTGCTAATTTAAAACATGAGATGTTTATGAATCCAGAAAAACAATGAAATCACGATGATGTCAGCACGTCGTAAACATTATTAACACAAGCTGCTAAATAATACTTTCATACCTACGTCAAACAAAAATGATTTATATTTTTAATCTTTCGCAATTAGTAGGAGTATACAGCCATTATCTTACACTAAATGGTATTAGTGTACCTAATGAAACCAAAGAACAATAGCATTATTGTTGCTTCAGCCATATAACGTCCACGGCTGGACATATGCCATCCCAATATCTCCAAAAAGACCGGTTAGAATCCTATTGCATCTAATGGTTTTAAAGAAAATAGATCATCCATCCACCTTGTGGGTGGACGTCCCATGCTGAGTTTGCCGTTACGAGATCTCCACTCAAAAACTTTTAGGAAAGAAGAATTAATACACAGAAAAGAAAATCTTCATATTCAACACTTCTAAGATACCGCAAAAAACCTAAAAAGTGTTACATCAAACCATCGGCTGATTAAGTGCTGCCCAATGAAGACAAATTGCTTTAAAAAGCGAAACCGAAAAATTCCACACCTCATCAATCCCGCTTTAAAAGCTCGCTATTAACACAAACCATCTAATGGTGCGTTTCTCTAAAGTTTCAGCTACTATGTCACCTGCAGGGCCATAAATAAATACTCGTATCTCGAACACTTTCACTAGCACACGCTAATTGAAATATCAAGCAAGAATCTAGTTGGTTTGGTTTGGTTTTGCGATATAAAGCTGCTTTGTTAGAGTCACTTGCAATTTATGTAACAGTATCTAATATGCTCTAGTTTCTTTATAGTTT
Organism: Hypomecis punctinalis; assembly: GCA_949316475.1. NCBI lineage: Eukaryota > Metazoa > Arthropoda > Insecta > Lepidoptera > Geometridae > Hypomecis > Hypomecis punctinalis. The sequence continues at coordinate 8,596,101 of OX438810.1, read as the reverse complement.
ACTTGTTGTTTTGTACTCAGCTTGTATCCACCTGTAACTGTTAGGTATTAAAATTGTAAACCAAAATTGTTAGTAAAAATGATTACTTTTTAATGCTAATCTCAGCCAATGGTTTTAGGCATGCTTTTTAATTTTTTAGCCAAATGGTCTCTACATCTACCTTCTATGCTCTGTTAGTAAGGCGCCATAGTATAGGTCCCGGTACGTAAGTTGAACAAAAAAATATCACTCTCTCCCTTTCGTTAGAAGAGAAACCAAAAGAGAGGTAGCTATGATTTAACGTTCAAGTTGTTTGCCGGCTACTATATCAGCGTAATTTTTCATAAGAGCGGGTGAAGACCAATACGCCCCGGTTTCGCCCAATTTTTTCGCTTAAAAAAGTCAGTTTAACTAGCGTCACTTAACTAAAAAGTACCTATAGTTTATCTTATAATTATAAATCCGCGGCATTTTATCGTTGTTTTGTATCTTAATTGTTATCATTAAAAAAAAACATTTCATTTAGTTAGCGTGTACTGTACTGTACTGTAACAGCCTTTTTAACAGTCCAGTGCAGGACATAGACCTACCCACGAAGGGTGATTGGGCCAGCGTGGTGGCCCAGTGCGGGTTGGTGGATTCACATACGCCATCGAAATTTTTCTACTGACGTATGGAGGTTGCCTCACGATGTTTTTCTTCACCGAAAAGCCAATGATGTGAAATTCCGTACATAAGTTCCAAAGAAACTTATTGGTACGGGATCGGGATTTGAACCCACGACCTCACGATTGCAGGTCGGGTGTTACTACCACTAGACCAATTTGAGATTGGATGATGGCTTAATATTATTACTAGTTAATTTTAATAAACTTAACTTCAGGTAAAAAAGGATGACGTATAACTTATTGTTATTAATAAATGATAAATGAGTTTATAGAGTATTTTAACTATTTTGGCAATACTTTTATTGGAATCTATTCACTAGACTTAGACTGTACCCACTCTCTTAAATCTTCCACCGGCCAGGTAGGCTGACGATATACGAGTAATAAGTAATGCTGGATGCAGGCCGCTTCTAACCGCCCTTGTTGGAAATCCATAGGTGAGTCCTATGTCCAGCAGTGGACGTCTTACGGCTGATGATGAAGATGATGTTTGTTTTCTAAGATAAATTTAAAAGAAGAGAAATTGAAGGATTAAGCTCACAAAGATCAATCACCATAAACAAATATGCCGTAGACACATCTAAAAGTTCAGAGAAAGGCCATAAATCAAAGATTTCATGTTACACTTAGATCGCAAAAACATCATTAAAGGGAAGAAAAATCGTGTTGGAAACATCGTGAACATCAAAGTAAGTCTGATTTTCTCATTATAGTACAAGTACACGATGTACCTAGCAAATTAGATGCCCATTAAAAATCTTAACAAAGAAATCCGACGTTTGATCTCGCCCACACAATATTATATCAAACAGGTAGAAAGCTCGAAAGCATTAATTCATTATTTTTCGAAATCATATTTGACATGAAACGATAAGGTGCGTGGGTTACCAATAATTTGTTATTTCGACACGCTTTGCGTAACCCTTTACTTATTCAAATTTTGATTTGCCCGTCCTTGGATATTCTTGAGATGAAATATGATAAAAGATAATTTGGCACTTCAGAAATGTCAAGAGATGATTTACAAATAAATATCCCACATTTCTTAGAAATAACCAAAAGTCCACTTAATGACTTATGGCACTGGAACGTGTTCTCTTACTATGGGCCTTATTAATAAGCTCCAATTAGCCCAACGAGCTGTGGAGAGGGCTATGCTCGGAGTCTCTCTGCGAGATCGAATCAGAGGAAGGAATGAGGAAATTCGTTGAAGAACCAAAGTTACTGACATAGCCCAGCGGATCGGCAAGTTGAAATGGTAGTGATATAACGCGAAGGACTGATGAGATCGATGGGGTCAAAAAGTTCTCTAGTGGAGACAACGTACCGGCATGCGTCCACCCACAAGGTGGACAGATGGCCTCATTAAGACCGCAGGATCACGCTGGTTGCAAGCCGCTACCAACCGGTCTTATTGGAGATCCATAGAGAGACCTATGTCCAGCAGTGAACGTCCTATAGCTAATGGATGGATGGATGCCACTCAATGAAACAAACAAAACAAATTTAGCATCGTTGTCGCTTTGAAATGAGATCGTACGCAATACAGAAATTGAAAACATAAATCCGATGTCAAGTTTTATTACTCGCAGCATACAAAGACAAACATGAATAACATATTACTCATTTAACACTTGAATCTAAAACTAAATATGATGGTGATCTACAATAAATCTCTCGAAGAGCCAAACAAAAAGACTTGACTTACTCACAGGCAGTTCATCGCACAAATTAGAACCGCAATAATATAGTAGATGATTTCACAGATCGTATTTCAATGAGTCAAAACAGATCTAGCAGACTACATTGTACTTTAGTTGTTGCGTTTCTATTAAATACATTTTAATTGTTAATCAGTAATCGATCCCTGCATAATATCTGTTTTATCGACTCGACAAAAGTTAGGTAATGCGCACGACAACTTGATCTCCTACAAAAATAAGATCTAGTGACATACTATACCTGGTGAGTAATACCTACATACTAAAATAGAGGTGTCTGCCCACCGTAACGTACATACCATACTATGACCATACCAGCTAGTCCAGCATGCGACCACGATATGCCACGAAATTAACTTTTTTCGATATGTATTGTGAAAAAGTGACAGATAACGCTGTCTCGTTCTGACACGTCGAATGAAATAATACTTCGTGCGCATCCTAGACCGGCAGAAACGTATTAGGCATGGAAAACAACTGTGCCCACTACAGCGTACAATCAACTAACGTCTACAAAATGCTTGCTGCTTCCTGTATGGCACGAGACAGTGCTGCTCGGTGATGAAGTCGGACATAATAAGTCTAGCGGACATAACCTCATACTTTTCAAAATAAAGAGTATACATTTTTTAACTGACACGTTGCACCGTGATCGTGGTATGATACATCATAGTGGGCAAACACCTTTAATGTGCGATAAATTGATCCCAGTATGCTGAGTGTGAGATTTCTAGTAACCATGACGCGCCCTTCGGCGAATGCGTAAGCATGTAATTTGTATGAACGAGTTGTGTTTCAAAAACGCGCCGCTAATGGCGCTGTACATTTCTTCATACAAATTACATGCTTACGCGCTCGCCGCAGAGCGCGTCATATTTACAACAAAACTCAGCATACAGTTCACGGCAAAAATTAGACTGATAAAATCGACGGTGATATCACGTATCGAATGGCACTGAGTCAGATCTGAATAAATCTAGCTCCAGTTCAATGACTTTTATCCAGTAATTAAAAAGTCATCAAACTCTGCGTCACAGGTACGTGGTCGTTATTTTGATAGCAAACCATAAAACTATTCGCGCAGATTGCTCATGGAAAAATCGCCGACTAAACAAACGGCAGTAGTTTCAGTTTGTTTTTATATTAAATCACTTGTATTTGAATAGTGATGTGAGTTCGGGTATAGTGAAATAAAATTTTACTGTCTGGATTTAGATTAGTTTTATATTTATGCGCCGATTTTCTTTTACAGAAATTGTGGTCAGCGTCCATGTATATTTTCAAAGGACTTCCAGTTAGACTCTGGTTAACATTTTCGTCAAAGTAAGCAGGTTTATTTATAATTATTAATAAAAAGCCGTGGCGATCTAGTGGTAGTGACACTCGCCTTGCAATCGTGAGGTCGTGGGTTCAAATCCGGGTCCCGTACCAATGAGTTCTTTGGAATTTATGTACGGAATTTAACACCACGGGCTTTTCGGTGAAGGAAAACATCGTGAAGCAACCTGCATACGTCCGTAGAATGAATTTGATGGCGTATGTGAATCCACCAAAGCGCACTGGGCCAGCGTGGTGGATAGTGGCCCAATCACCCTTCGTGAGTAGGCCTACGTCCCGCAGTGGACTATTAAAAGGGCTGAAACAGTACAGTACAGTAAACAGGTAACTTATGCAATATTATAATAAAGCTTCACATTATGACTGTGGTCTCAAAACGATCCTTTTCCTTAATAAATACCAATCAAGAGTTGCAATTCCGACCATTTCAACTAGAAATGTCACTCAAAACTATTTTAAATGAACTTTATGATACTTCGTTGGAATCATTTCATTCGTTAGGGTTGGTTTTATTCGGTCTCGGACCGTTGCAGCATTTCATGATAATTTCTACCATTTTCTTTGTTAAACAAGTTGCGAAATTTGAGTTTGCTTGCAACAGTCATTGGACACCTAGAGTTTTTTTACAATTAATAAGAGTTTTCAAATGACTTCCATACACAAATTTTATTGCTAGAAATTAAAGTCAGTTGTAATTAGTTCTCGAATAAAAAATGTTTTATAGCCCTATCATTACAACTGCGAATGCATGTGGGTGTCAGAGCATTATGTATAAATGCTTCATCACTTATTTGTGTTAAAATAAATCAGACAGAGATTTTAAAAACATAAAATAATAAAAGCATATACGCGACATGAAATGTTTTTAGGGTTCCATACCTCAAATGGAAAAAACGGAACCCTCATAGGATCACTTTGTTGTCCGTCTGTCCGTCTGTGTGTATGTCAAGACTCTTTATCTCGGGAACGCGTAAAGATATCGAGTTGAAATTTAAACTGTATACGTATATCTATGGTCTCTTGCAGTCGCGTAAAAGAAAAACTTCTCAGTTATCGTATAAAAAAGTTAGAGCCATTTATGTCGTAAAAAACCGCATATTTCGACACTCACAAAAATCAAAACCTACAGGATACTTCCCGTTGACATAGAACTATGAAATTTGGCGAGAAGCATTGTCTCAGAGTACACACATAGGAATAAATCTGAAAACATTTTAATTTAAATCACAAAAAAATAAGGCCTCAAAACTCACAAAATTTGGGTTCAAAATTCAAAGTGAGTAAATCGTATCATGTAAGGCATCATATAAAAGAACTTCATTAGCACATGCTAAAACAGGTTTTTAATTATATTAACAATGTGTTTGTACGGGAACCTCGATGTGCGAGCCTGACTTGCACTTAAAACAGAACCCTTATAGGGTTTTCCGTTTTTGTCCGTTTGAGGTACAGAACCCTAAAAAAACCGGACAAGTGCGAGTCAGGCTCGCACATCGAGGGTTCCGTACGTTGTTAAAATAATTTTCAATTATTTTAATAATGTGTAATTTTCTATGTATGACGAGAAAAGTAAAAAAAAAATCGATGATTGTAGTATAGAGATTTTAACAATTTACTTCCCAATTTTGTAATTTTTTCTGGATTTGTACGGAACCCTCGGTGTGCGAGCCTGACTCGCACTTGTCCTGTTTTTTTTCAGCTTTATAGTATGTTTTGAAATACGTGCGCCAAACACACAGTTTTCTTAGCAATTGTGCTAAATATGATAAAAAAACGTTACTCAGACCAGTCTGGTCCCACTGTCGTCATTATTATTACTATCTACATTTCTACGAACTGTTAATTTCACTATTTTGACACCAGCTGCAGCGACGTCTAGTCTATTTTATAACAGTCAAAATAACTACGTTCATTTCCTATTCCCGTTCCTTTGACTATTCAGATTTAACTGAATATGATTCAACTTTGATCTCAATTCATATCATCTGAAAGATGACCTTATTCAGTATCTCCGCTAGTAAAATTTAACATTAACGAACATCTAAAAGTTTTATTAGGCAGTTTCTTGCTTTGTTTTTATTTTAATTTTAGTTTTGATAGAAACATGTCATGTGTAATTCCGGTTTGTAGACTTTATTGAAATGCTTATTTTACTATAAATATTTTTTTCTGAAGAATTTTATTTCAACAAAACTTAAAAACATTTAATAAACTATAAAAATAACCATTACTTAATTGACTATTCATTATTTATTTTATTTGTTAATTTTAATGTTATTTTCTGCATCAAAACTATAACGTATCAATAGCAAATTCGAACGAAAAAAAAATACGTAAACATTTATAAATTTCAAGAGTTGCAACTAAGTTCATTTAGAAATAAACGAACTTAGTTGCAAAAACTAAGTACTAACTAACTAACAAAATATAAAAAAAAACATAGTGTAGTTTTATTTCAAACGTTATATATGTTTTAAATCAAGATGATTCAGCACCAGGACAAACCTCTCTGAAATTAAGCTGTAATTAATTTTGAAAATAATAAATAAATAATGACACAAATGTTTTATCGATAAATAATAATAATAATAAGAGTTGCGACACCGCGAACCCTGATTCCCTGGGGTTAAATGAGACCCTGACTCCTCTCTTGCCTTAACTGGCCGGCTTGGAGTGGAAATCGCAAGAGCTAAGAACCTAAGCTCCAGGGTGGAAGTGTTAAAGGGCATAACGCCGCTAGTAGCTCTTAGTGAACGCGCAGCACACCTCTCGACGCCCTAAGCCGTCCACACCAATGTTGCCCCTCCGGCGCCAATATACGGTAGCTATTATGACGGGCCCATTTAGTAGATGGAAAGTCACCACCCGCCTGAATATTTAAAATGAGGCATTATTTGGCGGATGCCGTACCTCATTCCATAATCCAGTTTTGTATAACACCCAGAAGTTCACCACAATAACCCATTATTTTTTCAATTCATTACTCACATTAGGCTCCTTGTACCTTGTACCCTACAACATAGCTAAATGATGTTTAAAAAGGGCCTCTCAGTGTTGGCTTTGGCTCCACTGATGCCCATCGAAAAACAGGGCTTGGCCCGAGAGATGTATATCATATACAATAATAATAATTACTGTAATAGCGAAAAATATCACCATTTGTCTCAAAAATATACTGCACACAAGCAATAAAATCAGACATCTTCATCTGTCACTTTATAATTATAAAATATACACAGCATTTGAATAATTTATCAAGAAAGAGATATTTAATGGCTACTTTTCCCCATAGAAACCGTAATAGCAATAACCATTAATAGGAATAGAAAATGGCTCGTTTAACACCTTGTACGATGTTATATAGAGTCATTAAGAGATTGCATTTGCTTAATCTGGTCGTAATTGCTAATGATTGTTTATTTTCCTGAGCCTATATTGGTTTTCAAAATATTTAAAGCAAATTGTTATGAGAGTTGTAGCGCTCGTAGCGTAGTTTGACTAGGTGATTGTCAGCGATCACCGAAATTAAGCAACGTTCCGCACGGTCAGTATTTGGATGGGTGACCGCGGGTGGCATTTTCCAACTGAGCGCTACCGTGGCTCGGATGACACGTTAAATTGTAGGTCCCGGTTGTTTTAACCGCTTAGCCATGTCAGAGGCTTTCAGGCGGCTTCAAAACTCTGACACCAGGGCTAGCCACCCGGCCTATACGAACTTACTTACTTATGAGAGTTTAAATGTGCTTTTAGCCGAGGCAAGCATTTTTTTTGTATATTAATATTTTTTTTGTAAATTTGTAAAAAAAATGAGTTATATTTTGACAGTAATGTGATACCAACTTTATGTCAAAATCGTGTTAAATAAAGATATTTAAACCTAAATAGTGCAGTTTGCACAGATATAATATTAAAACGTAAGCAGCGTGGAGTATCCAGTATAAGCAGTCTATTTTGCTTTGTTGGTCTATTAGTTTACCCCAAATGAAATCTAAAAATCGTCTTTTATTATAAAATATTATTATATACTACGGGACTAATTGCGAACTAAACTTACGAGATAAATAAATACGAATCCCGACGTTTCGGCCGAGTTGCAACAACCGTGGTCACGGGTAGACTGAACTCGGCCGAAACGTCGGGATGAGGAGGTATTTATTTATCTCGTAAGTTTAGTTCGCGATTAATACCGTAGTTTATAGTAATAATGTGTTCAAATCGCGAAAGTTTAAAAACAACAAGTCTTTGATGATGCGACCAGTCACCTGGTTTTCTCCTACATGTGAAACCAAACAACAAAGCATATATTTATATTATCTACTTGTAATATTTATATTTTTATACGCTTACTACAACTCTCATCTGGCATCTGAGAAGTTAAATCCCCACCCCTGTCGTTGCTGACATATGAATTTACTATGCAACGACTCGCGTCGTGTTCATAGGCGCCAATTAGTTTGATTCGACTTATAACACACCATATAATTTCATCATCATCAATTCAGCCGAAGAATGTTTTTGCTAACTTCTACCGTTCTTACAGATTTCGAGAGAAGGAGAAAGAACGTGACGAAAAGCGCTGTCCCGGTAGAAAACGGTGGCGTGATGACATCCAAAAGTTTTGCGGCAACACCAAAATCAACGTCAGCAAATTCAAATCTGTACAACTGTCTAATCTATTAAAATAAACTACAGTGGCGCCAGCGACGCCTTTATTAATCCTATTACTTCCTATCAAGAAAAGGGCTGACTCGGCACACGTTGACAAGACGTTATGCCTCGTTAACTTTCCTTGTTATAACTTTATGCGTCTTAGGGGTGCACAGAATTTAAATTAACTCAAATAGAATTACTAATAGGCTGAGAGCTAGGCCCTGGAAATGACGACCTGAGATTTTGCCTTAGGCCAGGGGCGGGATCACTTGGGCAAGAAGATTTAAGCTAATAGCTAAATACTCTTTTAGATCTTAATAAATATTACTATCGATAAGTGGCACTTACTTTTTGACAGATTTAGGGATTAATCTTTTTGGACCAAAAGAAAGATTTATATTTTTTTTTATAGATCTGAGGGTTATTTATGTTTTCTGTAGCAAAAAATAATCCTATTTCACGATTAGTCAGTAAAGTACATATTGATTAATTCATGGATGTGAATGAAAAGTGGATTGTGTTTGATTTTTAGGGTTCCGTACCTCAAACGAAAAAACGGAACCCTTATAGGATCACTTTGTTGTCCGTCTGTCCGTCTGTGTGTATGTCAAGACTCTCTATCTCGGGAACGCGTAAAGATATCGAGTTGAAATTTAAACGGTATACGTATATCTATGATCTCTTGCAGTTGTGTAAAAGATAAACTTCTCAGTTATCGTTAAAAAAAGGTAGAGCCTTTTATGTCGTAAAAAACCGCATATTTCGACGCTCTCAAAAATCAAAACCTACAGGGTACTTCCCGTTGACATAGAACTATGAAATTTGGCGAGAAGCATTGTCTTAGAGTACACATATAGGAATGAATCTGAAAACTGTACTTTTTTATTTAAATCACAAAAAGGGCCTCAAAATTCACAAAATATGCGTTCAAAATTCAAAGTGAGTATATCGTATCATGTAAGGTATCATATGAACGAACTTCATTAGCACATGCTAAAACAGGTTTTTAATTATTCTAAGAACGTGTTTGTACGGAACTCTCGATATGCGAGCCTGACTCGCGCTTGTCCGGTTTTTATTTTATCTACAAATAAATCACAATTTTAAATTAGTTCAAATGAATCGCTATTATGTAGGTTAGGTTAGGTGTAGTTATTTTTATCACTAGTAATGACATGGTATTATAGTATAGTATGAGAATAAAGTATAAACGACGAGCTTTTATAAAATATAAGGGTATCTTCAGTAAACTTAAGAAGGTACCGAAGTTTGAAAAAGCTTTGAACATTACATTTTTTAAAGATATTCGGCCATAGTCTCAATCTTTGTATGAAGCTTCTAAATATCGAAATAATGAAATACAAATGGGCATTGTAATGGGCTACCATTACAATGTTTAATTATTTTGTAAAAAAAATAAATGCTATTGAATTTTGTTTGTATGACCGCTATATTCTTTGCAAAAATAATACGACCGGAAAATATTTTTTGCCTACCACCTAAACTCTAAAGAGAGGCAATAGCAAAAATATGTATTTTTTGCCAAAATTGGCAAGCACAAAATGTTATAACTCAGCCAATTTTGATAAAATTTCAATGAGGCCATTTTTAAAGTACCTATGGTCTAACAAACAAAAAAGATTCATCAATATCAGTTCATAATTATAATTAGATTTGGCAGTAATCACGTAACAGGCAAAAACCGGACAAGTGCGAGTCAAGATCGCACGTCGAGGGTTTCGTACAAACACATTGTTAAAATAATTAAAAACCTGTTTTAGCATGTGCCAACGAAGTTCTTTTATAAGACACCTTACATGATACGATTTACTCACTGAATTTTGAATCCATATTTTGTGGAATTTGAGACCCTATTTTTTGTGATTTAAATAAAAATGTATAGTTTTCAGATTTATTTATATATATATCTTCTAAGACAATGCTTCTTGCCAAATTTCATATTTCCATGTCAGCGGGAAGTACCCTGTAGGTTTAGATTTTTCTGAGTGTCGAAATATGCGGTTTTTACGACATAAACGGCTCTAACTTTTTTAAATGACAACTGAGAAGTTTTTCTTTTACACAAATGCAAGAGATCATAGATATACGTATACAGTTTAAATTTCAACTCGATATCTTTACGCGTACCCGAGATAAAGAGTCTTGACATACACACAGACGGACAGACGGACAACAAAGTGATCCTATAAGGGTTCCGTTTTTTCCGTTTGAGGTACGGAACCCTAAAAAAACATACAGTCGAATTGAGTACTTCCTTATTGTGAGTCGTGTAATAACACCAAAAATGTCAATTTGATGCGTTTAATAAAGAAATACAGGTAATGTTCGATTAAGGTACTTACTGACTGTACAAAGCTACGTCCAGCTTAAGCTACAAGTAAATACATTGTTATATTGTTTCTTTTAGCTCTAATATATCTCCTAAGACAGTGCATAATATTTGACCCAACAGCTCCTAGTCTATAAGGGATGAATATTACTTGATATGAATATCTGAGTGAGTTATTATCGTGAAGATTGCGTGTAATCAAGCATGAGGCACGCTTGATGTCAGAGCGAACCAAGCGGAGAGGTAATTGTGAATTCAAAGAAATTGTCTCTCGTCTCGTTCATTTCGCTTGTCATTTGTACTGCGCTCGGATTGTTTTTAGTTTTTGTATCTACTACTGTGTTGTTATGTGGATACGTGGAACTGCAAATACCATAATGGCTAATATGATACGCCATGTTTGATATAAAGTTGCATTTGATGTACAAAAATGGTAAACGTAACGTTCTGCTTACGTTGTATTTATAACATGAATAATAATTACAACATGAATAATATTATTAATTTTTTTGCAAAAAATTGCATGACCGACTTCACCCGTGTACAGAGTTCGCGAATATATCACACGGATGGATGTAACATTTTTCACATTATTGTTGATTTATCTAACATGGATCAGCCGATTTCGATAAAATTTAAATGGGACCAATTTCAAAGTATATTTTTTTCCAAAAAAAGAAGAATTATTGAAATCGGACCACTATGAAAAAAGTTATGCGTTATACACAAAATATATATATGCGTCGAATTGTATACCTACTCCGGTGGTTCGTCAGTCAAAAATAACTAATTATCAAATTAATATATATTAAAAATGTTTGACCGTTAGACCGTAGCAAAATACTCTGACACCAGGGCTAGCCACCTGGCTTAAACAAACTTGTTTTATTAAAACAATTCATCAAATTAGGTATTTCAACTTAGAATCAAGTGAATGGAACGAAACCGCATACTGAACCAAATATTGTAAATACCTTAGTACCATTCTATTAAATTTACCATCCATCCATCTATCTGCCATAGGGCATCCATTGCTGGACATAGGCCTCCCCTTAAGACCGGTTGAAAGCGGCTTGCATCCAGCGCAATTTTGCAGTCTTAATGAGTACATCTGTCCACCTTGTGGGTGGACGTCCTACGCCGCGCTTGCTGGTTCGTGGTTTATTATATTTTAGTATCTATAGCATCTTTCTCAACGCAGTATCCGAAAAATTGCGGAAAACTGTGAAACGTATCGTACAAATAAACGTCCAAAGATCTGTCAGTCCTAGCCGTTCGAAAGTGAATTATCCTGTAAGTCTCCTGATGTTACACGGTCTAGTGACTATTTACACATACATACAAGTTCTAAAATAGAGCCCTTGGACAATTAGTGAAGACAGTTTATTTTGTAGTGCGTAGGTCTCCAGACTATCCAGTAGGTACGCTTCTTGACTCCCAATTGATTCTTGCCATGTTCTGCATTCATTAACAGTTCATTTGTGGCTACGCAACAATTTCGCATGCAATTTGTCACCATTATTGTTGTCTGGGAAGCTTAGTTAAAGTTAGTTTTATTGTATGTAGTTGTGGTTAATGAAGTCAGTCGTACGCAGACAATAACGATAGGTATTCGTAATCTGCGTAAGATAGTGCATGACCTATTTTTATTTAAATGGCCATCATTTTATTTTTAGCCTTCATTTATTTAATTCAATTAAAACATTTTATTTTTGAACCTTGACCGTTATTTTTTTTTCATATAATTATGGTCTTTAAAACTAAGTTGCACGTAAGCTTTTTAAACTTTACATTAAACGGGAAGTTCTTACATAATGACAATATGTATTATGTTATAATAAGTAAAAGTAGTGAAAAAGACACGTTAAAAGCAGGCCCTGTCCGGTGTACTTCACCGGTGTGCTGATAGAAAGATAAACTTGTAAGACTATCTTGGAACGTCAACTATACGCCTTTTGATAATTAAAATTTTGCCAATAGAAAGATAAACTTGTAAGACTATCTTGGAACGTCAACTATACGCCTTTTGATAATTAAAATTTTGCCAATTTGTTTGTTAAAGATATAAAAATACCTTTTGAAAGATTTACTAGATATCTCATTTAATTCAAAACAGTCGACATTGTCATCAACTAACTCTCTTTCCACAGCAACGGGACATCATAATCCAACTTCCAACGTGACAGAGACAGTTCTTTATAATCCCGCGACTACGTTATCTTGGGAAAAGACTCTTTTATCTCGAACTGGGTCGCGTCAGAGCAAATCCATGCTCCATTTTTATTTAGCCATGATTGGGTAGACGCCTGGCAAATAGTAATGAAGCCGACGCGTATACTACTTCATTTTGGAGAAAATGTCGTCGTAAGAATTCAAATTTATCGTACGTTGGGCCCCGATGAGTCAGGGAGTTGATACGTTTCCATTGTACCGTGAAACGGTACGGTGTTGTACCCTAACACGTTGCAATAAGGCAGTATATGACATGTTGATTTAATTAGATAAGCCTATTATGCTATACTTTCCCAGTTGGATTCATCTTCATCATCATTTCAGCCATAGGACGTCCACTACTGGACATAGGCCTCCCCAAATGATTTCCAATAAGACCGGTTGGTAGCGGCTTGCATCTAGCGCAATACTGCGGTCTTAATGAGGTCATCCACCTCGTGGGTGGACGTCCTACGCTGCGCTTGCCGGTACGTGGTCTCCAGTCGAGAACTTTTCGACCCCAACAGCCATCAGTCCTCCGCGCTATGTGCCCTGCCCATTGCCACTTCAACCTGCCAATCCACTGAGCTATGTCGGTAACCTTAGTTCTTCTACGGATCTCCTCATTCCTGATTCGATCTCGCAGAGAAACTCTGAGCATAGCCCTCTCCATGGCTCGTCGGGCTACTTGGAGCTTACTAATAAAGCCCATAGTGAGAGACCACGTTTCAATTGGATTATGTCATTACGAGCCAAATGTACACTGCGATTTCTTTGAGTCAGTTTCGTTGCGGACTGTAATCTACCAAATTATATTGATGCCATAGTTGGTAAAACACGCTAAAGTTGTCAGCATGATGGCGCACTGTCTTATGACTCTAAACTATGTATTTTTTAGAACGATAAGTGATAATACTATGTTACAAATCAGATTTAATATGGTCTGGTCATTGCACGTTAAAGCTGCATTGTAAGACATCTGTAATTTCCTGTATTCAGGATTTTCATGCAGTCCAACATACCTATCATAACAACGGTAATACAAAAATTAAAAGCAATTCGAGTGCAGTATAAATAATAAGGGAAATGTACGAGACGAAAAACGATTATTTTGAATTAACAATCGTATTTGTCTAGTCTAGTGCGATGACAACTCCACGGCACAGTTCCGTACCGTCTCACTCTACCGACATGACGTGAGGTAACACTATGTAAGCCGTACCGTTGCCCGATGCACGGTACCGGTATCGTACCATGGAAATGTAACCGAGCCCTCAGTCGGTTGGTTGCGACGTGAGAGGAATGGGAAATGCTTTCTCGTCGGACCGTGAATTGTGAGACATCTGTAATGTCCTGTAGTAGATGATTCAAGAATGCGCCTATTTTGGCTGACAGATCTTTGGACGTTTATTTGTACGATACGTTTCACAGTTTTCCGCAATTTTTCGGATACTGCGTTGAGAAAGATGCTATAGATACTAAAATATAATAAACCACGAACCAGCAAGCGCGGCGTAGGACGTCCACGAATCTTTACGGACGACTTTACTTGTTAGGTTGCCACTCTTTCAAGTTCACTTAAAACGCACGCAGCACGTTAGTACTGGATACGGCTATTTTTTTTAGAGAACTGGCAAATAACAATACGAGAATTTGTTAAATGGAACGTTAATTGAAAAAAAACAAATATGGGTATCAAATGAGGAGTTTTCTTAAAAAAAAAATTCAATAGACGGCGATAATAGTTCTGGCGATAACAGTGAAATCGTACTGTCATTGTCAAGATGTTTTCTTCTTCTATCATGTTTTGGCGTCCCATTATTGTGTATTTGCCAGTGTCAAGTATTAGTTTTAATAATTTTTAGTACTATTTTATCAAAATAGTCTGTCGTAGTCACGTCATAGTCCAATAAAGTCGCAGTCGAGTCCAAACATAGTCCAAGTCATACCTCAGTAAAGCAATTGAGACTTTACTATATGTTTCTCTTTCTCACCCTATTCCAGTTGACAATGACAGATCAATTTATAGGATTATTACACTATCTAGTAAGTTTAGTCAAACTATTTTTTTTTCTGGAAAACTCCTCATTGCCAACTTTGTTTTAATGGTAACACTGAATTCCGAGTACATATCGGTAAAGTATCGTATACGTTCTAATCGTTCGAAAATCAAATATTATAGGTTTCCAGGAGCGTGCTTAGAAGATTTCTATAAGTGCGAATTGAATAACAAAGTAAGTATAGGTATGATTCAAAATGTCAGACATTGTGTGTACGAGACACTATGCTGTCTCGTATATGCGATCATTTACGAACGTTAGAAATGATTCTAATGGTTCGAGAATTGGGCTCCAGACACATTGTAAGCTGCTGCGAGCATCGATTCTAATCTTGGCTAGACAACACGAATGTTGGCAAAGTTAAGGAATCGTATATCAAAACAAACACTGCGGCTTTATAAACAAACGTCTACTCAAGTTTTATTGGGATATGACACGGTGCCTATACGAGTATTTGTTATTCAGTTTTAGTTTTCAGATTTAACAGTTTTGGGGTGAGTTTTTCAAGATTTTGAAAGTGTTTGTACCTTATTTATTTTGTAGCTTCGTCAACATAGATGTAATTAAATGAGCTTTTACGGTACATAGTTCAGTTATACAACTGTACCATGTACTGTAAAAGCTGCACGTCATGTTTATGAAGCATTATTATACAATAATGCTTCATAAATTTGACAACAATTTCAATGTCAAAATTAAACGCACAACCACTAGTTAATGTTGCGTAGGACGTCCACCTACGAGGTGGACAGTCCTGGTAAATACCTCAGGATCGCGGTGGATGCATGCCGCTTCCAACTGGTCTTATTGAAGATCCACAGGGGAGGACTATGACCCACAGTGGACGTCCTATGGGTGATTGATGATTTGATGCTCATTTAAAAAAAATACATTACACACTACCATACCAAACATTCAATACAGGGTTATCTGCTAACCCTGTATTAAGTCAAAAGTATGCTTAAGATTATCGTTATGAACAACTTTTACTATGGAGTCAAACAAAAATATCAGAAAACTGCAACTCAGAATCGACAAAATGTATGTACTAACAGCTGTTTTTTTTCTCGAATTTCCGTTTAACCCCATTCACCTTCTTTCGGCTTGATACACCTGTTCTGGATAATTCTGTATATCAGAATCACTAGAGATGACATTACACTATTACAAAATCTCGCATCGAAACTCGCTGTACTGTGCAAGCTACCGCCTCTACATTATGACATAAATACAACATTGCCTAATAGCCTATTAATATTTGCTTAAACATCTTCATCCTTTGTTTGATCCAAACCACACCCGACAAAGAGTATTTTAATTTGTAAATGTCATCAAAAGTATGTTACCCGTATTCAA
This sequence comes from Hypomecis punctinalis, assembly GCA_949316475.1. NCBI lineage: Eukaryota > Metazoa > Arthropoda > Insecta > Lepidoptera > Geometridae > Hypomecis > Hypomecis punctinalis. Next base: position 8,579,768 of record OX438810.1, on the reverse strand, counting down.
AGTTTAATTAGAACAGTTCTAACCCGTTCACATGTTGTTGCACATTGCACGGCCCATTAGTTTCTAGTTGGCGCGTGAAAATGTTGTTGAAAATGGGACAATTTGTGCCGATTTCATATTTAAGTAAAAACTAAAATAAATACTTAATTGTTTCCCATTTCAAACGACTTGGAATAAGTTTACTATTTGGATGTATGTTTTTTGTACACGCCATACATTTCCCCGTCGTATAATTTCACATAAATCCACCACAAATTTTATTCTAATGCTCATGAGTTCTATGGGAATTATGGGATTTTCACTCCGATGGTTTATTCGGTAAAGGAAAACATAAAGAATTTTGATGGCGTTTCTGAATTCCCGAACTCGCACCGAGTAAGTCTGGTGAGTATATAATACTATCGCTCTTCAGGACTAAGTTCAGCAATGTACTGTTAAAAAAGTCCTGCATAGACATCCCCGCTTATTGTAAACTAATTTATATCACTCTTTCTCTTCTTAATACAAAAACAATTCTTAAAATAGCGAATAAATATTACTGTTTCTATTAGGCTGAAAAAAATATACTAATTTAGTGTTAAAAAATAGTTGTCATATAAAAATTAAAATAGAAAAAAGATAAATTTAAATAAAAATTAATAGTGCATTGCGAGAAGGCTCCGCATGCTAGCACTCGCCAACTTCTGAAAGGTCGCCGAATGCGACCGAAACTATACCTAGTCGTTACGACTATCGCTACACGTGAGTTTAGTCTCGTTATATAAGTACATAGTATAAAAAAATAAACTAAATAATTATTTTTCGCCAAAAAATGGAACTGTTCTTCAATCGTGTACCTACCTACCTACAAAATTCGAATAGTTTGCTCGAATCGATGCAGGTGTACAGTTTTTACATTGTCGTCGATTTTTCAAAAAACGTCTTAGCCGATTTCGATGACATTTAAATGTGAGTAGGTGTTCTACTACGAAATATTTTATTTTTAAATCAGTTTACAATTGGTGAAAATATCGATCAACACACTTACACAAAAGAACCGTACAGACGAACGTAGAACCTCCTTCTTTTTGGAAATCGGTTAAAACGTATTTGTACAGTCCTATTAGCCAGTGTATTCTATTCAAACTCACAAAAGTGTCATAATAAAACATTCATAATATTTTGACTCACCCACAAACACGTTTCTCATAATACTCTTTGTGTTGAAGTTAAATAAAATAAATACACCTTTAAAGTATCAAGTTCAAGAGACATAGTTCACAAATAACTGTCATATTTTACCGCTTTTCTATACAACTTTTACAACCTTACATATGGTTAAGACCCATATTCCACCAGAGCGTAGTTGTGCGGAGTGAAACGGAGTTAAGTGCAAGGGCAAGTTTTTTTTATTGAACACAAGTGATATTTTGTAATTTCCTATAGGTTTGCATTGCGATTCTGCCTGATATTAAACAGATATGTGGTCTAGGGTGTAGAACGCTTACCTACCTAGAAGATAGGTAGTGTTTGCTTGTGTCAAGATGTTATTATACTTTTAAATAGGCATGTATTTAAAAATGTAACAATATTGAACCAAATATCAGTCTCTGGCAGCCGAATGATTCTCTTTGACACGATTTTTCATAGTCATTTCCGTGACAATACGTTTTGATTATTCGAACTATTTTTGTGTAGCGTTTGATAACATGAGTGAATTCGTATAAAAATTAAAAAAATATAAGACCTGTTTGGAATAATATTCTAACAATACCACGCAAGTGACGCTGAAAATTAAAAAAAATTAATCAATTTATTTCATAACTTTGTACAAATATAGATAGTGCAGCCATAGCCATGCAAACTAGGTGAGTTCACACCTGTGTTTTGATGGATAGCCTTTTCTAGAGTGAAGCTTGTTATTGAATGTACAGTTTTTATTTTTAGGGTTCCGTACCGCAAAAGGAAAAAACAGAACCCTTATAGGATCACTTTGTTGTCCGTCTGTCCGTCTGTGTGTATGTCAAGACTCTTTATCTCGGGAACGCGTAAAGATATCGAGTTGAAATTTAAACTGTATACGTATATCTATGATCTCTTATAGTTGTGTAAAGGAAACACTTCCCAATCATCACATAAAGAAGTTAGAGCTGTTTATATCGTAAAAAACCGCTTATTTCGACACTCACAAAAATCAAAACCTACAGGGTACTTTCCGTTGACATAAAACTATGAAATTTAGCGAAAAGCAACGTTTCAGAATACACATATAGGAATAAATCTGAAAACTGAACATTTTATTTAAATCACAAAAAAACGGGGTTCAAAATTCACAAAATATGGGTTTAAAATTCAAAGTGCGTAAATCGTATCATGTAAGGTATCATATAAAATAGCTTCATTAGCACATGCTAAAACAGTTTTTTAATTATTTTAACAATTTTCGATGAATGACGAGAAAAGTATAAAAAAAAACTTTTGTAGATGATGATGATGAGTATAGAGATTTTAACAACGTACTTCCCAATTTTGTGAAATTTTCTGGATTTGTACGGAACCCTCGGTGTGCGAGCCTGACTTGCACTTGTCCGGTTTTATTTTTTATTTATTTGCCACTAAGTGTACGTAAGGTATTAGATAACGTTTTGATTTATTTTGTTAGTAGTTGATTATGCATACAAGAGATATTACAACTAGCCAAAATTATGTTTTAGTTTTTTTTTCTGCGTCAAGGAAAATAACTCAGCCATATTATATTACGAATTACAAGATTGCTTAGTTTGGGTTCCTTTATGTGTCTCGGGTTCAAAAACCGTGTGCAAAATTTTCCTAATATATCTCACTTACTCAACTCAACTCAACCATTTTCCGCCCTGCTTTGGTAGAATATGAACCTAAAAGTCACAAAATCACAACAATAGCGTTCAATATTACAGTGATTTATTTGATTACGTAATATATGGCAATGTTTATGTTGTAAGCTTTCATTTTAACGATAAAGATAAGTGTGTTACAATGTTTAATGACGTCGTTGTAAATATTATTTTGGTCATTATTAGGGTTCCGTATCGAAAGAGTAAAAACGGGACCGTATTACTAAGGCTCCGTTGTAAGTCCTTTCTGTTACCAGGCTATATCTTATAAACCGTGATAGATAGACAGTTGAAATTTTACAGATGATGTAGTTCTGATGCCGCTTTAACGACAAGTAAAAAAAACAGAATAAAATAAATATTTTCATCACATCTATTCGAAAAGGGCTACTTGGTTCGCCTTGAAGTGCGCCCAAAGGTGGTGTTTTTTATAAGGAACTTTATAAGTGCGCTGGAAAGAACTTTTCCGCGCACTTTTTGAATTTAGAAGTAATTGTAATGTTAGTGTTCAGCGCCAAGAAAATGAATGAAAAGAATTTATTGTAAGTTTTCATTTGTTTTATTATGAGATACCATTTAATTTCAATTTAGTTATTTCTTTACGTTTTATTAAATAATAATATTACAATAAAATATGAGGCGCCTTTTATTTTCTCATAGAAAAGATGAAAAGTAGAGTGTACAACTCGGGCGCAAAATATATTTTTGGCTCGGGCGACGTACTTTGAATCCCTCGCTACGTTCAGGATTCTACTAAAGAATCCCTCGCTATGCTCGGGATTCTACTCTAGAATCCATCACTTTGCTCTGGATTAAAAAAAAACGCCCTCGCCATAAAAATATTATTTTGCTCCCATATAATACAATCTACTATTAACGGGGACACCCATGCAATAAACGTGGTTTTTTTGCTATTCAATATTAATAATGCCAACAGGTAGATGCTTAAAAATGAGGCTAAAGATATGATTCCGAACTCCGCTGTAGGCAACAGCAACACCGCAGCAGTGCTGCCGCAGCCATATAATCTCTATGAGTTTATGTGAGATTACATTCCGAGCTAAGCAGCATTGTTGCGGCAGCAATATGAGAAAAAGTAGTGCACACTGCTGCTGCTGCTGCCTGCAGCGGAGTTCTGGAGTTGCGGTCCCATGTAGTACGGAACCCTTTGTGCGCGAGTCCGACATATATTTGGCCGATTTTATTACTTTCCGGGAGCCATTTTGTGATAGTAATCTTAGTTATGGGATAGGTTTATGGTTACTTTTTCAAAGTTTTGTCTTATCACCTTGTTACGTAACGCAATTTCTTTATCAAGTTATGTGAACAAGATAAGCTTAAAAAGCGCACTGTGCTTTTAAAGGTTAAAAAACTTTCTTTGCGTTCAAACAGCATCTGGGACTGACAGCCCACTATGTCGCGGCTGTTTGCAGGAGATCGAAACTGTAGAACATGTTTTGTGGTATTGCAAAGCCACAGAAGACATTAGAATAGCTAACGGATTGCATGATGCTTCTGCACTATCATCAGCTTTGTTGCCTGAATCGCTATCATCTCATTCACCATCTAAGCTACTGGAGCAGTTATGCCAGCGGCCCAGACCCACGCTCCGTTACTTTAAGGAGCTGGGCTGGCTCGAGTAGACGCTGGCGGGGGAATGCACAAAACACCCCATGCGGGACGTCAGTGCAGGGCTCATCACACCTAATTAGAATTAGCATCTGGGACCCTTTTTGTATATAAATATAACATTAACTAATAAGTCTCTTAAGCACTATGTATGACGACGACGGTATAATGATGATGTGTCTCCTACTCATAGCAAGCCCCTACAAAACAACGTCGAGAAATAGTATCATTCAAAATTTTTGAGCATTCCTTTTTCAACTTTCACAATACTATCCAAATCTATATCAAAATTGCTTAGCAAATTTGTGTGTTTTTGTATTCAAAATAACATTTAAATTGCAACCTCTACAAAAATGGAAACATCATAATTACTAGTCAACTAACAATAATATGTTTAGTAACCAAAAGAACAGAGAAAGTACAACGACACATTATTTTACTTAGTATCTGCGATATTACTTAATAAGTGCCTAATCATTTTCAAAAACAGAAACTTGCACACGTAATTATTAATGTCAAAAAAAAGCTTTTTTATTTAATTTCTACGATACTATTCCGACCAAAATGTCTAATCGTCTCCAAAAAACCACTGCGACATTGCAAAACCCCTCACAAAATAACATCGGAATAGCAAAGGCAGTAGAAAGCGTCCCTTCCTCGCCTAATTTGGCATGTGGCTCGAATAAATCCCAGTTCGCTTAATGAGCCCTTTTCCCATCGTTCGTTTGCTTAGGATCATCTGTAATGTCACATCTAAGGCACTAGTTGAGAGTCTTGCGGCAATTTGGGTCACATACACGCGCATTTGTACAGAGTATTAAAATTGGTACATTTATCGTAGAGTACTCGTAGCTTTTAGAAGAGGCTTTGCGCGCATAAGATAATTCTGGGTCATTCCGATAAAAATCCTCACGTTCAGACCAAGTCAATTCGTCGCTCCATTGCTGTGTGAAAGAGTAGGTAACACCTTTTCGGATCTAAAATATTGTTTATTACTTATCTTGTTTTTTTACCCTACTGAGGACGCAAAGGAGTTGAAATGTAAAATGTATGAAATTTTATATCAAAACCGGATACAACTCACGATAATATTATTATTTGAACGGTCGAGCCCGCTTTGCGCCCGACCGGTTTCGAAGTAGTTATGTAGTACTCCTTTGTTAGGGAATGCGCACGCTCTTACGTGCCCGTACGCGCTGATGAAGGAGTACTAACTACTCCGAAACTGGTCGGGTGCATAGCGGTCTCGACCGTTCGAATATTATCGTGAGTTGTGGTTGTGAGTGGTAATGTGTTTATCAGCCTATGTCATGTACTATGTTCCTTTGAAGCACTATACAAACCAAGCGCCTGGGCCAATTTTTATGATTCACACGTCAATCAATTTTTCTTAGTCCGGTGAGTGTCACTACAGTCATTACGTTAGGGAATATTCAATATGATATGGCAACTACTGGTCGCCATACTGACTTTTAGTCGTGGTAGAGTTTGGTTTTCTTTTTACGCAGTCATTTTATCCAAAACAAGGTGTTATAATAGTACATTGTTCACCGAGAGGAGAAAGTGACCGATTACCGTCGAGGGTGTCGTTTGAAGCCCGAGCCGTAGGCGAGGGCTTTAAAACACCCGAGATCGGGAATCGCACTTTCTCTCGAGTGATACATAGTGCTTTATACTATGTATCACTCGAGAGAATTATTCCATATTATTATTCCATTATTCCATACATTTATATACCTTTATACTACACTCATCATCACTATCACTACTTATCATTTTGATAGTTTTATTTTACTTTTCTACGAAAACTGAATCCTCAAACAACACACAAATTGAAAATGGCGCCAATGGCGTCTGCAATTTTCACATGTTCTTTTTTCAAATTGTTTGACACCATCCAACACACAGCTAGTGGCCAGTGTCATTTTGCGAACTTGGAGATAAAAACTCACTGTAAAAAATTTTTGGCTTTTGATATTTAGGTTACCAGCGCATAGTCTTACCCAAAATTAAAAAAGAAAAACCACGTAAGAAATGGATTTTCATACACTTTTCTCTCCCGCTCAGATGCGTTTTCTCGCCGCATATTTGTTCGATATGCAATGACGTACTTTCTACCGTAAATTTGATAAAATATCAAGGTACTTTCCGAGCAGGTGTAGTATAAATATATTTTTTTTATTACAGTTTGAAAATTGAATTTATTTGTTCCTTGCTAAGTAAAAATGACCACCTATTATACCTACACCAAGCTTACTCGATTCCCTTAGACGCAATCGGGTTTTCAGATTTTAAGATGTAGTAAAAGTATAACACAACCCGTGTTATACTTTTATTATTTATTTATTTTTGAAAGTTATAACGTACCCTGTTTGGTTCTCGCTAGTCGTTAACTCAATTGGTTTAGATTTCAACAACGTCGAGTAGTCATTAAGTTTCATCACAAAACTGTTACAGAGTATGAGCCATATCACATCACGTCAATCACAATAAATTAATGACATGCAGGGTTCAGAACGTCTGTCTGCTATCGAGTGACGCTTCATTTAAAGGTTAAGTTCAATTGTTGCATGAAACTGTGATACAGACTTTTTTTTGCTGTCAATGTAGGAAATGAAAATGTGTAGCGCTTAGAGAAATCAGACGTTAACAGATCTAGAGAAAGCCAATATTCTTATTCTTATAATGCAACTAACTAAATAAGAACACTCATACGAAAAAGTGGTTGTATGACATCCGACCGAAAGTGGTTATGTCCATAACCCTAAGTTCCTGATATGGAAAAAATGCAAGAAATAAATATTAAATAAATATTTGGGAAAAAAGACTGAGACAAAGAGAATTATACCCATCATCAGTGTGATAAAAAAGAAAGACAATGAAGATGGCGTTGCTTTTTTTTAAATCTTTTTTATTTGAAAAGTTCTGTCAATTTTTGACTATGCCACTCCTTTCTTGGAATAATCACTAAATGAAAGTTATCAAATACAATAAAATAAGTAAATCGTTTCTGAACTCACGCCATTTTAAACCTATTTCCTACTTAACAATTAACTTTTTCCGAAAATGAAATACACTGTATAGTACTATGTAGATTGTAAGTTTGTATGAGATCATGAGTAATACTTTTACATAAATAGAGACGTAAAACATTTATCGTTGAACCAGATTAATCATACAGTATCTTCGCAATACACATATCAAGAGTTTAAAGTGACAGCTAGCGAATCGTCTGATGAACTAATATACAATGAGCTTCTGGAGTTACGTCGTTTAACCTTTTCATGCACTATTCGAAGAGAGTTAGTAAATTTTACGAGCAGTAGGTACTCCTGTTTTGCTGTGGTAATTAATACCTCGGTTATAAAAGTATCCTTTCTTGTTTAGTAAATAAATAATTAGTCACGTTATTTGCCGGAGATATATTCCGAAAAAATCTAAGCATGATTTGTAGTAGGTAGTAGTACTCGTATCTAACAACTTTTGTGAATAACTTGTTACATAATTATCCATTATGAATGGGATATTTTTTGTCACGCACTTAATTGACAAAAGCACCTGAATAAAAGACTTGTCGAAACTTAAATATTTATCGTACAGCAATTGCATTCTGTGTTTGAAATACGCAGATTAAAAGCGCAGAGTGACAGCAAGAAAAATGTCAGAAAAACATGTATGCTTCTAGAGTTACGTCATTTAACATTTTCATGCACTATTCGAGAAAAGTCAGTACATTTTACGAGCGGTACTCCTAGCTCACTGCGGGACACCAATACCTCGGTTATTAAATCTACTGCCGCGTCTAATCGGTCGCGTTATCCCGTGAAATGTGTGCTACACTTTTTATAAAATGCAGTACGTCATCTTCACTTATTTATTGACAAACAATAATAATCGAGTGGGTAAAAAAAAAATATACCTACGTGTGAATACAGGGTTACCTAAATGCCCTGTACTAAGTCAAAAAGGGGTAATAAAGTTTGTTTATTAACACTGTGAACAACTTTTACTATGGGGCCAAGCAGGAATTCGAGAAAAAAGCAGTTGTTCCATACCAAATTGCAACTAGGAATCGACAAAAATATATCGAGCAGATTTTTGTTCTTGAATACCGGATTGGCCCCTTTGTAAAATATTTTCATAGTTATGGTCTGAATCAACTCCTTTCGGCTTAGTAAACCAGTCATGGATAGCCCTGGGTAAGAAATATATGTTTGCCCTTCGTTACTACATAATATAAAACAAAGTATGTATGCTTGTATCTTTTGAAATACTCAACGGATTTTGTTGCAGTTCTTTAGGGTTCCGTACCTCAAACGGAAAAAACGGAAGCCTTATAGGATCACTTTGTTGGTCGTCTGTCCGTCTGTGTGTATGTCAAGAATCTTTATCTCGGAAACGCGTAAATATCGAGTTGAAATTTAAACTGTATAAGTACGTATATCTATGAATTCTTGCAGATGTGTAAAATAAAAACTTCTCAGTTATCGTTTAAAAAAGTTAGAGCCGTTTATGTAGTAAAAAAACGCATATTTTGACACTCACAAAAATCAAAACCTACAGGGTACTTCCCGTTGATATAGTACTATGAAATCTGGCGAGAAGCATTGTCTTAGAGTACACATATAGGAGTAAATCTGAAAACTGTACATTTTCATTTAAACCACAAAAAATAGGGCATCAAAATTCACAAAACATGGGTTCAAAATTCAAAGTGAGTCAATCGTATCATGTAAGGTGTCATATAAAAGAACTTCATTTGTACATGCTAAAACAGATTTTTAATTATTTTAACAACGTGTAATTTTTCTATGTATGACGAGAAAAGTGATAAAAAACTTTTTTGTCGATAGTTATACTTAGTATAAAGATTTTAACAACTTACTTCCCAATTTTGTGAAATTTTCTGGATTTGTACGGAACCCTCGGTGTGCGAGCCTGACTCCACTTGTCGGGTTTTTACTTGTCCGAAGCCGGGGCGGGTCGTATAAAGTAAACTTAAGTATAAACTTGAGTTTTTTTTTTAGATTACTAAGAGTAAGTGATAAATGGAATAAATGTTTGTATTGTTCCAATCTTACATAACTGTGGTAAGATAATGCTGTTAATGATGATTAATAGAGTTAGATGTTTATAGGTCGAAGAAAACATCTTGGCGCGGCCTGTGCTACAAGCTGAATTAGCTGCAAGTTGCGGATCACCCAAGTATGACTGAAGTTTACTTAACAGCTGTGTGACAATTGTATTTTACGCAGCTTGTACTCGCAGCTAACATAACAGCCGCCAAAAAGTTTGATTCGGCCCATAGTAGCCACAAGCAGTAAATAGATAATCAGCTGTGGCAAATCGATGACTAACAATCCATTGTTATAGATATAGGCTGTAACTGACTAAGCTACATCAAGGACTCTTACTGTAAGAAGATACATTCGCGTTATCTGCACGTTCATACACATAATCACATTATTGTTTGACGATAGCGCGCAATTTTGATAGCCTTTTTATTTCCCAGAAAAACACCGACAAACCCACTATCAAATCTAAAATTCTCAAACCTAGTAGGTATTAGTTGGAATAAGTTATGCCATTTTGGCGAAAAATATAATAATATAAATAAAATAATCACAGGCCGCTTTGCTCGGTGAGTGGCAACACCGCGAACCCCGATTCCCTGGGGCTAAATGAGACCCCAGACTCCTTTTTTGTCTTAACCGGCTGGCTAGGAGTAGAAACCGCAAGAGCTAAGAACCTAAGCTCCAGGGTGGAAGTGTTAAAGGGCATAACGCCACGAGTAAGGTCTAATGAAAGCGCAGCACACCTCTTGACACCCTAAGCCGTCCACACTATTGTTGCCCCTCTGGCGCCAACTTAAGGTAGTCCCTATGGGGGTCCATTTAGTGGACGGCATGCGGGTGGTGACCCGCTACGAAATTTTGAAAAACAGGGTTATTCCTAATTAATTAGCATCCTTTTATGGGCTTATTCTGTACCTACATCAAAACTAACAACTTTTGTTTTGCTACTTTTGTCAAAACTCGAAAAAAAATCAGCTGTTCCATATATTTTATCGCGGGTGAACGATATTTTTCTATGGAATAACAAAATTTTTTTTGGATTTTGACGTAAGTCGCAGAACAAAAGTTGTTAGTTTTGATGCACAGAATAAGCCCCTGCTAATTGATTAGAAATAACCCTGTGCAGCGGGTGCCGGACCTCATTCCATATTCCCAATTTTACATAACATTTAATATTTCACCACAATAGCCCAGTTTCAATAATTCAAGTCTTTTTATATGCCTTAGTTTGTCTATAATGTTTGTCTACCTTTTTATATCTCATGCTGTTTTTATTTTTCAAATTGTAGAAGGGGCCTCTTAAGGCTTAGGCTCCATTGATGCCTAAAAATGCCTGTGAATTAGATTGAATAAATAATAAATAAATAAATATTAGGGAACATCTTACACACTCTATTATAATTATATTTATTCGATTGTCAATAACTTCCAACTATACACAACAAACGTAGAATAGGTAGCAAATTTCAATTGAAATAGTTATCAATTTTCAAGTGCGCACAACAACGGAACGAAACAAAACGGAAGCAGCTACTCCAGAATTTAGAGTAATCTCCATCACTGTTTACATCTTACACGGAAACATGAAATGTGTGTCTCGCTTCCTAGGGCAGTGATGCAATGTTTAATAACGTTCCCTGGCGCGAACACGTGTTCTGTTCCAATTTAGATTTTGGGTGCAACGTGTCAAGGTTCATTATCGCCTGTGAAATAGTCGCTAATTGCTAAATTGCCTAGTGAATCCCTTATTACGGCAAATTGTGGGAAGTTGGGAATAATTAACAATGTGCTAGCAATTTTTCTGTAACTTTGTGCATAGCCGACCATTTTTATTAAAAGTGCAATGGATGTACTTATGTATGTATGAATGTACCTATGTAACTGTACTGTACTGTACTGTACTGTACTGTATCAGCCTTTTAATAGTCCACTGCAGGACGTAAGCTTACCCACGAAGGGTGATTGGGCCATACCCACCACTCTGGCCCAGTGCGGGTTGGTGGATACCTATGTAAGTTGGGGTAGAATCATGCAAGTAAAATTTGACCAACTTTCCAGTTTCCGATTGAATTGAAATTTTGCACGCATATCGATATCGCGTACCATGAAGCTGATCTGATGATGGAGGCGGATGGTGACCATAGAAACTCCTGAACTAAACAAGATAGACTCATCGATTTTGGGCTCGTTTTACTTGTCTTGGCTAGCACTTCTGCTGCTACATGATATCCAAGATCTCAAAAGCTTGTATTTAAAAACTTATGTTTTTATAAAAAAAAAACCTTTGAAATTACGTAAGTTCGGGTGTATGTGCATCTTTTTCTAACACCTTTTAAATTTCATATTTAAAATGGGACAAAGTGATGTATATCCCTTGCTATTTTAGTACGGTTTCTATTATTTTAGTTCTTTTTATATGGTTTAAACTCCAAGGGTCTAAGCGTTTGGCTTGTGATGACGTTATCACGTAAAGATATCATCCGTAACCGAGTTGACAGACAACCATTTACAATTTTAAATTTTAACCGAACAGTTATGTGGTCACTTAGTTACTTTGATGATTATTATGAAGCTTTTTACGCCTATTTAGGCTATGCTATATGACCAATATGACTATGGGCCTTATTAGTAAGCTCCCAGTAGCCCAACGAGCAATGGAGAGGGCTGCTCGGAGTCTCTCTACGGGATCGAATCAGGAATGAGGAGATCCGTAGAAGAACCAATGTTACCGACATAGCCCAGCGGATTAGCAAGTTGAAATGGCAATCGGCAGGGCACATAGCGCGGAGGACTGATGACCGGTGGAGTCGAAAAGTTCTCGAGTGGAGACCACGTACCGGCAAGCGCAGCATAGGACGTCCACCCACGAGGTGGACGGATGACCTCATTAAGACCGCAGGATCGCGCTGGATGCAAGCCGCTTCCAACCGGTCTTATTAGAGATCTATAGGGGAGCCCTATGTCCAGCAGTGGACGTCTTTTGGCTGATGGATGGATATGACCAATTGTATGCGTCTGCACCCCTATCATGGCAAAGGATAGTATCATTTTATCCACTTTCAATGTCAGCTGTCGATGTCAATTCGTACCTTGTTTATTTCCACTCCAAGTAGAGGGTATAAACAGGCGTGAAGACAATTTATGTAACAAGTTGTAATTGATGTAAAAATGTTATCAATGTCAAAAAAAGTATGAGTATGTAGTTGTATAGTTCAACTTCATAATTATACAATAACATAGGTAAATGAAGTCGGTTAGTGGTTTGTTTTATACGCTTGTTGGTAAATAAAATAAATAAATAATGAGGGACATCTTACACACGGCCTCTGACCCCAAACTTAGCAAAGCTTGTGATAAGGCCAGAGAATTATATACAACATATATATGAGTTTTCTATTTAAATACATGCTTAATAACAAACAGATACAAAACAAACACCTATGTTTGTTACATAAATGCTCTCCCTGCGTGGGAATCGAATCCATGCCTCTTTTACCAGGAGTCAGGGGCACTGAGGCAGTCAAGGGCAGTAAGACTGGTAAGCAACCATGTTGTGGCAGAAAAAGAACAAAAATCTATATATTTAAAAATGAAACCCGTTTTCCGTTGTCACGACATAACATGAAAACGGCTTGACCGATTTGGCTTATTTTTTTTTTGTATTTTTCTAATACTCTGTACAAGGTTCTTACGGAAAGCGAAACGAAGTTCGCCGGGTCCGCTAGTATGTTAATAAATCCAAAAAATATCGAAATTAAGCTAATTAAATGGAATTGCCTATACCCTATAAAATTTAACTTGATCTCTGCGACAGTGACATTGACATAGAAGATTGACATTTTTGGTGTTGAAATAGTGGTGGAAAAAATCGATTTTCAAACAATGTTGTAATGAAATCGAATGAGTAGTTGAAGGTGAGAAATTGGATTTTATTTAATTACTATTATTTAAGATTAAGTATGTACACATGTAAATAATGTTATGATATTAATTAAATACTCATAATAATGTAACGATAGTATTTACCGACGTTTTTCACTATTATCGATGCTAATGTAACATATAATTGGGTTTAATTTAATTACACATAAAAAAAATGTTATGATATTAAAATATACAATAAAATTATTAATAGATTAAGTTTTATTTAAAATATCGTTAGTATAAACTATCGATATTTTAAATAAAACTATCTTAAACTCTGTGGTCACGATCATTCGTCGCCCATCACTAATCGGCATGCCCATAAAGTATGACATTGACAAGTACTGTCTGTACTTTAAAGAAATTCAGGACTTCATAGGCGTGATTTTTCTGACAGCTGTCGCAGAGATCAAGTTAAATTTAATAGAGTACTAGCTGACCGGGCCACGCGTTGCTGTGGCTAAATAAATTAAATTGAAATTAATTTGAGATTTAAACTATCCTATCTCTCAAGTTGGATCGAACTGCACATGGTGTGCGAATTTTATTATAATCGGTTAAGTGGTTTAGGAGTCCATTGAGGACAAACATTGTGACACGAGATTTATATATATTAAGATAAATCAAAGTCCAACGTAACGACGTTAGTTTATACGCCGAATCACACAAGTCGGCGGATGTGAAGTTAGCTACAAGCTGCGCAATATCCCATCCTGGCTGAAGCTCACATAAAACAGCTTATTGGACATACAGCATTGGTTGGATTTCGTGTAACTTGTAGATAACTTTACATCCGCCGACTTGTATGATTCGGCCTATACCTACGAGTACTGTACTGTATCAGCCTTTGAATAGTCCACTGCAGGACGTAGGCCTACCCACGAAGGGTGACCTGATGTATATATACCTACGAGTACGTAAGTTTATTACCATGTATCTAGCTTGTGTAGGTACATTAAGCGTTAAAATCACGTTCACCGATAGCACCAATTAGAATCATTAATATGTTGTAAACATGTTTACTTAATTGAGAATAAAATAAATCAAATGTTTTATAAATGTATTGTATTCCGTGTATCAATATTTTATTTATTTATCAATATTCATTAGGTACATTGTGCCGCTGTGCGAGTAGGTATTTGCTTATAGTATGGTGATAATGTTCTCTCTACCTATAACTATGTATACTTAAACTCTAGGAGACCTACTCGCAGCTTCGTTCCAATCAGGGCAATGTTTTGTTCTTTGCTAAGCAAATATATATTTTTTTGCATTGAGCTTACAGCCATTAACTTTCAGTCTAGCTCTGTTTTGTTTGCTTTAGTAGACGCTGAACTCAATGGCATTGGGTTTATAAAAATCTACAAATCTATAAATAATATTCTTTCTTAGTAAATTTTGTTTTTATATTAAATTATGTTTATTTTTATTACCGTCACATCTTCCTGAGACTCAGAGTAGGGCTGGAGCGGCGGCCAATTCGGCTGAGCAGCACAAGCGGCGCAAATATGCTAACCTCGGTAGTGGTTACATATTTGAGCCATTTGGAGTTGAGACTTTGGGCCTGTGGGGGCCGGGAGCTCATCTCGTTTTCAAAAGTCTTTCTGAGCGTCTGCTGGACGCGACGCGTGACCAAAATGCTGGTGTTTATTTGACTCAAGGTATAAGCATTGCCATTCAGCGTGGCAATGCTGCCAGCATGCTGGGCACGCTGCCAACTGGCAGTGGGCTTGAGCACTTGGATTATCTTTAGACCTTCAAGGGTCTGTGGATGATCCAATTGCTTTCTATGTAGTAGTAGCGTAGTATTGTCATTATATTAAAAAAAAATTATGATTAATCATTGCGTAACTTTTTAACGTCTTACAAACTTCTACAACCTACTAGTTGTTAGTTGATACGTAGGTTGCAGTAGTCTGTGCGAGTTTTTATGTAAGGAGTATTTTTCCATAGAATTCATTTTTAGGGTTCCGTACAAATTATGTATTTCTATTGCCGCTATAACAACAAATACTAAAAATAAAATAAATATTTGATGGGGCCTCCGTAATTTTTACGGCAGCAAACGTGATTTTTCTGCCGTTTATTGCTCGATGTAGACGCTTGAAATGAGACTAAAGTGGCTTTCATACAACACGAACCCGTCATGCGCAAGTCCGACTCGCACTTGGCTGATTTTTTACTAACTTTTGACTAATAAATCAGGAAGTAATTTAATTTAGTGATTAATTACTTTTATCAAAATTTTTTTATTTGTCATTCCATCTATTTAATTATTTACGAAAGAAAAAATTCCACGTCGATGGTCATTACAGTTAAAGATATCCAATATCCATATTATCCAGTCTAAATTACCGGGTAGAATATATCTCATAATTTATTAAATTAAATACAAGTACATACCTACTTACATATCAGTGGTTTTACTGATAACGACTAATTATAATTGGACATAAATAAATTTATTTCTGATACCTACACTCGTATCTACTGGGAAAAATCCGATTTGCGTATTTAAGACCAATGATGTTGTTTGTATTCCTCGAATTCAAATAAGGTATGTTCCGTACAATTATATCAAAATAATATGTAATTTTAATTAAATTTTACATATTTTGTTCTGTCAGTAGGTATTACTACGGGGGTCACACGTGGATGAAATTATTCTGAGGCAAGTAAGAAAGAAAAAGAGCACAGTTTTCTTTTAAAAAAAAATACGGAACTCTAACAATGGATTAGTCGTAGAGTTAAGGCCAGACATTTTCCAGACCAGATTTCTGGGCGTCAACGATGTCTATAGTAATACGGGACTTATCGCGCAATAAAATATGAGATATATTAATTAAATTATTAAACGTAAGAACATTTCTGAGCGTCAACGATGTCTATAGTTATACTTCTATATTAATACGGGATTTATCGCGCAATAAAACATGAGATATATTAATTAAATTATTAAACGTAAAAACGGTAAGAACAAAAATATAGTATAATTATTTTTTTATATCTTATTTTTTAATTAGTAGGTTTGGCTGTTTTAAACTGACTGTATTTTCGCTGTTCTGTTTTTTTTACTACCTTTTATATTTTTGTATAATCTTATCTTTTATGTATAAAGTAATTTGTTGTTAAGAAGACAATAATCTTCATCTCTATTGCTACAAGTGGAAACTTTAAGGCTTACTTGCTTAAGTTATTTCTTCTATAGTTTGTTTATTAAAGCTGTTTGTTTTCCAACAATGTATAAATTAAACAAAATAAAATAAAATAAATACGATGTCTTTATTCTAACTATAGGTTGTCAAAAATGAGGGCCAAAAACATAAAATTTCAAAAAAATAACTGAGGTGTGTCGCTTAATACATAATTATTTTTTGCAAAAAATAGCATGACCGACTTCACCCGTGTACAGAATCATTACATAGTATAAAACAAAGTCGCTTTCCGCTGTCTGTCCCCATTTATGCTTATATATTTAAACCTACGCAACGGATTTTGATGCAATTTTGTTGAATGAATTTGTTTTAATAGATAGAATAATTCAAGAGAAATGTTTATATGTATAATACACCTGTGTGAAGCCGGGGCGCATCGCTAGAACGCAAATATTATGCACGGATCTATGTAACATTTTTCACATTATTGTTGATTTATCAAAAATGGCTCAGCCGATTTCGATAAAATTTAAATGGGACCAATTTTAAAGTATACTCTTTCCATTAAAAAAAGAATTATTGAAATCGAATTACTATGAAAAAAGTTATGCGTGGTTATACATAAAAAAAAATATATACGCGTTGAATTGTATAGCTCCTCCGGTGGTTCGTCGGTCAAAAATGCTTGTACATTACATCAGCCGTAGGGCTCCTAGGACGTCCATACTTGGACATAAGCCTCCTTTGTGGATTCCCGATAGGTCCGATTGAAAACGACTTGCAACAGCTCTAAAAGCTTTCAGTTCCATTCTTATTGATTGAAATGGGACCACTATAAAAAAAGTTATGCGTGGTTATACATAAAAAAATATATATACGTGTCGAATTGTATACCTCTTCCGGAGGTTCGTCGGTCAAAAACGTAAAGAGATGTTGTGAAAAAACTAATTCTCCATATTAGTTTTTTCGTCGTTGATTTTATGTCATTGTAACAAGATCCAATGCTCTCTGAATTTTTTTCCCAGCATGACACACACTTAAAATGCAAAATAAAAACTAAGGAAATTAAAAATATTTCATCGAGAAACTTAAAACATATTAATTGCCACCTAATGAACTTCATTATCATGAAGGTCAAATATTCAAATATTGATTTTACATTATTAACATATTAATTACAAGTTTGTTACTTTTTATAGATACGCCGTTTGTATTTTTGTTGGAATTATGGTGAAATGACCACATAAAATTGATGAAGGAATAATAAATATTGATACTAATTGTAAGTAAAATAATAATAAGTAAATATTTTGGGACACCTTACACACGGCCTCTGACCCCTAACTAAGCAAAGCTTGTGATATGGCTGCCAGAGACTGATATACTACATATAGTTATTTTTAAATACATACGTATATAGATAGTAACTAAATAACACCCAGACACAGAGCAAACATTTATGTTCATCACATAAATATTTGCCCTGGTTGGGGATCGAACCCACGCCTCTTTGGTTCAGAAGTTAGGGTCACTAACCGAACCACCGAGGCAGTCAAAAAACATAATTTAAGTACTCTATATTCACGTGATTAACTATGCATTAAATTATAAACATTCTGTATAAGTATGTATTTAAAAATAAGTATATGTAGTACATATATCAGTCTCTGGCAGCCATATCAGAGGCCGTGTGTAAGATGTCCCAAAATATATATATTTTTTTTTTATTACTTTACTTTAAATTGATGTAACAAATGCCATAGTAACTGCAACTGCAAATAAGGACAACCGCTTACCAATCTTCATAAGTAGGTAATATAAATAATAAGGCAATTGAATCATCTATAGACCGGTAAAGATCTAAAAATCCACATAGTCAACCCCGTATACATTGAGTAGGTACTACTATGATAATGTATACTAGATATTTTGAACTAGAATATTTCTGAAAAATTGACATAATTTATTGGTAAATTTAATACACTGTCTGGCGTTTATTCTAATATAATTATGCTACGTCCTATTAGACAGGGCGAATACCTACCTACCACTATCAAATTAGCAAATATGTATTATTTAGTCGTAGTATGCTAAGTAAGAATTGTATTGAACGTATTTCTTGCATAAATAAATATAGTAAAGTAAATAAAGTATAGAACTAGGTAAGTTTGTTGTTTGTTTAAAATATCTTCATGATTGAGCTAAATAACATTAGCAATATAGCTACCAGAACTACCTATTACATAGTTTGTGTTTGACCAACCAAAAAATTATATCTTGTTTGTTTAACTTCCATTGCACACTTACCTAATTCATCATAATTAGGATACTAAAAGATATCGAGCCAAAGCAATAATTATGAAGTCTCCTCTTCATTATAATGTTTCATCCTTTTCTCATATGACACAGGGTTGATAGATAAGTATATTATATCGTATGCGAGTAAGTTATTATCTTTCTATCCTGCCATTCGTCATATTAGAATTACGTGAGTTTCACCCTGTTTATTCATGCCTTCTTAACCGCGAGGCCATCTATTCTTAGTTATTATTAACTTACTATTTTAGCCAAAGCTAACTTTTGCTTTCAATTTTTTTTCCCAAAGCAATTTTAAGTACTTGTAATTTATATAGAGTACCTACAGTGATTGTGCCTATAAAATGTGATACATGTTTTCGAGGTTAAAGTTCTTTGCCCGGACTATAATATCATACAGGGTTATTTGCATACCCTGTACTAAGCCGATAGGAGGTGACTAAGATTGTCATTATGAACAACTTTTACTATGGGCCAAACTAAAATTTGAGAAAAAAAAACGTCTCTTACATACAAAACTACAACTCCGAATCGGCAAAACGTCGATATGAAGCTGTTTTTTATGGAGTTTGGGGTCGGCCCTACTTAAAGTAAACTAGCGCCCCGCCCCGGCACAGGTGTATTATAAATACAACCTTTCCTCTTGACTCACTATGTATAAAAAAAACGCATCAAAATCTGTTGCATAGTTTTGTTTGTAAGCATACATAGGGACAGACAGACAGGGAAGCGACTTTGTTTTGTACTATGTAGTGATAGTGATAGTAAAGTTGTTCATAATGATGATCTGAATAACCTCCTTTCGGCTTAGTACGCCAGTTCTGGATAACCCTAATAATAATATAGGTAAGCCCTTTATTCAGATTCACATAGTTTTAACTTAAGTTTAATCTTAATCTAAGTAATGTTTTAAGTTCTTAGTAATGAAGTATTTCCATCTTTGTGATTTTTTGGAAATCTGTTTGCCTGTTGGCAAAGGCCTCCTCCAACCTTTTCCATTCTTTTCTTTCTTCTGCCACTCTGTTCCACGTGGTTCCTGCCACCTGTCTAATATCGTCATCCCATCTTTTCTGAGGTTTTCCTCTTTTCCTTTTTCCTTCCCTTGGGTACCATTGAGAGACTTATTTACTCCATTTGTCGTGTCTTCTTATCAGGATAACCCTAATACTCTCTGCTTATCATATTATGCTGATAGTGCTTGATGGAACGCTACTTATTTTTTTTACCGGCATTAAAGGAAACTCCGATTGACATTGTTTGTTATCTATTATGTCGAAAGTAGTTTCCGGAACCAGTGCACCTGTTAGGCGTAGTAACAACGCTTAAGTTTTACTTAAGTTCATTGATAAGTAGGTAAAGTTCATAGTAACTTTAGTACCTAACTGTCACTTAGTAGATAGAAGAAGTAGATAAAATTTGGCCGTTAGCTTAGAAAAGCTAACTTCTTCCAAGATAAGTACATAATTCTATACTTATATCATCCTACTAATATTATAAACACGAAAGTTTGTGAGGATGGATGGATGGATGGATGGATGTATGGATGTTTGTTACTCTTTCACGCAAAAACTACTGAACGGATTGAGATGAAACTTAGCAATAATATAGTTTATATATCAGAATAACACATAGGCTATAAATTATAATGATATTGCGTCAAAAATCAAAATATCATGCGGGCGAAGGCGCGGGTAAAAACTAGTTTTAAATAATTTATATTACTGAGATTGAAAGTGAAAATTATTAAATACTAGTTTTTACCCGCGGCTTCGCCCGCATATGCAAAATATCATTATAATTTATAGCCTATGTGTTATTCTGATATATAAGCTATATTATTGCAAAGTTTCATCTCAATCCGTTCAGTAGTTTTTGCGTGAAAGAGTAACAAACATCCATACATCCATCCATCCATCCATCCATCCATCCATCCTCACAAACTTTCGCGTTTATAATATTAGTAAGATATCATATCTTATAAGTCAAACCTACCAACACAACATAATGGATTGTGAAATCTGAAATGTATTACTTTGAATTAGAAACAACTGTACTGTACTGTACTGTTTGCCTTTGAATATTTGTATCAGCCTTTGAATAATCCACTGCAGGACGTAGGCCTACCCACGAAGGGTGATTGGGCCATATCCACCATGCTCGCCCAGTGCGGGTTGATGGATTCACATATGCCATCGAATTTCTTCAACGGACATATGCAGGTTTCCTCACGATGTTTTCCTTCACCGAAAAGCCAGTGGTGTGAAATTCCGTATATAAATTCCAAAGAACTCATTGGTACGGGACCGGGATTTGAACCCACGACCTCACGATTGTAAGGCGGGTGTCACTACCTCTAGGCCACCACTGCTTAGAAACAACAGTCATGCGTAAATATAGCTTCTTTCTCACAGCCAGTTATCCAAAAATAAAAATTATCGCGGTTTTTTCGAACCTACGCGATTTTCTAATAAGCTAATAACCCTATCATTAATCACTTCTGTATAACCCGTTTCCACTTTTATCGTTTCAATGAACTATTATTCTTGGCTCAGTTCTTCGTCCATTAAAATTCACAATCTACGTGCAACCCTAAACACCCACACATGTAAATTTGAACGGCACACAAACAACAGTATCT
This sequence comes from Hypomecis punctinalis, assembly GCA_949316475.1. Taxonomy (NCBI): domain Eukaryota; kingdom Metazoa; phylum Arthropoda; class Insecta; order Lepidoptera; family Geometridae; genus Hypomecis; species Hypomecis punctinalis. The sequence goes on along the minus strand of OX438810.1, from coordinate 8,558,179 downwards.
GTACATACAAAGTTTGTTGTCATGGCAACGGACATGCGCAAAGAGGTCTGCCCATACATAAACAATGAATTTAGGTAATAAATGACTTCAGCTAGACAGCCCGGAGCCTTATTTGAATGAAAGAGCCAGCAAAATAAAAGGACTACATCGCTAGCCAGTAAATTCGAAGAAAAGGAAACAAAAAGAAAATCCTTTTCATGAATAATGGACTACGGTTTTCGAGCAAATGATCTGCACTTACTATTCATACTCTACCTAATATTATTATATTAACGTCTAAGTTCTCCCAACGGTGAATAATCATTCATTAACACAGGTCAATGACCCGAAAAATCGAGTAATTGAAATCGATACAAATCAATTATTCATTATCCAAAAACATCGAAATCGAGTCTGTTTAAACGGGTTCTGCGAAACAGATATTTACAAACACATAGAGAGTCGCAATAGAAATTAAATTAATCAAACGTCTCCGTTTCTCAATCAAAAATCTAATTACTCACCGAAAACACTCCATCGCCCCCGGGAATCGCGCCAAGTAATATTTCCGAATCATCCTTGTCTTCGAAGTTACAGCATTACCGACGTTTCATTCATACAAACTTGTGGAAAACACAAAGAAAAACACCGGCGTTTTGTACTGTCAAAATCACGTGGTCACTTCGCACTCACACACGCGCCACTGGGCGTAAACGTGCAGCTTTTTCGCGGACGTTCAGCGCATGACATTGAAGCATTATATTCATGTAGCGGACTAGCCTCCCACACAGTTGGTGAAGAACTAAACGCAAGTTGAGGTGCACGTGGTCCGTAGCTTACGGAACGGCCGCCCTTCCAAAGCGGCGTCCACACACTACGAATATCGACTTTGGCCCTAGCGCTCGACGACACCATTTCGCCCAAAAACGACGAGATGAGCTCGAATATGGGACGGGAGTATTTCCGTACTATCGCTAACAGTGCGTATGTTGCGTACAGTTAAGACGAAAAGTGCATTTTGTTATCACGTCGTATAATTTTGACGATATTTGAGTAGAATAATTCAAACATTTGATGCCAGTTTTATTCGCCGTGCGTAGAAAAAAGGGCTTTCTATTGTTGTTGGGGATATTGAAAAAGTTTAGTCGATGTAACGAGGCGGGGCTTTATGTATTGTTTTGAAAGGATTATACGGAACTTAGTGGGCAGTGAGTTTAATCTTCTTCGTTTCCTTTTTGTTTGGGAGTGACTAGGCTGGTAGTTTGTTTTGATTGTGTTGCCAGATTAGCGTAGGTGAATAAAGGTAAATAAATCCCAGTTAGTTCAAGATAAACATTTGAAAGGATAATTTTGTTGTTCTGAGTGACTCAGCTTTAATGTGATTGATTTTTTTTCCTTTTCTTATCTAATACTTTTTTTGTATGAGAAGATATTACTATCGTTTCTTTTTTGGAAATTAAAATGGATGCATCGGCTACATAAAACAATTATAGCTATTAATGAAATAGGTATGTCTTAAAAAAATCTAATTTTATGTTTGATGTTTATGTCTTACTAAATGAAATCATATTATGTTCAAAGTCTGTTCCATCACAATGTGGGGCAAAGGTCAATCTAATTCCTATAAGCATGTAATACCTACAATATATCTACTAGGTTTGGCGCTCATTACTTATAAAGTCACTGAATTTATAACTTTTTTCCAAGCTTTTATTTAACTTGCAATGGATGTATGCAAGTTCGAGTGGAATCTTGCAAGTTTTTGACCAACTTTTTGGTTAACGATTGAGCTGAAACTTTGCATGCATATGTATATCGCATGACAATGCAATAAAATGGTACCATGGAGCTGATCTGATGATGGTGTTGGCAGGCTATAGGACCACCTGTACTAAACATTAGAGATCCGTCGTGTTTGGGCTCGTTTTACTTGTCTCGGCTAGCACTCTGCCGCTACATGATAACCAAGATCTCAAAAGTACTTGTAACTTTTTATTTAAAATGTTATATTTGTATAATAATTTTTCAATTTTTAATCCGACAAGTTCTAATCTAAACAAGATGATCTCATCAAGACGGTAGGATCATACTGGATGCAAGCCGCTTCCAACCGGTCTTATTGGAGTTCGACAGGGAAGGCCTATGTCCAGCAGTGACTGTGTTTATGGAACGCATATGACGTCTATATGGCTGATGGATGAATCTGAAAGCTCTTAATAAAGCCAAATAGTTTAAAATAAAGTTTGTCAATATTTTTATAAGGTTCTTTTTTAATATTAGAACGATGAAATTACTTGTTACTCGTAACACATTACGACATATTTTAATTAAAGTATAGCACAGGTGTTAGTCACGCGTAATTTTAGTAGATAACTGTTACTATAGTTTCGATCGCATTTGGCGATCTTTTTCAAGGTTGGAGTACTAGCACGCGGGCTCGTCTCGCAAAGCACCGCATAGCTTGAAAAAGATCGCCAATAGCGATCGATACTACAGTAGCAGCTATCTACTAAAATTACGCGTGAATAATACCTGTGCTATACTTCAATTAAAATGTACGAAAACCACGCTAGTTTCCATACACACATTGACACGTTAAAAATAACATCAGAATTCTAAACTTCTATTCTTCTTTCATCACATCTATTCGAAAATGACGACTTGATTCATCCAAAAGAGGTTTTTTCTATAAGGAGCTTTTGGCAGTAATGAGTTTTTAATAAATAAGCGCCCTCGCCGTAAATAGTAGATTGTATCATATGGTAGCAAAATAATATTTTTTACGGCGAGGGCGCTTTTTGAATCCAGAGCGAAGTGAGGGATTCTAGAGTAGTTCTACTTAAGAATCCTAAACGTAGCGAGGGATTCAAAGTACGTCGCCCGAGCCAAAAATATATTTTGCGCCTGAGTGGTACACTCTACTTTTCATCACCTCTATGAGAAAAGAAAAGGCGCCTCATATTTTACTATAAAATTATCATTTAATAAAACGTAGAGTAACAACTAAATTGAAATTAAATGGTATCTAATAATAAAACAAATAAAAACTTATATTTACATTCTTTTCATTCATTTTCTTGGCGTTGAACACTAACACATTACAAATACATCCAAATTCAAAAAGTGCGCGGCGAAGATAATTCCGTCGCACTTTTAAAGTTCCTTATAGAAAACACCTCCTTTGGGCGCACTTAAAAGCGAACCAAGTAGTCTTTTTCGAATAGATGTGATAAAAAATATTATTTTGCTCCCATATAATACAATTTACTATTAAACCCTTGTTTTGTACAGTTGGGTAATGATACCCATATCTACTTAGCTACTTACACAAACTAAACAACATAGGTGTTGCATTTCTCGCAACATTAGGTGTTTGTTGAATCTTTTCCCTTTCATTCGTTCCACGCATTGAAAAGTTAGCGTAAATATTGACGTAACTCGTCAGTGTGAATGGTATTGGAAACATGCATATATTAACGTACATTGACTGAAATCTGAAAGACGGGACATGATGTTACCATCACGCTTTTTTAACCGAATTCAAAAAATGAGATTTGAAAATATACTATTGATTGTGGTAATCCTCACAGATAATAGCCTGAAAAAGATATATTTCACTCTATTTAAACTAAAATATGTATACTTTTCGCAAATTGCATGAAATAAACGATCTGTGACGAAAACGCTCTAAGATGGGTGGCAACTCTGGTGGCGTCACATGCTAGTAAGCAATAATTTCTCGAGTGATTGTTATTTGTGTAATTTGTGTTATGTGTTTTCGAAGTAATATTATTGGATCTGTAAGTAACTTTTAAAGTATTTTTTGACAATTTTTAGATGTGAACTAGTGTATTTATTAGTATAAACTAACGCTATTTACTTGTGTGTGACGTCACAGACCAGCGCCATTACAGATTATATTGAATATATATTCTTTAACACTCTTGATTTTCATTATTAATACAGTAGATCTCTCGGAAATATAAATGCAGTGTGCTTATTATGTACTAACGAATAATTTAAAACGATTTCCAAAATATAGTCGAATAGCCTATTCCACAGTATATTTATTTTGTACGCATGTTTCGTGATTACTCCGCCAATTACAAACCGATTTTGATGATTTATTTTTTGTTTGTGTGATCATATCTACTTTAGAGATGGTGTAATTTAAGTTGTTTTGTAAAATTAACAATAATGTGAAAATTATGCATTGTTATGCATGGTTATGCATTGTTCCGTGCAAACTATTCGAATTCTGTATACGGTTAAAGTCGGTTACTTATGTCATTTTTGGCAAAAAATCATTATTTATTATTCAAAAACGATTGTAGTGGCTTCTAAATATTTCTGTACACTTAAGACAAACATAATCATATGAGCAACAATTTGTGTAGGTTTAACTTTGAAATTAAAAAAAATATTCAGCTGTACCATAATGATACCATTTGTAGAGAAAATTTGTTTCTTTTTAGCAATTACTGGCTCAAAAGTTAAAGGTGATGTCCACAAGTGGTATAATATTCAGAGAAAAATCTAACCAAGATGATATATACATAATTTGAAAGCTTGTTTTATGGGCTTCTGAAAAATATTTAATTTAGATTTTTTTATCCCTGCATTATTTTTTAAAGTGAAAAATAAATTATCTGAAAAAAAATAATGCAGCTTTTTATTTTTTCTAGTTTAACAATAATAAAGTGCTTCTAGCGTTATTTTACTTGGATTCAAAGCTGATTCTTCCACATTTACCTCTTAATTTGCTAAAATTGAAAATTATAACCTACCAGTGTGACCAGTTAGTAGGTACAATGTGACAAAAAATCACTTAAAGAGTGTGTCTAATTGGTAAAAATGCTTTTATTTAACAATTTGGAGGTTACTTAATCAGAGTTCCTAGAGATAAACTACCTATTGAGCCAAATATATTTATTTATCCTAATAAAATCAAAATTAATTTTTAAAAAAATGCAGGGCTCTTTTTTGTTTTCAACTGATGTAATAGACTCAGAAAAATATGAACTTTCTCGAAATGTAACGAGTCTTGTGGTTAGATTTTTTGATTATTATTATACCAGCCTCCATACATTTTGTGAACATGTCCTTTAATGATATTTTTTATTTTGTCCCTCTAGAGAAAACTAAGGAACGTCTCTGTATTTCTTGATAAAATAATATAAATATTACTTTTTGTACTAAGTGCTGATATGTTGTTTCACATCAGTAAAAAACAATGAAAATCGGCACAAAAATCAAGAGTTAATTACTAAATCTTATCGTATATTTCTTGGAATGACATATATTCTTATCTATTATTAAGAGGGAAAGCGCCTTTATTAACTACCACTAAATACAAGAATACTTATACAATCTAAAACTACATAAACTACTACTACATAACAACCAATGTACTTTGTGAAGAATCACATAACTTTGTCCAGAAATACATAGGAAACAAAATACTACTTGTGACACATTCAATATTTTTTCTGTTTTTTTTTTTCTGCTTGAAATATTCAGCTCTTATATCACATCAACCTATCCAAGTAAAAATATACAAACCTACACATTATTGCATTTGCATACTACGGAGTATTTTAAATGCAAAAATGTATTTGCGTAGGTTTGTTGTGATGGGTTGTCTATCAAAGTACATTAGTCGATGCGCATAATTTAACGTGCGACCCGTAGGTCAGTAAGCCAAGCATTATGTTTTGGTAGATAATACTAGGTACCTGACAATAGGGGTCACTTCTGTGCGATAATGTACCTTGACTCGGGTCGCTTCTGGGATTTTTCTATTTGTTTCTGTCTATAGGCGTGAGGAATGTATGAAATTTGTATGAACTTGAATGAAAGTAACGGTTATGAGTTTTAAAGCCTAATTATATGAAGACCATCAGTGTTATTGCGATGATATCTATAGTTAAAGTTGGTACCTACTAATAGTTCGGTTAATGCATTTTTATTCGGGTTGCCTTTTTTAGCTATATACCTACATATTTGTTTTTGTCTGTAAGCGTGAGTTATATCACTTTAAATGCTTGTAACAGATGTAGGTAGGTATGTTTTTGATCATTTGGATCATATCTAGACTTTCAGTAGTCTGTGAATGACAATCTATTTGCTTTTAAGAATCTAGTTGTTGCAGTTAATAAAGACTCTCAACTATAGGTGTAAGAATGTTTTTGTATCTTTGTTTTTTTATTGTTATTTTTAATCATTGTAATTTTATTTCTCTTTTTGGTAACACATATATTTTATGTTTTTTTTTTGGAGTGTTAAAGCGTTTATCTATCTATCATTTGTCCGAAAAAAGTGACAGATTGTTATTAGGTACTACTTGATTGTTTGTATATATGTGTAAATATGTTTAATTACGCATAAACAATACAATTGGACAAAAAATAGAAAGACTGTAAAGAAGACCTTGTGGCCTTGTGAGAAAGTGGGACCAAACTGTGTACAGAAGCTCAAAAAATCCGTCAAAATATGGTAAATAAATACGCAGAGTAAAACAACCCCATTGAATTCTTAATTTGAACTTTATATTTTCCATAGTAATTTTTGTTCAAGGCCGCCATCACGCCGCCATATTTTACAAGCAATGATAAAAGATAATTAGACCCAAAAATATGAAATTTCATTTAATGAAGATTGGAAAGAAAATAATAGGAAAATCATTTTCCAAAACAAATACTGACATACTTACTATGTTGGCGCAGCGACCCAAATTGTGTCTTGGCCTCCGAGACTACGTGTCGCTACTCTTCTCTTTCCTGGACAAGTTCCTGCCAGACATCAATCCCGAGCTTGCGAAGATCTTTTTCCACCTCATCTTTCCACCTGTACTCTGGACGACCTACGAGCCTTCGGCCCTTCGGTAGTCCCAAGTAAGCCCTTTTTACGGCGCGATCCTCTCCCATTCTTTCCAAATGGCCGAGCCAGCGGAGCCTATGGGATTTTATCTCACCAATAATATTGGGCTCCGCCACCAGCTCTGCTATTTCTTGGTTTCCAAAACAAATAAAATAAATATTAATTGAATACTGTACAGGGTAATGGCCTAAGCTCGATACATTTTTGCAATTTTTTTTTTTTGGGTTCATGTTAAACACAACTTAGAATTATTCCGCCTTACCACAAAAGTTTTAAACACGCTTCAAACACTGTTTAACCGTCAAATTTGTACTATTAAACATTGTCTAAACCGTGCGTAAAACTTTGGTGGTAAGACGGATTAAGTTTTTCTGCCAATAGTTTATCGTTCCACAGTTTTGGCTAACTTATTTTACTGAAGTTATAATATTTTCGTAAGATAATTATGTATTTTTCATTGTACCATTGCATGACATTTATTCATATACTAGTGACCCGCCCCGGCTTTGCACAGGTGTCTTATTAACTTAACGTTCCCCTTGAATCACTCGATCTATTTAAGAAAAACCGGACAAGTGCAAGTCAGGCTCGCACACCGAGGGTTCCGTGCAAATCCAGAAAATTTCACAAAATTGGGAAGTACGTTGTTAAAATCTCTATAGTCATCATCATCATCGACAATTTTTTATTTTTTACTTTTCTCGTCATTCATCAAAAATTGTTAAAATAATTAAAAACCTGATTTAGCATGTGCTAATGAAGCTCTTTCAAATGATACTTTACATGATACGATTGACGCACTTTGAATTTTAAACCCATATTTTGTGAAATTTGAAGCCCTTTTTTTTGGAATTTAAATGAAAATGTACAGTTTTCAGATTATTTACTACTTTGGGACAATGCTTTTTGTCAAATTTCATAGTTCTACTCGTATGTCAAAGGGAAGTACCCTGTAGGTTTTGATTTTTGTGAGTGTCGAAATATGTGATTTTTTACGACATGAACAGCTCTAACTTCTTTATATGAACTGAGAAGATTTTCCTTTACACAACTGTAAGAGATCATAAATATACGTATACAGTAAAATTTCAACTCGATATCTTTACGCGTTCCCGACATAAAGAGTCTTGACATACACACAGACGGAGAGACGGACAGACGGACAGACGGACAACAAAGTGATCCTATAAGGGTTCCGTTTTTTTTCTTTTGAGGTTCGGAACCCTAAAAACGCATCAAAATCCATTGCGTAGTTTTAAAGATATAAGCATACATAGGGACAGAAAGACAAGATAGCGACTTTCTTTTATACTATTTAGTGATTATACGTTATGAAAGTTATTCAATGGCAACAATTGACAATTACCTATTGTTATTAATAATACCATAAACTTGTCAGTATTCTGTGATATTATTGAAAAACTTTAATCTCGCCTATTGAGTCAACTGACACTCCTTTAGAGTACAAAAGGTAATTTGCACAATTCACTAGATTCAAACATATTTTAAAGGTCAATGCTTCGTACGACTATAATGTTGTAATTTTGTGCTGTTTGATTTACCTATTGTCTATTTTAAATATACCTAATTATGAATAGTTTAGTGAATATATAAAAACACGCTTTCAACTTATATTTAGAGAACGAACTAAAATCTATCTATCTATCAGACGTCGGACGTCTACTGCTGGACATAGGCTTCGCCAATGGATTTCAAATAAGGCTGGTTGGAAGCGGCCTGCATCCAGCGCGTTCCTGCGACCTTTATTATAATTATCGTCAGTCTACCTAGTCGGCTGGTTGCACATAGTTCGAAGAACGGATAGCCGATGGGGCTGTAAAGTTCTCGAATAGAGACCAAGGACCAGCAAGCGCAGAATTAAAATCGTTTATTTTAAATAATGTACATTTAAAATGGTGACGAAATAATTTCTCCAATGGATAAATATTTTTATGTATCTCTCCTAATAGGGTATTTGACTAGTTTTTGGAAATCGTTTTAAATTATTCGTTAGTACACACTAAGCACACTATATTTATATTTCCGAGAGATCTACTGTATTAACAATGAAAATCAGTGTTTACAAAACATACTTTAAAAGTAACTTACAGATCCAATAATATTACTCCGAAATCACAAAACACAAATTACACAAACAACAGTCAATCGAGAAATTCTTGTTTACCAGCACGTGACGTCACCAGAGTTGCCGCTCTTCTTAGAGCATTTACGTCACAGATAAAATATCAAAAAAATATCGTATTTTATTTCGTTCGATTTGCGAAAATTACACATATTTTAGTTTAAATAAAGTGAAATATGTCTTTTTAAGGCTATTATCTGTATGGATTACCAAAATTAATAGAATATTTTCAATGTTGTCAAATAGCCTATTTTAAACTATACTTTTGTACGTGAAAAGGTATTGATTAAAGTATATCCATAACTGGCTTAAAGCGTTCGGATTATTTCAGTTGTTGATCCGACAATGTTTTCTTATTACCTTATCACGTATAATTATTTTTTGCGAAAACATAGCAATGCCCATTTTACCCGTGTAAGTACAGAATTCGCGAATATTCGCAAGGATCGATGTAGCATAATATTTCACATTATCGTTGATTTATCTAAAATGGCTGAGCTAATTTCATAGGACCAATTTCGAAGTATACTCTTTCCAATAAAAAAAGAATTATTGAAATCGCACTACTATGAAAAAAGTTATGCGTGGTTATACATACAAAAAAATTATATACGCGTCGAATTGAGTATCTCCTCCGGTGGTTCATCGGTCAAAAATTATTGTTCGTAAATTAACTTTACCAATAAACAATTTTTTTTTAAATTTTAAGCTTTATTACTTGTCTTTTCATCAACTTTCCAGTGAGCGTTGAACTTTATGAGTATTAATTCGAAACTAGTCCCGTATTTTATAGCCAGTGGCAGTTCTGATCCTAGCAACTATCGATTACATAATAAATATCAAGGTGTCAACGGCTTGCCACTTTACTACAGTCTGCTTCTGTATTTACCTTGTCAACTATTAACATTTATCAGAGAGTAGGAAACTATTTATTTGGCTAGCAGGAAATTAATTATGAGTAGGTGTCAGCAGATTATAAGTTACATTTTTTCGAAAATTCTCCGAAATAAAAATATCTGGTTTGATTTACTTTACTTTGTGATTTAAGATGTGCTGGTTTTTTGTAGTTTGTTATAAAGTCTCAAATAAATTTTACCCGAATCTGTATTAAAGGATATTAAATCCTTCTGTTGATAAATAAATTATCATATTTTTTGATAAAAATAGTTATGTTAAAGTAGTATTGCTTAATAAATACTATAAACACCATATCATCGACAAAAAAGTTGTTTTTTTATTCACTTTTCTCGCCATACTTTAAAAATTACACATTGTTAAAATAATTAAAAACCTGTTTTAACATGTGCTAATGAAGCTATTTTATATGATACCTTACATGATACGATTTACTCACTTTGAATTTTGAACCCATATTTTGTGAACTTTGAGGCCCTATTTTTTTGTGATTTGAATAAAATGTACAGTTTTCAGATTTATTCCTATATGTGTACTCTGAGACAATGCTTCTCACCAAATTTCATAGTTCTATATCAACGGGAAGTACCCTGTAGGTTTTGATTTTTGTGAGTGTCGAAATATGCGGTATTTTACGACATAAACGGCTCTAACTTTTTTATACGGTAACTGAGAAGTTTTTCTTTTACACAACAGCAAGATATCATAGATATACGTATATGGTTTAAATTTCAATTCGATATCTTTACGCGTTCCCGAGACATCACAAAGACGGACAGACGGACAACAAAGTGATCCTATAAGAGTCCCCTCAGACTACAAACTTTCTATCGCCCGATAGTTTGGTCGGCTTCTTAATCAGCATGAAGATGTATGCAGATGCGCACATTAGTGATTCAGTATCAGCCGATAAAAAAGTTTGATGGGCTTCACGACCGCCTTTAAACTAAACCATCGGCGAACTATCGGCCGACCGCTTGATCAGTATGGCGCTCTTCCCCGCCCGCACACTTGCCGATTGTTTGATCGGCCGACTGCTTCAGTTCACTCCGCTTCGGACGTTACTGTAGATGGGATGTACCCAATACTCTAGATTCCTCTTCTTCATTCTTTTTCTCTTTTGTATCAACTATGAAGCAATAATAATATTTTTGAGCAACATTCCACGCGACTAATCCCTTTACCAACTCTAGTAAATTAATCAATCGGCCAAACCATTTGTTGGCCAGTCTGCGCACTCGCGACCCACCCAACTGTTTTGTTGGCACAGTGTGCGCACGAACAGGCCAACTCGACTAAACTATCGGCCGATAGTAAGTCTGTAGTCTGCGGGGACTCTAAGGATTTCGTTTTTTCCTTTTGAGGTACGGAACCCTAAAAACACAAAAACAACTTCATAGCTGCTTTTGCTAATCAATAAAATCTTATAATTATGTAGTCTAATATATGTTACGAGTAAAATTATTATCTATTGTTGGCAGAGCGCTGCAGGCTGTTGATTTGTGCTAACCAACGCGACTAGAAATACTCGAAGAGTGTAGTGCAGTGAGAATAAGGGTTATGATTTTATTTTTTGAGTGCTTTCCACACTAGATTTTATCTCAAAGGGATTTTAGCGTCGGGCTAGTGATCCGAAGGGGCAGGTTCAAATCCTGCGTTCGTTTCAGATTTTTGAAATGCTTATCACAAAGATAACTCTTTGAGAAAATAAGGGTGTTATCTATTAGTGAAGTTTTTTCAATATTATGTCAATTTTTTTAAATATAATTATAATAGAGTGTAATAAAAATAAGTGATATTTATTATTATTTTATACATTTTGTAAAATTAAGTTTTTAAATGTTACTGTATTGTACCACGGCATTGAAACATGGCCATATCCACCACGCTGACCCAGTGCGGGTTGGTGGATTCACATACGCCATCGAATTTTTTCTACGGACGTATGTAAGTTGCCTCACGATGTTTTCCTTCACCGAAAAGCCAATGGTCTGAAATTCCGTACGTATAAGTTCCAAAGAAACTCATTGGTACGGGATCGGGATTTGAACCCACGACCTCACGATTGCAGGTCGGGTGTTACTACCACTAGATCACCACGACTCAGGTATCATTTAAATGTATAATTATTGCAATATTAGTAATTGTGTATTTTTTCAAGTGCCCTTAAACTTATTTGCCTACAATAAGATAGCGGAAATACACTAAATATTTATTCAAAACAAAGATAAAAAAATATTCAATGTCATTGCTGCTTGTATCAATTATACCCGACATAACAGGTAGAAAGCGAACTGATTTGACTTTCAACTAATAAGATAATTGCTAGGCGCGCGGAATACTAATTTAGTTCTAGATAAAGTGGATAGGGCGTAGGCCGGAGCAATAATCTTCTGAATTTACATATTAATTTCCTCGATTTAGTCATCGGATAAGGCAAATTGAGAAAGGTCTTACTAGTTTGCCATTTTAAAGTAGAACAACATTTTGTTGTCAAATCAAATAACATTGGTATTAATAGATAACAAGTTTTACCCGCGACTTCTCACAAGATTTTGTTCAATCTGTTGCTCCGTTGCTGCGTTAAAGAGTTACAAACAGACACATTTTAGGATACAGCTCTTTCTTGTCCATGTGTTAGTTTGCTATCTGCGTATATGTGAACTGCCTTAAACTAATTTTTATTTTCATGTTTGATGGATAAATTACTCTCAAAACATTTTTTTCTGGTAAATCTTACTGACTTCCTCATAATTTTTTTAAAAGGCTATTACCATGTGTTCTTTTGGTCTTTGTTAGAATCATTTTCATAGTTAGCAGAACCCGTGAGCGTACTAAGTCTAAGACTCTCTTACGCGCGCTACTTAGGTACCGCCTAGCCACTTTTTAGCCTAGCTACATAGGCTATTTCAATTTTGGAGCACAGTATTGAATATGATATTGTGACGCAGTAGGCCGCGCTGTAATGACAGCTAGTTGTTTACACCTACGTGCGAGATTTATGGTTTTACTAGTTTTTACCCGCGGCTTCGCCCGCATGATATTTTGATTTTTGACGCAATATCATTATAATTTATAACCTATGTGTTATTCTGATATATAAGCTATATTAAGCTATACATGTTATACCCATTGGCGGGTATAGCCCCACCCGCTGTCCGCAGGACAATCGCATGCTCGATAGAAAAAAAGAAGCAGGAATCGGACCCCAGACACCCACTGTTTGACGCTGCACCTCCAAACAGCCGACTTAAGAGCCGTAACAGCTTCCTTAATAAAACTGCCGCATTAACCGATAGCCCGATTGAAGCCTATTTAAGGCTGTGGGAATCCACGCTAACACCACCTCGCGACTTCCCAAAGCCAGCAGAAAAGCTGCCAGCTGGCAGCTACCTCCCGCGATCCACGTGGAAGTCAATAAACTGACTCCGGACCCAAGTGGGCCGTTGCAGGATAAAGCTAGCCAAGTGGGGATTCTCGGATGCTGACAGGGTACAGTGTGATTGCGGAGCCCCTGAGCAGAGCATGGATCAGCTGTTTACGTGCCCACAGTGTCCGAGCCCCTGCATAATGGAAGATCTACACCAGACTATACCCTGCGGGGTCGCAGCGGCCAAATATTGGGCGAAGACAATATAACATATTTAAACCATTGACACGACGAAAAAGAAGCTATATTATTACAAAGTTTCATCTCAATCCGTTCAGTAGTTTTTGCGTGAAAGAGTAACAAACATCCATACATCCATCCATCCTCACAAACTTTCGCGTTTATGATATTAGTAGGAAGTAGGATGACTCGAGCGGGATCAGTCTTTGTCTGCCGTCTATTGTTTAGTTTTTTTGGGTGTTTACATATTTGGGAACAATAGGGAAAATCCGAACTTTCAAGTTGTTTACTTGTTAACACAATAGCGTTTATTAGATCCAGTATTATCACGAATTATCTCGTAGGTTCGAGACTGTAGGTAATAGCGGATTTTTTCGTTTACCATCGAAGCGAAAACATTTCGTGTTCAAGTGCGGTACCGGTGATTGTGACTAGTTTGTGTGAATATCAGTGCCAGTGTGAAGTGTTTGTGCGAACAGTTGTGTCGTGTGTATTGTGAATAATCGACGTTTTAACTGATTATCCAAGAACCCATCTCGTAACAATATCTAAATTATTGTGTAATTTGATAAAGTCATTGATCTAATTAAAGACTCGATACTAAAATCAAATTTATCATGATTGTTCGGGTCAGACCCGCAATGCGGTCGGGTGGCGATTCCAAATCTAGAATCAAAATTTCCAATTAACTTCCCATTCCCGCTAGGATTCAGACACAGATATTGGGTTTTGTCCTGTGCTAGGTAATTTCACGGTTAATTGAGCTCTTATCATGAATTGGGTTGATTTTAGTCGTTTTAGCGTGATTGGTGGCTTGATTGCTACGCTGCATTTGGCGTTTAATTGATGGATCGTATAGCATTTTGGATGAAGAATAGTAAATTTATTCAATGTTTTTAGTGTTTGCAAAATGTAATTAAAAATGAAAGAAGGATTAAAACGAACACTTCTTCGATATTTTTATTTCGTCTGAGTTCTTCGATTCTTAGTGACGATATAAGTGATCATCAGTCAGGTGAAAAGAAGATGTCAGACTAAGTAGAGGATAAAACCTGAATGAGATTATTACAGAATGGTAAGGAACGGTGTATTCTGACAAATATTATGGTATTGAACATAAGATGTAAGTAAAAAAAAACCGGACAAGTGCGAGTCAGGCTCGCACATTGAGGGTTCCGTACAAACATATTGTTAAAATAATTAAAACCTGTTTTAACATGTGCTAATGAAGTTATTTTATATGATACCATACATGATACTATTTACTCACTTTGAATTTTGAACCCATATTTTGTGAATTTTGAGGCCCTATTTTTCTGTGATTTAAATTAAAATGTACAGTTTTCAAATTTATTCCTATACTAGTTTTTACCCGCGGCTTCGCCCGCATGATATTTTGATTTTTGACGCAATATCATTATAATTTATAGCCTATGTGTTATTCTGATAGGTAAGCTACATTATTGCAAAGTTTCATCTCAATCCGTTCAGTAGTTTTTGCGTGAAAGAGTAACAAACATCCATACATCCATCCATCCATCCATCCTCACAAACTTTCGCGTTTATAATATTAGTAGGATGTGTACTCTAAGACAATGCTTCTCGCCAAATTTCATAGTTCTACGTCAACGGGAAGTACCCTGTAGGTTTTGATTTTTGTGAGTGCAAAATATGCGGTTTTTACGACATAAACGGCTCTAACTTTTTTATACGGTAACTGAGAAGCTTTTTTTTTACACAACTGCAAGAATTCATAGGTTTACGTATATAGTTTAAATTTCAACTCGATATCTTTATGCGTTCCCGAGATAAAGAGTCTTGACATACACACAGACGGACAGACGGACAACAAAGTGATCCTATGAGGGTTCCGTTTTTTCCTTTTGAGGTATGGAACCCTAAAAAACTCAAGAAACAAACATTTTTTTAATTTTTGTTGATCAATATAATAGATTGATAAGATTTTTATAAAATCTGAAAACTTTACTAAGATCGAGCGATCATCACGGACAGGACTATTGTCTCTAATAGGCCTGGTATCGTGGTAGTAGACCGGTGCCAGTGCTGAGCAGTGCTCTTAGACGTTACTCTCCCACAAGAAAATAACCTCGTGAAGGCCGAAAAGGACAAGCTCAGCATCTACCTTGACTTGGCTCACGAAGTTAATGCCATGTGGGATGTAAACTTGACGATCGTTGTCCCGATAATAGATGTCCTATTTTACAAGGATTACTGTGATATGCATTGTTATTTTTATCATAATCCGCATTTATCTGGAGTTTCGTGAGCAGTAACATGCGCAGATGAAGGTTTTCCACGGAATAGTTTGACGACATTTGTAAATTTGGACGCACTGCTCGTAAAAAAGCTCTATTGGAGATTCGTTAAAGATATCAGTGGAGAAGAATGTTATACTGATGTCCATGGTCATGAGCACTTTTCAAGTCACAAACTAGCTACCTTTAACCACGTTTCATCATTTGTTAGTGTTTTTTTGAAAATATTCTCAGAAAAGCTTTTTTGACAATGAATAAGGAAAGTAAAACTAAAATTGAGACAAAACAAATGATGTACTTAAAGGTACATGAAAACTTAATAAATACCTAATTAATAATAATTATTTTTCGCAAAAAAAGGCATGACCGACTACAACCGTGTACAGAATTCGCAAATATTACGCACGGATCGATGTAGCATTTTTCACATTTATGTTGATTTATTAAAAAAGGCTCAGTCGATTTCGATAAAATTTAAATGGGAACAATTTCAAAGTATACTCTTCCCAATAAAAAATAATTCATAAAATCGGACCACTATGTAAATTAAAAATGGCTCAGTCGATTTCTATAAAATTTAAATGGGACCGATTTCAAAGTATACTCTTTCTAATAAAAAAGAATTCATAAAATCGGACCACTATGTAAATTAAAAATGGCTCAGTCGATTTCGATAAAATTTAAATGGGAACAATTTCAAAGTATACTCTTTCCAATAAAAAATAATTCATAAAATCGGACCACTATGTAAATTAAAAATGGCTCAGTCGATTTCTATAAAATTTAAATGGGAACAATTTCAAAGTATACTCTTTCCAATAAAAAATAATTCATAAAATCGGACCACTATGTAAATTAAAAATGGCTCAGTCGATTTCGATAAAATTTAAATGGGAACAATTTCAAAGTATACTCTTTCCAATAAAAAATAATTCATAAAATCGGACGGTAAAAAGTTATGCGTACACATAAAAATATATATATATATATATATATATACGCGTCGATTTGAGTACCTCCTCCGGTCCGGTTCGTCGGTCAAAAAATTTATTCGAGCGTCCCATAGTGTGGCCCAATAGATGTCTAAACAAAAATATGACTTCATCAGAAAATTTAAATCTACTAATAAGATGATAATAGCTTACACGCCGAGCTTTGACAAATCGTTACTGTTCTTCTTAAAACAAATATGCATCATTAATGAGCTATATCATACATAATCAATTAGTCGTTTAAAATAATAAAATTGTTTTCTAGTCGTTGGAATTTACAGATCATTATAATATTTACAACTTGATAATTGTCATAAAACAAAAAAAAAGTGGTAATAGGAGAATTTATTATAGCAATAAATTTATCAAGGTTATTATTTTAATAAAGAATTTTAAACAGGTTTTTTGATAGTTTATAGAATGTTTGTCTACTGGTGTCGGAGCCTTAAGCAGTGACATCTATGGCAAATTTTGAATAACTTTTACTATGAGACCAACTGAAAACGTAAATGAAAACTTATGAATAGTGTTCTATTTGGCAGTATTATCGCTAATAGCTGTGTCCTCAAGATAGCCTTGGATAACCTATATTTGTTCCTATACTATAAACCCAGGAGCGTACTATAAGCTCTAAACGCAACTTTGATTGAAATCGCATAGCTTTTTCTCTATGAGAGCAAGGCCACACAAACCACAGCAATTCAATCCAGAGTCACGGCATAAGTTTATAGTACGGGCCCAGTTCGAAAACAGCGTAGAAGGCTTATCTTCATATATATAATGTGTTTGTCTACCGGTGTCGGAGTCTTAAGCGGTGATATATATGTCAAATTTTGAATAACATTTACTATGGGATCAACTCTGAAAACACAAAAAACAGCTATTCCATACTTTTTGTCGAAAGTCTTGTAAAAAATCGTATGGAACAGCAGATTTTTTTACGTTTTCTCAAGTTGAGGCGAGTGCTAGAGCGCGGAGCCTTCTCGCAATGCACTGATGCAACTTGAGAATGATGATATTAATGGCTATTACAATAAACGTGAGTGTATACCCGTGATATAAAGTATTAAAATCATATCACCCTTATTTTTAGAAAATAATAATTGTTTGTATGTTAGAGTATAATAAAGTGGTCATAAAAACGCTTCCATATTTTTTTCATAAATAAATATCTTCACTTTCCTTGCTTATTCATCTGCAGTAAGACTATAATTATTATACTACAAGCAAACTGAGTTAAAACCGATTAAAAAAAAGTTCGCATTCTACGATTGCATCTTTAAATGCACAGTCATTAAGAAAAGAAATAGCGCGGCGGCTTCCTTTAAGTTAGAGCTATCTGCATGTTATTTATTATTTGTATTGCTAGAGTTTATCTTTGCTGAACTTTTTTCTTCGACCGAGTTTAATTTTAGACGAGCCTTATTGACGATAGTACTGGCTAATGTGTTGTTTTAGACATTCTTTGAAATTGCATTTTTCAATTTTTGTGGGTGTGCTATGTGATGAAGTAAATGGACATAGGTAGATGAAAATACAAGTATTCTTGACACACATTATTATTATATACTACGGGACTAATCGCGCACCAAAATTACAAGATAAATAAATACCTCATGATCCCGACGTTTCGGCCGAGTCACGGACAAATTTATCTCGTAATTTTAGAGCGCGACTAGTCCCGTAGTATATAATAATTATGTGTTCAAATCACTGAAAACAACATTCTAGTAACACGTTAAAAATGTCACTGAATTATAATTATTATAATAATTTCATGAATTTATTCAGTAAATTTGAGATATTTTTATAAGTACTTAGATACATTTCTGTCTAAAACTGCACGTGCTTCTATTAATTACCACATCTATAAGTAGACATTTCCGTAAATAGCAGAAGTATTTCTCACACTTATGAAATTTACAGTGAAGCATTACAAATCAAGGTTTCCTAAAAAAACCCTGAAAATATTTTTTTACCACCGGGTGTAATGGTCAAATTATTACCTACATTTTAAGACGTGCGATTTTACAAAGATGTAATGTGGTTACTCAAAAAAGGTTCCTATTATTGTCATAATTGTATAGTAATCAGATTTTCTTTTTAAACCGTTACACAATGGGGACAGAACATTCTGTAGCCGTCCGTAGAGAAATCCGTTAATACAAACATAGCAAAGGCACCATCCAAATAGTCATTTTGTGAGTCACAAAGGCCTATTCCTATCGAGTCGCAGGACCCGTTACACCCAATAAGCTCGCTAATTTGCTTAAACGAAGCCGTGCACCGATCGAACTTGTAATTAGCAGTCAGTGGAACAGCAAATTAAACGTCCCTGTGCGTGATTTGGCCGTAAATTGTTACGTTGCCACACAGAATTCAGATAAGTGTTATAGGTACAGAACGGTCATGGTGCATTTGCTACATATCCACTATGCCGTAACCTAACATAACACTTGCAAAGAGGACGATCTCTACGAGGATAATACCGCTGCAGTTGTTGTTGTTGCAGAGCCGTGGTGGTCAAGAGGTAGTGACACCCGCCTTTCAATCGTGAGGCCGTGGGTTCGAATCCCCGGTCCCTTACCAATGAGTTCTTTGGAATGTGTGTACGGAATTTCACATCACTGGCTTTTCGGCGAAGGAAAACATCGTGAGGCAACCTGCGTACGTCCTTAGAATAAATTCGATGGCGTATGTGAATCCATCAACCCGCACTGGGCCAGCGTGATGGATATGGCCCAATCACCCTTCGTGGGTAGGCCTACGTCCTGCAGTGGACTATTAAAAAGGCTGGTACAGTACAGTTGTTATTGCCTCTTACTGGTGAAATGGTAATATCTAAAGATGTTTGGTTTGTTACTTTAAGATCGAATTTTTAAAACTCAATAATTATTTCTCGCAAAAAACATATACAGGTCACATTAGTGTGGGTTGTAGTGTACACAATATATTTTACGTTATTCTAGAATATATTTACTTGTAAATTTTGCTCCTAACCAATATGTATAATATGGACGCGACGCGTGACCAAAATGCTGGTGTTTATTTGGCTCAACGTATAAGCATTGCCATTCAGCGTGGCAATGCTGCCAGCATGCTGAGCACGCTGCCAACTGGCAGTGGGCTTGAGCATTTGGGATATCTTTAGACCTTCAAGGGTCTGTGGATGATCCAATTGCTTTCTTTGTAGTAGTAGTGGAGTATTGTCATTATTTCATCAAAAAAAATGTACATACGAGTAGTTCATAAGTTTTTGGGAAAAATGGCACAATCAACTCCAATCGTGTACAAAATTTGAATAGTTCGCTCGAATCGATGTGTACAATTTTTACATTGTTGTTATAAAAACGGCTCAGCCGTTTTGCATTGCAGCAAAACGGCTGCAGCATTATGTTTATAAAAACGGCTCAGCCGTTTTCGTTAAAATTTAAATGAAATCGCCGCGGGAGTATAAACTTTCGATTTTATTTAAATCGTTAACATTTTGCGCTTATAGAGTAGTTTGACAAGGTGTTCGTTAGCGATCATCGAAGTTATGCAACGTTCAGCACGGTAGTATTCGGACGGGTGACCGCGGGTAGTATTTACAACTGAGCGCTACCGTGGCTCGAATGACACGACGGTTGTTTTAACCGTTTAGCCATATCAGAGGCTTTCAGGCGGCTTAAAATTCTGAAACCAGGGCTAGCCATCCGTCCTATACGAACTTAGGTACTTAAGGTGACGCATTGATAAACTATTATTTAAAAAATTCTCACTTCACTCGGACAAAAGCCAATGCCTGAAATTGGCGCCTTTTAAAATTCGCGCGGCCATTAACCAAACCTTGTTTTTTTAGTACAATAAGATGTTATAAACAACGTTTAATAAACAAAAAAATTCTACCCTCAGTCCGAGAAAAGTTATGAGAGTTAAAAGTTTGTAGATATTCATCAGGTTTTTTGTAAAGATACCGCATAATAGATCATTTAAAACATATAAATAATGGTTATATCGGTACCTACTATATTATGGTGTGCCAAGCACTCGTGATTTGACAGTGGTCAATCCGCCGGCGATTTAGAATCGCCGCACGCACCGCCGCTACCACCGCCGAGGATGTGTATGTAGTTGGCTGTCTCCTGTCCTACTCTAACGCGCACAAGAGCTTGGTTTAGTTTCAATTTCTCACTTACAAACCGCCCCCTTCCCCCCGCGCCCCACCCCCCGGCAATCAAAAGAATAAGGATTAACTACTTCTCACTTACGCCTCGGTATTCGGTCGGGGCGCGCTTCACTGGACATACCACGCGCTTTTGCGCCACACACGGACCCCAACTCGCGATGCCTAGTATCGCGACACCCAGCCATCATTCCGCTGCTGTCGCTTATGCGACGCGAGCCGCATCGGGCCTCGCCACTACGCGAGCCCGCCTCGGCGGCCGGGGTCGAGTTTCTCCCCCGGTGCCAGCCGCTTCAACATCGATGTCAGCCACCATCGTGGCACACTACCGGACAACCACGGGTAGGCGTCGCTTCGCCCTGGCGTGAGCTTGACGCCGCCCAACCTGCGTGCTCGACTGTCGTCGTTGACAAACTGTGACACTGTAATGAGTGAAATACACATCCGGCAATAGGAGGTCCTCAAAGTTCTCCGCAGTCTAAATGTGAACAAAGCTGGCCCTGATGGTATTCCGGCCATTATATTGAGGACTTGTGCGCCTGAGCTGTCGCCTGTGCTGACTCGCCTCTTTCACCTATCTCTGAAGACAGTTAAAGTGCCCAAATCTTGGAAGCTTGCTAACGTGCAACCTGTACCCAAGAAGGGCAGCCGTGCCGACCCTGCCAACTACAGGCCAATTTCGATCACGTCTATACTCTGTAAGAGTATGGAACGTGTTCTAAACAACAGGCTCCTGGCCTACCTGGAAGCGAATGACTTACTCAGTGACCGCCAGTACGGCTTTCACCGAAACCGGTCTACTGGGGATCTTCTAGCGTACGCCACACACATCTGGAGTGAGGGCATAGAGAAGCACGGGGAGGCGCTGGCTGTCTCCTTGGACATTTCCAAAGCTTTTGATAGGGTCTGGCACGAGAGCCTTATTGGCAAGCTTCCATCTTACGGCCTGCCTGCTGATTTCTGCACATGGATATCAGATTTCTTGAGGAATCGGTCGATACGAGTTGTCGTTGATGGCTGCTCGTCAGACCAAATGGCTATCAATGCCGGTGTTCCTCAGGGGTCTGTGCTCTCTGCGACACTCTTCCTACTGCATATCAACGATCTGCTTAAGCCCGGGATCTTTGGGTACGCAGATGACAGTACAGTCGTGGAGAGCTACACGTCCGATGCAAGAACCAGCGGGCCACAGATCGAGTTACACAGAGAGGCTATGGTTGAACGGCTCGACTTGAGTCTGCAGGCGGTATCCGACTGGGGTGATGCTAACCTCGTCAAGTTTAATGCCACAAAGACTCAGGGCTGCCTGTTTTCGGCCAAAAGGAGACCCTTTCAATTGTCTCCCGCTTTCCGTGGTGTCTTAGTTCCGTTAACTGACAGCTTGAAACTATTAGGCGTTTCACTCTCATATTTTCTTAACTTTGGCTCTTACATAGAGTCCAAAGCCCAATTAGCCTCCAAAATACTTGATGTTCTCTCTAAGGTGAGACGGTATTTCACACCTGAGCAACTGCTTAGTCTTTATAAAGCACAAGTCAGGTCTTGCATGGAATACTGCTCTCATCTTTGGGATGGCTCTGCCAAATATCAACTGGAGGCTGTGGAGTCGATTGAGAGGCGAGCCAGAAGGCTGATTGACAACGACACCTTGACTAAGACGCAGCTGCAAAGTCTTGAGCATCGTCGCAAGGTAGAGTGTTTGTCGGCCTTTTACCGGATACACTTCGGAGAGTGCGCCCAGGAGTTGCACAATCTGGTCCCCCCTACCCCTTTCTTCTATCGTACGGCTAGACAGACGCGACCAAAGGTGACCTGACGCGACCCTTTTATGGTGGACATTCCGCGCGTTAGAACCAAGCGTTTCGAATCCTCATTCCTCATACGAACAGCCGGAATGTGGAACGCTTTGCCTGGGTATGTCTTCCCGTTAAAGTACAACGTGAGTGTCTTCAAATCCCGAGTAAATAGGTATCTTCTAGGTAAGCGTGCTACACCCTAGACCGCACATCTGCTTAACATCAGGCAGTGTGTAGTCAAACGCAAACCTATTCGAAATAAAAAAAAAAATATACGCGGTATGCATCATACACGGTAAATAAAGGAATGAATGAACACTTCATTGCACACAAAGACACAGACATAGACAAAGACATTGTCGAAGCGATTTCTTCCAAACCATCTTTCAAGTAAATAGTCAATTACCGCATTACAGACAAAAACGGATAATTTGGAGATGAGGTTTGCAGAAGGCGAGATAGTTCCAGGTGCAATCTCACTCCTAACAATTCAAAAAGCATTCAACAGTGTTTATTTATGTCAACTTAACTCGTAATTTGCGCCTAGGTGATAAAATAACCTTAAAAACCAATAAATCAAAACAAACTTCTAAGTCTTGTAACTTTTTCTGGACTGAAACTACAGCTGCAGTATTTCATAATTATCATTTGTTACACTATACTGAACTATAAAAACAAAGTTTGGTTGATGGCCGCGCGAAAAAAAAAAGGCGCCACCTTCCATACAAAAACCGGCATTGGCTTTTTACGCGGTCGGCTCGACAGGATCGCGCCAGAGCGGCGGGCAGCAGTGACTTTTTAATTAGTTACTCATAAGGTACACATTAAAAAAAATAACTTCTCGGTCTATGAAGTAGAATAGCGGTCTGGATATTTTATTCGTAAAAATAATGGAGTGTTGTCGCTGATAATTCTGAGCATTCGAATTATTAAACTTTTTTTTGGTGCGAATTTCGTATGTTTTTTTTTATAAAGCCGGTTACTTTCAAATTTTGTCCGGTTCATTAAATTTTTCAAGATTTACCCTTATCTATGATATTTTTTAAATTCGAATCAATATCATTCGTCGTCTCACATCGCGCATTCAAAAGTACTCGTTTTCGTGTTTCTCAGCCCGATGCCTCGTCTTAAGAAGAAGAAGCCTCTCTGCAAATTATCAATGTTGCTTACCCTAGTCTTAACTACCTACTTAAAATCGATGGTGATGATTATGATGATTATCACGCCGATTTTAATTAAGGCGACCGCTTTTCACATCTGGATGATACTTACTTGTTTGACAAACTGTTATTGGGAATAGTTTTTTTTATAATTTTCAGAAAAATACATTGGCATTCATGTTTTTAATCAGTTTAATATTAATTTGTTCGGATTGGAGTAGATGGTATAGGTTATTATAACTTTACATATGTGCAAATTGACAGTTCACAATATTGCATAAAATTTAATGATAACAAGAAAATAACATCATTATTATTCAAGTATTTTTCTTAATTTTAAACAACTTCAAGCTGAAATTCCAGATTGCGATAAAACGAGGTTCAGATTCTATAACACTCAAAGATTCTGTTTTTCCTTCTCAGAAGCGCTTTTATATTAGTGTTACTGAAGTATAAAATTCATTGAATTAAATGTTGACACTTTTTAATGGTATTATTTTACTACCAAAGCCTAAATGTCTAATTGAATATTCGTGAAATGAGAGCAGCTGTTATTTTCTATCGATACGTATTTCTACGAAGCGGTTAAAGGTATAGATATAATCATGACTCAATACAAACTTGCCTATGCAAGGCGTGCAACATTACTGGCAGCTTTTTTTATTATTATTACCTAAATCAGTCATTTCAATGCCAATGTCAATCATTGTGCTTACAATACGCGGGATGTTTTATTTTTATGTAGTTACCTAAATCAATATTTTATGGCCAAAAGATGAGGTTTAAAAAAACTAGTTTAATGAAAAATATAAATAAACAATTTTCTTAACCAAAAAACGTAATTTTTGATAATCTTGGGTATAAACAAAATCGAGTAAAAACAAGTTTTAACAAGATTAAGTACAAGTTAATTGAGTAGGATATCAACTTGTCTGTGTGCTACATAGATAAATTGTACCGCTTAGCTATATATCCAGTATTTTTTTTGTTTATTCGCTAAAATGTTTAATAATTGCGGGAGAGTACTGAGCAAGATAAAATTTGGTGCCTAAAACGCCTTCAGTTTTACTAGTAAAAGTACTCTAAAAGAAACACAATAGTTCGTCTTCAAGTGCTTATCAAAGTTAAACTTTAAGCCACAGAAACTTATCGTTGAGTGGTTCTTTAAATAAAGACTTTCATTTCAAAGGCGTTGGTAAGCTCTTCGAGAATGGAATCCCTGGTCCCGGTGTGTTTGTTTCTTAAATTTGTTTTATCTTTTTGATAACCTTATCTCTAATGCTTGGCTTGAACTGTTAGAGTGCTGTTTATTTACTGTGTTATAATTATCTGCTACATGAATTGTAGATTATGGAATCTAATTGATAACCATATATTTCATTTTATTTGAGTTTGAAGTGAAAAGATGTGTTACTAAAGAATGATCCGGCGTAGCTCAGGGTATTAGTATGTTGAAGTGGCAATAGATATAGGTATATAAAATCGTAGACCTACTTAGACATGGCATGTATAAATATGATAATAAAACGATAATTAAGCAAATTAATAAAACTAGAATTTTAAATAGACTAGTAATGTAATATAGTAATGTAATATTTCTGTGTTGGAAATTACTCGTTAAGGTTATACATATACTTACCTTAATAATTTTATACCACACCCACTCGGAAAGTGTCTTATTACTCGTTCATAAACGGGTTACAAAGTTCGTAATTTTTCCTTAAAAATGTGCGGCGGGAAAAGTTATATGGAATTTTATTACTGCCCACAGCCTCAGCAGGGCAGAAATGTTGTATGAAAATACATTACTGCTCGGCTAGCTTTCTTTTGTTTTTTAGCAGCGAACATAAAAAAAATACTAACGTCAAATCTCAAAAAAGTTTTGTATGAAATAATTAGAAAAAAAAGCGGGAAACATACAAACCTCAAATCTCAAAAAGGTTTTATACCAAATAATTAGAGAAAAGAGGCGGAGTTTTTTTTTTGTTTTCTATTTTTAATGAAATGAGGATGGCAACCTTATTCTGAAATGCGAAAAAAAAAACGCGGCAATATATTTCGTTGCGTTAAAATTTGTTTTTAACTAAATTGATAATTTAACAGTACCTAGCTTTCAATTTTCTAAATAATTTTCCAAAATGTCATCTGATAGTGAAAATGACGATTTTGTAAAGATGACGCCACCAGAAATAAAAAATAAATCCCAAGAAGTTATAAATAACTTACTTCCTAAAGTTTAATGAAATAAATATTGTATTTTATTTTCCTCGTAGGTGTAGTATAAAGCACTATGTATCATTAAGCAAATTAATAAAACTAGAATTTTAAATAGACTAGTAATGTAATATAGTAATGTAATATTTCTGTGTTGGAAATTACTCGTTAAGGTTATACATATACTTACCTTAATAATTTTATACCACACCCACTCGGAAAGTGTCTTATTACTCGTTCATAAACGGGTTACAAAGTTCGTAATTTTTCCTTAAAAATGTGCGGCGGGAAAAGTTATATGGAATTTTATTACTGCCCACAGCCTCAGCAGGGCAGAAATGTTGTATGAAAATACATTACTGCTCGGCTAGCTTTCTTTTGTTTTTTAGCAGCGAACATAAAAAAAATACTAACGTCAAATCTCAAAAAAGTTTTGTATGAAATAATTAGAAAAAAAAGCGGGAAACATACAAACCTCAAATCTCAAAAAGGTTTTATACCAAATAATTAGAGAAAAGAGGCGGAGTTTTTTTTTTGTTTTCTATTTTTAATGAAATGAGGATGGCAACCTTATTCTGAAATGCGAAAAAAAAAACGCGGCAATATATTTCGTTGCGTTAAAATTTGTTTTTAACTAAATTGATAATTTAACAGTACCTAGCTTTCAATTTTCTAAATAATTTTCCAAAATGTCATCTGATAGTGAAAATGACGATTTTGTAAAGATGACGCCACCAGAAATAAAAAATAAATCCCAAGAAGTTATAAATAACTTACTTCCTAAAGTTTAATGAAATAAATATTGTATTTTATTTTCCTCGTAGGTGTAGTATAAAGCACTATGTATCACTCGGGAGAAAGTTCTATTTCTGTTCTCGAGTTTCCTTTAAACATACTCTCGAACAGAAATAGATCGTTTTCTCCCCTCGGTGTACAATGTACTATTGGACTACTAAGGAACGTTTTTTACCCTAATTGTATTTCATTATAAGTTTAAAATAAATAAACTGTTGACGTGATATACGACGGTTCCTACGTATACCAGTGTATCTGCAAGATGCACTCTTATAAATCTGATGCATTTTTGAAATTTACGTATGTGGTTCTATAATATTGAAACAAAAAATTATTATTGTAGTCAAAAAAAAGTTTGCCAGAAGTATAAGTCAGTAACTAATTTTTTCCCTATGATTCTCCGCTGAATAATCAGGAATCTACCACTTACCAACAACTGCGCGGGAGATTTAGTGGCGCGGGCGGGGTACGAGTAACTGCCCGATACACAGTTCTTCGGCGGAGGTCTAGCGGTTCGCGCGCGCGCCGAAGTTTGTGGACAACGCGCTTTCATTATTTTCGTCAAACATGTCAAGCAAGCGACCAAAATTTATTTCAGAGTTTCAAAAGGTGCTCGTAACGAATATCGAAACTCGAGATTGTGTTTTTTGAAGTTCAGGCGTAAAAGTGTGTAACTATACAGATACTTATACTTAGAGATTTTAGTAATTGATTATGTGTATCTAGGCATTTACGTTGTAAAGTTTTAAGTTCAATTTTTTTTTAATGACTTAGAGCTTTTAGCCTCTGAGGCCTCTACAGCTAACCGAACTTGGGCGAGCGCAGAAGGCGGGTGAGCCCTAAGATTAGGTTATAGGGTGACTAGCGCAAGGGCACCTGAGAAGGTACGGACCTCGGCTTGGGCCGTCACCCGGCGGGGGAGATCAGACTTGCCAGGGCACCCCAGAAGGGGTGTGCCCTGTGGCCCTAATGGGTTGAACTGATCTTCTAACAGATCCTGAGGATCCTCGACCTCGCCGGCGGCGTCGGTGTATCTCCGTGTGCCTTTGGTAGCCGGCGCCTATATCAAATACGGAATACTTCCTGTTGCAGGGAGCTGTCGGATTTTAAGTAGGTATGTAGTTTATAAAGAGTTTTACTTCTGAATACATAACTTTACTTACTTTTATGTGCGATAACACCAAAACTAATAAGTGTCAGAGCACATTTTTTTCTTAAATCTAATTATAAAACAGTTTACAAAGTTTCATTTCTGTAGTTCATTTCAGAAAAAAGTTACGACGATTTTAAATTTTAAAAGTGTTTAAATGGATCTCCTAAAAAATGGTTTTTGCAGATACACTGGTACACGTAGGAGCCGTTGAATAACGTCTTATAAATTGATGAACGCCAGCTGCAAGCAAGAAAAACTGTCACGTTCCGCCCGAAAAAACCACCTGACACAAGCGTGCAAGCGAGAGCGAGGAACATACGTTATAGAAGCATAATCGCCTCTAGCCAAATAAACACACATATTAAGGGCACTTTAAATATTGATAATAGTCACTTTAACTCACACTAAAAATGACTTTTTTTCTCAACTACCTCAAAGGTACATTAAAATACAGAATAAATACGTTACAAAGGTCGGGAAGTAAGTCCATAAAGGGACCTAGGCATTTTCGTAACAAAGTGCCGACAAATTGGCACTCCACCGAGATTTTACTTTTATTATACAGACGCATCTGAAGTGGTACATCGCAGCATAATGGAAACAACGCGTAGGTTATCTTGTGGTGCAAGTCAAAGAATTCCGTAAATTACTAACACAAGTGGTCTTGTCAATTTAAAATTTTGTTCACCAATTTATTTTGTAATGTAAAGATCAGATTAAATAAATTTCCAAAGAAAACTGTTTTTTTGTTATAATTAAAAAGTTATATACCACAATAAAAATTGTCCAAACCACCAAAGTCTGGCCGACAGTAGCCGAGCGAGCGCGTGACGTATAAAGTCTTGATCGAAGTATAAACGTGACAATTTGATGAAAGTTACATTGACGACTGAAAAGTTTTGCTAACGAAACTAAACTCTTCAGTGCAATTTTTACATGTAGGTTATTTATTCTATGTAGGTTATATAAAAAAGGTTACAAGTGACCAAAATGGCAGTAATTCAATGACTGAACAAAAATCAAATTGAAATAAAAATCAAATCATAAATTAAGTTTTTAATGTGGTTGTTTTACTTTGCGCATATACCTATTTATCATAGTTTAACTGGTTTTTTGAGCTACTGTACCTAGTCTGAACTCTTTTTGTATGATCTCCTTTGTTTATTATCAAAACCCTAACAAGGTTTGCGAGTATGAACCAAGTCAATGAAGAGCGAGTCGAGAATGTCGATGTCAAGTAGTGCACTCGATATAATATAGGCTTATGAAGATGTGTCGCAAGAACTACTATTCGGAGAACAAATTCGTATGAAAAAGTTAGTTGTTTTAAAATATATTAAAATTGTTTAAACGTTAACAAATTTCCTTAGCAATATTTACAATAATTTTAAAAATATATAGCATAACTATTTACTTTCTACTTTAGTGAAAAACAAATTTTATTCAACAATTTAATTTCCTATACATACCTTCATTATTTATACATTGTTTTTACGACAAAATTTCATAGTGAATCGTAAAGTTTTCTTTGAATGTGCACCTCCCACAGATTCAGTAGAATTAATTTGTATTCACGAAGGATCTGTCTCGCTATCTATTTTCTTAATTGTTTTGCTATTATGAAATATTTTTTATTTTACTAAACAAACACTTCTACGTAAAACTAAATCATTCATAATATAACTTTTCTGTAAGATGTTTCCAGAGCTATGTAATTTTCTTTTTTTATGTATGAAGACTGTAGGAAATTGTACAAACTATATGTGGCGAAATTTAGCTATAAGAAAATGTACCAAAATACTCAAAATTGGTGTGGAGTAGTACAATACTGCAGAGGCCAGCAATAGAGGCATTTATAGACGAGCGTGACTTGGGGGCCGAGGCAAAGCCGAGGCATTATTACGTGAGTCCATCAATACCTAGTTGTGGCCAACGCTTGTTCTTTTCTCTTAACTTCGTTGAGGAAACTCAGGCCCTATCGATGAGAACATAGCCTATACTATTGAAAAAGTAGATAAGCTCTGTTTTGTTCTGGGCGCCTGGTACTTTTGTAATAATCTTCTATCTTTTATTTTGTAAATATTAGCCTATTTTGAACATGATATAATTTTAAACTTTTTTGTTCGAGAGGCCATACTTCCAAGGTGGTGATTTAAATTTTATCGAAATCGGCTGAGCAGTTTTCGATAAATCAACAAAATTCCAAAATTCTATGCACCAATTCCAACGAACTATTTGGATTCCGTACGCGATTGCAGTCGGTTGTTGTTGGACAAATAGTAGATTTTATCATAAGGGAGTAACATAATATTTTTACGGCGAGGGTGTTATTTGTATACTAGAGCGAAGTGAGGGATTCTAGAGTAGAACACGGAGCTTAGCGAAGGATTTTTAAAGCCTCTAAAACACACCAGTAATGGATTTTCATACAACTTTGGCTGGCGGTTACTCACAAGGTATTTAGCCAGTATGTACAGCAATTTCGATTTATCTCGAAAAAGACTGTCAAAGAAATGCTCACATTTCCAATAATATTTGAGAAAATAATCCTCAACATCGTGTCTAACGAGGTCGCAATATAAAAAAAAACCGGACAAGCACATCGAGGGTTCCGTACAAACACGTTGTTAAAATAATTAATAACCTGGCCGTATATCATACGTGAGTGAAAACCGGTGTTTTATTTAGTATAATGATTTCTCACGCGAGTTTTAATGAAGTGACAAAAATACTAAGTAAGGATCAATAAGCTTTAAATTTAAACCAAGCCCCAAACCCTTGCGACAACGACAACACGAGAGAGTAAAGCACTCGGCCGTACATAAGTTTCTTTGCGAAACAACGCAATTTCGCGTCACTTTTTATGTAACACATCGTTTTATCAAAGAACAGCCTGCTCTGACTCACATTTTATGAGAAATTTCTTTCCGTTAAACACCCATCGTGGAGTGAACTAGGGGTTGTTTTGTAGAAAATTTATTATTACTATTTATTTGAGCGACGCAGTGAGGGGTGTAAATGAATCTTCGCGTCTTTGTGTTAGATTTTTCCGACATTTTTTCTTGTCATTTTTCATACTCTCGCCATAAACAGAAAAGTGTTATTTTTACAAACTTTTATTTAACTTGCAATGTATGTAAGTTCGGGTGGAATCTTGCAAGTTAAACTTGACCAAATTCTCGGTTTTAGATTAACCTGAAATTTTGCACGCATATGTATATTGCGTGACAATGCAATATTATGGTACCCTGGAGCTGATCTGATGATGGAGTCGGAAGGTGGCCATATGAACTCCTGAACTAAACAAGACAAACCCGTCGTGTTTGGGCTCGTTTTACTTGTCTTTGCTGGCACTCTGCTGCTATATGATATCCAGAATCTCACAAAAGCTTGTGTTTGAAAGGTTATATTTAAAGTGTTTATAAGTTATGATAATTTATTTTAGTGTCTATTTGATTCTACATTATTTCAAGCCTGCGTATAGTGACTATCTTCTAATTTGTAAAGATCTCGTGTCACATTGTATGTAATCGAACTCCTCCGAAACGGCCTGACTATTTTTTATTAATCTTTTGTGTGTATATAATGTAAGTCTGAGAATAGGTCTTAGGCCTTATTTTGGTATCTTGATTAGATTAGATTATTTAGGCTCTCGTTAGATTTTTTATTCTTTTAGAGATAGCCTACCATTTTTTGCCAAGACAGGACAGTTTTTGTGTTCATTTCAAGTGTTAAATTTCTGTTATTCTAAATGATAATCACAATTATTTGGGGCTCAATTTTTAGGTCTTGTACTCTTCTATTTTGTAACTTTAATGGAACATTGAAGATTTTGTAAAAAACAGCTGTTATTTTTCGTGTATACGATCCTTTATACGACATAACGTTGAGTGCAATTCTATACTAGAATACATCTGTAGTACATCTTATTTAAATCGAGCTATTCCATCCATCCATCAGCCACAGGACGTCCACTGTCGGACATAGGCCTCCCCTATAAGTAAAACCCCAATAAGACCGGTTGGCAGCGGCCTGCATCCAGCGCGATTCTGCGGACTTAATGAGGTCATCCGTCTACCTTGTGGGTGGACGTCCTACGCTGCGCTTGCCGGTACGTGGTCTCCACTCGAGAACTTTTCAACCCTATCGGTCATCAGTCCTCCGCTGGGCTATGTTGGTAACTTTGGTTCTTCTACGTATCTCCTCACTCATGATTCGATCTCGCAGAGAGACTCTGAGCATAGAGGGCTCTTCATAGCTCATTGTGCTACTTGGACCTTATAAATAAGGCCTATAGAGACCACCGAGCCATTACAATTTATAAACAAAAATAACTTTGTAAATGTGGACTAATTTAGGTCACCCTTAGGTTGTTAGTCTTTAAATGGAACGAGCTTGGTACTCAACTGTTACGAGCCAGTCTACTTACCAAGAATTTATTTGACGCCACTTAACTGTGTGCAGTGCACTTTAAAATTCCTGTTCACCGAGGAAGGCACTAGGTGTTTAAAACCACGGCCAAAATACTGGAGATAGTGAGGTTACTCTCAAACAGAACACTACCCAGGGAGTGTTATGTTACCGGCTAGATTTATCCGGATATTTTAGTCCAGATGTTTTAGTCAAGGCAATTCTGTTAACCGATCTCTTTACTGAGGTGACACGTTCTTGAACCTCTCTCGTTTCTCTGACAGTTTTGCGTTGTCAGAACTGTCATTAACAGAACAGAATTGCCATATATACATCTTGAAAAATTGAATAATTTTGATATAAAATAAATAAATACGAGTATGACAAGGATTTTTCAATGTTCCAATTTCAATGTTCAAAAATCCAATTTCTCACCTTCAACTACTCATTCGATTTCATTACAACATTGTTTGAAAATCGATTTTTTCCACCACTATCTCAACTCTAAAAAATGTCAATCTTCTATGTCAATGTCACTGTCGCAGAGATCAAGTTAAATTTTATAGAGTATAGGGAGTATACCCCTCTGAACAAATTAAAATTTGGTTCGGTTAACAAATCGTTAAAATATCGATGAAAATTCGAAGAAGAACATACACAAAAAACATACAGACAAAAATAAGAAGCTCCTCATATTTGGAAGTCGGTTAAATTATTTTAAATTACAAATAATAATATTAATTATGAAAAATTGCGCTTCACGAAGCTCTATTTTTCCTCCCACTACAAGTATCGTTATAGTAGACACAAACATCCGGCCACCCGGCTAAACTAATTACCACCCCATCCCTATCACATACCTTGGTTATCATAGTTTATTTCGCACGCTGTTACCGAACGTTACAAGCACATTGTCCAGCATAAATTGAACTGCGTTGTCTTTTGCTACCTTATATAAGTAAAACACTAAAAGGCAGCCGTTGCCAACAGCGTGTGTCTCAGCACAGTGGTTAGTAAGCTCGTGCTAAGGAAACTGAGCTTTATGGCCCGCTGTGACCGCATCGTCACTAAACACGCTTGATAGCCGATTTTACGCTCCATACAACTTAGTTAGGCAAACCTTTTTAGCGAAACGACTGAAGTGCTTCTTTATATTGGGTTGATTCAATATTTTGGTCCAATTAGTTGCTGTTGTAATTTATCATTTGTTATTCGTTATAGTTACAAAGTCATTGGGAAAGGGAGTACCGAACCGAAACGAACCAACATTACATCCATCTAGATTATAACTTTAAAATGGCCATAAAAGATAGGAACGCGGCGGTTGCGGAGGTCTTGAGGCGAATGGACGATAGTTAATAGTAGATTAAGTTAGTATAAGGATTGCGTATATGCCCGGAGCACTCAGGCTAGCCTAGGCGCCTCTTCTTGCGGCGGCGATGCGTGGCGGCGAGCCCTCTTCCCAAAAATGTGGTCGACAAGGACGACGGCTGGCACGTGCGTCAACTCGTGAACGGGTGCTGCTTGCGGAGGCAGGACTGCTCGGTCCATATACGTAACGTAGTTTAGTAAAATATATTGTCTTCTTAGGAAAAAGTCGAATCATTGTTAATAAAAGGTACAGGCCCCGGAGTCTGTAGAGTATATAAAAAAAAAAACATTACATCCATTACGTCATCTATACCATTACATCATTACCATCACTACTGGTACACTATACCTTCTTCACTCATTAATACTATTATTATCGAACGATCATAAGAAACAAGTTTTATATTAAAAAAAAAACTATTTTTAAATAAAAACAAGCTTTTACTGAACAAGTACTCACCAAGACGAAGCAAACGAGCCGAAACTCGATAGGGTTGCGTCGTTTCATTACAGAGTTCTTATGACCACCTTTCAGCTCCATCATCAGACCCTGGTTACCATTGAAAGACAAACTACTCGCCAAGACGATGAGGTTGTGTCGTTTCATTGCTAAGTTCCTTTAGCCACCTTCCAGCTCCATCATCAGATCAGCACCATGTCATCATAATTTATAGCACAGTGAAAGTAAATAAAATCAGATCTTAAGTAGCAGATCTTAACAATAACATCTGCTACTGTTGATAAATTGCATGGCGACGATCAAGTAGGTACCTACATCAAAATACATCAAAACACATTGTAAAGTCGTTGATCTTGATGCATTTAGCTCGTTTTTTAAAAGTTATGCCTAACCTGATAGATTATTATCAACATTATCACCATTATTATCAGCCGTATGACGTCATCTGCTGGATAAAGGCCTCTATGGATCCTCTACAGATTTCAGAAGTGGCTTTCATTCAGCGTGTTCCTGTGGTTTTGATTAGTTTATTATTGTCTGCCTTGATTGCTCAGTGGTTATTGACCCTGGACCCTGACTCCTGGGTCAAAGAGGCGTGGGTTCGATTCCCACACAGGGCAAATATTTATGTGATGAACATATGTGTTTGCTCTGTGGTGTCTGGGTGTTATATAGGTATTATCTATATAAGTATGTATTTAAAAATATGTATAATTATGAAGTATATCAGTCTCTGGCAGCCATATCACATAGGCTTTGCTTAGTTTAGGGTCAGAGACCGCGTGTAAGATATCCCCTAATATTAATTTACTTCAAAGTCAAAGTCAAATCATTTATTGCAACGTATGAAATTCATATGCGGTTCTTAGTTAACATGTTTTGTATAGTGATACATATGACCTTATAAGAGTATGACAATTTTGTTATTTGTATTGAAACGATTTATTATTATGTTTTCTAGATTATCGTTAAAAAATTCGTCTAATGTGTTATAGCATTTCGATAATAGGATTATTTTTGGTTGTTTTATGAAACAGTTTTCTCTTTCAATATCTTTTAGATTGTTTGGTAATTTATTGAATATTTTTATAGCCATACAATTTGGGCTAGAACTGTGCATTGTTAAGTTAGACTTACTTATTTATTAGTCGCTGGATAATGAACCCTGCGCTTGCGTATTCCGGTGGTTAGGTTAATTTATCAATCATTTGGATATTATTAATGCGATCACGAATGGGATAAACTTACTAAGCGCTATGTTAAACTTCAGCCAAAATGGACTGCAGCAGTTTAGCATATTCCATTAGTCGATGGGAAAATTGAACGCCATAACCGAATAGATCCGGCGATAGTTACATTTCAATTCCACTAACAAAGGATCAATTTGATGCGGTGTGCATATAGAGCAAGTATCTACAGAGTAACAACCGTACAAAAAAAGTGCCCGAGCCAAAATCTTGCCCAAGCTACGTAGTGGGCAGACTTTTTAGTTAGTCGTAAGGTGATTGCAAGCCAACTACAACGCCGCGCGATGCCAAAATGCTCGGATATGCGGAATGCACTAAATAGGTGACATAACATCGAGGTTCGAGAAAATGAGTCACTGTGAATTATTTAATGTATAAATCTAAGTAGGTAAGTATGACGGATATTTTTTTACTACTTTCACTATGATTGTGGCTCCGTAGATATTTGCTTGAAGGGTGTGCAATTGTGTAAGTTACTATGTAAATAAAACTACTCTGTGCAGTATTCTGCTGTCGATACTAGATCTAAAGTATTTTATTTGGAGTTTTTAGTAAAATTAAAATCATGGGTGATTAATACTATTATTTTTATTTTATTTATTTGATACACAAAACAGATAACAAACGAACCCTTATTCAAAACTTAGTAGCTAAATTTTACACTGGATTGTCGTCCAAGGTATGTGTATACAGGAAAACTAAAAATTAAAGTAGACGAATACTTTGAAAATATCCTTCTGTAGCGAGCTTCCAGAGGGGTACTTACAAAGCCGCACTGAGATTATCTAAAGTCTATTGATCAAAACAAGGAAACAAAGAGTGTATAATAAAATAAGTTTGTAAAATAGAAAATAAACTGAACTGAATCACTATATACTAAGAAGGCCTCTCGCCCTCTTGGTCAACGCCGCCGGCCGGATTTGTTTGATCATAAAATATACCTATAATGTTCTACAGAACATGACTTTTCCTAGCTTCTTGCAGTGCAAAAATATAGGAGCAAAAATATAGGATATACTTTAATTTCAAATATACCTACCTATCTACGGATAAATTAAAAGTGACAAAATATTTTTTTTCAGTCAGTTTAATCATCCAAATCATTAGAACTTTCGATATCCAAATTATATAACAAATACAAACTGGTAATGTGTAGTTATTATTATGAAAAAACCGGACAAGTGCGAGTCAAGCTCGCACATCGAGGGTTCCGTACAAACACATTGTTAATATAATTAAAAACCTGTTTTAGCATGTGCTAATGAAGTTTTTTTATATGGCACCTTACATGATACGATTTACTCACTTTGAATTTTGAGCCCATATTTTGTGAATTTCAAGGCCCTATTTTTTGTGATGGAAATAAAAACATACAGTTTTCAGATTTATTCCTATATGTGTACTCTAAGACAATGCTTCTCGCCAAATTTCATAGTTCTATGTCAACGGGAAGTACCCTGTAGGTTTTTATTTTTGTGAGTGTAGAAATATGCGATTTTTTACGACAAAAACGACTCTAACTTTTTTTACCGACAACTGAGAAGTTTTTTTTACACAACAGCAAGAATTCATTGAAATACGTATACAGTTTAAATTTCAACTCGATATCTTTACGCGTTCTCGAGATAAAGAGTCTTGACATACACACAGATGGACAGACGGACAGACGGACAACAAAGTGATCCTAAAAGGGTTCCATTTTTTTCTTTTGAGGTGCGGAACCCTAAAAAGTAACATAAACTAAATAAATAAAGTTTAGGTTCAAAAAAAAAAGGTAAAAATAGGTAGCTTTATATTTTACGTACCTACCTCGGTACGTGTATAGAGCCTGCCCCAATTCATCACCACGATAACTTTGAACGGGGCAGTTTTTACCTATCAATTCAATTTTGCATACTTCAGCACTCGTGTATGCAGAAAAATACAACAATAATCAAAAATGAAGAGCCTATTTTGAGCACGCCTGTGAAAAGTAATGTACTGTCAGCATTGCCGAATATCACAATGTCAATTTGGGAGACGTTGATGGCACGGTAATGGTATCTATACAGTTTTGAAACTCGGCCCTGTCCTTGAAATAAATGTGTACAGCCCCGCGTGGATACGCAGTACGTAACACACGCTAGGGCTGCCCGTCTGGTAGGTAAATCGCACGCTTATTGCAAACCCACACCACGGTAAAGCTATCTAACAGTATTGTGACTCGGCTCTGTCTTTGAAATATATTTCTACAGCGCCACGTGGCCACGCAGAACGTATCATTCGCTAGGGTTGGCCGCCTTCAGTATTCTGATTTCATCTACTTAATCCTTACCTATACTTGAGTTTTATTCTAGTTTCAATCTATTATGATGAAACATTATTACAAAAAAGAAATTCGTTGTGAATGAAAAAAGAAACTTTTTTTTTTATTTCAAATAGGTTTGCGTTTGACTACACACTGCCTGATGTAAAGCAGATATGCGGTCTAGAATGTAGCACGCTTACCTAGAAGATACCTATTTACTCGAGATTTGAAGACACCTACATACGTACTTTAACGGAAAGACAGACTTAGGCAAAGCGTTCCACATTCTGGCAGTTCGACTTTCAATAAAAATACATAACTAATATTGTAATTTTTGATGTTTTTAAGGTTCAGCATTAAAACAAAGAACCCCAAAAATGTAAAGCTTTTGGTTACAAATCCAATCGTTCGTTGCGTCACCACTACTACGGCGCGCCACGCGCGACTGACTCGCATACTGAACTCCAAGGTGCGAAGGTATGATTCGCGTTCTGACCATTTATATGAAGACGGAATACTGTTAGATATCATTACCGTGTCCACTGTGTGTACGGAGTGTGTGCCGAACTCCAAGGCGCGTAGATATGATTCATGTTCGTACCATTTTTCTTCAGTTTCGGGTCTCCTCCTTCTTAGTTCGAGACAGAATCCAGTCTGAGGTATACCCTCCTTGCTGGGGTTGGACGCCCTGACTCACTGGTCAGGGGGCATTTCGTGGGTGATTTCTTCACTCTCTACCAATTCGGCTACTCTGCTGTCTTGGCATGGACCGACTACGATGTCCATCCTGGCTTAGAAAGATGGCATCTCGTCGTTTCGACCGTTTGTATGAAAACGGAATACTGTATAGATACCTTTATCGTGGTGATGGCAGGCTTGTTATGAAAAAAATAACGATAATATATTTTCAGTAACGAGATTTTTAAATTTCAATTTTATTCGCAGGTCAGGCAATGTATAAAAAGAAATATTCCAGTTTTGTGAAAATTATTTGTTGTTACTATTGCTATTTAAAATATTTCAATAATGGAAAGTGACGCTTTAAAAAACCTTTTTTAAATTATAGTGTCATGGAAAGTTAATACTGTAACTTTTGAACAAGGTAGTTGTTTAAACGATTGTTCGTAATATTAATTTTTATATCAATTTTGCTTGTAATTTATGGTCAAATAATAAATAACTAATGCCTATACAAAAAAAATGTTTTATTTAGCAAAAGATAACAGATATACCAAAATACCAGTGGACCCTGCACTAGGATGACCTGTATCGCAGGGCCCGACTCAGGGGCGCTTACATTTCTAATACTATCAATAGTTATACGTACGGTGCGGCTCATAAAATTATAACAAAACATTTTGATACATAGATATTTAAATTTTGAAATTAACTAACACTTGCGTGAACTGTTGCCTGTGAAATGAAGTGTGGCGAGTGTGTCCTCTGCTATGGTAAATACATCGGAATATCAAGCTGCATCCGTACTAATAAGCATCTTTTCCCAAATTTTTGTGAAAACACAGATTTCGCAAGACACTGCAAACAAGGTAAGTATGATTAATTGCAGCATTATAAGTGTCTCGCGCCTCGCCGGTAAATAGATAGCCTCTCAAAAAGTCTCTATGGTAAGTTCGTATAGGCCAGCAGGTAATCAGTATAGCTAGCCACCCAGCCTTAGTGTCAGAGTGTTTAAGCCGCTGGAAGGTCCCTGACATGGCTAAACGGTTAAAATAACCGGGACCTACAATTTAACGTGTCATCCGGCCACGGTAGCGCTCAGATGTGAATGCTACCCGCAATCACCCATCCCAAAACTGACCGTGCTGAACGTTGCTTAGTTAACTTCAATGATCGCTAACGAAAACCCAGTCAAACCACGCTATGAGCGCTACGGTGAAATGTATCCATCAATTCTTTGCACATCTATTCAGTTGCCTATATACATAGATAATGAGCAAAGCTCTGTACAAAGAGGCGTCTGTAAACCGTAGTAAATTATCTCACTACAGGATAAAAAAACCGGACAAGTGCGAGTCAGGCTCCCACACCGAGGTTTCTGTACACATTGTTAAAATAATTAAAATCTGTTTTAGCATGTGCTAATGAAGTTCTTTTGTATGATACCTTAAATGATACGATTTACTCACTTTGAATTTTGAACCCATATTTTGTGAATTTCGAGGCCCTATTTTTTGTGATTTAAATAAAAATGTACGGTTTTTAGATTTATTCCTATATGTGTACTCTGAGACAATGCTTTCCGCCAAATTTCATAGCTCTATGTCAACGGGAAGTACCCTGTAGGTTTTGATTTATGTGTGTGTCGAAATATGCGGTTTTTTACGACATAAACGGCTCTAACTTTTTTAAGCCATAGATAATAGATGACCATAGATACATGTATACAGTTTAAATTTCAACTTGATATTTTTACGCGTTCTCGAGATAAAGAGTCTTGACATACACACAGACGGACAGAAGAACAGACGGACAGACGGACAAGAAAGTGATCCTATAAGGGTTCCGTTATTTCCTTTTGAAGTACGGAACCCCAAAAATATACAAATTCAACAACATTTTGCACATAGAAATCGGACCAGCTGCACCGATACTGTAGATGCTATAGAAACAAACAAACACACCGACAATCTACAACATCGCCCGCTTATTTAGAACAATCGGATAATAAGAACAAATATAAATCACCCTCGCAAACAAATTCCTCTGTTCACTGAGCAGAACATAGAAATGATGAACTTTAGACCTGAAGTGTCGCGGAAAATTCCCTCAAAGGAAAATTTACTTCCGTTGTGTACGTAGATAACACACAGTGTTCTGTGCAAAGAGGCGTCAGTGCGAAGCGTAGAAAATGCACTATTTTGGCTCGGGGCCACGTGAGAGCTTTTGTCTTTTAATTAGTTTTAAGATTTGTGAGCGGGAAGTGTGAATTTATGGAAGTGGAAAATAAAGCTTGTGTCCTGTGAACATTTGCGGTGAATTAAAAAAGATAGTGGCCATAATTTTTGGAATTGAAATGATGATAGGTATTTTTGACCGACGAACCACCGGAGGAGGTATACAATTCGACGCGTATATATATATTTTTTAAGGGTTCCGTACCTCAAACAGAAAAAACCGAACCCTTATAAGATCACTTTGTTGTCCGTCTGTTCGTCTGTCCGTCTGTCCGTCTGTGTGTATGTCAAGACTCTTTATATCGGGAACGCGTAAAGATATCGAGTTGAAATTTAAACTGTATACGTATATCTATGGTTTCTTGCAATTGTGCAAAAGAAAAACTTCTCAGTTATCGTTTAAAAAAGTTCGGGCCGTTTATGTCGTAAAAAACAGCATATTTCGACACTCACAAAAATCAAAACCTACAGGGTACTTCCCGTTGACATAGAACTATGAAATTTGGCGAGAAGCATTGTCTCAGAATTCACATATAGGAAAAACGCTTAGACCTTCAAAATAGACTAAGTTACTATGGCCGATCGTACCTCTCTATTGCCTGTTTCGTGCTCTCTTTTGCACGCTCTTGCTTGCAATGAGCAGATAGCAGTCGGCAATTATGCTTTATAAGACGTTATCATGTCAAAAAATATTCTCGAAAAACGTGAATGTTCCGTTCAGTCCGACAGTTCCATGACGAAATTAACAAATTATTATGAGAAGCGAATGGTGACACAATTACAGACGGACGTCGCGTCATCGGATTAATTCTGCTCGTAAAATGTATATTGTTTAACAAGATAATAAATATACAGACTATGGGAGCTGCAGAACCAGGTCAGTCGGCATTCCTTTAGGATTTACGTGATGGATGGTAGAGAAGAACTGGTGATAATTGATAAAAGGGAATCGAGAAGATCAAAGCAGAAAAATGTTGTAACACGGGCGCTTTGGATAGTTACAGGGTTCAGTAGTTGATGAACTATGAAGTGATCATAATTCATATTGATGTTGATGACTTACTATATAGGTTCTTTGTGATAACGATTATGCCCCATGTGACGATTACGTTTTTTTCCTATGAAAATCATCAATATTTTGCATTTATGATTTTAGAATAATTTTCGGAATAGTCACTTTCTGGGTCATTCTTCAACTTTACCAGAAATTAATTCTGATCGTAAAATGTACATTATTTAACAAGATAATCCGTAATAGCCTTTATGCTCCAGATGAGCGTTTGCGCGCTGTCCGATGAAAAGTATCAGTATTTTGTATTATAGTTACAACTCTTTGATATTTTGTTTTTATAACATTTTTTCTTACTTTCAGAATATTTTTTGG
The DNA here is from genome assembly GCA_949316475.1 of Hypomecis punctinalis. Lineage (NCBI taxonomy): Eukaryota > Metazoa > Arthropoda > Insecta > Lepidoptera > Geometridae > Hypomecis > Hypomecis punctinalis. Next base: position 8,516,028 of record OX438810.1, on the reverse strand, counting down.
TAAAAATTTATGATCACATTCAATCAATTTAGAAAAAAATTCAGAATTACAGTCACTTTTTGGGCCACGGATTAATTCTGATTACAAATGTTTAATAATTGTTGACCACGCAGAGAATTTTTAGATTAAATTAAAGAAAAGGTAGATTTCATGTCGTACAGGGAGATGAGAACACTAGCAGAAGACCGTGAGACATGGAAGTTGCTCCACCGACAAGAGCCTTGATCTTAAATTATGATGATGAATTGGTGATAATTGATAAAAGAGAATATAGAAGTTTGATCCTCTTGATTCTGATGTTGAAGCCATGTTAAAACTTTGCTCAAACAAAGCTGAAATATTGAAACTAGTAGGCTTCTTTTAACTGAGAACATTTTGAATTAGAGAAGTTCATATTAAATAGATAGTTAACTCCACCATTGGAGACGAACATTTCCTAAGAGGATAACCGATATCAATAAGACCAAAGGGTTGAGCTCAATCCAAGCAGCTTTCAACGTAATAGCCAGCTACATTGGGGTGCAACTGGGCTGTGTGGACTGTATTACTAATATCTCAGTAACCGTTCTCAATGTTTTCAGAAGGTACGTGAATCTCCGTAGAAACGCACTTATGCATTCTAGCATTTGATTTGATGTTCCAGAGACGATTCATGTCTGCTTACAACGAGACTGATCAAGCCTCGTCATTGTCTTCTCCGTCTCGTTTGGATAATTCTAAAAAATGCGCTGTAACAATGATTTAATAGCCTAAATTAATATCTATAAATTTAATATCTATAAAATATAAATATATTAATATTTTTTTTAATATCTATAAAATATAATGTGGTGCTGGAGGCGTATGTTGCGAATCCCATGGACCGCACGTCGAACGAACGTGTCGATACTCAAGGAGCTCGGAATAACCGCTAGATTATCCACTACATGTTTCCAGCGGATTCTCACGTATTTCGGACACGTCGCACGCAGAAACCCGGATTGTCTGGAAAAACTAATGGTGGTTGGGCAGGTCGACGGGAAAAGACCACGCGGGCGTTCTCCTACCCGTTGGTCTGACCAAATAAAAACACTTACTGGCCTGCCTATAACTAAAGCCATTAAGATCGCCGAGGACAGAACCACATGGAAGAGCATGGTGCAGCAAGTGGCGAACATTCCATAGTAGACACGACCTTCAGCAATGAAGATACCGATTAAGAAGAAGATAAAATATAAATATATTTATATTTTTTTTATTATCTAGAAATATGCGGAATTGGAGGCGCAATATTACTTTGTGCCTGTCGCCGTTGAGACATTGGGTTCTTGGGGGACCGAGAGCAAGAAGCTGATTCGGGAGATTGGGCAACGGATCAGGGAAAGAAACAGTGACCCCCGCTCCGGTTGTTTTTTGGTGCAGAGGTTGGCCATTGCCATTCAGCGCGGTAATGCAGCCAGTGTGATGGGGACCTTTGCGCCGGGGACAATCAGGGGCGGGCTTTTCGATTAATGTTTTGTGAGCTAGTCTTGTGCTTTGTTATTAATGTAGATATTATGACACATTAATAAATATTGTAATTAATGTTTAATAATAAGATATCTGACTTGTAAATTTTTATTTATTAATAAAGAGTATGTTTTATCTATAATAAAATATACTCCGTCGGATAAAGATTTATCAAAAAATGTAAGTTACGTATTTTTTCTTTTGTCAATCAAACAAAGAATGATATAGACCGTTAAATTTCCGCAAAACGTCACGACTAGACTTCAATATTATAGGCTTTTGATAGAGAATAAGTGACGTCATGAACTCCTGAACTTTTGACCGACGAACTACCGGAGGAGGTATACAGTTTTTTTTTATGTATTTAACCACGCATAGCTTTTTTTGTAGTAGTCCGATTTCAATAATTCTTTTTTTATTGGAAAGAGTATACTTCAAAATTGGTCCCATTTATCCCCGAAATTGGCTGAACCATTTTTGATAAATCAACAATAATGTGAAAAATACTACATCGTTCCATGCGAAGCAATCGCGAATTCTGTACATGGGTGAAGTTAATGCTAATTTTTGCAAAAAATAATCTTGTTAAGTAAATGTATACACTGTTAGAAGTGAAACTCAGCAAGTTCTGTTTATGAGTCCCTCAGCTCCTGAAATACAGTTTCTATCTAGTTTAGGAGCCTTTGGGTCAATTATTCAGACTGTAAACTTATGCCCAAATAAACAATTTTATTTTTATTTATTTATTGAACATATTATTAGTCAACTTAATTTTCTTTGTCATCGATAAACGACCACCCACGATGCGGACATTTAACTTGATAATAAAGGCTATGGCCTTTATAAACTTTAAAACGAACTAAATCCAAGGTGACCCATGTGAAAACTAGATAGTATTCTCATAGTACTGAATGGGTAGCCTAAGTTCACCAGTAGTATCTACCTACCGTAACTAAGCCGAGAGATCCAAAATACGGTCGGGATATTGATGATGATGATGTCTGCCTATTTTCGCCGATTGTCCATTTTATGCGTGCGCTATCACTTTACGATTTCCTGTGATAGCTATTATTTTATTACCCTCGGTAAATTACGATGTCCTTTTCAACAACATTGTATGTAACGTATATTTATTATTCTGAAAGCGTCGCAATGGTATAAATAAAGCCAAATCCTCTTTATTCGTTTTAATAACGCTTAAATGCTCAAATAGATGCTAAATTGTTAACAAGCTGTCTGTAGGCACTGCTTGTTATGTTGCAAAAAAGAATCGACGCAATGGAAGTGGCGCTTTAATCCATACAAATAAAAATATAAAATCTTGCAGAATATACCTTAAGTAAAAGTGGCTTTATATTTGAATCATTATTCGAAAACAGTCAGAAGGATTTCTCTTTTTCATGTTATTATTTAAGATGTTATACCTACAATTTAAAAAGCCGTGGTAGTCTAATCGTAATAACACCCACCTTACAATCGTGGGGTCGTGGGTTCAAATTCCGGTCCCGTACCAATGAATTCCTTGGAAGTTATGTAAGTAATTTCACACCACGGGCTTTTCGGTGAAGGAAAACATCGTGAGGCAACCTGCATGCGTCCGTAGAAGAAATTCAATGGCGTATGTGAATCCACCAACCCGCACTGGGCCAGCGTGGAGGATGTGGCCCAATCACCCTTCGTGGGTAGGCCTACGTCCTGCAGTGGACTATTAAAAAGGCTGGTACAGTACAGTACCTACAGTTAATCAACTGATCAACTGCAATGAATTTAGAAGGATTGCAGGAAAGACATATGTTAAAATATTAAAGTTATAAAAAAAAATACAAATCGCAGTGCTAGAGATACAACTAAAATAATACCTACACTTGTTGTTTTTAAACTTTCGCGATTTGAAGTAGTATATAATAATAATACCTACACTGTTCCTCTGTTGTTTATTTCATATAATTCAACCATTTTATATATCTTCATTTTAGTTCTCACTTAAGCCGCGTCGGTTCTTTTTTCAGACAAATCCCGCGTTAAATTGAATCATGCTTACGTGCAAATATTAAAATTTACAACACACCGTTCACAATATGCAATTTATATGATAAACTGTATGGATTAAGGAAACGTTAAATATTGCTGTAACTGCCTTACCTTTTAACGGTTCGGGACGTGATAAAGAATCCGTAATGATAGTGGTTAAGTGGTATTAAGAACGTGTGCCTTGAAAACGTGCTTAGAAAAGTTACATCCGCAGACTTCGTGAGGTGAGACATGTCATGACGGAGACCGTCAGTATTCCATTTCCAGTTTTAAGCTCTAAACACTAAAATTCCTTGTCAAACCCATCGTAGCATTATGAAAACAACCTTTAGTATACTAATCAAGAGTCTGCCTATAAGGTAGTTTTTTGGAGTCATAATAACTAAAGAGACTACGAGAAAAGAAAACTTATTTACGCACAAACTTATCTGGTTAGTCGTAACTAAGCGTAAAGTCAATAAGTTCACAATAATTTATTTATTACTCACAAAACGTAATATAACTTTCTAGTAGTTTTTAAGCCCATACGACTTGCTTGACCTAAACAATCTGGCCAAATATTATGAATATTGGTATTTAAATAGCGTGACAGCAATTCCCTTTTTTTCAAGAGAAAAACGCGATGTGTAGACGAAAACTAAAACTTGGATAGACGAAAGCAAAATCGCCGTGTTATAATTATTTTTTGCTAAAAATAGCATGACCGACTTCACCCGTGTACAGAATCATTACATAGTATAAAACAAAGTCGCTTTACGCTGTCTGTCCCCATGTATGCTTATATCGTTAAAACTACGCAACGGATTTTGATGCAATTTTTTTAAATAATTTAGTAATTCAAGAGAAATGTTTATATTATGTATAATACATCTGTGCGAAGCCGGGGCGCATCGCTAGAACGCAAATATTATGCACGGATCGATGTAACATTTTTTACATTATTGTTGATTTATCAAAAATGGCATAGTCAATTTCGATAAAATTTATATGAGACCAATTTCAAAGTATACTCTTTCAAATAAAGAAGGAATTATTGAAATCGGATTACTATGAAAAAAGTTATGCGTGGTTATAAATAAAAAAATAAAAAATATACGCGTCGAATTGTGTACCTCCTCCGGTGGTTCGTCGGTCAAAAATGAAAATATTGGCTAGCGCTTGATCAATAATTTATTTATTAATTACCCACAAAACATATTATAAATAATAATTCAGGATATATCTACTCGTACGTCCGCACAACACTGCATTTTGCAATGAAGGTAGGTATGTTTTGTAAATTGGTATGCATTTGCGATGTATGAGCATTTACTACATGTTATCTCTTGCGCGTTGGGTAACGAAACGCCTCTCTTTAGATATCTTTTGTTATACCTTATGGGAAATTCAAATAGGTATGCAGCTCCCGGTTAAATGACATCATAGGTTTTTAGAGTTCTGTAGCGAAGCAGTTCCATGGAAACCACGCCTATGGTATACTGATATATTTCTTAACGGCGTTTAAATGGTGTTACAGGTTATTTCACTCATGTTAGTTAATTATTGATGAAGAATAATTTCGTGGAGACGTTTGGCGCTAAGCTGTCTATTTATTTTTCTTGTTTTGCTACAGAGAGTTGTCATTTACGATATTTTGAAAATCGCGCATCTTAACCTGGACAAGACATTGCCACAGGATAGAGTAGAGTAAAAAAGACAGGCCTATTCTCAGCAGTAGGCTATCACGGCATTGTTAGTAGTAGCAAAGATTATTACTTGAGGTACTTTTTAGTCTATGGTAGTAGTTAATAGTAGTGGCTAGAGGCATTGTGACAAAAAAAATAATCATTATAAGATAGATTTATCAAACATTATTAGACACGTATTTTTTGTCAATTAAACACAAAATATTATGATATACTTAATTCGTTGAAGTTCCGCGTGACGTCACCAGTCACATAGAAAGGATATGTCCACAAAATGTATGGAGGCTGGTATAATAATAATCAAAAATTCTAACCAAAACACTCGTTACATTTCGAGAAAATTCATATTTTTCTGAGTCTAATACAACAGTAAAAAACAAAAAAGAGACTTCCGATTTTTTTTTATTTAAAAAAAATAAATATGTTTCAAAATTAAGGGATGAATGTGAAATAATCAGCTATGTATGCAAGTAAAATAACTATAGAAGCACTTTATTATTGCTAAACTAGAAAAAATAAGAAATAAAAAAATGTTATTTTTCATACAATTTATTTTTCGCATCTAAAAAGAATTGGAGGGGTGAAAAAATCTAAATTAAATATTTTTGGGAAGCCCATATAACAAGCTTTCAAATGATGTATATATCATTTTAGTTTGATTTTTCTCTGAATAATATACCACTTGTGGACGTCACCTTTATAGACTTTTATCAGAGAAGGGCCGTCAGGACTCCCACTCCCAAACTTTGACATGATTAATCTTTGTCATTCGTTATTAGATTGACAAAAGAAAAAATACGTGTCCAGTATTTTTAGATAATATTTATCACGAATTAATTATAACAATGTTTTTTTTTTATCCAGGCATCATGCTATTACATCTACTGATCTACACTAGTTAGCCATGGTAGCTAGTTTAGCCGTGGGGTGCCGCCAGAGTAGACTAGCACGCCCCTCATCGTCCAGGTATCGTAGAGCCGACTGAGGTACAACAGGATGCGGTAACTAAATGGCGGTACATCCATCCGAAACCGCGTAGCTCAAGTGCAATAGGGCAGGGATGGGCAGCAGCATCCCCGTCGCGACAGCTACGCAATGCAATTGCCAAGACGCTTGCTCAGCGCGGCAATAATGGGCCAAATCCCCCAAAATTATGTGGTGGTCTCTTATTATGGGCCTCAATAATAAGCTCCAAGTAGCATAAAGACCTATGGAGAGGGCTAAGCTCGGTGGCGTCTCTCTGCGAGATCGAATCAGAAATGAGGAGATCCGTAGAAGAACCAAGGTTACCGACTTAGCCCAAATAGCACGAAGACCGATGGGGTCGAAAAGTTCTCGAGACTACGTACCGGCAAGCGCAGCGTATGACGTCCACCGACATGGTGGATGGATGACCACATCTAGACGCTGGATGCGAGTCGCTTCTAACCAGTATTATTGGAGATCTATAGGAGCAGCCTATGTCCAGCAAAACAGTTAGTATACGTCCAAAGGCTGAAACGACGATGATTCAGAGACACTAGTTATAACATTTTTTTTGGTCATCATGCCTGTTACATCGCTGATATACAAGCAAAGAAGATGAGGAAGGGTCCCAACTAACAATTTAACGTCGTTCAAAAGTTTAGTAAACGTAATCTTAATTCCATTGATCGTATACCTAAATCGCACTAACGTTATAATAACGTTTACTAAACGCGAAAATGGCCCCAGTTATACGACCAACATTGTCGTATAATGGACATACAAAAGTCACAAGCTGACTTCGTTAACGTCATTCAAAAGTCGTATGAATGTTATGGAATTACCACTTTCGTCGTGTAGAAGTCGCATGATAACTTTACAACGGCTCGTTTGTTGTATTGTCGTCATGCAGGTGTTTTTGAATGACTAAAACGTTTAATTTGAGTCAAGGAACAACACCTAAAAGACTTATTCATTTTTTTTGTTAGTGACACGTGTTTGTGGTTTTGTTTCAAGATTTGAGTGCAAAATAAATAATTACAAGGAAATAAAAGGTGAATGTTATTTAACTTATATTTATATATCTCGCTAATAACTGTATATGTCTCTCATGCCGTTTAGTTCGACTGGGTATTAAAGTTATATGATAATATACCCGTGTTTTTATTTCAGATTTTCATGCCCCCTCGTAATTTTGTGTTTAAATGATTATATTTTTATTAATAAACATATTTTTATTTCTAAAAATGTAGGACATGTTGCTTTTGTCACACAATTATCTCTTTATGACGTTGTAAAGACATAAAGTCGTATTAAGGTTATTTCAAGACCATGCAATACGCCATGACAGCTAGTTATTAGGGTTCCTCATAAATTAAAAACCTTTTTCATATTGTTCACAGTAAAACTGCAGTGTAGATTTCAAAACATTTTAACATTCAAGTAAATTTTATCTGAAAATATGATCATTCAATATTCGGACATAGATAAATTTCTAGCGAAAGCAGATTTTAGACTACTTAATAGATTGATTTGGCCATGGGAAAGCACTCATTTTATACTATCGGATAAGTGCTATGGTTGTCATCACAGTATCATTGACTTTTTTATACTGCGGCCATTTCATTTCATTATATCAAATAAAAACAAAATTGGAGATTTATTGCATTTTAAGGATTTTTGATGCCACAACTGCTTAAATTTTACCGTGTACAATCATTTTTTACAAGATGTTAGTCGTTAGGAAGTCTTTTGTTCACGAGTGCGCTTAAACTTTTGAGGGCACGATGAGAAATGTTAGATTCAAGAGCCCATTTTTTCAAATCCTCTCGAAACGTATTGTCTTTGTCATTATATGTATCAGAAGATTAAATCCTCTCGAAACGTATTGTCTTTGTCATTGTGTGTATCAGAAGATTCAATTATTGATTGACAACTCTGAATTATCGCTATTATAGGCGCCTGAAAATCAAAAACAATAAAATAAAATACCAAAACAAATAGTTTTACAAATTTATATTACTGATAAAATTACACCTATGAGTCAGTACACAACCCGTCAAGGTATGAAATTAAACAAATAGCTTTTCTTAAGAAACATGGGTCGAAATATGAAAAAAAAATTTGGCCTTTCCATACTTCTCCTTTCCATACTTTCTTCCATATTTCTCTTCCATTCTTCTCTGTGATCGCTTTATTATGGGAAGTTCAATCATTTTTTTTACAATTCGAGCCATGTTTCTAAGGGAAAGTTAATTGTTTTGATGGATATTTTCACACCCTGACGAATCGTACACTAATAAGATTAAACCCTAACTACTTGAAGATACTCGTACACTGGTACGTTACGAAAAAATCTAACCATTTGTTATCACAGCCGACCCACTAGAAACACTTTGAACAACGTCAACTGTAAACAAAAAACCATTTTCATAGTTTTAAATTAATTTTCATAATTGTATAGGATGTAAAAAAAATTGCTGGCATAACTTTCAGGGATGAACCTACCCAAGAAACTGAACAACTTTCCCCAAAAACATGGGTCAAAATTTGAAAAAAGAAAACATTTTTTAGTAAGTATTGCTGGTAATTTTTTTTACAACCTGTACAGATTAATCATTTTAAAATTTACTGATTAAAAATGAATCAATCAACACACCATTTACTGATAAATAACGAATCCAATATCGGAATAAATCACACATAATATTTTTAAACAAATAAAATATATATTGATACTGAACCTTTTTGTTGTTCATGTGTTGTACACTTTTCTTCTTCAACATTTGTTATTAATGCCACAGTTGTTGGCGTTGTACTTTTTAATAAATGGAAATCTCGATTAACTTTCCTTGTGAAACCTCCACTACGTTTAAGTCTTCTCCATGAATTTTTTGCTTCCATTTTTTGTAGTAAATTTAGTTAAACGTGCCGTAAATATGGCAGCCTAGACGTTTTAAAGTCAAAACCTGACTTAAATGCGACTACAAGTTTGATTAAAGTCAGGACATGACATTAAACGGACATCATGTAATATATGGGTTATATTTTAGTATTAAATAAATAACCAAGTCATTTAAGAGTCTCTAATTGACCGCTGTAAAACAGGATAGTGATCGTTATATAAACGTCACTGTGAAAACGTCTATACGTCTGCTACATTACATAGATGTCATATAAAGGTTTTTCAAAGACCTAATTTGGTCAGTTCAAAACGTCTAATGGACTATAACGTTAGTATGACTTTTGCGTTGTCGTACAAACGTTTTAGCTAAGACTGTAATATAACGTCGTTTAGTTTAGTCTTACCAACGTTGCTAAGACCAACTTATTATGACATATTCGTCGCACGACTAATACGTTAAATCAAAGACGTCTGAAGGACCTAGTAGTCATCTCACTATCATTATAAAACTGCTATCCAACTTTATGTCGTATAAGTCAAGACTTATATGACGTTTTTGTTTGTTGGGGTGCCTTCGAAACTGTCACTGTAGTTAATGTCACTATGTTATTTTTGATATCTCGTAGCAAACTCAATACTACTACAAGCCTCCACTCCAATACCAGAAGTCTCTTAATATTTCACAATGCTCTTACTCCGAGCTCAACATACTCCGTACAAAAGTAACGACAATAAATCTTCCTGATCGTACGTACGGTTCTTACAGTCTGTCATACGGAGTTATAAATGATGCAGGATATTACCTGGCAAGGTATTGTTGGCAGAACGTGCTATTTTGGAATATCTCGAGGTACCTGTCTATAGATATTCTGCGGTCTAAGTGTGGGAGCGTGTGCCAAGAGTTCAAATGAAATTCAGTATAGTAACAATCACTTTTAGCCAAAATTTTCAGTGAAAATGTTGTGTAGGTATCTGTTAAGAAAACCTTGAGAAAAGGTTATTTAAAAATAACCATGAATTTGGAGTATCATACAAGATCTTTTAGGGCAAGGCTAAATTCTTCTAAAATAAATTAAATTCTCCTTAAAATAGGGTGTAGTAAAATTGGTCACGGTATTGGCAATACTCTGCTGAAACGGAATTTAGTCAACAATGAAGTATTTAACGGAATATAGGCCACTTTAGATATCGGGATATTTCAATATAATAATTAGCATTGCACACATTATAACGATTAACTTTTACTGAAAGACCAACCCTGAAAAATCGAAGAAATTGCTGTTTCATATACGTTTTATAAAACGTCGATAGAAGTTCAAAAGTAAGTTTATATAGACCAGGTGGCCAGTTTTGGTGGTCTTTTAAGCCAACTAAAAGCCTAAACGTTTAGAACACCTAACGAAATTTTAACAAATGCAGACTAAGAAGTCGACCCACAAGGTAAAGATATTACCTAAAGATCAAACTGCATGTAGGCAGCTTGTACCAGTTGTTTACAGGGTTACAGGCTAAGTCTACCTATTCCCGTTAAGGGTGTGTAGTTTACCACGTTTCTGACTGATTTTACTATGAAACACCATATCCTAAATCTCACAGTTTTCGAGATATTTGAATTCAAATACTTTTTACATAAGGTTAATTTTACGGACAATATTGGGTAGTGAGGTCATAAAACATTATTTTACATGTTAAAATCAAATAAAAATAATAATACCACTTACACGTTTCAAAATATTTAAGCTGATAGCCGAAAATTGGGAATTATATAAATCCCAATTCCAAATATCTGTTATTTTTTTTTAATTCAGGATAGTGTATTTCTTAGTCAAATTAGTCAGAAACAAAGTAAACTACACACCCTTAACAGGAATAGGTCAACTTGTATATATTATGTAACCCTGTATATATTATGTAATTTACCTGTATAATTTGTCTTTAGGAAATAACAATCTGTATTCCCTATGGCTGAGATGATAGAAGTAAGTAAGTTCGGTGGCTAGCCTGGTGTCAGAGTTTTTAAGCCACCCGAAGGCCTCTGACATGACCACACGGTTAAAACAACCGGGACTTACAATTTAACGTGTTATCCGAGCCACGGTAGCGCTCAATTAAAAAACTTCCACCCGCGTTACCCATTCGAAGAAGAATGATGGTGCTAAACGTTACTTAACTTCGATGATGGCTTACAAACACTGAGATGACAAAGACGATAAACGCATGGTTACTAATAAATAATAAAATATTTGCAACAGAAATACAACAAAAGTCACGCGTGACCCATTTTTGCCCAAAGCGCCCCTAAATCATCCCTTCGTTATCAACTCGATCGCAATTAAACATCGATAATTATGACTGAACGCACCCGCAGGTACAGTTGGAAATAAATGGCAGAGAATAATTAGTCAGAAACTATTGCGTATCGGTGGTGAGTATCGATAATTTGGCTGTGGTTGGGCCATAACTAAAAGGCCTATTAGACTAGAAGTTCTCCGAAAAGTAAGCCTCGCATCTGTTTAACTGAACTTTCATAGGTATAATTCTCGACTCGCTTTTGATCAACTTGATTCATACTCGCAAATCTTGTTCAACAATTGCAAAGATTTTTTTTAATATTATTTAAAAAAAAATATTTAAGAAGCAAAATAATATTTTTACGCCGAGGGCGCTTTTTTGAATCCTGAGCGAAGTGAAGGATTCTTTAGTAGAATCCTGAACGTAGCGAGGGATTCAAAGTACGTCGCCCGAGACAAAAATATATTTTGCGCCCGAGTGGTACACTCTACTTTTCATCACCTCTATGAGAAAACAAAAGGCGAATCATATTTTACTATAATATTATTATTTAATAAAACGTAGAGTAACAACTAGGTAAATTGAAATTAAATGGTATCTAATAAAAAAAAACAAATTAAAACTTATATTTACATTCTTTTCATTCATTTTCTTGGCGCTGAACACTAACATTACAAATACTTCCAAATTCAAAGAGTGCGTGGCAAAGATCACTCCGTCACATTTATTTGTTCCAAATTCAAAAAGTGCGCGGCAAAGATAATTCTGTCGCACTTATAAAGTTCCTTATAAAAAACACCTCCTTTGGGCGCACTAAAGGCGTTCAAGATTCAAGATCATTTTTTACAAAATAAATGATCTTGAACGTAACTTGACAAGTATTTTTTTATTTCCCAAATATCGATTACAATAATTTTATTTTTAAGTCATTACTAAGTAAGACCACGACGTTAAAATTAATCGAAAACCAAGTTTTAATAATTATTAGAAATAGCAAAATTTAAAGCAAAATTTTTGAAAATAAACGTTAACTTGGGTCACTTTACGCATATATTTTCACAGAGATACCTACATATAAATACCTATCTGTTATTATACCTTATATTATAAGACCGACATGGGTGGACTAATCCAAGAATCAATGTATCGGGTGTGGTAAGCCTATCATTACAAGGCGTATATCCGATTCCCAAAACCCCTGGTAATCCTGTAGACGTATAGTGAAAGCGGCGCATATCAGGTCTGCCTAGACCCTTACTCTCTTGCCGTTATTAGATCTCCCGATATTACCATACAACCCAATCTAGGATATTGGGTTGTATGGTGAATGACTGTCTAAGAAGAACCAGAGTCTGTCTTCCCGCTAAAGTATCACGTGGGTGTCTTCAAATCTCAAGTAAATAGGTATGCCGTATGCGTATCTTCTAGGTAAGCGTTCTGAACTCTAGACCGCATATCTGCTTAACATCAGGCACTATGTAGTCAAACGCAATCCTATGAGAAATGAAAAAAAAAGAAAGACGCCCATGCCTTGCCAATCTTGAACCGTCTCAAATTTCTGATCCTAAAAATGATATTCAATGCATTGTATCATATTCTACCACACACATTGTATGATTGACTTGATAATATAAGCGATGCCCTAATAAAAGGCAATAAAGGCTCATTTAGACATCCATTAAATCTAATTCGTAACAGGATCGCCGTGACTACATTTAATGCGGTAAAAATGTGATTGATTACTGTGGGCATGACTGACTCTTACTATTTGGAAGTGAGAATTATTAGAGGTGAATTATTATATATGACCACGTAACCACGGTCGATGCAACTCGGCCGAAACGTCTGGATGAGGAGGTATTTATTTATCTCGTAATTTTAGTGCGCGATTAGTTCCGTAGTATATAATAATTATGGGTTCAAATCGCGAAAGGTTAAAAACAACATAGAGGTGAATTTTCAAGTAACCTTTAAGTTTTTACCGACTTCCAAAAAGGAGGAGGTACTATGTTCGTCTGTATGTACATATTTTGTTTATGTATGTACATCGATATTTTCGCTAATTGTAAACCGATTAAAAAAATATATTTTAGTTCAAAAGAATATACTCCTGAAGTGGTCCTTTTAAAGTCTAAATCGGCAGAGCCGTTTTTGATAAAGCAAGAATAATGTACATGGATATATGACATCAATTCGAGTAACCTATTCGAATTGTACACGGTGGAACACTTACTGTGTTGCGATTTTTTGCGAATTATAATTATCATTTTGTTTTTAGGTTTTTGTGTGTTTGATATGAAACCTGGTCTGAGATTAGCGTTCCTAATCGTGGGCTCAAAACCCAAAGTCAGCACCTCATCAATTTTTTTTTTAATAATAAACCAATTTGTACAGCATTGTCTATTAACTTTGGAGTAAAACAATGTGCTAAAACTCAAATATACTTTATACATAATTATGTCCAAATAAAAACTTCGTTTCTATATAAAAATCCAATGAGCCAGCATGAAAATTACGTCATAATGTCTCTGTGTCTTAAATGCTAACCAAAAATTTTAATTTACACCTACACAAATTTAGTCCCAAATTTGCTTTCCATTAACGGAGCTTGTTACTAGAGATTGTTTGTCATTCATTACACATACACACTAGACATGCATGTCCAATGTATTGCGTAACTAACCACCTGCACTTTAAAATATAGGCTAGCCTTATCCATTAATATTAACGTAGCCCTTTGACCAAACTAAAAGGAATGAACAACAAATGAACAACAATGTCCCAAGCCTTATCGACTCCAATTGAGTCAAAAGTAACACAAATTTTATAAACTTTTATAAACGTTCCATGACACAGTGGGTACCAGAGGGCAGACGAAAGCAGGGAAGGCCTAACGCTGGCGTGACGATATTGACACTTTCTGGGGAGGTTGGCGGGATTTGGCTACAGAACGCGATAAATGGATGGAAGTGGGGGAGACCTTTGAAGAGAAGATTGAAAAAAAAACCTACAAAAAAGTACCGAATTGTATAATTTTGTATTTTGTTATATTAAAGCCCACTAGTGACATGTCACTCCTCTTACGTCTTGATAAAGACTGAGAAGCAGTGCGAGCTAGAAGCCTACTTGATCGTTTTCAAACATGTGTTTCTAGGGGACAGGTCCTCTCTCTTTATTTTTCCAAGGCCTGGCTAGTAAATTTGCAATGTAAAGTCGGAATTATTTTGCAAAACAATGCAAGCGATGCCGCCTCCATATTTATCGTGCTTTCGTGGCCAGTAAAAGAACAATGAAATTAGTACGCGAGGGGAGGAATGATAGATTTAATCGGCCGTTTACGCTCAGAGCTTAGTAGAGATGAGGTAAAAATGGTTTAGAAATTCAGCTAAAAACTGACCGGACTGTTAAAATACATTTTAACATATTCACATCACTTTCTTGTGTGGTTTGCTGCTGTTTTTAGGGTTCCGTACCTCAAACGGAAAAACGGAACCCTTATAGGATCACTTTGTTGTCCGTCTGTCCGTCTGCAAAAAAACGGCATATTTCGACACTTACAAAAATCAAAACCTACAGGGTACTTCCCGTTGACATAGAACTATGAAATTTGGCAAAAAGCATTGTCTCAAAGTACGCATATCTGAAAACTGGACATTTTTATTTAAATCACAAAAAATAGGGCCTCAAAATTCACAAAATATGGGTTTAAAATTCAAAGTGCGTAAATCGTATCATGTAAGGTATCATATAAAAGAGCTTCATCAGCACATGCTAAAACAGGTTTTTAATTATTTTAACAATTTTCGATGAATGACGAGAAAAGTAAAAAAAAAAACTTTTGTCGATGATGATGATGAGTATAGAGATTTTAACAACGCACTTTCCAATTTTCTGAAATTTTCTGGATTTGTACGGATCCCTCGGTGTGCCTGACTTGCACTTGTCCGGTTTTTTTAAGCATCTGTTTGACTTTCAGTTTTCTGATAAATTGACTCGAGTAAACATTAAGCTGAATATTTACCACATCTCTAGATACATTTAATCGTCGATTTTACGCTTTCGACTCGATTGTAATGCGGTGCGTAAAATGCACCATCATGTCATATTTGATCGCTGATTTGTGACCGGAGTACGAAACATGTATTATTGGATTACTTTTATGGCAAAATCGCATTAAGTTTTGTGAGAAACTTTTTAGAGTTTTGAAAGCGGGAGAGATTGATAACGTGCTCTATATTTACGGTAAACTTTACCTAGGTACATACTTAGATAGAGTGACATAGAAATAATTTAATATAAAAAGGTAATTAAATAATATTTTTTTTATTAAAAAACAGACATAACATTTTATTTACAAAAAAACTTATAAAACATCAAAACAAAACTTAAATAATTTGTCCTATCTAAACTAAAACACCCTATCTAAAGATAAACTAGTTAAAAATTAGAAAATGTATAAACCTAAAAAAGGTTTAAACAGTCAAAGTATATTTACTGGAAATAGTTAAAATTGGATTAAATATAATGATAAATTATATCTAATTTAGGCTCCCTTCTGCCACGCAAGAGAAAAACTGTTATTTCCAGACTTGAATATTAACAAAAAATAATCGAAATATTAAAAAAAATGTTATATGCCTAATAATGACTGAAGGGAAAAATGTGTGATAAATATCATTATGATTATTACGCTCATACACATTTTTGTTTGCAAGTAGTAATGCACACTTTTTCACCAACACGCTACATAAATAATGACACTACAAAGTATTCAAATTTAAAGAATAAAACAAAAACACAAATTGATAAATATACTATTTAAGTAAAACGATTCATTCTTATTATAATTAAATGTCTTATATTTACATAATTCTCTTAATATTCCAAATAAATAAAAGTTTAAATAGTTAATAAAAAATATAACACGCAAAACTTTCAACTGCATACTGTACTGTACTGTACCAGCCTTTTTTAATAGTCCACTGCAGGACGTAGGCCTACCCACGAAGGGTGATTGGGCCATATCCACCACGCTAGCCCAGCGCGGGTTGGTGGATTCACATACGCCATCGAATTTCTTCTACGGACGTATGCAGGTTGCCTCACGATGTTTTCCTTCACCGAAAAGCCAATGGTGTGAAATTCCGTACATAAATTCCAAGAAATTCATTGGTACGGGTCCGGGATTTGAACCCACGACCTCACGATTGCAAGGCGGGTGTCATTATCACTAGACCACCACGGCTTATCATACATCAACTTTACTGCATAGTTGTCATTAAAATATGAAGTCCGACCACTTTAAACAATGCAAAGAACCCTAGTTACGTGGTATTTAATTCCTTGTGCCTTAGTGCAATTTCACCTTAAAAATGCGGTTAACTGACAGGGCAGATGCATTTATTTCTTTTTACGGAGCGCTGTTTACTTTTGCAATGGAAATATTTATGTTTTTTATCCGTCCTTTCCTTCTGGATTATTCTTATTTATAGAGTTACTAGTTTTTACCCGCGGGTTCGCCCGCATACGCAATATATCATTATAATTTATAACCTATGTGTTATTCTGATATGTAAGCTATATTATTGCAAAGTCAATCAATCTCAATCCGTTCAGTAGCTTTTGCGTGAAAGAGTAACAAACATCCATACATCCATCCATACATCCATCCATGCATCCATCCATACATCCATCCATATATCCATCCATACATCCATCCAATACATCCATCCATACATCCATCCATCCATACATCCATACATCCATACATCCATACATACATCCATCCATACATCCATACATCCATCCATACATCCATCCATACATCCATCCATACATCCATCCATACATCCATCCATACATCCATCCATACATCCATCTATACATACATCCATCCTCACAAACTTTCGCGTTTATAATATTAGTAGGATTGCAAATATTGCAATGTAGGTACACGAGTAGGTACGTGTATAAATAATTTAGCATTATGTCATGAGAATACTATGAATTATAAACTGAGTAATAGGCTTGATCTTCACTAAACCCTAGCCTAAATGCCAATAAACTTAGTAATTACCAGTAGGTACCGACTCGAATCGTCACACCAGATTATCACACCAGTATGACAAACAGGACTTTTTTTCTCGTTTGTTAACTATTAACGCTTCACATGGCTTAATCTAGCACGACTTGGTCAGTGCTGGTTCCTATAATATGGTGTCCCGTTCTCTGAATTTTTTTAGTTCCATTTTCCTCTCCAAGTAAAACTAAACATTTCTTTAAACGAAGATGCAAATAAACGAGAGAATAAATGCATTTCACCGTCCTCATGAATACTCAGAACATGTGTGCCCACATTATTATGCAAGCGTGCGAAGCGCTGCACGCGCGTCGTCCGTCTCCCGGACGGTTGCATTATGGGAACTTTTAAAACTGGCTTTGTTTCTATAAAACTCCACGTTTTATAGCAATGTCTGGATATTAGAATAAAAAGATAATTGCATTTAGTTGTTTTGCTACTTTATTACCTACTTGACTAAACAAAATTCGTCATAAAACATTAAGGGGGCGCCGCCCCTAAAACTCCTAAAGAGAATCAAGATTTTTGTAAGTGTTTTTGTGGACTGAAAAAATTGTGAAAAAAAATTCCGAGCATATCTTCAGTTAAGATAATTCGATATAAACAAGGAACAACATCACTCGATCGAAAAAAAAACAGTCACCTCTGTTTTGAACGCAGGACTTGTTTCTAGACAAATGTTTTAAAAATAGTTTTTGTATCTGTAAGAAAGAAAATGTATTATAATGAAATATATTTAATAATTATGGTGGATTATACACTAACTTGCATGCTAACTAAGAGCTGATGTAGAGGACTTAGTTATACAATAATATTTAAGACCACAATGTAAATTGTTCGACCTACTTCAAAAGAAATAAATGAATTATGATTTTTTTTTTAATTTCTTATCGTTGATCAAATCAATTCGATGCTCTATTGCTGCGTGAAAGGGTAACAAACAAACACGCTTTCAGAATTAAGGAAAATAGTCCGAATATCCTTACTACTATTAGCAAGGATATTTAAACAATGTTCCTGATGAAGCAGGGAGGAAAAGTTATAAACACACCTAGTTAGTTTGGTCAACAAAACACGAACTCGAACTGGCGGTGGCGACCAACCGGGAGTAACGTAAAACACCTAGGCTTTAACAAAACGGTACATTAATGACGTTTTAAATTAGTATGCAAAAAAGGGCTTTACTTTACTCGGGCGTGAGGTCACATCACATTAACAGTAAGTATTTACAATACATAAACATAGCAAGGTAAATAATGCTGGCTATAAAACAATTTTACTACGTTATTATTTCGCGCTGACGGATAACTGGGACTGCGTTATTTAATTGCACACCTTTTAGGAATTTTGTAGCCTACTTTTTGAACTAAATTAGTATCAATTTAATATTAGCTGTAGGACATTCTACTAGAAATGGGATTTCCTTATATTTATATATTTTCAATTAGTCCAGTTAGAAGATGCTTGCAAACAACGTTATTGCGTTCTTAATCATCTTCTATATTAATGGCGCACGTTTTACGGTACATTTGCTGGTAAAGTATAAATTTCTCAAACAAAATAGGTAAAAACGTCGATGCAGAAGATATATCTAAAGTAACATCGTCATTACTATTTTTTTCACTACAATATAAGAAAGATAGAGACAAAACATGACTAGTTTTTTTTTACTTATTATGTGTTAAGGCTTAAGCCAAGGTTGAGTATTTAAATGAACAAATGGTAAAGTTGATCGTTTTTTAGGATTCCGTACCTCAAAAGGAAAAAACGGAACCCTTACAGGATCACTTTGTTGTCCGTCTGTCCGTCTGTGTGTATGTCAAGACCTTTTATCTCGGGAACGCGTAAAGATATCAAGTTGAAATTTAAACTATATACGTAAACCTATGAACTCTTGTAGTTGTGTAAAAGAAAAGCTTCTCAGTTACCGTATAAAAAAGTTAGAGCCGTTTATGTCGTAAAAAAATGCATATTTCAACGCTCCCGAAAATCAAAACCTACAGGGCGAAGTATGAAATTTGGCGAAGAGCATTTTCTCAGAATAAATCTAAAAACTGTACATTTTTATTTAAATCACATAAAAATAAGGCCTCAAAATACACAAAATGTGGGTTCAAAATTCAAAGTGATTAAAGTAAGTATATCATGTAAGGTATCATATAAAATAACTTCATTAGCACATGCTAAAACAGGTTTTTAATTACTTTAACAATATGTTTGTACGGAACCCTCGATGTGCGAGCCTGACTCGCACTTGTCCGGTTCTTTTTTTTTCAATAACGAATACAGTATTTATTAAACTCAACATTAACTTCAAATTATTTTCCTATACATTTGAGGATAATATGCGTTTATAGTTTATAGCCGTGGTGGTCAATAGCCGTGGTGGTCAAGAGGTAGTGACACCCGCCTTACAATCGTGAGGTCGTGGGTTCGAATCCCCGGTCCCGTACCAATGAGTTCTTTGGAATTTATGTACGGAATTTCACACCACTGGCTTTTCGGTGAAGGAAAACATCGTGAGGCAACCTGCATGCGTCCGTAGAAGAAATTCGATGGCGTATTTGAATCCACCAACTCGCACTGGGCCAGCATGGTGGATATGGCCCAATCACCATTCGTGGGTAGGCCTACGTCTTGCAGTGGACTATTAAAAAGGCTGGTACAGGTACAGGTACATGCGTTTATCTACTTGCAGATCTGATTTTACCTGTAAAAGTTATCGAATAAAATATGATGGGAGTGAAATTCTTCCGAAGTGACATTAATTCTTGAGTTCTATATTCCTTCTTAATATTTTCTTATTTAAGCTGTGAATATATTCTTTCATTGTGTCTGATAAGGCATGCTTGCACTTCATTTTTGATGTGTCATTATGATAAATTTACGTGTTAAATTCCACTGCCATTTGAGTAAAAAATATCTGAGAGTGGGAAAAGTGCACCTACGATACAAGGTATAAAAGCTTTATGAAGATTACACATGAAATTTTCCTCACAAATGTGGAAAAATATATTGCTGCATTAATGTTTTTTGTTTGCGCACTTTTCATGCATAAGTAGCAAAGAGTTTGAAGATACTATGATACAAAGGTACAGTTTTTCTCAAAAAAGCTAGAGTTAAACGCACCGGTTATGGCCACCTTAAAAATATAGTGTCATTATTAACCACTTTGAATGTTAATGATTGTGTCGACAATTTTAATGTCATAATTAAATTTTCAAAAAACATAATAGTACATTATGATATAAGTGCAGTAAGTTGAAAATTACAGCCGAGGCGATGTTGCTATAAGGAAGTCTCAGAGGCTGTAATTTTCAAAGCGCACGTATGTCATACGATGTTTTATAACATATTTTCGAGGAAATTAATAAAACTCTGACTTTCTTAAACGAATAAATCTTTAATTACTTGTTAAAACAGTTATATAAATTTGAACAATTTTTAAAAGTGATTGTTACGTTGCCCGTTGGCATTTTTAATGTTGTCAAGTTATTATTATTAGTTACAAATTCCCCAGTCTCTCTCTCACTCTCTTGAGTGAAAGTAAATTCATCACTACTTGACGAAATTTTTAAATTAAAACATTACAGCGAAAAGAAAAAGCGCGCGAAATAATTTTATCTCCCAAAGTTAATTTCATTCATAAAATATTGACCACTTTTCTGACATAAAAACTCTTTGCTAAGGTTTTAAAAAGTATCGTTCATTTGTAGACGGAGCATCTTAAAAAACCGTGCATGTTACTTTATTAAAAAAAAAACTCGTGCGTTTTACATTACAATAACGCACAAGTGCGTAATGAAATACCTACATTACGATATTGAAATTGGTGTAATCACAGCCACTTTACGAGCAAATGTTTATTGTGTTACATTGTTTATAATTGACTTATGCAATAATATTGAAATCAAATGGTCCAATCCGGTGCAGTAATCACATACCATACACCATACCTGATGAATACCTCGAAATATCTCTGCACGTTTACGACTAAAAGTAATGCATCACGTTAATACTGGAAATAGTTACTAACAAAGCAATTTCGAGCTTACCTACCTATTCCCTAGAAGATACGAGTGTTATTAGCAGTCTATTAGTGCACCGATATCAGGTTGTAAGCCTGATGCAAGCTTCTTAGAGCATACTCTATTATTCAGTGAAGGAAACACTCTGACTAAATGGGTGCATACTGTAAAATGATTTATTTTCAACTAGCTGTTGCCCGCAGCTTCCCCGCGTGTTATTTTAATTTTTGAGCTATCCCATGGGAACATTTTGTTTTTCTAGGATAAAAATAGCCTATGTCAATTTCCGTCTTTCAAGCTGTCCATGCCAAAAATCAATGAAGGGAAGAATTTATCCGTTACCGATATACACACTTTTGGATTTATAATATTAGTAAAGGAATTGTTTTGTAAATGACAGACAGACAGACAAACAAAACTCTTTATTTACAACCACAATATGAAAAATAAACACTATTTACACAATTTACACATATACGACAAAAGATATGATTATAAATTGGCGGCCTTATCACCCATGGCGATTTCTTCCAGGCAACCTTGCACGAATATAAACCGACAAGAACAAGAAATAGTGGCCTTAAATAGATATCAACAAAGAAAACACCTATAAATAATAAACTAAATATACTTAATTCAATCTAAGTTTTAAATATACTTACATATTGATATAATATATAAATATAATTATACAAATACCTACATATATACATACCTACATACGTTATAAAATAGTAGCGAAAGGAACAAGTAGCATTATGATTTCAGATAGTGAGCTTTCACAAGTTGTTTGGAAACGTTCAATGAAGGTGAACGCATAATTTCCAAAGGTAAGTCATTCCAAAGTCTGACTGCCTCCACAGAGAAAGAAGAATCGTAGAAAGATGTTTTGTGACGAGGGAAACTAAGTGTGAGATTATCTGAATATTTTAGGTAACGGCTCAATAGAGAGTGTCGAAAACGAAAACGCTCTCGGAGATAGGGTGGGGACGAAAGAATAAACAGGGTGCTATACAAAAGGGAAAGAATATGAGCATCCCGGCGACGACGAATAGAGAGCCACTTGAGCTTATCGCGAAACTCTGAAACGTGGCCATATTTGCGCAAGCCAAATATGAACCTGATACAAAGACGATTCTGGAGGCGCTCAAGTTTATCCAGCAGGACTTGCGTGAGATCTAGGTAACATACGTCGGCATAATCAAGGATTGGAAGTAAAAGGGATTGTGCAAGCACAATTTTAGTGGATGTCGGTAAAAAGTTACGCAATCTACGCAAGGAACCGCTAGACGCAAACATTTTGCGGCTAGTCTCGGCAATTTGCGGACCCCAAGACAAACAACGATCGAAGACAATGCCGAGGTTCCTAAGCGTGTCACTGTAAGGAATGGTGACATCATCAAAAATCACTCGCGGTAGCGTGTCCCAGTCTATTTGACATATCATGCGAGAGCTGCCTATTACAATAACCTGCGTTTTCGATGGATTCACTTTGAGCCCATAAGATTTGCTCCAGTGTAAAATGCTGCGCAAGTCATTATTGATTGCTTCCACGGCTTCTGATACCCAACCCATAGGGGCTTGGCAATACAGCTGTAGATCATCAGCGTAAAGATGGTAGGACGTAGAAAGAGAATGTGAAATAGAATTAATGAAAATGCCAAAAAGAAGAGGTGATAAGACGCCACCCTGAGGTACGCCGGCCGTAGTATAACACCACGATGAGTAAGATTCTTCAAAATGAATCCTCTGCCGACGCCCATACAGGTAATTATGAAACCAGTCAACCATCGTTGGAGATATGTTCAAAGAGCGAAGTATAGCCAGAAGGATATCAAAATCTATAGAGTTAATAGCATTGCTAAAGTCCAGAAGCGCTAACACAGTTAAATCACCATTGTCCATTGCTAGGCGTATAATTATCATCCGTGATTTTAACAAGTGCAGTAACCGTGCTATGCCCCGGACGAAAGCCAGACTGAAAAGGATTAAGAAGGTTATTACTGATTAGGAAGGAGTTTAGCTGGTTATGGACTAGGCGTTCAAGAACTTTGGATAGGAAGGGAAGAATAGATATGGGACGATATTCAGAAAAAGATACAGGATTTGCTTTTTTAGGTAAAGGAATTATCTGAGCTTCTTTCCATAAAGATGGGTAGACCCCATTTGACGCAGAAAAATTCAAAATGTGGCACAGGACTGGGAGTAAGTGGTCTAAGATAAGGATAATCATATTGCGGCTTATAGAATCAAGCCCTACAGCGTTTGAAGAGATTGAAAGGATGCTCTTTCTAACATCACAAGCAGTGAATTGGCTAAAAACAAACGGAGGTAGGTCAGGAGTGGTTTTGCATAGCTGCGATTGATTAAATCATGATAAAATTAATAAAACATTTAAAAAAACACCGTGGGGCGTAAGACGATGTTTGATAGAGATATTTTAATTTTGTCATGAGGAGAAATATTATGATTATTTTTTAAGATATTTTTACTCAGAATCTAGATTTATTCACTACATTTTACAGATTCTTTAATTTTTCCGAAATAAAAACTGGCCTATATTTTTTTCCAATTTGCAAACTAATATTCAATACTATACAAGAACACTTTATTGACACCACAAGTAGTAAAATATAACAGAACATTAAATACCGGACAAGTGCGAGTTAGGCTCGCACATCGAGGATTCCGTACAAACACGTTGTTAAAATAATTAAAAACCTGTTTTAGCATGTGCTAATGAAGTTATTTTAAATGATGCCTTACATGATACGATTTACTGACTTTGAATTTTGAACCCATATTTTGTGAATTTTGAGGCCCTATTTTTGTGATTTAAATAAAAATGTACATGACAACAATGACAATGTAATATTTTCAGATTGATTCCTATATGCGTACTCTGAGACAATGCTTCTCGCCAAATTTCATAGTTCTATGTCAACGGGAAGTACCCTGTAGGTTTTGATTTTTGTGAGTGCAAAATATGCGGTTTTTACGACATAAACGGCTCTTACTTTTTTAAACGATAACTGAGAAGTTTTTCTTTCACACAACTGCAAGAAAACATAGATATACGTATACAGTTTAAATTTCAACTCGATTTCTTTACGCGATCCCGAGATAAAGAGTCTTGACATACACACAGACGGACAGACGGACAACAAAGTGATCCTATATGGGTTCCGTTTTTTTCTTTTGAGGTACGGAACCCTAAAAATGACCGAAGAATGGCACAAAGGCGTAAAATATGCGAAAAATAAAGTCGAGCCGTTGCTTCGTCCCAGTGTGAAAGAGTAACAAACAAACCAACATACCTACACACTTTCGGTTTTAAAATATTAGTAAGGATGCATAACGAGTCGTCGTCCTCGTCATTTCAGCCATAGGACGTCCACTGCTGGATATAGGCCGCCCCTAAAGATCTCCAATAAGACCTGTTGGTACTTAGCGGTTTGCATCCAGCGCGATTCTGCGGTCTTAAAGACTTAAGACACTTTGTGGAAGGTTTACTATGCTACGCTTGCCGTTACCTGGTTTCTACTCGAGAACTTTACAACACCACTGGTCATCAGGCCTCCGCGCTATATGCCCTGCCCACAGGCATTTCAACTTTCCAATCCGCTGGAACTTTGGTTCTTTTACGGATCTCCTCTCCCAGATTCGATCTCGCAGAAGTCGCAGAGAGACTCAGAGCACAGCCCTCTCCACAGCTCGTTGTACTATCCGGAGCATACTAATAAGCCCCATAGTGAGAGACCATGTTTCTGTGATATAAGTCATCACTAAGGCATGAATAAAAAATATTTCATTTATTTTTCCAATCCGATGTAAACAAAATATTCAGCACCGATCATATTTTTCCGGTGCGCCGATTTGCCAACAAAGCGGGTAGTTACCGAATAAAATAAATATTTATCAAAATAATTATTCGTTGTGTAACCAATCACCTATCGAGATTTATTGCATGACAAAAATGTTTTATAGCATTATTCGTATAGTAGTTCTGTTGAATTGAGAGATTTTCGATCGGTTTTAAATAGGTTGTGAAAGAGATATCTAGCTTATTTATTAAAAATCAAACTACATTTGATAATACTTTAGGCGTTTTTATCTTGTGGCTTTTTATATAATTGAAAGTTTGGGTAAGCATTGACTTTAAAAAAATATTTTACACTGAAATTTGTAGCAAATGAAAGGAATATCTAGACGCGTCAAGCCATGTGTTCGGAGAAAACTAGTGACGCAGTTTGGAGCTACTTTTGACCTCATCACAACTCGAAAACGAATTAACCCTCATACATGAAAATTGGCCATCCATCCATCCATCCATCAGCCGAAGGACGTCCACTGCTGGACATAGGCCTCCTCTATGGATCTCCAATAAGACCGGTATAAAAAAATTGTAAAATTGGCATATCAATTAAAATTCGTTAGCTCATCAACAATTCAAAATTTTATAATTTTTTCTCAAACGGTTACTGATATATTAGGGTTTGAAAATCGGGGTTTCATTGACTGATTCACTCACTCACTTATAGATAAAAAACCTAACCCACTTCCAGATGACCTAGAAACTTGATATTTGGCACCAAGGTAGACTATCACCCGTATACAGAGGAAAAATCTAAAAACTAAAAAATATTGATAACTATTGTCAAAGTAATTGTAAAATTTAGGTAACCAATACTCCACTTGATGGCGTTAGTGTCGCGAGGCGCTATGTCTAGATCGCGGTAACAAGATTTTCGATAGATTAACCATGCCATTTGTGATGATTACTACTAATATTTATTGATATTTATTTCTGAACAAAAAGTATTGCTATCTCATCAAAAACATAAACGAGTAATATGAGCCATGCGTTCAATATAAGAACCATAATATGCGTCGTTGCCGACTTTAACAAAAGAATTAAGATCTACATAGGATACATTAGATGTAGGAAATTCTAAAATGTTAGCTACTAGAACACACAACATTCTAAAAGGATGTACTTATGTAATTCTAGCTCAAGATTTGACTAATAAACCAACTAATAAAATCAAGACTCAGAGCAAAAACTTATGAATTTGTTCATCACATAAATTATTGCCCTGGATGCGAATAGAACCAACGTCTCTCAGGAGTCGGGGTCACTATAACCACTGAGTCACCGAGGCAGTCAAAGATATAAGGTGATATTAAAAATGGATTAATGTCTCTAGTTGGTCGAACAAAATTATCCAATATTATTTTTCATATCAATTTTACAACAAAATCTACTTAATTCATCCTCATCATTGATTAAAGTTATGATAAACTGTTAGTGTGTTATTAAGGCCTATATAAATTAAGCAATTCGTACCAAAGGGCCGCGGCTGTAGTTTGATGGACTGCCGACAAAAATGTAGAGTAGAGGCGTTTATTGCTTCCTTACTGGCTCTACGTCATAGAGCGATGGCATTTTTGAGCAACTGTACAGTATAAAATTCTTTCTTTAGCTTTTTTTTTACAATGATGAATACATATGGTAAAACTACCTACACTACTATTACATACAAAGCAATTGGATCATCCACAGACCATTGAAGGCCTAAAGATAATCCAAGTGCTCAAGCCCACTGCCAGTTGGCAGCATGCCCAGCATGCTGGCAGCATTGCCATGCTGGATGGCAATGCTTATACGTTGAGCCAAATAAAAACCAGCATTTTGGTCACGCGTCGCGTCCATCAGACGCTCAGAAAGACTTTTGAAAACAAGATGAGTTCCGGCCCCCACGGACCCAAAGTCTCAACTCCATATGGCTCAAATATGTAACCAATACCGAGGTTAGCATATTTAGCATATTATTTTTTCTTTAGCTGTTATTTACCACCTGATATATTTTTACTATTGGTAGAAAGCTACCAAACTAACAATCTTGCTGACAGCCTGATTGTACAAGACTTGCTAAGAGTAAAACTGAAAAGAAAAAAAAACGTATTATCTCGAAAATACAGCTTCTAAAGCTCTGTCTATATCGGTACCAAATTTCTTCAAATCGTTAGAGGTGTTTTCGAAATTCGAATTATGTACAAAATACAAATAAACTCCTATATACAAAAATTGACAATAGACAATAGACAGTTCTTTATTTTTGACAAAAATAAAATTAAATGCAAAGCAAACAACATATTAAAACAAAACAAAATATCATAACTACATACTATATATATATATATATATATATAAATAATCATAACGTCGCCTCAGTCTTTGTTTGTCCTACAACCAAGCACCAAATTTTTCAGGAGACGTTATTTTTAGTTTAAAAATCAGATAATCAAGAAATCATAAAACAATTTAGCGATATAGGAACAAAATAGTAAGTATTTATGAAATGTCAAAGTCGCATTTTGATAAAACAAATTCAAATGTGTTATTTGTGGGTTTTTTGTGGAGATAGGCCAAATCTGTTCCGAAAAAATTTTGAGACAGGGATATTGGCACAAACACATGGTGATAGGGCTCGAACGTGTAGAGAGATTTTAGTTCTTGAGTGTTCAAGTGACCATCGTGACTCGCATACAGCGTGTTCAATATTTTGTTAGTGAATTTAAATAACTTGATCTGTAGAAAATGAGGTAGGTAGGTATTTAAGTAATTTTACAAATAATGTCGTGAAATAATTAGTGTATATTTTATTGAATATATTATTAACTGACAGAAACTTAATATTCTACTGTCTAGTTTGTGATTTGTAAAGTAGGTACTCTCATAATTATTTCAACGGCGGAGATGATGATGATGATAATCATACATTGTTTTTAGTAGTTTACTTCGCGTTCATTGATCCCAAACTGTGAATAAAATCATTTGAGGTACTTATTTAAACCTGTATAAATATGATAATAAATTCTTTACCAATAATAGGTATAAATATGATAATAAATTCTTTACCAATAATAGGTAAAGAATTTATTATCATATTTATACAGGTTTAAATAAGCATCTCAAATGATTTTATTTACAGTTTGGGATCAATGAACGCGAAGTTAACTACTAAAAACAATTTATGATTATCATCATCAAAGCCTGCACACAAAAAATGAGTAAGATAGGTTACAAAATAAATACAAAAGCTTTGTGCACTAATATTAATCGAGTAAAGTAGTGTTACTGATCAATTAAAATATTTGTTAAGTTTATGTTATTATATTTATATACGCACGCAAAATAAAAAAAAACTCGTTTTGTTTTAAATTAAAGTAAAAGATTACTGCAGATATTACATCATACCTACTATATATTGTGAGACTTTGATCAGATTATAGAAATATATTAAAATAAAATTATCTGTATGCCTTACCTTTCTAAATTCAGTTTAACTTGATCACAACTGTGCTTTTTTATCGTCACAGACATAGTGATAAGATTGTTTTAAATATAAATACACCAAAACAATGAAATTTTACTACAGAAACACACACTCGCGGTAAGTTTTTACACAAATTGAATTTCATAAAAAAAGGTTGGGGTGGCGTCATGGTCTTCGCTATGATTGGTAGATCGGAGGAGTTGTGGCGAACAAAGACTGAATTTGAGTTTACAATACGGATGTTGGCGCCAGCTTCGTATATTGGCTAAACAAAGACTCAAAATTGATTTCGATTTGGAGATAGAATATTTTAATTTTACGAATTGTGCAATTTCTATCAAAAAATTGAAAAAATTGATTACACCATTAGACGTGTATTATATTTCTATTATATTAGTATATATTTCTATTATGATATCAAAGAGACATTTTTGATAAAAGTGGTCGATAGCCCATTCAAAGACTAAGGCGACGATAAGCAATTACTCTTAATTATTTTACAATGCTATCCTACTTAATTACTCAACTTTATTTTTGTCACAACCCGGTCCCACCTCAGCATAATATGCTGGTTGTGGACCAACCAGCGCTGGTCTTCCGGTAGGACCGGTAGGTGACGTCTCATGCAAATATTAAAAAAACAATATGGCCATTGTTGGAGCAACAGCGTGCAAACATAATTAAAAATAAAACATATCCATTTTAGAAAATATGATGTTCGCGCTACGCCAAAACCCGACGCGACATATCAACTGACATTAGCTGAAAATTGACAGTGACGCACCACAAAATTGCTCGTTTAAGGGTATTTATTTTACATTTTGTTTATTTGCATATAAATAAACAAATACAGTGAAACCTCATAATTTTTTATTCGAACAAAAACTTAAAGGGATCAATTATAATAATAATAATAATCATTTATTTCGACCAAAGATCATAGATTTACATTAAACTTACAAAACTTCAAAATTTAGTTACTTACATGTCATATTTTGATTATTTGTGAGTACATGAATCATATAACAATGATTCATGTACTGACAGTCAAAACGGTTCGCAAATACATTCAGGATGGTGTTGTCACTGGCCCGGACCCTGCGCACCATGGATGTGCACCGCTTCCGCATCGTTGTATAGAAACAATCGACGCGCGACTCGGCGAACATACCCGACGCGCTGCAGTGCCGGGGCAGCCCCATCAGCACCCTGAACGCATTATTGTATTGAACACGAAGGGCGCTGTACTGCTTCTGCGTATACGCCACCCACAGGCTGCCCGTGTAGAAGGACGTACAAAACGCTCTGAATAGAGTAATTTTGACGCCCCTCGAACAACGCGCAAACCTGCGGGCCATCATATTTGCCCTCACAGACAACGCCCTTCGCTCCCTCTCTAAGTCAGCATCGTCTTTCAAGTCAGAGGTTAACATATGTCCCAGATACTTGAACTGATCTACCCGCCTCAGCTCGCTTCCATTCAGTTTGATGCTAGGTATGGTATCCAGATGCATCCCTCTAGCCTGAAAGACCATACATTCACTCTTTTTAACATTATAGAGCAAGCCATGACTCCGTGCGTATGCTTCACAAATAGCCAGAAGCTTCGATATTCCACAGACAGAGGCGCTCAGCAGCACCATGTCATCTGCATAACTAATATTATTGACACTGACACCATCAATATGACAGCCGACACGTGTGCTGCTGAGCTCCTCTATTAATGCGTTAACATAGAGGTTAAAGAGCCTTGGCGAGGTCAGCCCTCCCTGCCTCATACCGCACTGCAACCTGTATGGCTCCGACAGCGCGCTCGACCACCGAACTACGTTGACCTGATTCAAATACCAGTATTTAAATAAGTGCACTAATTCTTTGGGCATGTATATGTCGATTAGTTTCTGCCACAAGATGTCGTACGAAACGAGGTCAAACGCTTTCGAGAGGTCGAGGAAACACGCATATATAGGCGTGCTACGATCGGTGTAGTACTTGACAGTTTGCTTCAAACACAATATAGCTGTTTCGGTTGATAGCCCAGGCTTAAAACCAAATTGATTGCTGTGAATATTCAGGTACTTGTCGAGCTCAGTGTTAAGCAAACTATCAAGCACCTTCGCCATAATCGTTGCCAGAGAGATCGGCCTATAATTACAGTGATCACCAATGTCACCAGTTTTGCTTTTTACTATTGGCACCACCACTGTCCTCATCATGTCTGCCGGTAAGTATGAGTGACTTAGACACAACGAGTAAAACATAGCGAGAACTCTAGGCAGGTGGACGCCAGCATGCTTTAGATGTTCTATGCTCAGACTGTCATGGCCAGGAGACTTTCCGCGCGACATCGATGTAATAGCCTTTCTGACATCTTTCGCCAAAAATCTCGTAATCGTGTCCTGTCCACAAGGTCCACTCACCTCAGTAGACTGTGGTGGTCCCAATGGTGATTTTACAGTAAAATGCTCTTTAAACATATCAGCTATGCACTTCGCGTCATTTAGTCCATTGACGCTCACAGGTAGGCCCGGCTTATTTTTCATTTTCTGTGTGCTTTTCCAAAAACCACGAAAATCATGCTTAGAATGTTGAGATGCGAGTATGTCCATCTTTAATTGTTCGCTATTATTTTGACACCACTTTAAACGCGATTTAAAGATTCTACGACTCTCTCGCATCTCTTCCCACGCATTACCCTGTTTAGGTTTACCCCAAAGAAGCCATACTTTGAATTTGCACCTCGCCACCCTGTGAGCCTCACGAACGTGCTTGTTCCATCCAACAACAGGTTTTTTCTTTCTCGGCGGAGGGATAGAGTGACATTCTGAGGCGGCCGTACATAAAACGTGAACAATATTTTGATATAATTTGTCAATAATTAGGTAATGATCTGAAATATTACAATTTTTATCACAACAGTCAGTAAATTCAATCGGAAAATCTATTAGTCTTAATTTTTCATTACATAATTTACTATAAATGTCAATTTGTTCCTGGGTTTTCTCACCCCATCGTATTTTATTACAAATATTAATATTATCTTGCACAAGTTTTGGTTTGATTATACTTAACTTACACTGGATTATGAGCGGTAAATGGTCGGACCACACGGGATCATATCGAATGCTCGCCTTAACCACAGTCTGAAAAGCCGACCTAGTACAGACACAGTGATCCAACCAGCTCACCGATCCATTTGCGTCACTGATAAAACTGTACGTGTCCGAAAGCAAACCTATTTTCTCCACATCAGCACAGGTCCATTCGCACTCAGCACAAAAGTTCGTAAGTTCATAGAAAAATTGCTCACCGGGATTTGAATTGTAGTCGCCCAGCATATAAGCACACTGAATATCTTCGTTCGCAATGATAGCGGTCAATGATCCGAGACAATCCGTAAATTCCGCTAAGTTAGCCGTTTTGTTAGTCGGCATATACACACTGAATACTAAAAAAGACCTTTCACCTACTACTATTTTTATCGCGCACATTCGTGTGTTATCGCAGTTCACCACTGACACATTGTGAAACACATTCCTATTCCACAGCAATGCTACACCGCCCCAGCATCTGCCCACGATCATGCCGTCTGATAGGTCCATCGGCGATACACCCGTGTAGGCAAAATCATCGTCGATACAGCTCAAGTAGTCGATTTCATTCGGCAGCAACCAGTGTTCCTGCAGAGCGATTATATGCGATGACTTACACAGCTGTCGTACATCTTCTATTGAGCGCTTCACGTTCTTACAATTAAAACTAACAAAGTTGTATAAGTCATCGCTTTCCATGATTAGCCCTTTCTAAAGCCGATACAGCGCTATTGCCGTTCACTTTTTTCCATCTGAAGCTCACAAATTTTCTAAAGATCACTCCTCGCGGCCACAGTTTGTCATCTAAGAACATACCCAACTGATTCTCGGCTACAAAAAATTTAAAAGCGATGTGATCTTTTTCATGTCTAAACGAAATTTTCTCTAAAGTAATCATTTCTTTTGTTTTCTTGTAGACGTAATCGACTATATCTTTTTCCATCGTATCTTTGTGTATTTTAGTAATAAAAATAGGCACTTTCTTAGTCGCAGCTTTGAATTTTCCATCCAAATCTCTCGAAACTCCCGATACACCGTGGTATCGATACAATGGTTTATTACGCCTGGACACAGTAATCCAGCCTTCCTTAGGTTTTTCATTGAGAGGTTCGACTTTACTTACTGTATTCGTTACGCTGTGGCACACCGAGGCGCCCGCCTCAGTACCTACTCCATTATCAGTGCGCTGCCGCGACTCGCAGTCCCCACCCGACGCAACAGGAGCGGGTGATGTCACTTCAACTCGCTGCTCGCCCGCGCCGCAGTCGTTCGCAGGTTTCGTTTCATGTTTATTTACCCCAAAATCTGGGTTCGGTGACCGCTGGCTCGGTGACCGTGATTTCCGCACAGTTTTTCGATCTACCCTCATCATTTCTCTAAATACCGGCACAGTATCATGGCCCATAGCTCGATTTTCGTTGTAATCAGTTGATTCATTTAACGTTGAATTACTTATATGAGACAAGCCCATCGGACCACTCTCTAAGAGCCAAGCGCCTCTCTTTGTATTTATATTATGATGTGCAGCGACGGGTGGTAATGAGTCATTCTTCATCAGTAACAACTCTGTTCTGCACTCAATCAGCTGATCTTGCGTGACATAGTTTGATTTTATTAAGTTCACCTCATCTTGAACCTTGAGCAGATCTTTCAATAATTTCGTACAGTCGAGATGATCAAATAAAATCGGTGGTAGCTTTTCTAGCTGGCGAGCTACAAATACCGGAACAATATCCGGTTCGGTCGATTTAAACAGATTTATTATATCTAACAAATCTCTTCCTTCTTTTCCTTTGTTTTTTCGATTTATTTTCACTTTGTCCGTCGGAATCGATTCAAATAACAATGATTTTGAGTTTTTAATTTCATCACTAGAAAATGACGTCGTACAAATTCGCACCAAAGTGTCTTCGTCAACTATCGAAATTTTATTTTGCACATAAGAAAGCAACTCGTCTATCACGATATTGCACGAGTTACACTTAACTGTCGTCATTTTGTTTTTTCGTACTTAGCGCTTTTAACGCTCACAATGCGCCCGACACGGAGGGGTGCGCGCGCGCGACTGATTATACAATGTTTCTGGTAACAAGTCAAAATTCTTAGGTACTCATCCCAAATAACATGTGGTAGTTCTAAAAAAAATAAAATCATAAATTTATTGATAATAAATTACTTGTTAATAATGGATAATTTTTGTGTAGTTTTGACAAAACTGAGGAATAAAAATTGCAGGTTAAATATGTAGAGAAATAACTATAAATGATTATGGTTATTTAACAAAAGTTGTGGAATACAACTTTGTTGGTGTACTAAAAATTTTACATAAAAATAAAGTAGCTTATTTTGAAATTAAAAATAACAAAAACATAGCACAATATAATTTATTATTAAAAAATAGTCTAGCCATCGACACGAAATGAAAGAATGAATATATTTACATATATATTTTTAACTAGCGACCCGCTCCAGTTTCGCACATTATACCTACATATAAACCTTCCCCTTGAATTGCTTTATCTATTAAAAGAAACTGCATCAAAATCCGTTGCGTAGTTTTAAATATATAAGCATACATGGGGACAGACAGCGGGGAGTAACTTTGATTAATACTATGTAGTGAAGAAGCGCCACATGCCAAAAAAACCTGAAGTTGCCTTATAAAGTGTGCAGATATATTTTACCTAAGAAAACTTTACAGAAAATTAGGATTATCACGCTGCGATTTTTTTAACTATGTCTTCTGCAAGAAACCATTAAAACTTCCACAAAATGTAGCACGGTGTTGAGTAGCATCTTTATTACTTCCGTAGTCTACGGCCACTTCATAGATAGCTCGGAATTTCTTTTCTCGTTTATTTTGCCGAGATTATTTTGGTCACTTTTACTCTGACGACTTTGCTAATGGGATGGACAGGAGTAGAGATAATAATTAATGTGCTACACAGAATAATAGTATACTGTTTTACCACATTTGAAATTATTTGTCCAATTTGTGTGAAATTCATGTCAAATATTGTAAACCCATAGAAGATACCCATGTCCAGAAGTGTATACAAGTGAATCAGCTTGCCTTGTACTAACCCAAAAGAGGGTGACAAAGTATTAAGTAAAGTAAGTACATTTGAATAGGCCTGGACAACCGGGCCTACAATTTGACGTGTAATCCGAGCCCAGGTAGCGTTACAACATCATGAATAACCTTTAATATGGGGACAACCTGTAATTTGAGATGATAAGTCAACTGTTTCATATATTTTGCCGATTAATTAATTAATTACAAATTCTATGGAACTACTGACTTTTATCTCGAATTTCCGGTTGATCCGTAGTATACGTATTTTATTATAATGGTCTTAATCACCCTTTTTCGGCTCAGTATAAGGCAAGAAGATAACCCTGTAGAAAACCTTCTTTAGTTACCTGTCTGTTCTGTAGTTGTTGCTTTCCATAACTTCCTTCGGTTGTAAAGATATTTGCTATCCAAGTACAAAAAATATTGGGAAATCAATTTCATCTCACCCATTCCTATTACAGTAGTGACCGAAAATGACCTCCAAATAATTGGGTCAATCCCATCGAAAACATGGCGCTGGTTGTAATAAATCATACGAAATTACACTGTCAATACATAACTACCAACAGCTAAAAGAAACAACCGGTGAACTTGTAAGGGCTACTTCATACAACTATTTGCCCATTCATCATCATTACTATTTCATATTTAAAAAAGACGTGGTAGTGACACCCGCCTTACAATCTTGAGGTCGCGAGTTAAAATTTCGGTTCGGTATCAATGAGTTCTTTGGAATTGATGTACGGAATTTCACATCACTGGCATTTCGATGAAGGAAACCATCGTTAGTCAACCTGCATAAGCTCGTAGAAGAAATTCGATGGCGTATGTGAATCCCGCACTGGGCCAGCGTGGTCGATGTGACCCAATCACCCTTTACGGGTACGCCTATGTCTTACAGTAGACTATAAAATAATTATTTTTTGCAAAAAATAGCATGACCGACTTCACCCGTGTACAGAATCATTACATAGTATGAAACAAAGTCGCTTACCGCTGTGTGTCCCCAAGTATGCTTATATCTTTAAAACTACGCAACGGATTTTGATGCAGTTTATTTTAATAGATAGAGTAATTTAAGAGAAATGTTTACATGTATAATACACCTGTGCGAAGTCGGGGTGCATCGCTAGAACGCAAATATTATGCAGGGATCGATGTAACATTTTTGCACATTATTGTTGATTTATCAAAAATGGCTCAGCCGATTTCGATACAATTTAAATGGGTCCAATTACAAAGTATATGTATTCTTTCCAATAAAAAAATAACTATTGAAATCGAACTACTATGAAAAAAGTTATGCGTGGTTATACATAAAAAAAATATATAGTGTATAGCTCCTCCGGTGGTTTGTCGGTCAAAAATGCTTGTACATTACATCAGCCGTAGGACTCCTAGGACGTCCATACTTGGCCATAAGTAAGGCCATTTTGGATTCCCGATAGGTCCGATTGAAAACGACTTGCAACAGCTCTAAAAGCTTTCAGTTCCAACGGAAAATACTGTGTTGTCATTAAACACGGTTAAGTGGGGATGCGAGCAAAAAAATGTAGGAATCAATAATTAGTTTTCGCAAAAAATCGCAATACAGACTTATACCGTGTCCAGAATTCTGAGCCGATTTTGATGAAATTTAAATGGGAAATTTATATTCTTTCGAAGTACAAAAAAAAAAATATTCGTTCTCAATTAAAGAAAGAAAAAAGAAAGAAAGAAATACCGTTTATTTCAATTGGCGAATTTGTTTTTATTTATATATATATATTATCTTTTTATATACATGGTTATTTCTAATCAATTAGCATCCTCTTAGGGGCTTATTCTGTACATAAAAACTAACAACTTTTCTTCTGCGACTTATGTCAAAAATAGTATAAAAGTAAAAAAAATATTTGTGGTTCCATAGAAAAATATCGTTCACCCGCGACAAAATGTATGGAACAGCTGACTTTTTTTGAGTTTTGACAAACGTTGTTAGTTTTGATG
The DNA here is from genome assembly GCA_949316475.1 of Hypomecis punctinalis. NCBI lineage: Eukaryota > Metazoa > Arthropoda > Insecta > Lepidoptera > Geometridae > Hypomecis > Hypomecis punctinalis. The sequence goes on along the minus strand of OX438810.1, from coordinate 8,479,060 downwards.
TACAGAATAAGCACCTAGAAGGATGTTAATTGATTAGAAATAACCCTGTATACAATTGGCGGAAATATCGATGAACATACACAAAAAAACGAACATAGTAGGTACCTCCTCCTTTTAGGAAGTCGGTAAAAAATATTTTTTACTGTGTCGGTACAGTGCCGGTACGCTACCTGTTCTGTATCGGAATTGTGGCTACAGTGATATGTGTGAACCGACCTTTACCATCACAAGTAGCTTCACTGTACCCATGGACCTAATAACAAATACAAATAACAAATACTTTTAATAATATTGTGCCCATTTTGAAAGTGAAAACGGTTTTATCTAACACCAACATTGTGAATTCCCCTTTAATCGGTCGCTTACGTGTCACGACTGACAGACAGCGCGACCACATTTCATGTAAATACATGGCTCGCGGTACCAAATTAATGGTTTAAACACATCGGTTTTCATAAATTATTGTGAGAGCACTCTTAATTGCTGATTGATTTATTGTAATTTTATGCTAATTCCATTTTAGCTGAGAATTAATAATTCACAAGTATAATATTAAACAATTTCAGATTCTCCAACCACAAATTTGAAAGAAAGTAGCTAAAAACATAAGTGGTCTTACGACTGACTCACAATGATGATGATTACCGTTGTCATCACCGTCACCTAGTGTCTTTGTTGAGCCACTTCTTTCTTCTGCCATAGTTCTTTCTTTTTATTGTTTTTCCTTCCCTTTCTTTCCTTCCTTCCTAAAATTTTTGTACAACGGACAAACCTTCTTAAATAGACAAGGGTCTCAATGCTCGTGTTTATTTGGCTCAACGTATAAGCATTGCAATTCAGCGTAGCAATGCTGCCAGCATGCTGGGCACGCTGCCAACTGGCAGTGGGCTTGAGCATTTAGATTATCTTTAGACCTTCAGGTGTCAGTGGATGATCCAATTGCTTTATGTAGTAGTAGTGTAGGTAGTTTTAGCATTTAAAGTAGTATTGTATCTTATTATAGTTAATAAAGGCACTTTTGCCCACTTAAAAAAAGTACAATACTAAAAATGGTACATCGCGAAAGGCTCAGAAATACTTATCTATTATTTATAGATGGCGCTGCTAAATAAAGCTGGGACTATGTAATTCGAGACAGGAAACCGATAAAAATTAATTATTATGATTCAATTTGTGTTTTAAAGACGAGAGAAATCTAGTATATTTTAGATCTACAAAGTTAGTCCGAAATCTATTTTAGTTTTTTTGATGAGGTTAGTCTATAATATGTCATTACGTACCTGGTCAAAATGAAGAGAGATAACCTTATCAGGACCATATGATTGCGCTGGATACAAGAGGCATTTATGTTTGCCTTAGACTTTTATCGTCATTATAATCATCATCGTCATCTTGTAGTCGCTCACTGCTGAGCATAGGCCTTTCTTCTTATACTCCACTCATCCCGATCCTGTGCTAATCTCATGTAGGACCATGTCCATGTAGGACACACGATGTTTACAATATCGTCGACCCAACCCGCTTCATTAAATTTTACTAATTTTATTAACCGGGAGTGTGTTTGTTAGTTTATTGATTTATTATTTACTCTTTCATACAACAACAGAGAGAGTGATCGACTTGATTTTTTCATCGGTTTGGAGAGAATAATGAACTACTTTAAACCCGTAATAGTAAAATAATCCAAAATATCAGCGTGCGAAACTGCGTACAAAAGCTAGTACGTAAAGAAATGCAAGATGAACATAAACAAACATCACTCCTCCTCAATTTTCTTTGAACAACAAACAATATCAACATCACAAAGGACTACATTATTTATGTGACTTACAGGAACTACCGATTATTTCGAGATCATGTTAGCCTGAAGCTTACTGTTGACCCTTGGCGACTCATACTATTGATTCTCGAAGAGAGTTAAAGTTTTATACTTTTTGCGTTTTATCGTCACTTCTTTCTACTGAAAGATAAGCCAAATAATTTTGTACTACTATTATACTACTCTAGGTAGAACTCCGTACTCTGTGTACCTATGTGATAAACAGGGTTATTTCTAATCAATTAGCATCCTTTTAGGGGCTTATTCTTTACATCACAACTAACAACAGATGTTCAGCAAATTATGTCAAAACTCAAAAAAAATGTTGTTTTATTGAAAAATATCGTTCACCTGCTACAAAATTTATGGAACAGCAGATTTTTATTTTTAGTTTTGACAAAAGTTGTTTTGATGTACAGAATAAACCCTTAAAATGATGCTAATTGATTAGAAATAACCCTGTATATGTGTGGTACCTTTTTAAGTTTTTCTGTAGTTTTACCGCAGATGTTGCAGAAAATATAGCATACTTGTAATAATTTCATTATCAGGATTATTTTTCTATCAGTAAGTAGGTACATACTGCAAAAAATAAACTTTTTGTTTTGAATAAATATTTGGTGTATGTCCGCTATCCTGTTGTAGGCAAATAAGTTTAAGGGCATTCAAAAAAAAAATATTCTTAAAAAATAATATGACAAAATATTGAAAACACTTCACTAATAAATAACACTCATATTCTCATTGCACTACACTCTGTTCGACACGTGTTTCGCTTCTCAACGAGGCATTTTCAGGACGTGTTGACTCTTCGAGGTCGCTCGCAAGAAACCGCGACCTCTTTCTTTTTTTGTTTTTTTTAATGCCCTTCAACTTTTTTGCCTACAACAGGATAGCGGAAATTCACTAAATATTTATTTAAAATAAAGATTTGAAGATGAATTTCCGCAAAGTAACGCCTGATTCAATCAACTAAAAAATAAACTGTCTAACTAACTATGTTAAAAATGAAGTGTAATGGGCGCTAACAATTTTAGAGACCTATTTATGGGTTTCTAAAACGGAAAAGTTATTACTTATTGTTGTTTTTTACAGGGCGAAAACAAAATGATTCATTACATACATACTGTTACGAGATGGGTTCTTGGATAGTCAGTCAAAACGCCGATTATTCACTTTGCACTTTATTGCACACAATCACTTCACAAAAATCACAAAAACACACGACACAACTGGTTCGCACAAACACTTTACACTGGCACTGATATTCACACAAACTAGTCACTTCACAATCACTGGTATCGCACGAGATGTTATCGCTTCGACGGTAAACGAACAACAACCGATCCCCAAGGGTCGGCCGGCGTATTTATATTATTATTATATTATATTTCGGCGTTATTTCCTACAGTCTCGAACCTACGAGATATTTCGCAACATTACTCGATCTCAATAAACGCCATTGTGTTAACAAGTAAACAACTTGAAAGTTCGAGAATCCCTATTGTTTTTCAAATACGTAAACACCAAACAAATAAACTCGAGTCATAAAACCATAAAACCGAATACAAAAGGCACCAATAAAAACACAATAAAGCTTCACAGAACAATAGGGCTTCCCAGAACCGGATTACGTAAACACCGCACTCCATACCTACAACGGGCGTCTACTGCGTTACACTACCCCCTCCTAAGACATGCTCGTCCCGAGCATCGTTGCACCCGTAATATCGCGCCAATCGATCCACATGAACTATCTTGGGAGCACCTCGATGTCCCTTCTGTATGCGGAACGTCACGTCGTTGATCTTGGTCACCACACGGTATGGTCCATCCCATTTGGCTTGTAGCTTTGGAGATTTCCCTTTTTTGCGTATAGGGTTGTGTAGCCATACTAGCGAGCCTTCCTCGAACCCAGGGTTGTTAGTCCTTCTGTCGTATCTAGTCTTCATTCTTTCTGATGTTTGCTGGCCATACTCTCTAATGTGCTCATAGATGTCGTTCATCTTGTTCCGGAGGTCACTGGCGTACTCAGTTATGGGTTGTGGAGAATCCGGTGGGTAGCCGTAATTCACGTCCAAAATTGGCAAAAGCAGGAGTGACATTGGTGCTCTCATGAACAGCACTTCGGTATGACAGCAAAAATGGCTGGATATGCTTGTCCCGATCCCGTTGTTTGCTTTCGACTACTTTTGCCAGGTATCTCTCCAGAGTTTGGTTGAATCGCTCCACCATTCCATCTGATTGCGGGTGGTATGACGTTGTCCTTGTTTTGTGTGCACCCATTAGCCGACACGTCTCTTGAAACAGTTGAGATTCAAAATTTCTTCCTTGGTCACTATGGATTTCCAATGGTACTCCAAAACGACAGAATACTTCATGGACCAATTTGTCTGCTATCGTCGATGCCTCTTGGTTTGGAATTGCGAAGACTTCCGGCCACTTGGTGAAGTAATCCATGACGACAAGGAAGTACTTGTTGCCACTTTCGCTCACAGGAAATGGTCCGGCCACATCCAGTGCGATTCGCTCCCATGGTGTTCCAACATTATACAGCTTTAGTGCTCCTCTGCTGCGGGTATGCGGACCTTTCACTGATGCACAGCTCGTGCATTTCCGTACCCAGTCTTCTACGTCATCTCTGCAGTTGATCCAGTAAAACCTTTCTCGAATCTTCAACAGTGTCCGTTTCACACCCAGATGTCCTCCCGAAAACCCTTCGTGGTACAGCTTCAAAACTTCGGGAACTTTTGCTCTGGGTACAACCATTTGGAGATGGCACTGGTTTCCTCGAGCATTTTCCCATTTTCGGCACAGCACTCCCTCTTGAAGCACCAGGCTATCCCATTGCGCCCAATAGCTCTTTGTCGTAACACTCAGTGAAGCAATAGCACTCCAGTCAGGCTTACGGGCATCTGATTCCATCCATTCAAGAATCGGCTTGATGTCGACGTCTTCTTTTTGTTCAGCCTGAAGGGTTTCTTTCCATTCGTCGCCGATGTCAGCTTTGAGCATTCTGACAGGTACTGGATCTTTCGACTCTTGTCTTGAGCAATGCTTGCAGTCCTCTGAGCATGGCCTTCTTGACAGTGCATCTGCGTTGCCATGAGATTTTCCACTGCGATGTTCCGTGGTAAAGTCAAACTCTTGTAGTTGCTCAATCCATCTTGCCACTTGGCCTTCGGGATCTTTAAACTGCAGTAGCCACTTTAGAGCAGCGTGGTCGGTCCTCAGATGGAATTTTCGCCCGAGCAGGTATTTGCTAAAGTGACGCAATGTCTTCACCACTGCAAGTAGCTCCTTTCTTGTCACACAGTAGTTCCTTTCTGGCTTGGATAGGGATTTGCTGAAATACGCAATCACCACTTCTTGGTCTCCTTTTCTTTGCGACAATACTCCTCCAATGCCGGTGTTGCTGGCGTCAGTGTCCACGATGAACTCGTGCTCGGTGTCCGGAAAGCCAAGAATAGGCGTATTACAAAGTCGCTCCTTTAGTCCTCGAAAAGATGCGTCGCAATTTTCATCCCAGAGGAAGGGCCGTTTTTCCTCAGTCAGTCTATGCAACGGCTTAGCGATGTCAGCAAAGTTCTTCACGAATCGCCTGTAATAGGAGCATAATCCCAAGAATGCTCTGACTTCCGTCTTGTCTTTTGGTACAGGCCAATCCTTCACAGCACTGACTTTACCTGGATCCGTCTGTACACCAGCTTCGGAAATCACATGTCCCAAGAAATTCACTTGCCTCTTGAAGAAGGAACATTTCTTCGGACTCAGTTTAAGATTGGCAGCACGTATTTTTGTTAGGACTCGTTCCAGGTTTTGCAGGTGGTCTTCGAAGGTTTTTCCTACAATTATGATGTCGTCTAAGTAGACAAGGCATGCGTCACCAATTAGTCCCGCAAGAACTAACTCCATTAACCTTTCGAACGTAGCGGGGGCATTGCACAACCCAAACGGCATCACTTTAAATTGCCACAGGCCTTTTCCCGTAGAAAATGCGGTCTTCTCCTTATATTTAGGGTCTATTTCCACTTGCCAGTACCCGCTCTTCAAGTCCAGCGTAGTGAACCACTTCATGCCCGTCAGTGTATCCAACGTGTCATCAATCCTCGGCAAAGGGTAGCTGTCCTTCTTCGTTACGTCGTTGAGTCGTCGATAATCAACACAAAACCGCATACTGCCGTCCTTCTTTTTCACTAGAACCACTGGCGAACACCACGGACTGGATGAAGGTTCTATCACACCATTTAGCGCCATGTCTTCAATCATTGACTCAACTTCTTTTTCTCGAGCCACTGGTATCCTTCTTGGCCGCTGTCGTATCGGTGGCACGTTTCCTGTATTTATCGTGTGCTTCACTAAGCCAGTCTTCCCGTTGACAGCATCATCGAGGGCAAATATGTCGGTAAAGCGCTGTAGCATCTTCTTCGCCATCAGAAGTTCTTTTTCAGAGAGATCTTTCCGGGAATCTTCCAATAGTGTTGACACGTTGCAACTCCCAGCACAGTTGTATTCCTCCTTTGGTTGTTCTTGGCATCTGCGCATCCAGTCTACTTCTTCGCATGTACCAATCGGGGTTCCTCCTTTGATGAGTTTTTCCTCGTTACTTGTGTTGAGCACACGCACCACAGCAGTATTAGTAGTCCTCACCAAAGTTCGGGCCACTAACCATGGTTGATCACCTTCCGATTGTTCTATTAGAACACATCGTTGTTGATGTCCCAACTTTGGCGGTAATCTAACTGCCACAATGGTTTCCGATCTAGGTGGAAGGACTTTTCTCTGCAGACAATAAACCTTTCCTGATATGGCGCCTTCCATAAAGATTTCTTCTCTTCCACACTTCAAGATTCCTTGGTTGACGTCAACCTCACAATGATGTTCTCGCATGAAGTCAAGACCCAGAATGCAATCGTCAACTATATCTGCCACAATGACTTTATGTTGGAAGGTTTTCTCACCCAACTTTAACTCCACCAGCTTCTCTCCTTGGACGGATATGTGCTGACCGGTCGCTGTCAGAAGTTGAACTGTTTTGCAGCTTTCGAAGTTCGGAAGAAAGCGCTTAGCCAAACGGGATTGATGATAGTGCGAGAAGCTCCAGTATCCAATGTCAGCTTGCACGAAGTTCCGTTGATGGCACCATTGATGATCAGGCTGTTCCCATCGTGAGCTTGTGATATCAAAATCTTTGGCTTTTCTGACCCGGTTAACACTCGCCAATTTCTGCTTTCTTCAGCAGGTCGTTTATTCCTCCATAGTGAATGCGTCGCCTCACGATCCGTTCGTTCTTCCAATAGTCGATCGTCCCTGGTTCGGCATGGCTTTGGGCAATTCCGCCATAAATGGCCTCTTTCGTCGCAGTTGTAGCATCTAGGGCCAAACCTTGTACGAAGTGAGGCGTTCTTTACCTCCCTTATATGTTGGATATCCTTCGCTGGATTTCGTACAGCCTCGACTTCTAAGGCTTGAGCCAAAGCTTCCTTTAGTGTTTTATGATGCCCGAGTTTCACTGCAGTTCTTACTTCGAAGTCTGCTATCCCGTTCGCAAACGCTTCCACTAGATGTTCATCGTTAGGTAATGGCGCGGACTGATAAGCCTTCCGGAATAGTTTCTCCACCTCGACAGCCCACTGTTGAAGACTTTCATTACGACGTTGCACCCTGTTCTTCAACTGCGCTCGGTACACACGTTCCAGGTGCTCATCACCATAGCGACTCTCCAGCGTTTCCATTAATTTATCGTAGGTCACTTCCTTGCCCACGGCATCCAGAATACTCAGGGCTTCGTCGCGAAGGCTCATGATGAGGGCGTTCATGGCTTGGTCCTTGTTCCATCCATTGGTTTTGACGGCGGCGTCAAATTGAATTTTGTAGGCTGACCATGATGATGTTCCGTCGAAAGGCGTCACTTTAATCTTTTGTGAGGCTGGCGAGAGGGTTGTAGATGCAGCGGCTCCGCTTCCATATTTGATAACATTCAGGGCCTTTCTCACGTCGGCGATTTGTGTTTCCGCCTCGACAATACGGGATTCATGCTCCTTTATGCTGGCGTCGTGCTGATCGACCGTGTCCTTGACCTCTTTAATCTCTTTGCCCAAAGTCATCTGCAAGCTTGAAAGCAGTTCTTCTTTTTGACGAGCCTGTTCTTCTCTGTTGCGGTCTAATTTTTCTTCTAGCTGGCGAGTCTGTCTTTCGTTGTTGCGGGCCTGTTCTTCCATTAGACGAGCCTGTTCTTCTCTGTTGCTGCGGGCCTGTTCTTCCAGCAGACGAGCCTGGTCTTCTTTGTTGCGATCGAACATTGACTGCATCATGGACATTATTGCAGCCATATCAAATGCCACAGGGATGGCTGGTGCTGCAGCAGGTGTCGCAGCAGGTGCCACAGTAGGTGCTGCAGAAAGTGCCGCAGCAGGCGCTCCCGGGTTCCTGGAGTCGTCGTTGGTTGCCTCGGACGCGCTGGCTTCCATTAACAGCGATTTGTGTCCGAAGCGCCTTTGGTCAATCTCTTCCTGGCGGCGCTCCTGCTCTTCTTGTCGGCGCGCTTCCTCCTGTCGGCGCTGACTCCTTGTGCGCGGCGTTTCATCGTCGTATGGTGTTACCGGCATTTTTAGATATCCACCCTTCTGACACCAAATGTTACGAGATGGGTTCTTGGATAGTCAGTCAAAACGCCGATTATTCACTTTGCACTTTATTGCACACAATCACTTCACAAAAATCACAAAAACACACGACACAACTGGTTCGCACAAACACTTTACACTGGCACTGATATTCACACAAACTAGTCACTTCACAATCACTGGTATCGCACGAGATGTTATCGCTTCGACGGTAAACGAACAACAACCGATCCCCAAGGGTCGGCCGGCGTATTTATATTCGTTATTTCCTACAGTCTCGAACCTACGAGATATTTCGCAACATTACTCGATCTCAATAAACGCCATTGTGTTAACAAGTAAACAACTTGAAAGTTCGAGAATCCCTATTGTTTTTCAAATACGTAAACACCAAACAAATAAACTCGAGTCATAAAGCCATAAAACCGAATACAAAAGGCACCAATAAAAACACAATAAAGCTTCACAGAACAATAGGGCTTCCCAGAACCGGATTACGTAAACACCGCACTCCATACCTACAACGGGCGTCTACTGCGTTACAATACAATACATTGCATCGATTGCCCTAATAAAAGCGCAAGTGGTTGTGGTTAAACAATTTACTACTAACTAACGAATTATTTGCTCTCATAACTAGGTAACACCTCAAAAAAAGACACATGTTCGATAGAATATTTACTGTAATTCGAAAAAGAAAGTTAAGTATGTGTTCGAGAACCAGTAGTAGCCGAGAACTCGATTAAGTTGCGTCCGACGATGTACCGATCTTATCATTTGATTAAGGCGCTCATAATAACACAGTTCGCTTTATTTATGGGAGCATCGCTTAAATTGCTCACAAATCGCTTCCAAATGCAGTCTGGCGCAGAAGAGAACCGACTTGTATTTTTAAGTCACGTTTATGATTAGTCTATTTATTATTTGATGATGATGAGTTTTTTGAGCACTTACATGACAAAGGATATAGCCTTTTTTCGCATTGCAAAGTGTAAGAATGCAGAGTGAGAATACACAAAACATAGTGTAACATAGTTCACGGCAGGGCTCCGCAATTGCGCTGTATCGTCTAGTACGAAGCTGAAATTTTACAATTAGTAGATACGTACTTATCTTCATTGAACTGAAATCTGCTACGCGTACAGTATGCTGAGTGTGAGTTTTGTCGTAAGCATGACGCGCTCTTTAGCGAGCGCGTAAGCATGTAATTTGTATGAACTTCTTGTGTTTCAAAAACGCGCCGCTGGTGGCGCTGTACATTTCTTCATACAAATTACATGCTTACGCGCTCGCCGAAGAGCGCGTCATGTTTACGACAAAACTCACACTCAGCATACAGGTCGCGGCATAGTAGTTTAGCGCTGAGCGAAGTGTGGAGGGGATGGTTGCGCATGGGTTTAGTATGGCGGTCACCAAGCGCAGCCACCCCCTCCACAGTACCCTCAGCGCTAGAATGCGCTAGACTGCTTGTACGCGTAGTGTATAACAAGAATAAATTAATTAGCTTGTTTTATAACTCATCCATCAGCCAGAGGACGTCCACTGCTTGACATAGGCCTTCCCTATGGATCTCCAATAAGACCGGTTGGAAGCGGCTTGCATCCAGCGCGATCCTGCGGTCTTAATGAGGTCATCCGTCCACCTTGCGGGTGGATGTCTTACGCTGCGCTTGCCGGTACGTGGTCTCCACTCGACAACTTTTCGACTCCACCGGTCATCAGTCCTCCACGCTATGTGCCCTGCCCATTGCCATTTCAACTTGCTAATCCGTTGGGCTATGTCGGTAACTTTGGTTCTTCTACATTACTCCTCATTCTGATTCGATCCCACAGACAGACTCCGAGCATAGCCCTCTCCATAGCTCGTTAGGCTACTTGGAGCTTACTAATAAGGCCCAATGTGAGAGACCACGTTTTTGTGCCATAAGTCATCACTGGCAACACACTCTCTTTTATAACTCAAATGTAAATAAAAACACAATATTTCTTAAGATACGTACTTAGTACATTTTTCGTACTTATTTAGATTGGCAGACGAAAAAGTAGATGTAATGATGAATCGCAAAAAAAAACAATTAATTAACCAATTATAATATTTTTGACCGACGAACCACCGGAGGAGGTATACAATTCGATGCGTATATTTTTTTTTTATGTATAACCACGCATAACTTTTTTCGTAGTGGTCCGATTTCAGTAATTCTTTTTTTATTGGAAAGAATATACTTCGAAATTAGTCCGATTTAAATTTTATAGAAATCGGCTTAGCCATTTTTGATAAATCGACAATAATGTGAAAAATGCTACATTGATCCCTGCGAAATATTCGCCAATTCTGTACACGGGTGAAGTCGGTCATGCTAATTTTTGCAAAAAATAATCTTGTTTATGACTGTTATTGATTTATTGTACTTTTTACGTTTCGGTGTACTTTACGTACTATCTTCGAAATTGCGCAAGGTAAATACTTAATTTTTCTGTCGACGCAACTTCAAGCCTATAATTTTAGTACTCACTTAGAAACAAACTTGAACTGGAAGGGCATTGATGTAATTTACTGATCCACGGTTATTCTAGGAATAAAGTGATGATTTTAATTTTTTGATTGTAACTAGCGTTTTTTTGCATATTTATTTATATTTTTGAAGTGCTTACATTACACCAACTTATAGCGTTAAATTTTAATGTTAAATTTGACGCTTGAGTAGGAGGCGGGCTGGCTCAGTTGGTAAGAGCGTCGGGCTAGTGATCCGAAGGGGCAGGTTCAAATCCTGCGTTCGCTTCAGATTTTTGAAATGCTTATCACAAAGATAACTCTTTGAGATAAAATCTAGTGTGGAAAGCACTCAAAATAAAATCATAATATTTTATTATAATTGTGGATTTTTATTTTAGCACAATGAGAGATGAGAAATTGATGATTGAAAAAGATCGTTAAATGCGGTTGAAACTTGATTGTGTAGTCATAAGGCGTAGAGTTTGAGAAGTATGGACTTGTAGAGTTAAGACGTGTAGAGTTAGAAGCTTGGCTCTACAAAAGATCTGACAACTATTTGAAAATGCGAACTGTGGTCTTGGATATATTTCACATGGAAATGTTTTTGTTGGATTTCACTTCTTTTTGTAGATTATTTATGACAAGAAGTACTTTTATCTATATTCAGATTCCTAGCTTCAAAACTTGCGGAAGACTTATACTGACTTTCATCCCTCAGTTTTAGGGGTTGGGGGTGATTTATTAAAAACCCTGTAAGACATATTTTTTTATTTATTACAAAGAGCCTTCATACCAATTTCTAGACTACTGGCATGAAAATTAGTGAAAGTCTCATACAAGCTTTCATCCCCTAGTTTTAGAGGTTGGGGGTGATTTATTAAAACCCTGAAATACGTATTTTATTATTTTTAACAAAGAGCCTTCCTTCATATTCATTTTTAGACTTCTAGTATGAAAATTAGTGAAAGTCTCATACAAACTTTCATCCCCCAGTATTAGAAGGTTGGAGGGTAAAAGTTTGAAGGTTTAGATTTATTTCCTTTGTATATGCGTTAGTCTACCTTGATGCCAAATATCAAGTTTCTAGGTCATCTCGAAGTGGGTTAATTTTTTGATCTATAAGTCAGTCAGTAAGTCAGTGAATCAGTCAATGAAACCTCGGTTTTTAAACGTTAATATATCAATAACTGTCAAAGCAAAATTAACGAAATTTTGAATTCTAGGCTAGCTAAACAAATTTAATAAATAGGCTAAATTTCATATATTTCGTTTTCGAGTTATGAAGGGGTCAAAAGTGGCTCGAAATGGTTCGTGTAATATTATACACGTCGCGTCGCCAGCTTTTTATTTGTTTTGGCTGGACACGCTTCCGCGTGTCTAGATGATATCAAACGATACATGTTTAATGCCAGGTCAATTCATTTTTGTTTTAAATTGATTTTTTTAAATCCTTTCTAAAATCATCACTACCAACTTCCTAGTGTCAAACGTATAAACTGCCAGTAGCAGTTGTGCTGCTACTGGCAGTTATTCACCGCAAAACCAATTACGAAGACGGATTACGCTTGCAGAATTGAACCCCAATTTGCGAAGTGATATACTTTAATCCCGAATTACGCATGTCCAACGAACGTTCGAATGTCGGGGCAGATTAATGGGATTTTGTAAAAGCGCTGTATTCAGCGACTGCGTGTGTTGGGTGCTTCAGATCGTTGGGTTACTTGGTACCTCTAGTAAAAATTATTGAAATATACAAGGTCTTGATATGTGTTGCAGCGTTACTGAGATATAATTTTGCTTCACTTTTTTAATCGACTTCAAAGAGGAGGTTCTTAATTTGACTGTTTCTTTCTTTTTTTTGTGTCAAAATCGTCTCATAATTGGTTGATTTTGGTGACACGTTTTTGATTGATTTCACAGGCGGTTTCATTTAAACCTTATCAAAATAACAGGTTTCCTTTTAGTTTCCATAACTAAACCAAAACTAGAAATGCAAAGATCGTTTTTAACTTCAAATCGGCTGAGACGTTTTTACGATTCAACAATCATTAAAAAAATGGTATGCATACGTCGATGTCAGCAAACTAGTCGAATTTTGTACTCGATTGAAGGTTGTTGTGTTATTTTTGGTGAAAAATAATATTATTTTGTAACTCTGTGAGACCAAATCCGAAATCACAAAATATGGGTTCAAAATGAGTAAATGGTATCATCTAAGGTATCATATAAAATAACTTCATTAGCACGTGCTAAAACAGGTTTTTAATTATTTTAGCAACGTGTTTGTACGGAACCCTCGATGTGCGAGCCTGACTCGCACTTCTCCGGTTTTTAATTTTACTTCTGTACAGAAGAGTCTGTGGCGCTTGTAATATTTGTCGTATCTTAAATGTAATGTTTCATTGGATCCACACATTATTAAAACTTATCTTTTTAAACTCAGATGTTTATTTAATTCATCAGTAATTATTAAATTATTGGTAAATATTTATTTCAAGTGTGTTTTACAAATATCTAGGACTTTTTACTTCAGGCAAAAAAACTACATTTAAGAGTAGTTAACTCCCTAACAATATTAAGCCCCTGGTAAAATACTCGTCAAACAAACCCTTCGTAAGTATCGCCCCATCAAAGATTGGGAATTGACTGTTAATAGCCCAACTTTGGAGATTAAGCAAAGATAAATTAAAATTAATTGCTTCCAAAACTTGCCTGCAGCCAAACGTTGATTATTCTGAAGGGGTAACACTTCACTCTCTGTCGATCCCTTATTAATCTATCGGCTAGTGTGAAAATAGCCGTGGTGGTCAAGAGGTGGTTTCCAAGTTCAAGTTGAATTAGCGGTACCAACTGTTTCATACTACCCATCTACCCGTGACCACGGTCGATGCAACTCGGCCGAAACGTCGGGATGATGAAGTATTTATTTATTTCGTAATTTTAGTGCGCAATTAGTCCCGTAGTATATAATAATAAAGAGGTAGTGACACCTTAGGAGCCCTTACAGTCATGAGGTTGTGAGTTCAAATCCCCGGTCCCGTACCAATGATTTCTTTGTAATTTATGTACCGAATTTCACACCACTGCGCACTGGCTTTCGGTGAAGGAAAACATCGAGAGGCAACCTACATACGTCCTTAGGAGAAATTCAATGGCGTATGTGAATCCACCAATCAGCACTGGGCCAGCGTGGTGGATACGGCCCAATCACCCTTCGTGGGTAAGCCTACGTCCTGCAGTGAACTTTTAAAAAGGCTGGAACAGTATAGTGTGAAAATTGAAAGGTATAGGCCGAATATCATACAAGTCGCTGTCGTACAGGACCGTACAAGCCTGTTTTACTACTCCAGGTGAGTAGACACACAAAGTGCCGGGAGCACCGGTGCGTTCCTTTCGGAGATCCCGGAGCTCCCAAGAAGGCACAAAGGCTGGCCACCGAATGTGAAGTAAGCTACAAGCTGCCTGCTTTATGTGAGCTTCAACCAGGATTGGATACTGCGCAGCTTGTAGTTAACTTCATGTCCGTCGACTTGTATGATTCGGCTTATAAATAAGTTCGTATGGACCGGGTGGCTAGCCCTGGTTTCAGATTTTTTAAGCTGCCTGAAGGACTATGACATGGCTAAATGGTTAAGACAACCGAGAACTACAATTTCTCGTGTCATCCGAGTCTGACGGTGCAGAACGTTGCTTAACTAGGTTCGTATGGACCGGGTGGCTAGCCCTGGTGTCAGATTTTTTTTAAGCTGCCTGAGGGACTATGACATGGCTAAAAGGTTAAGACAACCGAGAACTACAATTTCTCGTGTCATCCGAGTCTGACGGTGCAGAACGTTGCTTAACTAGGTTCGTATGGACCGGGTGGCTAGCCCTGGTGTCAGATTTTTTTTAAGCTGCCTGAGGGACTATGACATGGCTAAAAGGTTAAGACAACCGAGAACTACAATTTCTCGTGTCATCCGAGTCTGACGGTGCCGAACGTTGCTTAACTAAGTTCGTGTGGACCGGGTAGCTAGCCTTGGTGTCGGATTTTTTAAGCTGCCTGAGGGACTATGACATGGCTAAAAGGTTAAGACAACCGAGAACTACAATTTCTTGTGTCATCCGAGTCTGACGGTGCCGAACGTTGCTTAGCTAGGTTTGTATAGACCGGGTGGCTAGCCCTGGTGTCAATTTTTTTTAAGCTGCCTGGTGGCCTTTGACATGGCTAAACGGTTAAAACAACCGGGGCATACAATGTGTCATTCGAGTTACGGTAGTGCTCAGTTAGAAATGCCACTTGCGGCCACCTCCGAAGACTGACCGTTCCGAACGATGCTTAACGTCGGTGATCGCAAACTACGCTATGAGCGCTACTTGTGATTGTAGGGTAGGTTAGATACCTATTGCACTGATGCCGGGGCACGAGAATACGGCATCGGTATCCCCTGCCTGTAGTAAGAGCCTACTAAAAGGGGACCCCTGGGCTCCTGGGTGGTCAGAGTTGAGGCTCTGGCCATCTATTTAAACTGGCCTGAGGAGAACGGCAGCGTGCGTGGCAACGCTGTCGTACCGGACCGTACAAGCCTGGTTCTACTACTCCATGGCGAGTATACACACAAAGTGCCGATGCCGGGAGCACCGCACTGGTGCGTTCCTTTTGGAGATCCCGAAGCTCCCAAGATGGCACAAAGGCTGGCCACCGAGGGGGTTTTAGTGGGTACAATCCCACATAACCCGACTGCACCCCAACGCGGTCGGGCATCTTTGGAAGATTTCCCCCTCGTAAAAAAAAAGTTAGACAACCGATTTAGTTCACACTCGCAAATTATGTTGAAATTAAGTTTTTAGCTATCTTTTTAAATATTAGTACCAAAATCCATGGATAGGTAAATAGCACTACAGGAAAATTTTCCCTTAATTATGGTAATCACTTAATCTAAAATTTCCGACTTCTAAAATTTTATAAATATACTAGCGACCCGCCCCGGCTTTGCACAAGTATATAATACATATAAATAAACCTTCCTCTTGAATTATTCTATCAATTAAAAAAAACGCATTAAAATCCGTTGCGTAGTTTAGATATAAGAATAGGTACATAGGGACAGACAGGGAAGCGACTTTGTTTTATATTATGTAGTAATAGTTAAATAGAGTCTGTGCACCAAGTTTAGTTAGATTCAATGAAAAATTCAAACTGTATAGGAAAAACAACATCCAAAGTAACATCCCGACAAATACTTCCCGTAGGACGACCACGCACAAGGTGGACGGAAGACCTCAAGAAGAGCGCAGGATCGCGCTGAGTGCAAGCCGCCCCCCTACCGCCTAAAGCAATAGCAAGGCCTATGTCCAGCAGTGGACGTGGGGCTGATGGATGGAAGAATTTATCAAAAGATTGTTTTATCGATCAAATAAATAGCCTTAGAATCGGTACGCGTAGAGCGTGTATCGTAGAGCGAAGATCTTCGAGAGCGGAAGGTAGTAGCATCTAGTGGGCTGCAAAGACGCCGCGACAAATCTTCTTAATGAAAAACAAAACAAATGGGTTATTTTAGAAAAATTCAGGCGGTTAATACACGTTTGCATTTTGCGTTTTTGGACTAATTAGACTTTAGATGTCCTGAGAGGGGCCAGCGTTGGCACTTCCCCAGAAAAAGAAACAAAATTAATTAAAAACAATCGATCTTCGACTAAGGATGACTCTAGACCACCTCTAGACTGTATTACGCAGTGATTATTAATCTGTGTCAATAAGAAAAAACTGAAAGACTGAGATTTTTGTAATACGAATGATAAAGCCGGAAACATACTAACGCGGCTGACGGACGCGACTGACAGCCGCGACTTAGCAATGTGCACAGTCTTAAAACATCCGGTGTGCCAGATTGCTCATGGATTGCTCTCGGACGTCCGAACGCTTAATGTCGTCCGAAGGTGACGTCCGCGACTTATGTCCGATAGTGTGCATGGCTCAGTGTACTTTCATAGTCTAGATACCTATCAGTCGCGGCTGTCAGTCGCGTCCGATAGTATGTTTCCAGCTTAACCATTTAACGAGGTGTTTATCGAAAACGTAGAAAAAGGTTAGTATTTCTACAATAGGTACATTCAGTTTTGCAGAACGTACCGTCTCGCAGCCGCCCGGCCTAACGAAAGCCGATAGGTTATAGAATGGATTTTTCTTCTTGGCTGCTGTGATATTAGCTACAACCTGCGCAATATTCAACCCTAATTGAGGCTCCCTTAACGGCTATGGAATCCTAATACATAGAGCTATATCATTTGTGTGGAGCACCATCTACGTGGTTTTCAGAATTGTCAACCGGAGGTATTTTTTTTTATTATTTAAGTTCAATGTTACAAATATACATAAACATAAATTGTACCTAGAAACCACTGTAGGTTTGTTCAGGCACAAGATTCACCTCCACGTACAATTAAAATAAATCTAGAAACAGAAACATTGTAGTTAATTATGAATGTAAACATAACCTTTTATAAATTGGTTACTTATAGTCCTTACAATCGTAATAATTATAAAACTATAAGATAAATGACTGAAAATAACAAAATACCACCAAACGCAAAATTAAGCAAATAAAAATTAAATAACTTTAGAATCATTTCACTGAGATACCTACCTAATGTAATATTTATATAATACTAATACCTACATGCACAATATTAAAAAGTTATAGGAACAAACTAGTGATCATCCGCTGACGCGCTGATAATAAGCGAACCAGTTTCGGTAGGTAATAAACTATATCCATTGCACCGTTAGCACCTCATAGGTAGATTATTCTGGTTAACTTATCAATGGCAACAAACATTGAATACCTAATAATAATAATATATCTAGTTTTATTAGTCGATATAAAAAAATATCCATGAATATAAAACTGTACCTACTTGGAATTGTTTAAGTAGGTAGGTACTTATGAATAGACTAAATAACAGTACAACACTAACCCAAATATATCAGGAGTTTAACTATAAAGAAGAATTACTAGTATTAAAATCTATCCACTTTTAAGTTCTTATTCTGATTTCTCAACATTTTTAATTCATGTTTGTGTTATCAGCTTCTTCAATTAGAGTAGCACTATCATCTATACTATTACAGTGGCAGTTAATTTAGGTAACATAATTGGAGAACTGAAGACCTCATTAGTCAGTTCCGAATTTCTAATTGTAGCGCAAAATTACTACCGAATATAAGCTCAAGTTGACTGTGTCCTAATAGACACCCTTCGAGGTGGCGCGACCAACTTAGCACTTTAGATAGCTAAATTTAGTTGCCATTAACACCTTTGACACGAGAAACTGCCATAACTAGGCATAGAATGTATTATGCAGAACTTTTAAGGCCGAAACACACACACGGCGGGCGCGGGTCGGGTGCGGGTCGGGCGCGGTGCGGGGCGGGAGTACGGCGTGTCTTTTAGTACCTGTTTGAATGGACGACAACACACACAACAACACGCCCGTCCGGCGCCCGACCCGCGCACGCGTTCTGTGTTTTGTCGTCCATTGAAACAGGTACTAATAGACACGCCGTACTCCCGCCCCGCACCGCGCCCGACCCGCGCCCGCCGTATGTGTGAATCGGCCTTTATGGTACTCAGCCGTGATATACATGGTGGGTCGAATCAAACTTCTTGGCGGTTGTTAGCTACAAGAAGCGTGAAACACATCGACTCGGCATTTTTTGACCGACGAACCACCAGAGGAGGAACACAATTCGACGCGTATATTTTTATTTAATGATTTCAATAATTCTTTTTTTATTGGAAAGAGTATACTTTGAAATTGGTCCTTTTTAAATTTTATTGAAATCGGCTCAGCCATTTTTGATAAATCAACAATAATGTGAAAAATGCTACATCGATCCGTGCGTAATATTTGCGTTCTACCGATGCGCCCCGGCTTCGCACAGGTGTATTATACATATAAACATTTCTCTTGAATTACTCTATCTATTAAAACAAACTGCATTAAAATCCATCGCGTAGTTTTAAAGATATAAGCATACATGGGGACAGACAGCTAAAAGCGACTTTTTTATATTATGTAATGATTCTGTACACAGGTGAAGTCGGTTTTGCTATTTTTTGCAGAAAATAATTATTCTGTATGAAGCGTTATGCTTCAGGGGATGGGATTTTAAAAGGATAAACCTCCCAAACGTAATTTTAAATCGATGCACTGGGCCGACTACTTCAATATACAATAAGTCACTCACCTGTTGTTTTCTTTCTTCCTGATGAATATTGAAGAACTACTTCAGTTGGAGATCTCCAGGGGCTTTTACTTGCTGCTACACCATTTATTTTAATGATAATTAGCAGGGATCACTTTTATTGTAGGTACAGTTACACAAGTTTGAGGTTTGAGGAACTAAAACGGCTATCTTGAAAATTCACTTTAACACTTCCGAGTTCATAGTAAACATTGTTGCGAATATTTAGTTAACTACTGTGCTATCATCATGCCTAAAGTGATAAAAAGTGGTACAAGAGAAGCAGTTATAAAAGTACACTGACATTGAACACAGTGGCGCAGCCGCGCCAAGTTATACTTGCCGGACTGTATCTCTAAGATTTTTAAACTCGAATGGCGGTGTTCGAGATGAGATGCATACCCTCAAAAATGCATCTATAATAGTCGATGATTAGGGAGGACTCGTTGGCGCGGTTTTTAATCGCGCTTGCAAATAATCGAGTCCAGTAGGTACTTAATAGTCGATTACGTTTGATAGATTGACAATACACTGTATTTCATATTGGTGGCGAAACCCAATCCTCACGCAGCAGCTAAGAGAGCTTTAGTCAGTATCAGGTTTTTCGATTCCGGTTAGCTTGTAGCTAACATCACAGCCGCCAAAATGTTTGATTCGACCTGTACTGTACTGTACTGTACCAGCCTTTTTAATAGTCCACTGCAGGACGTAGGCCTACCCACGAAGGGTGATTGAAATTTCTTCTAAGGGCGTACGCAGGTTGCCTCACGATGTTTTCCTTCACCGAAAAGCTAATGATGTGAAATTCCGTACATAAGTTCCAAAGAAACTCATTGGTACGGGATCTGGATTTGAACCCACGACCTCACGATTGCAGGTCGGGTGTTACTACCACTAGACCACCACGGCTCCCGACCTGTACACTAAGTTAAATCTTACAAATCTAAATGCGATGTCAAAAATATATAGCTGTATTTAACGTATCTCATGCCAAAGCTGTTGAAATTTAATAATTGTAACTCAGCCTGTATTACTGCACGAAACTCTACACGCCCCATGTAATACACATTTTACATAGGCCATCTAACCCGAACGATTAAATATGATTTACAAAGCATGACGTCACGACCCGTAACTTCTCCGCCCTAGAAGGGGTAGGTACTGTGAAACCACGTTTGAGATATAGTTATCGAATATCAAAACGAGATAACGGCAATTTCTAGCTGCCGGATTTCAAATTTGGAAACCTTGTATTCGAATTTTTTGTCTTTATCTCTTAGTGCACTTATATCTAAATTGTGTTTTTTTTTTGTGAAAGGATAACCTCAAGTTTCTGTTATGGATTTTGAAGCCATTAAATAGTCTTACCGAAAAGGATCGTCTTGCTTACTCGCGATGTAAAGTATTACATTGTACTTTATACTATACTATACTATAAGGTTGCTTACAAAATGGAAGCAACGTTGTGGTCAAGTACAGACTTCGTCGATCGAATCACGAAAGGGTTACGCCCGACCAAAGACTTATTCACGTTGAAAGGTTGAAAGTCAGTATCAGGTTTTTCGATTCCGGTTAGCTTGTAGCTAACATCACAGCCGCCAAAATGTTTGATTCGACCTGTACTGTACTGTACTGTACCAGCCTTTTTAATAGTCCACTGCAGGACGTAGGCCTACCCACGAAGGGTGATTGAAATTTCTTCTAAGGGCGTACGCAGGTTGCCTCACGATGTTTTCCTTCACCGAAAAGCTAATGATGTGAAATTCCGTACATAAGTTCCAAAGAAACTCATTGGTACGGGATCTGGATTTGAACCCACGACCTCACGATTGCAGGTCGGGTGTTACTACCACTAGACCACCACGGCTCCCGACCTGTACACTAAGTTAAATCTTACAAATCTAAATGCGATGTCAAAAATATATAGCTGTATTTAACGTATCTCATGCCAAAGCTGTTGAAATTTAATAATTGTAACTCAGCCTGTATTACTGCACGAAACTCTACACGCCCCATGTAATACACATTTTACATAGGCCATCTAACCCGAACGATTAAATATGATTTACAAAGCATGACGTCACGACCCGTAACTTCTCCGCCCTAGAAGGGGTACTGTGAAACCACGTTTGAGATATAGTTATCGAATATCAAAACGAGATAACGGCAATTTCTAGCTGCCGGATTTCAAATTTGGAAACCTTGTATTCGAATTTTTTGTCTTTATCTCTTAGTGCACTTATATCTAAATTGTGTTTTTTTTTTGTGAAAGGATAACCTCAAGTTTCTGTTATGGATTTTGAAGCCATTAAATAGTCTTACCGAAAAGGATCGTCTTGCTTACTCGCGATGTAAAGTATTACATTGTACTTTATACTATACTATACTATAAGGTTGCTTACAAAATGGAAGCAACGTTGTGGTCAAGTACAGACTTCGTCGATCGAATCACGAAAGGGTTACGCCCGACCAAAGACTTATTCACGTTGAAAAACCTCATACCTATATTGTGATATCTACAATTTATGTTTATTTATTAGCAGAAGATCTTGCAAAGGCCCAAACTTTGTGAAGTAGCCCAAAAAACGTTAAAATATGGTAAAATTTGATGAACAAATTCGCCTAAAAAAACTTTATTTAAGTAATGTGAAAAGCGGGTAGGAACCCCGCGAGTGAACATCTATCCTACGTGTTTATTTATTGTTTTGTTCGTTTTATCGGCTGTATTTCGTTAATTGTCGTCTTAATTGCGAAGATCCAGTAACAACTTTCCGGGATTCGCTGGTTTTTTGTTGCTATTGGAACGGAGAATCACAAATTCGGAAACCCTGAATCCTTTCGCCACAGCGAGACAACAGATGAGTGCAATGAGTTTCAAGAGCTCCAAATTATAAATATATCTTGTTTTATAATTTATTGTGCGCAAAATAACTGAAAGTGCAGTGCAGTGTTAGACGGCGGGAAGTTTTTCTGGGTTCAAGATTCTTCCCCTTTTACTGTTCCGTATTAACAGCGCCATCTCTGGATTTATTACGACACTACATTCACTCGGCCGATACGCGAAGCACCGGCAAACCCGGCACCGCGCAACAGCAAGATATTGAACACCTACTCCCCGGCTGGCGCGTTTCAAACAACTCTGGATAGATAAGCCAATAGATGGCGTAAGCTGTTCTTCAAGAAGTAACAATCCGAAAACTTTGGATCAAGCAACCTCAAAAATATTATTGAATTGGAATAATGTTATATACTTCTTAGGCATAAGTAACAAAATTATTCCTGTTACAGGTTTTTTTATTTTTATTATGTTGCCATTTAATTTATTAGTTGACTATCAAATAATCATATAATTTATTAAATTAACATCTATCTAAGGATAATAAAATTGTGCTGCTACACTTGACCAATTAAGTATTGAAATTATTGTTGTTATACAATTTTTTTATGTTTGTTCTTTTTTCAAACGTAATTTTCAAATTAATAGTAGTTTGTTTTTCGGCAAAGGTATTTTTGTAATAAATCTTTATCAGTGTAGCAATGACTAGTCCCTCGTGTGCACCGTGCCCACACTGCCCCGACTCCATAAAGCTGTATACTGTGCCTTCTTCTTCTTCTTCTTCGTGTCGATGGTTCTAAGGTGATAGATCTAGACTGTGATGATCTATCTAGATCAGCTTTGCCCAGTGGTTAGCGACTGCTACTCCAGGAGGGGTGGCCTCCACTAGATCGCTCAGTGTGCAGGTGTTTGGGCACTGAGGACAGGACAATAGGTGTTGCATTGTCTGCACAGCTCCACAATCGCACTCCACTGAAAGCATGTCAGAGAAACCCCATTTGGCCATATTAAACTTGCAGCGGCCAACTTGGGTCCGGAGTCGATTTAGCGACTTCCAC
The DNA here is from genome assembly GCA_949316475.1 of Hypomecis punctinalis. Classification (NCBI taxonomy): domain Eukaryota; kingdom Metazoa; phylum Arthropoda; class Insecta; order Lepidoptera; family Geometridae; genus Hypomecis; species Hypomecis punctinalis. The sequence continues at coordinate 8,455,998 of OX438810.1, read as the reverse complement.
GTTGGCCACGCTAAGTCATTCCCTGGGGGGAGTTCTTCCGCTGGCTCTAAGAAGTCTTGTGGTGGGGAACAGGTTTCTTGCCATAGTTTGCAGCGGGCCTCGCTGGGGTGACCGATTAGGGGATTTGTGCAATTTAGGAAATTCTTGCGACTTTTGAGACGGTTGGCAGGCTGTACTGACTTGTAGAGAGGGTGTCTGTGGTCGTTTTCTTGTTTTTGTTTTTCAATAGAGCAGGCAATATTTCGTCGGACTTTTGGGGGGGCTATTCCGGCGAGCGGATATAGTAAGCTAAGAGGGGTGGGCTTGAGGCAGCCAGTGATCTTCCGGCATGTTTCATTGAGGGCGACATCTACTTCTTTAGCGTGGGCGGATCGGTGCCACACTGGGCACGCGTATTCCCCAGCTGAGAAGCAGAGAGCCAACCCTGATGTGCGAAGCACATGGGCTGAGGCTCCCCAAGAAGTGGAGGTGAGGCGGGAGAGTAAATTGTTTCTAGTGCTGACTTTTAACTTGGTTTTTAAGCAGTGCGGTTTGTAGGTAAGGGTCCGATCGAGTTTTACTCCTAGGTAGGTTGGGCTATTGCAATGTTCAATGGCGACGTTTCGCCATAGTATTTTTAGTGAGCGGTTGGCTTGTCGGTTTCGGAGATGGAAGACGCATGATTGGGTTTTGGACGGATTTGGTCTCAAGCTGTTTTCGTCATAGTATCTTCCCATGGTTTCCAGAGCTCCTGTGAGTATGCTTTCAGCTTCATCAAATGTGTTCGTTTGCGTAGTTAGCGCCAGGTCATCTGCGTAAAGGAACCGTTCAGTATTTGTGATGTCGGGTTGGTCGTTGGTGTATATGTTGAATAATATAGGCGCCAGTACACTGCCTTGTGGCAGGCCGTTTTTGTTTTGTCGCCATCTACTAGCTTTGTTATTGAGGTGGACTTGGAAGCGTCTGTTGGTTAGCAGTTCCCTGAGTATATTTAAAACTGTGCCTCATGAACTACGAGTGCACATCGGACGCAAACATAAGGATATCATACAGCGTAGTCCTACAATCCCCGTGCCTGTCACTACGGACGCGTTGTCGGGTGATTCAGCAGGATTCTCTCTCAAAGATTTGCCCACACTTAAAAATAAAATAAGGGTTCTCAGGCACGTGCCTAAAAGGGCGAGACATTTGGCAGCGGGTAAATTGGCGGCTGCAATTGATAACTGTCTCCAATCCAACAGCACTGAAGACTGGCTTACGCTGCTGACCTTTGCTTTCAGGGCGCTGAGAGTCCCGCTTCAGGGCGACAAGAAGTCTCTGACAGCCAAAGTAAAAGCTAACATTGAGAGCGGTCAGTTAGATTTGCTGGAAGACACAACGCCGCGTAAAATTACTTCAGTTTATAGGACCGTGCAAGCAAAGGTGTATGAGGGGGACCTTAGGGGTGCCGCGCGTTTGCTCATATCTGATAGTTTGCTGGCACCCTCCAATGAGGAAACTCTAAATGCTCTGCGGGATAAACATCCTGCTCCTTGTAACCCTCCTTATACGGCACCGGATGCTGAACTTTCCCCGCCTTGTCTCAGAGTGAAGGCTGAGGATGTTATGGGTGCTCTGCAGTCATTTCTCCGGGGGTCTGCGTCTGGCCTTGACGGATTGCGACCCGAGCACCTTAAAGAACTGGTTTCTCCATCAGCTGGTGATAACGGCACTAGGTTGCTGGAGTCATTAACGAGCCTCTGCAACTTTCTTTTGAGCGGGCGCTTAAACTCAGAAATATGTCCTTTTCTGTATGGCGCTTCTCTGTGTGCTCTCAAGAAAAAAATGGCGGAATCAGACCGATAGGGTGGGGAGCGGTGGGGAGTACGGTGAGACGGTTGGTGGCTAAGATCTGCTGTCGCGCGGTTAGGGTTTCCATGGCATCTTATCTACAGCCACACCAAGTCGGTTTCGGTACACCTCTTGGCTGTGAAGCTGCTATTCATGCTACTAGGTCATTTGTGATGCGGGAAGGGAGCAACGACATCATATTAAAGCTGGACATCTGCAATGCCTTCAACAGTATCGAGCGGGATGCCATATTGTCGGAGGTCAGTACTTTGACACCAGAAAATTTTCCATTTTTGTTCCAATGCTACTCGGCTCCGACTAACCTATTTTATGGTGGCGAGTGTATTCCATCCCAGTCTGGCGCACAACAGGGTGACCCCCTGGGCCCTTTAACTTTCAGTGTTTCCATACACAAAATCATAGTTTCATTGGCGGCTCCTCTCAACGTGAGGTATTTGGACGACGGCACAATCGGGGGAAGTCCGGAGACTGTGGAGAAGGATATAACGGTACTCTTTCCAGCTCTAATCATATTTATTGTATATTGACATGAAATAAATAATTTATCTGCCAAAACTTATTCCAAAAAAAGTAATGTTTAATTATTTAGTAATATCATATTATTTTCCAAATCGATTTTTGTTCAATGCAATTCAAGCAATGCCATAATAATAAGATCCGAACAACAGAGAGTCGCTCTATGCTATACTTACCAATTTCGAGGTACCCGATGAGCTGATCCGACTAATTAAGATTGCCACTAAAACAAGCAAAATGCGTGTAAAGGTGGCAGGAGGACTCACTGAGGAATTCGAAGTGGTTACTGGCCTCAAGCAAGGAGATGCCCTATCTCCTATGTTGTTTAACTTTGCCCTGGAGTTCGTCATCAGGAAATTACTGCAACTGGAAGGCGGAGTGCAGCTTAATGGACAACACAAGGTAATAGGGTACGCCGATGATCTCGCCCTATTGGGACAGTCTAAACAAGAGGTGGCGGAAGCGGTCATAACTCTTGCTGCCGAGGCTCGCAGGGTTGGGCTTAGAATAAACCAGGAAAAAACTCCTGGAATACCTCCATGTCAAACGCTATAAAAATACAAGACAAAAGCGGGAAGACCTACGATTTGGAGATCTCTCTTTTAAAGGGGTTGCAAATTTCAAATACTTGGGCTGCACTGTAACGGACACAAACACCAGAGAAGAGGAAATTGATATCCGGATTCACAACGCCCTCCGTTGTAGTGCAGCGTTACATAAAGTGCTTGTGTCCAAGCTTCTAAGCCGGAAAACCAAGATCCGTATCTACAAAACGGTCATTAGACCGATCTTGATGTATGGGAGTGAAGCTTGGACATTAACCCTAAAAGAAGAGAATAAACTCTTAGTAGCGGAGAGGAAAATAATGCGGAAAATTCTGGGACCAACCCAACGAGAGGATGGTAGCTGGAGAGTAAGAAAGAACGCCGAGATAGAGGATTTGGTCGCTGAACCTAATATCATAGGAGAAACTAAGGCCCAAAGACTTCGCTGGGTGGGCCATCTGCTGAGGATGGGGGAGGATCGCAGTGTCAAGAAGGCCTATCTTGGAGTAGCAAGCGGCCGCCGACCCGTCGGTCGGCCCAGATACCGCTGGACTGACGCCGTGCGGTCCGACCTACGTGAGCTCCAGGCGGACGAGTGGGAAGAGACAGCGCTGGACCGTGACCAATGGCGTTCTCTGGTGTCGGAGGCCAAGACTCATTTTGGGTCGTTGCGCCAGAGGAGTAAGTAAGTACAATACAATACAAAATTACTTTATTTTCACACCATACATTACAAAAGAACTTAATCAATGTAATGATGTTAATTAAAATATCGTTGGATCCGTTGAAATATAAAATTACTTTAGATGGAGATTTAATTGTTATCAAATGAAAATAACAGGAAACTCATTTCCTTAAACAAATAAAGAAAATAGTCAATTGATGTACAAGGCAGTGGCCTAAGCTCTATATATTTTTGCATCTATCTTCTCTAGGTATATACAATAAGGTTAATTTTGAAGGCGTCATCGTAATTTTAATAGCAACTGAAAATATTGCTATTTATTTTTCATTTGAAAGAGAGAATTATATTTTAAGTAGCTATCAAATTTACGATGGCGCCTTCAAATTTGGCCTCTATAGTCTTTATCTTTTATAGGTACGAGTACGTATTGCAATTCCGATATTTCGACAACTGTTAATACAACCATAACGTCGACAGCAATACGATACTGAGTTAACCGATCCTCACTTTCACAGTACCCCATTTCAGGCCATTTTATGCCCCTATTACCCAAGGGGGTAACAAAGACCGTGAAATTAGTAATTAAAAGTCACGTGTGGCGGCGCCACGGTTACAAAATCTTCAGTCTCGGGAGAGAAATTTGGAAGAAAAATGGCAAGTCCTTGAGAAGACGCTTTAAGATTGTAATTGAGTCGTAATATGGTTAATGCAGCTTTTATGGGATAATAATGTCCTGGAAATGGTTTAATATGCAGTTAAATGTAAATGGTGCGTGAGTTAAATATTTTTGTAGTGTTTGTTTTCTTTTCTCCTTTGAAAGCAGTTGCATTCAGAATTGAACGACTATTATTTTTTTTATATTTAATTACTCGTTATGTATAATGTACTAGATGCCTATAGACGAAAGAGATGAATGATCTAATCAAGACGTAGGTAATTAATTATTAATTGGTACGCTGCTAACTGGCAGTGGGATTGAGCATTTGGATTATATTTAGATCTTAAAGTATCTGTGGATAATCCAATTGCTTGTTATGTAGTAGTTTATATTTATGTAGTTTTAGATTATGTGAGTCTTGTATTTCCATCCATCCATCCATCAGCCATAAGAAGTCCACTGCTAGACATAGGTCTCCCCTAAGGATCTCCAATAAGACCACTTGGAAGTGGCTTGCTTCCAGCGCGATCCTGCAGTCTTAATGAGGTCATCCGTCCACCTTGTGAGTGGACGTTCTACGCTGCGCTTGCCGGTACGTGGTCTCCACTCGAGAACTTTTCGACTCCACCGGTCATCAGTCCTCCGCGCTATGTGCCCTGCCAATTGCCATTTCAACTTGCTAATCCGTTGGGCTATGTCAGTAACTTTGGTTCTTCTACGGATCTCCTCATTCCTGATTCGATATCTCGATATATTGATTGGTAGATTATTTCATGCATTAAAAAAATACGACAGCGGTAAAATTCTACTCACAGAAACCGTTACATTTTACTCTTAAGAATAGTAAAATATCAATGTATATTATTTGTATTGTAAATAAGTATGTTTAAAGGCTTTAATTTATTATTAATTTTCGTATAATATTAAACACAAACAATATATTGGACTACTAAAAATTCGTTTCACAAGGTTTATTAAATCACAATTGCAATACTAAATACTCGTATCTCCAAAACTGTGGATTCGAATTCAACGAGATTTATTATGCAAAAACCTATAAACTATACCTACAATTGGCTTTACCAACACAGACCTTGAGGGCGTTTGGACCAACGTCCACTTATTTTTGCCCATTCTCCTTTATTAATTTACCAGCCAAATGGTACTATATAACCGTATTCTGAATGAAAAAATAATATTATGATATTATTCGATATTCTGATCTGAAGTATGTATAACAAATTAATATTATATTGTAAACATTTTAGACAGACATTCAGAAAATAAGCTTAATTTCGGCAAATTTATATCTCAAACGTGAGCCTGTGAAACCTTACTTTTTGCACAACGATCCTCATTGTAGTTTTTGCGCCGCGTACACAGCCAGATGTTTCTTTATTCTTGAGAACAACAAAAACTGTTTCTGTCGACATAAATTCCAGCCTTTCCAGCAGAAATAAGGGGAAATAGGCTCGGATATTTATACTTTAGAGATATTCTATGATAGTTAATTCAGATATAAGTAAATACATGCATTAAATAACTTAGATTTATTTTGTGATCTTACGAGCTGCCGGTCCAGGCTTCGCCCGGCTACGAATTACTTTCTTTCTTTCTTCCTATAATTGATAAAATAGTTTATTTTGACCAAACTTAAAAAACATTTCATAAACTATAACTATTCAAATTAACCTACTTAAAATAAAAACTAATGCTAAATACTAAAACTTATATTACTAAAATAAAACTAATCTAAAAGACCCAGGGCAGAGGGTAACGTGGCCAGAATGCTGGCGGCGTTGCCTCGTTGAATTGCTATAAGTACTTATTTTTAAAATTGAAAAAAGTTTGATTGAAAATAATTTTTAAAATTAATTTTCTAATCATTTTATTATCATCCTTTCGAAATAAATATTCTAAATGATATAATACAGTAAAAGACAAAGTTATGTACAAGCAAACACACAAAAAGAACGACTTTGTAATAAGTGAGTAGGTAGCGATTACAATATTAGTTACTTGAGTTTATAAAGGTGTTATATTATGGTCCAGAAGCGCCTATCTTAGGTATTTTGGACTTGGAATTTAAACATCTTACATCTTGCGTACCGCAGAACCTCAGTGCCCTTAATAATACGATAATTCGTAAACAAAATTCGTAAATGTATGTATATTTTACATTACCATACTCCATACAGTTTTGAAGAGCGCCCGCATAAAAACTAACATGTATAATTATTTTTTGCAAAAAATAGCATGACCGACTTCACCCGTGTACAGAATCATTACATAGTATAAAACAAAATCGCTTTCCGCTGTCTGTCCCCATGTATGCTTATATCTTTAAAACTACGAAACGGATTTTTATGCTGTTTGTTTTAATAGATAGAGTAATTCAAGAGAAATGTTTATATGTATAATACACTTGTGCGAAGCTGGGGCACATCCCTAGAACGCAAATGTTATGCACGGATCGATGTAACATTTTTCACATTATAGTTGATTTATCATTTTTGATAATGGCTCAGCCAATTGCGATAAAATTTAAATGGGACCAATATCGCAGTATACTCTTTTCAATAAAAAAAAATATTGAAATCGGACTACTATGAAAAAAGTTATGCGTTATATTATAAAGGTTATACATAAAAAAATATATATAGGCGTCGTAAAATTGTATACCTCCTCCGGTGGTTCGTCGGTCAAAAAACTAACGAAAACGTATGTAGCCAATTTGTAATTTATACATTGGTATAAATAAAATTTATTGTATTTGTTGTAGTTAATTAATAACAGTGCTTATTTAAAACATACTTAAAATGAGCCAAACAAGAACGATAATAATTCTTGCTTACCTACCATGCTAATTCATATCTAAATTCTCTGGAGGTCAATCAGAAAACCCCAGTGGAGTAATAATATCATAAGATATATTAGTAAATTAGCACAATTTGTGGTAACAGCATTAACTGGTAAGCGACAAACTATAATATATCTACTGAGACAGCAAGACCTTAAAGGAGCTCACTCACTAGGAACATTTACTTGTAATACTTATCTAAAGCCGGGCACAGACTGCTGTAACGTAACATGCATCGTAACATGAAAGGAACATTTCATAAGTGTGGACGCAGTGTGCGCACGAACCGCGCATGTATCTACTCGTATCAATTTCCAACATGCACGCGGCGAATATAGTGAACATACAGCCTAGATAAATTTGTGTACAACCCGTCCACACTGTAGCGTTCCGTGCACACTGCGCGCCCCTTTGTGTTCGGCGAAGAAACCGACAAATGGCGGATTGCGGTGCGAAGTGTTGAAATGCTCTGAAGGGTTAGTCCAAGTTTGAACGTAAATTGAAACTACAGCTGTTTCCGTATGGCTATATACATTTTTGTACAGCGCCCCTGGCGGAGGAAGAACTAACCAAAATGTATGGAGCCACACGCAACGCGAAAGCTTAAGTAAACTACGCAAAACCTGGACAAAGGGCTCTGTTCGTGCGCGAAATGTGCACGGTTAGTGCGTGCAAAGCGTCCACACTATAGGAATCATGTTACATTGCATGATACATTGCGACGATGTGGACGGCTATTCTTTCATTGCGTGTTACATTGCATGTTACGTTACGACAGTCTGTACCCGGCTTTAGATTCTACTTTGATTATTACGTTCAATAGTCACTCCCTGACTGATGAGTGAATGCGCCTGTAATATAATAAATATAATAATTTGTTTCCGACTTTGAGCATTACGTGACTTGAGCGAGCGCATGAAGAGAGCGAAACTTTTAGTTTCGACTGGACACTTTTGCTTTTATCTGTCCGGATGTTGATTCTCATCAACAAGTTGCTATTATTTAACGAATTTTGACAAAACTTGGTCCACAAGTTCTATATTTTAATGGATATGTTTAGTCATGTTTTTTGTTTTACCGACTTCGAAGAGGAGGAAATACTATGTTCGCCTGTAGGTATGTATTTTTTTTTTTGTGAATGTTTATCGATATTTTTGCCAATTGTGCACCGGTTTATTTATTTTTATTTCGAAAGGATATACACTCGAGGTGGTACCGTTTTAATTTTATCGAAATCGATTTGGCCGTTTTTGCTAAATCAACAATAATATACATGGATGTCACATTCCATCCGTCCATCCATCAGCCAAAGGATGGCCACTGCTGGACATAGGCCTTTCCTTGGATCTCCAATAAGACCGGTTGGAAGCGGCTTGCATCCAACCGTAGAAGAACCAAAGTTACCGACATAGCCCAAAGGATTAGCAAGTTGAAATGGCAATGGGCAGGGCACATAGCGCGGAGGACTGATGACCGGTGGAGTCGAAAAGTTCTCGAGTGGAGACCACGTACCGGCAAGCGCAGCGTAGGACGTCCACCCACAAGGTGGACGGATGACCTCATTAAGACCGCAGGATCGCGCTCGTCATCAGTTCTCCGCGCTATGTGCCCTGCCCATTGCCACTTCAACTTGCCAATCCGCTGGGCTATGTCGGTAACCTCGGTTCTTCTACGGATCTCCTCATTCCTGATATGATCTCGCAGAGAAACTCCGAGCATAGCCCTCTCCATGGCTCGTTGGGTGGGCTACTTGGAGCTTACTAATAAGGCCCATAGTGAGAGACCACGTTTCTGTGTCATAAGTCATCACTGGCAACACACACTGGTCGAAAACTTTCGACTTGAGGCACTGAGGTATGTCGGACGAGAAGACGACAATTTTCCAAACGCTGCCCAACCGAGTTAGATTCGGTGATTGGCCTCTTTCTTGAAGTCGGACCTACCTAACTGGACAACTTGTCCTAGGTAGACGTACGAGTCAACGACTTCAAGAACCGAGTTCCCAACTGAAATAGGGGTGGGTACAACATGAGAATTACACATGACCTTTGTCTTATCTATGTTCATTTTAAGACCCACCTGTTGAGAGACTCGATTAAGGCCAAGACCACGATATCGTCGGCAAATCGAAGGTGAGTGATGTATTCGCCATAGATGTTGATGCCGAGTCCTTTCCATTCCAGGAGCTTAAAGATAGCTATATAAAGACTTATAAAGATTCAATTAACATAGTGAGGTAGCTACTATTCAGAGAACTCGGCTCGGTTCTCCTCCCTTACTGATGTACTGTTCGAGACTTAACGTTACCTTAGATATAATATAAAGTCTTTATTGTCACACCAAAGAAGTAAAAAACACAAATCAAAACTTAAAAAATAATTTAGTTGATTTTGGTGGTGAGCAGAGGTCAACCCATATTTTAGTCAAATTAATTACATAGATAATTACCAATTATTCTATTTAAACGGGGATTCAATTAGACTATTTTCCTTACACTACTCAATTTTTATCAAAATCAGACCAATGGTTTAGAAGATATTATAAAAAATATATTTTGTAGTCGACCCTTGTCCCTTAATTGCTCATTACCTCAAAACTTGATTTTGTGGGTTAGCTCTTTTCACCACCAAAGCGACGATATGTATAATAACATAGAAAAACGACATTTCGAATTCAAATATATGACTAACCTAACATATCAAATAATCCACCATTGATGGTTCCTGGTGAAAAGGTGCCCATAATGCTAGCAGCAGCTAGAATCACCTCCTCCAAAAAACTTAAAAATAGCGCCACAATGGGTCGCCTTATTGCTAAAAGCAATTTCTTCCAGGCAGTTTCATTACAGTTTGCTCCTGGTGAGGGATCACCTTTATGTAATTATATCTCCAGAGGTTCAGTAACGTAGGCGTGGCATAAATAATTAAATTATTGTAACACATCCAAATACTGGAATACATTTCAAATTACAAATGTGTCAGTAACAGAATTTCTAATTTCGATCACTAATGATAACGTGCAAGTACTGCAAAATTCCATTAGCAACAACATACCATTAACAGTATTTTACTTTAGCCTGCTTTTGTAAAATTAAAATTCGGTTACAGAGAAGAGAAAATAAATGTTATTGAACAAATAATAAATGATAATGAACTGTTGCCGTATCTAGGCAAATTTATTTACCAGAACAAAAATGATGTACCCAAGTTCCCTACTTGGGTGAGAGAGCAGCATAACTATTAAAAAATCCATCGAAGTCAAAGTCAAATCATTTATTGCAACATAATATGAAATTAACATGCGGTTCTTAGTTAACATGTTTTGTATAGTGATACATATGACCCTATAAGGGTATGGCAATTTTATTATTTGTATTGGTACTATTTATTATTATGTTCTCTAGATTATCGGTAAAAAATTCGTCTTATGTGCAATAGCATTTCGATAAGAGGATTATTTTTAGTTGTTTTATTAAACAGTTTTCTCTTTCGATATCTTTTAGATTATTTGGCAATTTATTGAATATTTCGATGAATAATATAGCTACAATTTTTTTTAAAGGATAAAATAAGATGTGATCAGAAGTGGTTTTATTGGTGAGTGTGTGTGTGTGTATCGATATTAATAATAGTGTCAGGTAGATGCTTGAATTATTTACAGAATATTTAGATAAACATGCAATTAAAAAAAAAATAGTAAAAATATTTCGCACGGATCGATGTAGCATTTTTCACATTATTGTTGATTTATCAAAAATGGCTCAGCCGATTTCAATAAAATTTCAATGGGACCAATTTCGAAGTATACTCTTTCCAGTGAAAAAAGAATTATTGAAATCAGACTACGTTAAAAAAAGTTCTGCGGGGTTATACATGCTCATCCGGTTCGTCGGTCAAATATTATATTTCGCACATCACTTTTCAAAGTAGGAAAACTACATTATGACTAATAAATAGCTAAGTAAAAGTAAGTTCGTATAAGCCGAGTGGCTAGCCCTGGTGTCAGAGTTTTTAGGCCGCCTGAAGGCCTCTGACATGGCTAAATAGCTAATTAATTTATTAAGAAAACCAAAGTTCGTTCTATTTTATTATTGCAAAAAGTGAATTAAATTGAAAATAAATATTAAATTATGGTAGCAACCATGTAATATAGACGTGTTTTCAGTATTTTATATATGTGTACTATTGAAACAAAAAGAGAAGAATTAATTGCAACATTTTTTCTTAGTGATTAATTAACAAATTTATATACTTACCTAGTCAAAAAGTGATTTTGTTCAGAAACTACTTTGGCGATTTCTCAGCTTTGAGTTTATTGTTTGCAAGATTTGATTAAATTTCGCAGCAGTTTAAAGTATGACCACGCTTGGCAGTAAATCCGCGAGGCTGATGGGGTTAACGTCACATAATTCGCGGGGCCCTCATTAGTCTATTTGCCAAACGCGAGGTTTTCGACTAAAACAACACGGTGTTGAGCCAAATTTGCGTCATATCCAGTGTAATTAGTGTGTTTATTATATTACGAGCTGTAGCGGTTTTGGTTGCTATTAAATTATAGGCTGTTTTATGAGAGTTCTACTAATATTATCATGTAATTTTTGACTATCTTCACTTCATAATCTTTTATCGTCGATTTTTTCAGTAGGTACATATCTAGCTTGTGTGATTTGTACTGGCTTCCAAAAAGAAACCGGCTTCAACATTTTCGCCAATTCGGAATCATTTCAAAAAACTTTTTTCGTTCGAATGAGTACACTTTCGAAGTGGTCCCATTTTAATTTTATCGAAATTGACTGAGCTGTTCGAACAAAATAAACAAATCTAAAAAAATAAATGACTGCCTCGGTGGCTCAGTGGTTAGTGACCCTAACTTCTGTATCAAAGAGGCGTGGGTTCGATCCTCACCAGGGCAAATATTTATGTGATGAACATAAATGTTTGCTCTGTGTCTGGGTGTTATTTAGTTACTATCTATATAAGTATGTATTTAAAAATAAGTATATGTAGTATATCAGTCTCTTGCAGCCATATCACAAGCTTTGCTTAGTTTGAGGTCAGAGGCCGTGTGTAAGATGTCCCAAAATATTTATTTATTATTTATTTAAATCATCTTAAACCTACATGTGTGTCACATCTATTTGTGTAAATTATTAAAATTTTGTACACGGTGGAAGTCGGTGTTGTGATTTTTTGCCACTAATAATTATATTTACTTTATTTAGTGTATTTTCTGATTATTTAATGAACTACAAATAATAGTTTACGAGGAGGTGGTAAAATTTTAATTAATAAATTTGACCCAAAATAGATACAGATTAAGCTCGTGTTTCTTTTTAGAGAGATCGTGATCTTAGTGAGAAATAAAATAAGAGCAACTGTAGCAATATTAGTAGAGAAAAACGCTAGGTGCTTCAAAAGTTTAATGGACACATCAATCAATCACGAAACTTTATAGTATAGTATATATTATGTATAGTAAAAGCCTACGGAAAACGAATAGCAACGTGCTTTGTACGAAACTATCTCACACACGGTTCCTACAAAATAAAATGATACTACAAAGATCCCGTTTAAACTAAAATTTCCTTGAATTTCCAGCTTTAGTTTAAAAGAAACTAATACCCCCAGGAGCACATTTCCGAAGTTTCTCAGAGAACTAAGCACGAAATCTTTACGATACCGCTGGGTTTTGCACCTTTTCGACACAGTGTGAGTTTTCAGAAAGTAATGTTGGAGCTTCTGTTTGCAAACAGAAGTTTTTTAGCTAGGTATACTCGTAGTGTAGCACTCATAGGGTATTTTTGACCGACGATACGGAAAAGGTATTCGACGCGTATGTTTAACCATTTTCAATATTTTTTTATTGGAAAAAATATACTTCGAAGTTGGTTCCATTTAAATTTTATCATGGAAATCAGCTGAGCCATTTTTTGATAAATCAACAATAATGTGAAAAATGCTACATATATGAGAAATATTCGCGAATTCTGTAGACGGTTGAAGTAGGTCATGCAATTTTTGCAAAACAAAAAACACAAGATTCTAAGTTAATATGTAATTAAGCACCGTTTGACACCGTCAGTCAGTGACACGACCATACTTATTTTTAGTTATTTTTCAGCCATGATGAGGGAAGTATTTGGAAAAATAATTTTCAATTTATTTCATGAGTTGGTTTTATGAATAACAGTTCAATTTGTCGTGACTACATTTACGAGTACCTATTTTTGTAGAATAGGTCCACATTTGGCCTCTAACTCACCCGATGGAAAGCGAAGTTGTAGCATAAGATGGAGTATGTAGACCTAGAAGATACCTATTCACTCTTGGAGATATCGAAAATGTAATTGTCAGGAACCAATGACGAAACCAGGGCATTCCAATCACTGGCGGTCCGCATTATGAAAGAAGAAACGAATCGCTTAGTACGACTTCCGGCTTGTTCTGTTGTGAAAAGGAGATGAATGAATGAATCAGGTGGAGTTCACGAACACTAGCCGAAATGAAGCCTATAGAAAACTGCTAAACACGGTACTCTACGCCTGTATTCCAGGCTCTTCAGTGTAGAAGCGACAAGCTTACTATTCCCGATTATCCACTCGGCACGACGTTCAATCGAATCTAAAGCTTCGAGCAGGTATTAAGCTGATCCATTAAAAAGGTGGCTGCAGTATTATTCCAAACAAACTTACACGACTTGAACTTGCAGACTTACCTCGCAGTTCAAATCAGTCATGTAAGTTTAAATCATGCGGTCACGATATTTTATTGTAGATACTATTGTAGAAATATTTAAACTTATTTTTATTTACTTTGAAGTTTAGTTTCCCTTCTGCATTAATTACTTGCACTGCTTCAACGTTTTGTACCTTCCCTGTAGAAAACGGGGCCATAAAGTTTATTGTTCGCGTCAGTGCGGCGACGATTTATGTGGTTATGACTTGTTGATTGGCCCATAGTTGCTGATAGATTGTTCTAGAACACGGAACCGTGAGTGGGGTATTGGTTTGTAGAGGCATTAAAGCTTTCGCTTTATTCATTGAGAATTTACGGTTTTACTTAAGCCGCAATCCAATCTCAAAATACCTGTATAGAGCCTAGTTAAACTGACTTTTCTCCATCAAACCTTGAAGTAGTCGAATAAAAATAAAATACACATTTTCAAAAAAATATACGGTAGGGGAATCAATAACTCGGAACACAATTAAAAAAAAAACTTCGCTCGATAGAAATTAAATGCGAAGATACCGCTTTTTAGAACAAATTCATGATTTCTAACAAATTAATTATGTATTGCATTTTTGGGCACTTTTCTACACGTTTATAATTTTTTTTCAAATCTGTTATTTATGAGCATGAATTACTGTTATTGCTGTAATTGCTGTTACTATGGCTTTCATCCATAAAATTTAGGGAAAAGTGGTAATATCAATTTTATATTGATTTTTGAATGCAAAAATCGTGCGAAACCGGGTGCGTATTGGTCTTCACCCGCTCATATGAAAAATTACGCTGATACTATGGTGCCTTAATTTAAGGTTTTGTAAAGAATACGTGGTCGGTCACACGCAATTATCTTTCAAACATTCACCAAACCATTTTGGTTGCGGTAAATTGGTGGTATTTTTATCCCATTTTTTAGAGTTCCGTACCCAAAGGGTACGAAGCCGTGGTGGTCTAGTGGTAGTAACACCCGATCTGCAATCGTGAGGTCGTGGGTTCAAATCCCGATCCCGAACCAATGAGTTTCTTTGGAACTTATGTACGGAATTTCACATCATTGGCTTTTCGGTGAAGGAAAACATCGTTAGGCAACCTGCATACGTCCGTAGAAGAAATTCGATGGCATATGTAAATCCACCAACCCACACTGGGCCAGCGTGGTGGATATGTCCCAATCACCCTTCATGGGTAGGCCTACGTCCTGCAGTGGACTATTAAAAAGGCTGGTACAGTACCGTAGTATTATTATATCTTCTTTGCCAAAGGGTAAAAATGAGACACTATAATTAAGACTCAGACCGCCCGTCTGTCTGTCCGTCTGTCTGTCACCAGGCTGCATATCAAGAACCGTGATAGCTAGAGAGTTAATTTCTTCACAGATTATCTATTTCTGTTGCCGTTTTCTCTAGACCAACAAATACTAAAACCAGAATAAAATAAACATAATGAAGCTCCCATACAAGAAACGTGATAGCCCCCTCGTCGAAAACAATTGTTTTTGACGAGGGGGCTCCAGTACGGTACGGAACCCTTACAGAGTCGGACTCGTACTTAGCCAATTTGACTGCCTCGGTGGCTCAGTGGTTAATGACCCTAACTTCTCCCCCACCTTCTCCCCACCCAGGGCAAATTTTTATGTGATTAGTTACTATCTAATATAGGTATGTATTTAAAAATAAGTATATGTAGTATATCAGTCTCTGAGTCTCTGGCAGCCATACCACAAGCTTTGCTTAGTTTGGGGTCAGAGGCCGTGTGTAAGATGTCCCAAAATATCTATTTATTTATTTAATTATTGTTAGATTGGCAATATTTTTATTTCCATGACTCTAAAACTATTTACAACCTTTCTATGGATTTCAGATTAGTTTGCTTAATACATTTAGCTATTTTTACTAGCAGCATTAAATTCAAAATTAAATCGACTTTCACAACAGAATTTGTTCTCCCCTGCTTTACCAAAATAAACCAAACCACACCATTTTCTGAACGCATTTTCCATTACTCGCTGTTTGCAGGCAATTTTCGGAAGCACCAAATATACAATTTCGCATTACTTCTCACTTCGGGAGGTAAAATGTCACAAACAACATAATATGCCGTCATGGATGAAAGAAAAAAGGTGATATGCCATGGGGATAAATATTGAAGCCCAACGACGTTATCCTGAAATTCTCTCTTCATCGACGACATAACTTGAAGTTAAAATCATACTTGAACCACTCTTTATAGTTAAGATTCAAGTATTATTTTTATAAGTCTTAGAGTATTTCTATTCTCTTTATTTGCATAAGAGGTAGGTACCGATTCAATTCACCAGTTAACATTCAGATTTAGACATTTGATTTCTTCATAATATAGGGGCCAATTTAGGTGTTACTTTTTTTCAATTTAGACAGATTTTGGTGAGATAGTCTCATATATATAACTAATTTGGTTTCATAGTTTTGGTAAGAACAAATAAAGAAGTTTTTAGTCGCGCCTGAAAAAAAATGAATAGCAACCAACCTTGTTATAAAACAGTTGTTTTTAAGTCGGTGGTTAAGAATTTATCCAAAAACCGAACAAGTGCGAGTCAGGCTCGCTCACTGAGGGTTCCGTACAAATCCAGAAAATTTCACAAAATTAGGAATAAAGTTGTTAAAATCTCTAAGTATACTAATTTTTGTGAGTGTCGAAATAGCGGTTTTCTCTGATTTAAATAAAAATTTACAGATTTCAGATTTATTCTTATATGTATACTTTGAGACAATTCTTTTCGACAAATTTCATAGTTCTATGTCAACGGAAAGTATCCTGTAGGTTAAAAATTGTGTGAGTGTCGAAATATGCGGTTTTTACAACATAAACGGCTCTGACTTTTTTATACGATAACTGAGAAGTTTTTCTTTTTAAGAGTCTTGACATACGGACAGACGGACAACAAAGTGATCCTATAAGTGAGTTCCGTGCCTTTAAACGGAAAAAAACGGAACCCTTATAGGATTACTTTGTTGTCCGTCTGGTCGTCTGTCCGTCTGTCCGTCTGTCCGTCTGTCCGTCTGTCCGTCTGTCCGTCTGTGTCAAGACTCTTTATCTCGGGAACTCGTAAAGATATCGTGTTGAAATTGAAACTATATACCTATATCTACGGTTTCTTGCAGTTGTGTAAAAGAAAATCTTCTAAGTTATCGTTTTAAAAAGTGAGAGCCGTTTATGTCGTAAAAAACTGACACTAAAAAATTAAAACCTTCAGGGTACTTCCCGTTGACAAAGAACTATGAAATTTGGCGGGAAGCTTTGTCTCAAAATACACATATAGGTATAAATCTGAAAACTGTAAATTTTTATTTATATCACAAAAATATAGGGCCTCAAAATTCACAAAATATGGGTTCAAAATTCAAAGCGAGTAAATCGTATTATGTAAGGTATCATATAAAAGAACTTCATTAGCACATGCCAAAATAGGTTTTTAATTATTTTAACAAAGTGTAATTTTCATGTGACGAGAAAAGTGAAGAAAAAAAACTTTTTAGTCGATGATTTTAGTATAGAGATTTTAACAACTTACTTCCAAATTTTGTGAAATTTTATGGATTTGTACGGAACCCTCGATGTGCGAGCCTGACTCGCACTTGTCCGGTTTTTCCTTTTGAGGTACGGAACCCTAAAAATAATCAAATATTAAAAAATATTCAAAAAGTTTAATAATATTTCAGCCTGATTTTTGTACATCCATGAAAACATGCCATACGCGAAGTGACGTGAGTACAAAAGATCCTATGAAGAGGGTAAACATGGGAAATTGAATATTCACTACCATAATCTGTCCTTAGGGCAAAGTGAGTTTTGTTTCTGATACAAACTACCTTTAATAGTCAGTAAAATAAGTTTTCATGTAATGTTTTGCAACAGCTCAAGTCCAATGAGTTTTGAAGAGGGTTTATAGAGTATTTATTTTTATGACAATTATAATCTCAATGGTTAAATTATCTCGCACTGTATTACTGTATGGACTTCGGTAAAATTATAAAAATACTAGCGGACCCGGCGCCATCTGTCGGCTGATTTGTAAATCTATACCATCCAGCTAGCTTAGCATGCGACCACGAAAAACCACGCAAATATATTTTTTGACGTGTAAAAACGTGACAGATATATACTTAAAGAGTTATCTTTGTGATAAGCATTTCAAAAATTTGAAGCGAACGCAGAATTTGAACCTGCCCCTTCGGATCACTAGCCCGACACTCTAACCAACTGAGCCAGCCCGCCTCCTACACAAGCTTCAAATTCTTGAAGTGCTTACATTACACCAACTTATAGCGTTGGTGGCGCCACCTGTGATACCCGTATTAGACAGGTTATCACTCAACTAGAAGTTATTAGAACTTCTAAAGATTGACGAGAGATGACGCACTGCTAAATCAATATTATGATTTTTATTTTGATTTAATATTATGATTTTTATTTAGATATATACTTCGCCATAACTCTGCCTCGTTCTTAAATATTTCGTGGTGCGCATCCTAGCCCGGCAGGGCGCCACCCAAAAAAAACATTCAAATCGGTCCATACGTTTTGGAGTTCGGTGACATAGGTACACACGTACAGTAGAATTATATATAATTATAAAGATAATAATTGGCTTTAATACCATTACGAGAAATTGCTTTAAGAACTTGCTTTAAGTTATATAGAACAACTTTTTGATTATTTATATGGAACAACTATTTGGGAACTTTCGCGTAATGTTTTGACCGTAATCTTTTTTTATTTTTATTGTGGTGTCTAATAATGTTTAGTGTTTTCTATGCAGGCTTCCACCATATCTGCCTATGTATGATAAATAAAAAAACCGGACAAGTGCAAGTCAGGCTCGCACACCGAGAATTCCGTACAAACTGAGAAAATTTCACAAAATTGGGAAGTAAGTTGTTAAAATCTCTATACTATAAAATTGACAAAAAGTTTTTTTTTTTCACTTTTCTCGTCATATATCGAATATTACAAATTGTTAAATAATTAAAAATCCTGTTTCAGCATGTACTAAAAAAGCTCTTTATTATGATACCTCACATGATACGATTTACTCACTTTGAATTTTGAACCCGTATTTTGTGTATCTAGGCCCTATTTTTTTGTGATTTAAATAAAAATGTTTTTAGATTTATTCATATATGTGTACTCTAAGACGATGCTTTTCGCCAAATTTCATAGTTCTATGTCAACGGAAAGTACCCTGTAGGTTTTGATTATTGTGAGTGTCGAAATATGCGGTTTTTACCACATAAATAGCTCTAACTTTTTTATACGATAACTGAGAAGTTTTTATTTTGACAACTACAAGAGACCATAGATATACGTATACAGATTAAATTTCAACTCAATATCTTTACGCGTTTTTGAGATAAAGAGTCTTGACCTACATACAGACGGACAGACGGACAACAAAGTGATCCGTTTTTTTCCTGTTGATGTACGGAACCCTAAAAACAAATGCTATAGGCCGAATGAAACTTCATTATTTTCCTGATGTTAGTTAAAAGCTGCAAACCCCAATCCTGACCGAAGCTCACTTAACATCTGCGCGAAGTTTGGGTTTTGCTTAGGTTGTAGCTTTACACAAACTTCACAGCCGCCAATAAATTTGATTTGGCCTACACCGTTACGAGTACATATTTCCAAACGAGATGATTGGATGAACGAGAGCGGGGATCACATTGTGCAAGAGATAAGCGTCCGCATAGAAATGGCTCGTTCAACCTTCTTCAGAATGAATAAAGTTTTGTGTAACAGAGACCTGAGTCTTGACTTACGAGTAAGACTACGCATAGTACGTTGCTACATCTTTTCGGTGCTATTGTACGGCGTAGAAACATGGACTCTCACACAAAATTTGACAAAGAAGCTGGAGGCGTTTTAAATGTGGATCTACCGCCGTATCTTGAGGATTTCATGGCGTGACCGAATTACCAACGTTGAGGTACTAAGCAGGCTTAAGAAGAAAATGGAGCTTATGAATACCATTAAACATTGGAAGATGTCGTACTTTGGTCATAGAAGATATAATAATGCTTTGGTCACATCATGAGAAATGATAAATACAGACTACTCCAGCTCATCATCCAGGGAAAGATTGCCGGAAGGAGAAGTGCTGGCAGAAGGCGGCATTCATGGTTAAAGAACCTGCGGGACTGGTTCGGCTGCAGTACCACCTCATTATTTAGAGCAGCAGCTATAAATATTAGAATTGCCCTGATGTTGTCCAACCTCCAATAGGAGTGGAACTATAAGAAGAAGAAGTTATTTCCAAAATAAAGATTGTCGAGTTGAACAAGTTCATTATCGATGAAGTTTGTTTAGCAGTTCGATGGACTGTTCTCAGCGGTTTCCCATAACAACAACATCAACGAAAATGACAAGCTGAATTAGAAATTTGCGTTGAATTTGTTGGCGGTTCGACAACCGATCGTAATGGAGCTGAGTTTGACCCTTTCAGACTATATAGGTACTATGATTATTTTGTTGGACTTACCTACGTAAGACATTCTTATTAAGAAGATCGTGAATCGACCACTTTCGCGTTTTCTGTAGAACATCGAGAAAATTTGCTCTTTCCACCTCTTAATTTTTTTGTGCATTGGGATTAGATATTTTGAGAAGCTGTGAGTAATGTTTTTTATATTTTAACTATTTATTCTTTTCACTAATTATTTTTGCAACAGCCCGCTTACTATAGTAGGTAGGCACGCAAGAGTAGCTTGCAGTCCACCTTTTGACTGCTTCGTTTGCTTAGTGGTTAGTGACCCTGACTTTGGAATCAAAGAAGTGTGGGTTCGATCTCCACCCAATGTAAGCATTTATGTAATATATAATATATCATTTATTCCAGAATAAAAAATTCATATTTACAATAGTAAAATAATAAAATAAAATGTACATTTGATTTAAATAATGTCAGTCTATGTATCTTCTAATGTGAAGCTAGTTCCATCTCATAGGAATGGGTCCATTTACTTGCATCATCGTGGCGAGCACAGTATTCTCTGAGCGGTGGAATCTCTCGCGTGTGTTCGCTGATCTTTGCCGCATCAGCGCGGCGAAACCGGCCAGTCTTCGTTCCGTGAACATTGCGGAAGCACTGCAGAATCTTGGCACTAATGAACATAGGTGTTTGATCTGTGTCTGTTTTTAGGTACTATCTATTTAAAAAATATGTATCAGTTTCTGGCCGCCACATCACATCCAAGCCACATCATCAAGTTTGGAGTTACGGACCGTATGTAAGGTGTCCCCTTGGAGCATATATCTACAGAGCCACAGGCCCTAAGTGAAAGTAGTAAAAAAAATCTCCAAGCGCCGTCGTACATACCGACTAACATATTTACCTACATTAAATAAT
This sequence comes from Hypomecis punctinalis, assembly GCA_949316475.1. NCBI lineage: Eukaryota > Metazoa > Arthropoda > Insecta > Lepidoptera > Geometridae > Hypomecis > Hypomecis punctinalis. The sequence continues at coordinate 8,434,795 of OX438810.1, read as the reverse complement.
TCACAATGACCCGATTTCTCAAATCTCGACATTAAGTCACCCAATTAATGCTTGTAACCGAGCACTTTGGCATCGCACAGCGTTTTAGTCAGCTTGCAACCGCTTTACGACTAACTAAAAAGCCTGCCCACTACGTAGCCTGGGCAGGGTTTTGGCTTGGACACTTTTTTGCACGATTGTTACTCTACAGATATTGACTCGAAGGGTTTCCCCTAATATTTATATTCACCTTCATCTGTGGCGTAATCTGAAGTAGTGTAAGTTTCCAAAATTTTAATAAAGTTGCGTTGTGAAAATTTATGCCGATGTCCACGTTTTGGTTAATTAATTCACTGCAAAAGTTGGGGCGTGCTCGTTCGCTCAATTAAAACATAATGAGGTTGTCGAGAATAGTTATTTATTGTCTCATTACTTCCTTTAACGTTTTGTTACAAGATTTTTAGGGTAAATTAGAATTCTTTTTAGTTTCATTCCTTTGTGGGCGGAAGAAAAACAGCGTAATTAGGTAGGTTTGAACCTTGAACTTATTGGGTTCACTAATTTGTGAATAAATAATTTTACGAGAAATATTTTTTGATATTCAATCGGCTTTACAGGCTTGGCCTGGTCCTTTATTAGGCATCAATGGAGCCTAAAACAACATTATACTGATATCTATTGTTACGTAAGATTATTACCAGACTGTGTCTGACCACAGAGTAAGGGAAAGCGTTGTGGTATTTTCATAGTAAAGTAGAGTGAAATAGGGTAGTTGACTATTGAATTAATTAGAAGTAGAGATCAGTTTTCTATATTAAGTGTAATTGGCGTTATTAGCCGTACTTATTATATTATATCAGTGAATTCTGAAATGAATAAAATCATAATTCATATTCCTAAAAATTATAAAAATTGGCTAATCTTTGTTTTGAATAAATATTTAGTGTAGTTCCGCTATCTTGTTGTAGGCAAATAAGTTTAAGGGCATTTAAATAAAAAATAAAAAAAATACACAATATAATTACAATACTCTCGCTCACACTCGATGATGTATTTGCGAGCCCAACTCATGAGGCTGACGCTACGCAGATACGTCACTCATCTTCCATCAAATACACAACACACACACACAGACACACATATACACACACACGAACACACATATACTACATTCACTACATACCTATATTATACATGCCAGATGCCACCGGTAGTTTGGTGATAATTTTCTTGTGTTATATGTAAGTATTATTTATGTACTGTTTATTAGTATCATTATCTATTCAAAGTACATACCTAAATTCACAAAAACGAAAGACACTGGATTTCGCGACACAGGCTAGCCTAGTGCGAAATCTAGGGTGCATAAAATTACATTGTTATAACAATGTAATTAAAATTTACCTGTTTTGTTAAAATTAAGAACTATTATAAGAATGTTCTGCACATGTGTTATTTGGAAAATAAATATGTTTATGTTACAATAATTATACATTTAAAAAACTTAATTTTACAAAATAGATAAAATAATAATAAATATCACTACACTCTATTATATATTTTTTTCAAAACATATATTAATAATCCGTAACAACAAATAAATATTTAAAAAAAATCTTTTAAAAATCATATGACAAAATATTGAAAACACTTCACTAATAAATAACACCCTTATTCTCACTGCACTACACTCTGTTCGACACGTGTTTCGCCTCTTGACGAGGCATCTTCAGGACGTGTTGACTCTTCGAGGTCGGTCGCAAGAAAATTTGCTAATCAAGTCTAGGTTAAATTGTTTTGGAGTTATGGAGGAATGCAAAGTGGCTCGAAATGGTTTAAAGCCAAAGTTATTTATTTGCCAGAACATAGGTATGCACATAGTACAGCTCTTAAAATCTTAAATGTTTCATGTGTTCTGAAGGTCGAAACATACTATCGGACGCGGCTTACGGACGCCACTGACAGCCGCGACTTAGCAATGTGCACAGTCTTAAAACATCCGGTGTGCCAGATCGCTCTCGGACGTCCGAACGCTCAAGGTGACGTCCGCGACTTATGTCCGATAGTGTACACGGCTCAGTGTACTTTCATAGTCTAGGTCGCGGCTGTCAGTCGTATCCGTAAGCCGCGTCCGATAGTATGTTTCGAGCTTTATCCGTGTTGGACCTGCAAATATGTATTGTCATAATAATAATTGTAAAATTTAATAATATGCCACAAAATATAAATACAAGTGTCAAAATTTAAACAAATAACACACACATCAACACAGACAGCCATGGATAGGGTTGCAGCCGTTTCATAAATGTACCAAGTTCTACATTTATAAAAGTCAAAGTTTGCCTTCCGTTTTAGCGTTTTAACATTTTGAAATATTTCTGAATATTGTAGTAAGCCTTTTCTTTAAGTTATTACACACGGCTGCTACGTCACCAGTCCTTTTTCTTTGTCTTGGATAATAAATACTGGCAGTTCTCTGAAAAGTAGATCTCGCGACACATCTCTTTAAAACTGAATCTTCATAGGCTAAAATCTCGACTCGCTCTGGAGCGATTTGATTCATCCTTATAGGCTAGTTGACATTTTTTTTCTATATCCTGTTGTAACAGCTAACCATAAACAGAGCCTATTATCGATAACCAAATTAAAATCAACTTAGAAATATAGTAAATCAAACTAATAAGTCCAGTACAAATACAAATACAAATAACTTTATTTGCCTTAAAACACTTTTAACCATATTCACTTGTCCATTGACTCTGAACTAGTTAATAACTGTATCTCAGAGCCAATGGCTTCTCCCTTTATATTAACAAGCAACAAAAAGTTATACAAAACAAAAGTAAGATTAAATTTAGAAAAACAATTTAGACTATTTATCGAAACAAGTAAGAGAAAAAAAAAATAATATAAAGCACAAATTACATCGCATCATACTTATAACGAACCACACAATCTCACAACTCAAAACCTAAAACATTCATTTTTGTCAACAAACATGTACGTGTGTGTGTGTTTGTGTGTGTGTGTGTGTGTGTATGTGTGTGTGTGTAATACTGCAATACTCGAGATCTCATGAGAGTCAAGATTTGCAGCGTTACACGTGTGTGTGTGTGTGTGTGTGTTTATTTAACTAATGTAAAAGTCAAATAACATATCTTCAATCCCATCATAGTCATAATTACTCAGCCATGAAAATACAATTTTTTTTACCTCATTGTTGCTGTGTTTTCTAATTTTGTGCGTTTTGTTTATTTACATATAATATACATTATGATATGTATTTGGTCACCATAAACTATTTTACATTAGTTTCTTAAATAATTATCACAACTTAGATTGACTGAATATGTGCTTTCGCCTCGAGGCGCAAATCGAGAATGATCTCACATAAAGATTAATATTTTTACAACTCTTCAGTTTCTTTTCTCGTTTCCTGATTGGCTGTTTTAAAACTACACCGGAAGCAGTTCTCATTGGTTAAAATGCAGCTGGTTATTAAATCGGCCAATCATAAACCAGAGAAATGTTATCCTTCTAGAAAATATCATTCGACATATATATTTAAAAACCAGATTAAATTTTTATGCAACGATTAAAAATCATGACAGAAATAAAGAAGTACTTGCTAGACAAAGGGCGCACTATGGCAGAATATGATGTCACGGTCCGTAAGCGTCATACATTCACCATACTATTTTATGATTTGTGGGAAAGGGACAAAGCATCCCCTCTTAATCCCTACCAAAATCTCTACCAGCGTATATATTTGGAACTGGATTTGCCAATTTTAGTTATTTCTTCAGTTTACGAATCATAATTAATACTTTTAATTAATTCAATGCTAGTCAACTACCCTATTCTTGGTGGAATTTAAATACTATAATTGGCTATTGAATAGTGCGACAATAATACCCCCTCCCCCTTTTTAGGGTTCCGTACCTCAAAAGGAAAAAACGGAACCCTTATAGTATCACTTTGTTGTCCGTCTGTCCGTCTGTGTGTATGTCAAGACCCTTTATCTCGGGAACGCGTAAAGATATCGAGTTGAAATTTAAACTATATACGTAAACCTATGAATTCTTGCAGTTGTGTAATAGAAAAGCTTCTCAGTTACCGTATAAAAAAGTTAGAGCCGTTTATGTCGTAAAAAAACACATATTTCAACACTCACTAATATCAAAACCTACAGGGTACTTCCCGTTGACATAGTACTATGAAATTTGGCGAAAAGCATCGCCTCAAAGTACACATATAGAAATAAATCTGAAAACTGTACATTTTTATTTAAATCACATAAAAATAGGGCCTCAAAATTCACAAAATATGGGTTCAAAATTCAAAGTGAGTAAATCGTATCATGTATGGTATCATATAAAATAACTTCATTAGCACATGCTAAACAGGTTTTTAATTATTTTAACAATATGTTTGTACGGAACCGTCAGTGTGCGAGCCTGAGTCGCACTTGTCCGGATTTATTTTTTACGGAAATACCCTGCCAATCGAAATTCTCCGAGATTCATTGCAAAATGCGACCTGCAGACTAAAACCAAGATCTGGACAGACGAAAGCAAAATCAACTTGTTATTACGAAGACATCTCTCACTTCTCACTCGATCAATTAGAAGGCATCTTACAGACAGTCTCTGACCAAACTAAGCAAAGCTTGTACACAAATACAACACAAACGATAACAAACATCCTTCTTTTTATCGACAGTTAAAATATCAAAGCCATGATTGACGTATAAGCTCGACGAGGCGTACGCGTACATTACCACCCACGCTGCACAGTGGTGCGAGCTAAAAAAATCGGCAGCGTTTTTACCATGAGTCTTTTTGCCGGAAAAATGGTTTGTTTTAAAAGCTTTTTCGCATAGCCAACTTTTTTGTTGAAACATTTCATGCCTATGAAAAAACTTTGACGCGGCGAACCTATATTTTATAGAGTTTAAGCTCAGTCACACGGATTATTCAGTTTTAATACCTATCGATATAGATTTTCAACCCTCTAGTTATCCTGTTCCATTGAATAGAGTCTGATTAGGCAGAAACATACAAAAATATATATATATTTTTTTTTTTTGTTTAAGAATCGCTGACGAGCTTTTCTTAAAAAATTACTATCTAGCCATGGGCTAATAAGTAATTTAAATCTAACTTAAATTGCTAGGTATAATAAACTAAGAATGTGTCCATCAACACTTTTCTTATTGTCTCTATTAAGGCGAAGACACTACGTTATTGTGTTCTTTACACGCGGCACTAGCACTATGATTACGAGTTAGCACTCAATTAACTTTTAAACTAATTCGAACGGTTTTGTTCGTTTAAGTCTTCTCACTGTGTCCGTTTGGTCGAGGAGCTGGATTGCCTCAACATTCACATGGTGGTGAAGTCTATAGTCGTGAGCTTCTGCGTATTTTTGTATTGTACTTTTAACGGATTCCACTTTAAGGTCCCGGTGGAGATCATCATTTCTTACGTACCAAGGTGCATTTGTGATGTCCCTTAGTACGTTATTTTGGAATCTCTGTATGATAAGAATGTTACTTTGGGCGGCACAGCCCCATAGCTGTATACCATAAGTCCACACTGGCATCAGGACTTGTTTGTACAGTAATAGTTTGTTCTATATTGACAATGAGGATTGTCTCCCAAGCAGCCAATACATCTTGTTGTATCGAAGGTTTAGCTCTTCTCTCTTTTTCTTGACGTGTGCCTTCCAGCGAAGCTTTGCGTCGAGAGTCATTCCTAGGTATTTGGCTGTATTCTCATATGGAATTATTTTATTGTTTTTAGTCTATGTGGATTGACTTTGCTTCATTTAATTTAATTTTCCATCTCTTGGTCCATTCATAGACTTTGTTTACCGCCAATTGTACCTTTTCTGCAGCTTCTTGATGGGTACTGCCAATAGCCATTATAGCAGTGTCATCAGCAAAGGTGGCAATTGTGTTGTTTTTGAACTCTGGTATATCACAAGTGTATAATAGGTACAGGACCGGACCTAACACACTTCCTTGTGGTACGCCAGCTTTGATATTTTTGAGTTCTGAATAGGCATCTTCTTGTCGAATCCTGAATAGTCTATTAGTAATATATGATTCTAGGATGTCTACATATTCTTTCGGTAACATGGCTCTTAACTTATATATCAAGCCTTCATGCCAAACTTTGTCGAATGCTTGTGCTACATCTAAGAACACAGTAGAACATACCATTGATACAAAATTATATGAAAAAATATTTAAAAACACAAATTATATTAAGTACGAGTAGGTACAATTTCAAAGTTTTTTTTTACAGTTTTTAGGGTTCCGTACCTCAAAAGGAAAAAACGGAACCCTTATAGGATCACTTTGTTGTCCGTCTGTCCGTCTGTGTATATGTCAAGACTCTTTATCTCAGGAACGCGTAATGATAACGAGTTGAAATTTAAATTATATACGTAAATCTATGAACTCTTGCAGTTGTGTAAAAGAAAAGCTTCTCAGTTTCCGCATAAAAAAGTTAGAGCCGTTTATGTCGTAAAAAAACGCATATTTCAACGCTCACACAAATCAAAACCTACAGGGTACATCCCGTTGACATAGAACTATGAAATTTGCCGAAGAATATTTTCTCAGAGTACACATATAGGAATAAATCTGAAAACTGTACATTTTTATTTAAATCAAATAAAAATAGGGCCTCAAAATTCACAAAATATGAGTTCAAATTCAATGTGAGTAAAACGTATCATGTAAGGTACCATATAAAATAACTTCATTAGCACATGCTAAACCAGGTTTTTAATTATTTTAACAATATGTGAGACCTCGATGTGCGAGCCTGACTCGCACTTGTCCGGTTTTTTTTTTCAAAGTTATAATAAGTTCCTATTTTTAACGATTTCAAAATTAGTTTCACATTATAAGAATTCATAACAATGTGTTGTGCATATGATTAATTGATATGCATGTATATTATCCAAGATATTTTTTGTACTTTGTTCATTTGCAATGAAGAAATTCGGTAAGAATAGTTGGCAATTTTTTTTGAAAATTCTTATTATGTTGTTCGTATATGAACTCTTAAGTAGATAAATACACTTTAAATATAAACGAAATTCAACAAATCCACAAAATTGTTTCTAAAACTCTCAAAAGGAAAGTTTGAAAGTAATCAATCAATTTTAATGCGAAGAACTTATAACTTGGCAATTCAATGAAAGTTCACCTAATCTCAAGTTTCAAAACTTCCAACGATTGTCTTGAATAGCAATCTACCTCAACAACTGCCCTTAAATCCAATGACTCGATTCAAAACTAAGGAATTTCAACAAGATCTTACATATGGAGTTAAGATTGATTTAACGCTTTACGCGCTTTTCAACATTAGCTACACTACATCAAAACTTATTTTTTCATACTAATAACTCAATTGTAAAATAATTTCACCTTCAAAAGTTTAATCATTGTAAAGTAGTGTCCATACCCGTTATTAGGAATACCTACCTACCATGACTAGGACTATTTTCTTACTAAAGAAATGAAATAATTGAATCGGGAAACTTACCTACATAAAAACCATTGGATTTTGATCAGTCATTTAGTACTTATCAAAGTCAAAAGTCAAAGTCAAAGAACATTTATTGTTGAACTGTGTTACATTTAGATCTTAATACTAATGACAAAAAATATTGAATCAACAGTTAAGTCCAATATGACCATACAATAATATTAGTAATTAGAACATCAAAAATCATACAATTTGTTATTATTTAATTAATTTCACAGGTTATGCAATTTATCATCTAAAAATTCCCGTACTCCGTAATAAGCTTTAGACACAAGCAAATTAAATAATTTTCTTTTGAAAACAGGCACACACTCTGATTCCAGTATTGATTTTGGTAGATGGTTGTAAATAATCGGACCCATACCACAAACACCCTTACCAAAACATGCAGTTTTATGCGCTACCATACATATTTTATTATTATTACGTACACTTTTGAGATGCTTATACATGTGCAGATTCATCTTAACAAATAATGCAATCTCATATATGTATAGACATGGATAGGTCAATATCTTTAGTTCTAAAAAGTGTGGCTTGCACGACTCTGTTGAGTTCAAATGACAGACAGACCTCAGGCATTTCTTCTGCGCTTTAAAAATACTCTCTCGTTCCGAACAGTTTCCCCAAAATATTATGCCGTATCGCAAAGTAGATGTCACATAAGCATGATAAGAGGTGAGCACTGCCTGCTTATTTACCACCTTGGACAACATGTATAGGGCATAAGAATAACTATTCAGTTTTGCACGTACCGATTCGGCTTGCACTTTCCAATCCAAATTGGAGTCCAAATGAAGACCTAAAAACTTAGTAACTGTTATATCCTTAATGTCATTACCTTTAAAATTAATATTAGATGTCAATTTTTTAAATTTATTAAATGTCATAATATTGGTTTTGTCAAAATTAATTAGTAAATTATTAGTCATCAACCATTCTACTATATTTTTTAATTTTATTTTTCACTACAAAGACCTAAATTTTGAACTACTTGATAGGTAGTTCAAAATTTCGGTCTTTTCGACCGAAAAAGTTTGAATGACTTAGCTTAGCTTAACCGTTTTAATGCAAAAATAATTTTATAATTGTAACTCGTCATTGCTTTGATACGAGCTAATAAAATCTAACATCAATACCTATAACCTAACCTAATCTAACCTACTCGTAACGATCGAAATATAAACAGATTGAGGTCAAATGACGACCGCGGCTTAATAGGTACGAGTAGATAAGCACAATAAACCTTTGTTTAGCTATCAATCAATCTATGAAAATAATGTAAAAAAGATGTAATAAGTTCAAAAATGTAATTTTAAAAAACATTTGACTTTTCCAGTCTCTAGTGTTGTAATTATTATCCCAAATGTCGTTGTTAATAAAAACAGAACTAACATAGAAGCTGGGTATTAGTCACTTTTTAGTGCAATATGCCACGGTACTACCTATGTCTAACAGGGACGCCTGCCTGCGACCTATCACATTGTCTATCAATGAACGTGTTACTGCTAATATGGTACTCGTATAATATACATGATGATGACAATATTTTATCTTTTCCTTAAAATAACTCAATCAAAATAAAATATGCAAGCACCAGCATCAGTTACCTACTCTTAAAGTGTATCACATTGTCTATCAATGAACGTGTTACTGCTAATATGGTACTCGTATAATATAATATACATGATGATGACAATATTTTATCTTTTCCTTAAAATAACTCAATCAAAATAGAATATGCAAGCACCAGCATCAGTTACCTACTCTTAAAGTGTATCACATTGTCTATCAATGAACGTGTTACTGCTAATATGGTACTCGTATAATATAATATACATGATGATGACAATATTTTATCTTTTCCTTAAAATAACTCAATCAAAATAGAATATGCAAGCACCAGCATCAGTTACCTACTCTTAAAGTGTATCACATTGTCTATCAATGAACGTGTTACTGCTAATATGGTACTCGTATAATATAATATACATGATGATGACAATATTTTATCTTTTCCTTAAAATAACTCAATCAAAATAGAATATGCAAGCACCAGCATCAGTTACCTACTCTTAAAGTGACTAGTAAACTCTCGAAGCTAATCAAGGTAAACCCCCGGGTCCATAACTCCGTCCAAAGTGAGGACAGTTCAGGAACTCGATTATTACACCCATAATACTTTAACAGCTTTTTATGGCCAATAAAGAACATGTTAATATTCAATACGAAGATTTTATAAGCGAAGTTTTCTCGTTAGTTCGCGGAGCTCCGATACACGCCGGGTATGGTTCGAGTATGATAGTTCTTGTTGGTGTTACAGTATTGAAAAAGTTGGTTTAAGAACTTGTACTCGTGCTTGCAGTTTTGTTTAGGCTTATAAAATTCATAGATAACACAAAATGAAAAGGTAGTTATAAATAACTCCATCAGCCATTGGACATTAAATGTTAGACGTATGTCTCCCCCATAGATCTCCAATAATACCGGTTGGTACCGGCAAAGAAGATATAATAATACTACGTAGTACCGGCTTGCATCCAGCGCGATCTTGCGGTCTTAATGAGGTCATAATATGTCTACCTTATAAATAACTCAAATTCAGTATTTACTAGCTTTTGCCCGCGGCTTCTCTTGAGTGATATTTTGATTTTTGGGCAATTCCACAGGAACCTGTTAATTTTTCGGGATAAAAAGTAGCCTTTGTTACTTCCGTCTTTCAAACTATGTCCATGCGAAAAACTTGTCAATCCGTTGCTCCTTAAAAGAAGAATAAACCAACAAACATACTTTCGGATTCATAATATTTGTTAGGAAGGATTGCTAATATTTTTTTGCAGTTATTTTATGCGTTATTTTTAACAATAATATACAACTAATACACAACAATCTGTGTACACAATAATACACTTACAATGGTACAGTTAGACAAAATAAAATTAGCAGTCTTTTAGAAACTTCAGGTTTTTTAGGATTCGTTTTTTTTTCATAGAAACATGCAAAAAAAGACATAGACCAGAAGTTAGTTTTCCGAACAGAATACCTCGCATCTGAGCCAACTGAATCTTCAAAAGTCTATCTCGACTCGCCCTTGACCGATTTCGTTCATGCTTGCAAATCTTGCTACGATTTAGATACCTACTAAATAATCTTATCAAATATTATCTTTGTCATAAATATTGAAACTTATGCGCTTAACTTTAATTATTATCTACAACACCTTAATTTTTAGGGTTCCGTGCCTCAAACGGAAAAACGGAACCCTTATAGAATAACTTTGTTGTCCATCTGTCCGTCTGTATGTAAGACTCTTTATCTCGGAAACGCGTAAAGATATCGAGTTGAAACTGTATACGTATATCTATGGTGTATTGCAGTTGTATAAAAGGAAAAAACTTCTCAGTTATCGTTTAAAAAAGTTATAGCCGTTTATGACGTTGTATGACGAGAAAAGTGAAAAATAAAAACTTTTTTGTTTGAAAAAATAAAACCAATTTTGTGAAATTTTCTGGATTTGTAAGGAACCCTCGGTGAGCGAGCCTGACTCGCACTTATCCGGTTTTTATTTTCATTTTGGAGCCTAAAACATTATCGGTAGCACACACAGGTTGAAAGCTTCCGACTAAAGGTTTTAAGGCGTTTCCAAATACGTAAGCTACTTTCCCTAAGTACTAACATAGATACTTAAGGAAAATAGCTTAACGTGGCTCTACTTAGGTAAAATTTACCTGAAAATTCAACTTCATTATGTAAACAGTCCAAACAAAATAAGTACGTAGACTACGTAGATTAACGTCCACTCGAACTTCCATACATATTCAAACAGAAAATTAATGTATTATAACTTTCGCCCGATCACGTACTTATACGAGCACAATTTTCAAGAAATTAACATAAACGAAATCCAAAACAAACTCCTTAATTACTTGTCAAGTGAAATAAATTATTCAAAACAATTAGTTGGTTCTTCGATCGAACAGAAAAGTTTCGAATTTTACAAAAGTATTATGAAGTGGAAATCAAAGTTGGTTTGATTTAAATTATGCAGCTTGCGGATACCTAATTTTGGAACACTTCTGTGTGTCAAATTGTTTTGTATTATTAATTCCAATGTTATATATTGATGAACACATTTATAGTTGGCTGACGCGTTCAGTTAACAAATTGTTTTTAAATTTCTAACTATCCAAAGTATCATCGTTCAAATGTTTTGATTACTTTTAGCTTCAACTAAAAATGTTATTTTTGCCTTTATAACGTTTTCAAAATAGTTCACTTTAAGGTGTGTTCTAAAATTGGCAAAAGTACCTAATAGCTTTAAAGACGGACGTACTGAACATACGTTTCTCTTCTTTTATGTTTAGTAGAAACAAGTTTTACGTCTACAATAAGCCCGATTACAGTATGCTGAGTGTGAGTTTTATCGTAAACGTGACGCGCTCTTCGGCGAACGCGTAAGCATGTAATTTGTATGAACTTGTTTTGTTTCAAAAACGCGCCGCTAGTGGCACTATACATTTCTTCATACAAATTACATGCTTACGCGCACGCCGTAGAGCACGTCATGTTTACGACAAAACTTACACTCAGCATACTGAGGTGTCAGCGTAAATTTAATAGCAACGTAAAAAGCGTTCTCTCTATCGCATGCCTAAAGTGAAAAAGACACAGAATTATGCTATTTAGCTAATATAATTACGATGGCGATGTAATCGGGCTTAATATTTCACTAATGAGACAAAAAGAAGAAATGAAACTAAAGTCTTTATCGGTAATATTTTTGAGTGAATTTTCTAAAAACTTGAAAGTAATTAAAGCCTTTAAGTTTAATTACCTTGGCCAAAACTTTGACTGGTTCACACCTATACTTAGTCAGTCCAACATTGGGTCAGTTTAACTCCACCTACCGTCCGTTTGCCAGACAATGTATCTTGCAAACCTCCTGAGTTTCTTAATTATTAGCTTATGAAATAAAAGCTCACAGAATAAAAGTGATATGAGGTTTTGATAATTCAGTATGAGTAATTTTATTTCGTGTTCGCATAACGTGGCTGTCATTTCTTGACGTCATATAAATGAGTCGGTGGTGACTTGCCACTACCGTGATGGATTTTTAAATGCTGGCTACATTCTGGTGATTGTGTACTTATAGACAGTACGTAAAATAGCTCTTCAACTAAGCGATCAAAGTACACTAGTATCTAATATTTCAGACTTATAAGACAAGATGGATGACATTGGATCTGTGGGGGCCGGGAGCTCACCTTGTTTTGAAAAGTTTTTCTGAGCGTCTGGTGGACGCGACGCGTGTCCATAATGCTGGTTTATTAGGCTCAATGTGTAAGCATTATTGCCATTCAGCGTGGTAATGCTGCCGGCTTGCTGGCTGCCAACTGGAAGTGGGCTTCAGCATTTGGATTATCTTTAGACCTTCAAGGGTCTCTGGATGATTCATTTTTTTGTTATGTAGTAGATGATCACCGTGTAGTAGCCGTGATGCTTTAGTAGTAGTGTAGCCGTGGTGGTCTAGTGGTAGTGACACCCGCCTTACAAGAGTCAGGTCGTGTGTTCAAATTCCCGTCCGGTACCAATGAATTCGCTGGAAATTATATACGGAATTGAACACCACTGGCTTTTCAGTGAAAGAAAACATCGTAAGTCAACCTGTATATACGTCCGTAGAAGAAATTCGATGGCATATGTGAATCCACCAACCCGCTCTGGGACAGCGTGGTGGATATGGTCTAATCCCCTTCGTGGGCAGGCCGACGTTCTGCAGTGGACTATCAAAAGGCTGATAAGTAAGATAGGTAAGGCTGAAACAAGTAAGCAAGCAGCTCGTAAGCAGCGTTCAACCATTCTTAGGGAGGTTCGTATCACAATGTACGTCCTAAATAAAATAAATAAATATTTTGGAGACATCTTACACGGCCCCTGACCCCAAACTAAGCAAAGCTTGTGATATGGGTGCCAGAGACTGATATACTACTTATACATATTTTTTAAACACATAGTATAAAGATAGTAACTAAATAACACTCAGACACAGAGCAAACACATAAATACTTGCCCTCGGTGGGGATCGAACCCACGTCTCTTTGATCCAGAAGTTAGGGTCGCTAACCACTGAGCCACCGAGGCAGTCAAATCTAATCATTATATGGCGATGATGGTGATACATGAAGATTGAGCTAGTAGCTAGCTCTAGTACATACCTCTAAAGCACAGAAATACCAGAGCGATAATGTGGTCCATCGTGAAATCTGAAAGAGTTGCATATATTTAATATGGCATGAGTTAGGAAGAGACATGAAAAATATTTCGACTCAGTGGCTGTTTTTTTTCTCCGGATAGTGTCAAGTTCTCGTCAAATTCAAATTCATATTTGACAGTTTTGATAGCTCTAGGTAAGATTTTTAATACAGTTTTGTAGTTAAGAATGCCCTTATGTGACAACAGCGCTATCTCTCTGGTTAATTAGATTCTGGTTATTAGTTAGATTTCTGTGCACTAAGGAAAGTTTATACTGCGTAGGACATTTAGAAGTGTGCTTCTTATAATTAACAACTTTTACGCCAAGAAATAAAACAACAAAGACCAAATATGAAAAAAAAAATTGCTATCGCGTACAGAACGTTCATTGGCTTTCTACAGAATGTAAGGAACATGTAATTTTTTTCTCGATTTCGCAGTCTCATAGTAGGTAAAAGTTTTTGATAATAGACTATTTGACTAGTTTTTGGAAATCGTTTTATATTATTCGTTAGAACATATAATAAGCACACTACATTTATATGTCCGAGAGATCTACTGTATTAAAAATGAAAATCAAGTGTTAAAGAATATTCATATTGGTCTGTGACGTCACACACTTGTAAATAACGTCAGTTAATACTATCAAATACGCTAGTTCACATCTTAAAATTGACAAAAAATACTAAAGTAACTTACAGATCCAATAATATTACTCCGCAAACACAAAACACAAATTACACAAACAACAGTCAATCGAGAAATTCTTGTTTACTAGCATGTAACGTCACCAGAGTTGCCGCCCTTCTTAGAGCGTTCACGTCACAGAAAAATATCGTATTTTATTTCGTGCGATTTGCGAAAATTAGTAAAGTGAAATATGTCTTTTTCAGGGAATACCCTGTATGAATTACCACAGTTAATAGTATATTTTCAATGTTGTCAAATAAGTATGAGAATGGACCTACGCCTCTGAAAGTCCTATGTACTTTGAAAAGCAACACCTTGTACAATATTTAGACTTGAATTAAAGCAAGAATATGACGTGTCGGCTAAAGTAGAACAAATTGAGGCACTGTTAATAAATTATATTGCGTAGAGCTTCAGGGCGGGGTAATTTATGAGTACGAATTCCGAGTACATACCTGTTTTATGCGAAAATGTCCGCGCCTTTTTTATTTTCCAAAATGCCTTCGTCATTGCTAATATAAAGGGTTAAATGAGATACTAAAATAGTCTGACATAACCGTGTTCAATGCTATAGATAATTTATCTATAGATTTATATTAGGTATATAGTTTCACCGAGGTTAAAACTAAATATATTTATAACTTAAGAATAGTGTCCCAATTAGCGGGCCTTATTGTTTATGATATATATTAGTTTATGATTTCCTTTTTTAGAAATATCGTGTAAGTTAAACGAAAATAAAAGTTTGTTTTTGTTGTGAAAAAAAAAGGACACTAGGTACTGTAGCTATCTCACATACCCATTGGATTTTGATTCGAAGTTCTAGGGTTTAAATTAATTGAAATGATTATCGCATAAATCCAAACCCCCACATTTTTGAGGTTATTAGTTTTTTTCTTCAACAGTTTCTTGCTAGGTATTAATTTTTTTCTTCATGTGTTTTATAGTTGTTAGTATCAATAACTATTCTTAGCCATAAAAATAAAAAAAACCCATAAAAAAAAAAAAAAAAAAAAAAAAAAACCCTTATAAACCCATCAGCCTTTCAGCACTATCGGAGATAATCTTATGCCATGATCGAATACCTTCCTGCAAACTACAGTTGCTACCGCTTGCTGCTTGATAACTAAACGCTTCACCCGTAATATGAAATCATTTTACCCAGACCCACTGATAAAATACAACTACTGAATTCTAAAAACGAATTCACAAAAATTTATACCATTTATTCATCTTTTAAACCGTTTACATTGAACTTTTCAAACTACAGTTAAAAGTTTAGCATCCATTTGTCTAAAAACCCATTTAAAAAGTAGAAAAATCTTCCAACCAAAATCGGGTAACCCGACTCAAACCGCATCATCAAAAAACAATCTAGCCGCTCATAATAAAAGAGGAACACTTCATAAAACGTGAACTCTGGCCGATTTAAATTTGCTCGCGCAGCGTGCTCTCGACTTTTAGTAAAGGAGCCGAAGAGGGCATTTCGGGACATACTAAAGCACGGCAGATTAACATACAAGGAGACACCTTATACCTGATTAAGTACCTCCACCAAATATGAGCTCCATAATTATATGGCAGCCCGTCAAGATCGTAATAGGGTCGTAATATTAGTAAAAAACCGGACAAGTGCAAGTCAGGCTCGTACATCGAGGGTTCCGTACAAATCCAGAAAATTTTACAAAATTGGGAAGTAAGTTTTTAAAATCTCTATACTATTTTTTCACTTTTCACGTCATACGAGTACATCGAAAATAACACATTGTTAAAATAAATAATTAAAAACCTGTTTTAGCATGTGCTAATAAAGTTATTTTGTATGATACCTTCCATGTTACGATTTACTCACTTTGAATTTTGAACCCATATTTTGTGAATTTTAAGGCCCTATTTTTTGTGATTTAAATAAAAAGGTACACTTTTCAGATTTATTACTATATGTGTAGGTACTATGAGACAATGCTTATCGCCAAATTTCATAGTTCTATGCCAACGGGAAGTAACCTGTAGGTTTTGAATTTTGAGAGTGTCGAAATATGCGGTTATATACGAGTACGACATAAACGGCTATAAGTTTTTTAAACGATAACTGAGAAGTTTTTCTTTTACAAAACTGCAAGAAACCATAGATATACGTATACAGTTTAAATTTCATCTCGATATCTTTACGCGTGTCCGAGATAAAGAGTCACACATACACACGTAAGTCAAGACATACACACAGACGGACAGACGGACAACAGAGTGATCCTATAAGGATTCCGTTTTTTCCGTTTGAGGTACGGAACCCTAAAAATAAAACGATCATCAGAATACGTCAGATTAAGGTAGGGTTAGTTACATGCTAAAATGTGTATATTCAACTAATCTGACAATTTGAGAGTAACGAAAAATAATCGGCCAAGTACGAGTAGGACTCGCGCTCGCAGGGTTCCGTACTATATGGGAGCCCCCTAAATATTTATTTTATTTTAATTTAATTATTAAATTAAATTGTATGTACAACTAAACATTCTATGAATATGTCAAGCATCCACCTGTTACCATTATTAATATCGAGCGAAAAACGGTTATAAATTCAGGTTTGTTGTATAAGAGTCCACTTTAAATATTATTCTTTTTTTCAGTTTTTAGTATTTGTTTTTATAGCGGAAATTATGTAATTTCTCAAAAAACAGCTTTCTAGCTACGAGTATAACGGTTTATGAGATATAGTCTGGAGACAGACAGACGCATAGCGGAGTCTTAATAATAGGGTCCCGCTTTAACCCTTTTGGGTACGGAACCCTAAAAAGGAGGAAGGGTACAAACTTATATCTCGACATTTTTGATGATGGCTATTTTTAATTTTATTTTAGTTGACCGACGAACCACCGGAGGAGGTATACAATTCGACGCGTATATATATATTTTAGGTTTAACCACGCATAACTTTTTTCATAGTAGTCCGATTTCAATAATTCTTTTTTTATTGGAAATAATATACTTCGAAATTGGTCCCATATACATTTTATCGAAATTTGCTGAGCCATTTTTGATAAATAAACAATAATGTGAAAAATGTTACATCGATCCGTGCATAATATTTGCGTTCTAGCGATTCGCCCCGGCTTCGCAGAGGAGTATTATACATATATACATTTCTCTTGAATTACTCTATCTATTAAAACAAACTGCATCAAAATCCGTTGCGTAGTTTTAAAGATATAAGCATACATGGGGACAGACAGCGGAAAGCGATTTTGTTTTATACTATGTAATGAAGTACACGGGTGAAGTCGGTCATGCTAATTTTTGCAAAAAATGATCGTGTATACGTACAGTATTAAAATACGTTAATGGACGCTATCAATATCTGACATTGGAGTATGTCCATGCAATTTTTTTTTTTTTTTATAAATCCATAGCCACTTCCCCCCACCGATGAAAAGGTTACGTTATATACTTTTTTTTCTTTTTATCATCTAAGCTTCGCCACCCAATTGGTCTCTAGAATGCTCGAATAAATCTAATTTAGCATCGTGGGCTCCCCTACCATTTTGAAAGTCACTGGCAATAATTCATGTAACTGCAATCTTTATGGGATTTTTCTTTTTACCGGACATTTCTGGAATGTTTCCTGGGCTATGGAGGTGCGGATATCACATTGTATTTTCATCTTTTTTGTTGTCATCTAGTTGAAACTTTCCGGATGGAAGGTTTGGTTATTTTAGAGATTATTTTTAGAAATAGAGGTAAAGTTACAAAATAAACGCTAGGGCTTCACAAGAATATTTAATTTGAGAATATTATTTTATTTTATAATTTGTTTCATGATTTGGTAAGGAGAATAAATTATTCATAAGCATTGGTAATCGCATTTTTTTTTTCAATAGATAGTCAACATCTAAAAATAAGAGTCCATTATTCTACCAATTTTTTGTCTTTATGGTATGTGCTCAGAGCAAATAAAAAAAGTATGTGTGCGTCGTTTTCTGATCATGATGAATTGATTACATCTTCTCTAACATTCTTTATCCAACTGCAGGGTATAGGCCTATTTTTTTTTACGGTATCATTCGCATCAATCCCCGTCATTAATTATCGTCAATTATTATGTATTATTACTTGATAAGCATTATTATTATTTCAATCAGCATGCTTGAATTTGTCAACTTAAACTTTATTATACTGATGGATTCTTTTATGTCAGTTTCTAATAATAACACCATGGAGGTCATTGCTTATTTAAGTAACAGCAGTGATATTTAATTTCAAAGAGAAAATATGTTCCATATAGAAGATAAAGATTCATTAAAATTGCCGATGGAGTAATTAGTCCCATAAGTAAATGTAGTATATCAGTTCTTTTGTCTTTCAGTGATACCAGTTACTTATACCCTTACAAACTGGTATTTTAACTTTATTATAGGTAGAATCGAACTTTTTGGCGGCTGATATGTTAGCTGTTAGCTGAGCAAAATCCAATTCAGACTGTAGGTATTGTTGCCGCCTGTATAGTCTGTTTCATTGGCGCTGAGAACGCACAACATTAGAGTACTTGGGTTTTTTTTTTTATTTCGCGTTTGACTACACACTGCCTGATGTTAAGCAGATGTGCGGTCAACTAGAAGCAAGCTTACCTAGAAGATACCTATTTACTCGGGATTTGAAGACACCCACGTTGTACTTTAACGGGAAGACAGTCCCAGGCAAAGCGTTCCACATTCCGTTCAAAGATCTTTATTGTTATATCACAAGAAACATATCGTCTCACTTATGTGATAATCTTAAATACTATATTATAGTAACATGCATATTTAAGTCAGTGGGTTATTTAAATAGTCCAATACGGCCAATAAATTTGATTCCGGCATATACCAAAATAATTTAATTAAGTTACGTACTTCCTACCTCCTTCTACCACGCTTAATAGTTCCTAGCGTTACAAAATGTGTGAACTCGTGCTGCATCTGACACGGGTTTAGTTCGCTGACCCCTCAAAATTGTTTCCACTAATTTTAAGTAGTACTTACTCGATAGTGTGAAGTCGTGGTGGCATAGAGGTACTGACACGCGCCTTGCAATCGTAAGTTCGTGAGTTCAAATCCCGATACCAATGAGTTCTTTGGAATTTATATACGGAATTTAACACCACTGGCTTTTCGGTGAAGGAAAACATCGTGAGGCAACCTGCATGCGTCCGTAGAAGAAATTCGATGGCGTAATGTGAATCCACCAACCCGCACTGGGCCAACGTGGTGGATATGGACCAATCACCCCTTCGTGGGTAGGCCTACGTCCTGCAGTGGATTATTAAAAGGCTGGTTCAGTACTCGTAGGTAAAGCTTCGTTTCAATAACATCAAAAATTTAAATCAAAGCCTCACGTTCAAAGCTCTTGATTGGTCTATACTCATTTCTATTGAAATTTAGACGGCGCCATCTTATAAGAACCAGTAATATCTTCTACTCGAGATCGTTTCATTGATTTATTCTAATTTTATACAGGTCTTGGCTAATTTAGGTTATATTGAGCATTGAGTTGGGGTTTGAGAATCAACAAAATGTTTGTTGATGTATAACGATTACTTGCGTGGCTTCTATTTTCTCTTGATTATTTTAGTAACGAACGCATTAAATTCAAGCCAATTTGGAAGGTTGGGGTCAATTAAATTCAAAACTTATTACAATAATGTTTGAATGTGTAATTTTAATTTTGTATCGGGCCTAGAGTTTTATTGATAGTTATACAGGGAAATCAAATTTTATTTCATATTTTACGGTGCGAATAAACAGTAAAACTACCTCAAATGTCTAAAAAAAATAAAAATAAAAAAAAATGTTTTATACTGCTGATTACTGTTTTTATATTGCGGTACTTGGTATATGTATAGTGTTGCCAGAATTCCACGATGTTTTTATAGTTTCATTTTACTTTTTATTTTGGATAAGTCTGCACTTTGCGCTTCAAAACAAGAATGTATAATGAAAAGTGTGTCATCTCAGTAAGCGAATTTTTGTAAATTCTTTTGAGATTAATAAATATTCTTAAACCAGATTATTTGCTTATAACGATTTCAATTATACTGATCCTACTATCCTACTAATCCCTACTAATATTATATGTGTGAATGTAAGTTTGTTTGTTAAGCTTTCACACAACAAGAGAGCAACGGATAGACTTGATTTTTGGCATGAATATAGTTCAAAGGTTGGAAAGTAATAAAAGCTAGAAACTTTTAATCCCGAAAAAAATAAAGTTTCCTATGGGATAGTATAAAAATCAAAAAACGCGGGCGAAGCCGCGGGAAAAAGCTAGTAATATTATAAACGCAAAAGTATGTGAGTATGTATGTGTGTTTCTTAATTTTTCACGCAAAAACTAGTGAACGGATTGAGATGGAACTCTGCAATAATAATGCTTATACATCAGAATAACACATAGGCTATAAAGTTCGCCGGGTCAGCTAGTTAAGAATATTATGTGTGTGTTTGTCGCAAAAGAAACCTGCGGGTCACCGACGTCTTTTTTTTATCGGACGGCCAGACAGAGTCCACCAGAGCGCTATCCATACGTGGATATAGTCCATGTTGGCACAAAGCGTAGTAATACCACATGTCAAATACTGGCAACTTATAGTATGAAACTTTTTGCTGGGGCTGCTTGGGACTATCCGCCTACAAATCTAGAGTAAGCAGATATATCATAAGTAAGCGTGTGCATAAGGTACATATTAAGGTATGATTCCGAACTCCGCTGTAATTTATAAGAGATTACATTCCGAGCTAAGCAGCATTGTCGCGGCAGCAATATGAGGAAAAGTAATGCTGCGACAGCACTGCTGCCTGCTGCTGCTGCCTGCAGCGGAGTTCGGAATCATACCTTTATCCTATACCTCATCGCTAGAGCATAATATCTAACTTACCTAAAAAAGATATTTGTCCTACGGTTGAAGAGATAAAAAACTGCCAAATAACGCTCTTGCAATTGATCTGAATACCTCCACATATGATTTAGTCCTCACTATATATAGCTTCAACCGTAATTTTAGGTTAGAGTAAAGGTATCTCAACCCTATCATTGCTATCATCTATTAAAGTGTCACGAGATCGGAGCACTGACAGCGCAGAAATCGGAATGGCACGCCCATATATTATTCCAAACACTATATTTCCGTGCATGCATTGAATGTCGTATTTTCAGGCCACAGTGACACAAGGCTCCAGTATTTTACCAACATACTCCTACCGTTGAAACATGGGAAATACAGTCTTACCACATCGAGTTTAGGGTTGTGTTCAGTGGTAGAGTCAACATGGTCCGTCATTATTTGACAAATGAGTTAAAGGTGACTTGCGAAATTTATCGTGGATTTTTTTGCATTTAAAACCCACTTGACAAAGAGCGTGCGATAAATTCAAAGGGTGGCGATGGTTGACCCCGCCGGGGGTTCAGAAGAGTGTCGGATTACATCAATTTTGGTGAAAACATTACAAGGTAGAGTGCCCGCGGGGAAATAACCGGAAGATTTTACCGAGGGACACAACCGTTTTAAATGGTCAGGTTTGTAAAAACATTCGTGTGGTAGTGACATTTAGATGTTGTATCTTTTTGTAGGTTTTAAAAGACGTGTAGACCAGGTTGCTCCGGTGAAGCAATACGTAAGAAAAATTATGTGTTTAATTTGGTACCTATTGAATGTTTTCAAACAACATCTGAAATCACTAGGTATGCTAAATTTTCCTATCGCTACTATTTTATAACGTATGTTATAGTATTATATTATAATGTTTACAGGGTTATTTCTAATCAATTAGCATCCTCTTAGGGGCTTATTCTGTACTACATCAAAACTAACAACTTTTGTTCACGACTTTAGTCAAGTCAAAAAAATAATGTTGTTCCATAGAAAAATATCGTTAAACTGCGACAAATGTATGGAACAGCTGTTTTTTTTTTTGTTTTTTTTTTTAAAGTTACAGTACAAAAGTTGTTAGTTTTGATGAACTCAATAAGCCCCTAAAAGGATGCTAATTGATTAGAAATAACCCGGTATAATAAGTATATTAAGTTTATTATTTTTAGTATATCAGTTCAGATCAACGTACCTATTTTTGACAACTAGGTATTTTCTATGTTAATAATGTGTCTAATTTAGGCCACTTTTTCTTGTTCTCGTCATTTTGTATTTGTGCTCGGTTGCCTGGAAGAAATCGCCATGGGTGATAAGGCCGCCATTTTATAATCATATTTAGTCTTAAATGTGTACATAATGTTTAACTTTTGCTTTGTGGTTATAAATAAAGAGTTTGTATGTCTGTCTGTGCCTATGTTTTTTTATTCCGTTTGAAGATTAGTCAACCCCAAAAAAGCACAATATGAATGTAGGTATGTGGTTATTAGGGTCAGAGATCAACGAATTTAGTACCAGACCCTTTTCCAGTAGTGACTCATCTAAAACTGATAATCAGGATAAAATACTTTAGTATTACTTACTAGTATTTACTCGTATTTCGCGTGTAAACGCGAAATACGAGTAGTATATAATAATAATGTGTTCAAATCGCGATAGTTTAAAAACTACATTAAATTTAGTTATTTTGGGTTAAAGAAAACGAGAAAAAAAGAAAGAAACGAGGTGATACGTTTATAAAAACTATTTTTATGTGATTTTTGCAACCTAATTTAGTTAAAAATAAATAAGTTAGATTTTTTAAATATTTTTTATGGATGGATCCTATAAACCCTAGAATCTTGAATAAATATTATGAGTACTATTTCGATTTCCATTACAATGTATGCCTCCACCAAACTTCAACATATAGACCTGAAAAAAATGTTCACAAAGCCTTCAATTCTGAGCTGTCATGTTCCGAAATTGACGTCTCATACCCAAATGGGTATCTTCGAGACGAAATTCCTAAATTAATGTTAAACTGTCGGCCTCGTAATCTTGCGAAGGGTGAGGTACCTAGCACCTCCTACAATAGGGCTGTCCCTTCATATTAAGGTCCTCAGACGGTTGGGATTATACAACTTGTGCAGCGGTGGTCAACATTGGGCTAGTTATCTTTTTGTTACCATTCACATAGGGAGTATGTGTATGTATGACGATTTTTACGAACTAAATGACTGTCAGGCTTGTAATCATGTCAACGTGCAACGGTGAGGTACACTGAGGCACTTCTTACAATAGGGCTGTCCCTTAATATTAAAGTCCTCATGCTACTGAGATTATACAACTGGTGCAGGGGTGGTAAATCTTTGGTACACTGTGTTTGTGATCTGTCAAACCAGAAAATATATTTGGAAGTAATAAAATGATATTTTTTTAGTTTACTGAGGTAAGTTTAAATATGGAGGAAATGGCCCAATCACTCTTTGTGGGTAGGCCTACGTCCTGCAGTGGACTATTAAAAAGGCTGGTATAGTACATTACAGTACAGAGGTAAGGTTTTTTATGACTAAAAAATTAAGCGTTATTTAATTTTTTAACGATTACACCCCGAAGGATAATGTGATTGTTCGTGAAAATCTGAAGGAGATGCATTAATTTAATATGACATGAATTAGAAAGAGGTATGAAAAATATCTCGATTCTGTGGCTGCTGCCGTGTTTTTCTCTCGATATTGTCAAATTCCAATTCACATTTGACAGTTTTGACAGCTCTGGGCAAGATTTTTCATACATTTTTGTGGTTGCGAATCGCTTCCATTGCCTCCAGCGACAACATCGCTATCTTTCTAGTTATATTAGCTCTGTGGTCAAAGTTGTATTGATTAATTAATATTAAAACTAAACAAAAATGAGACTGTGATGTCTTTGGATATTGCTAGTCTACTAGCTAATTTAAACAAAGAAAGTTTAAACTCGTATTTGATAAAAAAACGGACAAGTGCGAGTCAGGCTCGCACATCGAGGGTTCCGTACAAACACGTTGTTAAAATAATTAAAAACCTGTTTTAGCATGTGCTAATAAAGTTCTTTTATATGATACCTTACATGATACGATTTACTCACTTTAAATTTTGAACCCATATTTTGTGATTTAAATAAAAATGTTCAGTTTTCAGATTTATTCCTATATGTGTACTTTGATACAATGCTTCCCGTCAAATTTCTTAGTTCTATGTCAACGGAAAATACCCTGTAGGTTTTGATTTTTGTGAGTGTTAAATATGCGGTTTTTTACGACATAAACGGCTCTAACTTTTTTAAACGATAACTGAGAAGTTTTTCTTTTACACAACTGCAAGATATCATAGATATACGTATACAGTTTAAATTTCAACACGATACCTTTACGCGTTCCCGAGATAAAGGGTCTTGACATACACACAGATGGGCAGACGGACAACAAAGTGATCCTATAAGGGTTCCGTTTTTGTCCGTTTGAGGTACGGAACCCTAAAAATACTAAAGAAGACTTGTAAGGCTGATAAAGCTACCTAGTTATAAAACTGATCCTGACTAAAACTAAGAAGCAGAAACTTAGGACCTAAAAACTTTCTTGAAACTGTGCAAACTAAAATACCTAGGCAGGGTGCTTGAACAAGGACATCAAAATGAACTAACCAAGTTGTTAATAATGTCTAAGCTTACAACTGTGCTAATTTTTTATTTTAATTAATAACCTATAGGTAGGTAATAGCCGTGGTAGGTGGTGTAGGTGGTAGCCGTGGTGGTCTAGAGGTAGTGACACCCGCCTTACAATCGTGAGGTCGTGGGTTCAAATCCCCGGTCCCGTACCAATGAGTTCTTTGGAATTTATGTACTTACGAAATTTCACACCACTGGCTTTTCGGTGAAGGAAAACATCGTGAGGCAACCTGCATACGTCCGTAAAAGAAATTCGATGGCGTATGTGAATCCACCAACCCGCACTGGGCCCGCGTGGTGGATATGGCCCAAACACCATTCGTGGGTAGGCCTACGTCCTGCAGTGGACTATTAAAAAGGCTGGTACAGGTAGGTGATTGTTGCTGAAACTGATATTTTATGGAAATGAAACAATACATTTTTGTGTAGTTATATACCTATTTGTTTCTTTATTTATTTATCTATTTGTGGAAAAGATGGATCTCGGAAACAATTGTTAAATGTTTTTTTTTCTTATTAATTATTATTTTGGTAGCAACAAAAGCTCGATCACTCACTAGTAATAATAACAATAGCAAATTTCGTGCTCCATATTATATTACATCCAATATCCATATACACAAAGGTTGACTTCCCCTGGATTGGAGTAACGAAGGTCTTTCGCGACCTTTAAGCACTCCTGTGGGATGAAGTGATGGGATTATGTATTGATTAAATGGTCTGGTTTTACGGAGAGGCCGGCCCGAAGCTTTCGTAGGAAGGTCAATTGGTCGGTGCAGAAATGTTGCTTCGTAAGAAAAAAAATACGGAAATACTTATACTGGTTAACCATGTAGAGAGAACTACATATTGCTAAAGTACCTAGCGCTCATAGTTTAGTTTGACTGATTGTTTCTTATGAAAGACCGATTTGCTAGTTTGGGGTCCATACCCAAAGGATAAAAATAGACCCTATTACTAAGACTCCGCTGTCCGTCTGTCTGTCTGTCACCAGGCTGTATCTCATGAACCGCAATAGCCAGTTAGTTGAAATTTTCACAAATAATGTATTTCTGTTGCCGCTGTAACCAACAAGATTATTTTTTGCAAAAATTAGCATGACCGACTTCACCCGTGTACAGAATTCGCGAATATTTCGCACGGATCGATGTAGCATTTTTCACATTATTGTTGATTTATCAAAAATGGCTCAGCCGATTTCGATAATATTTAAATGGGACCAATTTCGAAGCATACTCTTTCCAATAAAAAAAAAAAAATTATTGAAATCGTACTACTATGAAAAAAGTTATGCGTGGTTATACATAATATATATATAATTGGACGCGTATATATATATATATATATACGCTTCGAATTGTATACCTCCTCCGGTGGGTCGTCAAAAATACTAAAAATGCATTTAAATAAATATTTAATATATAAATATTTATTCATACAATAAAACTATTTTTTTACCGTTTTTCGCTAGACATTAATAATGGTAACAAGAAGACACAATATTCACATAATATTTAGTTGTAAGTACCTATATTCAATTTAGTAATAAATAATTAAAATCATAAATATTTACCTCACGTTTCTTGTCTGGGAAGCCCCCTATACAAAAAACGTGCGGTACGGAACCCTTCGTGCACGAGTCCACCTCACACTTGACCGATTATTTTTATTATGTCGTCGTTGTATCGGCCATAGGACGTCCACTGCTGGACATATGGCTTCCTCATACATCTTCAATTAGAATAGATCAACAGCCCACTTTGTGTATGGACGAGCTAACTTGTGCTTGCCGGCACGTGGTCTTCATTTGAGAACTTTTCGACTCCATCGATCATCAATCCTCTATTAAAAAAAAAACATCTACTCAAATCAGCCATTTAAACGAAATGATGATGATGATCAGTCTCTAGCTATCTAATATACCTACCAACAGTCATTTCTGTGTCCACAATAAAGAATTAATAAAATCTAAATCCTACTAATATTATAAACGCGAAAGTTTGTGAGGATGGATGGATGGATGTATGGACGTTTGTTACTCTTTCACGCAAAAACTACTGAACGGCTATCCGTTCAGAGAGGAGATGAAACTGCAATAATATAGCTTATATATCAGAATAACACATAGGCTACAAATTATAATGATATTGCGTCAAAAAATTTTATATCATGCGGGCAAAGCCGCGGGTAAAAACTAGTATCTAATAATAATACACCGGATTGTTTTTAGCCAAAAATGGCATAGCCGATTTAAAGCTTAATAGCTTGCGCGGATCAATGTACGTATCATTGACGTCCCCCCCGAGTGGGTTCCCGCCTTGTCGTGGCGGGCGGGCTTAGTAGCCAGGTCTGCCTCAACCTGGTGAACGAAGAGGAACCCGTGGTGGGGTCGGCTCTCCGGGTTTTTTCCCCTAACCCGTGTAGAGGCTGGCCAGTAGGTCGGTTCGCCGACTGAGGTAGACTGCGCTGTCGCGCTCGTCGCGATGCCGCGGCCGAGCCCATAGAGGCGGGGGCGGCGACGGAATGGACGGGCGGCGAGTGTGCCGCTGCCTATCCATCCTGCCAGCGGCCTTAACGGGTTCCGCCAACGTGTTGGCGGAGGCGGTGGGGCAGCAGGGGAAGAGGAGTGTCGGTATGTCGTCAGCCGTTCTCCCTATCCTCTGCAGCCATAGTGGCAGGCGCGGGGCCACTTTAATTGACCCGTTGCAACGGGACCAGGGCTGTTGGATACGGGTGCTATCACGGGTGGGTGGTTGTTCCCAGGTGAGGGATGACGATGTGCCTGGTGTTCGGCACGTCGTCATTCTGGAGGGAGCGCAAGCTCCAAGGTGGGGCCCGGTTTGGGCCAGCGCTGTCAGGTGCCGTGGAGGAGTGCGAAAGCGTGCCCGTAGCCCCGACACCAAGCGCAGTGGTGAAACACCCAGGGGTTTTGGTGGGTATACCGTCCAGCAATGGGTGGGGACTCCTACATAACCACCCGCCTGCCCCGAGGTGCAAAAATGGTATCATTGACGTAGTCATTTTCACGTGGCTCAGCCGATGCCGATAAAATTTAAAAGGAACTATTTTGAAGTAGGTATGGTCTACTAAATACAAAAAAATCATCTAAATCGGTGTAGTAATCGCGTTACATACAAATAAAATTTACCAAGTACGAGTCGGACTCGCGTACGTAGGGTTCCGTACCGTGTTGGAGCCCCTTTAGCCCTCCTCTTGCCATTATCAATAGCGAGCAAAAAAAAAACTGCTGAAATGTCACGTTTTTTGTATGGGAGCCGCCTTAAATATTTATTTTATTCTGTTTTTAGTATTTGTTGTTATAGCGGCAACAGAAATACATCATCTGTGAAAATTTCAGCTGTCTAGCTATCACAGTTCATAAGATACAGCCCGGTGACAGACAGACAGACGGACACCAGAGTCTTAGTAATATTTTTATCCTTTGGTTACGGAACCCAAAAAACTATGCATTTGAATTGAGAATCCCTTTTTGACCGACGCACCATCGGAGGAGGTACATACAATTCGACGCGTATATAGGTATATAACATACTTTTTTATGTATAACCACGCATAACTTTTTTAGTAGTTGTACGATTTCAATAATTCTTTTTTTAATGGAAAGAGTATACTTTGAAATTGGTCCCATTTAAATTTTATTGAAATTGATTGAGCCATTTTTGATAAATCGACAATAATGTGAAAAATGCTACATCGATCTGTGCGAAATAAATATTCGCAAATTCTGTACAAAAGTGGTGGAGTCGGTCATGCTAATCTTTGCAAAAAATAATCTTATTTGATGTCGATTGAGAATACCACGGTATGCATATTATAATCAAAAAGAACTCTACACCAACATGTTAAGGGTACTTCTTCGAAGACGAAATTTTGGACGTCTATGGGTTTTTTTCTGAAACCAACAAACAAAACAGTGTGTAATTTTTTTTCTATACAGTTTACCTTTAACTCTACCTGGGACAAGTGATATTTTTCAAATCATCGCAGTCCAAGTATACATTAAAAATATTTGAAGTTTGTTCTCCTGATTCATATACCGCGTCCGCTTGCCATTTTTCGAAAGAAAATGGTCGATATCGCATTTTCCCTATGGTAAATCATTATTAATTATAATTATATCAAAAGGAAATGAATTGCACTTTTACAAAAAAAATGTGTATTAGTTATAATTACCTTAGTATGTTTATAAATAGGCTAATAAGAAGTGTCCGGCATATAATACTGATTAATGTGGCGTATGCTGCGCTTGACCGTGCTTGGTCGGGTGATGATGATGAGAGCCTGACTTCTCGCGCAGGGGGAAGCCAGTCGTGCAACAGAGGAGCCAGAAGGTGGATATACGGCTGGTTCGCTTGGATCCCGGAGTTACAAAGATAAATGTCTGATTCATCTGTGCTTAGTTCAGGTGGCATTATGATCATAATGCCTCTTTTATAAAATTTATTTTATGGTTTTACAACTTCAATCTGTATTTCTTGTAATGCTTTTGGGATATAGATTCAAGTAGAAAAATGACAATACTGAATTCAGTATGTATGATGAGTTATGCATGTATTACGGCAAAATCCTGATTCATCTGGCCTGATTCATATGGTCAAAACGCCATATAAATCATAAAATTCGTACTGGAAAAGCTTTGAATATAGCTTACTAGTTTTTACCCGCGGCTTCGCCCGCATACGCAATATATCTTTATAATTTATAGCCTATGTGTTATTCTGATATATAAGCTATATTATTGCAAAGTTTCATCTCAATCCGATCAGTAGTTTTTGCGTGAAAGAGTAACAAACATCCATACATCCATCCATCCATCCATCCATCCTCACAAACTTTCGCGTTTATAATATTAGTAGGATATAGCCCAACAAGATCTCGATGACGACAGTTTTTGGATAGAAACTTCGTCAATCGATGAAAAAAATTATTACTTCAAAATTCACCAGAGATGTCTTATCGACCCTTCTTCAGAAAAACGTGGATGATTGTTCAGATTCAAACGATGAGGGCATTTTTGTGTTAAAAAGCTTCAGTAAAATAAACTTACAAAAGAGTCTCACACTGCTGGTGAAGGTATTATTACTGAATCTTCCATTAAAAAATCAAGATCTCGTCAACAAGAAAAAGGTTTTAAAGATGACATTGAAAGTAGCTCGGGCCCTTGCAAAAAGCTAAAGATTTATTTCTTGTAGTACTTAAATGTGACTTCATTATTTATAATTAACGATACTAAGAAAAATTATGTTTCTGTGATAGTTACCAAGGAAGATTATTGTCAAAAATTCCATTTAATTAAAGTTGTTCTCATGTTTCTTACTTTAATCTTATTTTTTTCATTATATAATAAACAGGATTCGTGAATTGTACATGGAAAAAAATAAACAGAGAGAATAATATAATGTACCAATTACTATACTTACTATTAGTTCAGTTCATTTATTCTCACATAGGTACAATAATGCACACTTATGAATGTCAAAAGTAAACAATAAATATAAATTAACATAAAACAATAAAACTAACAGAATGAATACATTTTCATTTACAAATACTGTCACATGTCAGGTTACGCAATGAATTTTTGTCACACATAAAATCTTTTACACTATAGTATGCTTTTTGTATAAGAAAATCTTTGATAATATTTTCAAACATTGTTTCATTTTTCTTAATTATTAACTTTCATGTACCTATTTATCAGTAACAAATATTAGTAATAGTTCATTTATGTAATTTAAAATGTTTTCGTTTACCCAGGTAATATAAGAATTATAATTAAGTATTACCTACAATTTTTAGATTTCTAAAATGTAATACAAGAAATATTGTTCATTGGTCAACTTTTTTTCGTGCTATAGTGTTAAAATTTTATGTACGTATGTAAAATATGATTAGATTTCCCTATTACACAGCCAAATTACATAGTTTTTCATTTTCAGTTTTGTTCTGATTCATCTGTTATCAATTCTGATTCATCTGGGCACAAAATATTTGAACGTAGATATCTTAAAAACTACTTAATAAAAACAAGTCCCTCATTGAAATATATGTTCTTTAGTTACCTTTTTTACATATGAACATGTGCGACAGAGCTGAAAATGAAATAAAATTTTGACCAGATGAATCAGTCAAAGAATGAAATTTCGAAGAAGTACCCTTAACGTAATCTTCTCGCACTCGCATCAGCCTTGCCACGTTAAAATTTGAATATTTCATTCTTTTTCCTTTATTCGCTTCAATAACAATATTACGGTCCATTTTGTTTGCAAAGAAGGCTTCTACTTTGTTTTGTGTCGTATTGATTTGGGGAAGCTTCGCAAACACTTGAAAGCCTTTGTTACGTGAATACAGCGCTGGTATTACGATACGTACCTAGAGGTTTATGTAAACGAATAGGTACTTATGGTGGGTTATTTTCGGAGGGCTCGAAAATTGGACGAAAGTTAAGTACCCTCTACTACTGCTATTACCTCATTAAAGGAAGTTTTTATACCCAAAAAAGACACGAGTTTGAAACTAGAGATACGAATTATTATTTATTATTTCTGAATGTATAATATTTATTTTTATAACATAAAAAACATTGAAATTTAATTCTTAACTACCTTATACCTATATAAATACATCCTACCTATATAATAGAAAAAGAAACAAATACTGTGTCCGTGTGGTAGGGTGCCAAGAACGCTGGCTGCGTTCCCACGCTGAATGGCTAAAAAGATTCTCTGTGCGAGGAATGAGCCAGCTCTCTTGTCACCAGCAGCGTCAACAAGCTTTGACGAAATTGTCATAAATATTTTTTTTAGGGATGGACCCCACGGACCAATAGTTTCGACGCCAAGCGGCGAAAATACATATTCACTTGCGAGTGATGCGTATTTGCGACGTTTAGCGTCTTCTGCGGCCTCCGCCGCGGCTCCGGCTCTTTGAGTTGTCCCACTGAGGCAAGAAGGGGCCAAGGTATCAACGCATGTTGCGTCACATACCAGCGCCCTTCTACGCTCCCGGGGGATCAATGTCAAGCCGTCAGGGCGTTTGCCACCATTCGAGCTATGCCAGCTGGCTCTAAAATAGCTGGGATGTTGATAGTGGCAAACGACCTTTTAATGATGTCATTTAAAGAGCCGTGGCGGGAAAACCTACATGCGCTTTTCTGGCAGCAAAGCCTGTGGAGTCCATTAAGTCAGTTTATTATACTTTCTTAACCTAGGCCTAAGGGCTAGATAAAGTGATTTGAATTTTATCTAATTAGATTCTGAAGCTTAGAACCCACACTGGGCTAGCACGGTAGATATGACCCAATCAACCTCGTGGGTAGGCCTATATCCTGCAGTGGACTATTAAAAAGGCTGGTACTGTAGAGTACTTGCTGCATAAGTTAGGCCTATGTTCAGTAAGGAACTATAAAAAGGCCGGTACAGTTCAGTTTCAGCTAGCAAAAATTACGCATAGCAGAACTGGAAACCGGGAAACAAGGCGTATTTTCATCCACAAAGTGCAAAAAATATAGGTACAAGTTACAATATAATATAGGTAGGTATATACTAGTTTCTATTTTAGGTTCACATATTTTTTAACATAACATAATATATCTTGCAGCTCATTCATAATTTTATCCATCAAATAAAACTAAAACTATCTACCTACATCAGTGCACTCTGATATGGCCATGTTATAGAATCAGAATAGATGCATCATGCTTTAAAAAAAATAAACAAAGCTCTTCAATAATTCCAGAATCACCCCTCGTGGGTCTATGACCTGGACTATTAAAAAAACTGGTACAGGTACATATAAAGGTACCTAATGCAATAATACAACCGTGACTGGTAAAATTGTATAGGTAAATGGGGAAACGTTATACTATACTTTAAAAATTATTACAAATATTGAGAGGTAGTAAAATGATGCGTCGACTTTAATTCAAAAATCAGGTTAATTTCCCAGTCCAGGCATAAACAGATGTAGATAATTAAATACAGAACATCAATTTTATCAAATTATTTGTGATTAAATAATTTACACAAAATTATCGACAGCATAAATACCCCTTAGTTAGTAAAGCGGGTTGAATACAGAATGGTCATTTGTTTCAGTCGTGTATAAATGATTGATGAACTGATGGATACTCGTAGCTACTCATTTATGTACAGGCAGGTGAAAAAGTTCGTCGTATGGCTTTTCGAGAAGGAAAACATCATGAAGAAATCTGCATACTTTACGGTACATATAGGATAGGCCCTGCACTGACGTCCCGTATGAGGCATTTTGTGAATTTACCTCTTATATATGCTTGAGATATATATGGCGAATCAGACCAGATGAAAAACAAACCCCTTTTTTGGCAGTCGGGTGGCATAACTTGGATGTAGTTTATAGCCGATTTTTGTTACCCGACTGCCAAATAAGGGTTTTGTTTTTCAGCTGGGATGGTTCGTCGGAGATATGCTGGAGGGGGGAAATTAACAAAACACCCCATGCGGGACGAGGGCCTATCCTATCCATATCGCAAAGTATGAAGATTTATTCACGACTGTTTCAACGTGTTAAGCTTTTTATTAACATGTATTTTGCTAAATCTAGTGAATAAAGTAGAAACTAGGAGACATTTGCCTACATTATGTTCAATGTGCTTGGTAAACCAAAACAAATATGCTTTATTCGACGAGTGCTCAGTAACGATCTAAAGAAGAACAAAAAGATGGTTAGTTATGTATTTGCACTTTTGGTTGGGTACAAAAAATGGGATTGAAAAGTTTTCGAGTGTAGACCACGTACCGGCAAGCGCACCGTAGAATGTGCAGTGTGTGTTACGCAAGGTAGACGGACCTTATTAAGACTGCAGGACTACGCTGGATGCAAGCCGCTACCAACCGGTATTATTGGAAATGTTTAGGGAGGCTCATGTTCAGCAGTAGAATAGTATACATGCCAATAACATTACCTACTTTTTTCGGCTAAAAATGTAAAACTTCTGTCGTCGACTGCACACAAACGATCTGAAAAAGGAAAAACAGTATCATTATTCGCAGGCTACGTCATTAGTAGCGAGTGGATACGTATCTGTTACGTACTGATTGTCAGACATAATGGATATTTTTAAGGTAATAAGAACCTTTGTTTTTGTTCAAATATTACCTTGGCAAAATAATAAACTCAATAGCCAAATCAGAGGCCTTCTAGGCGGACTAAAAACTTTGACAGCAAGGCTAGCCACCCGGCCTATACGAACTTACTTACTTTTTTTAACATGTTGGTTGTAGATAATTGAAGGCATACGCTGAAGCATACAAGTCTGCGGATGTGAGGTTAGTTACACGCTGCGCAATATATATCCTATACTGACAGAAGTTCACATAAGCTAAGCGTTGATTGGTATTGAGCAACTCGTAGCTAATTTCTCAACCGCCGATTTGTATGATTTGGCGTACTAGAAAACTCGAGAAGGGATCAACTTATTTAAAAAAATATTTAAGTAAATATTCTAGTCACGTGGCGTATCGAAGATTATTTTTCGCACCGCATACTTCCACCGCGTACAGAATTCGAATAATTTTTTTTTTTTTTTTTTTTTTTTTATTTCGAATAGGTTTGCGTTTGACTACACACTGCCTGATGTTAAGCAGATGTGCGGTCTAGGGTGTAGCACGCTTACCTAGAAGATACCTATTTACTCGGGATTTGAAGACACTCACGTTGTACTTTAACGGAAAGACAGACCCAGGCAAAGCATTCCACATTCCGGCTTTTCGTATGAGGAATGAGGATTCGAAACGCTTGGTTCTAACGCGCGGAATGTCCACCATAAAAGGGTGGCGCTTGCACGAATCGATGCGAAATCCATGTAGATTATTGATGATTTATAAAAAACAGCTCAGCTTATTGATCATTCGATGATTGGAAGTACTTTTGAACAAAAAAAAATATTTTTTTTTAATCGGTTCAAAATTGGCGAAAATATCGATGAAGGTACACAAAAAGCACATACATAAGCATAAACAAATATAAGTAGGTACTAGTAGGTGTTCGTTTATATGTATTTTTAGGGTTCCGTACCTCAAACGGAAAAAACGGAACCCTTATAGGATCACTTTGTTGCCCGTCTGTCCGTTAGTCCGTCTGTGTTTATGTCAATACTCTTTATATCGGGAACGTGTAATGATATGGAGTTGAAATTTAAACTGTATACGAATATCTATGGTCTCTTGCAGTTGTGTAAAAGAAAAACTTCTCAGTTATCGTTTCAGAAAGTTAGAGCCGTTTATATACTTAGTAAAAAACCGCATATTTCGATATTCACAAAAACTACTACTACTTTCCGTTGACATATAACTATGAAATTAGGCGAGAAACGTGATCTTAAAGTACACATCCTACTAATATTCTGAAAGTTTGTGAGGATGGATGGATGGATGTATGGATGTTTGTTACTCTTTCACGCAAAAACTACTGAACGGATTGAGATGAAACTTTGCAATAATATAGCTTATATATCAGAATAACACATAGGCTATAAATTATAATGATATATTGCGTATGCGGGCGAAGCCGCGGGTAAAAACTAGTATAGGAATAAATCTGAAAACTGTATACATTTTTATTTAAATCACAAAATATAGGGCCTCAAATTGACAAAATATGGGTTCAAAATTCAAAGTTAGTAAATCGTATCATGTAAGGTATCAAATTAAAAGAACTTCATTAGCACATGCTAAAACAGTTTTTAATTATTTTAACAATGTGTAATTTTCGATGTATGACGAGAAAAACGAAAAAAAAAACTTTTTTGCCGATGGTTATAGTACAGAGATTTTATCAACTTACTTCCCAATTTTGTGAAATTTTCTGGATTTGTACGGAGCCCTCGGTGAGCGAGCTTGACTCGCACTTGTCCCGTTTTTTTTGGGAGTCGGTAAAATGGGAAAAACAGTAGTTGCAGGTATCGTAATTCGCGGCGAGTAGATACGTATCTCAGCTCTCGAAATGTGGTGCTGGAGAAGAATGCTGAAGACCGAATTTAGAACAAACCAGTCTATTCTACAAGATCTCGGCATCAAGCAGCATATATCTTCAATTGTCCAAAATCGTATTCTCACCTACTTCGGGCACGTATCGCGACTCGATAACTCCTCTGTGGAGCGCCTTGTGGTGCAGGGAAAAATGGAAGGTACAAGACCGCGAGTTAGATCTCCATTACGTTGGACCGATCAAATAAAGGCTGCACTAAACGGTCCCGTCAATATGTGCTCGAGAAAGGCGTCCATACGAGAGGAATGGCGATGTATTGTAAAGCAAGCCACCACCGGAACTGATGACCACGACCACTCTATCAAGAGTGCATACGACTAAGAAGAAGAGATACGTATCTGTTACATACTGATTGTCAGACATAATGTATATTTTGAGGTAATAAGACTAATAAGAACATTTGTTATTGTTCAAATCTTAGCAAAATAACAACATGTTTGTTGTAGACAATTAAAGATTAAAAGTAAGTTCGAGAATTTTGATGTTTTGTGATTTAAATAAAAATGTTCAGTTTTCAGATTTATTTCTATATGTGTAACTCTGAGATAATGCTTCTCGAAAAATTTCATAGTTCTATGTCAACGGGAAGTACCCTGTAGGTTTTGATTTTTGTGAGTGTCGAAATATGCGGTTTTATGACATAAACGGCTCTAACTTCTTTATATGATAACTGAGAAGTTTTTCCTTTACACAACTGTAAGAAATCCTAGATCAGTACACAGTTTAAATTTCAACTCGATATCTTTACGCGTTCCCGAGATAAAGAGTCTTGACATACACACAGACGGACAGACGGACAACAAAGTGATCCTATAAGGGTTCCGTTTTTTTCCTTTTGAGGTACAGAACCCTAAAAAGTAATGCGTGGTTATACATAAAAAAAAATATACGCGTCGATCTGTATACCTCCTTCGGTGGTTCGTCGGTCAAAAAGTGGCTTGGATGCACCAGTAGTTTTACTGATAACGTCACTTCAGCAACTACTAGTGAATGCTGCGCTTATCGGTACGCCATTCATTCCCTTTCCTATGTAATGTACTGTACCAGCCTTTTTAATTGTCCACTGCAGGCTGTAGGTCTACCCGCAAAGGATGATTGGGCC
This sequence comes from Hypomecis punctinalis, assembly GCA_949316475.1. Classification (NCBI taxonomy): domain Eukaryota; kingdom Metazoa; phylum Arthropoda; class Insecta; order Lepidoptera; family Geometridae; genus Hypomecis; species Hypomecis punctinalis. The sequence continues at coordinate 8,397,573 of OX438810.1, read as the reverse complement.
ATATCCACATCGCTGGTCCAGTGCGGGTTGGTGAATTCACATACGCCGTCGAATTTTTCCACGGACATATGCAGGTTGCTTCACGATGTTTGCCTTCACTGAAAAGTCAGTGGTGGGAAATTCCGTACAAATATTCCAAGTAATTCATTGGTATGGAACCGGGATTTGATGGCGAGTGTCATTACCACTAGACCATTGTTCTTCAAACTGGGGGGCGCGCGCCCCTAGGGGGACATAGCAAGATGTAAAGAGAGGAGCGGACGTTGCGGCACAATATTTCAATATTTGCCTCAAAGTAGCAGTTAAAAGAAACATTGAAAATGTTTTTAGCTCTTTCTAGTACTTAATAATCCGAACGGACATTTTCAACAGTTAAAGCAAACAGGGCATTGCTGGTGATTTACTTTGCGCACTATCTGCTGTCGGATAGGATCTGGTATCTTGTCAATATGCGAGCTCCTCTGTCTGACTGATTTGATTAATTATGTCTTTCTTGTATGTTTTTTTCTTATTGGATCTAGTATTTATAGTCTTATTGTCTAGTATTTATGTAGCTGTATGTATTTTAAAAAATATATAATGAATCCACGGGCTTCCTCTTGGGCGTAGGCAGTTTATGATAGGTCACGGGGGGCGTGACAAAAAAAAACTTTGGGAACCTATGCACTACACCACCACGACTTTCCTATGAATTTCCGCTAACACATAAAAATAACTTCAGAAATAGTTTGAGCTTACCAATACCATAGAATAAACCAAATTAGATTCCCCGTATTGTGAACGTGGGTTCCACAGTCGCGACGCCAGCGACGCCGACGCTCTGTCGTCGCACCCAATTTGCTTATGTAAATACGCAGTTTCCATTCTGACCTGAATAATTCATTGGCTAACGTTTGACTCCCAGTTTTGAAAATCAACAGAACGGGCCACATCATCTGCACAAATATAAAGGAGTCAAAATTGTAAAAGTTTAGGTCGAAAGACATTTGCAATCTACGACGCAGATTTGGTATACCTAGAGTTGAATAAATTTATTTTAAAACGATTTAAGTACTTAATTTGTCCCAAGTAAATCCACGCTTGATCACAAACCCCATGAATGCTTCTACTTTTGAGGTAATCGTTGGCAAACAATTGGGTTCCACCCATTTCATTAAAAAGAGCAAAAGAAGATAGTCGTTAATACGAAGAAGAAAACAAACTGCTTAAAAGTGCTTTCCTCTTAAAATAATGAAAGTAGTAAATGAAAGTAACAATGTAACTGATTTTTATCTGACAGTTACTCGTATTTTTTGTACGTACCTACTCTACGATTCATTAAATAAAATAAAAAAAAAATAACCTTTATTTCCCATAGGTATTTCAAAATCAGTTAAGAACATATCAAAAAATAGGTTAGGTACAATAAAATTTCAAAATTATAAATAATTACATGTCAAAAAGAAAAAAAAAGTATTATTATTATTCCATTATTATTTAATTAGTTAACTGTTGAGTCATAGCAAAATTTAGACATGTCATGTTTTTCTTCTGGGATCATCCAGTTTTGGATGTAGGCCTCCTCCAACTCTTGCCATTGGCTCCTGTTTTTTGGGCAGTGCGATTCATTAAGTGATTCTAATTATTACGATTTTTTTTATCAAATCGCAGTCGCCACTTTTAAAGCAGATTGCGGCAGTATACGTTGTACCATCCGACATGTTTGTGAAGCTGTGTTGTTGAGAATGATTGGGATAATAAGCTACATATCACCCTCACTCATTTAGACCTTGTACGAAATTTTCGTTTAGCTCTGAGTTGTTGAAATACGAAAGGTGTAAAGATACTAAATTTAATCAAGAGTTTGTGTAGCAAATCATGAATGCACGCGGCTTTATATGTCTGCGTACCGTGTGTAGGTATGTGTGTGCGCAGCCTAACGCAATGTGCATAGTTATGCATAATATACTTACTATAAATAACTATTACTTTTATGGGCTATTCTGTAAAAATATGATCAAGTTTAGTAATAAATACATCAATATAATGAAATGTTTTCAGCAATATAATTTTTTTATTATAGAATAATAATGAAGACGCAAAATTTTACCCTATTTCGTCACGACATACGGTCCAATTTGATGTGTGTAAATCAACTGTTAGCCTGCCGAAGGCAGATCGATCTGCACCAACCACAGAGCGACCTTTTCGCCGGGTTTTTTGTTTATCTTGTAATTTAAATTTAGAAATTGGAATTGTTTGCCGTCAGTTAATAATTTTATGGCCCCTAAATTAATAATTGGTGACCCTAAAGTTTAATGTCGCATTAATCTTTTGTTAAATATTGAAGTATGAGAGTGGGCTTAAATTAATTTTAAAATTTGTCTTTGTTTGCGTACTCTTTAAACTCGAGCTGCGTAATTTTAACTTTGGCTCTCTCAGATTTTATTGTACATTCAAACATTATAACTAGGTTTGTTTTATCATAAAAATTCAATTTAACTAGAATTTTAACTTGTGATTTATTTATTTGTGTAAGTTTAGTGTCATAATGATTTAGAAATATAATTTTGGCTTCATTTTTGAAAAAATATTGAAATAATTAACCGCACATTACCGAGGCATAAGTGGGGTTTTTATACTTATAATTTTCCGAATGCTATAGCTTTTTTTAACTATGTTGTAAAATGTTATCTATCATAAAATTATCATACCTAATTGACTCTAACTAATGTAAATGATTACAACATAAATTTATTAAATTAGTCTAGAAAAAAATTAAGTGCGTAATGTAATGACAAATGTAATGTTTCTCATTTTTAGACTCATTTTAAGTTTTAGCCTCTTTGTATTCTCAAGGCAATTGAAAATAATTAAACTCAGAATATTATTTAATGCAAAAATTAGCATGACCGACTTCACCCGTGTACTGAATTCGCGAATATTTCGCACGGATAGATGTAGTATTTTTCACATTATTGTTGATTTATCGAAAATGGCTTAGCAGATTTCAATAAAATTTAGAAGAGACCAATTTCGAAGTATACTCTTTCTAATAAAATAAGAATTATTCTAATCGGACTACTACGAAAAAAGTTATGCGTGATTATACATAAAAAAATATATATGCTATATATACGCGTCGAATTGTATACCTACTCCGGTGGTTCGTCGGTCAAAAATGAAAACTCTTGCTTTTTTCCTCACTGCAAACAACCCAGATGCAATTTGCAAATTTCGAATCAAAACCTCTCGAATTGAGTTCAAAATACAGCAGCTGATTTCCGATGACATTTAAACCTTTGCCCCTTTTAAACCCTGACTACGCTCTCAATTAACATATTGGTACACGAGTAAATGCCATAACCGCACTACAAACGAGCAATAAAAACAAACAAATTCTATTAGGAACAGTTGCCACCCCAAATTGAAATCCGCCAACCGAATTTACATACCGTATTAAGCTTTACACACGAACTTTCCACGAAAACGGTCGTTTAAATTGGCGGCAAAACAGATTCGCAACATCATTCGTTTTGAATATGGGCATCACGTAGACTGAACCCTAAGGCCTTTCTCACACGGGGCTGTGCACAAACTGCTTAAGAGATATAATTAGGGCATTTCATACTAAGGTTTAAAACTGCGTTTTAGCGGACGTCGCCCCCGCGGCTTCAAACAAAACATGAACCGCGCGTGGACTTGCGATGTATTAATTTTGTATGGAAATGTGCTTGCGTCCATTTACTGCCGATTTAAGCCTAAGTTATCAAGGTGTCGCTACTACTTACGAAAATATCATTTTGGCTGCGCAATAAGCGGAAGTTAAGTAAAATATTATCTAAACAATTTTGTACATTTTGTTACGCCTCTATTATGTAATAATGAGGATCTGTGCCTTAGGAGATATTAAGGTACTTCCATAATGGTAGGTGTATGACCAAGTATTCCTTGTAGCTTTCCAATAACTAAACTTGATACTGAGAACTAAATGGTTTTAGACAAAAAACTGGTATCATAAGCAAAAAATTACCACAGTCGTCATTAACAAATATAATTATTCGTTCTCTTTTGGCAATAGGCTATTTGACAACATTTTAAATATACCATTGATTGTGGTAATCCTTAAAGATAATAGCCTGAAAAAGACATATGCCCTCTATTTAAACTAAAATTATATGTCTAATTTTCGCAAATCGCACGAAATAAAATACGATATTATTTTGATATTTTATCTGTGACGTAAACGCTCTAAGAAGGGCGGCAACTGTGGTGACGTCACATTGTAGTAAACAAGAATTTCTCGATTGACTGTTGTTTGTGTAATTTGTGTTTTGTGATTTCAGAGTCATATAACATCTGTAAGTTATTTTTAAAGTATTTTTTGACAATTTTTAGATGTGAACTAGCGTATTTACTGGTATTTACTAGTGTATGACGTCAAAGACCAGCGCCATTACAGAATGTCGTTTTTGGTGGGATCTTGAATATCTATTCTTCAACACTGATTTTCATTGTTAATACAGTAGATCTCTTGGAAATATAAATGTAGTGTGCTTATCATGTACTAACGAATAATTTAAAATCATTTCCAAAAACTAGTCAAATAGGTATCCTATTGCTACTGTTTTGTGGATAATTAGAAAGTAAATATACTATACCGTCAATAACTTAATTAAAATAATTTGAAGTCGTAGCGCTTAACAGTTTTATTTTAAAACGCTATTCTCTACACACGTAGCGTTGATAGCCAAGTCGCACGCTTTAGTTTAGCGCGAAATTAGCTATATCAGTCGGTTTTGTGAGAGAACGATACTTTTCACCCCGGTCACGTCGCTTATAGCATAGTGTGCGAAAGGCCTTAGGGGGCTAAGACGACGCAATACGAACCAAAGGGCTGAAGTGAAATAAAATCGTAGCTTGCGCTGTAATATCCCCAGACGGGGCCAATACAGGTATCTTCACTAAATTGGACCCCTTAAATAAAATGCTCGTATTTTATACGGTTCAGGCAACATTTTAGTAGTAATAAAATTGCAGCGCACGGCTTTGTTCGCCGTATAACAGGGGCGACGGCAATTTTGCTAGTACTACAGATGTTCTGATTGAAGTTCTATGTTTTCTATATTGTCCTCGATTTTTGTGATGTGTTTTGTTTTATCGTTTTAGCTACGCTTAATGTTTGTTTTGTTTTTTTTCAAAGTACTCGTAGTCCATTTAAATGTTATATGAGCTTTGCAGTTTTTAGAGGACGCAGTTTTATTTTTGGGACATGTGTGGGGGATCAATAGAAGCTTAATTAATCCCAAGTTTGTGGGGTTGCCGCCCTTGTCTCCCGGCCGCCATCTTGGAAAAAGGGGTGCAAATATCTTTTTAGCGATATCTCGGAAACTATGCATCCTACAAACAAATTTGGCAAGACACAATTTGTAGCACATTGCTTTACCTACAAATATGGTCCTAAAACTTTTTGCCCTAAATTCAAAATTAAAGAAGTTATAAGCAAAAAAGTGAGAAAATTTCTATAAAATTTTGTTCACTTTTTTTTTGGGGTTCACGTCGCCCAAGACTAAGACAGACTTGGTTCTAGTGGTGCGTACTCTTCTTTTCATACCTCCTACGAGAACTGCGAATAAGTGGTCAATATTGTTGCCCTATTCTTCGTATATATTGATAATACTGTATTAAAAACCACTCTTCTGACAAAAACCAATTTACCAGCATAGCAGGTAATAACTGGTGACCTTATCGAATAAAATAATTTCTTCCAGGCAATTTTGAACGTATAGGCTGTCAAGTACCTACGAAATTATTTGTGTAGAGTATAAAACGGAGTAAAATATCTCTATAGAATACAATACACGCCCCGCCCTTGAGTATTCAAACAAAATACCAATCATTTTAAACAACTACAGATAGTTCTTCGGAACGTTTCAACAAAGCCAAGTTTCAACGGAACAGTGGAATTGAATTAAGTGGTGAATGTTTGGTCCGTAATTATGTTTGTGTTGGGGTTAATAATTAACTAACTCTCCCGCGTCCTCACAGGGGAAATTGTTAATCATTTACTGGACCCTTTAGGCCAGTAGTGGACGCCACTGTTGGGAAAGGAAACGTGTAATTCATTTTGAAAAACTTGAATTTCGGAACATATTAAAAGATTGGCAGCTTTCTTGATAAAAATTAACATATTATTACACTCTACGACTCTTTGAATATGTACGAGTAGAAGATTCGTTGCTGGATTGAAGCGTGAGAAACTATCAAACAAGCCAAGAAATACAATTTCAATTTAAATTCAAACAAAAATTTAATTCGTGAATTACGATATTATTATTATCGAAATGTGCGAATTAAATTTTTTATCGTTATTAATATCGTACATTTTTCTCGAATTAAAATCGTAATCGTATAATATTTGTGCGAGTACAGCAAGCATGGCTAATAAAACATATGACATTTTTTAAATACGCGGCTTAATAACTACCTATTGTTATTATTTTCTATTTTTGTATTGTTTTGTATTTTCTGGATTGGATCTGCTGTAATAGTTGCTTGAGCGTAAGTTACTTCCCAGTAACTAACTGATTTATATTAGGGTTTTTCGCTCTGATATCAAGGATGTCATAGACCATAATCTAAATGTATTTATAGCGAGTAAGTGAACAACTTTGGGTAGTTGATAAATATCACGGTCGCGTTCAATAGACATTTGTAAAAAAGAAAACAATTATTTAAAAACAATCTTTTACTGTTCAAGTACTCGCCAAGACGAATCAAACGGGCCGAAACAAGATGGGTTGGCGTTGTTTCGTTACAGAGTTCCTAGGACCACCTTCCAGCTCCATTATCAAACCCTGGTGACCATTAAAAGACAAACTACTCGTCAAAATTCAAATGAGCCCAAACTTGATAACATTATGTCGTTTCATTGCAAAGTTCCTTTGGCCACCTTCCAGCTCCATCATTAGAACAGCACTATGTCACCATAATATTGCATCGTCACGCAATTTACATGTATGCAAAATTTCAGCGCAATCGGAAACCAGAAAGTGGCTGAAATTTAACTAGCAAGATTTGATTACAGACCCACAGACAGACAACGAGACAGGTGAAACTAAATAAAAACTTGTAAAAATTGCGGAGAAAATCCAATGGTAATATTACAATAATGATACTCGTATCAACTTAAAGAATTTATATAGAGGTAGAGTCAAAATTTTCATAAGTCGCTAAGATATTTTTCCTATTATTTTTCTTTTATAATATTTCTTTTAAGTTATAAACCAAAATTACAATGAATTATTCATCGGCTAATTGATCCTAGCCTAGCTAGAGCAGTAGTTTTTTGGGATTACTAAAGAATTGAGGAATACTAAGTATTGTACTTAACACTATTATTATTTGGTAAGATAATAAACTAGTAGGTACGAAAAATTAGATTAAAATAAGACCTTTTATTTTATACTAGTTTTTACCCGCGGCTTCGCCCGCATACGCAATATATCATTATAATTTATAGCCTATGTGTTATTTTGATATATAAGCTATATTATTGCAAAGTTTCATCTCAATCCGTTCAGTAGTTTTTGCGTGAAAGAGTAACAAACATTCATACATCCATCCATCCATCCTCACAAACTTTCGCGTTTATAATATTAGTAGGATGTAAACTGTCTATTGTATGTATTTAAAATATTTTTTTTGCTTCGAATATTTGAGCTGGACTATTAATTTGCCTGATTGTAAGCGACATGGTAGTTGAAGATAATGAAAAAATATTTATACGTAGACTAGGTTTAAACAAAATGTATAAATATGGGTCTGCGTATTAAAAAGTATGCAATGTTATATATTACGTAGTTTTAATTTTGTTTTTCAAAATACAAAGTCATCTGTACTCTATAAAATTTAACTTGATCTCTGCGACAGTGACATTGACATAGAAGATTGACGTTTTTAGTGTTGAGATAGTGGTGGAAAAAATCGATTTTCAAACAATGTTGTAATGAAATCGAATGAGTAGTTGAAGGTGAGAAATTGGATTTTATTTACTTACTATTATTTAAGATTAAGTATGTACACATGTAAATAATGTTACGAAATTAATTAAATACTCATAATAATGTAACGATATTATTTATCGACGTTTTTCACTATTATCGATGCTAATGTAAAACATATAATTGGGTTTAATTTAATCACACATGTAAAAAATGTTATGATATTAAAATATACAATAAAATTAATGATAAATTAAGTTTTATTTAAAATATCGTTAGTATAAATTATCGATATTTTAAATAAAACTCAATCTAAAACTCTGTGGTCACGATCATTCGTCGCCCATCACTAATCGGCATGCCCATAAAGTATGAAATTGACAGGTACTGTCTGTACTATTAAGAATAAATCTGTAAATTAAGAAATTCAGGACTTTATAGGCGTGATTTTTCTGACAGCTGTCGCAGAGATCAAGTTAAATTTTATAGAGTATAGTGGATATAAAATTTTAATGTCCCGCCTTGATGATGGCTTGATAGCGAGATAATTATCTAACTATCCAGAATCTCAAAAGCTTGTATTTAGTAAGTTATATTTTTATAATGAATTATATTGAATAAAAAAATATAATAAATATATTAAAAAAAATTTTTTTTGGTACCGCTTAATCTTTATTACGAATATTTAGCTTCAAATAAAATTCCATGTCCACATTTCCAATTCAGGCAATATTATAAGCCTACTGACAAAAACGCTCTACCGAAACAGCCTGGGGTTATTGTAAACCCCTAAAAGGTCCGTTACAAGCCCTGTTCACACAGTGATAAACCAATATGACATATTTTATGTTCGCAACGCAGATAAATTCCACTTTTGGCACTATTTCTTTGTAAGTAGCCTTATTTCACGAGAACGATTCATGACAATCGTTTCGGTTCAGTAGTATTTGTGATTATGGTTTGTTTTCTTTTACTTGGGCGGGGAATTTGGGACACAAATCTTGGTGCCTTACGTAAGAATTGTATTGACGTTTCTGAGTTTCACATTCCCAACCTATTTCTAGAAAAAGGAAGGTTCATAATTAGTTTTTGTAAATTTTATGTAGAGATCTACTAATAGTAAGTCTATTACTTAGTGTACTTGTTATTATATAACTGAACAATATTAAGGCTTCAAAGACACGTTAAATTGTAGTTACTGGTTCTTTTAACCGTTTAACCGTGTCAAAGGCCTCCAAGCGGCTATAAAGAACGTACAAAATAGCCTAAGTATTTGCTAAGTAGTGCCAAATATACAGGGTTATTTCTAATCAATTAGCATCCTTCTAGGGGCTTATTCTGTACATCAAAATTAACAACTTTTGTTCTACGACTTTCGTCAAAACCCAAAAAAAATTTTTGTTATTTTATAGAAAATATAGTTCTCCTGCGACAAAATGTATGGAACAGCTGATTGTGATGAGTTTTGACGAAAGTCGTAGAATAAAAGTCGTTAGTTTTGATTCACAGAATAAGCTCCTAAAAGGATGCTAATTGATTAGAAATAACCCTGTATATCTTACTATTTAGGAGTACCTTGTATATTTTGTTTTTAATTTGCTAATTTTTTCACCTTTATTTGTCGTGCGCTTATTGTAAACACACGGAGCTTGCTTGCTACTTACTTGTTGCTATTTAAGAAAACAAAATTAATTATTTTCTTTTGACCCAGTGGTAATGATGGTGGCTCTTTACACTTCTTAGTTTTTGACAAGACAACGTCTAATAAATCGATAAACACTGGCTGATATGAACGAAAAAGGATAACTCAATAAGCCCGATTACAAAGGCGCCATCGTAATTATAATAGCTATTATTATTACGATGGCGCCTCTGTAATCGGCTCTGTAAATAGCATAGCTCTGTTTCTTTTTCAATTTAGGCATTCGATAGAGAGAACGCTTTTTACGTTGTTAAGGAGGTGATTGACAACGAAACTTTGACTAGGTCGCAGCTGCAAAGTCGAGCATCGACAAAAGGTAGCGTGTTTGTCGGCCTTTTGTCGGATACACTTCGGAGAGTGCGCTCAGGAGTTGCACAATCTAGTCCCACTTGCCCTTTTCTTCTATCGTACGGCTAGATAGACGCGACCAAAGTGCCACCCTTTTATGGTGGACATTCCGCGCGTTAGAAAACTAAGCGTTTCGAATCCTCATTCCACATACGAACAGCCAGAATGTGGAACGCTTTGTCTGGGTCTGTCTTCCCGCTTAAGTACTGTAGTAAGTGGGTGTCTTCAAATCCCGAGTAAATAGCTCAAAATCAAAATTAAAATTAAAATTTGCTTTATTCTTTAGACATATGGAAATGCGCTTAGAATCGTCTTTTTTACAAAAGTTTTCGATAACATAATTACTAATTACAGTTGAATTAAGTAGGTACATAAAATAATCTATTACAAATCAGTACACCCTAACATAAAATAATCTAAAGAAACAAAATAAAAACAATATAATTGGTATCTGCAATAGCATCGTCATAAAAAGATCAAAAATAATTAAAATTATATAAAATTAAGACAGCATTCAGTAAAATTACAAAATTTAAATAATCCTAACCTAAAAAATATTGTATCTGCAATAGCATTGTCAAAAGATAAAAAAAAAACAAATGAATTATCATACGATCTGAGATTTCAAAAGGGCAGGATAGATTCATACAGATAAAAATATACGCTTATCAGAAATAGCATCTGCTAATTTATAATAGCTTTTGTCCAGTAGATGGCTCTTTACATAGCTCAGTATATCATTTTTTGGCCTAATTTTAATACTTTCCGGAATCTTGTTGTAGAATTCGATTCCCAAGCAGTAGAAACTGTTTGACGTTTTAGTGAGCCGCCGAGACGGCCTCATTATATGACTTTTATGCCTACTATCTCGACCACTATATGCACCAATTTTTTCCATCCGGTCTATATTGTCAAGTACATAAAGTACATTTTGGTACACAAGTTCACCAGTTAAAGTCATAATGCCCAACTCCTTAAAAACCTCCCTGCAAGAATCTAATCGCTTAAGACCTTGGATATAGCGTATTGCCCGTTTCTGTAAAATGAATACTCTTCTGGTGTGACGCTCAGCTGCTGATCCCCAGAAGAGCACTCCATATGTTAAAAGAGAGTGAAAATAGGCAAAATACACTGATTTAGCTGCTGATGTTCCTGCTAGCTCCTTAATCTTTTTTATAGCGTAGGTCGCAGAACTAAGCTTTTTACATAACTCATGAATATGTGTTGACCACTTAAGTTTATTATCCAGCCATACGCCTAGAAACTTAACTTCATTTGACAAACATAAGTTAAAATTATCTAAAGTTTTCTTGACTTCAGGATTTGAACATGTCTTAGTTGATAAGTTAAAAAGAACTACATGTGTCTTGTCAACATTTAACAACATGTTATTTGCAGAAAACCACTGTTTTATGTTTTCTATTGATTGTTTGATTTTATGACTGACAACATTATCTTTTTTGTCCTTGACCACTAGACTAGTGTCATCTGCAAACAATATTATATCGACATCATCGACAGCCGAGAGGTCATTAATGTAAATTATAAAAAGCAGTGGTCCCAGTATGGAACCTTGCGGAACACCTAGATTAATGCAGCCAACATTAGACCTACACCCGTTTATCTCAGTAACTTGCTGTCTATTTTCTAAGTATGATTTCAGTAAATCTAACTCTCCTAGGCGAACACCATAGTGATCTAGCTTAGCTAATAAAATCTCGTGAGATACGCAATCAAAGGCCTTAGAAAGATCACAGAAGACACCATAGGTCTTTTGTCCTCTCTCAAGGCCGTTTATGATGTCAATTAAAAGTTGCGTAATCGCATGCTTACAGGACTTTGATCTTTGAAACCCAAATTGACGGGCATTTAATAGCTTTTCATCTACCATATATTCTGTTAATTCATCAGCGATATATTTTTCGAATATTTTACTTAAACTAGGTAGAACCGATACAGGGCGATAATTGTTACAATTTGTTGTTTCACCTTTTTTGAATACAGGGACAACCTTGGCCACCTTCATTTCATCAGGAAAGAAGCCCCCACTAATACCATAATTTATGATACTCGTGATCGGCTCTATAATAACATTTTCCAATTTTTTAATTAAATACGGCGAAATATGCCAAAAATCATTTGATCGTTTCGGTTTCATATCTCTTATGATTTTCATTACACGATTTACAGTAATAGGTCTCAACTTAAAATTCGATTGATGTCTAGGTGTAAAATTGTCCAAGTATGTCATAGAGTCATTAGTTGAATAATTTAAATTTTTTGTCAGATTATTAGCTATACTTATAAAATAGTCATTAAAAATATTACAGATTTCATTATTATCATACATTAAATGTCCATTATCATTTAAAATTTTATCACAGTTAATATCACAGGTACTTCCTTTTCCGGTTTCGTCTTTTATTATTTGCCAAGCGCATTTGATTTTATTGCTGGCATTTTCAACCTTTCGTTTTAAGTGAAGCTTTTTAGCAGTGTGACAAACTCTCTTAAAAGTTTTACTATAATTATTCAAATAAGACTTTGAAATTTTAAAGTGCTCACCATTATTATTATTATACATAGCGTACAGATCATAAAGTTTCTGTCTAGATATCAAAATCCCCTTGGAGGCCCACTCACAAGATTTCGAACTTTTTTTGGACGCTCTGGTTACAGGCATAATAGCATCCAGATTGTCTAAGAGGGTTCCAAAAAACGTAGAATAGCTATCGAAAGAGCTGGGATGTTTCCATGTCTGATGTAGACAGAATTTAAGTTCATTGACCTTTGCATTTGTAGTCTTTCTGAACCCTTTCTTAATGCCCGATACAAAGCTGATCGCAAGTTCAAAGTTGGCTATTTGCGCAAGGTGATCTGACTTTACGCCATGTAGCACTTCTGTGCCAAGAGTACACTCAGAATCAACAAAAATATTATCTATGCAGGTTTTGGACTTATCAGCGATTCTAGTATATTCATGAATCAATTTTGTTAGGCAAAAACTATTTAGAACATCCAACAATATGTTATTCATCTCAGTGTCCGAGGCAAAATTGACATTAAAGTCCCCACATAGGATTACAATTTTGTTGTTATGCTTGGTTATTTTATCAAGACATTGTTCAAGTTTTGCAGTATATATATCTAAGTCTCCAGAGGGAGTTCTATAAGTAACCATAACAACACAATTTTCCATTTCGATACATCTAACTTCAAAGTTTTTTTCAATAGATAATTTGTTGATATCATCTCTGGTTTTGAATTTTAATCCCTTTTTAACTAAAATCATACATCCGCCCTGTGAGTGTTTAGTTCTACAGTACGAAGAGGCATTTTTGTAGCCTTCTACATTGAACACATTTAATTTCCTATCATTTAGAAATGTTTCCGTCATACACATGACATCAATATCTTCACATTTAAGAAACAAACTTAGAGTATCTATCTTTTTAAACACGCCTTGTACGTTTTGGTGGCACAATCTCATTCCACTCTTTCTTGAGGCATCTTGAGATGAAAATTTTGTGGAGTGTTAGACATTGTGTCATCAACCAATACAACTAAATTGCTGCAGTTTACCCCTTGTTGACATGCTGTGGCGAAGTTACGAGCAATGGCATCATGATAACCTTTTGTATGATGGCCATTGAGATCAACAATATTTATGTTCTCAAAAATGGAAGCTAATAAGTACAACCTATTGTTGAACTTTGATATTTTTAGGTCCTGATTGTGATTATTCTTATATGCGATTGTTGATATAATAAGCTTTTTTCCACTTGTATTGAGATCCTTAGCTAGCTTTTCTACTGTACACAGATATTTATTTAGAGAAAGACTAACAGTTTCATACATACCAATCAGTACAATGACCATGTCGTCATCACTGGTTTGTTTGTTAAAACGATTTTCATCTATAATCGTATCCCATTTTCCAAAAGGTTTACATAGATTAGTTACAGTAAAATAATCAGTGACGTATTTTGAAATACTGCTTGCCATGTCTTTTCCGTAGCCATCCGATAACATTTTGATTTTCTTCTTGGTGGATATTTTTTCAGATTGTTTTATATCTAGTGGGTGGTATTCATCAGCTGTTGACTTTCCCGGAACATACTGTATACAACCTCTGTTATCTGTTGGTAACATGGCAATGTCACTCTCCTTTTGTAGTACTTCCATGTTAGTTCCATTTATATTATCTATATCTGTCCCCCTTTCCTAATCTTCTATTATTTTCTGTAGTTTTACGAGCTGTGTCTCAATGTATTCAACATTATCATGTGCTCTTAGAGTCTTTTTTTGGTCTTGTTCAATTTCGTGTAAGATTTCTAAAAGCTGTTCGCTTTCTTCTTTGTAAGCTGTGGCAGTCTCTTCTCTCCTTTCTATTTCATTCTCAAGTATTTTTATCGTTGTTTTTAGTCTTATAATCTTCTTAGAATAAAGTTTTAATTTTACTTTCACATTTTTGCTTTTCTTGCAAACATTTTTCAGATGAGTGTAACCCCTTTTTATACTCGTTGATTGGGTAACTTTGAGCAATAACTCACTATATTTGACCTGTAATTCAATAAGCTCCTTTTCTTTTTCCTTCAACTCTTTTTCGAATGTTTTTCGCCTGTATATAATTTCACAGGCATTCTGTTCTTCTAATAGACTGTTATTGTCTGCGAGTAATTTATTGATAAATTCTTGTAAATCTTCATTTTTTTCTTCTTGTTCAAATATCTTCCTTTTTAAATTATTTATTTCCTTACACATTTTCTCAAACTCTTTTTCATTATTCTCTTGCTCCTCCAACAGAGTATTTTTAAGCTTATTGCCGTCGTCGATTTGTTTTTTCAGAATATTGATGGTTTTTTCGTAATTTTTAAGAGCATCCTCTTTATGTTGGTCATTATTATCAGTAACATTTTTCTTCCCTCTTGGGCGGCGAGGCCGAGTAGTAATTGAAGATGAGATTTTGGAGTTAGCGTCCATGACTTATTTAATTTATTGCTATCATATAAATGTATCCAGTTGTTAACAACGCTTTAGTACATTTGATTTATCTCTTGGTTCTAGATTCACACTCATTTATCTTCTCATTATTGTATCTCGTTATTATAACCTGATATTTTATGGGCCAAACACCAATAGTGTCCAGTCTCGAGATTAAAAAATATGCAGTCACTTATCGAGCTGTCAATTGCCAAGTAATGAAAGTGACATATGACGTTTATCAGTTAAATTATGTCAATGTCATTGTCTTCTATCGTTGACTGTTTTGACTATGTGCCGGTCCGTTTCAATATTTTAATAACATTAATTTATTGCCAATGTCCAAAATAATGTGTTTCAAGTTCAAAATACCGAATAACGGTTTTGTGTGGAAAGTGATTTGGAGTAAATTAACATGAATTTATGAAAAAACCTGGCTCACCAGAGAATATTACTGTCTTCGGAAGTATTGAAGGTTATGTGCACTTTAGGTTTTAATCAATTACAGGGTCACTAAAGACTTCTTTTCACTTTTTATTAATTTAATTAGCGCAGTGCTATAGATAAACTGTTAAAGTCGCCAGGGATACCAGGCAAAGCTATCTTCTAGGTAAGCGTGCCACACCCTAGCCCGCATGTCTGCTTAACATTAGGCAGTATGTAGTTAAAGGCAAACCTAAACGAATAAAAAAAATAAAACGTTGTTATTAAATTTACGCTGGCGCCTCTATAATCGAACCTATGGTCCCGTTACGCTCACTACACGAGCGAGCGAAAAGCACGATCGGTATTCGGTGTTCGGTGCAATAATTTTATCAATGTTTTCTTATGAAGATGTTACATTTAACTATCGCCCGTAAATTGACTTTACAGACAAACAATTTTTTTGTTTTATAATAGGTAGTTGGTATGGAAGTGTAGATATTCAGTTCCAATGTGTACTCTCAAAGCTGTTTCATAATACTGTGGTGTGGATATTTCTCCACGTAAATTTCCACCAAAGACTCTTAAACAGCTCTGTATTTTCACCTGAGAGTTGTACTTGCAAATCAGCCAATTCGTACCAAAAATTCGACTAAATTCAACTTCAACACGTCCAATGCAAACGAAGTGGAGCTCGGAAGGGCGGCCGTTTCATTTATGATTCACAAAGAACTGTTGATTTTCCACGGAGGTGTGTCTGCTGGATTATTCAGTGCTATGGTACCGTGGAGTATAAAAGAAGAGATGCAAACTCTACATACGTTCTGCAGGTTATCGGAACAAGATTCAATCAATTAATCAATCAAAAAGTTTTATTGACATAAAATAGACACATAAGATAAACTAGCAAGAGGTTGTATTACGGGATAAAGATATCCTTATTTGCTCTCAACTGTGTACAATTAGATGTTACAACAATGTAAAGACGCAACTTCTTATCCTAGCAGATATGCAATATTTAGTTTTGGTATGACTAGCAAGCTTTGTACCTAGTTATGTTCGCTCATCGAACAGAACCACCTTTAGTACTCTAAGCAATATGTTCTCTCCCACGTAACTTGATACTAGCGATAAGCGGCCTGTTCGCAGTAGCGAACCGGGGAACGGTCTTATCGGTAGAGCTGAGTAAGCTTCTGCGAATAAGACCACCTAGATGAGTAAGTTAGCCTGTAAGATTTCTCAGTGTATTTTATTCATTAATTATAGTGCCTTTGCATCGGCAACACCTTTGTTTAATTTCTAGTTTTTAAAAACATTCTCTCGCGCTCCAGGAAGTTAACTGGCGCAGCCGGTAGGATAGTCGGCTGCTGCCAGCACGAAAAGTTCGCTCGTAAATTCGGTGAATTTCCCCCGCGTTGTGCAGTATTAAGTAAACGGTGTTAATACTCAAGTCAGTGATATCCGTTCCGGCTATCCATACGAACCAAACAAATAAGTTATCTACGGGCGCAGAAAATGCAGGTCGGTTGGTGAGTAAGCCTTTTTCGCCATCTTTAACCTCACACCCCCATTTTTCCTCGAATATTGTAAATTTAGACCTTGGTCATCGGTCAGATTTGCTTGTGTTCATTGTAGTTTTGGAAAATTTGGTCTTAAATCGATTGAATTGTGTTAATTAAGGATATTTAGTAATAGTATAGTGTCGGAAAATTTAATCTCAAATCGGTTAAATTGTGTTAATTAAGAATAATTAATATTAAGTAATAGTTTCGATATTGACTCTACCCAGACTTTAAATTAAGTGTGAATTATTTTAGTGTAGTTGTGTTAAAATATAATTAGTTAAAATGGCGCAAGAACATAGGGTTGGCGCTCTTGCACAAACGGAAATCCCAAAAGAAATGCTAGGACTAATCCCTGTCTTCAATGGGGAGACTAAATTATTAAATTTGTTCATGAGAAAGTGTGAATATGTCCTCCGACAACTACAGGGCACGCCCACACGTAATGAGTTTCTTATGCAATGCATTACGAGCAAACTAACTGGGAAGGCCGCCGCCGTTATTAGCGAGCGAAGCGACTTCACGACTTACAACGAATTAAAAGAAGTTCTAGTGCAACATTTTGGTGACCCTCGGAGTGAGGAGTGCGTTGCCATAGAATTAGAAACACTTAAAATGAAACACCATGAATCTTATTTAGACTTCTGCAGTAGAATACAAGATGTTAAGGCCATTCTAATATCCAAAGTTTTTCAATCCAACTCAGAGGAAATGAGAGTCGCGAAGAAGATCATTTATGATCATACAGCATTAAACGTCTTCCTTTATAATTTGCCTGAGCAAATGGTTCGGTTGGTTAGGTTAAAAAACCCAACCTCACTGGAAGACGCTCTAAAAATTGTACTTGAAGAAGTAAACTTCCAGGAACAATACAATATGAAGTCAAAATTACTAAGATCTCAGTTTTCGATGCCCAGTAGCCAGAATACCTTGAGACCCGCGATTCCCGCGCCTCAGTTCCAGTTCGGTATACCTGGAAACCAAAATTTAAATGGGCCACCGGTTCCAAGGTTCGCACAGCCTCAATTTGGCTATCGCCCGCAGCTAGGCTCCGCGCCTCAGTTCGGTTATCGCCCGCAGCTAGGCTCCGCGCCCCAATTTGGCTATCGCCCTCAGCTAGGCTCCGCGCCTCAGTTCGGTTATCGCCCGCAATTAGGCCAGCAATCAACACCGCAGCAGGGGTTCAGACCCCAATTAGGGACGACCCCTCAGCTAGGTTATAGGCCACCCCAATTCGGGTACAAACCACCCCAATTCGGGTACAAGCCACCCTACCAACCTCCTCAACAAGTTAACCCGCCGCACTTGCAATCCGGCGACGTATCCATGAGGACCGCCCGTCCTGCTGGATTTAAGCTTAACGAAATAACCGGTCACGACGACGAACAAAATAAATACCATGACGATGCTTATCCCTATGACCACGAAAACGACATGTACGGATAGTATGAATATTACGACCCTACAAACGACTTCGAATACGACGCATACAACAACGACTTGACATATGAGACCCCACTGACAGATGCAACACAAGAACAGCTGGCTGAAAATTTTACAGCACAGGCCTCTTTAGAGGACAAGAAGTGATAGAGCTAAATTGCGACCCCACACTTAAACTACCCCACATTTACATCCCTGAAATAGACGCGAAATTAATGATTGATACGGGTAGTACCAGATCATTTTTGAAACCTCAGAAAGCATATGAATTCTTCTACGAGAGCGTTAGGAACGAACCCTTCGAGGTAGTTAGTACGCATGCATCTAGTATACATAGCGAAGTAGTCGAAATTCCACTCCTGCCAACATTCCGAACAGATGACAGCCACAAGTTTTACCTGTATAACGTTGACTCGAAATATGACGGACTGATAGGAAATGACTTACTAAGACAACTTGGTGCCGTAATAGACTTAAAGCATTCCGTGCTTAAAACAAAAACAACTCAGATCCCAATCATCAATACAAATTTGGACTATGAAATAGAGTTGCAACCCCGATCAGAACAACGTGTCAGAATACCAATAGACCAACACTCCGGTGAGGCTGTATTAGACTTCCGAAATTTTGGCCCTGGTGTACGAATGCCCAGTGCCCTAGTAAACTGCATTAACGGATACGCAACCACCGTAATACAAAACACATCAGAGGAAATAGTGACTCTTACAGTAAAATGACCTTTACAGGTGACTAAATACGAGACTACCCAATGCGACCTCAATGTGACTAATGTGACTACTACTGACCCACAAACAGACAGAATACTGACTGAAAATTTGGACAAGTTAAAACTAGACCACACTAACCCTCAGGAACATGAAAAAATTTACAGGCTCTGCAATGAGTACAAAGACATCTTTCATTGTGACGAATTACCCCTGACCTTTTCCAACGCAGTAAAACATAAGATTAGGACAAAGAATGAGGACCCAATTTATGTAAAACCCTACAGGCAGGCCCCCGCTCAAGCGGAAGAAATAAACCATCAAGTAAATAAAATGCTACAGGACAACATAGTCCAGGAGTCACACTCCCCCTGGAATGCCCCAGTGCATTTAGTGCCGAAAAAGAGGGACGCGTCCGGGGAACAAAAATGGCGACTTGTAATTGACTTTAGGCGCTTGAATGAGATTACAATAGACGACAAATACCCATTACCGAACATCAGTGATCTTTTTGACAAATTAGGTAAAAGCACGTACTTTAGTACAATCGATTTAGCCAGTGGGTTCCACCAGGTTGAGGTAGAAGAGCGAGATAGACAGAAAACAGCTTTCAGTACGCAAAACGGCCATTTCGAGTTTTTAAGAATGCCGTTCGGGCTGAAAACAGCCCCCGCGACCTTCCAGCGTACAATGGATCATATCCTGCGAGGACTGCAAGGACTACACTGTATGGTGTACCTTGATGACGTAATCATATTTTCGTCCAGCCTAGAAGAGCACATCCAAAAACTTAGACTAGTTTTCGACCGACTTAGAGAAACCAATTTAAAGGTACAGTTAGGGAAGTCTGAATTCCTACGTAGGGAAGTGCTATACCTGGGACATATCATTACCAAGGATAGCCTAAAACCAAATGACGACAAAATTAAAGCAGTGATGAACTTTCCGATCCCACGGACTACGACGGAAATCAAAAGTTTCCTCGGACTTGTAGGTTACTACAGACGCTTCATCCCCAACTTTGCAAAAATAACACAACCACTGACTTCGTGCTTGAAAAAACGCAATAAGGTTATAGTAGACCAAAATTACATTGACGCGTTTAATAAATGCAAAGAACTCTTGACACATGCACCCCTCTTACAGTACCCCGACTATGACAAACCTTTCATCTTGACAACAGATGCTTCGAACGTAGCCTTGGGAGCAGTTCTCTCCCAAGGACAAGTAGGCAGTGATAAACCTGTCGCGTACGCGAGCCGTACCTTAAGCGACACAGAATCTCGTTACAGCACCATAGAGCGAGAGTTGCTCGCTATTATCTGGGCAACAAAACATTTTCGCCCCTACCTGTATGGACGAAAATTCTTCATCTATACAGACCATCGACCCTTAGCTTGGTTAAACTCCCTGAAAGACCCCAATAGTAAATTGACACGATGGAGGTTACGCCTCCAGGACTTTGACTTCGAAATAATCTATAAAAAGGGGAAACAAAACACTAACGCTGACGCCCTAAGCAGAGTTAAAGTTAACGCCTTGACCGACGATGACTCAATGGTAGTGAACGTAGGTGACCAAGAACCTAAACCACAGACGAGTAGGCAAACACAACAAAATCTAACCATGGAATTATCTGACGAAAGCGACACGATGTCCATTGTGACCCTCTCTGATTCTGACGAGTCCACCATATCGTTACCCGAGCTAGAAATAGAGAGACCGGTTATTCCGTCCCCGCCAGCCAGTAGTAGGACGCACACAGTGCACTCTGCTGAAGATATGGACTCCACCGGGATACCAATCCTCCACGAGGCCATCGATACCAAACCCAACCAAATTCTGGTATACTCATGGCTAAAAAACGAACTTCATGTCAAAGATATTTCCGTAAGGAAACACAAAATTTTGGAAGTTTTCTTGCCTATTAACAACCCCGAATTAGTCAAAAACTTTCTGAAGGAATACGCTAAGCCGAAAGCAAAACTCTTTATTTATTTCGAGAATCCAGAGCACCGTAAACAATTTAGCACAACCGTTATAGAAATCTTTAGGAAAGGGACAATAAACCTAGTCGAGTGTACAGAGCGAGTAGTTTACGTAGACGACGAAAATGAACAGAAAGCAATAATAATAAAATATCACCAAGGAAAGACCTGTCACCGTGGCATTAAAGAAACATTAGTTAGGCTTCGTAGGACTTACTACTGGGACAAAATGCAAGAAACCGTTTCAGCCGTGATAAATAACTGTGATGCATGTAAAAAAACCAAATACGATCGAAAACCAATAAAACCCGTATTGCAGCTTGCTCAGACCCAAGATGCACCCTTTCAGGAAATTTTCATCGACCTTTTCAGCATCGAGGGAAAGTATTACCTTACTCTCATAGACGCGTTTAGTAAGCTAGGCCAAGCATTCGAAATCCCAAACAAATCCACCCCTGAAGTTGTAAGAGCCCTCATGAAATACTTTTCATTTTACGGGATACCAAAGAAAATCAGTTCGGACCCCGGTACAGAGTTCAACAACGAACTCCTGAAAGAATTCCTTAGCCTACACAAAATACAGAGACACATAGGCACTGTGAACAACCCCAATTCCATGGGCCTTGTAGAGCGGTTTCACTCGACCTTAATAGAAATTTATAGGTTGGCTAAGTACGAACAGAAATGCACAGACGCCGCGTCTGTCATGACTTATTCCATCATGGCTTACAACCATACCATACATACTGCAACGGGCTTAACGCCCTTCGAAGTTGTCTTCGGGCATACCGACACAGACAACCCGTTCAACTTAGAATTTGAAAAATCTTATACACAGCAGTTAGTAAAAGACCACAGTAAACGAACAAAACATCTGTACACACACATATCTGAAAAACTTAAGGCGGACAAGGAAAAAGTTAGGACGAAACGAGGTGGGGAGGCCGACGTAGAACTTCCAGAAATAGTGTTCGTAAAGGACATAAATAAGAGGAAAAGTAAAGAAAAACCCCGCTATAAAAAGGCCAAAGTAATAGGCTCTGTCGAGAAAAATGTTGTCCCTGTCAAAGTAGAGACCGAGAGGAAAAATAGTAAAGCACCCATTAAAAACATAAAACGACCTCCGCAGGTGGTGCAGCGCGATGCTAGCAACAGCAGCAGTCGCCCTTCATCTGCAAAATCTTGAAGGGAATCCGGGACTCCTGCCGGTAAAGAAAGGTCAAGCTCACATGCAAACCGACAGTTGGACAATTCTAAAAACTATTAGGTTAGACAATATCTGGACCGATTTAAACTTAGTAATTTCAAAATTTGCGGAATTTCAGCAATTAATTTCATCTAACAAAACATTCCCGCACGAATTCATAGGAATGTTTATGCACGCAGAATACATGCGCGACATAACCATAGATAAGTATCACCAATTAATTCCTCAACGTGTCAAACGTGGGATACTTAACCCATTAGGATCCATTATTAAGATTGTAACAGGCAAATTAGTCCATGAGGACGCCCTTAAATATGATCGGTTGACCTCAGAATCGAGTCATAATCAAGTTATATTGTCAAAGAAAATCACCATTGTCACTAAAATGCTAGACAGCCTAGTAAACGCCACAGAGTTAATTCAGCAAAACTCCCTAACGATGGATTCCCGTCTAAGAAGGGTTGAAACTACCCTTAAGGAGACTGTTATCCGAGAAAATAATTTAGGTATATCATCTTATGCGTTAGGACTATACAGTTTATTCATAAGTAGTTTTAGGACTATATTCATTAGATTAAGTGAAATCGAAACCGCTCTAGCTCTAAGCAAGGGCTCCATACTACATCAGGCCATAATTAACTCCACCGAACTGCTATACCATTTGAACCTGATAGCAGAATCTAGGAACCTGGTATATGTACCCAGTGAATTTAATTTAATTAAGATTGAGGAAACCATTGATGTAAAATCTTTTATCAAAAAGACCAAATTACCTTTATATTGGAAATCCCTCTGACCGATAATGTTACTTATAACTATTTCAAAATGTACACATTACCCATTCTCCTCAAACCTGAAAACCTAACCGTTGCCATATTTCCTAAGTACCCATTCCTATTGGCGAAAGGGCTGAAGTATCAGCCGATCGTGAAGCCGTGCCGCTCACTCGCTGCTGGAGACGAGTTTCTCTGCGACGATGACAACCGCGCCCCATACAGCGGACCCTCCTGCGAGGAAAAACTCATGAGGTACGAGGACACCACTGGCATCTGCAAACAGCACCCCATCCACGTCGAGGACGTAAAGCTGCAGAAAATAGATAGAAACAACTGGATACTATACACCAGATCGGAAACAACCCTCACAGAGACCTGCGGCGAAGAAGCTTCAAAGCAGCAGATCTGCGGGACACACATCGTCACGCTGAACAGGCCCTGTGATGTCACTGTCAACGGAACGACCATCCGTCACCACCGTCTTTACACCGAGTCAGATCCAGGGAAGCCACTGCCCATCATCAACTTACCCAAACTGCGCGCGACCGAAGAGCTATTCAGTGCACATGCACTCAACATGCGAGAGATTGCACTGGACGAAGTTAAATATATGGCCTTTGCTTTGAAGAACAGTGAAGTTTTCGGCGACAACAGTGAAAAAGACTCTACAATCAGTGTCATAGCATTAGGATTAGTAGTATTAAGTATAGTTTTGATTATTTTTTATGTTTCGTACACCAAAATTACTCCTTTTATTCAAAATTATCGGAATCCCTCTAAAATCGAGCGCTCCGATAATTTTTCGCTAAGGGGAGGGAGAAGTTATGTTCGCTCATCGAACAGAACCACCTTTAGTACTCTAAGCAATATGTTCTCTCCCACGTAACTTGATACTAGCGATAAGCGGCCTGTTCGCAGTAGCGAACCGGGGAACGGTCTTATCGGTAGAGCTGAGTAAGCTTCTGCGAATAAGACCACCTAGATGAGTAAGTTAGCCTGTAAGATTTCTCAGTGTATTTTATTCATTAATTATAGTGCCTTTGCATCGGCAACACCTTTGTTTAATTTCTAGTTTTTAAAAACATTCTCTCGCGCTCCAGGAAGTTAACTACCTAACATAGGTAGGTAAAGAGTTGCTAGTTGTAGTTATTTTTTGCAAATAGGCAAATTTCTAAAATAAAAATACTAGTGAGAGTCAGCACATTATTTTCTTTGAAAAATTTCTGACAGAATCAGTCGTACGTAAATTGTAAACGGGAACCAGCGTCTTCTCCTATAACGACAAATGATGTCAATTTACTTATAGTTTCTAATGTTACTTATCTACATTTTATTTATACTATGATGTCTAATTTAACTTTCAGTTAAATACCAGTCTAAATATTACCATAAACAATTACAATACCACACATACAAATCAAATTCTATAGGAACCATTATTATGTTTTTTCCGTAATTACAGCAGCGTAAGTAAATATAACATAAATATACAATTTTAAACATAGACTGTACTGTACTGTATCAGCCTTTCTAATAGTCCACTGCAGGACGTAGGCCTACCCACGGCCCAGTGCAGTGCGGGTTGATGGATTCACATACGCCATGGAATTTCTTCCTTGGACATATTATGCAGGTTGCCTCACGATGTTTTCCTTGTTTTCCACCATAGACTATAACCAACATATATATATATATATATATATATAAATAGAGCGATAAATTGATAATTTAACTAACCTATTGTAAGGGGGGGGGGGTTATAAATCAAAATTTTCAATTTGTTCTGACAGTTCCGTTTTATTTTATAAAAACAAGCAAAATCCAGCAAATAGTACACGAAGAAAGAAAAAAAAATATAGGCCTGGCGCGAATTGTCGGGTTGCCTCAGAGAGCGAAAGCCGGATGGGCTTTGTTCCCGGTTTACAATAAAAGAATCAAAATTACAAAACAGTTAAAAACAAAAGTTAAGTTGAGACGTTTCTAAAGTAAAAAAATCTAGTCCAAAATGTATATTTCGACAGCTTGGATCATTTCCCATCGATTGGCATTGAAAACAAAAAAAAATAATAAACGGGCGACCAAAAAATAATAAATGGGCGACAAAAATTTTAGTGGGCACGATTGAATTAACAAACGGCCTCGATGGCTCCGGAAAGGTTAAAAACACTAATTTAGAAGTTTAAACTGCCGCCCGATTGATAAATGGTCCGAGAACTGGCAATTTGGAAAAAAAAAACACTAAAAAGGCGGCGGAACACTATTAAGTTATCATACACCAAGTTGTAGAAAATATTCATAAAGAAACATTGTAATAAAACTATTCAAGACAACGCAATTAAGCACAAGCCACTACAAATTAATCAGATATCTAGACAGGGTAATCTCATCAAAATGGTTTCCCTAGAAGAGGAAAGAAACCTGGTAATAAAACAATTCAAGACAACGTAATTAAGCACAAGCCGCTACAAATTAATCAGATATCTATACAGGGTAATCTCATCAAAATGGTTTCCCTAGAAGAGGAAAGAAACCTGGTAATAAAACAATTCAAGACAACGTAATTAAGCACAAGCCGCTACAAATTAATCAGATATCTATACAGGGTAATCTCATAAAAATGGTTTTCCTAGAAGAGGAATTCTTAGACGTTCACAATACCATCAGACTACAATATCAAATAACACCAATATAGTTGCATAAATCCAGATTTAAATTGGATTTAATTTAAGTTACACGCTGTCACCACTCAATCAGACAAGAACATTAAATATTAATACTGCGAGGTGAAATATTAATATTTACATTAGGTATAAAGTAAAGCAACTTACTCCGTTGATACTAAATTACATTACCAGACTGTTATGATGTTTATTTTAAGTGCTTTCCACACTAGATTTTTTATCTCAAAGAGTTATCTTTGTGATAAGCATCTCAAAAATATGAAGCGAACGCAGGATTCGAACCATGCCCCTTCGGATCACTAGCCCGACGCTCTAACCACTGAGCTAGCTCGCCTCCTACGCAACCTTCAAATTTCTGAGTGCTTACATTTCCAACTTATAGCGTTGGTGGCGCCACCTGTGATACCCGTATTAGACAGGTTATCACTCAACTAGAAGTTATTAGAACTTCTAAGATTGACGAGAGATGACACACTGCTTAATCACTGTTATGATGTTTATTTTAAGTGCTTTCCACACTAGATTTTTATCTCAAAGAGTTATCTTTGTGATAAGCATCTCAAAAATATGAAGCGAACGCAGGATTCGAACCATGCCCCTTCGGATCACTAGCCCGACGCTCTAACCACTGAGCTAGCTCGCCTCCTACGCAACCTTCAAATTTCTGAGTGCTTACATTTCCAACTTATAGCGTTGGTGGCGCCACCTGTGATACCCGTATTAGACAGGTTATCACTCAACTAGAAGTTATTAGAACTTCTAAGATTGACGAGAGATGACACACTGCTTAATCACTGTTATGATGTTTATTTTAAGTGCTTTCCACACTAGATTTTTATCTCAAAGAGTTATCTTTGTGATAAGCATCTCAAAAATATGAAGCGAACGCAGGATTCGAACCATGCCCCTTCGGATCACTAGCCCGACGCTCTAACCACTGAGCTAGCTCGCCTCCTACGCAACCTTCAAATTTCTGAGTGCTTACATTTCCAACTTATAGCGTTGGTGGCGCCACCTGTGATACCCGTATTAGACAGGTTATCACTCAACTAGAAGTTATTAGAACTTCTAAGATTGACGAGAGATGACACACTGCTTAATCACTGTTATGATGTTTATTTTAAGTGCTTTCCACACTAGATTTTTATCTCAAAGAGTTATCTTTGTGATAAGCATCTCAAAAATATGAAGCGAACGCAGGATTCGAACCATGCCCCTTCGGATCACTAGCCCGACGCTCTAACCACTGAGCTAGCTCGCCTCCTACGCAACCTTCAAATTTCTGAGTGCTTACATTTCCAACTTATAGCGTTGGTGGCGCCACCTGTGATACCCGTATTAGACAGGTTATCACTCAACTAGAAGTTATTAGAACTTCTAAGATTGACGAGAGATGACACACTGCTTAATCACTGTTATGATGTTTATTTTAAGTGCTTTCCACACTAGATTTTTATCTCAAAGAGTTATCTTTGTGATAAGCATCTCAAAAATATGAAGCGAACGCAGGATTCGAACCATGCCCCTTCGGATCACTAGCCCGACGCTCTAACCACTGAGCTAGCTCGCCTCCTACGCAACCTTCAAATTTCTGAGTGCTTACATTTCCAACTTATAGCGTTGGTGGCGCCACCTGTGATACCCGTATTAGACAGGTTATCACTCAACTAGAAGTTATTAGAACTTCTAAGATTGACGAGAGATGACACACTGCTTAATCACTGTTATGATGTTTATTTTAAGTGCTTTCCACACTAGATTTTTATCTCAAAGAGTTATCTTTGTGATAAGCATCTCAAAAATATGAAGCGAACGCAGGATTCGAACCATGCCCCTTCGGATCACTAGCCCGACGCTCTAACCACTGAGCTAGCTCGCCTCCTACGCAACCTTCAAATTTCTGAGTGCTTACATTTCCAACTTATAGCGTTGGTGGCGCCACCTGTGATACCCGTATTAGACAGGTTATCACTCAACTAGAAGTTATTAGAACTTCTAAGATTGACGAGAGATGACACACTGCTTAATCACTGTTATGATGTTTATTTTAAGTGCTTTCCACACTAGATTTTTATCTCAAAGAGTTATCTTTGTGATAAGCATCTCAAAAATATGAAGCGAACGCAGGATTCGAACCATGCCCCTTCGGATCACTAGCCCGACGCTCTAACCACTGAGCTAGCTCGCCTCCTACGCAACCTTCAAATTTCTGAGTGCTTACATTTCCAACTTATAGCGTTGGTGGCGCCACCTGTGATACCCGTATTAGACAGGTTATCACTCAACTAGAAGTTATTAGAACTTCTAAGATTGACGAGAGATGACACACTGCTTAATCACTGTTATGATGTTTATTTTAAGTGCTTTCCACACTAGATTTTTATCTCAAAGAGTTATCTTTGTGATAAGCATCTCAAAAATATGAAGCGAACGCAGGATTCGAACCATGCCCCTTCGGATCACTAGCCCGACGCTCTAACCACTGAGCTAGCTCGCCTCCTACGCAACCTTCAAATTTCTGAGTGCTTACATTTCCAACTTATAGCGTTGGTGGCGCCACCTGTGATACCCGTATTAGACAGGTTATCACTCAACTAGAAGTTATTAGAACTTCTAAGATTGACGAGAGATGACACACTGCTTAATCACTGTTATGATGTTTATTTTAAGTGCTTTCCACACTAGATTTTTATCTCAAAGAGTTATCTTTGTGATAAGCATCTCAAAAATATGAAGCGAACGCAGGATTCGAACCATGCCCCTTCGGATCACTAGCCCGACGCTCTAACCACTGAGCTAGCTCGCCTCCTACGCAACCTTCAAATTTCTGAGTGCTTACATTTCCAACTTATAGCGTTGGTGGCGCCACCTGTGATACCCGTATTAGACAGGTTATCACTCAACTAGAAGTTATTAGAACTTCTAAGATTGACGAGAGATGACACACTGCTTAATCACTGTTATGATGTTTATTTTAAGTGCTTTCCACACTAGATTTTTATCTCAAAGAGTTATCTTTGTGATAAGCATCTCAAAAATATGAAGCGAACGCAGGATTCGAACCATGCCCCTTCGGATCACTAGCCCGACGCTCTAACCACTGAGCTAGCTCGCCTCCTACGCAACCTTCAAATTTCTGAGTGCTTACATTTCCAACTTATAGCGTTGGTGGCGCCACCTGTGATACCCGTATTAGACAGGTTATCACTCAACTAGAAGTTATTAGAACTTCTAAGATTGACGAGAGATGACACACTGCTTAATCACTGTTATGATGTTTATTTTAAGTGCTTTCCACACTAGATTTTTATCTCAAAGAGTTATCTTTGTGATAAGCATCTCAAAAATATGAAGCGAACGCAGGATTCGAACCATGCCCCTTCGGATCACTAGCCCGACGCTCTAACCACTGAGCTAGCTCGCCTCCTACGCAACCTTCAAATTTCTGAGTGCTTACATTTCCAACTTATAGCGTTGGTGGCGCCACCTGTGATACCCGTATTAGACAGGTTATCACTCAACTAGAAGTTATTAGAACTTCTAAGATTGACGAGAGATGACACACTGCTTAATCACTGTTATGATGTTTATTTTAAGTGCTTTCCACACTAGATTTTTATCTCAAAGAGTTATCTTTGTGATAAGCATCTCAAAAATATGAAGCGAACGCAGGATTCGAACCATGCCCCTTCGGATCACTAGCCCGACGCTCTAACCACTGAGCTAGCTCGCCTCCTACGCAACCTTCAAATTTCTGAGTGCTTACATTTCCAACTTATAGCGTTGGTGGCGCCACCTGTGATACCCGTATTAGACAGGTTATCACTCAACTAGAAGTTATTAGAACTTCTAAGATTGACGAGAGATGACACACTGCTTAATCACTGTTATGATGAAGGGGCATGGTTCGAATCCTGCGTTCGCTTCATATTTAATACGGGTATCACAGGTGGCGCCAACAACGCTATAAGTTGGAAATGTAAGCACTCAGAAATTTGAAGGTTGCGTAGGAGGCGAGCTAGCTCAGTGGTTAGAGCGTCGGGCTAGTGATCCGAAGGGGCATGGTTCGAATCCTGCGTTCGCTTCATATTTTTGAGATGCTTATCACAAAGATAACTCTTTGAGATAAAAATCTAGTGTGGAAAGCACTTAAAATAAACATCATAACAGTGATTAAGCAGTGTGTCATCTCTCGTCAATCTTAGAAGTTCTAATAACTTCTAGTTGAGTGATAACCTGTCTAATACGGGTATCACAGGTGGCGCCACCAACGCTATAAGTTGGAAATGTAAGCACTCAGAAATTTGAAGGTTGCGTAGGAGGCGAGCTAGCTCAGTGGTTAGAGCGTCGGGCTAGTGATCCGAAGGGGCATGGTTCGAATCCTGCGTTCGCTTCATATTTTTGAGATGCTTATCACAAAGATAACTCTTTGAGATAAAAATCTAGTGTGGAAAGCACTTAAAATAAACATCATAACAGTGATTAAGCAGTGTGTCATCTCTCGTCAATCTTAGAAGTTCTAATAACTTCTAGTTGAGTGATAACCTGTCTAATACGGGTATCACAGGTGGCGCCACCAACGCTATAAGTTGGAAATGTAAGCACTCAGAAATTTGAAGGTTGCGTAGGAGGCGAGCTAGCTCAGTGGTTAGAGCGTCGGGCTAGTGATCCGAAGGGGCATGGTTCGAATCCTGCGTTCGCTTCATATTTTTGAGATGCTTATCACAAAGATAACTCTTTGAGATAAAAATCTAGTGTGGAAAGCACTTAAAATAAACATCATAACAGTGATTAAGCAGTGTGTCATCTCTCGTCAATCTTAGAAGTTCTAATAACTTCTAGTTGAGTGATAACCTGTCTAATACGGGTATCACAGGTGGCGCCACCAACGCTATAAGTTGGAAATGTAAGCACTCAGAAATTTGAAGGTTGCGTAGGAGGCGAGCTAGCTCAGTGGTTAGAGCGTCGGGCTAGTGATCCGAAGGGGCATGGTTCGAATCCTGCGTTCGCTTCATATTTTTGAGATGCTTATCACAAAGATAACTCTTTGAGATTACCAGACTCATTCCGGGAAAAGGAATCCTAGGATCCTTTCTCGTACAATCAATTTACAGTCTCGGAATGACTCGCTAAAGTTTAGACACACACAGTACACATCGCTTAAACACTTATACTATGGTTGAAGCTTCAGACCAGGTACAGAAACAGGATAGACGATTTATATCAGTTATAACATTTCAAAGCGATGCCATAAAAAGCCCAGAAGGGGAGTGATTCAAAGGTTGAAGGTAGGTTGTGATGTTTCACCGTTGTGCGTGGCAGCCCCAGTTTGCAGGTACACCTTGGTTTGGATTGAAGTTAAGGGATAAAAAAAAAACAACAGGCACCGATTCGTAAGTTGGCCCAGTCGCAGCGTGCAGAGCAGAAAATTCTCTTTTGAAAAATATGACAAGACTACATACTTCAGGAGGGCGATGGTAGGTACTTAGGTTTGCCGGGCAGGTCTTGGCGGTACTGTCAGAACGTCTGCGAGTGCGGCACGTGCCTACGCCAGTTGCCGTATCACATCACCGGACCAAATCACCGGGTCAAATCACCTCCCTATCCAAGAAAAAAAACGCTTTTAGTACGAGTCACCAAGCCAGAAAACACGCACGGCCACGCAGCACGCATAGTCAAACCAATGAAAAAGCTACTCACCGCTTTATCAGGAGGATTTAAGCGATGGCGGCCTAAGCTCCGTACACGACAGTAAAGTCCTACAACAAGAATCGGTAATCAGCATTTGCGATGAGAAACCACGATTGAACAATCACTCCAAATCTCACTCGCTTACCGGTATCGAACCTTCTTTTTGCGTCGACACGACACCCAACTTCTCAGCTTGAAGCCCTTTCTTCGACAACTCATGCGACGGCGAGTCATTTTCTACGCATTTGACTTCAAATGGCGGCTTTTCCGGGTTAACCAGAGGTCATTGGCTTCATAGAATTGGCAATAGATCCTGTTTATTTATGGTCCAAAACCATAGTAAAACCAAAAAAGCTCTCCTCATACTGCCAGCCAAACGTCAAACCCACAGCCTAATCGATCGTTTTATGGTCGACCACAGACAATTTAACTGGGCAACACCATAATAAAAAAAAACTCGCGAACGTCAAAGTCAGAGAAGTGTCACCGCTTGTGTCAGCCCATACAAATACGATATAAATGGATTTGTACAAACAGTGATGAAACAATGTTTTTTAGAATGTTTTTAGTGGATTAAATGCAACAACCAGTTTACAAACTGCGGAGGAATAAAACAAAACCATGTGAATGGGTCCACAGATCCAATCAAGGGACTCCGTATGCGACAAGTAAGTTTCTTTACATGAACAACAAAAAAAAAGTGTTACACTATACGCAACTATCATCTGTATTTTTTTGCTTAAATTAAAGGGATACGACTCAAAAGTGGCAGAATAAAGTAAAAAGTTCAATCTCGATTTTCTCGATTTGACTTAACTAGTTGTGACTTTTAGTTATACGACGGCAGAATAGCGCTGTATACCGTTCCGGTAATCTATACTAGATAAATTTCAATAGGCGGTAGCAAACACAGTTGACAGCTTCCAACTGTCATGTACCCTGTATTCATTAGAAACGGCAGCGAAGGCATATCGGAGACGATACCGCCTTGCCATGTTGTCATCGGCGCGCAAACAGTGTGGGCCGAAGAAAATAGAGGTGTGGGCGTGCCAGCCCTCCTATAACTTCAATCTAAATCAAAACCACGTAATATAGATCAAACTTTCCACTGGTTTTATTAACGCTTAATTGGCGTGCGATTCATCAGCTGTGTTTAAACGAAAAATAAGAATAATTTCAAGCTTGGTGTTAATACAACGGCGGAAGAGTCAGACGTGGCCGGAGCAGACCTAGGTACGTGGTATATGTATATTTACTCCGCCTTTCCCTCTGATCTTTTATATTAACAAGATTATTTCTTGCAAAAATTAGCATGACCGACTTCACCCGTGTACAGAACTCGCGAATATTTCGCACGGAACGATGAAGCACACATTATTGTCGATTTATCAAAAATGGCTCAGCCGATATCAATAAAATTTAAATAAGACCAATTTTGAAGTATACTCATTCCTATAAAAAAATAATTATTGAAATCGGACTACTACGAAAAAAGTTATGCGTGGTTATACATAAAAAAAAATATACGCGTCGAATTGTATACCTCCTCCGGTGGATCGTCGTTCAAAAATCGAAATGGTCCCGAAATGTAACGGAGCCGCTATTTCAGTGAAGGCGACGTTACAAGCGCATCTCTCACTGAGCATCCATGAATGGTACCCATTTACATACGCAAATTGGTGGAAATGGTCTGAGCTGGGGCGCGAGTGTGGAAGTTTCTCCGATGTTGCCTCAAAACATGCTGTGGTGTTGACGATTTGCTATTCAAGGAGAACTTGGCTTGAAGTCTCGAGGTCTACTTGAGTCGTGAGAATTGTCTGCCTCGGTGGCTCAGTGGTTAGTAACCCTGACTCATGGGTCAAAGAGGCGTGGGTTTGATTCCCACCCAGGGCAAATATTTATGTACGAACATAGGTTTTTGTTTTTGGTGTTATTTAGGTATTATCTATATAAGTATGTATTTAAAAATAAGTGTATGTAGTATATCAGTCTCTGGCAGCGATATCACAAGCTTTGCTTAGTTTCGGTTCAGGGACCGTGTGTAAGAAGGCCCCTAATATTTATTTAGTTACGGCTTAAGTATGTGTTAAAAGTAGGTACTTTTATCAAATATATAAATATAATCAAATATCTGGACGGGTGTAAAATTTGCTCCAAGCTACGGATAACCCCATCCCCGCGCAGCTGTTGTGAGCTTCAGCCAAGATTAGGTTATTCTGCCTCGGTGGCTCAGTGGTTAGTGACCCTGACTTCTGGATCAAAGAGGCGTGGGTTCGATTCCCACCCAGAGCAAGCATTTATGTGATGAACATAGGTTTTTGCTCTGTATCTGGGTGTTAATTAGGTACTATCTATATAAGTATGTATTTAAAATATGTTTATGTAGTATATCAGTTCAGTTTCTGGCAGCCATATCACAAGCTTTGCTTAGTTTGGCGTCAGAGACCACGTGTAAGATGTCCCTTACAAAGCAAAATGAATTTGAAATAAATATCTAACTAAATGAATAGGTTGAAATAATAATCAATCTTTCGCAGATATCGAAACGGAGTTATTCTCGTAATAAGTTTATATATACGTATTAAAATACAGGTAGAAGATCTGAGAAGTCACCTCACAGATGACTAATCAGCTAGTTAGAGATAAAATATTTTATCTCTTACTAGGTGATTTGGCAGTTTCCTACTGATCAACAGCAATTGTGAGTTTCAGTACAAAATAAAATAGTTTGCACGGTAAACCAGAACAATATTTATCGCTGGTATTGTTCCACAAACAATTCCGAACAAAATCCCTACGCAACACAAAATCTGGCATAACTAACCCAATATTTTCATAAAAATAGTTTAATTCAATTTCCCAGTCTATCCGGTTTATATTCGATACTGAACAAATAAAGTTTATTTGCGATAGACCAAATCGTTGCCCAAATTCTGTCGATTTAATCTGCCCAATGACTGGATAATACTTGGATATTATTCCTATTTTCGTACTAAAATTAATGTTGTTTACAAAGTAAACTTTCCAGAAAGTTTAATTAAAATAAATACGCTGAATGTAAATAATTTTCAATTTCAAGGAAAATCATCTTCTAGCTAGAGCCAACTAAAATAACTTATTTGTTTAATTGTCTCGCATAGCGTACGGAAAAAGAAGTGTAATGTATTGGACGACCAACGCTAAAAACACCATTAATCTTGGTCTACCGTTGTTTGTTCTCATTCCTCTACCTCTGAAATTTGAGCAGGAAACCAACATAAAGATCAATTATCACCATCGACTTGGCATTTTTCTGATGACCATCACTGATAGTGTCTCCATACTATACGTAGAAGCAGAAAATAGATATTATCCGCCTTACCACAAAAGATTTAAACACACCTTAAAAACAGTTTTACCGTGTAATTTGTACTGTTAAACATAGTCTAAAGCGTAAAACTTTAGTGGTAAGACGGTATGTGTCTACCTCGTTGGCCCAGTGGTTAGGGATCCTAACTACTGCGTCAAAAAGAGGTGGATTCGATTCCCATCCAGGGCAAGCATTCTTGTAATGAACATAGATATGTGATTGCTCTGGGTCTTAATGTTTCTTATGTTACTATCGATCTGCGATTTTCGGTTAAGGGGAGTATTTTCTCCAAAGTGGGAAGAAAATTGCTGTCGCGCTTTATTTCCAAAATATATTAAACGTCAAAAAATTGAGAGTATGTATTAAAATAGTTAAGGTGGATTCACTGAGTCGCGCGCGAAATTCAAATATTTTTGGGTTTTTTAGCATTTACAGATAAACTGCTTATTGTAAGTTCACAACAACTCATTTAACGGCCATGAATAGGTAGTTTTAACGAGGTATATACATCTAGAAACCAAAATAATGGCCTGTTTATGCGTAAGAGTCCACTAACTAAAAACTATACTCTATAAAATATAGCTTGATCTCTACGACAGCTGTCAGAAAAATCACGCCTATGAAGTCCTGAATTTCTTAATAGTTCAGACAGTACTTGTCAATGTCATACTTTATGGACATGCCGATTAGTGATGGGCGACGAATGATCGTAACCACAGAGTTTTAGATAGAGTTTTGTTTAAAATATCGATAGTTTATACTAACGATATTTTAAATAAAACTTAATTAATCATTAATTTTACTGTATATTTAAATATCATAAAATTATTTACATGTGTATATACTTGTGCATATCTCAAATAATAGTGAGTAAATTGAATCCAAATTCTCACCTAGTCATGTAACATTGGGCTCAAAGGCCGTGTTACCAGGCCTTAAAGTAAAAAAAGGCACGCCGTCATCTTGTTTGATACGAACCTCCATTTTCCTCAGTACGAGTGCTGACGCCTTGTACCTATACGCCACGTGTTTTCCGTTATCATTAATTATTTACATCATAAAGCATCGATAATAGTGAAAAACGTCGATAAATACTATCGTAACATTAATATATTTTATTATAATTTATTTAATTAATATCATAACATTATTTTCGTGTGTACATACTTGATCTTAAATAATAGTAAGCAAATAAAATCGAATTTCTCACCTAGAACTACTCATTTGATTTCATTACAACATTGTTTGATAATCGATTTTTTCCACCACTATACCAACCTTAAAAATGTCAATCTTCTATGTCAATGTCACTGTCGCAGAGATCAATCTTTTATGCAGTATAAGGTGAAAATCAGTTAATAAACTGACAGCGGTCAGTATTTGGCTTTTAAGAGTACCTATGTAACTCATAAATGCTTCCTATTTATGGTCGCTAAAAGAGTTTTCGTAAACTTAAAATCAATAGTTTATCTGTAAATGTCAAAAACCTCAAAAATATTTGTATTTCGCACTTTGACTGAGACGATCCACGTTATTACGGCCACAGAATAGGCCCTATTACACAGGGTCGCTGATTACGGCTTATGAATATTCAGAAAAGCAGAGTCGAAGTCCACTGGTCGGGGAACTACTTGTTTATATTTCATGACAATTTAACGATTTCCTCTACGAACTCATCCTCGAATATAGACATGCAACAGAAACTTCGTACCTCGTCTTAAGTGAGGGAAGACAAGCCAAACTGAAAGTTCGGAACTCGTCAATTCAATTTACGATTTAGTGCATCAGGGCGCTCTACATAATATATAACCTGAACGTCAATAGAGCGGGATATGGAAGTTAGAGCTAGGAGTAGAAAACTGTCCAGAGATGCAACTTGCCATACTTACTCCGAGGGCGTTCTGTAGAATAGTTAGCGCATCGAATCGGTAAACGATACTGACTTTCGGTTAATATAAGGCCCATCAGTTTGATTGCCACTTTTACCGTCTTCCATTAAGGAGGAGGTAAGTACTATGTTTTTCTCTAAGTATTATTTTTATGTATGTTCATCGAAATTTTCGCCAATTGTGAACCGGTTTAAAACAATCTTTTTGATTTCAGAAGGGCATACTCTTGAAAATTATGAAATAGTCTTATTTAAGTTTTATGGATATCGGTTGTACCGTTTTTGATAAACCGAAAATGTACATGGATGACACTTTGAATTGAGCAAACTATTCGAATTCACTAGACGATGAAAGTCGGTAGTGGAATTATCTACACAAAATATAGATTCTAATTATGGAATTAATAAAGTTATGTTGTTTTTAAACTTTCGCGATTTGAACACATAATTATTATATACTACGGGACTAATCGCGCACTAGACTGGAATGTAGAACATCATTTATAATATTAGCTGTTCCAGTCTAGCCGTGACCACGGTCGATGCAACTCGGCCGAAACGTCGGGATGAGGAGGTATTTATTTATCTCGTAATTTTAGTGTGCGTTTAGTCCCGTAGTATATAATAATTATAATAAAGTTATACTAAGTTTTTTTTTCGCTGCAATTGCAAGTATTATTACGAATCTATCACGGAGGCTGAAGTATTATGTACCTTTATATACAAAAGCCTAAATAAATAATGATATCAATTTTATACTCTTGTAAGCAGTACAGCTAAGATAAAATTGAAGAATTTTGTGATGTATTCGACTGAGCTAGCCGCCACCAGATGGCACTGTATAAATCTTATTAAAAGTGTAATTTAAAAACACTATTGAGCTCTTAAAAAACATACTAGGAGTATGGTTGTTATATTACTAAGATTACTATAATTTTGTCCTCAGTAAGGCACAAAAGTTCTTAGAGTAAAACACTTTGCACATTACGTGAAAATTAGTTCTTCAAAGTTTCTTCTCTGTTCATTTTCTATTTGAAAGTGAGATTTCGCACGGTAACATCTTCGCAGTTTATAAATAGACATGAATAATGTATTTCTATACAAGATTTTGATTTCATAGTCGAAACTCTATGTTGGCTCGGAGTTTCAGTTTGTTAGCCGGAAATGTTTCGGCGGTTACTATGACTATGACATCATCAACAACGCTTTCATAGCATATCAAACTAAGAAGTGTAAAATAATTTTCATTATAAGCAAAAAATATTAATACTATTGTAAAATAATATCAATATAGTTTTAAAAAAGACTAAAAACGTATTCAGTCTTTAAACTTTGCACAGTGTAAAGTTTAAAGAAAATCTGATCGCTCAAAGTAGGTCAAAATAGAGCTCAAAGGGGTTGGTTACAAGCAAGCAAACAAGCAAGCAAGCAAACATGCAGGTGAAACTAATAAAATCGTGTTAATAAGGAAGAGGTTCTATGTTGGTCTGCATGTATTTTTTTTTTGTTGTATGTATGTTTTTGTTTGAAAGGGTATAACTCTCAACGTAGTCCCATTTAAATTTTAGCGTAATC
The DNA here is from genome assembly GCA_949316475.1 of Hypomecis punctinalis. Lineage (NCBI taxonomy): Eukaryota > Metazoa > Arthropoda > Insecta > Lepidoptera > Geometridae > Hypomecis > Hypomecis punctinalis. The sequence goes on along the minus strand of OX438810.1, from coordinate 8,359,250 downwards.
AGTTAAGCCGTTTTTGAAAAAACTAAACAATGTAAATATTGTACAATCAATTCGAGCAAACTATTCGAATTTTGTACACGATTGTTATGCTATTTTTTGCGAAAAATGATTCATTCAAAATATTTGTCTGCTAATAAAAATAATTCATTGTAGTGTGCAAAAAATAATTTAGGAGTAGGTATATAAAGTGGAAATTATTTATCGGATTTTAACTGACATCTCGAATAATTCAACAACAATTAGTAATTACCAAGGACTAAGCAATTATCTAATGATCACGAATTATCGTCCGATATTGCGCTTGTGTCGAAATTAGTGACATTCTGCCTCCTCGCTCCATTTGCCAATTTTGCTGGCATCATGCGGGCAACTAATTAATCGGCCATTCGAATCTCGTCACGTACATTAGTTTAGTTTTTGCTTTACGATAGTGAAATATGTTCGTACTATAAGAACGATTTTTACTGACATCCAAAAAGAAGAGGTATAATGTTCGTTTAAAAGTGTTTTTTTTGTGTATGTTCATCGATATTTTGGCCAATCGTGAACCGATTATTCGGTATTCTGCCGAGGTGGTCCCAATAAAATATAATCAAAATCGGCTTAGCCATTTTTTGATAAATCATCAATAATATATAATCGACGGTTGAAAGGCAATAATTACCAAGCGACATGTTGGCAACTTTACACCAGCCCCCCTACCGCCTAAAGCAATAGCTATCGTAATAGCAATCGTTTATGACTTCATTTTAGTCATTTGGCACCGCCTATGTGACTTTAGCCATCAAAGATGTTCATTCAACGATTGCTTTCGCAATCCGCGCAAAGCAATTGATGGCTAACGTCACATAGGCGGTGCCAAATGACTAAAATGAAGTCATAAACGATTGCTATTACGATTGCTATTGCTTAGGCGGTAGGGGGGCAGAGCATTTTAAAGTTTTAATTTTTTGGAAAAAAAATTCATATAAAATTTTCTATTACTCATTTCTACTCGGTTCTAATAGATTATAAATGAAATTTAAAAGCTTTATGAACTGTCATTTAAAAAAATATGATTTTTCTCAATAATTTAAGAGATAGTGTCGGTTAGTAAAATTTTGATCAAAATCACAAACAGGTAAAAATTACTAACCAAAAACAAATTTTTATCATATAACATGTCAAATTAACTAAGCCCCAATATTTTATGATTATATTTGAAGCAAAATGATGCATCCAGAATAAACAGATGTTTAACACATAGGTAAAATGATCGAAATAATAAGATAAACCACTTTACTGCCAGGCAATTTCAACCATAGTCCTATTTAAATAAGGTAAGTGTAGGACAAAAAGTCCTACACTTACCTTAGTTCCGAGAGGGCTTTGACACGTTTAACAGCGTCGATTGTAGACCGGCCCGCCCGAAAACCGAATTGCTCGTCGGACAAGTGTGGACCAATCCTATCAAGATACTGGATGAGGCAAGCAGCTATCACGCATTCGAACAGGTTGTCCACCTCATCCAGCAGTACTATAGGGCGGTACACGGAGGGAGAGTCCACAGGGCGCCCATCTTTCCTCAGAAGGACTAACCTATCCGTCTTCCGTAAATTTAGGAACATACCTGTGTCCAGACCGGCTGGACTTTTTGCGGCATCGCTGGATAGACTCAAGCACAGCCCATGTCTTGACCGAATCAATGGCTATCTCAAAGTCCACATATGCTAAACACACTGAAACACACCAAATTACCAAGCTTCTATCTCGCTTCAATCTACTCGCTTTTTTCGATTTTTATGTACTTTTAACAATAGATTTAAATTAATGTAAAATATAAATTTAATAATCTAATATAAAGTCATATCTGAAAATCTATAAATATAAAGTCATAAAATCTTAATAATGCACTTACCGAGTACACAAACAAGCTACGAGATTAAGCACTTTGCACCATGCGCGCACGCATGCGTGTTGTCTAAGCGACAGTTCGATGAAGACGTAATCGTTACTTTGTTACCAACAGCCACTTAGAATCTGATTTACAGTGCTTATAAGTGACAAAACAAAAAAGCTGCTGCATGGATAAGGTCACTTTTAGAGAAATCTCATATCAGAAATAGTTATCTAAGTAACATAAACTTTAAAAAAATCGGCGGGTAGAAAATTACTTAACGACAAAATATATCCTGTTTTAGGCAGGTAGATATTCACTACTTCACATTTTTGAATAAATTATATTTAGGTAAAAAGTACTAAATGACAAAGAAAGTCTATCGAAGGTGTGTTAAAAAGTCTTAAATTACGAGAGAGAAAAACAACAATCAGGTAAAAATTCTTAAGTAATGCTAATTCCTGGGTACACGCAAGGTAGAAAATACTTTATGTTTAGATGCATTATTTAGAGTCAAGGCAAAAATTACTTAGTGTAAATTATAAAAATCTAATCCTTACTATGTGAAAAATATTCATAAATCATTAAAATTTTAGTCGCTTGGACGCCGAAAACTGTGAAAATGTGTCTTTTTTAAGTTACCAAACGACAACAAACTTCGTCCTAGCGCCGTGAGAGTAAGACCAATCGACGCAGTTTTTTTTTCTGATTTCAGTGATATGTATATCGTCCAAACTGTCGCTTGAAATGCATCCAGTTCAAATCCATTTCAAGTTAAAGAAATGATCTATGATTTGTATTATTTATAAATACCGAAACCATCGAGTACTTTCAAGAAATTGGTAAAAAAGGCTCGCAAAGAAAAAAATAAAGTAAGTAACCTTCAAACAAAATAATATAAAATTAAATTACATCAGAACACGTCTGCAGACGAGCACGTCCTAAATCGAATGAAATTAAAGGTAAAGGTATCGGCTTTAGGCATTCAAGGTCCAATTCCATAGTTTCAGCAACCTGGTATATTATGTATGCTGGTAAATATGTTTCACTTACGCTGTGAGTTTAGTGAGCGTCTACTCAACTACAAGGTCTTTAAAATCAGTAAGGACTATGGGCTCTATCTCACTATCTTAAAAGACACCATAGTAGCATTATGAGGCAGCGCTACGAATTAAAAATATTGAACTGTATGAAATGTATCCGACTAGGTGTAAGCGAGTTATGAAAATTGGTTGTGCAGACATCAGACACTAGACAAATTGTTTTAATCGCCTATGTTTAAAAAGGTGGTTTAAATAACCGCAAGTTTTTAAACGTTAAAATAGTAGCGCATGTAGCGTGGTTTAACTAGGTGTTTGTCAGCGATCACCGAAATTAAGCAACGTTCCGCACGGTCAGTATTTGGATGGGTGACCGCGAGTGGCATTTTTCAACTGAGCGCTACCGTGGCTCGGGTGACACGTTAAATTGTAGGTTCCGGTTGTTTTAACCGTTTACCCAAGTCAGAGGCCTTCAGGCAGCCTAAACACTCTGACACCAGGGCTAGCCACTTACTTACCGCCCAAGTTAAGTCGGCTAAGGGCCTCTGACATGGCTGAACACGTCAGAGGCCTTTGAGCCACTTTAACACTCAGAAGAATTACAAGTAAATTTTTCTAAGCTTTAAAAGTCTGATACCAGGGCTAGTTTCCAAGCCTATACCGTTACGCAAACAACATAATATTTATGATTTTGATAGGTGGTTGCGCCACCACAGTGTTCAAGAGACAAAGAGAGGTTTAGGACTAGAACGAAGGGTAAAAAGTTTTATACATAACGATTGCGTACAAAAATTGTACCGCACAGCACTTACGCGCAGTTGCATAGGTACAAACCGCGCAGAAGCCAATGCGTGATGCAGTATAATACCCTACGACTACGAGTCAAGTACCTATGTGTTGTACAAAAATCAGGAGATTTAATTTTATTTACTACTGAAAATGCTTCAATTTACAGAAAAGTTACAATTTTTTTATGGAATGGTGGTCAGAGGTAGTGACATCCGCCTTGCAATCGTGAGGTCGTGAGCTAAAATCCCGGTCCCGTACCTATGAGTTCTTTGGAATGTATGTATGGATTTCACACCACTGGTTTTTCGGTGAAGAAAAACATCGTGAGGTAGCCTGCATAAATCCGTAGAAGAAATTCGATGGCGTATGTGAATCCACCAATCCGCACTGGGTCAGCGTGGTGGATATGGCCTAATTACCTTTCGTGGGTAGGCCTACGTTTTGCAGTGGACTATTAAAAAGGCTGGTTCAGTACAATTATAAAATAGAGATTTTCAATTCAATGTTTTAATAATTTATTTGTTTTAATTGGTTGGATCCAGAAGTTTTATGTAGGTGCTCGTAAATACGAGAATGTATATACATAGGTATATACTAAGATTTCTTACTGCTACCAAACATAGTGTGAAAGATAAGTTGGCCTAAGTTCTGCATACCAAATGGTTTGGGATCGAAAACTTTGAGCGTTGCGGTGGTATGAGTAATGAAACTTGGCTCACGTGAGCCGCGTGTCATCGTTATGGACTTTTGAATGTATTTGAACTGCTACCTGAGATTAACTAAAAATATAATTGACTGAGCGTAAGTGAGGTCTCAGAGTCTACTGGGACGAGCCGGCACTTGGGTGTATGTTTGTATGTATATTTGTTCGACGATAACTCAAGTACCGCTCAACCGATCTCCATGAGATTTAGCATGAACGTAGTTTGTATTTATAAAATTTTTAAGTTCGAATATGAGCATCTTCTGTTCAGTGGTGCGAAGATACGAGGGCCGTGAAAAACGAGGCAAAACGGCGCCACTTTCTGCGGGAGTTGTGGATAACTATTTTAAACATTTCACCGAATGTTATCTATGTCTTTCAACATTTATTTGAAATAAATCGCTAACTTTCACACAAATATTGTTACATTTTTTTTTAAATCCCAGTAGGTATTTATGTTATAAAATAGGAATAGCTCGAAGTCCAAGTCCGGGGCGGACTACTAGTATCTCTAAATACGTATTTTTGATTTAAAATTACATTGAAGTACACATTTACACAATATTAGAAAAAAAATCATTAGAAATAAATTCATTCGCATAACTAGAGATCTATACGTTAGTAATAAGTCCAGCATTTGACGTCTTATTATTGATGGGTATATGAATGAATTGATTAAAAATCTGTTTCATAAATACAAAAAGGAAATTTAGCTTTGTTGGACATGACTTAGGAACTTATATGATTTATTTAACAATTATTCAATAATTTAATATGCATGTTAATGTTTAATTGTACCTTAAGATTTAGCGAGCAGTTGTGAAATACGATTCTAATATTATTAATTTTCCTTCGTTCTACGGAACCGCAAATTTTACGGTGCGTAAGAGAGAATGTTACGGTTATGAATTCCTTTGTTTACGATAATGGCTTGCCAAGTGTTGGCGTTTTTGAGGTAATTCACAATATGGGGAATTACCTGTAAACCAGAATTTATTATATTGAACGATAACAGTTCAAAATAATATTTCATTCGTCTATGTAATATAAGATATACTCACAGAGGTATCTGTTTACCTTATACTGAGCCAAATACTAAGCTAAAGCGGGGTGATTAAAACCATCATAATAAACAACTTTTACTATGATGCCGATTAGCAATGGCAATAGGCATGGAGGAAATCGGAGAAAAAATAACCGGACAAGTAGGAGTCAGGCTCGCACACCGAGGGTTCCGTACAAATCCAGAAATTTCTACAACATTGGGAAGTAAGTTGTTAAAATCTCTATACTATATCCATCGATATAAAAGTTTTTTTTTTTCTCTTTTCTCGTCATACATCGAAAATTACACATTTTTAAAATAATTAAAAACCTGTTTTTGCATGTGCTAATGAAGTTCTTATATATGATACCTTACATGATACGATTTACTTTCTTTGAATTTTGAACTTATATTTTGTGAATTTTGAGGCCCTATTTTAAGTGATTTAAATAAAAATGTACAGTTTTCAGATTTATTCCTATATGTGTACTCTGAGACAATGCTTTTCGACAAATTTCATAGTTCTATGTCAACGGGAAGTACCCTGTAGGTTTTGATTTTTGTGAGTGTCGATATATGTGGTTTTTTACGACATAAACGGCTTTAACTTTTTAAACAATAACTGAGAAGTTTTTCTTATACACAACTGCAAGAGACCATAGATATACGTATACAGTTTAAATTTCAACTCCATATATTTACGCGTTCCCGAGATAAAGAGTCTTGACATACACACAGGCGGACAGACGGACAACAAAGCGATCCTATAAGGGTTCCGTATTTCTGTTTGGGGTACGGAACCCTAAAAAATCAACTTTTCCATACAAAACTGCAACTTGGAATCGATAAAATGTATAAAATAGAATAAAATTAATATTCTCTTATTCCGGGTTGGCCCCATAGTACATTTTCATATTCACATTAATTTAATTGTGGATACGAGTAAATCAAAGTATATATTAATGCACAAAAAACTTGCTCACAATGATGTTTTGAGTCACCTCCATTCGGGTTAGTACACTAGTTCTGAATAACCCTGTATATGCCTTAAGATCTTACATAGTTTGTAGTAAGTTACGCGGTTTGGCTCATTTTCCACTAACTAATTATTTTTATAGCATTAAAGGTATTCAACTCGACTGCTATACTATAGCTAGCCAGTACAAGGACTTTCAGAGGAAATCATCATTATGAACAATTTTTAATTTGAGACAAACCTCGAAATAGAAATTATTTGTTCCATAGGTATTTGAAATGCATCGAGTCTCGCGTAAATTTGGGTGTCATATTCAATCGCCCAATATTGTTTGTCCTAAAGTTGTTCTGCATACATATCTTGTCATCAAATTGTGTGGTTACGAGTATAATACTAGATGCGCATATTTTTTTATAATCATACTTGTATGTTGTCATATCAGAATTCTAGGGCAAAGTCATACAGAAGCCGTGGTGGCCTAGAGAAGCCGTGGTGTTTCAAAGCTTGGTCCCATACCAATGAGTTCTTTGGAATTTATGTACGGAATTTAACAACACTGGATTTTCGGTGAAGGAAAATATCGTGAGGCAACCTGCATGCGTCCGTAGAAGAAATTCGACGAAAGAAAATACGCGCACTGGGCCAGCGTGGTGGATATGGCCCAATCACCCCTTCGTGGGTAGGCCTACGTCCTGCAGTGGACTATTAAAAAAGGCTGGTACAGATAATGTTTTATACGAATGTATATTATTAGTATACATTTTATGACATATGATACAAGGATTACTGATATTAGGGATACTAATAGGAGCAACGAATATTAAGATGTAAATTTTTAATTATGATTTTCAATATTATAGCTTAAAAAAAAAACCGGACAAGTGCGAGTCAGGCTCGCACATGGAGAGTTCCGTATAAACATATTGTGAATATAATAATTAAAAACCTATTTTAGCATGTGGTAATGAAGTTCTTTTACATGATACGATTTACTCATTTTGAATTTTGAACCCATATTTTGTAAATTTTGAGGCCCTATTTTTTTGTGATTTAAATAAAAATGTGCAGTTTTCAGATTTATTCCTATATTTGTACTCTGAGACAATGCTTCTTGCCGAATTTCATAGTTCTATGTCAACGGGAAATACCCTGTAGGTTTTGATTTTTGTGAGTGTCGAAATATGCGGTTTTTTACGACATAAACAGCTCTAACTTTTATGCGATAACCGAGAAGTTTTTCTTTTACACAACTGCAAGAGATCATTGATACACGTATACAGTTTAAATTTCAACTCGATATCTTTTCGCGTTCTCGAGATAAAGAATCTTGACATACACACAGACGGACAGACGGACAACAAAGTGATCCTATAAGGGTTCCGTTTTTTCCGTTTGAGGTACGGAACCCTAAAAATATGCGAATCAATAGGGAACCGCACCTGTGTCCGTGATCTAGAGAATCACCCATCATATACAGTTTCCTAACTTCAAATTTTAACATTTGAACAGAGAATATCGAAATCCATAAGCAAACGAAACTTTTGATCGAGTTGGCCGAATTTAAAGCGATCATAATACGCGGTTCATAACTCCGGGCGGGTCCGAAAGTAATCAATCATATGTACACCTACATTAGATGATTTATGATTCACAACAGCTGCATGATTTCAGCCGGAACAACCCTTTTCTTTTGAAACTCTTTGAATAAGTAAGGTTTTGTTCGAGAAATTTCCTTTGCCACCTTCCGTTTCCTTCCGATGACAAAGTGAGAATGATCGGCGATAGCAACGTTGTATTAGATTGTTACTGTGGCTTAATAACAGGAGGGTAGAAGGAATGGACAAAATAAGGCGACCACAAAAAACTGACCCCTTGCAGTGTACAGCCAGTATTATTCTTTACTACCTATATGTCTAATCATACCTCTCATATCAGCTGTGCAATTGGCTACAAGCTGAAAGAAACCTACTCCTTTTAAATTATCATTGGGTGTTACGTAACCTTGTAGCTAATACCACAAATGCCAAATAGTTTGATTAAGCCTTTCAATCAAACAATCAAAACGTTTTATTGATATAAAATAAGGTTCATGAAAAATATTGAAGCCTCTGATCCCCGAACTAGCCAAGGGCTGTACTACGGGAACCAGCGTCTTCTCCTATATTAACGACAAATTATGTCAATTTACTTGTGGCAATTTTAGAAATTGCTTAAATACTAGTCTAAATATTAACATAAGCAATTACAATACCACCAACCAATTCTATAGAAACCATTACTATGTACTACTGAAACTGAACTACTAATCTATTCAATATGTTTTTTCCGTAATTACATCTAAGTATAACTTTACACGGCTTTATTAGATTGTTTTTACTGGATCTGATATTTGTAATTGATTTAAAGTTTATAACATCTAAAAAATTACGATTTACTTAAACCTTTTCTTTATTTGTCTTTACATCGATCTCGCAATTTTTTTTTTTTTTTACTCTCATTGTACTATGAGTAAAATTTAAAAACCACTGTTTGCCAATCTATGTAACTTATCCACCTCCAACGTTCGTTGGAGGTACCGAAGAGTTCACGAGATATGTTGAGGTATCGTTACCAATGAGTCCAGCAGCCGACTCATGCATTTTACATTATTTTATTAAATCTACAAAAAGGCGACTTTCATCTCTCTAATAAAACGCACGAGTTTTCAAATTTTGAATTCAAAATTTAAAACCTTTTCTAATCTATGAAACGTATCCTCCTCCAACGAACGGAGGTACCAAAGAGTTCACAAGGTATGCAGCCTCTTTATCAATGACTGACTCCAGCAGCCGACTCATGCATAACACATTATTTTATTAGATCTACAAAAATATACCCAACTTTTATCTCTCTATAAACAAACCATGACTCTGAATGTGTTGCACAAAATTTTCAAATTTTGAATTCAAATTTAAAACCGCGCCTTTTCTAATCCATGAAAGTTATCCACCTCCAACGAACGAAGGTACCAAAGAGTTCACAAGGTATGCAGCCTCTTTACCAATGGCTGACTCCAGCAGCCGACTCATGCATAATACATTATTTTATTAGATCTATAAAAATACACCCAACTTTCATCTCTAATAACAAACACTTGACTCTGAACGTGTCGGACAAAATTTTCGAATTTTGAATTTAAATTTAAAACCGCACCTTTTCTAATCCATGAAACTTATCCTCCTCCAACGAACGGAGGTACCAAAGAGTTCACGAGGTATGCAGCCTCTTTACCAATGGCTGACTCCAGCAGCCGACTCATGCATATTACACGGTTGATGCGCTCAGCTCACCGGAATTTGCCTTCAGAAAATTTTCTGGAATTTACTGGTTGAGCTGTATAAGAGGTGCATAGATTTTCCGGCGGTAGATGTCTGATATTGTACGGAATTGTATTTAAGAGTTCTCTGTTGAGTACTAAGTGATAAGTGATGAATAAGTTTGTTTGCGTATAGAATTTTATCCTAGTATTCTAGATTTTGATAATTTCGATATGACTACCATTAAATATTATGAAAAAATAGTCTACAGTCAAGATTTTAAAGTCTGGTGTAATTTTAAGATTGCGTATAAATAAGCAGCACAAAGAAAGTGTACAAAAACAGGTGTTTGACCAGGTAGCGTGTTTTTTTCTACCTCTATATCATTCTTGAAAGATCCTAAATTTATGTCTTTGTAAAACTAACTTAAACGGAAAAGGTGACAATTACAGTGTAGAAATTCTTATGGGTTAAAATATAAATATATTTATTGAGCAAGATATTTATTTTTGTGATATTCTTTAGATTTTCTTTGTTTATTAAGTTAATTATTTTGAAGTATCAACTAAGCAGTCAAATATAACGTTAAGCATTGCAAAAGTGTTTGAGGAACAGTAAAATTGATAGACATATTATCACAGATAATAAATTATTATAATATTATGACTTTTTAAATACAAGCTTTTAAAATCCCAGATATCATATAGCAGCAGAGTGCCAGCCAAGACAATTAAAACGAGCCCAAATACGACGTGTCTATCTTGTTTAGTACAGGAGTTCCTATGGCCACCTTCAGACTTTACGATCAGATCAGTTCCATGGTACCATAATATTGCATAATCACGCAATATACATATGCGTGCAAAATTTCAGCTCAATCGGAAACCGGGAAGTTGGTCAAGTTTAACTTGCAAGATTCCACCCGAACTTACATACTTACATATATACATTGCAAGTTAAATAAAAGCTTGCTGAAAGAATGTAGTGTAAGGGGATGTTCCTGCTTCCCCTAATTTAGTTATAAGGTCGATCGTGGGCGTATTATAAACTGGTATATCACTGACTACACTTTTAATTCAATCGTTATTAATATTAAAAGATACGGTCGCGCGCCATTGCGCATTCCCTGTTCAAACTGTAGCGTCGCTATTGTTGTGCAGCGCGTCCGTCGCGCGTTAGGGTTGTACCGCTATCACTCGATTTGGCGAATCGAGTCTGCGGCTAACAGTAGGTAGGTATAAGTTTTTTTTAATTCAACACAAATTCAAATTAAGTCTATATTTAATTATGGCCTAGAGACGACCTTTTGAGGCAGCAAAAACACGACAAAACAATCTTCATCCTACTGTAAACTAAGAAAGCCTGACTTCCACACCGCGCTTAAAGTGGGCGGTCCGCCCAAACCTTCAGAAGGTATTTCAACAAAAATAAACTTTCAAATTCGAATTACTAAGTGGTATTAACTAAAATTGTTTCAGGGCTTTCAAAATATTTTCCTTGCCTACATTAACATTCATTAACCTGTTTTCTGAACAGGTAAAACTCATTTTGTGGGAGAAACTTTTCCGAATCGATCTAAAGCATGAATAAAGGATCAAACGATTTAGTAAACTTTTCTTATTGTACTATACCAATTTTGGGATTCCGAAAGAAATTGTATTGGTGTTTCTAAGAGTTTCTATTAGGCCCGATACAATTGGATTCGGTACACGAATTAGTTGAAACAATGAAACGAAACAAACTAAGTTCTGTATTTGTTTGGGTAATACGTCTGGTATTAGGACGGGATAAACTGATTTAAAATGAACATGAAGAAAAATATTTAGGTATTGAATTTAGTATTTTTGGATTTTACTACAAAATATCCACCAACCCACACCGGGCCAACGTGGTGGATATGGCCCAATCACTATATGTGGTTGGGTCTACTTCCTGCTATGGACTGTTAAAAAAAGGCTTGTACAGAACAGTACGATTTTATTAGTCTTAGTGCCTACGTCATCATCAGTCTGTGTCAATCTACTGCTGGAGATAGGCCTCCTCTCTTTTGTGTCATTGTTCGCTTTGTCGAGCTAATCCACAGAGATACAAAGGGATAATATAGTGGATCGAGAAAAGAGAGACAGATGCAATGATTTAATATGGCCTGAGTTAGAAAGAGACATGAAACATATCTCGATAGCCACTAGTAGTTGCAGTGTTTTTTTCTCAGTATAGTAGTGTCAAATCCCAATTCATATTTGACAGTTTTGACAGCACTGGGCAAGATTTTCTGTACATTTTTATGGTTGTGGTGTGGTAGTGAGAATTGCCTCAAGCTACAACAGCGCTGTATCTCTAGTTGTAATAGCTCTGTGAGCTAATGGACAATCTCATCCACGCATGTCTCGCTGTGGGTCTGATGTCGTCGAGCCATTGGGCTGGTCCTCTCCCTATAGAACGCTTATCTGCTATTGGGAGCCACCCAGTCAGGGACACCTCACTGAATAGCAGTTGCATTATATGCGGCATGCTTTATCAATGCTATTTATGATATTAGGGGTTGAGAAGCCGTTTCAAAAACGTTTATTTGTGCTAAAATTACAGGATATCTAATTGGCTCTAGATTTATTTACCTTATGCTATACATAATAAATAATGTCAATAGTCTAGTTGATACTCAAAAAATGAATACGAGTATTTGTTTGTTTTATTTATTGTTATTAAAAGGAGCTAAAAGATATTATTTTGCAATGACATTTCAACTTTATTCAACACAGAATAAAAGCAAGAGCTTTTCGCGAAACGTTCTGAAACAACTAAATTAAAACGAATGTGCGTGACATTGCAAAGCTTCAACTTTCAAAGATTAATTCGATAACAATGGAAATATTTCTCGCATTTTACCGTAATGTATCTTATTAATCTGAATCGTTAATAAAAGCGTACGTTATTTTGTTATTTATTGGGTGGCCCGAAGATATTGCCACCTTCATTAATCTCGCGGATTCTTGAAGGAAATCCCGCAAAAAGCATTGTTACTCTAATGATAAATGTGAGGTAGTCACAACTCGATGTGTAAACAGTAAGGGGTAAACATGTGTAAGAATTTTGTCAAAACATCATAATAGACTTATTACGTTAAACCTCTTTGAGGACTTCTTCGTCAAAGGTTTGCGCGCTAAAATGATTGCGCTCTTCTCATTGTACCTAGATAAGCAAAGGCGTAAAACATGCCATCTTCTTAGCTATGGTTTTAATAATTATTTGGGTCATGCTATATTTCTTTGCAAATAGGTAATTACGTTATTTGTTTTACTTACTTACTTATTATATTATTAAATAATTACGTTCTTGTTTATTTGGCCGTGGGGTGCCGGCAGAGTAGAATAGCGCCCTATTCTTGTACCAGGTGTCGTAAGAGCCGACTGAGGTACTACGGAACCAATATATGGCGATATACCCATTTGGAACAGCGTAGCTCAAGTGCAACAGGGCGGGGATGGGCAGCAGCAAACCCAGCGCGAGAGCTACGCACACGCTTGCCCAGCGCGGCAATTATGGGCAAATCCTCCCTACATGACAGCATACAATAAAACCAGGCCCCCAGTCCCCGGCAGCTTCGATAGTCCTGGTTCCGGCAGCGACCACGGTAACGGCGGAGAAAGGGATGCTAAGAATCCTGGGCAGAGATCCGGCTGCCACCTCAACCGACGACGACTGGCCCTGGCAACATAATAACGTGCGCACCATAAGGACTGATGAGAAGATTGCGGAACTGGAAGAAGAGTTGAGTAGGATGCGGTGGGATATTATGGGGTTATCTGAAGTCAGTAGAGAGGGCGAGGAGACGATAACCCTGAAATCCGGCAACCTACTATACTACCGGGACGGTGACCAACGGTCCCAGGGTGGTGTTAGGTTTCTCGGTCACAGGTCTCTCATTAAACACATCATCATTAGTATCGAAAGTGTGCAGTGTGCAGGATCGCGCTGGATGCAAGCCGCTATCAACCGGTCTTATTGGAAATCATTACGGGAGGCCTATGTCCAGCAGTGGACGTCCTATGGCTGAAATGATGACGATATGGTGATAACGTTCTTGAAGTATCTACTAAAGTCAACTGACGTTTACCGAGTTTGAATTTTTCAGACATTTTTCGAATGATGCCAGCTTAGCTTATCAATTATTAATCTAAGGATGCTAGCTTAGCCACAAAGCACTTTAATTATTTGTTTTAGCTCTGATTTTAAAGACTTACAATTATTTTTCGCTAAAATGGAACCACTGCCTTACACCTTGTACAGAATTCGACTAGTTAGCACGAATCGATGCGACACCCATGTACATTGTTGTTGATTAATCAAAAGCGGCTTAGCTGATTTCGATAAAATTTAAATCGGGCCACCTCGGGACACTTTCCAAATGAAACAGATTTTCTAAAATCGGTGTACAACTGGCAAAAATATCGATGAATATACACAAATAAATACACGCAGAGAAACATAAAATATGTAGTAGATACCTACTCCTTTTTGGAAGTCGGTAAAAAAATAAAAAAATATATTAAAATCTGGCTTTTATATAAAATTTTATGCTGATTTACAATTTTCGAAAAACTTATCTCTTCAGCGCCAGGAAGACATTTTTTGGAAACAGTCTTAATGAATTTTCAAAAACCCTTGACAAGTAATATGTAATAATCTACGACCACATTGATTGTGCTGTACCACGTCGGTACAGGTGGAAAGAACTATAAACATTGAAACCAGCCATACTGTTATCACTACGACGTCGAGTTTGGTTTTCCGTCTCTTTTCAGCCTTCAGAGTTTCAACCGCAGCTGCGTTTTTAAGGTGTAATTTATCTATGATGGTTCGGACACTTTTATCATTTTCGCGCTAGGTGAGAAATTGGAGTGAAATGTATTATCCTGCTTTATTTTTGTGTCTAGTTTGAAACGTGAAAGAATGGTTTTTAATTTAGAAAATGTTGTTAATATTTAAGACAAATTGGGGCACTTTTCTTAATGGGATTTGTTTTATTTTAAACAATTACACAGTGGGTAAACGACTCTACAGTACGAGACGATACTTTTTCTGATTTCACAATTACGCAACCTTTTCGATGAAAGCGTTGATGAATATAAGTATAAACATTAGAATTGTTGTGATGTGAGTGAAACCATCGGGATCCAGACAAGCACTGATTTATTTTTAAGCAACTTACACTAAGTAGGTATACAAATATATTTATTCTACCCTACACTATATTACTACATCTTCCCCCAAATAATTATGTTTAATAAAACCTTTATCCCCTTTATTAAAATAACATAAACACTAACTAATAGTTTATAAATTTGAACATAACTAAGCAGATAATGACGTTAAGTGAATACTAAAAGAACAAAATTTAGTACCTAATATTATTATAATATCCCTCTTTTTTCTTGTACTTAGTCGCCTTGAATCACAATGTAACTAGATTGCAATAACTAATCAGAATAAAACCAAAACGCATTATTATAAAAAAATTAACATCGTTCACTAGTAGTCTATAGGCCAACACTGCCACCGATAGTTAAAAAGACGTATCTAACGAAAAGTAAAAACGTAGAAATAAATGTTTTAATGAATCAAACGAAAAATTGTTTGCTGTCTTCGAATAGATTAAAATATTTACATACTAAAAGTTGAAAATAATGGACACTATTAGGCTTTATCTTTGTTTTAATGAATAATATAAATTTATTAATTTATTATCATAAAAAAAATAAAAAAACAGTTTCATCTTAGCATAAAAAATTGAGAAAAATATTACATACATAATTGAATAGACGTAAATGGCTAGATGCGTCCTTTAAATTTCAAACGCTTTTGGCTGTACCTTTCTTTTACGTATTTGGTTTATCTACCTACTATATAATTTTAACAAAAATGGGCGCATATAAGTACTTCCGCCTTTTTTCTTAAGAATTATAAAGTATGTCAATAACCCGTGGCTTAGATAAAATGCTTACAAAATTAAATAATAATCCATTTATCTAAGGATTTATAAATCTGAACTAGTACAAATAGATTCGTGCTTAATAACCAGTCGTGGTAAATAACCAGGCCACAGCCTAATTTATAATTTGTAAATAAAACACAATTGATAGGTATGGTCCAGTATTTATTTTAAAACCTTTTGACCCACAAAAACAAAAATGCTATCCATGGCACAGTAACTTATAGTTAAAATCAGAATTATGTATTAAACTTGGGCAAAGTTTAGCTTAATCAGTCTTAAACAGATCTATTATAATTATCACTTATATGTTTATTGTAACAAACACGTCTTAAAAAAATAACATTCCTAGGCTAATATTATAATACCATTACTATGAGTCGTTTATAAACAATATCATGATATGACTGCCTCGGTGGCTCAGTGGTTAGTGACCCTAACTTCTGGATCAAAGAGGCGTGGGTTCAATCCCCACCCAGGGCAAATATTTATGTGATGAACATAAGTGTTTGCTCTGTGCCTCGGTGTTATTTAGTTACTATCTATATAAGTATGTATTTAAAAATAAGTGTATGTAGTATATCAGTCTCTGGCAGCCATATCACAAGCTTTGCTTAGTTTGGGGTCAGAGGCCGTGTGTAAGATGTCCCAAAATATTTAATTATATATTTTATTTATTTATGTGACTAAAATATACATGTGAAAAACTTTATAAATCATTATCAATTTTTTTTTAAAAAAGCCAGTCTCTGCATCTATCTATCCTCATAAATCTAACTTTAAAAAAAATCTTGCACACCGTTACTTTCTCATTATTTTCATTCAAAATAAAAAAAAAGTAATAGTCTTTTCTCGGTTAATTACTTTTGAGTTGGGTTTTTTTTTGTTCGCCTGGCCCGTATAGTTTGAGATGTGTTGTTTATAAATGTAGGTATACGTATTGTTCTCTCCGGGTGAAATTACTAAACTGTTTATTTATAATACTTCGCTGGTTTTCAGATATATTTAAAGAATATTTTTTTTAACATTCTTTGCCACAACCTTGTTTTAATCTATACTGTTACAGTAAGCATTTAGAAACATTAAAGTAGGAAGAAAATGCTCGACTGCTCTAAAATTCTTAACTGTTTTCACTCTAGTTCACCTCACCGGAAAGCATTAAAAAACATCTTATCAATGGTTTTCCTGTCCACTTCCTTAATCACGGTGCCTCAGTGACGGACTCCATCCGACAAACAAGTAACTCTTAAGGGGTTTATAGACTTTGGCTGTTGTCTCACTTTAGCAATCGTACAATTGGACAATATTTAAATACTGGAAAAAATATAACATCAAATTTTAAAACACAAACTACCGGCTGGATGCTTTTTTTACTGATAAATAATGCACTTATTTTTTTATTGAACAACCTTATTTTCATCTGATTTCGTCAAATGAAAGGCTTGTATGTATAACTTGTCATGTTAAAATGTTTTGAATAAATATTTAGTGTATTTCCGCTATCTTGTTGTAGGCAAATAAGTTTAAGAGCATTAAGTGCATTAAGGACAATTATATATATATAAAAAAAATTAATTACTTAATATTCCAATAATTATACACTTGAAACCTTATTTTACAAAATAGATAAAATAATAATAAATATCACTTATTTTCACTACACTCTATTATATACCTTTAAAATACTATATTAATAATCCGTTGACAACAAATAAATATTATATAAATCTTTTAAAAATAATATGACAAAATATTGAAAACACTTCACTAATAAATAACCCCCTTATTCTCACTGCACTACACTCTGTTCGACACGTGTTTCGCCTCTCAACGAGGCATCTTCAGGACGTGTTGACTCTTCGAGGTCGCTCGCAAGAATACAATATTATTCAATTCAATAATCGAATATGATAGTTTTTCTAAAAGTCATTATGATTATACATACCAATGTATCAATTAATACATAGCTCGTATTCGAACTACCCAATTTACCTCATCTTTCATAACGATTGCCCTACCTTTATCACTTTCCTGACAATTATAATCTTAACATCTTAATTGATTTACAGCAAGATAGAATTATTATCTTCTATCTCTACATACTCTATTTTAGGCTGCAGCATTACTTTTCATCAGGCGAGTTGATGGCCAAAAGTTGCCCAGTTATGTATAAAAAAATATGCATAAATGAGATAGCTGCAAAACTCGATCTCGCCCTTAATCGCTCTACCTCAGTGACGGACCTCCGACGAACAATGTAGCTATTAACTTAATCGCAACCGTTTTCCCCCTTGAATGAGACATTACAGGGTATCTATGGAATTGTCGGTGTGTATGTCTGCCGGTACAACTTTATTCTATTCCTGTAAATGAAGGTGTTTATTTGCTATGGAAGTCTGAAACATTTTGAAGAATTTCTTAATTGCGTTTCGTTGCAGGAGAATGGTGTGTAGTAAATACAGAAGGTACTCCCTTTTTCTTAACAAAAGAGTAGGTACCAACTTTATACTTCTTTGACGTGATAACGTCTTAAGGGGGCGCCTAATACCAAAATTGACTTTTTAAAGATGTGGTGTAAAGATAACGAACATAAATATCCATATTACAAAAATACTATAGGAAAGGAAAGAATCTATAGTAGCAGAGTAATCGCGTAGAATTTCGGAAAATAATATAGTTACCTTAGAAAAAAATTAAAACTTCACATCATTAAAAAAATCTTTTTTTTCAAATGCTCAAAATTATCAGCGACAACACCACATTATTTTTGACAAATTACGTAGCCAGACTAATGTCCTAGTAGAGTAATTGATTAGTTTTTTTAAATATATGCTTAAATTTTGAATAAATAAATAAAATGTCACCTAAAAATGTAAGCTGGCGCTCGAAGCCAAAGTCATCGTGAACTGTGTCATGCGATTTTTGACTCTAAACAAAGCAGCATAGATGATAGCGGGCGATGCAAGGAGCGCGGGTGAAATCTGTTTTTTTTCATGGCATTAGGCGCACTCTTAATTGATTAACGCCGGCTGCACGCAAGAAAAAGTGTCACGTTCCGCCGAGCCGAGCGTGCAAGCGACAGCGCAGAATCGAGAAGCACTATCGGTCTAAGCGTTCGGCTTGTTTCAGTTGTTGATTCAACAATGTTTCAACAATTATCAAAAAAAAATATCGTTCGTAAACCGACTTTACAGACAACCAATTTTTTTATACCAACCAATTTTAATATAATTAATATTTAGTATTTAAAAATATCATACTGTCATAAAATGTATCATTATTTCGTTTGTATGACACAGGCTTCGACGTTAATTTTACCAAGCATACTGATATTACATCCATCCATCTAACAGCCAATGGACGTCCACTGCTGGACATAGGCCTCCTCCATGGATCTCCAATAAGACCGGTTGGAAGCGGCTTGCATCCAGCGCGATCCTGCTGAGGTAATGAGGTCATCCGTCCACCTTGTGGGTAGACGTCCTACGCTGGGCTTGCCGGTACGTGGTCTCCACTCGAGAACTTTTCGACTCTACCGATCATAAGTCCTCCGCGCTATGTGCCCTGCCCATTTCAACTTGCTAATCCGTTGGGCTATGTCGGTAACTTTGGTTCTTCTACGAATCTCCTCATTCCTGATTCGATCCCGCAGAGAGACTCCGAGCATAGCCCTCTCCATAGCTCGTTGGGCTACTTGGAGCTTACTAATAAGGCCTATACTGAGAAACCACGTTTCTGTGCCATAAGCCACTGGCAACACACACTGGTCGAATACTTTCGACTTGAGACACTGAGGTATTTCGATATTACGCTGCGTCTAAAATAGTTGCATCATACATTTAATGCAAATTATTTTTTATCTTAGCCTTAAATTCTAACATCTCATACTTAGGTGTTCAATTATTATATGTATACAATTTCATGAAAACACCTGTGTAATATTTTTTTTGTGATAAAGAATTAACTACATCGTACCATCTTTATTTTACATTCTTTATTGGTTTATCAATTCTGATTTAATAATTCGTAGTTTATACCTAAATGACACTAAAAAAAACAAATACAAAAAATTTCTCTACACCAAATAATCATAATTTTCTCAGTCAGTTAAAGCTTAGTGTAGGAAATCTTGTCGCTATTATTGTTACGCTACTTGTTTGGGTCGTCAAAGCGATAGAAGACTTAATACCTACTCTCTATCTATTTTTTGCACGAATCTTTCCGATTTTTCCGAGTGATGGAAGAGATGTTTTTTTCCTCTTTGTGTAGATTTTTAGGGTCCCGACCACAAAAGGAAAAAACCGAACCCTTATAGGATCACTTTGTTGTCCGTATGTCAAGACCTTTTATCTCAAGAACGCGTAAAGTTAACGTATTGAAATTTAAATCGTATACGTATACGTGTACAACGGTCTCTCTCAAGTTGTGAAAAAGTCAAATTTCTCAGTTACCATAGAAAAAAGTTAGAGCCATTTATGTCCTAAAAACCGCATAATTTGACACTCAAGGGAATCAAAACCTACAGGGTACTTTCAGTTAACCTAGAACTATAAAATTTCGCAAGAAGCATTTTCTTAGGGTACATATATAGGAATAAATCTGAAAACTGTACATTTTTAATTAAATCACAAAAAAAATAGAGCCTAAATACAAAAAAAAAGTATAGGCCAAAAATTCAAAGTGAGTAAATCGTATCATGTGGGGTATCATATAAAGAGCTTCATTAGCACATGCTAAAACAGGATTACAATGTGTAATTTTTGATACATGACGAGAAAAGTAAAAAAAAAACTTTTTTCGATGATTATTTATTTATCCTATTGAAATTCAACATTACATTTTTGTGAAATTTTCAATATTTGTACGGAACCCCCAGTGTGCGAACCTGACTCGCAAGTGTCCGGTTTTCTTTGTCGGCCTTAAACATTATCACAAATAAGAAATAATAAATCCAAAAAGAACTCGTCTCTCTGTTACCTTACGTAATTCATCATCATCATCATTAGTTTGATTAACAGCGTTACTGTTAATTTATGCACAATCTTTTAGGACGATGTTGGCTGTGACTTAAACTTTTTATAGCAGAAAAGTTCACCAGCACCACGCCATCTTATTATTATGACCACCCTAGTCATGAAATGATTTTATGTTTATAATTTTTCTTTACATAAAGTGGTTGAGTCACCCGGTTGTAGTAATGATGAATTCTCAAGACTGGTTCTCGACCTTCGCGACAGTAAGATTGAAAGGACTCATGATTGATTTAGATGACTTTATAAATTAAGATTAACAACATTTATGGGTAAAGGCTGAAATCGCGAAATAAAAACATATGTTAAATAACATGGACATGACTATTAACACACGTGATAACGTCTCATAAATCGATGAACGCCAGCTGCACGCACAAAAATGCCTGACTTATTGTCACGTTCCGCCTGAGAATAGGCGATAAAGAGACACGATCGGCCTAAGCGGTCGGCTTGTGACGTATATGACATGATCACGTAACCTTATCGGTTTACAGACAATCATATTTTCTCAATTAAAGTTCAATTTTAAATAAGTAAGTAAGTAAGTTCGTATAGGCCGGGAGGCTAGCCCTGCTGTCAGAGTTTTTAGGCCGCCTGAAGGCCTCTGACATGGCTAAACGGTTAAAACAACCGTTAAATTAACAACAATTTTAAATGTAGTTCGTCTTGATTAGCCCGTACCTATCAAGTTGTTCGTAAGTTAGTAAGTAATAGTACCAACATAAGTCGGAATAAACCTTTATTTTTTTACCCAGGAAAATCCTTTATGGATATCACCAAACCTGGGGAGGCCGGTGGTTATGTGGGAGTCTCCACCGGTAGTCGATGGCATACCCACTAAAAACCTGGGGTGTTTCCGCCACTGCGCCGTGTGTCGGGGCTACGGGCACACTTCCGCACTCCTCCGCGGCCCCGACGGCAAGTCAGAATAAACCTGGACACGTATGAGAAGCGAGGAAAACATCACAACTACTCCACGAGCACGGCTAACCATCTAGCTAGTGTAAAACGAACGCTGATCAAATCGGCAAAACTTACACATATTATGGGCCCTGATGTACACAACAACCTTCCCGAATACGTCACTGGAGCTCCTAGCTTGTCAAGTTTAAAAACACGACTTCAACGTTGGCTAATTGAGCAAGCATTCTATAGCTACGAAGAATTCTATAGTTTTTTCTCAGAGCAAATAAAAAAATCAAGAGAGAATGTTGTGAACAAACAAGTGAGTCAGACCAAAACTACGCTTCGCCGTGGAAAGACAATTACACATACATCAACGTACAAGGAAACTACGCCTTGGCTTGTCAGTCGAACTATGGCGGCGCAGCGGTGACTCACTCATTCATGTATAAAAAACCGGTTTCACTTGACTGTTCAACGACGTTACCTCTTGATTTTTTTATTTGCTCTGAGAGCTTTTTAAATTATTTTTTTAAAAATTGAATTTTATTTAATTCATCTTGTATTTAATTATACATTATTTTGTATTAGTGAACCATGACATGTAAATCAGCTTTATGAATAAATGAAATGAAATCATTAGGGGAGGCCTATGTCCAGCAGTGGACGTCCTACGGCTGAAATGATGATGATGATGAATAAATGATTATGACTACCTAACCCGGTACCTGTATGTGAAGTATGAATTTGGCTTTGTGTTCGAAGTTTGATGTTTGTTTTTGAAGATGATTTTAGTTGACTTGGCACTAAGTCTACCATGATGTTTCAATTTTGTACACATTAATTATGTATTTGCATTGAATGACGAGACCTATTGTTGGCGGTACTATGTATTGTTATACAGATTTTGTATTTTTAATTATAGTATTAAGCTCGATACGTCAATAAAAGATTCTGATCCGATGGTAATATTTGAATGATTAATTCAAGCATTCAGTTTAGGCCTGGGCATTAGGCCTGGCCTTGATCTTGTTTGCGGATATGTAGAATGTTTCACATAGAAAATTACAATAAATGGAGTAGGTATTTTGAAAACTAAGAAAACTAAACTAAAACGTAACTAATTAACTTATTAATTAAAAATACGTTCATCAGAAAATATATTTATAATTCATATTTAAAATACTCTATCTCATCATGAAGTTACTTTTAAATTTTTCCCCAAGATTAAAGACTATAAGAGTTGCTTTAAAAATAAATTAAGATTTTTAATTGCCGGTTTCACAAGAGCATTTTAATAATTTAAATTGTAAGCAATTAATTTTGTTCAAAATCAATTTTCGATAAATTACTATAGAACCCATTTAATCCAAGTCTACGTTTAGATGTTGGCACTTCGAAACTGACAGAAGGCGCGGTTCCATGGAGGGGCCCTCAAAGTTCGATTTATCTGCTCACATCCATGTTTCTACTTAAAATCGGCTCTTTGTTGAAAAATTTTATAATTATATTTTGGTTGGTGTTTAATTAATCCATAATAAAATTCAACACATTTTTCAACCAATCTAGACGAAACTTTTGGTTCATAGGTTTTGTAAATAGATTGTAATTTAGTACGTATACGTACGGTATTTCATTCAAAAAGGGGGGGAAATTGCTATCGAGTTACTAACAACCGATTTCGATAATATTTGGTAAGATTGTTTAATATATACAGGGTTATTTCTAATCAATTAGCATCCTTTTAGGGACTTATTCTGTATATCAAAACTAACAACATTTGTTCTGCAACTTTTGTCAAAACTCAAAAAAAAATCAGCTGTTCCATACTCGTACATTTTGTCGCGAGTGAACGATATTTTTCTATGGAGCAAAAAACATTTATTTTAGTTTTGACAAAAGTCGCTGAACAAAAAAATGTTAGTTTTGATGTACAGAATAAGCCCCTAAAAGGATGCTAATTGATTAGAAATAACCCTATATAAGATAAGATTTGCGAGTGTGAAACAAATCGGTTAAGAATCAGCCAGTCAACCAAGCCAGTCGACATAATTATAGGCTTATTAAGATTCAGATTCCGACATACCTACCTCAGCGCCTCAAGTCGAAAGTTTTCAACCAGTGTATGTTGCCAGTGATGACTTATGGCACAGAAACGTGGTCTCTCACTATG
This sequence comes from Hypomecis punctinalis, assembly GCA_949316475.1. Classification (NCBI taxonomy): domain Eukaryota; kingdom Metazoa; phylum Arthropoda; class Insecta; order Lepidoptera; family Geometridae; genus Hypomecis; species Hypomecis punctinalis. The sequence goes on along the minus strand of OX438810.1, from coordinate 8,335,427 downwards.
GGCCTTATCAGTAAGCTCCAAGTAGCCCAACGAGCCATGGAGAGGGCTATGCTCGGAGTTTTTCTGCAAGATCGAATCAGGAATGAGGAGATCCGTCGAAGAACCAAGGTTACCGACATAGCCCAGCGAATTGGCAAGTTGAAATGGCAATGGGCAGGGCATATAGCGCGAAGAACTGATGACCGATTGGGTCGAAAAGTTCTCGAGTGGAGACCATGTACCGGCAAGCGCAGCGTAGGACATCTACCCACAAGGTGGACGGATGATCTTATTAGGACCGCAGGATCGCGCTGGATGCAAACCGCTATCAACCGGTTTTATTAGAAAACATTAGGGGAGGCCTATGTCCAGCAGTGAATGTCCTATGGCTGAAATGATGATGATGATGATTCAGTTGAAAAGATGAGTTGCGAGATCTACTGTTTGGAGATCTACTAGTAATACAAGCTTGGCACAAAAGCGAGTTATATATAGATTAATATACAGCCATTATCATAAGCTTAAGAGCAAGGCTCTTCTCGGTGGAGCAACTTCCACGTCTCGCAATCATCTGCTAGTGTTTTCACCTCCCTGTACAACATGACATCTACCTTTTCTTTAATTTGCTCTAAAAATTCTTTCCGTGGTCTTCCCCTTTCTTTCCTTCTGTTATGGTTTTCATTAGATTGTCATCTCGTACAAGGTGAAACTTTCTTTTTGTGATAAACATTTAAAAAATTGACGCGTTCGCAGGATTTGAACCTGCATCCTCTGGAACTCCGGCCCAGATGCTTTGTCCAATTAAGCTAAAACGCTCTCTGCGAAGGCGCCGAATTAGTGAGTGTTTATCATTTTTACCAACTACTGTATTGTTGGAAGCGCCATTTGTGCGAACTGCTTTAAAACCAGTCAGTCACTTAATGTGAAATTATTAGAACTTCTTACCATTAACGAGAAATGACGCATTGCTTAATCAATGAAATTATTTTTATCGTGCTTCACACATTAGGTGTATAGAAACTTTCTTTTTGTGATAAACATTTCAAAAATTGACGCGTTCGCAGGATCGTACAAGATGGCCAAACATCTTTCCTGTTTGATACTTGGTAGACACTAATTTGGTTTTCATCAGTAGACTCGCGTCTACCAAGTAGTCGGTGCCTTGGCTGCTGATTAAAATCTTATTGTTAGTTCACCGTAACGCCACGACGGTTCTCTTTTTGCACATACTCATCAGTAAGTACGGTCAACTAACAATAAGATTATAATCAGCAGCCAAGGTACCGACTAATTGGTAGACGCGAGTCTGATGAAAACCAAATTGGTGTCTACCAAGTATCAAATACTTTTAGACTAGCAATGACAGAGCAGTATTGTCATCGTAAAAAAATTAGTAAAATAACACACGGGCGACCTCACCTACGACGCTTCTCTTTTTGCACAAACATACACATTAGATCCCCGTAATGTTGTTTTTAAACTTTCGCGTTTTGAACACATAATTATTTACTACTTTTTATATTTTACCAGTTTTTACCCGCGGCTTCGCCCGCATGATATTTTGATTTTTAACGCAATATCATTATAATTTATAGTCTATGTGTTATTCTGATATATAAGCTATATTATTGCAAATTTTCATCTCAATCCGTTCAGTAGTTTTTGCGTGAAAGAGTAACAAACATCCATCCATCCATCCTCACAAACTATCGCGTTTATAATATTAGTAGGATTGGTCAGGGGTAGACTCAGTCTACCCGATAATAACGCCGGTCATGCAACTCGGTCGAAACGTCGGGATGATGAGGTATTTATTTACCTCGTAATTTTAGTGCGCAATTAGTCCCGTAGTATATAATAATAATAATGAGATCCCCATAAATTTGCTAAAGTTTCAAAAAACACAATTTTCATTTTCATTTTAATATAGTAATGAAATACTCGCCTCATAACTTTTAGCAATAAAGGTACTTAAGTACTATTTCTTTGCTTCAAACGTTGAATTATTCGCTTTAAGCGCTGAAAGAGATTAAGCGCAATCAATTTTAGAAGATCCCAAAAAGAAAACGAAAAGTATTTAATTAAACGTTCGGATCTTTCAAAGTCTTTTCTAAATAAATAGCTTAAGCGTCTTTTGCAAGTCGAATCCAATAGTGACTATTTAAGACAATTTTATTTGCATAAATTGACGCAGCATTGGGAGAGAATTAATTTTAAATGTTTTTTAAGGTTAGATACTCGATTGCAGGTATGTCATTAAAAGTGAAATCATGATTAAAAAGTTAAAATTATTAATATAGAAGGAGAACTTATTTATTAAAACTATTTATTTAGAAGAACTTATTTACAGAATAGAGCAATCAGCTACATAATTAATCAATTAAAGTTTAGTAATTAATGTGACATCCATTTAGGCACCAAAACCTAGACTTAACTCATATATGCCCCTTGTTTTGTTTATTTTATGATACTAAAATAAGCTAAAAATAAATAAACAATTGATATTAGCCATTTTTATTGAAAGATCTAGTCTTATTGGAGATCTTTATGGCAGGCCCACGTCCAACACTGGACGTCCTGTGGCTGAAACGAACGAACGAACGAATTGATATTAGAAGCATGTACAGTACAACTAAGTACGTAATTATATGACGCAATCGTGATTACATGCTTCTACTGCTACGCGCTACGCCATTAGTGCTACGAAAAGTTTTACATCGAGAGATTTAGTGATATGGTCATGTTTTAGTGGTCTACGTCTATCGTGAGCCATCTCCATACGTCCGAAGAAAAATGTTTATTATTTACTCTAGCCATATAACCAGACCACAACTGAGTCAGCGGCAGATATAGTTTGGCCCTTCGTGAACATTCTATATCTAAAATTGAGCCGCTGCGTGACATCATCTCTGGATTTCTATACTGTGTAAATATATATACGATATATTGTAGAAAATTCTTGAACATCGCATTCTATAAAAAATAATTCGTATTATATATTCGTTCGTCGAAAACAGTGCTGTCGTAGAGCATTTATTAAATAGATAAAATAAGATTATGGATGGGATAACATGATAGTGTAAGTACTAATAACACAGAAAGCGAAGCAAAATAATGTCAATTCTTGCCAAACATTTAATAATTTCTTAGGTCAAACTTTACCTAACTCTGCTGCCAGAAATACCACCTACTTAGGCTTTGCCCTAAGCGTAGATTCAGCGAGTGTATTAATACTCATAAAAACCTTTGCCGTACCCAAGTTCTGAGATTAAGCTCTGCCAAGTATGCCTGTGGTGAATATTTCGGAATCCCTTTCCAGCTAAAGGGCTTATTAATGCTGGGGAATTCCAATGTCCCCTCTTTGAGTAGACAGGTAAAGGACCCAAGATACAAAGGACCATCCATTATATTTGAAGGGGGTACGTCTTGTTAGCATAATAATTTCGTCAAAACCTTCATAACATCGTTATGACAAATGTTTAAGGGTTGTGTTAAAAATACACGAATTTAAGTGACTTGGAACGAGTTTTGGGAATACGGGGTGAGTTTATTTGAAATGGCTTTTTGATTTATTCAATAACATTTACCTACCTAGTTGTAAATTTTTTTGGTGCTTATAAAATAAAATGGATTATGGAAACTGTACACATGTCATTCGATGGTACTCATTTTACTTCTTGTATCAAATGTAGATTTAGCTAATGTATTTTTGATTTTTTTTCAACTTGATTGCGCGTATGACTTGTGTGATTCTTATCGTGGAGCAATATTCTTCACCTTAGAAGTAGCACTCTAAAATAACACTTATAACCCTTTACGATTTTTTCTATATTAATGCCAAAAGTCTCGACTTTTCTTTGTTTATTAATAGTATTACTCGAACATTAAAATTTTTAAGTGAAGCCTAAAATAACAACAATATCTGTATACCTATTACTCGTCATTACGTAAGATCTACCATTAAGACGAGTATGCGGTGCCAACTTGTACATACAAAAACATAAGCTGTTATCTACCTCTAAATATTATTCGATTTGCGTGATTTTTTACATGTAATCAGCACTTTAATGGCTAGGTTTAAACGTCTTGATTTTTAGTTTTTAAATGACCTTAAATAAATAATAATAAATAAATAAATGTACGTTTATTTCAGGCACACGACCCATATGAAAATACATACATAATATAAAATAATAAACATTATAATAATACAAAATTATCGCAGTCCAAAGAGGTATTAAAGTTGTAAGCATCTAAAAAGTCATATTTTTACGCAAAACTTTGGCTGAATAGTAAAAAAAACTAAAAAAAAATCTGAAAAAAAAAAATTAAGTACAGTCGTGTAATATTTCTTACTCAGGCAATTGATACCAAAAACATAACATTTTGTTACAATTTAAAGGGTGAAAAGAGTTTTCTCTAGGAACGTAAATTAAAAATAAAATGTACTAAAATTCAATCTCAATGTTTTACAGAAGACGCGGAAACAGTGGTCGACATACACTCATCTATAGTAACGTACTCAATAATTTACATTTAAAATTTACTTAAATAAAATAAAAAAGAATTTATTTATAATTTTAGATTTGTTAACTAATAGGCATACCTAGTAGTTAGTAAAAATCTTCAAAAAAAATTCCATGATACAACTAAATGTAAACAAAAATCTTGTCCAGGATAAATTCCACAAACGTGCTGTTCTGTCAATTCTTACTGGATAGGAATGTCAAAAAGTGTGCATCGGATCTGCGTGATCAAATTTCCTCCAATCCGCTTTACTATCGGGTAGCCAGAAATGTGAAAATGCGTTCGTTTCGTGGTTGATATTTTAAAAATTCGAAAGAAACTTTTCAATTCTATTATGCTCGTATTTACATTTTGCAAACTGTTAGATTTTGTAACCTTTCAAAAAACTAATGGTATCTTTTCTTTCTCTCTATTTAAAAATTAAAAAATATTATATTTAAGATACTTATAACATATTCTCCTCAAAATTTCCAACTAAGTTAAAAAAAACATAATAATTAGTACCGAAAGTTGTGTACCTGATATCGGCCATATTACTCGATCACCTGATAAAACAAAGTTCATTGATATTATTGTTCATTCAATATTGCATTCCTGTTCTTTGTCCTAATAATTGTATTTGCGTCTCTGTTTTCCAATACTTCCATTAGGGTAAAAAAAAATCGAGAAAAACTGTTTTTCTTTCCAATGATCCCATAAAAGTGAAAAAGACTGAAATAGATCGTGGGATATGTCGTTTAATATCAGTCATTCTTATAACCAGATGACCTTATGACAGCAAGAAAATATCAATGTATCTTCATTGATAAATTATTATTTGTTGTGTTTACGTCACTGTCTTTCTTTCAAATAATTCCGTATGAGTGAAAAAGATCGAGATAATCCGTGCACAAAGTCGTGTTCGGTCACATTATACCGGCGACATATTGTGACCGGCGACATATTCAGAAAAAGAATGCATTGATTTTCTACATTCAAAATGCATCACTGTTCCTCATATCAAATATTCAATTTGCGTCACTGTCCTTCTTTCCATAGTTCCAAAATAAGTGAAAAAGATGGCGATAATCTGTGCACCAAGTCGTGCAAAATCGGTCATATTACTCGGTGACCTTTGATTATTTGAATAATCTAAGTCGGTGACCCGGCGACAGGAATAAGATGCATTATTATTCTGCATTCAAAATAGCATGCATCACTGTGTCTCATCCCAGAAATTCAAATGCGTCACTGTCCTTCCATCCAATAGTTCCATATGAGTGAAAAAGATCGAGATAATCCGTGCACAAAGTCGTGTAATATCGGTCATATTACCCGATGACCCGGCGACAGGAACAAGCGGCGGCCCCGTAATCCGGCTTTTGTGAGCGGAACAAAGCGTTACGTCACTGTATTGATGATGTATTAGACCTACGTCAGCCACATGTTGATTAATTAATTACATTTACATGGAACGGGTATGAAACTTGAGCTCTGTACCTATAATTAAACGGCAAGTGGCACGAATGCGGGTCGTTCTTGCCTCGATTGATGGATTCTATTCCTGGTTGACGTCACATTTATATAATAAAACAAACCATATTCTGTTAGCTTCAATCAATGTTTTTTAGGGTTCCGTACCTCAAACGGAAAAAACGGAACCCTTATAGAATCACTTTGTTGTCCGTCTGTCCGTCTGTGTGTATGTCAAGACTCTTTATCTCGGGTACGCGTAAATATATCAAGTTGAAATTTAAACTGTATACGTATATCTTTGGTCTATTGCAGTTGTGTAAATGAAAAATTTCTCAGTTATCGATAGATATAAGACACATCATCATCATACAACCCCAGACCCTTGAAGGTCTAAAGATAATCCAAATGCTCAAGCCCATGCGTGCCCATGGCAGCGAGTCCAGCATGCTGGCAGCATTGCCACGCTGAATGAAAATACTTATACGTAAAGCCAAATAAACGCTGGTGTTTATTTGGTCACGCATCGCTTCCACCAGACTCTCAGAAAGACTTTTGAAAACAAGACGATCTCCCGGCCCCCACGGACCCAAAGTCCCAACTCCAAATGGCTCAAATATGTAACCACTACCGAGGTTTAGCATAATTCATCGAGGTTTAGCATAATTCATTAGCATCGCTTGTGCTGCTTGAATATAAATGTTGAAATGGTGATTGTCTTATTAGGCACTTTTGGGCAAAGTCATTAAAAATACCTTTTATAAAAATAACCCTAGGTAGATGGACACAGTGGCGAAATCAGTGGCTAAAATGAAAAGGTCCATCAATTCAAACATGTTCTTTGTTTCGAATTTAAATGCTTAGTAATGTCTATGAATAGGTACATGCGATAAAATAATTCAGTAAAAAGGGAGGGTCGTTCCTTCGCTAAATTTCCTTTGCGCATATGAAAAGTCAATAAAACTACAGGAAGTAACTACTTACCAAAAATAATAAAAAATACAAAAGTTGTGAACATGCCCTCAGAACACTCTTGCATAGCCCTAAAAAGTTTTTCCTTTGTCTCTACTAATAAATTTAATATTCTATTTGAACAAAATTTTAAGTGTATAATATATGTATTACACGTTTGTGAAGTTGGATACAATTTGTAGGTCCTGTTTTTCTCAAATGCCAACTCAATTATTACCAGAATTTTACAAGTGTGTTTCACCACCTCCTTCTCCATCTTCGTCACCTCTATCTGATTAGGAACAAAATGTTTACTTAATAAATAAATATTAGGGGACAACTTATACACGGTCTTTGATCCTAAATTAAGCAAAGCTTGTGAAATTATGAGATTTATCTTGAGGTTTTAATATAGTTATCAATTTTTATAATTTTACCATGTATTGTGATTATGACGAGATTTATTTTGCGGTACTATATGTTATTATACCAATTGTTGTATATTAAATTTTAGTATTAAGCTTAATATTTCAATAAATGGTTCTAACTCTAATTCTATGGCTGCCAGAGACTGATACACTACATAATTATACAAAAAATAGTACCTAAATAGCACCCGGACACAGAGAAAACATCTATGTTCATCACATAAATGCTTGCCTTGGGTGGGGATCGAACCCACGCGTCTTGGGTCCAGAAGTCCGGGTCACTAACCACTGAGCCACTGCGGCATTGAAAAATATCAGACTAAATAAAAAATATATTTGCTCTGAGAGTTCATGTAGAAAAAGTTCAGCCTAAGTCAGAATGGGCTGTAACACAATTTGATGCTTGTAAAAACCATGCTGCGTATGACAGCGCGGTATTGCGATCTTATTATTTCTTTACAATTACAAGCTGTACTGTACTATACCTACTGTACTGTATCAGCCTTTATAATAGTCTACTGCAGGACGAAGGCCTACCCACGAAGGACGATCAAACTAAATGCAGTAATACATTGTTTTAACTAATACTTATTTCTATTTACAACTAATTACCTAGGTGACTAGGTGTTAATTTGATGATTCCGTCCAGTTTGATGTGGGTGTCGCCATATTGGTGTAGGCCTCCGCCAGTTTCGACCATTGTTTCCTGTCTCGGGATTTTTTCGTCCTTATTTTACCAATTTTTTAAGTAAATTTAGTTCTCACCGTCTCTTCGGTCTTCCCTTTTTTCTCTTCCATTTGCAGAGGCAGATTATTGAACCTAGTCTGAATAATATAATATCAAATACGTTTAATGGAAATGGATGGAAGCACAGCACCGGAAAGAACTGGACTATTAATAGGTATAAGTAGGTTGTTCTTTTCATCTCCAGTTCCCATTTTTCTAAATTCTAAGCGTTTATCAAGCCATGCCATATCTATGTAATCTTATTGGATAAATCTTTAAAAAAATCAAAAAACGCGCACTTGTGGACTTGTACTTTAAACTTTTTGAAACGTCCCTTTACAATCAAAGTTTTGAACATTTGTTGCGAAGCGTGTTTCGCAAACACACCTGTCGGAACGGTCACGAATTGAATACAAAATGCTCCTAGACATGCACCCCGTTGTGGAAATATTGTAATGCTCCAAATACTGTAATGGTACATTGCTTTACTGTACAGGTACAGTAGATGATATACAAATTCTAGGATAATGTCCTCGTATCCATCATTAGAACTCTAACCGCTCGGCCAATAATAGGCATGATGACTGAAAAAATATAATTATACTCCATAAAATTTAACTTGATCTCTGCGACAGCTGTCAGTAAAATCACGCCTATGAATCCTGAATTTCTTAATAGTCCAGACAGTACCTGTCAATGTCATACTTTATGGGCATGCCAATTAGTGATGGGCGACGAATGATCGTGACCACAGAGTTTTAGATACGAGTTTTATTTAAAATATCGATAGTTTATACTAACGATATTTTAAATAAAACTTAATTTATCATTAATTTCACTGTATATTTAATACCATAACATAATTTTACATGTGTAATTAAATTAAACCTAATCATATGTTACATTAGCTTCAATAATAGTGAAAAACGTCGATAAATACTATCGTTACATTATTATGAGTATTTAATTAATATCATAACATTATTTACATGTGTACATACTTGATCTTAAATAATAGTAAGTAAATAAAATACAATTTCTCACCTTCAACTACTCATTCGATTTCATTACAACATTGTTTGAAAATCGATTTTTTCCACCACAATCTCTACCCTAAAAATGTCAATCTTCTATGTCAATGTCACTGTCGCAGAGATCAAGTTAAATTTTATAGAGTATAGTCCGTCAGATAGACTATCAAAAAATATTAGACACGATTTTTTTCTTTTGTCAATGATGAAGATATAGCCCGTCAAAGTTCCCTGTGACGTCAACAGTGCCATACAAAATGTATAGACTTTTGAAACAGAGGTGACGTCACAACCCCCACCCCCATAAATTCTTGCAGTTGTGTAAAGGAAAAACTTCTCAGTTATCATATAAAGAAGTTAGAGCCTGTTTATTTCGTAAAAAACCGCATATTTCAACACTCACAAAAATCAAAACCTACAGGGTACTTCCCGTTGACATAGAACTATGAAATTTGGCGAGAAACATTATCTCAGAGTACACATATAGGAATAAATCTGAAAACTGAACATTTTTATTTAAATCACAAATAATAGGGCTTCAAAATTCATAAAATATGGGTTTAAAACTCAAAGTGCGTAAATTGTATCATGTAAGGTATCATAATATGATAATAAAAGAGCTTCATTAGCACATGATAAAACAGGTTTTTAATTTTTTAACAATTTTCGATGATGACGAAAGAGCAAAAAAAAAAAAATTTGTCGATGATAATATAGTATAGATATTTTAAAAACGTAATTTCCAATTTTGTGAAATTTTCTGCATTTGTACGTAACCCTTTGGTGTCGAGCCTGACTTGCACTTGTCCGGTTTTATTTTTTATCTAGTCAACATGCTTATTCGAGTTTTAGCGGCGGCGTCATTCAAACATTTTTTACCGACTTAGGAAGAAGAGGACATGTTCGTCTGTGTGTATTTTTTTCTTTTTTGTGTATGTTCATCGATATTTTCGCCAATTGTGAAATGATTTAAAAAATACTTTTCTATGAAATGATTTTTATCGTGTTTCACACACTAGGTGTATAGAAACTTTCTTTTTGTGATAAACATTTCAAAAATTGACGCGTTCGCAGGATTTGAACCTGCATCCTCTGGGACACCGGCCCAGATGCTTTGTCCAATTAAGCTAAATCGCGCCCTGCGAATGCGCCGAATTAGTGAGTGTTTATCATTTTTACCAACTACTACATTGTTGGAAGCGCCATTTGTGAGAACTGCTTTAAACCAGTCAGTCACTTAATGTGAAATTATTAGAACTTCTTACCATTAACGAGAGGATGCAGGTTCAATTCCTGCGAACGCGTCAATTTTTGAAATGTTTATCACAAAAAGAAAGTTTCAATACTTTTCTAGTTTTAGGTATACTCCCAAGATAGTCACATTTATTTTTTATCGAGTACATTATTGTTGATTTATCAGAAACGATAAATCAACAATAATGTACTTGGATGTCACAACGATTCGTGCTTACTATTTGAATTCTGTACACGGTGGAAGTAGGTGTTGCGATTTTTTGCGAAAAATAATTAAAGTACATTTGTTCTTTACTGTTTAATACCGATCATTGCGGTGAGGTTGTAGCAGAACAGTAAAGTAGCCGAAATTGCCCGGCGGAATTCGTAAAATGGGAGTGGTTAGGGCATTGTCTGCAGAACTGATGGGCGATGGCGCAACAAAGTTCTCGAATCGAACCACAGTGCTAGATGGCTACTGACTAGATGGATATAATATTAATAATAATATTTAAATTGAAATCAAATTGGTAATTCTCGACCAGTGTGTGTTGCCAGTGATGACTTATGGCATAGAAACGTGGTCTCTCACTATGGGCCTTATCAGTAAGCTCCAAGTAGCCCTACGAGCTATGGAGAGGGCGTCTCTCTGCGGGATCGAATCAGGAATGAGGAGATCCGTAGAAGATCCAAAGTTACCGACATAGCCCAACGGATTAGCAAGTTAAAATGGCAATGGGCAGGTCACAAAGCGCGGAGGACTAATGACCGGTGGAGTCGAAAAGTTCTCGAGTGGAGACCACGTACCGGCAAGCGCTGCGTAGGACGTCCACCTTGCGGGTGGACGTCATCATGACTAGTTGGATGGCCTCATTAAGACTAGTTTAGACTCATTAGCTTTGGTCTATGGTGCTGTAGCCTTTTCAGAACCAAACTTGCTCAAAAGGCAGAAGTCATTAAGCCTTTTCTTAATACATCATACATACATAAGCTAATTTTAGCCCATTTGCAAGTACATTTATCTTGTTTTAGAGTTCTAAAAATACCTCGATCTTCGTATCTATTTTATATTCATGGGCCTGAAATGACGGCCATCTAATTTTTGACAAAGTAACCTTTACGTCAACTAAATATAGATTTTCTATTTTTTCGTTACATTATTATTAGTAAAATCCAAGGGTAAAATCACATTTCCAGATCAATTTTCTTGATATTTTTGACAGGCGACATGAAGATCAGATGGATTTAGGTTCAAATAATTTTTAAAAAGCTCTCATTTTATAATTTTTTGAGGCATACAATTGACAGCCCAAAAATTTCGTTCCTTAAAAACTTGCTCTATAAGTTTCTTAAAAAGAAAATAATTTAATTTAGTTATTAAACTAGTATATTATGGAGTATTGGAGTATACTTTTATGTATATAAAACATATTTTCGTACCGCAGTTGCAAATTTGTGCAGTTAGTCATATCTGTTGAAATATATATTATATTTCATCGAGACTGTACCAAATAAAGTACCTAGTAGTAAACTAAGTAGTCTAAAATAAGTGTTTCAATATTTATATAATTTCTGTTTGATATATGACTACAACATAGGTATTATTTATGGATTTAAAAATAAGATTTAAGAATATGCAGTAGAAATGATCTTAAATAACTGAGCAGTAGATAAATAATAATCGGCCAACGAAGGGTTCCGTACTGTATGGGAACTCCCCTTAAATATTTATAGTGTTATTATTATTTATTTTAAATTAAATATGAGACCTTTGACCAGCAGTGCAACAGTACAGGTTAAATAAAAATACATATCCTAAATACATATCCTGTAAATATTTCAAGCATTTACACAGGTAAATTTATTAATATCGAGCGAAAAATGTTAAAAAAAAAAAATTGTTGTATTATTTTAAATGTTTTTTTAGTATTTGTTGCTATAGCGACAACAGAAATACATTATCGATGAAAATTAGTCTAGCTATAATGGTTCATGAGATACAGCCTGGTGACAGACAGAAAGACGGGCGGACAGCGGAGTCTTAGTATTAGGCTCCCGTTTTCACCCTTTGGGTACGGAACCCTAAAAATGTCAACTTTAGTTAGGTACGCCTCAAAAAATGAAACATAAAATAGCGTAGAATTATGTCAAGTTTTTTTTGTATTATCAGTCCAATTATGCAATAAACAACCACCATAAAAGTATAGATAATCTTTCGTGTACATAAATTTTGTGGTCAAAATAGAGCATATCTATAAATCATGACAATTTATAAACCCACTAAAATAGATCGGCCAGTTTTAGACCTAATTACTTTAGTCAAACTTTAGTATGTTAGCTTCATGTTAAATTACACTTTGGTTTTACTACCGATCTTATTTAGCTTGGAGTGATTTAGGGATCTAAAAGGGTCTAGCCTGGATCAACACTAAAATTGGCTTTGATTACTTTTATTGTGCCGTAAAATTAATAACGGTTTTCAGTGATATTAATTTTACTAAAGTAAGGTAGTAGGTTCAATGTTGGTGTAAATCTAGACAACGAAAAAAATGTACTTAGTATTTATTTAAATCATCGTTCTGACAAACTTTTACTTCGAGGTTAAGTCCCTTATCGCAAAAATAAAAACGTGGTGGATATGGCCCAATCACCCTTCGTGGCTAGGCCTACGTCCTGCAGTGGACTATTAAAAGGCTGATACAGTACATGTCGATAAACTTTTTCAATAGGCTGTCTCTGTCCTATGCCTTAAATATTCCCCTGCTAAATACAAGCCTATCCTCAAATATCCTAACCCTTTTTTTTGACCCAGGAAAATCCTTTATGAATACCACCAAACCTGGGGAGGCCGGTGGTTATGTGGGAGTCTCCACCGCTAGTCGGTGGCATACCTACTAAAAAACTGGGGTGTTTCCGCCAATTTGCCATGTGTCGGGGCTACGGGCCTTTGGGATGGCTCTGCCAAATAACAACTGGAGGCTCTGGAATCGATTGAGGGCCGTGCCAGGAGGCTGATTGACAACGACACCATGACTAAGTCACAGCTGCAAAGTCCTGAGCATCATCGCAAGGTGGCGTGTTTGTCTGCCTTTTACCGGATACACTTCGGAGAGTGCGCCCAGGAGTTAAACAATCTGGTCCCCTCTGCCCCATTCTTTTATCGTACGACTAGACAGACTAAAGAGCCACCCTTTTGTGGTGGACATTCCGCGCGTTAGAACCAAGCGTTTCGAATCCTCATTCCTCATACGAACAGACATAATGTACGCTTTGCCTGGGTCTGTCTTCCCGTTAAAGTACAACGTGGGTGTCTCAAATTCCAAGTAAATAGGTATCTTCTAGGTAAGCGTGCTACACCCTAGACCGCACATCTGCTCAAACTCAGGCAGTGTGTAGTCAAACGCGAACCTATTTGAAATAAAAAAAAATTAAAAAAAATCGGGCACGATTCCGCACTCCTCCGCGGCCCCGACGGCGTTGTCCGCACCCGGACCCTCCTCGAAGAGCTCAGTCCTCAGGGAGCTCTACCCGGCATTGCAACGATGTACTGAAACACATGGCAGTCTCGGAGAACTCTCGAACGGATGGCGGGCTTCCCCAAGCCCAGCCACCCAGAGTTCCCCTTATAGAGGCAGGCGATCGTGTGCTAGACGCCTGCCTCAGGGGCGCCTTACGCGCATGGGGAAGCTCGCAATATCGTCCTCCCTCTTGCGCTCGTCGGCCTCTTTCCAAAACTTCTTCGCAGAAGTCCTGGACCCCATGCCAGGGTCTTTCGCTGCCAACCATAGCCACGGCAAAGGTTAGCAGCGAGAGATCCGCCCCCACTATGGCCACGAGCTGGGCCCGCTGGTTTGTCCACGTCGGACATACCTCCAGCGTATGCTGCGCCTTGTCTGACTGGTCGCCACACTGGTGACAAACCGGTGTGGGTTCTCTCCCAGCAACACACCTCGACAGTGCGGCGAACAGCAGACGGATTCTCGAGCCTGCGCGCCCACCGCTCCATGGCCATTTCTCGGCCCCTTCTCCGCCAACGTCTTACCACCTCAGGGAGAGCAAAATCACCCTTGGACCGTGTCCAAAACAGTTGGCGGTTGAGCAATATCCACCACATTGACCAGTTTAAGCATTGGTAAACCACTGAATACGATACGCAACCGAATTTTTACTCCAGAAATATGCAGCACATTTTTTTTTTGTATCTGTGTATTTTGTCTATGTAGTTTATGCTATTGAACAGCACCGACCGCAACATAATTATCTTCAAAATAATTCCATTTAGGTTGCCTGGAAGAAATCGCTGCAGCCGATAGGCCGCCCATTGTTCTACCGGATTATTGTTTATTTTTCTAGTTTAAGCTTGTTCTAAACATATGGTGTGAAAATAAAGTGATATTGTATTGTATGTTTGATCACTGTAAAGCCAGTGTCAAAAAATACATACAACAAATACATTTTAAAGAACTTATCGGTACTTAAATTCTGTTAGATCAACAGTGTATATGATAGTAAGGTATTTTACACAATTTTAGGTCCTAAAATATTTGCGACCAATGAATTGGTCGGGTTTATTGAGTCGAGAGCTGTAATTACAATCGTGCTGAAGCAGCACGATCGCGGTTGAATCGTATGTCGGAAAACCGCATGAGAGTGCAAATTTGAAAATAAAGGTATCGGAATACACTGCATAATGGCATTATTATCGAGTGCATAGTACATTGTGGCTTTTAAAATAGCTAAGCTTCACTGATTTTGATTGACTTTTGTTGGTTCAGATTTTAATTGGCACTTTAAAGTGATGATTGATTATAACCGATTTTTTTACTACTGCTACTTTATACGCTAAAACTACCTACACTTCTGCTACATAGAAAGCAATTGAATAATCCACAGACCTTTAAAGATCTAAAGATAATCCAAATGCTCAAGCCCACTGCCAGTTGGCAGCGTGGCCAGCATACCAGCAGCATTGCCACGCTGAATGGCAATGCTTACACGTTGAGCCAAATAAACACTAGCAGTTTGGGCCACGGTCTACGCGCGAGGGGCTTTTTTGACATGTTTTCTTGTACGTGACAAGTACCAACTTGACGATTATTTTTTGTTGTATTGAATTATTTTTGACATGGTATTTGGAATAATTATATATGACATGAAATAAATAAAATATCTATATCTAATTTAAAGTATATACTTAAAACATTTGCGCAATTACTTAATTTATGGTAAATAAAAATTAAAAACCTGTTTTAGCATGTGCTAATGAAGTTCTTTTACATTACTTACATGATACGATTTACTCACTTTGAATGTTTGGCCTATATTATTTTGTAATTAGGCCCTATTTTTTGTGATTTAATTAAAAATGTACAGTTTTCAGATTTATTCCTATATGTGTACGCTAAGACAATGCTTCTTACGAAATTTCATAGTTCTAGGTCAACTGAAAGTACCTTGTAGGTTTTGATTCCCTTGAGTGTCAAAATATGCGGTTTTAGGACATTAACGGCTCTAATTTTTTTCTGTGATAACTGAGAAGTTTTATTTTTTCACAATTGTAAGAAACCATTGATATACGTATATGGTTTAAATTTCAATACGTTAACTTTTCGCGTTCTTGAGATAAACGGTCTTGACATACGGACAACAAAGTGATCCTATAAGGGTTCCGTTTTTTCCTTTTGAAGTGCGGAACCCTATAAAAATGAACCAATGATTTTTTTGTAGGTAACTGCTACTACAGTGTAATTTAGTTAAGGTATTGTGCTATTTTATATAGCAGAAAAATATAACATAGATAATTATGGTAACATAGTGTTTTACTATTTTTATAAAAAGCTGTTCTGCTGCAACACATAAATGTAAATTAATGTTCATATTATTCCACAGTAACCTTGCAAACATCACACGCGATAATCATTTAATTTTTAACAAAATACTATATTTAATAGATAAATCAAAAAATCTTCGATTTAAACCCACGCAATTATCCGAAATTCCCACAGAACATTATCCGACTTTCAATTTTCTCCACTGGAGATCAATTCGCCCGAACACTTACAAATAGGTATCTACCGATGCTAGATTTTTCTAAGCCCCTAATACTCATTACGGGTTACACCGGCACAGACTGACTCGTAAAAGCCAAGAACTTAATTAACGTCCTGGCGGCTTACTTCGCATTTATTTTGGCGCGAATTTGGCCCCGGCAATAAAAATAAACAATGAAAAGCGTTCAGGTGTGCCTGCAGCGTGTAGGTTTTTTATAGCAGCAGCGAGAGTGTCTTAATTAAACGGAATTGCTGAGCAGTTTTGTAGAGGACACGTGTACGTGAATGATGGTACTGCGAGTCTGGGAGAAGAACGTTTGTTTCTTGACTTGTTACTTTTTGTCGAGACAATTTTTGTGCGAGATAGTTGTGGTACTTGTGGTTGATTAAATCGGGCGTTAGTTTGCAGGGACACTATTTTGTTTCAAGTTAAATTGAATAGGACCTTTAGAATTATTGTATTTTAATCACAATAGGGTGGAAATGCACTAAAAAATTGAAACAAGTAGTCAAATATTAAGGATCATGAGGAAAATCTATGGGTTTTTTTTTTCTTTACATCCATAGAATGTCTGCAGGACATAGACCTTTACTATAGATCTTTAATATCCTATTAGAGCCGACTTGCATCCAGCTGGTGTATATCCATATCATGGCATACCTATTTGTAGTATTCTACAGTTTTAAATAATTTTCATAAAAACACTTAAGTAAAATAAAAACATGAATTTTAAAATCATTGTCATCATTTCAGCCATAGGACGTCCACTTCTAGACATAGGCCTCCCCTAATTATTTCCAATAAGACCGGTTGGTAGCGGCTTGCATCCAGCGCTATCCTGCGGTCTTAATAAGGTCATCCGTCCACCTTGTGGGTGGACGTCCTACGCTGCGCTTGCCGGTACGTGGTCTCCACTCGAGAACTTTTCGACTCCCCCGGTCAGCTCTTTTCCTGTACTCGAACCGACATAGTGGCGTTATTATACAAACACTTCAGCACTTCAATGTACCGATAGTCAATACGGCATCGTTGGAGAGATGTACAGCATTGCACAGCCCATGTCTCGACCGAATCAAAGGCTTTCTCATAAGCCACAAACGCCAAGCAAAGTGGAAGGTTATACTCCTCGATCTTTTGTATAACCTGCCGCAGCGTATGTATGTGGTCCATGGTGCCAAAGCCCTTCCGGAAACCGGCTTGTTCGGAAGGCTGGAAGTTATCAAGCCTGCGTTCGAGACGATTCGTAATGACCCTTGAAAACAACTTATAAACATGTCTCAGAAGCGAGAAGGGTCTGTAGTTTTTCAATAAGGTGTTGTCACCTTTTTTGAAGAACAACACCACCTCGCCTCTGTTCCACGCTTCTGGCGTTATGGCCTCGAGGACGACGGTGTTAAAGAGCTTTAGAAGGACCTAACTTTGCGTTGAATTCTCCCATAACAGCCGTGAAGCGGGTCTTAGACTTGTGTATGGTCCTACTTACGTCCTCATAAGTAGCCTCCACTTCATCTGGGTGTGACGAGGTCGGTGCGTATACCTTGATGACCTTCAACGAATATCGTTTGGATATTCTAAGTATCAAGTATACAACCCTGCTCGACACACTTTCGATGGTAATGATGTTGTTAATGAGAGACCTGTGAACGAGAAAGCCGACACCACCTTGGGACCGTTGGTGACCTTTCCGGTAGTACAGTGTAGGTTGCCGGATTTCAGGGTTATCGTGTGCTCGCCCTCTCTACGGACTTCAGATAACCCCATAATATCCCATCACAACCTACTCAACTCTTCTTCCAGTTCCGCAATCTTCTCATCAGTCCTCATGGTGCGCACGTTATATGTTGCCAGGACCAGTCGTCGTCGGTTGGGGTGGCAGCTGGATCTCTGCCGGGGATTCTTAGCACCCCATTCTCCGCCGTTACCGTTCTACCGTGGTCGCTGCCGGAACAAGGACTATTGGAGCTGCCGGGGACTGGGGGCTTGGTTTTATTTTGTGCTGTCATGTAGGGGGGATTTTGCCCATAATTGCCACGCTGGGCAAGCGTGTTGGCATTTGCAGTGCGTAGCTCTCGCGACGGGGATGCTGCTGCCCATCCCCGCCCTGTTGCACTTGAGCTACGCTGTTCCAGATGGGTATACTGTATCGGTATCGGTATGCGGTGTCTGTCGGTTCCGTAGTACCTCCGTCGGCTCTTACGATACCTGGTACAAGAAGAGGGGGCTATTCTACTCTGCCGGCACCCCACGGCTACGGAATTTACAAATACGAACTGCAAAGAATCTAGTCTCGACGTAAGGTCGCGTGTTTATCGGCCTTTTATCGGATACACTTCGGAGAGTGCGCCCAGGAGTTGCATAATCCGGTTCCGCCCCTTTCTTCTATCGCACGGCTAGACAGACGCGACCAAAGCGCCACCTTTTTATGGTGGACATTCCGCGCGTTAGAACCAAGCGTTTCGAATCTTCATCCTCATACGAACAACCAAAATGTGCAACGCTTCGCCCGGGTCTAAAAAAAATACAGTCCATTTTTTCAGACTTAAATAACATCAAACAAAAAAAACAACATTACCGATATATTTACGTGCAAATGGCATGCAATGCAACATAGCACCGCAGAGATAAGCCCAGTTCAGTGCACTTATTAAAGTTAGTCAAAGAGCCAAAACTTGGCGTCGTCTGTCTCCCGTGGCGTCACTTGGAGCCATTTTGACGAGCCACAGTTCACGCGAACTGCTCGTCTAGTCGAGTTGATACTCAAAAGGACTCGTGCCTAGTTTACATTTTTCTAGTTGAAATTAATTTATACAAACCATGTTTTATTTTAAGGTTCTTTATTTAGTTACCTACAATGCATAAACCCAATCCGAACATTCAAATATAGCTAAAAAACTTGTTAGTTGAAGAGCCGAAACATGGCGTCATGTTTTTTTTGCGTCATATGGAGTCATTTTGACGAGCCGCAGCTCACGCGAACTGCTCGTCTAGTCGAGTTGATACTCAAAAAGGCTCGTGCCCAGTTTATATTATTCCAGTCGCGATACATCCTACTTATATTATAAACGCGAAAGTTTGTGAGGATGAATGGATGGATGGATGTATAATCTTTCACGCAAAAACTACAGAACGGATTGAGACGAAACTTTGCAATAATATAGCTTATATATCAGAATAACACATAAGCTATAAATTATAATGATATTGCGTCAAAAATCAAAATATCATGCGGGCGAAGCCGCGGGTAAAAACTAGTCTATAATCATTTTCATAGTTATATTTTTTTAAGTTTTTTTATTTAATTTAACAATATTATTTATACCTACCTATACTCTATAAAATTTAACTTGATCTCTGCGATAGCTGTCAGAAAAATCACGCCTATGAAGTCCTGAATTTCTTAATAGTACAGACAGTACCTGTCAGTGTCATACTTTATGGGCATGTCGATTAGTGATGGGCGACGAATGATTGTGACCACAGAGTTTTAGATAGAGTTTTAATTAAAATATCGATAGTTCATACTGACGATATTTTAAATAAAACTTAATTTATCATTAATTTTATTGTATATTTGAATATCATAACAATTTTTACATGTGTAATTAAATTAAACCCAATTATATGTTACATTAGCATCGATAATAATGAAAAACGTCGATAAATACTATCGTTAAATTATTATGAGTATTTATTTAATTAATATCACAACATTATTTACATGTGTACATACTTGATCTTAAATAATAGTAAGTAAATAAAATCCAATTTCTCACCTTCAACTACTTATTCGATTTCATTACAACATTGTTTGAAAATCGATTTTTTCCACCACTATCTCAACTCTAAATATGTCAATATGTAACTGTCGCAGAGATCAAGTTAAATTTTATAGAGTATAATTCGAATATTCACATTGTTTAAAATTAGTCAAAGAGCCGAAACTTGGCGTCGCGTGTCGTCTGTTTCCCGTCGCTTTACTTGCACCTATTTTGACGAGCCACAGCTCACGCGATCTGCTCGTCTAGTCGAATTGATACTCAAAAAGATTCGAGTCCTGTTGACATTATTCGAGTCATACTAAGTATACATTAGTATTGATAAACTTGTACGATCAGAGACAGGCTGCTTTATAATTGCAGCACTATAGGCACAGGACTATAATAATATAAAGTGTTCCTTTTATCAATAGAAATCTACAGCTTCACTGTTCAATTATATCTTATTCAATTATCAGTATAAATAAGAAGTCATCACTCAAATAAGAGAAACATATTTTAAAGTATAATACAAATCCTACTAATATTATTATAAACGCGAAAGTTTGTGAGGATGGATGGATAGATGGATGTTTGTTATTCTTTCAGGCAAAAACTACTGAACGGGTTGAGATGAAACTTTGCAATAATATAGCTTATATATCATAATAACACATAAGCTATAAATTATAATGATATTTGATCATTCAGGCGAAGCCGCGGGTAAAAACTAGTACAATATAACGAAATATAATGTAAGTACTTATACCTCGAAATCGAGAAAATATATTTTTTCCCGCTTGAATAGACTAGTTAGTGAAATCTCAGGCATTCATAATGCAAACGGAGCATTAAAATGTCGTTGGCGGCATCAACAAATCGAGGCATCTGTGAATCTCGTCACTCTTTGAAACGACGTTGACGCGACGAGATGCTTTGAACTACGCGTACCTACCTAGCCGTCGACAGAGCTGGGAATAATGTTAAGTGACACGTTAGTATATAACTGAAAAAGTAAAACTAGATAAGGGAATACATTGAGTAAGTATGATGACGGATGATGATTAAGTAAGGACCTTTTACTAAATTACTCTTTCTTGCTTAATTTTTCCTAAACAATCTAGCTTAATTTAGTAGTATACTAAATTCAGCAAAAAAAACATTAATTTACTTGTACAACGCGAATGGTAATTATTTATACCATACATAAAAATATGAATTAAATGCAGCTTATAATCTGAAAATCACTTATCCAGTCTTTTCCGTCGCTACTCTGAACAAGTTACTGGAATCTTAAGCTACCATAGAGTAAACGAGGCATCAAACTGTCGTTGGTGGCATCAACCAATCGAGGCATCTGTGAATCACGTCACTCTTTGAAACGACGTTGACGCGACGAGACGCGTTGAACTACGTACCTATCTACCAATACCTAGCCGTCGACTGAGCTGGCAATTTTTGGGGTGGGCTTTAGGTGTTGGTGCGGATTTGGTATTTACAGCCTGTGAATATTTTGATTTTACGATTTTGATGCTGAAATTTACAATGCGTAGATGTGCAAAATTTGTTGTACGATATCCTTAGATCGCATCTATGCTTAATACAGGCAAGATGTGGTCACACGCAAACCTATCGTACACAAAAACAAATAGAAATTGATGAAAATCAATTCTTAAATAATCTTATCTGCTAACTTCGATCTTAAAATTTTGCGAATCTGTTAGTAGTCAAATAGATTGCCACACCTATTTTGTTTATTACTTCAAGAGGAAAATCTTCTAAAAGCATGTCACATGGGATCCCATTCGGACTAAGCAGGCGTGTCTTATACCTAACCTAATCTTACTTATTACTACACTTATTTACTTTATCTAGTACCTTATTTAGAAACGCAGTCCTGTGCGTATCTTTCAACTGTTACTCATTTAGCTAATGTTGAAGTATACCAGTATATACTAAAATTACCGTTTAATAATATTTATAACATATTGCTCGTAAAGTGGCTGTAATTACACCAATTTCAATATCGTAATGTATTTCATTACGCACTTGTGCGTTATTGTAATGTAAAACGCACGAGTTTTTATTAATAAAGTAACATGCACGGTTTTTTAAGATGCTCCGTCTAAAAATGTACGATACTTTTTAAAATCTTAGCAAAGAGTTTTTATGTCAGAAAAGTGGTCAATATTCTGGCAACGTAATAATCACTTTTAAAAATGGTTCAAATTTCTGTAACTGCTTTAACAAGTAATTAAAGATTTATTCGTTTATTAATTTCCTCGCAAATATGTTATAAAACATCGTATGACATACGTGCGCTTTGAAAATTACAGCCTCTGCTTCCTTATAGCAATATTGCCTCGGCTATAATTTTCAACTTACCGCACTTATATCATAATTAAAATTTATATGAACACCGGATACAACTCACGATTATTTGAGCGGTCGAACCGCTATGCGTCCGACCGGTTTCAGAGTAGTTAGTACTCTTTCTTCAGGGAATACGCGCGCCCCCGACAACGGACGCCCGCGCACTGTATCATAATGTACTAAAATGTATCAGTTTACAACAACGATGAACAGTTTAGGTGAATATTCACCAAAATATGTACGTCCATCAGTGCGCTACACCCTAACAAACACATTACATTACGACCACTAATTATCACGGTCATTCCGCGTAAAGGCTGAATCATGCAAGTGGGCGGATGTGAAGTTAGCTACAAGCTGCGCAATATCTAATCCTGACTGAAGCTCATATGAAGCTGCGCATTGATTGGGTTTCGCAATCGACTTGGCATTTTTAGGGTTCCGTACCTCAAAAAGAAAAAACGGAACCCTTATAGGATCACTTTGTTGTCCGTCTGTCCGTCTGTGTGTATGTCAAGACTCTTTATCTCGAGAACGCGTAAAGATATCGAGTTGAAATTTAAACTGTATTCGTATATCTATGGTCTCTTACAGTTGTGTAAAGAAAAAACTTCTCAGTTATCATATAAAGAAGTTAGAGCTGTTTATGTCGTAAAAAACCGCATATTTCGACACTCACAAAAATCAAAATCTACAGGGTACTTTCCGTTCACATAGAACTATGAAATTTGGCAAACAGCATTATCTCAGAGTACACATATAGGAATAAATCGAAAACTGTACATTTTTATTTATATCACAAAAAATAGGGCTTAAAAATTCACAAAATATGGGTTCAAAATTCAAAGTGAGTAAATCATATCATGTAAGGTATCATATAAAAGAACTTCATTAGCACATGCTAAACCAGGTTTTTAATTATGTTAACAATGTGTAATTTTTGAAGAAAGACGAGAAAAATGAAAAAAAAAAACTTTTGTCGATGATGATGATGAGTAAGTATAGAGATTTTAACAACGTACTTCCCAATTTTGTGAAATTTTCTGGATTTGTACGGAACCATCGATGTGCGAGCCTGACTCGCA
The DNA here is from genome assembly GCA_949316475.1 of Hypomecis punctinalis. NCBI lineage: Eukaryota > Metazoa > Arthropoda > Insecta > Lepidoptera > Geometridae > Hypomecis > Hypomecis punctinalis. Next base: position 8,311,835 of record OX438810.1, on the reverse strand, counting down.
CTTGTCCGGTTTTTTTTGTTTTGCGCAGCACAATTATTATAGCTGTGTAAAACCCAATTAAACTACTAACTTACACTCCACCGATTTGTTTGATTTGGTCTAGAAAAACACTGTCTTTTTAAATAGTTTTATTTAAGCTTATACTGTTGCAGTAGAGCAGAATACACTAAAATCACCTCGTAACAAAATTAGTGTATCAGTTTACTACAACGATGAACAGTTTAGGTGAATATCCACCAAAATACGTCCATCAGTCTGCTACACCCTAACAAACACATTACATTACGACCACGAACTGACACGGTCATTCCGCGTAGCTATTTGAATTGCGTTCAAAATCAACTATTGCCAAGCCACATCGAAACGCTGCCTTTATTGTACTGCCTGTGACAAACGACGCAGCGCAATATTATTTCCGGGGTAATATGAAATTCAGCCCTATTTTGTGTTTGCGTTACACCATTTTAAACGTGCGCTTTGCCAATATTGATGTGGAAATTGCTTGGTGAATGAAAAGTATAAGTAATTTATATTCAATTAAATTATTTTTGACATGATTATCAACCGTACATCATTTGATAGTAGACTTAGATATGGTGCATGCCTATGCAGGCACCTGCTTAAGATCTTCTACGAGAGTTATTCTCGAAAATCTTTCTAATTAAAGAAAAACCGGACAAGTGCGTATCAGGCTCGCACATTGAGGGTTCCGTACAAATATATTGTTAAAATAATTTAAAACCTGTTTGGCATGTGCTAATGAAGTTCTTTTATATGATACCTTACATGATACGATTTACTCACTTTGAATTATGAACCCATATTTTGTGAATTTTGAGGCCCTATTTTTTTGTGATTTAAATAAAAATGTACAGTTTTCAGATTTATTCCTATATGTGTACTTTGAGACAATATATGCTTCTCAACAAATTTTATAGCTCTATGTCAACGGGAAGTACCCTGTAGGTTTTGATTTTTGCGAGGGTCGAAATCTGCGGTTTTTTAAGACATAAACGGCTCTTTTTTATATTACAACTGAGAAGTTTTTCTTTTACACAACTGCAAGAGATCATAGATATACGTATACAGTTTAAATTTCAATTCGATATCTTTACGCGTTCCCGAGATAAAGAGTCTTGACATACACACAGACAGACAGACGGACAACAAAGTGATCCTATAAGGGTTCCGTTTTTTCCGTTTGAGGTACGGAACCCTGAAAAAGTGAGTCAGTGATGTTTTGATTGTACAGTTGTCCATAAGTAGGGTGTGGTGACCATCAGAAGGTCCGTCCGTTTGCCATGTAATTGCAAAAAAATGTTAAAGTTTTTAAATGTCTATTTTCACTAATATTGTTAGTTGATGACCTCCAACTTATTCTAAAATTTAGGTTACAGTGGACGTATGCTCATGTAATTTGGCGCTTAGAAGAGAGTATAAACTAGATACGATTCTTGGAAAGTAAACTACGCACTAGATGTCTAAAGATAATGCTGTACAAATTCAATAGAAAATAGTAGTGTACGAAAGTTGTTAAACTCAAAACTTCTTGTGAATACTAGTGACGTAGAGGATTTAAATTCTACGTCGCTAGTGCCATATTGGTATTAGCAAAGTATACATACGTGAGTAGAATGGAGTCAATGGAACTAATCAAAGGTACTACTGACAGAAAACCAAAAAATGTAAGCTCGTCATTTGAATAGATGCGAGTATCTTCATATCTCGAATAAATAGGTATCTTCTAGGTAAGCGTGCTACACCTTAGACCATATATCTGCTTAACATCAGGTTGTATGTAGTCAAATGCAATCCTATGTATATAAAATCAAATAAAAAAATCAAAAATGCTCGTTCGGGAATTTTACTAATAAATATATAATTAGTTCGTCGTATAGATTGTCAAAAAATATTAGACACGTATTTATTCTTTTGTCAATTAAACAAAAATTGATGAAGATATAGCCCTTTAAAGTTCCGCGTGACGTCACCGCTATCAAATGTACCGGCTAGTGACGTCACGAGCTCAAACTTTGACAAGGTTAATCAGTGTCACTAATTGTTTTATTGACAAAAGAAAAAATACGTATCCAATATTTTTCAATAATCTAACCGACATTATTGTAATAATGATTTTTATACCCAGTAAATATCCCTATTGCACCATTCTCGTAACTTTGAAAACTGACACGCGACTAACTAGGCTAACAGGATCGCAAGGAGGTTACCACGTAATTTTAAAGTATCATTATTCATGGAAGCCACAATATTTGTGTCAAAAGCAATGACCGCAGCTGACGCGGCCGCAAAATGGGTCTCATTTCAATCCAAAGCAGCATGGCATTTGAATGGCGTTGGCAATCAACTTTTGCCAAGCCACGGAATATTCCCAGCTTTTATTGTGTCGCTTGCCTATGACAATGCTGGACTATAAATGACTGTGGTTGTCATTTCAGTACTTTTCTGTTAGTTTTTAGGGTTCCGTACCACAAATGGAAAAAACGGAACCCATATAGAATCACTTTGTTGTCCGCCTGTCCGTCTGTGTGTATGTCAAGACTCTTTATCTCGGGAACGCGTAAAGATATCGAGTTGAAATTTAAATTGTATACGTATATATTAGTCTCTTGCAGTTGTGTAAAAGAAAAACTTCTCAGTTATCGTTTAAAAAAGTTAGAGCCGTTTATGTCGTAAAATAACGCATATTTCGACACTCACAAAAATCAAAACCCACAGTGTACTTCCCGTTGACATATAACTATGTAATTTGGCGAGAAGCGTTGTCTCAGAGCACACACATAGGAATAAATCTGAAAACTGCACATTTTTAATTAAATCACACAAAATAGGGCCTTATAAAATTCACAAAATAACAAAATATGGGTTCAATATTCAAAGTGAGTAAATTTTTGAGTTTTGACAAAAGTCGTAGAACAAAAGTTGTTAGTTTTGATGCACAGAATAAGCCCCTAAAAGGATGCTAATTGACTGTATACTATTTATTTATCTCATAATTTTAGTGCGCGATTAGTCCCGTAGTATATAATTATAATAATAATGAATTGTTTTGCGTTGAGATAGTTCGACATATATTGAGTCATTTTCGAGCAGGTGGTATGAAAAGGTATATTTTATCATACTGGTGTAGCGTTGGTAATGCTGAAAGTGGAGTCACTCCCAGTTGTACCAGTTGTGATAAAGCAGCTGTTTAAGTTATGCACCTCTGAAGAAATAAATATAAAAAATTTAATATTGAAAAAAATTCACATTACAAAATATGCACTCTTCCAAATCGATGTCACGAATCAATATTGATACCGTATAACTAGAAGTAGAGTGTTCAATAAAACATCAGTTCGAGTTCTGTTACTCTCAAAAAGAACAAAAGTTCTGTTACTCTAATTTACAGAACGACGTATCGACGAAATTCCCTATCACAAAATATGCACTCATCTGAATCGATGTCACAAAACAATACATTTATATTTCACGTAGTGTAGTGTACAACTGAAAGTGGGGTGTTCAATAAAACAGCAGTTCGAGTTCTCAAAGCGTCTCGCTCATGAATGTGACAAGGCAGTAATTGTAATTTTCCACGTTTCCTCTTGTCACAGGCATTGTCTTTGAGCACCATGTTATGTCATGCCTTTGCTACTTGAATTTTGCCTTTATGACATTGTGTGTGTCAGGTTTTATTAGACGTGGAACGAACGTTAGCGGGATATTGTATCTTCTAAATTCTAATGCCCAGTTTGTCCTTGCCTTTTCGCGGAATTGCGAGTAAATTAGTTTTGATCCTGAGTTTTTAGAGTTGTTTGTGTTTAGAAATACGAGTAGCATTAAATTTGAATTTTGTGAAATAGTATAAATAAAGTGTTTTTTTTTAAGAATTAAAAAATCTTTATCTGTACGTATTTCTTTGTGATAGCAGGTTTTTTAAAAAACAAAAGCAACTTGTGTTGACTAAATAATAATTTTAGGTTTCAGATTTGAATCGAGCTAAGTATAAAGTAAATGCGTTGTAAAAATTTCTAAACAAATATTTTCAATAAACAACATCGGTGAGTTCTGGATGCTTTTCAACCCTATTTATTAATCAATTATCATCTATTTTTTTCCAGTTTGCTGTGAAATTTCCATCTACCAAATAATAAAACGGAAGAAAAATTTTAAAACACCAAACTCCAGTCCATAATGTTTCTAAAATTATGAAAAAATAAACAAGAATGTTCACGACAACTGTGTAGCTTAAAGTAAAGCTGCTTCTAAGGAAACCTGGGACACAAAAAGGTGGAAAATAATAAACCTCTTTCGTAAAAGATAAGGGAACAAATTAAAAAGTTTTGTTAAGAACCTTACAGCTAATTAAAATTACTTAACGTTAATCTCCTAAGTAGAGATTACACGAGCCGTGTTACACAGAAACTTTAACTTAAAGTACCTATTGGAGTTGTAACTTGAGGTTGAAACTTGAGATAGGTATGATACAGGAGCAATTGATTTAAAACTGGGTCACGGGTTACGGTTACCGCTAAGTAATTAATTTCGGAGTGTTATTGTTGATGCGAGCGATTGTCACGCGTTTCAGAAATCTGGCAAAGTTTATGTGTGTTTTAAGGCCACATAGTCAAAAATTAAAGTAGTCTAATATAAAGTTTTAGGGTTTCGTACCGTACCGTAAAAGAAAAAACAGAACCCTTATAGGATCACTTTGTTGTCCGTCTTTGTGTATGCCAAGATGTTTTATCTCGGGAACGCGTAAAGATATCGAGTTGAAATTTGAACTGTATATGTATATCAATGATCTCTTGCAGCTGTGTAAAAGAAAAACTACTGTCGTAAAAAACCGCATATTTCGACACTCACAAAAATCAAAACCAACAGGGTACTTCCCGTTGACATAGAACTGTTAAATTTGGCGAGAAGCAAGATTTTAACAACTTACTTGCCAATTTTGTGAAATTTTCTGAATTTGTACGGAACCCTCGATGTGCGAGCCTGACTCGCACTTGTCCGGTTTTTTTTTATTAATTGAAATTCAAACTGTGATGAAATAATGCTACGATACGATACGATATAGAGTCGATGTATTTATCGACTCTATATGTCGCAATCCAAAAAATCGCGTTAAAATACAAAAGTATAGTTAAGAAAGTATCTGTAAAAAATGTTTAACATGTCGTTAAATTGATTGTCATGGCATATGCTAGCCGTGTTAGTCAGCAAAAACATAGCTTTAGGGCCAATTTTAAACTTCTTTCCCAGGATAAAAAGCATTACCAGGGGCCTTATTTTGTAAGCGCTCTGGCGTTCGGCTTCGCTTTTCCTCCCGTTCGCTCTCGCGGCGTGAGTAACTGGCGCGAGCAGGAGAAAAAGCGAAGCCGAACGTCAGAGCGCTTACAAAATAAGGCCGCTGGACTCTTTCATAAAGCGAATACAATGCTCAGTACCGTCATAGTCCCAGCCAGGCCGCTGGAGCAGTTACGAGTATATCAGAAACCTAGAGAAAAGCTCCGTTATTGTAGCTTGGCCCGCGTAGACTTTTAGGCCGGGACTCCACCAAAGCGGAGACAAGACGAGCGGAAAGGAAATGTTGATTGTATTATTGACACCTCTCCTCTCCGCACAGCTTCAATGGAGATCGCTGTAAGGAGATGTGTAATATTTGTATGGTGCGATGGAAGCGGAGATGTGAGCTGTGCGCGGACGACGCGCAGTGGAGACGAGAGATGTGAGCGGCGTGCAGTGAGCGATATCACCCTTCCCCCTCTCGCCCGCCAGCAACCCGCAGAATGCGTACTGAGCACTCAACGCCTCGCACCCGAGCTGAAAAACATCTCTTCTAGCACAGCACACAGCACACATCTCCGCTTTGGTAGAGACCCGGCCTTAACTCCTTACCACAAAAGATTTACACGCTTTAAACACTGTTTAGCCGTGAAATTTGTACTGTTAAACATTGAATAAAGCGTGCACAAAGTTAGGTTAAAGGAGAAAAGGCACTTCATGGAGATATCAGTGACGACCTAACGCCTCTACAATATCGAATATGAATATTCAACAGCAAATACTTTTTGAGATATAACACTAACAATAATGATAGTTTTGTACAGAAACACTAATCATGGGGAGAATAAAGAACTATTTCTATTCACAGTTTAATATTGCTACGCTTAACTGCAAGCACGGCACATAAAAAATACAGAAGCTAAGCTTTGTACATTTGGCGTTCGTAAATTACCTATTTAATTTATTTAATCGATGTTAGCGCCGCCAGTATATCGATCATAACTTTGTGTTTAACCGACTTCAAAATAGGTGGCTTTAAAATTGAATCTGTTTTTTGTTTATAGGTTACGTGATTAATCCGCCAATGTTTGATAGATTCAGGACTTCTTTTCTTTTTCTTTCAGACTTTAAAAATTGACCCATTTTTTTTTTAAATCAGCAGTATTTTTTTAAAAATCAACAATAATGTGAAAATTACTACATTAACGATACATTGATCCGCGCCAACTACCTAATTCAGTTCATAGTTGAAGCCGGTTATGCTATTACTGGCGAAAAATAATTATTCAACACAAAGTACGTACTTGCATCTTGTAAAAGGTCAGAGTTACAAATTTTATCACATTCGCATACATATTAAAAAACCGGTCAAGTGCGAGTCAGGCTCGCACACCGAGGGTTCCGTGCCAGAAAATTTAAAAAATTGGGAAGTGAGTTGTTAAAATTTCTATACTATAACCATCGACAAAAAAGTATTTATTTTTTCACTTTTCTCGTCATACATCGAAAATTACACATTGTTGAAATAATTAAAAACCTGTTTTAGCATGAACTAAAGAAGTTCTTTAAAATGATATCTTACATGATACTATTTACTCACTTTGAATTTCGAACCCATAGTTCTATGTCAACGGGACACCCGTACCTGTACCCGTACTGTACCCTGTAGATTTTGATTTTTGTGAGTGTCGAAATATGCGGTTTTTTATGACATAAACGGCTCTAACTTTTTTATACGATAACTGAGAAGTTTTTCTTTTACACAACTGCAAGAGACCACAGAAATACGTATATAGTTTAAATTTCAACTCAATATCTTTAAGTGTTCCCGAGATAAAGAGTCTTGATATTCGGACAGATGGACAACAAAGTGATCCTATAAGGGTTCCGTTTCTTCCTTTTGAGGTACGTAACCCTAAAAAGTAAGTTCATACATATACCTATAATCTTCTGTTCTCTCTGTGTTTTGTGCTCTAGAGTCTAGACAACTTGCGCCGTGTTGTCTAAGCACACTTATTACCTGCCTTCGACGAGGTTGTGAGCATCCTCGGTCTAAATCGTTTACATAGCTCACTTAGAGTTTGTGTGCCTCGCATGTAGAGCGTCACATACGAGTACGAGTATGTAGAACGTTTGAAATATACTGTACTGCACACGCAGAATGCATGAAGTACTTATGTACCTAGTCGAGATGCGGGAGCGTCGCGGTGGTGTTTAATAAATAAATAAATATTTTGGGACATCTTACACACGGCCTCTGACCCCAAACTAAGCAAAGCTTGTGATATGGCTGCCAGAGACTGATATACTACATATACTTATTTTTAAATACATACTTATATAGATAGTAACTAAATAACACCCAGACACAGAGCAAACACCTATGTTCATCACACAAATATTTGCCCTGGTGGGGATCGAACCCACGCCTCTTTGATTCAGAAGTTAGGGTCACTAACCACTGAGCCACCGAGGCAGTCAAATGATTGAACACCACCGCTATTAATTGCTATCAATAAAAAGTACGATTGATTTGGAAGTCATTTACTTTATATTGTAAACCTAACCTAACAGACTGAGTTGGAAGTCTGTTCCCTTAGATGGTAACTTAACTAATGCCTTGACAAAACTTATTATATTTAACATCAAACTTATCCAAACAAAAGAAAGGGGGGGGGGGGGGGGGGCTGGTGCGCTTTCACTCTGCACAATGGTCTTAAGCTCGATCGAAACATACTATCGGATGCGGCTTACGGACGCGACTGACAGCCGCGACCTAAACTATGAAAGTACACCGATCAGACATAAGTCGCGGTCGTCCCCTTCGGACGTCCGAGAGCGATCTGGCACACTGGATATTTTAAGACTGTGCACATTGCTAAGTCGCGGCTGTCAGTCGCGTCCGTAAGCCACGTCCGATAGTATGTTTCGAGCTTAAGGCACATTTGCGAAGACAAAAGTTAACTACTCACCTGACGGTGTTGATAACATAAATACCTATAATTAGCGCCACACAAGTCGGCAGATAAGAAGTTAGCCGCAGATGACACTTCGCCGTGATTAGCTAATTATTGCGCATGTGTGCACAATGCCGACTCAAGTGGCCAAGTGGTGAGCACGGGCGTAAGGAGCATACGGGAGGCATGTAGTTAGCGGGCGGGTATGCCCCGGCGTCTCGTCTCTCTGGCTCCCGCGCATACCTACATTTTCCTCTTGCGTAACGCGTTCTGTGCCTTCCAATCCGTCGACTTGTGTGGCGCGGCTTATAGTGATTATTCTGTTCTGTGTTTATTGTAGTAGTATAAATGTCGTTATCATTGTTCGGTGTCATTTCAGCCATAGGACGTCACTGCTGGACATAGGCCTCCCCTGAAGATCTCCAATAAGACCATTTAGTAGCGGCATCCAGCGTGATCCTGCGGTCTTGACAAGGTCATTCGTCCACCGTGTGAGTAGAAGTCCGTGGTACGTGATCTCCAGATTAGGTGTCGGTCATTAGTTCTCCGAGCTATGTGCCCTACCCACTGCCACTTTAACTTGCCCTGGGCTATGTCAGTAACTTTGTCTCTTCTCTAGATCTCCTATTTCTGATTCAATCCCGCTGAGAGACTCCGAATATAGCCCTCTCCATAGCTCGTTGGGCTACTTGGAGCTTACTTATAAGACCTATAGCGAGAGACTACGTCTCTGTGCCATGTACAAATATAGACTGAATCAAACATCTTGGCGTTTGTGAACACAAAGCGATACTTGCGCATGTGCAGTAGCAATATACTCATACGTTAACGGCGCAACAGAGGGGATTTGCGTAGCTTGTAAAAGTATTTGATATGGCATTCTGTATCAATCAATCAATCTTTATTGCAACATATGTGGTATTACATGTAGATCTTAAATAACATGTTTTAGAAGCTATACACACATGACCCTATAAGGGTGTGGCAACGTTAATTTATATAATATTACATTCTCCTATTTTTATTTAATCAATGTCATTATCATGTTTTTTTTTTATTTTTTTTTTTTTTTAATTATTTAATGACAATACTACACTACTACTACTACATATAAAGCAATTGGATCATCCACAGACCCTTGAAGGTCTAAAGATAATCCAAGTGCTCAAGCCCACTGCCAGTTGGCAGCGTGCCCAGCATGCTGGTAGCATTCCCACGCTGAATGGCAATGCTTATACGTTGAGCCAAATAAACACCAGATTTATTATATTTGTTATAGGTACATTTAATAATAATTTTACGTCATTAGATAGGTAATGTCATTTTTACATAAAAATAAAAAAAAATTATAACAATAAAATAGTAAGAAACAAAAATTAATAAGCCCATTTATAAACATGCATGCGGCACGACGCTTTCGTAAAGATTTCGTCAACCTCATAAAAACTCGCTTACTAGCGACTTCTTCAACTTCTTCTTCTTCTGCAACATCTGTAGATAGGTACCTATTTTGAAAAAAAAATGTTGTATTTTTAACCAGCCATGAAAAAAGATATGTTAGTTTTATTTCAAAAAGTAAACATTTGCTAAAGTCATACTTAAGTGCGTAAAAGTTAAAGTTTTCCTTGGTTGAGCGTATGTCACTAGAGGCCTTCTTGTGAGTTTTTGTAGTTAACGAAAACTATTGTAGTTTTTGTATTGCTCCAGAAATACATTTTCGATAGTTTTTCCTCGTTTGTGTCAGGTGCATTTTATTAAAATGTACTTATTAGCGTTACACTGAAACTACTTTTGTTGTCGTTTACGTACAAACTTTGTTCATTCATGTTAAGGCTGGAGGACCTAGAATAAGAATACGCTTAAGTAAACCTAGGCCTAGGAAATTGTGTTATGTTTGGGTTAGGAAAAGGGTCTTAGGCTGAGTATGTATATCGTTAGAATTGCTGGAATAAGCCTCCCTTTGATTATGCCATTCACATTGGTCCCTTGGCAATCCGATTCATTTGCATCTCTCACGAACTCCTTACTTAGTCCAACTGAGAAGAATTAGCTATGTTTGATATCTACACGTTTCATCTTTGTCTTTTTTACAGTCAACATGATAGAGATAGAAATATTTTTTATTAGTATTTTTGGTTGCATAGAGATACGATGCGCTACTCTTATTAATCTCGATCAGATAGTCATATTAATACATGCACTAGACTATTGGATTTGGCTTAATCATTCTTCGTGGGTAGATCTATGTTCAACAGTAGACTATTAAAAGGCCGGTATTATATAGTACAGTCATCATCATCATAACCATTAGCCTGTGTCGACCCACTGCTGGGTATAGGCCTCCTCTCTTATGTGCCATTGTTCTCTATCTTGGGCCAATCTCATCCACGCATGTCCATTACAGTAATACACGCGATAAACTTTATTTACTGTACTGTACTGTACCTGCCTTTTTTAATAGTCCACTGCAGGACGTAGGCCTACCCACGAATGGTGATTGGGCCATATCCACCACGCTGGCCCAGTGCGGGTTGGTGGATTCACATACGCCATCGAATTTCTTCTACGGACGTATGCAGGTTGCCTCACGATGTTTTCCTTCACCGAAAAGCCAATGATGTGAAATTCCGTACATAAGTTCGAAAGAAACTCATTGGTACGGGATCGGGATTTGAACCCACGACCTCACGATTGCAGGTCGGGTGTTACTACCACTAGACCACCACGGCTTTGTTCTTAAAACTTTATTTATTAATTACAAAATACAAATTTATTTGTCCAATTAAGAAGCACAATAGATTTCTTGGTTCCCTGGCCCTTATGCTAGGTCTATAACCTGTATTATACGAGCCAGTATCTTCCTACTTACAAAGACTTGAATCCTTTGAATCCTCATTCCTCATACGAACAGCCGGAATGTGGAATACTTTGCCTGGGTCTGTCTTCCCGTTAAAGTACAACGTGAGTGTCTTCAAATCCCGAGTAAATAGGTATCTTCTAGGTAAGCGTGCTACATCCTAGACCGCACATCTGCTTAACATCAGGCAGTGTGTAGTCAAACGCAAACCAATTCGAAATAAATAAAAAAAAAAAAAAAAAAAAAAAAAGACTGCTGACAAAAAATAATAATTTTAGTTACACAGAAAAAAGTAATGTTTACTTATATCTAAAGTTATCAGGTTTATAGTAAAGGAGAGCTATGTAATAATGTCTAAGTGTGTGTAGGTGTGTGAGAAATACTACAATACAAAATATACTGATAAACATATTTTTGGATTGAAAATTAAAAGGTGAACGCGTTGGTATATACTCCGCAAGAGCTACGCGCGTAGTATTTAACGGAAACAAATGCATTTATGTCACGGTGATTGAACGACGGTCAGTATTTGGATGGGTGACCGCGGGTGGCATTTTCCAACTGAGCGCTACCGTGGCTCGGATGACACGTTAAATTGTAGGTCCCGGTTGTTTTAACCGTTTAGCCATGTCAGAGGCCTTCAGGCGGCCTAAAAACTCTGACACCAGGGCTAGCCACCCGGCCTATACGAACTTACTTACTTACTTAACGACGTTTCATATGATTTTTTAGAAGGAGTTGCTTTGTAAAGATCTGAGACTTTCAAAAACATATAGTCATCGCATATATATATAGGTCAACTTTTGCTGTAAAATCAACCTTGAAATCACAACACAGTGTTCCATGCAAATTTTGCACTGTAGATATAATAAATGAAACTGCTTTACTTTTTTCGCGTCTGAGAACCTTTTAAAAAGATTGCATGCATCGTTTCTGTTATAGTCTATCTATTATAATTATTTTGTTCTAAAATAAACTTAACCTTGCAGCAGGTAAGTGCAGACTTTCAATTTAGACGCCAGACGCCTGGAAAATTGATTGTAAATAACTTTAGACCGGAACTGAGCAGATTAGGTATCTAAAATTGCTTACAGAAAGGCGAGGGTACGGACCATGATAAATTGCTTTTCAGTCTATTCTCAGCGTTAATAGTTTCAAATAAGTAAGTAATTTAAAATTTGATTTTATAAACTTTATTTATTTTTTAGTTGTTTAGCTAAATTTCATCTGTGTGTACCTATTTAGTTACCAGTAAGTACCACTACTATAAAGCTCGATGTGCAATAATAATATAATTTAAATTTATTTACATAATCCATGACATTAAGATAATATAATTTTGGACCGACGAAACGGAGGAGGTATTCAATTCGGACTCATATATATATTTATATAAATATATTTTTAAGTGTAACCACGCATAACTTTTTACAGAGTGGTCGGATTTCAATAATTATTTTTTATGTTATGATTTTATTTTGAGTGCTATCCACACTAGATTTTATCTCAAAGAGTTGTGTTCTTTCGAACGCAGGATTCGGGCTAGTGATCTGAAGGGGCAGGTTCAAATCCTGTGTTCGCTTCAGATTTTTGAAATGCTTATCACAAAGATAATTATTTTTTTATTGGAAAGAGTATACTTTGAATTGGTTCCATTTCAATTTTAATGATGTCGGCTGGGCCATTTTTGATAAATCTACAATAATGTGAAAAATTCTACATCGATCCGTGCGAAATATTTGCGAATTCTGTACACGGTTGAAGTCGGTCATGCTATTTTTTGCGAAGAATTATTACTTATATTATTTTTATAAATTGGTCAAATGACCAACTTAACGTTATCTCATAACATAAAATATTCCCAAAAGAATAAAATATATTAAAAAATGACACTTAGCGTCATTTAATAATAAACTGAAGTCCTACTAATAATAATATAATAATTATATTTTGGGACATCTTACACACGGCCTCTGACCCCAAACTAAGTAAAGCTTGTGATATGGTTGCCAGAGACTGATATACTACATCTACTTATTATTAAATACATACTTATATAGATATGACTAAATAACACCCAGACACAGAGGAAACACTTATGTTCATAACATAAATATTTGCCCTGGGTGGGCATCGAACCCACGCCTTTTTGATCCAGAAGTTAGGGTCACTAACTACTGAGCCACTGAGGCAGTCAAAGCAAAGGCCTTAGCGAATTTCTTAGTCCTCTTTCGTTTCCAATAAAACTGAGGTATCAAAACCATGGATCGGTACACAAACCACACGAAACAGACAATAGTTTTAGGAAGTGATGTGGTGATCAAATGTTAATTGTACTTAAGATTTGATCGTTGCAATGATTGTATTTCCCATTGGTATAAACTGAGCTTATATCCTGTATATTCCTAAAACCCAAACTGAAGGTAAATACGTTGTGTTCAACAGAAAACCCGTCACAAGGAGCGTTAGCTGACATTGGTCTTTTTCAATGGACCGATATAATCCAATTTGCGTGCGCCCATGCGCCCGTGAGCCGCTCCTAACTCTAACTATTCTCGATTTGTGACGTTTTGGATTAGCCTAGTTTCTATATTCTAGATCTGACTATTTTGATGGCTAAAAATAACATTAAATATACTTATGTACGGTGAATGCCCATTTATAACCAAGTTTCTTTTTGATCTCAAATGAAAACAGGTTAAAACATTTTTGATGAACTTTGTTTAAATAACATCAGAAAATTTGTATAAAATAGTGGAGAATATTTAACTCTAGTAATTATTTTTCGCAAAAAATGGTAAAACCGCCTTCCATCGTGTACAAAATTCGAATATTTCGCTCGAATTGTTTACATTATTGTTGATTTTTCAAAAACGGCTCAGCCGATTTCTGTAAAATTTAAATAGGACCATCTTGAGAGTATATCCTTTCAAATTAAAAAATAATTTTACTATTCGCCTCCCAATCGGTGAAATTATCGTTAAACATACGCAAAAAAAAATAAAAAAAAAAAAACACACAGACAAACATAGAACCTCCTCCTTTTTGGAAGTCGGTTAAAAATGAAACAGCGGAACATGCCCCACTAGTGGAGTTTGGCTTGGTTGGGCGAAGCCTATTTTTTGCAATTTTGGAGCTAGTTACTAAGATAAAGTTGTTCACAATCTTGAACTACTTTAAACCCCTGCTGATCTCAGACTTGTATAATCAAAATATTTTTATGACCAAGACATAAGCTTGTGCTCACTAAGGGTTCATAATCAAAGGCCTAAACCAAATCAAAATAGCTGAGTCAATCTACTTGCCAAACACTCACTTGAATGATCAAGCTACAGGAACGATTTATTATTCGAGCTACTAGCCCGCGGCAACTTGCATGTGTGGTGTAGTAGTGCAACGCGCTGTTTGATTTGATTTCGCAGTAGAGAGCAAAAAACGCTTTTTGGGACGGTTTTTGGTGTTCGGTGTAAAACCGGAATAAATGCAGTTGCAAAAACTATTGCTGCATCCGGGGGATTTTTGTGATGAAAAGTTTTGTCGTTAGGTATGGTTTGAAAAAAATGAACAAGTGAGAAATTTAATATTTTGGTATTTTCAGACTATATAAATATTATTACCATGTTGAGCTTAATACAGTGTAATTATATTCAATTTTAAAATTAAATATTATCTACACCAATTACATAGAGTTGTTATGTTATATATCTACACTAGATACAATGACGCACAGACACAGTAAATTAAAAAAAAAACAGCCTTATTTTTTGTCCGAAGCTATAAAAACCACACAAGTGCGGTAAACACGCAACCATAAAATAATTAATCTAAATACCTAATAACCACAGATAACAAAATAATATATTAAAAACTTCTTTGAAAAACTGAGCAAAACGTCACTTCGCTGTCTTTGAATTTGGTCACAACCAAGGACTTTGTATACTATCTGGACTGCGCACAGACGAAATTTGGCTCAAAGTTAGTTTAGGAAAATTCAACCTTAATGCGTTGCAACAAAACATATATTCCTTTGAAATGCCATAAGAGAGACGCTGTGCCGAGTGAGACTTCCCAAAGTGATGAAGTTGTCCCGCTCGCACTATTGCCATTTCGAAACGACACTTATAAATGGTAGAATTATTACTTGTAAAGCCGCGACTGTCTTAACCATTTCTTAGTTTTTTTAACAATGTAGTTTGATAAGATTTTAGTTAAAATTGCGAATAGATGCCAATAAAACAGAGTTTGATATTTATTTTGTATGAATATACCTACGTCTTTATGATTAACGGTTATTTTTTATTTTTGACTAGAGTATCACCGTAGATTGCAAATGGCGTACTATGGTGTATACAAAGAAGTGTAGTAGGGTGACTATGCTGGACATATTTCTTAAACATGCTGGGTGTATAGTCGTGGTTGTCATTTTTAATTTGTTTAGGTTGTAGATTTCAAAATTGTCATCCATATTGGAATTAAAACCGGCAGACGTCACTTTTTTGAAAAAATCATGGGTGTAGTTTTCGAGGTTTTTTGGGGTGTAGATTTCAAAATTGGCATCCATTCTGGAATTAAAAACGACAGACGTCACTTTTTGCTAAAAGTCGCGATGGGTGTCGCTTTTGAGGTTTTTGGTGGTGTAGATTTCAAAAATGGCATTTATTTTGAAATTAAAGATGGCGGACGTCACTATTTTGAAAAAGTCGTCATGGGTGTCGTTTAATAGGTTATTGGGGGTGTAGATTTCAAAAATGGCATCCATTTTGAAATTAAAGATGGTAGACGTCACTATTTTGAAAAAGTCGTCATGGGTGTCGTTTAATAGGTTTTTGGGGGTGTAGATTTCAAAAATGGCATCCATTTTGAAATTAAAGATGGCGGACGTCACTATTTTGAAAAAGTCGTCATGGGTGTCGTTTAATAGGTTTTTGGGGGTGTAGATTTCAAAAATGGCATCCATTTTGAAATTAAAGATGGCGGACGTCACTATTTTGAAAAAGTCGTCATGGGTGTCGTTTAATAGGTTTTTGGGGGTGTAGATTTCAAAAATGGCATCCATTTTGAAATTAAAGATGGCGGACGTCACTATTTTGAAAAAGTCGTCATGGGTGTCGTTTATTAGGTTTTTGGGGGTGTAGATTTCAAAACTAGCGTCCGTTTTGGAATTAAAGATGGTGGAAAAAGTGACTTTTTTGAAAAAATCGTCATGGGTGTAGTTTTCGAGGTTTTTGGGGGTGTAGATTTCAAAAATGACATCTATTTTGGAATTAGAGATAACAGATGTTGCTTTTTTGAAAAAGTCGTCATAAGTGTTATTTTTTGAGAATTCGGGGGTTTATATTTCAAAATTGGCATTCATTTTGGAATTGAAGATGGCGAACATTACTTCAAAATGGATGCCAATTTTGAAATATACACCACCAAAAACCTCTAAAACTATACCCATGACGACTTTTTCAAAAAAGTGAGTCCGCTATTTTTTATTTCAAAATGGATGCCTTGTTTACTACGGAAGCCTTAAAATTCTGTTAACTACGGAAGTCTATTCGTGGACAAGTTTTCGTGATTAAGATTTTTCGTGATAAGGTCTATTTGTGACTAAGTTTTCCGTGAAAAAGTTTTTGTGAAAACATTTTTCGTGGTTAAGTACTGACACGAGTTGCGTTATATGTGTCAAGATTACATCTATGAAATTTAAACATTGTTCAACACCGTAAATATGGATTCCAGACCATTACTGTCGTCACAAAAGTGAAGGAACTCATCGAGATCTAAATTTCCGATGACAACTGTCAAACTTAAAAGTGGTTAAACTCCGTCATTATCAATTCTAGACCATTATTGTCTTAACAAAGGTGAAAGAACTCTTCAAGATCTACATTTCCGATAACAGCTGTCAAACTTGAAACTGAATTATCTCCGTGTATATTAATTCTAGACCATTGTTTTTATGGGGATTGGTTTTATAGAGATCTTCAAGGAAGGCCTATGCCCAGCAGTAGGCGTCTTATTGCTAAAGCGACGACGATGACGAAGGACGACGAGTTAGGGGTAAGATAACTGCGATTCCTGCGTGCAGTAACATTCCAAAGAAAAATTATATCCCAAGATGATCGAGATGTTTTGGTCATCCTACTTGGAAAAGAGACACAATCATCTGATGTGGTATCCTTGTCGGCACGTTTTTCTTTCCCAGTACTCAATCCTGTTTATATGATAAATCCATGGTCACAACAGTTTTTACAATACTTGCATTTTTTTAGTGTTACCACAAAGATTTTTTAATTGTTACCAAAGATGCATTCAATTTGAAAATATTTTCCAGGCAGGTATTGCTGTTAACTATAAATAAAATTCTGTAAGCTCTTACCTCCGTCTCCAGGTTGTGTCGATGAAGATGCCACAGGAATGCTTCGCGTGGCTTCCCCTCTACCGGAGCTCTCATGATCGCTATGTCTTTGACGCTCCGGTATTCGTGCAAGACTATTCGTGTAATTAGCCGAGTAGCTAAGTACCAGTCTTGTACCTGCCTCGAATACCCTGAGGCTTGAGATTAACAAAATGTTGAACTAGGGTACCAATATTACTGCATCATTCTAGAGCTATCAAGACTTGACAGGGAAAAGTCTTCTTGTACTGTTTTGTTTTTAGGGTTCCGTACTTCAAATGGAAAAAACGGAACCCTTATAGTATCATTTTGTTGTCCGTCTGTCCGTCTGTGTGTATGTCAAGACTCTTTATCTCGGGAACGCGTGCAGATATCAAGTTGAAATTTAAACTGTATACGTATATCTATGGTCTCTTGCAGTTGTGTAAAAGAAAAACTTCTCAGTTATCGCTTAAAAAGTTAGCGCCGCTTATGTCGTAAAAAACCGCATATTTAGACACTCACAAAAATCAAAACCTACAGGGTACTTTCCGTTGACATAGAACTATGAAATTTGACGAGAAGCATTGTCTCAGGGTACACATATAGGAATAAATCTGAAAACTGTACATTTTTATTTAAATTAGAAAAAATAAGGCCTCAAAATTCACAAAATATGGGTTCAAAATTCAAAGTGAGTAAATTATTGTGCGTGACTCGCACTTGTCCGGTTTTTTTTTAATAGTACACAACTACACAGCTATATTGTTATTGTAGTTTGTGATAGGTGAATACACAAAAGACGATTGGACTCATATCCACTACGCTAGCCCAGTGTAAGATAGTGATTATACACACGCGCCCAAATTTATTTCAGCGACGAATTCAAGTTCCGTCATCCCACACGATGTTTTTCTTCATCGAAAAGTCAGTATTGTATAAACCCGTTCTTTAAAATTCACAGGATCGGGCAATAATTGCTACAACAAGAACACCACGACTTTTTTATGAGATACTTATTTTTGTACTTATCAAATTTATTTACACACTACAGCTACGAAAATTAGTTTTTAAGCCTTTTTAGTTTCATTGCAATTTATGTAATCAATATTATAAATAGTTTATCCATTTATTTTTATATAAGTGACTGCACAATACCGTAATTTAATAATGCATTCACTTGTAAGCTTTGATAGAAACATTTCATAATGTCTGAGACCTCCAAGCTGCTTCAAAAAACACTGTCAATAATTATTTTTTTGCAAAAATAGCATGGCCTACTTCACCCGTGTACAGAATCATTACATAGTATAAAACAAAGCCGCTTTCCGCTGTCTGTCCCCATGTATGCTTATATCTTTAAAACTACACAACTGATTTTGATGTACTTTGTTTTAATAGATAGAGTAATTCAAAAGAAATGTTTATATGTACACCTGTGCGAAGCCGAGGCGCATAGCTAGAACGCAAATGTTATGCACGGATCGATGTAGCATTTTTCACATTATTGTTGATTTATCCAAAATTACTCAGCCGATTTCGATAAAATTTAAATTTGACCAATTTCGAAGTATATTCTTTTCAATACAAAAATAATTATTGAAATCGGACTACTATAAGAAAAATTATGCGTTATGGTTATATATAAAAAAAAAATACGCGTCGAATTGTATGAGGTATACAATTCGACGCGTATTTCGGACTCCGGTAAAAACGGTCCGTAGACTCCGGTGGTTCGTCGGTCAACAAAATAACAAAATTGACGTTCTTATAAGTTCAGTTATTTTCTATTTCATTTCTGTCTCATCATCATTATCCTGCGCTTGTTCCACTAGGTGGGGTCGGCACAGCACGTTTCTTTTCGCCACTTCACTCTATCATACGCTTAGAATATAAATAACTATAGTTACTTATATACTCTAAGATCAGTCATCTCATCATCAACTCCTTTCTCTCGCATATAATCTTTCACACAATTCATCCACGCTATTTTTCTATTCTTTCCGTGACATGACTTTCTTCCCGTCTCTTGATATGCCCATACCAATATTACATTTCTGTCTATGCCCTTATAAAGAAAGTTTCATTTCTAAATAGCCAGAAACATTTTTATCCACCATTAAATTTCCGCCATGCATGCAGGCTATGTCACTTTACGACGGCTGTACGAAATTTTAACCAACATGAAATATTATTATTGTTTTAGCTATGTGGGGAATCGTAAATTTTGGACAATAAAGTGGCATGCATCAAACATTTGTACCACGGCTACTATGTTGACAAATGGGACAGGGAAACAAAGTAAATTTAAAAGTTCACCTTTGTAAAGGTGAAACTGTTTTACGTAGTTTGCTTCTCAAGAGAAGTAGGTAAGACAAAAATTACGACCAACTATATCAGTAATTATTTAATAACAAACTAGTTATCATTTTATCATAAATTCATAATATATCGTAGGACAAAAATATCTAATAAATATCTTCTTTATAAATATAATTCTAATGTACGAGTGTACGTCACTAAACTCCTAAACGGCTGGACCGATATGTATGTTTTTTAGGGTTCCGTACCTCAAACGGAATAAACGGAACCCTTATAGGATCACTTTGTTGTCCGTCTGTCCGTCAGTCCGTCTGTCCGTCTGTGTGTATGTCAAGACTCTTTATCTCGGGAACGCGTAAAGATATCGAGTTGAAATTTAAACTGTATACGTATATCTATGTTTTCTTGCAGTTGTGTAAAAGAAAAACTTCTCGATTATCGTTTAAAAAAGTAAGAGCCGTTTATGTAAAAAACCGCATATTTCGACACTCACAAAAATCAAAACATACAGGGTACTTTCCGTAAACATGAAACTATGAAATTTGGCGAGAAATATTGTCTCAGATTACACATATAGGAATAAATCTGAAAACTGTACATTTTTATTTAAATCACAAAAAAATAAGACCTCAAAACTCACAAAATATGGGTTCAAAATTCGAAGAGTAAATTGTATCATGTAAGGTATCACATAAAAGAACTTCATTAGCACATGGTAAAACAGGTTTTTAAAATATTGTGAAATTTAATTTTCTGGATATGTACGGAACCCTCGATGTGCGAGCCTGACTCGTACTTGTCCGGTTTATTCGTATGCGTTTGGGTGGCGCCAAGAATGGGTTAGATTCACAAATCAGCCCGACAGATGGCGCTGCAGCGGGTCCGCTAGTAAATATAAAAAATCTTTCCCAATTTTCTCTTCATCCAAAAACCAAGAGACCAAGCACAAAATTGCGAAAAATAAATCAGCTGGTTCATACAAACTTCCTCGAATCTAGGCCAAATTTTTGGAACGACTGATAATTATTTTTTTGTAATTTCGGGGTTGTTCTCATAGTATAAGTTGATCTAAATGATGAGTATATAGGTATATTATTTTTGTTATATAAACGTTGTTATTTTTTTTTTGTAATCTTTTATAATTTTATTTAATAATGACTCAAGATTCAAGATTCAAGATTCAAGATTCAAGATCATTTATTTGTAAAAACATGGTAACAGTGTAACAACAACAAAGTCGTATACAGGTCTTGATACATGTAGATGTTGAGAGCGCATGTTTTTGCCTATTGTGGCGTACAAATGTCGTTATAATTATATGATATTAAAATTTAAATTTAACAAGAGAATAGAAATTTCACAAATTAAAAAATAACAATAATCAAGAATAGGTATCACTGAATTAAAAGATGTCAACGAAAATTAAAATAAAGTCAAGTATCAAAATAATGTCTAGATTTGAAATATATTGTCAAGTATTGATATAATGTCACACAATTGGTAATTAGTAATGTCAAAGTAATTTAATTAAGTATGTCAAAAGTAATGTCAAATATTAGTAAGAATTTTTTTGTCATCTAAAAAGTCAGCAATACGATAATAACACTTGTCCAACAATATTTTTTTAAATTCTTTTTTAAATTTATCATTATTTGATTCCCTAATTACACGTGGTATTTTGTTATATATAATTGGAGCCATACAGAAGACACTTTTGACCATTAGAGTAGTTCTGACACGAGGTATACAATGCCTTGTTTTGTCTCGCCTCGTACGATTATTTACATCAGCCCATTGTTTGAACAAATCGGGATTAGTTCTAACAAACATTGCAATTTCGTAAATATATAAACATGGTAATGACAAAATTTTATGTTTTATGAAGTAGGGCTTACAACTGTCAGTTTTTCTTAGATGATGCATGGATCTAATGCATCTTTTTTGGGCTTTGAAAACAACTTCTTTGTCAGTAGAGTTCCCCCAGAAAATAATGCCATATCGGAGAATTGACTCTACTAAACCATAGTAGGCAGTCAATAATGTCTCTTTGTTCGTTTTGAAAGACAATTTAAACAGCGCGTACGCTGAAGAATTAATTCTTTTACTTAGTAGATCTACATGAATTTTCCAATCAAGCTTATTATCGATGGTTAACCCAAGAAATTTAGTCGATTCTACTTCTCTGACCTTAACGCCGTTATATTGTACTGTAATCTTGTTTTGTATTGCACGTTGTCGAAAATGCATAATGTTCGTTTTATCCAAATTAATTTTTAAATTATTAGTATTTAGCCACTCAATTATTGATATTAACGTATTGTTTATGTCAGATTCATAGGTCAAATTATTATTACATGCAATTGTTACGGTACTATCATCTGCAAAGAGAATCGTCGGGTAAGTTATAGCTTTAGGGAAGTCATTGATATACAATGTAAACATAACAGGGCCTATTACGCTGCCCTGTGGAACACCTGATGTTGGAGTTCGCTCTCTAGATCGGTATATAACTTCTTCTTTCTTTGAAATATCTATTTTGTTGATCTCTGTAAATTGTTTTCTATCAGATAAGCAAGATTTTATTAGGTCTAAAGCTATTCCTCTAATACCATATTTTTCCATCTTTTTAAAAAGAATACCATGTTGAACGTAGTCGAAAGCTTGCGTCATGTCACAGAATATGGCGCATACTGGCTTCGTTTTGTCAACATTAGACAATACTACACTACTACTACAAATAAAGCAATTGGATCATCCACAGAACCTTGAAGGTCTAAAGATAATCCAAGTGGTATATAACTGTTTACACCTATATCAATTTCTGCACTTTGTTAAGCAACAGCCTTTTAATACAATTTACTCGAAATATAAAATAAAATACATGCATTACATACGAATAAACAAGCCACAAACAGTGACAAAAATAATTAAACACCCATGTGTTTTCATTTCGGTAAGAAATTAATCACAATTTCAATAAGTAAAATTACGCCACGTAGTCTAAAATAAAAGATTTCTTGTTCAAAAATAAAATTAGAATCAAACCTTGTTTGAACACATTTTAGTTCAACTTCGTAGAGCAACGTCAAAGAGTTTTAAAAAAGTTTCTGAAACACTAAACAAAGCTACCTGTTCTAGAGTTTCTAAAAATAAACGCAGCGTTGCTTGCGTGACAAGGGTGCTTTAGAACTTTCTACAAGGTCTAGACTTGTTTACAATGAAACATCAAGAAAAACCAAAGGAAAATTATACACTCGTGGGATAGAACACGTAGAAATAATGGTGTGAGTAGACTGTAGTTGAAATGACTTATTTACTGTCAAACAACACGGTTTTTAGATACCAATATATACATAACGGGACAATAGCTTTAAGTTTATTTTTAAATAGTGCCACTTAGTAAAATTTCGAAGGACTAGAAATGGTAGTGGCAACATTCCTGGGGTAACGCTTGTAACAAACGCTGCTGATTGGTTCCAAGGAGGTTTTAAAGTGATATCGCATGATCGACCGATGGGCGGTGCGAGATGAGATGTCACTAGTCAGTTGAAAGGAGAGCTGGTTCGGAGAGGTTATGGTGAACTGTGTTTAGAATGGCTCGAGTTGTGATTCTTGATAAAATGGTGGCAGCGTGCGTTACGCTGCGGAACGCCATGTCCTTTGCTTAAGTTTTCTCTATAATTGTAGTGATACGTAATCTTCTGTGAAATAAACTGATTGTTCGTGACGTCGCAATTTATCTCCTCGCCCGCTTAACCCACGCCACGCCATACTGAAGTATTGTTGGGTCAGATGGTATAAAATCATTACCACATTAAATCACCATAACTGATGCGGATCCTTTTATGGATTCGACATCAGAAGTGGGATGGAAGGGCCAGACCAGAGGAGAGGCAGGATTACCAGAAAAATCCTCCCGACTGCATCAAAAATTATCAACTATGAACCAGAGCAATATTATCAAGCAAATCACAAAAAAAAAGATGGCGAATGTTAACATAGAAGACCGCTATGCTGCAAGACAATCTACACCGAAAGAACAAGAAGAATAGAATGTGGTTCGTGTACTGTTAACCAGAACAAATCATTCCAGCCTGTTTAGAGAAGCGGGTCCATGGTCCAGGGAAGCTGGGAAGGGTCACCTGCAACTAACTACCAATCTGCGAGCAACAGTCTGACAAAACCCCGGGTGAGCTCGTCCAATTTTAGTTAGATAGTAGTTCTGCATGTTTTTGACTAAATCTTACTTAGTTGTGTTGAGTTTCCTAGTACCGCGCGCAATGATTGGATTTAAAGTGAACGTCGCGTCGCCCGTATCACGGACGTAAGATAATATCAGGAATATTGGTCACTTTTAAGAGAATATAAAGAACCTTACACAATAATAAAGTAGACAAAGTCCTTTCGTACATACTGTAGAATAATGCGACCCATTACAAAATTTTATGATAGCCTGTTATCAATTATCATAGCGACCCCCCAGATCTATGTGTAAAGTATTAGGCGACGTCTTCCAATACAATTACTTTAATCACACTATTTCTCTCTTTCACTCTTACATGTCATTACGTACATCCGTCACTGTTTCACAATTCGTTCATGCTTATCGTGCGTTCCAACATTCATGCTAAACATTTTTAAAATCGTTGCTGGATAACATTACGCGGTGTTATTATGTAACCAAGGTCTTATTACGTAAATGCGATCCTTACATATGATTCGCTTTTTCGATATTCGGCCAGTCAACTTTCAGTTTCCGCAAGGAGATCGCAGTACCATGCAAGAAGTTTATTGTTGATTCAACAAACTTCTTGGTACAATGCTTCCACAGATTTTACTTTTGGAGGTAGGCCAAGGAAATATTTTATGTGATTCTTAAATTCTCTGTAATAAGAAAAGCGAGGGTAAGAAAAACTGAACTCATTTGATTTTTGTTGGTGGGTATTTCGAAAACTGAATCTAGGCTTAGTCGAAAGGATACAGTTGTCCGGTTCTTGCGTAGATGGGTTGTACGAAAGTTGCACTGGGCTGAGTCGAAGGGATGCAGTTGTCCGGTTCTTGCGTAGATTGAAGGGACGCTGTTATCCGGTCTCATACCAGATGGACTTGAGTTAAAGAGACAGTGGCCTGATTCTCGCATTCACTGGGTGGTGGGTGAGTGCGGTTTGGAGGACACTGTTGTCCAGTCTTGGGTGTGCGATTTGGTGGTTTTGGCGAATAATAATCCTAATGAGCGCTGTTTTTCGAACCCAATGCTAATGTAAAGAAACCATGTCTAGTCATCTCTTATTTACCTTCATAGCTAGTTATCATAGCGACACTCAACAATTGGAAATATTAGAGAGAAAAATAAGACTGAGTTCTGTTGAGATAAGAAATATACCTTTAGACAACAATGAACAAATATTTGATGTCATAAAAAAAATTCATAATATCTTGAAATTAGATTTCAGTACTCAAGACGTGTGTAATTCTTATAGGCTGCCATCAAAAAAAGATCAAATCAAGCCAGTAATCGTTGATTTCACTACTGTACAAAAGAAAGTCGATCTACTAAGAGCTATAAAAAACTATAATCTAAAAAGTAAAGATAAGCTAAACACCCTCAACATTGGCATTCCTGGTGACAAAAGGCCTATCTACATAAAGGAAAACCTCACAAAGCAAGCAAAGAATTTACACTATCAAGGCAGAGAACTAAAAAAGAATGGATCGTTGAAATATTGTTGGACAAATGGAGGTCGCGTTTTTGTTCGTAAAACTGAAGTATCCCCAGCAATCGAGATAAAAAATTCGGAACAATTCAAGACTCTAGAAGAAAACTCAAATCAAGCTACAACAAGCCATAAAGAAGATTGACTAGTCCGTTATACGGCTACCTGGCATATTATTGAAAATAATGTTAATAGTTTAAGTTCTTTAAAAAATATCGTTTTCGCTGTTCTTTTAGTTTTAAGTAGTATTACTCTTCATAAAAAACCCCTGAAATATATTAGGATTTCAAAATCATACGTACAGAAAAATATATTATTCACCCACATACACACAACATCACCACACACACATAAAATTCCTATTCATCCAACCAAGCGAAAAAACAAAATTTATCTTGAAAACATTCAGAAGCATATAGAGGGATATAAAACATCAAATCAAAGGTTTGGCGGTTTGCGCCACTTAGTTCGATTAATCATATGACAATGGCACAACTTGGAGAGTTATTAGCTGACATTGACAACGTCAATGTTGCTAAATCCCATATCCTGAATATGCCTGAAGAATGCATCAAGTTTTTTCAAACAGATCATGCCAAAACCATATTAATTATTTCTATAAATATACGTAGCATAAATTGCAATTATGATAATTTTATGTTACTTTTAGACCGAATGAGCATTAGCATGGATATTATAATTTTTTCAGAGTGTTGGTTAAATGAAAGCTATACTCCACACCAACTACCCGATTATAATGTCCACTATACTATAAATCACATAAATCAAAATGATGATGTCGTAGTTTATTATAAAAAGAGCCTGACTAAAGTCAAAATATATGAAGAGAAACTTGAGGATGCAAATTGTATCATTATGCAAATAGGAAGGGAACTTTGCGTTGTAGCTATGTACCGGCCACCCTGTAACCAGAATGTTTCAAACTATTTAAACTCACTAGATACTACATTAGGTAAATTAAAAACATGGCCAAATATAATTGTTATGGGAGACATAAATATCAATATAGAATAAAATAGTACAGATAGAAATATGGAAGAATATTTATTTTGTCACTGCTAGCTAGTCATGGGATGTTGCCTGCGCATTCGTTTCCGACACGGGAAAAAAACTGCCTCGATCATTGTATTATTAAAACAAAAAACAAAGCTACGACATTAGTTTTACCTCCTACAATAACTGACCATTCTCCACTTGCAGTGCAAATAAATACCAAAAGTAACCACAGCAAAAAATTACTCAGATCCTCAACAATAATAAATTATGACAAAATAGAAGACGAAATTGCAAAAATTAAATGGAACAAAATATTGGACTATACTAACTTGGAAAAAGCGACAGAGATGTTTATGAATCTTATCAAAACTACAGTTGAAAAATTTACCCATACTAAAATTATATCGAGGTCAAAGGCAAATATAAAACCATGGGTTACTCCCGGACTAATAAAAAGTATGAAAAAAAGAGACAAATTACATATGATATCAAATGAAGATCCAAAAAATAACAAATTAAGAACGGAATTTATACAATACAGAAATCTTCTAAACAGTATCTTAAAAAAACTTAAAAGAACATATGAAAGAACAGAGTTAATGAAATACAAGAAAGACAGCAAGAAAACTTGGAAAACAATAAAAAAAGTTTGTAACTTCCCTGAGAAAGAAAACCCCGTTGAAAACTTACTGCTCATAAACTCAACACCAAATGAGTCACTAAATACGGTAAATCAGTATTTTGCAGATGTCGGTTCCAATCTTGCACAGAAACTCTTCAATCTATGAACGATACTGAAGAAAATTTAGCCCGTACCCAACATAAACATTCCATGAAACAGGCACAATCTTTCGGATTGATACCTACGGACACTGTTGAGGTTTTCAACATTGTAAGGAACCTTAAAACTAGCTCGGCTCCTGGTTGGGACAAAACAAATACGAAACTGACAAAAATGATATTGCCTTACATACTAGAACCACTAACTAAAATATGCCAACTCAGTTTTGACACCGGAATAGTACCCACAGTTCTGAAAAAATCAGTGATATGCCCTATACACAAAAGTGGGGCTGAAGATGATGTCTCCAATTACAGGCCAATATCACTTCTACCATTTTTTTCAAAAGTACTAGAAAAGCTAATGAGCGTCAGATTAAAAAAGTACCTAGAGAGCAAACTTCTTTTATCAGTTAACCAATTTGGTTTCAGAGAAGGAAAAAGTACCGAAGATGCAGTGCTCGAAGTTACGGAACATGTCAAAAACAAACTTGATGGCAAAAATAAATGTATAGGCATATTTCTCGATTTGGCAAAAGCCTTTGATACCGTTTCCATCCCTATTCTTCTAGCAAATTGGAAGAAATCGGTATCCGAGGTGTACCTTTAAAATGGTTTGAAAGTTATCTCTCTGGTAGGACACAATCAGTCAAGATAGGAAATAAATTGAGTTGTGAAGCAAAAGTGGGGTTTGGGGTGCCTCAAGGCAGTATACTGGGCCCAACACTTTTTTTGATTTATATAAACCAACTATGCGACATACAGCTTCGACAAGGCAAAGTAGTCACTTATGCTGATGATACTGTGGTTTTATTTCATGGGAAGTCGTGGATAGAAGCTCAGGAGCTTTCAAACGAAGTCTTGAAAGCAATATCAAAATGGCTTAGACTTAATTTATTATCCATCAATATTGCTAAAACCAAATACATAACATTCACAATTAACAATTCAACACAACCTAAAACTCCCTTAAATCTGAAAATACATAAATCTACTTGCGAGATGGATCAAAATTGCGCCTGCGATAATCTAAACCAAGTAGCAGAAATAAGATATTTGGGGATCATATTAGATAAACATTTAAATTAGATCGCACATATTAGGCATTTTTCAAGTAGGCTGAGAAAATTAATTTATATCTTTAAACAACTTAGACACGTCCTGAAATTTAATCCACTTATTAAGATTTACTACGCCTTAGCCCAATCAATCTTGTCCTTTTGCATTACAGCATGGGGCTCTGCTGCTAAGACGTACCTTGAACGATTGGAAATATCACAACGAGCTCTCCTCAAAGTAATGACTTTCAAACCTAGGCTTTTCTCCACAAAACAATTGTTTCAAGAATGTGCCGTACTCTCAGTCCGACAATTGTTTATAAAATCACCGATAGTCAGGCAACATTCACAAATCAGCAAACAAGATATCCAAAAAATTAATATAAAACGACGTAAAGATCGCATATGTGAAATTGTTAGAAACAGAACTACATTTGGCACATGGTCTGTACAGTCTTTGGGGCCGTTAGTGTACAATAAAATAAATAAAATACTAAAAATTGACAAACTTAATAAATTTGAATGTACCCAATCCATAATAAAATATTTACTGTCCCTGGACTATGAACAAACAGAAAAACTACTACACTGAGAGAAAAACTAACAAAAAAATAGTAATCTTTACTAAAATTTTACTAAATCCGAGGACAACAAATGACCTGTAATAAATACAAATCGATTTTTGTAAATGCAATTTGTAGGTATTACAATATCAGCGGGACAATTCTGTCAACCGATCTCGTTACTAAGGTGAACCGTTCTTGAACCTGTCTCGTGTTTCTGACAGTTTTGAGCTGTCGGAACTGTCAGAAAAACTCGGAACTGTCAGAAAAACGAGATCGGCTAACATAACGTATCACTTCAGTAAAGAGATGGGCTAACGGAATTGCCCCGCAGTTCTGTTATATGTAGTAAGGCCCCAGTAGTTTCAATAGATTAGCTTTGTAATATCTAGTAAAGTCCATAGTACTCTTTACTAAAATGTTACTAATCCCGAGGACAACAAATGCCCTGTTAAAAATACAAATCGATATTTAGTAGGTATTACTAATACCTGTTTTGTTATATCTAGCAAACTCCTTAGTACTCTTTACTAAGATTTTACTAATCCCGAGGACAACAAATGCCCTGTAAAAAATATAAATTGATATTTAATAGGAATTATTAATACCTGTCTTGTTACATGTAGTAAAGCCCCAGTAGATCCAATAGATTAGTTATGTAATATCTAGTAAAGTCCTAGTTTTTTCGAAAATTTAGTTCTGTATCATCTAGTAAACACCTAGTAATTTTGATGGATTCGTTTTGTAATATCTAGTAAGCCTTAGTACTTTCGAAAGTTTGGTTCTGTATTATCTGCTAATCACCTAGTAATTTTGATAGATCAGTTTTGTAATATCTAGTAAGCCTTAGTACTTTCAAAAGTTTAGTTCAGTATTATCTCGTAAAAGTCTAGTAGTTTCAATAGCTTAATTTTGTATTATCTAGTTGATTTTTGTAATTTCTAGTATAATTTCTGTGTTATCAATTTAGTAAACCCTATCAATGTAAAAGTTATAAAACACTTCAAATCGAAATATTAAAAACTGTATACCTGCTTATAACAATGACCTATAAGTATACAGTTTTTAATATTTCAATTTGAAGTGTTTTATAACTTTTTTATGGATAGGGTTTATTAAGTAGATATCACAGAACTAAACTAGACATTACAAAAACCAACTAAATAATACAAAATTAAGCTATTGAAACTACTTGAGTTACATATCTTACAAAACGAATCTAAGGTTATAAACTAATACTAAATGTAAGTTACAAGGTGAATAATAATTGTAGACATAAAAATAAAGATTCAAGTGAAGTCATGTTTATTAAATATTATACATGTATAATATAACACACGAAACAGCCACATTTACAATAAAACATAATTTACATTGCCGGCAAGTATAATGTATTCACGGAGAAACCCAGTTACTCCGTAGATTCTGGGTAAAATTGTCAATTTTCACTTACACTGGTTAAATCTGTACTTATGACACTTAATTAAACACAGTTAGTTGGTCCGCACTGAACTTCATCCTCCATGTTTACTCTACTGCACGCAACGACGAAATGGCTGCTGGAAAGACGGGATCGTATTCACTGAGATTAGTTACTCAGTATGACTGTATAGCTGTTATAACACTGACTCCTGGGTAAGATTGTCAATTGTCACTCAGAGTGTTTAAATCTGATGGTAAAACACAGTTTGTTGGTACTGAACTTCACTCTCCTTTACATGTTTACTCTACTGCAAGCAACGACGAAATGGCTGCTGGAAAGGCGGGATCGTATTCATAAAGCAAAACACACCGGACACTTTACTGGAAATAACAAAACATTTCGTTGAAATTACTTAGCTTATTGCTGGATTTACAAAATAGACCATAAACTAAATGTTTCTGTTGCATTAACTAAAGTATTGTAGTAAAATTACAATAGTGTCTTGAAATTAATAAAGCCTCATGCTTGAAATTATTCTTCCTTTCAATACAAATGACAATCGTGTTTTGGAAATGATTAAACCCACGCTTGTAATTACAAAACAAGGTAAATCAATTTTTTTTTCATCTTTCAAACCAGTGGTGTATCAGATACCAATACTTGTCTATACCAGTACCTATCTAGGTACCAACGCGGTGGATTTTTTTTGTAAGTACATAGTACTAATCGCCTAAGAGCATGTCAAACCCTACGAAGTACTCGTATGATACAATTTTTATTGGATTTTGTTAAATGCACCTTTTTATGTTAGTAATAAGGAATCATACTATAGGTAACGTTTGATGAAATATGTTAGCATGCACTACAAATGACCTATAACTAGTTATTATTAATAAAGAGTAAGTAAGTAAGAGTAAGATACTTAGTGTACTGAACTACTGAAACCAAAGTCAAAGCCGTCAAATAAGAATATTTCAACGACGTTGGCGGTAACAGAAAACGCGGCATCAGAAAAAATCTTAATGCCAATTAATGCAATTAGAATTAATGCATAAGTATTAATTTGAGATTTTTCGAGTGTTAAAGTGTAAACTTATCTCGTATATTATTCCAGTAACTTCAGTGCCCTTATCATGACTTTTGATAGTAAACGTTAACTTTTTTCCGTTTTTGTTGAATAGCTTCATATATTTAACCATACCTTATTAAATTTTAAAGCCAAAAATTTGCTTTTTATTTGTAAGCGTTTAGAATCCAGCAGCTATGCTTATTCTTCATTTTTTTACTCTTGACTCAAGACCATAGCGTAAAATCATTTTATTATAATTTGTTCTGGGAAAAATATTGTTACTTACTACTACTTATGATCTAATATTTGTTATTGTTATAGACGATAAGTTTACGTTTTACGGCAAATTTTGACAATTTTATTGTTTTTGAAAAGCAATAATGCTTTGTTTGGGAATTTTGTCATCTTGTAATTTCAATTGAGATTATTATCGTAAGAGCGCTTATAATGTTTGTTTCTGAAAAAACAGTACGTCATATTTTGATTCCTGTAGGCCACGTGGGCGAAGCCGCTAAAAGCTCATAATAATTAAAGCATGTTCCTTGGAATTACAAAAAGGGATAAATTAATTATATTTGTTGTACCAAATAAAGTTCTTGTTAAATTTTACAAACGTGTGTTGAAATAAATAAAGCATGTTGCTTGGAATTACAATAACGGAAACACTAAATATTATTCTTGTACCAGTTAAAGCTATTTCTAATAATTACAAACTAGTGTTGAAATTAATAAAGCGTGTTGCTTGTTATTGCAAAAAGGCAAATATTAGATATCTTTGTTGTACCAATTAAAGTTATTTTTAATATTTACAAACGGGTGTTGAAATTAATAAAGCATGTTGCTGGGAATTACAAAAAGGGTAAAACAAAATATTTTTGTTGTACCAATTAAAGGTCTTTCTAAAAATCACAAACGTGTATTGAAATTATTAAAGCATGCTCTTTGGAATTACAAAAAGGGGAAAACTAAATATTATTGTTGTACCAATTAAAGTTATTTCTAATAATTAATTACAAACGAGTGTTGAAATTAATAAAGCGTGTTACTTGGAATTACAAAAAGGGAAAAACTAAATATTTTTGTTGTACCAATTAAAGTTTTTTCTAATATTTACAAACGCGTGTTGAAATTAAAAAAGCATGTTACTTGGAATTACAAAAAGGGTAAAACAAAATATTTTTGTTGTACCAATTATAGTTCTTTCTAACAATTACTAATGCGTGTTGAAATTAATAAAACGAGATGCTTGGAATTACAAAAGGTAAAAACTAAATCTGTTCTTGTACCAATATTTTTATATTTTCTAAAAATTACAAACCCGTGTTGAAATAAATAAAGCGTGTTGATTAGAATTACAAAAAGGTAAAACTAAATATTTTTGTTGTATCAACTATAGTTAATTCTTAAAATTACAAACGTTTTGTAAAATTGATTAAAAGTATTACTTAGAATTACAAAATAGATAAACTGTTAGAAACACAACTACCTTTTCTTGAAAATAGTAATCGAATTTGCGGAATTTACAAAACTCTAACAATATTTACTATACATTTGTAATAAATATTAAACTTTTGCAATATCAGCATTTACTAAAATCGTATTTTAGGAATTACAATTACAAAAACAAAATTGTTAGTAAAAAATAATAAAAATTGCAAATACAGCAAAACTTTGGTAAGTTATACTAAAATTTAGTGTTTTCGCCAATTACAAAGGACTTTTGTAATATTTAGTGGCGATTTTTTTCTCAGTGTAGAAATAATAAAATGATATGGTTATGGATCAAGTAAATCAAGTTTCGAAGGGGGATGAACAAAGGAATTACCTACACACAACAAACTGAATATTATTATGTAAGTATATTATTTATGTATATTAATATGACAACAAACTGAATATTATTATATAAATATTATTTATATAATAATAATATACCTAAGTATATTATTTTATTATCCAAGTATATTATAAAAACAATTTCACAAAACATTGTATATTAATTAACTTTACTGACTAGACTAATGAGTATATTATTATTAGTGTTACTTATATAGCATGTTAAATAGTTAAACATACCAACTATTCACTTCACACACATTATTATTATAAATAAAGCTCGTTAGAAATTAACAATATACAAAGTGATAACTTGTAATTATTAGTAGGTAACTTTTAGTTCTTTCTTTATTTTTATTTTTTTATTTATTTATAAGTATCTGTGTTCAAATTAGGTTACTTTAGCGGTCAAAAGACCAACAGAAAAAATGTACCCTGCTATACAGGCTCTTACGAGACCTAGTGTAAGGTCCAAATACTTTAAAGGTACTTTTGCGATTTTCTACCGCACCTTATTTTTAAGATTGTTTGTAAGTACCTCCACATGTTGTAATACGTAATAAAATATTTTATTATTATATTATTGTGATGATTATCCTTCTTCGTTTCTATATAGTTTTCGTACTCTATGAACGATTGTCAGTAAGATCGTAAGATGTCAATATGTAGAGTGCATTTTTGCTAATTAAAGCCTAAATACGAGGTATTTATCTTTATTACAATTTAATTAGCAAAATGGAAAAATATTTACGCCCTGATCGTTTTGACGAAGATCCATCTTCGAATGAAGATTTGTCCCCTCAGTGGACGCACTGGAAAAAAACCTTTGAAAATTTTCTGACAGCTGTCTCCGGTGAAAAATCTTCAGTAAAAGTTGATAAATTCCAACTTTTGGCCAATCACATATCGCCTAAAATATTTGTGTACCTACAAGATTGTACCGATTACGACATCGCAATACAAAAACTCGACTCACTGTTTCTCAAACCACCAAATGAAATCTACTCCAGGTACAAACTATCAAAACGATCGCAGCAAACAGGTGAGACTGTGGACCAATATTTACAAGCATTACGGCTGCTCTCCAAAGGATGCAACTTCAAAAATATAACTGCCGAACAGAATGAAAATGAATTTATAAGAGATTCATTCATAGCTGGACTTTCTTCGTCCTCTGTACGACAAAGGCTACTAGAAAACAGCACACTGACGTTAGATGAAGCACACAAACAAGCACGCGCATTAGAGTTGGCGCGTATACATAACGATAGTTACCAGCAAGCCTCTACCAGTTCTTTGGTCAATGCAGCCATTACCAACAGTAAAAGAGAAAGTATACAGGAAACTTGTTACTTCTGTGGTAATAAGAGACATGCACGACAAAACTGTCCCGCTGCTGGTACCACCTGTTTGAAGTGCAATAAAAGAGGACACTTTGCAAAGGTTTGCAGAAGTGCTGATCTACACCAGAGTGCAAGCACCGGTTATAATGAACCACTTGCTGCAAAGGAAGATAAAAAGCTACTGTCACACGTTGTTGCTGGGACGGCTAATCTTGAAAAAGCCAAATTAGAAATCACTATTGACAAATGCTACAAAGCCAATGCCTTAATCGACACAGGAAGCACTACAAGTTTCATAGATAAACGTCTTATTCATAAATATGGAATAAAAGCGAATTCATGTGATCAAAATATAACAATGGCGGCTTCAGATCTACAAAGAAAGGTTAACTCACGATGTTCAGTAAATATCGACATGCAAGGTCACAGTTTTCAAGCAGATTTGTTAATAATGGAAAATCTATGCGCTGACGTAATAATCGGCCATGATATTCTGGAAAAACACAAGACATTAGAGGTAAATTTTGGTGGACTCCGAGCGCCTTTGAAGTTGTGTACATTGACGCACGCCAACATTGAGCCAGTAAGCTTATTCCCGAATCTCTTGCCAAACTGTAAGCCAATAGCTGCTAAATCACGAAGATTTTCAGATAGCGACAAACAATTCATTAAAGACGAGATAAAGAAACTCTTAGACGACGGGATAATAGAACCTAGCTTGTCGCCATGGAGGGCGCAAGTATTAGTAACGAGAAACGAGAACCACAAGAAAAGAATGTGTATAGATTACTCACAGACCATCAACAGATATACACAACTTGATGCGTATCCGCTGCCATGTATAGAAGATGTGGTGTCTAATATCGCTAAGCACAGGGTTTTCAGCAAAATAGACTTAAAGAGCGCTTACCATCAATTTCCAATTATCGATCAAGAAAAGCCTTACACTGCATTCGAAGCCGAAGGTAACTTATATCAATTTCGTAGAATACCATTTGGGGTGACTAATGGAGTAGCAGTTTTTCAACGATCAATCAATGGAATCATAAAGAAAGAGAACCTGCGTGGTGTCTACGCCTATTTAGATGATATTACTATCTGTGGCAACAATCAGACAGATCATGATACAAAACTACAGCGTTTTCTCGACGTGGCCAAGCGGTATAATCTTACCCTAAACCTAGATAAGAGTGAATTCTCGCTAAAGAACATAAACATCTTAGGCTACAACATTTGTGATGGAGTAATAAAACCTGACCCAGATCGCCTTCGTCCCCTATCGGAGCTACCATTGCCTTCAGACAAAGCATCGCTGCGTAGAGCATTGGGATTTTTCGCTCATTATTCCAAATGGGTGCCAAAATTCTCGGAGAAAATTCAACCTCTTTTATCGCAAACTTTTCCACTGGCATCTAACGCAGTAAGCGCTTTTGAAGCCTTGAAACAAGAGATATCGTCCTCGGCAGTAAACGCAATTGATGACAAAATACCGTTCGTGGTAGAGACGGACGCGTCTGATAATGCCATTGCGGGAACTTTATCGCAAAATGGCCGTCCTGTTGCATTCTTTTCTAGAACCCTTCACAGCAGTGAGCGAAACCACCCTGCTATAGAAAAGGAAGCTGCAGCCATTGTTGAATGCCTCCGGAAATGGAGACAATTCCTAATCGGAAGAGCCTTCAAGCTAATAACAGACCAAAAATCGGTTGCCTTTATGTTTCATCAGAGACATACTTCAAGGATAAAAAATGACAAGATTCAACGTTGGCGGTTAGAGCTCTCTGCATATAATTTTGATATTGTGTACCGCCCTGGAAGAGAAAATGTAGCAGCCGATGCATTATCAAGGGCTGTAACGCCACTCGTAGCCTCTACAACTGGATCGTCGCATGAAAACGCATTGAAAGAGTTACACAACACTTTATGTCACCCCGGTATAACAAGGATGCTACATTGGGTTCGAAGCAAAAATTTGCCTTTCTCCATTGACGAAATTAAACGAATAACTTCGAATTGTTCTATATGTGCTGAAGTAAAACCTCGTTTTCATCAAAATGTCGGAAAACTCATCAAAGCGACGGCTCCTTTTGAACGAATCTCTATAGATTTTAAAGGACCGCTTCCTTCAGACGGAACTCGGAGAAACCGATACATTTTGACTATCGTGGATGAATACTCCCGTTTTCCTTTCGCATACCCATGCCCAGACTTGAGTACCAATACGGTAATTGAAAAATTAGTGGACTTGTTCTCTGTATTCGGTATGCCGACCTACGTTCATTCTGATAGAGGCACATCTTTTCTGTCGAAAGAAATGAAGGAGTTTCTACACAACAAGGGCATTGCCACAAGCTACACAACGCCATATAATCCACAAGGGAATGGACAAACAGAAAGATACAATGGCATAATTTGGCGAACAATTCAATTGGCTATGAAAAGCCGTAACCTACCTATAACACGATGGGAAACAGTTTTGACTGAGGCTCTGCACTCTGTGCGATCGCTGTTATGTACAGCCACTAACGCCACTCCTCACGAACGTATGTTCTCCCACCCGAGAAGGTCCTCAAATGGTCAATCGATGCCCACCTGGCTTATTGCTCCAGGTAAAGCTTTAATGCGAAAGCATGTCAGAAGTAATAAATATGATTCGATGGTCGAGGAAGTAGAAACCCTTGAAACAAACCCGCAGCACTCACGAGTCCGACTGAGCACTGGGAGAGAAGTGGTGGTTTCAAATAGACATCTGGCTCCAGCTGGGGAGACAGACGATACTATCGAGTCAAACGATGAGGAGGACTTTGTAGATGCGTCTGATAATCAAACTGTAATAGAAGACGACACAGAGCCGGAGTTGCGTCGCTCACACAGAGTGCGCCACCCACCAGCACATCTCGCAGAGTATGTCACGGAATAAATATTAGCTGGGGAGAATGTGATGATTATCCTTCTTCGTTTCTATATAGTTTTCGTACTCTATGAACGATTGTCAGTAAGATCGTAAGATGTCAATATGTAGAGTGCATTTTTGCTAATTAAAGCCTAAATACGAGGTATTTATCTTTATTACAATTATTATTATTATTTTTATTTTGTGAATTTTGAGGCCCTATTTTTTGTGATTTAAATAAAAATGTACAGTTTTCTGATTTATTCCTATATGTCTAATCTGAGGCAATGCTTTTCGCCAAATTTCATAGTTCTATGTCAACGGAAAGTACCCTGTATGTTTTGATTTTTGTGAGTGCGATGAATATATGCGGTTATTTACATAAATGGCTCTAACTTTTTTAAACGATAACTGAGAAGTTTTTCTTTTACAGAATGCAAGAGACCATAGATATACGTCTACAGTTTAAATTCCAACTCGATATCTTTACGCGTTCCCGAGATAAAGAGTCTTGACATACACACAGATGGACAGACGTTGAATGGACAGATGGGTTCCGTTTATTCCGTTTGAGGTACGGAACCCAAAAAAATACTTATCAGCGTAGCATATGAATGATGTGAATGTAGTAATAGTAGCATGAGCATTTTCTTACATCCATAGGAGCACAGGATGTTCACTGACAGACATAAGCCTCTTCTATAGATTTCCAATAAGACCAGTTGGAAGTGGCTCTCCAGTGAGTTCCTGCGATCATTGCATTGCATTTTAAGTACATTTAATTCTGAGCTAGCAAGTAACGACGATATAGGTATCTTGTAAATATGACTGAAATGATGAATATTACTTATTAAGATTTCTGAAAGTGAACAAGGCTTGAAATTAAATATAAACAAACAAATGTTGGTTTACTTTTACTTCGTTTAATAATGTCAATTCTAAGGCACTCCACTTCACACATTAAACGTTTATGCCGTCATACTTTTCATCGTAAAAAATGCATATCTAAGCTATTAAAGGTGCACGCAAGGGACCTCACCTTCAACTGTCCCATTTTAGGGGAGAAAGAATGAAAAATTTTATCGCTGGTTTCGTAATTATACGTAGATATAAAACGGATTCTTCGTAGTAACTTATATTACATTTAGATAATTTAGCTACGAATTTGCTTAATCGATTTTTACACATAAATACGTATTTCTAAATATGTATAAACATGATTGTTGTAGGTGGACGTCCTAAGCTGCGCTTGCCGGTACGTGGTCTCCACTCGAGGACTTTTCGACTCCACCGGTCATCAGTCCTCCGCGCTATGTGCCCTGCCCATTGCCATTTCAACTTACTTGTAGGTGGACGTCCTAAGCTGCGCTTGCCGGTACGTGGTCTCCACTCGAGGACTTTTCGACTCCACCGGTCATCAGTCTTCCGCGCTATGTGCCCTGCCCATTGCCATTTCAACTTACTAATCCGTTGGGCTTTGTCGGTAATTTTAGTTCTTCTACGGATCTCCTCATTCCTGATTCGATCCCGCAGAAAGACTCCGAACATAACCCTCTCCATGGCTCGTTGGGCTACTTGGAGCTTACTAATAAGGCCCTTAGTGAGAGACTACGTTTCTGTGTCATAAATCATCACTGGCAACACACACTGGGCGAAAACTTTCGACTTGAGGAATTTTCCGAACGCTAACGAAACATGATTATAATAATAAACTTAGAGGTAATTAAAACCATTATCTTGAACAATTTTTACCCAGCAACTAACTGCGAAATTGCAAAAAAAAGGCTGTTAAAAGCATTATACTTTTATTTTCAGTTACATATTGCAGATAGTAATAGATTACTTGTATTATTGATAGTAGCGTTCTGTTCGAAATGCCACCCACGGTCACCCCATAGACGGACCGTGGCGAAAGTTGCTTGACTTCGATAATTGCTAAAAAACACTTAGTCAAAGAGTTCTTTGGAATTAATGTACAGAATTTAACACCGCTGGCTTTTCGGTGAAGGAAAACATCGTGAGGCAACCTGCATATGTCAGTAGAAGAAATTCGATGGCGTATGTGAATCCACCATCCCGCAACCAACCCGCACTGGGCCAGCGTGGTGGATATGGCTCAAACACCCTTCGTGGGTAGGCATACGTCCTGCAGTGGACTATTAAAAAAAAGGCTGATACAGTACAGTACTTAGTCAAAACGCACACCATTAGCGCTACGCCATGAGTGCTACGATATTGGCGCTACGCTACGAACGCTACGCTGAGATCGTTTTCCAAAAGAAACTTAACAAAAACATAAAACAAGATAAATATTAAGCTTACGAATATTATTTTTGTATTCGCTCTCATAACCACTATTACTCTTTTATCTGGGCTACAGTTAATTATACTACCGAAATGCCAGTTCATTACCTCCATATTTCACGAACCCAAATACAGAGGTACGAGTAAGTACAATGAAAATATCTCTGAAAACTCTGAGCGAATTTGCGAGCTGAAAATTTCAGCAGAAATAATTATATGAGTGCGGCACAGCGGCTTGTGTGTGGCTTCAGTGCGGCTTAAGACACGTAATTTGAAAGTGCACTGGGTATTTTAGTGCAATATTCATATTTAAATTACT
Source organism: Hypomecis punctinalis (assembly GCA_949316475.1). Taxonomy (NCBI): domain Eukaryota; kingdom Metazoa; phylum Arthropoda; class Insecta; order Lepidoptera; family Geometridae; genus Hypomecis; species Hypomecis punctinalis. The sequence goes on along the minus strand of OX438810.1, from coordinate 8,271,727 downwards.
GGCCGTATTTTGAAACGCGAGACATTGTCGTAGTTTAACTTTACTAGAAGACTAAACTAAACTGAGGTTTAAAAACGGTTTTCACATTATAGATAACATTTACGTCGAAAAATATTATTTGTGACACATTATGACTGCCTCGGTGGCTCAGTGGTTAGTGACCCTGACTTCCGAGCTTCTGATGAATTCCGATCCCCACCCAGAGCAAGCATTTGTGTGATGAATATAGGTGTTTGCTCTGTGTCTGGGTGTTATTTAGGTACTATTTACATATTATGTATCTATTTAGAGTATGTATATGTAGTTTATCAGTCTCTGGCACCCATATGACAAGCTTTGCTTAGTTTGAGGTTAGATACCGTGTGTAAGATGTCCCCAAGTATTATTATGGACTATACAAACAGCTCTCTTGGGCAAATGTGGTCGTAGCGCAAATCTATAATTGAAAAAACGAAAATTAGGGCTTGTTGTTAGCGCCAATTAATTCGCACTATATGAGCAAGCAAAGTAGAACGCGCCGTCATCAACATACTTAGCTCAATAAAGTATGATACTATCCTCTTCTATTTTCTGTTTCTGTTTAATGCTAAAATTGCTTTTTAACCGACTGCCAATAAAGAGGAAGTTATATGTTCGTGTGTAAAATTTTTTTGTGTATGTTCATCGCTATGTGCGAGCCAAACCGTTTTTTTATAGTTTGAAAGGATATACTCCCGAGGCGGTAAATGGAACCTTATTTAAATTTTATAGAGCCGTTTTTGAAAAATCAACATTAATGAAAAATTGTATACATCAGTTTAAGTGAACTATTAGAATTTTGTACGCGGATAGTCGATCGCGATAGAAGTCGGTTTAGCCATTTTTTTTTTGCGAAAAAATATTATTTAACTATGCGTCACCGTAGTCATACACTATTAGTTTACTATTTCAATAATATAATATTATTAGAACAAAACAAAACACAGAATACCCGAAAAAACAGCTGTTACCTACGTTCTGCGACCTGTTTTACTAAAAAAAATAACATTAACATTACTACCGTCAAAAATTAGCAATACTTTAGTTAAGATAATATTGATGACGATAATCGATTGATGATGCTATGTTATACTGAGCGCCACACAAAAACGGATGGGAAGTTATGCCCAGAACTCTGCTCAAAAGCCGAAATATAGGCATTCGCGGGAGCTAGAAAAACGAGACGCCGGGGAACACCCGCCCGCCAACCTCATGCCTCCCGCGCGCCCCCTAGGCACTACCACACGCGGCGTCTGAATTGTGCACACATGCGCAATAATTAGCCAATCACGGCGAAGTGTCTCTGCGGCTAACATCTCATCTGCCAATTAATGTGGCACTCAGTATATCCCAGATGAATCCGTAAAAAATACATATTTATGTCTTCCTGTATATTTTTATTTATCTTCAAAACATTCTTTGTTGAAAAGCTCGTGGGTAGAGTACAACAACAAAACGATACAGATATACAAGATACGTAGCCCACATTATTACGTTCGTGGGAGAAAAGATCAACAAAACTGGGTGGTGTGGGAAACGTCCAGGCTGCCAAGATGTGGGTGTGAAGCTTTTGACTGTTGGAATATCTGTAACATAACAGCCAACGCACGCCAACACAGAAAGCAGGTCGCAAAATTGGTCTTTGTCTCGTCGACTTAGCCCAGTTTAAAATAAACATAACAGAACTGACATTAGCATCTATTCAGTCAGATATAAGTCAAGCTAGCATGAAGCAAGCTAACTATTATATAAACGATAGAATTATATTATTATTCAAAGGGCATGCATGCGTAATTTAGTATGCAAAAAAGAATTTACACGAATTTCGGCGTTTAATCGATAGCCCGTCTCATGAGAATAAGACGGCCGAGCAATGTACACTTGTGTTAGTGAAAACGGGATTTTAAATCTCGGTAAATGAACTACAATGTTCCGTATTAGCCTCTTCAATAGTCCACTGCAGGACATAGGCCTACCCACGAAGTATGATTGGGCCATATCCACTATGCTGGCCCAGTACGGAATGTTGGATTCACATGCGCCATCCGATTTCTTCTACGGACGTATTCAGGTTGCTTCACGATGTTATTCTTCACCGAAAAGCCAATGGTGTGAAATTCCGTACAAAAACTCCATAGAATTAACAAACAGCCACGAATCCACGACCCTCCCGATTGTAAGGCGGGAGTCATTGCCACAAGACCACCACGGCTTATGAACGGGATGTGTTTTGAAACGTTAGAAAATGATTTTTCTACTATTATGAAAGTCATTTCCTAACGTTTCAAAACTTCTGTATTTTGCTAGGCTTTATAATACTACTACTATTAACAGTATTGTCACAGTATTGAAAACTGAAAGAGGAGATGGAAAATTAGTTTGAGGACTTACATTATTTTCCGAATGTAATGCGAAAAAAGTATGCTATATGACGATCGTAATCTAAATACATTAAGTAAACAGTGCTATTTAAACTAGTTTCATCATTATAAAAATATCTAAAACAGGTTGACGACCTGTACTTGTATGGTAAGTAGAATAATAAGCTCTTATTCATAAAAATGTTATAGCGCAATAAACACCTATTCATTATTTTTTTATTAGTCTCTAATGTATAGGTATTTTACTAACCTAATTGAGATATAGCTAAAACTAGTATCTAGCAACGTATGTAGGTAATGTTAAATTCGTTAATACTGGCGCTTCACCTCGTTTTTTTATGTTCTTGTACTTTTCTATATTTGTCTATTTGGACGGACAAAACTTACAGGCACTCAAATACGAGAACATACAGCCTTGGCCAAAAGTATTAGGCACCTTTAAAAAATCAAAATACATGTTTACTACTGCACCATTAACTGAGTGCTTATCTTAAACTAGCTTAAAACCCGCGGCTTCGCCCGCGTTGTCTTAGTTCATAGGTACTTACTTAAAATGAAAATAGCTCGCGGTTTGATCTACGTTGTTTACTTGCTTATAATAATATCTAATAGTCCGCGATTTGGCCCGAGTTGTCCTAATACTTGCTTAAAATTACTTGCAAGGATAATGCCGGGGTTTGGCCAAAATTGTACCTAACAGTATTTGCCTGTAATGATAATTAAAGGTCACGCTTTGGCCTGCGTATTATTAGTACTTGCTTAAGATGGTTATTTATAGCACGCAGCATGGACTGCGATGTCTTAATACTTGCTTAAAATTATAAAAACTTGCCGTTTGGCTTGCATTGTCGTATTACTTACAATGATAATAGCCCATGGTCTGGCCCGTGTTGTCTTATTACTTGCTCAAATTGATAATAGCCCGCGGTTTGGCCCGCGTTGTGTTAATAATTAGGTACTTAAAATGATAATAACCCACAGTTTGGCCCACGTTGTTTTAGTACTTACCTGATTATAATAACAGCCCGCGGTTCAACCCGCGTTATCTTGGCATTTGCTTATAATAATATCTAATAGTTCGCGGTCTGGCCCGTGTTGTCTTAATAAATCCTTAAAATTATAATAGCATGCCGTTAGCCTGCGTTTTTGTATTACTTGTAATGATAATAGCCCACGGTCTGGCCCGCGTTATATTCTTAACTGCACCCACAGTTAAGCCCGCGTTTTCTTGGCACTTACTTAAAATAATAGTAGCTCGTGGTTAAGCCCGCATTAGGCTCGATTATGAAGGCGCCATCGTAATTATAATAGCTAATTATCATAATTATATCTGTTTCATTTTCACTTTAAGCATTCGATAGAGAGAACACTTTTTATGTTGTTATTATATTTACTATGGCGTCTTCATAACTGAGCCTATTATTATATTACTTGCAAAATAATACCTACGGCTTAGCCTGAATCGTCTCAGTATTTGGTTATTTAATTTACTTGTATCTAAAGCTTATTACGGAGTACGTGAATTTTTGGATGATAAATTGCCGAATTTCTGAAATTAACTCAATAATAAATAAATATATAAAATAAATATTGGGGGACATCTCACACACGGTCTCTGATCCCAAACTAAGCAAAGTTTGTGATTTGGCTGGCAGAGACTGATATACTACATATACATGCAGGTTGACTGGCAGATAATGCTGTTTAGCGTTAAGTCCTCCTTTTGTACAAATAGTGTGCAATAAAGTGTTAAATAAATAAATAAAAATACATTAATAATACTCAGACACAGAGCAAACACATATGAACATCACATAAATATTTGCCCTGGGAATCAAACCCACGCCTATTTGACCCAGGAGTCAGGGTCAACCACTGAGCCACCGAGAGAGCCAATAATAGTAATTGTATGAGTAACTATGTAAGAAATTTCACTTTTCTTTGCTGGAAAACATTGAGGCAACCTGTACAAACGTAGAAAAAAATCAATGTGGTATGTGAATTCAGCAACCCATGCTCGGCCGGCATGATGGATATGGCCCAATTACCCTTCGCGGATAGGCCTATTTTCAGTCATCCATCAGCCGCAGGACGTCCACTGCTGGACATAGGCCTTCCCTATGGATCTCCAATAGGACCGGTTGGAAGCGGCTTGTATCCAGCGCGATCCTGCGGTCTTAATGAGGTCATCCGTCCACCTTGTGGGTGGACGTCCTACGCTGCGCTTGCCGGTACATGGTCTCCACTCGAGAACTTTTCGACCCCAACGGTCATCAGCCCTCCGCGCTATGGCCCTGCCCATTGCCATTTCAACTTGCCAATCCGTTGGGCTATGTCGGTAACTTTGGTTCTTCTACGGATCTCCTCATTAATGATTCGATCTCGCAGAGAGACTCCGAGCATAGCCCTCTCCATAGCTCGTTGGGCTACTTGGAGCTTACTAATAAGGCCCATAGTGAGAGACCACGTTTCTGTGCCATAAGTCATCACTGGCAACACACACTGGTCGAAAACTTTCGACTTGAGGCACTGAGGTATGTCGGACGAGAAGACACTACGCACTTTTCCGAACGCTGCCCAGCCAAGTTGAATTCGTCGATTGGCCTCTTTGTTGAAGTCGGACCTACCTAACTGGACTACTTGTCCTAGGTAGACGTACGAGTCAACGACTTCAAGAACCGAGTTTCCAACAGAAATCGGGGTAGGTAAAACATGGGAATTAGACATGACTTTCGTCTTGTCCATGTTCATCTTAAGACCCACCTGTTTCTATTATCCGTAGTGCTATCCGTAGTACCTATTTTCAGTACTGCACTATTAATTAAGGCCGGTACAGGTATTCGACATGTTTCATTAAGTCATTAGAAATTTAATTTTCCAGGCAAATGAAAAAACGGCGCACAAGTCGTAATTCTAGTCAGGCATATTCTAGGATGCTATTATACTCATAATTTGATTAACTTTTACAATGGTACCAACCCCAAAAGCACGTGAATAAAATCAGCTGTTCAACACAAAAAGTTCATGGACCCGCGACAAAATGTATGGAAAATGTAGGTAATTTTCGCTTGTCAGCGTTGATCCCATAGTAAAATACCTATATTGATCCATATGTGCGCTAAGCTTTAGACTATTGGCTCACAAAATAAAAAAAATCATAAACTTTTGGGGGCCCATTTTGCCCCATTTAAAGATAAACTATCATTATCATAATCCTAGATACTACATTATTTAAAAAAAGCGCATTGAAGTTTTGGAATTTTTATAAGGAAAATTTAGAAAACAGGTACAGCCATATTTTTTATTTAGTCTCAAAAGCATCTAAACAAAGTTTCATGTCAATCGGTACAGGAAATAAGAAGTTACATGCAAACAAAAAGGGTCCGTTTTACCCCGTAAGTTAGAGTTGGGTACGTTTTTCATCCTTAGTGCTTCATTGTGTCGTACGATGTACGTATATTCCAAATTTCAAGCTCGTATCTACAGCGGTTTGGGCTGTAGCCTAAACTTATTAATTTTGCGTATCCCTAAGGAACCTTATAGATTTTCCTGGATTTTATTAGTTTCTGTATTAAAACATGCTATGTGTGCTTCCTTCATACCAATTTTCAACCATAACCGTTCAGCTGGTTCGATGTAATTGACGCTTTTTTCACCAACTTTGGGACCTTATTTGACCCCTTAAATGAAGAAAATTCGGAAAAACAGGAAAAAACGTGACTTTTATTTTGATTGAAAGCTTGTATATAAAGTTTCAAGTCAATCGGTACAGGGAATAAAAAGTTACATACAAACGAAAAGGGCCCGTTTTACCCCCTTAGGGGTCGAAAGTTCAAAATTTTCGTCTTTAGTACTTCATTACGTCGTTCAATGTACCTATATCCCAAATTTCAAGCTCATATCTTCAGCGGTTTGGGCTGTAGCCTAAACTTATTAATTTTGCGTATCCCTAAGGAACCTTATAGATTTTTCTGGATTTTATTAGTTCCTGTATTAAAACATGCTGAGAGCATTCCTTCATACCAATTTTCAACCATAACCGTTCAGCTGGTTCAATGTAATTGACGCTTTTTTCACCAATTTTGGGACCTTATTTGACCCCTTAGATGAAGAAAATTCGGAAAAACAGGAAAAAACGTAACTTTTATTTTGTTTGAAAAGCATGTATACAAAGTTTTAAGTCAATCGGTACAGGGAATAAAAAGTTACATACAAACGAAAAGAGCCCGTTTTACCCCCTTAGAGGTCGAAAGTTCAAAATTTTCGTCCTTAGTGCTCCATTACGTCGTTCAATGTACCTATATTCCAAATTTCAAGCTCATATCTTAAACGGTTTGGGCTGTAGACTGTCTGTCAGTCAGTCACTCAGGGAAGCCTTTTATATAATAGATGACTTACCGGGGCCATAAATAATTTCTTAGAATATCAAGCGGCTCTTTGTTAAGGTCATAAGCACCTAGTAACCGAAAACAAAGGATTTGGTTTTCTTTTGGTCGTTAACAAGTAAACAAGCTTTCATTTCTGTTGATGTGATTAAATTTACACCTAATTTTGTTAAAAATGCCAAAAAGGAGTGAAATTAGTTTAGAAGATAGAGTGAAAATACATGGTGCCTAATACCAAGGCCAAGGCTGTATTTTAAGAACGATACTCTTCTGCTTGTGTAGACGGTGGTTCGAGGTATTGGTAGAGTATTCTTTTTATTGAAGTGTTCATTTATAATTTCTATAATAGTATGACCTAATCCTTATGTTTTTCTTCTGTGTCTACTGCAGAGTCCATATGCTACTTTGTACCTCTTACATTTTCCACTATATACTTTATGGAAACAAAATAAATGAATAATGAATTCTGAGATATCTCCACAAGTTTAGGAAAATTAAGTCTTAAGAACAAAACAAACACCAAATATTACTTTTCCGAACCCAATTAGTTCACACACATATAGAATGCTCGGCTAAAAACAAATATACTTAGAGTGCTTTTGAGCCAATTAATATCTAATATGCACGTAAAAATCTTATAGTTACTTTTACTTTTTAACACGCTATTATTAGATCGACCTGTATGTTTCTGTGTAATGAATTCTAAGGTAACTAATTTAACCATATTCCAAGGGTCGTAGCGTATAGAAAATTGGCAGATGTATGTAGTTCTCATGATAATTCAATAATATGGTACTGTCGAACTGATCTAATGATGGAGCCGGAAGATATGAACTGAAAGTTCATGATGGAAAATCGTATCATCGTTGGATATCTTAGAAAAGTCTTGTAATGAAATTTAACCACGGTTAGGTTTTAAGGTCTGATGATGAAGCCGGAAGATAGCCATTGAACACGATCAGGTTTCAAAGTTATAAGAAACCTATATTATATACTGAATAGTGTAAATATTGACATAGGTGCCTGTGTAAAATATATGTATATTATATGGACCTGTTTTTTGTTTTAAGGTGCATTAAAAACGTGTTTTTCTAGTGTTTTATGAACTATCAATTTATTTATTGCGAATAAGTCCAGGCATAACCAAGTCGCTAGCCTGGTGGTAGGCAACTTTGTGATCAAATATGAAGCAGTCTTAGAAAATACCTATTCACACAGACTTTGAAAAGCTTTTATATTTTACAGGAAACAGGAAAGCCAGTACATATATTGTTTTAGTTCCTCGCCGTACGAATCAGAACCCGTGTATAAATATCTATCTCTTACCTCTTCTCATTATGAACTGAAAAGTGATATACCTGGAGCGAAAATTTTGAATTTGAATGCTTACATAATTATGCTTGCCCTTCTAAAGGACAATGGCCAGAAACCGTCGGAACTTGGTCGTTATTAATTCTCATTTTCCATTAAAACCTAACACGTACCAAAGCCGGTCGTCCTTCAAGCCTAAACGAAAACCTAACTAGAGATGAGATGGGCGATATAAAATAATAATCGAATAGAAATCCAATTGTTATTTTTTTAATTTCTTACATTTCGACGAAGTCGCATCTGTCGTGGTCATGGGCAGACTGACAACTTGGTCAAAACGTCGGGAAAGAGAGGTATTGAATTAACTCATTTTTTATAGCGCAATAAGTCCCATAGTATAAGGATTATGAAGAAATCAATCATAGCTTGAAATATTTTTTTCTGGTTACAATCGTGGTCGATACGCGTCAATTTTAAAAAAAAACGTTGATATGTTTTTTTTTTCAGAAGTAAAGATTTTTAATATTAGTAACAGCTTCCTTAAGGACTCGCTTTTATAACGATTTTTTAATGTTTTTATTTGATAAAAATTTGTGCACGGTTGACAAAATTTCAACTTTTTATGACATTCTTGTAGTACTTTTAATATTAGTAACAGCTTCCTTAAGGACTCGCTTTTATAACGATTTTTTAATGTTTTTATTTGATAAAAAATTGTGCACGGTTGACAAAATTTCAACTTTTTATGACATTCTTGCTGTACTGAATTTTATTTTAAGCTCACAAAGGTTATAATTATTATTTTTACAGTGACAATGTAGTGTTTTATTTATACAAATGTAACGATTACTCCATACTTGGAAAGATTAATAAGATTACTAAAAATATTTTGACAAAAATTACATATTGTTGAGCAAATCATAATATTTAGACCCAAATAGGTATTTTAATAAGCAAAAATATTTGTTCTTAAAAGATAAAATCAAACTCAAATTTACTGAACATGGTCCAATTTAAAAACTTAACACATAACCCATCTCCGACCATACCCGGCGCAAAAGAGCCCAAAATGCTGGCCGCATTACCTCGCTGGATGGCGATGCCCAATGGCCATCTTTTGCAGCGACGAGCCGGAGCGGGAGTCATTTTTCCTTAGCCTGCGCCCAATTTCTGCTATATGGACCCAAACAGATATTTATGTTTGCCAACAACAAACCTACGTGACCACAGGGCAGGGCTCATGATAATGTCGAATACTGTTTCCAAATCACCCATCTCTAAACCTAGCACCTTTAATTTACTCGAAATCCCTTTTAATATGACGAACGGCACGCTCCCTCGTTTCCATGACCCGTGTTTTATTACTCGGATTATTTTAACACATGGTGAGGACGAAAAAGCCTCACACTGTGACAACTTGGACAATGATTTAATGAGCCCAAACTGGGGCTGCGTTCTTGTCATTTTAATACGCTTGGCTGTTTTGTGTGCTGTTTGTTATACTAATTGGGCTTGTCCTTTTGAAGATTTTGGGTTGGAACGTGTATTGTGGAAATTTATGGTAATTTTGATATGAGCCGCTGCAGTAAAATTTAGAGCATCTGCAAAGAGACGAGTAATTTTTATGATTTATTTTTTAATTATTGCGTATTACTGTAATGAACTGCGTATTGTTGCGGTAAAGTAAGTAATTAAGCGGCTTCAAAATTATATTATATTAGTCATCATAGATCAGATCAGGGGATATTTATATTGGATAATATTTCTACAGATTTTTATTATTTGTTATTTTATGATTTTTTATGTTTTTCCTCATACAACCTCAGAGTAAATAAAAAAATCAAGAGAGAACGTCGTTGAACTGTCAAGTGAGGCCGGTTTTTTATACATGTGTGAGTGCGTCGGTGTTGCGCCGCCATAGTTCGACTGACAATCCAAGGCGTAGTTTCATTGTACGTGGCTATGTGTGTAATTGTCTGTACACGGCGAGGCGTATTTTTGGTTGGCTTTACTTGTTTGTTCACAATATTCTCTCTTGATTTTTTATTTGCTCTGAGCATACAACGACAAACCCAAACATGGATTAAGCGACATAAATAAACACAAGTAAAGGGGACACAATCTTGTAATCTTTGTTTTACTAGAAAATCCTACAACGTAGGCAATGAGCTACGTATGGCCGCTAACCCTCAGGTGTAATGGAAGATGAAGCGTGTAAGATGTTTTGTTGTAGTCCGCTTCTGTCTTGCTCAGATTTTTTACAAGTATGTAATTTTAAGTGGTGTGTTACCATTGCGTATTTGGCGAATAATATACGCTTTTGACCTACGAGTAAAGGCATCTGCCCACTACAACGTACCATATCTTTACTTTGCTAGGAACGTATCAGGCACGGAAAACAACACGATACTCTCTACTATGCCCGCTACAATCAACATGCTTCAATAAGTATCAAATCTTAACTAGGTGCCTGCTCGCTCCGTGTATGGCAAGCGACGCGACGGTGCTAGTCGGTGACGGAACGATCTAATGTCCATCTATCTATCTATCTACCAGCCGTAGGATGTCCACTGCTGGACATAGGCCTCCCCCATGGATTTCCAATAAGGCCGGTTGGAAGCGGCCTGCATCCAGCGCGTTCCTGCGATTTTTATTATATCGTCAGTCCACCTAGTCGGTGGACGTCCTACGCTGCGCTTGCAGGTCCGTGGTCTCCATTCGAGAACTTTCCGGCCCCATCGGCCATCTGTGCTTCGAATAATGTGTCCTGCCCATTGCCACTTTAATTTGCTAATCCGCTGGGCTATGTCGGTAACTTTGGTTCGTCTGCGAAACTTCTCATTTCTGATTCGATCCCGCAGAGAGACACCGAGCATAGCCCTCTCCATAGCACATAGGCATCTCTAATGGGCATAGAGATAATCTAATAAATTTCGATATTAAGAATATTTTTTTGCTTGACACGTTCCCAGTACAGTCATGACGTGGTACATGGTCATAGTGAGCAGACACCTTAAAGTATGCTATATAGCTATTCTGATCAAATAGTTACTCAGCTCTTCTTACTCACATTTCAGTATAATTCTAGAGTTACTTAGAGTAGTACAGATAGACAGTTACTGAATCACTCAATTTATGTTTTATTTATTAGACTGAGTGCTGTCATCTTACCTGGGAGAAATTTTACTGCCTTTATTTTACTGACTTCTTGTAAACTAAAAGCCTAGTTTGCTTAACTTGCCTCTGTTAAACATTCAGAAAAGGTGTGTTAAGCAAAAAGAGGGCGATTTAGACCATCTTTACAAAGTACTATACAGGGGTAATTTCTAATCAATTAGCATTCTTCTACTAAAAAAAAAATCAGCTGTTTCATACATTTTGTCGCGGGTGAACTACATTTTTCTATGGAACATTTTTTTTTGACTTTTGACAAAAGTCGTAGAACAAAAGTTGTTAGTTTTGATGCACAGAATAAGCTCCTAGAAGGATGCTAATTGATTAGAAATAACCCTTTATATACTATGAAGCCAACTTAGGATTTGAAAAAAATAACAGATAATTCAAAATGTTTGTCGATTACGATTTGCAATGTTGAATAGAACATGATATTTTTTTCGGATTCCAGATTGGCTCATAATGGACGTTGCTGATAATGATTGTCTGTGTCACTCCCCTTTTGACCGACAAACCACCGGAGGAGGTATATAGTATAATACGACGCGCATATTTTTTTTATGTGTAAACCACGCATAACATTTTTCAATGTGGTCCGATTTCAATAAAAAAAAATTATTGGAAAGAGATATACTTCGAAATTGGTCTCATTTAAGTTTATCGAAATCGTATGACCCATTTTTGATAAATCAACAATAATATGAATAATGCTACATCGATCCGTGCGAAATATTCGCGAATTCTGAACACGGGTGAAGTCGGTCATGCTAATTTTCGCAAAAAATAATCTTGTTTTTTATGTACCACGCATAACTTTTTTATAGAGTTGTAAGATTTCATTAATTATTTTATTATTACAAAGGACATACTTCAAAATTAGTCCCATAAAAATATTTTCGAAATCGGTTGAGCCATTTTTGATAAATAAACCATAATGTGAAAAATGCTACAAAAATCCGTGCCATTTATTCTTTAGTTCTGTACACGATTAAAGTCGGTCATGCCATTTTTTGCGAAAAAGAATTATGGCTTGGTACACTTTAGGCCCAATTATGAAGGCGCCATCGTAAATTTAAAAGCGAAATTCTCTCTATCGAATGCCTAAAGTGAAACAGAAACAGAAAGCGGTATGCTAATTAGCTATTATAATTACGATGGCGCCTTCGTAACTAGGTCTTCGTTCGTCTTAATAACCCTGTAGATTCAGATGTTTTAAACATTTTTATACCTAGGCATTGGGTGCCACAGACTACAACAGGCTGTGTCGACCTCATTTTAATAAATTGCTCGCAAGTGACTCGACGATTCTACTCTTTTATTTTTCAAACACAAAAACTGCGTCAAAAATAGAACCATGACGCAATTCCACTTTTATGATGGATTACCTTAATAAGGTTAAATAAAACAGGGCAATTTGGTATTAAAATAACGAAATAATCCGTGATCCAAATCGGCTTAGTTCGGGTCTAGATATAATGTTCCACATAAAATATTATTTTACATAGGTACCTACTTTACATAAGACTTTTTTGGATAATTTTGCTAATAATCATCGATAAATTAACCATTATATGATTATAATTTAGAAGCAATAAGTCTATCAAAAAAATAAGCGACACCTTTATTTTATTTAAATATTATGTAATAATAAATATTAAATTACCATGTTAGGGGATAAAAAAAATATATAGGTACAAAATAAATCAATTTCAAAGGCGCCATCGTAATTATGATAGCAATTTAGAGTAGGTCAAGAGTAGACAACATTTAGGATGGCGTCTTTAATATTGGGTCTAATAACTTTTGATTATGTATCTGTCTAGATACCGAATTACTTGAGCAAAACGGCCCAAAAATATATTCCATATATGGTGCCTATGCCTAAACATACACATTTTGACAGGTTTGACATGTCAATTACGCGCTCATTATCAAATATTTGGGCCGTTTTCTTTGTGATTATTGTTTACGTTTGTCCATCTAGAGTTCTAGACAGATGTTTCTGTACTGTATAAGTCTTTTTTTTAATAGTCCACTGCAGGACGTAGACCTACCCACGGAGGGTGTTTGGGCTATATCCACCACGCTGGCCCAGTGCGGGTTGGTGGATTCACATACGCCATCAAATTTCTTCTATTGACATATGCAGGTTGCCTCACGATGTTTTCCTTCACCGAAAAGCCGGCGGTGTTAAATTCCGTTCATAAGTTCCAAAGAACTCATTGGTACGGGACCGGGATTTGAACCCACGGCCTCACGATTGTAAGGCGGGTTCACTACCACTAGACCACCACAGGTTTTATTATTAGGCACGGCGATTTAGATAGACAGATGTTTAATCAAAGCTAATAACTAACTTCTTAACTATTTTTCTGTATATTAATTAATCATTTGAAGGTACAGTGCAATATCTTCTTTCGTGTCAATACGTTTCTTGTATGCTATTTCTAAAAAATGTAGGTACAAACTAAATAAATAAACTACAGTATAATATCAAAAAATCTTTATTTTCAAAACAATGTGTACTTTTCGCAAGTACAATAAAATTTACCTAGCGTTCGTCTTAACAATGAAAATTACAATTAACTTGACACTTAGATAATATAATTACAAGTTTGAATCACTGAAACATAATAAATGCATAAACTTTTTTTGAAACTAAAACTTGTTTTTCATTAATTCAAAAAAATTTGAGATGAAATTTACAATTATTATTATATACTACGGGACTAATCGCGCACTAAAATTACGAGATAAATAAATAACTCCTCATCCCGACGTTTTGGCCGAGTTGCATCGACCGTGGTCACGGTAGAGATTAGTCCCGTAGTATATAATAATAATATGTTCAAATCGCGAAAGTTTAAAAACAACATTTGAAATTGACAATTTGCTATCGCTGCATATTCAAGTTATACATAAGCGAAAATTTATTTATATAAACCATTGAATCAAACTCAAAGAGTTAAATTGTTGGAGACAAACTTATTAATTTACAAAATTTTAGAATGAATTTTTGTATGGAGATTAACTTAGGTTTTGCAGATTTTAAAATATTATATAGGTACATCATAGATGTTGACTGAAAGTTATGTATGTATTTAAGTCAGCACCCCGGCACAACTAAGGTTTCTACTTACTTCTTGTAGATAAACTATAATTGCATCCCAGTGCTGACCAAGAAATACGTATCATTTTTTTTAAATGCATGCGTATTAATTAAAATATGACAATTACAAAATATTACGCATCGAAAAGTAAAATTAATACATCAGAAAGGCAGTAGGGATTCGTCATCATATCTATTGATAATATAATATTTAACAATTATAAGTAAAAGTAGAATAATATAATACAATAAATTTATATTTACACTTCGTTACGACACGACAGTAAGATTAAAGCCAATTTATTTACAAAACTACGGGATTATTCACTGAGCCTATTTGTAGTTTAGCTTTTTCCGACCTGAAATAATATTAGCTAATATTTAATATAATTAACAGCTTTTGGAAACTTAGAAGACATGATATGTATAAAAAATGACTACAATTTTAATTCGTCATTTACTGATTTTAGGTAGATTTGGTAGAGACGCGACTCTGCCGAAAGCATCTTGTACTATATTTTAAAACATATTTTCGCAGAAAGCTGAGTAAATAAGATTTCGTATTATAGATGTTTTATGTACAAGCTTACATGTTTCTGATCATCTCTACTCTAGAGAAATATTTCGAGTTCACAATGGTCTACGACAATTGGCAACTCTGGTGGGACCGCGCCTTGTTAGTACCTGTTTTATTATCTAATATTTTTTACATCTACATAAATATTCGTATCAGCACGGAATCAAATTCCTTTGCGTAACTGTAGTTCTAACGGATAGGAAAATATTAGTTTAAAATCTGAAACTGATATCACATATTATACTGATATGATTCGTGTATATTGTGATATATTATGATGGTAAATAGATATGCAAGACAAGTAGACAGTATTATTACTCTTGGTAAAAATAGTAGACTTGCTACTGCGGTTAGCCTTAAAGATATCCGGTGAGTCGATATTGCAATTGTTATATGCATGAATATTATCATCATAAAAATTTATTTCAGACAAATTAAACGTACTTACGATATAGTGTTATATCTCTTAAAGTATAGTCATTATTCATATATAATTTAAAATTTGAAAAACTACGTATCAAAGCATTCTTGACTTCATAATTTCAGAACTTTGAACGCTTTGTTGTTAAGCGTGGAACATTCACTTTGAAGAAAATTAAGTATATTAAATAGCTAAGGAAACTTGTAGCTTACGTACAAATCACATAGAAGAAATAAAGGATCATTTTAACATTGATTTGGGGGCAGTTATATCTAAACTCTGACCAAATGCGAGGTTGACCTAGTATTTTCTTTTTGTGATAAACATTTCAAAAATTGACGCGTTCGCAGGATTTGAACCTGCATCCTCTGGGACTCCGGCCCAGATGCTCTGTCCAATTAAGCTAAAACGCTCTCTGCGAAGGCGCCGAATTAGTGAGTGTTTATCATTTTTACCAACTACTACTCTGTTGGAAGCGCCATTTGTGAGAACTGCTTTAAACCAGTCAGTCACTTAATGTGAAATTATTAGAACTTCTTACCATTAACGAGAAATGACGCATTGCTTAATCAATGAAATTATTATTTTTTTCCAACAAAGTAGTAGTTGGTAAAAATGATAAACACTCACTAATTCGGTGCCTTCGCAGAGAGCATTTTAGCTTAATTGGACAGAGCATCTGGGCCGGAGTCCCAGAAGATGCAGTTTCAAATCCTGCGAACGCGTCAATTTTTGAAATGTTTATCACAAAAAGAAAGTCTCTATACACCTACTGTGTGAAGCACGATAAAAATAATTTCATTGACCTAGTATTTATGCCATCGAGTGACGATTGAGACAATACAAGTGCTATGCATGTCCAATGTCCATAACATATTTGCACCACCCAAAATCTTGATCGATAAGTAGGTACATTATTAAAACCCTGCGCGGCACAGAGATGCTCATAGGCGCATTGCTTATCACTAGGAGTCAGAATAGATAGTTCAATTTTAAGTAGGTACTTGCAGAAACAAAATCAACGTAACCATAACATGGATAACACCTAAAATCCTGGGAATCAGCGTGATTTCGTACTATTTTATAATCTTTGTCTGTAATAAAATGAAATACTATTTTCGAAACTCCAAAAATAGTAAGTTCCTAGGGATAGCGGAGGTATATCCGTATTATGGATATCACACAAACTCAAATACGTCAAATTAAACTACCTATTCCGACCACTACTTATTGCCATAACATAGGTATTTAGATCTTTAATCTGTAAGATAAAAAATCTAAATACCTTTGTTATGCCCTGAAGTTTCGACGAAAATATTACTTTGGAATCTTAAACACAGTAATAGATACTTGTTTGTACTTTACTTGGGGGTCGAATAACTGGCAAAGGTGTGCCAGACCTCAGAGATTCTCAAATATGGAAGTTAGACAAAGTTGTAGTCTGGTTTTCACTTTGAAATCTCAGAGCAAATAAAAAAATCAAGAGAGATCGTCGTTGAACAGTCAAGTGAAGCCGGTTTTTATACATGTGCGAGTGTGTCACTGCTGCGCCGCCATAGTTCGACTGACAAGCCAAGGCGTAGTTTCCTTGTACGTTGATGTGTCTTTACACGGCGAGAAGTAGTTTTGGTCGGCTTCACTTGTTTGTTCACAACATTCTCTCTTGATTTTTTTATTTGCTCTATGTTTGAAATATAATTTAAAATACGATGATGCCTTCAAAAAGACAGAGGTGCGTGGTATTTGAACTCACGATCACTGGATTAAAATCAACTGGTTTTCAAATCAAGCCGCCGTTATGGCGTTGTTTGCATATACGAGTATATACACTGAATTTATTATTTACTATGAAATATTCGAACTAGCAATATCGTAAACTATCGACATCCAATTAATCCGGGTGCGTGTATTTATCGCTATGACATTTTGTTATTTCGCAAAATATAATGTGAAAAACTTTAAAAGCTATCAATGAATATTTATATCATTATAATTCAAACCCGTTGGAGAAGGCTTCTGTACCAAAACCATCGACTTGGCATTTTATCTGTCTTACATTTCATGTTGATGACCAATGTTTTTACGGTTTTTATCTAAATATGTATTTAAACAGTACTTAGTCTTACACAATTTACAATAAAATGCCGAATAAAACGCTAACTAAGAGTACCGTTAATTTTTTAGACAGATTTGGATCTAGAATCTGGTATCTAATAAAATAAAGTCTATCATATAATTTATTATTTTTTTACTACGATACCTTTAATCCTTCACCTATAAAATGAACATTAATTTTGTCTATTAGGTCGGAAAAATCTAAACATACGCATTTGGCTTTTCGTTTGTTGTATTGATTACGAGTATATTGTCGATATGTTCCACCGGAATCATTGCTTTAAGAAAATGTTATCTACATACGATTTATTTACAGTCTTCGCGTCCTTATTCTCTAGAATTAGAAATAACTACAAATTCAACGTCTATAAATTTCGACTAGTATCGTTTTGTTTTTCTTCGATATCTCTTAAGATTTTTTCCGTAGTCCGATACCTGGAAATAAACCAACCGTTGAAAAAAATATCATTAACAAAAAAAACATTGTTAGAGCTTGAAAGTGTGACTACGGTATATGTAGTTATTTCCACACTTTCACGATCCGAAAAAAAAACTTATTCTAAGAGACTTGTAACATTCTAAGCATTGTACTGTACTGTATCAGTCTTTTTTTAATAGCCCACTGCAGGACGTAGGCCTACCCACGAAGGGTGGGCCATATCCACAACGCTGGCCCGGTGCGGGTTGGTGGATTCACATACGCAATCGAATTTCTTCTACGGACATATGCAGGTTGCCTCACGATGTTTTCCTTCACCGAAAAGCCAGTGGTGTGTTCTTTGGAATTTATGTACGGACATAAATTCCAAAGAACTTATTGGTACGGGACCGGGATTTGAACCCACGACCTCACGATTATAAGGCGGGTGTCACTACCTCTAAGCCACCACGGCTTCTTCTAAGCATTAGGGGAATGCAATACGAGACCAGTCCCGTAGTATAATAAGAATAATAGAGTCACTGTTACTCTATTATTCTTATTATCGTTTGCCATTCATGACGGTTTTGACATGCTACAAGAAAACACAAAAAATGTACAAACTTTCTAAACATGAACAATCTAATTCTAATTCTAATTCGAAGTGGGGGCGATAAGTCCTGCACTGACGTCCCGCATGGGGTGTTTTGTGCATTTCCCCCTCCAGCGTCTACCCGAGCCAGCCCAGCTCCTTAAAATAACGGAGCGTGGCTCTGGGCCGCTGGCATAACTGCTCCAGTGGCTTGGATGGTACATTAGATGGCGATGACGATGAAGATATCGATGCCGACGACAAATCAATATTAGCGTCATGGAACCCGTAAGCGATTCTAGTTTCTGCCGTGGCCTTGCAGTGCCACAAAACATGCTCTACCGTTTCATTTTCCTGCAGGCAACCACGACACACAACACACAACATGAACAATGTAATAATGTATATTTTTTTAATTTTTCTGATCACCTACTCTACTGCACATCTAAAATATCTATAGGGCATGGGTACTTACTTAGATCGTTTTTTTCTTCTGACTGTATCTACGGGCGTTGCTTCCACGCATAGGACTATTAGCTTACTACTGCATGAGTATCTAAAACAAAAGAGAATTAAATTTGGTGACAGTGAGATTACAATGAATTTCATGAGACATTAAATAGGTAAAGCTAAGTCATTTTTTCCCAACGAGTAACACCCTCAACTGTCACACTTTTACTAGATGGGAAATTTTGAAGGAAAAATTCCCATCCAGTTACACTGCCAGTCACACTGTTACTCGTTGGGAATAAATGCTTGTTAGTAATTTCCCAACCAGTCTACATACTATTACAGGATTAAAAAAAAATTCAAACAGGTTTTTCAATTATAATGAGGCGTTTTCTTAAAAGAAAAAAAGGTTCAGTTAGTAATAATAAATAAATAACAATAAGTAACAAACAAAAATTACCTTGATGAAAGCTGATAACAGTTTTAAATCCATAATTAGGTAGCTGTATTAGCCAATGTTGTTATTTTGTTGATAATGTAATCATAAATTAAAAAAACTGATTTAATTATTCTTTCCATTAATTCTTGTAGCAGTGTGACTGGTTAGGAAAATACTAATAAAAAAGTTCCCATCAAATAACAGTATAACTGGATGGGATTTTTTTCTTTAAAATTTCCCATCGAGTAACAGTGTCACAGGTGAGGGTGTTACTCGTTGGGAACAAATGAGCTAAGCTTAGAGTATAGTAACTATATATACTCTAAGGAGCTAAGCATTAAAATCAATTTAAATGTTGTAAACCTAATTTTATATCTAACAGCGCTTTACACTCATACCTATCAAATAGCTGTTCTATTTATTGTGTCACAAAAAAACTTAAAGTACTTTATTAATTTCCTCAACTCTAGCAAGAAAAGTCTCGATAAACTATACAAAGTTGGACGCAGAATTGACCAATGTACAGCCTTGGCCAAAAGTATTAGGCACCTTTAAAAAATCAAAATGCATGTTTACTACTTAACCAATAACTGAGTGCTTATCATAAATAACTTCTTAGAATATCAAGCGGCTCTTTGTTAAGGTCATAAAACACCTGGTGACCGAAAACAGAGGATTCGGTTTTCTTTCGGTCTTATCAGTCAATGTTTGGTCACTTGTGTTTTGGACTCTAACAAGTAAACAAGCTTTCATTTCTGTTGATGTGATTAAATTGACACCTAATTTTGTTAAAAATCCAAAAAGGAGTGAAATTAGTTTAGAAGATAGAGTGAAAATACAGGGTGCCCAATACTTTTGGCCAAGGCTGTAGGTAATGCAATCTAAGACGCAGCACGATCACCTTATATGTAACAAACGTTACAAGCATCTGTCTATTACAATCAACCACATATGATTCGAAAATCTTATTACTGAGTAGTAACGCAGTGAAAGTAATAAGTGAACTCAAGCAAAATATATCCATCATCGGAACATCTGTTCGGCCGGAAATCGAATCCGCCCAAGAGCCAGACGCGCGGTTATTTTCTTGAATTGCTTGTATTGCATTTGACGCAACGTACAATGCTCCTAATGAAACACAAATAAAGGTGAGGGAGTACTTGTCTGTAGTTACTGAGACGACCGTAGCACACCGACCGTAGACCGTAGTAACAGTATTCCGTTTTCATACGGTCGAAACGCGAATCATATGTAAGCGCTTTGGAGTTCAGTATACCAACAGTCGCAGATGCGACGAGCCGTAGTGACGAACGAACGTGTGGGTTGGTAATCAGTAAGCGTGCGATTTACCTACAAGGCGGGCAGCCCTAACGCTTGTTACGTGCTTCGTGGCTAGTTGGCCACGTGGGACTGATACGGTCAGATACCAATACCGTGGCCATAGGCGAACCCGAATATTTCTAGATGTGCTGTGCAGAGGCAGGTCCGTCATTACATTTATCAGTCATAGACGTCCACTACTGGACATATGTCTCCCCTATGGATGTCTAATAACACCGTTCGGAAGCTGTTTGCCAGTTTTTGATTCAGCTTTTAAAATCAATTTATTTTTTATCAAATATTACTTACATCTTCACTTGCACGATATATTGATTTTTCATCAATCCCATAAGAACTTATTTTATCCCGGGATAGTAAGTAGTATATGACTCTTTATGACCTTCATTAATATCGTGTCAATGGATAGACTTTTTTTAAGCATGCGATTTACTTACCATGCGGGCAGCCCTAGCATGTATTACGTGGCTTGTTGGCCACGTGAGAGTGATACGGTCAGATTTCTGACCGTATTATTTCTGTCTATGTTCATGCAAAAATCAGTTAGATCCTGCCATCCGTTGCTACGTGAAATAGTAAGAAACGAACCAACGAACACAATTACAGATTTATAATATAAGTATAAATGATATAGAAAGATATGTTCACGTTTCTTGGTCTAAAAGCTTGTAGGAGCTTGGAGTGTAGGGAGAAGGCAAGTCCGAATTTGACAAAGCATTGCGCATGCTATTCATTATTATTTGGAGCTATTCAGATCAATTTTTCCCATAAAATATTACATGTCAAGACAGATGTACTCACGTTTCTTGGTCTAAAAGCTTGTTGGAGCGTAGGGAGGAGGCAAGCCCGAATTTGTCCGGACTGCTGCTGTGCCACGCGTCACAGTATGCGTCCATGGCGGGCTCGCCGTTAGGACTCGCTCCGTGCCACACAGCTTTTGTAGGCCTATAGAAAATACATACGTAAGAATATGCAAGTAAAGTAGGTGCACCGACTGTGGCCATCTTATTGTCATTTTTGGCCACTTTGAATTTTATGATTGTGTTGATAATTTAGATGTGACGCTGGGACGCTGCCTGAGGGACAAAGATCGCGACCCCAGGTCGGGCAGTTTTCTCACCCAACAAGTTTCCTTGGCGATCCAGCGAGGTAACGCGGCGTGCTTGATGGGTACGTTTGAGAGAGGGACCGTATTAAAAAAATAGATTTAAAAATGATATATTTAAAGAAATTTTCATATTGTGACATTCACACAAAGAATATTTACTTATGGTGATACATTGATTAAAATTTATTTTTGCAACTATTTTGACATCACTTGTCACGGTCTTGGCCATGGCCCACAAACACATTTACTATAATTTAACAAGTGTTTAGTTAAACGTATAACTACGTAGTACTTTTTATTATAAATTATCTTGTTTATTATTATACCAACAGATGAAAATCATCTCGTTGCAATTGACTCTTGGTTTTCAAACAAAAATTAACAAGTATTAAAATAGATCAATTAATTCCGGAGATAATGATTCAATAGATAGACATAAGATAGTTTATTGTATTGTGTTTATTGTTTGTGTAAGCGACAGATGCGTGCGTGACGTCAGGTCACCTGTCGGTTCCATCTGAAGATCAGCGCCGGCTGTCACAGTTGGCATTATGCTAAGATGGGACCGATTTGTGGCGAAAATGTAGCATATAATTACTGTTTATATTTATTCATGTACTGCACTTTTGCGCTTGTCTTTAATTTATATGTTATTTTTCGTTGCAAATAAAGTGATGTCTACACACAAAATATACAGAAACTTTAATCATACGTCACGTACACTATTTGCTTCATTAATTGAGGGTTAAAAATAAAGCTTTTCAATTATCGACTCTGACATTCATCGATCCATTCATCAACATCTAATGCTGGATTTAGGCCTAATTGTAGCGTACCACAATTTATTAGGTACGTATAGCGTTATCTAGTCTTATTTTCATTACATAAATCGAAATGGTATTCTGTTTTCTTAACATATACTTAATATACTAACAAAGAAAATAAATTCACACGAAATTTGCGAGTAAAATTTAGTAAAACACACGTTAAATCATTTTAATACCACCTCATTGCCACGAAATGGGATCAAAGGCGAGAACTGAGCCTATAAAATTCCATATTTAACATCTGCCCTGGCAAGGTTACACTAACTGTAAACAAATGGTAATACTAAAGTCTAACAACAAAAGCCTTAAGATCACGAAAGACAATTAATAAAGTTTAATCTAGTTATTATACTTTGCTCTGTTTATGCACAAAGTTTATTACGAGTTAGGTAATTATTCTGAGACGTTAGAAGTATTTTGGCGAATTACCCTTTCAAGCCGAAAATTCTGGCTGTGAAACGCTGACAGGAGATCAAAGCGTTACCTTTTTTTTTGTAATCGGCCTTTTAATTTTTGTGGCGATGAAGGGAAGGGTTGATACTGTTAGTAAATTGTTTTTGATTATAGCGAATAATAAGAGGGATGTACTTTCAGCGTGTTCAAATGCTTTGTGAAAAAAATTATAAAGGACTACAATTTTTCGTTATTAATGGAAAAAGTACGAGTAATGTTTTTGTTAGCTGTTGTTTATTTACAACCTGTAATGTTTTGAGTTTGAATAACACAGTGTTTTTTGGCTTACTTTTTTTTATTTCAACTAGGTTTGCGTTTGACTACACACTGCCTTATGTTAAGCCGATACTTTCAGGTATTCATCAATATCAATCGTTTTTATTGCACTATCAATACATAATTATTCACTTAGTCTAATTTACAAATGTGTCATTTATATAAACTTAGAGTTACATACTCATGGACCCTGTATTAGGGTATTGCAATTAACTTAAACTCTAGGGTAATGGGAACGTTACCTAAGTATTATGTCTTATTTTACTTTTAC
Organism: Hypomecis punctinalis; assembly: GCA_949316475.1. Lineage (NCBI taxonomy): Eukaryota > Metazoa > Arthropoda > Insecta > Lepidoptera > Geometridae > Hypomecis > Hypomecis punctinalis. The sequence continues at coordinate 8,248,064 of OX438810.1, read as the reverse complement.
TAGTTTGCGATGTCAAAAATTTCATCATCATCATAAGCCTGTGTCGACCCACTGCTAGGTATAGGCCTCCTTTCTTATGTGCCAATCTCATTCACGCCTGACCAGCGATGGGTCTGATGTCATCGATCCATCGGGTAGGTACTACCAGATATTACATGTATTTTTTGATTGTTTAAAACAATTACGTTTAATACGTAAGTTTGATTGTATCAACACAGTGAAAAAAACATTGAGAAACTCATATCATACACGGCAATATTATTTACAGATGGCTAGCTTAGATGTCAGAGTTTTAAAGCCACCTAAAATCCTCTGGACAGGCTAAACGGTTAAAGCAGTATCCAAAATTTAATGTGTTATTCAGGCTACAGCACCTTTCAGATATAAATGCCACTCGTGATCACCTATTTAAAAACCGAAAGTACCGGACGCGGCTTAACTTCGCTGATCGATAAGGAACATAGTCAAAGAGCTTACCATCCAGGATCCATAAGGACGTTCTGGCCACTGAAGCTGTAGATTCTAGGCGCATGAGCAAACAATGCTCCTGAACCGTCGAACATTTCACCCCATGAGTTGAAGAGGACGTCTCCTCGGGTATTCACTACGGGGATCTCTCTGTCCACCCAGCTGACTATGGAGTCTATAGTTTGGACCCTGGTAAAAAAACAGCGTTGATATACATTTTTCATAAACAAATATGTACCTACTTGGAAAATAATATTAATGATATAAAGTCAGAGTTCAATTTTGTCATTTAACTGCCTCGGTGGCTCCGTGGTTCCTAACTTCTGAATCAAAGAGGCGTGGGTTCGAACCCCACCCAGGGCAAATATTTATGTGATGAACATAAGTGTTTGCTCTGTATCTGGGTGTTATTTAGTTACTATCTATATAAGTATGTATTTAAAAATAAGTATATGTAGTATATCAGTATCTGGCAGCCATATCACAAGCTTTGCTTAGTTTGGGGTCAGAGGCCGTGTGTAAGATGTCCCAAAATATTTATTTATTTGAAAAACTTTATATATTTATTAGAAATAACCCTATTTCTAATTAATTAGCATCCTTTTAGAGGCTTATTCTGTACATCAAAACTAACAACATTTGTTCTGCGGCTTTTGTAAAAACTCAAAAAAAAATCGTTCTTCTATAGAAAAATCTCGTTCACCCGCGAGAAAATGTATGGAACAGCTGATTTTTTTGAGTTTTGACAAAAATCGCAGATCAAAAGATATTAGTTTTGATGTACAGAATAAGTCCCCAAAAGTATGATAATTGATAAACATACGAGTAACTGTGTATATCACTTCAAAAATTTGGTGCAAACTTGCAAGAGGTGGGCTAGCTCAGCTGGGATATCGTTGGGCTAGTGATCCAAAAGGGTAAGTTCAAATTCTGCATTCGATTCAGATATTTGAAATATTTATCGCAAAGATAACTGTTTAAGAACTTTTTATGGTAACAAATGTCATAAACATATATATTCAGCGACCGACAAAACTCGTAAGCCCGCAAGTACCTACTCCAAATTCCATTTCGCGCAAGCGTTGCAGATTATGGAAAATAAGTATGGAAAGTACTGAGTTTTTGTTGCAATTGCCATTAAAATACGGTTAAACTACGTTCAAACAAATCCCTATATTACTATATTTCGCACAAACGATTTTATTACTTTATTTATAAAAAAAAAAGTCATCGCCGTTTGACCACATCCTGCAACTTGTTAATGAAAATTGCTGTCAATAATGGATCGATGTAGCATTTTTCACATTATTGTTGAATTATCAAAAATGGCTCAGCCGACTTCAATAAAATTTAAATGGGACCAATTTTGAAGTGTACTCTTTTCAACAAAAAAAAAAAATTGAAATCGGACTACTATGAAAAAAGTTATGCGTGGTTATACATAAAAAAATATATACGGGTCGAATTGAGTATGTACCTCATCCGGTTGGTACGTCGGTCAACAAATAAATTAAACAGTCCTTCATACTAATACGTCCACACCAACATTTCTCGTGTTGGGAATGCTATGGAACACATAGAAATATTAACTATAAAGCATGTTGGGCACTACCTTTGACCTATCACATAATCCGAGATTGTACACACTACCGCAAAATTAATACCAAAAGTGTTCCTAATTATGTAGACGACATCCGAATATAGAATAATCCGCTTACCTAGAAGATATAAAAGCTCGAAAGGTGCCGTCCAAATTAGCCCTCTGCGCTTGCCGACGGCATTCGTAATTCGAACTGCTGACTCCGTGCATGTCGCCAGTGTGCGGCTCGTTTAGTGCCGCCAGACGGAGCTGGGGAAATAACGGGTGGGTGTTACTTTCAGGAGAAAGAAGAGTAGAAGTAAGTTTATATACACCTATTTGTCAAAATTATTTTTGAAGTCGCGAAAACGTTCTTTTTTCGTTATGAACTTACTACTCGTTTGCACTCGCCAGCGTCGCTCTTGATTGGAACCACTGGCTCAGTGCATGTTGTTAGTGTTTAGTTCGCTTAGTGCCGCGAAATACGACTAGATACCTAATTAACGAAAGTTAAGACTTTGAGAACCTACCTGCTTGTTTCCCCTTCGTAGAAATTTTGAGTTACATAGTGTTAAATGAAAAATTTGTGTTTTTTTTGCAGTAAAAGTATTCTTGTCATGTTGAAGACATATGCTAGAAAAATAGGTACCGTATGAATATTTGTTTTCACAGGGATTTGGAAACATAGACAGTAAACGCCTCACCATAAAAGATTTAAACACGACTTAAACAGTGATTAACCGTACGATTTGTACTGTCTAAAACGTGCGTAAAACGTTTGTGGTAAGACGGTATGCTTTTGGTTTTCCACATAATAAGTAATAGAATTGCTATAGTTCGTGCGCTGTATCATGGTGCGTATGACAGTTGGTTTTTTTCTATATAATATGGGTCAAATTTAATTTACTAAAGTTATCAATTATTTAATATAATACGAATATTGTACAGCTAAAACACCAAGTCTTTATTAGTAAATCGCGGCAAGTTATACCCTAATTAAATAAAAAAGCCACTGTCACCCACACCATGCTACAGTGCACAAACTATAGTAGATCCGAATCGAAAATTGCAAGGTCTTATTGGAAATGGGGAACATTTGGCATTCTGAGTTAAGTGAGGTATTGTAGCCGCTACCATCCGCACTTATTGGAGATCCATAGGGGAGGCCTATATCCAGCAGTGGATATCCTATGCCTGATGAATTAATAAATAAATGGGGTAGTGTATTGTTCTGCTATTTGGGTAAAATAACAGCAGTTTCATTATTAAAAATAAAACTTACCACTGGACCTTCAACCGCTGGATTTTTATGATGCACTAAACTAGAGGTTTCTAATATATTCTGTAAAGGTGTTCTTGTCGGCCCGTTCGAAGGCGGCGTGTGTATCGCCAGCAAAGATCCCATCTGTATAAGAAAAAAATACCTCTTAAATTATTCAAACCTGACCCAAAACCTATTTCAGCTCCAAAGAATATTCTGAATATTTAAAACATCAATTTCAGCTATCTTTAATTCGGGCAAAAAACATCTAGTTTTATTACTGATACCTCGTTAAGATCAAGAATATCAACTTTAAACTTTTGGAATAGGATCGAGTTTGCGTACTAAAATTTAATTTGGCTGAAAAAAATCCACTCCAATATATACCCTGAGGGAAGGTAATAAGTTCCATTTAAATAACTCGAGCCTAATAAAGGAGGCTATTCCCAATACGGCTTCAGGAGCCTCGGTTTTTCCAGAAGCCTTTTCAGCGATAACTTTTACCGTTGATTAAAAATTTAATACCATAATCCTTGTTCATTACGTTGAAAACAACGTTAAATACGGGTTTGAAATCGGCTTGTCCAATTATTTTACCGCGATTTCACATACCATTTGGACGATAAGATTGTTTGAACAGTAGGTTAACTAGATCGTTAGAGTATACTTAATGATTTATATTTTCTTAGAGTTTATGTTATTTTTGGAAACTTACTTCGACTACATAATAATATTTGAAAGTCAAAGTCATCAACATTTCTTAGATTTATTAAGAAACTAGCTGACCCTGCCACGCGTTGCTGTGGCTAAATAAATTAAAATTGCGACTATAATTTGAGATTTAAACTATCCTATCTCTCAAGTTGGATCGAACTGCACATGATGTGCGAATTTTATTATAATCGGTTAAGTGGTTTCACTTTGGAGTCCATTGAGGACAAACATTGTGACACGAGACTTATATATATTATTAAGATTAAGATAACTGCCTAGTTTCTTTCTAGAGACACTTGTTAACTTGGTTACTCTAATACAAGTCTTGCATGCATAGTACATGACGTTCCGTGAAATAAACAAGGACAAAAATTTTATATTGTAGGTTAGCTAGATCGTTAGAGTATACTAAACGATATATATTTTCTTACAGTTTATATTATTTTTGGAAACTTACTTCGACTACATATTTGAAAGTCAAAGTCATCAACCTTTCTTAGATTTATAAAGAAATAACTGCCTAGTTTCTTTCTAGAGACACTTGTTAACTTGGTTACTCTAATACAAGTCTTGCATGTTTATTACATGACGTTCCGTGAAATAAACAAGGACAAACATTTTATATTGTAGGTTAGCTAGATCGTTAGAGTATACTAAACGATTCATATTTTCTAACAATTTATGTTATTTTTGGAAACTTACTCGTACTTCGACTACATATTTCAAAGTCAAAGTCATCAACCTTTCTTAGATTTATAAAGAAATAACTGCCTAGTTTCTTTCTAGAGACACTTGTTAACTTGGTTACTCTAATACAAGTCTTGCATGTTTATTACTTGACGTTCCGTGAAATAAACAAGGACAAAAAATTTATATTGTAGGTTAGCTAGATCGTTAGAGTATACTAAACGATTTATATTTTCTCACAGTTTATGTTATTTATACTAAACGATATATATTTTCTTACAGTTTATGTTATTTTTAGAAACTTACTTCGACTACACAATAATATTTGAAAGTCAAAGTCATCAACCTTTCTTAGATTTATAAAGAAATAACTGCCTAGTTTCTTTCTAGAGACACTTGTTTACTCTAATACAAGTCTTGCATGTTTATTACATGACGTTTCGTGAAATAAACAAGGACAAAAATGTTATATTGTAGGTTAGCTAGATCGTTAGAGTATACTAAACGATTTATATTTTCTCACAGTTTATGTTATTTTTGGAAACTTACTTCGTCTACATATTTGAAAGTCAAAGTCATCAACCTTTCTTAGAGTTATAAAGAAATAACTGCCTAGTTTCTTTCTAGAGACACTTGTTAACTTGGTTACTCTAATACAAGTCTTGCATCTTTATTACATGACGTTCCGTGAAATAAACAAGGACAAACATTTTATATTGTAGGTTAGCTAGATCGTTAGAGTATACTAAACGATTCATATTTTCTAACAATTTATGTTATTTTTGGAAACTTACTCGTACTTCGACTACATATTTCAAAGTCAAAGTCATCAACCTTTCTTAGATTTATAAAGAAATAACTGCCTAGTTTCTTTCTAGAGACACTTGTTAACTTGGTTACTCTAATACAAGTCTTGCATGTTTATTACTTGACGTTCCGTGAAATAAACAAGGACAAAAAATTTATATTGTAGGTTAGCTAGATCGTTAGAGTATACTAAACGATTTATATTTTCTCACAGTTTATGTTATTTATACTAAACGATATATATTTTCTTACAGTTTATGTTATTTTTAGAAACTTACTTCGACTACACAATAATATTTGAAAGTCAAAGTCATCAACCCTTCTTAGATTTATAAAGAAATAACTGCCTAGTTTCTTTCTAGAGAGACTTGTTTACTCTAATACAAGTCTTGCATGTTTATTACATGACGTTCCGTGAAATAAACAAGGACAAAAATGTTATATTGTAGGTTAGCTAGATCGTTAGAGTATACTAAACGATTTATATTTTCTCACAGTTTATGTTATTTTTGGAAACTTACTTCGTCTACATATTTGAAAGTCAAAGTCATCAACCTTTCTTAGATTTGTAAAGAAATAACTGCCTAGTTTCTTTCTAGAGACACTTGTTTACTTGGTTACTCTAATACAAGTCTTGCATGTTTAATACATGATGTTCCGTGAAATAAACGTGGACAAACATTTTTGGAACATCTGTTACAATCCGAATTTTCCGAAAGTTTACAAGATATCCATTTGTTGTTTGAGGAATTCCTTTTGCTTTCTAAGTATTTTAGTCCTAAGCAATGATCTTATTAAGAATATAATTTGTGAAAGCTCTTTGACCTTAAGGTTCAAATTAAAAAAAAAATATTAGAAACCTTGCTTTCAAAGTGTAAATAAGTTTAAAAGTTTAGTGAACATTAGCCTTCTTTTATCTCTTCAAGCGCAGATAACGCCGATTCAGTACGAAGCCTGTATATTGTTACGAGACGAGCACGTGTGCCAAAGCACATGCGCTTTGCACTTACCATAGAGATCTTGAAATACGCTTAGACGTGAGATACTTGTACTGTACAAGTACACCGCAAAATCAATTACAGATTAATTATTAAAAAATGTTAATAACAACTCTGTTTCTAAAATTATTTCTTTATTATATTCAAGTTATAATATTGTAAACTATGATATTGTTAGTTTTACGAATGAATATTTTTGACATGTAACCCAAATTATGGATAAAAAATGTAATGTATTTTATTATATTGTAATGCATGTTAACGACAGATACATTGCAGATTGCAATATTTTGTAAGCGCATATTTATGCATAAGAAGTTGCTTTTTGAGTAATAAATTGTGTAATTATTCGAGTCAGAATCTAGACAACGAAGATAATATACAACAGGTATTATTTATTGTTCTCATCACGATGATTGAGTTTTACTATAACTATAAGTTCCGTAGAAAAATTCATCGATTTTCGAATCATCAATATGAATTTATAGAACAGTTATTTTTTTATTTGCAATTTCGGGTTTGGTCTCATAGGGAAAGTTGATCTTCATGGTGAGTATACCGATATTCTTCATAGTTTTTGGTTAGGGTAGATTTACTTTTGCAAAATAGTAGTATAGTTCCCCGCAAGATAAAGACGTCATGTCCTATCTTGAAAGAGCTATGGCACTTGAGCTTGGTTTAGCTGATACTTGAAACACTCATTCTCATACTAGCTGGTCTAAAGAGCCTTACTGCTCCATTTCTGCACTGCACCGTAACACTCAGTAGCATTACTGAAATTAAAAACATATTTCACTCACCGCTACATACTGCCAACCGTTGTTGACGCGGACCAACAGAGCTTGTTCTTGAATGACGTACGCTAACGTGCCCAGTGGGCTGTTGGTGCCGAGCTGTGGACATAATTGACACGTAATTATGGTGAACAATGGCCACGGATATGAGAAACTATAAAGTGGATTGAAAATGGCCGAGCATGCGACGGTTTCAATGAAAGTTGGAAATGTGGACGGAATTATGGTGACGTGTATTGTTGTGTAACAGTAATTATGGAGATTTGAGTTCCATTGTTTGATTTACGATTTATTTTCAAACATTTTAATATAAAAGATATTACCAATTAGACATAATATGTTATCGGTCAACATATTGCTTCATATCTGATGAGTAAGCTACGGTTTGTTTAGTAAAAAATATAACGTTTCATGTACTTACTCGTAGCAATGAGTCCGTTGTTTTAAAAAGAATCGTACCAACTATTGCTCTACCGTCTTCGTCATCTTCGAAATCAGTGTTATCTCCAATTGGATCTAGTGGATCGCGATATCCTGCGGGAAAATTTTAGTATTAGTATTAGTATCAATATAATACTCATTAAGGGAAAGAGTGCCACGTTGAGTACTTACCGTACAAATCTTGTCTGTATTGGACTAGTTGATTCAAATTTCTTAATATTTGCATGGGATCTCGCGATTTACCTGTTGAATATAAAAATCTATAAAATAGAGCAAATACATAAAATAATGTACAGTAAAACATTAACAGACATTTCCAATTTAAGCGATGTCAGAAAACAGCCCCACACAAGTTTTAACCTCAACCTGCACAAAATTAATGGAAACCGGTTACGTTCAAAATATAACGTGGAACCGCCGTCAATACCAAACGACCACAAAAATCCATTAATTTTGTCCACGTCGCAAAATCACAGCGAACCAGTGTGCGTATTAACCCACCTGTGCCTTCGCGCCTGACTCCAGGGCTATCGGTCAACGTATCGGCTGTCACGTCGTTAGGGTAGAGTATGGGCGGGCCCGGGGGGCCAGGGGGTCCGGGGGGGCCCGGTACAGAGATGTATTGGATCGTGTTTGATGGTGCCCCCGGCGGTCCCTGGGGGCCTCTTGGGCCGTCCTTCCCAGGCATGCCCGGCGTGCCATCGTAACCCCTCTCGCCTTTCTCACCTTTAACCTGTATCAAATTGATTAGGGTTTCGTTATGGCCGCAGTTATCGTTTATGAACATGAAAACAACTTTAGAGGGCAATGAAATAATTCATTCAGGGCATGTACTTGCGTCCTATCGTCCTATAAATTACTCATAGGTTAGTTATAAGTAAACTACTAGCTATTAATGGCTTGTAAGAGTTGTAAGTTTTGAATTTTAGTACTAGACTATTTTTGTAGGGTAGTTAATTTGTGGAACTGAGTTTATTAAGTGGCTATATTTGGGTAAAAAGCTTTTATTAAATTGATTTACTTCTATTTTTTGAGACATACAGCTCTATTGATAAAGTGTCATAAGTGTGACATACATATGTGCTCGTTTAGGTGTAATACACCTATAAGTAAAAAACCGTTTAAATTACTTTTTACTTAGATACTTTTGTATAATCGTGTTATTTGATAGGTACTCATTTAAGCTGGAAACATACTAACGGCTGACGGACGCGACTGACAGCCGCGACTTACCAATGTGCACGTCTTAAAACATCCTCCGCGCCAGATCGCTCTCGGACGTCCGAACGCTCAAGGTCAGCCCAAGGTGACGTCCGCGACTGATGTCCGATAGTGTCCACGGCTCAGTGTACATTCATTATCTAGATACCTATCAGTCGCGGTTGTGAGTCGCGTCCGTAAGCCGCGTCCGATAGTATGTTTCCAGCTTATAAGCAAATATACGTTGTATTCAAGTTAAAAATATTCTACCAACAATCTTTGAAATACTTTTGCAAAGCAATAATTCTACTTATAAGCAGTTTCATTTATGAAAATAGGTTTGCTACATTTCTTTATGGTTTATTGTTACACTCTAGACTGACGTACACGCTGGTATATTTTTCTGAGTAGCTATTATTTTATTATAATACTAAGGTACTTTGCCAAGAGAAAACACAATATTTTTCTCATAGAATTCATCAAGCGTATTCTTGCTAAATTCTGCAAATATGCTTGACAAAGAAATTGTAGGAAAATGTTCTAAAAATTATTTTGCTATTTTCTGTTCAAACGTTCAAAAAGGTTACTTTGTTTCCAAAAAACACGAACCAAATAAAAAAATAAAGACAGAATGGTGCGAAAAAAACAAGTGAGGCCGACCAAATTATGCCTCGCCGTGTACAGACAATAAGGAAGTTTCCCGTTTTCTAGTTTTATTTTTATTAAATTAAACTGTCTGCAATAAATTATGGTGTTTTTATTTTTCAATTATCTTCAAAAATGACGGAGTTATGAATTTTTAAACATGACCGCACAATTTTTTTTTAAAAATTGTCGTTATTTTAAATCCGTCGCGAGGATTTTTTGATTTCGTGCGGTCATGTTTAGACATCCATAACTCCGTCATTTACGAGTAATTTTTTCACTGCATCTAATATAATTCTAACGTCTTCAAACGTATATAATTATTTTTAGTTTTTATGATAAAGGAAACTTCCTTATTACATGCACATCCACATTGTACTTATCATTATAACAACTTTTGCTATAGAATCATCAGCTAAATCGCGATACAAATATTAGCTATTCCATACAAATAGTTCATTTAAGAGCTGCATTTTTTCACGATTTTGAGTTCGGTATCATAGCAAGAGCTGTTTCTAATGGTCAATATACTTAATATACGTCTGAAAGCTAGCCGCCTCACCACAAAAGATTTAAACACGCTTTAAACACAGTTTAACCGTGATATGTGTACTGTTAAACATTGTCTTAAGAGTGCGTAAAACTTTTGTGGTAAGACGGAAGGTGTCTAAACGTGTGATGTCTATACTTCATTTTTTTTTGTTATACTTAAGAACAAAGCCAACCATGTTATGTACCTACTTACCTTTTATTTAACTATTAATACGTTCAAAGCAAAAATTTATTATAATAAAAAATACAAGCTTTTGAGATCTTGGTATATCATGTAGCAGCAGAGTGCTAGCCAAGACAAGTGAAACGAGCCCAAACACGACGGGTCTGTCTTGTTTAGTATACTGAGCGCCACACAAATTGAAAGATGGGAAGTTAGCCGTAGAGAGCTGCGCAAACGCCAAAATATGGACGTTAGCGGGTGCCAGAGAGAAGAGACGCCGGCGCACACCCGCCCGCCAACCTCGTGCCTCCCGCGCGCTCCCTACGCCCGAGCTCACTACTTCGCCATTTGTATAGGCATTGTGCACACATGGGCAATAATCAGCGAATCACGGCGAAGTGTCATCTAACAATGCAATAATATGGTACCATGGAGCTGATCTCATGTCGGGAAGTTAGCCGCAGATGACACTCTCTCTATATGTATATATGTAAATACATATACAGGGTTATTTCTAATCAATTAGCATCCTTTTAGGGGCTTATTCTGTGCATCAAAACTAACAACTTTTGTTCTACGACTTTTGTCAGCTTAATCGGAAACCAATATCAATAGTCAATTTTAACTTGCAAGATTCCACCCGAATTTACATACCTACTTGCATTGCAAGTTAAATATATGCTTGTAAAAAATAGTACACGTACTTTTCAAGCACACGCTTCTATTTTTGTAAAGACTACTTTACCTGGTAAAACAAAAGAAGTTAATAAACAAACCGCAACGCCCTCTGGTGAATAGGTTGGTTCTGGGCTGCGGTAAGCCTATTATTCTCAGCTAGAGTGCTATACTATTTAGCCGGTTAGCCAATAGCCGGATATAAACTCTCTGTTTTGAAGTTCTAGATAATTCTAGATCTAAGCTTTCAAATGGCTCCAGTAGCGTTGATACTGTTTACTGAGTAGGTAGTTGGCTACTGACTATACCCCCGTAGGCCTACCTTTAAAACACAAAGGTGTCTGCTCAAGTGCTCACTAGCACTATGACAAACCATATCTTGACCATGCTATGACCGATCAAGCACGGAAAACAACACAATATTAGCCTGGCGATAAGACCGCCTCTTGTTACACGCTATATTACAGTTTTAATGCTTCTGTTATCTTTTTAGGGTTCCGTAGACTTTTTATCTCGAGAACGCGTAAAGATATCGACTTGAAATTTAAACTGTATACGTATATCTATAGTCTCTTACAGTTGTGTAAAAGAAAAACTTCTCAGTTATAGTTTAAAAAAGTTAGAGCCGTTTATGTCGTAAAAACCGCATATTTCGCACTCACAAAAATCAAAACTTACAGGGTACTTCCCTCTGGCATAGAACTAAGAAATTTGGTGAGAAGCATTGTCTCAAAGTACACATATAGGAATACATCTGAAAACTGTATATTTTTATTCAAATCACAAAAAATAGGGCCTCGAAATTCACAAAATATGGGTTCAAAATTCAAAGTGAGTAAATCGTATCATATAAAAGAAATTTGTTAGCACATGCTAAACCAGGTTTTTAATTATTTCAACAATGTGTTTGTTCGGAACCCTCAATGTGCGAGCCTGACTTGCACTTGTCCGGTTTTTTATTTGTGCTCTTTGTGTCAACAATAACGAACATCTATCTGTTGTTTTTAAACTTTCGCGATTTGAACACATTATTGTCATATCTATTTATTTATCTCGTAATTTTAGTTTGCGATTAGTCCCGTGTTACATAATAATAATCTACTACTACGAGTATATCCAGATAACTACTATAGGTACTTTGATAGTACGAAAAGTAATAGAGGGCATTGTTCACTGTAACGTTTCATCACTACATCAACTACATGGTATAAAACAAAATCGCTTCCTTGTCTGTCTGTCCCTATGTATGTATGCTTATATCTTTAAAACTACGCAACGGATTTTTATACGGTTTTTAATACATAGAGTAATTCAAGAGAAAGGTTTATATGTACAGCCTTGGCCAAAAGTATTAGGCACCCTGTATTTTCACTCTATCTTCTAAACTAATTTCACTCCTTTTTGGCATTGTTAAAAATTGGGTGTCAATTTGATTACATCAACAGAAATGAAATCTTGTTTACTTGTTAGAGTTCAGAAGACAAGTGACCAAACATTGACTGATAAGACCGATAGAAAACCGAATCCTTTGATTTCGGTCACCATGTGTTTTATGACCTTAACAAAGAGCCGCTTGATGTTCTAAGAAGTTATTTATGACACCGGTAAGTCCTTTAAGATAAGCACTCAGTTATTGGTTAAGTAGTAAACATGCATTTTGATTTTTTAAAGGTGCCTAATACTTTTGGGCAAGGCTGTATAATACACCTGTGCGAAGCCAGGGCGGGTCGCTAGTAGAGAATAATGACCACTATTACGTACCATCAACGTTTTACGCCAAAGGTAGTCGTCGAAAATATAAGGGTTATCTGTTTGCCCTTTACTAAGCCAAAAGAGAGTGAGTAAGATCATCATTACGAAGAACTTTTAATAAAGGTCCAACCCGGAATTCGAGGAAATTAATTAGCTTTCCCATACAAAATTCCAACTTTGAATCGACAATTTGAATGAGACAGATCTAGAGTAAGGCGTGTAGAGTTAGAAGCTTGGCTTTATGTGTGATCTGATAACTTTTTGATAGTGTGAACTGTGAGTTAGTCTTGGCTCCATTTCACATGAAAATGTTTTTGGTGGATTTTTTTTTCTCGAATTCCGCACTATCCCCATATATAAAGTTGTAGATAATGATGGTCTGAATCACCTACTTTCGGCGTAGTACACCAGTTCTGGATAACCCTGTACCTATAGGTGGGGTCGAAATGCTCCGTGCTTACACAATGATGCTAATCGGTGACGGAGCGGTCTAGTAGTGGCTACAGTCTCAAATTTTCAAAAAAAAAATGTTGGTTGCCTATAAAGTCAGTTTACGGACAGTAGTTTAACGTTAGAGCGTCATAACAAAACATTGATGAAATGATTGCACCGAACGCTCAAGCCGATCGTGGTTTTCACTTGCTCTTGAATCACTTCAAGGACTTAACGGGACAATAAGCGTAACGAGACAATGAGTCATCCGTTTTCGTGCGTGCAGCCAGCGTTCATCGATTTACTAGAAGTTGTCACGTCAAAAGATTTTATGCCCACGCAATGATGGTGGTCGCTGACGAAGCGATCTAGTGGGCACAGTCTCACATTTTCCTTAAAGATGATTTTTTTTCTTTATTTTACTAGCAAGGTCATGGCATGGTGCGGTATGGTGGAAAAACACTCTTAAAATAATGAAATTAAATATCTGAAATAACAGTTTAACCTTATCCTTCCACACGAACGTTACTTATTAAAATACCCCAGGTTACGAACTATTTACTAATAGGTGCTATTGTAACACAATGTACCACGTACTAAAGATCAATGTACTCAAAATTTTCGCACCCTTAGTTTAAAACCAGCCATTTGCATGATAAGAACTAAAATGTTTTTTTAGGACGGACAGCAGAGAATAATTTGCTGTAGTAAGCCGGAATAATAATTATCCCGGTATTCATACCTAACACATTTACTCGGCTGTGTTTATTCAACGGACTTAGTTATTATACGGTGGTTAATTAACCTGCAATGTAAGTGAAGTATTAGAAATTACCTTTTCTAGGTTCAGAGGGCTAAGTCCGGGGTCGCCTTTTTCGCCTTTCTGCCCTTGAGGGCCCGGCTGGCCCGACGCTCCTGGTGGTCCCTGTGAAATTGTTTTATTAACATACTGCATTGTTGGTACTTAGATAGGGATATAGCTGTAGCTGTGCCTGTGTACTTATCAAAAACATATTCAGACGTAATTTTGCTCTTTGAGCCTAAAAATGCAGAAAACTCAGAGCAAGAGTACTAAAGAACACCATTGAAGTGGTTCCTTTTTTTTATTCCGTATAGATTTGCGTTTGATTACATACTGCCTGATGTTGAGCAGATATACGGTCTAGAGTGTAGCACGCTTACTTAGGAGATACCTATTTACTCGGGATTTGAAGACACCCACGTTGTACTTAAGCGGGAAGACAGACCCAGGTAAAGCGTTCCACATTCTGACTGTTCGTATGAGGAATGAGGATTCGAAACGCTTAGTTCTAACGCGCGGAATGTTTACCATATTCATATAATTTATGTATAGGCCAATTTCCTTACACAGCTTGTTTTTATGTATGACGAAAACATTAAGGATGTCATTGTACTAATCCTTATAACCAACTTAACTATGGGACCAACGAGATCGCGAAGAAAAAATCAACTGTTCTTTAATAAATTGTGTTGAGGTTCGACAAACGTTGTATGGAATAGTAGATCTTTTACCCAGAAATAGTAAGTAAATAGTAAGGAATAGTAGAGTTGGTCCCCTAATAAAAGTAGGTCATAATGACAAGTATAGTGATGAAGAACATGGCTCGGCCGAATCATAGAAGTTGGTGGCTTTAAAGTTAGCTACAAGCTGCGCAATATCCAATCCTGACAGAAGCTCACATAAAGCTGTGCGAGTTCTACTAGTAGAACTAATAGTAGAACTTTCGGGAACGACACTGCGTTGATTTGGTTTCGTGCAACTTGCCCCTAATTATAAGGATGTGTAATGTTAGTTAAACTTTGTATATTTAAATCCCTTTTTTAATACATAAAAATTCAATAGTAATAATTGTAATAACATAGCTAATATTTTATATTTATTGCTGTGTTACACACACTCACACTCACACACACACACACACACACACACACACACACACACACAATCGTTTTGTGGCGTTTCTTGTGTTATTTTGTCACTTTTTAATTTAATTTTATATTGTGTATAATCACCCAATAAAATAGTAAGTTAACTTAAAGTCGCACCTATACCCCTTTATTTGGTAATCTCTTATGTTTTGGACCCTGCGATATAGGATTCTCCTAGTGCAGGGCCCGCCATCAACCTGCAACCTTCTACTTAGCATTTCTAAAATCTAGCTCTAACTTACTTTTAAGGTTTATGTAAACATTATGCTTAATAAACGATTGTGTATTTTTTTGTATGTTATATTTAGCTGTAATTACGGAAAAAACCCATTGAATAGATGAGTAGTTCAGTTTTACTAGTACATAATAATGGTTCCTATAGAATAGAATTAGATTTGTTTGTGTAGTATTGTAATTGTTTATGATAATATTTAGACTAGTATTTAACTGAAATTTAAATTAGACCTATCGTAGTAAAAATAAAATTAGATAAGAAACAAAGTAACATAAGTAAGTAACTTCACATAATTAGTCGCTATTATTGGAGAAGATGCTGGTTCTCGTAGTACAGCCCCTGGCTAGTTCGGGAATCAGAGGCTTCATTAATTTTCATGTACCTTATTTATGTCAATAAAACTTTTTGATTGATTGATTGATTGAACTTCACATCCGCTGACTCGTATGATTTGCACTATACCTACTATGCAAAAACATTGCAAATGTTTTATTCCTATGGTATCTTTTATAAAATACGCAAGTACAATATCAATAACATTTCTACCATCATTCTGCGTTCCTGTAAGCTTCAGAAGTCGTTTGCAACGTTTGTGGACCTTGAGTTTTCTCGGGCCGGAAATAGTGTCTTCACGCTGGAAATCTTATTTCCTATCTTTGGATTATACGAGTATATGTGATTTATCTTTATCTAGCCGAAGACTGATTTAACATGACTTGGTGAAAATAATGGTTTAAGTACATTTATTACGCTCGTGTGCAAACTATAATTGTGGTAAATCGTCAGAAGCCATTGTTTAAAAAAAACTATTGATAAATCTCAAGAACCAAGAATGTTCATAGATTGTGTCTATTTATACTTACCTTTGCTTTAAATTTGATAAAGCCGGAAACATACTATCGGACGCGGCTGACGGACGCGACTGACAGCCGCGACTTAGCAATTTGCACAGTCTTATAACATCTGGTGTGCCAGATCGCTCTCGGACGTCCGAACGCTCAAGGTCGTCCGAAGGTGACGTCCGCGACTTATGTCCGATAGTGTGCACGGCTCAGTGTACTTTCATAGTCTAGGTCGCAGCTGTCAGTCGCGTCCGTAAGCCGCGTCCGATAGTATGTTTCGAGCTTAACACATAAGAAACCGCAAAATAATCGTGTCTTTTTAAAAAGGTCCTATAATTTTGATGTTATCAAAATTATATTATATCCTTTTATTATTTTGCTTGATACCTAATAGTATGTGCTCATGTGTTAATTAAAAAAAATATCCGATGGATATATTTCAAGAACCATGGATACAACTAGATTGTGTCTTTTTAATTATTTATATTATGCTTAGCTTTCGTTTTGTTTTACCCGCGGTTTCTGCCAAGTTATTTTAATTTTTTTGAACCAAAAAGAAACCTACATACTCTTAGGCTTTGTAACCATAACTATGTAACCAACCAAGTCGATCCGTAGCTGCCTTGCCGTGTAAAAGAGTCACAAACAAACGAACGAACACATTTACCGATTAATAAGTCATTAGAAAGGATTAATACACGTACTTTTTCGAATAGCCATAGTTTCTTTAGCAGACTATAAGTATGCTAAATGTTACATCCATTTTCAAATCTAGATAGTTTTATTTATTTTAGTGGATAAATAAATTTGCTCAAACAAAGTTTTATAGATTTTACCATGCTCAGAAGACAAAATAATATTTATATTGCGAGTTTGTCACAACTATTTCAACTACTAACTTATTTTCAAACCAATTAAAAACTATTCGATTACCATCAGATAAAATATCATAAGTGAGAATTATCATTTTGTGTTCGAGGAACGATGTGTCCCTAATCATTTTTATGACGCTTGGGATTGTAGAATTTCAGTACATTTTGTTTCTTTTAGATAAGGTTTATGTGCGAAGTCATTCACTTTCGTTTTGCATTTTATTATCGCTTTTATCATTAAACTTTTACTACCTAAACAAGGATTGTATGGGCAACAATAGTATAATGAAGTCGTTTTTAAAGCTTTATCGTGAATTAGCCAAGACTATCTGTAAGTAATAAATATTTCTATAAAATAAAGTAAAATATCCCTATCATGCTGTACTAATAAAAACGATCCGACTTAAAACTATTCTAAGAGAACAAACTATTTAGCTATTTACATAGTATGTAAACTAGGGTACTATGGCCAGTTTTGAAGGCACCATCGTAAATTCAATAGCAACTTTAAAATATTGCTGTTTTCTTTTCACTATTTGCATTTGAAAGAGAGAACAATATTTTCGAGTTGCTGCTAAGTTTACGATGCGCCATCAAAATTGGCCACAACAGTACCAAAAACTTTACTTTTGTTCTTTAAAAATCAGGTAAACGGCTTAAGTATTAATCGCGTCATATTTCTTCGTCAGATTTAAATTTAAATATTCAACCAACGACCGGGAAAAAAAATCCGTCATGTCATCACGAAAAGCAATTGTTTCCGTGAATCCCTTAAGGAGATTGTTTATCATACCGTCCATCCTGGTAATCCGATATCGCCGGAAGGTCCGTTCGTGCCTGGAGTCCCTGGGGGCCCCGGCAGGCCAGGGGGGCCTCGTGGACCTGGGGGCCCGGGGTGGCCCCGCTTGCCTCTCGGCCCAGACTCGCCCTTATCGCCCTGTTTATAAAAAACAGAATCCAAATAACTTTTGGTAATTTTATGACGGTCCAAAGGTACAACTTTGGCCGATAATATTCATGATCAGAAGTTGATATTTGAGTGGATAAAGGAAAAGGAATCAGAGATATTTCGGGACAGATCTTAATAAAGGGTTTTGTTACGTCGCTTTTACGACAATACATATTACCTATATTGCTTTAAAATTTACTCCTGTTGTAATAAGATTTTAATATAATCTGTAATAAAAAACAGCATCCAAAGCCATGGTGGTCTAGTGGTAATGACACTCGCCTTTCAATTGTAAGGTCGTAGGTTCAAATCCCGGTTCCGTACCAATGAATTCCTTGGAATCTATGTACAGCATTTCACACCAATTGGCTTTTCAGTGAAGGGAAACATTGTGAGGCAACCTGCATACGTCCGTAGAAGAAATTCGATGGCGTATATTAATCCACCAACCCGCGCTGGGCTAGCGTGGTGGATTTGGCCCAATCCCCGTTCGTGGGAAGGCCAACTACGTCCTGCAGTGGACTATTAAAAAGGCTGATACAATACAGTACAGTACATGAAATAACAATTTTCTTTCTATATAATTTTCAAAGTATCAATTTTAATAAATCTTATTTTTGTTACCTTTGTCAATACCAAAGCATCATCCCTTGATATAGCCACGGGGCCAGGTGGGCCCGGTTCTCCCCTGTCTCCTTTAGGTCCACTCGGGCCAAGCAACCCTTGAGTTCCGGGAAGTCCAGAAGGTCCAATATCCCCTCTCTCTCCAGGTTTGCCATCATTTCCAGGAAATCCTTGCGGTCCATCCATCCCTCTGCCGCCTTTTTCTCCCTTAAAAAAGATAAAAATTAAGTTCGTGTAGGCTGGGAGAGTAGTCCTAGTGTTGAAGTTTTAAGCTAACTGTAGTCATCTGACATGCTTAAACGGTTAAAACAACCGAGATAAAAAATTAGAAGTGTCATGCGAGAAAGCGCTCAGTTTGAAATGCTCAGGTTTGACTGCAACTAAAAGTGTTTATAATAAATAATTAGGTACATTTCATTTTTTTTTGCCGAAGCCCTGGTGGTCTTGTGGTAATGACACCCGCCTTACAATCGTGAGGTCGTGGGTTCAAATCCCGGTCCCGTACCAATGACTTCCTTGGAATTTATGTACGGAATTTCACACCGCGGGCTTTTCGGTGAAGGAAAACATCGTGAGGCAACCTGCATGCGTCCGTAGAAGAAATTCGAAGGCGTATGTGAATCCACCAACCCGCACTGGGCCAGCGTGGTGGATATGGCTCAATCACCCGTCGTAGGTAGGCCTACGTCCTGCAGTGGACTATTAAAAGGCTGGTACAGTAATTCATTTTTATATAATTTTACCCATGTGAGGATGTGAGGCCAGGGTGACGTATACCAATGGGTAGAGACTGTTTGCATTAGGCCATGATGGGTCAAATTATAGAATTATTAAAATCCATGTCTACTCTATATCCAGCTGACCACAAAAGATTTAAACACTCTTTAAACTCTGTTTAACCGTGATATTTGCACTGTTAAACATTGTCTAAAGTGTGCGTAAAATGTTTGTGGTAAGACGGTAAAATGTCTAAAGGTTACTATAATAGATCCAACCGTTTATTTTCTTTTTGACAGCACCAATAGAACGTAACTGCGTCATGTTACGCAAAAGTTCACTTTTAAATGTGAGGTTTTAAAAATATGACAACTGCCTAAGTTTGCTCCTTGATCCCTTATAATAATCATCTTCAACAAATTGAGTCCATAAGTGCAGTACTTTGTTTTGTAAATTACATAAAATAACAAACGTTTTTAAAAATTCGGGATAATTACGGGATCAAGAAGCAAACTTAGGCAGTTGTCATATTTTTAAAACCTCTCATTTAAAAATGAACTTTTGCGTAACATGACGCAGTTACGTTCTATTGGTGCTGTCAAAAAGAAAATAAACGGTTGGATCTATTATGGTCATGAAAACATAACTAAAATTTAATTCCTACTAGAGTTTAACAAAATGTTTCCCAGTTTAGAAGCAAGTACCGAGTGCTGAAAAATACTTGATGCTTGAATTTGTGAGTACAATACTTTCATAATAAAAACTGCCGTCAATTTCAATAACTACTAGAATTCATCACTTCATGACTACATTCTTGAAAAGCTTAATAAATAAAAACACTTCAATCAAAACACAGCAACCGTTGAACATTATTGTGTTATTCTACGCAATGTGGTTGTGATCAATCAACCCCTTATTGATTGGCAGGCCGACGAGTAAATACTAACAAGTTAGACTAAGGTTAAGACGGGACACACGATCAACATAATTGTTTGATGTTTATTGTTGATTTAGTTACGTCAACAATATACACATTCGATTTGACCGTCACAATTTGATAACGTCTGTATTTATCTTTTCGGCAAAATGTAAGTTGATATATAATTTCAATAAACATATTCATATATGCTGAAGAAACTATCTTGACGGCAAATATGTTAGCTACAAGCTGCAAATAATCCAATCCTAGCTGAAGCTCGCTTAACATAAGATAAGATAATTTATTTATTCATAAATACCTAACCTAAGAACATCAAACAATAGAGATTCAATTTAAGTACTTATTAACTAAATGAAAAAAAAAAATCAGATAGGTACATAGACAAAAAGTAAAAGCACTAACTGAAATTTACAAATTTACCGGAGTTGGATGGTAGGTACTTAATAGCTATTAACATCGTCTTGTATTACTAGTGGGCCCCAAACTAGGCTAAGCCTGTGTCTTGGTGGCCCAAACCGTGAGGTAAGGAGTAGAATTTTGCGCGACTACGTAGACATGTTAGTAGGTATATATACAGTATCATATTCTGTACATTTGCTATGTGTAGCGTGCCTGTATGTATTGCATGTTTTTGTTTGACGTATGAGAGGGTGTGCATGTGCGTGCGTGTGTACTTGTGAGTGTGTGTCTGACTGAACACTGACAGCTGCGCGATGATTGGGCTATCTGCAACTTGTGTCTAATATCACAGTGGCTGAACCGGCTTACAACTACCTAACTATGATAGTGCTCAGCGGGGCTATTCTGTAAACCAATCTCGTTGCTGAGGTGATACGCATTGAACCTCTCTCGTTTTTCTGACAATCTGACAGCTCAAAACTGCCAAAAAAACGAGAGAGGTTCTACAACGTATCACCTCAGCAACGAGATTGGTTAACAGAATCGCCCCGCAGCGATCTAAAAGTCTTGGCAGCCAATACAAATTTTCGACACTTTATTTTTTATCTTACGCAAGTTCGTGCCAGGCATCCACAGAAATCTTAGAAAATAAATACCTAATTGATATCATTTTTTTTACGTTAACTAGGTACTTGTAATGTATCTTAAATACACAGGTATGTACAATTGTTATAACAAAATAAGTATTTGTATTACTATTGAATTTAATTTGGTTTCAATACCCTTTCGTACGAACGGTAAGGAAATCAAATGAAAACATTTACCATTTCAATTTCAAACTGCGATTCAAACAAAACACCATTGTTGATCTCAGGTTCTATTTGCATGTTTGCTTCAACCACACGCAACACCTTAACATTATCTTACCAAGTTTGTTGATATTCGAACGTGTGTACACAGCATAACAATTAAGCAAACAACTATGTTTAGGTATATTTGTTGGAGCCCCTCACAAATAACTTGGAAGGCAATAAATCAAGTAATACCAGTCTTACAAAATGAATAGAGGAAAAAGTAATAGCTTTCCTATTTTCGTCATTTTCGATTTTGTGTTTTTCCCGCTTGCGTCCTAAAGAGAAGTCTTGTGTTTCACCATCGTTAAGCGAACCCGTGTAAGATTACGTTTTCAAATTATTTTTTATCCCAAAGTATTTTTCGATATTATATTACACTGCCTAGCCGGAGATTGGTTTACAAAGAATTTTCTTTCCATTATGTTGAGTTTCATTTTAATTATAGCGATAGGCCTCATTCCCAAACGTTTATGAAATTTTATGAGATTTCCAGAAATAAAGTACAATGAACTATTTTACCTTTTCTCCCTTTTCTCCTCGATCTCCTTTCCCGCCTTTGAGTACATTTGCTTCTGAAACAAAAAATAATTTTAGGATATTTTGTAAAATTATCTTCTACTGAGTATTTCAATCATTTTGCGACCTATACTTGTTTGTAGATAATTATATTATTTTACGTAGTAGATAGGCAGATTAAAATATGAATCAATGTTAGATAAAACGTATCATTTTACTGTTGTATAGGTACTGATTTGTTTGATGATAATCTCTAGATATGATTGACCGAGAGTAATTGAGGTCTCAGAGTCTACTGGGACGAGCCGGCACTTGGGTGTATGTTTGTATGTATATTTGTTCGACGATAACTCAAGTACCGCTCAACCGATCTCCATGAAATTCAGCATGAACGTAGTTTATATTTATAGATTTTTTAAGTTCGAATATGAGCATCTTCTGTTCAGTGGTTGCGGAGATACGAGGGCCGTGGTAAAAAGAGGCAAAACAGCGCCACTCTCTGCGGGAGTTGCGGATGACTATTTTAAACATTTCACCGAATGTTACCTATGTCTTTCAACATTTTTTTAAAATGAATCGCTAACTTTTATACTAATATTGTATGGCGATGTGGCGTATGTGAATCCACCAACCCGCACCGGGCCAGCGTGGTGGATATGGCCCAGTCACCCTTCGTGGGTAGGCCTACGTCCCGCAGTGGACTATTAAAAAAGGCTTGTACAGTACAGTACAGCACTTTTCAAGTCTAACGAATACGAAGTTACGTAAAAAATAGGTAACAACTAAGGTCAGGCCATAAACTAGGGTTATTTTCACTCAATCGGTTTCTAACAACGCCTAATACCGTACTCATTATCGGTATCATCAATCAGAGTTAACTGCCAGTGGTAATACATGCTGGGTATTTACCAAATATCATGGGATAATAGGTTGCTTTATTCTATTCATGTATTCAAGGGCTAATTGAAAGGGGTGCTGGAGTGAAAAAGCCTTTTTTTAATTTCTTACACAAAAAGGACGCATTAGGTCCATTTAACACCGGTGGAGTGCATCGATTTTAATTAAGTTTTTATTTTGAAAAACAACTTGGTCCATTGTGTACTTAAGTGATTCGATTCTATTGGCAGAACATTTTACAATTTTTATTGATAGTAAACAATGCAGTGAAACATGGACGCGTACTACGAAAATATTCATGTTTTTAAAAATGTTTGATGACTGCTTAGTGTTACCACACCTACCGGTGTAACTTACTGTACACCTGTTGTAGACTATGCAAACATCCTCCTTAGAATAAAAAGAGACCTATGCTAACGGCGCGGGACAGTCTGATCTAAGACCAACCGAAAAAACACACTATCTATAATTCTATACTGTAAGTGTATTACAATATTAAAGTTTTTTTGACTGTTGTACTAATAGAATTTTTTCAGAAATAATTATTTTTCGCCAAAAACGTTACAACCGACTATCCGACTTTCGGATCCGGCTTCCACCTGGCACAGATACCCCAAATAGTTCGTACAAATCTATGTGTCATCCATATAGAAAAATTACATGATTTTTCAAAAATAGCTCATTCAATTTCAATAAAATTTAAATGAGACCATTTCAAAGGTATACACATGATACATTTGTTTTAAATCGGTTAACAATTGACAAAAATATCGATGAATAAACATAAAAAATATATACCGACGAACATACTACCTTCCTCTTTTTGGAAGTGGGTAAAATTATTGGTTTAACCTTTAAGACCCTCCTGACTACGTCCACAGATCAATTATTCATCAACCATAGAACTAATTAGTGGGTTACATGTGAACGACAACCTATTGTACGGTAAATTCGAAAAATATAAAATTTTAACATTAACTTGCTTATATATATTTGAGATTTGTAAATTCGTCCGTAATAACATTCATTTATACATAAGACGAAAAGATTTACCAACTAATCGTTCGCTTCGCCACGGAGATAGATTGATGCTACCCAAGTCACGACTTCACATACATTCCTCTGGAACACTTTCAATGTCCATAAATATATTTAATAAATTGCCTAATGAATTAAAAACTGAAAGTAGGGACACAATATTTTTAAAAAACTTAAAACAATTTCTTATAACTAAATCTTATTATACATTAGACGAATTTTTAAATGAAAAACATTGACATTAATTATTGTATTTTTGACATTATTAATTTTTTGACATTAAATGATTTCACTGACTTTCTATTTTGTAGCTTTTAGTGGACATTTAGCACTTACTAACAATTTTGTGTTTTTTTAATTTTCACTAAAGATAAATTAATATGACCTAATTATGGTGCCTTCCTCTCTTCTGTTGTTGCTGCGCCCGACGGGGTCCATATGCCACTTTGTACCATTTATATTTTTTACCATCTTGTACTTTATGGAAGCAGAATAAATGAATTATGAATTATGAATTATGAATTATAAATTATCTTGTAATTATTGACTAACATCGAAATTAATCAACGAGAGTAACCTAATACCTTACACGAGACTTCATTTTGTAAATAGGATCGTACAGTGGCAGATAAATATAGTTATATAGTATTATTCCATGATAAATTATTTAGGAGATATACGTATCTAAAAAAGCAATTACTGTACCTAAAAATAGCTATTTAAGGACATCACACACATGCACAATAAAATTAAACTTAACCCTGCATGCCGAGCAGCGACTTGGCATATTTTCTTTTCTATATTGACGATGCCGAGACAGTAGCAATACAGCAATACATATTTATGACGGAGTGAGACAGCATAGCTGGTTTTAGTTGAAAGCAATAGTGATGATTTTAAAGTGGGTGTCACCCGAATGGGGTCGCACGTGGCAACACTGTATGCTTGTGTCGGAATGACTTTGACAGAATACCGAGAAACGTCATGCCATTCCGAGCGCAAGGCGGATTGCACCCGTGTAAATCCATTGACTTTGAAATCTGTTTTCATCCTCGATAATTCGTGTTAAATTGATTACCAAGTGATACTAGGTCAATAGAAAAACCCGTTGCAGTAGTACAGATTGTTTATTTTGGTGAGATGGACAACTGGAGACCGCCGGCGAGCTGTACCAATGAATGACCCACAAATAACGATGGCGGGTGATTGAGACGATCACTCTCAGACCCCGACATTTATATATCCTGTATGAAGTAAGAGCCTACTGAAAAGGGATTTCTGGGCTCCTGCGTGACAAGCCATTAAGGTGAGTATAGACTACAACATTTTCTCGAGCATTTGTATGTAATGTAACGTTCTTACAAATGGAACAATACAGGTAAAAGCTCAGTGTCCAAAGCATTTCAATGTAATGTAACGTTCCTGCGAATGCTCAGCGCTCTGTTTGGCGTAATGTTCGCAGCCAGTGTGCATTTACCCGTAACATTTCGTTGTACCTTGCGTTCTCATATCGGACGTACAATGTCGCATCCACGCATCGCCCGCGCTCGTGCAAAGGCTCTACAAAATGTTACACCAATACACTCGTTGGTTTAAACAATTTCTGTAATAACAAAACGGCGAGCGTGCTCGACGCCTGGTTCTTGAAAGGTGATACATTAGAACATTCCATAGAGCGGCTCGTTGTTTTCTTACAAGTAAATGTTGTAGTCTATACTCAGCTTTAGATGAGAATAGCCCCTTTTCTCAGACCATATCGTCTCAGAAGGGTATAATTTTATGAAACACAGATAATAGGGTGGGTCAAAAAATTTTTTTTTTTATTTTTCAAGAGGCTCAGAAATAAAAAGGTGCCAAATGGTTAAGTAAATTTATACATAAAGTTTGATTTCATTATTCTTTCCAAAATTTGCCTCCAGATTGTAAACGAAATTTCTGAAAAAGTAAATTTTTGATGTCGAGTCTCACATATTTTTTTCAAGTTATTGATATCCGATTATACATGTAATAGCTCTAAATAACTATAAATAAAGACGTTTCTCTGGTTGAGTTTAAGAACAGGAGTAAGGAATGGGATAGAGGTGGGATTTTTGAAGAAAAAATTGACGCAAAGTTGATCTTAAAAACTTTTAAGAAGCGCGTTGCGTAAATGGAGTGCAGTTATTTGTTTAACTTTATTTTAAAATTGAAAAACACTCCAAACCATTGTAAGTGTTTTATATGATTGATTTATGGGATTTAAAAGGCATTTTGCCATACTATGAAATCATGATGAATTTTGTGAGTAGTTCAGAGTATAAAAGTTAAAATAAGAATAAAAAAGCCAACATAATCACGAAATCAAAGCCGTTGTCATTGAAAAGTTGCTAATTGAATCCTTTAGTTGTATAATAATACTAAAAATGAATATATTCATGAAAAATT
The DNA here is from genome assembly GCA_949316475.1 of Hypomecis punctinalis. Classification (NCBI taxonomy): domain Eukaryota; kingdom Metazoa; phylum Arthropoda; class Insecta; order Lepidoptera; family Geometridae; genus Hypomecis; species Hypomecis punctinalis. Next base: position 8,221,639 of record OX438810.1, on the reverse strand, counting down.
CTTATTTAGAGTGAGAGACCTTTTTCAAATCTCACGAAAAACTATCTGGATAAAATGTATTATAGTTTTGACTGAAAGTAAAGTTGTGTTTGATATTTCGATATTGTAGCTTGCAAAAGTCAAAATTTAATCAAATGTGGTTAACTGAAACCCAAAAAAAAATACCTGCAAGAGAAGACTTCTTCATAATAGATCAACAAATAGCTTGGCAAATGATGATATTCACGTGTTTTCGACTTTGGCACAACTAAAGATATAACAACAAAACAAATTGAGCTACCAAAGGAAAAAATGAATGTATTAGCGTATTTTCGTTTAAATCAGCGAGAAATCTTCACTGAGTCATCAATTGTAAAATCTGGAACTGAAAAAATCTCTAATTAAGCATTTGTTGAATAAAAAGGAAAAGGAAATTAATTATGTCTCTTTTATCACATCCAAGCGAAAGAAAGAGTAATAAAAGTAGTTACTCGGTTAAAAGTAGTTACGGTTTTACTATATTTTTTTTTTCATATCATATTTTACCAAGAAAACCATGCAAAAAACCTAAATAGATGCGAGAAAATCAATACCAATATTTGACAAGAAAAAGGAATTTGCCACATATTAACTCCTTCACTTCCATTACTATATTTTTTTATGTTTTATTAATTATTTGCGATGTTATTCCCTTTAATAAAGTTAATTACTATAGATTAAAGCTTATATTTCATAAATAATTATGATCAGTGCACTTTTTTGCCATTCAGCTAAGACCTTCATAACCACATTTTTTGGAAATTTCGGCATGGAACTGGAGGCAGTAGATGGATTCTGATTACTACCAAACTTCACAGTCTGCTTATACTTATGGTTTGGCACCATATTTCCACTGTGCCTGAAGAAAAACTACAACTTTTTTTTTCTCCATACTTCGGTGACCCACCCTAACAGATAATTCTGTTTCTTTACAATATTTCATCACAGTTGTAAAAGTTCAAAATATTTTTTTTATTCCGTACTCGTATAGGTTTGCGTTGACTACAACATACTGCTTGATGTTGTAGCATGCTTACCTAGAAGATACCTATTTACTCGGGATTTGAAGACACGCATACTGTACTTTAGCGGGAAGACAGACCCAGGCAAAGCGTTCCACATTCTGGCTGTTCGTATGAGAAATAATTCGAACGATTGGTTCTAACGGAATGTCCATCATAGAAGGGTGGCGCTAAGTATCATTCATTTGACTGCCTCGGTGGCTCAGTGGTTAGTGACCCTAACTTCTGAAACAAAGAGGCGTGGGTTCGATCCCCATCCAGGGAAAAATCCCCTGTGTCTGGGTGTTATTTAGTTACTATCTATATAAGTATGTATTTAAAAATAAGTATATGTCACACAATATCAGGAAAAGCGATAGAATAAGAAATAAAATTATCCGTAAACGCACAAAGGTGGACGATGTAACATTTAAAATACGGAAATTAAAGTGGAAATGGACAGGCCATATAATAAGAGGTATTGAAAAATGGAACAGACGAATTGTATTTTGGCATCCAAAAAACGCAAAAGAAAACGTGGTAGACAGGTCAGAAGATGGGAAGACGAGATAAAAGCAACAGCAGGAAAAACATGGACCAGAGCAGCGCTAAACAGAGTAGAATGGAAAGGAATGGAGGAGGCCTTTGCCAAAGTTGGGCAAACAGACATTGTTGCCGATGAGGACTCACCGGAGGAGAGTGATAGTATTTAAATATTTTTACAATATTTGGAAAAAAATATTTAAATACTATCACTAATAAAATTTAGTAAAAATATTTAAATACTATACAATTATATTATTATTATTATTTATATGTCACACAGCCATATCACAAGCTTTGCTTAGTTTCGGGTCAGAGGCCGTGTGTAAGATGTCCCAAAAATATTTATTTATTTATTATTTATTTGTTTTGTACCTATTAGGTCGTTTATTAATGCGATAGTCGAAATACCTATTTTGAATTTTGTGCGCTTGTAGGTTATATTACTTACCTGATTTTGTGAGATCACTGAGAACTGAATTTTCTGATAACGCTGGAGCTGGTTGTCCAGGAGGGCCAGGAAGGCCCCGAGTACCTGTGAATAATTATTTAATTAATTTTATGAAGCCTGAAAAGTAAATTAGTTAATTATATTTACTAAATAATATATAAATATATTGATCGACAGTAAAACAATAATGAGTAAAAATACTGAAACTTAAAATTTGCACCAAACTGAACTAAACTATAACCCTTACATGAAGTCCATGACCTGTGTACCTATTAAGTGAACTAACTCTTATGAGTATAATATATTTTTGTAAAAGGTAATATTGTATTGGAATTTATTTGCAAAATTCATAGAAAGCTTCCGATAAAAGCACTTTCCAAAACTCCCGAAGAAAACTCCCTACAACCGGAAAATGAAACATACCGAATTCAGGAAATAGCAATTTATCCTGTCCGCTGTTAATACAGAAATAAAAAAAATCCCAAGTCTATCATAAAAAGAAAAAGCATTAATAAATAAACTGAGCGCGAATACAGAACCAATTCGAAGGGTCCGGCGTAGAAATAAAGATTTTCCAAATCGTTGGTACGAACCCCTAAAAATCTTGCAAACGTGTTCCGCGAGTACGTATAAATATGGGTCATAGTGTTACATAAAATTTGATGGTTGAGTAGGCTTGGTACCTTTTTCACCCTTTTCGGCCGGTCGTCCGTGCGCGCCGGGGAGACCTGGCAAGCCGTCGCGGCCTGCCGGACCCCTCTCGCCCTTAGCGCCATGAGGGCCTCTCAGACCCACGTATCCCTGTAACGTAGTTACTTGTTACAAAGAGGTCAAAGGTGACACCGCCTCACGAGGGTTAAATCGTCGCTTATTGCATTAGGACCAAGTTTGTTATGGTCCCGCTAAATTAGTGAAGGTCTAAGAATTTGTTTTGATTTACTGATCCTTTGTCGTAAAATGCTATTTTTATAGTCACGATTATAGCTTGAGCATGTGATGTAAAAAATAAAGGTAAGGATGAAATAAAAATGAGGAGGTAATGGTATTTGGCCTTTGTAGCGAGGTCAAGTGAATTTAACAAGGGACAACGACACTTACGTAATATCAATTTTGTAGACGTTACGGGCTTGTACCGCGGCATATAAATAGGTTTGTTTAGTTTGTTTTTATATAACAATGGTTATTTTTCCTAAATGTTTTTGTCATATTCTAAGCTCAATCTTTACTTTAGCTTTATCAAAATTATCATGTTTAATTTACAAAACACTAACTCGAGTAAGAAGTCTCAGAGCAAATAAAAAAATCAAGAGGGAACGTCGTTGAACAGTCAAGTGAAGCCGGTTTTTTAAACATTTGTGAGTGCGTCGGTGTGCGCCGCCATAGTTCGAATGACAAGCCAAGGCGTAGTTTCGTTGTACGTGGATGTGTGTGTAATTGTCTGTACAAGGCGAGGCGTAGTTTTGGTTGGCTTCACTTGTTAATATTACTAACTATACCAAGCTTGGTGGGTTACTAACTGTTAGTAACTCACCAAGCTTGGTATAGTTCTTCGGACGTAGCTCGGTTCTTAGTATAGTTCAATTACTGATCATAAACATTATGAGCTCGATAAGTTCATAATTTGGCGCACTATTGCATTTCATACCCTGAATTTTAGCTGTTTTTTTTTTGTAAATTTTTATTACACTTGTGTTATAATTTTTTTTAAATATTTTTGGCTTTTCTACATCCCTAAAAAGCCTTGAATTAATGAAAATCAGGGAGACGAATCAGTCTTTTCTACAGAGCATTTTAAATATCACATAGTCTAAAAGGGGTTTGATTCTTGAACATTATGTTGGCAAACCTAACTCGATATCTTTAAATAACTTGACAGACGTCAACAAACAAAATGATACACACGAAATTACTTTTCATTCTAGGTAAATTATTGGTTTGTTTTAATAAAACGCCATGAACTTGAAAGTCCTTGGCCCAACTAAAACTAGCCATGATATCACCACAAAATCGAAGGTTGTTCTTGACAGCTGTTTATTTATTCGAATCACGTCTTCTGTGGAGCAATCTAAACACGCCACGTTATCAACCAGATCAAAATTGAGCCAAGTCTAATCAATAGTAAGACTTGGAATAGACAATACTAGAAGTTCCATAATTATAGTACACTAGATTTTACTGAAACGGAACCCTCTATACCCTCTATTTATCCGGGATAAAAAGAAGACTATGTTACTTTCCGTCTTTCAAACCCGAGGAGGGCCTCGGGTTTGAAAGACTCGGGTAAGCACAGGTGGTAAGGTAGGTAAGGGACCTTACCACCTGTGCTTACCACCCTCAATAAAGGAGATGGAACATAAAAAAAAAACGATTTGGCGGTTGTTCGATTCGACAGTTGTTTTTTTGACATTTCTTAAAGCGCACTCTAGAATAGCTCGCAGATAGCAGAATTTTTCCTACTTACTTAATATTTATCGTTATATTATAGAACATTTACGCAATATCATTATAATTTATAGTTTATGTGTGATTCTGATCTATAAGCTATATTTTCGCAAAGTTTCATCTCAATCGGTTCAGTAGTTTTTGCGTGAAAAAGTAACAAACATCCATCCTTACAAACTCACAAACTTTCGCGTTTGTCATATTAGTTGGACAAATTCTTTACTATAAGTTTGATTAGCAGACACATAATACCAAGATTTTATCAATGTATTTTTATGTACCTATTTCCATGTATTTTTTTGTCATTTAGATTTCTGCTAAATTAAGTACCTGCCCAATAGACTAACAGATCTAGACAGAGACTATTTTACATAGGTTAGGAAACGTTTATTTTCCATTGCATATAGCAACTTAAAAAGTAGATACATGTTTGAAGCCGTTAAGGTTGGAGCACTAGAATCGTGAGGATAGAGTATCAAACAACTTGACAAATATATATCTTGCGGTGACTCGTTCCTTATTTCATAATTAAGCCAGTATTTTGGACACACTAATGGCTGCGATTTGTTTTATGAAGTTAAATTTTATTCATTGTACGAGAACTACCGCTTTGGTCTTTATAAACCAAATCACCTATTTTATGAGCTAGGCTGGATTAAGCGGCACTCAACCGTTTTTTTGGAAATTTCTAAGAAGCATTTGTGAATAAAATAATAAAATTTCCTTTTTTATTAGCAAGTTAGGGATGCGCTCAATACAGGGTGTATTTACTAAGCCAAAAGTGGATGATCTAAACCAACGTTATGAACAACGTATATACTATAAGGCCAAACCGGAATCCGAGGAAACTACACTAGCTATTTCATAAATTTAATCGATTCGATTTGAGTTGCGATTGTGTGTGGAGTTGTAAGTTTTCTTTCTCGTATTCCCGATCAGCTCCACAGCAAAAGTTGTCCATAACAGTGGTCTGAATTACCCTTTTTCGGCTTACTCTACTGTTTCTGGATAACCACGTATAAGATAAGACAATCTTCACAAAACTTCGTCAAAATATCACATAAACAAAGTAGGTTGACAAACAATTTTGTCCTAATCACGCTTGAAGTAAACTCACCCGTTCGCCTTTGTCGCCTTTAGATCCATGTAAGCCTCTTTCACCCTTGCTTCCCTGGTACCCTCTCTCGCCTTGGGGCCCCGGTAGGCCCATGAGGCCCCTCTCGCCCGGGGGCCCCTGTATCCCCGGATTACTGGACCCGTATAATCCGGATGATTCCTGTGAAAGTAACTATGATTAAGTATCAGGATATACCGTTGTATGTAACACGGGCGGACGGTGGACGTGTTAGAATCGGGTGATGAGTAATAATTTATTCATAATTGTAAATTTATGAATTTATAAGACGCCATTATTCCTTTTTTCAACTGCGATGAGAATAATTATTCAAGATTGTTGTGTGTGTGTTAAAATTAATAGCTTGTCGCCTGAGTTAATCATGTTTCATTTTATGACCCAAAAAGTACATATATCACACGCATGCGCATGTAACTTTAGCTAATCAGAGTATAATATTTGCCACTAGCTTAAGGCTTTATATCTGCCTACCATAACATAATGTATGTATGCTATAAAAAACATTGATAAAAGAAAAAAAGATTTTTAATTATGAAATTGATTTGAATTATTGACATTATTATGTTTGATTATTATTTCTTTGTAAATTGTAAATGATGCAACAAATTTGTGTGATTTAGTACTTAAGTACAATATAAGTATATTATTAATACTACCTATATACCTACGATATATACCGACTTGTAACAAACGTTATCAATAAATTGATTATGATTAAATTGTCAAGTTCCGTTAAATACTTATACTCGTAATATGTAATAATAACAGCACTTCACGGTACGCCCCTCAGGCGTTACATTTTAAAGGCTCTCTTACTACACATACACGCTTAGCTCATAATTATTATACCACGCAAAGTCGGTAAGATACTAGCCCAAACTGTACGAAAACCTGCATATTTTGTTACATCTCAGTATGCTAAGTCCTTCACTAGCATAATTTGTCCAGTAAACCAATGCTAATTAGTAGAGTAAAATTCAATCTACTCCAGGTTAATTCGTTCCAGACAGCTTAAAATCCTTTCATTTCAACATAAAGGTGAAAAATCAGTCACTGTATACATACATTTCTAAAAATAGCCTACTTTCGGTGACCGAGAAAAAATCCCATCAAAAGCCTTCGCAATTGCGTGCAAATGAAGTCCGACATTCAATCGGTCATCACTGCCACAGGGCTTCGCTCACACTGTGGGTGTCTTTTTTATTGCCTACTTAGCAACATGGAAAGAGATACAAATGGCCGACAGACCCTCGCGTGACTTGTTGGTACCGCGATGGATGTTAACGACACGAGTCTACTTCGAATTTACCGGCTGAATGGTGAAATAAAAGGAGCCAGCTGCTATAGATTTGATCGCTGACGCTAAGTAGGTTTGTTGTTAAGGTCTAACATATAGTATATAAAAAAATCTTTAAAATTAGCTCAAATTTTCACGTATTAAAATAAGTTTTTTAGGGTTCCGTACCTCAAAAGGAAAAAACGGAACCCTTTTAGGATCACTTTGTTGTCCGTCTGTCCGTCTGTGTGTATGTCAAGACTTTTTATCTCGGGAACGCGTAAAGATATCGAGTTGAAATGTAAACTGTAGACGTACATCTATGGTCTTTTGTAGTCGTGTAAAAGAAAAACTTCTCAATTATCGTTTAAAAAAGTTAGAGCCGTTTATGTCGTACAAAACCGCATATTTCGGCACTCATAAAAACCAAAACCTACAGGGTACTTTCCGTTGACATAGAACTGTGAAATTTGGCGAGAAGCATTGTCTCAGAGTACACATATAGGAATAAATCTGAAAACCGTACATTTTTATTTAAATTACAAAAAAATAGCGTCTACACACAATATGGGTTGAAAATTCAAAGTGAGTAAATGGTATCATGTAAGGTATCATATAAAATAGCTTCATTAGTACATGCTAAAATAGGTTTTTAATTCTTTGACAATGTGTTATTTTCGATGTATGACGCGAAAAGTGAAAAAAAAGTTTTTTGTCGATGATTATAGCATAAAGATAATTATTAATAAACTACTATTTAATAATAATTAATGATAATTTAACAAACTACTTCCCATTTTTGTGAAATTTACTGGATTTGTACGGAACCCTCGGTGTGTGAGCCTGACTCGCACTTGTCCGGTTTTTTTATACTTAAATGTATACTATGCCACGCGATACTGACACCGTTTAATCGCATGAGGCAAAAGGTTTGAATAAATACTTAATGCATTTTTTATCAGCTAAAATCAGTAGACACCTACTTAGTTACTTACAAACTTCAACAATCTTCGAAATGAGATAAATTATTGTTCGATACAATCCAAAATAATATTTTTAAATTGTTTTCTGTTTGAAAATGTTACTTTTTCTCTAGTTTGGTCTATTAATAACTTTTTGATATATTGACTACTAGCGACCCGCCCCGGCTTCGCACAGGTGTATTATAAATATAAACATTTGAATCACTTTAACTATGGAAAAAATCGCGTTAAAATCTGTTGCGTAGTCTTAAATATTTAAGTATACATAGGGACAGACAGAAGGAAGCGACTTTGTTTTATACTATGTAGTGATAGAATATTACATAAATGATTTAAACAGGGTTATTGGTAAATTAGAATCCTATTAAGAGCATTGATTCTGCGCTTCAAAACGAACAACTTTTGCTTTTTGAATTTTGTCAAAACTCGAAAAATAATCATACTTTATATATTATTATAAATCCGAAAAGTTTGTTGGTTTGTTCCTATTTCACGCAGCAACGGAGCAACGGATTGACCTGTTTTTTGGAATGGATATAGTTCAAAGGCCGGAAAGTGACATAGACTACTTTTTATCCCCAAAAAATAAAAGGTTCATGTTGGATAGCACAAAAGTCAAAATACCACGCGGGCGGAGTCGCGGGCAAAAGCTAGTTGTTTATTAATATAGAAAATTGTTGTCATAGAAAAATATCGTTCACCCGCGACAACATGTATGAAACAGCTATTTTTTTATTTGAGTTTTGACAAAAGTCCAGAACAAATGTTGTTAGTTTTCATGTACAGAATAAGCCCCTAAAAGGATGCTAATTGATTAGAAATAACCCTGTATATATCACCGTAAAACCTAGCTTAGGTTTGAATAAGTGTTAGTAACAACTAGGTATGAAGAAATTGCCAAAGTCAATAGTGGACTACTAAAACCACTTCTGAAATTCAGTGAATTAAGATTTTACCACTGAAAATTGTTGGTTAGGCAGCGCCTTAAGTAGGTTTGTGGCGTATTTGTGTTTCATGGTAGTTAGGCAATAAGATTTCTTGTTTGTATTTATTTATTTATTTATTTATTAATCCATTACTTGCCGCATTCACAGCGTACGCCAAGGCATGCGACAAGCTAGCTATTTACATTACATTTTTAACATTCTACATTAAACATTTCTAAGAATAAAATAAAACATACAATAATAAACATAATGTCAAAGTAAAATAAAAATAATTAATCATAATTCGTAGATATAGTAAAATTAAATGTCAGAAAAAAAGTCAAAATGAAAAGAAAAAAAAAAGTTGATGTCAAAACACAAAACATTACAATAACTAAACATTAACTTAAAAAACTGATAGACACATTCATAAATACAAAAAACTTTACCAAAAATATGTCAACGTCTGGATGTTGAGCAATAAGAGCATTGAGCAGAGAGACGGCCTGCGCTGTGGGAGCAGACTGGGACGTGCACGTGAGCGTGCGCGGCGTCGCGAACAGGCGCCGCGCGTGCGGTCGCCGTGCTCGCTCCGGCGTGACGAGCGCCAGGCGCGACAGACACTCAGGATTATCAATTTTACCCTGGAGTAACAGGTAAAAGTGCAACATTATAGCGCACTTACGCCTGAGCTCCAGTGTATTGATGCCTACCATTCCCGCTACGAAAAGGGATGGGTAGAGGTACGGTTTGGAATGGATTTATTTGCTAAAAAATATTATGTTAAGTTTTAATGTCTGGGGATATAAATTATAAGTCGGTACGTTTTATTTGGTAGAAATTATGCTACTTATTTGAAGGAAAATTATATCGTATCAATTATTACTAGTAAACATAATTAAAAAAAGGTTGTTATGGAAAGATGTATTAAGCCAAAAAGGTTTTGGAATTCAGATGATATGAATGAACAACTTGTACTATGTTTTGTTTTTACTTTAAACGAACACGAAATTACTTCATTAAAACAGTGGTGCGCCAGTCGACGGGAGCGCGCGTATCCCCTGAAGAAGGAGTACTAATTACTCCGAAACCGGCCAGGTTCCCAGCGGCCCGGCTGCGATATTATACGTGAGTAAAAACCGGTGTTTTCTTTAGTATGAACACAAAATTTTAAAATAACATCTGTTCCATTTAAAATTGCAGCTTGGATGTGACAAAATGAAATAACCATAACCTTTTTTGGAATTCCGGGTTAGCTCCATAGAAAGTTTGCTCATAATATTGGTCTGTATTACACCTTTTGGCTCTTAGCATATGCAGGGTAACTGGTAATACATTAGCATCCTTTTAGGGGCTTATTCTGTACATCGGAACTAACAACTTTGTTCTGCAACCTTTTAAACCTAAAAAAACAGTTGTTCCATACATTTTGTCGAAGGTGAATGATATTTTTCTATGGAACAGCTTTTTTGAGATTTGATAAAATACGTTAAAGTTGTTAGTCTGTCAATTTAGTCTCTCAATTTGACGATAAAAGCAGAAAAAGTTCAATAATGTTCATAATAAAAAACCGACGTCCAGCAGTTTGAATATTTCACCTCATTGACCTATAACGTACTAGAGGTGACACTTTTTAACATTGCGATGCCCTATTTAATTGTGCCTAGTATTTAACGTTACATATCTATTTTAGTATCTGGAAAAAACTAGGATTTTTGCTTTGCATCGCACGTCTGTCATTGTATACTGTACTGTACCAAGTTTGTGAAGTGACCTCATTAAGACATAAGGTTTGTTCTGGATGCAAGCTGCTTCCAGTCTGATTGGAGATTTAAAAAGAACTATATCTAGTAGAGAACGCCCTATATCTGAAATGACAAAGAAAATATTCTACATAAAATACTAGCTGAACCGGCGAACTTAGTTTTACGCAATATCTTTATCCGCTCAGACGCTGCCGGGTAATGATTGACCCAAGCACTTTATTCACTCACCGACGTCCAGCAGTAGATTGAATATTTCACCTCATTGACCTATAACGTACTAGACGTGACACTTTTTAACATTGCGATGTCTTATTTAATTGTACCTAGTATTTAACGTTACATAGGTATATGTCTTAGTATAAGGAAAAACAAGGTTTTGTTTTGTGTCGTTTTTCATCACGTACGGCGTTGTACACTGTACCGTACCAAGTGTGTGAAGCGACCTCATTAAGACATAAGGTTTGTTCTGGATGCAAGCTGATTCCAGTCTGACTGGAGATTTAAAAAAGAACCAAATCTAACAGTGAACCTCCTATATCTGGCATAACAAATAAAAATATTCTATATAAAATACTAGCTGAACCTGCAAACTTCGTTCCACGCAATATCTTTATATATTATAGCCTATGTGTTATTTTGATGTATAAGCATTATTATTGCAATGTTTCATCTCAATCCGTTCAGTAGTGTTTGCGTGAAGGAGTAACAAACATCCATACATACTCACAAAGTTTCGCGTTTATAATATTAGTAGGATTGTATTTGATCAAATATTGACTTAGTCCGGATTGATGCATTGATTACGTTTAGATAAACGTAATCTACACTCTTTGTATTTTTATGTGTGTTTGTAATAAATAAATTCGAAAACTACTGTGCCGATTTCAAAAATTCTTTCGCCAGTGGAAAGGTTCATTCACTTTGAGTAACATAGGCCGTAAAAACAGTCGTAGATAAACGTAATCAATCAATAAGGTTATGGATTGAACACATTATTACTATATACTACGGGACTAATCGCGCACTAAAATTAAGAGATATATGAATACCTCTTCATCCCGACGTTTCTGCCGAGTTGCATCGACCGTGATCACGGGTAGACACGATCGGGATCATGAGGTTTTATTAATCTCGAAATTTTAGTGCGCGATTAGTCCCGTAGTATATAATAATAATGTAGTCACAGAAAATTGAGTTGTATATATGCACTTCAAAAATATATAGTTAAATTAAAATAAAATAATAAAGGGGCTTCCATACATTTCGGAACCCTTCGTGCGAGTTTAGATAAACGTAATCAATGATTCAAACAATAACCTTTATCTACGTTTATCTACGATTACATTTATCTAAACGTAATCGTAAATAACCGTAGATAATTTACGTTTATCTAAACGTAATCAATGCTTCAATCCAGAATACCTAAGTCAATATTTGATCAAATATAGACTAAGTCAATGTTGCCGCTTGTGGTGTACCAGTGTACATACATAAAAACGAGACTCTTCGCCTTATAGATATCATAGATGAAAGATCGCCATCATAAACCTCATAAAACAATAGGCTCGATACAACTACTCCTTGCTAAACACCAAATGCACTGCCAATCTCCCGAGCTCTTTCCTTTCTGCTCCAGAGGCTAGAAAGTTAATTTTCCCGACAACGTTTCGTGCAAAAAACTCCCGTGGCAGCTTATTAAAGCCTTTGATATTTCGCCAGGTTACTTTATTAAGTTTTATGTCTCCGCGGCACTCGAACGAACGTAAAACTAAATGCCACCTAAATGACAAGAATCACGTGATAGGACGGTTATGGGGACGTATTATTTTATTACTAAACGAGCCTTATGGTCTTGTTCATGGTTTTCATGTTTTCAGTATTTTATGATGGATAATAAAGGCGTTGCATTTTATAAGGAAAATATAAAATGTGTAATTTAATATTTAAGTTTTGACCAAATGTAGAACGGTGAGAGGGAAATGTTCTGAACCTTTAAGATCTTCTAAAGATGTCGAATAGCTGTGTACTTAGAGATTTAGCTATAGAAAGTTTTGATTGAACAAATGCTTCTACGAGTATCTAATACTTAATTTACTACACGAAAAGTTACTCATTTCAAGAAGATAAACAATTAATACGTCGACATTAGGCCCAACTTTAAAGATGCCATTGTAAATTTAATAGCAAGGTAAAAAAGTGTTATCTCTATCAAATGCCTATAGTGAAAAAGAAAAAAGGATTCTCTAAATTGGGCCTATTGAGGCACAACATAAAATTGTTAGATGTTCTAAACTTTTAAAATAATTTTTTTTAGTTACTGTAAGCACCACTCTTTATAGCACTAACACAAGCTAGATCCCGACTCAAAGTGTATGCTTTTGATCCAGATTTTCGTTTTGTAACGTAAATTAAGTGAATGATGACGTAACGTTTCAAGGAAAGTTGCTACGCAACGTGATGTCGTCGAAAATCTTTGCGTAGACACTCGACCTCTTGACTAAGCAGTAGAAGTCAGGGGCCTTATTATTCAACTTTGAACGCCTGGGAACGTATGCGTTCTTTTGACAGATAGTACAGTAGACAGATAGAAAGTATGCGTTCTATTGACAGACAGATAGTTTGACAGATAGATAGTAGCGCTCGTAGCGTAGTTTGACTAGGTGTTTGTCAGCGATCACCGAAATTAAGCAACGTTCCGCACGGTCAGTATTTGGATGGGTGACCGCGGGTGGCATTTTCCAACTGAGCGCTACCGTGGCTCGGATGACACGTTAAATTGTAGGTCCCGATTGTTTTAACCGTTTAGCCATGTCAGAGACCTTCAGGCGGCCTAAAAACTCTGACACCAGGGCTAGCCACCCGGCCTATACGAACTTACTTAATTTTTGACAGATTGTATGAAAACACTCTATATTGTCTATGGAAGTTGCGAATGCTCTATACAAGTTCCGTATAAGTCCAAACCGCGCGAAATTGGAAAATCAGGTCCCAGAAAACCCTCACTGCCTACACGGCTAGACGTTTACCAAGGAAATTTTGACAATAAGTTTTTTATCATTGTTACGGCAAGAAGAAATTTATTTTCGAACATTTATCGCTAGATAAAAATACAAAATATACCTTTTTTTAAATTAGCTGTGGCGTGAGTTGTATTGCAGCAATTAATAATTGATCGAATCAGGAATGAGGAGATCCGTAGAAGAACCAAGGTTACCGACATAGCCCAGCAGATTGGCAAGTTGAAGTGGCAATGGGCAGGGCACATAGCGCGGTGAACTGATGACCGATGGGGGCGAAAAGTTCTCGAGTGGAGACCACGTACCGGCAAGCGCAGCGTAGGACGTCCACCCACTAGGTGGACGGATGACCTTATTAGGACCGCTGGATGCAAACCGCTATCAACCGGTCTTATTGGAAATCATTGGGGGAAGCCTATGTCCAGCAGTGGACGTCCTATGGCTGAAATGATGATGATGATGATGAGTTAATGCCATTGTTTAAAGAGTAGCTTGAGTTAGTACTTTTTGCGATCACCAAAGTGATGCAACTATCAACTTGGCATTTTTTCTTGATGCAACGCTTATTACTATCAATATTTGGATGGATGACCGCGGGTTTTGTTATACATCTGAGCGTCACAATAGTAATATAACATATATTTACTAAAAAGCTATAGAGGAAGAGTTAGAGCCATCTACCGAACCGAAAATTTACTCGTACCCAATTTCAAACTAACCAGAATAAAGTAAAAAATCACGTTAGCTGGTATCATTATCATGTTACCGTATTCTGTAATCAGATACCGTGCCAGCGGGCTGGAATCAATCTAGCTATCTTACCCGTATTAATGACCTGAGTTTGCACGCCAACCAACGGCGTAATTTTCAGGCTAAATCGATGATACTGCTTACCCCACCGTAACCTTGCCAAAATGTGTGCTAAAACTAAATTTGGAGTATAACAAGCTAGTTAGTTACTAAGTATACTAATTTTATTTCGTGAAATCATTACATCGTGCAGGGTAACAAAAATGTAATCACATAATTATTATTTTTTGTAAAAAATAGCATGACCCACTTCACCCGTGTACAGAATCATTACGTAGTATAAAACAAAGTCGCTTTCCGCTGTCTGTCCCCATGTATGCTTATATCTTCAAAACTACGCAACGGATTTTGATGCAGTTTGTTTTAATAGATAGAGTAATTCAAGAGAAATGTTTATATTATCTATAATATACCTATGCGAAGCCGGGGCGCATCGCTAGAACGCAAATATTATGCACGGATAGATGAATCATTTTTCACATTATAGTTGATTTATCAAAAATGGCTCAGCCGATTTTAATAAAATTTAAATGAAACCAATTTCGAAGATTATTCTTTCCAATAAAAAAAGAATTATTGAAATCGGATTACTATCAAAAAAGTTATTGTCATATATAGTCGAATTGTATACCTCCTCCGGTGGTTCGTCGGTCAAAAATTCACATAAAAACATTTGAATCATGCTTCATTTTTACCTTTTTGTTTTGAAATTAGTGTAATACTTAGGTAATTAGTTAAGTCATAAGCAAAATTTGGGCAAGCAACAACTATTTATATTCTACAAAATAATATTATTCTGTACTTCTAAAAAACATTAAGCAATCCATGCCTCTCTTTAACACCAGATGTTGTTAAACGCAAACCTATTTGCATTTGCCTTCAAGCAAATATATATAGAGTCATTATCGTGCAAAAAATTGTCCGAGCCAAAACTGCCTGAGTTACGTAGTGGGCAGGCTTTTTAGTAAGTCGTGAGACGATTGCAAGCCGACTACAACGCCGCGCGATGCAAAGTGCAGCAATTAAAATTCAATCAATTAGGTGATATAACGTCGAGATTCGAGAAAACGGGTCATTGTGAATTATCTAATTTAAATATATAAGTCGTTATGTATGACGGCGCTTGGTATTTTTTTTACTAGATTTACTTAGGGACTGTAGCTCTGTAGATATTTGCTTGAAGGCTTATGCATAAAAATTGTGCCATTAATTCTAGAATTTTTTTTTGAAATCTGCGGACATATCTTTTTTCATTACAAGTATGTGTACATTAAGTACTCGTACCTGTAGAGCGAATTTCTACTTAAATCTTTGAAGTCGCAGTCGTACCAATGAGTTCTTTGGAATTTATGTACAGAATTTTACACCACTGGCTGTTCGGTGAAGAAAAACATCGTGAGGCAACCTGCATATGTCCGTCGAAGACATTCGATGCCGTATGTGAATCCACCAACCTGCACAGGGCCATCGTGGTGGATATGGCCCAATCACCCTTCGTGGGTAGGCCTACGTCCTGCAGTGGACTAATAAAAAGGCTGATACAGTACAGTTCATTAAACGGTTAATACAACCGGTACCACGCATCCCTGTGCTATGGATGTGCAGATAGATATGAAATTGAAAACTATTTCGCATTACATTTTCTGGTCAATATTAATTAAATATTAGTAAAATGTCAATATTAAATTGTATCATTCAATACTAAGTACATAAAATACAAATATTTACTGTTCTTTGTTTTCTCTACAAATAAACGAAACCTGAAAAGTTTCAGTATTTACGCAGCGTATCGCAATTCTGTAACCGAAGATCCTTTCATATTTCTTCATTATTCTTGACAAATACTAGAAAGCTATTTATCTTGAAGCTTTGGCTACTCACACAAAAGTTATTGAACTCTATGAAGCCACATTCAACAAATATGGACTTAGTACCACTACAATATGTATTGATGAAATAAAATGTATCGAAATATTATGAGAAATGAAAATAATATTTAATATCTTTGGTTAAAAAGGCTGCAAAAATATCAGCTGTTCCATGAAAAACAGAAGGATTTTTTTTAAATTGAACATAATGATCAACACAACCATGTATTAGAATATTTCAGCGTTGTCTAGAGCAGACCTTGTATAGAAACTTTCTTTTTGTGATAAACATTAAAAAAAAAAAAAACATTTCACATATCTTGCATGATTATAGTTATTAGGGCACATCTTACACATAGCCTCTGACCCCAAACAAAACAAACCTAGTGATATGTCCGTCAGAGACTAATATACCTCACAAAGATAAAATAACAAAGAACGTATGTTCATCACAAAAATGCTTACTCTGGGTGGCAATCGAAACTTATCTCTCCTAACCGTCTACTTCCCTATTATTTTTGTTTTACAAAAATAGCTCTCAACTCTAACCTTAGTTTTGAGGTCTTCACAAACAAAGGATTAAGATCTCTTAGAAAGTCCTTTTTGATAGAAACACTTTAAGTCCTATCTCAAAGTACTCATAAAAAATGGCGACCCTTCACTGAACTTTTTGTATTGCTAAGTATTGGTTTGAAAAGGTCACAAGGACTTTACTCAGTAAAACCCAGTATTGTCTCTCTTGTATAAACATTTGGGATAATACAATATATCTTTGAATAAGTTGGGAGATGAGTACGAAGTCATGTCAAATAAATACCTGGCTTATAAAGAGGTTTATGCTCTAGAGGTCTCCGGTCTAGACCTTTGAGTTAAATTATTCATGAAAAATGTGTAAGAGTTCTTGAACTTCGATATTCTCAGGTTTTATTATATTAAACCCATCATCATGCGAAGTGTGGTAAGTGGATGGAGTGATGATTATGACTTGTGATTTTATGTGGACTGTAAACGACTTCAGTAAGTTTTTACTATTAGTTTATTTGATCGTATATTAGAAAATAATATTTAAGTTATTTATACAAGCTACATTCAAAAATTCATAATACAACTAGCTGACCCTGCGAACTTTTTTTCACGCAATATCTTAAAAAAATATAGCCTATGTGTTATTCTGAAGTATAATAATGATGTTTTTGCGTGAAAGAGTAACAGACATCCATTAATACCTACAAACTTTCGCGTTTATAACAATTATAGTAAGACTGTAAAATCAGTGCCAAAGTTTGAAATAAAGTGCGGGTCAAGTCACTCTTCTTTATGTTCCGTATATTTTTTATTTAATATAAGTTTGTATTTAACTAGATTCTGCCTAATGTGAAACTAATACGTATTTATGCGGTCTAGGGTGTAGTATGCTTGTTTCGAAGATACCTATTTATTCGAGATTTGAAGACGCCTATGTTGTACTTTAGTAGAAACACAGACTCAATGTTTTATCAACACATCCTGCACGATACGGTAACGAAACCGTATTCACGACTAACTTAGTTACAATGGAGTTACCCGAGTTACATTGTTAACTTTTTGATTACCTACTCACCACTGAGATAAGGGCGCACTAGCACGACAATCAATTGCATTGGATTGAGTTCCTGTAACTTTTATTGAATAATAAATAAATAAATATTTTGGACATCTTACACACGGCCTCTGACTCCAAACTAAGCAAAGCTTGTAATATGGCTGCCAGAGACTGATATACTACATATACTTATTTTTAAATACATACTTATATAGATAGTAACTAAATAACACCCAGACAGAGCAAACACCTATGTTCATCACATAAATATTTGCCCTGGGTGGGGATCGAACCCACGCCTCTTTGATCCAGAAGTTAGAGTCACTAACCACTGAGCCACCGAAGCAGTCTGAATAGTTCACTGTTTAACATAGATCTATTCTTGAAGGGTTATTGGACAATTTTAAATCACTACATATTAATAATTTGCGAGTCGAACTTCCGCAAGAAGGGTTCCGTACTGTATGAGAGCCAAGTACATTTTTTTATTTAAATTATTTATTTTTAAATTGATTACACAATTAAATATTATGTTAATATCTCAAGCGTCTACCTAGGCTGTAACCGTTATTAATTCTGAGGAAAAAAAACATGTTTCTTGTCCAGCCCCCTTTGAGTATTTATTTTATTTTAATTTAATCATTTATTTTTGAAGTGAATTAAATACACAACTAAAAATTATGTGAATGTTTCAAGAGTCTACCTATTAGCGTTATTAAAATCGAGCAATAAACGGCTAAAAATCAGATTTGTTTTATGGGAGCCCCCCTTAAAACTGTTTATTTTATTCTGTTTTAGGATTTGATGTATTATTATTATTTTAGCAGCAACAGAAATATATAATGAGATTATGAGGTGACAGAAAGACAGGCAGACGAGTTTTAGTTATAGGGTGCCGTTTTTACCATTTGGGAACGGAACCCTAAAAAGTAAGCAAAGTCACTTGTTTAGTGTCTGTTTAAGTATCCGCTTAGTTCTTTTAAGCTACACAATATACTACTGAAATACGGTTTTTAATACCTTTTATAATACTTCTTCCGGAAGGTTTATAGATATAATTCATTCGTAATTAGTGTCAAGTTCACTTACCACGAGAGCTGACGTCACCGGTCCGGGAGGTCCAGGCGGACCCTGAGGCCCGACCAGGCCAGGGGTTCCATCCAAACCAGGCTCCCCTTTAGGCCCAAGTTGACCTTCAGGACCAGGTGACCCCGTCTCTCCTCTTTCTCCCCGGTCGCCTTTTGGTCCAGGTGGGCCCGATGGACCCGGTTCACCGATTTGGCCCTGAAGAAAATATTTGTATTGTGATATTACTATCGACATAATTAGATGACTGACTTGTGGGAAATTGTAATTTATTTAGACACAAAACCAATTGTTAATAATCGAAAAATGTTATGGAGTGATCTAGTTAATTTATGTAGCTGAAGCTGATCACAACTTTTCTGTT
Source organism: Hypomecis punctinalis (assembly GCA_949316475.1). Classification (NCBI taxonomy): domain Eukaryota; kingdom Metazoa; phylum Arthropoda; class Insecta; order Lepidoptera; family Geometridae; genus Hypomecis; species Hypomecis punctinalis. Next base: position 8,202,371 of record OX438810.1, on the reverse strand, counting down.
GAAATATTTTGTCAAATTTTTTATATTTTATTTTGTAACGAACTAAAAAATCTACTCATAACTAACTACTATTACCAATATATGTTTCTCATTATGTTTCTACTAGTTTTTACCCGCGGCTTCGCCCGCATACGCAATATATCATTAAAATTTATAGTCTGTGTTATTCTCATATATAAGCTATATTATTGCAAAGTTTTATCTCAATCCGTTCAGTAGTTTTAGCGTGAAAGAGTAACAAACATCCATACATCCATCCATCCATCCATCCATCCTCACAAACTTTCACGTTTATAATTTTATAATGTTAATAGGATTTATAGCCTATGTATTATTTTGATATATAAGCTATATTATTGCAAAGTTTCATCTCAATCCGTTCAGTAGTTTTTGCGTGAAAGTGTAACAAACATCCATACATTCATCCATCCATCCATCCATCCTCACAAACTTTCACGTTTATAATATTAGTAGGTAGTAGGATAGGATTCACTGGCATTTTATACTAATTTGATTGAACACTAACGGTCTGACCACAAAAGTTTTAAGCACGCTTTAGACACTGTTTAACAGTACAAATTGCTCGCTGAACCAGTGTTAAAGCGTGTTAAAATCTTTTTTGGTAAAGCGATTAAGTTCTACAGCATCAAATGCCAATCTCTAAGCTACCATCGTGTGACGCTACAGAAATAATAAACATACAACACATATTCAGATACTTTATCCTATTACAACAACATTGTCCAAAAATAAATCACTTATCTTTTACTTAAACGCGCGTGGTAGATATACAAAATATGAAAACCTGGGTAATCTTCCATATACTCACCCTCTAAGACCGGATAACATGCCTACATTACACAATATTGTTCTAAACTACCCTTTGAACGTAAAACGTATTAGGCTCATAAAATATTTATACGCCGTTAACGTGGGCTTTTTATTTTGCACACTTTGAGCGCAAAATTAGTTGCCGAGGCTGGCAGGCTTATGATTTCCCCTGACGCCGACGGGCCTGCCTTTTTTATTAGTTATTGTATTTGTCACCAGCGTTGCCAATGCTCATGTCTCTAATTCCCCAAATCAGGGAGAAAAAATATCCTGATTCTCCACAAGTTCCCCCCACTTATAATTTTTATGACTGAAATAGGTAATTTTAGGCATATTTTAAATTTTTGCTTGTCGTGTTGTCAATATCGCAATATTTGGGGAGGTCCAAGAACGGAGCCTGGCTTCACTATTGTATGTTACCACAGTAGTTTTTTTATTGCATTAGACGTTTTATTTTTTTCCGCTTTTCCTGTATTTAAATTGCTACACCAATCGAAGGACACCCCGCAATTTGGGGAGTTCCCCACAAATCGGCAACTCTATTTGTCACGGAATTATATTAATCTCACCGTTTTTCCGGGTGCTCCCGTGGTCCCATCTGCCCCGGTCGGTCCCTGTGGGCCTGGCATTCCTTTGAGCTCGGGCACCACCTCCAATATTTGGGAGATGTCGGTGAGACTGCATCTGCACTGGCCTTGGATCTGGTGAAAAAGGAATAAGTGAGTAGAATGCAACTCAAATCATTTGACAAAAATGTGCTTGTACTTTTATTTTATAACTGTTATGGTGCTGGTTGGAACCGCGCTGCCAAATGCAACTGCCATGCAGCATTAGATACACAACTAGTAGTGTGCCTAAGCAAATTAAATCGGCTGTAGCTTCACTAATCGTTTGTATAAGTTTAGTTTCAGTACGGGGTCGGGCAGTTGCAGTTAGCAGCTTGGTTCCAACACCTCTCACCTTTACACTTTCAACATCCTAAACATAGCAGATAATAAATAAATTCTTTATTTGACCAAAACAAAGTTTACATATTTTAACTTAACTAAGCTAGAATAATTGACTAAGAAAATTTATAACAGGTTTATGTTGCCGAACTAGGCCGAAGCCTGTGTTTCAGCTTACAGTGCCCTCCCCCCTATATGCACATTTCCAGCCATAACATTTTTGAAAACTGAAGTTTTAAAAACAGGATGAATAAAATCTAAACGAGCAGGTACCCATACAAAACCAACTTAAATTAATTTAGGATGACGGTATTTACAAAAAATGTCTAGTTATCATTAAAAATTGTTTCCCAACCATTCAATAAAGACAAGCATGCTTTTTACAATAAGTTTAAATAAAATAAAAATGTTTGAAGCTATTCAAAGCCAATCAGACAAATGTGTCAAGTAATTGCTCAACCTGCTTAATTGTCGTGTCGTGGGTAGCTACGAGTATTAGTCAGACTAGCAGGTAGGCAGGGAATATTTATATTCCAATTTCACCTAATCCTTACTATTCTTAGAACAAAAGCATGAAATACAAAAAGAGAGACAGTTAAAATTAATCCAAGCATTACTAATTACAGTATGAAGTACCGAAATACCTCTTAGGTACCTACTTGTAAGAAAAGTATAATACAATTAGAAAAATATCGACACTATTTTTCCGTACAGACTACGTATATTATAAATATATATACATATATATATATATAAATACATTTGTTAATATCATTAACATAATGCATCTGACAAGATACTATTGATGCAATACGTGTGTGTGTGAGCTGTTCCTCTCTGTGAGTACCTAAGGTGCATGTATTTGTGTGTCGGTGTGCGTGAAGTGAAGTGGTGTCTAGTGTGTGTTTATGTATATGCACAGAATGTTACCGTGTAGCCCTCTCGAAAGAGCTGAGTACACAGTAAAACTCGGTGTGTCTGTATGTATGCGCGTGATGTGTATTTGAGTGAATGACTGGATGTGAGAGGGTGTTTATTATGAAAATAAATAATTGATGAATTTATATGAAGTTACTCCGTAGGCTTCCTAGAGTTTAGTTAAACGATAGGTTTACAATAAATAACTATATACGAGTATAAACTATACTACTCCATGACTTTCAAAAGATCTTCGGTATTTCCTCCGTCGAGCGACTTTAACCACGGCGTGATTTTTAGTTTTAGTTCGTGTTTTGACAAGTGATATATATTTATCTTTTTATTGATTTTGTTATACAAAAAAGGCCCTAAAAACGTCAAAAATCTTCTGATAAAACTAGTGTTTATTCTTGAAGGCAAAATGCAAACATCATGTTTGCGTCTTTTACTATGCGATTCCGGTTCGTATTTTATAAGTGAGTGTTGTTTTAGGATAATACTATAAATAAATAGTTGTCTTATTGTCAAAACATCACACACTTCATATAAAAGAGCAGTGTCAAACAAAATTGGTCTACCAGTGCTAATCTTCAATACAGCGCGCTGAGATATTTCGCTGATAGATAAATTGTATTCCCATCAATTGATCCTGCATAACATTGACTTCTGATTTCAAAAGTGAATGAACAGTTTTATCCTTTTAACATAATAGACATGTAGTACTTTGAACAGTTGAGTTACAATTTTCTCTGCTGCAGTCACCACTAAAGATTAAAATTTATAATAAAGAATAAGTTCTGAGTAAAGCTACTTTGTGATCTTAATCAAGAAATCTGTTTGTTTGTGGGTGGATTTTCAACGCTGTCCTTGCCAATTCTAGTCCTGGGGCGGTTCGCACCGCGAGGCGCATCGCTCAAGAATCTTTTTAAAGGACCCCGCATTCGCATCGTATTGTTTGGAGCGGGGCGAAAACTGCCATTAAGGTAACGCATTGATAAACTATTGTTTCAAAAATCGAGTACCGCGCCCCTTCACTCGGACAAATTTTACGCAGTCGCGCTCGACAGGATCGTGCCAGAGCGGCGGGCGGCAGTGAGTTTTTAATTAATTACTCATAATGTGTACACGATAAAAAAAATAACATCTCGGTCTGTATGATATTTTTTAAATTTGAATCAATATCATTCGTCCTCTCACATCGCGCATTCAAAAGTACTAGTTTTGGAGTTTCTCGGCCCGACGCTTCATTAAGAGCGTATTGTGCTATTCGCCCCGCAGTGCGAACCGCTCGCGAGGCAGAACACCCCAGTACTCGTCAATTTAAGGTATCTATTTCCAAATTATCCAATCTCATTGACCATCAGCTATGAACAAGTTTTACCATAACTTTAGATAGGTAAACGAATAATTGTTATTTCGCTATCGGCTTCGTCTCAAAACTGCTTAAAAATTGCTGGATTTTACATCTTACATAGTGCCTGTTTCTACTATTCCGTTTACAAGATTGCATTAGACTTTACTCTCACGTGTTTTTGTTATATCTCTAAAACTAATTCAAAACACCAGGTAAGTAAACTGAGCACCTACGTTATTCCCTATTACATTAAGTCCGTTTTATCAACCTACTACATTCGCATTGTACATTTGTACAAAGTACAAAATCCCCACGTATCTATACAGGAGTCCTTTAGGAATATTCCCGAAAAGCGGCCAAATGCGAGCAGATAATCTTGTGAATAGCACACGGACTCTCATTCCCTCTAGTTTCACGGTACTCGGTTAAGGGGGTAACACAGTGCCTTACAATTAATTCTGCCTTCAAACACATTGATATTTATTTCGATGTGATAATTTAATTTACTAAAATAATTAATAATAAATCACCTATTTATTTTCATTGAAAACATTAAGCGTGGTCATTTCTTTACATATTTTACTTTGTACTTCTACATTTTTTCATCTTTGAGCACTGCCTAATATTGTTTACAATTTCTGAATTAATATGCTTGATAACTATGATCTAATCTGTTATGAAAATTATGTCAATACTTTGTTTGTTATTACGTTTATATTCAAAATTTATGCTGATACTTTTACAACTTGGTTACCAGTTTTCTGGCAAAAAAACTTTTCTGGCTGTTCTGACAAAAAAAATCCGATAAAAAGTACTGTACTGTACCAGCCTTTTTAATAGTCCACTGCAGGACGTAGGCCTACCTACGAAGGGTGATTGGGTACATATCCACCACGCTTTCCCAGTGCGGGTTGGTGGATTCACACACGCCATCGAATTTCTTCTACGGACATATGCAGGTTGCCTCACGATGTTTTCCTTCACCGAAAAGCCAGTGGTGTGAAATTCCGTACATACATTCCGGAGAACTCATTGTTACGGGACTGGGATTTGAACCCACAACCTCACGATTGTAAGGCCAGTGTCATTACCACTAGACCACCACGGCTTGGTCTAGTGATGAAAAGTGCCCGATCAAAAATCAAACCCCGGACGAGACGGCAGGTACTATCAACTACTACCAACCAGGTACTACCAGCTACTACCAACTAATTTTGTCAATAAAAGCTCCACAGATCTGATAACAACATGTTTGTATCTTTCCATTTAACAAATTGAATCGCAGCTGACAGAAATCGACAAAATATAATTGTTACTATCACGACAAAAATTATCTACCTTTACTTTTTTTGTCAATATCGATAGTGCGTTTGCTAGAGTTGCAGGAAAATCATAAAAAAGAAAAATGAATATTTAAATTAAAGTTTGTCAAAATGAGTCAGTGTGTTCCCACCTTAAGTACACTCAGTGTACTTTGGTACTGTGAGAAGACCTTCTCATTCACGCTGTAGACCGAGCCATGTTTAGAAATGGCTATTTTAATGCAAAATAATGGAATCCCTTCCGAAGGTTGCCCCAATTTTCCTGCAAACTGTATGAGGATTTGAGTATGAATATTGAAATTTGTTTTGAAAGGGTTCATAATTGAGATTGAAACGATTTTGAAATAAAACATGGTGATTTAGATAATAAGTAATTATGTGTAAGTATAAAATTGATCTCGACACGCGGAAGCGTGTCCAGCCAAGACGAAGGAAAAGCTGGCGACGCGACGTGTGTAATAACCATTTCGAGCTACTTTTGACCCCTTCATAACTCGAAAACGATTTATCCTAAATATAATCATAATCACTTTATTCATAACATTATGTTACAAGTCATATAATTCGGATATAAACATCGCGTCTTGAATATTCTACAAATATAATTCGTACTTTTTATCATAATCACTTTATTCATAACATTATGTTACAAGTCATATAATTCGGATATAAACATCGCGTCTTGAATATTCTACAAATATAATTCGTACTTTCTACTATGTAAAAAGACATTTTTTATCATTTGATTAGACATTCAATTAATTAATTAATTATATGAAATTTAGCCTATTTATTAGAGTTATTTTGCTAGCCTAGAATACGAAATTTCGTTAATTTTGCTTCAACATTAATATTACTCAAACCAAATAAGAAGCTTACTTGGTCTGGGAAATATTATAACAGAATTATTTTGTACTTACATTTATTTTTATCCACATTTCTTTTAAATTAATGGCTTTCTTTATATTACTCGGTGTAAAAAGTTTACCCGTATTGGCTTCAAGATTTAAATAATCGGCCAAGTGCGAGTCGGACTCACGCACAAAGGGTTCCGTACCGTAAAGAGCCGCCCTTAATATATTGTTTTAATTATTTTTTTTTAAAGTTAATAAATAAATAAATAAAGTTTCTTGTACGTGAGCCCCCTTAAATATTTATTTTATTTTTATTATTTTATTTTTGAAGTAAATATACAGCTAAAGCTATATTTCAAGCGTCTACCTGTTACCGACATTAATACCGAGCGAAAAACGGCTAAAAATTAAGGTTCGTTGTATGGGAGCCCCCCTAAATTAATATTTTTATTTTGTTTTTAGTATTTTTATTATAGCAGCAACAGAAATACGAGTACATCATATTATGTGAAAATTTCAACTTTTTAGCCATCACGGTTCATGAGATACAGGCTGGTGAGAGACAGACAGATGTACAGTCCGACAGACGGACAGACAGCGGAGTCTTAGTAATAGGGTCCCGTTTTTGCTTTTGGGTACGGAACCCTCAAAATACTCTTTCAAAAAAATTTAGTAACTGCTTATTAATAACATAAAATTAATATAATAATTATGTGTAACGTTTTTCCATGAAGGTCATCGAAACTTAAAGTTTTTAACTCTATTAATCTCATCCCACTGTGCAGTGAAACCCGCTTACATTTTGTGTATTCGTACGAACTTCTAACAACAATGGCGTAACAATTCGTAGGAAGTAATTTTGAACTATTGCAACTACAGCTATTGCAAAAACAAACTGAATATTTCCAATATTGCCCTAAATCGGTCCCCGAATTCAGAGGTGATGCAAAAATATACCTACAATGTGTTTGTCTACCGGTGTCGGAGCCTTAAGCGGTGACATCTATGGCAGATTTTGAACAAATATTACTATGAGACTAACTCTGAAAACGTAAAAAAAAAACTACTGTTCCATACGATTTTTTATAAGGCTTTCGACAAAAAGTATGGAATAGTTGTTTTTTTGCATTTTCAGATTTGATCCCACAGTAAAAGTTATTCAAAATTTGCATATAATATGTCACCGCTTAAGGCTCCGACACCGGTAGACAAACAGGCTCCCTCCACTTGGATCCACAGCTAGGCTCCACTTGTGGATACGCGGATATCTTTTTCTCCTCTTAAATCCACCGTGGATTCATGGATACTTTTAGAGAAAGTCTTGTCGCGGATGAACGATATTTTTCTACGGAACAACATTTTTTTTTTCGAGTTTTGACAAAAGTAGCAGATCAAAAGTTGTTAGTTTTGATGTACAGAATAAACCCCTAAAAAGATGTTAATTGATTAGGAATAACCCTGTACAGTGTTCATCGTTCACCCGCGACAAGACTTTCTCAAGTGCTCAGGTTGAGGATTTTTGCACAAGTGCTTCTCAAAGAATAGGAATAAAACTGTCCACGGATCCACCAAGTGGATCGCAGCTGAAAAAAAAAATCCGTGATTTGATGGAAATTGTGGATTTAGATGGAAAAAGAAGTATCCAAGAATCCACTTGTAGATTTAAGTGGAAAAAGAAGTATCCATGAATCCAGAGGAGAAAAAGGTATCCGCGGATCCACAAGTGGAGCTTAGCTGTGGATCCAAGTGAAGGGAGCCGACAAACACATTGTATAGAGCTTAGGCCATCTATTTATTCAGCCTGTTCCACCCACTGCTGAGTATAGCTATAGGCCTTCTCTCTTTCTCGCCATTCTTTACGGTTCAGTGCTAGCCTCATCTATTGCCACGACCTGACAAGTTCGATGACGTCTGACCATCTGGCTATTGGCTTGCCTCTATGTCCTTCTTTTGGGTACCACTTTAGGCCATTACCTGGTACAAATGTAGTGATGGCGGCCTTGAACAAAAATTAAATTGGAATGTATGGAATTAGAAAATAATTAAGCATTATTTACGGCTTAGTTTATGAAATTATGTATAAGTTATATTGATATAAATCAGAATTTATGTTAAGATTAAGCACTATTGTTTATTTTTTTGCGACTTTGTTTACTATATAACTGTTATGTTTTGGTTATTGTACAAACAATGGGCCAATTTAGAAAAATCTTCGTATTGTAACATTTTTTTAAAATAAACGTTACTTAAAGTTATGTTTAATAATAATACCATAGCGATTCACTAAAAATAACACTAAACCTAAAATTAAATGGTATGCGTCTAAATTTTTAATACGAGTACCTAACAAAACAAAACCCCAACCTACAAAAAAATCCCATCTCAAACAGTTTTCTCAAGCATACAAATTTCAACTAAACTAGGTAGATCAACTGAAATTTTGCCGGCTATGACGTACTCGTATCTCTAATATATGAGTAGATCTCGATCACGATCGGTTAATCAAATTTAATTATGGTCATTGGGTATTTAGCCGCACGAGTGGATCTCAAACGAACATGGCTGAAGGTAAATTGGTGGAAGGACTTCCACACATCAAAGGTGTAAATTACGTTATTAAAACGTTTTATTTCGATACAGCTAGAACAGAAATATGCCGTGGTGGATTAGTGGTACAATACGTGACTCACATTCGTGAGATCGTGAGTCTAAATCCCTGTCCTGTACCAATGAGTTGTTTGAAAGTTATGTACCTACGGAAAAGAAGTAACCTTCGTAGAAGAAATTCGATATCGTAGTATGTGAACCCACCAACCGGCGCTAGGCTAGCCTCGTGGCCCAATCATCCTTCGTGGATAGACCTACATCCTACAGTGAACTATTAAAAAGCTGGTACAGTACAGCATAACCCGATAAGGCTATTCAGTTCTGGAATAGAGACCTCGCACCAGCAAGTGCCGATAGCCGTGGTGGTCAAGAGGTAGTGACACCCGCCCGCCTAACATTCGTGAGGTCGTGGGTTTAAATCCCCGGTCCCGTACCAATGAGTTCTTTCGAATTTATGTACCTAATTTCACACCACTGGCTTTTCGGTGAAGGAAAACATCGTGAGGCAACCTGCATTCGTCCGTAGAAGAAATTCGATGGCATATGTGAATCCACCAACCCGCACTAGGCCCGTGTGGTGGATATGGCCCAATCACCCTTCTTGGGTAGGCCTACGTCCTGCAGTGGACTATTAAAAATGCTGGTACAGTACAGTGCCAGCAAGTGCAGCGTAGAACGTCTACCGTCTACGTCTAGAGGGTAGTTGCTACCCAATGTGGCAACACTAATTTTATTTTGCTCTGCTTTATTTATTATTTTTTAATTGGTTAAAATATTAGTTTTGTGACAAAAGTGCTATACAGATATATAAAAACAGTTTGTTTAATCAATTTTTAATAAATTCAGTTTATATGCTGTGCCTTTAACAGTAAAAAAGTACCTACTGGCATAACCACCTATTCTACAAGTGACCTGACATTAACATAACTATGGCAAAGGTGCAAGATGTTTTGAATACTCAAAAGCAAATAGAGGAGACACTACTTACTAAAATGACAGACTTCCAGAACCAGCTTAAAGCCGCTACGCCTGACAAAGCGCCTAATTTGGAAAAGCTCAATCAAGAATTCTCAAACTTCCAAAAGTCAGTATGGTCAACGCTGTCACTTTTAAGGTCTCTTATTGACTCACTATTGGTTCGGGTTGATGACCTAGAGAGCCACAACCGACGTAATGCACTGCTTTTCAATGGTATGTTAGAGAAAAATGGTGAGAACTTTAATATGTTGATCCTTGGTGTGATACAGTCTAAGATGGGGCTGAATGATTTCCAAGCTTCCTCACTGGTTTCTTGTTATCGTTTGGGAAGTAAACGAGATAAGAGGAATAGACCTATTTTAGTTCGTTTCACCGATGTGGCAACCAGAAATTTAATCTGGGCTGAAAAGAAAAAATTGAAGTCCAGCTCGACAGTACTCAGCGAATTTCTAACGAAGTCAAGACAGGACATTTTCATCACAGCACGGAAACATTTTGGCATCAGGGATTGTTGGACACAGAACGGACAAGTCTTCATTAAGCTGCCGAATGGCGAACGCGCAAAAGTTTCTTCGTCGAGTGAACTGCGCGCTCTTACAGCCAAGCATCCCTGCGTGGAGACGGCGAGTGGGGCCCCAGTAGCAGCTCTCAAACTGTCTAAACCCATTGTTAGCCCAGTTCCGGCCCCAGCAGGCGGTTCAGCAAGATCTCAATCACGGAGCAGGCCCGCTGCGATTGCAGCAAAGGGAAAACTAGCGAAGTGAGGTCGTGCCTTGTTTGTTTCCATAACTTTCCCTTACTGTTAATATGGTAGCACTTCGTTGATTCCTTAATCGACATGCATAGTTTACCGTCACTTTGTCACTAATTTCGTTCGTAACCTCCAATTCAATTAATCTGTAGTTATTACCCCACAAACAAATAATTTTAAAGTCTTTGTTTTTGGTTTCTGACGTTTTTGTTTGGTTTACAATTACATTTACATCGTGTGACAGCTAAAGTCTTTTTTTATTTTATTTTTTTGACAAACCGAGGTTGTTCTTTTATAGTTTTTGGCGTCGCTTTGGTTATGCATTTGTCAGTGCCAAGTATTAGTTTTAATAGTTTGTTATTTTTATTGAAATGGTCATAGTCACGTCATTATATTATCCCAGAAAAGTGGCGTCCAAGTTCAAACAAGACTCAGTTCAGACTTTACAAGAGGCATATATTATGATTGTGGGGTTTTGGTACATTACAGCGCGGAACAATACGATATACCACAGTTTAGTACTTGCCTTCACTCGTGCGCGTAATTCAGCTCGTAATCAACTAAACATTATTATTATTACGTATTATTTTTTATTTTATTCTTTCTTTTTAATTTTTTAATTCACTGAATCGCAAGTTTGGCGAAATAATACAATGTGGCATCTTTATTTATTTATTTTATTTTTTTATTTCACGTTCCCGCCAATATTACATAAACGTAAGCATAACGAAGTTGTGACAGTGACATTGTACATAAATGCGGTCCGAATTGCACCGAAGTGTGACAACCTGTCGGAACGAGTGGAAAGTGTATGTATTACGTACTATCTCGGAATAAGATTGATGTTATTTTATAAGTATTATTGTTTTCGGCCAGTTAGGTTGTTAATATATTTTTTTTTTTTGATAGTTTGATATTAAAAAAGAAAATAAAAAGTAATTTTAGGAATACTTAGTAAAAATTATCATACAATTCATATCTTATATTATATTTAATACATTATCTATTGTATATATAATTATTTATTCACTTACATTTATATTACCCTCCAATATCGTATTTTATACATAATATACAATCAATAAAAATGACTCGTAAAGAATATCTCCGTATTGGTCTTTTTAATGCCGGATCCCTAGGCACAAAGCATGATGAGTTCATTGCGGCAATGGCCAGGCTTGATGTACAAATAATGGCAATCAACGAGACTTGGATTCGGCATGGGTCAGAAGACAGAGCTCCTCGGATACCTAATTATCGTTTTCGTCACACACCTAGACCAATTGATGTGCGAGATGGTCGAGGTGGTGGAGTTGGTTTTTTTGTCAGACGCGGATTCAATGCTCATACGCAAGCACACCCTACCGACCCTACCCATAAATCTGTAGAGCAGATGTGGGTGATTTTTACTGCTGGCGGGAAAAAAATTGCTCTAGGCACTGCCTATCGCCCACCGTGGATGAGGGTAGATATATTTCTTGATGCGTTAACTGACACAGTTAATTATTTTTCTAGCTGCGATCACATTATCGTTCTGGGGGATTTTAACATTAATATGCTCGACAAAAACGATGCTAAGACTAAGCACTTAATAACTACTTTACATTGTTTAAACCTTACTCAAGTAGTCACGTCTCCTACTCATTTTACAGACAATAGCCAAACCCTGATCGATGTGGTGTGTACGGATTTAAGTGTGAGTCATGTTATTGTCGAGCCAATGGGCGAGAGAGGACACTCGGCTGTAGTATGTCAGTTTAACGTAAGAAGAGCGAAGCCAGTTCCGCTAACAATAACGTATAGACCTCTAAATAATATTCATATAGAATCGTTTAGCAAAGATCTGAGTCTGGTACGTTGGGACAAAATCTCAAATTATGACGTAAATGAGATGGTTAATGATTTTACATTATCTGTGTTGACACTTTTCGATTTTCACGCTCCTCTCAAAACATCCACTTTTAAGGAAAACGGCTACCCATGGATTACCGATAATGTCAAATTGATGATGCGTCTGCGCAATGATGCTCTATCGAGCTATCGACAAACAAAATCAGAATCGAAATGGGCCTATTACAAAAATCTTAAGGCTCTAGTTAATAAGACTATATATTTGGAAAGGACAGCTTACTATAAATTTAATATTAATAACAAAATAAAAGATCCAAAAGCCTTGTGGAAGAACTTGAAGTCAACTCTTCTCCCAGCTCCCAAAAGCAAAGACATTCCTTCTCACTTCAATGATCCTCAGGTCATTAATAGCCATTTCCTAAATGTCCCTGGTAAACATGAGGTCACCATATCTCAACTTACATTTTTTGAGTTTCGTCAACCTGTACTTAAACCTTTTTTCTCCTTAAAACCTGTCTCACCTAATACTGTTTACAAAATTATAAAAAGTATCAAGTCAAATGCAGTTGGATTTGACGGTATCTCTTTAAAAATGCTTCTTATGACGTTACCACACTCGTTAGATGCAATTACCCAAATTATCAACACTTCAATTTGTACGTCCACTTTCCCTGACCTTTGGAAAGTTGCTATTGTGCGTCCTCTTCCTAAGGTTAGCAACCCAACTTCACTTAAAGATTTAAGACCCATAAGTATTCTTCCTTGTATGTCAAAAATAATAGAAAAGGTGGTGAATCAGCAACTGATGGAATACCTGGAAAGAAATGAGATTCTTCCGAAGTTCCAGTCAGGTTTCCGGAAAGGCCGCGGTACAGCCACAGCTTTGCTTGACGTCACTGACAATATTCTGGATTCTCAAGACAAAGGCATGTGTACAATGCTGGTGCTTCTCGATTTCTCACGGGCGTTTGATGCCATTAATCTCACGTTACTTTTATCGAAAATGAGTTCCTCTGGTTTTGATAGTCCCACTGTCAAGTGGTTCGATAGCTACTTAAGCAGAAGGCAACAGTTTGTAGAAATTTCTCAGCCATCAGGGTCTCCTCTTCGTTCTACACTAGCAGATATTATTAGAGGTGTTCCTCAAGGATCCATACCTGGCCCAACGCTGTTTACTTTCTACAGTGCAGATATAGTTGAAGTTATTGAGAATTGCGGGTATCATATTTACGCTGATGACCTACAAATTTACATTCATTTTAAGCCGGAGAATCTTGAGAATGCACTTACTGATCTTAACGAGGACCTTAATAGAATCATAGCATGGTCGGACGCAAATTGCCTTTTACTAAATCCAGTAAAGACTAAATTTATGGTATTCGGAAGCAGACATCAACTGGCTAAACTACCCTCAGACATTAGTTTGTCTCTTATGGGTCAGCCAGTCGAACGTGTGTACGAGGCACGTAACCTGGGTTTGAGCATTGATGATGCATTGAGATACGAAAATCATATTGCCGAAGCTGTCCGAAATTGTTTTTTCCGCTTGAAAACTTTGTACAAGCTCAGAAAGTGTTTGAGCGAGGAATTACGCGTTCAGCTGGTCGAGAGTCTAGTATTATCAAAATTAAATTATACAGACACTGTTTACGGCCCTCGGCTTCTTGCTCGGACGCAGCGCCTTGTTCAGCGCGTACAAAATGCTTGTGCTAGGTTCTGCTTCACTATTCCATCAAGATCACATGTTACGCCATTTCTTAACAATAATTATCTTCTGAAGATGAAGTCGCGGCGAAAACTGCATCTGGCCTGTCTTCTGTTTGGGGTTGTGAAGCACAGTAATCCTCCTTACTTGTACGACAAAATTAGATGGGTCTCTGATGCCAGGCGCGGCTATCGTAGGTTGTGTGCTCAGCAGTTGGCGATGCCGCCCTGTCGCACTGTAAATTTCACAGGTAGTTTTCGATATGCGGCTGCCAAATGCTGGAACAACTTGCCTCCTCCCATCAGAGAGCTCAAATCGCTTTATTCTTTCCGGTTAAAACTAAAACAATATTTACTATCAAAACAGCTTCAGCACGGGTTGATAGTGTACGATCAGTCCTTCATCTGACTCTGCCTGTCTTCGCCTCGTTGTCTGCTGGTGTCTCGTGTGGGATAATAATTGCATTTTGTACAAGTTTCAAAGTGGTATTTCTTTTTATTTATTGTTATTTATTTTATTTTCTTTTTTGTTTTCGTTACGAGTAAAATCTTTGTTTTTTTTTTTGTATAGTGCCTATCCGGTTTTATTAAGTTTAAGTATATTTATGTATATTGTATTATATGTGTATGTATATGTGTAGTTTATTCATAATAATTTTACATATTATTGATTGATTGTAGATCTTTTTGTTATTGCTTTTATACATTTTCTATTGATGTTTTTTGATATCTGAGCGCTTTGTCACGGGTTAGTTATTTTTGTCTGTTTAGTATTTATATATTTTATAGTTACACATACCCTTCAATAAGGGGCTCATCAGAATACCAGCGTTGAGTGTTGGGTCCTTCCAGCACTCAACATTTTATAGCTGAGGTGAGTCCCTTTCGACACTTTTGTTTATTTTTTCTCATTAGTTATATAAGTTTTTTTTTTGTACGTGTTATGTGTCGAATAAAGATATTTCATTTCATTTCATTTCATTTCATTTCATTTCATTTCTACCGACTATGTGTACCAACGATGAAATTATAATGAAGACTGTAGTAACGCGTTGGATGCAAGCCGCTTCCAATGGGGCTTATTTGAAACCCTAAGGGGAAGTCCATGTCCAGCAGGGTATGTTCTATGGCTGATTATCATGATGATATAGATACAGTTTACGGAAAATTGCGACATTGCCCTTACAGCTGCAAAATAAATAAAGGTGACGTCCACAAGTGGTATATTATTCAGAGAAAAATCGAACAAAGATGATATATACATAATTTGAAAGCTTTATTTATGGGCTCCTCAAAAATATTTAATTTTGATTTTTTACCCCTCCATTTTTTTTAATGTGAAAAATAAATTGTTTGAAAAATAATAATACAGCTCTGTATTATTTCTAGTTTGGCAATAATAAAGTGCTTCTATCGTTATTTTACTTGCATTCGTAGCTGATTTCTCCACATTCATCTTTTAATTTGCTAAAATTAAAAATTATAACCTACCAGTGTGACCAGTTAGTAGGTACAATGTGACAAAAAACACTTAAAAACTGTGTCTAATTGGTAAAAATGCTTCTAATTAAGAATAATGGAGGTTACTTAACCAGGGTTGATAGATATAAACTACCTATTGAGCCAAATATATTTAATTATCCTAATAGATTCAAAATTAATTTTTTGAAAATCAGAGGGCTCTTTTTTTGGTTTTATCTGATGTAATAGACTCAGAAAAATATGAACTTTCTGGAAATGTAACGAGTGTTTTGGTTAGAATTTTTGATTATTATTATACCAGCCTCCATACATTTTGTGGACATGTCCTTTATACAGAGTTATCCAGAACTGGTGTAGGTCTGGACTCGGACTGGTGCCCGAAAAAAGTCATTCAGGCCATCATTATGAACAGCTTTATTTATGAGGCAATCCCGGAATTCGAGATAAAAACCAGCTGTTTCATACATTTTGTCGATTCTGGGTTGCAATTTTGTATGGAACAGCTTCTCTAATTTCGGGTTGGCCCTATAGTTAAAGTTGTTCGTAATGATGATCAAAATCACATTCTTTCTAAGCTCAAAGAATCCACATCACTTTTTGACCGACGGAACGGAGGAGGTACTTAATTCAACGCATATATTTGTTTTTTTTTTTATGTGTAACCAAGCATAATTTTGTACAGAATTATTTACAGTCTGTCACCCGGATACATAGTGGTTCGATTTCGATAACTCTTTATTTATTGGAAAGAGTATACTTTGAAATTGGTCCCGTTTATATTTTATCGAAATCAACTGCGTCATTTTTGATCAATAATATGTTGAAAAATACAAGCTACATTGATCCATGCGAAATATTCGCGACACGGTTGAAGTCGGTCACGTCATTTTTTGCGCACAATAATTATGGATAACACTTTTGGTAGTCATAGGACTCTTCCTACGATTTCAATGACAAAATGACTTAGCAACAACAAACGTCCCTGGTATCACATAGATACATATTATTCCAAAGTTAGTATTAGAAATTTGAGTTGAATGTTTGGAGTCGAGCCCTAACGTTGGAGTATGGACGTGTGGTGAGAACTCCGCGTACCCAAGGACTGCTAATGAGGAAACTTTTTCTTCTGCCGGTTGAATTGTTTCGTGGTTAAATAAGTAATTACTTGTTATTTTGATTACACATAAAAATTAATTTTAAAATTATTATAGCTCGAAATGTAAACAAAATTACAAAAAATACTAAATGATTATTTTCTAAATTATGAGCGGTTTTGGTTTAGAAAATGAAATAAAAAACCGGACAAGTGCGAGTCAGGCTTGCACATCGATGGTTCCGTACAAACATATTGTTAAAATAATTAAAAACCTGTTTTAGCTACTGAAGTTATTTTATATGATACCTTACATGATATGATTTACTCACTTTGAATTTTGAACCCATATTTTGTGAATTTTGAGGCCCTATTTTTATGTGATTTAAATAAAAATGTACAGTTTTCAGATTTATTCCGATATGTGTACTCTGAGACAATGCTCTTCGCCAAATTTCATAGTTCTATGTCAACGGGAAGTACCCTGTAAGTTTTGATTTTTGTGAGCGTTGAAATATGCGTTTTTTAAGACATAAACGGCTCTAACTTTTTTATACGGTAACTGAGAAGCTTATCTTTTACACAACTGCAAGAGTTCATAGGTTTACGTATACAGTTCGATTACATTACAATTCGACTCGATACCATTACGCGTTCCCGAGATAAAGAGTCTTGACATACACACAGACGGACAGACGGACAACAAAGTGATACTATAAGAGTTCCGTTTCTTCCTTTTGAGGTACGGAACCCTAAAAACTAACAATAACAAACACTTTATACTTACTTTGTACCAGATTAAGTAATGGACGATAATTTTGTGGCCAAAATTATCTTAGAAACGAATTATAGGATAATCTTCACTAATTCACAGGGTCTTCAAAACTTTAATTAGCGTAACCGATATACATATCCCTTGCTTTTTCTGTACTTTGCTGTACTATACTTTACTTGCCTATTAATAAAAGGACGTAGGCCTAGCCACTAAGGGTGATTGAGTTAAATCCACCACGCTGGCCCAGTGCAGTGTGCTTGCATTTATAATAACATATCAAATTTAATATCCTACTGAGTCGGTAATTAAGAATACTAGCTTAATTCTGTAAATGAGCACGGTATGTTTTCATTGCGGCTTTTCTCACAGATTTCGGTGGAAACCTATTTATAAGTCAAGGAGAACTTTGAACTTTACTGCGGAAACTCGGCTATGTTCAAAAATAAATTCACAAGCACGATTGAGGTAAAACTTGGCAATAATTTACTTATAGCAACTGTATAAATCTCTTAAAATTACACAAAATGTTATCGACTTAATACCTAGAAAATGTGTGGTTCTGGAGCCTATTACTATTGGCCAACACATATGCAAATTTGGCACTGTCATTGCCACTAATATTTTAAGTTATTAGGTATTTCGTTCTATAAGCAAGCACGGTATGTTTTATTTACGATTCTTCTCGCAGATTTTGTGCAAAACCTATTTATAAATCAAGGGAGATTATTGAACTTTACTACGGAAACCCGGATCGAAACCTATAAATTCAGAAGCACGATTGAGGTAATACTTGGCAAGAATTTACTCATAGTAACTGTAATATAAATCTCTTACAATTACACAAAATGTTTTTGACTAAATGCCTAAAATTTTAGTGGTAAAGTTCTATAGCCTATTACTATCGGCAAACACATAATATGTAGATTTGCCACTATATCTACATGTAATTAATCTTAGCCACTACGGTGACCCAGTGGTTAGGGACTCTGACTTCTGGATCAAAGAGGCGTGGGTTCGATTCCCATCCAGGGCAAGTATTTATGTGATTAAACCCTAGGTAGTTTAGTTAGTTTTTTGTGTAGTTACAATCTTTGTTGCTGTATTTTCTGTGTTTTGTTTTCGTCAATAAAATATTGTCTATTGATTAACATAGATGATTACTCTGTGTCTAGGTGTTATTTAGGTATTATCTATATAAGTATGTATATAAAAATATGTATATGTAGTATATCAGTCTATGGCAGCCATATCACAAGCTTTGTTTAGTTTAAGGTCAGAGACCGTGTGTAAGATGTCCCCTAATATTTATTTACTAATATTTTAAGCAATTAGGTATTTCGTTTTATATATAAGCAAGGTATGTTTTATTTACGACTTTTGATCGTTTTGATCGAGATCTGTGAGGATCTCGATCAAAACGTATTTATAAGTCGAGGGGAACTTTTGAACTTTTCTACGGAACCTCGGATCGAAACCTATAAATTCAGAAGCACGATTGAGATAAAACTCGGCGAGAATTTACTCATAGTAATTGCAGTATAAATTACACTTACAATTACCTAAAATGTTTTTGACTACATGCCCCTAAAATTTTAGTGGTAAAGTTCTATAGACTTTCACTATCGACCAACAAATATGTAAAGCCACTGTCTTTGCCACTTATATTTTAAGTAATTAGGTATTTCATTGTACCTATAAGAAGGCATGGTATGTTTTATTTACGACTTTTCTCACAGATCTCGATCAAAACCTATTTATAAGTCAAGGGAAACTTTTGAACTTTTCTACGGAACCTCGGATCGAAACCTATAAATTCAGAAGCACGATTGAGGTAAAACTCGACGAGAATTTACCGGTGTACAAAATCGAGTGCGTGCTTGGACGTGACGCGGGTGACAACTTCGGGGTACGTTGACAGTATTGGTGTATTCAGTACATTTTATTATTTTTAACCGACGCGACAAAACGGAGGTTTGCAAGTCGATGCGTACTTATAAGTTTTGTTATCCATAACCACGCATAACTCTTCACAAAGTTTTTCCATTTCTATAATTCTATTTTCATCTTTTTTGATCTTCCAACTTCAGAAGTGATCCCATTAATGTTTTTTTTTTTTTTTTTTTTTTATTTATTTATTAATACAAATAACAACTAAAACTTATATTAAACCTACCAATAAACCAAATAGGTTTGTGCTGGTAGGCATTCACTCACCCCGCACTATAACAATGGGAATCTTAGTATAATAAAAAACTAGTTCTGTAACTGATTACCTACACACTAACTAAACTAACATCTCACAATAGTAGCTAACCTACTAATAAAATACTTCATAGTACTAATTCACAGCAGTTAGTCAGTAAGAGAGAAAAAAAAACTTACGATAGTTGGTAGATACTTAAAAGTATAACATTCCATTTTGTTTTGGAACAGAAGACAAATGATAAGCTGGTCTCGCATTCCCATATTGTTTACATATAATATTTTTGCAATGCATGCATTACATTTGCCTAGAAATTAGATGAATACATATAGTTATAGACACAGATATATGATAAAAAACATTGTTCAAGTATCATTAGATAAAATACCTATAAGACGACCATCTTTTAGACATTTTTTATTATGCGCATTTTTTACGCACCGTGTCTCCTATCTACCCTATTTTATACAAAGCTGTACCTACTGAGTAGATTCTTTTAATGGCTAGTTATTTAGGTAATTAGAAAACTGGTACAATAACAATGTGGCGTTTAGACAAAAATTAGGAGTTATATCAACAATTATATTATTTATGCACTCAAACCTTTCAAATAGGATATCACCTCAGTATTTTGTCATTTAGGTATCAATATTATCTTCTCGTTGCATGGTTATTGAAATCAGTTGCGCCAAATTTCATAAATCAACAATGATGTAAAAAATACTAAATCGAACCCTGAGAACGAGCTGAGGTGGTCTGTAATTTTCCATACAAACGTATTGCGCTGTTTTCTTTCTGGAAAATGCTTTTAGAGTTACAATTTTTTGCCATAAAATTAAATTTAGCTGTTTAAACTACCCTGTCTTTTCATTTTTTTGATAAATTAATTATCAGGCAAAATATGATCCTTCAAAGTCTCAAAAAAATTCACCATTTTTACCGACGTCTTTAAAGACCCACCAGAATAAACTTATTAATTTCTAACAAAATATGAAATGACATAATCATGAACACATATTTTTTGTAAATTTTGACATAAAAAAATACTTGATTAATTTAGTTTTTGATGAAGAAAACAGCGTAATACGAAACAATGTTTTGCCAAGATTTTTGTAGGTATAAATTGCTCTGAGCTGCAATTGTCCCTATCGCACGATGCGGAGGTAGGGTTGAGGTGAGGGAGGTTCAAACCTATACGTACACATGCACTAGGGATGTAGTAATAGACGATATTTTTGTCGATGCTCTAGTGATGTCCATCGATATCGATGTTTATTAAAAATATTAGTTAATTTTTCAAATCTTGTAATTTTACTGATGTATCTTTGTTACTTTTGAAGAAAAAGATCTTAGGTATGTGTGGAATATATGCGTTTAGTTACTGCGACTTATTGCAGCGACTACACAAATCTGTGTAGTAATTTTTTAGTTTATATATATCGTGTTGTATCGGCAGACATCTAAATGGTTTAGGTGCAGAATGACCAATTCTCATAATGCCCAACTAATCCGGGAATGATCAATTCTGCGAATGCCTAATTCTATTTAATTTAATTTTAATTTTATGGCAACATAATTTCAATTAAGAATTTCTTTAAAAAAACTTACTTTAAGAGATTTGTGTATCTGTTTTAAATAACCAAAACTACTTTTTTTGATAATAAATCAGCTAGATCGCAAATTTTACGTCCTCAACATAAATTCAATATTCGTGTAGTACAGGTAAATAATACTTTGTCTACCTCTTCACATAAAATTTTTAGATGCAAACAAATTTAAACATAGCTTAAAAATGGCTCGCTGAAAATACCTTATATAGCATGAAATAATATATTGAATGTACAAATTCTGACTGATAATTATGATCTCATGTGTTACGGTATATAGGTCTTTATGTCATACTTAGTTATGATAATATAATACATATAATATGTTGGTTGCTTCAGTAGTAAAACTTGCCTAGAAATTGTGCTTTAATTACCGGTGATTTTTTATAAGAAAATGTGATTTTCCCATTGGAAATAATTTTGTCATTTTGAGAATTGAGCATTTTTATTAACCATTCATAAAATTGGGCATTCGTAAAATTAAGCATTCTTGGCATAGTTCCATTGCCATTATTCTTACTACTTCATTCATTACATTATAATACTGCGTCTAAGCCGAAATAATAGTTCTAAATTTCTAATTAGGAAAATCACGTGCTCTCTAAAAATGTATTATAACTGTAACATATAAATCTATCCTTAGTCCACCTAAGCAAAAAACGTTCTATGCTTGCCAGTACGTGAGATCTATTCGAGGAAACAGCCCCATCGGCTATCCGTTCATTGAACTATGTGCCTTGCCAGCTGTCATTTTAACTTGCCAATCCGCTGAGTTTTGTTAAAAAGTTCAATTAGAAGTGCTTTCAATGCTTTAATCTAATAATAATTGTGGATGTTCTATCCTGTATTACTATTATATGTGCCCTACCCACTGCTGCTTTAATTAGCTAACTGTTTCAATTTTTTAAACGTCTTTAAAGTAGAACCAAAGTATGACAAGCTGTTCTCTAAACAGTAAACCTCGCATTTGTTTAATTGAATCCTCATTTATTTTTATACTATGGGACTAATTTCGGAATGCAAATACGGCTGTAGGTACCTACAATATAAAAGGCAAGAAGTTTTAGATTAACGAGACCCTATTACTAAGACTCCTCTGTCCGTTGGTCACTAGGCTGTATATCACGAACCGTAAAAGCTAAACAGTTACAATTTACACAGATGATGTATTTGTTCCCACTATAACAACAAAACTAAAAATAGAGTAAAATAAATATCTACTTCAACCGTGTAGGTACAGAATTCGCGAATAGTGCGCACGGATCGATTATTGTTGATTTATCAAAAATGGCTCAGCCCATTTCAATAAAATTTAAATGGGATCAATTTCGAAGTATATTCTTTTCAATGAAAAACATTCTAACAAATAATTATCAAAATCGGACTACTGTGTAAAAAGTTACGCTTGGTTATAAATAAAAAATATACGCGTCAAATTGAGTACCTCCTTCGTCGGTCAAAAAATAGAATGAAATAAATATTTTTTCATGCCATACAACAGACGTGATTTTTTGCACGATTTTTATTAATGTACACAAAAAGTAGACGCTTGAAATATTCTCAGAATATTTAGTAATATAATATATCATGTATATAAATGTATCAATTTAAAAAATATATAATTGAATCGAAATAATTAGCTCTCATACGGTATGAAACCTTTCGAGCGCGAGTCCAACTTGCATTTGGGATATTTATTATCGACCGTAGAAGAACGACGTAATGTAAGATATTTCCATAAAAAAATTATTAATTTATACTTAAAAAGAAGTAATTTCAGTAAAAATATATTATGTAAACTGCAGCGCCTACAGATATCAAATATCCAATTGTATATGATGTTAGTTAGGTACATTTTACGTTTTTGTCAAACAATAATAATTTGAAAGAAAATAAATAAGCATATAAAGAAAAATTAACCCATGTCACAAATAATGTAGCTTCCTAATGGCAGAAAAATAAATAATCTTTAAAATAATTAATCTTTTATCTTTTTGTTTGCTATCGATCGCCTATCTACCATACCTACTAGGTAACCAGAGCATACGTAGAATACGCACAAGATAGCTCTACGTACGGCCAAAATTAGGAACCAATTCAATGCTGCCAGGGTTATACAGAATACTAGTGATATAACGTACGTGGCGCCACGACTCGCGCGCAGAGTTATCTTGCGCGCACCCTACGTAATATCATATTTTGCTACAATTCAAAATAAAATATCGGTCGGCCAGCGAGTTCGTTGGGGCGCAGGTAGGGTGCGGGGAGAGTTCAAGCGCAGTACGCACACAAATACAATTGCATCACCACACACATTGAAGCTCCCTGGTTTGGGCGCATCGCGACAGCAATAGTTTAGTCCAAATACCTATTTCTCAATTTCCTCGTCACTAGTATTTCGCCTTAAAGTCGGTTAGGCTTTCTCAAATAAAATCTATTGACAAAAAAAACTGCAACTTATGGAGGAAATCAAATAATGTACTTAGTCTTATTATGTATGAATAATAGTACTTTAAATGCGTCTCTACAGTCGACATTCTCATGATAGGTTTCCGTACATGATGATTTTAACTGTAAATCCCTAATTATTCATAAAAAACCGGACAAGACCGAGTCAGGTTCGCACACCGAGGGTTCCGTACAAATCCAGAAAATTTAACAAAATTGGGAAGTAAGTTGTTAAAATCTCATAGTCATCGACAAAAAAAAATATTTTTTTCACTTTTCTCGTTATACATTGAAAAAAATAATCAGAAACCTGTTTTAGCATGTGCTAATGAAGCTCTTTTATACCTTACATGATACGATTTACTCACTTTAAATTTTTAACCCATATTTTGTGAATCAAGGCCCTATTTTTTTGTGTATTAAATAAAAATGTACAGTTTTCAGATTTATACCTATATGTGTACTCTGAGACAATGCTTCTCGACAAATTTCATAGTTCTATGTCAACGGGAAGTACCCAGGTTTTTATTTTTGAACGATATTTGGCTCAACTTTTTTAAACGATAACTGAGAAGTTTTTCTTTTACAACTGCTAGAAACCGTAGATATAGGTACATATAGAGTTTAAATTTCAACTCGATATCTTTACGCGTTTCCGAGACAAAGAGTCTTAACATACACACAGACGGACAGACGGACAGCAAAGTGATCCTATAAGGGTTCCGTTTTTTCCGTTTGAGGTATGGAACCCTAAAAATGGTAAAAATGAGCTTTCTTTTCCCAGACGCTTACTGTATCACCTTGTACTCTGTCAGAGAGGAACAGGTAAGAATACCCTGACCTTCTTACTAATTTTTTAAATCAAATATTGTGTTTGTTGGTTTGTTATTCTTTCACGCAGCAACACCAGGGCTACAGATTAACTTTATTTTTGGTATTCATATGGTTCAAAGGTCGGAAAGCAACAAAGGCTACTTGTCATTGCGGAAAAAAAAGGTTCCCAAGAGATAGCTCATATACAAAAATGCTAAAAACGTCGCTTTGGTGGTGAACAGAGGTCAACCCACATTTTTAGTAAAATTAGTTTATTACCAATTATTATATTTAAACGGGGATTCAATAAGCCTATTTTCCGTATACGACTCAATTTTCATTAAAATCGGACCAATGGTTTAGAAGATATTAAAAAATATATTTTGTAGTTGACTCTTGTCCTTTAATTGCTCATTATCTCAAATTTTGATTTTGTGGGTTAGCTCTCTTCACCACCAAAGCGACGAAAAGCGAAGGTTCGTTAAATACAGCAATGGTGCTCATTCGTTTCATTAAAAATCTGAGTGCGCGTGCGCCAGTTGACGGGAGCGCGCGTATTGCCTGACGAAGGAGTACTGATTACTCTGAAACCGGTCGGATTTCCAGCGGCCCGGTCGCGATATTATACGTGAGTAAAAACTGGAGTTTTCTTTAGTATGGTGCTTATTTGTTTGATTTGATTAATGAAAACAATAAACAGGTTTATCAACATTGGCATTATAGTACACTAAGCCCGATTACAGAGGCGCCATCGTAATTATAATAGCTTAATAGCATAGTTCTGTTTCTTTTTCACTTTAGACATTCGATAGAGAGAACGCTTTTTACGTTGCTATTAAATTTACGCTGGCGCCTCTGTAATCGGGCTTACTATGGTCTTATAACGTAGCAGTAAAGCAAATACGTCCTTACAAGACCTGTCCTTATAAGATCTAAAGTACTAATGTGCACAGTGCTCTAGGTCATAATGACAAGTTTCAACCGCAGTAATTTGGAAGGCGCAATGCGGATGTTTTCAGTTTTCATTTTGAACCGTTCGCAATGTTACGTTGAACAGCCTAATTGTCAGGAACATTTTTACTGTCTATCTTAGTAAAAAAAAACAGTGAATTGGCTATTTTATTATCACAATCAACCGTATGTTTCCAATGTAGTCAACATTAAAAACATACGGTTGATTGTAATAATCCTTTCTGATAATAGCCTGAAAAAGACATATTTCACTTTATTTAAACTAAAATAATTATGTATAATTTTGCAAATTGCACGAAATCAAATACGATATTTTATTGATATTTTATCTGTGATGTGAACGCTCTAAGATGGGTGGCAAGTCCGGTGACGTCACTTGCTAGTAAGCGAGAGTTTTTAGATTGACTGTTGCATGGTGTAATTCGTGTTTAATGTTTTTGGAGTATTATTGGATCTGTAAGTTACTTCTAAAGTATCTTACGACAATTTTTGGATATTAACTGGCTTATTTACTAGCGTGTGACATCACACGCCAGGGCCTTTACAGAAAGTAGTTTTTGGTGAGATCTTGAAAATCTATACCTTAACGGCGATTTTCATTGTTAATAAATTGTAGATCTCTCGGAAATATAAATAAAGTGTGCTTATAATGTACTAAAGAATAATTTAAAACGATTCTTAAAAAGTAGTCAAATAGCCTATTGAGCGTAAGGAGTAGCTTCACGTACAATTTTGCTTCAAAATTACTTTCAGATTGTCACTTTGTCTTATCGTAGTATATTACAAGATCATGAATATATACTTGCATCTCCGCCTTAATTCATTAATCAAAGGTAGTGAGTTGGTATAGGCCGCTTGGCCAGCATTAGTGTCAGTTTTTAAACCACCTGAAGGCCTCTGAAAAAACCCATTTTAAAAACAAACCACTTAAAATTACTTTATTTTTTTCCTAGAGTAAGCTTGAAGTATATACTTTGATAAGGACGTAGCTGTACCACAACCGTTCCTAAAATAACCTCTCTGGGGTAAGTTACATCCAACATAATTATGTATCTCAAGTCAAACATAGACATTATACTAAGATATAAAAAATAGGGATATTTTAACAGATTTAGAAAAATATGACAGGAATTTATAGTGTGTTTTTGAAGCATACAATTTTGAAGATCTTTCGAACAGTTTTTGATTTTTGTGTGGTCCCATAGTTATATGATCAATATTTGTACTGTACAGTATCAGCCTTTTAGCTGTCCACTGCAGGACGAAAGCAAAAAAAAACGAATTGTGATTGGGCCATATCCACCACGCTGGCCCGGTGCGGGTTGATGGATTCACAAACGCCATCGAATTTCTTCTGCAGTCAGTACACAGGTTGCCTCACGATGTTTTCTTTCTCCGAAAAGCCAGTGGTGTGAGATCCCAAAGAACAATTGGTACGATACCGGGATTTGAACCCACGATCTCACGATCGTAAGGCGGTGTCACTACCACTAGACCACTACGGCTTTTTTTTCAATCAATGGATCAATATCTAATCAGCAGTTTTTAAATTATTGTCAATAAAATGTGTATTTATTTAATGTAATTTGTTAAATTTTTTGCCAAAAAAAATCTTACTTTGTCTCAATGCTTAAAGGATATGTCCACAAAATGTATGGAGGCTGGTATAATATTAATCGAAAATTCTAACCAAAACACTCGTTACATTTCGAGAAAGTTCATATTTTTCTGAGTCTATTACATCAGTTAAAACCAAAAAAGAGCCCTCCGATTTTTTTAAAATTAATTTTGAATCTATTAGGATAATTAAATATGTTTGGCTCAATAGGTAGTCTATATCTACCAACCCTGGTTAAGTAACCTCCATTATTGTTAATTAGAAGCATTATTACCAATAAGACACAGTTATTAAGTGTTTTCTGTCACATTATACCTACTAATATAATTTTAGCAAATTAAAAGATGAATGTGGAAGAATCAGCTACGAATGCAACTAAAATAACGATAGAAGCACTTTATTCTTGCCAAACTAGAAATAATACAGAGCTGTATTATTATTTTCCATACAACTTATTTTTCACATTTAAAAAAAAATGGAGGGATAAACAAATCAAAATTAAATATTTTTGAGAAGCCTAAAAATCAAGCTTTCAAATGATGTATATATCATCTTGGTTCGATTTTTCTCTGAATAATATACCATTTGTAGTTGTCACCTTTAATTCGTTAAATTTTATACGTTACCTATGCTACTGACTTCTAGAGTAAGTTAAAAGCAAGTCGTCGCCGGTGATATCCGGTGGATCACTGAAATCTTGACCCAGTTTCCAGCCACCTGTCTCAGAGCAAAAGCGAGTGGAATCCGAGACAAAGCCGTATTTGACCTATTAAAGTTATTTTAAGAATTCTCAGCTTAATACAAAAGGTCTTATCTATTTTATTAAAATAAAATCTTTAAGAGAGATGAAATGCCCTTATCTACTGCTATTATTTTATTTTAGCAACTCGTATGATTATATCTTAAAGAATTAAATCAAAGCGCTTTAAATTTGGTGTTTTATTTACATTTTACAATGTAGCACTGAATAGCACATGATTTGAATAACATTTGTTAGTATTTCCACATCATCCTAATATTTGATTTATCGGTAATAAGCCCATCCTCAAAGGACGATTGAGCCATATCCAACTACCTACTCTGGTCCGCTACTTTTTAGGGTTCCGTACCCAAAGGGTAAAAACGAGACCCTATTACCAAGACTACGTCCTCCGTCTGCCCGTCTGTCTGTCACCAGCATGTTTCTCATAAACCATGATAGCTAAAACATTGAAATTTTCACAGATACCGTATTTCTGTTGCCGCTATAGCAACAAACACTAAAAACAGAAGCAATGCAATAAATCCATGCAATAAACTTGAACTTTTAGCCGTTTTTCGATCGATTTTAATAACGGTGACACGTAAATGCTTGAAATAGTCGCAAAATATTTAGCTAAATAATCACTATAAGCGTAAATAATTAAATTAAAATAAAACTAAAGTTTGAGGGGGCTCCCATACAAGAAACATAATTTTTTTGCTCGATATTAATAACGGCAACATGCTTCAAATATTTACAGAATATTAAGTTGTTTTTTTTTATTTCGAATAGGTTCGCTTTTGACTACACTCTGCCTGATGTTAAGCAGATGTGCGGTCTAGGGTTTTATGTTAGGGTGTTCTAATTTGTAATAGATTATTTTATGTACCTACCTAATTAATTCAACTGTAATTAGTAATTATGTTATTGAAAACTTTTGTAAAAAGACGATTCTAAGCGCATTTCCATATGTCTAAAGAATAAAGCAAATTTTGATTTTGATTTTGATTTTGAGGGTGTAGCACGCTTACCTAGAAGATTTATATTTACTCTGGCTTTGAAGACATCCACGTTGTACTTTAACGGGAAGACAGACCCAGGCAAAGCGTTCCACATTCCGGCTCTTCGTATGAGGTATGAGGATTCGAAACGCTTGGTTCTAACGTGCGGAATGTCCACCATAAAAGAGTGGCGCTTTGGTCGCGTCTGTCCAGCCGTACGATAGAAGAAAGGGGCAGAGGGGACCAGATTGTGCAACTCCTGCGCACTCTCCGAAGTGAATCCGGTAAAAGGCCGACAAACACGCTACCTTGCGACGATGCTCAAGACTTTGCAGCTGCGTCTTAGTTTTGTATATCAGTAAGTTGTATATTCCTTTCAAAAATAAATAATTAAAATAAAAGATATTATGGGGGGCTTCCATGCGGTACGTAACCCTTCGTGCGCGAGTTCGACCCGCACTTGACCGATTATTCTATCTAAGATGATTTTATTCGGCAATCAATTCCATAGGTCTGGTCTAATTTATTCATATTAAAAACAAAGTAATATTAATGGTAGTAGAAATTACATAAGGAAATTGTTAAAGAGCTTTATAACGCAGTGGCTTTCTTATCCCAAATGAGTCAGCGCTTGACCACCAAGTCGCCTAAGAGCAAGAGACGTTGTAAATGAAATTGAAGCACGCAAACTTAGAAGGTACCTATTCACTCTAACTTTGAAAAGCTTTAGATTATAATATCCCTTTAGTGGTCTCGACAGTGTTGATAAATAACTATACTGAAGCCTAGCGCTGCCTATCTCGCTCATGCAGGGCAAGATACTCGTCACGTCCACAATACTTAGACTCCGGGATTGTGCCGGAAACTTGGTAATCCAACTTCGAGGTAATTTGTTGTTGTGAGAACGGGATTACGTAGCTCTAACTATAGCTACCTGGCTAATTTTTGTACGCATCTAATTCTTTGTTTGTTGGCCATTCATTTGGAAACTTTTGAAAATGAATTAGAGAAAACTCGGAAGGTGAACGTGGAGAATTCTAATTAGCTGCAAAGACGAATTTTCTTAAGAAAATATTCAGATTTATAAATAGAACGTCATTAATAAATTATGTAAGCTTTGAGTTTGTTTTGAATCTTTTACTTTTGGTGTGCTGATACTAATTGTTATTAAACGTAGTAAAGTAACACGTAAGGATTTTGATTTTTATAATGTTGCTTGAGATTTTGATTGGGCCATATCCACCACGCGGGCCCAGTGCGGGTTGGTGGATTCACAGACGCCATCGAATTTCTTCTACGGACGTATGCAGGTTGCCTCACGATGTTTTCCTTCACCGAAAAGCCTGTGGTGTGAAATTCCGTACATAAATTCCAAAGAACTCATTGATACGGGACCGGGGATTCGAACCCACGACCTCACGATTGTAAGGCGGGTGTCACTACCTCTTGACCACCACGGCTTACATAGAATAGCTTCCGTTGATATAGAACTATGAAATTTGGCAAGAAGCATTGTCTCAGAGTACACATATAGGAATAAATCTGAAAACAGTACATTTTTATTTAAATCATAAAAAATAGGGCCTCTAAATTCACAAAAAATGGGTTCAAAATTCAAAGTGAGTAAATCGTATAATGTAAGGTATCATATGAAAGGTCTTCATATTAGCACATACTAAAACAGGGTTTTAATTATTTTAACAATGTGTAATTTTCGATGTATGACGAGAAAAGTGAAAAAAAAAACTTTAGTTTTAGTATAGAGATTTTAATAACGGTACTTCCCAATTTTGTGAAATTTTCTGGATTTGTACGGAACCCTCGGTTTGCGAGCCTGACTTGCACTTGTCCGGTTTTTTTTATCAAAACAAAGTTCTGAGGATGAACTTCCGCAAAGTAACGCCTGATTCAATCTTACTCATCGCATAAGGCTGTCACACATTTTTTTTGTGATTCGTTTGTTGAATTGCTTAATGTGGACAAAACAATTTTTATCGATCTATTTATTTGCCCAGCAGTGGGTCTTTGCCCAGCAGTTGATAGGCTAGCAACAATTTATACCTACAACCTAGATATCATTTCAGTGCTGACCATTTTCTGGTACGTTTGATGATGGCGTCTCTAGTTGCTATGTTTAGAGCTAGAGCTTTATCAATACGATCCGCGTAAATCCTTCCTACGCCGCTGTCTAAAGTGTCTATAGTGAATTCCATTGTACTCCTTGTAAGAGGATCTTTGGGTTTCCGTCAACATTCGTGTTTATGATCAAGCTAGCTTATTGTACTGTACAGCTTGAATGGAATTTATTAGCAATAATACTATACATATAATCACAAGACCAGCCGGCCAATCGCACTAAAAAATTACAGCTGAACTACAATTGAACTTTAACCGGACTTCTACTTTTTGTCTATTTTCGTATCGCGCTAATGATTCTGACTAAAGTTGAAACGCAACTCGATCAGAGTTGGAACGTAACCGGTGTCAAATGAACGGTTGGTGTATGATGTTTAGCGCAATACCTAATTCCTTGAAGCTGAATCGAAACATAACTACAATTGCAAATGAACTTTGACTGAATTACAGATGGAACGCAGTTGTTTAAAATTAACGCGATTGGCCTGCAGGATGGCTGAGATTACAGGCCTACGATGATGATGATTAATCTAGGGTGTACGTGATGGAAACACATACGAAATCATAATAAGAAGCAGCTATTTTATACAAAAAGTTTGACGCATCTCGAAAAAATGTATCGAAAAGGGTTTGGATAACAGAAATAAAATATTTAGTTAATCGGTTTAAAATATAAATCATTTATTTACCGATATTTGGTAGGATAGGTGCGAGTGCGGTCTAGCACAGCTCTATGAGAACAGTGGTGAGGGATTCATAATAAGTAGGCTAAGCATTAAAGCTGTAGAAAAAAGGGGTATTTTACTATAATGTAAACGTCGTGAAGAAAAGAGAAACACTCACATACATTACATGTTAGAGTGAGATAGATTAGTTTTTGTATCATATTCCAACATATTGAACAGCTCATTTTTTCTTCGCAATTTCAGAGTTGACTCCATAGTAAAAGTAGACATAGCGACGATCACAATTACATCCTAGAGTTTTGCTAATAATTTGCGATCTCCCCGTACAATTTATCATTGAGAGATATGTCAAATTGAATTGGCAGTGAATAGGGCATGTAGCAAATAATATAATTAGTTCAGTCATAAGGAAAACTGGTATAGAGAAGTGCTTTGTCAAGTGCAGCGTAGGACTAACTATAATAATTTTTTTTGACTGCCTGACTCAGTGGTTAGTCACCCTAACTTCTGGATCAAAGAGACGTGGGTTCGATCCTTACCCAGGACAAATATTTACATTTAGTGTTTGCTCTGTGTCTGGGTGTTATTTAGTAACTATCTATATAAGTATGTATTTAAAAATAAGTATATGTAGAATATCAGTCTCTGGCAGCTATATCACAAGCTTTGCTTAGTTTGGGGTCAGAGACCGTGTGTAAGGTGTCCCAATATATTTATAATATTTATTTATTTATATAGGTACATAAATCTAGATTGAGACCACAGTATTGCG
Source organism: Hypomecis punctinalis (assembly GCA_949316475.1). Lineage (NCBI taxonomy): Eukaryota > Metazoa > Arthropoda > Insecta > Lepidoptera > Geometridae > Hypomecis > Hypomecis punctinalis. Next base: position 8,169,906 of record OX438810.1, on the reverse strand, counting down.
GTAGTTATATGTCGCTCCCAATCGATTTTACTGAAAAGGTGTATGAGATGCTATGAAATTTAATTTGAAAATACTTACACTATCTCCTTTATCACCAACGTAAACTGAAAAATAAAATAACAATCACAATAGAATATCACACTAAATCTAATTTTATAGGAACATTGAATATTTCTATGATTTTGTTAAAAGAATCAAAATTTTTTCCCAAAAGTCGAATAATATCGATTCCGTAGAATAATCAATCCAGCCTATTCCTATTCGAGTTTTAATAAAAAGTGTAGAACAAAGTTTTTTCTTTGCACAAAAGTTAAAAACTGCACAAAAGTTCCCAGATAATGCTACATGAATAATTATTACTAAAAAAGTATGATATAAAAGATCAAACCCCCGTAAAGAAGACCCTAATTCTAAACTAACGTCTACGATTAACCTACCCTCTTATTTTTAAGTGTAACAAATTAGTTCGCGTCACTGATTTGTTAAGTCCAAAATCCTTCCAGTAAGCAATATACTTTCACGCCATTATTTCACTAAAACGAGCCCTTGTAAGTACAGCAAAAGCCTGAGGGACTCGACGGAACGTATCACTGTTCTAACAAAAAGTCGTAACTCCGTGCTCCGTAGTAAACACATACGTCTTTTTTGCTCTGAAAGTACGGGCGTGGATAAGGGTGGAAGTACACGTTTTATGTAAAGACTTATGTCTTTTTTGTACTGAGAGTGAAATGTGTCAACCGTGATTGATGAATTGTAATGTACTTACAGGGCGAAGAGTGCGACACGACTGGCAGCCTGTTTTCTTCGGGATTTACCTAAAAGTAAAGGAAAAAGTGTTAAAGAATTGTGTGATAAATAAAATTCCTAAACCAGAAAAGAATACGATATTTCCATTTTTACACACAGTAAGTTTTAGTAGAATTTATAAATAATACAAAAATAAGTTGTAGGTATTTTAATGTTAGGTAATATATTTTGATTTTTAACGGTAACTTTAAAAATACTTTTGATATACAAAGAATTTTCATAATCAAGCACCGAAAATAGTAATAAGTTTTTAGCTAATTATGTAGGTACCGCATATATTTCATGGTTTTATTAAAATTTTTTCAAGTATTTTCATTTTTAGGGTTCCGTACTTCAAAAAACGGAACCCTTATAGGATCACTTTGTTGTCCTTCTGTCCGTCTGTCCGTCTGCGTGTATATCAAGAATCTTTATCTCGGGAACGCGTAAAGATATCAAGTTAAAATTTAAACTATATACGTATATTTATAGTCTCTTGCAGTTGTGTATAAGAAAAACTTCTCAGTTACCGTACAAAAAAGCTAGAGCCGTTTATGTCGTAAAAAACCGCATATTTCGACACTCACAAAAATCAAAACCTACAAGGTACTTCCCGTTGACATAGAACTATGAAATTTGGCGAGAAGCATTGTCTCAGTATATACATATAGAAATAAATCTGAAAACAATACATTTTTATTTAAATCACGAAAAAAATAGGGCCTAGATTCACAAAATATGGGTTGAAAATTCAAAGTGAGTACATCGTATCATGTAAGATATCATATAAAATAGCTTCATTAGCACATGCTAAAACCGATTTTTAATTATTTTAACAATGTGTTATTTTTAATGTATGACGAAAAAGTGAAAAAAAACTTTTTTGTCGATGGTATACCTAGTTTAGAGATTTTAACAACTTGCTTCCCAATTTTGTGAAATTTTCAGTATTTGTACGGAACCCTCGGTGTACGAGCCTGACTCGCACTTGTCCGGGTTTTTTTTTAATTCATAAGTTTATCCTCACCAAACGCTAGCATCCCAGCTGACTGATTCCGGGGTATTGTTGAACACCACCATGACAACGTAATACCAAGAATTTTAGAAAGTAGTCGCCATTTTTGCGCTTACCTCCCGGGCTATAACATTCAATAGTTATGAAAACGCTACAACCGTTTTTTTTGTAAATCAATTGGAAAGATCTATGTTCTGAGGCCAGTGGATGTTTCATGATATGAATATTGAAAAAAATAACAAGTTCCTCCCTTACTACTGCTGCCGTTAATATTACAGATTATTTTATTACGAAAATATTTTCTCAAAATTGTATAAATGTGGGTGAATTGACTCATAAAGTTGAGCTCTTCAAACAGAGGTTACGATCATTTTGACCTTTAATAAAATATCTAGCACAACGAAAGACTTAAATGGTTGGTCGTTTCCTAAAAGAAAATTAACGAGTTTGACCTTTGGGAAAGTTGTTTTCTTGTGTAAGTACCTTTCTATTCCAAAGTTTGCTTAGTAAGCTCTTATTATATAGGTGGTTATGTAGTACTAGTTTTTACCCACGGCTCCGCCCGCATACACAATATATCATTATAATTTATAGCCTATGTGTTATTCTGATATATAAGCTATATTATTGCAAAGTTTCATCTCAATCCGTTCAGTAGTTTTTGCGTGAAAGAGTAACAAACATCCATACATCCAGCCGTCCATCCATCCATCCTCACAAACTTTCACGTTTATAATATTAGTAGGATAAACTATATTATTGCAAAGTTTCATCTCAATCCGTTCAGTAGTTTTTGCGTGAAAGAGTAACAAACATCCATACATCCATCCATCCATCCATCCATCCATCCATCCATCCTCACAAACTTTCACGTTAATAATATTAGTAGGATTTATTAAGACTTATGTGACGTAGTTGGCAAGTACTTAGCTGTTAATCAGACGTTTACTAAAACTTAAATAGGTAAGTAGTTTTACTTTAAGTACTTAAAATTATGTCTATTTTACTATGGAAATTAACGTGGTTTTCACACATTTTATACTATATATAACGGGACTGAACTCACGTGTGAAATCCCCACACGTGAGTTCAGTCCCGTTGTATATAGTATAATATAAAATTATGTAGTCTCTAATTTATATTTTGATTCTACTGTGAATGTTAAAAATCATGTATCCATTGAGCAATATTCTATTTAATCATTCATTATCTCACAATTTTTATTGCTATTAAATCTGCATACTTATTGCAGAAACTATAAATAGTTCCTTTACTTTGAATTTCTACAGGGTGACTGGTAATCAATTAGCATCCTTTTAGGAGCTTATTCTGTACATCAAAACAAACAACTTTTGTTCTGCGACTTTCGTCAAAACTAAAAAAAAAACAGCTGCTCCATACATTTTGTCGAAGGTGAACGATATTTTTCTATGACACAACATTTTTTTTTGAGATTTGATGAATATCGTTGAACAAATGTTGTTTCAATTTTGGTTTATTTATTTATTTGAACACACAGGAATTTTCAATATAACAATACATGTACCTACAGAACAAAACGTAAGGAGATAATTCCAACTATTTCCAGCGGCCCCACACTAGGCTCAGAGGTCCGTATTGTGGCGACCAGTACGCTGAGTGTGAATTTTGTCTTAAACATGACGCGCTCGCCGCGAGCGCGTAAGCATGTAATTTGTATGAACTTGCTCTCGCACAAAGTGTTTCCAAAACGCGCCGCTAGTGGCGCTGTACATTTCTTCATACAAATTACATGCCTACGCGCTCGCGGCGAACGCGTCATGTTTACGACAAAACTCACACTCAGCATACTAAAAACGAAAACGTACAAAAAAGTGATATGGTATGGAGGTGTCCAAGGTTACAAGTGTTACAACAAAAAAAAAACTTGGTCCTACTTAAAATAACATACTAAGATAATATTATGAGTTATACAATAATAATAATAAATAGATAAAAACAAAAATGAATATAGCAATGAAGTAACTGAACGGCAATTAGAGTAAAGAGTAAGAATATGCACTCTGTTTAGTTTACGCCCATAGTATATGTGTATGTGTGTGTGCGAATTTGTGTGTTAGTTTTGATGTTTAGGAAATCCCCCTAAAAGAATGCTAATTAATTACCAGTGACCCTGTATAAAATGAAAGGAACAACATATTTTTCCTAGGTATTTGGAAACGAAACGAACATGGGATGAAACTAATTGTCCATAAAATGCAAATCGTCAAATTTGAATACACGGTATCAAATACCAAGCATCAAAATTCTCAGTTTTCTTACAAAAAACGAATGACCACACACTTATGAGGGATATTGCTGACAGTATAATGGAAATGGAATCTATTTCCAACGATTGGTCGGCTTGTTACCGATAACTGTGTAGCTGACCCTTCTTGGAAGTAAGGTAAAATGAAATATTAAATAAGCTAGCATTTTGTGTGACATCCTTTCAGTTCAGGTCAAATTAGATTAGAATAGAATAGAAAACGCTTTATTGTTCACACAGTTTACATTATAACAATAAAAGAATACAATATAATTAAAATAGTGCGACAACGGCGGCGGCGGCTTTATCGCTTAGAGCGATTTCTTCCAGGCATTCTGATTAAGAGAGGAAAGGATTATAGAGGAAGGTAAGGGACGGGGTGTACAATAATGGCGAATTAATTAAAACAAAAATGAATACACTTGAATAAAGAGTCATAAATATACATAAGATATATACATATATATCAATATACACAAGAATTTGATATTACAACAATAATAATAATAATGCAAACAAAAACATACTAACACCTTAATAAAAAAAATGAAATAGAAATGGTTTATCATAATATTGAATAAATAGTTTACTACCTAACAAAAACTTAAATTTAAAAATTATACTTAAAATTTTTTTTTTTTTTTCAAATAGGTTTGCGTTTGACTACACACTGCCTGATGTAACGCTAATAAGTAAACCACCAACCCGCACTGGGCCAGCGTGGTGGATATGGCCCAATCACTCTTCGTGGGTAGGCCTACGTCCTGCAGTGGACTATTAAAAAGGCTAGTACAGTAATAAGTGAATACCTCCATTCATCAGCCAAAATAGGTCGAATAATGGACTTAGGCCTCGTTTATGGATTTCGTGGGACAGTTGACTTTTTTCGCGATATTTGAGTTGGTCGTCTAGTAAATAATAATATAAATATAGTAAAAAAAATAACTAAAAAACACGCTTAGGAGTCATCAATTTGTGCAAAGTTTAAAGAAAATCTGATCGCTCAAAGTCGAGCTCAAAGGGGTTGGTTACAAGCAAGCAAGTAAACATACAGATGAAACTAGTAAAAGCGTGTTAAATATTGGTTATAATCATGAACACAATGATATCGTACAATAGGTATGTCTGTTGTTGAGAGAAACATTACCATTTATAGAAGTGTTTTTAAAGATATAAACGAGACAAAGTAAAAGTTAGATCAAACTTTGTAGATATTTAATTACAACACTCATATTAAAAATTAAATATCCATCAAGCAATATTCTCACTAATTGCTTTTCTTAAAATCACTCAGTATCTCATTACGAAAATTTCAAAAATAGATTTGTGTCTAAATAAATCTTCTCCGAAAAATGAATTTCCATTTATTAATTACTTTATATTTGTTCAGGGCTCTGATCATGAATTATCAGGAGATTTTACGACGCCCGTTCGAAAGCAGCTTTCAGAGGAATCGTTTTGTGTTTTACAGGCCAATAAATTCTCAGATATGGTTTTATTTCTTTGCGTATTAATCGCAGAACTTGGAAGACGGAACATGCCGTCTCAATCTAACAGGGACGTAATTTCTTATTAAACTACAGTACATTAATTACTTAATTATTAGCTGAACCAAAAAACATTTATTTATTTATTTGTTTATAGGCGAGCAGTGTATACTGATGTGCCTATATCAAGCAGTGTCGAATAAAATTAGTATTCATCTGTCAAGGAAATGTTTTCCTTCTTCAGGTCTAGTCTATTTTTAAATGTGTTTATAGTTCTTGCTGAGATGACATCCTCAGGCAACCTGTTCCAATTGTAGACAACTCTATTGCAGAGGATGTGGTGTGCAGTGTTGGTTTGTGATGGTGTAGGCTGTATGGCGTCTGCTATCGCGCATATTTTGCTTCAAGGTGTACATGTCGTGGATATCCGGAAGATTATAGAAGCCATTGAGAATTTTGAAGGTCTCAATCAAGTCTCCGCGCAATCGTCGTTCTTCGAGGGTCGTAGGTATCTTCATAGGTCTTGCGGCGCAGAGCATATGGAATCCTGGTGGCTTTTCTTTGTGCACTTTCAAGCAAATCAATATCTTTCTTAAAGTAAGGACTCCATACCTGGAACCCATACTCTAGCAGAGGCCTTATTTAGGTTTTGTAAATCTTAATAAAAACATCCATTATTACTGTCTGAAAGGACTTGCGTATTATATAAATAAATTAGTTACCCCGTTTGACTATCATAGATATATGCTCTTCCCATTTTAAATCTGCAGTAATGATGACTCCCAAATCCCTTTGTTGGTCTACAGATGCTAAGGCCACTCCATCAAGTGTGTATGTCTCTCTAGGGTTGGTTCTACCAAGATGTAACACACTACATTTGGTTGTGTTCAACTTAATAATCCAGTCCCTGGTCCAGTTCTGAATGCGGTCTAGATTTTTTTGAAGATTTCAAGACTTTATCAATGCATTAGCAAAAACCTTCCCATCATCTGCGAAAAAAGCTGACTGACATTCTATGAGCTCATATTTGTTTCATAATATAAATTTAAACAATCTGGAGAGGGCTCTTAACACCTTGGGATATAAAAATAGCCTATTTTCTGACCTAATACATACTGTACTGTACCAGCCTTTTTTAATAGTCCACTGAAGGACGTAGGCCTACCCACGAAGGGTGATTGGGCCATATTCACCACGCTGGCCCAGTGCGGGTTGGTGGATTCACATACGCCATCGAATTTCTTCTACGGACTTATGCAGGTTGCCTTACGATGTTTTCCTTCACCGAAAAGTCAGTGGTGTGAAATTACGTACACAAATTCCAAAGAACTCATTGGTACGGGACCGGGATTTGAACCCACTATCTCACGATTGCAAGGCGGGTGTCACTACCTCTAAGCCACCACGACTACTACATACACATAATACAAAAGAATTCAAACTATTTCCTAGGAATTCAACAACAAACACCGTGACGAGATTTTATATATTTTATCTCACATGCGTTGGGTAATGTGTTCCATAAATAAAAAAATTGCAGTGTTTATGTATTTGCGACAAACTGCATATTTTCTTCAGACGATAAATAGCAAAATGCTCGTTAACCTATAGTACTTGAAAATCGCGAAAAAAAATAGCTATTACATATATTTTGTCTAGAGATAATGAACTTTTTGTATGAATTAGCTGATTTTTCTACGCGATTTCAGGGTTGGTTTCATAACAACGTTTGTGATAATGATGGGTAAAAATATATCCAAAAATATTATTTCCGTCCCATTGAAATAAAATCAAATGCAATCAAACGTATCTTTCTAGATCTCTGTGGTAGTAAATAAAAATAATATCTTATTTCTTTAACTGAGTGCTTCAAGATGTTAAGTACTGTAGTCTGAGCGAGTTTGAAGTGAGCAGTTGTAGCTAGTAAATGAAATAGCGTTAAGTTTATTTATGTTCCCTTTCGTATGAAATAGCTTGGGGTTTTATTACTACATCTCTGTGATATAAATGCTCGGTTATGGGCATCATATTTCGTACTCATCATTTGTACAGACCAAAACTTGTGATCAATAAAAAAAAACTTTGCTGCTTTTTCTTTAACGACTTAATTGACCAAGCCAACGAAGTGAAATAAGATCTACATTTTAGGTCGATAATATTGCTTTTATCTCTCCGAATGCTGATTCTCCTCTCTACAGGCCGCATTTTTTCAGCAAATCTCAACGAAATTTGGTACATAGATTCTATATAGGTACTTAGACAATCGTAAGGCGCCAATTTGACCTTACAAAAACAATAAGCTGTTATCTACCCCGAAACATTATCCGATTTGAGTGTTTTTTAGGGTTCCGTACCTCAAAAGGAAAAAACGGAACCCTTATAGGATCATTTTGTTGTCCGTCTGGCCATCTGTATGTATGTCATGTTATCTCGGGAACGCGTAAATATATCGAGTTGAAATTTAAACTGTGTACGTATATGTAACTTCTCAGTTATCGTATAAAAAAGATAGAGCCGTTTATGTCATAAAAAACCGCATATTTCGACACTCACAAAAATTAAAACCTACAGGGTACTTCCCGTTGACATAGAACTATGAAATTTGGCGAGAAGCATTGTCTTAGAGTACACATATAGGAATAAATCGGAAAACTGTACATTTTTATTTAAATTACAAAAAAATAGGGCCTAGATTCACAAAATATGGGTTCAAAATTCAAAGTGAGTATATCGTATCATGTAACTTCATTAGCACATGCTAAAACAGGTTTATGATTATATTTTATAATATATGGCGAGAAAAGTGAAAAAAAAAACTTTTCTGTGATTATGAGATTTAAACAACTTACTTCCCAATTTTGTAAAATTTTCTGGATTTGTACGGAACCCTTGGTGTGCGAGCCTGACTCGCACTTGTCCGATTTTTTCCATATCATCAAGACTTCAATCGCTAAGATTGTACGTCTTTGATTTTAAAGTTTTTTCAAATTCATATTTTTATACAAAATCATTGCTGAAAAGTATGCATTAACAAACAAAAACTTTTCTGAAAAAAAAATACGAGCGTGTTTTATTTCTTAATCAAGCGATTGACACCAAAACATAACATTTTGTTACAAAAGGGTGAAAAGGGTTTTCTCCCGGACCGTAACTTTTATACAAAATGTATTAAAAATGTTCTCGATGTTATTCAGAAAACGCGAAAATACTGGTCGATTCATAATTCTCTTAATGTTGAATTAGATTGTAGATCAGTGAGAGAAAAAATTACCTAGTTGTAAATAATATAGGCTATCGAAGGCATTATACGCTCAGCCAGTAGTGTTCGTTTTTGGATGCAAGCCAATTTACTACTAATTCTTGTAGATAATCACGCCTGCATATTTTCTATACTTCTAAATGGACGCAAACAAAATGCAAATATGCCAAGTGTCATTCCCATTTAATATTCCATAAATCATAATCAAAGTGTCTTTCAAACGATTGGAATTACATGGCCGCGTTCGACAACGTTAATGAGGAGTTCTCGTGACTGGTAGCATTCAGTTTTGGTTGTTAGTATTATTTTAACGAAAACTTAGTGGGGGATTAGGCTCGTAATTTACAAGGCACTGTAGTAAAGTATCAAAATTGTTTGCACGGTTTTCAGATTATGGGAGAGATATGAGGAGAGCCAAATATTTTGTTGGACTGGGTTACTGTTTTTGAGTCTTTGTTACTTGAAAACAGATTTATTGTAAAAAATAGAAAAGAACAAAATAGAGAAATATGTTATTTAAATTGTAACATTGTTTCACTGACTTCTTAGAATTCGTTGCAAACAATATGCATTAAACCTTCTCCTACCATCCAATATAATATAATACAAGACAAAAAGAAAGACGCCTCACTACCACTTTACACATTCCTGATTTTTCTTTGGAACGTACTACCTCAGTAAAAATAAACGTTTTTTTGGTCAACTTTGTATAAATTTCCTATACAATTTCTTTTTTTGGCGCCTGAAGCCCCACCCGAATCTGTCAGCATTTTGTGTAAGTTTTGTGATTATGTATGTAAGTGATCCGAAATCTTGTAAAAAAAAAACAAAAATTAGATCGGAAAAAGTTAAAATTAAATTCTATTTTCGAACGACGAACCACCGGAGGAGGTAAACAATTCGACGCGTATATTTTTTTTGACCGACTAACCACCGGAGGAGGTATACAATTCGACGCGTATATTTTTTATATTATTTTTATTTTTTTATAACCACGCATAACTTTTTTCATAGTAATCCGATTCCAATAATTATTTTTTTATTGGAAAGAATATACTTTGACATTGGTCCCATTTAAATTTCATCGAAATCGGCTGAGCTATTTTTGATAAATCAACAATAATGTGTAAATTGTTACATCAATCCGTGCATAATATTTGCGTTCGGCTTCGCATAGATGTATTATGCATATAAACATTTTCCTTGAATTACTCTATCTATTAAAACAAACTGCATCAAAATCCGTTGCATAGTTTTAAAGATATAAGCATACATGGGGACAGACAGCGGGTAGCGACTTTGTTTTATACTATGTAATGATTCTGTAGAAGGGTGAAGTCGGTCATGCTATTTTTCGAAAAAAAAAAATATTACTGATTTATCCAAAGCGGTTTGACTTAACGGTTTCTGATCTTTACGGCCAGTGAATGGAACAGGCTGCCGGCATTCTTTTTTCCGTAGAGATATATTCTGAAGTTTTTCAAAGTCACAGTGAACAGATATTTTGTAAATCCACGTGTTTCATCTTCGGTGACAACATCGCTTACTATCAGGCGAGTTGGTGGACAAGCGCGAAATAATTTTCCAAGTAAAAAAGCCCTGGAAATTTACACTATTTTTAATTAGTATTGAATTTAGTTGGTTTTTAAGTAAGAAAACATTTTTCAAAGCAAATTGCGATACCTCGTTTTCATTTACGAACGTTTTCCATGGTCTACGTTTTTTTTCTCTAGTAACAGGAAATTTTCCGTTTTAATCATACTATTCGATATATATACGTTTTATTTATGAATGTATTCAGTAAATACCACATGAAAAACCATCAAGTACATTTCCTGATCTGATAATTCATGAACTGAATTAAACCACGTCATAATGGTCTTATTTCCACCAAATTGGTTGTTAAAATGAAACCGATGCAAACTGCACTCGTAATCGCCCTCACAAAATGGTATTTCATTATACTGTGGTTTACTGAAACGGTACTTAACAAATGTACAATATTGAGGTTTGGGTTAAAAGCTGCTAATTTTCGATAATCATTTTTAGGATTCCGTACCCAAAGGGTAAAAACGGTATCCAATTCCTAAGACTCTGCTGTCTGTCTATTTGTTACCAAGCTGTATTTTATGAACTGTAATAGAGAACGTTGAAATTTTCACAAATAGCGTATTTATGTTGCCGCTAAAGCAACAAATACTAACAACAGAAAACAAATAATATATAAGGGCTCCCATAATACAACAAACCTGATTTTTTGCCGTTTTCGCTCGATGTTAATAATGGTTACAAGTGGACGCTTAAAATATTCACAGAATACAAAGTTAAACATGCACTCTAAAAATAAATAGTTAAATAATATAAATGTTTAAGAGCCCCCTATACAAGAAACGTGATTTTTTGCTCTACATTATTAACGGAAACAGGAAGATGCTGGAAAAATTCACAGAGTATTCAAATTATTAAGTTGTATATTCCCTTCGAAAATAAATAATTAAAATAAAATACTTTTGGAGGGTTCCATATGGTACGGAACCCTTTATGGGTGAGTTCAACTCACACTTGGCTGTATTCGTCACATTATTATTGATCCATTTAATTTTGCTGCTAATTGAATATCCAATAATATAATACCCGTTTACAACTGCGAGCGGAACACATAATTATACCACACACATATCTAACTTATAATTTATATCACCTAGTCAGCAAACGGCCTACACTGCGCTAGCCGGTACATGGTCTCCATTGAGAGACAATGTATCAATAAAGAAAAAATGTACAATACAAAGAACATGTCCACAAAATGTATGGAGGGTGGTATAATAATAATCAAAAATTCTAACCACGACACTCGTTACATTTCGAGAAAGTTCATATTTTTCTTAGTCTAATACAACAGTCAAAAACAAAAAAGAGTTCTCCGATTTTTTTTAAATAATTTTGATTTTATTAAAAAATATATATATATATTTCGCTCAATAGGTAGTTTATCTCTAGCAGCCCTGATTAAGTTACCTCCAAATTGTTAATTAAAAGCATTTTTACCAATTAGACACACATTAAGTAATTTTTTGTCACATTGTACCTACTAACTGGTCACACTGGTAGGTTATAATTTTTAATTTTAGCAAATTAAGAGATGAATGTAGAAGAATCAGCTACGAGTGTAAGTAAAATAACGATAGAAGCACTTTATTATAGCTAAACTAGAAAAAATAATAAGATGTATTGTTATTTTTCATACAATTTACTTTTCGCATTTAAAAAAATTGGAGGGGCGAAAAAATCTAAATTAAATATTTTTGGGAAGTCCATATATCAAGCTTTCAAATGATGTATACATCATCTTGGTTCGATTTTTCTCTGAATAATATACCACTTGTGGACGTCACCTTTATTAGAAACATCTTCACAAAGTATTATTTAAACTACAATTACAAAATACAAATTGCAAAGTTACTTAAATATGAAAAGCTTTGAATGTTATTTTACAAACAAAATAAGCCTTCTATTACAATAATGACCCAATCAGACGAAAACATTGGAATAATTGCCACAATAACCGATATTGCCAAATATTTGATAAATAATACAAAACGTAAGGTCAAAAAAGTCACTTTGTCTAGTAGTTAATTATTTGAAATACCTATTTAATTATTTGAAACTTTGTTTCTTTGAAGCACTGAATACAAGAAAACATTTAATTGTTTTAAAATGATAGCTATATTATTGGTAAAGAACACATTAGCAATTAGTTTTGAGAAAATACATTGTTTTAAAATGTTTTTACTTGGATAGAAAAATAATTAAATTAACAATTATACCTATATTATGTATTTTTAGGGTTCCGTATCTCAAACGGAAAAAACGGGACCCTTATAGGATCACTTTGTTGTCAGTCTGTCCGTCTGTGTGTATGTCAAGACTCTTTATCTCGGGAACGCGTAAAGATATCGAGTTGAAATTTAAACTGTATACGTGTATCTATAGTCTCTTGCAGTTGTGTAACTGAAAAACGTCTCAGTTATCGTTTAAAAAAGTTAGAGCTGTTTATATACACGAAAATCAAAACCTACAGTCCGGTTGTCCGGTTTTTTTTTCGATAATCACATTGTAACTAATACGATTTTGTTACTTCTTTGTTCAATGTATTTTTTAACTCGTTAAAAACAGAGTATACCTAACCTGACAGTACCTTAACAGATACTGTTAGTGTGGTGTGTCGTGGTAACAATTTCAATTTGAGTGATACGGCGTCGCATTTAGTCTCCCCGTGACCACGACCAATGCAACTTGGTCTAAACGTCGGGAGAAAAAGAAAAAGAGGTATTTATTAATATATCTCATGTTTTATTGCGCGATAAGTCCCGTATTAATATATAGTAGTATAATGTCCTCAAATCGCGAAAGTTTGAAAATAACAACAGAGTATACCTATTTTGACACCATATTTTTTCTTCGTCTAAGATGCTTTTGCAAATTTAACAGTAAATATGGAGGAACTATCGGCAATCCTAGATAGATTATGCAGCTAGAGAATAAAGTTGCGTCTTCTGTCGATGGTGACGTATGGACCCTGAGCGTAGCAAAAGACTTACTTGTAATTCTTCTGAGCAAAAGACTGACCCTGAGCGTGGAGAGGAAAATTTAAATTAACTCCCGAACGAAGCGAGGAAGTTATTTAGAGTCCTGAGTGAAACGAGAGGTTCGAACTGCCCACGACAAAGACATACTTTGTTCTAGTGGTGCAAACTCAACTTTTCATACCTTGTAGTCCGCAGAATAATAACTTTATTGTTCCGAGGTGCATAAACACTTGGCAACTAGTGTAAAATAACAAAAAATCAATAAAATAAATTTTACTTAGAAAATCATGGAAAATCATACCAAATTCCAAATTATATGGTCCATACTGTTTCATATTCCAAAAACATTATATTACCTTTCTTTCGCAATAATGCTGAAAACCCTCAATTTCCATGTAATACCAGAGGAAGAAATCAACAAAAACTTGAAATAAGAAATATGTTTACATTCGTAACACCATCTTAATAGCCAAATGGCGTGTAAGAAGCAAGTAGGAAATTAGTTTTAATTATACCCATCAAAATAATAGTGTTTCTTTCAAGTGAGCTATTAACATTTCTCTTCGAATTAAGCACTTAAGGTTTTTTTAAATACATTTCTGATGTTAATTGGTGTTACCATTAACGTCTCAAATAAATTCATGAGTTTTATGTAAATGCTTTTTGCTAGCTATTTATAAGGATGGCTACTGTGGCTTTTTAATTATAAGATAACCTTATGTATGGATGTGTTTTTTATCGAAATTGTTCTAAATTATATAAGCATTGATGTTTGATGCAGTAAAAAAAAAATGGGAAGTCAATGAGTAATCAAAATTTAACCCTCTGTAGAGATGAAAATCATTTACTACCTTAGTTTTTTTGTCATCAAGGTAATTCAGTACAAAAATATTTGCTTTATCGTAATATTACAGCATCACTTTAGGGGCCTTCAGGCGGCCTAAAAACACTGACACCAGGGCTAGCCACATGGCTTATTCAAACTTACTTACTTTTTGAGATTACTTTAAAAATTTGGAAGCTTTTCAAACAAAAACCAATTCAGAACTATTTTACAAAGTAAACGAGCATTAACTGTCGCTTTCCTGGCAGCCCATTTGTTGTAAAATAACCGGACAAGTGCGAGTAATGCTCGCACATCAAGGGTTCCGTACAAATCCAGAAAATTTCACAAAATTTATTAAAATCTCTATACTACACCTAACCATCGACAAAAAAGTTTTTTTTTCACTTTTCTCATTATACATCGAAAATTACACATTGTTAAAATAGTACAAACATTACTATTACAGATACCTTACAAGATACGATTTACTCACTTAGAATTTCGAACCCATATTTTGTGAATTTTGAGGCCCTATTTTTTATGATTTTAATAAAAATATACAGTTTTCAGATTTATTCCTATATATGTACTCTGAGACAATGCTTCTCGCCAAATTTCATAGTTCTATGTCAACGGGACGGGGAGTACCCTGTAGGTTTTGATTTTTGTCAGTGCAAAATATGCGGTTTTTTACGACATAAACGGCTCTAACTTTTTTAAACGATAACTGAGAAGTTTTTTTTTTACACAACTGCAAGAGACAATAAATATACGTATACAGTTTAAATTTCAACTCGATATCTTCACGCGTTCCCAAAATAAAGTGTCTTGACACACAGACGGACATACGGACAACAAAGTGATCCTATAAGGGTTCCGTTTGAGGTACGGAACCCTAAAAACAACTCTTTAAGAAACTTTCTGTTCAAAAATTTAGATTTTTTTAAATTTAAAAACAGCTCATATTTGAAACCAAACTCTAAAACCACACCAGTATTTATTACAACATAGAACCGCTATTTTAAACGATATTCCAAAATTTATTTTACTCGTACGTTTTCCATACGCTGTCCCATATTTCCCGTAGTTTCAATAAAACTGCCAAAATATGAAACTAGACCAACCGAGTTCCACTAACCCGAAAACTATAAAAAGCTCACAAAGCAGATTGTTTCAATTTCGTCTCGACCGTACCTGTCCATATGAATTATTTATTTGTATAGAGGAGCCTCGAAGGAATCTTCGCTCCGATAGTCTCACGGCGTGACTTGACTTGGATATAAGGTGCAAAAAAGACTCTATTTGTTCAGTTCACTTAAGTTCTCCAAGACAAAAGGGAAATGGAAAAAACAGACGAGAATGATAAGCCGGAAGAGAAAAAAACCGGACAAGGGCGATTCAGGCTCGCTCATCGAGGGTTCCGTACAAACACGTTGTTAAAATAATTAAAAACCTGTTTTAGCATGTGCTAATGAAGTTATTTTATATGATACCTTACATGATACGATTTACTCACTTTGAATTTTGAACCCATATTTTGTGAATTTTGAGGCCCTATTTTTATATGATTTAAATAGAAATGTACAGTTTTCAGATTTATTCCTATATGTGTACTCTGAGACAATGCTATTCGCCAAGTTTCATAGTTCTATATCAACGGGAAGTACCCGGTAGGTTTTGTTTTTTGTGAGCGATGAAATATGCGTTTTTTTACGACATATACGGCTCTAACTTTTCTATACGGTGACTGAGAAGTTTTTTTTTTACACAACTGCAAGAGACTATAGATATACGTATACAGTTTAAATTTCAACTCGATATCTTTACGCGTTCCCGAGATAAAGAGTCTTGACATACACACAGACGGACAGACGGACAACAAAGTGATCCTAAAAGGGTTCCGTTTTTGCCATTTGAGGTACGGAACCCTAAAAACAGATGAGAATGATGAGCCGGAAGAGAAAAAATATATGGAAATAGATTATTGTGGTTAGAGTCGACCGAACTATACTTAGTATACTAAATCACACAAGTCGGCGGATATGAAGTAATACAAGCTGTAATATCCAATTCTGACTGAATCTTACATAAAGCTAAAATAAAATAAATAAATATTCAGGAACGTCTTACACACGGTCTCTGACCCCAAACTAAGCAAAGCTTGTGATATGGCTGCCAGAGAGTGATATACTACTACTGATGACTGCATATACATATTTTTAAATACATACTCAAATAGATAGTAACGAAATGACACCCAGACACAGAGCAAACGCTTATGTTCATCTCATAAATATTTGCCCTGGGTGGGAATCGAACCCACGCCCCATTTGACTCAGAAGTTAGGGTCTAACCACTGAGCCAGAGAGGCAGTCTGTGCATTTATTGAGTATTGCTCAGCTTGTAGTTAACTTCACATCCGCAGACTAGTATGATTCGGCCTATAGGTACCTACTATTGTTTGACTACCTCGGTGGCTCAGTGGTTAGTCACCCTAACTTCTGGATCAAAGAGGCGTGGGTTCGATCCCCACCCAGGGCAAATATTTATGTGATGAACATAAGTGTTTGCTCTGTGTCTGAGTGTTATTTAGTTACTATCTATCTATATAAATATGTATTTAAAAATAAGTATATGTAGTATATCAGTCTCTGGCAGCCATATCACAAGCTTTGCTTAATTTGGGGTCAGAGACCGTGTGTAAGATGTCCCCAAATATATATTATTTATAATTATTATAATATATTTTACTAAGTACCACACACGTAAGAGTGAGCGCGCTTCAAAATACACGTAACTAAGAATATGTACTAGTATGTAGGTATACGACATGACTTTAATAGCATTTAACAATAATGGGATCTCAAAGTGATCACAAACTCAAGCTTACAAAAATAGATGATAAAATATTTTTCAACACATTTGCTCATAAAGTGGCTCTCATTTCACCGCAATCAGGCACATAATGACAGCTGTAATCAAACTGTGCCTTTTTTCATTGCTATTATTATTCACAAGTGAGTTACAGTCATAGAGCTATTACTACCAGAGGGATAATGCGGAGCCAGAAAGAGATGCGTTGATTTAAGACGGCATGAGTTAGAAAGAGATATCTCGATTCGGTGGTGGTTGGCGTTTTTTTCTGAAGATCATGTCACTTTTGACAGTATCTTCAATAACAAACAGCTGCGTTTTTTGTTTGATCACTTGGAAAATAAGCATATTTATTTAAAATAAAGTTTTGAGCATAAGTTCTCGTAAAAACTCACTCTTACCGTGATAAGCGTTCAATATACGATGAACTACTGCAGCGTAATTGGCTGCAAAAGCAACGGCGTACGAGATAAATGAGCAATATCATTTCATTCGTAAGTAGTCGCATTTTCACCATAATCGCAATTGAATTACACTGTAGATATCACATTTTATATCTTTTTGTTCAGATCAATCACTACACAATGGTATTCTGATTCCCAAGCTGTATTTTTTCAAGTTTTATTGTAATTTTAATGTATATTATGAATTTCAAAACATCTGTGGTGCCCTTACAATAAATCTCCCCAAAAATTTCCCTATTTTTTTAAACCAGTCGCTATGTCATTATTTTTGGAAAAGTATGAAATATCGTAAATTATGTAAGATTACTATTAAAGCTTTTATCTTGTGTAAAAATGGTAAGAGATACAGATTTTTTTAATTCAGAAATTTTATTCTCGATAATATAAAATCAAACTTAGGTTTTTGTGTAATGAACTGTAAAATTATAGAGAAATATGTTAAAATATAATTACCTAATTCGTCGCGTTTAATTTAAGTTTTATAAAGGAGTTCTTCTTTTTCGGGCATGAATACCAAAAAAGTGAAATGTACATATTTACCTATGATATTTATTATTATTTGCCCATTTACGCTTTGGCATAATTACACTGAGCAACGCTTTAAAAAATCCAGAATATGTAGGTAAATTAATCGCATATTTGGTAGATAACCATGCCTTTATACCAGATAAAAAAATGATTAATCTCAGTCTCATGTAAAACAAAAAAAAATTAAAATATCATTATTTTTCGATGGCTTTTTGAAGGTAAAAGGTATTTTGACATTATAACGTCTTATAAATCTGTTAACGCCGGCGGCACGCGCGAAAAAAGCATGACTCATTGTCACATTCCGCCTGAGCCGAGCGTACAATATTAAAATATTATAAATTCTTTCTATTTTAGGAGAAGCCATAAATTAACATAACGCCTCTGAATAGTTATGTAGTCTTTCATATAACCGTAATATTATAATTATAAAAATCTAAGTCTAACCCTTGTTGAAATTCTGCAGGATTCCGTCTGATCATGTTGAGTTGAGGGATAAATGGACTGCTGCTACACCACAGGGCAAGCGAATTGGATACCAAGTACTCACAAATATGTTCATTATATTTCGACGCGGTTGAAAATACAATTAGTGGGTACAGGAACAGTAAAGCGTTCAATAATATTCGCTATACCTACCAATAAAATGTTTGAATAATGAAGATGTACGAACGTAACCTGCCTAAGTTGTTTTTTAAGTAATTTATAACAAAATTAATAACTGAGACTGTAATGTTATTTATTGAAAATGTAAATAAATAAATAAATCAAATATCTAGTTAATTTACCCTTAAATTTGGATACTTATAAATTTAAATATTTACTAATGGGCGTTACCCATAAAAAGAACCTTGGCAATTTAAAGTTTTATTACTTTCACGTCAACTAAATTGTACAATATTTGATTTGGCATCTATTGTACAACTATGAAATAAGGTAACGATGTCAATCACACAATTTCCCTAATTATCGGGAGTTTACAACAAAGGCAATACATAGTGAAATATTGATTCGACAACAGCATTACAGATCTGTATTTTACAGATATCTGTGGTTACAGTCCTTTTTATTGGTTGAGTTGCTTTGTTCTTAAAAAAAGTTTCGATGCAAAAAAGATTGTGTTCAATAGTAGGTAAAAATAAATTAATTTACCTATGAAACCTCATTCTTTTAGCCCATGGCCGATTGCCATTGCGCGCGCATAGGATAACTGATTATTTTGTTCCCGCTAATTCGAAACATTTTTCACAACTCGTTTTCACTATTGAAAATATTCTTTTAGTATTATTTTATTCGCAAGTGTGTTGAAAAACGTCGTATGCTACACGTGTGTATTTATGATTACCGTTCTCGGCTCTCTTAAGACCCTCGCCTCGGGTCTCAATGGCGTCTCAGCGGCAATCACCAACATTACACACCTGTACCATAATGTACTAAAATTACGTTTCAGTCTTTCTAGATAATTTTTTTATCTATTTAAACGAGCAAGTATTCAAGTAAACAAGTAATAAAATATTTTAGTAAGTACAAAAATATTTAATGAAATTTCAACCTCATTAATAAAGTAACAAATTGATTGTAAAACTGCAGGCAACGTAATAATTTAATGACACACAATACGGGCCACGGAAAAAGCACGCCAGAAAATCTGATTCATAAATTTGCCATTTTTAATAACCTTAACATACGAGGTTTTTTACGCAGGAAAACTTTTTTAATACCTTTATGTTAATTAAAAATTTGCTTTTATTCGAAAACGCGGCCCGAGTGTGGTCAGCATACGAAATTTAAACTTTTTTTAAGTGTGAATACACGGTCGGGATCCTTGTTTCATTATTGTTATCTGGTTTTATAATCTGTGCTGTTCTAGAAAAGGTTCGACGTGAATAACAATTTTGTTGAACAAAGCTAAACTACTAAGTCAGCAAGGGGTAGGAGAATATAAAGCATTAATGTTATCATTTAGTTTTGTTTTTGTTTTCTGTGAAACAAACTTATCTTTATATAATACCTTTGTTTTCTTACAGATATCTGTAATTCTGAACTTTTTTAATTTTGACTGTTGTTTTGTTGTGTTATTTACGTGTTAACTTTTTTTTTTGTTCTAAACATGAAGCTATCATGTGAAAATTAAGTAATCGTTGGTTACTTATGTTTAGTTTTGGTTTTTACAATTACATTTTTAGTTGGTGAATTCAGAAACCCTACGAATTTTTCTTCAAATTTGTGCAAGTTGATCCGTATTTTTTTAAAGTACTTATCTTAACTTGTCTCTATTCTACTACATTCTTTACAATATGTTGTTTTGTAAAGTTTAGAGGCTTTGAAAGATGATTGTATTTGGTCATCATTATAAACAATTTTTACAATTAGACCAACTGAAAAATCAAGAAAATAAAACAGCTGCTCCATAAAGTCAATGATAACTTTTTGTGTGGATTCCATAGTAAAAGTTGTTCATAATGAGCAAATTTAGTACGTGTACATTGCAAAGCCTGTATATATACAGGATGGAGAGCTGACGCCGATAATTATTTAACTCATTAGTTTAGTGCTAGTTACCAGTCATAAAAACAATAACTGACAAAAAAAGTAATTATTAAGGTAAAACAATTTTTTAAAACAAATTTAACAATAAATAAAGGAAGTACCTAATTGCACATCATAATTACTGTCTAAGTCTCTCAGGAACTCGTTCAGCATCTTTGACATTATGTTAACGCGTGTAGAGAATTGACAGCGTTTCCTTACTCTGTTTAGATACAAGTTGCTCCAAAATGATGTTTTAGCAATTGTACATAACTGATTTGTTAATTTATTAGCTTTATTTAATTAATTAAAACAAAATGGTTATCTGTAAAGTCGGTTTACGGACGATAATTTTACGTGAAAAGCAAGCCGAACGCTTAATCGTGCATCTTATCGCTTGTTCCCTTGCGCACTTGTCTCAGGCGAAACGTGACACTTTTTCGTGCGTGCAGTCGTCGTTCGTCACTTTTTAAGACGTTATCACGTCTGTACTGTACTTTATTAGCCTTTTTAATAGTCCACTGCAGGACGTTGGCCTACCCACGAAGGGTGATTGGGCCATATCCACCACGCTGGCCCAGGGCGGGTTGGCGGATTCACATACGCCATCGATTTTTTTCTATGGACATAATATATGTAGGTTGCATCACGATGTTTTCCTTCACCGAAAAGCCAGTGGTGTGAAATTCCATACATAAATTCCAAAGAACTCATTGGTACGAGACCGGGATTTGAACCCACGACCTCACGATTGTAAGGCGGGTGTCACTATCTCTAAGTCACCACGGCTTGTATATCACGTCTAAATTCGTTGAATACTTTAAAACGGAAGGTGATTTTATTTAATTTCGGCGTCAGTTCTCCACCCTGTATTTAGTATATGTAAGAGGAACAATAAAATACGAGTAAAAACTCACCGCTCGATGAGTAACAAACGATGTCCGTCCTTGCAGCCTGGCGCTCACCTTCGCTGGAGTGTCTTCATCCTCCCTCTTCGGGTCGAACCACCCGAAGGCAGCTCCCACCACCAGAACAGCTCCAAGAATCATCAGAGCAAGGATTCCTCCAATCGCAGCTTTCGTCGTTTGAGATATCACCATAGCCATTTTGAAAAGTCCTATCACCTCATTGTTTTACGATACTCCTAAATCACTCACTTTTAAGTCCGATTTGGTTTGCACTTTGGACACATTACTTTTTGATTTTATTGGTATTTATTTTTTAAAGTAACTCACATTGTTAGTTTTGTAGTATTGTTAACACTTAACTATTTTGAAGAGTATACACTTTCAATTACTGCCGTTCAGTTTTCTGGAAAGAAAAGAACATATTATTTCTTAATAATAATAATAATTGTGTACCTAATACTTATTTTACATATAATAATTATACAAAAACGTATTAGAACTGTCCTTAATAACAATATTTTGTAACACTAAAGAGTTACTTAAATTTAAAGTCTAGAACTTTGAAAATCTATGCTTCCTACCAACTTTTGATAATATTTCGATATTGTTTATCTATATTGTACTTTTACAGTTAAAAAAAGGTTTTAGTTTTTTGACTGCCTCGGTGGCTCAGTGGTTAGTGACCCTGACTTCTGGATCAAAGAGGCGTGGGTTCGATCCCCACCAGGGCAAATATTTGTGTGATGAACATAAGTGTTTGCTCTGTGTCTGGGTGTTATTTAGTAACTATCTATATAAGTATGTATTTAAAAATAAGTATATGTAGTATATCAGTCTCTGGCAGCCATATCACAAGCTTTGCTTAGTTTGGGGTCAGAGGCCGTGTGTAAGATGTCCCAAAATATTTATTTATTTATTTAGTTTTGTAATTAAAAAAAATAATTAATATTTATGTTCAAGGACAATCAAATTTGAAAATCTGTCTATATCATTACCAGCTTAAAAATGCAAAACGTAACCAAAACTGCTCTTACAAAATAAATCATTTTTCGGTTCACTATCATAATCAACCACCCGATTTTGTCACCTATTTTAAATTCTCCCATAAAAGGTACCACTTGATTCAATTTTGTAAAAGTACGGATAGAGAAGGTTTCCTCGCTACATAAAAGAAGGGATTTGCTATTTTTCAATTTCCTTTTCGAGGAAAATACACCAAGAGTTTTCTTTTACAAAGGGCCGAATGTACGACCGAAGAGTTAAAATTTGCACCGTTCTTTATCGCGACGCCCAAGTTTGAACCTTTGCTTGTCTCAATTTAAGGAAGGTAGATTTGCAATTGAATTTCAAGAAAGTTTCTCACAAATATCACAAAAGTTAACCAAGTACCTGTTAAATTTAATCAAAGTTAGAAAAGCAAGCGAGGATTATATTTGGTTCACACACCTACACAATTCTTCAACAATTTAGAAAACTTGCTAAATTTAGACAACTTTGCTATTGGTGCCAAATCGCAGTAAATTACTCTGTGTTAGTTGCGTTTTTTAATTATGTCTTGGTATTACTGACATAAAATAAACAAATTTTAATTTTACTGAACATTATATGATCACTATAAGCTCTGATATCTACTCTACCCTGTAAGTGGCAGTTTTTAGGGTTCCGTACCTCAAAAGGGAAAAACGGATCACTTTGTTGTCCGTCTGTCCACAAAATATGGGTTGAAAATTCAAAGTGCGTAAATCGTATCATGTAAGGTATCATATAAAAGAGCTTCATTAGCACAATACATGCTAAAACAGGTTTTAATTTATTCAAACAATGTGTAATTTTCGATGAATGACGAGAAAAAAAAACCTTGTCGATGATGATGATGACTATAGAGATTTTAACAACGTACTTCCCAATTTTGTGAAATTTTCTGGATTTGTACGGAACCCTCGGTGTGCGAGCCGGACTTGCACTTGTCCGGTTTTTTTTATACTAAATGTATATGTATTGCTATATCATTAATTAGCTGCTCATCCCGGCTTCGCCCGAATATGATAAATTAAAGCCATAAATCTTCCGGAAGAAATGTTATAAACGATAGTGTAAACCGTATTGAAATAAGTTGTGTAGTTTGGAAGATATAAGCGCATACCCAGACATACAAACAGAAATAACAGAGTTTTACTTTATTTACCTATGTAATGATATTACCTTACCTTACTTACTAAGAATTGATTCACTATTTTCGTCTTAATTGTTGATTAAAATTTAGCTCAAACTCAATTTTTTACTCGTGTGATCTTTCTAAAACTAGGATGACATAATTATTCAAATAATAATTGTATTATATATCTTTTTATATCTTTAAATACGAGCGCAGTGATATTTTACGCTTGCTCTCAACAACTCAGTGTAACCCAGAATTATACACACATAAAATAAGTAAAATAGTCCTAAAAGAAACGCTGTGTTGTGCTGATTGCTGAACTAGTTCATAATCCTAAACTAAAATACATTAAGTTGTTATTTACTACTAATTTACAATCCTTATTTTATAACATTGCACAGATCCCCTCTACATCATGACTATTCTCTGAGAATGTCACAAAGCAAAACCCCCATAGATTTTTATAGCTCCTGACGCGGAAAATATACGACAGGTCACGTTCTCGTCAGCTTTTATGTATGACAAGTATGACGTCCTCCCCTATTTCGGCAGATTGATTTACATGAGGCTTACATAACTTTCAGTCAGGTAGCGTTTATTTAGTTCTGCGTATCCCTGCAATGCGGGAAGAGAGCTGATAAAAAAGGGCTAAAAATTAACTATTGCCAGTTCAAAATCTATTCTAATAAATAAATCAATATTGGGGGACATCTTACACACGGTCGCTAACCCCAAACTAAGCAAAATTATGTTCTATAGCAGCCTTTTGAAAAGCACACTGCAAGACGAAGGCCTACCCACGAAGGGTGACTGCCATATCCAACATGCTAGCTAATTGCGGGTTAATGAATTAAGCCGTGGTGGTCTAGTGGTAGTGACACCCGCCTTACAATCGCTAGGTCGTGGGTTCAAATCCCGGTCCCGTACTAATGAGTTATTTGGAATTTATGTACGGAATTTAACACCGCTGGCTTTTCGGTGAAGGAAAACATCGTGAGGCAACCTGCATATGTCAGTATCAGAAATTCGATGGCTTATGTGAATCCACCAACCCGCACTGGGCCAGAGTGGTGGATATGGCCCAAAAACCCTTCGTGGGTAAGCCTACGTCCTGCAGTGGACTATTAAAAAGGCTGATACAGTACAGTATAGAATTAACCTACGCTATCGAATTTCTTCTACGGACGTATTGCAGATTGCCTCACGATTGTTTTTCTAAAAGCCAGTAGTGTGAAATTTTGTACATGAATTTCAAAGAACTCAGGTAGGTGTATTTGAACCCACGAGCTCGGACGGGTATCACTATTTACCACTAGACCACCACGTCTTCACATTTATGTAGGTACGAGTATGTCCTGAATTCAACAGCTTTTTTTTTTTTTTTTTTTTTTATTTTTTTTTATTTAAATTAATGGCCCACAGACTCCAGGGTCTGTGCCTTTTGTTAAGTTAGTTCCAATTGAAAGAATGCGACTGTACAATAGAGAGGGGTTAGATTAAATCTTAGTCCAAGTTAGTGGTTTCATTGCATTGCGTGAATGCCACGAGCAAACCGGCGACCCGCATGCAGCACCCGATCACGAGTATTCAACAGCTTTGCTAGGATTTTTTACCTGATTTGATTGTTTTGTTGCGAGAATTATCATGCTTACTAATATTAAAAATCCGAAAAGTTTGTTGGTTTGCTACTCTTTCACGCAGCAGCGGGGAAACGGATCGACTTGATTTTTGGCATGGATATAGTTCAAGAGCCGGAAAGTGACATGGGCTACTTTTTATCCCGAAAAAATAAAAGGTTCCTGTGGAATGGCACAAAAGTTAAATTCCACGCGGGCGGAGCCGCGGGCAAGAGCTAGTCGACAATAAATTTACAATCGTGTGTGAATCTTGTAGTTTTTTACGGCATGGTACACAATGTGCTTGGCAGTTAGAGAGTAATATAAATTAGGTTTTAATGTATTATAAGAAAATAATATTTTATTTATTAATTGACAGAAACGTAGCAAAATCCACATTCAGTAAAATTTTATCAATTTAACAGTATAATCATTTATGACTGCCTCGGTGGCTTGGTGGTTAGTGACCCTAAATTCTGGGTCCAAGAGGCGTGGGTTCGATCCCCACCCAGGGCGAATATTTGTGTGATGAACATAGGTGTTTGCTCTGTGTCTGGGTGTTATTTAGTTACTATCTATATAAGTATGTATTTAAAAAATATGTATATGTAGTATATATCAGTCTCTGGCAGCCATATCACAAGCTTTGCTTAGTTTGGGGTCAGAGGCCGTGTGTAAGATGTCCCAAAATATTTATTTATTTATTTTTTTATTTATCTGTTATAACAATACAAATGCAAATTAGTTTCAAATTGTTCTGGTGTATTCAACCTATATAAATAAGAACCGTTTCTATTTTAATTACGATAAAAATAAACTAACTACTGAAAAACAATTATTTATTAAGACATTTAAACTTATTATCAGCATACATTTAATATGTTCCAATACAAGTGAAGGTTAACAACTATTTCGGTGTCTCTTAAAAAAGCTGCCTTGGCATTTATATTGGGTTATTTTCAAAGGTCAGTGACGGAAAATAAATGCTTGAAAAGAAATGACGATAATCAAGTGGGTAGATAATGTTTGGAATATTTTAATAATTTATTATTTGTAAATTACCTACTACTGGGTTCAACGTACAAAATGGTAGAGTCAGATGAAAAACTACTCGTTTTGTAGGTAGGTATTCTATTTTTAAAGTCCTCTTAAAACTAGGAACGGATCTGTTGCACTTATTAAACATGGCTTGCATATGATAATATTAGCCAAATACATGTTCACAAAATGTATGGAGGCTGGTATAATAATAATCAAAAATTCTAACCACAACACTCTTTACATTTCGAGAAAGTGCATATTTTTCTGAGTCTATCACATCAGTTAAAACCAAAAAAGAGCCCTCCGTTTTTATTTTAAATTAATTTTGAATCTGTTAGGATAAATAAATATTTTTGGCTCAATAGGTAGTTTACCTCTAGCAACCCTGATTAAGTAACCTACAAATTGTTAAATAGAAGCATTTTTACCAATTAGACACAGTTTTCTTAGTGTTTTTTTTTGTCACATTGTACCTACTAACTGGTCACACTGGTAGGTTTATAATTTTAAATTTTAGCAAAATAAGAGATGAATCTGGAAGAATCAGCTACGAATCTAAGTAAAATAAAGATAGAAGCACTTTATTATTGCTAAATTAGAAAAAATACAGAGCTTTATTGTTATTTTTCATAAAATTAATTTTTCACATTAAAAAAAAATGGAGGGTAAAAAAATCTAAATTAAATATTTTTGAGAAGCCCATAAATCAAGCTTTCAAATGATGTATATATATGATTTTGATTCGATTTTTCTCTGAATAATATACCACTTGTGGATGTCACCTTTGCATCTCATAAAAGTTTTAAAATATACTTTTATCAGGTTTATACTGTTACGACTTACGAGTATTACTAGCGCGCGGATAGGTCTTGTAAAGCACTACTCGTACTCATAGTATGTATTCAATGCTTGCCAAAGACTGCCTTATGCAGACGACACTATAGTCGTACTGGAGGACAGATTAAACAACACGTGAGTGACTTCCCATTTATTTATTTTGACAGACTATTAATTGAACATCTTATCTACGCAAAGAAACAAAATTATATGAACGGAATACGAATTTACAAAGAACTAATACAACCAGAGAGACAGCGCTGTTGTCGCTTGAGGCAATTCTCAACAACAAAAATGTATGGAAAATTCTACCCAATGCTGTCAAAAATGTCAAATATGAATTGGAATTTGACACTATAAGGAGAAAAACACGGCATCAGCCTCTGAATCGCGATATCTGTCATTGTCATGTCCGATTCTAACTCATGCCATATTAAATCGAAGCTTCTCCCACAAATTTTCTCGATCATCTACATTATCCCTCTGATTGTAATAGCTCTGCGCTTAAATAATAATCCGCACAAGATATACACAAACTAAATGATTTTACTAACAAGCGCATTGCGGGGAAAACTATGAAAACAAGCTCGCTGGAGACTATATTATTATATCTTCTTTGCTATTGTGTAACAGTGATACATCTGTTGGATAACTAGGCGTCGGGGGAATCCCCCAGCTTTCGAGTGTTGCTGACGTGAGGAAGTAGCTCTACTTTAGAGTAAGTATACTAAATTGTATTAGTATTGTCATTCGGTGTACGTCTTGTAATGCTTGTTTAGTGTTTACTGATAGAAAATAAACATATAGAAAGTCATTTTTGGTCTGTTCTTGTGAAAAACAAGCTCGCTGGAGACTATTGCGTAACAGTGATACATCTGTTGGATAACTAGACGTCGGGGGAATCCCTCAGCTTTCGAGTGTTGCTGACGTGAGAAAGTAGCTTTACTTTAGAACTAAATTGAATTAGTACTGGCATTCAAAATGTTTCTCCTACAATTTGAAATCTTTTTCTAGACGACATACAGCCTTGGCCAAAAGTATTAGGCACCCTGTGTTTTCACTCTATCTTCTAAACTACTTTCACTACTTTTTGGCCTTTTTAAGGTTTTTTTAATCACATCAACAGAAATGAAAGCTTGTTTACTTGTTAGAGTCCAGAACATAAGTGACCAAACATTGACTGATAAGACCGAAAGAAAACCGAATTCTTTTCCGTCACCAGGTGTTTTATG
This sequence comes from Hypomecis punctinalis, assembly GCA_949316475.1. Classification (NCBI taxonomy): domain Eukaryota; kingdom Metazoa; phylum Arthropoda; class Insecta; order Lepidoptera; family Geometridae; genus Hypomecis; species Hypomecis punctinalis. The sequence continues at coordinate 8,141,470 of OX438810.1, read as the reverse complement.
ACTTTCACAAAGAGCCGCTTGATATTCTAAGAAGTTATTAATGACCCCGGCCGGTAAGTCATTTAAGATAAGTACTCAGTTATTGGTTAAGTAGTAAACATGCATTTTAATTTTTTAAAGGTGCTTAATACTTTTGGTCAAGGCTGTACCTATAGTATAAAAGTATAATAATGTTGCTGTTCATTTTGACCTTCTTTTACTACCTATTATAGGATAGCTGTTCCATACAATCACAATCACACAATGTTCGCACATCGACTCTTATTAAATTGTGTTTCCGCTATGCTTTGAAATTAACCCTATCCAAACCAAATTTCCTAAAATATGCGTACACAGTACACTGATGCAAATATAAGAAATACCTGTCTTTATACACACGGTTTCGAAACGAAAGCCACGACCGAGTTTTTTTTTATCATAGCACACAAAATATTTTCATGTGCGCGATTATTGTTCAATTTATTTTCTTTCCAAATTTCCCTCGGTACTTCAGGTATTGTTCAATATTTTAAAATATTATTCACGCGGCAACAATAGGCGCGGTCTCACTTTACATGCAATAGCACTGTCGGCCATATACAAGTCATTGTCACGGAATCTGGGTTATCGAGTCCTCTTACAACGCCCGTCATTCTGTCGTTCTCTTCTTCTGAATGAAATATATCTGCAATTCAATATAACACTAGAAAACGTCCGAGCTTCGTTCGATGCACAGTCTGATTGAAGATAATATAAATTTGCGTTTTTTTTAATAGCAACTGTACAGAACATTCTTTGGGAAAAGGGCAATCTAGTTATAAAATTCGCTTTATCTAAACATCAAAATTGTTAGAGCCGTTCCCAAATTCCGCATTTTTCACATAAGCAAAAATATAACAATAAAAGACTAATATATTACTACACAAGAATCGCCCACTTGAATGTAATATAATACATGTATAAAATATTCTTACATGATAATACGTATCTAGCAGCTTTTTTTATTTAGTGACAAACATATTCAAGGACTTAAAAAGTACTCAAAAATTACTCCATATTTTCTGGGCTGGTAATACTGAAACAGAATGAGTGAAAAAAATCAGTCCTTTCGTAAATTGCGTCGAAAGCCAGTTGATGCTGCAAGGGTGGGCGCTGCCTCAAAATTTCTTGGCCCATCCTTGAAAACTAGGATGTCACGAAGAGAAAATATCTACAGGGCCAGTCTCTAAGTGAAAGTACTAGTAAATAAATGTCCAAACTGAGCACTTTAGCATCGCGCGGCGTTGTAAAGCTTTCAGAATGCTGATGCGGCTTCCACCTTTTTGCAGCGCGTCATCTATATATGTTTGCGGAGGCGCGCACTGATGGCTTTGCAGCAATCATGCGCTATTAAATTGCCTCGCTGTTGAGCAAGACGCGAGCGAGCGGCAAGAGCATTCTGATAGCCATCACCGACAACTTTAGCTGTCCAATCTTGCTGCATCACATTAGGGTGCTGTTAAAATAAATGATTAGCTGTGACATGTCGAATTTAATATAATTTAATAACTTGTGACATGCCCAATTTTAATGTGTTAATTTAATTTAATTTAATTTTATAATCAAGTTTAATTTTCCGCAGTTTTGACTCGGACACTTTTTTTGCACAATTGTGACTCTATAGATATTTGCTTGACGATTGAATATATAATTGTTCAGTTTTTATATGGTGGACAAAAGTAGGCAGCAGCCCTTGTAAACAAAATTCCTAGCCTTTTTCCTATGTCAATGCGTAAAACTATATTATAGTCTTACGAATTGAGATAGGAATATTTTCGGGTTAATATTTATGGGATAATTAGGGGACAATTTACTATAATAGGTATTTACACAGAAAAACAAAACAAATATCGATTACCACTATGACTAAACCTACCTACTTAAACTAAAAAAAAAGAAAAATAATACAAAAACAAACTAAAAAAAGAAACATAAAATAAAATAAAACCTAGTCTAAAAGTCCCTCGGCAAAGAGTAACGTGGCCAGAATGCTGGCAGCATTGCCTCGATGAATAGCAATACTCAGCTTTTGGGCAAAATATATGCCAGCATTCTGGTCACGTGTCACCTCTACCAAACGCCTGGCCAGCCCCCCTACCGCCTAAGCAATAGCAATCATAATAGCAATCGTTTATGACTTCATTTTAGTCATTTGGTACCGCCTATATCACGTTAGCCATCAATTGCTTTGTGCGGATTGCGAAAGCAATCGTTGAATGAACAACTTTGATGGCTAACGTGACATAGGCGGTGCCAAATGACTAAAATGAAGTCATACACGATTGTTATTACGATTGCTATTGCTTAGGCGGTAGGGTGGCAGATCTTTGTTTAAAATAGGGGATAGTTAGGGTTCTGCAATTTAATCACATAACCACATCAGAATCTAAGCAAACATGAACGTATAACATGTTTATTTAAAACTTCAGAAAGCTTGCTCGTAGGTAATTGCAAAAATGATCCCCATCAGACTAATTTCCTCTGAAGAGAACTTGCAATTTGCTGTCAATTGCAGGGAAACTACTCACTTTAAGTGAAGATTTAGCATCGCATTTGCAGCGCCGTCTCGAAATGATGCCGCAGCCTAGTTAACTAACTCTCGGCTTTATTGTTTCATGAACTAGTTGGTACTTATTGTGTAACTGTGTTTAACTGTTTAAGCACTGTCTGGTTATTTTGTGATAAGGACTACCACTGAGTATCAAGTTACTGTAATGTCTCCATAACGGTACTCATTATAACGAAAATCTATCTAAAAATGATGTTTCGTTTGCGTTAAATCTCATACACTGCTACACTTAGTAGTAATAGCTTAGCAGCCACTCTATTACGACAAACTTTGTTCATTATTGTGATATTGCTAGCATTGTTTATGTCACCAATAATCGACTAAGTTTCTGAGATGCCGCATTTTATAAAAAAAATTACCCAAGGTCACAATTTATATGATTTTTTTTTGACGCTGGTCCCATGGAAGTGTGGACGGCCCTTAGTATGAGACCCAACTTGCGTCGATACTTTGGCACCGTCACATCTTTCTGAGACTCAGAATAGGGCTGGAGCGGAGCAGCACAAGCGGCGCAAATATACTAACCTCGGTAGTGGTTACATATTTGAGCCATTTGGAGTTGAGACTGGGTCCGTGGGGGGCGGGAGCTCATCTTGTTTTCAAAAGTCTTTCTGAGCGTCTGGTGGACGCGACGCGTGACCAAAATGCTGGTGTTTATTTGGCTCAACGTATAAGCATTACCACCCAGCGTGGCAATGCTGCCAGCATGCTGGGCACGCTGCCAACTGGCAGTGGGCTTGAGCACTTGGATTATCTTTAGACCTTCAATGGTCTGTGGATGATCCAATTGCTTTGTAGTTTTTGCATATAAAGTAGTATTGTATCATATTGTAGTTAATAAAGGCACTTTAAAAAAAAAATAAGAAAAAAAAATTATATGAACTTTCATATAAATTTTAACCTTGTGCCTTGATTTTGATAATGATGTAGATTGAATGTGTAAAATTACTGTTAAATATTGTGTTAGGTATAATATAGCAGGTTTATATAGCTGATAATAATATGCTATTATCCTCACTCAAAATAACAAACAAGGAACGAACTTTAGGTACCTTGCTTTGAACTTCGTTACGGAGAGTTTGAGTTCATAGTGAATTTTCAACGTGGTGGCACTGAGGTGCTTGATGAAGTCAATTTTCTATGCTAAATAGTTTGTAATGATACATTAATTAATTGCAACAACTACATATATAGCGTATAAGTATATATACATATACTTAGATAAACTGCACTAAACTTAGCAATTTTGATGCCAGTTGGTATTTAATATTGAATGCCTCGGTGGCTTAGTAGTTAGGGACCCTAACTTCTCGGTCAAAGAGGCGTGGGTTCGATCTCCACCCAGGGCAAGTATTTATGTGATGAACATAGGTGTTTGCTCTGTACTGTACTGTACTGTACCGGCCTTTTTTAATAGTCCACTGCAGGACGTAGGCCTACCCACGAAGGGCGATTGGGCCATATCCACCACGCTGGCCCAGTACGGGTTGGTGAATTCACATACGCCATCGAATTTCTTCTACGGACGCATGTAGGTTGCCTCACGATGTTTTCCTTCACCGAAAAGCCCGTGGTGTGAAATTCCGTACATAAATTCCAAGGAATTCATTGGTACGGGACCGGGATTTGAACCCACGACCTCACAATTGTAAGGCGGGTGTCATTACCTCTAGACCACCACGGTTTGCTCTGTGTCTGGGTGTTATTTAGTTACTATCTATATAAATATGTATTTAAAAATATGTATATGTAGTATAACAGTCTCTGGCAGCCGTATCATAAGCTTTGCTTAGATTGGGGTCAGAGGTCGTATGTAAGATGTCCCCTAATATTTATTTATTTATATATTATAAATAGAGCTTTTCTTTATAAATAAAATATGGTATTTAACCAACTAGTTATAGATATTACAACCAACTGTTATAAGTATTTGCATTTTTATACTTCCTTTAAAATCTTTACCAACGATCACTAACCACTCAAATCATATTCCAGGATAACATTATTTTATGCTCATACTTTCAACTGCCTATCCAATTACCATCAATTTTTCCATTTTCCAAAAACAATTCTGTTTTATAAACGCTGATAGCATAAGCCAAAATTAGAAACGTATTCCACGAGGTACTTCGCCCACCATACAATTATTTTTCAAGTCTCAATTAAAATGTACAGTACATATATGCAGGAGCTTTATGGGAATATGTACCTATTTGATGCTGATTTAGAGCAATTAAAAATAATGAAGGTTGTATTTTATAAAATAGAAGGCTTTAATGAGTAAGTAGGTATAGCGTATATCCAAAACAGTTATAGATCGAAACCAAAAACTTGGAATATCGTACTAATATTATAAACGCGAAAGTTTGTGAGGATGGATGGATGGATGTTTGTTACTCTTTCACGCAAAAACTACTGAACGTATTGAGATGAAACTTTGTTATAATATAGCTTATATATCATCATATAGGCGAAGCCACGGGTAAAAACTAGTACCTAATATTATGTCAAGCACTAAGAAAAGAATTTTGAAAAATTTCAAATTTAAGTACCTTTAGTGGAGTAAAACATACCTTTTCATTTGTATGATATTTATAATTCCTTGAACCGATTTTCCTTAATCTTTGTCTTATACCTATAAGTATCTTCCAAACGAAAATAAAGGGCTTGGATCAGTATTGACAGTTTGTTTTTTTATGCTTATGTATTGATATTTTTCAAAGTTCTTTTAGATCCAAACTTTATCGGAATTATGTGGAGGATATAACTAGCGTTTCCGTTAATAGAGGTTTGCAACATTATGCCATGTTTTACATATACCTACGAAGTTCAGTAGAGTCTAGGTCTTATAAGTGTACAACTAAGTGGTAAAAAACTGAATACAATATTCAATACCAGTGGGTAATCCAACACGGTACGTAATTTACATAGTAGCAAATTTTTATTATTTCAATTTATTCTGAACTAAAATACGTGGTTCAAATTCAGCTGAAAGAAACAAAAGAGGTTTATTAAGCTACGTGTTCTTGAGTTGTTTTACAATACTATAGTTGTTAACAATGTTTGGAATAACGCGCAAGTTTTTATTTCAAAGTGTGGGGTAGGGGCTAGGGTTTCGGGAATATTTAATACTAGTTATTACCCGCGGCTTCGCCCGCATGATATTTTGATTTTTGACGCAATATCATTATAATTTATAGCCTATATGTTATTCTGATATTCTGATTTTGCGTGAAAGAGTAACAAACAACCATACATCCATCCATCCTCACAAACTTTCACGTTTATAATATTAAGTAGGAACTTACTAGTATTTACCCGCGGCTTTGCCCGCATAAGCAATATATCATTATAACTTATAGCTTATGTGTTATTCTGATATATAAACTATATTATTGCAAAGTTTCATCTCGATCCGTTCAGTAGTTTTTGCCTGAAAGAGTAACAAACATCCATACATCCTCACAAACTTTCACGTTTATAATATTAGTAGGATATCAGCCTCTGGCAGCCGTATCACTTTACAAGCTTTGCTTAGTTTGGGGTCAGGGACCGTGTGTAAGTTGTCCCCTAATATTTATTTATTTATAGAGCGGGCGGCTAGCCCTAGTATGGTAAGCAGATTTTTATAAACGGTAACTACAATTTAACGTATCATCCGAGCCACGATAGAGCTCAGTTAGAAATGCCACCTGCGATAACCCATCCGAAGATTACAATACATATTTGCTTGTATTACTATTTGCTAATCTCGTGTTACAGAAACATATTACGAAAAGATAGTGCATAACAAACCAGAAAAAGAAACTAAAATATCTTCCTTACAAGTCACTCAAGACGGAACCTGCTTTTACCCGCTCCATTACTCTTCTCCACATTTAGGTATAGAAATAACGTTTCACTTTCGCAGCATTCGCCGAATTACCGCCTAAGCTAACACGTATGAAACAGTCCTGTAGAACTATTCTCAAATAAGCATTATTAACCTCAGGCCCTTCTCCCATTACGACACTTGTAGGTTAATACTCTAATAGAATTAGAAGGTAGTAGAACTAGTAGAATACTGGTTGAATACTAGTGCGCCATTCTGGGCTAGCACATTATGCTATTATACGTAAATAATTATATTTATATAAGAATTTTACTAACACTATAAAAGAGAGGCCTATACCCAGCAGTGGGATAACAAAGGCTGTGGATGATGATGATGGTGAAGAACTTTATTTAAAAAAAAACAAGCGTATTATAAATTTTTATAAAAAACGAGTTACCGGTCGGTGCTATACTGAGCGCCACACGAATTGAAAGATGGGAAGTTAGCCGTAGATGACACTTCGCCGTGATTCGCTAATTATTGCGCATGTGTGCACAATGCCTATACAAATGGCGAAGTAGTGAGCTCGGGCGTAGGGAGCGCGCGGGAGGCACGAGGTTGGCGGGCGGGTGTGCGCCGGCGTCTTGTCTCTCTGGCACCCGCTAACGTCAATATTTTGGCGTTTGCGCAGCTCTCTACGGCTAACTTCCTATCTTTCAATTTGTGGCGCTCAGTATAACTCGTTTTTTGTGGATGGATGTTAAATCAAGCGATTACACTGACCAAGTAGCACTTTCAATTTTTCTGTTTCACTGAAAGAGAAGACGTCATCGCAAGAATAGAAAATATTGAATTCATACAATTGTTTTGAAAGAAACATAAATTGTAGAATTTTTGTAGCAGCACAACAACTGTTTAACGCACACAAATGTAATTAACTACCACTAGCTGAAAATTAACGCAACACAAGCGCAACCAGACCGATATAGGTATTTATAAAGAGAAATAAAGAGCATGACCGCCGGTCGCGTACTTTTGGCAGAGGGGTACGCTTTGCAGTGTCGACTCCTTTTGGTTAGGTACTTAATGGTGCGTACGCATCGACTATGCATTTTTTTTAAATACTATGTTACACTTCATAGTGATGGCGTATCGTAATGGGAGAGGGGCCTTAGTTCGACTATAATACCGTCCTAGGCGACCCTGCGCGGAACGGTGGCTTATTACGCAACGCAACTGCTGCTAATTACGTAACAGTTTGTCAAAGCTTGCGTCAGTTCACGGCACGCTGTAATTACGGTACCGTACGTTCTTTGCATTTCAATTAATGAAACCTTGCAATTGGGCGGATGTAATGGGTTTTGTTCTGATAATAACTCGTATAATATTATGTGGAGTACCATTGCTATAGCACATGTCATTGCCCTACATAAAATTTTCCGAAACTTGAAAAGAAGAAACAAATTACATTTGAAAACAAGAATTAATTGACATTCAGCGTGGAAATGCTGCCGTGCCATCATGCTACCAACTATGTATGGAATTATCTCTAGCATTAATTTATAGAATTTTTTTTTGTATGTTCGTCGGGGTTTCCTGTGATATATCCCAGAGACTTTATGATAACAAACATAATTGCATCTGTCTCTCGATCGATTACAATTTTACTATATTTTGAAGACAGTGGGTTAAAGGGTAATGGGAGAATAGCATGAGGCGAGAGTTCATGATGTCTTTTTTTCCTTACTTTTTTTCATTTATAGCATTTGGATTATCTTTAAACTTTAAATGGTATGTGAATGATTCAATTGCTTTATAAGTAGTAGTACTTGTGATGTGTAAGTTTAGCTTAAATGTGTAGAATGAAAGAAACACTTTAAAATGAGTCAAAAAAAGAAAAGTGACATTTACTAGCCGTGTTCCAAAACTGTAATACTTGAACTTTGAACTTTGTGCTGTACCAGCCTTTTTTTTAATAGTCCACTGCAGGACGTAGGCCTATCCATAAAGAGTGATTGGGCCATATCCACCACGCTGACCCAGTACGAGTTGGTGGATTCACATACGCCATCGAATTTCTTCTACGGACGTACCTATGCAGGACTGCAGGTTGCCTCATGATGTTTTCCTTCACCGAAAAGCCAGTGGTGTGAGATTCCGTACATAAATTCCAAGGAATTCATTGGTACGGGACCGAAGATTTGAATCCACGACCTTATGATTGTAAGGCGTACCTACCTCTTGACCACCACGGCTGAACTCTGTACATTATCTAGAAATATAGGTATTTCACCAATAAAATAATGCTCACTGTACTTACATAATATCAAAATGGTTAGATATAGAAGAAGTGTTTGGAATGTACAACGTAAATAAATAAATCGGCAGATATATTATACATAGTAATACAGAAATATACAGAAAATGATACCCAATGCTTTGCCACGAAACTGATCCTAACTCAGAAAACTGCTAGTTGGGATCAGCAAAATATCATTAAATATACGTACTTATATTCACATATTCTACACCTAGTAGACTCTAGTTGTTCTTTTCGTATATCGCAAACGAAATCTATTCTATTTGATAAAATATTTATACCTACCATCGATATCGTAAACTATCGACTTCCAATTAATCCGGGTATCTAAAATATGATATACTACTGTCGCGAAATTTCGATATTTCATATGAAACAACGGTTATTGAGTTATTGAATAAACCTGAATATAATTTTAGCAAAATAAAAGGTGTTTCCAGAAAAACGTGAAAATTTTAAATTATTCTGGTTGTATAAACTAGTGGTGTATAACTGGTGTTATAGGTACTTTGGAGAAACTATACAACTTTCTATAAAATCTATGGAAAACGCTACATATTGACGGAATACAATAAAACCTGAAAATTACAGCAGCAATAACTTAAAAAGAAATACAGTATGGACTCGTGTGGCTAGCTATGTTTTAGAGTTTTTAAGCCGCCTGGAAGCTTCTGACATGACTTGAGTCTCGATTTAAGCAATGGAGAGGTAGGTCCCAAAATTTTAAAGTGCCATTCAAGCCACCTAACGCTCAGTTGTAAATCCCACCTGCGGTCACCCATCCAAAAACTGATCATGCTGAACGTTGCTTAACTTTGGTGATCGTTGACAAACACCTAAAATCAAAAAAACCGGACAAGTGCGAGTCAGGCTCGCACATCGAGGGTTCCTCACAAACACGTTATTAAAATAATTAAAAACTGGTTTTAGCATGTGCTAATGAAGTTCTTTTATATAATACCTTACATGATACGATTTACTCACTTTGAATTTTGAACCCATATTTTGTGAATTTAAAGGCCCTATTTTTTGTGATTTGAATAAAAATTTACAGTTTTCAGATTTATTCCTATATGTGTACTCTGAGACAATGCTTCTCGCCAAATTTCATAGTTCTATATCAACGGGAAGTACCTACCCTGTAGGTGATAATTTTTGTGAGTGCGAAATATGCGGTTTTTTACGACATAAACGGCTCTAACTTTTTTAAACGATAACTGAGAAGTTTTTCTTTTACACAACTGCAAGAAATCATAGATTAAATTTCAACTCGATATCTTTACGCGTTCCCGAGATAAAAAGTCTTGACATACACACAGACAGACAGACGGACAGACGGACAACAGATCCTATCAGGGTTCCGTTTTTGCCATTTGAGGTACGGAACCCTAAAAACGAACTACGCTATGAGCGCTACAAATAAATAATTTTATCCGTCTATTCTACGATAGATTTGTATGTTAACTTGGTTACTGAACCAAAAATACCATCGCAAAGTAGCCATGTCGTGACCGACCTGAATATTGGCTGAATATTCTGCACAAATATTTTTATTTGGTAAGCGACCTTGTCTTACCTAATTGTGTTGAAATGCTAACTAAAAGAATTCATATATTTTATTTTTATTTTCCATAATTGTAACAACTGCTTATTGAAAATAGAAGTAAATTTGAAACAAATCCATTACGCATTTCATGATTCAAAAATATATCCTACTAATAATCATACTAATATTATAAATCCGAAAAGTTTTTTGGTTTGTTGGTTTGTTCCTCTTTCACGCAGCAACAAAGCAACGGATTGACTTGATGTTTGGCATTGATATAGCTCAAGGGCCGGAATGTGACATAGGCTACTTTTTATCCCGAAAAAATAAAAGGTATCAAGAGTCAAAAACCACGCGGGCGGAACCGCGGGCAAAAGCTAGTAGGTATATTATCAACACGAAAGTGAGTATGTATGGATGTTTGTAACTCTTTCACGCAAAAATAACTGCACCGATTTGGATAAAATTCGGTATGAAGGTAGCTTAGACCTTGATTTAATACATAAGCCACTTTTTTATATGGGGCTAACGCGGGTAGCACTGCGGGGCGCTAGTATAAAATAAGATTACCAATGTAAGGCCAAAATATACTACAAATAAAAAACAATTACGGAAAAAAAACTCAACGTTTTTTTTTCCGTTTTACCTTTTCAACAAAGGTAAAAAAAAACTGTATTGTTCGACATATACTCGTATCATAGCAATAATAATTATAATTTGCATCAATCGCAAGATGATGTGTAATAGTGTTTATTGCTAACGTCTCCGACTTGTGTTGGCGGGTAAGTCTGACGAACATACAAAAAAAAAATGATATATTGCTGAATAAACGCAAATTTAAAATCTACATAACCACGTAGTTATGAACACTACATAGAAAATAGCTAACGTTAAGAAGTTATAAATCTGTGTCATTGAGAACAACAGCGTCACAAATTCACCAAAAAATATGAGCTCTTAAATGTTAGGGCAGCTACTCAACTTTTTGGTACAAAATCGAGAACACGACTTAAAGTTATAACTCATTGACTTCTATAGAAAAGCTGACTTTTACCACCACTTAATCGTGTCTAGACATTTTGATAGATTGCTATGTAGGGTAGGGGAAGATCAGAGGGGTGCTAGAGTCACGAATAGTGAGGTAAAAAGGTGTAAACATTGGAGCACCTTTCTGTGCATTGACATTACTTATGTGTAAGACCAGTGTAAGCTTGAGCTTTAGGGTACTTATGCGTGTTCTTACCCTGTGGCTACATAGTAACGAATATTCGCTGCTTGAAAATAAAAACTAACTTTCTTTCTGAATCAATTTGGAGTAGTGCAATTGTACATAGCGTACATGTATAAAATGATTATCCAATATTTCACGATCTTCGCAGTTGCATAAAATTATAATACTTTTTGCACACGATTTTATATTATTTAGAAATAAATCATTAGAATTTTTTAGGAAATTAAATCGAGTCTAAGTTAATCAAAGCTGTACCACTTATCTACTCCAAGGACAATTTTGCTCGATAAATCAATCATATCAAAACTTGACTTTCAAGATCAAAGTTATTGATCTATCAAATGCGTAGCAAACTATGTACGAGTACGTAATGCGTTTGCAAAGAAAACAACACTATGTGTTCCTGCAAAATAAACACCTTTCATTATATGAAGCTAAAAATCAAACCAGCCTTTCTCGTTGTAGTAAGTAACTTTTCTTTCCAAATAAGGTTCAATGTCGTGCCTTTTCTGTCACAAAGTGCACCAACATATGAAATAAAACAGAGTTAAGCTGAAAACATACTATGCGGCTGACGGACGCGACTGACAGCCGCGACTTAGCAGTGTGCACGTTTTAAAACATCCGGCGCGCCAGATCGCTCTCGGTCGTCCGAACGCTCAAGGTCGTCGGAAGGTGACGTCCGCGACCTAAGTCCGATAGTGTGCACGGCTCAGTGTACTTTCATAGTCTAGATACCTATCAGTCGTGTCCGTAAGCCGCGTCCGATAGTATGTTTCCGGCTAAAGTCATGACGTTTAAATAATCAAACAAAAAGTTCACATATAATTGAACAACAAATATGTTGAACAACACTGCCATTATTTGCCTATAATTAATGTACAAAAGCTCGATAACTCACAAAAAATGTCCGCTACTCAGGGAAGTTGTCGAAAATTCTACAGTCAGTGTGACCGCAGGCTAATATTTGTAGTGGGAATATTTTTTTTGATGTGTAAAAGTGGGTGCGAGGCCTTTGAAGTGCGTGTGAAGTGGAGCTTTGTTGGTAGGCGGGAATGAAAGCGTGACATTGAATTATTAATGTGATATGCCTGCTCAGGTACCGTACTCGTACTCAGGGGTAATGTGTTTGTATTGTTTGAACGTGTACTTGATGAGGTGAACTTATGTTGTTTAGTCTTGGTGTATTTTCTATGTGTTACAGCCGTTGGAAGGAAGGTGTTTGAGAAAATTGGAGTTTTCTTATCGGCAGCTATTCTAAAAGAGATAGAATTGAGACAGTCAAACTGTAGTAGAAATGGGCAGGCCATGTAATTCGAATGTACCCAGAAAGATAGTCATATGTAGGCCGGATGGCAAGCATTGTTGTTAGGATTTTTGGAGTAAAGGCCTCTGACATGGCTAAACAGTCACAACAACCGGAGTCTTAATTTCACGTGTCATCCGAGCAACGGTAGGGCTCAGTTGTAAATGCCACCCGTGGTCACCGATCCGAAGACTGGCCGTACTGAACGTCGCTTAACTTTGATGATCGCGAACGAACATCTAGTCAAACTACGCTATGAGCGCTAAAGCGCCTATCAAATGAGGTGGCATGACTACAATGGTGTAACAAGAACTTTTTGTGATACTTGTAAATTACTACTTGGCGGTTGAATGACTGACAAATATGCGTTGCTTCCTGAGAGTTCTACAGAAAAGTCCTAACAAATACAAAAGTGTCTTCTATTTCAAAGTATTTGGTCTTTTATGTACGCCTACTATACTCGTAGCTTTTACAGCTTATCTGATTAATCAAAGGCTACATAGGCATGCGTTTGTATCTACAAACGCATGCCTATCACGACAAACTAAGAAATAGCATTAGTTTAGTTTAGTTTATTAGCATATTTTCAATGTTGTCAAATAGCCCATTACGAATAAGGATTGTGACAGTGACAAACACAAATCTATACGTGGTTACAAAAAGCTATAAAATTGAATCAGTTGGCAGTTACTAGTTGCTCAGAAAAAAGGCTGTAATTTTCACCGCCTAACGATAAATTCAAAGGACCTAAAATATCAGTTCCACCCGAAAATAAATAAAAGGTCAGGACTAGGGTTAAGTTTCAATGAAATATTGATAAGCAATTTGTTACGACACCGGCAAGGTCAACCGGGATTCATGTACTCATTCTGTCATACTGCCTTACATATGGAGTACATATATCTTGGCAGAAATCTGATGATAGTCTCGTTTATCTGACGTATGATAAGACTTATATGACTTTGAAATATTGCTTTCGATAAACTTGGACTTCAAGGGTTGCCATGTCACTGATGGAATTGGTTGATAATGTTTTTGATCAAGAAAATAGTTAGAATTCATCAAGGATAATTAAATAGACTTTCAAAAATCTTACTGTATAGAAAGAAATAAATCAACCCGGGTTATTTGTTTACTTTGAACGCTCGTGCTAAGTTCTTACAATTGTATTTATTATATTTGCCAATTACAGATTTTTTCTACATTTTGAAACTTACAAGAAGGTCTACTAAGTCCAGCTGTGGACTGAAACGGTTACCGAAGGATAATTGATAATACCAATAAGTATTTAGGAGATATAAAAGGGCATAAAAATCTTTGAAACTACACAAAAACATACAGTCCTAGTCAGAACTCTAGAATACACGCTTAGTCAAACAAAGATACCTATATACATATATATAAATGAATCGTGGTTGTTAGTCTCGCTAAAACTCAAGAACGACTGAAATGATTTAGCTAATTTTGATTTTGAAATATTTGTGAAAGTTAAAGGAAGGTAACTAAATAAATGGTGAGAAAATTTGAGAGAAAAATAATAAAAATATGAATTTAATTTTCCCATACAAAATGTTCCTGCATGTAATAGTTGTCATTGACAGTTGACAGATGGTGAGATAAAGTTTCCCGGGTCAGTTAGTCGTTAAATAATTACAGTACTAGTATAGAAGATTCATTACTTCATACATTTAGGCCCCTGTAGGTGGAGCGATTTCCACGCTTCATGGCCTTTTACTTCATTATTAATTTTACGAGAGCAAATTACGTTTTGTGAAAGAGACATTTAATTTTTTATAATTGATATAGAATAATAAAATACCAAGACAAAGTAGCAGTCAAAAATAAACCTGACAGTCGTCAGGTCACAGCAAAACTACATACAAGCAGTAATACAGTATGCTAATAATTATTTTTTGCAAAAAATAGCATGACCGACTTCACCCGTGTACAGAATCATTACATAGTATAAAACAAAGTCGCTTTCCGCTGTCTGTCCCCATGTAAGCTTATATCTTTAAAACTACGCAACGGATTTTGATGCAGTTTATTTTAATAGATTAAGTAATTCAAGAGAAATATTTATATGTATAATACACCTGTGCAAAGCCGGGGCGCATCGCTAGAACGCAAATATTATGTACGGATCGATGTAACATTTTTCACATTTTTGTTGATTTATCAAAATGGCTCATCCAATTTCGATAAAATTTAAATGGGACCTTCAAAGTATACTCTTTCCAATAAAAAAAAATTATTGAAATCGGACTGCTATAAAAAAAGTTATGCGTGGTTATAATATATATACGTGTTGAATTGTAAACCTCCTCCGGTGGTTCGTCGGTCAAACAAAAGTTCACCTCAGACAAAAGAAGCGCAGCTAAATTAATTATCCTTTAAAGTTATTAATCAACTTACGCCACCAAAAATACAGAAGACACGTAAATCCTGAGGTCGAATAACTAAAATTCATGAAGAGAACTCACGCAAGCGACCAATTAATAGCTCGTAGTGATTGAAAACCGATAAAAAACCGTTTGTGTAGAGCCGATAGTTTGGGCAAATACTCGGTCGTGATAACAAATACAAATAAAAGGATTTGTCTATTGTCATTTTTTCATGCTACGATTTTTGAAAATGGATTTTTACACAATATAGAATGTAAGAAAAATGCCAAGTCGATGGATTTTTAGGATTCCATAGGACAAGGAACCTTTATAATTTCGTCATTTACTTCATTTAATCCCACTTCCTCGTGTGGGAAAAGTGTCGTTGAATAAGGTTTTTAAAATGAATGTGTTTTATATGTAGAACTTTTTTATGACACATGTGCCATTTGTAAGATATGCATCGCCAAAGTTGAAAAAAAAAGTGTCCCCATACTTAATTTTTAAAGTATTATGGTGGAATCTTCTAATTTTCTGAGTTCAAAGATATTAACTACTAAAATCTTTATTTGCAAGATTTTTAGATTTATTTTAGAACTTGCATTTTAAAGATCATTGACATTAGAAAGATGATATTTTTAATAGACAATAGTAGATTGTTATCATATGGGAGCGAAATAATATTTTTACGGCGAGGGCGCTTTTTTGAATCCAGAGCGAAGTGAGGGATTCTACTCTAGAATCCCTCACTTCGCTCTGGATTCAAAGTACGTCGCCCGAGCCAAAAATATATTTTTCGCCCAAGTGGTACACTCTACTTTTCATCATCTATTATCTTATCATCTCATATTTTATTGTAATGTTATTAATTAAAAAAATAAAACGAAGAGTAACAACTAAATTGAAATTAAATGGTATCAAATAATAAAACAAATGAAAACTTATATTTACATTATTTTCATTAATTTTCTTCGCGCTGAACATCATTACAAATACTTCCAAATTCAAAAAGTGCGCGGCTAAGTTCATTCCGGCGCACTTATTTGTTCCAAATTCAAAAAGTGCGCGGTAAAAATAATTCCGGCGCACTTATAAAGTTCCTTATAGAAAACACCACCTTTGGGCGCACTTAAAGGCGAACTAAGTAGTCCTTTTCGAATAGATATGATGAAAAATTGGTTTATCGTCACCATAATCGTTGTTAGAGCATATGTTATAGGGAGGTAGGTAAGCGCAAAAAATGCAAAGTAGTTACATTTAAAAGCTGATTTTTTGGCTATTACCACCTACGCAAGAATTATTATACCTACGCGGATCTTATATTATTTGAAATGATAGCGTAGTTTGAATAAATATTCGGCCGTGAAAAACACAATATTAACAAAAAGGCTAGTCATTTCATGATTTAATTGTAAAATGTTCTTGTATAATTGTTGTTGCTTGAAAATATAATTAATACTTTATTTATTTATTTATATATTTCATGTAATCAACAGCGTCACTTAATCTCTAGATACAACTACAGTAATTAATAATAAGGCCAAAACCGATTACAGTTATTTAGACCGGTGTGAAGTTGGCAGCCAACTCTAGCAGCCAATATAACCCGACCAAATAATGTGAACTTTTTTATGAAGTTAGCAGCCATCGTTAAGAACGTAATAAAGCTTTCAAACACTAATACCAATGTGGTCCGAAAACCTTAATTATAGTCTAAGCTACACCCTACATAAAAATTGAACCCGATAATGTAGCTCAAAAATAAGATAAATAACTCATTACGAGATTACAGGGCGCGGTGGATTTCGACCGGGTTGGACGTCGTTACGTCGGGTTGGATTACAAATTCTGATTTTCTGATAAATAAGCTATCAGAAATATGTAAAATAAAATTGGCTAAAATGTTTTTTGATGCTATTTTGGCTCTACAAACTTTACACATTTTTTGAAAATTTTAATAAATGTGAAAAAGTTCTATACTATTTTTTTTTAATATAATTTAAATAAAGCACGCAACAACAGCTATTGCGCTATACAGCAAAATAAGTTTCAGGGCCCTGAAAAATACAGCTAGGCGAAAATTCTCGACAAAATCTGAAATAGACCGCAAGTTTCAAGTTCAGCAATTGGCTGCTGGTGAATAACGGGCCGAGTTCTCTACTTAGTGCTTATAATGCATATTATTCTGAGAGAATGATGTCTGCGCTATCTCAAACTGTCACATTTAAAGCGGCTTAAAGCCTTACTTTTTCTGCAACTCCTGCTGAAAAAAAAAATAATGACCGAAATCGAGTTTTCACGGCGCGGTGAATTTCGATCGGGTTGGACGTCGTTACGTCGGGTTGGATTACAAATTCTGATTTTCTGATAAATAAGCTATCAGAAATATGTAAAATAAAATTGGCTAAAATGTTTTTTGATGCTATTTTGGCTCTACAAACTTTACACATTTTTTGAAAATTTTAATAAATGTGAAAAAATTCTATACTATTTTTTATTTCATATAATTTAAATAAATCACGCAACAACAGCTATTGCGCTATACAGCAAAATAAGTTTCAGGGCCCTGAAAAATACAGCTAGGCGAAAATTCTCGACAAAATCTGAAATAGACCGCAAGTTTCAAGTTCAGCAATTGGCTGCTGGTGAATAACGGGCCGAGTTCTCTACTTAGTGCTAATGATGCATATTATTCTGAGAGAATGATGTCTGCGCTGTCTCAAACTGTCACATTCAAAGCGGCTTAAAGCCTCACTTTTTCTGCAACTCCTGCTGAAAAAAAAAATAATGACCGAAATCGAGTTTTCACGGCGCGGTGGATTTCGATCGGGTTGGACGTCGTTACGTCGGGTTGGATTACAAATTCTGATTCTATGATACATAAGCTATCAGAAATATGTAAAATAAAATTGGCTTAAATGTTTTTTGGTGCTATTTTGGCTCTACAAACTTTACACATTTTTTGAAAATTTTAATAAATGTGAAAAAGTTCTATACTATTTTTTTTTTAATATAATTTAAATAAAGCACGCAACAACAGCTATTGCGCTATACAGCAAAATAAGTTTCAGGGCCCTGAAAAATACAGCTAGGCGAAAATTCTCGACAAAATCTGAAATAGACCGCAAGTTTCAAGTTCAGCAATTGGCTGCTGGTGAATAACGGGCCGAGTTCTCTACTTAGTGCTAATGATGCATATTATTCTGAGAGAATGATGTCTGCGCTGTCTCAAAATGTCACAATCAAAGCGGCTTAAAGCATCACTTTTTCTGCAACTCCTGCTGAAAAAAAAAAATTATGACCGAAATCGAGTTTTCACGGCGCGGTGGATTTCGATCGGGTTGGACGTCGTTACGTCGGGTTGGATTACAAATTCTGATTCTATGATACATAAGCTATCAGAAATATGTAAAATAAAATTGGCTTAAATGTTTTTTGGTGCTATTTTGGCTCTACAAACATTACACATTTTTTGAAAATTTTAATAAATGTGAAAAAATTCTATACTATTTTTTATTTCATATAATTTAAATAAATCACGCAACAACAGCTATTGCGCTATACAGCAAAATAAGTTTCAGGGCCCTGAAAAATACAGCTAGGCGAAAATTCTCGACAAAATCTGAAATAGACCGCAAGTTTCAAGTTCAGCAATTGGCTGCTGGTGAATAACGGGCCGAGTTCTCTACTTAGTGCTTATAATGCATATTATTCTGAGAGAATGATGTCTGCGCTATCTCAAACTGTCACATTTAAAGCGGCTTAAAGCCTTACTTTTTCTGCAACTCCTGCTGAAAAAAAAAAATTATGACCGAAATCGAGTTTTCACGGCGCGGTGAATTTCGATCGGGTTGGACGTCGTTACGTCGGGTTGGATTACAAATTCTGATTTTCTGATAAATAAGCTATCAGAAATATGTAAAATAAAATTGGCTAAAATGTTTTTTGATGCTATTTTGGCTCTACAAACTTTACACATTTTTTGAAAATTTTAATAAATGTGAAAAAATTCTATACTATTTTTTATTTCATATAATTTAAATAAATCACGCAACAACAGCTATTGCGCTATACAGCAAAATAAGTTTCAGGGCCCTGAAAAATACAGCTAGGCGAAAATTCTCGACAAAATCTGAAATAGACCGCAAGTTTCAAGTTCAGCAATTGGCTGCTGGTGAATAACGGGCCGAGTTCTCTACTTAGTGCTAATGATGCATATTATTCTGAGAGAATGATGTCTGCGCTGTCTCAAACTGTCACATTCAAAGCGGCTTAAAGCATCACTTTTTCTGCAACTCCTGCTGAAAAAAAAAATAATGACCGAAATCGAGTTTTCACGGCGCGGTGGATTTCGATCGGGTTGGACGTCGATACGTCGGGTTGGATTACAAATTCTGATTCTATGATACATAAGCTATCAGAAATATGTAAAATAAAATTGGCTTAAATCTTTTTTGGTGCTATTTTGGCTCTACAAACTTTACACATTTTTTGAAAATTTTAATAAATGTGAAAAAGTTCTATACTATTTTTTTTTTAATATAATTTAAATAAAGCACGCAACAAAAGCTATTGCGCTATACAGCAAAATAAGTTTCAGGGCCCTGAAAAATACAGCTAGGCGAAAATTCTCGACAAAATCTGAAATAGACCGCAAGTTTCAAGTTCAGCAATTGGCTGCTGGTGAATAACGGGCCGAGTTCTCTACTTAGTGCTAATGATGCATATTATTCTAAGAGAATGATGTCTGCGCTGTCTCAAACTGTCACATTCAAAGCGGCTTAAAGCCTCACTTTTTCTGCAACTCCTGCTGAAAAAAAAAATAATGACCGAAATCGAGTTTTCACGGCGCGGTGGATTTCGATCGGGTTGGACGTCGTTACGTCGGGTTGGATTACAAATTTTGATTCTATGATACATAAGCTATCAGAAATATGTAAAATAAAATTGGCTTAAATGTTTTTTGGTGCTATTTTGGCTCTACAAACTTTACACATTTTTTGAAAATTTTAATAAATGTGAAAAAGTTCTATACTATTTTTTTTTAATATAATTTAAATAAAGCACGCAACAACAGCTATTGCGCTATACAGCAAAATAAGTTTCAGGGCCCTGAAAAATACAGCTAGGCGAAAATTCTCGACAAAATCTGAAATAGACCGCAAGTTTCAAGTTCAGCAATTGGCTGCTGGTGAATAACGGGCCGAGTTCTCTACTTAGTGCTAATGATGCATATTATTCTGAGAGAATGATGTCTGCGCTGTCTCAAAATGTCACAATCAAAGCGGCTTAAAGCCTCACTTTTTCTGCAACTCCTGCTGAAAAAAAAAAATTATGACCGACATCGAGTTTTCACGGCGCGGTGGATTTCGATCGGGTTGGACGTCGTTACGTCGGGTTGGATTACAAATTCTGATTTTATGATACATAAGCTATCAGAAATATGTAAAATAAAATTGGCTTAAATCTTTTTTGGTGCTATTTTGGCTCTACAAACTTTACACATTTTTTGAAAATTTTAATAAATGTGAAAAAATTCTATACTATTTTTTATTTCATATAATTTAAATAAATCACGCAACAACAGCTATTGCGCTATACAGCAAAATAAGTTTCAGGGCCCTGAAAAATACAGCTAGGCGAAAATTCTCGACAAAATCTGAAATAGACCGCAAGTTTCAAGTTCAGCAATTGGCTGCTGGTGAATAACGGGCCGAGTTCTCTACTTAGTGCTTATAATGCATATTATTCTGAGAGAATGATGTCTGCGCTATCTCAAACTGTCACATTTAAAGCGGCTTAAAGCCTTACTTTTTCTGCAACTCCTGCTGAAAAAAAAAATAATGACTGAAATCGAGTTTTCACGGCGCGGTGAATTTCGATCGGGTTGGACATCGTTACGTCGGGTTGGATTACAAATTCTGATTCTATGATACATAAGCTATCAGAAATATGTAAAATAAAATTGGCTTAAATGTTTTTTGGTGCTATTTTGGCTCTTCAAACTTTACACATTTTTTTTAAATTTTAATAAATGTGAAAAAATTCTATACTATTTTTTATTTCATATAATTTAAATAAATCACGCAACAACAGCTATTGCGCTATACAGCAAAATAAGTTTCAGGGCCCTGAAAAATACAGCTAGGCGAAAATTCTCGACAAAATCTGAAATAGACCGCAAGTTTCAAGTTCAGCAATTGGCTGCTGGTGAATAACGGGCCGAGTTCTCTACTTAGTGCTAATGATGCATATTATTCTGAGAGAATGATGTCTGCGCTGTCTCAAACTGTCACATTCAAAGCGGCTTAAAGCCTCACTTTTTCTGCAACTCCTGCTGAAAAAAAAAATAATGACCGAAATCGAGTTTTCACGGCGCGGTGGATTTCGATCGGGTTGGACGTCGTTACGTCGGGTTGGATTACAAATTCTGATTCTATGATACATAAGCTATCAGAAATATGTAAAATAAAATTGGCTTAAATCTTTTTTGGTGCTATTTTGGCTCTACAAACTTTACACATTTTTTGAAAATTTTAATAAATGTGAAAAAATTCTATACTATTTTTTATTTCATATAATTTAAATAAATCACGCAACAACAGCTATTGCGCTATACGACAAAATAAGTTTCAGGGCCCTGAAAAATACAACGAGGCGAAAATTCTCGACAAAATCTGAAATAGACCGCAAGTTTCAAGTTCAGCAATTGGCTGCTGGTGAATAACGGGCCGAGTTCTCTACTTAGTGCTTATAATGCATATTATTCTGAGAGAATGATGTCTGCGCTATCTCAAACTGTCACATTTAAAGCGGCTTAAAGCCTTACTTTTTCTGCAACTCCTGCTGAAAAAAAAAATAATGACTGAAATCGAGTTTTCACGGCGCGGTGGATTTCGATCGGGTTGGACGTCGTTACGTCGGGTTGGATTACAAATTCTGATTCTATGATACATAAGCTATCAGAAATATGTAAAATAAAATTGGCTTAAATCTTTTTTGGTGCTATTTTGGCTCTACAAACTTTACACATTTTTTGAAAATTTTAATAAATGTGAAAAAATTCTATACTATTTTTTATTTCATATAATTTAAATAAATCACGCAACAACAGCTATTGCGCTATACAGCAAAATAAGTTTCAGGGCCCTGAAAAATACAGCTAGGCGAAAATTCTCGACAAAATCTGAAATAGACCGCAAGTTTCAAGTTCAGCAATTGGCTGCTGGTGAATAACGGGCCGAGTTCTCTACTTAGTGCTAATGATGCATATTATTCTGAGAGAATGATGTCTGCGCTGTCTCAAACTGTCGCATTCAAAGCGGCTTAAAGCCTCACTTTTTCTGCAACTCCTGCTGAAAAAAAAAATAATGACCGAAATCGAGTTTTCACGGCGCGGTGGATTTCGATCGGGTTGGACGTCGTTACGTCGGGTTGGATTACAAATTCTGATTCTATGATACATAAGCTATCAGAAATATGTAAAATAAAATTGGCTTAAATGTTTTTTGGTGCTATTTTGGCTCTACAAACTTTACACATTTTTTGAAAATTTTAATAAATGTGAAAAAGTTCTATACTATTTTTTTTTTAATATAATCTATACTAATATTATAAAGAGGAAAGATTTGTTTGTTTATTTGTTTGTTTGTTTGTTTGTAATGAATAGGCTCCGAAACTACTGGACCGATTTAAAAAATTCTTTCACCTTTGGAAAGCTACATTATCCCCGAGTAACATAGGCTATATTATATTTAAAAAAAATTAGGGATTCTTACTAAAACTCCAATAATGTAACATAAGGTGTAAAAAAAAGACCTGAAAAATTCCTTACGTCGCGTGCGCTGCGAAAACTATTGATGATGGAATAAAATAATGTACTACGACTTTATAGAACACACCATAATTTACAAAAAATGTCGCGACAGCATATATCTAACTATTATAGTTAAGCCGTAATAACTGTTCTTTTATTCTTAAAAATTAATTGAAATACCGTCGCAGGAAAAGGATCTTAATTTGTATCTTGGTATTAATCCTTATCAAAATAAATTATTTCATATACCTACAAGACTGTTTCAATAGCTTTATGCAACTTTTTAAATTATTTAATTCAGACATTTTATTACAAAGATATTACGAGTTCAAAAATGTAAGTATTATAAAAGTTTCGTTTCGCCGCTTACTCCGCTTGGCAATTCATGTACTTTGTACAATGTACATAATACAAAATTCACTTCGAGCAAATATCTATAGAGTCACAATCGTGAAAAAAGTGTCCGAGACAAAATCCTGCCCAAGCTACGTAGTGGGCAGGCTTTTTAGTTAGTCGTAAGGCGATTCCAAGCCGACTACAACGCCGCGCGATGCCAAAGTGCTCGGTTACAGGCACTTATTAGGTGACATAACGTCGAGATTCGAGGAAACGGGTCATTGAGAATTGAGAAGGATGCTTGGGCCAGTGCCAGGGCCCAGTGTGGGTTGGTGCAGATTGCCACACAATATTTTCCTTCGCCGAAAAGCCAATGATTTGAAATTCCGTACATAAGTTCCAAAGAAACTCATTGATACAGGATCGGGATTTGAACCCACCACCTGACGATTGTAGGACAGGCGTTACTACCACTAGACCACCAAAGTTATATATCTCCGCCATTAGTGTGTCGATTTATGTTTTATTGGTAGTAAATAGGCATGCACTGGCGTAGCGTGCCTTGGAGGAGCCCAGAATTAAACATAGTTGGGGAGCCCAAATCACTCATTTCTCACAAAAGATACAAATATCCTTGGATTAAATTGAAATAAATATATACCGCCTTACCGCAAAAGATTTAAACACTGTTTAGCCGTACAATTTGTACTTTTAAACGTTGTCTAAAGCTTGCGTAAAACTTTAGTGGTAAGACGGTTATTTATAAGTTGTCACTTCCTCCTAGAAATTGAGCTAGCCAAACAATTCAAATGAAATATACACTTTTCTTGCCTTTTTTTTCAGGAAATTGATCATTGATAATGAATAGAATATAATTACCTATATCAGCTAAGTAAGTCTAGCTGAAGACGATTTCAGTTGTTATAAAATTTCTGCCTCTTAGGACAACTTTTGGAAGAATGCTTAACCCGGGAAAAAAAGAGATGATTTTTTTTCGGGAAGCACGAGATTAAGTGACATTGTGGATAACATTTTACTAGGTTTTGCTTACACACGTTAAGGCCCCTGTAGCCAGGGAGCCCCGTATTATTGACACGGTTGATACTGCGGTAGCTACGCCCGTACACATAGTATGTGAAACGAATTGTCGACCTTAAAGTTCTCGAATGTAGACAATGTATTGGCAAGTGTAGCGAAGGTCTTCACGTGAATCTAAGATCTGGTCGTGACGTCCGGAACACGTTGGATGCCAGCGCTTCGATTCCTTCCATCACAGCTCTTTGGGTTAGCAAGTTGAAGATGCCTTGGGTAGGGCACACAATTCGTAGAAGTAGAACTGATGTCCAATGTTTTTCAAAATTCTCGAGTGAAGACAAGATCAAGAAACTAACTTACATGGGTAGAATGTATAGACTGTGGGTCTGTAATATTTTAACGTCGCTTTCATTCTCATCATTGTCATTTTCTGAAATCAGGGCTTTATATTATGTACAGCCACCCAACACATACGAACTCACTTTTATTTAGATATATGCCAATACCTACTATCTCTTTTTCATAAACTTCGAACAGTTTAAGACTACGGAAACTCTCGCGATTTGGGTAGGTTTTAACTCATCATAATGGTTCATCCGGTATGTCTAACATGTGTGTGGCGCATACCTACATTACGTGGTAAGTATATGTATAGCCAATCATACCCGGGCAAAGCCGGGACGGGCAGCTAGTTTAAATAAAGCACGCAACAACAGCTATTGCGCTATACAGCAAAATAAGTTTCAGGGCCCTGAAAAATACAACGAGGCGAAAATTCTCGACAAAATCTGAAATAGACCGCAAGTTTCAAGTTCAGCAATTGGCTGCTGGTGAATAACGGGCCGAGTTCTCTACTTAGTGCTTATAATGCATATTATTCTGAGAGAATGATGTCTGCGCTATCTCAAACTGTCACATTTAAAGCGGCTTAAAGCCTTACTTTTTCTGCAACTCCTGCTGAAAAAAAAAATTATGACCGAAATCGAGTTTTCACGGCGCGGTGAATTTCGATCGGGTTGGACGTCGTTACGTCGGGTTGGATTACAAATTCTGATTCTATGATACATAAGCTATCAGAAATATGTAAAATAAAATTGGCTAAAATGTTTTTTGATGCTATTTTGGCTCTACAAACTTTACACATTTTTGGAAAATTTTAATAAATGTGAAAAAATTCTATACTATTTTTTTATTTCATATAATTTAAATAAAGCACGCAACAACAGCTATTGCGCTATACGACAAAATAAGTTTCAGGGCCCTGAAAAATACAACGAGGCGAAAATTCTCGACAAAATCTGAAATAGACCGCAAGTTTCAAGTTCAGCAATTGGCTGCTGGTGAATAACGGGCCGAGTTCTCTACTTAGTGCTTATAATGCATATTATTCTGAGAGAATGATGTCTGCGCTATCTCAAACTGTCACATTTAAAGCGGCTTAAAGCCTCACTTTTTCTGCAACTCCTGCTGAAAAAAAAAAATTATGACCGAAATCGAGTTTTCACGGCGCGGTGGATTTCGATCGGGTTGGACGTCGTTACGTCGGGTTGGATTACAAATTCTAATTCTATGATACATAAGCTATCAGAAATATGTAAAATAAAATTGGCTTAAATCTTTTTTGGTGCTATTTTGGCTCTACAAACTTTACACATTTTTTGAAAATTTTAATAAATGTGAAAAAATTCTATACTATTTTTTTATTTCATATAATTTAAATAAAGCACGCAACAACAGCTATTGCGCTTTATAACAAAATAAGTTTCAGGGCCCTGAAAAATACAGCTAGGCGAAAATTCTCGACAAAATTTGAAAAAGACCCCAATTTTCAAGTTCAGCAATTGGCTGCTGGTGAATAACGGGCCGAGTTCTCTACTTAGTGCTAATGATGCATATTATTCTGAGAGAATGATGTCTGCGCTGTCTCAAACTGTCACATTCAAAGCGGCTTAAAGCCTCACTTTTTCTGCAACTCCTGCTGAAAAAAAAAATAATGACCGAAATCGAGTTTTCACGGCGCGGTGGATTTCGATCGGGTTGGACGTCGTTACGTCGGGTTGGATTACAAATTCTGATTCTATGATACATAAGCTATCAGAAATATGTAAAATAAAATTGGCTTAAACGTTTTTTGGTGCTATTTTGGCTCTACAAACTTTACACATTTTTTGAAAATTTTAATAAATGTGAAAAAATTCTATACTATTTTTTATTTCATATAATTTAAATAAATCACGCAACAACAGCTATTGCGCTATACAGCAAAATAAGTTTCAGGGCCCTGAAAAATACAGCTAGGCGAAAATTCTCGACAAAATCTGAAATAGACCGCAAGTTTCAAGTTCAGCAATTGGCTGCTGGTGAATAACGGGCCGAGTTCTCTACTTAGTGCTAATGATGCATATTATTCTGAGACAATGATGTCTGCGCTATCTCAAAATGTCACAATCAAATCGGCTTAAAGCCTTACTTTTTCTGCAACTCGTGCTGAAAAAAAAAATTATGACCGAAATCGAGTTTTCACGGCGCGGTGGATTTCGATCGGGTTGGACGTCGTTACGTCGGGTTGGATTACAAATTCTGATTCTATGATACATAAGCTATCAGAAATATGTAAAATAAAATTGGCTAAAATGTTTTTTGATGCTATTTTGGCTCTACAAACTTTACACATTTTTTTAAAATTTTAATAAATGTGAAAAAATTCTATACTATTTTTTATTTCATATAATTTAAATAAATCACGCAACAACAGCTATTGCGCTATACAGCAAAATAAGTTTCAGGGCCCTGAAAAATACAGCTAGGCGAAAATTCTCGACAAAATCTGAAATAGACCGCAAGTTTCAAGTTCAGCAATTGGCTGCTGGTGAATAACGGGCCGAGTTCTCTACTTAGTGCTTATAATGCATATTATTCTGAGAGAATGATGTCTGCGCTATCTCAAACTGTCACATTTAAAGCGGCTTAAAGCCTTACTTTTTCTGCAACTCCTGCTGAAAAAAAAAAATGACTGAAATCGAGTTTTCACGGCGCGGTGAATTTCGATCGAGTTGGACGTCGTTACGTCGGGTTGGATTACAAATTCTGATTTTATGATACATAAGCTATCAGAAATATGTAAAATAAAATTGGCTTAAATGTTTTTTGGTGCTATTTTGGCTCTACAAACTTTACACATTTTTTGAAAATTTTAATAAATGTGAAAAAATTCTATACTATTTTTTTATTCATATAATTTAAATAAATCGCGCAACAACAGCTATTGCGCTATACAGCAAAATAAGTTTCAGGGCCCTGAAAAATACAGCTAGGCGAAAATTCTCGACAAAATCTGAAATAGACCGCAAGTTTCAAGTTCAGCAATTGGCTGCTGGTGAATAACGGGCCGAGTTCTCTACTTAGTGCTAATGATGCATATTATTCTGAGAGAATGATGTCTGCGCTGTCTCAAAATGTGACAATCAAAGCGGTTTAAAGCCTTATTGGCTGTTGGTGAATAACGGGCCGAGTTACTACTCTACTCTACTTAGTGCTTATGATGCATATTATTTTGAGAGAATGATGTCTGTTCGGTCTCAAACTGTCTATGTCAAAGCGGCCTTAAGCCTTACGTTTACTGCAACCCCTGCTGAACAAAGAGAAAAATGTCCGAAACCAAGTTTTCACGGCGCGGTAGATTTCGTCATTACGTCGAGTTGGAATACAAATTTTATTTTTGAGATAAAACAATATAGTTAGGACTGCTGTTATCCAAAATGTAGATTTAGATTCTTTCTTACACCTTTGTCAATGCAGCTATGGTCTTAAGTCGACTTTCATGGAGATTTTTAACTTTTTGATTTGACAGCTGTCATTTAAAATGTGCATCATGTTGAGCTATTCTACTTTCATGAAGATAGCAGTTGTCTAAAGTTAACAGTTTCGGAGTGGCAGTAAACAACTAGAAAAAAAATATTAAGTATATTAGCAAACTATATTTTGTTTCTTATAATATAAAGAAATTTAGTAGCTACACTAAAACTAGCAAAATATAACTTGAATTATCAGAGCGCGTTTATGTCTTTTGCTCTTTGGTAGCACTTCTACGAGCGTAGCCCCTTTGCTAAATCCTGAACGCGAATTCAATGACATTTCAAAATTTTTATGTTTAAAATATGGCTGCTGGTGAATAAGTAACCCTCTCAGTTATTGTGCCTATGTTGTATACATATCAAAATAATGATGCAAGTTTACAAACTATAATTTGTAGCTGTTTTTTATAATATGTAGAAATTTAGTGTCTACACTAAAACTAGCAAAATTTAACTTGAATTGTTAGAGCGCGTTTATGTCTATTGCTCTTTGGTAGCACTTCTACGAGCGTAGCCCTTTTGCTACGAACATTTGCACGGGAAATAGTCTTGTGTATAATTGTTTTTTTTATTTATTTATAATTACAAAATTTGAAATATAGATAGTTTTAGGCGCATCCTAATACCCCTGGCAAGCCGAGCCAAGCAAAGCGAAGCACATAGACACTACCTACTTTTTTCGAAGCAATGTCGTCAGTGAAAATTTGTATGAGGCTTCCACAATTTTCCATTGTTGAGGTCTGAAAAGTTGTTTTAAGTTTTAATATTTGTTAAATCCTGAACGCGAATTCAATGACATTTCGTAATGTTTAAGCTTAAAAAATGGCTGCTGGTTAATAAGTTACCCTCTCAGTTATCGTGCCTATGTTCTATATTTTATCAAAATAATGAAGCAAGTATACAAACTATGATTTGTAGCTGTTTTTATAATATGTAGAAATATGATATCTACACTAAAACTAGCAAAATATAACTTGAATCGTTAGAGCGCATTTATGTCTATTGCTCTTTCGTAGCACTTCTACGAGCGTAGCCCTTTTGCTACGAACAGTTGCACAGGATGCTATTACGTTTCTATGGGGCTCTCCGAAGGGTAAAGGCTCAGACCTACGTAAGCGTCTATGTATGTAATTGTCAATAATTTCTCAAAAATATTTTGAATTAATGGTGATGCTGTTCGAATGCTCGGGCTTAATCTATGTTTACTATTTATTGCTTATTTTTATTGCATGTTCTCTTAATCTAGATGCAAGTATCTGATTAAAAACAATTTTAGTAGTTTCGTTTTACTTTAATTTGTTTCGAGAATTTTGAAATACGTCAATGTTTTAGTTTTGTCTGGTTTGTCAAATAATATTAATTTTAATTAGTGGATAAGTTATGCTCGTATAACTGTGTTATATTTATATGTTTTGACAATTTTATGATAATTTTAGGCTGTAATTATTTTTTTCTATGTTTGAAAAAAATTAAATGAATCGTTTTCGCTTTATTTGTGGGTCATTGAGACATTTTCTGTAAATTTTTTATCATAGTCTTATACTTTTTTGCATGTTGTTTTATAATAAATTGTATGGTAAAATAAACATAAAATATATAAGACTGAGTAAACACTTCTCACAAAACGTTTCATTATTTTCTAAATTTTAGAATAGATATAATTAGTCTCTAAGAGTTTTAATGATTTAATCTATGAAATATCTATTTTAAACACATTTTTAATTTTTTGTAATAGTCGAAAAACAGTGGTACATTATTTTCCTCAGAATTATAAATCAGTACTTAATTATTATTAATCACACTGTCAAATAACATCATCAAGCAAGGATATTCAATTAATTTGTGCATTAGAAACATTATAATATTACGATTGCTTTGAGTTCATTGTAATAGAATTTGAAAACAAATTTTATATTACATATTCTGTTCATGTTTTATGTATGCCACTAATACGGTGTTTTTTAAACCAACTTATTTGCATAAGTTAATTACATTTTAGAAATATTCAAAGAGTATGTAGTATGTATGTGACTATTGAATTAAAATAATAAATATTTTTATAACATCTAAAAATGTGTGATGCCGAAAATTTACCGATTAAAATTAAAAAGAAAAAATCTTCCAATCATTACAAAGAAATACTTAATACATTGATAACTTCTAAAAAAATACCTTTAGAAGCTCCGAGCTGGCGAAATATTGATGAATACAAATATATAACCCAGCAGTTGAACGTCAGAAATATTTGTAAATACCGGAAAAAAATATACAATTATTGGTATAATATTAAAAACGATCATCAAGAAAACCTATCAACAAATAAATGTGAAATAATAAAAAATCAGACTAATGATATGGCTGAATTGCCACAAGTGATATTAAGTGACAAAAATAATGTTATTATATGTCATCGCAGTAAGGGCTCTGACACGATAATGAAACCCGAAAAAATTGAGCCTGATGCTATAAAAGATGAAAACCAAAATATCACAAATTTTGGTAAAACCTTACCAAATCACAACTGTTTCGACGACGAAATAAAACCTCAAATTACACTAAGTGATGAAAATCAGAAAAAGCACCAAAATGTAACACCGGAGAAGCCTGAGGTTTCAAAGTATATTTTGAACATTTCTAGTGCCGACAATTCAACCGTGATTTTACCCTTAGGGACAGTAAACGAAAAAAATTTAGAGTTTTTGCAGGACACTAATTATTTTGAAGGTAGTTTTGAATTAGAAAATAAATTAAAACAAGAAATTTTTCGGCATAACAAACTGAATGGGTATACTTATCCGTATGTTTTAAGAAAAAAAATTAATTCTCAGGTGAACAATACGTGCCTTATAGTTTTTAAATATGTTAAATATAATACTGGCAATATTTCGATTACAGCCCAATGCAAACACATGAAATGTAAAAAGTTTAAAATAATAATAAAAAATAATACTGTATCAGTGTTCAGCAATTGCAAAAATTACAGCCACTGTGAATTATTAACACTGCCTGTTTCAAAAGTGGAGAGAGATATAGTAAAACAAAAATTATTGATTCAAAAACCAAAACTATATAAAAATTCGCACATTTTGAAAATTGACAATATCAAATTAGGATTAACAAAACATTTAGAAGGTGTGAAGTCTGATGCCACTGTACGAAAAATAAGATCCGAAGTTTTATGTCAAAACGATCGATCCAAGAACGACGTGCTTGATATTGTTGAATATTTTACAGATCACAAAGAATTTGCACAGGAGGTAAGCTTTCCTTTCTGCATTAAATTATACAGTATAGAGCAATTTGAGATTCTAAAACAAACTGGTCCAATTTTGCTTCATTTTGATGCCACAGGGAGTGTTGTAAGAGCGCTTAACGACAGAATTTTAGAAACAAAAAGAATTTTATACTATACAGGTGTAATAGCTATACCTACAACGGGTCGAGTTCTTCCAGTTTTTGGAATGCTCTCGGAAAAACATGATAGTAATACCATAGCAAAGCTATTAAATGATTTTCGCAATTTCTGTGAAATTCACGGTCACTGGCCGGCATTTAGCGGTGTAGTCATAGATTTAGCTTTAGCATCTATACATGCTATATGCAAATCATTTAACCGCTGCGACTTACTACAGTATTTAAACAAATGCTACACAAATTTGACGAGCTTAAGCGACATTATTGAATCAAAAAATATGATACCGATATATTTATGTTGCGCACATTTTATTAAAATGATGGCAAATGATGTCGAAAAAAAATGTTCGACCCAAAAAAATGAGTTCAAAGATATATTAGCTCAATTCACGTTATGTCAAAACATGACAGATTTCGACAATTTTGTGAAAAATTTGTTCATTTTGACAAATTCAAAAACTATAGATGACCAAACTGCTATTGCTCTCGATAACTTGACTTCTACCAAAATGAACTCAGAATTTGATTCAAATCCTTTAAAAGAAGATCCAATCACAGTTGGGGAAGTCAAGTATGAAGCTCAGTACCAAAACAGTCCATTTTATGAGCGCGCGCAAAAAATATGTGGTTCTATTGTCATTTTAGAGTCAGCTGCAAAAACTAATAAGTTTTATTGCCCCGAAATTTGGAATATTATATTAAAAAAATATTTATGGCTTGTGCCTCTGTGGTCAAATTTGATGAAAAACAATAGGTGCAGTAATGCATTGGTAGAAAATCATTTCGGACAACTAAAAACAATCACCCTTAACGGGCAAAAAAATTTGAAATGCACACATTTCATACGAAAGGTCAGATCTGAAATATTATCTGTATGCAAAGAATCCTTAAATAAAATTAAAAAAAGCAGACTGACTAAACAGAACAAAGAAATATCTGAAGAAGAACAATGGAAAAAAAGGCCAAAAAAAATACATAGTCATTTTGATTCACGATACCTAAAAAAACAAAAAATCAGTTACGACAAAAACACTAACGAGCATTTAACGCAATGCGCTTATTGTGGCCATGGCTCATCACAAATCGATATCGTCACCGACTGGGTACAATGTGATGCCTGTGATAAATGGATACATAGTGCATGCTTAGGAAACACAGAGAACGATTTTGCAATAGATGGCATTTTCGAATGCCGTTTATGTAAAATTGTTATTTCGAATGACCAACCGATATCTAAAAACTCTGACGTAGCATCAAAACCAGAACTTAGCTTATTACCCAACGGTTTGGTTGATGATGTCAACTATTACAAAAAGTATCCAACAGAAAGAGGCTATGTAGTTACCAAAACCGACGTTTCTTGCACTATTAAGGAACTCTTAATAGACGATTATGTTACCCTTGATGAGGGGCAATATGTATCAAGTTTTGTGATTGACCACTGTTTACATCTATTGAACACAGATAAAAAATATCAAGTAATAAATGTAGAGTTAGCTAGCTTGATATTTGGCACTCGTCTACTTAAAGACTACTCAATGATAAATTTGGAGACAAACAAACAAATTGTGTTTCCGATTTGCCTCAACTCTCATTATACAATGGCAGTGGTATGCTTCGAAAAAGAAACCCTGCAAATTATTGACCCTTTGGGCAACGCAGCTCTCAGGAAACAGAACTATTATAACAAAATAATGCATTTAATTAAAAAAAAAAATCTTGCGAACATTATTACGAAAATCACAATTCCGAACCACGCATGCCAAAACGACGATTACAACTGTGGTGTGGCGATTGTTCGTCTATTTGAAGCCATGGTTCGAGGAGAAGACTTGAACGTGCAGACAAATTTCGATAAACATCGCCTCACATTGAAAAAAATGCTTCTCAGAAAAAGTGAAGATATGACTGACAAATGTTTGTCATGTGGGACGTGCGTTTTAGAAGCAGCACCCTTTAAGTGCCGTAAATGCCTAAGATTGATGCATCAAGCTTGCATTTTGAACCCCCGTGAAATAAAACGCAAAAAACTAACACAGTTATCATTAAAAAAACAAATTTGTTATTTGTGCAAACATTATAAAGTAAACTAAATAAATAAATCTCTTGATTGTTCCGAATAATGTTTTATAATAACTTTAATAATTACGTGGTTTATAATATTTTATGAACACCTGCCAAAAATGTTTTATAAAACAGTGACCATATAAATTTGAAATATTAATTTCTATGTGTGGTGTATAATCTTGTATAAATACTTGTTTTAAAAGTGTCTTATAAAACTGTAACTTTATTTATTTGTAATATGAATACCAATAAATCTGTAAAATGTATAAAAAAATGTTTATTTGAATATATGTTATTAATTATGTAAGATATTGATTCAATAAATGATGCTATGAATATTGTGAGTGGTATATAATATTTTATAAATGCCTGTCAAAAAGTGTTTAATAAAACAGTGACTACATAAATTTGTAAAATAAATATCAATAAATCTGTAAAATGTATAAAAAAAATGTTAATTTCAATGTATGTAAATTATATTGTAAGATTTTGATTCAATAAATAATGCTATGAATATTGTGAGTAGTGTATAATATTTTATAAATGCCTGTCAAAAAGTATTTTATAAAACAGTGACAATATATATTTGTAATATTAATGTCTATGTGTTGTGTATAATCTTGTATAAATACTTGTTTTAAAAGTGTCTTATAAAACTGTAACTTTATTTATTTGTAATATGAATACCAATAAATCTGTAAAATGTATAAAAAAATGTTTATTTGAATATATGTAAATAATAATGTAAGATATTGATTCAATAAATGATGCTATGAATATTGTGAGTGGTATATAATATTTTATAAATGCCTGTCAAAAAGTGTTTTATAAAACTGTAACTTTTTACATTTGTAATATGAATATCAATAAATCTGTAAAATGTTAATTTGAATGTATGTAAATAATAATGTAAGATATTGATTCGATAAATATTGCTATAAATATTGTGAGTGGTATATAATACTTTATAAATACGTGTCAAAAAGTGTTTATTAAAACCGTGATTATATAAATTTGTAATATTAATGTCTATGAGTGGTGTTGTATATATACTTGTCAAATAGCGTCTTATAAAACTGTAACTTTTTAAATTTGTAATATGAATATCAATAAATCTGTAAAATGTATAAAAAAAATGTTAATTTCAATGTATGTAAATTATAATGTAAGATTTTGATTTAATAAATGATGCTATGAATATTGTGAGTGGTATATAATATTTTATAAATGCCTGTCAAAAAGTATTTTATAAAACAGTGACAATATATATTTGTAATATTAATGTCTATGTGTGGTGTATAATCTTGTATAAATACTTGTTTTAAAAGTGTCTTATAAAACTGTAACTTTATTTATTTGTAATATGAATACCAATAAATCTGTAAAATGTATAAAAAAATGTTTATTTGAATATATGTAAATAATAATGTAAGATATTGATTCAATAAATGATGCTATGAATATTGTGAGTGGTATATAATATTTTATAAATGCCTGTCAAAAAGTGTTTTATAAAACAGTGACTACATAAATTTGTAATATTAAAGTCTATGTGTGGTATATAATCTTGTATATATACTTGTCAAAAAGTGTTTTATAAAACTGTAACTTTTTACATTTGTAATATGAATGTCAAAAAATCTGTAAAATGTTTAAACAAATGTTAATTTCAATGTATGTAAATAATAATGTAAGATTTTGATTCAATAAATGATGATATGAATATTGTGAGTGGTAAATAATATTTTATAAATACCTGTCAAAAAGTATTTTATTAAACTGTAACTTTGTAAAACTAATTTCTTTAAATCATAACTCTCTATGAATATTTCCTGTGATGTATCAATAAATAAAAAATAAATCTATTATCTTATAAATACCTATTTAATAGTGTTCTTGACACTGTTGGAGAAAGCACAGGCAACAAACTTTTATGAATTAAATGCATTAAGTAAAGAGCTGGGCCCGTTATTAACCAGCAGCCAATTTCTGAACTTAATGATATAATTTTCAATAGCATCAAGAAACATTTTAGCCAATTTTATTTTACATATTTTTGATAGCTTACGTATCAAAGAGTCAGAATTAGTAATCCAACCCGACGTAACGACGTCCAACCTGGTCGAAATCCACCGGGCCATGAAAACTCGATTTCGGTTATTATTTTCTATTTTCAGCAGGAGTTGCAGAAAAGGTAAGGCTTTAAGCCGCTTTGAAAGTGACAGTTTGAGACAGCGCAGACATCATTCTCTCAGAATAATATGCATCATTAGCACTAAGTAGAGAACTCGGCCCGTTATTCACCAGCAGCCAATTGCTGAACTTGAAACTTGCGGTCTATTTCAGATTTTGTCGAGAATTTTCGCCTCGTTGTATTTTTCAGGGCCCTGAAACTTATTTTGTCGTATAGCGCAATAGCTGTTGTTGCGTGATTTATTTAAATTATATGAAATAAAAAATAGTATAGAATTTTTTCACATTTATTAAAATTTTCAAAAAATGTGTAAAGTTTGTAGAGCCAAAATAGCACCAAAAAAGATTTAAGCCAATTTTATTTTACATATTTCTGATAGCTTATGTATCATAGAATCAGAATTTGTAATCCAACCCGACGTAACGACGTCCAACCCGATCGAAATCCACCGCGCCGTGAAAACTCGATTTCGGTCATTATTTTTTTTTTCAGCAGGAGTTGCAGAAAAAGTGAGGCTTTAAGCCGCTTTGAATGTGACAGTTTGAGACAGCGCAGACATCATTCTCTCAGAATAATATGCATCATTAGCACTAAGTAGAGAACTCGGCCCGTTATTCACCAGCAGCCAATTGCTGAACTTGAAACTTGCGGTCTATTTCAGATTTTGTCGAGAATTTTCGCCTAGCTGTATTTTTCAGGGCCCTGAAACTTATTTTGCTGTATAGCGCAATAGCTGTTGTTGCGTGCTTTATTTAAATTATATTAAAAAAAAAATTGTATAGAACTTTTTCACATTTATTAAAATTTTCAAAAAATGTGTAAAGTTTGTAGAGCCAAAATAGCACCAAAAAACATTTAAGCCAATTTTATTTTACATATTTCTGATAGCTTATGTATCATAGAATCAGAATTTGTAATCCAACCCGACGTAACGACGTCCAACCCGATCGAAATCCACCGCGCCGTGAAAACTCGATTTCGGTCATTATTTTTTTTTTCAGCAGGAGTTGCAGAAAAAGTGAGGCTTTAAGCCGCTTTGAATGTGACAGTTTGAGACAGCGCAGACATCATTCTCTCAGAATAATATGCATCATTAGCACTAAGTAGAGAACTCGGCCCGTTATTCACCAGCAGCCAATTGCTGAACTTGAAACTTGCGGTCTATTTCAGATTTTGTCGAGAATTTTCGCCTAGCTGTATTTTTCAGGGCCCTGAAACTTATTTTGCTGTATAGCGCAATAGCTGTTGTTGCGTGATTTATTTAAATTATATGAAATAAAAAATAGTATAGAATTTTTTCACATTTATTAAAATTTTAAAAAAATGTGTAAAGTTTGTAGAGCCAAAATAGCACCAAAAAACATTTAAGCCAATTTTATTTTACATATTTCTGATAGCTTATGTATCATAGAATCAGAATTTGTAATCCAACCCGACGTAACGACGTCCAACCCGATCGAAATTCACCGCGCCGTGAAAACTCGATTTCAGTCATTATTTTTTTTTTCAGCAGGAGTTGCAGAAAAAGTAAGGCTTTAAGCCGCTTTAAATGTGACAGTTTGAGATAGCGCAGACATCATTCTCTCAGAATAATATGCATTATAAGCACTAAGTAGAGAACTCGGCCCGTTATTCACCAGCAGCCAATTGCTGAACTTGAAACTTGCGGTCTATTTCAGATTTTGTCGAGAATTTTCGCCTCGTTGTATTTTTCAGGGCCCTGAAACTTATTTTGTCGTATAGCGCAATAGCTGTTGTTGCGTGATTTATTTAAATTATATGAAATAAAAAAATAGTATAGAATTATTCCACATTTATTAAAATTTTCAAAAAATGTGTAAAGTTTGTAGAGCCAAAATAGCATCAAAAAACATTTTAGCCAATTTTATTTTACATATTTCTGATAGCTTATGTATCATAGAATCAGAATTTGTAATCCAACCCGACGTAACGACGTCCAACCCGATCGAAATCCACCGCGCCGTGAAAACTCGATTTCGGTCATTATTTTTTTTTTCAGCAGGAGTTGCAGAAAAAGTGAGGCTTTAAGCCGCTTTGAATGTGACAGTTTGAGACAGCGCAGACATCATTCTCTCAGAATAATATGCATCATTAGCACTAAGTAGAGAACTCGGCCCGTTATTCACCAGCAGCCAATTGCTGAACTTGAAACTTGCGGTCTATTTCAGATTTTGTCGAGAATTTTCGCCTAGCTGTATTTTTCAGGGCCCTGAAACTTATTTTGCTGTATAGCGCAATAGCTGTTGTTGCGTGCTTTATTTAAATTATATTAAAAAAAAATAGTATAGAACTTTTTCACATTTATTAAAATTTTCAAAAAATGTGTAAAGTTTGTAGAGCCAAAATAGCATCAAAAAACATTTTAGCCAATTTTATTTTACATATTTCTGATAGCTTATTTATCAGAAAATCAGAATTTGTAATCCAACCCGACGTAACGACGTCCAACCCGGTCGAAATCCACCGCGCCCTGTAATCTCGTAATGAGTTATTTATCTTATTTTTGAGCTACATTATCGGGTTCAATTTTTATGTAGGGTGTAGCTTAGACTATAATTAAGGTTTTCGGACCACATTGGTATTAGTGTTTGAAAGCTTTATTACGTTCTTAACGATGGCTGCTAACTTCATAAAAATGTTCACATTATTTGGTCGGGTTATATTGGCTGCTAGAGTTGGCTGCCAACTTCACACCGGTGTTATTTAGTATATTTAACAGAGTATACGAGTAATTTTACGACTAATACGACTTAGCAGTACGCAGGTATTTTGCATGATTCACATTTTACACGGCGTGCGTGTGTGTGTGTTTGTGTGTGTGTATGACTGAATACGTTGGTGAGTCTATCTTCAAATGAATCGTCTCTGCGATACACAAGTCCTCGTGAGAGTCAGGGTTAGCACCTACTGTAAATACTGACCTACACTTTAAATAATATCCTATAACAAATTTAGTTTTTAATGGCAACGTGTAGACGTCATGCTTTGATTGTGAAAGTATAGTAATTTTGAAACTTCAAGTTTCAAAAGTTATTTAGAAACATCAAGTTTTAAAAGTTATTTAGAAACATCAAGTTTTAAAAGTTATTTATACCTACGCTCTTCGTGATCCTTAAGTACGTAATACGCGACTTGGTTTCTTTCCGTCTTACCACAAAAGTTTTACGCACGCTTTAGGCAATGTTTAACGGCACAAATTGCACGGATAAACAGTGTTTAAAGCGTGTTTAAATCTTTTGTGGTAAGACGGTTTATTTTTATTAATTAAAACTAGGCTGTCTGCGATTCACACCAAATTAGTTTCAACGTTTTTGATATCCAACTAAACTTATTCGAATTATCACAGATCTTTAAAGTATAAGTTTATAAGTTAAAAATTAATTATTTATTGCAAAAAAATTGCATGATCGACTTCACCCGTGTACAGAATTCGCGAATATTTCGCACGTATCGATGTAGTATTTTTCCACATAATTGTTGATTTATCAAAAACAGCTCAGCCGATTTCGATAAAATTTAAATGAGGCCAATCCCGAAGTATATCCTTTTCAATAAAAAAAGAATTATTGAAATCGGAACACTATGAAAAAAGTTATACGTGGTAATACGTATACATAAAAAATATACGCGTCGAATTGTGCACCCGCTCTGGTGGTTCGTCAGTCAAAAATAACATTATTCTATCCGTTTGTGGCATGAATTAGATTCAATGATTTTTATGCTTATTATTTTATGCTCCTGAAAGAAATCGCTTGAAGCGATAAGGCCGCCATTTAGAATAACTAATTTTTAATGTTTTTATTTTTCATGTGTTTGTATTGTATTTGGTTAAGCTAATAAAGTATTATCTATCTATCTATCTTATAATATATTCATATACACGTTTGTCAGACAGTTTCTGTTTTAAATATAAATAATAAGTTGTGTAATAGGTTTTACAACTTGCCTCATTTTTAGGGTTCCGTAACTCAAAAGGAAAAAACGGAACCCTTATAGGATCACTTTGTTGTCCGTCTGTCCGTCTGTGTGTATGTCAAGACTCTTTATCTCGGGAACGCGTAAAGATATCGAGTTGAAATTTAAACTATATACGTAAACCTATGAATTCTTGCAGTTGTGTAAAAGAAAAGCTTCTCAGTTACCGTAAGTATAAAAAAGTTACAGCCGTTTATGTCGTAAAAAACCGCATATTTCATCGCTTACAAAAATCAAAACCTACAGGGTACTTTCCGTTGACATAGAACTATGAAATTTAGCAAAGAGCATTGTCTCAGAGTACATATATAGGAATAAATCTGAAAACTGTACATTTTTATTTAAATCACATAAAAATAGGGTCTCAAAATTCACAAAATATGGGTTCAAAATTCAAAGTGAGTAAATCGTATCATGTAAGGTATCATATAAAATAACTTCATTAACTCATGTTAAAACAGGTTTTTAATTACTTTAACAATATGTTTGTACGGAACCCTCGATGAACGAGCCTGACTCGCACTTGTCCGGTTTTTCTTATCTAGATTTTCTACTCAGTCAAATAATAAAACCAAATTAAGCTCAGCCTACTGGGCTGCCATTTAGAAATGAGGCTCAACCATTTAAATAAGTACTACATTTCTAAAGAAAAGAAAAAGACCCAACTCTCATCAAAAGTTTGGAGTAAGTTAACCGTGTTCGCCGTGTCGTCCATAATGGAATAGAATACTTAACTAAGCAAAGTTGTAACACTGATGCGAAACAGCCTAAATTAAACATAACCAGACATATGAAACAAATGTTTAATAATGACATTGGTTGGTTACTTCCATCGTCATTGACATTCTGCGAATAATCAGGAACTCTATGAACGAATTCCATACAATAAGAAACTATAAATAGTTTATTAAGTGACCCTGTACTGTACTGTACTGTATCAGCCTTTTAATAGTCCACTGCAGGACGTAGGCCTACCCACGAAGGGTGATTGGGCCATATCCACCACGCTGGCCCAGTGCGGGTTGGTGGATTCGCATACGCCATCGAATTTCTTCTACGGAAAAAGTGACCCTACTTCAAGGAAATACAATTTATGATTCATAAAGTGCCCCAACGGACTTCTATTATGTACACAATTCGAATGGTTTGTTCGAATCGATGGATCTATCTATTAGCCATAGAACGTTCACTGTTCATAGGCCTCCCCCACAATACGATTTCGTTGAATACTATTTTTAATTTTTGTAAATTGTTCTATAACAGCTCAGCCGATTTCTATAAAAATGATCTATAAAAAAATAAATCATTAAAATCGGTTCAAAATTGGCTAAGTAGTCGCGTATCACACATACAAAAAACAAACTTAAAGACGAATTGATAACCTCCTTTTCGGTTAAAAATACGAATCATTTCTGAAGCTACCAATAGTCATGCTAGGTGCTTGGTTTTAATTCAGAACAAAAATATGGAATAGTCCATGCGCTTAGCATTGCAAGAAAAATGCCCGACTGGTGGTGCTCTAGACTATTTAACTCTAGCCTGCTTGAATACTTATAAATGTACATTTTAGGCACTTTTTTACGTATGTATGTCCTGAATTATTACGTTATTATTTATCCGAAGTTGGCAATACGTAGACAAAATATATTCGCTCATTGTGTAAAAACAGCTTAAAGGCGTCTAGGTCTTCAGTTATCTCGTAGACTTTCTGTGCTTGATTTCTTGGTGGCTACAACGATATCACAAAATCTATGTAATAACAGCAATAACTAGAATAAATATTGCATTTTATTTAGGATTCCGTACCTCAAACGGAAAAACGAAACCCTTATAGGATCACTTTATTGTCCGTCTGTCCGTCTGTGTGTATGTCAAGACTCTTTATCTCGAGAACGCGTAAAGATACCGAGTTGGAATTTAAACTGTATGTATAAATCTATGGTCTCTTGCAGTTGTGTAAAAGAAAATCTTCTCAGTTTTCATTCAAAAAAGTTAGAGCCGTTTATGTCGTAAAAACCGCACATTTCGCACTCACAAAAATCAAAACCTACAGGTACAGGCATTGTCTTAGAGTACACATATAGGAATAAATCTGAAAACTGTTCATTTTTATTTAAATCACAAAAAATAGGGCCTCGAAATTCACTAAATTCAAAATTCAAAGTGAGTAAATTGAATCATGTAAGGTATCATAAAAAAGAACTTCATTAGCACATGCTAAAACAGGTTTTTAATTAT
Source organism: Hypomecis punctinalis (assembly GCA_949316475.1). Lineage (NCBI taxonomy): Eukaryota > Metazoa > Arthropoda > Insecta > Lepidoptera > Geometridae > Hypomecis > Hypomecis punctinalis. Next base: position 8,099,332 of record OX438810.1, on the reverse strand, counting down.
TTTAACAACGTGTTTGTATGGAACTCTCGATGTGCGAGCCTGACTCGCTCTTGTCCGGTTTTTTTTATTTCGTATAGGTTTGCGTTTGACTACATCCTGCTCGATGTTGTGCAGATTCTAGGGTGTAGCACGCTTACCTAGAAAATACCTATTTACTCGGGATTTGAAGACACCCACGTTGTACTTTAGCGGGAAGACAGACCCAGGCAGTGCGTTCCACATTCTGGCTGTTCGAATGAGGAATGAGGATTCGAAACGCTTGGAATGTCCACCATAAAAGGGAGGCACTTTGGTCGCGTCTATCTAGCCGTACGATAGCAGAAAGGGGCAGTTGGGACCAGGGGCCTTATTTTGTAAGCGCTCTGGCGTGCTTCGCTTTTCCTCCCGCTCGCTCTCGCGGCGTGAGTAACTGGCGCGAACAGGAGAAAAAGCGAAGCCGAACGTCAGAGCGCTTACAAAATAAGGCCGCAGATTGTGCAACTCCTTAGCGCACTCTCCGAAGTGTATGCCTAAAATTCTAACGATTCTAATTGTTTTTACTACGGGACTAATCGCGCACTGAAAATATGAGATAAATAAATACCTACTATGACGTTACGATCGAGTTGCATCGGTCGTGGTCATGTGTAGACCATGTGTTCAAATCACGAAAGTTTAAAAATAACAGATTCTAATTTACAAAAATACTTATTCACTGGTTGCTGTTACTGTAATTACCTCATTTTATTATTCCACGAGAAAGTAGCTTGAAATAATGTGTGCGTTTCGGTTAAATACGCAAAGGAAAGTAAAATTACTTTCCTCTTTATAAACGTTGCGTTACCGAGCGTAAATAGCTAGAATTTTATTGGACTTACAAATGGGAAAAGTTCTTTTTGTTTGTTGAATAAATATGTGAAGATGGTCGAATTCAAAGGGAAGAATTTTAATAGTCGAGCATTTTCGGAGAATCTTCAATTAAAGGAATGATTTGAGTTGTTTTTGTGCGCATTTTGGAAGATAAGCGAATTGATTTCGCAATTTTTATTTTACTAATTAAGTTTCTTCTACATATCTTACAAGAAGGTTTTTGAAGGTAATTAAATTTGTATCAGCCAAATGCCTAGCCCTGGTGTCCGAGTTTTAAAACCAGCTGAAGGCCTCTGAAATAGCGAAACGGTTGAATATTTTACAGACAAATCTAAGCCGTTCATAAACGTCGTTGTTTTAGAGATTTGGACGTGACAACGTCTAGTAAATCGATGAATGCTGCATGGCTGCACGCACGAAAAAGGATGACTCATTGTCTCGTTACGCTCATTGTTCCGTTACGCTCATTGTCCCGTTACGCTCACTACACGAGCGAGTGAATGAGCGTTCGGTGCAATCATATCATCACCATCGTCAGTAGTAAATTATAGAGAGGTTAAAATTCTTAAAACTTACAAACATACACTAGAGTTTTATAGAGTTTCTCACGTACGTACGTAGGTATTACATTTTTCTACTATTTTATCCATATAAACCCTCACGAACACATGCCAATAAATCAAGTGGAAGTCCCAAAAATATCCGCTAGAGGACGATACATTGACTAGATTTCTATCGTCCCCGGGACAAGACAATATTTGCAGGGCAAAAACAAACGACCGCCTTTTTATGAAACATACTTATAGAAAGTTTTGCTCGTTTTGCTGCAGAAAACACGGAATATACAAACAGTATGAGATATCAAAGAGGCAATCAGACTTTGGAATGACTTACCTTTAGAAATTAAGCGTTCACCTTCCTTGGACGTTTTCAAACAACTTGTGAAAGCTCACTATCTGAAATCATAATGCTACTTGTTCCTTTCGCTACTAATTAATAACGTATGTAAGGTACATGTATAATAATATTTATGTATTATAACGTATATATGTAAGTATATTTAAAACTTAGATTTAATTAAGTATGTTTAGTTTATTATTTATAGGTGTTTTCTTTGTTAATCTTTAGTTAAGGCCACCATTTCTTGTTTTCGTCAGTTCATATTCGTGCAAGGTTGCCTGGAAGAAATCGGCATGGGTGATAAGGCCGCCACTTTGTATCATATTTTTGTCATATTTTTGTCGTATATGTGTAAATAGTGTTTATTTTTCAAATTGTGGATGTAAATAAAGAGTTTTGTCTGTCTGTCTGTCAAAAAAATGTAGTTTTAATTTTTATGTATCTATGTTTATCCATTTATGTGTTAATCAACAAAACTTATCTCACTGCCCCGGTGGCTCAGTGGTTAGTAACCCTAACTTCTGGATCAAAGAGGCGTGGGTTCGATCCCCACCCAGGGCAACCATTTTTGTGATTAACATAGGTGTTTGCTCTGTGTCCTGGGTGTTATATAGGTATTTAGGTGTTATATAGCTATTTATGTATATTTTTAAAAATAATTATGTATTATGTAGTATATCAGTCTCTGGCAGCCATATCACAAGCTTCGCTTAGTTTAGGGTCAGAAACCGTGTGTAAGATGTCCCGTAATATTTTTATTAATTCATTTTGATGGAAGAAACAGTCCATACTGCCTTTTCTGTACGTTTTGATACAGAGGCCGTGTGTTTTCTTCATTTTATTTTCCCCATACATTGTGTTGCGGGTTGGTGCCGGATTCTTCCCTTTGTGGGAGAAACGATTTAAAATTGAAATGGAGTTTCTTGAGGATGTGCGAGTATTTTGTTTATTGTTTTTGTGGGGTCAATTGGCCTTTGTGGAACTAGAAGTATAAGTAGTAAGAATAAAAGGTCGAGCACCGAAGCGCTTTTGTTTTGAATTGTTAGGTACTTGTGTGTGACATAAACAATCGTAGGTGAGTAATTTATGCATTGTTGGATATATCGTCATATTTGCCTGCGGATTTTTCGTCATGATATTACCGTGTAGTGTTTTTTTATTCGTTTGACTGGTTAAACTTTTAAGTATTTCACTTGATGAGAGACTTCAAGTATTTTTTTACATATATTAAGGTAATTCGGACAGTATATTACATACGATATTTACATGGGTTTATGGATTTTAGATATTTTGGGACCAGAATCTGGCGACTAGGGTTTCTCATCGGGAAGTCTCGAAGCGGCAATTCCCGAGAAATTTAGCCTCATTCGAGACGGGAAGAAAAGAGTCGAGTACCCGGGAAGTTGAGAAATTGAAAAAAAAACCGGACAAGGGCGAGTCAGGCTCGCTCATCGAGGGTTCCGTACAAATCCACAATTTCACAAAATTGGGAAGTTGTTAAAATGTCTATACTATAACCATCGACAAAAAACTTTTTTTTTTCACTTTTCTCGTCATACATCGAAAATTTCACATTGTTAAAATAATTAAAAACCTGTTTTAGCATGTGCTAATGAAGTTCTTTTATATGATACCTTACATGATACGATTTACTCACTTTGAATTTTGAACCCATATTTTGTGAATTTTGAGGCCCTAATTTTTGAGATTAAAAATGTACAATTTTCAGATTTATCCTATATGTGTACTCTGAGACGATGTTTCTCGTCAAACTTCATAGTTCTATGTCAACGGGAAGTACCCTGTAGGTTTTGATTTTTGTGAGTGTCCAAATATGTGGTTTTTACGACATAAACCGCTCTAACTTTTTTGTACGATAACTGAGAAGTTTTTTTTACGCTTTTTAAGTTTTTCTTTTATTGCTTTGCAAAGTGCAGTAACTTTCCAATGAATTTAATGGCACAGATCACTTTTACTTTCGCTTTTTCAGGGCTTGTCTTATCAAGAACACTCTATTATATTTCGTGTATTAGTTCTGCTTCGTAACTGAAACCAATTTCCGTTAGCTTTATCTCCATCTCGAATAAACTTATCGTATATTCAACATACGAGTGGCACGAGTGGTACCACCGCCGCGTATATTTGCATCGAGCGATTGCATCTCGATAGAAGTACGTCCAATAGCTCGAATCGACCTGAAGTGACTTATGGAGACCGGAAACTATTGTAATAGAACATGGAAGATATCGTAATATACGTCTTGAGTTTTATTGCGTAGGGACGAGTTTACATTGGTATTATTTTTTTGGCGAAATGGGATAGATACTTTTTTTGTTAGCATTGATTTGATTTTGGCTGATTGGCATTTTTGCAGAAGTACGTCCTATAAGCTTGAATCAATCTGAAGTGACTTATGGAGACCGGAAAATATTGTAATAAAAGACGGGAGATATTGTAATATACGTCTTGGGTTTTATTGCGTAAGGACAAGTTTACATTGGTATTTTTTAGCGAAATGGAAAAATAACTTTTTTGTTTAACCTGGGCTGATTGGAATTATTGCAGAAGTACATCCAAGAGCTCGAATCAATCTGAAGTGACTTATGGAGACTGGGAAATGTTGTAATATACGTCTTGGGTTTTATTGCGTAGGGACGAGTATACATTGGTATTTCTTTAGCGAAATAGCAAAGATACTTTTTTATTTAACCTGCACAGCGGGATAATTCTGTTAACCGATCTCGTTACTAAGGTGATACGTTCTTGAACCTCTTTCATTTTTCAGACAGTTTTGAGCTGTCAGAACTGTCAGAAAAACGAGAGAGGTTCAAGAACGTATCACTTCAGTAAAGAGATCGGTTAAGAGAATTGCCCCGCTGATTGGCATTTTTGTAAAAGTACGTCTAATTGCTCGAATCAATCTGAAGTGACTTATAAAGACCGGAAAATATTGTGACAGAAGACGGGCGTTATTGCAATATACATCTTGGGTTTTATTGCGTAGGGATAAGTTTATAATGGTATTTTTAGCGAAATAGCATAGATACTTTTTTATTTAACCTGTACTGATTGGCATTTTTGCAGTACGTCCGAGACCTCGAAACGATCTGACTTATGACTGGAAACTGGGAGCTATAATTGTAATAGAACACAGAAGATATTGTAATATGCGTCTTGGGTTTTATTGCCTAGGGACGAGTTTACAATGGTACATTTTCAACGAAACCGGCTCAAGCACATTTTATCTAGCGTGCAATATTCGTGAATTACGTCCGATAGTTCAAATTGATCTGAAGCGACTTATAGTGACTGAATTAGCTATTGTATTACCTATATAGAAAACAGATGTTATTGTAATATACAAATATGCGTTTCATATTGTAGAGGTGATTTCGTATTGATATAATATTAATCAAAATGACTTAATTTGTTAAAATATTCCTATATTAACAACTAATATCAAATGACTATGATGTAACAAACCAGAGTTATTTACTCAATAAAATAGATAATTTTAAGTGTTTATCTGAATTTCTATGATGACACGGTCCAAACTTACAAAGAAAAAGATTTTCAAGAGACATTTTCGTAAAAATCTCGTTTTGGGATTACTATAAAGTAGAGATACGAGTATGTTCTAAATTGACGGAGCCTCGCTCACATTTGTAGCAGCAGCACATTTGCATCGACCGTTTACATCTTGATATATACAATACTTTTATCCCCATTGTACTAACTATGGAATCTATCAGAAGTTCAACTTCAATCATAATATGAAGCTTTGCTAAAAATAGTTTGATTAAGGGATAGTAACAGCTGGATGTGAAGTTATTTTTTAATTTTTAACCCAAATTTAGGGGATGTTATTAGTTGATGTTATGTTTAAATCTTTTTTGTTGTCTACATTTTTCACGAATTTAACGTCACATGAAATAATGATCACATTTTCTCGTGTGTCTGTTAGGATTCTATATTAATAAAGTGCTATAAATTTTCAATCTCTACAATGGGGTTATTTGTATTATTATTTACATTTGTCGAACTACCTACCAAAATATATTTAAAACTTACTAAGAGAGTTAGACTAATGACTCCCGCTCCGGCTCGTACTTGGCGCAAAGGATGGCCATCGCCATCCAGCGAGGTAATGTGGCCAGTATTTTGGGCTCTTTTGCGCCGGGTACTGTCGGGGATGGGTTGAGTGTTTAGGTTTTAAGTTTGATTATGTTCATTGGAAAATAAATTTGAAGACGTGAAAAAAAGTAAGAGGGTAGGTAGTCATTGTTAGCGCGGCCACCAAGTATTATGGCAGATCGCGCGGGACACAAAGGGGTGCGGGAAGACGACGACTAACCTGAATACTCCGGGTCGGTGAGCACAGCTGCAGAACCTTGATCCTGGTTGCTCCTGGGTCCTTTCTTCAGGCAGTGGCGAAGCGGCGTGAGTGGACTGTATTTGCGGGATGACACGACGTTCGGGAGACGTATCACAATTAACATAGGAATGCGGTTTAACGAGACGGTGCTAGGCACACGTCAATTGCGCGGAGCGGTGATGAATGCACCCTGTCCGGCGGTCAAGGGCAGACTGTTCGCCAAAGCAAACAGCGCGTCTCACCTATCCACGAAACGTACCTAGGCGGTCGTCGTCTAGGAAAGATGAGGGTAGGACATAGGAGTCGGTAAATGCGGGTGGATAGAAAAGTAGGCAGCTCTAAGGCGCCGTAACAGTCATTAATATTTAACAATATGTGTCTGTGTATACCTATGTAGGTATATTATTATACTTACCTGTGTGTGTTATTGTATTTTTAAAACGATTAGTAAGACTTTGATAAAAAAAAATGTATGAAACCTGATTAGCCAGAGATATTCTTATAAACAAAATTTTAGAAAAATCTGTGACCGCGTTTTTTACAATATCTTGGTTTTTATAATTACTTTTCAACTTTTCAAATCTTGGCTGTTCGAGTTTTCCTTCTTTCTTTATCTAGTCTGCATCATTGGCCTACGCATTGAGTCCTTAGTCAGCGGATCGGTCGGCCGATAAGAACCAAGTTATTGGCAGGCGTCGACCGCGGCCGTTACTGAAGACGTCCATCGTTTCGGTGATCGGTAATGGCGGGTAAGTATCTGATAGGGTTTACAACTATTTCAATGTATAACTATATTAAGGTGACGCATTGATCAACTATTGTTTCAAAAATCGAGTACCGCGCTCCTTCACTCGGATAAAATTTACGCGGTCGTGCTCGACAGGATCGCGCCAGAGCGGCGGGCGGCAGTGAGTTTTTAATTAATAATTAAAATACTCATAATGTACACTTTTAAAAAAATAACTTCTCGGTCTGTAAAACATAAAAGTAATCAGGCTATTTTATTCGTAACAAAATAATGGGATGTTGTTGCTGATAATTCTGGGCAGTTATTAAACTTTTTTTTTTGGTGAGAAATTTGTAAGTTTTTATTTAAAGCCGGTTACTTTTCAAAATTTTGTCCAGTTCATAAAACTTTTCAAAGTTTTCCCTTATTTATGATATTTTTTTTTAATTTAAATCAATATCATTCGTCCTCTCACATCGCGTAAAGTACTCGTTTTCGTGTTTCTTGGCCCAATGCCTCATCTTAACTAGTAATTCTCCGAAGAGTAAATCTCGCGACACTTCTTTGTCTGAATCTTTATAAGCCTAGGTATATCTCAACTCGCTTGAGGCCGATTTGGTTCATACTTGCAAATCTTAGAATTGAGATACTAAACAATCTTGAGAAATATTATCGAAATCAGCTAAGTCAATAGCGTCAATAGCGCGACAGAAATTTTCCCAATTTTTGAGGGAAAGATCCCTATCCAAAATCGCCGACGAAAAAATCTATTATTATTTATAACCTGTGTAACAAGTTTTGTCGAAATCCGTAGAAAAATGCGACTTGCAGACGTAAACCAACAACTGGACCGTCGAAAGCAAAATCGCCGTGTCTAAAACAGAGATCTTCGCTTACGCTCGATCAGTAATACTCCTATTTTCAAGATTCTTCACGAAGCAAACGCAGTAACCATCTCTTAGGCTCACCTGGGCTCACCAGATATAATTTAAACATCACGTGAACATGACATGACAACAATTGCTGTCAAGAAAAAAAGAAGAAGAATAGAGATTTTGAACAAATTCTTCTATTCTATTCGTTCAAAACCACTCATTTTTATTTTTGGACTACAGTACTAATCAGTAAGACATCTGAAGTAGGTATTCTCGATTAAAACACACAACTAATTCCAAAATCTTACATTCTGATTGGTTCTTTTTAATTCAGCATGGAAAAATGAAATTAAAGAAACAAGTCAAAATGAAACTAACCAAATCATCAAAATGTGCTGACCAACCCCACCCTTCGTGGGTAAGGCTTATAAAGATTCAGACAAAGAAATGTCGCGAGATCTACTCTTCGGAGAACTACTAGTTAAGATGAGGCATCGGGCCAAGAAACACGGAAACGAGTACTTTACGCCATGTGAGAGGACGAATGATATTGATTTAAATTTAAAAAATATCATAAATAAAGGAAAATCTTAAGGGGTTACGTTTCAAAATTTTGTCCAGTTCTTAAATTTCTCAAGATTTTCCCTTATTTATGATATTTTTTTATTTTTTACGAATAAAATAGCCTGATTACTTTTCTGTTTTACAGACCGAGAAGTTATTTTTTATAAGTGTATAAATTAGTGTTATAAGTTAGTGACGTGTATCTTTTATATTTTTGATACCAATAAATAATATGAATAAGCTTACGTCCTGCAGTGGACTATTATTAATTATTTTCCGCAAAAAAACGCAACACCGACTTCCACCGGGTACAGAATTCGAATAGTTTGCACGAATTGATGTGACATCCATGTACATTCTGATTGACTCATGATTTATCAAAAACGACCTAGCCGATTTCGATGAAATTTAAATCGGACTACTTTGTAATTATAACCCATTTAAATAAAATGAAATTTTATTTTCATAATTGGCGAAAATATCGATGAACATCAACAAATAATTCATACTTACAGACGAACGAAAAAAAAAGCCGTGGTGGTCTAGAGGTAGTGACACCCGCCTTACAATCGTGAGGTCGTGGTTTCAAATCCCGGTCCCGTACCAATGAGTTCTTTAGAATTTATGTACGGAATTTCACATCACTGGCTTTTCGGTGAAGGAAAACATCGTGAGGCAACCTGCATGTGTCCGTAGAAGAAATTCGATGGCGTATGTGAATCCACCAACCCGCACTGGGCCAGCGTGGTGGATATGGCCCATTCACCTTTCGTTGGTAGGCCTACGTCCTGCAATGGACTATTAAAAGGCTGGTACAGTACAGTACAGACGAACACAGTACCTCCTCCTTCTTGGAAGTCAGTAAAAAGGCTGGTACAGTGCTGACCAACAGAAGATCCAATCTTCAGATTGCCCATAATTTGTAACTGCGGCATTTACACGTATTTTTATATTGTGCTATGGGATTCCATGTATGTTATGGCTACTAAAATATTACTATTGGTACTAAAATATCTAATGATATTTCTTAACAGAAATTAGAATTCATGCTATAACAATAACGTGCTCAATTCAACACATCTCTAGTCTATAATAGAGTATTTGACTAGTTTTTGGAAATCATTTTAAATTATTCGTTAGTACATAATAAGCACACTACATTTATATTTCCGAGAGATCTACTGTATTAGCAATGAAAATCAGTTTTAAAGAATAGATATTCAAGATCCCACCAAAAACAACGTTCTGTAATGGCGCTGGTCTTTGACGACACACACTAGTAAATAACTTTAGTAAATTTATACCAGTAAATACGCTAGTTCACATCTAAAAATTGACAAAAAATACTTTTAAAGTAACTTACAGATCCTGTAATATGACTCCGAAATCACAAAATACAAATTACACAAACAACAGTCAATCGAGAAGTTCTGGTTTACTGTATTGTGACGTCACCAGAGTTGCCGCCCTTCTTAGATCGTTTACGTCACAGATAAAATATCAAAATAATATCGTATTTTATTTTGTGCGATTAGCGAAAATTAGACATATTTTAGTTTAAATAAAGTGAAATATGTCTTTTTCAGGGTATTATCTTTGAGGATTACCACAACCCATAGTATTTTTTCTATGTTGTCAAATAACCTATTACCCACTATGTAACTTAAGCCAATCCACAAATTCAATTTAAAAATATTCCTTAAGCGACTTATTTTTATCATACACATACTGAACCATGAATACTTAATAAATAAGTTGAAGCCGCAATATCTATCCTTTTATAACTATGTATTTTAATTTGTTACATTTCTGATCCCAAAATAGCATAAACAAATAAATATTTTATTTATATAGTTTCAAGTAGAAAATATTTGATTGATCACAAATTTAACAAAAGCTTTCTTATCAAGCTATTTAGGTATCACTACATAGTATAAAACAAAGTCACTTTCCACTGTCTGTCTGTCCCTATGTATGCTTATATTTTCAAAGCTACGCAACTGAGTTTGATGCCGTTTTTTTAAAATATAGAGTGTCGTGATTCAAGAGGAAGGCTTATAAAAATGCTTATAATAATACACCTATAATACACATGTGCGAAGCCGGGGCAGGTCGCTAGCGTTTCATAAAATGATTATGAACAGAATCAAACAACAACAAAATTTAAAGTTTGTTTCTGATAGATAACTGACTAAATTTACCAATTATCCTTTCATTTAGCTTGGTTGCCCCACATAACTTTCTTTTATTCTCTGAACAATGTTTTTTGTTGTTATTTTATTATTTTCCACCGAAAATCGTAATGGTTCTACACAGTGACAATGCTTTCAAAAACAGACATCATCATAATAATTACAGGACGTCCACTGCTGGACATATGCCTCCCTTATAGATTTCTAATAAGTCTGGAGGCTTATTGGAAATCTATAAGGGAGGTTTATTTAAAATTAGCGTTATTATGTAAATATAAGTTTGCGTTTGACTGTGTTTTGCCTGATCTGTGTTGTTTTACGTTTTGGACTTAATTGACCGTTCGTTTTTTGAACTATGTGCTCTGCACACTGCCATTTCAACTTGCTAATCCGCAAGATAGATAACATATTTATTTCCATAGAACATAAAAATTAAATCTATGTTTTGAATAACCAAAGTAACGCCTGATAGTTGATTGAACTATCATAAAAATTAAATTTATTTTCTCACGTACTGTACTGTTTTGTATTAGCCTTTTAATAGTCCACTGCAGGACGTAGGCCTACCCACGAAGGGTGATTGGGCCATATCCACCACGCTGGCCCAGTGCGGGTTGGTGGATTCACATACGCCACCGAATTTCTTCTACGGACATACGCAGGTTGCCTCACGATGTTTTCCTTCACCGAAAAGCCAGTGGTGTGAAATACCGTACATAATTTCCAAAGAACTCATTGGTACGCGACTGGGATTTTCTCACGTAGTCACGTGAAATTTTATCTTTAACCCGTCTAATCTAGCCCACCAATATACAGGTTTATCCTAGTTTGGGGCCTATTGATGAGTCACAGCACAAACTATGGCAACGTTAGTCATTAATAATCATAATTTAACAAATAACTAACTGTAATTAGTTTTGTTAAATGTAAATTAAGACTGTAGAACTTGAAATGTTTTGTCTGTACCCTTATTACAGTCTTAATTTATAAAGAAAGTTAAGTTTATGTAATACATGCAAGCGAAAGCGCCGAACAAGCGATACAGTAGCACGATCAGCCTAAGCATTTGGTTTGTTGATTCAACAATGTTTTCATATGACGTTCACGTAAAAAAATCGTGTCCGTAAACCGACTTTACAGATAACCTTTTTTTGAACGATAACCGACGAAGGACTCAATTCGTTACATATATTTTTTATATATAACCACGCATAACTTTTTACATAGTTGACAAATTTTGATAATTTTTTATTTATTGGAAAGAATATACTTCGAAATTGGTCCCATTTAAATTTTATGAAGAACCAAAGTTACCGACATTACCCAGCGTATTGGCAAATGAAGGTTAATTTATTTACACAAAATTTAAGTAACATTTCATAAACTTAACTATATATTACAAAAAAAAACCACTTGAACTAAAAAAATTAGTATGTATAGATGACGACAAAAACCCTAATCTAAAAGCCCACTACCAGCGGGCACAGTTCCCAAAATGCTGGCCCCATTGCCACGTTGGATAGCAATACTGATCCTTTGGGCAAAATAGAGGCCAGCATTTTGGTCACGTCTTGCGTTGACCAGGCGTGATGAAAGATCTTTGTAAATGTGTTTTGCTCCCGGTCCCCACGGCCCTAAAGTTTGGACCCCAAAAGGTTCAAATATGTATCCACTGTCAATGTTCGCATATTTGTTCCTTTTGAAGCCTTCTGCATATTCAGCCGCAGCGCCAGCCCTATTCTGAGTTCTTAAAAGATGGGACGGAGCGAGAGTATCAACACCAATTTCAATTTTATTGAAATCGGCTGAGTCATTTTTGATAAATCAACAAAAATGTAAAAAATGCTACATCGATCCGTGCGAAACATTCGCGACTTCTGTACTCGGTTGAATTATTATTAATTATTTAAAAAAAAATATTATTTAAAAAAAAATATTTTTTGCGAAAAATAACTTGTTAGTCTTAAGATTTTTTACTAATTAAGAGTTCAAAACTCTAATTGTTTCTATTTTATAAATAATTTAAAGGGTTTACTGCCAAGTGGGCACTTCAACTTAAACACGTTTTTAATGGCGTTTTGGCAAATTTCCATTTCAAGCTACGAATGAGAATACTCCATGATAATATTTCAATTTACTTTACAACGTTTCTTTAGTGGTTAAGGAAATAAAATATTTAAATAATCGAGTAAAAAAATGATTTTCATTAATATAACTCCTTAATTCACAGCTAAGTATAACAATTTCCGATGTATAGAATAAGCCCCTAAATTTCTTGAAATCTAATTGATTAATGATTAACCCTAACCTTAGTTCCGTACATTGCTATCCCTTTCTTGCTCCGTTGAATATTGCATACGCGTCACTCTATTTTTGCCAGCATCCTAGAGTGACTTATTCAGAGACCAACTCTCTGAGCTCTCATACAAACTCATATATTATTTTGTAGTTGAATACGGTTGCCTAGCAGCGTAATATTATGAAGGAATTGGAGAATCGGGGGACGCTTTTGCCTAGCTCTGGGACTAACAATAACATAATTATATTTGTTTGTTTGAGCCGTTGTGACCTAGTAGAAGAACGTTTGCCTTGCAAGCGTGAAACGCGAGTTAAAACCCGGTCCAGTGAGCACTAATTAGTTCCTTGAAATTCGTATACAAAATAGCTCATTTTTTAGGGTCCCGTACCTTAAAATAAAAAAAACGGAACACTTATTATCACTTCGTTGTCCGTCTGTCCGTCTGTGTGTATGTCAATACACTATATCGGGGACGCGTAAAGATATCGCGTTGAAATTTAAACTTTATACGTATATCTATGATCTTTTGCAGTTGTGTAAAAGAAAATCTTCTCAGTCATCGTTTAAAAAAGTTAGAGCCGTTTATGTCGAAAATAACCGCAAATTTCGACACTCACAAAAATCAAAACCTACAGGGTACTTCCCGTTGATATAGAACTATGAAATATGGCGAGAAACATTGTCTCAGAGTACATACAATACTTATATAGGAATAAATCTGAAAACTGTACATTTTTATTTGAATCACAAAAAATGGGGACTCATAATTCACAAAATATGGGTTCAAAATTCAAAGTGAATAAATCGTATCATGTAAGGTATCATATAAAATAACTTCATTAGCACATGCTAAAACAGGTTTTAAATTATTTAAACAATGTGTAATTTTCGATGTTAGACGAAAGAAGAGAAAAAAAACTTTTTTGTCGATGGTTATAGTATAGAGATTTTAACAACTTACTTCCCAATTTTGTGAAATTTTCTGGGTTTGTACAGGATCCACGATGTGCGAGCCTGACACACACTTGTCCGGTTTTTTTGTTAAGGAAAATATCGTGAGGCAACGTGCATACGTCCGTAAAAGAAATTCGACGGCGTATGTGAATCAATCAACCCGTGCTGAGCTACTATACTGAATATGACCCAATTAATTTTCGTGAGTTGGACTATGTTCTTATCATCTTGTTTTCAAAAGTCTTTCTGAGCATCTGGTGGACGCGACGCGTGACTAAAATGCTGCTGTTTATATTTGGCTCAACGTACAAGCATTGCTTTTCAGCGTGGCAATGCTGCCAGCATGCTGGGCACGCTGCCGACTGACAGGCTTAAGCATTATCTATAGGCTTTCAAGAGTCTGTGAATGATCTAATTCCTTTTTATGTAGTTAGTATTGCATATAGTCGTAGTTCTAGCCTATGTTAGTAGTATTGTATTTTGTTGTAGTCTATACAAAACATACATTTTTGTCCATCTACATTGTACATAATATGTTTGTCTATTTTGTTTGTTTTTTTGTTCTTTATTTCCGTGCTAAAAACTTGGAAATCCAACAGTTTAGATCAGCAATTCACCCACGTTTTTGTTGCTCCAGTAGACACCCCTTAGGCCTTCCGTAGGCGTAATGTCTATTCATCTCTATCTACTTAAAAGATTCAGTCGAAGCGCACGCCAGCCAGTTTTTATCGCACTTGAGCTTTGAAAATTTAATTTTCAATTTCAAAGCGGGCTGAAAAAGCAAGACGGAATCATAGACCCAGATGTTTTTCAGGTAAGTTCTTTAATAAGGTAATTTTGAAAATAAAATGGTATGTAATATACCTATAAAAATGTTGGGTGCAGCAATATAACTTTAACACCGGATAACCTAATACGAATAGTTGCGCCAACAACGTGTTTGACCGACGAACTACCGGAGGAGGTATACAATTCGACGCGTATATATATATTTTTTATGTATATTAACCACACATAACTTTTTTGTAGTAGTCCGATTTCTATAATTTTTTTTTTATTGGAAAGAGTATACTTTGAAATTGGTCCCATTTAAATGTTATCAAAATCGGCTCAGCCATTTTTGATAAATCAACAATATTGTGAAAAATTCTACATCGATCTGTGTATAATATTTGCGTTCTAGCGATGCGCCCCAGCTTCGCACAGGTGTATTATACATATAAACATTTCTCTTGAATTACTCTATCTATTAAAACAAACTGCATCAAAATCCGTTGCCCAGTTTTAAAGATATAAGCATACATGGGGACAGACAGCGGAAAGCGACTTTGTTTTATACTATGCAATGATTCTGTACACGGGTGAAGTCGGTCATGCTATTTTTTGCAAAAAATAATTATTAGTGTTAACTTAATTGTTAGTTCAATAACAAGGGAATACTCCATTTTATTTAAAAAAATAAGTAAAGCAATTATTCATCTTCGCTTTTGATGCGACGAAACGGAGGAGATATATATTTTATGTATAACCGAGTTAGTCCGATTTCGATAATTCTTTTTTTATTGATTGATTTTTATTTCGATGTAGCATTTTTCACATTATTGATGATTTATCAAATATGGCTAGCTGATTTCGATAAAATTTAAATGGGGCCAATTTCGAAGTATACTCCTTACTTCGAAATTGGCCCCATTTAAATTTTATCGAAATCAGCTAGCCATATTTGATAAATCAACAATAATGTGAAAAATGCTACATCGATCCGTGCGAAAAAATCGCGAATTCTGTACACGGGTGAAGTCGGTCATGCTATTTTTTGCAAAAAATAATTATTAGTGTTAACTTAATTGTTAGTTCAATAACAAGGGAATACTCCATTTTATTTAAAAAAATAAGTAAAGCAATTATTCATCTTCGCTTTTGACGCGACGAAGCGGAGGAGATATATATTTTATGTATAACCGAGTTAGTCCGATTTCGATAATTCTTTTTTTATTGATTGATTTTTATTTCGATGTAGCTATAAAATTTAAATGGGGCCAATTTCGAAATAAGGAGTATACTTCGAAATTGGCCCCATTTAAATTTTATCGAAATCAGCTAGCCATATTTGATAAATCATCAATAATGTGAAAAATGCTACATCGAACCGTACGAAAAAATCGCGAATTCTGTACACGGGTGAAGTCGGTCATGCTATTTTTTGCAAAAAATAATTATTAGTGTTAACTTAATTGTTAGTTCAATAACAAGGGAATACTCCATTTTATTTAAAAAAATAAGTAAAGCAATTATTCATCTTCGCTTTTGATGCGACGAAACGGAGGAGATATATATTTTATGTATAACCGAGTTAGTCCGATTTCGATAATTCTTTTTTTATTGATTGATTTTTATTTCGATGTAGCATTTTTCACATTATTGATGATTTATCAAATATGGCTAGCTGATTTCGATAAAATTTAAATGGGGCCAATTTCGAAGTATACTCCTTACTTCGAAATTGGCCCTATTTAAATTTTATCGAAATCAGCTAGCCATATTTGATAAATCAACAATAATGTGAAAAATGCTACATCGATCCGTGCGAAAAAATCGCGAATTCTGTACACGGGTGAAGACGGTCATGCTATTTTTTGCAAAAAATAATTATTAGTGTTAACTTAATTGTTAGTTCAATAACAAGGGAATACTCCATTTTATTTAAAAAAATAGGTAAAGCAATTATTCATCTTCGCTTTTGACGCGACGAAACGGAGGAGATATATATTTTATGTATAACCGAGTTAGTCCGATTTCGATAATTCTTTTTTTATTGATTGATTTTTATTTCGATGTAGCTATAAAATTTAAATGGGGCCAATTTCGAAGTAAGGAGTATACTTCGAAATTGGCCCCATTTAAATTTTATCGAAATCAGCTAGCCATATTTGATAAATCATCAATAATGTAAAAATGCTACATCGAACCGTACGAAAAAATCGCGAATTCTGTACACGGGTGAAGTCGGTCATGCTATTTTTTGCAAAAAATAATTATTAGTGTTAACTTAATTGTTAGTTCAATAACAAGGGAATACTCCATTTTATTTAAAAAAATAAGTAAAGCAATTATTCATCTTCGCTTTTGACGCGACGAAACGGAGGAGATATATATTTTATGTATAACCGAGTTAGTCCGATTTCGATAATTATTTTTTTATTGATTGATTTTTATTTCGATGTAGCATTTTTCACATTATTGATGATTTATCAAATATGGCTAGCTGATTTCGATAAAATTTTTTTGCGAAAAATAATTATTTAATAAGTGTACAACATCTCTGCTTCTGCTGACAGGATAAATTTGTTCAAACACAAGTTAATTTTGTACATAATTAGGCTGTAGTAAATTGTACTAGATTAACTCTAAGCATTAGTACAAAATACCAACGAGTATAAAACAATACTGGAAAAGTGAATTCAAGATACATAAATTTGCATTGTTTCATAAAATTAGCCTGTAATCTCAGAGCTATTTCATACATCGCTCTGATTTAACCTACCAAAGTGTTTTTTAGTGTTTCCCTGTGACGCTTAAATACATGTTCTAAACTACACAACAGATGGAAATGCGGTTGTTACTGTTTTTTTTTTTTTATATTTCCGAGCTTTATGCTTATGTATAAAGTATAGCTATAATTCACACGTAGCTAGACATACTCAAGACAGGCGGCTTTTATTACAAAAAATAATATAAAAAGTTGTTTTATACCTGCCGATTTTTTAACATAAATCTGAAATGCACTATCAAAATGCTACGGCTCAGGCACGATTTTTATACCAGAAGTTTTTTTTTTATATTAATCTGGAACGCACAATCAAAATGACTATGGCATGATTAGCGCAGTCTACATATAAACAACAGATTTTAGCATTTACAGCCGAACAATAAAAGCAAAAGCACCAATGAATACGCTCATTGCAAACCGGAAAGCACAAGGGCGGAAAACGTGGAGATTGTGCCGTTCCGGAACCGACAGATTCACGCTTGTATTGAAATTAAAATTTTCAATTTCAAAAGACTGCCTCTGAATAGAACAGACCATTTCGAAAGCGCGTCTCATTTGTATTCAAATATAATTTTTAAAGAATTAACTTTCTAAGGTTTTTTAAGGTTTTTTTCTCAGATAATATTTTTGAAAATACACCAAAGTGAACTTTGGTTTTTACGCAAAATACCTAGTAACTGAATAGGCTTCACTGAGATTGAGTTTTTTTAATCAGCCTACTTGGCATACTAAAATTATGTACCTTATAAATACCGTTAACACGGTATGAGATTAATTTTAGTCAAATTAGAGCCTTGTCTGGCAGAAATAAAATAGAACTAAATTTAGATACAACCACAAATCAAAATTTTAAATTACCTAATTGAAATGCCGAACAAATTGTATAACGATAGGATCAGCAAACGAGGAAGACTTTAAAATGCCTAATAACTAGAATTCCGAGAAAGCCTTCCGTTATCTTAACAGACCATTAGTTACAAGCGCTTAACGTTCAAATAAAACCAAGTTAAAGCTACACAATTTACATCCACATTAAACTTTACCTTTTGGCAACCAAATTTACAAATAATATTGATTATTTGATTTTATTTTGCACTTTAACACTGCACTGATAAAGTCTTATTACGCATGTCGTCACAATCGCGTCCGCTTTCGTTTGAGACTGGGGAATCGTGTTTCGTAGCGCTTGTAGCGCTCGTAGCGTTTGCGTGTGGTCGGCTACGAAGCCGCGGTGGTACTGACTGGCTACGCGGGCGCGCTACAATCCTCGCTCTACAGTTTGGATTATTACTCGTAGCACAGATTCCACAATCAATAGCTTTGTATAGTTAGTAATTTTGGGTAAATTGACTATAGGTAAATATTTTATTTTTATTTATGTAGTTTCCAATTATAATTACAAGGCAAAAATATAATTTTAGAGAGATGTGCGATTTGTTATTTAGAAACAATATTGTTTTTGATTTCGTATTAAATAAAATAAATATTTTGGGACGTCTTACACATGGCCTCTGACCCCAAACTAAGCAAAGCTTGTGATATGGCTGTCAGAGACTGATATACTACATACACTTATTTTTAAATACATACTTATATATACTATCTAAATAACACCCAGACACAGAGCAAACACTTATGTTCATCACATAAATATTTGCCCTGGGTGCGGATCGAACCCACGCCTCTTTGATCCAGAAGTTATGGTTACTAACCACTGAGCCACCGAGGCAATCGTATTGTATTGTATAATTTATGCTTTCTTTTTTTCCGTTATTTTTTTATTTTAATATTGTGAGGCAAATGTAATTGATTCAGATCTTTTTTACCTCAATAATGAAATTTGTATTTGTAAACTTAAAATGCATTTACTTTAAACCCTACAATATGCTTACTAGCCATTACTTATTAAACTTGCATAGTCACAAATTCTTAAAAATAAAAGTTTTTATTCATCTTCTTCACTTAATTTTTTGCAATCGAAAACAAAAAACCCCAATTGCCACTTACGCACAATACCTGTTTTTTTCACCTAAAACAATATGACGACATTTTAATTTAAACTTTCTTTGCGATGTTTTAGTCAACAATGCTAACGAGGGCTTTTATCACAAGGCATTTCGAGTATAAATCAAACCTTATTAATTTTAATTTATGAATTAATTAAACTGTACAAAAGAGCACAGATTACTTGAAAAATAGCAACAAATTATTTCTCCGAATCAGATTTCCTTATTTTGTAATACGTTATTTCGCTTTAATGAATTTTATTTCAGATCTCATTTTAATATTTTGTAAACAGATTAATTATATTTGAGGATTTAATAAGAAAAACACTGCTCTTCACATGTCGAAGCTTATTAAGATTTTGCACATTAAGAGTACACGCGAGATTTGTGAAGATAAAATAAAAATAACACGGTTCGAAGTTTCCAAAATGCAGGCCTGAAAAGTTTATTATAATTTCTGATAACGCTGTAGTATGAGTCATTATCATGATCATATATCACGCTCGAAAGTATCTTAGCATTTTTAATTTTCTAGTTACCAATATGACCTGTTGGAAGCTAGTTACATTTGTTGTATTATTACACTTCTAAAATATCAATACGGTTCAAATAAAGCAACTGGACCAATATTTATAACTAGTTTTTACCCGCGGCTTCGCCATACGCAATACATCATTATAATTTATAGCCTATGTGTTATTCTGATATATAAGCTATATTATTGCAAAGTTTCATCTCAATCCGTTCAGTACTTTTTGCGTGAAAGAGTAACAAACATCCATCCATCCATCCTCACAAACTTTCGCGTTTATAATATTAAGTAGGATCAAGCCCGTATAAACGCGTTTGATGCAACTTTATTCCAGTCGTGCTTATTTGAAATTTATAGAGGAGGCCTACGTCCAGCTGTAGACGTTTTGTTGGATTGGCTGATGGATGGATAGAAAATATCTAATCAGCCATTTTAAATCATTGAATTACTAACATTAGGACTTTCACATAAGAACCAGAATTACACCAGTATTGAGATGAAGGTTCCTATTTTTTTTACGAAAATTTCGACAGAGCGTCTTTTTACGAAAATTTCGACAGAGCGTCTTTTGGAAATCCAATACATTAAAGTTAAAGGACGGGACATAAATTTAGCCTCCAAAAAGCTTTGGGCAAAGCGAATCTTGAAGTTTAACCACATTCTATAAAAAAAGATAAGATGGAAAAAGGTTCGTACTCAGTAAGTTCCGAAGTATGATCACAAAAAGTTGGATACAAATCTACGGGAGGTAGATTTATGAGTGACCTTTCAATCAGGGTTTATGGAGATAGAGCTAGCTCAGTTAATAATGATTTGGACGAGGCTAAGCTAAATTTTTGTGAGTTAAAGTAACCGAATCATATTACATATTATCAATAAAAGGACACTATCTAGTATACATTTTATTTTATATATCGTTCGTTTGTTCGTTTCAGCCATAGGACGTCTATTGGACATAGGCCTCCCCTAAAGATCTCCAATAAGACCAGTTCGTAGCGGCTTTCATCCAACGCGATCCTGCGGTCTTAATGGAGTTATCCGTCCACCTTGTGCTACGCTGCGCTTTCCGGTACGTGGTCTCCACTCAAGAAATTTTCGACCCCATCGGTCATCAGTCCTCCGAGCTATATGCCTTGCCCATTGCCATTTCAACTTACCAATCCGCTGGGCTATGTCGGTAACTTTGGTTCTTCTACGGATACTGTTCCACGCTTCTGGCGTTATGCCCTCGAGGACGACGGTGTTGAAAAGTGTGTGTATTTTATATATATCAACGGGGAATTATTCACGGTTTCTGATTAAGTCGATTACAGCTACCACTTTTGACAGTACTCGTGCTTTTATAGACGAGTCCGCACGCTAATATTCGATAGCTTGACAAAAACTGCTTCATCTGGTTGAAACTATAATAGTAATCACCTAGGAAAGAAATAATAAGACGTGCGTGAACTGCGTTAGTTAACATACATATGTATACATAAGTACAAGTTGTTGCAAAAGGTGTTTGCAGAAACTTCAACAGTGGAACAATTGAAGATGTAGATGTGGTGCATCTCATAAACCGTCCACTATTTTGATTTATATGTGTATATATCTCGTTAACAGTGAGTGATAACAGTATAATTAAAACAAACTAAATTAAAAAGAACTGGCTCGTGCAAAAGGCATTTAATACTATTGAATATTTTTTTGCATGGTCTAAGAAGGGTAATTTCTTTAAAAATAAAAATGTGATATGACATTATAATATCATACTCAAAAATTTGATAAGAGTATGAAATTAAAATGTCATTTCACATTTTTATTTTTAAAAAAATTTCCTACCCTTATTAGACTTAAAAATTATTTTATGAATGACTAGCGTCCCGTCCTGGCTTCTCACGGGTGGAAATAAATTTATATAGCCTATGTTACTCAAGGTGAATGTAGATTTCCAATAGTAAAAGATTTTTTGAAATCAGCATAGGGTTTATTCATTACAAACATATACACACACACACACACACACACACACAAAAATACAAACTTTTGCTCTTTATAATATTAGTGTAGATTATTTACTTTATACTACAATAAGATTATCGAATGAATTTATTTTAATCTGAGTAATGTTTCAGTACTCAATCACTTATGATTTTGGACGAACTATCAATAAAATAGTTATCTGTTTAACTCGATCTATTCCTTTCGCTGTGTTTTTTTACAACGAACAGTTTATCAGTAATGCAATGCAAAAAACCCTCCAAAAAAAATCAAAAAATTTCGCGCGCTGACCTAGTTAAACCACCATAATTAGATATTTGTCTATCTATCTACGTGCGTGAGTTGTAGGTGTATATAGTATACTGCGCTTACCGGAACCAAGTATCTGATATGCACTAAATCGTCAAAGTTCATTTAAACTACAGTATAACATCATCAATTTCAATTCTCTCCACAATTTCAATTCGGAACTCCCCATGCCAGTAGCCCGAAAGTTCTAGAAAAACAATTAGCAAATCGCCGCTAAATACAACGCGGATGCATCAAACTTTCAACCGTTCAAGTTTCGAGTTGTGCGGAGTGTTGCAAATTGTATTCCATTCGCTATTTTTAGTGAGCCCGCTTGGAACTTTAAATTGGTCGCCATAAGACCCAGTAGAGGTAGCTTTCCGTGCGATGCGACACACTCACTTTTTTTTTGGATGCATTTGAAGCGCTAATGTATATTCTGATCAGAGGGTCGCGGGATTTTCATAGGAAGTTAACAGTACCCTGATAGCACTTTGCCTTTGGCAATACTCCCATGACACTTTTGCATTCCTAATTCTTCTGTATTCCTCCTAATTTGGGTATAAAACTAGACTAAATTAATACGGACCTCTCACAAGCGTCACCATAAACTTTTATAGTCACGTCACAAAGAGACAAATTTATGGTAAGTATAGATCTATCACATGATGTAATTAATTAATAATTATGCCGTTGTGCGTATGCCACGGTAGCTGCTTAAGTTTCACGTGAGTACTGCGTTTCATAGTAATTAACCCTATAAGTTGGAGTCAAGAACATTGACTGTGCGTTATTACTGCTAATCAAACGAAATCGTATGGGAGTGCTTGTTCACGACTGTTTTTTTACCGGACAACAAACCTTTAATAAATAAATGCCTACATTTTTCGCCGGATGGGTGTCCGGTGCATTAACACACGTTCATTATAAACCATACACCTGGAAGAAATCGTTATGGGTGATAAGGCCGCCACTTTATAATCATATTTTTGTCGTATATGTGTAAACAGTATTTATTTTTTTAAATTGTGGTTGTAAATAAAGAATTTTGTCTGTGTGTCTGTCTGATACGCCACCGCGAATCCGGTGAAAAAAAAAACGGTCCGTTGTCCGCTGAAACAACTTGCCGTGAACAAGCGATCTGACGGTGCAAGGTCGTATCTGTCAGTTCTGTTATTTGTTTTTACTTCTTACGCTTCAGGCACAGATGCGACTTATTACAGTTTTGAGTTAATTTTAGCATAACCACTCCAATTAGGTAGATGCGTTGGTCGCAAACAACGGAAATCTACCTTAAAACGGGCTTGAAATTTGAGTTTGGCGCTCCGAGGATTGTGGACTGTAGATTGTTTTTGGGTGTATTAAGAAAATTAATGCAATAAAGTAGTTCGCACTTAAGAATATTAAACTTAATTTTTATTTATCTTTCTGTCGGTGACATGTTTTATTTCGTTTTTGTTGTATCTTTTTAGAGTGAGTCAGTGAGTTAAAATCGAATAAATTTGGATTACAAATGTGTAGTAGAGATAAACACGTTACACTTATCGATAAAAATATTTATAATATTATGGTCATAGTATAATTAAGACTGCTGGAACGCGCTGGATACAAGCCGCTTCCACCCGGGTATATTAGAAATCCATAGCATGTCTAGCGATGGACTTCGTAAGCTGATGATGGATAATTTTAATGACATCATAAAAATGTCAATGGCAGAACACAGACATCTGTTAAAGATAATCTATAGGTATTAACCTAACCTAAGATACACATTTTAGGGTTCCGTACCAAAAGGGTAAAAACGGGACCCTAATACTAAGACTCTGTTGATCGTCTGTCCGTCCGTCCATCTGTCGCCAGGCTGTATCTCAAGAACCGTGAACGCTATACAATTGACATTATCACAGATGACGTATTTCTATTGCCGCTTTAGCAAAAAATACCTACTAAAACGGAATGAATAAATATTTAAGGGGGGCTCCTATACAACAAACGTTATTATTTTGTCGTGTTTTGCTCGATATTAATAACGGCAACAGGCAGACGCTTAAAATGGGCTAAGTGTGCTCTAACATGGTACAGAACTCTCCGTACGCGAGTCCGACTTGCACTTGGCAGACATTTTTAGATTTATAATTGCACAAAAAGAATCCAATCTCATCTCAGATGTTCCAATAAAACAATAAAAACGGAAACTTGTTCCTCGCCAAGGAAATCTTGGCAGTACAGCATTAAGAATGTAAAGGCAAGATCTCATTAAAGGAACCTCCCGAAAGTGTGGGTCTAGTTACAGACGTTAAAGTCCGCTTTCGCGCCGGATTTCTGCTATGAACAACCATTTTATCCGAACTGGGCCATCATCGCTACAGTCCCCGTGAAACTAAGGAAATTATAACACATTTTACAAGGACAGTGGCGGAGATGTAGGTTTCTGGAATAGTCTTTGTAGATTTCAATATTTTGCCCAAAGACTTGATATGTAATTTGGTTTAGCGCTGTTAGACTGATAAAAACATTATTTGGAATCGTCACAGAGATATCAGCGGGATAATGTGGTCGATAGAGAAAATATGAAAGAGATGCATCGATTTAATATGGCACGAGTTAGAAAGAGAAATGATTTGTCGGATTTTTAGACAAGGAACGTCAAATCCTAGTACTTATTTGACAGGTAGCAGCTTCAAATATTTTTTATGCATTTTTGTGGTTGAGAATTGTCTCAAGTGACAACACCATTATCAATCTGTAATGTTGAGATATCTGTGGGAAGCGTAGAGCTATTTTAGAGTAGATAATCTGTGTTTTGTCTCTTACATACATAGACAAAATTTTAATTTTTAACTGAAAAAGATGAAAGATAGACTAACTACTCCAGAGTAACACGACGTTTGTTGTTAAGGTAGATTAATTTTATCTCATCCAAATCTGTTTTACTACTAACCAACATACGTAGTAAAATCCACTGAAAAATTATTGGATTGCATTTTTCAATGTTAAAATAAAAAAGTATACTTAATAAAGGAAAGTATTATTTTCCCATGACTTACTTACGTGGGAACTGTCGTATGTTAAGTTGATTATAAGCAATCTTTCCTTTTGTCTATGCTTGACAAAGAACTTGTCAAAAAAATTTAGCCACTGGTCAAAAACATTACTAAGTCTTAAGCTTCAAAAACATTACTTAGTAATAGTCTTGGAGGATTCGCCCCGGTGGACCGCTTGCGGGGCGTAACGCTGCAATACCTACCAGTCTCAAAGATTACTGAGTCTTGGCTGTTAATTTACAAAACAATTGAGAAACGTAGTCGTTCGTTAAGATTTTAAATATTATATTTTTTTAGTCAACATTTTTAGACTGCCTCTTCAAGTAAGCTTCAGTACAATACCAAAATTTAGGAACAACCCAGTCGTTTCTAGTGCAGGAAATAAAGTGGACATCTCAGCTTCTCGCCTTCTCAGATAAACGTCGGTAATCTCGTCCCCTATTCTGGAGAGTTACACAACGCTGCGGTATCGAGACACCGATGTACTGTGCGGATACTGTTATGTTACACAGTATGGTTTTAAATAAGCTTAATCGTAGTTGGTACACATAATACACGGTATTGCTTTGGACTTAAGGAAACTTACTGAGGATATTAGGTATACACATCACTACGATTAACTTTTACTATGAGATCAAACCCGGAATAATGAAAAAAAAAAACGGATAAGTGCGAGTCAGGCTCGCACATCGGGGGTTCCGTACAAACACGTTGTTAAAATAGTTAAAAACCTGTTTTAGCATGTGCTAATGAAGTTATTTTATATATATGATACCTTACTCGATACGATTTACTCACTTTGAATTTCGAACCCAAATTTTGTGAATTTTGAGGCCCTATTTTTTGTGATTTAAATAAAAATTTACAGTTTTCAGATTTGTTCCTATATGTGTATTCTGAGACAATGCTTCTCGCCAAATTTCATAGTTCTATGTCAAAAGGACGGGGAGTAACTTGTAGGTTTTGATTTTTGTGAGTGCGAAATATGCGGTTTTTTACGACATAAACGGCTCCAACTTTTTTGAACGATAACTGAGAAGTTTTTATTTTACACAACTGCAAGAGACCATAGATATACATATACAGTTTAAATTTCAACTCGATACCTTTACGCGTTCCCGAGATAAAGAGTCTTGACATACACACAGACGGACAGACGGACAGACGGACAGATGGACAAAGTGATACTATAAGGGTTCCGTTTTTTCCGTTTGAGGTACGGAACCCTAAAAAAACAATTGGTTGCACTTCGGGAGTGCCGGCAGAAGAGAAAACTTGCTCACGAATTTTCGATCAGATTACGTCATGTCGTGACGCGAGTTTAACATTTTTTACCCATCCCAAAAACTGCACAGCGCCGCTATAGAAGTTATCACATCAAAAATCTGGCACTTATTCCATAGTAACAGTACATTTACTTTTAATAAAATGTTTGGCTTCAATATAATAACATCTGATGACAACCAGCACCATGCTGAGGTAGGACCGTCTGGAGACGAAAATAAAACAGGCTAGTATAGTTGTTTATTTGTAATCTTTATGACCATTTTTCATACAAATAAATTTATTTATTTATTTACAAAAAAATACATTTACATTATCTTTTTTACAGTATTACAGTACAAGTTGTAAATTAAACTTAGTGGCTGAAAATATTTTGAAATGTTACGAAAAATTTTCTATTTAGTTATATTAAATCTAATTTCGAAAACTTAGCATACCTACTTGGCAACACCAAGAATTTGCTGTCTGAATTGCAGTTAGGTAATACCATACCAACAAGACCGACAATAATGACCTTGAGGTAAATCTCGCATGTTATGTATTAATTGACAACATTTCAAATATTTTACGTATTTGTTTTTATTTTTTTTCTGAAAGAATATGGAAAATTAAGAAACACGTATTTTTTATTTTTCCGATATGACTCATATTTTGCGCAAAATTAATTTTTGAAAATGAGCTTATTCCAAAAGGTCGTAACTGCATAATTCTGGATTCATAAAGAGTAATGCTGTAGCCACTTTCTAAAAAAAAATAGGCGCATGTTTTGCTGTCACTGTCAGTAGTGTCAGTGACAATCAAAACAAAACATTCATGAATTCACAACTAAATAACATTCCACGAAAATAACAAATTCAATCATAAATTACTACGCTATATCTTTAGCCTTTATATTGTAATAATAACTAATTAATCAGTCATCTATCTTCATCGGCTAGGCATAGAATCTAAGGCCATAGATTGGAATTTCTAGGGCACAATGGATTCTCGGCGACTAGATCCTATAACTGCGTGTTTTGTGCCGCTTTGTAACAACAAACAACTGATGTGTCCCAATAAACAGTTTTTTCATGTTCCGATATCAACAAAGATTGAATGGTGTGCCGCTGTGAATAAGCCAAACGTACCTAAAAGCTCACTCTATATTTGCGAAGACCATTTGAATGTAAGTACATTTGCATTATCCACCAACCCGCACTGGGCCAGCGTGGTGGATATGGCCCAATCACCCTTCGTGGGTAGGCCTACGTCCTGCAGTGGACTATTAAAAAAGCTGGTACAGTACAGTACAGTACATTTGCATTTGTTTTCATCACATCACTCACTCTGAGTTTTCTGGTTAATTAAATCTAAAGTATAGACCAGTTATGTAAAGACACATTAAAGAAGAATTAAAATTATGTCATTATTTATTTTTATCAATTTTCAGCTCGAGGAAGATCTTCTAAACTACCAAGACTGGAAAGAAAATATTGTTTCAAGACCACGTTTAAAACCACAAGTTCCCAAGACCCTAAAAAATATATATGGTGGTCCTTTTCTGTCTACCTCAGTAGTAATCAATGAAGACTTAGTGTCCAGCAAAGCGACTAAAATTGAACAAACAGAAAAAGCTACTTTATGCAAACCAATGTGCCACAGCAAAACTGTTCAAGTGAATCCCACAATGGTGCATCGTTCTGTGGGTGTAAGCCAAAGGAAACGTAAATGGGACGACTTCAAAGAAGTATTTCAGGAAGATTTATTAACTTCGTCAATGGGATCCACCACTGAATTTACGGAAACAGAAAGTTCAATTACGAGTACATTAATGGTGAAAAAAGTAGAGGGACGAAATTTTATACTAAAGCTTATTAAAAATGATCCCCTTGAATATATAGGCCTCCCGAAACAGTTTTATTGGCTTATTGAGCATATAGAAAAGAATTGCAAGGTACCATCATTACATACTGTCATAACCCTGTATAAAATTAAAAATAATGATACATTTAAAAGAATTAAAGATTTGTTTGAAATGTCAATTGCTACGGTATGGCGTGTATTTTTCAAAACTTTAAGAATGTTAAGTCTGTTCTTTGCACAGTTCCTGTATTGGCCATCCAAATCAGATATTAAAAAAAATTTACCACCAGCATTCCGTTGTAATAAAGACTTTTCTAGTATTGTGAACATCATAGATGCTTTTGAAATTCAGATAGAAAAACCCAACAAACCTATAAACCAAGCCTTGACTTGGTCTCAATATAAACAGTGCAACACAATTAAGTATTTAATCGGTGCTACTCCTGATGGCCTAATCACATTTATATCTGAAGGATATGGTGGGCGAATATCAGATATGTATTTGGTGGAACAAAGCGGTTATTTAGAATCAGTACCAGAAAATGCTACTATTATAGCTGACCGTGGTTTTAAACACCTAGAAACACATTTACTACAAAAATGTGTTAAAGTGTTACGTCCACCAAGCGTCATGAAAGACATAAAAATGACTAAAAGTGAAGTAATTGACAGCAAGGTTATAGCTAGTTTGCGAATTCACATAGAAAGAGTAATAAGGAGAGTACGTCTTTTCAAACTTCTGAAGCCACATGCTGTGGTAAATAACAAATTGGTAAATGTGCTTGATGACATAGTTGTTATTGCCTGTGGACTCATAAATTTACAATCTCCTATAGTAAAAATATAATTCCTGGTTATTTATTTTCAGTCAAGAAATTAACATCATAGTTTAATTTATAAACATGAACTATCCAAACTAAAACTGAAACCTCACCTCGTGCAAATAATGTACAGACAATGAATTACTGCATTGTACATTATTGGCTCCCACGTCTCCCACTAAAAAGAGACGTCCACAAATATGGTATATTACTCACAGAAAAATCTAACCAAGATGATATTATTATTATAATTATGCATTGACATAAAAACATTACACCAAACAAAATTCTACTGGGGGATGACCATATGATGAGACCAATACGTTTGCCACCAAACACTATACTAACATTCCACAGTGGACTCCTTTTTAGTGGGGGGTTGTTGCGAGTAAAGCTTAATTTATTATATTTCTTGTGAAATGATAAGTAGTGCACCTATTTGTTTGTAGTGAAGAATAAACAATAACTGTTTATAATGAAGGATAAATAAAAAGAACTGATAAAGTACAATATGTTTTATTTACAGTTGATCAACTTTTTACAATATTTACCATTTTTTCAAATATATATTTTTTCCAAAAAAGTTCAGCTTCGGAAATCAATTTTTCCACATACAGTCTGTCATAAAACTGCCAATACGAATGTATGTTCTTATTGTCCTCAAATTTCGGGTCTGCTATACAAAACAAAGCTTTTTTTTTGTTCATAGCATGCATCTGCAACTGTGTCTGTGCTTTCCACTTAGCAGATATGGTATTGTCTTTGACATAATTTTTCATTGACTTTTCCGAATAGGGACACTTAATTTCTACTGTGAATTCTTCACAGACACCGTCTGGTGATGCTCCTATAAATGGTGTGATTAGTTTAAATCCACACGCCTTTACCTTCACATTCATTGTTTTTTCTACCTCTTTGAGAACTTCTTTTTCTAAAAGTTTCCCTCTTTTAATGGCAATGGTCTCCGGCACTTTGTATCCTCCTAGTATTGATTTTACTAAAACCCCGTCAGTGTTACAACTGTTTACCTCGTGTATTTTAGAGGCCGATATGCGCCCTTGTTTCTGGGTATGCCACATAGCACAGTGAGCCTGAGTACGTGTTTTCTCTTCTATTGCATTTATAATGCTAGTGGTCAACATATTTTCACCAAATATTTTCAAGTTTTCAAAATCATGTCGTTCTAACGGTGTGTTTTTAAAAAATTCAATGACTATTTTAAAAATGGTATAATCATCCATGTCTTGCACTTTATTATTATAGTTGATAATCAAAGAGTCTTCTATTTTGCGGCTTTTGCATTCTTCTAAGAAAGAATCTAGACGCAAAGCTGGTGGGAGCATTGGTGCACTATGTCGTTTTCGTGTGCCTAATTCTTTTGCTAACACGCATCTATTTTGGATCACTGCCTCCGCTAATTTTGGTTGTGCCCAATAACAGCTTATTGATGTGGGTGATGGTTCTTCAGATCGTTTTATAAGCCACATTGTGAAGCAAATAGTGTGTTTGCAGCCACCTTCACTTGCTGCACAATCTTCACACTGTATATTCGTGATTGTTTCGTCAACTTCGTTGATGATTGCCACCACAGTGTACATTTTGCATCTCACTCTATGCTCTGGAGTCACTCTGCCTTTAACATAACAAAGTGGATTTTCCCTTTTTATTTCGACAAACCCCACTGATGTCTCGACATAAGCATCTCTGGATGATATTAATGCTTTTGCTCCGCGAATTTCGGCCACGTTATAGGCGTCGTTTTCTCGCATATATTGCAGTAGCATCATGTAATCTACTTTAGGTAGATTACGGCTGTCGGCCATTGTGTAGCCGTCCGAAACTTTCATTTTGTTAACGTAAGTAACCAGGAGAGATCAAATAAAAACTTCCAAGAGAACACCAAACAATTTTAGGACGTAAATTATGAATTTAATGATAAGATTTTTGTCTAGTCGAGCATACGTATACTTGCGTATAACCTAGCTAAGCCTTGCTTGACACAATAACGAAACAAAACGTAACCGAAAGTCAGTGTCAACTGTCATTTTATATTGCTAGTGTTTTTTTTTTATCACAGGCAACTGAACATGAATTATGAATCCGTAAACGGCTTGGCGGATGGTTTTTATTTAATAACTTTGTAGTTACTGCACCAATAATTTTGGAAAAATAAGCATAATCATCAGCATCGCAATATCTCGAAATGGTTTTGGAATTTCATAGCCTTGTGAAATATGAAAACTTGTCAATTGCCTAGATTCTTAACAACAAATTTTAACGGCTATCTCGATCATTGCCATTGGCAATTTCAGCAATAAGCACAATTCAGACATAAGAATAATTTTGTTTGATTGTTTTAATGAAATCCACATCTGTCTTCTGTTGATGGGTCCATTTTCTCAGTCAATTGATGCTCCATCCATCCATCAGCATTAGACATAAGCCTCCTATTGAATATTGTATTGAATCAGTTTGCTTGAATTGATGCTCAATAGGCTAATTTCTAAAAATAATGTAATCCAAAAGTTCATGATTACATTCATCACCAATTTCATAACAATTCGCAGCTTTGAAATATAAAAATCGTTGTTATTTCTATAATAAAAACCGCTTATCATTTCTGATACACATTCCTAGCTAGAGTAATCTACATGACAAAGGCACCCTATTCATTCATTTTGTCTAAACCTTCCCCGTTTCGTGTAGCAATTGGTCGGCCACAATAAAAGCGGGAAGTCGTGAAGTGATATACAATAGTTTCAATCTGCAAAAAGGTCTACCAGGAAGAGTTGTCGAATATCCTTTCATTCCCGAGAGACAGAATTTAATATCGTAAATATTAGACCCCAAAAATAACAATGTATTTCTTTCGGTTGCCGAATTTTTGTGCTTTATTAACTTGTGCGGGAAAATAACAGATTTCGTATGTTAAATATTCATTGGGTCCGGTTGTTTTCGTTATTGTATTGGAAGGTTGGACAGTTTTTTGTATAGTAGTTTTCGTTTGAGTGTTTTGTTTGAAAGTTTTTTCGTAATATGATTAACTATAATTGAGGCTCTGGATTAAAAGCTCGTGAATGTATTATTATAGCATTTATTACGTATAATATATTCAAAAAGCCCATATTGTGCCATATAATGTTTTGAGGAGTAGGTAGCATAATATTTAAAAACCAAATCTAAAGATGTTTAAAAATCTTTCAGTTTTTTTGCTACTTTCGCTTGTCTTCCAACGTTAGTTATACATTCCATCTTCTAAATTCATTAAACATAAGAAATCTTTGGGATATTTTACAATTTGAAGCTAGTTTAGCACTGAAACATCCGCTAATAGATCCACTAACTTACACTATAAATTTAGGCTAAGTAGGATCAATAGGCTATTTGACTAGTTTTTGGAAATCGTTTTAAATTATTCGTTAGTACATAATTAGCACACTACATTTATATTTCCAAAAGAGATCTAATGTATTATCAATGAAAATCAAGTGTAAAGAATAGATATTAAAGATCCCGCCAAAACGACATTCTGTAATGGCGCTGGTCTGTGACGTCACACACTAGTAAATAACATTAGTTAATACTAGTAAATACGCTAGTTCACATCTCAAAAATTGACAAAAAATATTTTAAAAGTAACTTACAGATCCAATAATATTACTCCAAAAACACAAATTACACAAACAGCAGTCAATCGAGAAATTCTTGTTTACTAGAATGTAAGGTCACCAGAGTTGCCGCCTTTCTTAGAGCGTTCACGTCACAGATAAAATATCAAAAAAATATCGTATTTTATTTCGTGCGATTTGCGAAAATTGGAAATATTTTATTTTAAATAAAGTGAAATATAAATAAATATTTGGGGACATCTTACACACGGCCAAAAACTAAGCAAAGCTTGTGATATGGCTGTCAGAGACTGATACTTATTTTTAAATATATGCTTATATAGATAGTAACTAAATAACACCCAGACACAGAGCAAACACTTATGTTCATCACATAAATACTTGCCCTGGGTGGGGATCGAACCTACGCCTCTTTGACTCGGAAGTTAGGGTCACTAACCACTGAGCCACCGAGGCTGTCAATATGTCTTTTTCAGGCTATTATCTGTCTGGATTACCACAATATAATACAAATAGTATACTTTCAATGTTGTCAAATAGTCTATTGAAAGAAAATTAAACTCAGCTAGTTTTACAGAACTAAAAGTATTTATTTTTTTGTTCTATGCGGACATTTTACCAACGTTGTTCTTGCGATCCTGAGGTATGTCTAAATTAAAATAATAATTTCACTGAACAGCCCAACCAATCTTCTTGGCGACTGTAAAGTTAGCTACAAGCTACGCAAAACCCAGTATATAAAAATATATGTAAAAATATTTTCAATTTCATTTATCTTAAGGCTTGATTTCACAATTTTTTTAGCTAAATTTTGAAAACTTGTTTCTCTCCTTGCTCATGTCCGTACCGCAAATCTTTCTAAGATTTGAATATTAACTGTTCTTGCCAAATACTATTAAAACTGGCAGATAATAGTGAATAACTACTTACTACAGAAAATTAGTCCATCTAACTGAATTTCAGTATTAAATAACTGGAGTATTTGCAGACCACTAGTTTCCCATTCAGCAATGGAAAATTCACCGTGACCGCGGCTGGCGACCAATTAAGTTCCGGCTTTGATTTCATGAATAATTGAATGAGTCCAATGAAAATAGTCCTTTAATTTCCAATTGCTCTATTTTTGTGTAATTACGCGGAAGAATTTGTGTCAAATAGACCTAATTATACAATTACTTGCTTTTACGCGCAGCTTCGTCATTTGATTTTTTGTTTTTTTGTGCCATCCCATAGGAATATTTTTTGACGTCATAACGTCTTTAAGAGTGCGCCTAATGCCATGAAAAAAACAGATTTCACCCGCGCTTCTTGCATCGCCCGCTATAATCTATGTTGCTTTGTTTAGAGTTGAAAATCGCATGACACACACACACATTCACGATGATTTTGGCTTAGAGCGCCAGCTTGCATTTTTAGGTGACATTTTATTTATTTATTCAAAATTTAAGCATATATTAAAAAAACTAATCGATTACTCTACTAGAACATTAGTCTGGCTACCTAATTTGTCAAAAATGTGGTGTTGTCGCTGATAATTTCGAGCATATGAAAAAAGAAGTTTTAGTTTTTTTCTAAGGTAACCAAATTATTTTCCGAAATTCTACGCGATTACTCTGCTACTATAGGTTCTTTCCTTTCCTATAGTATTTTTTTAATATGGATATTTATCTTTACACCACGTCTTTAAAAAGTCGATTTTGGCATTAGGCGCCCCCTTAAATCGATGAACGCTGGCGGAACGTAAGAAAAAATCTCACGGTCCGCCTGAGATGGTCAGCATGCAAGCAAGAACGAGGAACGAGCGATAGAGAGGCACGATCGACCTAAGCGTTCGGCTTGTTTCAGTTGTTGATTCAATAATGTATTCTTATGAATGTATCACGTAAAATGATCAACTGTCCAACTTTACAGACAACCTAGTTTGGGGCCCACAGGCACTCTGCAACACCGGCAATTATGATTTTTAACAGTACGTATTTGTTTTATATGTACTCGCAACCGAAGTGGAGAATTGTTAATTCACTCAGTATTTTTTTCTGCTTTATTATTGTTAGCTGCGCTTATTAAAGAGGGTGTCTACACTTCGGTATTGCGACGGTAAGGAGTAGATAGAATGAGGGTAGACAGATTTGGGCGACGGGCTGGAGTGCTAGTCTGTGATAGTGATCGGTGGTGTATGGGTGAGTGTGATACAACTTCGATAAGCCAGTAGTTTGGAGCAAGCCTTGTAAATACTTTAAGTTTTATAATGACTGCCGAGATATTGGATATCCGTATTATTGTCCAATGGTGTATCATCTGAGTGTCCTACTAGAATCTTAGTGACGCTGTCGGAGCACTATGCCCATCAGCTATCATTATTTTTTACCAATACCAAGTGTAGAGTTTTGTTACGAACGAAAATTGTTATCTATCTACACAAGGCTACTTTTTGAATTCAATTTTGGGTTATTTTTATCTTTTGCGCATGTTTTTGTTCAATGTTATTTTTTTAAATAAATATGCTTATTTTTACTCCTATAATCAATATTTTTTATAATAATAATAAAGGCAGCGTGGCGTACCAATAAGTTGCAAGAACAAGACAAATGAACGCAATAAAACCGCAGGATCGCGCTGGATGCAAGCCGATTCCATCCGGTATTATTGGAGATTTATATGAGTAAGCATGGACGTCCTTAGTGAATCTTATCTATTCATTATCATAATCATCCGCAGCCTTCGCTATCCCACTGCTGGGTGTAGGCATCTCTCTTATGGCGCCATTTGTTTTGGTGGTATCGGTTTTGAACCAATCGTGTCCAGCTAGACCAATAAAAGAGTTTTGTCAACATGGGAAAAAATGACAGATACATACTTTACCATAACTATGTGTCGATAGAATTATTTCGTGGTCCGAATGCTAGTCCGGTAGGGTCGACCTGCAATTTTCACTATATTTTTACCCATCTTGCCCTGGACGACCAACGCTTCGCTTGCCTTACTTATCTTAGCTTTTTTGCGCTGTATTATTTCTTCCTCAAGCTTTTTCCTTAGCGATTGGATCAGATTATTATCGCAATATCTTAAACAAACTAAATAATAAACATCGCCAAAATTAATATTTTAATTTGGAATAATGTAAACGAGTTTCCCAAATATGGAGTAGGTACCTAAGTGTTTATGGTCTTTAATTAATTTATTATATATCCAGAAATTGTTCAGAGTATTTGAAAGTGCGAGGTTTATACAAAATATAAACTCCTTAAGACGTTTTCAATAAAACCAATATCCGATAATAGCGTAGAAACAAAATTCATCTTCATTACCAAAGAAACGCCTATTAATTTTAGTAATTATTAAATTTATACCAAGCTGATACCCCCAGCCTAAAGCTCGCACTCCACCAAAACAGGGTGGTATCCAGCGTAACAGCGTGGTGTATTGCGGTGAAATATCAAATTCGTATTCCTGAAAATCACCTAGCGCGGCGACAGCTCCCCGCGTGTGTACGTAAGTTAGGTACATTGGGTGATCAACCGATTAGTGTTGCGGTTCTCAAGTAAATTTGTATATTACTTCTCAGCACATCTGGGGGCACTTCCGCGCCGAGGCAAGCAAAGCTAAGCGCAAGGGTTACTACAAGAACTATTTGTTTAACTGAAAATTAGGGAACAGTAAATAAATCACCTGTGGTCGTTATAAAAGTAGCGAAACAGCCAAGACGAATATATTGTCCTAGGAGTAGAGTTTGTGAAGTAAAAGCTTTTAGAGTTAAGTCCTGCAGAGCTAGAAGCTTGGCTTTACATAAGATATGATAACTTTTTGGTCGTGCTAACTGTAGTCTTGTCTTGACCTCATTTTATTTTTGTTGGATCTCAATATGGTGATAACCTTGAGAAGCTAATGGTTACTGGCAAGGTAGAAACGGGGAAACGAAAGGCCGCAGTCAGATGCGTTGGATCCGACCAGATCCGCACCACTTTGGATTCCTCAGTGTACGACGAGCTGCATGTCACCGAGGTCCGGAAAGAGTGGAAGAAACTCATCTGGGAGAAATTGGTGGAAGGTGGTGGTCACGACCCTCAAACATGAGGAAATCGACTGGAGGAGGAGGAGGATCTCAATAATTTCACTAAGCACATCTTCACATCACTCCACAAAGCACCGCTTTGTTAAAAAGTGTTCGTACTGTCTGGGTGGATAGTACCGATATCAGATTTTAAAGCTGCCTAAAAAATTCTGACTGTAACCAGTACCTACAATTTAACAGTCATCTGAGCCACGGTAGCGCTCAGCTGAAAATGCCACTCGCTGTCACCCATCCGAAGACTAACGGGTGACTGCCTCGGTAGCTCAGTGGTTAGTGAACCTGACTTCTGGATCAAAGAGGCGTGGGTTCGATCCCCACCTAGGGCAAGCATTTATGTGGTAAACATAGGTGTCTGCTCTGTGTCTGGGTGTATTTAGATACTATCTATATAAGTATGTATTTAAAATATGTATAGGTACGAGTAGTATATCAGTCTCTGGCAGCCATATCACAAGCTTTGCTTAGTTTGGGGTCAGAGACCGTGTGTAAGATATCCCCAATTTTAATTTATTTATTTATAACCGTGCTTTAAAAGTTACTTATCGTCAATAATTACTGACAAATACCAAGTCAAACTACACTATAAGCGCTCCGCTTTGGTGGAGGGCGGCCTAATAACCCCAGCGGGAATCCCTTTGCAATTAACGTCGAATAAGGGTTGCTAAATACTTTGGCTGTATCTGTGAGATCAGAGGTTTTGATTAGGCAGCGTTATTGTGGGGCACTGGGAATTGGACCTAAATGGATATTCCTATGAAATAGTGATTGCTTTTAGGCTGTAATTACTATAGGGGATATTTTCCGTTGTAGTCGTTTTTGGATTGCTGAAAGATAAGATATTATGAATGTGTGTGTGCATTTTTAGGAACGATGTGTAAAAATATTAATAAATACAATTATGATAACCGAAGTTAAGCAACGTTCAGCACGGTAGTCTTCGGACGGGTGGCGGCGGATGGCATTTACATCTAAGCGCTTACTTGGCTCGGATGATACGTTAAATTGTGGGTCTCGGTTTGTCGTTCACCATGCCACAGACCTTTAGGCGGCGTATTAACTCTAACCCGCCCCCCTACCGCCTAAAGCAATAGCAATCGTAATAGCAATCGTTTATGACTTCATTTTAGTCATTTGGCACCGCCTATGTGACGTTAGCCATCAAAGTTGTTCATTCAACGATTGCTTTCGCAATCCGCGCAAAGCAATTGATGGCTAACGGCACATAGGCGGTGCCAATGACTAAAATGAAGTCATAAACGATTGCTATTACGATTGCTATTGCTTAGGCGGTAGGGGGGCCGGTGTTACCTAGCCAACCGGCCGAAGTGAACTTACTTTACTTACGAGTAGGTATGTGATTAAATGAGTATTTTATGAATCAGTGATTATTCATACTTTATTATTATATTTCTTAACCTAGATAAATTAGGCGTCACGTTGTTTGTCCGCGACCGATTTTAACCTTAATTTTGCAATCTATGTGTAGTTTAATACAACTTGAGAGACAGGATAGTTTATATCTCAATTTAAAAAAAAAAGGAAAATTCGTGGTGGCCAAGAGGTAGCGACACTCGGCTAAGAAGTAGCGATAGGCGATCGCCTGTCAATCGTGAGGTCGTGGGTTCAAATCCCAGTCCCTAGCCAATAAGTTCTTTGAAATTTATGTACGGAATTTCACACCACTGGCTTTTTGGTGAAAGAAAACATCGTGAGGCAACCTGAATACGTCCGTAGGAGAAATTCGATGGCGTGTGTGAATCCACCAACCCGCCAGTAGCCCAGTAGCCTGAGTGGTAGATATGGCCCAGTCACCCTTCGTGGGTAGGCCTACGTCCTGCTGAGGACTATTAAAAAGGCTGGTATAGTACGCAGTATATCTCATTTTATGAACGCATTTGTTTTGTATACTTTTAAAATCTGCCCGTGCCGGAGCGATGACAGGATGGGCAGCTAAATATTATAAATCCGATATCAGATCAGATATATTATAAACTAGCTTTTGCCCGCGGCTTTGCCCGCGTGGTATTTTGACTTTTTTGCCATCCCACAGGAACCTCTTACTTTTTCGGGATAAAAAGTAGCCTATGTCACTTTCCTGCCCTTGAACTATATCCATGCCAAAAATCAAGTCAATCCGTTACTACGTTGCTGCGTGAAAGAGGAACAAATCAACAAACTTTTCGGATTTATAATATTAGTATGATTTGAAAGTGTGTTTGTTGATTTATTGTTTGTTCCTCTTCCACGCAACAACGGAGCGACGGACTGACTTAAGTTTTGGCATGGACAGAGTTTGGAAGACGGAAAGTGACATATCCCAGAAAAAATTGGTTGCCTGTAAAGTCGGTATACGGGCGAAAGTTTTACGTGACAACGACTTTGAGTGGTAAAATAATTTTAATGTGAATATTCATTCGTATAGTAGGAAGAAGGATGAAAATGTCTGTCTCTCTCGCTCTTAGGCGGGCTAACCATGACGCGTGCCTCTCACTCGCTCTCATTGTGAGCGCATAACGTGAGCGGAGCGTAACGCAGTTTCTTGAAGTGTCACCCGGCAAACCAATTTATAAGACGTTGTCACGTCAAAAAAATCTTCCCATGGGATATCACAAAAATGTATTATATCACGCGGGAAAAGTTGCGGGCAAAAACTAGTTGACAAATATTGCAGCTGTCAAGCAAAATTTTACTACATATTTGTCCCTCATTGAAAATATTATGTGGTCTTAATTCTTCATCATATAGATGATCCAAATAGGTATCTGTTTACAAGGCTTCGCCACTGCCACTCCGCGAGGGGATACTTGGTACAAGTTAATGTGGTCTTAATGTAAAATGAAAGATAAATATTGCCTTTAGTTAATAGGAATGTTAGGTTTTGGTCAAAATTTGCATATTTTAAATAATGTGCGGTTTTTGAACGGACACGATAGTTCGAGGGTGGTAGTCAACCACTGACTTTTAAAAAAGTAAATGCAACAGGAAACGAGCTGTGGTTGCTTATTGCAGAGGAAGTCGTAAAAATAATAAATAAATTTACTAAGAATCATGGTCTGGGACTGATAGAGGTTTAGAAGACCATTCTGGTCGAGCCGTCGGAGCGAAAAACAAGTCTAGATTAGTTATTTTTAAAGCTTAAGGAACAATGTATTGGAAGAAATAAATCTACAAAGAGTTGTTGAAATAATGGTGTTTCTACTGCATCGAGTCCTCGGTTGTCTTCACAAGAAGGCATTTTGTTAATAAATTAAAACATAAAAAGTAATCAACACATAATACAATAAGATTTAAATAAACTCAGCACCTAAGAACCACAGTAGGTTTGTCTAGATACTTTGGCACTCACTTCCGCGCTTAAAACTAAAAATAACGACCACAATATAAAAGTAACATAGTAGTATATCAGTCTCTGGCAGCCATATCACAAGGTTTGCTTAGTTTGGGGTCAGAGGCCGTGTGTAAAATATCCCCGAATATTTATTTATTTATAATACGGTATTGTGACTCGAAAGAAGAAAAAACGAATGAGCTCCTATGATGCTTACATAAAAATTTCAACATTAATAAATACTTCAATAAATGTACTTAATAATGCGTAGGTATTCGTGTGTATTTTCGAAAATCACAAATAGACGATGCAGCTAAATACGAGTACTTATCTCAAATTTCGTCCATTGGATTTTATTTTGG
Organism: Hypomecis punctinalis; assembly: GCA_949316475.1. Lineage (NCBI taxonomy): Eukaryota > Metazoa > Arthropoda > Insecta > Lepidoptera > Geometridae > Hypomecis > Hypomecis punctinalis. Next base: position 8,058,856 of record OX438810.1, on the reverse strand, counting down.
AGCTCCGAAACAAAATCCAAGTAAGTAACGTATAATTGCCGGACGTAATCAACACCTCCGCTCATGAATAAAAAAATCACCGCCAGAAATGAAGCACTCAAATATTCAACAACATTTATTATGGACGGACAGATATAAAAAATATAATTCACAAAATTAAGCAGTTGCCCGAACCACTTAAAATTCATTTCTCCCGAAAAAGTTTTCCCCGAAATTTCATACTGAACTGAAGAAAAGAAACACAAGTTGGGGGTCGAAACCCGGACTGAACGGTTATAACAAATTTAATAAGACCGCTCTCAGACAGGATTTCTTTAAATATTTCAGTTGAATATGCAAATGACTAAAAGAAAGTTATAATCTTTGTTGAATAATGAAATTTTAATTAATTCCTGCCTCGATAAGGGGCGAAAGAACCAATTTTGCAGCGTTTCGAAATGATCGAGAAATAAAATTAGTAGGTGTGAGCTTTTGCAGTTATTTGATGGTTTTATTTTTCGATGAATATTTTGATGAAACGTATATATCGGTGACCTAAATATCAAAGTTCATTAATGTTTTATTTATCCACGAAACTTTGCGATATTTAAAATGATATCACACAAAAATTGTGTCTAGTAAGTATGCAGTTAAGATAATAATTATGCAGATTTGTTAACAAAAAATCTGTAAGAAACACGTGATAGTTAACTCAATTTCATACAATCTTTTCCTTACAAAGTATTAATTTTGATAATAATATGATAGCTCTTTACGATTCAGGATTAAGCCAAGTCTCACTGCTAAGTCGTCAAATGAGGTCATCAATATTTAAATTAGATCATATTCTATCACGAACGTTGAATTTGTTGTTGAATTTATTATTTGTTGAATAAGTTCACAGTTAAGTAGGTGCGTAAACTTAATTTATTTTATGTTTGAGAACAAATAAAAGTTTATATCATACTGGTTTCCTCACCATACTTTCTTTTTAATTTAAAGCGAGAAAAAATAAGCAGTTGAAATTCTCGATTCAGCAAGATATCAGAAAAAAATAAGCAAATTTTGCTTATTTATTTTTCAAAGATCGATAGTAGACAACGGTTTTAGTAATACCATAATATAATCTTCCAGTTGTGGCCACGCCATAAATTTCATACTAGAGTCTGGCCAACGAAAGCTGTCCACGTATTATTTTCAGAAGTTTTGAAATGGCAATAATTTAAGACTGTCAAAATTGACACTTTGACGTTTCGTACTACTGAAAACGAACTTGAACCATTCATAATACATGTTGGGGACAGTAGCAGTAGCAGCGAAGAAAGCAATGAAGCTGATTCAATATCAGGTGTAGAGTTTTTGGAATCCGATTTTAACTATGACTCATAGTTCTTACCTTAGCCTTTGTACGGCTCCTCGGGGTCCTCGACTGTACATAAATAATGGATTATTTGAAAATAATAAAAATACAGAATTAAAAGTAATCTTTTATTTGATATTCTTCATATTACATTCGAAAAACAGTTGCTAACAAAACAAAATTTTTACAACTCGAAAAAAATGTACTTGCTGAAAAATAAATAGTATCAACTCCGTTTATGCAGTGTATAGCCAGGGTTAACAGCTCTTGATTTTTTAAAATTCCCGCCTTTTTTCTTGGACAGCTTTCGTTGGCCAGACTCTATAGGCCGAATAATAAAAGTCGGTGGATGGGAAGTAAGCCGCGCAATATCCAATCCTGACTGAAGCCTTATCATATCTTCTTTGCTGAAGCTCACAGAAAGCAACGCATAATAAGCATTATGACTAAAAAATATATCTATTTAGTCCGTCAGATACTTACTTAGACTGTTGTTTTTAAACTTTCGCGATTTGAACACATTATTATTATATACTACGGGACTAATCGCGCACTAAAATTACGAGATAAATAAATACCTCATCATCCCGACGTTGCATCGACCGTGGTCACGGGTCAAGTCGACGTGGTCAAGGATATAATTTACACTAGTGTTTGTACTTTTTTCTTGTAACTTTTATGTGTAATAAAGACTTTTGAAATATTACTATACTTTATTGCAACAAACTTAAATAACATTGGAGAACGTACTATTTACAGCTATTATATATATTTAATTAAAAATAAACTTATACAAATATCACTAAAACTAATATATATACAAAACTAAAATGAAAATTGAAAAAAATATTTTTTATTTCTTTTGAAATTGAAAAAAATTGGTCACGGGTCGATGCAACTCGGCCGAAACGTCGGGATGATGAGGTATTTATTTATCTCGTAATTTTAGTGCGCGATTAGTCCCGTAGTATATAATAATAATGACTTAGACTATTAAAAAATATTGTACACGTATTTTTTCTTTTGTCAATTAAACAAAAATTGATGAAGATATAGCCCGTTAAAGTTCCGCGTGACGTCACAAGTGCCATACAAATGTATAGACTTCTGTAAGAGAGGTGACGTCACGACCTCCACTCCCAAAATTTGACAAGGTTTATCTTTGTCATTTGTTGTTTGATTAACAGAAGAAAAATACGTGTCCAATATTTTTCGATAATCTAACTCACGGACTAATTATAATGATGATTTTTTTTACCCAGTCATCATGGTTTTTAACGCGCAGTTTGTTGTTAACTTCACAGCCGCCGACTAGTGTGATTCGGCCTGTACGAGTATAATAGTGTCATGATTTTTAATCGTTGCATAAAATTTTAATCTGGTTTTTAAATAAATATGTCGAATGATATTTTCTAGTACTTGTAAGGGTAACATTTATCTAGTTTATGATTGGCCGATTTAACAACCAGTCGCATTTTAACCAATAAGAACTGCTTCCGGCGTAGTTTTAAAACCGCCAATCAGGAAACGAGAAAAGAAACTGAAGATATGTTAAAATATTAATCTTTAGGTGAGAGCATTCTCGATTTGCGCCTCGTGGCGAAAGCACATATTCTTAGTCAACACGAACTGTGATTGAAGCGTTATGCTTCAGGGGATGGGATTTTAAAAGGATAAACCTCCCAAACGTAATTTTAAATCGATGCACTGGGCCGACTACTGCAATATACAACAAGTCACTCACTTGTTCTATTCCTTCTTCCTGATGAATCTTGAAGAACTACTTCAGTTGGAGATCTCCAGGGGCATTTTACTTGCTGTTACACCATTTAATTTTGATAATTAGCAGGGATCACTTAGATTGTAGGTTTCTCTAAGATTTTTTAAACTCGAATGGCGGTGTTCGAGATGAGATGCATACCCTCATAAATGCATCGATAATAGTCGATGATTAGGGAGGACTCGTTGGCGCGGTTTTTAATCGCACTTGCAAATAATCGAATCCAGTACATAATAGTCGATTACGTTTGATAGATTGAATGATGACGATACAGTGATAATTATTTTAAGAAACTAATGTATCATATTTTATAGTGATCAAATACACATGAAAATGGACTTATTAGTTTGATTCACCTAATTAGCATAACAAAAAAAATATCACAATACCAAACACACCATTGTCACCTAGCTCTATCTTATCTCAAAGACGTCGGCATTACGTGTTCCTTACGTTCTTATCCTTAATGTTCCAGCGATTTATTTCCACAGATACTCTGAAAAAGAATCAATCATAACATCAACAGAGCCGTTCCGCAGCTCCATAATAATTGAAGGGAAAATCCCCGACAGATAGGCTTCTTGGAACTTTTAAAGGACTTGTCAACCACCCGATAGCTCGACAATGATTGATGCATTGAGATGAACAAAGTGAAAATGTTCCGTATATTGTTATACAGCCCCTTGGGTATCGCGAAAAAACTTAACAGACTTTCAGCGTATCTTTGCGAGAATTGCTCTCCCTTGGAGACTAACGAAACGCTATGACTGCTACGTCGTGGTTTATTTCGCGATTTGAAATTGAAGACACGTCTCTAGATACTTTAAAGCTGTTTCAAACGATGCTTTAGACTTGAATTGTGAATTGTTAGACGCGTTCACGAAAGTTTACGAAGAAAAATTCTTCATCGTAGGATTTAATGACCCGACATTATTTTTCCACCAAAAATCCCCATTAATATCGTTACTTGACTCGAAAAAGATGAATGGGGTGTAGATAAAATAAAATATATATTAGGGTTCATAAAACTGACGGGGTTTGTCGACTGTAGATGTTTTATTGAATTTAGGTCATGGGCATGGAATGTTGGATTGAGTTATAATAATGTTATTGTGTGCGTATTTTTTTTGTTGGTGATTTTGAAACACGATTTGACTCATTATACGAAGATTGAGAACAACCTCAATTTTTGTGCAGAGAAAATATTATGAATTAGTGGTTACGTCAATATTAGTCCATATTATATATTCTAATATCATGCCTAATAATTCAATATAATTAAGTACATAATTAATAATTGTTATTTTGACGATTTGTAGGGTGTTGCTCATTGTATATTTTTGTATACCAATGTATGTAATTATACTGAAAATAAATGATTATCTATCTATCTATATACTAAATACTCACATTGTGAAATCACTCTAAATTCTGCCCCTTTATAATATTTTAAAATTTGGATAGGTAATGTAATTCATCAATAAGCTATTTGTAATGTTGTAATTTATAAAAGGTGACGTCCACAAGTGGTATATTATTCAGAGAAAAATCGAACCAAGATGATCTAAACATCATTTGAAAGCTTGATTTATGGGCTTCTCAAAAATATTTAATTTGGTTTTTTTCTGTCCCTCCATTTTTTTTAAATATGAAAAATAAATTGTATGTAGGTAAAATAATATTACAGCTTTGTATTTTGTTCTAGTTTAGCAATAATAAAGTGCTTCTATCGTTATTTTTTCTGGCATTCGTAGCTGATTCTTCCACATTCATCTCTTCATTTGCTAAAATTAGAAATTATAACCTACCAGTGTGACCAGGTACCTACTAGGTACAATGTGACAAAAAACACTTAAAAACTTTGTCTAATTAGTAAAAATGCTTCTATTTTACAACAATGGAGGTTACTTAACCACTTAATTGCTAGAGATAAACTACCTATCGAGCCAAATATATTTATTTATCATAATAGATTCAAAATTAATTTAATAAAAAAACGGAGGGCTCTTTTTTGTTTTTGACTGATGTGATAGACTCAGAAAAATATGAACTTTCTCGAAATGTAACGAGTGTTGTGGTTAGAATTTTTGATTATTATTATACCAGCCTCCATACATTTTGTAGACATGTCCTTTGTAGTTCATTATTAGTAGTACATAGGTTCCTATAGAATTTGATTTGTACTAGCGACCAGCCCCGGCTTCGCACAGGTGTTTTATACATATATAAACCATCCTCTTGAATTACTCTATCTATTAAAAAACACATCGAAATTCCCTGCGTAGTTTTAAAGATATAAGCATACATAGGGACAGACAGACAGGGAAGCGACTTTGTTTCATACTGTGTAGTGATTGTATTTGGTTATGATAATATTTGGACTTGTATTTAACTAAAATTTAAATTAGGCCTACCATAGTATAAAGCTAAAATTTAGATATAAGTAATTTTAGAAACCATACGTAAATTGACATAATTTGTCGTAAATTTAAGAAAAAACGTTGGTTCCCGAAGTACAGCTTCTGGCTAGTTCGAGAATCAGAGGTTTCATTATTTTTCATGTACCTTATTTTATGTCAATAAAAACTTTTGATAGATTGATTAAATGTAATATATTTAATCTATCGAAGCGGACTCAATGTTTTTGATTTGTACGGCCAGGGGAGGCAGTAGTTGTACATAAAAATAACGAACTAGCCGTCGATTTTCCTGTTTCCTGATATAATATATAATCTGTTTTTTTTTAGTCAGGGTGAATATGTACCTTCTAACTTTTGCTTCATCTTTGACCACAATGTCGCTTATCACCATAGGAATAGATGATCAAGCGCTGACTTATTTACAACGTTTAAAGGAATTTCTCTTCCACAAAACAACAATACTTTAAGTATCGAACCACAATACTTATAGAATTATTTTAATGCATATTTCTGTTTTTCCATATTTATAATCTTTACAAACACTTTATCAATCTGCAAAATACTCGTATGTATGAACCACATAATAAATTACGCCCAAAAATATTTCGTGAAACTACACCATATCTGTCAGTCCCTAGGCTCCCACCTAAATTTAGCACATTTTCGCAGTTTTCTTCTAAAACATTACCCTTTGCAATTACTTCCACCAGAATTTATAGAGCAATAACGATATAATGACGGAAATGATGCCGTGTAAGACGCATATATTAAAATTAACGCCCTGAGGGTAGAAGGGATGGTCTGGGATAAATTACTACGAAATAAGGTTATGTTTTGTTCCTATTGTAATTATATTGTATACAGTTCTATCGTTTGATGAGGATACAGGATTAGGGATGCAAGGGAAGTCGAACAATGCCGTTGTACTAAATATACATAAGCTTAAGTTGACTTACTTACTCGTAGCTGAGATTATGATGGCACGGTGTAAAATTAGGTTAATGAAGCAATTTAGTATAGAATTTGTAATAATTTAGTAGCTGTGGTAGCTAGGGGGTTGCAATACTTGCTTCGCCATAACTATGTCCCATTCTGACGCGTCGAAAGAAATATTTCGTGGTTCGCATCCTAACCCGGCTGGTCCCGTGCCGAGTTCCGTGAGATTTTTGGACGGAATGACACATTTTAACATTAATTTATGAATATTTTAAAGAAAAGGTCATGAGATAATCTGTTTACACCCGGAGAATAAAAATCGATGGCTTATGAGTACATAGGTTTATTTTTGAGCATTTATGTTTTGTAGTTTCTATTTTGCCTCAATGAAAAAAGTGGTTTTTTAAACAAGTAAAATATCACTATACCAATACATTTTTGCCATTATTATCGATGTCTGAGAAAAATATAGATTTAGTGTAATTTTACATTTATAGACTACAAAAGTTACTCCATGAAATTTTAATCCTATTCGCTAGTCTACTAGCGAATAGGTACATAATATCTTTTTCTATTCGTATTACATTTTTTACCCTAGACCAAGCAGAAGTTCATTGTTAAAGACTTCTTTTCAGCTTCTTGGAAGCTTTCAGAATATTTTTAGGGCTCATTGTAAGAATGTTGACTTTTTATGAATTTTTTGGTTGTGATTTTGAGACGCTAATACTCTTATTCAGAAACCTCTAGTGGGGTTCATTTCGTTAATGGATTGTTTAGTGTGGGCATAATAGATTATTTATTTTAAGGTGCAACAAGTTGACGGCACGAATTCATATTTGGCGTAGCTTAAATCATATATCAACTGGTATTGTCTGTACAAGAGATAAATTTGGCGATAAACAGTAGATATTGTGCGTGCGCACCCATTGAAATATAATTTTGTTCTTATATATTTACAAAACCTATAATTTTCTCGTTATTAAATTATGAAAAAACTGTTGAATGGATTTATTTTAAAAATAGTTATTTCAAGTAACGAACGGCCGTAAAACCACAAAAGGCAGAAATATGAATCGCTCGGCGATGGATACATGTTTATACCTTTTGGAGTAGAAACTTTAGGTCCGTGGGGTCCTAGTGCCTGGCGCTTGTATAAAAATCTATCAAAAAAATTAATTGAAAGAGCAAACGACCCAAGGGCTGGTGCTTACCTCGGTCAAAGACTTAGCCTTGCTATCCAACGGGGTAATGTCACCAGCCTCTTAGGTACTTTGCCCGCGGACAGCGACCTCAAAGCAGTTTTTTTATTTATAATGTAAATTTACCTATAGTCCTATACCCTATAAAAAGTAATTGTTTTAGATATAAGTTTTGTTGATTTTTAAGGTTCATTACAATAAACTAACGAATATATAAACTAGGCAGCTATTTTCATAAAAGATGACTCAGTTTAGTTATTCTGTTTTTTTACACCCAGTTTCCTGAAAATTTGAGTCAAAATTCAAATGGCTCAAGGCTTATATAATTCGTGTATATAGTAATTTTCAGAGTTTTATTAGCAAGAAGCATAGATTTTGATATAAATCTTAGTTTTAGATATTCAACAGCAAACACCGTTGTGATTACCTACCTACCGACGTTTGTATGGAGTAATGAGCGACTTGTTTACTCTTAAATAAAGACGCGTTACCATATTGAATAGAAATCTTGAAAAGTTCGATTTTTTATTTATTTGAACACATTACAACTTATTCTATAGGTTATATAGTACTCGTAGGTATATAACCTATGTGTATGTAAGTGGGCGGGACACCTCGCACGAGCTATAGTCAACACGTCCACTGGTATCCTAGAGAGAGCGCGCGCCCAGTCGGCCGCCCCAGGAGAAGATGGTCCGATGACGTCGTCGAAGCGGCGGGCCCGACTTGGACTCGACTTGCCCAAGATCGATATTCATGGCACCGCATGGAGGAGGCCCTGTACCAAATTTGGGTGCCCAAATAGCTATTAAAATTATTATAATATATTTAAATTTTAGGCTATTATTAATTTGTAATTATTTAATTTGGAAAATAAAGGCTATTTTATTTTATTTTATTTTTATTTATTTATTTTACATAACCTATGAACAAAAATGATGATATTGTCATATAACTTTATTTATTTTAATAGAGATTCTATTGATAGTGAATTGAAAATTATTATAACACCGAATGCAACAATGAAATTTCAACAACGCATTGGTTTAATACTGCTAAACAATAGAATAACATACAATGGACAATACAAGGTATCAACTTAACTATCACAATATCTTATCGAAAGAAGTAAAAAAGTAAATAAAGAAGGTAATAGAGTATGCGCAAAAAGAGAACTGTCATGGTGTTACAGAGAATAACAATAAGATTTTAATCAGCAGCCTAGATACCGACTACTTGGTAGACGCGAGTACTGATGAAAACCAAATTGGTGTCTACCAAGTATCAAACACTTTAAGTTGTACTAGCAATGATAGAAACAGATCAGTGTTGTCGACGTAACAAAATTAGTAAAACACACGGGCAACCTCACCAACGACACTTCTCTTTTTGCACCAACTCTAAAATTACTATACTCCGTCCAACGGAAAACGAACTAATGCAGAAATCAAGCGCTAAACGTCATTGGTTGGAGATAAGGAACTTAGGGCGCGTACACGTTGGGACCAAATATCAGCCCGATTCTGTCTCTTGAGCAGTGCGGTCGTATTGTTCGGTGTTTAATTCAGTGTGTTCGGCTTTACGTTGACCCGGCTTGTTTACTGGACTGATTCCTACTTAATTGTTGACTTGGCGTGTTTTTTAGACTGATTCTTGCATACTTGTTAGCTTGGCGTGTTTTTGGACTGATTAATTCATATAATGGCCTCTACACAAGACTGTCCAGCTGTTGTTAAAAGGCAGCGACGCCCTTTTTCATCTACTGAAAAAACGATGATTTTTAACATGTATAATACTTTTCTTGAAGCTACACCCAACGCATCAAATAACGATATTTTAAAAACTGTTGCATCAAGCTTGGGGGTTCATTGGGTATCAGTGTACAAAATTGTGAAAGAAAAGAACACCATAGGTGTTCTGCGGTCTCCTAGAAAGGAAAAACAGTCGACCGACAGTCATAGAAAAGATCAACAGCTTTACAAAAAGTGCACTGCGGAATGCAGTCCACGATTTTTTTAGAAGAAATGAAATTCCTACTTTGGATAAAATATGTAAAGCAGTGAATACTGATGGAACTGTATAAGTACTTTATAAGTTCTACTCGTACCTTAAACCTTATCTAAAAATATTAAATTGTTAACTTTCATAAGATCACTACGACTGATGCAAGATTTCAACTCAAAAAACGTACAAAATATGAAGTGAATCTGATGTGATTTGATGACCACCCAATAGTTGAGCAACCTAAAGCTTTATTAGATGTATTGCACATTTGATAAAGGCTTTGAGTTGCCCAATGAACTTTCTGGATGCGGCCTTCTATCAAATGTATTAGTTAAGGGCAACACTACGGAAAGAAATTCACATCACTCTTTCTTTTCTAAAAGGGTTGCGTAAAAACAAAAGACATGGCACAAAGAGAAACATAATAACGGTTATGATTATGGCCTCTAAAAAAGATTGCAGAATCGTGAAGACGTAAAATAAAGCTTCAGACCTGCAAAATAAAAATACGTTCAATGTTATACAATACGGCTTTTATGTTATGCCATATAAGCTTTACAAACGTCGTCAAAATAATGATAGGCGCTGAGATGGAATATAATTCAAGTAACGATTAATGTGTAGTGTTTTTACTTCTCTGATACTGACCAAGAGCGTTGGAAATGTATTTATTCATTTATTGCAAATTGTATTCAAAATTCAGTTAAAAACTTACAAACTTGTGTAAGCATATATTTCCTTGTACTTTTCATATTTCGAGGGCAAACGTCATCTTTTACAACAATTATAAAATATTCAGGCTACTGCTGCTACTGCACTACCTACATAAAAAGCAATTAGATCATCATCTAATCACTGGGAGTCTAGAGATAATTGTAATCCTGTAGGTAACTGTATAAATTATGAAAATTCCAAAATACTGGAATCATTGATTGCAAACTCTGACACCAGGGCTAGCCACCCGGCTTATACGAACTTACTTAATTTTATTGATTGCTATTAAAATTATGTACCTACCAATAATTTCTGCTGACGAAATATACAGAGTTATTTCTAATCAATTAGCATCCTTCCAGGGGGCTTATTCTGTACATCAAAACTAACAACTTTTGTTCTACGACTTTCATCAAAACTCAAAAAATCAGCTGTTCATACATTTTGTCACGGGTGAACTATATTTTTCTATGAAACAACAAAAAAATTATTGAGTTTTGACAAAAGTCGTAGAACAAAAGTTGTTAGTTTTGATGCACAGAACAAGCCCGTAAAAGGATGCTAATTGATTAGGAATAACCCTGTATACCTACATATAATGGCAATTTTTTTTATCATAAATTAAATAAAATAGTAATCTGTAGGGTATTTTCTTGTTAGGAAAAAAAGACACAGTACCTACTTACTTACTACGTACATTGGAATACCTCAAATGACACTAAGTCAAAGTCTTGAACAAGATTTAATACTCTTGTGATTATTATAAAACTTCTCAATCTGAGGCTTTGTGCGTACCAAGTACCAAACTCGTAACGAAAATGTACCGAATTATATACACACATGTACCGGCTTGTAAATGTATGTGTACCAAGTTGTAAATTAAACTCTGTGCACTCTCAATGCTGGGTAACTGTTAATCTCTGTTTAAGCTTCACTAACAACGTGTGCTGCTTAGTATGTGACTCGAATGGTTCCTAGAAAGGTCCAAAATATCCGGCTAAAATTCTAAATGAAAGCATGCCGGCTTCATATTTGTTAAGAATATATATATTTTTTAAATTTCATCTAGTAAAAAATCTTTAACAAATACTTTAGTCATTTTAAGGCATTCATCTAGACACGCGCAAGCGTGTCCAGCCAAGACAAAGAAAAAACTGGCGACGCGACGTGTGTAACGACGAAACAATTCGAGCCACTTTTGATCCCCTGATCAATCCAAAATGATTTAACCGAAATATGCATATTTAGCCTATTTACTAAAGTTTATTAGCTATCCTAGAATACAAAATTTTGTTAATTTTGCTTCAACAGTTAATGATATACTAATGTTTAAAAACAGGGTTTCATTGACTACTATTTGCTGACTCACTCACTGACTTATAGATCAAAAACCTAAACCACTTCCAGATGACCTAGAAACTTGATATTTGGCATCTACGTAGACTATTACGCATATACAAAGGAAAAAATCTAAAACATTGAACTTTTACCCCTCAACTCCATGAGCTAGGGAATGAAAGTTTGTATTGAAATTTTCACTAATTTTCATGCTAGAAGTCTAAAAATTGATACAACGACTATTTGTTATAAATAATAAAATACGTGTTTCAGGGTTTTCAGTAAATCACCCCCAACCTCTAAATCTGGGGGATGAAAGTTTGTATGAGACTTTCCCAAATTTTGATGCTAGATGTCTGAAAATTGATTATGGCACTATGTTTTAAATAATAAAACACGTACTTCAGGATTTTCAGTAAATCAGCCCCCAACTCTTAAAGTTGGGGATAAAAGTTGGTATAAGACAAGCAAGTTTTGAAGCAACTGATCTGAAAATCGATTGAAGTACTTATTGTAATAAATCATCTAAAATAAAGTAGTGAAATCCAATATAAACATTTTCATGTGAAATATAGCCAAGACTACAGCTCGCACTTTCAAAAAGTTGCCAGATTTTATGTAGAGCCAAGCTTCTAAATCTACACGCCTTAAGTCTACATCTGACAACTTTTTGAAAGTGCGAGCTGTGGGCTTGGCTATATTTCACATAAAAATGTTTTTGTTGGACTTTATTTACTCTTCATCTATTGATGCTTTTTTTCGTTCACTAAGAGCAAAGATGATATCCTACATAAATATTTTCTACTGCTTTAACAAACAAACAATTTCCCTAGAGAATTGGATATTTTCTTGAAGTCCCTTTGCTATGCTATTAAAATTGCGCAATTAATGTTAACATTTTGTTAATATATTTTAATTAAATTTTGTAAAAATCGCTAAACTATTTAGGCACCTATGTTTGTAGAAAACTGTAGGGTATTATCTAAAATATTTCCTTGCTGCATACAAAAACTTATGTCTTGTCAAATATTTGTCAATCTTGATCTTAAATAATTGATTTCGTTCTGCAGATAAATCATCTGACAAAAGTAATTTAATTCCAAAGTCTCATTTAGTTTAAATATCATACTAAATGCTTACTAAAACGTAAAATATACATCAAAATTTAGAGTATTATTTTTTTGTTTACCGGCACTTACATAACTGGAGCATTTCTACCGTTATTAATACTTCGTTTAGCCATGGCTTTGTTTTCGAACAAGTGTTTAGCATGAGTTGGTTTCACGAAATGCAATGTTTGCGAGTATGAGAGTACTTCGATAAATTGAGGATTGCCTCTGAGAGTTTGTTTTTGCTTAACATACAGCCATCGGTACTCATATACATCGGTTTAAAGTACTTTGAATTTACTGGCGACACAATTGGTATGGAATGTTTGTATAGGTGTACTCGTAACATAATTATTGTGACGCAGTAGGTAAGCCGCGTTGTAATGACGGCGAGTTGTTTACACCTAAGTATCAGAATTATGGTTTTATGACTCGAGCGGGATCAGTCTTTGTCTGCCGTCTATTGTTTAGTTTTTTGGGTGTTTAAATGTATTTTAGAACAATAGGAAAGTCTCTAACTTTCAAGCTGTTTACTTGTTAACTCAATAGCGTTTCTTAGATCGAGTAACGTCGTGAATTATCTCGTAGGTTCGAGACTGTAGGTAATAACGGATATAAATACGCCGGCCGACCCGTAGGGACCAGTTATTCGTTTACCGTCGAAGTGAAAACATCTCGTGTTCAAGTGCAGTACCAGTGATTGTGAAGTGACTAGTTTGTGTGAATATCAGTGCCAGTGTGAAGTGTTTGTGCGAACAGTTTGTGATTTTGTGCATTAAAGTGCAAAGTGAATAATCAGCGTTTTAACTGATTATCCAAGAACCCATTTCGTAACATTATGTACAGTGATAAATAGCCATATTTTCTTTCAAATTTAGATTTCTATGTATTTCAAATTAATACATGTGTTGGAAGGTAGACGAGAACCAGCCGGCGAATGATATAAAAGGCGGTGAGCAAACGCCGCGCCGTCACTCTGCCTCGAGCCACCGTCGTGGAAACATCATCCGACATTTCATTTCTCTTTCGTTAAATTGTGTCGAATCGCTGTCCGATTGTTTAACTTTTGATTATTTTTGTTGAATTATAATTGTCAGAAGTAATTCGATGTTTTATTTTTGAAATAAAATCGGTTCAAGTATCCAAAATCAGAAGTGGGATAGAATCTACGTTTCACGCGTTGTTCTATCTCACTACTCTGCCCACATTATGTTGCAAAGAAATGTCGGACAATGTAATGGCCATCGAAATAGTAGTTTGCGCCAAATCTTCATGAAGGTAGTTGCCTAAGAGCGAAACTAGGCGCGAGTTAATAGTGAAGTGAAGTGTTGGAGCAGTGCTTGATAGCTCACAGGGTTCGTCAGTTCCCGCAACTCGCAGGCCTCGCCGCCTGACCGGTGGGCATGCCGCCCTCAGCAGGCTTCGCACCTGTTCGGTGGGCATTGCTACCTGCCACCTTTGCGATGTCGGCTACTCAGCGGGAATCACTGTCATCAGCAAGCCTCATCGCGCTCAGCAGCACTAAGCACCAAGAGAGGCTGGTAAACTGTTTGTGGCAGACAACGGTCAGGTACAAGTTCACGGTACCAGATTGCATTGTTGATGCAGTACACTTCTTCAGAATGTTGGTGAGAGCTATCCATTACTTTTACATTTTACGTTTATGCCCATGTTTACCAATGGCAAAATAGACTGTGCTAAGTACTAGACTACCGACTTTTTACGAATCGGGTTTTGTTTAATTATGATTCAGGCCCTTGTGTAAACATTTATGACGGGTGAGTGATCGTACATGGGGTTATTTTATTGCGAACACGAGCTATTTTATCTGTAGCTAGACATCGCGATTGTTTTGTTCAGAGTCAGGAACACAACTCGAACAAAACTACCCTACTTGTCATTTTTTTTGCTGTGTAGGTTACGCATTAAACATTTTGTGAAAAATAATAATGGAAGCCACGTGCCTTTAAATAGATGTTGTGAAGTTCAACTCATAAGGCAGGCATTGTTTTTTCGTGGTGAATTTGTCCGCCTTTCTGCGAAAGTCAACTGACATTATTTAACACTCATTTAAATCCTAAACGTGCTTATAGCCGGGATTCTAATGTAAAAATTGTTTTGGTGAAAAAAGATAACGCGTAGCATAAGCAACGTTGAACTTCGATGCAAAATGATCAGCGTCGCAATGCCTTTGAAGTGGTTTTGGAATTTCGTAGTCTTGTGAAATAAGAAAACTTGTGAATTGTTTTAGTAAAGAAAAAGCTGGTTTCGATAGATTGTTTTTAGATTTTGAATATGACTTGAGATAGGTACGGGGTTAGTCCCGTCAGATGTTTGTTGGGGAACTGTAAATTCTACTTTGTGTGATTTCGCAATGATTATTTTCTAGTGAAAGAAACTGAGCCTTTTAAAATAAAAGTCAAGGTCAGGTGTGACCGAGCTCTGATAAGATCTAAGTTCTACTTATGTAATTTTTCACATGTAGTCGAAGACGAAAGTAGCAGGCAAGTAAGGCAATCATTAAAGCCGGCAGCTTTGCAGCTGCAGTTTGTGCGTTCTAATGGGTTTTATTTGAAAGTATGTACTTAGGGTTGTTTTTATCAAAAGTGTTATCTATGTAGTTGCCGTGACAAAGAAGAAAGAGAGAGTAAGCTCAACTCTTTTTAAACGCTTTTTCTCTGTTTGTAGTTGTGATGCTGCAGCGTTTCCGATAAAACGCGGGAGTGCGTCTCATCGAGGTCACTGAATGTGATGGAATGTGGTGGCCCAGTTGTGAGTGCTTAAATGTTTGATTTTGCACTGGAAAAGGTAAAATGTTTGGTGACCTGTCGACTATAATAAGTCGTAGCCTTGAACGTTTTACACCATCGCCCGGCAGTCGTGAAAGTTTTGGTGACAAGTGGTGTTGTTGATAACTTGTCAGGACTACACCCGATAGACATGGGTAGTAGCTAGATTTCTGAGTTTTGAAAACCCGATCGCAACACTAGTTTTTCAAAATAACCGGTTACATTTTTCTTGCCAGGCAAAAATAAATCTTAACTGTGTCGAAATAACGGTGAAATTTAGTTATTATGGCGCCATAACCAGAGAAAAAACTGGTTTTCTTAGAGCAAGCTAAATTTAACCTTCTCTAAAGAAAACTAAAGTTGATTCTTCACTAACTGTGTATGTAGCCGTGATTAGTTCTGGACCGTCGCCGCGTAGCCGTCGGTGTCGCGTGGGTTGCAACGAAACGGTTTGGTTTTTAGTAACCAGAAAAGCCACGACACGAGCGCGACACGGCGTAGCTAGGTTATTATGTGTTTTTCGACATTGCAAAGAGCAGTCTTTTTTTTCGGCTATGTAGTTAGAGACAGTTTTATAAAGCTGCTACGATACGTAACGCCCAGTCGCCCACTGCTAACACCCGATAAGCGATAACTTACAGATGCAAATAAAGATTTCTAATTTTAATATGATCTACTGTTCGTGCAATGTTCATTTACTGGTACAATTTGTAGGGAGTACTGTACACTGATAAACTTGTAATGATCAAATAATGATCAAGTTTGTGCCCGATCAATTGAAGAGTATGAACGTAACCTGCCAAGTGTTTTGTTACGTCTCTGTCTGTCTATAGAAGTACCTACGTTTAACAATGTGCTGCTATGTGAAAAGTTTACTTTCTGTAAAAAGATTAATCTGATCTTATCATTTTTATCTGTACTGTGCTAGCCTTTTGATGATCCACTGCAGGATGACGGGCATACATACGAAGGTTGATTTAAGGGTGATGTTCATCTATTTGAAGGGAAATGTGCCCCTGAAAGATTAAAGTAAAAGCTTTGCAATTGTTTCTGAGTTATATGATTATTGAGACGTCATTGACACATTTTGTGACCCTAGCAGTGGCTCAGTGGTGATGTTTTATGTTTCATAGTTCTAATTGTGTTTTCTCTGGTTTGTCTCAGATCGATCGGGATACGGCTTCACGCAGTGCCTCTGTCCCTGGGAAACGAGTATTGCTTCACGTCGTGCCTCTTACTCAGTGCGGGATATCGCTTCACGTAGTGCCTCTGTCCCTGGGAAACGAGTAATGCCTCACGTCGTGCCTCTTACTCAGTGCGGGATATCGCTTCACGTAGTGCCTCTGTCCCTGGGAAACGAGTAATGCCTCACGTCGTGCCTCTTACTGTTTCACGTAGTGCCTCTGTCCCTGGGAAACGAGTAATGCCTCACGTCGTGCCTCTTACTGTTTCACGTAGTGCCTCTGTCCCTGGGAAACGAGTAATGCCTCACGTCGTGCCTCTTACTGTTTCACGTAGTGCCTCTGTCCCTGGGAAACGAGTATTGTCTCACGTCGTGCTTCTTACTCAGATACTGCTTCACTCCGTGTTTCTGCCCCTGAGAGCGAGTAAAGCATCAAGTCGTGCTTCTTGCTTGGTCGAGACAGGCTTCACACCGTGCTTCTGTCCTTGGGAGCAAGTAAAGCATGAAGTCTTGCTTCTTGCTTGCTCGGGACATGCTCTGCGCCGTCATCTGTCTCTGTGAGCGAGTAAAGCATCCAATCGTGCTGCTTACTTGCTCGGGATAGATAGATTTCACGCCACCGCGCCGTAGCTCACTAGTTAAGTATACGCCTCTTGACATTTTTGCTGTCTTTTGGCTAAGTAACGATTGTTTATGTTTCTTTTTTAGTCATAACACAGGATACACTTCAAGCGTGTTTCTTTCTTGGTTGTTTAGTCATAATCATAGTCAAGGTTACAAAGTGCCTTTGATGAAATTTTACTTTGCTGCCCTGATCACCCGGTTGATCCACGAGTGAATTTTAATAAGATTTGACGAATCTGAACTGAACTTTATTCGTGACCATTACAAGAAATGATTCTTGACAGCCTTTACAAGGCGATACTTGTAGATTTCAATTTTTTTCAGTTCAGTTTCATGTTTAATGTTTGAATCTTTTTGAGCAAGAAGAACTTTATGTCTGGAGCTATTAACTTGCCTTCAAGCCTTTTCTATGATTTCGTACATACGCAAATCGTTTTCACGTTCTGTACAGATGCTGACCTAGAAAAGGAAGAAACTACTTCAGCTGCGGCTGAGCTACAGCCACAAATTGAAGTCTAGCTGTTTCCGGTACCAGAGCTGTGAAAAGAAAATGAACAGGTTCCATCTGGGTCTGCACGTCTGGGTTGCATAGAACTACCAAGAGACTTCTACTCAAGCGTGGCATATGAACTCTCCGAGCCTGAGCACCATCTAAGCTTTGATGCCAATGCTTGAGACTGGCCTGCAGAGCTAAGAGAGACCGAGGACGGTCTCATTTATCAAGAAAGGCCGTGTTGGAAGGTAGACGAGAACCAGCCGGCGAATGATATAAAAGGCGGTGAGCAAACGCCGCGCCGTCACTCTGCCTCGAGCCACCGTCGTGGAAACATCATCCGACATTTCATTTCTCTTTCGTTAAATTGTGTCGAATTGCTGTCCGATTGTTTAACTTTTGATTATTTTTGTTGAATTATAATTGTCAGAAGTAATTCGATGTTTTATTTTTGAAATAAAATCGGTTCAAGTATCCAAAACATGGTTATCTAAAACTGGTTTACTAAGCCGAAAAGAGGTGACTTAGAAGATCACTAAGAACAACTTTTATTATGGGCCAACCCGGAATTCGAGAAAAAAATCTGTTTTGTCGGATCTGAGTTCAATTTTTGTAAGGAACAGCTAATTTATTTTTCAGGCTGGCTATATAATAAAAGTTGTTTATAATGATGGCTCCAATCATCTCTTTTCGCCTTAGAAGTAGAAAACCCTGTAGGTAGGTACAACAGTATCTATTATACTTTCCGAAAAAATGTGTGATAAATCTGACGATTTCGTTTTCATGGCTTTATTACACATTTTTCAAAGTATTAACATAAAATTACTTTTTATGTTTGAAATATTTAATTTTTAATAACAAAATTAGTAGGTATATGAAATGATGTAATTGGCACACTTTAGATAAAAAGTGAAAACGAGAAATTATGGTAACTGTAAAATTACACAAGATACTCGTAATTAAAAAAGGTAACCACGGCGATTGTGTCACGTCATTAGCGGAAAATTTATGACATATGTACGTATGTTGACACAATTGAATAAATACTAGAACTGCTGTTATCGAATACAGCATGTTAAACTAGCAATGAAAAAAATATGTATCTATAACTTTACTGAAAATAAGTATCATTCCAAGAATACCTCAATAAACTCTAAACAGAATTTACCACAGTAGATGATATAGATAAGTAAGTAATCTAAGATGTATCATAAAATCCAGTATTAAAGTTTAACAATCAGATATAACTCTACAACATGTCATGCGAATGGAACTTGTGTTTAATATTGTAACACTCTATATTTGATTGGAATTTACCATAATATTTTACTTCAATAATAAAAGACAAAATAAGACAAATTGTTGAATTTACATATAACTTTTAGGGCATTTTAGCAAGTATTCCAAAATTTACTTCATCATGAGAGTACTCTGTTGCGGGGCCCTACATATAATTTTAATATTAAACTTACCCAGATTTTCGACATGTTCAATCAGTGAAATAATAGCCAGTGTAAAAGAAATTATAGACGCAGCACCATCAATCAAGGTACCGAATACAACAGAAATGCTTACTGGCCGTGGATATGTTGTAGAAGAATATGAGGTTGTCACTCAAGACGAATACATTTTATCAATGATAAGAATGAAGAACACTGGGCCAGTGGTATTTCTGATGCATGGATTTATCTCTAGCTCTGATGACTGGGTTACTGTTGGAATGGATTGTCTTCCATGTCTACTCTCTGATGCTGGCTATGACGTTTATATTGGCAACGCACGAGGGAACAAATACTCAAGAAAACACACCCATCTATATCCACAAGAAAAAATATTCTGGAACTTTACCTTCCACGAAATAGGTTACTACGATGTTGCCGCAATGATAGACACTGCTTTAAATCTTTCTAACAAATCACAGCTAACCTACATCGGCCATTCAGAGGGAACGATGGCATTTTTTGTGTTGACGTCTTTGAAGCCAGAGTACAACACCAAAGTGAACGTAATGGTATCAATGGCGACTATAGCGTGGTTGTCTCATTTAAAAGCACCGTTGATCAGAATACTTTTGCCACTGAAGACCGAGCTATTTCTTGTTTTGGAGACGCTAGGGTATTATAAATTCTTATCTGACTCTACTGTGATAAATCTTATCACTAGAGGAGTTTGTCCTTTGAATAATCTTACTTTGACCCTTTGCGCCGTAGTGTTGTTTACTGTAATAGGTTTTGATTTTGGACAGCTAAACTATACACAGCTCCCAGTGATATACAGCCACATTCCAGCTGGGTCATCGACAAAACAGGCGCTTCATACGGCGCAGCTGATAGCTAATAAAGATTTCCGTCAATTTGACTATATATCTAAGACTAAGAACATTGAAAAATATGGCTCAGAAGTCCCTCCTTCATATCCAGTTGGAAATATAACCACGCCAATAGCTATAATGTATGGAGAGAATGACTTCTTGTCGTCATTTCAAGATGTTCAAATTCTAATAAGTAAACTTTCTAATGTGGTAGAAATTTACAAAGTGCCGGATAAAATGTTCAATCATTTGGATTTCTTGTGGGCAAAAGATGTCAAAGTGTTGGTCTACGATAAAGTGTTGAAAGTGTTGGAGATTTACAATTGAGATTTATTAAATGTGTTGATGAGTACAGAAGAATTGAAGAGGAAGCTCATTAAGAAGATTGGCTACAATAATATTTACGCCCAAGTTGTAAAGTACCTACCCTACGGTCGTTTGTCCACCGCCACCGTCACCGGACCGGCCGCGGCACCGAGAACAAGATGACGGCGCTGAAGTAGCAGCACATACATACTCGTACATACACTTACTATAGCCGCATGTCCGTCACCCGAGCGCCGTCATCCCTGCCGCCGAGTTTTCAGGTAGACCAGCGTGACCGCTAGAACGGGCCCGAGATTTTGACGAGCCGATGTGCCGGCGCAAACCAAGTTTCAACCTTGTCCACATACTGCCGTCACACCGTATTCTATTATTATTAATTGATAATAGTCAAAAATCGAGCTAACCTGTACGTGTAACATAATAATTGTAATAAAAATGACCAAGAAAATACTATATTTTTATTCATTAAGAGGAGTTACAGCAAGTAATGAATATTTGTGGGATAAAACCGTGGATGAGTCCGAAGATAACATTTTGCGTAAAAATGCATGGCGCTATGTCCGCGCTTTTTTATAACCGAACTCGGTAGCGGTGGACAAACAATCGCCGTCACGTCATGTCAAACTGGGGTCAAAATTATCTCGTTTTCGGTGACGGTCCGGCAACGGAGGCAGTGAACAAACGTCCTTCGTCCATAAACAAATAAAATAATAGATAGTGGTTAGTTATCATAATAGCTTTTATGCGTTTGTGAAACGCAATCGTTTCACAAACGGGTATTCTGTATTCATCTCGGTATAATAAAACATCTAGTAAACAAAATAAAAACTTTCTTCATCCTTCGAGATTTTTATTTCATTTTTAAGTGACCTAGATAGTAAGTTCGCTCATTAGACACAGTTTTGTGAAGCCGTCATATTTCGCTTTTAGAATTAAAAAGTTCTCTTTCAAAGTGTATGGCAGATATAATAATAGTTTATTTGTGTTTTATTCTTTAGATGTTTTTAATATACCTCTATAGCTAAGAAACGATACTTACGAGCGTAGATCATAATTATACATTCAACATAATTCTATTCTCAAATATATCTTCAACTATTACCTATTATCATAATTATGTAAAAAAACGTGTTAGGTCTTGTTCGTGAAAGCTTGGTTTACTAGCATCAAGAGTGAATTCAAATCCCAGTTCAGTAAATGAGACCAATGAGTTTTTAGGATTCCGTACCTCAAAAGGAAAATTAACGGAACCCTTATAGGATCACTTTGTTGTCCGTTACGGACAAACGGACAACATGTCGGGAATGTGTAAAGTTAACAAGTTAAAATTTAAACCATAAATGTATTTCTATGGTTTCTTGCTGTTGTGAAAAAATCAGACTTCAAAGTTGTCGTAGAAAAAAGTTAGATCCATTTATATCCCAAAAAAACGCATATTTCGACACTCACAAAGGTATCAAAACCTATAGGGAAGTTTCCATTGACCTAGAACTAAAAAATTTGGCACGAAGCGTCTTCATAGAGTAAACATATAGGAATAAATCTGAAAACTGTACATTTCTAGTTGGATCACGAAACTATAGGGCCTAAATACAAAAGATAAAGGTTCTGATTTTAAAGGGAATTAACCGTTTCATGTGGGGTATCATATGAAAGAACTTTAATGGCACAAGCTTAAAAAGATTTTTAATTATTTCTAAGACATGTTACTTTTGACTTATGATAAAGAGAGTAAAAAAAATCCTCTTTTTGCGTTTTAAAGGACAACTAACGCCACTGCGTAAACAATTGATGACCAGCTTTGCCCTAAAGTTACTAAGTAAACTCATTTTCAGCTTTTTTGCGATTTTTCAGGATTTGTACAGATGCCTCGGTGAGCGAGCCCGACTCGCACTTGTCCGGTTATTTACTTATGTACGGATTTTCACACCACACACTTTTCTGTGAAGGAAAACATCGTAAAAAACAATACATAGAAGAAAGATCTTGCCTGCAAATCTACCACAACCCTTAACATGCTTAGACGGGATGGTGAATATGGTATACAATCGCTTTCTGTAGGTAGACATTTGTGCACCAGTGGTGACTATTAAAAAGCCAGCACAGTAACAAGGTCTCTCCGTTTTTGAGGAGCTTTCTCTAGCCAGCTTCTCTAGCTCTATAAAAATACACCAGTGGCGCCATCTTTCAAAACTAGTTTTCCTCGTAACCCTATTGAACTATCATAAGAGCACCATTACCGACATCAAATGGGTACTTCAAGAGCCGCCCTCGCAGAGCTTTACGTTTTCTTCGTGGAACGTACAACCAATTATGGCACGAGTCAAAGGCTAGTTCTGCCCGCACAATGGCGTACTTATTTCTATACAAGCTGGATTAATGTTTACCTACTCATAAATAGAAAATATTTGCGATATTATTCTCATTTTCTTGAAGGCAAGTCAATTAGGGAGAGATTTTAGTATACCACTGGTTACACGTGTAACCTAAAATCACAAACTAGTATAGGTATTATTTACGCAGTACGTTTACCCTAATTACATTATCTATTAGGGGTCGATCACATGTGCCACGTTCTTCTTCTTCTTCTTCGTGTCAAAGATCTAAATAATATTTAGGTGAGAATAGGAGTCTGGTTTGGCTCTGAGAAGAGCCGTTTGTGGTGGCGCTGAGAAATGCCGTTATTTGTGGCTCTAATAAGTGCCGTTGTTGAGGGGCCCTAAAAAGGGCCGTTGTAGGGGGTCCTGAGAAGGAACATTTTGAATTATCGTTGGGAAAGGATTGGTCAGCCAACACCCGAGTGCTGACTGTCCAGGGTGGGCCGGGTGTTTTGCAATCACTGGTTCCGATCAAATCAACACCGCACGGCAAGGCTCCTTTCATCCACCCCAGTGCCACGTTTATCGGCAAGAAGTTAGTTGATCGCTTGAACAACTCGTCAATGAATTGTGTACGCAATTGTTATATTGAGAGCCGTGGTAACAGCCGCCTTACAATCCTGAAGTCGTGGGATCAAATCTCGGTCCCGTACCAATGAGTTCTTTGAAATTAATGTGCAGAATGTCACACCACTGGCTCTTCGGTGAAAAATTTGAGGACACGGTAATGTAACAGTATCTAACAGTATTCCGTCTTCACACAAACGGTCGGAACGTGCATCATACTTACGCGCCTCTGAGTTCGGTATGCTCTCAGTATGCTATTCAGTCGAGGCGTGCCGTACTGGTGACAATCGTGTGGATTTGTATATAGTAAGCGTGAGATTTACGTTTTAGGGTCCTCGTTTTACTACGTAACCCTAAAAACATCAAAAAAGACAATATTCATTCATTGAACGCTTCCTTTTTCATTTACAACGAATTTATTTTTTTGTAATAAATATAGCAATTTTACATAATAATAGATAGAAACTAGAAAGAAACTCAGGTAGGTAAAGAGTAAGTAGATGAAATTAAAATACTAAGGGCAGGCAATCCTAGCGCTTAACGTTATGCGTGGCCACGTGGCGCTGTTGTTATATATTTCAAGGACAAGGCTGAGTTACAATACTGTTAGATACCATTACTGTGTCGATGCCGTAAGTGAATACACCAACCTGCACTGGGCCAGTATGGTGGATATAAATCAATAATAATAAATATTAGAGGACACCTTACACATGGCCTCTGACCCCAAACTAAGCAAAGCTTGTGATATGGCTGTCGGAGACGGGTATACTACATAAAAATAGAAACAAATACTGTGTCCGTGTGGTAGGGTGCCAAGAACGCTGGCTGCATTCCCACGCTGAATGGCTAAAGAGATTCTCTGTGCGAGGAATGAGCCAGCTCTCTTGTCACCAGCATCGTCAACAAGCTTTGGCAAAATTGTCTCAAAGAATTTTTTTAGGGATGGACCCCACGGACAAAAATTTTGCTACGCCATTTTTTAGCATTGTATGGAAATGGTCAAAAATAAAGATTAACACAATTTTAATATATATGACGGGGGAATAGGGTCTTTATCATCAGCAGGGTCCATAAATCGAGGGTTTCCGACATCAGCAGAGTCCATAATGTCAGGTCTTCTATCAGTGGGCGTCGGTGGGTAATATTGGAGCAACGAAACAAAATAATTCACTCGTACAAATTGTATTGTCCAAAGAATTGACAAGGTAGGTTATAAGTAGCGACACAACAATAGCTAGGTTCGTATATAGGAACGCGCGATGGCTCAATATCAACCGCTCTGGCCGACAGCAACGCAAAATGTGTCGTGCGCTCCGCTCAGCCGGTGAATCGTTGACTCCATCGAACGCCAGAAGGTGGCGCTATATATTAAATATATTATACAAATTTAACATAATAATTATTTTCACTTAAAAGTTTTCGCATCAAACGAACGCACACAATTACTGCCATTACATCCCGGGTGCGAGTGACCCGGTGGAAGTTTCTCGAGTAGCTGACACGGCTCATTGCCTCTCGGATGAGGAATTAATTAAAAAGACATTTATAAGTGCATTAAAAGTTCCTCGTCTTCTAGAAAATTAAGCCTTTGTCCGTCAACTCGGGGAGAGTGAATCTTTTTTTGAGATGGATGGTTTTCCCGACATTTCTTAAGCCGGAAAAAAGCTGAGTTCGAGTTTTGTTAAAAAATATCTTTTGGTGTAATAATGTAAAATCCGTCTTTGCATTTTGAGCGACGTTTTAGTGGCGACTTAATTTTGCTTTGATTTATTTGAATTGTGTGTGTGTAGAACACTTCATTTTAACTTCGTTAGTATCACAAAAGTGCTATTATTTTATACCTATATAAATACCTTATACGTATATAAATAATTTTATAAAATTGTGTTGCCAGTGATGACTTATGGCACCAGAAACGTGGTCTCTCACTATGGGCCTTATCAGTAAGCTCCAAGTAGCCCAACGAGCCATGGAGAGGGCTATGCTCGGAGTTTTTCTGCGAGATCGAATCAGGTATGAGGAGATCCGTAGAAGAACCAAGGTTACCGACATAGCCCAGCGGATTGGCAAGTTGAAGTGGCAATGGGCAGGGCACATAGCGTGGAGAACTGATGACGGATGGGGTCGAAAAGTTCTCGAGTGAAGACCACGTACCGGCAAGCGCAGCGTAGGACGTCCGCCCACAAGGTGGACGGATGACCTTATTAGGACCGCAGGATCGCGCTGGATACAAACCGCTATCAACCGGTCTTATTGGAAATCATTAGGGGAGGCCTATGTCCAGCAGTGGACGTCCTATGGCTGATATGATGATGGTGATATAAATACCTTATACCTATATAAATATATAGTGCTTCAATTAAGTTGCTTACAAATGTCAACAAGATTATATTTTTTTTGTTTTCAATGGCAAAATATCTGTGGACAGTAGTCTGTTGTACGTGTAAAATACAATAAATAACGTTCTGAATGAAGAAAAAGAGAGAACAATAATATTAGCCCTACATAATCATTTATTATTTACGTTACCAAAATTACATGACTTAAAAAAGTATCGTAATATTTTGATCAATCGATTATTATTTATTGTTAAATAACTGAACTATTACACGAATAAACTGCTAAAAATAATCCCAAGCATTAACATATATTTATTGGTAATAAACTGACTAAATTTAGTAGTTAAGCTTCAGGCTTTAAGTAAGTACTCGCTCCAATAACGGAACAAAATGTGTAAAACAAACCAATACAAAACTGCATCGAAACTGGAATTTCGGTTTATGCAGCTAACAGCTTTGGTTAAAAAATATGTGGTCCAATTTCCAGTGCAAATTTCTTTTAGAGTAACGGTAAGTACTAAATTTTATACATGATAATTAATAGGGCTTACTCGACGTAATGACGGCGTCTTAGGATTCACAAGATACCCAATAAGCAAATAAGTTCTTGTAGCATCAATACAGAATGTAAGAAAAAATGCCAGATCGATGTCTTCGACACCGTTGAACTATACATTTTGACAAAGTGTTAGAGTTTTTGAAGTTAGGGTTTGTTAAATCAGGGCTTGTTCTACATTAGCTCAGAGGAAAGTCGATGGCTCAGACCAAATAAAAAAATAAAGACAGAATGTTGTGAACAAACAAGTGAGGCCGACCAAAACTACGCCTCGCCGTGTACAGACAATTACACACACATCAACGTACAAGGAAACAACGCCTTGGCTTCTCAGTCGAACTATGGCGGTGCAACAGCGACGCACTCACACTCATGTATAAAAAACCGGCTTTACTTTACTGTTCAACGACGTTCTCTCTTCATTTTTTTTCATCGACGAACCACCGGCGGAGGTATACATTATACAATTCGACGCGTATATATATTTTTTTATGTATAACCACGCATAACTTTTTTTGTAGTAGTCCGATTACAATAATTATTTTTTTAATTGGAAAGAATATATTTCGACATTGGTTTCATTTAAATTTTATCGAAATCGGCTGAGCCAGTTTTGATAAATCAACAATAATGTGAAAAATGCTACATGTTTTGATAAATCAACAATAATGTGAAAAATGCTACATCGATCCGTGCGAAACATTCGCGAATTCTGTACACGGGTGATGTCGGACATGCTAATTTTTGCAAAAAAGAATCTTGTTATTTACTCAAGTGGAGTAGAATAGAGAGAAGAGCCATGCTTCTCATTCTACAAAAAATCTCATGATCTCAATCTTCTTTACAGTTGTTACTTTACAAAAAATGTTTTTTGTGGTATTTTATAGAAATACAGTTGTAAGACTAGTTCGGAGACAGTGTATTCAATAAAGTTTTTGTCACCTGTTCGATATCAATAAATAAACGTTTGATTTGATTTGAATATGTTAAATTGCGAGCAGTACTTTTTACAACTAGTATCCCTGCACAATCCCCAGTATTAGTAGCATGCCGGTTCCCAATTCACAAATGGGAGAAGTTTTTTCCCTTTTACGTTGCAACCGAAGTCGGTAGTTTGCAAAGATAATGGGCAACCAGGTAGTAAATCTTATGTAATGGCCTAGAAATAAACAGAGGTTATTCGATTGTTGTTTCTAGCGTTGCTTGGTGAAATATTTGAATAGAAATTGGAATTGAATAAAAAATTATGCAACTGTTTAAGTACTTTTATTTATACAATGGTTTATAACTGTACCAGCCTTTTTTATAGTCAACTGCAGGAATGTAGGCCTACCCACGAAAGGTGATTGGGCCATATTCACTACGCTAGCCCAGTGCGGGTTGGTGGATTCACATACGCCATCGAATCATCGCATCTTCTACGGATGTATTCAGGTTGCTTCACGATGTTTTCCTTCACAGAAAAGCCAGTGGTGTGAAATTCCGTACATAAATTCCAAAGAAGTCATTGGTACGGGACCGGGGATTTGAACCCACGACCTCACGATTGTAAGGCGGATGTTACTACCTCTAGAACACCATGGCTTCTTTATAATGTTGTAAACAAAAAACTGGCATCGCGCTGGATGCAAACCGCTAACCGGTCATTTTTTAGAAAATCTGGCAACTCTTGTTTTACAAAATACATTAAAGGTATGATTCTGAACTCCGGCAAGAAGGCAGCAGTGCTGCTGCAACACTACTTTTCCTCATATTGCTGCCGCGACAATGCTGCTTAGCGCGGAATGTAATCTCATATAAACTCATACAGATTATATGAGGACCAGTAGTGCTGCGGCAGCACTGCTGCGGTGTTGCTGTTACCTGCAGCGGAGTTCGGAATCATACCTTAAGAAAGCCCAAAGTCTATCTAGAATCACGATAGAAATTAAAGTTTGTTGAATGTTTTCATGTAAGCTAAATTTTGAACAATTATGTTTTAGTAGCATAGCGCAAGCAGTCACTGTGGGTCTTTAATGTACTTAAGTTATTTATGTACTGCGGTGTCTTTATCAAGAGCAAAATATTTATTTTGGCTGCCTCGGTGGCTCGGTGGTTAGTGACCCTATATAACTTCCGAGTCAACGAGGCGTGGGTTCGATCCCCACCCAGGGCAAGTATCTGGGTGTTATTTAGTTACTATCTATATAAGTATGTATTTTAAAAAATAAGTATTTGTACTAAAGAAAACAACCGATTTTTACTCACGTATAATATCGCGGCCGGGCTGCTGGGAACCCGACCGGTTACAGAGTAATTAGTACTCCTTCGTCAGGGAATACGCGCGCTCCCGTAGACTGGCGCACGCGCGTGCGGCGACAGCTCGCGCCTCCCGCGTCTCTGCTCGTGCCGCCCTCGCCAAACGTGCTCTGCCATTTGCGTCAGGAGCTTGATGGTGTTGTTCCGTTTCATCTTCTGATGACACTCCGTCAGTATAATGAATTCTCACGCGAGTTTTAATGAAGTGATAAGTATATGTAGTATATCAGTCTCTGGCAGCCATACTACATACAACTACATACATACAAGCTTTGCTTAGTTTGGGGTCAGAAGCCGTGTGTAAGATGTCCTCAAATATTTATTTATTCCTCAAAAAACATAAATATTGTGAACAAAAAAGTTCGCAAACACTGCATTTCAGGACATCTCTAAGTACAAAGATACAAGCAGACAAAGTTACTCGAAAATCGCTGGACTCATTATGCTGGGTCTCATCTCTTCTGAACCAAAGTTTTCGCTTTCAAAGCCGCAGCGTAAGAAAGTTACATGACCAGCTGCAGGATTCTTGCCAAGTAATTATACGTATTCCACTTCAGTAAGCCTTTGAATTTTAAAAAGTTTGAACTACTCACCGTAATTGTTTCCATGATCTAAAAAATACGAGGATAGTTCTGTTACCAGCAAAGTATTTAATTCAGGAATTATATGAAATGCCCAGGCTATATGTGAAATATTTAACTTTGCCAAATTTTCAATTTTTGAGTAGGTAATATGTAATTCGCAATATATTATTTTGTTATAACTCTTTTCCAAATTATTTTGAACTCAACTCAATTTAAACCTTATAATCATAATCATAATCAATTTATTGATAACGTTAGTTACAAGTCGGTATATATCGTAGGTACATAGGTAGTATTAATAATATACTTATATTGTACTATTAATATTCAACTTACAAAAATTAATTTTTTGGTATATTTATTTAATTCAAAATGAATTAAATTTTCTTCAGAATGAATTAAAAAAACTTTCTTAAAACATTTTTTTGCTATAGCTCTTTTCCAAATATATTTGATCTCACCTCATTTCAAATCTTTTTCTAGTAAACTTTATATACGGAGAGAATATAATATTAAGGAAAATAAATAGTTGATTTTTTTTAGATTATAGACCAAAAGTGCAAACATTATACAGACAAAATGCTTAGGGGATGTAGTTGTTGCATTTGGGTTATATTAGCATTAGTATATATGACAACAAACCAGACTATGGTTTCTATCTAGATACTCTAAAGAATTCCGCAATAATTAAATTGCCCGTAACAGTTTTACTTTCCAACTAGTAGATAATTTTAATTGAAGTACGTACTTGGACGTACGTTGAGTCGTACCATCTTGAGTTTCTATTAAAGTGCTGCACTACTATAAACTTCTACGGAAGAATGTAGGTAGCAAAAAAAACAACGTTTTATCTGAAAGATATGAACAACATCGATCTTTTTGTTTATAATAAAAAAAAAAATTATGCTCATTTGAAATTTCTGTTTTTAAATACCTAAAATACTTGATATTAATAAAATTTATAAAAGTGATTACTTTTAGAACATCCCTTACAGGGTTATCAAGAATTGGTATAAGAGGTAGTAGAAACCATCATTATGAACAACTTTTACTATGGGACCGAACCAGAATTCGGGAAAAATTGGCTGTTCCATACATTTTGTCATAGGTATATTTTGTTTATTTCGAGCCATGTACATTTTGTTTGGCACAACTGATTTTGTTTTCTCGAATTCCAGGTTGGAACTATGGTAAAATTTGGTCATAATGATGGTCTTAATCACCCCGTTTCGGCTCAGTACAGGGCAAGTACCTAAATTTATGTAAGTACAGTGTGTTTATGTATTTTAAAATAATTATTTTTTGCAAAAAAATAGCATGACCGACTTCACCCGTGTACAGAATCATTACATAGTATTTAACAATGTCGCTTTCCGCTGTCTGTCCCCATGTATGCTTATATCTTTAAAACTACGCAACGGATTTTGATGCAGTTTGTTTTAATAGATAGAGTAATTCAAGAGAAATGTTTATATGTATAATACACCTGTGCGAAGCCGGGGCGCATCGCTAGAACGCAAACATTATGCACGGATCGATGTAGCATTTTTCACATTATTGTTGATTTATCAAAAATGGCTCAGCCAATTTCGATAAAATTTAAATGGTAGCAATTTCAAAGTATACTCTTACCAATAAAAAAAGAAATATTGAAATCTGACTACTACAAAAAAGTTATGCGTGGTTATACATAAAAAAATATAAACGCGGCGAATTGTATACCTCCTCCGGTGGTTCGTCGGTCAAAAATATAATTAAATTACCAAGATGAAATTTTGTAATGTTCTCCTTTGTAAGTATAGGTACGAGTATTATATTAATTTACGTCTTTTTTTTATTCAGCCCAACTAATAGCCGAACTTCTGTTACGCCAGTCCATTTTATTTACACACAAAATCATAAAAACCTCACAAAAAATAATAATAGCACAACCATACCACAACTACTCAAAAAAATGACACAAACTTAACCTAGCAATAAAACACTAACATATTCTGCCATTAGCTCCCACGTGTCTCTGGTCAGCTAGTTTCACAGGAAATTGGAGCAGCCCTCGGTACGTGCCTAAAGTTTCAACGATGAGAATATAATAGCAGGACTAATTCCAACAGTGATTGACGCGGGAGCCAGCCCGTGAAATGAGTTTGTGAATGTTGGTAAGTGATCAATTGAGGGGACAATGTTAATGGGAGAGGAGACATTCGAGTTTTTTGATAGTATTTTTTAGTAGTAGTAATGTGTGTGGGGGTGTGTGTATGCGTGTGTGTGTACGTGTGCGTGTGCGCGTGCGTGTGCGTATGCGTGTGTGTGTGCGTGTAGTGTTCCGTTGCGAGTGTTCGCGCATGATTGTGTCGTGGTTTCCAATTAACCACGCTAATAAATAGTATCGATAGAATTTTTAAATGGGAATCATAAATTAATTTAGGGCTACAATAATTATGAATACCACATGCCATAATAAGTGTAGATGTGGGTTTATTTTCATTTATATTAGGAACGGCCTAGCAAATTTCTATATCAAACCATGAATTTTGACCTTCAAGCATATATCTACAGAGCCACAGTCCCTGAGTGAGAGTAGTAAAAAAATGTCCGAGCGCCGTCATTCATACCGACTTAGATTACATTAAATAATTCACAATTACTCGTTTTCTCGAATGTCGACGTTATGTCACCTAATTAGTGCTCGTAACCGAGCACTTCGGCATCGCGCGGCGTTGTAGTCGGCTTGAAATCACCTAACGACTAACTAAAAAACCTGCCCACTACGAAGTTTGGGCAGAGTTTTGGCTCGGACACTTTTTTTGCACGATCGTGACTCTATAGATATTTGCTCAAAGATTATTACATAATAGTTTATTTAACTTAGGATAACATTTTAGCTACTGCAATATCACTTATGAAAAAAATTACAATACATTTTTGTTAGTAGTTGTGTCACTGCTGTGAAAACAGTATTCCGTAGTTATTTTTTGTACAAATAATACCTTAGCAAATGAGATTATGTCAAATAGAAATAATTTATTACAGTAACATATACTTAGAGACTTAAACACAATGTTTTACGAAAATCTCAACCAAAGAGAAACATTGTTATTTTTTCTTTCATCCCGATTGTAATACAATTATCCTATAACAACGTACATATGAAAACATGTTCAATTACATCCAAGCTCGGACCTTCGTAATGACCAATCCCAGGCCCTGATTCAATCCATTAGCAGATTGGGTTTGGTAATTTCTTTACTATCACGCCTTCCATCTGCCGGAGCACTGGCTCTCAAATTGTGACTTGACAAGTACCTACTGCAGTGAACAATGAACATGCTTCTTCTTTTTTGAAGTGATAAACTTCTTTAGCTGCGTTGTGCACTTTTTGCGATGAGTAATGGGGAAACTCGCGCCAGAACACGTGACCTGACCGAAAATTCGCAAGACGGAGGGAAAGTAGACCGCCAGCGCGGCGTTGGGAGGAAGAAATATACCCCTCGCTTTCTACCGCGCGACAAAAATGTATGCCTTCTCCTGCTGTTTCGTTTAAGCGGCGTGTGATATTGTATTTTACTACATAACTAATAGTACTTTATATGTTCAAGTTTTTCTTCTGCCAGTACTTCCCGAGTGCAACCCGTTGTGTTTTAGGGTTCCGTTCCTCAAACTGAAAAAACGGAACCCTTATAGGTTCAATTTATTGTCCGTCTGTCCGTCTGCCCGTCTGTCTGTCTGTCCGTCTGTCCGTTTGTCCGTCTGTCCGTCTGTCCGTCTGTCCGTCTGTCCGTCTGTCCGTCTGTCCGTCTGTCCGTCTGTCCGTCTGTCCCTCTGTCCGTCTGTCCGTCTGTCCGTCTGTCCGTCTGTCTGTGTAAATAAATATGCTTAATTTTACTCCTATAAACAATATTTTTTAGGGTTCCGTACCTCAAACGGAAAAAACGGAACCCTTATAGGCTTACTTTGTTGTCCGTCTGTCCATCTGTCCGTCTGTGTGTATGTCAAGACTCTTTATCTCGGGAACGCGGAAAGATGTCGAGTTGAAATTTAAACTGTATACGTATATCTATAATTTCTTGCAATTGTGTAAAAGAAAAACTTCTCAGTTATTGTTTAAAAAAGTTAGAGCCGTTTATGTTGTAAAAAACACATATTTCGACACTCACAAAAATCAAAACCTACAGGGTACTCCCGTTGAGATAGAACTATGAAATTTGGCTAGAAGCATTGTCTTAGAGTACACATATAGGAATACATCTGAAAACTGAACATTTTTTTTAAATCACAAAAAATATGGCCTCAAAATTCACAAAATATGGGTTCAAAATTCAAAGTGAGTAAAACGTATCATGTAAGGTATCATATAAAATAACTTCATTAGCACATGCTAAAACAGGTTTTTTATTATTTTAACAACGTGTTTGTACGGAACCCTCGATGTGCGAGCCTGACTCGTACTTGTCCGGTTTTTATTTTTTTTGTTCACAGCTATAGGACGTCTGCTAATTAGCCATTAATATGGGTCGCAAATAAGAAAAGACGCGCATTGTATCCAGTACGAACCTGCTGTCTTAATGAGGTCATCCGTCCACTTTGTACGCTGTGCCTACATACAGTTTTTGACACCAAACAAAGTAAAACTTGTGATATGGCTGCTAGAGACTGATATACTACAAATAGAATCAGTTTTCTTTGCTATAAGCCTTGCCTACTGTACAATATTTTTCTTATATCATATGTTAGGTAAAAGTACATTTTTGTCCTTTGCAACACAGAGAAAGTACGAAGTTTCTAAGGTTGTATCTTTAGAAAATGTGTTGCTATGTGGAAACTGTAGGACGATGTCACATATATATCCACATGTTAGATGTTTCTATGCATGAAGATAAAATCATGTAAATATCATGCCTTGATTTCTTAGCTTAGCATCTCTTGTGTGGTAGAAATAAATCTCTAGGTTGAATGAAACAATATATTTTCAAAAAGATCTGACCTTGACTAGAAGTTTGGCAACCACTGCGTCGGAGGGACAGGAAGCACCACACGTGATTATGGCCCATTTGTGTTTCGGGTATCTCCGTTACAGATCGGCAATTGTCGTCCCAAAACTGTCTAGGGACCGGTTATCTGATTCGTGGCAAATGCAAGAATTGCCCCGATAATGGTCGCAATAAATTCAGACCTCTATCAACGGTGTCTTGTTTCACGTCATTTTTCTTTGCAAATGGCCGGGGAAGTGGTGCTGATGATTTGCCTTTATATTTTTACCGGTTATTCGGTCTATTAGTTAATTGTGGTAGTAAAGTTGGTGTTTGGGAGATATGAGTTGATATGAGTTTACTGTAGCAGAATCGAATGTAGCGGATTGGCGAGTTGAAATGGCAGTGGGCAGAGCACATAGCGCGGAAGACTGATGACTGATGAGGTTGAAAAGTTCTCGAGTGGCACGTACCGGAAAGCGCAGCGTAGGACGTCCACCCACAGGGTAGACGGATGACCTTATTAAGACCGCAGGATCGCGCTCGAGGCAAGCTGCTTTCAACGGGTTTTATTAGAGATCCGTAGGCCTATGTCCAGCAGTACGGCTTGTTTGTGATGATGGATAATCGAATAAATTTTCTGAAAGAGAGAGAGAGATGAAGAGAGAGAGAGAGAGAGAGAGTGGGATTCCAAATTGTGAAGTTTTCTGGATTTGTACGGAACCCTCGGTGTGCGAGCCTGACTCGCACTTGTCTGGTTTTTTTACATCGATTTGTGCAAATTATTCAAACTTCGTACACGATGGAAGTTGGTTTTGCCATTTTCATCGGAAAATAATAATTTATTCTTTATTTTATTAACTAAATCATTTGGAAATCAAATTTATTTTTTTGACACAATTATTGTTTTTTTTGATATCGTGATTTTTGACACAAGTAAGCTTGATAGTGAAAACTGTAAAAATAATAATATCTAAAAAGTATAGTTTAAGTACTTATGAGTAACGCCCATTTAACACTTTTAAAATACTTTTATTTAGCTTATCTCGCAGCTTTTAGTTTTCATTTTAGTATCACATTAAACAAAACCAATTATTAACCTTAACGATATCAGCACGAAATCCCAACTCTTACCATAAAATTGTAGAAACTCTTATTTATATACATTCATTTCATTTGGGACCAAGCATTTATTACGAGTACCAAGCGACAAATCCACTTGATTAAAGTATCTACTTTATACTATATCTGATTGTTACAATTTGCAATCCAAAAGTCAATTATGTTTATGAGCTTTGTTTAGAGCTTTAATAGGTAATTTAGGAATCCAATTGGTTCTACTTTGCATTTTAAAATATTTGATGAAATTAGCTCGGGTAATTTTGTTATAGTCGACGTAATTGTGTTCGTGACAAGTGTTTATTGGAATTCGCTTCTTAGGTGGTTGTCTTTAGAAATTATATAGAAGGAGAAAAACGTTAAGTAAAATATGAACTTGTAAGTACTCGAATGTATGCTTGAACGATTACGTATAGATCAAAAATTTGTAATCAACTTTTTTATTAGTATTTTTAGACGAACAATTAAATACGGATAGGCCTTAGCCTATACTTATATGTATTGTAGTTTTGTAATGTTTTAACAGTATACGCCAACGCTATAAGTTGGTGGTAATATAAGCACTTCAAAAATTTGACGCTTGGGTAAGAGGCGGGTTGTCTCAGTTGGTCAGAGCGTCGGGCTAGTGATCCGAAGGGGCAGGTTCAAATCCTGCGTTAGCTTCAGATTTTTGAAATGTTTATCACAAAGATAACTCTTTGAGGTTTTATTAGTAATCATTTTTTCGTAGATAAGTATGGTTATTATTAGAAGGTAATTCATTATTAGTATTCCTATGCTTAAATATTATATATTACTAATAATCGGCCAAGTACGAGTCGGACTCGCGTACGAAGGGTTACGTACTGTATAGGAGCCCCCTTGACTATTTATTTTATTTTAATAATTAATTATTGAAGTCAACTTAAATATTCTGTGAATATTTCAAGCGTCTACCTGTTAACGTTACTAATTACGAGCGAAACCCGGCTAAAAATAATTAAAATAATTTAATTTGTTTTTAGTGTTTGTTGTTATAGCGGCAACTAAAATACAGCATTTGTGAAAATTTCAACTGTCTAACTATCACGGTTCATGAGATACAGCCTTGTGACAGACAGGCGGACAGACAGACGGACAGACGGACGGACAGCGGAGTCTTAGTAATAGGGTCTCGTTTTTACCCTTTGGGTGCGGAACCCTAAAAAGTAGCACGTATGAAAACAGCGACTCATGTTAACTTTTCAGATTCTTTACGGAAAACACATAAGTAGTAAATGACGCTATTGTATTTTAAAATTTCCGTCTGATTTTATTAATTGGTCTGTGGAATTATGTCACTGACCTATAGCAGAAAACACTTTTCTCAAGCCAAATCCTTTTCACATTTTCGTTCGAAGTCTGAACAACAAACCTAATTAACCGACCGCACTAACAACGCACCATCGCCGCCTTCACGCCCATGTCAATCACAGTTCACAGCTGAAATTAGCCGATTCGGTATCTATTTGGTATTCCAGTCACGTCCTACAGGACTCACAGGACCGGGGTCAATTTCCTTTTGAGCCAACAGCTTGCCGGCGAACGTTTACGTGCAAACGAATGTGTCCAGTAAAATGAACAAGATGTTTGCTCTGAAATGAGTTAGATCTTCAAATGTTTGGCACAGCTTCCTTTGAGTATTGGGACGCTGGAGCTTATAGTGGAGAGTGACTCTACTCCGATGAAAATTGTTATAATATATTACCTACTCCTATCTATATAATAGGTAATAGTAATTATTACGATTTTTAACGGATTGAAGATTATGTCATACTATAATTTATCTTGTATCAAAATGGCCTTTGAATAGTCCACTGCAGGACGTAGGCCTACCCACGAAGGGTGATTGGGCCATATCCACCGCGCTGGCCCAGTGCGGGTTGGTGGATTCACATATGCCATCGAATTTCTTCTACGGACATTATACGGGTTGCCTCACGATGTTTTCCTTCACCGAAAAGCCAGTGTGAAATTCCGTACATAAATTCCAAAGAACTCATTGGTATGGGACCGGGATTTGAAACCACGACCTCACGATTGTAAGGCGGGTGTCACTACCTCTAGGCTACCACTGCTTCTACATACATTAATTTATTCCTTACAAGTATTAATAAACCAATGAACACATATTGATTTAATGATTTATTCCTCTTTCACACAGAAACGAAGTAGAAACAGTTGTGACAGTGCAGTATAAAATATTTTTTCTCCTTATCTTCGACGAAATGTTTGGAACAGCTTTTTTATTGCTGACAATGGTATTCCAAAATATTGTTTTGAAATACATTCTGAATATTTGTATATATCTATAACATCACTTGGGTAAAAACGGAAGCAACTTTTTTGACCTTTCCTCATCCTAACCTGACCTTCGTTCGCCCTCATAGCAAATAAAAGCTGTAGCTAAAGCGGATTCTTTTCAAAATCATAAAAACAGCGTCCCTAATCTCAAAGTATGAATTAGCGGGGCCTTATTAGACGCATGGCATACCCTGAATAAACGGAAAGATCATCGCAATTTGCGGACAAAAGCGCTTAGCGCGTTGCGAATATAAAGCAGACAGTTTTTTAATTATTTCCCTGGGCCTGTTATGTTTATATTTCCTGCTCGGTAGCCATTGTATGCGAAGGACTCGGAATGAAACTGGTTTTAGGCTTAAGATTTAAAATCGGAGGTTTGTTTGCATTTTTTGGAAGGAATACTTGGTTGGGCTAATTTCAAAGATTTTATGAAGTGGACGTAATGTTTTATTTAATTAGCATTGTGGCGAAATATATCGGTGTGTTTTATTATTATAAATATTTTCATACATAGATACATAGTAGCCGGCAAACAACTTGAACGTTAAACCATAGCTACCTCTCTTTTGTTTTCTTTGCTAACCAAAAGGGAGAGAGTGATATTTTTTGTTCAACTTACGTACCGGGACCTATACCTACCTACTAGATGCGCCCCGCGGTGCCATTTGCCGTTTTACATAAATTGCCTTATAATATTAATTTAAGTGCGATGTGATTTTTTCAGGATAAAAAGTAGCCCACATTTTAATATAGACTGTCAGATTTTTCTGTACCAAATTGTATAATTAAACATGTAACTTGAAATCACTTTATTTTTTTTATTTGTGAAACTATAAATTTAAAAATGTCTGGACGATCAAAACTATGTAGAGAAAGGAATAAAACCCATTTTCTTTTACAATGTTTTGGTTATTAAAGATTTCAATTAATTTTTAGATTAGAATTAGAATTATTTAGAATTAGAAACATTATTATTTTAAACAACAGCAGTAAATAATAACATGAGTGTGATGGCGTCTCATAGGAGTAGTAGGTATGTAAAGTGTCCAATCAGTCACTCAATCACATTTTAATTCAGTTACTAAATGAAAAACTTGTCCTATAACTTATTCATACCACTAACGAGTCAACAAGTCTGCAACTAGCAAATCAAATAAGCACTTTCAGTAATCAAACACAAATTCAGCCATTGCGTTGGTCGGAAACATCTTATTTGGAGCAATAACGCTCAAAATTGCGGAAAATTGCCCATTCCGAAATTCTGGATAAGCGCCCATAATTGCGGGTTAAAATTTAGCTAAACCTATAATTTCCTATTCGTTAGCACGCTGCTCATTTCCATCACAAACTTTACAGTAGATTTAAAGTTTTGGAGCTAAGTTCTGTGATAGTTTTATACCGATTTTTGACCGACAAACCACCGGAGGAGGTATACAATTCGACGCGTATTTTTTTTATATATAACCACGCATAACTTTTTTTATAGCAGTCCGATTTCAATAATTATTTTTTTACTGGAAAGAACCATTTAAATTTTATTGAAATCAGCTAAGCCATTTTTGATAAATCAACAATAATGTGACAAATACTACATTGACCCGTGCGAAATATTCGCGAATTCTGTACACGGGTGAAGTCGGTCATGCTATATTTTGCAAAAAAATAATTATGAAAAATGGTATTCTCAATTCAACTTTGTTTACTAATTAGTACTAATGTTAGACAATGTTTCACTGCCTTGGTGGCTCAGTGGTTAGTGACCCTGACTGCTGGATCAAAGAGGCGTGGGTTCGATTCCCACCTAGGGCAAGCATTTTTTTGATGAACATAGGTATTTACTCTGTGTCTGGGTGTTATTTAGGTATTACCTATATTATTATGTATTTAAAAAATATGTTTAAGTAGAATATCAGTCTCTGGCACCCATATCACAAGCTTTGCTTAGTTTAGGGTCAGAGACCGTGTGTAAGATGTCCCCAAATATTTATTTACAATTATTCCGTTAATTATGAACCGTTCTTAATAAAAATAATTCTTAAAGTCTCAAAGGTGATTGTAAGTTACAAAACACTTTAAAATAACGGCAAGTGCCTTTTTTAACTACCACAAAATACAAGACTTACATATTCCAAAACTACTTACTATTATATACCTACAATCGGATCATCCATAGAACCTTGAATGTCTAAAGTCCAAAGATAATCTAAATGCTCAAGCCCACTGCCAGTTGACAGCGTGCCCAGCACGCTAGCAGCATTGCCACGTTGAATGGCAATGCTTATACAACACACTTGTACTCTTGAGGTAAATTTAAAATTAGTTGGCTAGCGCCAAGTTTTACAAAATATTGTAATTTATCATCTCAATTAATTATATGGTTTCTAATCTGTGAAAGTAAGATTTAGACTTGCATGTTCCTTGTCTACTAGGGGTGTACGTTTGTAATAGTTTATATAACGAACGCATATCTTAAACATTATTTGCGATTTTGTGTAAAAACTAAACTGTTGCAACCAAAGCGTTGTACAATGTATATCTATAAAAAACATTCTATGGCAAGTCGTTTGTTTTCCAAGCTGTCCAATTGTGGAATGCTTTGCCTGTTCCAATACGCAAAGCCCCATCTCTTGATGTTTTTAAGGAAAGCGTTAAAATGCTTTAACTTTCGCAGGTGCCATCGCAGTAGTTCTGTTAGATAAGTTAAGATAAATTTTATTGCAAAAACTTACACTAGGTACACAATTTTAAGTAGCTCTGCCTTTTGCGTTAGTTTAAAACTGTGTTGCAAAAG
Source organism: Hypomecis punctinalis (assembly GCA_949316475.1). NCBI lineage: Eukaryota > Metazoa > Arthropoda > Insecta > Lepidoptera > Geometridae > Hypomecis > Hypomecis punctinalis. The sequence continues at coordinate 8,018,366 of OX438810.1, read as the reverse complement.
GCAGTGTCTTCCAGATGGATCAAGTGATTTTGCAAGTACAAACAAACCAAGTCACTATACAATACAAGAATGAGCGTTTGCATTAGTGTGTGTGTGTGTATATGTGTGAGTGAGTGTGTGTGTGCGCGCGCACATTAGTGTGTGTGTGTGTATGTGCGCGTGTGATGGTGTACAAGTGCGTGTGCATATTCTTACGTGCGGTGAGCATGAAACACTGCAATACTCAAGATCTCTTAAGAGTCAGGGTTTGCAGTGTTTATTTGCTGTTGTTAATTTTGTTCTTATTTATTGCTATATAAATTTTTATTGATATCAAATTGTATGTATTAGTGTATCTTATATTATTATTATTTTATGTATTAGGATGTAGGTACTAAATGTATTCAAATTTTAGCTCGTTATGTAAGTATTTATTATTTGTAATAAGTATTTTTTTTGTCTACTCTCTTTTGATTGAATCAGGCGTTACTTTGCGGAAATTCATCTTCAAATCTATGTTTTGAATTAATATTTAGTGTATTTCCGCTATCTTGTTGTAGGCAAATAAGTTTAAGGGCATTAAGTGCATAAAGGACATTTATAGAAAAAAAAAAAAAAAAAATTACAAACAATTGCTAATATTACAATTTTTATACATTTAAAAACTTAATTTTACAAAATAGATAAAATAATAATAAATATCACTTGTTTTCACTACACTCTATATTATATATTTTTAAAAATAGTACAATAATAATCCGTTAACAACAAACACTCCGTATTTTCAATTTTTTTTAAAAATTCCTCTCAAGAAGAAAGGGTTGCCTGGAAGAGATTGCTATAAGCAATAAGGCCGCCCTTGGTTGCACTATTTTATGTCGCTTGTTATTTTTCCTTTCCGTGTATTTTTTCTGAATTGTATTTTAGTGTTAACAATAAAGTTTTTATCTATCTATATAACCCGTAAAAAAATGCCATGGCTCTAACAGGTATAAAACTTTACAAACTCATACTAGTTGACAATACCTTTAGATTATTAGTTAACATCAGAAGAAAATATATATTTAACGAACATTTCATAAAACCCCAGCTGAACACAGAGGAACCATCAACCCATTTCAAAACTTGAGCATGAGTGAATACAACAAAAAGTTGTACTGAGTTATTTATATTCTACAGAATAAATTCAAATACAAATGTCATGCATTGTGTTCTCTAAAATAGCTTTTGCTGGTAGAGTCCAGACAAGCACGGGAATATGCTTTTTTACCTTTTAGCAGTTATGGGTAAAGTCGGAGTCGTCCAGCATAGCTGGAGAAAAATAAACGAATTTAGTCAAAATTCAATTTTAATCTTCAAGTCCCTAAGTGAATAAACCGTTGTTAGTGAGAGTTTAGATAAAATTATCTATTATAGCACAAATAAAATGATCGTATTAGTAGTATAGATTTTACTGAAAGTTTGTATTGATATATATTTCTCTAAAGCAACAAAAATTACTACCATTTTCAATTTAGTTTCAATATAAATCATAGTCAAAATGCTATTTTTCATCACATCTATTCGGAAAGGACTACTTGGTTCGCCTTTAAGTGCGCCCAATGGTGGTGTTTTCTATAAGAAACTTTATAAGTGCGCCGGAATTATCTTTGCCGCGTACTTTTTGAATTTGGAACAAATAAGAGCGCCAGAATGATCTTTGCCGCTCTCTTTTTGAATTTGGAAGTATTTGTAATATTAGTGTTCAGCGACAAGAAAATGAATGAAAATAATGTAAATATAAGTTTTAATTTGTTTTATTATTAGATACCATTTAATTTCAATTTAGTTGTTACGCTGCGTTTTATTAAATAATAATATTACAATAAAATATAAGGCGCCTTTTATTTTCTCATAGAGGTGATGAAAAGTAGAGTGTACCACTCGAGCGCAATAGTAGATTGTATCATATGGGAGCAAAATGATATTTTTACGGCGAGGGCGCTTTTTTGAATCCAGAGCGAGGTGAGTGATTCTTTAGTAGAATCCTGAACGTAGCGAGGGATAGTGACATATGCCTTACAATTATGAGGTATATATATGCCTTACAAAAATCCCGGTCCCGTACTAATGAGTTCTTCGGAATTTATGTACGGAATCTCACACCACTGGCTTTTCGGTGAAGGAAAACATCGTGAGGCAACCTGCTTACGTCCGTAGAAGAAATTCGATGGCGTATGTGAATCCACCAACCCGCACTGGACCAGCGTGGTGGGTATGGCCCAATCGCCCTTCGTGAGTAGGCCTACGTCCTACAGTGGACTATTAAAAAAGGCTGGTACAGGTACCTAATTACTACGATGAATAAACTATTTGTTAGTAAGAGATTAGATAAAATTATCTATTGTTGCACAGATAAAATGATCATTTTAGAAGTATAGATTTTACTGAAAGATTGGATTGATATATTTCTCTAAAGCAACAAAAACTACTATCATTTTAAATTTAGTTTCAATATAAATCATATCAAAATTAATCACAATCTTTTAAAAACAAACTCGCTTCGCTGGATAGCCATTTCTCTTCACAGAAAAAAACGAATGCGAGACGAAAGCTGTACAGAATTATTCGAAAAGTTTCATGATAAAAAAGTTCTGAAGTCGTTTTTGAAAAGAATATACTTTTAACGATCCTTAGTCGAGAGATAATTTTCCATTATGCTACTTACAAAAAAGTTGCAATTCGTTGGCGAATATTTTTAAAAAACAATCTCATTTGATTTACAAGCATCGCGTTTTTGAATAGGGTTGAGATTTTATATAATTTTGTAAAGAATTTTACGTCGCGCTTAAATGAGATTTTAAGTTGTTAGAATTCAAAATGTATTCTGATGTTATGAATCTAAATTTAATTAGTTTTTAGGGTTCCGTTATTCGTTTTCTTCAAAAGAAAAAAACGGAACCCTTATAGGATCACTTTGTTGTCCGTCTGTCCGTCTGTGTGTATGTCAAGACTCTTTATCTCGGGAACGCGTAAAGATATCGAGTTGAAATTTAAATTGTATACGTATATCTATAATCTCTTGCAGTTGTGTAAAAGAAAATCTTCTCAGTTATTGTTTAAAAAAGTAAAAGCCGTTTATGTCGTAAAAAAAACACATATTTCTACACTCACAAAAATCAAAACCTACAGGGTACTTCCCGTTGACATAGAACTACTCGTATGAAATTTAGCGAGAAGCATTGTCACAGAGTACACATATAGAAATAAATCTGATAATGTACATTTTTATTTAAATCACAATAAATAGGGCCTCAAGATTCACAAAATATGGGTTCAAAAGTTGTACGGAACCCTCGATGTGTGAGCCTGACTCGCACTTGCCCGGTTTTTTATATCAAATACTAGCTATGTACTGTATAATAAGGTAGCGAGAAAAAATAGAAATAATGCTGAATTAATATCAAATAGAGCAAGAAATAATAGCAAAAAATATTTTTTCTAGGGCAGTAAGAGTTGTGACTAAAATTAATATAGAAGCAATAGATATAAAATGAATAAATCGGAGTCAAAGCTTGCGATAAAATTGAACTGATAAATATACAAATGAAAATGCTATAAATTTATAACAAAAGTAATCGATTAAAATCACAAATCTGCAACTAAAATTTAGAGTAGAATAATAATATCATATTTGGGTACATTTTACACTTTTTTTTTATTAACCTATACTGTCCCACTCCTGGGCAAAGGTCTCCTCCATTTCCTTCCATGAGTCTCGATCCATCGCAACTTCTTGCCAACCCCTCTCGAATGAGTCAAGATCGTCACGCCAGCGCTTCTTGGGCCTTCCCTGGCTGCGTCGTCCGTCAGGCACCCACTCCGTGACGATCCTGGCCCATCGGTCGGGATGCATCTGCGACACGTGTCCCGTCCAGTCCCAATTTAGCTTGGCGGCTTTTCGACCGACATCAATACAATACAACAACACTTTATTGACACCAACAAGAAAACATAACAAAAGAAACAAAGACAGAAAAGGCACAAAAGGCGGTCTAATCGCTAAAAGCGATTTCTTCCAGACAACCTCTCTTGGATGCGAGGAAACGTAAATACGACAAGGACGGTGTAAACGTAAAAACAAAATAATAATAATAAAATAATGAAAACCGAAAATTCCTAATCAACAATAAAATAAACTACATAATAATAGCCATACATAAATATTTCAAATAATACATACAATAAAAATAAACATCAACTACCCCTGTCGTAGAGCGTTACATTTTACATATGAAAGAATTACTGGTTACAATACAAAATCAATTACTCGAAAATGTGCTTACAATCAAAGATTTAGATATGTTTTTATATAGAATTGTAAACAACATACCTAATTACGATTTGTTTGCTCGCATTTATAAATTAATTAAAAAACAGATTCTCGACATTAAAATTACTACATCTACCCAGTTTGCTTCCACCCCTGGCACCCCAGACAAGCATGGACATCACGTAGGCACGCAACTGCCACCCCTTACGTTACGCTTAAGGGTATCACACACTTAGCTATGGTGTAAAGATATACAATAATTAAACATATATTATGTATATACATATACATCTCAATACATTCCATAGTTATTGTTTAGAGAGTATTTTGAGCTTTAATAATAGTAGATTAGTAGCCAAGGGCTGTAAGAAATCAATTGCAGCCCGAGATATTTATATATATATATATAGTTCTATAATTCGAGGGTGCGATTAGTGCTTACACCCGAGCTAAATATTCTGCTTTACATCTCGATTGGGAGGTAAGTAGAAAAAAACCGGCATTACAAGAATAAAACATTTTATTGAAATTAAGAGATTTTTGAAATTGAGACCTTTTATTTACTTACGAAGTTACGAAACCTCACACTCTACATAATGCTGACAATAACGTTTCATCGACCTTTAATAGTAGATTACTTACCGCCCTAGGGCTTTTCTAGCTACATTATTACCCTAGAGCGCTAATTATTCACCTACAAGCTCCATTTGGAGGTAATAAGAACCTACTTAACGAACATGAGAGATGTAAAATTATTAAAATATTGGTATTCTATATTTGGTCACTTTTCTCTATTGACAGGTATAACACGCACAATTCAGTAGCTATTGATGTGTTAATTTACCTACGGATGTACCTACACACAGTTCCTATAAAAATATATATTGAGTTGTACAGCTGATACTTATAATGCCTGCGCGAATTAAAATGTTGCGCTGCTGACAAGTAGTCTTTCATTATGAATTCATCAAATAAATGAACTAGTTATTTATTTTCAAAATATCAAGACCATAGAAACACGCTGAATGAAAGTCGCTTCTAATCGATCTTATTGGAAATCAGCACTAGACGCCCTGCGACTGATAATGGTAATTATCATCATCTACAATGTACTCGTACATATATTCTATAGATATACAGGGTTATTTATAATCAACTATTCATCTCAATCCGTTCAGTAGTTTTTGCGTGAAAGAGTAACAAACATCCATCCATCCATCCATTCATCCATCGTCACAAACTTTTGCGTTTATAATATTAGTAGGATTAGCATCCTTTTAGGGGCTTATTCTGTACTTCAAAACTAACAACTTTTATTCTGCTACTTTTATCAAAATACATAAAAAACCATACATACAAACATTCATTCATTCATTATGCCATACATTTTGTCGCTGGTGAACGATATTTTTCTTTGGAACAACAATATTTTTTTTCTGAGTTTTGACAAAAGAAGCATAACAAAAGTTGTTAGTTTTTATGTAACTAAGAGGATGCTAATTGGTTAGGAATAACCCTGTTTATTATAGTGCTAGTGTGTGAAGCTCTTGATGTTCTTAAGAAAATCACTTTGCAGTGAAGTTAGCGGTGCGAAAATAGCACCAGTCAACCAGAAAATTAGTTCCGACGCTGAGAACTGGATAGGTATTGAATTTAAACTGGATGGCCAGAGTTTTAAAAAGATTTGAATTTTTCCGGTCAAAGATCTTTATGGTCGAAGATACAATGTTTTGGTTAGAAAATGGAATGATAGTTACTTAGATTGTGAAGTAATTATACGTTTCCAACGAGAAAGCCTCTGCTTTCGTGTTAGGCACTGGAAATTTGTATATAAGGCCTATACAGGGTTATTTCTAATCAATTAGCATTCTTAAGTACAAATACAAAAAATACTGCGCATTTTATGAATGACATGATGATGATTGGGTATACTTAAAAGAAAAAAGTGTTATTATTTCAAAAAAAAAATATTTTGGGACATGTAACACACAGCCTCTGACCCCAAACTAAGCAAAGCTTGTGATATGGCTGCCAGAGACTGATATACTACATATACTATTTTTAAATACATACTTATATAGATAGTAACTAAATAACACCCAGACACAGAGCAAACACTTATGTTCATCACATAAATCTTTGCCCTGGGTGGGGATCGAAACCACGCCTCTTTGATCCAGAAGTTAGGGTCACTAACCACTGAGCCACCGAGGCAGTCGTTCAAGCCAAGTCGCTCAAGTTCAAGAATAATTTCAGAGACAGATGACTTTGTCTCTATGTATTCGCTAACCTACTGGTGCATGAGAACTGTATATGATTTGCTAGTTAAAAACATAATTTGAAAAATATCATCACCTAGGTATTTCAAACTACTTATATATATCTGCAAACATTTGGAACGCAAATGTGTACGTGTGCCATTCAGGAAACTATTTTAATCTATGTTAAGAAAATTTCTATGGAATTTTTTGAGGTTGATCCCGGTTTTTAATATCAGTTAGTAAACTAAACCGAAGAAAGATCGATAAATATCACTTAGAGGCTATATCAAAATGAAAAATACGAGTACACAGCAAAGTCTAAATCAAATAGCCGATTTCATGCAAAAATCCCATCAAGTAAATGGAAATATCTGTCACTCCTGTTCTGGGACCGAAACGAGACGACACCTTGAGTAATAGTCGAGTATTCGAGTCGCATTACAGTTGGGTGTTATTTTTCTTCCTAAAATACATTTAACTTCATTCAGTAAAATAGGTAGTAGGTATAGGTAATGCTTATTCATTGGTCAGAATTGATGTCACAGACACCTGAGTAAGCAATAAAGTATTTTTTTTAACAAAGTGCGTAGGGAGCGCGCGGGAGGCATGAGGTTGGCGGGCGGGTGTGCCCGGCGTCTCGTCTCTCTGGCTCCCGCGAATGCCTATATTTCGGCTTTTGCGCTGTGCTCTGCGCATAACTTCCCATCCGTCGATTTGTGTGGCGCTCAATATATACTGAGCCGAAAAGGGGTAATACGGAACACTATTATGTACAACATTTAACGTATGAGGATAAACCAGAATAAAAAAAAACAGCCGTCTGAATCAAAAAATCGTTACTTAGAATTGAGAAAATATAATGAAATAGCTGATTTTTTTCGAATTCCGGATTGACTTTATATAAAAAGTGGTATACTGTGGTTGTAATAAGATCCCCATTGTGGTCTGACTTACCCACTCTTGGCTTAGTATATCTGCAAATAACTATACCTTACGTGAATAATCTTGTTTTCCGCCTTTCTTTTCAGTCTTGTAAACAATCAAGCTATTCGTAGGCGCTTTACAACTTTTGCTAAAAGATTTTGACAGGCGTTATCAAATTTATCAGCTGATTCAAAACAACTGAAAATTTAACGAAAGTCGCAAAATGGCAAAATCGCTTTCCATCGTGAACAAAATTCGGATAGTTCGTTGATTTTTTCAAAAACGGCTCAGTCGATTCCTGTAAAATTTTAATAGGTCCACCTCGGGAGTATACCCTTTTGAACTAAAATGGCATTTTTCGATTCGGTTCACAATTGGAGAAATTATCGATGAACATACACAAAAAAAAAAAACATACAGACGAACCTAGAACCTCCTACTTTTTGGAAGTCGCTTAGTTACTAAAGAGGAGAAAAATTCACCCTACACGGAGTGAAAAATTACGTAACATAGTATTTTACTAAGAATCTAATCAAGTTTCGAAAAATCGATACCTGTACCTGTTCCTGTACCTGTACCAGCCTTTTTAATAGTCCACTGCAGGACGTAGGCCTACCCACGAAGGGTGTTTGGGCCATATCCACCACGCTGGCCCAGTGCGGGTTGGTGGATTCACATACGCCATCAAATTTCTTCTACGGACGTATGCATGTTGCCTCACGATGTTTTCCTTCACCGAAAAGCCAGTGGTGTGAAATTCCGTACATAAATTCCAAAGAACTCATTGGTACGGGACCGAGGATTTGAACCCACGACCTCACGATTGTAAGGCGGGTGTCACTACCTCTAGACCACCACGGCTTTTCTTAAATAAAAAAAATCGATAAAAAATACCTAACCTATCAGTTGTAGCTGCTTCAACACAAAATTTTATTACTCATACCTATTGATATTTCACTGTGATAGCTTTCATTAGGAGCAATTGAAATGATAAATCTAAAAAACGCCAATAAAATCCGTATTTTTAAGTACTCGTATTCAATCGGGAAATTACGAATACTTTGTAAGTATAAAGTAGGTATTTTCTAACGTTCCTTTCGAGCTGTTACTGCGCAACAAATTAACTGAACTTTATGACTGCTCTTACAATTTACGGTGCCTCTTACTTTATTCCCGTAAAAAAAAACATTACCTAAAGGGAAAGGAAATGTGATTGTTACTCATGATTGTAAGATTTTTTACTTGAAATTCAATTTAAAATTAGGACAAGGACCACCAGCTCGGTAGTCAGATGATGTCATCAAATTTATCGGGAGGCAATGGATGATGCTAGCACAGGACCAGGAAGAATGGCCAGAAAGAGAGGAGGTCAATACTCGGCAGTGGGAGGAACAGGCTAAAAAGATAATTTAATATTAGTATTTGATTTTTAGGGTTCCGTACCTCAAAAGAAAAAAAACTGAACCCTTATACTCGTAGGACCACTTTGTTGTCCGTCTGTCCGTCTGTGTGTATGTCAAGACTCTTTATCTCGGGAACGCGTTAAGATATCGAGTTGAAATTTAAATTGTATACGTATATTTATGATTTCTTACAGTTTCGTAAAGGAAAAACTTCTCAGTTATCGTATAAAGAAGTTAGAGCCGTTTATGTCGTAATAACCGCATATTTCGACACTCACAAAAATCAAAACCTACAGGGTACTTCCCGTTGACATAGAACTATGAAATTTGGCGAAAAACATTGTCTCAGAGTACACATATAGGAATAAATCTGAAAACTGTACATTTTTATTTAATACACAAAAAATATGGCCTTGATTCTCAAAATATGGGTTCAAAATTCAAAGTGAGTAAATCGTATCATATAAGGTATCATATAAAAGAGCTTCTTTAGCACATGCTAAAACAGGTTTTTAATTGTTTTAACAATTTTCAATGAATGACGAGAAAAGTAAAAAAAAAACTTTTATTTATGATGATGATGAGTATAGGGATTTTAACAACATACTTCCCGATTTTGTGAATTTTTCTGGATTTGTACGGAAACCTCTGTGTGCGAGCCTGACATGCACTTGTCCGGTTTTTTCAACGAACGTAATTCAACGTACCAACCTAAAATAATATAGCTAACAATGTTGTTGAATGAGAATGTAGTAATTTATAAAAATACTAGTTTTTACGCTATAATTTTGATTTTTGACGCAATGTCATTATGTATTATTCTGATATACGAGTATAATATTGCAAAGTTTCATCGCAATCCGTTCAGTAGTTTTTACGTGAAAGAGTAACAAACATCCATCCATCCATCTTCACAAACTTTCGCGTTTATAATATTAGTATGATTAGGGGGACATCGTACACACTGTCACTGACCCTAAACCATTGCCCTAAACTAAGCAAAGCTTGTGATATGGCTGTCAAAGACTAATATACTACAAACATATACATACTTATATAAATAGTACCTAAATAACACCCAGACACAGAGCAAACACCTATGTTCATCACATAAATGTTTGCTCTGGGTTGGGATCGAACCCACGCCTCTTTGATCCAGAAGTAAGGTTCACTAACGACTAAGCCACCGCAGTCAAATAGATTATTTTGATCTAATTTCAAAATAATAACAGTGAGAAAAACGATCTTTAGAGTTTGGCGTGTATTTATGATACGAGGTAAGTACCTATACATAGGCGTATCTATGTACTTATAATTTTTTTTATTTATTTGAAATCTGATGTAATTGGAAAATTAGAACTGAGACATTTGTTAAAGTGTTACATGCCACAGACAAATTTAATATACTATATTTAAACAGTTACATATTTATCACATCCTCTTTTAGCCGGAATCATACATTTACATATGATGTAAGTCCATCAATCCATTCATAAAATTTTCGCTGTTCGACATAAGCCGTTCTATGGGTCTTCAGAATAACCGGTTGGAAGCGGCTTGCATCCAGCACGATCCTGAGTTCACACCTTATGGGCGGATGTCCTACGCTGCGCTTGCCGGTTGTAAACCGGTCGTATGGTCATCAGTCTATGCGCAGCCGGTTGGTGTCAACCCTTTTTTACCACTTTTTTAAACGACGAACCACCGGAGGAGGTTTACAATTCGACGCATACATATATATATATATATATATATTTTATATGTATAACCATACATAACTTTTTTCATAATAGTCCGATTTCAATAATTTTTTTTATTGGAAAAAGTATACTTCAAAATTGGTCCCATTTAAATTTTATCGAAATCGGCTGAGCTATTTTTGATTAATCAACAATAATGCGATAAATGCTGCATCGATCCGTGCGAAATATTCGCGAATTCTGTACACGGGTGAAGTCGGTCATGCTATTTTTTGCAAAAAATAATTATAGCCCCTACGGTCATCAGTCCTCCGTATTATGTGCCCTGCCAACTGCCATTTCAACTTGTCAATCCACATCTCATATCTGATTCGCTCTTGAGACAGACTACTCCAATGTAGTAATTTAGTTAGGATTATATTTTATTTACAAATAGAGAAATATACAAACAATCTTTTCAAACTATGAAAATACTCTTCACTTTTCCCACCTTGATAAATCAAAGTCAGAGCTCGTTCTTATCGTGATGTTTCATGAAGTCCGTTGAATAGATCATTATTCATAGTCTTCACTATCTTGAACCTAAAGCTTTATGTAGAGGTTATCTAACTCCTAAGCCATTTTGTTAGGCTAAGTTGTTTGTCTCGAATAATTAGGGTTAAAATAGAATTTATCGTAATCTTTTTTCGTAATTTTAAGGTTGACATGTAAATTTTGTTTATTGTGATAAGTAGGTACGAGTATATAATTACGTTTACGCATCACATTAAGTAATTAAGTAGAAGTAAATGCAACATTATAAACAACCGTACCTATCCCGTAATATGGTAAGAGATAAGTACAATACTTTTTATGCAGTTATAAAAGTACAGGTGATTTGGTTTGCGGTTTTGAATGATTTGGTTTGCGGTTTTGAATGATTTGGTTTGCGGTTTTGAATGATTTCGTTTGTGGTTTTGAATGATTTGGTTTGCGGTTTTTAATGATTTGGTTTGCGGTTTTTAATGATTTGGTTTGCGGTTTTGAACAATTTGGTTTGCGGTTTCATAATTGGGCTCATAGTAAAGTTATCATAACAATCAGCATATGAACTTCTAAAAGTTTCTCCATTTTGCAAAGGTACTTACAGCTTATAATTTGGCATCTCGGTTAACATTTAAAAATGTATTGTAAAACAAAATATCAACGTACATAACATATTTTTTATAACTCCGGGGTTGGTCCCATGATAAAAGTTGTTCAAAACCTAAAACCATAATGATTATTAATATACCTCTAAAAGTCCCTGCACTTTGTAAAGTATATAGTCTGTATTTGGCAATTTGACTCACAATTAAAAATAAATGGATACTAAATCAGAATATCGAGGTACACAACATATTTTTTATAATTCTGGGGTTGGTCTCATTACAAAAGTTGTTCATATTCTTCACTATAATCTTACCTCTTAACTTAGTCCTTGCCTGCGCAGTACAGGTGCGGCCGCCGCGGACCCGCCACCCGCCCATGCGAGGACTAAGTTAAGCGGTAGCATTATAGTAGTTCTCCGAAACTTTACCGAATTAGCTGACGTTTAACTGAATCTTTGTAGGCTTATGAAGATTACTAATTTCGTTCACAGTCGCAAATCTAATTAGAATTTAGATGTTAAATAATTTCACCAAATATTACCAAAACCGGCAGATAAATAGCGCTACAGTAAGTTTTGGGGGAGCCCCTTATTTTGGGGGAATCACCTTAATCGAAAATCGCTGATGAAAAAAAAGTCATCAATAATTACAACGCGGTCACATTAACTTGACGCTTGACCATGTGACGTTATTTTGGCGCTCAAGTACGGTGTGAAAAACAAAACCGGCCAAGTGCGAGTCAGGCTCCAGCAGGAAAGGTTCCGAACCATCATCTATAAAAGATAAGTTTCTACCTGTTTATTAAGATCGTGTAAAAATTGCTTAAAAATTCCAGCGATGCGTCTAGTTAATGTGACCGCGTTGGATAGAATAGAATAGAATAGAAAACGCTTTATTGTTCACACAATTTACAATTTAACAATAAAAGAATACAATTAAATTAAAATAGTGCGACAACCGGCGGCCTTATAGCGATTTCTTCCAGGCAACCTGATTAATAGAGGAAAGGATTATAGAGGAAGGTAAGTGACGGGGTGTACAATAATGGCGAATTAATTAAAACAAAAATGAATACACTTGAATAAAGAGTCATAAATATACATAAGATATATACATACATATCAATATACACAAGAATTTAATATTACAACAATAATAATAATATCGCAGGGCGGCTTTGTGGCGAGCCGTCGGTGAGTGGCGACACCGCGAACCCTGATTCCCTGGGACTAAATGAGACCCCTGACTCCTCTCTTGCCTTAACTGGCCGGTTTGGAGTGGAAACCGCAAGAGCTAAGAACCTAAGCTCCAGGGTGGAAGTGTTAAAGGGCATAACGCCGCGAGTAGCGTCTAGTGAAAGCGCAGCACACCTCTCGACACCCTAATTCGTCCACACCAATGTTGCCCCTCCGGCGCCAAATTACGGTAGCCTTTATGGGGGGCCCATCTAGTGGATGGCAAGTCACCACCCGCCTAAATATTTTGAAATGAAGCATCACTTGGCCTCATTCCATAGACCAGCTTATAATCATGTAATAATTCATTAAAATAGCCTAAGAAGTACCTATTGCCCGCCTTTACAATAGTTTCCGTCTTCCTATCACCCAAAAACTGTATTTTTTTACTTAATACCTAACTGTTAAAGGGCCTCTTGGTGTTGGTTTCGGCTCCATCAATGCCCTTCAAAGATCCGGGGCAACCCGTGAGTTGTAAAACAAATAATAATAATGCATACAAAAACATAATAATAATAATAATAAAAAAAAAAAAAAAAAAAACCGCTGACAGCCCAGACGTCTTTTTGGTCTTATTTTCTAAAAATTTTATATTTTTTGGTTTTTCGATCGTTTTTCTGCAAATTTCCACACAAAAGCAATAGCCAAATTATTTTCCACTACATTTAGATATTTTCTGCAATAAAACTTAAACAAAATATGAAGAAAAGTAAAAATTCAATATTTCACGAAATATGTCAACATGACGTTCAAAATATCGGACTACAGAATAAATGCTAACAAGATCAAAGACGAAAACAGCGGATTCGAGAGGCGCACGACCACCACCATCGCCCGCCTCGTCGTCAGCTCCGAGCGCATCGTCGGGTGATGATTTCTACACCACCCGCGAGACGAGCGGCTCGTCGAGCGACACGAGCGGGCCACGGACGCCGCCGCCGCCACCACCACCAGCGCGACGACGAGGCCGTCCACCGCTGCCGGCACGCTTGGGGCCTGTGGGGCATCCTGCCCCGCCATCCGCTCCCGCTACCGGTGGCATAGTGCGTCGCATGCGATGGACTAAAACCATTAATGAGAATTGCATGCGCGCGTACTTTGGGGCTACAGAGGGAGGAACCAACATGACAGCGTACTGTGCCAGAATGCTGCCTTTGTTTCAGGCCCTTGAACCGACCGTGGCCGTGACTGCCCAACGACTATCGGACCAAGTGCGGGCTATCCACCGGTGCAAACTGCTGGATCAGTCCGTAATTGATCGGCTCCGCTTGGAGGCGCTGCCTGCTCGCCCCACTGCTTCCTCGACGCGGGACTCGACCGTACCTGTCGCGTCGTCAGCCCCGACAATGGCTTCAGTGCCGATGTCGGCGGCGACACTAGCGACACCACCGGCTGGTCCTGCGGTCGACGAGCCAGATGGCCAGGTGGCTCAGGTATCTAGCCAGGTGAGTGAGCAACTGAGGAGGGCTTTGGAAGACGCGATTTCCCAGTATCGGTTCGCACCCGACTCTAGGCCGCGACTGCCACGTTTTCCCACACATAGGCGTAACTTAGCGCTTATGGGAGCCCTGAACCCTTTGCTAGTCCCGTATTTACAGGTTAGCGAAGGCTTAGTCGATACCCATTCGATCTTGTACTGCGGCGCCATCGCGGCGTGTCGCGTTGCACGTGTTAAGTTCCCGGACACTAGCCGTGCACCGCGACCCGCCGGGGGTGTGCCCGCGTGGCAAATGCGGATCCAGCGGCGTATCGACTCGTTCAGGACTCTCATAGCAAAGCTAATCTGTTTCAGCCGGGGGAATAACCGCCCCCGAGTCATGCGTTTCGTGACACAGGCCTTTGCCGGGACTGGTATCAGACCCCAGCACTATTTGGCCAGTGTCACGGAACGCATAGACTATCTGAAACAGAAAGTCTATGCGTGGGCAAACCGCATTCGTCGTTACAGAGAGCGTGTGGACCGATATTGGCTAAATCGCCTCTTCCAAAGTGACCAAAGGAAAGTGTACCGAGGCTGGGAGAGAACCGACCAACGTGTGAGCGACGGGCAGTTGCCGGATGCTAGCGCCATGAATGACTTTTGGCGTGGCATCTGGTCGGTGCCCGTCGAACACACGGAGGGTGACTGGATGCGTGTGGTTGAGCGGGAATGCGAGACTATCGAACCTATGGGATCTGTTTTAATAGATCCCGTAGACGTTAGTTGTGCGATCCGTACGGCTCAGAACTGGAAAAGTCCTGGGCCGGACGGGCTGCACAACTTTTGGATAAAATGGTTTCGATGCTCGCATGACCGCTTAGCCACACAATTCCAGGAAGCCCTTGAGGTTGGTTCTCTACCTAGCTTTTTCACCACCGGTGTCACCTTCCTGCTCCATAAGTCCGGTAATACCACGGAAGCAAAGAACTATCGACCAATTACATGCTTGCCTACCATCTACAAGCTCCTCACATCCATTCTGAGCATCAAAATTAATGCGCACGTCGTTGCGCAAAACGTTTTGGCTTTCGCTCAGAATGGATGTAGGGTTGGGTCCCGTGGTACTAAGGAGCTCCTCCTCATAGACATGACCATAAGCCAGCAAGTCCGGCGGAACAAGGGAGCCCTCTCTGCCGCCTGGATTGACTATAAGAAGGCCTATGACTCTGTGCCTCATTCGTGGCTCGAGAGGATTTTAGAGTTGTATAAAATCGATACAACTCTAAAATCATTCTTAGTGTCATGCATGGGGCAATAGGCCACGGTCCTTCGTCAACCTGGCGGTGGAGACGGCTCCGCTGGCCCGCAAGACTTGATTAGGATTGAGCGGGGAATATTCCAGGGTGACAGTCTGAGTCCATTGTGGTTCTGCCTGGCCCTGAATCCTCTCAGCACTTTGCTGAGGAATTCAGAGCTAGGCTATCGGCTTCGCAGACAGGGTGAAGTTATCTCTCACCTGCTGTACATGGATGATCTCAAGCTGTTTGCACCGAAATACCAAGACCTGGTGGAGCTGCTAAAAACCACTGAAGTTTTTAGTAGGGCTATCAGGATGGAGTTCGGTGTAGATAAGTGTGCGGTCATGCATGTACAGCGTGGGAAAGTTGTGGATTCTCCGAATCTACAACTTTCTGAGACGATGACTATCAGGTCTCTCTCCGAAGCCGAGACCTACAAGTACCTCGGTATGTCAGAGTCGTTGGGTATATCGGCAGTGGACATCAAGAAATCGGTGAAGGAGCGCTTTTTTTGTCGCCTGACAAAAGTACTTAATAGTCTTTTGTCCGGCGGCAACAAGGTGCGCGCCTTCAATGGTTGGGTGATGCCGCTGCTGATGTACTCCTTTGGCATACTGAGGTGGACTCAGACTGAGCTGGACGCCCTGGATAGGAGGGTCCGTCGACTGCTCACTTTGCATCGCATGCTACACCCGCGCTCGTCTGTCATGAGACTGTACATTCCGCGGAAGTGTGGTGGCCGAGGCTTTTTAAATGCCAAAGACCTCCACAACCGCGAAGTATACAGTCTCCGGGACTATTTCCGAAACAGCGGGCGTAGAATGCATTGCGATGTGGTGGCAGCTGACAGAGGCCTCACCCCGCTCTCTCTGGCGAAGGAGAACTGGCGCAGGCCATCGGTGCTCAGCACCGATGATCGCAAGGCGGTATGGAGGAGCAAGGAGCTGCACGGGCGGTTCTATCGGGCCCTAACAGGACCCGATGTGGACCTGCTCGCGTCGGTGGCCTGGCTGCGCTTCGGTGACCTCTTTGGGGAAACCGAAGGTTTTGCCTGTGCAATTGCGGTCGAAGTTGTCTTGACGAACAACTACCGGAAGTATATCCTGAAGGACGGTACGGTCGACATTTGTCGGGCATGCCACCGTCCCGGAGAGTCACTCAGGCATATTACTTCCGGTTGTTCTCATCTTGCCAACGGCGAGTACTTACACAGGCATAACCAAGTAGCCAGGATTATCCATCAGCAACTTGCTCTTCGATACGGCCTTGTCGAGTCTGAGGTGCCGTACTATAAGTACGCACCGGCACCAGTTCTCGAAAATGGTCGTGCGTTGCTTTATTGGGACCGCTCTATCATCACGGACAGGACTATTGTCGCCAATAGGCCTGATATCGTGGTGGTCGACCGGTCCCAGCGCCGGGCAGTGCTCGTCGACGTCACCATCCCACATGACGAGAACCTCGTGAAGGCCGAGAAGGACAAGCTCAGCAAGTACCTTGACTTGGCTCACGAGGTCACCGCCATGTGGGATGTGGACTCTACGATCATTGTCCCGATAGTCGTTTCGGTAAACGGCTTAATAGCGAAGAGTCTCGACCACCATCTTAAGAGGCTCTCGCTAGACGGTTGGGTCAAGGGTCAGATACAGAAGGCGGTCGTCCTGGACACAGCGCGCATTGTCAGGAGGTTCCTCTCTCTGTAGACCCAATCACCGGTAGCTTGGGCCTCGCCCCGCTGCCGGCGGCACTCTAGGTTTAGGTTTTTTTATAGTATTTTGTTTTTTATTATTTAAATATTGTAAAAAAACTTAAATTTAAGACAATAAATAAATATGTGAATAATAATAATAAAAAAAAAACAAATTACCGCTGACAGATCAGACGTCTTTTTAGATCTTATTTTCTAAAAATTGTATTTTATTAGTTTTTCGAGCATTTTTCTGCAGAATTTTAACAAGATCAATAGCAAAAATATATTTCCCTTCATTTGGATAAATTTTATAATGAAACTGTGACAAAATTAGAAGAAAACTCAAAAACCAACATTTGACATTCAACATGACACTTCAAGAAAATTTCAATAATATTAAAATACAATGCTTACAAGATCTCAGACAAAAATAACAGCGGATTCAAGAGGCGCACGACCACCACCATCGCCCGCCTCGTCGTCAGCTCCGAGCGCATCGTCGGGTGATGAGTTCCACACCACCCGCGAGACGAGCGGCTCGTCGAGCGACACGAGCGGGCCACGGACGCCGCCGCCGCCAAGACCACCAGTGCGACGACGAGGCCGTCCACCGCTGCCGGCACGCTTGGGGCCTGTGGGGCATCCTGCCCCGCTATCCGCTCCCGCTACCGGTGGCATAGTGCGTCGCATGCGATGGACTCAACCCATTAATGAGAATTGCATGCGCGCGTACTTTGGGGCTACAGAGGGGGGAACCAACATGACAGCGTACTGTGCCAGAATGCTGCCTTTGTTTCAGGCCCTTGAACCGACCGTGGCCGTGACTGCCCAACGACTATCGGACCAAGTGCGGGCTATCCACCGGTGCAAACTGCTGGATCAGTCCGTCATTGATCGGCTCCGCCTGGAGGCGCTGCCTGCTCGCCCCACTGCTTCTTCGACGCAGGACCCGCCCGTACTTGTCGCGTCGTCAGCCCCGACAATGGCTTTAGTGCCGATGTCGGCGGCGACACTTGCGACATCACCGGCTGGTCCTGCGGTCGACGAGGCAGATGACGCGAATATGAGCGTATCTAGCCAGATGAGTGAGCAACTGAGGAGGGCTTTGGAAGACGCAATTTCCCAGTATCGATTCGCACCCGACTCTAGGCCGCGACTGCCACGTTTTCCCACCCATAGGCGTAACTTGGCGCTTATGGGAGCCCTGAACCCTTTGCTAGTCCCGTATTTACGGGCAAGCGAAGGCTTAGTCGATACCCACTCGATCTTGTACTGCGGCGCCATCGCGGCGTGTCGCGTTGCACGTGTTAAGTTTCCGGACACTAACCGTGCACCGCGACCCGCCGGGGGTGTGCCCGCGTGGCAAATGCGGATCCAGCGGCGTATCGACTCGTTCAGGACTCTCATAGCAAAGCTAATCTGTTTCAGCCGGGGGAATAACCGCCCCCGAGTCATGCGTTTCGTGACACAGGCATTTGCCGGGACTGGTATCAGACCCCAGCACTATTTGGCCAGTGTAACGGAACGCATAGACTATCTGAAACAGAAAGTCTATGCGTGGGCAAACCGCATTCGTCGCTACAGAGAGCGTGTGGACCGATATTGGCTAAATCGCCTCTTCCAAAGTGACCAAAGGAAGGTGTACCGAGGCTGGGAGAGAACCGACCAACGTGTGAGCGATGGGCAGTTGCCGGATGCTAGCGCCATGAATGACTTTTGGCGCGGCATCTGGTCGGTGCCCGTCGAACACACGGAGGGTGACTGGATGCGTGTGGTTGAGCGGGAATGCGAGACTATCGAATCTATGGGATCTATTTTAATAGATCCCGTAGACGTTAGTTGTGTGATCCGTACGGCTCAGAACTGGAAAAGTCCTGGGCCGGACGGGCTGCATAACTTTTGGATAAAATGGTTTCGATGCTCGCATGACCGCTTAGCCACACAATTCCAGGAAGCCCTTGAGGTTGGTTCTCTACCTAGCTTTTTCACCACCGGTGTCACCTTCCTGCTCCATAAGTCCGGTAGTACCACGGAAGCAAAGAACTATCGACCCATTACGTGCTTGCCTACCATCTACAAGCTCCTCACATCCATTCTGAGCATCAAATTTAACGCGCACGTCGTTGCGCAAAACGTTTTGGCTTTCGCTCAGAATGGATGTAGGGTTGGGTCCCGTGGTACTAAGGAGCTCCTCCTCATAGACATGACCATAAGCCAGCAAGTCCGGCGCAACAAGGGAGCCCTCTCTGTCGCCTGGATTGACTATAAGAAGGCCTATGACTCAGTGCCTCATTCGTGGCTCGAGAGGATTTTAGAGTTGTATAAAATCGATACAACTCTAAAATCATTCTTAGTGTCATGCATGAGGCAATGGGCCACAGTCCTTCGTCAACCAGGTGGTGGAGACGGCTCCGTTGGCTTGCAAGACTTGATAAGGATTGAGCGGGGAATATTCCAGGGTGACAGTCTGAGTCCATTGTGGTTCTGCCTGGCCCTGAATCCTCTCAGCACTTTGCTGAGGAATTCAGAGCTAGGCTATCGGCTTCGCAGACAGGGTGAAGTTATCTCTCACCTGCTGTACATGGATGATCTCAAGCTGTTTGCACCCAAATACCAAGACCTGGTGGAGCTGCTAAAAACCACTGAAGTTTTTAGCAGGGCCATCAGGATGGAGTTCGGTGTAGATAAGTGTGCGGTCATGCATGTACAGCGAGGGAAAGTTGTGGATTCTCCGAATCTACAACTTTCTGAGACGATGACTATCAGGTCTCTCTCCGAAGCCGAGACCTACAAGTACCTCGGTATGTCAGAGTCGTTGGGTATATCGGCAGTGGACATCAAGAAATCGGTGAAGGAGCGCTTTTTTTGTCGCCTGACAAAAGTACTTAATAGTCTTTTGTCCGGCGCCAACAAGGTGCGCGCCTTCAATGGTTGGGTGATGCCGCTGCTGATGTACTCCTTTGGCATACTGAGGTGGACTCAGACTGAGCTGGACGCCCTGGATAGGAGGGTCCGTCGACTGCTCACTTTGCATCGCATGCTACACCCGCGCTCGTCTGTCATGAGACTGTACATTCCGCGGAAGTGTGGTGGCCGAGGCTTTTTAAATGCCAAAGACCTCCACAACCGCGAAGTATACAGTCTCCGGGACTATTTCCGAAACAGCGGGCGTGGAATGCATTGCGATGTGGTGGCAGTTGACAGAGGCCTCACCCCGCTCTCCCTGGCGAAGGAGAACTGGCGCAGGCCATCGGTGCTCAGCACCGATGATCGCAAGGCGGTATGGAGGAGCAAGGAGCTGCACGGGCGGTTCTATCGGGCCCTAACAGGACC
This sequence comes from Hypomecis punctinalis, assembly GCA_949316475.1. Taxonomy (NCBI): domain Eukaryota; kingdom Metazoa; phylum Arthropoda; class Insecta; order Lepidoptera; family Geometridae; genus Hypomecis; species Hypomecis punctinalis. The sequence goes on along the minus strand of OX438810.1, from coordinate 7,997,681 downwards.
CGATGTGGACCTGCTCGCGTCGGTGGCCTGGCTGCGCTTCGGTGACCTCTTTGGGGAAACCGAAGGTTTTGCCTGTGCAATTGCGGAAGAAGTTGTCTTGACGAACAACTACCGGAAGTATATCCTGAAGGACGGTACGGTCGACATTTGTCGGGCATGCCACCGTCCCGGAGAGTCACTCAGGCATATTACTTCCGGTTGTTCTCATCTTGCCAACGGCGAGTACTTGCACAGGCATAACCAAGTAGCCAGGATTATCCATCAGCAACTTGCTCTTCGATACGGCCTTGTCGAGTCTGAGGTGCCGTACTATAAGTACGCACCGACGCCAGTTCTCGAAAATGGTCGTGCGTTGCTCTACTGGGACCGCTCTATTATCACGGACAGGACTATTGTCGCCAATAGGCCTGATATTGTGGTGGTCGACCGGTCTCAACGCCGGGCAGTGCTCGTCGACGTCACCATCCCACATGACGAGAACCTCGTGAAGGCCGAGAAGGACAAGCTCAGCAAGTACCTTGACTTGGCTCACGAGGTTACCGCCATGTGGGATGTGGACTCTACGATCATTGTCCCGATAGTCGTTTCGGTAAACGGCTTAATAGCGAAGAGTCTCGACCACCATCTTAAGAGGCTCTCGCTAGACGGTTGGGTCAAGGGTCAGATACAGAAGGCGGTCGTTCTGGACACAGCGCGCATTGTCAGGAGGTTCCTCTCTCTGTAGACCCAACCACCGGTAGCTTGGGCCTCGCCCCGCTGCCGGCGGCACTCTAGGTTTAGGTTTTTTTATAGTATTTTGTTTCTTTTATATAAATATTGTAAAAAAACTTAGATTTAAGAAAATAAATGAATATGTGTATAATAATAATAATAATATAGCCTTTATTACCGAAAATTTAAAATTAATAACTAAATAAAAACTTATAGGTAATTATTATCATGCAATTACAGAATGTCTCGGATTTCGGTGTGCCTTACGGCAAAGGCCTCCTCCAACTCTTTCCACTGCTTCCTATCCCCTGCCACTCTAATCCAATGAGCTCCTACAGTAAGTGTCATGTCATCCTCCCATCGTCTTACTTGTCGTCCTCTACTCCTGACACTGTCTCTTGGGTACCAGACTGTCACCTGTTTACTCCATTTCTCCTTATTGCATCGAAGCATATGCCCTGTCCACCTCCATTTGAGTTGATCAATGCGTGTTAGTATGTCTGTTAATTTGGTTTTATTTCTTATGTCGACATTTCTGACTCTATCTTTTAATTTTAAGTGTAACATGCTTCTTTCCATACCTTTCTGACATCTTTCTAGTTTGTCCCTATGCTGTTTCGTTAGGGCCCAGGTTTCGCAGCCATAAGTGATGCAGGGTAGGATACATGTATCGAAAGTCTTCTTTTTGGTCTTAATGTTCATTTCCTTGCTCTTCATCACTTCTTTCAGAGCCCAGTACTTTTTCCATCCGGTCGCAATTCTTTTGTCTAATTCCTTTGACATTTGATCGTGTGGCGATATTATCTGGCCTAGATATACATATTCATCTACATACTCGAACTTTTGTCCTTTGTTTGTGATGTCTGTGGGGGTTGAATTTGTCATCATTTTGGTCTTAGTAATATTAATTTCTAGTCCAACCTCCCTACTTCTGCTTATTAAGGTTTGTATCATATACTCCAATTTTTTTGGGTCTTCCTCCAAAAGTACGAGGTCATCTGCAAATCTTAGGTGACTCAGTCGTGCTCCGTTTATATTCAGGCCCAGATGTTCCCATTCCAATTTTCTGAACATTTGTTCAAGCACTGCTGTAAACAGCTTTGGAGATAATGGATCACCTTGCCTGACACCTCTTTCAATAGGAAAAACTTCCCCTGTGGATTCTAATCTGATACTTGCCTTGCCTTCTTTGTATATGTTTTTTATTATATTTATATAGGTGTTTTCAATCCCCTGCTCCCTTAGACTTTGCCATACATACTTATGTATGAGGCTATCGAAAGCCTTAGAATAATCTATAAATGCCAGGTAGATGGGCTTGTTGTATTCATTGTATTTTTGTATGAGTTGTTTTATTGTGTGTATATGGTCGATTGTGCTGAAGTCTTTTCTAAATCCCGCCTGCTATATTGGTTGATTTTCGTCAAGATTGTTTGTTATTCTGTTTAAAATCACTTTAGCAAAAATTTTATATACGTTTGATATAAGAGATATGGGTCTGTAATTTCCTATGTCGTCTTTCGGGCCCTTTTTGTGTATTAGTATTATATGAGATTTTGCCCAGTTTCTTGGAATAATGCCTGTGAAAAGGGTCTCGTTAAATACTCTTGTTAATATTGGGCTTATCTCACTGATTGTTCCTTTTAGTAGTTCGTTTGTAATTCTGTCCGGGCCGGGAGCTTTTTCCATTTTTTGACTTTTTATAGCCTTTTCTATTTCGCATTGAAGTATTTCAGGTATATCTTCGTTTCCTTGGGTGCTATATCTTTTTATAACTTGTTCTCTACCAGACAAGTGTGTTGTAAGTTGGTCGGGGCTGGGTTTTTGGTATAGTGAGCGATAGTAGTTTGTTGCAATGTTTTGAATTTTGATACGAGAAGTAGTTGTTGTTTCCTTTTTTTTCATTTTTGGTATCCATTCTTTTCCCTTTTCTCTGAGTTCTTTGGCGCTTTTCTTATGCCTCCTGTTTTCGTTATGTGATTTTCTAGGGTTTCAGTTCTTCTGGTTTTTCTATCCTTCCTCATGTTTTCGCGAATTTGTTTACTGAGATAAGAGATTTCATTTTGGTTATCTTTCTTTTCCTTTTTCATTATTAGGTTTCTTCTATCTTCAATAAGTTTTAAAGTTTTTTCACTTAAATATGATTTATTTGTTTTGTCTATTTGTGACACTGTTTGTTTGTTAAGCTTATTTTCGATTTTTAAATATTTTTCGTTTAGGTCTATATCTGAGGTTACGGCTTTCATTAGATCTTCTGTGATGTCTGTTGAGTCATTCTTCCTACTCGTTGTTTTCAATTGGTTTATACATGTTGCTTTTGGTCTTGGTTTTTTAGTGTTCCTTTCGTTTAGGCAGCTGCGTACCATTCGATGGTTCGTATTGAAATTTAGGTTTTGTACTACTCCTGTGTCACTAAATGCCCTGACTTTATTGGTGATTATGAAGTCGATTTCGTTTCTAGTCCTTCCATCTGGGGATATCCAAGTCCATTTGGTTTTGGGATTTTTGCGGTACATGGAGTTTAAAAGTGTTAAGTTTTGCTCAAGTAATAGTTCAATCAATTTTTCTCCATTTTTGCTCCTATTTCCTCTAGCGTATTTTCCTATTACATGATCTTCCCCTGCTAATCGGGCGCCTATTTGAGCGTTAAAATCTCCCATGAGCGCTATGTTATTTTCCGAATAGTGTTCAATTACTGCTCTCAGTTTGTCGTAAAAATCTAATATTTCCGTTTTTGTTGCTTGTTCTGTTGGCGAGTAGACTTGAATGATCGTCCATTTTTTCGGATGTTTTGGTAGGTTGATATGCAGGAGAGCTATTCTATCCGATATTCCTTCAAATCCTTCGATTTAATTTCTTAGTTTTATCTTTACCAAAAACCCCACTCCTCTTTGACCAGCAACTTCACCTTTGTGATACAAGATATATTTACTTCTCTCTTCTATCCCTTCTCCCACTCTTCGCATTTCGCTTATATCCAGAATATCCCACTTGATGTTTTCAAGTGCTAGTTCTAGCTCTTGTAAACTTTCTGGTGTTCTCAAAGTTCTTGTGTTTAGTGTGCATATATAAAGACTTTTTTGTTCTTGGGTGTTATTTTTTGTACAGGTTTTAATTGATAAATTTGTTGGAGGGTGTTGGTCGGACTTCCCCTCGGTGACCTGCCGGCTTGGGGAACATTTTAATGAAGTTTTACTTATGTTTGTTTTGATTTTTACGGGTTGTGGTTTCCGGTCGGAGAAGGCCTCTACTTGTTTTTTGGCAGCTCTGACATCGAGTTTGATCTATCGCGTGAAACATATGCCAAGATACCTGGTTTAATTACTTCCCTTGTCGAGTTTTGAGATGTTGCTATTTTAACAGTATTTTCCGTGTTTGGTTTTTTCTGGGACAAGGTTGGTGACTTAGTTGTCTCTCTCTTCCTTTTTTCGCGCTTCGTGGTCTCTGGTTTTTTAACAATTAGTTTGTCGTACTTTACGAACGCTATGTTTCCATTTTTTCTTTCTTCTTCCACTTTGGGCTGGAGCTGTTTACGAATTTCGAGAATGTCCTTGGGGAAGTCCTCTTTGACATACACGTTTGTGGGAAGGTTGCGCTTGTTTTTCAAGATAATATGTTTTTTCCAAGATGTGGTTAGAGTTATTAATACTGGGCGATCCTTTTCCAATTTCTTTCCGATCCTTTGGACATTGCTTATTTCTTGGCTATTTAAATGCATTCCCGATTCCACTAAGATTTCTTTTATATAATCAACTAACTCCAGTTCTTTCTTTTCTTTCTCCTCAATGCCGAAAAAAATCAGGTTATTTCTTCTTTTTTCCTTTTCGTAGTATGATATTTTTTGTTCCAGACTACTAACTTTGGATGTGAGAGCATTATTTTCTTCTTTCAAAATTTTTAACTTTTCGTCTAAGGCCTCCATTACATTTTTCGTTATTTCCGTTGTTAGTATTTTTGTTTGTTCATTTAGTTTTTCATTTATTTTGCTGAGTATCAATTCCATTTGTTTTTCCATTTTTGTGATTGGATTATTTTAGTGAGAAGTGATGGTAACACCGTGATAAACTTTAGGGTAATTTGATTTCTCTGTTGTGGTAACACTTTCGTTCGCTGCTAATACCATATGTCAATGTCACCGTCAGGTGTCACTGTTATTATATTTTGGACTATTATGTTGGCACTACGTAGTGATATATGAATTTGAGATTATTCAATTTTGAGGTTATGATAGGCCGATTTATTTTTGATTGTAATCGCGCGAAAATAGCACTTCCACTTCGAATTTTTGTTTGACGTTATGTTCGTTTTTATTTTCAGTAGGTTCCGAAGTATTTTGTGTTCCACTTGCCACTTTTTACACTGATAATTATAAATAACTGCAGAGCTCTTTGTGATACGTGTTTGCACTTTCGTCACCGTAACCGGAAACTACAAAAAAAATACAAAAACATACTAATACTTAAATAAAAAAAAATGAGATAAAAATACTAAAACCATGTATGTTGTATGTATACAATGAAACTACCAAAGCTTAAGGTTCGTTTAAAAATATGACTTTCAGAGAAAAATTGACATCCGTTTAGTTAGACTTAAAACGGATACTTTTTTCACTTAGTTTGCTTCGGTCAATAAGTATACGTCTAAAATTCCCTTTACATTGCAATTCGCAAAGCAATAGTTTGTATTTTGGCATTTTGGTTTACAATTAAAAATGTATAGTAAAGCAGAATATCAACGTGCCGAAGTGGAACAGTTTCCGTTCGAACAGCATCAATGGCTGCCCATAAATACACGATTCACTTCCTTCGCTTTCGACAATAAATAAAATCACGATATCGAGCTTAATATCAGAAAATCAAACCGCGCTTACAAACGCACACAGGTAGAGTTGTGCATACAGGTAGAGATGTATACAACTCTATTTGTTCGATTCTATTAATTCGAATAACTATCGATATAGATACTTAGTATACATACTAACCACTTCATTAAAACTCGCGTGAGAAATCATTATACAAAATAAAACTCCGGATTTACTCACGTATGATATCGCGGCCGGGCCGCTGGGATCCCGACCGGTTACGGAGTAATCAGTACTCCTTCATCAGGGAATACTCGCGCTCCCGTCGACTGGCGCACGCGTACTAACAATCGCGACGGCGGCTCGCACAGCGATAGCTCGCGCCTCCAGCGCCGACAGTGGTGTTTTATTTAGTATACATACTAAGAAGGTAACTATATCGATAGTAATTCGAATTGTAATAATTGATACTAAGATTGTATCGATCGTACTTTAAAATTGCCGCTGAATATTTTTGAGAATTGTTTAATATATCCAATAGACATGATGACTAAAAAATATCATTAGTCCGTCAGATAGATTAAAAAATATTTTAGACAAGTATTTTTTATTTCAATTAAACAAAGATTGACGAAGAAATAGCCCGTTAAAGTTCCACGTGAAATCACGAGTGCTGTACAAATGTAGACTACGTCGCACTAGTGACGTCACGAGGCCCTACTCTCAAACTTTGATAAGGTTTATCTTTGTCATTTGTTGTTTGTTTGATGAAAAAAAAAATACGTGTCCAAAATTTTTTTACAATCTAACTCAAGGACTAATTATAATAATGATTTTTTTTACCCAGTCTTCATGCCTACTGTTTAATATACCCAAGCGTCATGTCAAAGGCATTTGTAGTAACAAAAGGGCTGGCCACCCAGCTGAATTTTTAGTTGTTGTTCACGATGTTTAGTTAACTATTAGAAAATTAAACCACACTTATAAACGCATACAGTTAGAGCCGTATAGCAAGTAACTATTTCGATAGTAATTCGAATCGTTATCGATATCAAGATCGTTGCGATTTATTTTGACGAATTTGAGTTTAATATTATAAAATTGCAGCTCAATATTTTTTTGGACATTATTTATTGTAATAGGCGGCTTATATAGCTAAGCTGCCTTAAGGCCTTGTCACTATATACGAGTACTAACGCAGCGCAGCAACTAAACTAACCTACTTTTTGTACCGAATAGCAACTTTAAAATAAATAATAATGTTTAGTTAATATTTGACTGCCTCAGTGGCTCAGTCGTTAGTGAACCTGACTTCTGGATCAAAGAGGCGTGAGTTCGATCCCCACCCAGGGCCAGCATTTATGTGATGAACATTGGTGTTTGCTCTGTGTCTGGGTTTTTATTTAGGTACTATCTGTTTATGTCTAGTATATCAGTCTCTGGCAGCCATATCACAAGCTTTACTTAGTTTAGGGTCAGAAACCGTGAGTGTAACAATATGTCCCCCTAATATTTATTTATTTATTATACACAATGAAAAGTTTATTACCGGAAAATTAAACTGCGCTTTAAAAACACACAGCTAAAGTTGCATAGTAAGCAGGTACGAGTAACTATATCTATAGTAGTTCGAATTGAAATCCTTACCAAGCTCGTATATATATTATGTTGTTCGTCCTACACTAAAATAAAGTTTTTCTCAGATTATAGTCAAGAAAAACTTTATAATTTGACACGTTTCAGCCACATTTTCACTTTAAATCGGGTAATTTGTTGTTATAAGTTATGTAAAACAAACTACTATGTACAGTCGTTGTACTACATTCATAAACCTGCATAAAGCAACTCCTTACGCCACACCGATTGAATTATGATTGAATTGATGTTTTAAATGTACTCGAACATCATTTACTCATTGTTAGGGTTCCACACCTCAAACGGAAAAGACGGAACCCTTATAGGATCACTTTGTTGTCCGTCTGTTCGTCTGTCTGTGTGTACGTCAAGACTCTTTATCTCGGGAACGCGTTAAGATATCGAGTTGAAATTTAAACTGTATACGTATATATATAGTCTCTTGCATTTGTGTAAAAAAAAATTCTCAGTGATCGTTTAAAAAAGTTAGAGCCGTTTATATCGTAAATAACCGCATATTTCGATACTCACAATAATCAAAACTTACAGGGTACTTCCCGTTGACATAGAACTATGAAATTTGGTGGTAAGCATTTTTTCAGAGTACACATATAGGAATAAATCTGAAAACTGTACACTTTTATTTAAATCACAAAAAATAGGGCATCAAAATTCACAAAATATGGGTTCAAAATTCAAAGTGAGTAAATCGTATCATTTAAGGTATCATATAAAAGAACTTCATTAGCACATGCTAAAACAAGTTTTTAATTATTTTAACAATGTGTAATTTTCGAAGTATGACGAGAAAAGTGAAAAAAAAACTTTTTTGTCGACTTACTTCTCAATTTTGTGAAATTTTCCGGATTTGTACGGAACCCTCGGTGTGCGAGCTTGACTCGCACTTGTCTGGATTTTTATAATAATAATTAATTTAATTTAAAAACAACATCAACTACAACGATGGTTATTCCAAATATGAAAATCAGTATGTAATAAGATTCAACTTCTATTATATAAGCCACTGTGAAAACTAAGTATAAAATGATTATTATTTACTAGCTACCCGTCCTGGCTTTGCCCGGTTACGGCTGAGTTATAGCTTTAAACCTTCCAGGAGAAATATTCTAAAAGATAGTGAAAACCGCATTGCAATCTGTTGTCTAGTTTGGAAGATATAAGCGGATCGAACACGAAAATAGCGGTTTTGCTTTATACTATGTAGTGATTGTAAAGATAAATCTTAATCTTTCACACATATAAAACTTGCCGCTACAAACTGTAAAATTGCAAACCTTTTTCGACTTTGGATTCATCAATTCATGTAACTCGCGCAAAAAGTAGATTCAGAATCGAATCGTACATATTCGTTAACACGATTCGAAATTATCGATGTAAATCGCTTACACCTGCAAGCAATATTTACAGAGATATCGTTCCGATATCGGATGTGAATCGTAAATCGTTGATACAACTTCGAATTGAAATTGGTCGGAAATTAATGTTAGTTGGTTTCGCAGCGCCCTCTGTTGGTGATACGTCTAATTGGCTAAGGGCTCTAATGTCTGTGATTAATATTTTAAGAGGTTGGCGAAGTTTTTTTGTATTACAGGTTTTTATGTGCCTCCACACGCAATGGATTGCAAAAATATGAGCTCTGATTCAGCTACCAGAAACAAAACTGAACTACATACTTATACCTAAAGCTTGAAGTGAACCTATATACGAGTAATACGTATTTTTGCTTTGAAAAAACCTTTTACATAATTATTTAGTAAGTGTGATGATTTTACATTTTTTGAGGTATAAGAACGGATAAGTCTTTGTTCATAATTGTTTGATTTTAGGGAAAATATGGTCGCTTTTTAAAAACTTAATTAGTACCTTAATAAATAAATAAATAAATATTTTGGGACGTCTTACACACGGCCTCTGACCCCAAACTAAGCAAAGCTTGTGATATGGCTGCCGGAGACTGATATACTACATATACATATTTTTAAATATTAGAATTTTACCTGAAATAAAATTACTTATTATGTACCTAACTTATTTGAAACCTATATAATGAGATATGACAGCGCTTCCGCTTGACTTTAGGTGCTATATTGACTCTCCCCGCCTAGTCAACTGATCGTTTTCTTCCGTTTGGCGCCAACTTGCAGCGAGGCTCGAGCACGTGGGGCGGTGGCTCGAACGATTCCTCAGTTAGGCTCATTCACCATGCAGCCCTCACCTAGGTTTCAAATAAGTTAGGTACATAATAAGTAATTTTATTTCAGGTAAAATTCTAATATTATGTAGCCTGTTACTTATTTGAAACCTATATAATGAGACTTGTCTATTTTCGCATGGTGGCGCTTGACTAGGACTTTTTTAACAAACAGCATAGATTAAGTTATACTTAATTAATCTATGCAAATAAGAATGCCAACTGTGATATCAGGTAAACATTTATTAACCTGCAGAATGTTTATTATAAATCAAGGTAGGTCTTAACAATTTTGTAATAAGTACCTATATTATTTTAGTTTTAAATAAGGGTAACACTGACCGTAATTAATCCAAAGACATAATAAATTATTTAGGTTCAGTCAATCATAACAATTTGTAGTTTCCAGACAATCATTGTATATAAATTAGAATAGTTAATTAATCTATGCAAACATGAATGCCAAGTGTGATGCACCTACACATGAGCATTTGTTAAACTGCAAAATGTTTATCAAAATTCAAGGTCAGTTTTAACAGTGATTCATTGTTTCAGTCTTAAAGAAGGATAATACTGACTATGTTCATTCCAGAAACATAATAAATTGTCTAGGTTAAATTAATCGTAACAATCTATACTTTTCAACTAATCCTCGTTATTTGAATCATAATAGTTAAATCAATAAATTAACAATATATTTACAACGGCGTGAAACTCTCCACTAGAGAGGGTACATTAGAGACTTGTGATCTTAAGGGCCGTCTATAAAACCGAACCAAAGTATTTGGGGTTTTCCAGTTTCCTCTAGCTAAAATGTCTTGTAGGGGCATTTCATTTACCCAATTTAACGATGCGACTGCTGACCTAATCGACCCAGGTGAGTCTTGAATTCCAGCATCTACCAAGACCGTTTTAATCCATCCCGCGATAATAGTTCGGCTAGCGGGCTTCGGGTCTCCTCTTGTGGTCACGAACAAAGACTGGGTTCCATTGGCTAGTAAACGACGTGTCTGTGATATGTCTATTAGCCGCTTAATCCAAAAGACAGGGTCAATGTTTGGGTTATCCCCGGATACTAATAGCCAACCAGATTGTTTATGACTGATTGAGTCTGTCTTCGATCCAAACAAAGGCCAGAATGTGATAGCCTTCTCTTCAATAATACATTTGTCTTTTTCCACAGATAAAAGTGTTAAATCATGTATGCGTCTGCCAGACGCCAACATAAGCAATGTAGCACAACGGCGCGACACATCAAATAAACTATCATTGACTGGTTCTGTACGCAGGAGCCAATCTACCACTAGTTGCGGATTCCAAATGGGTGGTTTAACTTTATTTGCCGAGGAATAACTGTTAGCTATGCCTTTCAACGCTTGTCGGACTAATATATGAGAACTCAGCTTAACCTCCAAATCTGGCTGGCAAAACGAAGAGACGACTGACTTGTGCAGCAGTATTGTTTTGTAACTTAATTTATGTTCTGTATGTAAATAAATTAGATATTTGGCTAAGCCAAATCCCCCTGGGTTTTTATTATCCACTCCCGAATTTTTGCACCACGCCAGCCAGCGTGTCCACGCTGGTTTATAAGTTTTTAAGGTGCTGGGGCGCCAGCTAGATTCGATGACATTAATCTCGGCCCGAGACCAGCTACCTAGGAGGTCGTCCCATCCCGACATTTCCATGCCTCTAATACAAGGACGTTTACTCGCGCTGGGGGGCCGTTGGTCCTCGGGTGGTCTATTAGATATGACTCCAGATTCTTTATCGTAAACGGCGGGCTCAATACTATTTTCTTTTGGTTTGCTCTCCAAAAAACGTTTTTCTATATGGGGCAAATCATGATGTACGTCCCCCGAGCTTGTTTCAACCATGCTAATACTTTGCACATCCAGGGTGGTGGTGGAAACACCCATGCCAGTTTGTAATCCCAAATTCGACTGAATTGGGCTTGGAAGATTGCCGGCTGGTTCTTTAGATCCTGAGTCACATACTAGGGATGCCACTCTGCTGTTGCCCTGTGTCTGGACAGCCCGTCCGCTATACCGTTGAGGGGGTCTGGTAGGTAGCTTATTGTCATTGTGTGTATGCTGTTGGACTGAATCAATCTGGTCTTGATCCGACATTCTTCTGCTATTTATATGTGTGTCAGTACTTTTTACAGTGCTAGGAGCGTAGGGCGTGCTTGACGTAGCGTTAGAGGCAAAATCTGTTTTTCTGGTAAGCTTAACCGGGTATCCCAAAGGGTCCCGAGGAATTTTATCTGCTGAGTCAGTTCTGTGGACGACTCCTTTTTGTTTATTACCTATGCCAGGGTGGTCATGAAGCTGGTAACCCGTTTCATAGTCCTCATAAGGCTTTGATGGTATTGATTTTCCAGAAGGGAGTCGTCCAAGCCATCCGTTTTCTTCACAGGGAACATGTTGGGGATGAATTCTGCCTTCGCAGGGCCCTTTTTGACTGCAGTATCTTCTAAAAACCGAGTAATTTAGGTGTGCAGGGTTGGTGTTGCTACAGGCCGGTACTGGTTTTTGTACTTGAGTCGAAGCGGTGGCTTCTTGACAAAGGGGATTTGGTAGCCCTCTATTATTTTCAAAATGTGGATTGGAGCCACCATTGTTTCCCATAAGCGTCGAAAACGGCGCAATCGACTGCCTTGGGACGGCATGGTATAGTCATTGTTTTTGGTGATCTCGAGAATCGTTTCTTGATCTTGGATAGGATTTGTTCTTAGCGGAGGTATAGCCGCGTTTGCCGGCAATAGATTTGCCTTTTCCAGAAGCGGAAGCTTGCTGGAATTTGTTATGGTTATTTCCACGAAACGGCACCGCGGGGTCGGTTGACCGCCTTGGCGCGGCCTGGTTGCCCTCGGCAGGCAAATACGGCCTATTGTTGCCTTGCATAACCTGGCTACCCTCGGCAGGTAGATACGGTTTGCGAAAGACTCTCGATCCTCCTCCCAGCTTCGCCACCGCGTCACTGAATTCCTTCGGTTGAAACAGGTAATCTGCACTCGGCGGTATTCTTCGTAAGATCGTTTTATTGTATTTATCTCTTACGGCAGAGATAGCACTGTCCCTTCGATGTTCAATCACATTTGCACGTCTGCCGCAGACGACCTGCAGGATATCCTTGGAAATATTATTATACACACACGTGTTCGAGAATAGCTCCCTAACCTTATTTGAAATGGATGTTTTCTTCAATTCAGTACCAGCATGATCACTCCACTCTAATAACTCCTTCAGGGTAGTTTGTAACGCCTCTTTCTGCATCAATAGCATATTGGTTAGGGCACCAAAGGTCTGATCCAAGGATCTCAGATTATTAAACTTGGATTCAAAAGCCAACAGTTCATCATTCAAAGTCAGATTAGTAAAGCCCGGGGTAGTAAGATATTTTTTCTGCACGTCGGTATACCGAACATTATTCCATTGGTCACTATCAAAGTGTTGTACTTTACGCAAATAATTAAGCTTTGCCTCAGATGTGCGCTTGACCGATTCCGACGTAACCGTCTCCTCATCCCATTGAAAATCTACCGGTGGCGGTTTTATTAATCCAGAACAAACTGACGAATTATCATTTTCGAAAAGAATGGCGGCCTCATCTGACATGGTCTTGGATGTACCCGGAATCTCTCGAGAATTGTTGGTCAGCAGGTATTTAAGTTCACTAACCTGTTTTTGAAGGTAGTCTAACCTTTGCTCCGAAAAATCCGCCTCAGGGCAGGCACGTTTTACCGCGGGTGGCGGCAACGTTTCTTCATCGTCGCCATCGTCGTCAGAGCTGCTGTATAAGCGTCGAGGCCGCTTATAGTTGATCCTCCGAACTCCACTCGTTCCCGCCTCGGGAGAGTCTCGAACATTTCGCACTTCACCTCCGCTCATTTCTGAGCCGCAAGAACAATTTGTGCGATATAAAACAAAACTATTTTTTTATAACGAACGACAACGTCGTTTGCACCAAGTAGTCACAACGAAAGTTAAATGCCAACTGAGGAATCGTTCGAGCCACCGCCCCACGTGCTCGAGCCTCGCTGCAAGTTGGCGCCAAACGGAAGAAAACGATCAGTTGACTAGGCGGGGAGAGTCAATATAGCACCTAAAGTCAAGCGGAAGCGCTGTCATATCTCATTATATAGGTTTCAAATAAGTAACAGGCTACATAATACATACTTATATGGATAGTAACTGAATAACACCTAGACACAGAGCAAATATCGTACTTATTTTCATTTCATAAATATTTGCCCTGGGTGGGGATGGAACCCACGCCTCTTTGATCGAGAAGTTAGGGTCCGATAAAATTGATTCTGATTTCTGAAGAAATCATGAAAGTCCAAGTAAGGCGGTAAACAGCTGCGTCCTAGTATTTGAACAATTACTGCAGCTGAAATTTTTATATCAACATTTGTGATTGGTTGTTGACTAGGCCGCATCTGTCTGTGGGACGCTCAATGATAGATGACCTAATGAAATGCTGAATCTCTAATTTTACAGACGTTAAATAACAATACATATGATATATGTATAACTTATAGGCTAGTTATTAATTAGCGTTGAATATTTTTAATCCGCTTTTAGGGTTCCATACCCAAAGGATAAAAACGAGACCCTATTACTAAGACTCCGATATCCGTCAGTTTGTCAGTCACCAGACTAAATCTCAAGAACCGTGATAGTTAGAAAATTAAAATTTTCACAGTTGATGTATTTCTGTGGCCGCTATAATAACAAATATTATAAGGTGTGCTCCAATACGGTACAAAATCCTTTATGCGCCAGTCCAACTTGCACTTGGCCGATTTTTTTTGTTAATTTTTTTTCTAGTGCTTTTAAAGCGTTTAATTTCGGTGTTTAAACAGACTTTTAAAGTACTTGGGTGCAACATGGAAACTGCGACAATGCCTACAAACACGATACCCCAAAAATTAAAATCACAATACCAGCTCTTATTCGTGATACGTTAATCCAAAAACAGAATGTTTAATTACGAAAAATGATTCAGTAAAAGTGCCCGGGGTTCGCTTTCACAATGAGCGCTTAATGGGTGAGGATTATAGGCTTTCATCACTTTATTTCGGAAAAACGTCACTTGAATAATATACGTCCCTGGATGGCGTCCATTTAGATTGCGGCCTGATAAATACTCAATTTGTTTGAGTCATTTGGAAAACGGTTCATATTGAAAACTAGCTGCCCGTCCCGGCTTTGCCCGGGTATGATTGGCTATACATATACTTACCACGTAATGTAAGGCCTCTTCAACTTGCTAACCCAAAGAGCTGTGATGGAAGGAATCGAAGCGCTGGCATCCAACGTGTTCCGGACGTCACGACCAGATGATTTGCCCGGGTATGATTGGCTATACATATACTTACCACGTAATGTAAGGAATCGAAGCGCTGGCATCCAACGTGTTCCGGACGTCACGACCAGATGATTTGCCCGGGTATGATTGGCTATACATATACTTACCACGTAATGTAAGGAATCGAAGCGCTGGCATCCAACGTGTTCCTGTTCCGGACGTCACGACCAGATGATTTGCCCGGGTATGATTGGCTATAGATATACTTACCACGTAATGTAAGGCCTCTTCAACTTGCTAACCCAAAGAGCTGTGATGGAAGGAATTGAAGCGCTGGCATCCAACGTGTTCCGGACTTCACGACCAGATCTTAGATTCACGGGAAGACCTTCGCTACACTTGCCAATACATTGTCTACATTCGAGAACTTTAAGGTCGACAATTCGTTTCACATACTTTGTGTAGGGGCGTAGCTACCGCAGTATCAGCCGTGTCAATAATACGGGGCTCCCGGGCTACAGGGGCCTTAACGTGTGTAAGCAAAACCTAGTAAAATGTTATCCACAATGTCACTTAATCTCGTGCTTCCCGAAAAAAATCATCTCTTTTTTTCCCGGGTTAAGCATTCTTCCAAAAGTTGTCCTAAGAGGCAGAAATTTTATAACAACTGAAATCGTCTTCAGCTAGACTTACTTAGCTGATATAGGTAATTATATTCTATTCATTATCAATTATCAATTTCCTGAAAAAAAAGGCAAGAAAAGTGTATATTTCATTTGAATTGTTTGGCTAGCTCAATTTCTAGGAGGAAGTGACAACTTATAAATAACCGTCTTACCACTAAAGTTTTAACAGTACAAATTGTACGGCTAAACAGTGTTTAAATTTTTTTTATATTTGTTTCTTTTGTGAGAAATGAGTGATTTGGGCTCCCCAACTATGTTTGATTCTGGGCTCCTCCAAGGCACGCTACGCCACTGCATACCTATTTACTACCAATAAAACATAAATCGACACACTAATGGCGGAGATATATAACTTTGGTGGTCTAGTGGTAGTAACGCCTGTCCTACAATCGTGAGGTGGTGGGAATTCCCGATCCTGTATTAATGAGTTTCTTTGGAACTTATGTACGGAATTTCAAATCATTGGCTTTTCGGCGAAGGAAAATATTGTGTGGCAATCTGCACCAACCCACACTTGGCCCTGGCACTGGTGGTGGATATGGCCCAAGCACCCTTCTCAATTCTCAATGACCCGTTTCCTCGAATCTCGACGTTATGTCACCTAATAAGTGCCTGTAACCGAGCACTTTGGCATCGCGCGGCGTTGTAGTCGGCTTGGAATCGCCTTACGACTAACTAAAAAGCCTGCCCACTACTTAGCTTGGGCAGGATTTTGGCTCGGACACTTTTTTCACGATTGTGACTCTATAGATATTTGCTCGAAGCATTGTACAAAGTACATGAATTGCCAAGCGGAGTGAGCGGCGAAACGAAACTTTTATAATACTTACATTTTTGAAATCGTAATATCTTTGTAATAAAATGTCTGAATTAAATAATTTAAAAAGTGGCATAAAGCTATTGAAACAGTCTTGAATATGAAATAATTTATTTTGATAAGGATTAATACCAAGATACAAATTAAGATCCTTTTCCTGCGACGGTATTTCAATTAATTTTTAAGAATAAAAGAACAGTTATTACGGCTTAACTATAATAGTTAGATATATACTGTCCCGACATTTTTTGTAAATTATGGTGTGTTCTATAAAGTCGTAGTACATTATTTTATTCCATCATCAATAGTTTTCGCAGCGCACGCGACGTAAGGAATTTTTCAGGTCTTTTTTTTACACCTTATGTTACATTATTGGAGTTTTAGTAAGGATCCCTAATTTTTTTTTAAATATAATATAGCCTATGTTACTCGGGGATAATGTAGCTTTCCAAAGGTGAAAGAATTTTTGAAATCGGTCCAGTAGTTTCGGAGCCTATTCGTTACAAACAAACAAACAAACAAACAAACAAACAAATCTTTCCTCTTTATAATATTAAGTAAGTATAGATAAGTATAGATTAGTATAGATAATACTTAGTGACAAGAGGATAAAGCCTTAAGTGAAATGTTGTGATGAAAATTGAAATATAATCCTTAAAACTGCATCTCTAAAGATTATTATCAGCCGAGCCTTTTACATAGAGCCATACAGGGCAAAGAATTTGGCTGTTTGTAACGTTACGTCTTCTCGTCTGACCAACCTAAGTGCCTCAAGTATTCGACTAATGAGTGATAAAGAAGCCGTGGTGGTCAAAAGGTAGTGACACTCGCCTTCCAATCGTGAGGTCGTGGGTTCAAATCCCCGTCCCGTACCAATGAGTTCTTTAGAATTTATATACAGAATTTTCACACCACTGGCTTTTCGGTGAAGGAAAACATCGTGAGGTAACCTGCATACGTCCGTAGAAAAAAATCGATGGCGTATGTGAATCCACCAACCTGCATTGGGCCAGCGTGGTGGATATGGCCCAATCACCCTTCGTGGGTAAGCCTACGTCCTGCAGTGGACTATTAAAAAGGCTGGTACAGTACAGTGTTACCAGTGATGACAGCACAGAAACTCGGTATCTTACAAGTTCGTATAAGCCAGGTGGCTAGCCCCGGTGTCAGAGTTTTAAATCCGCCGGAAGGCCTCTGACATGGTTAAACGGTTAAGCCGAGCCAAGTTCGCCCACGGCCGCCCATCCAGAGGTTGACCGTGCTGAGCGTTGCGTAACTTCGATGATCGCTTACAAACAGTGAGTTCTCTTACTGTCGATTTTTTTTAATAAGCTCATTAAGTACATAGGTATTTCCTCTAACACTATCATTTCCGATCCAATACCAATACCATCTACAAGTTGTCTTGGTCCCTGAAGGTAGTGTCCGTCCAGATAGTGAGAAATAATAACTAACTAGAAGACGAGATTTCGTCTATCGAAGCCTAATCTTTTTGTGTATGTTAAAAGGAAGTCGATACTTTCGCAATATGTCAACCGAATTAAAAAAAAAACCGGGCAAGTGCGAGTCAGGCTCCCACATCGAGGGTTCCATACAAACACATTGTTAATATAATTAAAAACCTGTTTTAGCATGTACTAATGAAAATATCTTACATGATACGATTTACTCACCTTGAATTTTGAAACCATTTTTTGTGAATTTTGAGGCCCTATTTTTTGTGTATTAATAAAAATGTATAGTTTTCAGATTTATTCCTATATGTGTACTCTGAGACAATATTTTTCCCCAAATTTCATAGTTCTACGTCAACGGGAAGTACCCTGTAGGTTTTGATTTTTTTGAGTGTCGAAATATGCGATTTTTTACGACATAAACGGCTCTAACTTTTTTAAACGATAACTGAGAAGTTTTTCTTTTGCACAACTGCAAGAGTCCATAGATATATGTATACAGTTTAAATTTCAACTCGATATATTTACGCGTTCCCGAGATAAAGAGTCTTGACATACACACAGACGGACAGATGGACAGACGGACCGACGGACAGACGGACAACAAAGTGATCCTATAAGGGTTCCGTTTTTTCCGTTTGAGGTATGGAACCCTAAAAATTGGTTAGATAGAGTATACACCATAGGTATGTTATTTAAATGTTATTTAAATCGACTGAGCTGTTTTTAAAAATTAACACATAGATTTGAGCAAAATATTCGAATTTTGTACTTACCTACGAGATGGAAGTCGATTATGCCAATTTTGGGGAAAAACAATTATATTTACACTAACTTGAGAGACAAATGACGATCAACTAGTTCATCTTTAAGATTCTTTTTCAAGACAGTAAGTACAGTTTGCACACAAAGTCTAAAGAGCCAAAGGTCGAAACGTCGTCGCAGGGAATGAAAAGCTACGTCACTAACACGGAAGATAGAAAGTCTCAAAGAACTTTTACTGCTGACACTTTCAGATTTCTTTCAGTTTGTGTTAATAGGATGGCGATACACTCAGTACAGCTCTATGAAAACGTATCAGGTTATTGTATTTAATTATAAGTATTGTTTTGCTAATGTTGAGATCCATATTACATGGGTCTGAATGTACTTTGTTTTTTTTTTTGTTAGACAGATAGATAGATAAATACTTTATTGCACACCAAGAAATAAACATAATAAGAAGAAATAAAGATATAAAACAGTGTAACAAAGGGCGGCCTTTACGCATTAGCGTAAAGCGATCTCTGCCAGGCAGGTTAGGTACTTTTTCACGCGGCAATGGAACCACTAATTGTCACAAATATTTGCACAGACATAATTAAAAAGTCGGCGTAAACCAAGTTTTTGAAGTGAGGTGAAACCTTTGGAGTTGCGTTGTGCACTTTTTAGGATGGGTAAAAAATGATAAGCTCATGTCAGGACACGTGACCTGATCGAAAATTTGTAAGACAAAGTAGGAGAGGAAGTAATATCCCCCTCTCTTTCTTCTTTTCTTTCTCTCTTTCTTTTAGGATCTCTTTGTTGTCCGTGTGTCCGTCTGTGTGTATATCAAGACTCTTTATCTCGGGAACTCGTGAAGATATCGAGTTGAAATTTAAACCGTATACCTACGTATATCTATAGTGTCTTGCAGTTGTGTAAAAGAAATACTTCTCAGTTATCGTATAAAACAGTTAGAGCCGTTTATGCCGTAAAAACCGCATATTTCGACACTCACAAAAACCAAAACCTACAGGGTACTTCCCGTTGACATAGAACTGTAAAATTTGGCGAGAAGCATTGTCTCAGAGTACACATATAGGAATAAATCTAAAAGCTGTATATTTTTATTTAGATCCCAAAAAAATAGGGCCTCAAAATTCACACAATATGGGTTGAAAATTCAAAGTGAGTAAATCGTATCATGTAAGGTATCATATAAAAGAGCTTCATTAGTACATGCTAAGACAGGATTTTAATTATTTTAACAATGTGTGATTTTCGAGGTATGACGATAAAATACAAAAAAAAACTTTTTGACGACGATTATAGTATAGAGATTTTAACAACTTACTTCCCAATTTTATACAATTTGCTGGATGTGTACGGAACCCACGGTGTGCAAGCCTGACTCGCACTTGTCCGGTTTTTTTCCTTAATACCATGTTAATAGAGCTGCTGATACCTTCGTAATAATTCCCAGAATGCCATGATAGGCGTAGTACAAACAAGTTAAACTCTAATTCTAAAAATAATACTCATTCAAAAAGTTACTGAACATCCAACCAATTCCAGTTCCAATATTTACTGAACAGCATATAACATTTTTCAAAATAATAAAAATTATACGTTTAATTTCGAAGAGATATACTCGTACCTAATCTAACTCTAACTCGTACCTATCGTGGTCACGGCAAAGTCGATGGAAGAACTCAGCACGATGCTCAAAGGCCTTAATCGAGTCTCTCAACAGGTGGGTCTTAAAATTAACATAGACAAGACAAAGGTCATGTGTAATTCTCATGTTTGTACCCACCCCTATTTCAGTTGGGAACTCGGTTCTTGAAGTCGTTGACTCGTACGTCTACCTAGAACAAGTAGTCCAATTAGGTAGGTCCGACTTCAAGAAAGAGGCCAATCGCCGAATACAACTCGGTTGGGCAGCGTTTGGAAAATTGTGTAACCTCTTCTCGTCCGTAAAACCTCAGTGCCTCAAGTCGAAAGTTTTCGACCAGTGTGTGTTGCCAGTGATGACTTATGGCACAGAAACGTGGTCTCTCACTATGGGCCTTATTAGTAAGCTCCAAGTAGCCCAACGAGCCATGGAGATGGCTATGCTCGGAGTTTCTCCGCGAGATCGAATCAGGAATGAGGAGATCCGTAGAAGAACCCAGGTTACAGACATAGCCCAGAGGATTGACAAGTTGAAGTGGTAATGGGCAGGGCACATAGCGCGGAGAACTGATGACCGATGGGGTTAAAAAGTTCTTGAGTGGAGGACACACAAGGTGGACGGATGACCTTATTAGGACCGCAGGATCGCGCTGGACGCAAGCCGCTATCAAACGGTCTTTGGAAATCATTAGGGGAGGCCTATGTCCCCAACAGTGGACGTCCTATGGCTGAAATGATGATGATGATGAATGATACTCGAACCTAATATAATTTTGTCGGTTTGACAATTGGAGTGTGTGATTAGATCCAGCGTGTATACTCGTACCTAATATAATTTTGTCGGTTTGACAATTGGACTGTGTGATTAGATCCAGCGTGTATTGGTAAGGCTCAGTATCATCATGAGCCAAATACCTTCACTTGCTAGACATAATCTATTATATAAAAGGCTTCCCTGAGTGACTGACTGACAGACAGCCTACAGCCCAAACCGCTTAATATATAAGCTTGAAATTTGGAACATAGGTACATAGTACGACGTAATGGAGCACTAAGGAAGAAAATTTTGAAAAATCGATCTCTAAAGGGGTAACAACAACGGGCCCTTTTCATTTGTATATAACTTTTTATTCCCTGTACCGAATGACTTGAAACTTTGTATACATGCTATCCAAACCAAATAAAAGTTACGTTTTTTCCTGTTTTTCCAAATTTTCTTCATCTAAAGGGTCAAATAAGGTCCTAAAGTTGGGGAAAAAAGTGCCAATTACATCCAACCAGCTGAACGGTTACGGTTGAAATCTGGTATAAAGGAAGCGCACAGTATGTTTCAATACAGGAACTAATAATATCCAGGAAAATCTATAGGGTTCAAACCGCTGAGGATGTAAACTTGAAATTTGGAATATACGTACATCATACGACATAATGAAGCACTAAGGATGAAAAACGTACCCAACTCTAACTTACGGGGTAAAACGGGCCCTTTTTGTTTGCATGTAACTTTTTATTCCCTGTACCGATTGACATGAAACTTTGTATAGATGCTCTTGAGACTAAACAAAAAATATGGTTGTACCTGTTTTTCTGAATTTTCCTTAAAAAAAAATCTTAGGGGTCAGATACGTCCCAAAACTTCAATGCGCTTTTTTAAATAATGTACTATCTAGAATACGATTAAGATAATGATTTATCCTTAAATAGGGCATAATGGGTCCCCAATAGTTTACGATTTTTTTTTTATTTTGTGAGCCAAAATAGTCTTACACTAAGCCCACATACGGATCAATATACGTATTTAATTATGGGTATAGCTTTTGTGATGCGCGAGGGCAGCGACGACATTCTCTTAAAGTTAGATATACGGAACGCTTTTAACAGCATAGAGAGAGATGCCATATTGGCGGAAGTCAAGGAATTAACGCCATCAATTTTTCAGTTTGTGTTCCAGTGCTACTCATTGCCAAGTAACCTGGTCTACAATAATGGCGTCATAGTGTCACAGGTTGGGGCACAGCAAGGAGACCCCCTTGGCCCATTAATCTTCAGTCTGGCTATCCACAAAATCATCTCCTCTTTAAAGTCTCCGCTCAACATATGGTACTTAGACGATGGTACCATAGGCGGAAGTCCTGACTCGGTGGAGAGAGACGTAAGATCACTATTCCCGGCTTTGCAAGGTCTGGGTCTTGAAGTCAATACTGCCAAGTGCGAATTCTTCCCTTGCAGTCCAGAAGCCGCAAAGTCGAAAGAAACATTTGCAGCTCTCATACCGGGTCTGAGAGTCATGGAGAGAGACTCCTTAAGTTTATTAGGGGCACCAGTCTTCTCTGAAGGCGTGGACGGCTGTATCCGGTCGAAGGCGACTGCCTTGGCGACACTCTCTGAGCACTTCAGGTCACTTCCAGCACATATATCGCTGACTCTTCTGCGGTGTTGTTTCGCGTTGCCAAAAATGACATACGTACTTAGAACGGCACCTACCTGGAAATTTCCAGAAGCAGTTAGTTACTTTGACAACGGTCTTAAGTGTGTGCTGGAAGATATACTGAACGTGCGCTTAAATACAATGCAATGGTGTCAGGCTAGTGCGCCTGTTCGTTTCGGTGGCTTGGGAGTGCGGCGCCTCTACGAAACAGGGCCTATCGCCTATTTGGCCTCTTGTAGTGGGGTCGCGGAACTTGTCACTCGCATCTTACCCGAGAATGGTGACTCGATCTGCGTACCATACGTCACTGAGGCCCTCAGCGCTTGGTCCGTTTTGTGCGATGGCGTGGATCCCCCGGAAAAGCCCGACCGGCAACGAAGTTGGGATGACGCTTTGTATAAAAAAATATTTTCGTCGGTGGAGGGAGAGTGTTCGGAAATCGATCGGGCTCGGATAAACGCCGCTTCCAGACCCGAGTCTGGTGCTTGGCTTCATGCCTTACCCTCACCTCACATGGGCACGCTGTTAGATGACGACTCGCTCAGAGTGGCCGCAGCTCTTCGTCTTGGTTGCGACGTCTGCGAGCCCCACATCTGCATTTGCGGAGCGAGAGTTGAAGCGGATGGTCATCACGGCTTGACCTGCATTCGTAGCGTCGGACGTAGACCACGACATCACGTCATTAATAATTTGCTTCAGCGTGCCCTCGTTTCGGCCGAGGTCCCGAGCGTTCTGGAGCCTCCCGGTTTGTCTCGGTCAGACGGCAAGAGACCCGACGGCCTGACGCTGATTCCATGGCGGAAAGGGCGCTGCCTCGTGTGGGATGCAACATGTGTTAGCACCTTTGCATCCTGCCACCTCCCCGCCACTCAGCAATCATCGGGTGCGGGAGCAGAGGCTGCCGCCAGAGGCAAACGCCTTAAATATGCCTGCCTGGAATCGACGTACGATTTCGTTCCTTTTGCTGTCGAGACGGCCGGTCCGTGGTGCTCTGAAGCTCAGGATTTCGTTCGCGATCTGGGACGGCGGCTTAGAGAAAGAGGCCGTGATCCACGCTCTGGCTTTTATCTGACCCAGCATATATCACTGGCGATCCAGCGCGGCAACGCAGCTAGCATAATGGGCACCTTCGGCCAGGGCACTATCAGGGGAGGGCTGTTCGATTAGGTTTATTATGACGATTATGATTGTTTGACATATTGTTTGCGTAGGTTTTTGACATTTTATATTTGTTTTAGTAATTATTTATATTTTAATGACAATTAATTATTCATTTAATTTTATAAATTGTAACATTGACTCTGTTGATTAAGTTCTATATTCAATAAATAATTAATAATAATAAACAAATAAATTTCTAAAAAAAAAAAAAAAATGTGGGATAAACTCTGATAAGCGAAAATTACCTACATTTTCCATACATTTTGTCTCGGGTCGATGAACTTTTTGTGTTGGACAGCTGATTTTATTCATGTGATTTTGGGGTTGATACCATTGTAAAAGTTAATCAAATTATGAGTATAATAGCATCCTAGAACATGCCTGACGTCTAGATATACACTATGACGTGTTTCTTAAATAAAATAAAATATAGGTACCTACTTGTATGCCATTTTTTCATTTGCCTGGAAAATTCAATTTCTAATGACTTAATGAAACATGTCGAATACCTGTACCGGCCTTAGTGAATAGTGCACTACTGAACATAGGCCTACCCGCGAAGAGTGATTGGGCCATATCCATAACGCCGGCCGAGCGCGGGTTGCCGAATCCACAAACGACATTGATTTTTTCTCTATGGACGTACCTATACAGGTCGCCTCAATGTTTTCCATCAATGAAAAGCCAGTAGTGTGATTTTCCTTACATAGTTACTCATACAATTATTATTATTGGCTCCCTCCGTGGCTCAGTGATTTGTGAACCTGACTCCTGGGTCAAAGAGGCGTGGGTTTAATTCCTACCCAGGGCCAATATTTATGTGATGATCATATGTGTTTCCTCTGTGTCTGGGTATTATTAATGCATTTTTATTTATTTAATACTTTCTTGCACACCATTTGTACAAAAGGAGGACTTAACGCTAAATAGCATTATCAGCCAGTCAACCTACAGGTACATGTATATGTGATGTATGTAGTATGGGGTAGTTAGAAATATCGCATGTACCTACCTACCACCTATTACTTGTTTATGTAAAATACATCAGTCTTGAGTTTACCGCATATCTGGTTTCATTGAATATTCACAGTGGCGCAGTCGGAAGTTGTTTTATCTAAGTTGAAGTGATTAAATATGCCTTACGGAAAATTACATGAGTTCGACATGCATGGCGGGACGAGTTGGGGCTCGTATGTGAGACTCGTACAACAATACATTTTGTTGAACGAAATTAAAACAGAACTACGGGTCGCCACGCTGGTGACGCATGTCGGCCCCGCCACGTACGAACTTATGTGCGACCTTTGTGCTCCAAGCTACCCAGAAAGCAAGAAATTCGACGAGTTGGTGGCGTTGATCCACGAGCACCTGGAACCGAAGCGATCAGAGATCGCTGAAAGGCATATCTTTAGACAACGGCGGCAGGCGGACAGCGAAAATGTCGGCACATTCTTACAAACTCTCAAGCACCTCGCGACTCATTGTAATTTTGGTGCGTCGCTCGAGGAGAACCTACGAGATCAATTCGTGTCGGGCTTACGTAGTAAGGAGATGAGAGCTCGCCTGTTCGCACACCCTACGCTCGATTACCGGAAGGCGGTGGAGCTGGCACTAGCGCTGGAGGCGGCCGAGCGGCACGCGGACACCGCGGCCGCGAGCGGCGCTGTCGTCGGAGCGCCGGGCTCGAGGAGCTCAGGACTCGGGCAGGGCGGAAGCGAGCTGCATCGGGTGGCGGCGGCCGGCACCGCGGGCCACGAACGAGGGCGCAGCACCGCTTGCTGGCGTTGTGGAAAGAGGAACCACGCGCCTAATAAGTGTCGGTACAAATTTTATTCGTGCAACAAGTGCAATCTAAAAGGCCATCTGGCCTCTAAGTGTTCAAATAATGGAAAAAATCCTAATAATGAGCGGTCAAAGTCTCAATTTTATATCGAGCGCAGTGATTCGGAAAGTGATGCAAGTGACGGTCTATACCATTTTTCTGCAGCAGCCGCCGGTGCAAATCGTAAGGATGATCCGTATTATCTAGAACTTAAGGTCGAAAATAGAAAAGTATTATTCGAAGTAGATACCGGTAGTAGGATATCGGCCGTGTCTAAACAATTTTATGATGAGCATTTATCCCATCTACCCATCATTAAAGACGAGTCCAAATTTCGATCATATTCAGGCGGGGAGATCGTGCCCCTCGGTCGCGTCGAGGTGGCGGTGGCACGCGGCCGAGAGACGATCAGTTTGCCATTGTTTATTATTGCGAATGGCGCGAAACCGTTAATGGGGCGCCACTGGATGCGCAAATTAAACCTAAAATCAATTAATATTTTTAGTACGAACGAAACTTGCGATCCAGTCGTAGCACAGTTAAAAAACGAATTCCCGGATGTTTTTAAAGATGGGTTGGGAACATTCAAAACAGAGATAAAGTTATATCTAAAAGACACGGAACCGGTATTTTGTAAAGCGCGCCCGATACCATTAGCGATGCGATTACCTGTTGAACTAGAATTACAACGCTTAGAATCTGATCGAGTGATAACGAAGGTCGAACGGTCAGACTACGGAACTCCAATAGTAGCTGTTATCAAAAGAGACGGCTCGATCCGCATCTGCGGCGACTATAAGATAACAGTAAATCCAAAATTAAAAGATGTGCACTATCCCTTGCCGCGTATTGAACAGTTATTTGCAGCGCTAAGTGGAGGGGAGCAATACACAAAATTAGACTTAAAAAATGCCTACCTTCAATTGTTGTTACATGAGGAATCTCAACCTCTTACAGCTATAACCACGCATGTAGGAATTTTTGTATACCGTAGGGCTCCTTTCGGCTTGAAATGTTTACCAGAAATGTTTCAAAAGGTAATCGAAGAAACGCTGTGTGGCATAGATAATGTAGTATGTTTCATCGATGATATATGTATAACGGGGCCTAATCAGGAACAACACATGAAAAATTTAAAGGCAGTGTTGTTCAGACTACAAGAAGCCGGCTTGCGCATAAAATTTGAGAAGTGTGATTTTTTTAAAAACGAAGTTTGTTACTTAGGCTATCGTATAAATCGACACGGGCTATACACGGATGAAAATAAAGTGGCAGCAATAGCAAAGTTGCCCACACCCGAAAACGTGTCGCAGTTACGGGCAGCGCTGGGATTGGTGAATTATTATTCACGGTTTTTAAAGAATGTCAGTACAACATTACATCCACTTTATTCTTTATTAGCCAAGGGCGCACGGTGGCGGTGGACCGAGGCGTGTCAAACAGCGTTCGAGAAAATAAAAGAAGAGCTAGTGAGTGGGCAGCGCTGGCGCACTATGAGCCGCAGCTGCCTCTGGTTCTGGCAGTCGACAGCTCCGAATACGGTCTGGGGGCGGTGTTGGCTCACGTGTACCCCGACGGCGGCGAGCGTATCATATGCTGCGCCTCGCGAACGCTCAACGCCGCCGAGCGTAAGTACAGCCAGATAGACAAAGAGGCCCTAGCCATCGTGTATGGTGTCACGAGGCATCACCAGTACGTATTCGGACGTAAGTTTATATTACGTAGTGATCATAAACCGCTCACGCACATATTCGGTCCCAAACACGGGATTCCGCAGACGGCTGCCAGCCGTTTGCAGAGATACGCGGTGAGGCTCGCCGCGTACGACTTCGAGATAGCTTTCGTGTCGACACATAACAATGGGAACGCCGACGGATTATCGCGCCTGCCTCTGGCGGCTAAAGTTATGTTAAAAGTCAGCGAAGAGGAGGCGGCATATGTACATTTTGTGGAAGACACGTTTCCCTTGAGCCACAGGGACGTCGCGAAAGAGACCATGAGAGATAGCACGCTGAGGAAAATTTATGGGTACATTATCAGCGGTTGGCCGGACCAGACGGAAGTGGAAAATGAAAAACCGTACTTCCATCGAAAGGAAACGTTACATATCGACCACGGCTGTATCATATGGGGTTATAAAATCGTCATCCCGAACAAATTACGCAAACGCATAATAGAAGACGTGCATGAGGGGCACGTGGGTATCGTGCGCATGAAACATATCGCTCGAAACTATGTGTGGTGGCCGTCCATAGAGGCCGAGCTGGAAGAGCGCGCCCGCACGTGCACCGCGTGCCGCGCCGTGCGCGACGCACCGCCGCGCGCGCCGCCCGTGCCCTTCACCTGGCCGCAAGAGCCGTGGACGAGGCTACACGCTGATTTTCTCTACTTCAAAGGCATTTATTATTTAATCGTTATCGATGCTCATACCAAATGGATTGAAGTAGCCACAATGACCTCGGGGACGTCAGCGGAGCCAGTGATTGCTAAATTCAGAGAAATGTTCGCCAGATTCGGGGCCCCTAAGCAGCTCGTGACCGACGGGGGGCCACCTTTTACGTCGGCGATCTTCGATAGGTACCTACATAATAATGACGTCCAACATATTCTCACGGCCGCCTACCATCCGTCGAGTAATGGAGCGGCGGAAAACGCAGTCAAGACTATTAAGAAAGTTATGAAAAAAGCTACGGTAGACGGGGAGCGAATAGAGATCGCCCTCAGTAAGTTTTTAACACAGTATCGGAACAGTTCCCACAGCAGCACACAGAAGGAGCCCGCAGTGGCTATGTTCGGTCGGCGGCTGCGTACGCGGCTGGACCGGCTGCGCGCGCCTAGCGCGGCCGAGTGCGCGGCCGCGGCGCAGCGCGTGCAAGTCGCACACGCGGGAGGCACGCCGCGGGATTTTGCCGCGGGAGACCCTGTGCTGGTACGAAACTTTTATAAACAGGGACCCAAATGGAACGAAGGGACAGTGGCGGAACGTACGGGCTCGGCGACTTACAAGGTGGTCACCGAGGGCAACAGGATGAGTACCAAACACACCGACCAACTGATGCTTAACCGCTCTAAACGCTATTCATGGGCAGTAGGAGTCGGCAACAAATTGGCCGATAACGGCCAACACGAGCCGCTACCGTCGGACACTCCGTCGCCTGAGCCGAGCTCGGCCAGCAGCATGCATGCGCCAGCATCGTCCGTGCTCGCGCAGAGCGCGCCGGTCGCGCTCGCTGAGTCAGCCGCGCCAGCGACGCTCGGCTCGCCGCCGCCCGTACAGGACACGTCTACTAAGCGTCCGCGTAAGCCCAAGCCGAATTATAGAAATTTTTTCAATATCATGTAGATAAAAATAAAAGTACGGTCGTGTCAGGGTCCTGAAAGAGTTTTCGTGTGATACGTAATCTAATTAAATCAATTTGATATAATTATAAGCAACCAATAATTACTGGTGTTAACCTAGCTTGGTGGATAATTATTGATATAAGTATTATGATAATTTATCTAGATATGCCATGCTGACCTATGTATCTGTGATTCCATGGCGGAAAGGGCGCTGCCTCGTGTGGGATGCAACATGTGTTAGCACCTTTGCATCCTGCCACCTCCCCGCCACTCAGCAATCATCGGGTGCGGGAGCAGAGGCTGCCGCCAGAGGCAAACGCCTTAAATATGCCTGCCTGGAATCGACGTACGATTTCGTTCCTTTTGCTGTCGAGACGGCCGGTCCGTGGTGCTCTGAAGCTCGGGATTTCGTTCGCGATCTGGGACGGCGGCTTAGAGAAAGAGGCCGTGATCCACGCTCTGGCTTTTATCTGACCCAGCATATATCACTGGCGATCCAGCGCGGCAACGCAGCTAGCATAATGGGCACCTTCGGCCAGGGCACTATCAGGGGAGGGCTGTTCGATTAGGTTTATTATGACGATTATGATTGTTTGACATATTGTTTGCGTAGGTTTTTGACATTTTATATTTGTTTTAGTAATTATTCATATTTTAATGACAATTAATTATTCATTTAATTTTATAAATTGTAACATTGACTCTGTTGATTAAGTTCTATATTCAATAAATAATTAATAATAATAAACAAATAAATTTCTAAAAAAAAAAAAAAAATGTGGGATAAACTCTGATAAGCGAAAATTACCTACATTTTCCATACATTTTGTCTCGGGTCGATGAACTTTTTGTGTTGGACAGCTGATTTTATTCATGTGATTTTGGGGTTGATACCATTGTAAAAGTTAATCAAATTATGAGTATAATAGCATCCTAGAACATGCCTGACGTCTAGATATACACTATGACGTGTTTCTTAAATAAAATAAAATATAGGTACCTACTTGTATGCCATTTTTTCATTTGCCTGGAAAATTCAATTTCTAATGACTTAATGAAACATGTCGAATACCTGTACCGGCCTTAGTGAATAGTGCACTACTGAACATAGGCCTACCCGCGAAGAGTGATTGGGCCATATCCATAACGCCGGCCGAGCGCGGGTTGCCGAATCCACAAACGACATTGATTTTTTCTCTATGGACGTACCTATACAGGTCGCCTCAATGTTTTCCATCAATGAAAAGCCAGTAGTGTGATTTTCCTTACATAGTTACTCATACAATTATTATTATTGGCTCCCTCCGTGGCTCAGTGATTTGTGAACCTGACTCCTGGGTCAATGAGGCGTGGGTTTAATTCCTACCCAGGGCCAATATTTATGTGATGATCATATGTGTTTCCTCTGTGTCTGGGTATTATTAATGCATTTTTATTTATTTAATACTTTCTTGCACACCATTTGTACAAAAGGAGGACTTAACGCTAAATAGCATTATCAGCCAGTCAACCTACAGGTACATGTATATGTAGTTTATCAGTCTCTGCGAGCCAAATCACAAGCTTTGCTTAGTTTGCGGTCAGAGACCGTGTGTGAGATGTCCCCCAATATTTATTTATTATTGAGTTAATTTCAGGAATTCGGCAATTTATTATCCAAAAATTCATGTACTCCGTAATAAGCTTTAAATACAAGTAAATGAAATAACCAAATACTGAGACAATGCAGGCCAATCCGTGGGTTATTATCATTTTAGGCAAATACTGATACAGTTCAGGCAAAACCGTAGCCATTATCCTTGCAAGTAATACGATAATAGGTTCAATTATGAAAGCGTCATGGTAAATATAATACCAACATAAAAAGTGTTTTCTCTATCGAATGCTTAAAGTGAAAAAGAAACAGAAATAATTATGTTAATTAGCTATTATAATTACGATAAGGCCTTCATAATTGAGCTTAATGCGGGCTTAACCACGAGCTACTATTATTTTAAGTAAATGCCAAGAAAACGCAGGCCAAACTGTGGGTTTTTATCATTTTAAGCAATTACGTAAATAACGCGGGCCAGACCGTGGGCTATAATCATTTCAAGTAATACAACAACGCAGGCTAACGGCACGCTATTATAATTTTAAGGATTTATTAAGACAACGCGGGCCAGACCGCGAACTGTTAGATATTATTATAAGCAAATGTCAAGATAACGCGGGTTGAACCGCGGGCTATTATCATTTTGAGCAAGTGCTAAGACAACACGGGCCAGACCATGGGCTATTATCATTGTAAGTAATACGACAATGCAGGCCAAACGGCAAGCTTTTATAATTTTAAGCACGTATTAAGACATCGCAGTCTATTCTGCGTGCTATAAATAACCATCTTAAACAAGTACTAATAATATGCAGGCCAAACCGTGGGCATTATCCTTGCAAGTAATTTTAAGCAAGTATTAAGACAACGCGGGCCAAATCGCGGACTATTAGATATTATTATAAGCAAGTATAAAGACAACGTAGATCAAACCGCGGGCTATTTTTATTTTAAGTAAGTACCTATGTACTAAGACAACGCGGGCGAAGCCGCGGGTTTTAAGCTAGTAGACTTATATAGATTTTCAATAAGCCCGGTTAGAAGCGGCTAACATCCAGCGCGTTTCCTCGGTCTTAATTATAACATTATCGGCCTGACCAGTCAGCGGATGAATGTTCTACGCTACGCTTGCCGGTAACTCGGTGTACACTAACCTTAAATAGAAGTGAATCTTTCACAAACAGTATGCAAACGCTCCTAGAGACGCTTAGTTTTTGCGAACAAAATAAAGTGTCAACTGTTCGTGATAGGGGACCCGGAAAGGAATGGCCTTTTGCCTTTGACACAATTTAACAAGATTTTATTTGTTGCTAGGTATTTGTTATTTATATTCTGTTTATAGGTTGAATACAGCATTCGGTACTCATCTTATAAACGGAACATAAATAAAAAATATGTTTATAAGCTTAGTCAATATATGTGACTTGGTCGTTTCGTTGCAACAAGAACTATTTGTTTTGCAAAATTTGTGAGCACTTAATAATTAATCTTCACTTTACGCCTATGTGCAGTTAGCGAAACAGCCAAGCCGCATATATTGACTATGGTGTAGAGTTTTTGAAGTAAGGACTTGTAGAGTTAAGGCGTGTAGAGTTAGAAGCTTGGCTCTACGTAAGATCTGACAACTTTTTGAAAGTGCGAGCTGTGGTCTTGGCTAAATTTCACATGAAAATGTTTTTGTTTCATTTCACTTTTTTTTGTAGATTATTTATGACAGTAAGTACCTACTTTGATCGATTTTCAGATCCGTTGCTTAAAAACTTGCAGAAGCCTTACAACAACTTTTATCCCCAGCTTTAAGGGTTGTGGGGTGATTTACTACAAATCCTGATGTACGTGTTTTATTATTTAAAACATAGTGTCTTAATCAATTTTCAGACAGACATCTAGCATCAAAATTTGGGAAGGTCTTATAAAACTTTCATCTCCCAGTTTTAGGGGGTGACTTATTAAAAACCCTGAAATACATATTTTATTATTTATAACAAAGAATTTTTGTATCAATTTTTAGACTTCTAGCATGAAAATTAGTGAAAGTCTCATACAAACTTTCATCCCCTAGTTCATCGGGTTGAGGAGTAAAAGTTCGATGTTTTAGATCTTTTTCTTTATATATGCGTGATAGTCTACCTTGATGCCAAATATCAAGTTTCTGTGACTTCTGGAAGTGGATTAGGTTTTTGATCTATAAGTTAGTGAGTCAGTGAATAAGTTTTTATGATTAATATATATCATCAACTGTTAGAGCTAATTAATGAAATTTTGTATTGTAGATAAACTAAAGAACTTCAATAAAAAATTTATATATATATGTCGGGGTCTGAGAGTGATCGTCTCAATCACCTGCCATCGTTATTTGTGGGTCATTCATTGGTACAGCTCGCCGGCGGTCTCCAGTTGTCCATCTCACCAAAATAAACACTCTGTACTACTGCAACGGGTGGTCTTATTGACCTAGTATCACTTGGTAATCAATTTAATAAGTACTTTCGAGGATGAAAACAGATTTCAAGGTCAATGGATTTACACGGGTGCAATCCGCCTCGCGCTCGGAATGGCATGACGTTTCTCGTTTATCTGTCAAAGTCATTTCATTCCGATCCAAGCATGCAGTGTTTTATTTTTATTTTTATTTATTTTATTTATTATTTTCCACAATACAACTATCTTGACAGGTTCTATCACCTAATGCGATAGTGTAGCTATACTAATTAAATGATTATTAAACATTTCTACCAATATTATTACACTCAAACATTTTATAGTAGGTATATATGTACCAACATAAAAACATTTTAGCTCCTATAGCTTAATACAAACAAAGCTATTTTTGTGAATTCATTCAGTGAACGTTGGCCGTGGGGTGCCGGCAGAGTAGAATAGCACCCCCCTCTTGTACCAGGTGTCGTAAGAGCCGACTGAGGTACTACGGAACCGACTGTTGGCGGTATACCCATCCAGAACAGCGTAGCTCAAGTGCAACAGGGCGGGGATGGGCAGCAGCATCCCCGTCGCGAGAGCTACGCCCTGCGATTGCCAACACGCTTGCCCAGCGCGGCAATTATGGGCAAACCCCCCCCTTATGATTGTACAAAATAGAACCAGGCCCCCAGTCCCCGGCAGCTCCGCTAGTCCTGGTTCCGGCAGCGACCACGGTAACGGCGGAGCAAGGGGTGCTAAGAATCCTCGGCAGAGATCCGGCTGCCACCCCAACCGACGACGACTGGCCCTGGCAACATATAACGTGCGCACCATGAGGACTGATGAGAAGATTGCGGAACTGGAAGAAGAGTTGGGTAGGTTGCGATGGGATATTATGGGGTTATCTGAAGTCCGTAGAGAGGGCGAGGACACGATAACCCTGAAATCCGGCAACCTACTGTACTACCGGGAAGGTGACCAACGGTCCCAAGGTGGTGTCGGCTTTCTCGTACACAGGTCTCTCGTTAACAACATCATTACCATCGAAAGTGTGTCGAGCAGGGTTGTACACCTGATACTCAGAATATCCAAACGATATTCGTTGAAGGTCATCCAGGTATACGCACCGACCTCGTCACACCCCGATGATGAAGTGGAAGCTATGTATGAGGACGTAAGTTGGGCCATACATACGTCTAAGACCCGCTTCACGGTTGTTATGGGAGACTTCAACGCGAAGTTGGGCAAGAAAAGCGATGATGAGTTGAGAGTGGGGCAATTTGGATATGGGCAACGGAACCCCAGGGGCCACATGCTGGCAGACTTTCTGGAGAAAGAGGAACTCTTCATGATGAACTCTTTCTTCCAGAAGCCACCTCGCAGGAAATGGACCTGGATGAGTCCCGACGGTACCACGAGAAATGAGATAGACTTCATCATGACAAGCGAGAAACGGATATTTAGCGACGTCTCCGTGATCCACAGGGTAAAAACCGGCAGTGATCACAGAATCGTGCGAGGCAAACTGAATATCAACGTTAAACTCGAAAGGTCCCGCCTGATGAAGTCTACGCTCCGACCTACTCGTGCCCACATACAAAACCCCGAAAACTTTCAGCTCGAGCTCTCGAATCGCTTTGCTTGCCTGGAGAACTTTGCGTCGGTGGACGAGATCAATAACGGGCTCGTAGAAACTGTCCAAACGGTGGGTTCTAAGTTCTTTAGACCCCGCCGTTCAGATAGACCTCAGAAATTCTCCGATCATACTCTAAATCTCATGGCCGAACGACGCTCGCTAAGACTGCAGTCTTCCGATGATGCAAAGTCATACAGGCGGCTCAATAGACAGATTTCAAAATCGGTGCGGTGCGACATTCGTCTCTTTAATACTAAACATGTTAAAGAGACAATAGAGCGGAACAAAGGCTCCAAAGTGTTCGCAAGGCATTTGTCTATTGGGCAAAGCCAGTTGACAAAGCTGAAGAGAGAAGATGGCAGTATAGCGTCAACCAAGGCAGAGGTATTGCAGGAGATCGAAAGGTTTTACGGACAGTTATACGCCTCGGTAGCAAAGCCTGTAAACAGCGCGGCCAAAGACCCAAGAGCCAAGCTAACCCGACACTTCACCGAAGATATCCCGGACATTAGCCTGTACGAGATTAGGATGGCCCTGAACCAACTTAAGAACAATAAGGCGCCGGGTGACGACGGAATTACTTCAGAGCTTCTGAAAGCGGGTGGAACGCCGGTACTAAAAGTCCTTCAGAAGCTATTTAACACCGTCGTCCTCGAGGGCATAACGCCAGAAGCATGGAACAGAAGCGTGGTGGTGTTGTTCTTCAAAAAAGGTGACAACACCTTATTGAAAAACTACAGACCCATCTCGCTTCTGAGCCATGTTTATAAGTTGTTTTCAAGGGTCATTACGAATCGTCTCGAACGCAGGCTTGATGACTTCCAGCCTCCCGAACAAGCCGGTTTCCGGAAGGGCTTTGGCACCATGGACCACATACATACGCTGCGGCAGGTTATACAGAAGACCGAGGAGTATAACCTGCCACTTTGCTTGGCGTTTGTGGACTATGAGAAAGCCTTTGATTCGGTTGAGACATGGGCTGTGCTTGAGTCTCTTCAACGATGCCGTATTGACTATCGGTACATTGAAGTGCTGAAGTGTTTGTATAATAACGCCACTATGTCGGTTCGAGTACAGGAAGATAGCTCCGAGGCGATCCCTTTGAAGAGAGGCGTAAGACAGGGAGACGTAATATCTCCGAAACTGTTTACTACTACTCTGGAGAACGCCTTTAAGCTCCTGAAATGGAAAGGACTCGGCATCAACATCAATGGCGAATACATCACTCACCTTCGATTTGCCGACGATATCGTGGTCATGGCAAAGTCGATGGAAGAACTCAGCACGATGCTCGAAGGCCTTAATCAAGTCTCTCAACAGGTGGGTCTTAAAATGAACATGGATAAGACAAAGGTCATGTGTAATTCTCATGTTGTACCCACCCCTATTTCAGTTGGGAACTCGGTTCTTGAAGTCGTTGACTCGTACGTCTACCTGGGACAAGTAGTCCAGTTAGGTAGGTCCGACTTCAAGAAAGAGGCCAATCGCCGAATCCAACTCGGTTGGGCAGCGTTTGGAAAATTGCGTAACGTCTTCTCGTCCGACATACCTCAGTGCCTCAAGTCGAAAGTTTTCGACCAGTGTGTGTTGCCAGTGATGACTTATGGCACAGAAACGTGGTCTCTCACTATGGGCCTTATTAGTAAGCTCCAAGTAGCCCAAAGAGCCATGGAGAGGGCTATGCTCGGAGTTTCTCTGCGAGATCGAATCAGGAATGAGGAGATCCGTAGAAGAACCAAGGTTACCGACATAGCCCAGCGGATTGGCAAGTTGAAGTGGCAATGGGCAGGGCACATAGCGCGGAGAACTGATGACCGATGGGGTCGAAAAGTTCTTGAGTGGAGACCACGTACCGGCAAGCGCAGCGTAGGACGTCCACCCACAAGGTGGACGGATGACCTTATTAGGACCGCAGGATCGCGCTGGATGCAAACCGCTATCAACCGGTCTTATTGGAAATCATTAGGGGAGGCCTATGTCCAGCAGTGGACATTCTATGGCTTATATGATGATGATGATGATGATGATTCAGTGAACACGCAAATAGGTCCGTGTCGACCGCGATAAGGTTGATAGTGCGCAGTGCGCGCGTCAGAGGCGCTTCCGCAAGCAGGTTTGTGCGCGCGCGCGGCACCGCCAGTAGCCGCGGCTGCAGCCGCCGCCATACGTACCTGTCAGGGACGTAAAGGCGTATATGTGCTAATATGTCACCATTTTGAACTTTCCCTCTAAGTACCTTAAATAAGTATGAAACTAAAGCAAATTCCCTCCTTACCCTTAGTTGATTGTACCCAACCATACCCAGAACCAATAGAGTGGGGTACATTAATGGATAATATGGATAAACTCCATACAGCTTTAAATATAAATATCTAACGAATTTGTTCTGAATTTTCTCCAACATCTGTACATATTTAGTTTCATGAGGAGACCAAATAACTCCGTTAAATTCTAATTGGCTCCTGACTAAAGCATTATACAAGGCTTTGACTGCATTTATATTTGTGAAACCAGATGACGTGCGAAGAATAAACCCTAGATTTCTAAATGATTTTTTGCAAATTTTAATAATATGATCCCTAAATGTCAAGCCTGCGTTAAAAGTCACCCCCAAGTCCTTTACTTCTGTAACTTTAGCAATAGGCACTCCCCGTATATTGTACTTGTGTAAGATTGGATTATGCGATCGAGTGAAAGATATAGTCATGCACTTAGAAACGTTAAATTGTAATAAGTTATCCGTGCTCCAGGCTACTACTCTATCTATATCTTCTTGCAGTCGTTCGCAATCCATTTCACTTTTAATTTCTAGGGACAATTTCAAGTCGTCGGCAAACAACAGACATTTTGCATTCCGGACAGTTGCCGGGAGGTCGTTTATCATTATACCGAATTCTAAGGGACCAAGATTACTACCCTGACTTACTCCGGATCTGGTGAAATACGGTTCCGATCTGTGCCCTGAGTATTCCACATACTGTTGCCGATCAGTCATATGACTGGCAAAAAATTTAAGCAGATGTAGGGTGAAACCGAAGCTGGCTTGTTTTTTTAGTAACACGTCATTATCAACCAAATCAAACGCTTTTTTATAATCAAAATAAGCAGCGTCAGCTTGCCCTCCACCATCTACTGCTGGAACCAGATATGCCATATGACAAAGCAAATTACTAGTCGTGCTTCGGGCCAGGCGAAACCCGTGCTGAGCATCTGAAAGCTGAGTATTAATTTGACTCGATACTTTCTTTTGCACTATAGACTCTAGTATTTTCGCCGGCGTAGACAGTATTGCTATAGGCCTATATTGTTCAATTTTTGTGCACGATTTCTCTTTGGCACCGGTACTACTCGCGTCACCTTCCAAACCTCCGGAAACTCGGCTAGTTCCAAGCAGAGATTAAATATGTGATGAAGCGGCTGAGCCAGCACCTCCCGACAATCTTTGAAGACATAGGGTGGTATACCGTCCGGACCTGCTGACTTCTTAGGCTTCAGCTCCCGGAGCGCGCTGCGGACGTCCTCTAACCGCAGCGAATCCAGATACACGCGCGCCGCCCCGTTACCACCGCCCGCTTCAGAGATCAGAGATGTTGCCACGTGCAACCCCATTCTGGTGATACCCACTTTAAAATCATCACTATTGCTTTCAACTAAAACCAGCTATGCTGTCTCACTCCGTCATATATGTTAAACGGTTTTCAAATTACGAAGGGGAAAAATGGCTCGAAATGGTATGTGTAATATTACACACGTCGCATCGCCAGTTCCTTTTTCTTAGTCTTCGCTGGACGCTTCCGCGTGTCTAGATTCGATGGCGTAGTTGAATCCACAAACCTGCATTAGGCCAGCGTGGTGGTTTTGAATCACCCTTCGTAGGTAGGCCTACGTGTAGCCGACTATTTTAAATGGCTGTTAGTAAGTAGTACATTAAAACACAACAAAATATCATAACATAAAAATATATATTTTGCGCCCGAGTGGTACACTCTACTTTTCATCACCTCCATGCGAAAATAAAAGGCGCCTCATATTTTATTGTAATATTATTATTTAATAAACGTAGATACAACTAAATTGAAATCAAATGCGCACTTATGAACACTAATATGTTCCAAATTCAAAAAGTGCCTGGCAAAGATAATTCCGGCGCACTTATAAAGTTCCTTACAGAAAACACCTCCTTTGGGCGCACTTAAAGGCGAACCAAGTAGTCCTTTTCGCATAGATGTGACGAAAAATACTTTTTGGAAGTCGGTAAAAACGAAAACAAAATTCCCCAATTATACCTTAACAAACGTTTAGCGCAAAAGCAATCCCGGCCGATTAAAAATTAATTGCACTACAAATCAGGAAAGTTCGCACTCGACGCCGATCGCGATCGTAACAAATCGACTTTTTACAAAAGTTCTTTTAATATTTCTTTCGGTCATGAGACTGTATTTTTTGTAATTAGAAAAGTACGAGCAATTAAAACTTTTATAATTGTCGGGATGGGGAATGCTAAAATTTACTTTGCTTTGAACAATGGCCACCCGCCAGAGACAATAAAAAAGGTAACTTAGAAAAGTTTCCCAATTAGTAAGGAAATGGTAACGTTTAGGTTCGATGCATCATCAATGTTGGGGCCTTCTTAATTAGAACTGAATCTCGTGAGATATTCTTTAATTTTAGTAAACAAGTTTTTTAGATTTTTCTTAAACAAAATTCTAGATCAAAGTCCATTAAAAGCTGTTTAATTAAACAAAAAATTGCTAATACTTTGTTTTTTGTTCTTTGTAAAATTTACGATTTAATTTAGCAATATGGCGATCTTTGTTTTTCTGAATGATTAAGAGGTACATAGAACGTGTTAGTACAATTTTGTCATGTTGTTTCTAAATTAGTATCTCTTCAGTAATTTATTTTTTCATTATGTTTTTGTTTATTTAAGAAACGTTAACGAACATTCTTTAAAAAATACTAAGTAGCCATGAGCTGATACGTAATTTAAATCTGACTTAAATTGCTTATTAAGAATGTGTTCATCAACAATTTTCTTGTCTCTGTTAAGGCGAAGATACTACGTTACTGTGTTCTTTATACGAATTACCAATGTGAACAAGTTAGGGTAGATTAGAGCGATACTAAAATGGGAGAGATTTAGCCTAAGCTTTTAGAACCACAATTGTTGTCATTGTGTAAATTAGCTTTATACCACACCCACTCAGAAAGTGTCTAATTACTCGTTCATAAACGGGTTACAAAGTTCGTTATTTCTCCTTTAAAATGTGCGGCGGGAAAAGTTATATGGAATTTTATTACTACCCTCCAAAGCAGGGCAGGAATGTTGTATGAAAATCCATTACTGCCCGGCAAACTTTCATTTGTTTTTTAGCAGCGAACATAAAAAGATACAAACGTCAAACCTCAAAAAGGTTTTGTATGAAATAATAAGACAAAGAGGCGGGAAATATACAAACCTCAAATCTCAAAAAGGTTTTATATCAAATAATTAGTGATAAGAGGCGGATTTTATTTGTTTTCTATTTTTAATGAAATAAGAATGGCAACCTTATTTTGGAATGCGAAAAAAAGCGCGGCAATTTATTTCGTTGCGTTAAATTTTGTTTTTAACTAAATTTATAATTTAACAGTAAGTACCTAGCTTTTAATTTTCTAAATAATTTTCCAAAATGTCATCTGATAGTAAAAGTGACGATTTTGTAATGATGACGCCACCAGATATAAAAAAATCAGCACAAGCAGTCATAAATAACTTACTTCCTAAACTTTAATTAAAGAAATATTGTATTTTATTTTCCGCGTAGGTGTCGTATAAAGGACTATGTATCACTCGGGAGAAAGTTCTATTTCTGTATAGAAATAGATCGTTTACTCGCCTCGGTGTACACTGTACAATGTACTATTAAAACAAAACTGGTTTTAAAGTAAAGAGTTTTTTTATCTAATTTTTACCTTAAATGGGTTTGAATTGATATCAATGAAATACTCTAATCATTATAAAAAAACTTATTAGATTAGATAGATAAACTCTTTATTGATTTACATTCGCACACATAAAACAGAAAATAGAGAAAAATAGATGCTAAATAATAGATGTGAAGCAACCGGCGGACTTATCACTGAAATATATAAATAAAGTAGCTAACTAAAACCGAATTACAAACAATAATGAGACACGAAGCCTATGCTAAGAATAAAATTTTATATCCGAATTTTAACATAACTGTTGCTTTCACCTCCGTTTTCAGCAAAATATCCAGTGCCAAAAAAGAACCATCGACACGAAGAGAGAAAACCAAATAACAAACCATAACGTGTGTACTTTGCTCACTGTTAACTCTGATATTTTGTAACAAAATTTTTCGTAAACTCATGCTAACGGAGAATATTTGTAGGAGTACGTCTAAAGTAAAAGTTAGGGAATCTTTAGATAAAGGTTCTGTTCGTGCGTATACGTGAACCTAACTTTCGTAGCACCTGCTGCTTTTAATGTGTAGCAATGTCGTAGCCTGGTCGTAGCTTATTGCTACGAAATGGTTGCTTATAATTATAACTTTAGGTAATTGTTTCTAAATAATCTTGGATCACATTGTCGTTTTAAATCCCGCAAGATGGTGGTCAAACGTGGCTTAATTTTTCATTGTGTAGATGATCCAAATACTCTGACACCAAGGCTAGCCATCCGGCCTACACGAACTTACTTTTTAATACATCTATTTGATGTACATGTATATAAGTTTTTATTTATACGGCATTTTCATTATCAATACCAATGCTTATCCCCATTATCCACGAAGAGATTAATCAATTAAGAGATAAATTACAAGCCAAGTAAAAATCTATATTATGTTACCAAACAATATTACCTCTTAACGACTTGGTATGATTAATAAACAATTAAAAAATATACCTGTTACGGCGCTTTAGAGCTGCCTTCTTTTCTATCCACCCGCATTTACCGACTCTTATGTCCTACCCTCATCTTTCCTAAACGACGACCGCCTAGGTACGTTTCGTGGATAGGTGAGACGCGCTGTTTGCTTTGGCGAACAGTATGCCCTTGACCGCCGGACAGGGTGCATTCATCACCGCTCCGCGTAATTGACGTGTGCCTAGCACCGTCTCGTCAAACCGCATTCCTATGTTAATTGTGATACGTGTCCTGGACGTAGTGTCATTCCGCAAATACAGTCCACTCAAGCCGCTTTGCGACTGCCCGAAGAAGAGACCCAGGAGCAACCAGGATCAAGGATCTGCAGCTGTGCTCACCGACCCGGAGTATTCAGGTTCGTCGTCGTCTTCCCGCACCCCCTTTGTGTCCCGCGCGATCTGCCATAATACTTGGTGGCCGCGCTAACAATACCAACACATAAACTGGAAGGCGCGCATTAAAAAAACAAAATCCACTCACAATTTATATATTATGCGTAGGCAAACTTAATAGCTAACACCAATGAAGCTACAGCCACGATAGTTTACTATGCTTATGCGTACTTCTGGCTGCGATACGGCGTCATGCTATGGGGCAACAGTACTGAAGTTAACACATTATTCATCACTCAGAAGAAATGTATCCGCATTATAGCCAATATAAAACAAAGGAGCAGCTGCAGACCTCACTTCATACATTTAAAAATCCTCACTCTCACATGCATATACATCTTAGAAACGGCAACTTTTGTAATAACGCATATAAATCTTTAAAACAATAATAACAACCCGCGAAGAAAAAATAAACCAGTCCTCCCTGAACCCATAATGGAGATATTTAAAAAAGGCCCAGAATACGTGTCATTAAAAATACCTATATAACAAAATCCCCGACTCGTTAAAAGACGAAAATTCAGATAAAGCATTTAAAAACCAATTACGCCACCTCCTATCGCAAAAATGCTATTTTATCCTAAACGATCTCTTCGAAGATAAATTATATACACTAGATATAATTGTACCTACTTATAGATATAATTTATACTTAAAGGCCTATTAAAAAAGCTCTAACAAATAAGGTCAGCTATAATAGTTACTGGATTGTAATTCTAATTAGTAGTTCTAATTAGATAGATTATTAATGAGTATTCAATATAATGTTAAATTTAATACATCGTTAGGTACTACTATGCTAATGTATCTATTTCGAACTAGAATATTGCTGAAAATAATCATATTTTTTTTTGCTAAATTTAATACACTGTCTGGCATCTATTATTCTAGTAAAATTATGCTACGCCCTATTAGACAGGGTGAATATGTACAACTATATACTAAATTAGCAATAAGTATTATTACTCTTAATATGCTAAGTACTAATTGTATTGTATGTATATTTTGCATAAATAAATGCTTAAAAGTATCACGAATTTACTCACAGAGCCCAACAAAGTATACCTAATCCTATTGTTATAAATAAGTTTCAACTTTATAAAAAC
Source organism: Hypomecis punctinalis (assembly GCA_949316475.1). Classification (NCBI taxonomy): domain Eukaryota; kingdom Metazoa; phylum Arthropoda; class Insecta; order Lepidoptera; family Geometridae; genus Hypomecis; species Hypomecis punctinalis. The sequence continues at coordinate 7,954,798 of OX438810.1, read as the reverse complement.
AAACAACTTTAATCCAACTTAGACTCTAAGGATAGATAAATGAAATGCAGCAAAAATATATCACAGAAAGCAAATGAAGCCGTGCATAAATCACAAAAGTAAATGAGTAGAACGGAAAAAATCAGATATTAATCCAGTGAAATGAGAATGGAAAAAAATCAGAATATTAAGCCAGTGAGACGGAAGATCAAGAATATCCGGTTGATTCATGATGGTCATTTATTTCAACGGTGGGTAGGTATGAATTTTTCAGCCTTGTTTTTGTGGGATTGGTGGCAAAATACGACTGTTTTGTTTGAGGTATTTTCGCAATAAGAACTGTTTGTTTACATAAAAGTGAATGTATGTTTTTATCGTGCTATGAATACAAAAATGCGCTTGATGCAAGTCACTACCATTAATCGTTTTGGAAATGTAGAGAGGTTCATATTTACCAGTGAACATATTTCACCGGCCTTATTAATCGTCTACTGCTGAACATAGACCTACTCGCATTACGAGCGTGATATTCAATTAAAGATATTTGTACTTTTACAACGTGTTTTCTCGTCAATATTGTAGGACCAACTGCCCACGAAACGTCTCATTCGATAACACTTAACACCTACTAAGTGCTACTATATTCTATGGCATTAGCTACTTTTTATACAAACTACTACGTATCTACGGTGTAGGACCGTTTTAGTAGTAACTATCTGGTATTCTATGACAAGAGGCGCTAACACGCGCGACAGCGTTATAATAATCCATTGTTGGAAAAAATTTCACGTATTTATAAAAATACAAATTTATAAATAATAAACTCTAAATACCTAATTTTATCACAATCGTTAGAGCCATACCAAGATCCAAATTCCGGTTAAACAAATATATTGTACATGTTATGTACATACAAATACACAAGAATTGCTCGTTTAAAGGTATTAAAACAAAAATACGATATCAGTTAAAAACTTTACAACAATTTTAGTATTATTTTGGGAAAACAACTTTTATGAGAGCGTTATTTTACAAAAACAATAATACCGACGAGGTGTACTAAACCATTAAATTTAATGTTTTGTTTGCACAAACAAAAAAAATGTTTGCCAAAACACTGGCTTAAAATCTGTAAACCCGCTTAAACTTCGTCAGGAACGAATTAAAAACTTCTATTTATTATACATTGAAATTCAGAACAAACGGAAAAGGGAGTGAGTTAAACGAAAGTATTCGTATTCATGCTCACATTCTATCTATCCATCTCAACCTTTTTATGGTAGAATGGGGAAAACATAGAAAGACTATTAGTTTGCGAAACGATCACACTGATATGTTTGCACATACACATGTAAACGGATAAAACAACCGGGACCTACAAATTGTCAAAACGTGTCATCCGAGCCACAAAAACGGTCAGTTGTAAATGCCACCCGCGGTAACCCATCCGAAAACTGACCGTTGTGAACGTTGCTTAACTTCGGGGATCACTTATAAACACCTAGTCAGACTGCGCTATGTGCTTTATATTTTTATCCAATCAGTCTTTGAAAAGTTTTTCAACATAGCTTACCCTTTGCTACGTGCTTACAAACTTTTTTACCCTCTTCCAAAAAGGAGGAGGTACTATGTTCGTCTGCTGAATGTGTTTTTTTAGTGTACTGTACTGTACTGTACCAGCCTTTTTAATAGTCCACTGCAGGACGTCCACCTACCCACGAAGGATGATTGGACCATATCCACCACGCTGGCCCAGTGCGGGTTGGTGGATTCACATACGCCATCGAATTTCTTCTACGGACGTATGCAGGTTGTCTCACGATGTTTTCCTTCACCGAAAAGCCAGTGGTATGAAATTCCGTACATAAATTCCAAAGAACTCATTGGTACGGGACCGGGATTTGGATCCACGACCTCACGATTGTAAGGCGGGTGTCACTACCTCTTGACCACCACTGCGCTATGTGGTTTATATTTTTATCCAATCGGCCTTTAAAAGGTTTTTCAACATAGCCTACCCTTTGCTACGTGCTTACTTTTTTAAACTTTTTAACCCTCTTCCGAAAAGGAGGAGGTACTATGTTCGTCTGCTGTATGTGTTTGTTTAGTCATACATCGAGAGTACAGTCAAACATATCGATGAACATACACTAAAATATGTTCGCCAATTACAAACTGATTTAAAAATATTTTTATTTCGAAAGAGTATACTTCCAAAATGGTCCCATTAAAATTTTATCGACATCAACTGAGCCATTATTGATAAATCTACAAAAATGAACATGGATTCGGGCAAATTACTTGAATTCAGTGTTGCAATTTTTTGCGAAGAATAATTATTTTTCCTTTTGTTAAAAACTCACAGCTACATTTCCCATCTTTGTATTCTTTTCATATCTCTCCATAACAAAACGTTTAAACACAAACTCACAAATAGAAGACATAAACACAATTCTCTTTACCTTGTCTAATTGCTTCAACCGTTCTCCCAGTTTCAATTCTACGCCCAACCCTTGATAATGAGACCTTTCGGGGAAGTTTTGCTTCGCTTGAATTTGCATAATTGTTTAAACATCACGTTTAATTACATTATCCGGGTCGCGACAAATCCTTCCGTTACCTGATGGAAACAAATATTGCGCAGGCAATATTATTTGCCGCGGTTATTTTTCGCCAAAAATGGCGTAAGTCGATTACGCCATTTTTGGCGAAAAATAACCGTGTACAAAGATCGAATAATTCGCACGGTAAAAGAAAATACGCACAGGAAATAAGAAGAGGAAGATGGCGAAGAAGACATATAGGCAGCCACAAAAATGAGGCCCAGAAAGGGCTCCAAGCCACGATGGCCACCTAAGCCAGGATGTCCAGCGTAGTCGGTCCACGCCAAGACGGCAGAGTGAAATGCCGAATACCGATTCGGGTATTCGGTATTGGGGCATTTCAAGGATGATAATCACCCACGAAGTGCCCCCCTGACCAGTGTGTCAGGGCGTCCAGCCCCAGCAAGGAGGGAAACCTCGGACTGGTTCCTGTCTCCAACTAATATAAGGAGGAGAAGATCAAATGATGATGATGCACGGCAAAAATTATAAAAGTAAAAATTATTACATTGATCATACATTGATATGAGTATCATCGATGTAAATATTTTCATAACATATTTGCTCGTAAAGTGGCTGTAATTACATCAATTTCAATATCGTAACGTATTTCATTACACACTTGTGCGTTATTGTAATGTAAAACACGCGAGTTTTTTTTTTTAATAAAGTAACATGCACGGTTTTTAAGATGCTCCGTCTAAAAATGAACGATACTTTTTAAAATCTTAGCAAAGAGTTTTTATGTCAGAAATGTGGTTAATATTCTGGCAACGTAAAGCTCGAAACATACTATCGGACGCGGCTTATGGACGCGACTGACAGCCGCGACCTAGACTATGAAAGTACACTGAGCCGTGCACACTATCGGACATAAGTCGCGGACGTTACCTTCGAACGACCTTGAGCGTACGGATGTCCGAGAGCGATCTGGCACACCGGATGTTTTAAGACATACACAAGTGCACACACATTGCTAAGTCGCGACTGTCAGTCGCGTCCGTCAGCCGCGTCCGATAGTATGTTTCCGGCTTAACAATCACTTTTAAAATTTGTTCAAATTTCTATAACTGCTTTAACAAGTAATTAAAGATTTATTCGTTTAAGAAAGTCAGAGTTTTATTAATTTCCTCGCAAAAATGTTATAAAACGTCGTATGACATAGGTACGTGCGCTATGAAAATTACAGCCTCTGCTTTCTTATAGCCCTCGCCTACGGCTCGGATTAGCAATATAGCCTCGGCTGTAATTTTCAACTTACCGCACTTATATCATAATGTACTATTACATGGTTGTTTATTTATCCAATATCTGAAGACAAGACGGAGGGATATAGTGCTGAGGGACATGAGACAGTGCAGTGTTTTCGAAGACGATGTCGAAGATCGAGGGATATGGAAGAGGAAAGTGAGAAAAGCTGACCCCATCACAATGTGGGATATATAGCCAGGAAGAGAGCGATTGTTGATTTATCCCAAATTCCAAAATAGCTCAGCCGAGTTCAATAAAATTTAAATGGCACCTTTCAAGTATGATCTGTTTGCTCATCATTGGCGGAGTAATTGTGTTACATACGTAGATACATAAAAAAAAACATTCAGTCGAAATTAAAACTTTGTTACACGCATCTTTATAAATTATAGCCTGTGTTATTCTGATGTATGAGCATTATTATTGCAAAGTTTCATCTTAATCCGTTCAGTAGTTTTTGCGTGAAAGAGTAACAAACATCCATCCATATATACTCACAAATTTTGCGTTTATAATATTAGTAGGATTTGAGAAAAATCGTGAACGATGACTTACCTATTTAAAAAACATCTTTACATGGTTACTAATCTAGAAATGATGTACCTAATATAAAAGGAGGTGACTCGAAGCATCATCATGAAAAACTAACAAAAATTAGAGAGAAAAAATAAACCGTTTCATCATTTTTGTCACTCCCTTTTAGCTTTGTACACTGTACAGGGCAAGCAGATAATCCTGTAAATACTATTAAAGTAGATTTACATTTTTAAATTCTTATTGAAGCTTGTAAATTTATTACAACATTCTAAAACATGCTCTAAGCCGAATATGGTAGGTAAGTTAGTTAATGTAGGAAGGTACTAACATTAAGTGGTCCACAAATGGCTTTGATGAGAACATTTACGATTCCTATCAAGTCCCAAATTAATATATTAAATTGGAATAGACTGAGGTGCTTCAGATAATGTAAATTTATAGAACATCCAATTTAATATAACATTGGTTGGTTTCAAATAGCAATCTTCAGAAAAGTGTTTTATTTCACCATAATAATCATTCCTTTCTTCTTTGACTGACAAAACCACGCATAACTTTTTACATAGTAGTCCGATTTCAATAAATCTTTTTTATTGGAAAAAATATACTTTGAAATTGGCACCACTTAAATTTTATTGAAATCGGCTGAGCCATTTATTATAAACCAACAATAATGTGAAAAATGCTACATCGATCCGTGCGAAATATTCGCGAATTCTGTACACTGTTGAAGTCGGTCATGCCATTTTTTGCGAAAAATAATTACATCACTGTATACTAACTGGTTCTTATTATCTCGTCATCATCATCATCATCAGCCTTTAATAACCCACTGCTGGGCATAGGCCTCCCTTTGTTTATGCTATTCACCTCTATCCCTTGCCAATTCGATCCATTTGATGCCCACCAATCGCTTTAAGTCATCGACCCATCTCATTCTTGGTCCTGATAGTCTTGTACAATCATAAAAATAATAACACAAAGTTATGTATTATCGATACTAATTTGAAAAGCGTAAGTTTCTACTCGTATGTAATTTGCCAAGTATATTTGCTTGTGTGATTTAAACAGAATCAATTGATTTTTTATAGATGCGTAATTCGTACAGGCCTCAATCAATTTTACGAAATATGAATGTGTCCTTAAACAATGATGATAAAGTAATATCATTCGTCTACTTTTACCCCACATAATTTATGCGGGATCGATACAATATGCACACTTCATCTATTCATCAATTAATTATGATAAAGCATTAAAATAAATTACGATAATAAAATAATCCATATTCAATCTGAGTACCAAACTATTTTCTATCAATTCGAAAGTCAACGACTACCATTTAACTTAAAACCTACCCCGTTTCAAATATCTTAAAAGGTTTTATAAGTCACCGACTCTTTCAAAAGCATCGTACAAATACACGCTGAAAACCTCTGAGCTATTCAATCTGAGCATTCTCAAGGCTTCTACATAGATTTATGAAGAAATTAGAATCGCTACGTGACCCACTATTTGACATTCAAGATTTCCTCTAAAAGGTTAGAATGCGTCGGTATTCAGAATTTAGAACACGTTCAAGCAGACTGCGCTCCCCAAGGAGTCTATTTTCACAAATATTGGTTTGCATTACTCTAGACTCTAGAGATTCCAAGGATATTATATAACTACTATATACAACTGGATAGCTGGAAACTTCTTTAAGGCGCTGCCCAAAGATAAAAATCCGTAAAACGTCATGTTCTTCGTCGCTAAGTTAGGCGTAAATGTTACTGATACAAACTTGAAAAAAATACAGAGCACACAATAATAGTTTACAGGAGAGACTTTTACAACAATATTGCAAAAAAATTATCTAGTATCTTGAAAAAAAATTCACAAAAAAAGCTTTAGAAAAACCTCTTTCGTTTCGCATTTCTCAATATTTAGATCAATAACTACTATATTTTTTGTAATCATAAAATAGAAAATTTACTAAACTACAGACATATCTATAAATTTTATTGCAAATACGGGTTCATTTTTTTTTAAACGAACTAAAACTGCGAAAAATTATCGAATTCTTATCTCGAGTTTCGTCTAAAAACAAACGTCACGCGATTTTAGATTCTATTTGTATACTGCGAGACATTATTGTAAAATACCTAAATGTTTACTGTTGGAGCGTCTTAAGAGTGCGCCTAATGCCATGAAAAAATCAGATTTTACCCGCGCTTCTGGCATCGCCCGCTATCATGCTGCTGCTTTGATTAGGGTCGAAAATCGCATAACACAGCTTATGATGATGTTGGCTTCGAGCGCCAACTTATATTTTTAGGAGGGATTTTATTTATTTATTCAAAATTTAAGCAAGTAACAAAAAAAATTGATTACTTGATTAGAACATTAGTCTGGCTAAGTAATTTGTCAAAAATGTAGTGTTGTCGCTGATATAATAAAATGTTTTTTTTTATGATGCGTAGTTTATTTTCTAAAATAACCATTTTATTTTCCAAAATTCTAACCATATACTTTGCTACTATAGGCTTTTTTCTTTCCTACAGTATTTTTTAATATAGATATTTATATTCGATACCTTACACTTCGTCTTTAAAAATACACCGTTCGCTTGATTTTGGCATTAGGCGCCCCGTTAATATAAAATATAAGTATGATCATACTTAGACTTTAATTTAAAAAATATGATAGTAAGTGTTTATACCCAGTTCTACAATCTTTCTCTAAATATCACGACATCCATGATGAAAGACTGCGTTTTGAGTAAATACTTAACATATTTTGTTATTGTTTATATTCCTATGATTTGTTTCTTCTATTAAACAACTGTCTAAGACTATTGGTACAGTATATTCTTATGAGGTGTTGTTCTTGAATTAAAAATGAACTTTCGCAAGGTAATATCAATGAACTAATCCAGTCTTATTATTTTTTGCGATCTAAAAGTACTTTTGCCATACTGACTAGTGAATGATCAAAAAAATAAAATAATAAACTGGCTAACGAAGAGCTCACTGTTTATTTTGACTTTATCTCACTTTACTAAATTGAAATTTAAAAAAAAATGCCATACTTTGCCATAGGCATATATATCCAGTTTGTAATACTACCTCTACGAGAGATTCTAATATCTATGTGGATGTAAATTCCGGTAATAGAATCTGAAATGCGGGTCCTCGAGTCGTCAGATCAAATGAAGTGTGTTAATTGGGTCGTTATACGTTTTTCTTGGAAATTTTGGAGATGTTAGCTTTTAAGCCGTGGAATTAAAAGTGCTTTTGCTAATGCCATACCGTATTGTTTTGTGGATAAGAATTATTTTTTGGATATGACTCTTTTTATATGTATATGTTATGTAGTATATCAGTCTAGTATATGACAAGCTTTGCTTAGTTTGGTATCAGAGACATTGTGTTAAAGATGTCCCCTAATATTTATTTATTTATTTATTTTTGGTTTGCCTACAACATGTTTTATACATACACATAAATACGACAACGAGAAATACATGTTTTATAAATACAATTAGACATCATCTATTTAATAAAATTAATACTGAAAGTTTACTTTTCGCTTGCTTGTTTGCAGGTTCAAATTTAAAATGTCACAGCTTTGTTACATGTAGCTACGAGTACGTAAGTAATTTTGTATGATAATAATAATGTAGAATTTTAGATACATTCTTTAGTATACATACCAAAATAAAAACTTGGTACCTAGAAACTCAGAGCAAATAAATCAAGAGAGAACGTTGTTGAACAGTCAAGTGAGGCCGGTTTTTTATACATGTGAGTGTGCGTTGGTGTTGAGCCGCCATAGTTCGACTGACAAGCCAAGGCGTAGTTTCGTTGTACGTGGATGTGTGTGTAATTGTCTGTACACGGCGAGGCGTAGTTTTGATTGGCTTCACTTGTTTGTTCACAACATTCTCTCTTGGCTTTTTTTATTGCTCTGAGCCTAGACATAAGAAAATCGACATTACAATCGCTAAATTAATATTATGTACAAAACAACTTGGTTTGCTTAGTTTTCAAGTAGGTATTTCTATCAATTGCAGGATTTAAAATCAATTTTTCTAAACAGTTCAATTTTTAATACAGAGAAAATAAAATTAGGGTAAGTCCCGGATAGATGCCACACTTTTTGAAATAGTCTCACAGCTTCATAAATAATCACAATATTTAAAAACTGATTACGCGTTCGTAAAGTACGGTCTTTCGACTACAGTTCAATATACATGATCAGTAGTCAAAACCATGAAAAATAGGAACTAAAACAAATTTTGTAGACCTCTAAAATTTCACGGATACATGCCCCACCCCGGATAGTCGCTCCGCCTGATAAATTAGACCGAAGGATAGATGCCACATTGAGAAATACATTTATAATAAAAGCTAATTATGCGTAAAAATGATCTATAATGGATTTATAGTACACCTAAAATATGTAGATTAATTGTGAAAGGAGCATTTACTATCTATCATGGTTAAGGATAGACGCCTCAACGAAAAAACACATTTCACCTAATTTACGTTGTTAATACTCATGTCAAGCAAAAGCATTGCTCAATACCTTTGTTCTCAACTCCTTTACTAAACTTTTTTGTTATAATTTTAGTATATTTATACGTTTGTATTGGGGCATCTATCCTTTAAGTTGTTTGTTGTAAAACCATTTTATGTTATAGAATCAAAGGATAGATGCCCTAATATATAAGCTCTAAAAATATGTAAAAAATAATGAGAAAACGACAATAAAACATATTTTTATGTTAACGAGTAGGTAACACAATTAAACTGCTTAATATTTTCATTAATAATTCATATTTACTCTCAGGAAATACGTAAAAAAATTAAAAGTAAATCTGCTAAGGCAGCTTTCAAATAATTTTTATTCCATTTTCTCGCACCCGGCTTGACTCGTGGTTTATTGTTTATATTTTTTGGGCATTTATACAACGCGACAAATAATTCCTCATGTGAGTATTTACTATTTACACGTAAAGGATAGATGCCTTGATCGGAGGATATAAGTCTCTAAAGGCATCTATCCTAACTGTAAACGAAGCATCTATCCGATTAGTAAAGGATAGATGCCTCTTAAAAATACATAAAAATTAAGCAGAAAATAATTTTAAAATACACTTTAAAAGCCAACATAATAGTTAATCTTTATGATATATAAAAAATTGAAACAATATATTGATCAGAAAAAAAAATACTCATCTTTTGAAAAAACGTCTTTATAAATATGAAGGATATTTTCGTGCGTACAATTTTTTCGTGTCACACAGAGTTGCACACGATTGTCGCAGACGCTGCCAAGCGACTCACTGGTGGGGGGTGGGGTCAGAGCAAGGTTATGATTTGCATTAGAAGTTATAGGTAATTACGCATATTGGAGTTTTTGAAAACGCGGCGTCTATCCCAGTGCGGCATCTATCCGGGACTTACCCTACGTCTAAGTTGTAAAATGACTATGAAAGCGGTATAACTACGAGTCTGGACCCGAAATTTTATTTCTTGAAATGAATCAAAAGTATAAGCATCTCATATTGATCTTTAATCTTTAGCTGTCTGTGTATTCACTTAGTAAGTGCTAGTGCTTACTAGCAAGCATCTGAAAACGCTGAGGTCACGAACTTAACACGATTACTCAGTCTAAGCAGTCCTTAACTGGCATGACTACTAAGAACTTGCTTGTATTACTTAAACATATTGCTCAAATAAAATATCGGCTTTATCTATATCTTGCTGCTATCACTATGTTGAAATAATTGGTAAAATAAGATCAATTGAAATAAAAGAAAACGTATTTTATTTGTAACCTCCGGCCCGTAACGGTTAACAAAAGTTGTTTTTAAACTTTCGCGATTTGAACACATTATTCTTATATACTACGGGACTAATCGCGCACTAAAATTACGAGATAAATAAATACCTCCTCATCCCGACGTTTCGGCCGAGTTGCTTCGACCGTGGTCACGGGTAGACTAATGTAATGTATACCCCTGACCACGGTTGATGCAATTTTATTGCGCGATTAGTCCCGTAGTATATAATAATAATGTGTTCAAATCGCGAAAGTTTAAAAACAACTTTTTTAAAAGCAAACGTACTATTAAAAACATTTTTTTTGTTTATAATAATAAAACTTGGTTTTTAATCGCTTTTCGATTAGATTTATATACGAATATGTTCATTAGTGACTTATAAAGAAGTCTAAAGGTACAAGTTTTCTAGATAACCTAGAAATGAATAATACAATAGAGAATTGTGGCAGAAAACAGATTTATTTGTTCTCCAAGCTATTTCATGTTTTTGAAGTTATACGTCGTGATAGGTAGGTACAGGTATTTTTACAGGTTATCTTTTTAGCTCTATTGTAATCCAGTAGCTTAGTCCAGTCTTAAGAATACCCAGTTATGATTACCAAGGACCAAGGTAATGAGCAAGACATAATAGGTACCTACATGACCATTGAGCTGAAACTAGAAAAAATAGTGTCGAATGCATACCTATATAGGATAGAATTTCTATCTCTTTTCTGTTGTAAACAAAGTGTAGATCTACTTACGTACTTACAAATAATATTTTATTTTAACATTTATAAGATGTTTCCCTATAGTTGTAAAACAATATTATAAGTTGTATTTAATAACTTTTTTCTTTCATGATCGTTTTTTGTGACGCTGACGGCCCGAATAATATTTCTTTTTACTATTGTAGCTGATCAAAATAAGCTTTATAAAAACTGCTAGCTTTTCCCGAGGTTTCGCCTGTATGGTGTTTTAATTTTTTGTGGTATCCCATAGGAAAATTTTATTTTTCTTGTACAAAAAGTAGTCTATGTCACTTCCCGACTTTCAAACTATATCTATGCCTAAAAATCAAGTCAATTCGTTGTTTCATTGCTGCATGAAAGGGGAACAAACCAATAAGCCAGCAGACACATAGGATTTATGTATAATATTAGTAAGGAGTAAGGATTCGCTTAAGGTTTTTTTTACAGAAAAAAAATATTTTTAAATGTCCCAAATTGTTGTTGTTGTTGCTAGCCTGCTCTCTGATCAGGGGGAGGCCCATGATCTTTCCAGATTTGACGGTTTTGTGCTACAGTGTACCAGTTCCAATCAAAGTTCAGTTCCATTTCGAATGTGGTCGATTAACCTAACACCGAGGATACTGCGCTCCATTGCTCTCTGGCAGACTTTGAGTTTGGGCTTTTGGACTTTAGTCAAAGACCAAGCCTGTGCACCATAATTTAGGACGGGAAGAATGCACATGTCCATTATTTTTCTTGTCAGTGACATTGGAAGGTCGCCCTTCATGAATTCTTTCATGGCCCAATAGCTCTTTCAGGCATTTTCTGTTCGTCTAGAGATTTCCTAAATTAGTTATATTATAAATATTATCTTAGAAACACAAATTTACACGTTATGAGTACCAACATTACCATAATCTAAGTTAGACATACATGACTGTCGGGCTGCAACCAGCGAAATTAGTGTCGCATGCATAAGGGATAGAGTTACCGTCTCTGCTCTGTGATAAACGGAATGTAATATCCGCTTGAGCTGTTGCAAATTGCCTATATTTACTCTTTTAGTTATATTGTAAGGTTCTTGCAAAGTCGGATCAGACTGTGTACAGTAGCTCAAAAAATCCATTAAAATATGGTATACCTATTTTTTTATTTATTTGCAACTCACACCTTAACAATACACATATATGTTGTTTTTAAACTTTCGCGATTTGAACACATTATTATTACATACTAATGTGTTCAAATCGCGATGATGACGCGATTCAAACGTCGGGATGAGGAGGTATTTATATATCTCGTAATTTTAGTGCGTGATTGGTCCCGTAGTATATAAAAATAAAATATACATAATATATGTAAATACACCAAAAAACCTTTCAGTTTGTCTAGGTGCCTTATTAAATTCACCACTCGGTACCCCTTAAAAAATAGTATGACTGACTTCACTCGTGTACCTACAGAATCATTACATAGTATACGAGTAAAACAAAGTCGCTTCCCGCTGTCTGTCCCCATGTATGCTTATATCTTTAAAACTACGCAATGGATTTTAATGCAGTTTGTTTTAATTGATAGAACAATTTATGAGGAATGTTTATATGTATAATACACCTGTGCGAAGCCGGGGCGCATCGCTAGAACGCAAATATTATGCACGGATTGATGTAGCATTTTTCACATTATTGTTGATTTATCAAAAATGACTTAACTGATTTCAATGAAATTTAAATGGTTCTTTCCAGTAAAAAAAGAATTATTGAAATCGGACTACTATGAAAAAAGTTATGCGTGGTTATACATAAAAAAAATATACGCGTCGAATTGTATACCTCCTCCGGTGGTTCGTCGGTCAAAAAATTAAACTGAGACAACTAAAAAAAAAAAAATGCACAGAGTGAAACTACCGCATTGAATGCTTAATTTGAATGGAATTTCATATTTACTTTATTGATTTTTGTTCAAGGCCGCCAAATTTTACTAACATTGTATTCTATTTTACTAACAAAAGATATTATAAGATCCGAAAATATGAAATTCCTTTAAATGAAGATTATATAAAAGTGTTATTTTTTTCTACTTTTTTCGTTTTTCTTCGAAAATCAAACATCGTTAAAAACATCAAAAACCAATTAAAAAAAAAAAAAAAAAAAAAAAAAAATCAAAAGCCTATTTTAGCTTGTATTATTTATTAAAGCTCTTTCTTATGGGTATCATATGATACGATATGTCACTTTGAAATTTGGGCTCTTATTTCTTGCATTTAGGCCCTATTCTTTGTGATTTACCCAAAAATGTACAGTTTCTAGTTTTATTCCTACATTTTGGTTCCTTTGTGAGTGTCGAAATAAGCGTTTTTTGCTACATAAACACCTCTCATTTATTTTCACGATAACTGAGAAATTTGATTTTTTTGCATCTATACAAGAAACTATAGATATACGTATATGGTTTAAATGTCAACTCTTTAACTTTACGCGTTCCCGAGACGTTGTCTTGACAAACGGATAGACGAACAACAAAGTGATCCTATAAGGGTTTCGTTTTTTCATTTTAAAGTACGGAATCCTAAAAATGTTTTTTTTGCAGTTTATTTTTTATAATATAGTAGTACAAAGTTAGAAATTACTCTAACATTACTCGTACTAATGATTAAAATTTCTTTCATTCATGTTAAGCTTCATTACAATTTTATTTTACTAAAGTACGTTGATTTATAATGAAATCATATTATAGAAAACACACACAAAGGCCTCGCACAAGTAATTAACAAGACAACGAAGATAAACAGATCAAAGAAAGCTAGCTCAAAGAATTCAGTTTTTTTTTCCTTCTGAGACGTTAAAACACAATTAATTTGTAATAAAACGGAATCTTGGAAATCAAATCTTGGAAATTAAGGGTATTAATGCTTCCTAACTAAATTAGTACATGCGTATCAAAATATTCGCCAAATTCTCAATTTAACGTGTCGGCAGAAAGGATACGTTCACTCAAGAGCACAGATGAATGGCATCATTAAGACCGGTAGATGGCGTTGGATGCAAACCGCTTCCAACCGTTCTTATTGGTCTATAAGGAAAACATATGTACATACATAATTATGTGTTACAGGTAACGCAACAAAGGATAATTGTACGCAAGTCGTATTTTAAATGAAGCATTTTATTAAAATCTTTACTAGAGTGCTTCTTGCAAAGCCAAAATGGTGCATTTAAATGTAGTGTAGAATGCATCCTTTGTTCATGAATTTCACTTGCAAATGGCCCAATTTATAGGTACCTATTTATGTACCATTAATGCCATAAAGCAACAGAAAACTACATGCAATACTACTCAGTATTTTCAACTGCACAAAATAAACCATTTACAGCTTGGCGATAACTTAGCAAAACGCTTAGTTTCGCGACGTCAAAGATGCTCCCCCAAGACGTTTCAAGTTTCCTTTGATAATACGACTCTCGAATGATAGAAGCACAAGGACATAGCAAACGTTTGCTGATGCGTACCAGGCGATATGGGTAATGATATGTCAACAATTGGGGCGGTTCAAGTAGATCGGCTGTTTCACCTTCGACTTTGGCTACGTATTGTCAGCACTGGATTACTATAATTATGTGTTATGCTTAACAGTGTTTGGTAATGGTAGTCAAATACGCATGTATATTGTGTAGATTCGTCGTTATTTCAGCTATAGAAACTAGTTGGATGTGTTTTTATTATAGGTCTCCAATGAGACTATTTAAAAGCTGCTTAGGGTCTTCGGTCATTTTTCCAATTTGTAACAATACTGTAACTATAACAGCCTTTTTAATAGCCCACTGCAGGACGTAAACCAACCCACGAGAGCCGATTGGGCCATTTCCACCACGCTGGCCTTGTGCGGGTTGGTGGATTCACATACGCCATTGAATTTCTTCTACGTACGTACGCAGGTTGCATCACGATGTTTTCCTTCACCGGATAGCGAATGGCGGTGTGGTGATGTGAATTACGTACATAAATTCAAAAAAACTCATTGGTACGGGACCAGGTTTTGAACACACTACCTTACGATTGTAAGGCGGGAGTCACTACCATTAGACCACTACAGTTTATAGGTCCACTTTGTATAGTTATATAACGTAAAAGTCTAGCTACGAAAAAGAAAATTTTCTTCGCTGTTTGATAACTAAGTTAAAAAAAGGAAACCGTAGTTCGTTTTCATAAGAGATTTAATTTTCTATAGACCACACTTTGATGTACATTTTAACTAACGTGTTACCTAACACAATTACATAACTAGCCTGTATAATGTACAGAACACGTTTGAGAAGTCTAGCTCTCAAGACTGAAACCTGAGCAGGCTTACTTGAAAACCGTCTAAAGGCCGGTTTACACGGTGCAGTGACGTGGCGACGCAATGCAATGATTCGATTTTGATACACATGGGTAGTATTGCCATACTACCCATGGTCATGCACCGCAACAGGGTCTGCTATAAAATTGCTATAGCATAGTACTATGCCTGTTTCGTCACCACCTCGTCTCACTGGATCCGGATCTGATATGCGGGTGGCGTGGCACTGGAACGCATTGTGTGGTATTTACGACATATTTTTTAAGTGAAACTTCTAATGCGACTTCCAACAAGTTAAACGTTTAACGCTACCATGAAGGGGTTATGAGAGCACTGCTGCGTCAAAATTTCACTTCTTCCGCGCGGCCCTCCGCGCGGGACTCCACGCACTATTTTTCGACATACTTTATTCAAATATTTCGTTAAAAAAAATAGTAGTCAAAGAAAAAAGCGCAGAAGCATATGACACGGGTTTGTAAGTAGCGTCGTCATATTAGAGTGATAAAATATTGTGTCTTATTTTTTTATACATGACACATTTTGACAGTTTCGAGCTTTTATAGACTGAGTTTATGTGAACCGCAGTCTCTTATGATTTTAATAGATAGGTTATTTTAGTTTTCTATTGTACGCTGACCCACTGTTATGCCTACGTGAAATTTTGAATTTTGTGCTATCCCCTAGGAACCATTTATTTTTTCGGGATGTAAAGTAACCCATGTCACTTTCCGATTTTGAACTACATCCGTTCGAAAAATCAGGTCAATCCGTTGCTTCGTTGCCACGTGAAAGAGGAATAAACCGATAAATCAATAAACCAACAAACACATTTTCAACACTTTCGGATTTATAATATTAGTAAGGATTCATTCGTTCACATTATTATGTGTTTTGCATTTAATATTTTTTGTGGTAAAAAATCAATGAGTGTTCACAAATAGAGACGTTATACTCATTAAAAATATCCCTAAAACGTGGCAAAATTCTATTGTACTTAGGTAGAATATATACCTATATGCAGCATGATTTCCATTACTTATTAGCAGAGTTTAAAACCCAGCTGTTAGAAAGAGATAAAACAGGTTCACAGAAAGTTCGCCTTGTGCGTGTGACGCGTGTAACGTTACGCGTTAGCGCAAGACAAGCTTGACTCAAGCTAATTATCTTGACTTGAGTACGCCACGCTGGGCAGACTATAACACATCCACCTCAGTTTATATATAAGATCATTGTAAAAATACATTGATAGTTAGATTTTTGTGGTGTGATACAATTCTTATAATTGCATTAGTATTTTTATTTTTAAGATAGAGCTGCCGCTCAAGCAACTACAGCTCATCGCTGTACTGCATCGTGTGAACCGGCCCTTACTTGAAAGCCGTCTGACTGCTACACTTGGCATAGAGCTGCGATTCTTTTGTTTGCAGCTTTGAGAGCAGTGTGAATGCTGTTGGTAGGTGTAGGTACAATGAGCCTGTTAATTGAATATTCGTATGTCGTTTCTGTTTATAAGCTTATTGTATGTATATTAGCTGGTGATAGGAACTTTTTATTTATGCACTGGAGGTTTTTTGTAGTTTGTTGTAATCCTATCAATAAAGCTCCGTCCGTCAGCCGCGTCCGATAGTATGTTTCTGGCTTTAATGTAATTTTTCCTCCTTAACTTATGAGATAGCACAAAACCTAAAATATCACACAGGCAAAGCTACGGGCTAAGTCTAGTTGCTAATAAAATCTTATATATTGTGTCGCAGTAGGCCGCGCGGTAATAACGGCGAGTTGTTTACACCTAAGTGCGAGATTTATGGTTTTATGACTCGGGCGGCATTCCGACTATTGTGCGATTTTTTTGGTGTTTACGTATTTGAGAATAATAGGGATATTTCGAATTTTGATCTTGTTTACTTTGTCGAACACAATGGCACTGATATTTCCAGAGACTTCTAGTCAACATTAATTCAGGTATAAATAGAGCTATGAGGTTCCGTCCGACGAAGTTTTTTCGTTTTTCGTCGAAGCGAAAACATTTCGTGTTCAAGTGCGGTACCAGTGATTGTAAAGTGACTAGTTTGTGTGAATATCAGTGCCATTGTGAAGTGTTTGTGCGAGCCAGTTGTGTCGTGTGTTTTTGTAAAGTAATTGTGTTCAATAAAGTGCAGAGTAACAATATTATTATTAATTTTATTGGATAAGTTATGATTATTTTCTGTTGCCGTCAATTTTATGTCACAATTTGTCTTCATCTTAAATCTACCTACTGTTCTCAATGTATTGTTTATCCAAACCTGTATGTTATGTTGCAACAACTTGCTTCAAATCAGCTTTTAGATCAGTGTAGATACGATTGTATATTTTGACCATGTTGGCATCAAACCGGGTGATATCAAAGTACCCAATTGTTACCCAGTTTAATAAGCGATGGTATATTGTCTATTGTTAAGCTTAAAATCAGAAACTAGAAAATAAGAATCAAAATGAGCAAGCCCGCAACGTAGAGTGCTTATTTATTTAAAAGTTTCTAAGAAAAAAGTGTTTATCAATAAGCAAAAGTTCTCGAGACGACCATTTTTGCTAGCAAGAACTATTTTAGAGTTCTGTACACTTAATACAACATTTTGTTGATTCTGATTTGCGATTTATATATTACAGTTGTATTTTTCTCAATTTCTGAGTTGGTTCCACAGTAAAAGTTCTTCACAATAATGATCGTAATAGTTTAGGCTTAGTATTCTTCTCAGTCGTATACACTCTTGACAGAGTGGTCGTGGTCATCAGTTCCGGTGGTGGCTCGCTTTACAATACGTCGCCATTCCTCTCGTATGGACGCCTTTCTCGTGCACATATTGACGGGACCGTTTAGTGCAGCCTTTATTTGGTCGGTCCAACGTAATGGAGATCTACCTCGCGGTCTTGTACCTTCCATCCTTCCCTGTACCACAAGGCGCTCCACAGAGGTGTTGTCGCGTCGCGATACGTGCCCGAAGTAGGTGAGAATGCGATTTTGGACAATTGAAGATAGACGCTGCTTGATGCCGAGTTCTTGTAGAATAGACTGGTTCGTTCTAAATTCGGTCCACGATATCTTCAGCATTCTTCTCCAGCACCACATTTCGAGAGCATCTATCCTCTTTTTCTCACTCTTTCTCAAGGTCCACGTCTCAGCAGCGTAAAGAAAAATGGGAAAAACAAGGGCCCTTACAAGTCGGATTTTCGTGGTCTTAGTTATATTCCGATTTCCCCATACTTTCTTCAACTTGTCCATAGCTGACCTTGAGATAGCCATGCGACGTTTGATCTCATCGACACACCCTCCATTGTTCGAAATGAGTGCACCTAAGTAGATGTATGATTGAACGACATCACAGTTCGCAATTCTCGTGACTTCTGGCGAGTTGTTGTTGGCACGGTCGACAATCATAATTTTCGTCTTGCTGCGGTTAATTTTCAGGCCAAATTCAAGGCTGACACGCTTACTTTGATAGAACAAGAATAGAAGAGTCTTTGATAGAAGTGACACGCAGGCTTAGTATGCTCTTTGCGAATAACCCTGTAAATAAGTATTAGTATATTGTGGGTAGGCAGGCATTTTACTTTATAACATTTTAGCGTTTAAGAGCGTTTGTTCATGGCAATTTATTTCCCCGTTAATGGACCGTTTTTTCTCTTTGAATTCGAGGTGGTGTATGGTTTATAAAGAACGTGTGTTGACGCATCGGACATCCATCCGGTGAAAAATGTAGACATTTGTTTATAGACGGTTCGTTGTCCGGTGTAAAAAAAACGGTCGTGAACTAGCGCTCTAACAGTTCTAATCCTTCGGCGCTCTCAGCATAATATATGACTGACTCGCATTCATAAATTACTGCACTCATGACCAAAATAATAAAATAAAATAATTTATACTACACCTGCTCGGAAAGTACTTTGATACTTTATCAAATTTACGGTAGAAAGTACGTCATTGCATATCGAACAAATATGCGGCGAGAAAACGCATCTGAGCGGGAGAGAAAAGTGTAGGAGAGGGCGCTAGGGCGCTGCCACGAAAACAAACAGTTCCGTCTATTGATTTCTAATTAAATAAATAAAAATAGTTACAGTGATTATTCTTCAAAATTACAAGCATAATTGTTCAATATAAGTGACTATGAACCGCTGTGAGTGAAATCAAAACATTACATGTGCTAATTAGTGAAAAATAGGTGATTTTCAAAATGACCGGTAAAACTATTTAAATATTTCGTACCAAACAGTGACAACTGTTCGAACATCGCGCCTATTTCAATAAAGTGTTTTATTTTTCTTTTTTGCTTCTGAAACAAACTAGACTGAACATTATTATCACGCTATTATATCGAGTTTTCTGCTATTAATTTACTAAAAAGAATGTGTGAAAGTGCTGAAATTATCTCGAAAATAAACTACTAGCGACCTCTATGGATTCTGGCACGCATACATTTTTGATACATTTTACGTCATTTTGCTTCTATAGTACTGCTACTTCCTGCAAGAGGACTCTTATGAAGAGAAATTAAAACACAAATTAAAAAGCATTTCCGCAGAATTGTGTGTTGCCAGCACATAAAAAGCAAAATACTCCTAGGATTTTGTAAATTGCTAAGGAGTTTTAAATTAACATGCGTCGTAAAAGCGTCCTCCAGACAGTTGCGGTCTTTGCCTAAGAAAACGGAAACAACGATTTTTAGAAACCATTTTTAGAAGCCGTACCGGGTAGTATAACAAGATCAAAATATTTACTGCTATACGATTTCGCAAAATGGTACCTAGATCACCAAAGCTACCTCGAAACTGCGGAAAATGTTCTGCGAAAATTCTAAATAGAGAATTTCTAATATGCTCATTATGCGATATCACTTATGACCTAACATGCGGAAATGTCGCCATTGTAAGATTTTTGAGGATGACGCGCGAACACAAAACTGCTTGGAAATGTCAGTGGTGCCTGCGAAAAAACTATCTATGTAAAATAAAAGTATCAGATGAATCACAAATATCAATAAATAGTACAAAAGCTCATATAAAAAAATTACTAGATAGCGAAAATGTCACACGTAGAAAACCAAGAATTCCACAAATCTCAATGCAAAAATTAAACACATCTGATATGTCAAACAACTCTGAATTTGTGACTCTATGTAACAGCTCCATCAGCCAATCGGAGTCATCAAAATTGACCTCAAACGATGGAGTACAACAATTAAGACTTGAAATTGAAGAGTTGACTAACCAACTGATTAAGGCTAAAGATGAAATTATGAAGCTTCAAACAACAAATATTGAATTGTCTAGCAAATTAGAAACGTTTGAGACAAACAAGACTAACACCTTTTGCCAATGTGAAGAGGGACAAAAAAAACTATTAAGCAACAAAGACAAGACACCATCAATTGAAATTGTAGAAGAAAACAGCAACAGTGACTCACAACTACCAAACGAAACAAGAAATATAAAAAAACAGAACAAAAAGAAACTCCGAAAAAGAAGACAACTAAGTAACACGAATAATGAAGAAAATACTGATGAAGAAGCAGACAAAATAACAGAACCTGAAAGGAACAATCACCCAAAAATTATTATTATTGGCGATCAGAATTGCCGAAATTTAGCCTCGCTTCTCATCAGATTACGTACAAGATATCCAAATGCCAAAGAATACGATGTCACTTGTCAAACCTATCCAAACGCAAGCTTAGACTATATAGCCCAAAGAGCTGAAACTGCAGTGTCTACGTTAAATAGTGAAGACTGGTTGGTGCTATCTGCGGGAACCAATGATACAAATCTGACAAAGTTTCTCATAGAATTATCCTCGTTACTCAAAAAAATCAGTAAACCGCAAGTTATTGTATCAGGTGCCACAAAAAACAGATACTTGAATGAGGGTAAACTAAACAGTAACACAAAAGCCATAGCAAATAATCTAGAAAACTGTCACTATATGCCATACATAAATTCAAAAAATATAAATCACGTTATCAACTTGCATGATTATAAGAACTGTTATTTAGGTGCAAACATAACACGGATGTCAAAAAATAAAATAAAATCAAGTTCAAACACTACCCAAAATGAAATAATGGATAAACCGGGTACCATACCGTACTATTTTAAAAAACAGATAATACAACCAAACATACTGAGCCCCAAAACAAGAACAAATGACCAATTTGCAAACATTAGTGAAGTCAAATCAAATGGTTCTAAACTAGGTACAGTTGAAAAACAAAACCCCACAAATAATAAATCTACACCCGTAACAAGTACGCCTCAGTTTTTTCGAGTCTAAAAATGAGCATAATTTGAAAATAATGCATCTCAACTCACGAAGTCTTAGAAAAAAAACCAATAAACTGGAATTACTCACAAATGAAAATAAAATAGATATTTGCTGCATAAGTGAGACATTTCTAAGAGACCAAGAAGCTGATATTCTACAAATAGACGGTTTTCAAAAGGCTGCACACTTTTCTCGAAATAAAAAAACTAAAGGTGGTGTATGCATTTACGTTAAAAATTCTATAAAATACACAAAATTAGACTGGATAGCTGATATGAGCATAGAGAGACACTTTGAAGTATGTGGCACAAGCATAAATGAACTGAATAGTATCGTCATTTGTGTTTACAGGTCACCGGGAAGTAATTTTGAACTTTTTATGAAAAGCCTTGAAGTATTACTTCAAAAATTGACTAGGAGAAAAAGATTCAGTAAAAAAAAGTATTTTATTCTAGGAGATTTCAATATAAACATTCTAGAAAAAAACAGCAAGACAGATAATTTTCTCAACACATTAGGCGCATTTAATTTACTCCCTACTATTCAAGAACCTACAAGAATAAATAAAAAATCTCAAACATGTATTGACAACATCATAACTAATATAAAGAAGTACAAAACGGAAATTATACACGTAGAATCAGATTTTTCTGATCATTCAGCTCAAGTTATTAGGGTACCAACCAGTATGAGTTTTCATGAAAAATACTGGTACGTGGAAAAACGTAATATTGATAAATACCTAGAAATTTTTGTCAAATACATTCAACAAGTAAATTTTTTAGAAGTTTTTAAGCATGATAATGCTGAGATGGCATACAAAGAATTTATTGAAATTTTCAGTCTCATTTTTGATTTGTGCGTTCCTACTGAAAAGATCAAAGTCACACACAAAAGAAAGGTAAACTGGAAAACAAAAGGTATTATTATTTCAAGTAGAAAAAAAAGAAAATTATACCAAAAATCTCTTCTAAATAAAAATGAGGAATACATAAATACTTATAAAAAATATTGTAAAACTATGAAAAAAGTGATATCGACATCACAAAAAATAGCAAACTCTAATTTTATCGCCAACAGCACAAACAAAACCAAGGCCACTTGGAAAGTTATCAAAGAAAATACTTCTCAAACCAACACCATACCTGCAACTATTGACAGTCTACATATTGATAACAAAGAAATTAAAGAACCCCAAGAAATAGCAAACAATTTCAATGAATACTTTACAAATTCAAATAAAAGCAGATGTAGTTATCCAAAAGCAACACCTTCAATTCAGAACAATAATAAAAGCATGTTTATGAGTCCAGTCAGCGTACAAGAAGTTAAAAATATTGTACACCAATTAAAAAATAAGCACAGTGCAGGTCACGATAGTATACCAATACAGGCGATAAAAAGCACAATAAACCACATAGCAGAACCTTTGGCCCACATTATAAATTTATCGATAGAAACTGGCTCTTTCCCCGGTGATCTAAAAAATGCAATTCTACGACCTTTATACAAAAAAGGGCCCACAAAGGATGTAAAAAATTATAGACCAATAGCAATTCTACCATGCATTTCTAAAATTTTTGAAAAGGCTATGTACATAAGAATAATATCTTTTTTGGAAAACAATCATATCTTAAACAGTAATCAATTTGGTTTCCAGAAGGGTAAGAACACCACTTCAGCAATATTTAAATGCCTCAAGCAGGTGTGGGAAGATCTAAATAACAAAAGAAAAGGTGTAGCAATATTACTAGATCTATCAAAAGCATTTGATTGTGTCATACATAGCACATTAATAGAAATATTGGAAAGAGTAGGAATTAGAGGAATTGCCCTAGAACTAATCAAAAATTATCTACAAAACCGGAAACAATGCACAAGTATAAACTTCTATAATCGCCAATCCAAAACCATTGAAAATAAGCAATCTGATTTTCAAAATATTACTGTAGGTGTTCCTCAGGGCAGCATTTTGGGCCCCTTGCTCTTTTTAATATACATTGTCCATAAAGAACATGCTTAGCTCAGCGTGTCGATACTGGGCCGTATAGCGGATAGCGTCAACCGGCGGAATCTGCAGAGTCGCGACCCAGATTCATCGTCAACCATCTAGGCGAGGCATCGGCACACAAATATGCACGGTCATCAAATTAGTCATACTTCAAGACCAATTAGATGTAAGAGACTGTTGTATAAATAGTAGTTAAGCATGTAATAAAATCAATCGCAATGTAATAGTTGTTTGATTCACAACAAGAGGGGTGCAGTGGCGAGAACCTTCGGGCGGCTGCACTCGGAGTCTAGATGGGTGCAGTGGCGAGTACCTTCGGGCGGCTGCACTCGGAACCAGAGGAAAGAGGGTCCACCATCGCCAGCAGTCAGGTCGTCTAGGCGACCGGTCGTCGGACCATCGAGGATCCAGACGGAGCCCATCCAGAGGCCTGCAGCGCAGGGGACGATGCCGTACCCTGTCCTTTAGTTGACTTGAAACTGACAGACTACCTTTGATGTACCTCGGGCTAGCGTAATCATCAAGCGCTACGTTCATTGGCGTTGAAGTACTCATATATAGCACTTAGCTGCCTCGGACAGTAGCAATTCGAGACCTGGCCTCCCACAAGCGGGAATCACCAGGTACTTGAGAAGGTGCAGAAATACTGATCCAGGGAGAGATAAGCAGCTAAGAGTGAAGGTTTAGATCAGGAGTAGGGCTAAGGATTAGGGGAAGCAAGAAAGAAGAGAGAAGAAAGAAGATCAAGATGGAGATAGAGGGAATCAAGGAGCAATATTTTGAGATCAACCAAGAAGGTTTCAAGACATGCTTTCATTGGCTCTATAATTTTATTTGTTTTCCTGGAGTGGTGAAGAACATGCAATTAAAAGAGAATTGCATTGTTGAGCAACTCTTCACCAACCACACGGAGACTAGGTGCCCGACCAGAACGATTCAGGTGGCGCAGTGCATGTTGATAACAATGCGACGACGCACTCGGCAACCACGAAGAGAAGCCGGACAGATCGGGCAGCCAACCAGCCACGACAACCAGGGGTTCGAGACCAGTGGCATCCCATCCACGCCATCAACCAGCAGGAAGGACCGTAGCAACGGTTCCAGCGGAACGAAGGCAGAGGTGTTGTAGCTGTACCAACTGAAGACCCTCCCGGAGAGACCCCAGAATGTCCATAAAGAACATGCTTAGCTCAGCGTGTCGATACTGGGCCGTATAGCGGATAGCGTCAACCGGCGGAATCTGCAGAGTCGCGACCCAGATTCATCGTCAACCATCTAGGCGAGGCATCGGCACACAAATATGCACGGTCATCAAATTAGTCATACTTCAAGACCAATTAGATGTAAGAGACTGTTGTATAAATAGTAGTTAAGCATGTAATAAAATCAATCGCAATGTAATAGTTGTTTGATTCACAACAAGAGGGGTGCAGTGGCGAGAACCTTCGGGCGGCTGCACCCGGAGTCTAGAGGGGTGCAGTGGCGAGTACCTTCGGGCGGCTGCACTCGGAGACAGGGGTCCACCTTCGCCAGCAGTCAGGTCAACTAGACGACCGGCCGTCGGACCTTCGAGGATCCAGACGGAGCCCATACAGAGGCCTGCAGCGCAGGGGACGACGAGTTAGAGAGGCGGGCGGGGAGTAGAGAGTAGGTCTCCGCGACGACCGAACGGCCGATGGAATAATCCATGTCCTAGCTTCGCTTGCTATCACAGTATAGCCAGGCGTTACGGCGACGGTAGTGGACTTCCACGGTTGCGTCGGTGGGTTAGTCAGGCGTCGCACGAACCTAACCATTGGTTGTGAGGCGGCTGTACTAACCGAAATTCCGTCAGGCTTTAGCTAATCATTGCAGAGATTGGCTAGCGCCTGAACATACATAAACAGCTTGCCTTCAGCAACAAAGCATCCCTGTATTATGTTTGCCGATGATGCCACAGTCTACATACCTCAAAATAAATTAAGTGTAGTAGAGTTTGAAACTGAGATTAAACTTACATTAGAAAAACTAGTACAAACCTTAGACTCCATAAATTTAAAAGTTAACCTAAATAAAACGAATTTATTACAATTTAGAAACTACAAAACTCCACCACAACAGCTAAATATTTCCCATGATGGCATAATAATAAGCGAAGTAAACAAAGCTAAATTTTTAGGAATCAGTATCGATTGTCACATGAACTGGAAGGCACATATATCTCAAATTAACTCAAAAATTTCGAAATATCGTTATGCACTTTCTATTTTAAGTAATTCTTGCTCAAGAGAAGTAGCGAAAAATGCATACTATGGCTATGTTTACCCCCATTTAATGTATGGAATAATATTTTGGGGCAACTCAGTAGATATTGATAGTACATTCAAGATACAAAAGAGCTGCTTAAGGTCTATATTTAATCTTCGTAGTACAGACTCAGTGAGAAACATTTTTAGAGATAACGATCTTTTAACTCTTACAGGAATATATATACTCGAGATTTGTTTACTCGTCAAAAGCAACCCGAGCATTTTTGTTGAAAACAAATCAGTACGCTTAGAATCCCTGCGTCCCAAATATAAATTCAATGTAGTCATTCCACAAGCAAATAATGAAATGTTTCACAGAAGTACGTACATGATGGCTATAAACACGTTTAATGATTTACCTCATCATATTAAATCATTGTCTGGAAGTAATTTCAAAAAATGTTTAAAAAAATGGCTTGTCGAGAAAACCTTTTATAGCATGAAGGAATTTTATGCATGTTCTCATGGGTCTGGCCCATATCTATATTATAAAAAATAATTCTAGAAAATGTGATCTCATTTTAGTTTTGTAATGTACACATTATAGATTGTTTCAAATGTCTTTCTAGTTCTATACATTATTTTCGTATATAGTGTTTATAGAGTGTTATTGAGTAATTGTTTATTGAGTGTAAATATTTAATATGTAGTAATAATTAGTTAATAATGTTCTCTAGGCTAGGCTATATGAAGCCAAAAATTGCATGTCCGCTAGGACAGACTGTTGATACTAAGAAAATTGTACCTACCATCATTCTACACAGTTTGAGCAATAAATTTTACTTTTACTTTTACTTTTATGAAAATCCATTTCTTACGTGGTTTTTCTTTTTTAATTTTGGGTAAGACTATGCGCTGGTAACCTAAATATCAAAAGCCAAAAAGTTTTTACAGTGAGTTTTTATCTCCAAGATCGCAAAATGACACTGGCCACTAGCTGTGTGTTGGATGGTGTCAAACAATTTGAAAAAAGAACATGAGAAAATTGCAGACGCCATAATATCGGGATCGATTAATGTGCATCAAGACTCATCTCCTCAACCATCAACGAGCGCGGCGATGCCAGATGCCCCTCAGCAGCCAGTTGCCCCTTTGGCACCACAGCCTTCTACGAGCGCAGTGCCAACAGCACAGCCAGTTATTCCTCCTACATTGTCGCAAACATCTCAAACAAACATTAATGGAAAAAGTGTTACATTAAGCTTCACTGACTGCAACAATTTCAATATAAATTTCAATTAGTAAAGATTTAGTTTTTTATTTTCCTCGTAGGTGTAGTATAAAGCACTATGTATCACTCGAGATAAAGTGCGATTCCCGATCTCGGGTGTTTTAAAGCCTTCAAACGACACCCTCGACGGTAATCGGTCACTTTCTCCTCTCGGTGAACAATGTACTATATTTAAGACTATAAAATTTAAATCTAGGTTTTTATTAATAAATCATGAAAATGACGGAACCTCTATCAAAGTAGCAAAACTTTACTTCTACGAGTATTATAACTTTAACCCTTTTCCTGTAAAACCCATTGACCTTTTTAAAAGGCATACCAGAGTTCTGTATCGAAAAAGAACTCGAGTCTGAAGCATTCAAAGAAAGGCTCAATATTACTTTGAATTGAAATTAAAGACGAATCCAATATTGGACATTCTAAGAAACGACAACGAAGTAAATAAATACTTTTTTGTGGCTAAATATTTAGTATTTCTCATGGATGATTAAATTGAATGGCTATATGCCTGAACTGGAATTGTGCTCCCTTGAGAGTTAAATGTATTTCCTCTATATTTTACTCCTTATTTCAAAAATAAAAACACACATGGTGCGACCAAATCTTAAAGCTTATTACAATAACGATTCAGTACCTATGTTGATGAAAATTGCGTAGTGTCTTCTCTTCTCGTCCGACATACCTCAGTGCCTCAAGTCGAAAATTTTCGACCAATGTGTGTTGCCAGTGATGACTTATGGCACAGAAACGTGGTCTCTCACTATGGGCCTTATTAGTAAGCTCCAAGTAGCCCAACGAGCTATGGAGAGGGCTATGCTCGGAGTCTCTCTGCGAGATCAAATCAGAAATGAGGAGATCCGTAGACGAACCAAAGTTACCGACATAGCCCAACGGATTGGCAAGTTGAAATGGCAATGGGCGGGGCACATAGCGCGGAGGGCTGATGACCGATGGGGTCGAAAAGTTCTCGAGTGGAGACCACGTACCGGCAAGCGCAGCGTAGGACGTCCACCCACAAGGTGGACGGATGACCTCATTAAGACGGCAGGATCGCGCTGGATGCAAGCCGCTTCCAACCGGTCTTATTGGAGATCCATAGAGGAGGCCTATGTCCAGCAGTGGACGTCCTTCGGCTGATGGATGGATGGACCTATGTTGATCCTAACAAACAAACATAATCAGAAAATTTGTTTTTTAAATGTGTTTTTGGTTTGTTACTTACACTTTTACGCAGCAATGGAGCGAGATGCGACGAATCGACTTTATTTTTAGCATGAATATAGTTTATACGGATATAAAGCCCGATTACAGAGGCGCCAGCGTAACTATATAGCTAAATAGCATAGTTCTGTTTCTTTTTCACTTTAGGCATTCGATAGAGAGAACGCTTGTTACGCTGCTATTTAATTTACGCTGGCGCCTCTGTAATCGGGCTTAGTATCAATTTTACGCTTTTATACGTAAAACTTGTAGGTACATTAAAAGACTCAAAATTTACCTGTACTTGACCAAAATTTCCGGGTGCCAACAATGGTTATAGCAAAAATATCGGTCTCTATACTATGACATTATAAGAAAAAGCGGATACCTAAGTGCGAGTCAGGTTCGCAACTCGAGGGTTCGTACAAATCCAGAAAATTTTACAAAATTAAGTAAGATCGTATAGGCTGGGTGGCTAGCCCTGGTGTCAGAGTTTTCAGGCCGCCTGAAGGCCTAAAAACTCTGACACAAAATTGAGAAATAAGTTGTTAAAATCTCTATACTATAACCATCGACAATTTTTTTTTTTCACTTTGCTCGTCATACATCGAAAATTACACATTGTTAAAATAATTAAAAACCTGTTTTAGCATGTGCTAATAAAGTTATTTTATATGATACGATTTACTCACTTTGAATTTTGAACCCATATTTTGTGAATTTTCAGGTCCCTATTTTTTGTGATTTAAATAAAAATGTACAGTTTTCAGATTTATTCCTATATGTGTACTCTGAGACAACGTTTCTAGCCAAATTTCATAGTTCTGTGTCAACGGGAAGTAGGTACCCTGTAGGTTCTGATTTTTGTCAGTGTCGAAATATGCGGTTTTTACGACAGCAAGTGCTCTAACTTCTTTATATGATAACTGAGAAGTTTTTGTTTTACACAACTGCAAGATAACATACATATACGTATAGGTACAGTTTACAACTCGATATCTTTACGCGTTCCCGAGATAAAGAGTCTTGACATACACACAGACGGACAGACGGGCAGACGTACAAGAAAGTGATCTTATAAGGGTTCCGTTTTTTCGTTTGAGGTACGGAACCCTAAAAATGATGCTGGCAGTGAAAAGATTATAAAAGTTTTCACAAACATTTAAAAAACATGTTATAGAAAGTTGACTCCTATTTTTATCACATTTGAAAGTAATTACTTTCATACAAGTTCAGGAAACGGATTGAAATCTGAATCACTTTGAACAGGAATCCACCGGAACTTTATTCCAAAGTTACACCTCGAAAGAATTCCTATACCTCTTTCTTCTTTATTAGCAGCGTGGGCAAAATAGTCTAGAAGATAATGTCTCTTTTAGTTACTGGTAGGTAGGTACTTAGCGTTTCACACCACTGGCTTTTCGGTGATGAAAAACATCGTGAGGCAACTTACATACATACCCACGTCCGTAGAAGAAATTCGATGGCGTATGTGACCATCAACCAGCATTGGGTCAGCAGGGCAGGTATGGCCTAACCATTTTTCGTCGGTAGGCCTACGTCCTGCCGTAAGCGATTAAAATAGCTGATATCGTGTAATACTCAGAGGGTCCTAATTTGGTGGCTTTTTGGGTTTGTAGTGACAAGGTATTTCTTTCATTTAATTTCCTTATTTATGTTATTTTTTTTGTGTCTTATAATTACATATAAAAACTTGAATAAGAATATAAATAATAAACTTACTTTGAAAATTATTTTATGAAAAATATTTAAAATTAGTGGGTATTTACTTTTGTAGGTGCATGTATTGTCATTCCATCTCATGATAATTTTCAATGTTTTGCTCGATATTAATGCATGTTGTCTTCACCTATAATTATTGTGACATTTAGCTCCAAATTTTTATATTATCTTTTGACGATGTATTGATGTACACAATGTTGGTGAACTAAAATAAATAAATAAATTGTTCTACCTATTTTGAATCGTAATGAAAATTAACAGCAACTTCGCAACTAAAACGAAATATTACCCCATTTCAATAGAGTTTGGAATTCGAATTTGCTTTGTAGTACTTTTACTTGTTTCCATTAAAATTCTTCGAAGTACAACCTTTTTTAATTTATAGAACAACACAGCCGTGGTGGTCTAGAGGTAGAGACACCCGCCTTACAATCGTGAGGTCGTGGGTTCAAATCCTCGGTCCCGTACCAATGAGTTCTTTGGAATTTATGTACGGAATTTCACACCACTGGCTTTTCGGTGAAGGAAAACATCGTGAGGCAACCTGCATTCGCCAGTAGAAGAAATTCGATGGCTTATGTGAATCCACCAACCCGCACTGGGCCAGCGTGGTGGATATGGCCCAATCACCCTTCGTGGATAGGCCTACGTCCTGCAGTGGACTGTTGAAAAGGCTGATACAGTACAGTACAGTACAGAACAACACATTCAATTTGTTTATGATGAATTATTAATTATAATTATGTATACTTCGACTTGTAGATGTTCCGTCACCTCTTTACGCCTCGTACTAACCTTACCTTCAATTGTAGGTTTTGTAGGTATAAACTAGTAGTTTTCCAAATATTATTATTTATTTATTTATTAGACCTTGCGGGAACATCTTTTAACTGAATATTTGTAAGCCTATTACCTCGACTCGCTCTAGACCGATTTACTTAATACCTACATACAAATGGATTTAGATAGGTACTTAACGATATTACCAAATATTATGACATTTGTTAATAAATGCGACCTGTAGAGAAAATGCAACATGCGGACAAAACGTAAGCCAAATAGTCGTGTTAAAATGGAGCTCTCTATCACTTCGTTCACTTGGTGATAAATGCAAAATATAAATAGAATCTTTTTTGGATTTTAATCCGGTTAAGCTTAAGGTCCGAAGGTTTGGACTAGCTTTATTTGTTTTGTAAATCAAATTGTTACACTGACAAGAGCCACCTGTTAAATTTTGAATGGGTGTAAGTTTTTTTTTGATTAGTCAAAAATATCTTTGTCAGTATCGTCGCGTCTAGTAATGTTTCCAATCTAGTATTTTATTTGTTGTATGTATTATACTTACTCTATCGGCCTTATTAATTGTAGTTTGACTAGGTGTTTGTCAGCGATCACCGAAATTAAGCAACGTTCCGCACGGTCAGTATTTGGATGGGTGATCGCGGGTGGCATTTTCCAACTGAGCGCTATCGTGGCTCGGATAGCACGTTAAATTGTAGGTCCCGGTTGTTATGACCGTTTAGCCATGTCAGAGGACTTCAGGCGGCCTAAAAACTCTGACACCAGGGCTAGCCACCCAGCCTATACGAACTTACTTATTGATAGTCCACTGCTGGACATAGGCCTACCCACTTAGATTGATTAGACAAGGTTCACCACGCTCGCCTAGTGCGGGTTGTTAGACACACGACATCAAATTTCTTCTACGGGCGTATGCAGTTTGCCTCACGATGTTTTCCTTCACCGAAAAGCCAGTGGTATGAAATTCCATACCGAAATTCCGAGTTGTATAATACTTACCTAGTATTTTATTTTTTAATATTAACACGTCAACATGAGTAACTGTAATAGTAAACCGGCATTATTTTTTTAATTTAACACGTAAGCCTGTACCAGTGCACCGACATTCCGAACAATTGCTTGGCCCGTATTTATTCACGGCTTTCAGTACACAGCTGAATTGTAGGCGTAGCGATTCCAGCGTAAACTTTGCTTGGCCTGGAATGGACCGGTTTTCAGCTTTTTGCTTAAGCCCGATGTTTAAACTGTGAACGTTTTGCTCGTGCTAGATCAAGCGCTGAAAAGCAATTTGAGTTGTTTACTAAACTGGTACTGGTGTTATTAATCAAATTGCGTTTGACGGCGCGTAAGAGGTTTGTAGAGGTTATAGACTTAGTGAATCGGTAAGTTACCAATCACCAGTTAATAACAGGTTCCTGATGCATTGATAATTACTTAGTAGCTGTTCACATGGACAACTTACAAAAGGACACTTATACCTGGTATAGACCGTACCTATACTTATCAATCGTAATGGCGTCTGTAAGACGAGACAATTATTTGCGCAGTTGTAAATTCATTTAATTATATGTAGGTATATCATAAATCAATTATGTGAGAAAATACAATACTACAACTACATTAATGAATGGGAAACTACATAATTAAATTACTGCTATACATACAAGTAATTAATTAGTTAAAGACACACAACGTTTTGTAAGTTGATTGTTAATAAAGGCTATCATTATGCATAATAATATATACTTTATTGTACACCAAACAAAAACAAATACAAACATTCTTAGGACTAAGTAAATTTACAGGGTACAAGGGCGACCTTATCGCTCATAGCGATTTCTTCCAGGTAACCCGTGGAGAGAAAAAATAAAACCTCAAGGATTGGCAGAATAGTCGGTGGTGCATTAATAATAATAAATATTATAAAACATAATACTTATATACACATGGTAATAATAACACATATACTAAATACATACATAGACTTAATATATACATATACAAATACATAAGTACCTAAATAATTAACATAAAGATTAACATAAAGATAGATAGTGATTATAAATAAGATTTTTAAAAATAGGCAGTGACTTGGCCTGCCTGATGGCAACAGGCAGCTCATTCCAGAGACAGACAGCTTGTATAGTGAACGATTTAGTGTAGGAGAGATTGACGTGGGAAGAGGTGTGGATTCTAAGCTTAAGAGCTCGTGAGGGTCGTAAGGAACCGGAATGACCAATTATGAATTCGAATCGTTCCTTAAGATATAGAGGAATGGTAGGATTGAAAAGAATTTTATAAAGGAAGGAGAGAATGTGAGTATTACGGCGAAGACGAATGGGTAACCATTTGAGCTTTTGTCGAAATTCAGAAATATGATCATATTTTCGTAAGCCAAATATGAATCGAATGCAGAAATTTTGAAGACGTTCAAGCTTGTCAAGTTGCTCTTCGGTTAAATCCAGATAGCAAGCGTCAGCATAGTCTAATATTGGGAATAGGAGAGATTTTACAAGCGCAGTTTTGGTAGCAATCGGAAGGAAGTTACGCAACCGTTTAAGTGATGCTGCAGAACCAAAAATTTTCCGGCTAACCTCAGATATCTGGGGATTCCAAGAAAACTGGCGGTCCATGATGATTCCTAGGTTTTTTACAGTTTCGCTAAATGGTATTGGGATTCCCTCGAAAACTACCTGCGGGAGACGGAACCAATCAATTTTAGAGATCATACGGGAGCTTCCGATAATTATTGTCTGAGTTTTGGTTGGATTAATTGTCAAGCCATATGATCTACTCCAGTCCCCTATACGTCTGAGATCAGCGTTTGTGGTCTCAATGGCCTCATGCAACTGCCCTATAGGAGCTTGGTTATATATCTGCAAATCGTCTGCATAGAGGTGATAGGAAGAAGATAAATGTTGAGAGATAGAATTTATAAAAATTGCAAAAAGAAGTGGAGATAGAACGCCGCCCTGGGGAACACCAGCAGTGATATCACACCAGGATGAGTACGACTCATCAATGCGAACCCGCTGCCGGCGTCCAAACAGGTAACTACAAAACCAATCAATTGCCGTTGGAGATACGTTAAGAGAGCGTAGAATTTCCAACAGAATATGAAAATCCACATTATTAAAAGCGTTGCTGAAATCAAGTAGTGATAGCACCGTTAACTGACAATGACCAATGCCATCTCGTATGTCGTCAGTAATTTTAGTTAAGGCTGTCACAGTACTGTGTCCAGGACGGAATCCGGATTGAAACGGGTTGAGAAGATTGTTTTTGAGTAAGAAGGATAAAAGTTGTTGGTGAACAAGCCGCTCCAACACTTTAGACAAGAAAGGAAGGATAGAAATTGGGCGGTAGTCTGAAAAAGAATTGGGATTAGGTTTTTTGGAAGAGGTGTAATTTGAGCTTCTTTCCACATTGATGGAAAGGTACCCGAAGAAATGGAGAAATTGAGGAGGTATTGGATGACAGGAGTGATCTCATCAAGTATTGGCATGATCATTTTGCGACTTATACTATCACTACCGACAGCATTGGATGAAATGGACTGGATACTCTTCTTAACGTCACAAGCGGAAAATTGGTCGAAAGTAAATGCTTCGTGGTCGGGAGGATTGACGGATGAAAGACGTTTCAAGGTGGCAGCTTTCGCTGGTCCATCAAAATTTGAAGACGAGGAAAAATGTTGATTTAGCAAATTATTAGAAATACTATCTTGAGGAGTTTTGCCTACTCCCATTGACCTGAGAAACTTCCAGACTTTAGCTGGATCACCATTTTCTACTGAAGTATGAATATGTCGGCGTTGTGCGTCCCTACACGCTCTGTTGCAGACATTGCGAATGTTTGTGTACTTCTCCTTGGTTGCGCCAGATTGGCACTTTTTGAACTTGCTCTTAGCTGTTAATTTTTTGTGCATGAGAGCACGTATTTCATCATTCAACCATGGGGCTGGTACATGTTTCATTTTGACAGCTCGAATAGGTGCATGAACATCGTACAATTCTGTTAAAATGCGGTTAAACTCAAACAGTTTGTCATTTATATCAGCTGCGTTAATTACACTAGACCAGTCTAATTTTTGGGCATCTTTGCATAGGTTTTCAATGTTCATACTAAATAAAACTACGTTGCAGAAGAATTTTGGGCTTGGCTTTAGGTGGGCGGACTTTATAAGACAAAAAGATCAAATCATGGTGAGAAAAGTCATCAGCCGCACACTGATCATGCTTAACAACATGATTTGGAGAGGTCACAAGCATAAGATCGAGAAGAGAAGGGTTATAATCGGGTGGATTATGAGTAGCTTTAAGAGGAAGGATAGTGAAGTTGAGAGCCTTAGCTAATAATTCAAATTTACGAGATCTATGATCCTGCTTCAATAGACATGTGTTAAAATCGCCCATTACTATGGTGTGATTGTAAGAAGTAGAATAACTTTCTAGAAGAGTTTCAAACGAGGAGAAGTAATTAACATTCCGAGAATGAGGGTAATAAACTCCTAGAAGTATTTTAGTATGTTGTAGCACGACTTCGATAAGAAGATGTTCTCCGGCATCGGATGGCGGCGGCTGCGCAGATATACTAATTACAGTGAAAGGAATGTGGGTTCGAAGATATATAGCAACACCACCACCACCCTTGCCAATCCGATCATTTCTTATGAGTCGAAAGCCTGGCAACGTTACTGTAGAAGAAGGGAGAACCGGTTTTAACCACGTCTCAGAAACTAAGATAGCATGGATGTTAGGATGTACAAAAGACGCAAGCATTTCTGGGTAATGAGCCGTAATACTTTGGGCATTTATGTGGAAAACATTAAAATTATTGGGAACATCAGATATCATCGACTCAATGGATTCAGACAAGGAAGGAATACTACAGAAACTGTCTAAACTGTCACTGGTAGATGTATTAGCAGAACACGTAAGATATTCATCATCACTACTAACCATAACAATAGGTACTTGTACAAAATATAAAAATAATAAATATAATTAAATAAATATATGATAATACTAGTTTTTACCCGCGGCTTCGCCCGCATACGCAATATATCATTATAATTTATAGCCTATGTGTTATTCTGATATATAAGCTATATTATTGCAAAGTTTCATCTCAATCCGTTCAGTAGTTTTTGCGTGAAAGAGTAACAAACATCCATACATCCATCCATCCATCCATCCATCCATCCATCCATCCATCCATCCATCCTCACAAACTTTCACGTTTATAATATTAGTAGGATTAATAAAATACACAAAAAAAAAATACATATCATCTACCTGCCAATTGTGTTAATGTGCTAGACATACAAAAATATTTATAAATATACACTGCATTAATAAAATTAAAAGCTAAATATAGATTTAAAACATAATTATCAACTTTGAAAGAAATAATGCAAAAATAGCCTAAACAATCAAATAAACAAGGTAGGTAAATGCTCGCACACAATAAAAAGATTTCCACAAACAAAAGAATATTATAGTATAGAAAAAAAAATACAGCAAATAATGTACAATCTTTTGGCAAATGCGTAAGACGTTACAATTCGCAAGCATTCAACATAAAACTAAATGACAGCTACAATTGACTTTGACATATTGCGCGACAATACATTTCTAAACGTCAAAGTTATTTCGATTCTACGTCTAACCTCAAAGTGTAAATTGTAGTGAATTATGAAATTGCTACTTATAAAAGTTAATTTAGAAGAAAACTGCGAGTACCTACGTATTAAAATTAAATAAAAAACAACGAAGACATATCATCTAAACTACCCTGTTCTCGATTCCTACTGTGAAAAAGTAACGATTTGAACGAGACTCCGATTACTTCTTATTCACGGCGATTTTTTCTCGCCTGGGCCTCGAGTTTGCAGCATCCTTGACCACAGCAGGCACCGCCCGACCACCAGCCGCCTGCGGCGGCTGCGGCGGTTACGGCTTGGCATCCGAGACGATCTTCTGCACAGCATCAAGGTCCCTCCTGGCATTGACGCGATGTCGAGCGCCGTCAGGGCCGAGAATGAAGATATTGCCCTCACTCGTCCAGCACTTCGCAACTCCAAATCGCTGACGTGCCGCTAAGAACAAATCATGCCGTGCCTTCGTGAGAAATTCGGATAGCGTGACACCCGAACCTTTTAGACTAGTCTTCAACTTCCAAATTTTATCACGAAGAACCACATCTCGAAGCTTGAACAGTATTGGTCGCGGTTTTCCAGACGATGTACGCCCCATCCGATGACATCTGCTGATGTCGGCGCAACAGAAGCTTGATATTTTCAGCTTCTCCACCACAGCTTTTGTGACGACATTGCAGGCGTCCTCGTTCGGTTCTTCAGGAATTCCGTGGAGCAATAGAAACCTTCGCCGTGAGCGCATCTCAGTTTGATCAAGCTGTTGAGCCAGCATTCCAATCTGGGCTTCCACAACCCGGAACGTTGTGACGACTAAGTCCTTGAAGGAGGATAGTTCTGCAGCAACACCTTCCCAGGTGGGCGCCTGTGTACTTGGCATCTGCCCAACGATCAAATCAAGGCGCTTGTGGAAAGAGTCCATCATTTCACTCATGGATTGTTGAATGGCGTCCATTTTGTTTGGCCATAGGTGAAGTTCACAGGTAAATTAAAGAAAAGTGATTTTGCAGTGTAGTTTTTAAGGAGATAACACTCAGTGGCAGGCAGGGTGCACTAATACTTGCATTTAAACATCAATTTGATGCGTAAGTACACTAATAATATTTATATTTAATAAACTATTTGGAACAATTTAGAAAAGTTGTTGCTTATTTCACACCTACCCACACTACCATATAAAGCAATTAGATCAACTAAAGACCATTGAAGGTCTAAAGATAATCCATATGCTCAAGCCTACTTCCAGTCGCCAGTCTACGCAAACTTAGATTGAATTAAGTATGTTTAGTTTATTATTTATAGGTGTTTTCTTTTGTTAATATCTATTTAAGGCCACTATTTCTGGTTCTTGTCAGTTCATATTCGTGCAAGGTTGCCTGGAAGAAATTGCCATGGGTGATAAGGCCGCCACTTTGTAATCATATTTTTTGTCGTATATGTGTAAATAGTGTTTATTTTTCATATTGTGGTTGTAAATAAAGAGTTTTGTCTGTATGTCTGTCTGTCTGTCTGGCGGCATTGCCACGCTGAATGGCAATGCTCATGCGTTGAGCCAAATATACACCATCATTTTGGTCACGCGTCGCGTCCACCAGACGCTCAGAAAGACTTTTGAAAACAAGATAAGCTCCCGGCCCCCACGGACCCAATGTCTCATCTCCACTGTGTGAAGATTTGGGTAACTTGTAGCTAACTTTAAAGATTAATTCGGTTTATGAATTCTTTGTAAGAATAAGGAATATTCTACAAAAATTACAAGCACAGTGATACTTTTATACAGGTCTTAATAAAATGGGTTATGCACAATAAAGTCTAACACTATTCTTAACACGTCAAAATACATTTGAAAAAGTGCTATAAACGCTATTCTGACGTCTAAACTTATTTCCCAAAAGAATACGAAAAACTGAATCCACCATTGCCATAAAAGTATTTCTTTTATGTGACAGAACAGGTATGTTTATTATACTCTACATATTGCAAACAACTTTCACGATAACGCCGCAAAAAGAATGCAATGGCGCGAACGTTTAAAAATATGGTCAGGTATAACATAAATTCTATAGAAACCTCGTGCACGAAATAAGATTTCCTGTTTATATGCTGGTTATGGTTTACAAAGCTATGCATCTTGTTGTATTGTAGGTACCTTTTAATAGTCCACTGCTAAATATAGGCCTATCTAGGAAGGACAATTGGGCCATTTCTATCACGCTGGCCCAATGCGTGCTTTGGTTGATACATCCCGTTAACCAACTTCTTTTAATAGTCCACTGCTAAATAAAGGCCTATTTACGAAGGACAATTGGGCCATTTCTATCTCGCTGGCCCAATGTGTGGTTTGGTCGATACATCCCGTTCAACAACTTCAAAATAGGAGCTATGGTAAAATAGATTTGTATGAACTGTTAAGGAACTGTGAAGCATAAGTTTTTTTTTACATTTCTCGTCATTCATCGAAAATTGTTAAATAATTAAAAACCTGTTTTAGCATGTGCTAATGAAGCTTATTTCTATGATACCTTACATGATACGATTTAGGCACTTTGTATTTTACACCCATATTTTGTGAATTTTGAAGACCTATTTTTTTGTGATTTAAATAAAAATGTACAGTTTTCAGATTAATTCCTATATGTGTACTCTGAGACAATGCTTCTCGCCAAATTTTATAGTTCTATGTCAACGGGAAGTACCCTGTAGGTTTTGATTTTTGTGAGTGTCGAAATATGCGGTTTTTTACGACATAAACGGCTCTAACTTCTTTATGTGATAACTAACAAATTTTTCCCTTCCACAACTGTATAAGATCATAGATATACGTATACAGTTCAAATTTCAATTTTACATCTTTACGCGTTCCCGAGATAAAGAGTCTTGACATACACACAGATGGACAGACGCACAGACGGACAACAAAGTGATCCTATAAGGGTTCCGTTTTTTCCTTTTGAAGTACGGAACCCTAAAAAAGGGAGTAAGTTCATATAGGTTGGGTGGCTAGCCCTGGTGCCAGAGTTTTAAGGCCGCCTGAAGGCCTCTAACGTGGCTAAACGGTAGTAGCACTTGTAGAGTAGAGGGCGTTTTAACTCGATGAAAATATTCCATCGACCTTAGTACGCAAGAAATAAATTTCAATAGGCTTTAAATGCTAGAAACGGTTTCAACAGCGGACCCGACATTTTTCTCCAAGAGGGTTAAATTAGAAAATCCTTTCGCGGCAAAAAGTTTGAATAGGCACTTAATGCGATTGAGCTCAAAGAATCCATGCTAATGTTAAGGGGGTTTTATACGTCAAATTCCATCTCGCTCACTCAAGTTTACATATTTAAATTGTATATAATGACAATGTAATTTTTTATTACACGAATTTCTGAAACCTGTAAATATGTAGCATTGGTTAAGTGATTAGACATATTAATATTTATCTTTATTATATCTAAGTATAATCTTAATTTGAGAGAGTGGATTGAAATAAAACTAAAGTTTGTTTTTCGTTCTCTTCAGTTAATTTAAACCAAATATTTAATACTAAATAGAAACTTGTTTTGCTAGATAAATAATTTAATGTTTTTATAATTCAAAACCTATAATATAATAGGTACTAAAACTCGTAAAGCGTTTAAAATCTTTTTGACTAGCTACAAACATCACAATCAGGGGCCGGAATGTGCAAATGAGACAGCCGTAGCCGGTTGAAAGGCCGTTAAACGGAATGTGGACAATCTGAGATATTCTATTAGTTCCAGATTTTCTTCCAAACTTCAATGATTTCCGTACAGATTTCTGCTTACTTTGGAATTTTGGATGGTGCCGGATTTTACTGCGGGAATTCATAATAAGTTTTGTTTTGCTTTCAAATAAACAAGTTTGAACGGGATAAGGAATGATGAATTGGGTGAAAGGAAATGAGGGTTTTAAGTTTTCATATTGATGTTGACGGTCTAATACCTACTCTAGAAATAAAGTGGAAAGACTGAATAGAATAACGAACCGAATATATTAGAAGCGCTTACAACAAGTCTTATTGGAAATCTATAGAGGAAGCCAATTTAGAGTAGTGGGCGACTTATGAATGAAAAGAAGAAGAAAAAATTACCTACATGACCTTTTCTGTTTCTGTGTGTAGCTCTAGTTATGTTCTAGAAATGGCAAAATAAATCAAATATTCCATAATAATAATAACTAGCTGACCAGGTGAACTTAGTTTCACGCAATATCTTTATAAATTACTAGCTGCCCGGCCACGCGTTGCTGTGGCTAAATAAATTAAAATTGCGACTATAATTTGAGATTTAAACTATCCTATCTCTCAAGTTGGATCGAACTGCACATGGTGTGCGAATTTTATTATAATCGGTTAAGTGGTTTAGGAGTCCATTGAGGACAAACATTGTGACACGAGATTTATATATTATAAATTATAGCCTATGTGTTATTCTGATGCTTAAACATTACTATTGCAACGTTTCATTTCAATCCATTCAGTAGTTTTGGAGTAAAAGAGGAAGAAAACGAGTACTAAAACGAAAATTTATAATTATGTATGGATGATACTTAATTATAAACTTGTATTTGTATGTCTGTTAATTGTATGTTTAGATACA
The DNA here is from genome assembly GCA_949316475.1 of Hypomecis punctinalis. Lineage (NCBI taxonomy): Eukaryota > Metazoa > Arthropoda > Insecta > Lepidoptera > Geometridae > Hypomecis > Hypomecis punctinalis. Next base: position 7,913,714 of record OX438810.1, on the reverse strand, counting down.
AAAAAGTTGGTAACTTTATAATATAACTATTGAGATCACGATGTAGCCGAGTGAATTGGCAAGTTTAAATGGCAGTGAACAGAGCACAGGGAACGGAAGACTGTTCACAGATGCAATCGAAAAGTTGATGAGTGAAAGCTACGTGCCAAGGGCGTAGCGTAGAGCATCTGCCTACAGAGTGGACGGATGACTTCATTAAGGAAGCATATATGCTCTCTATGCAATCCGCTTCCAACACACCTTATTATCATATCTTTGAGTGAGGCCTATGTCCCATTGACGTATTGTAGCTGAAATGATGATGATCATAAACTATCACAATTGAATTATATTATAATGAACCTGCTCCGTCTTACTGCTGGGCAAAGGCATTCAATTGAATTTTCATCTTGAATTTTAATATTACTTGATTTATCTCAAACTGTATTCGGACCACATCCAAAGCGCACCAACTCGTTAGTTGTCCAAAGGAATGTCATGAAAATGTCCAAGTCCCTAACAAGATACAAACTAATGTGGCCATGCTAAATGATCTCCTCAGGTTCGAAGACACATTCCGCGCGTCCCGCAGCAGCTAACGAATGATGGTCATAAATCCAGGGCCGCTCTTACGAGACATTTGTCCGGCTGACTGCTGGAATGGTGTGCACCCTCGCATCTTACGTAACCGGCTGTAGATAGTCCATTTTCTAGAAAGTTACGGAAAAGTGAAAGAAAATGGTGAAGATTTTGTTTTCGCTGTCTAGGGTTGAAAAATATTTCTGAACTAGGCATAATAATTATAGCAGGAGTTTGGCTTGCTTTTTTTTTCTTCAGAACCTTTCAAATGCAAGTTTAGTAAAGAAAGTGAAAGTAAATCAAAGTGAACAATTGTTACTATGGGGCCAACCAATCAAGGTCAATCAAGAAAAAAAATCAGCTGTCCCATATACTTTATTGATTTATCATTGAACTTTTATTATAAAACTGCTAACTTTTTAGCGAATTAGGCTTCGCTTGGTCACATATTAAAAGTTATTTGTCTGAATGTACTAAATTTATCCTTAAAACGTTGTCACCGTTAGGTACCGGTCACCTGTGCAACCTATACCTATTTTTGTATAAAATTTTAAATTTAATTTATTTTGCCATTTTGAGAATTAGGCATTCCTAGAATTAGCTATTGTCGGAGACGGGGAATTTTTAAAATTGAACAATCCTAGAATTTCGCATTCCTGCTAATCAAGCATTCGACCACGAAAAGAACACATCACGACGTGAAAAAGTGACAGATATATACTTTGCCATAAGGCTGACACTATGTACGAAATAATTCGTGGCGCGCATACTAGCCCGGACTTCTTGGGCATTATGATAATTGGGCATTCCTCACCTAAACCCTAGAGAGTTTAGTTGTAAATGCCATCAAGAGTCACACATACTTTTTTTTTTTTTTTTTTCCAGGGGAAATCCTTTATGGATACCACCACACCTCGTGGGCAGGCGGGTGGTTATGTGGGAGTCCCGCCACTGGTCGGTATACCCACCAAAACCCCTGGGTGTTCCTCCACTGCGCATGGTGTCGGGGCTACGGGCACGCTTCCGCACTCCTCCGCGGCACCCGACAGCGCTGGCCCAAACCGGGCCCCACCTCGGAGCGTAGGCTCCCTCCAGATTGACGACGTGCCGAACACCAGACACGTCGTCATCCACCACCTGGGACCAACCAGCACTGGGCGTCAGACAGCACCCGTGTCCGACAGCCCTGGTCCCCATGCAACGGGTCAATTAAAGTGGCCCCGCGCCTGCCACTACGGCTGCAGAGGATAGGGAGAGCGGCCATCGCGATACCGACACGCCTCTTCCCCTGCAGCCCCACCGCCTCCGCCAACACGTTGGCGGCACCCGTTAGGGCCGCTGGCAGGATGGATAGGCAGCGGCTTCCTCGCCGCCCGTCCATCCCGTCGCCGCCCCCGCCTCAATGGGCTCGGCCGCGGCATCGTGATGAACGCGACACCGCAGTCCACCTCAGTCGACTAGCGACCTACTGGCCAGCCTCTACACGGGTTTGGGGAAAAACCCGGAGAGGCGGCCCCACCTCGGGTTCCTCTTCGTTCACCATGGCCCCGTGTCAACCATGGCTACTAAGCCCCCCCCGCCACGACAAGGCGGGAACCCACTCGGGGGGGAACAGTCACACATACCTACGAAGACTGTGCTGAACGTTGGTTAACTTCAGTGGTCGCTAAGGAACACCTAGTGTAAGTATGCTACATGTGAAAAAAGTTAGGCTTTTTTGGCAGAATTAATAGCTAAAGACAATAGAGACAACATCAGATGCCTTTGACATTACAAATGGGGTAAGGTTAATTCAGTTAAAAACCTTATTAAAACAATCGCTAACAGAGTTTCAAACTTAATTATTAAGCTAAGGAAACTACATACTTAATTAATCTAAGACTTACCTTTGTCAATTTCTATTTTGTCACCACTCTGATCTAGATATCTTTGACATAAAATATAACCCATCTGTAAGAATTTGTATGCATTATTTAAGTTTAAATTAATTAATTATTATTGTATTAACGTTACTGACATTGGTTTGACCTTTTTAGGGTTCCGTACCTCAAATGGAAAAAACGGAACCCTTATAGGATCACTTTGTTGTCCGTCTGTCCTTCTGTGTGTATGTCAAGACTCTTTATCTCGGGAACGCGTAAAGATATCGAGTTGAAATTTAAACTGTATACGTATATCTATGATCGCTTGCAGTTGTGTAAAAGAAAAACTTCTCAGTTATCGTATAAAAAAGTTAGAGACGTCTATGTCGTAAAAAACCGCATATTTCGACACTCACAAAAATCAAAACCTACAGGGTACTTCCCGTTGACATAGAACTATAAAATTTGGCGAGAAACATTGTTTCAGAGTACAAAATAGTCTGAAAACTGTATATTTTTATATAAATCACAAAAAATAGGGCCTCAAAATTCACAAAATATGGGTTCTAAATTCAAAGTGCGTAAATCGTATCATGTAAGGTATCATATAAAAGGAAGTCATTAACACATGCTAAAACAGGTTTTTATAGCAATATGTTTGTACGGAACCCTCGATGTGCGAGCCTGATTCGCATTTGTCCGGTTTTTTGTTTGTTTGTGTCCATTTCTGCCTTATTATTCTTTGTGACATCTTATTGAAATTATTTTGACAATGTATATCTCTGTACTAAATGAAAACTGTAAAATACCCAATGACTCGTGCGCCTTGGCGTTGCTGTAAGTACTCGTATGATGAGGTAATGATATGAAATAAAAATTAAGGCATAGAACATAATTCAGATTATTTTATTCTACTCGTATTTAGAGCCGTGCAAGCCGTGGTGGTATTGAGGTAATGATACCCGCTTTACAATCGTGAGGTCGTGTGTTCAAATCCCGGTCCTGTACCAATGAATTGGAATTCGAAACTTCGATGGCGTATGTGAATCCACCAACCCGAACTGGCGTAGATAGTATAAATATAAAAGCAATTACAGAATAGCGCCTATTCTGTAGTTGTATAGAATCAAGATCCAATCAAGAAAGTTCTCAGTAAGCAACAGAACAAATATTTAATTCACCACTAAGATTGACCCCGAACAATTTCTTTTACTAATTACATTAACATTCGAGTTTACAAGCAAACAGATGGAGAACTGTGTATTACAGTTTAAGAGCTTTTGCACAATGTGTAAGAGGTTTTGTCAGTCAAAAAAATATACCTACCAGCAGTTCTCCAAACAGTAGACCTCGCATCTGTTTGACAGAATCTTGACAACCCTATACCTATCGCTACTCACTATTAACTGATTTGATTAATGTTCTCAAATATATGTCTGATTTAGATACGTAACTCAAGCTATAAAATTATAGATTTAAATAATTAAAACACTCAATATATTAGCATTTTACTGTATGATTAGAAAAGAAAAAAAATCTTTAAGAACTGCGAATAAAATTTTTTACCTGAATTTTTACAAAGTTAGACCATTTCGATTTCATTTTATCTCTTGTCTATAAATAGCTAATATTGTATACCGCACGTCCGTCACCCGAGCACCGCGGAAGACACGCGGCTGAGGTAAATGTATACTGAGCGCCAAACAAATTGAAAGATGGGAAGTTATGCGCAGCGTTCTGAGCAAAAGCCGAAATATGGGTACACGCGGGAGCCAGAGAGACGAAACGCCGGGACACACCCACCCGCCAACTTCATGCCTCCCGCGTGCTCCCTACGCCCGAGTTCACTACTTCGCCATTTGTATAGACATTGTGCACACATGCGCAATAATTAGCGAATCACGGCGAAGTGTCATCTACGGCTAACTTCCCATCATTCAATTTGTGTGGCGCTCAGTATACTTGTGTATACAACGCTACTTCGGCGCCGTCATCTCGTTCTCGGTGACGGTCTGGCGATGGCGGCGGTGGAAAAACGCCTTTAGAACTTACGACGTAAAAACGTGTCCTGTACTTGTCTCTACAAAAAAAAATCGAATGAAGACCTGCCAACAAACGCAGCGTAAGATGACCACCGACTAGGTAGGCCCACAATATATTATGTAATTAAGACCAAGGATGTAGGCTTCTAACCGGCCTTATTAGAAATCCTTATGGGGGCCTATGTCCAGAAGTAGCCGTCGTACGTCTGATGGTTGGATTCCAGCGGTACCGCGCTTTTACATGTTGTTTTCAAAACACAATCTTAGCTACTGACACTAATCTCTTTTTGCCAGACGGCCATCGTTAATTGGCGAGCGTATTTTCCACTGCTTGAATTCCACTCACGTGCCCAATAAACTACTGGGAGCATTTAGCAGAACGGTCTGTTCTTAACAGTTGTACAGCGCTTTCTGGTAACGTATCTGGTGTACTTATAGACGTTATTTGCTCAATATTTGACCACGAATAAATGTTTGTATTATAGAATATAACATGCTAAAACATAAACGTATTTGTTTAAGCACTGTTTCTCTTTTCTCTAGATATTATGCTCTATATTAAGCCATGAAGTCGACGGCGTTTTCCATTAAATATACCTATAATGTCTTAGAAAAAAAATCTGTATTTCATTTCTCTTTTTTTGTCGCAAGTAGCTTTATTAACTATAACAATAATAAGTTATTATAAAAATATAACTTTTTAAATACAAGCTTTTGATATACTGGATATCATGTAGCAGCAGAGTGCTAGCCAAGACAAGTAAAACGAGCCCAAACACGACGAGTATGTCTTGTTTAGTACAGGAGTTCCTATGGCCATCTTCCGACTCCATCATCAGATCAGCTCCAGGGTCCCATAATATTATATTGTCACGCAATATACATATGCGTGCAAAATTTCAACTTAATCGGAAACAGGGAAGTTGATCAAGTTTAAATTCCAGGATTCCACCCGAACTTACATACTTACATACATACATTGCAAGTTAAATAATAGCTTGTTCAATTATACAAACTGACAGCAAATTTACTTGCGCTTGTTGTCAAAGAATATCTATACAATGTCATAGATTCAAGATTCAAGATCATTTATTTGTCATAATGTACAGCAGATGAAACAAGCCGTGGTGGTCTAGAGGTAGCGACACCCGCCTTACAATCGTGAGGTCGTGGTTTCAAATCTCCGGTCCCGTACCAATGAGTTCTTTGGAATTTATGTACGGAATTTCACACCACTGACTTGTCGGTGAAGGAAAACATCGTGAGGCAACCTGCATACGTCCGTAGAAGAAATTCGACGGCGTATGTGAATCCACCAACCAGCACTGGGCCAGCGTGGTGGATATGGCCCAAACACCTCGTGGATAGGCCTACGGTGCAGTGGACTATTAAAAAGGCTGGTACAGTACAGTACGGATGACTCAATAACTTTTGTTATATTGCGTTATACTGTCATTAAAAAAGAGGGATCAAGAATATTATGGCATATAAAACAAATATAATAAGAAACACGTGTTAATGAAAATATAGTGAGAATACAAATCCAAATAATTTCAATTACATTGATCTCTTTCAAAAACATTGCCAATAATTGTCCAAAGACTGTTATCCACTTCACCCTATTAAAACTAATTACAAACCAATTTTGGCATGCACAAAACTGTAAAACCAATCAATTTCAATAAACAATGATTGCATCAGATCAGCGCTGTTTCGTTTATTCAATCTACTTTCAATTCGCACACCATAATCTGACCATGACCAAACTGACCGAAGTCTAGCAGATAAGCAAGTTAAAGATAATAAGCCAAGTCCAAGTGGGACTCGCGCACAAAGGGTTCCGGACCGTATAGAAGCCCCTCTTAATATATTTTAATTTAATTATTTATTTTTGAAGCGAACATACAACTTAACATTTTAAGAATATTTCTTCTTCCTGTTGCCGTTATTAATATTGAGCAATAAAATCACGTTTCTAGTTTGGAAACCCCGTTAAAAAATAATTTCATTTTAATTTAATCGTTTATTTTTGGAGCGAATATTTAATTAAATATTCCGTGTTATATATCAAGCATCTACCTGTCACCGTTATTAATATCAAGCGAAAAACGGGTAATATTTAAGTAATGTTGTATTGTTGTTTTTACTATTCCCCAATGCATAAAGCACCTGTATCTTGGAGCCTAGACATTCCCGTCACGACTACAGAATTTTATAAAAATAAACATTAGGTTACAATTATTATAAATCAAACTTATAAGTCCACTTTGATGTGTATTTGGTCACTATAAACTATTTTACATTAGTTTCTTACATAATTGTCACAACTCGGATTGACTAAGAATATATGTGCTTTCGCCACGAGGCGCGAATCGAGAATGCCCCACCTGAAGATTATTATTTTACATCTCTTCAGTTTCTTTTCTCGGTTCCTGATTAGCCTTTTTTAATACCACGCCCGAAGCAGTTCTTATTGGTTAAAATGCCGGCAGGTTATTAAATCGGCCTATCATAAACCAGAGCTGTGTTAACATTACAAGAACTAGAAAATATCATTCGACATAATATTTAAAACCAGATTAAAATTTCAGCAACAATTAAAATCTATGGCTATCTTTTCCGGAAGCCTTGCACAGCCCGGAGCGTTCTAAGGTTGATAGAGTCTGGCTAACGAAAGTTGATACTGACAAAGCGCGGCAAATTTAAAAAATATCACTATGGCAGCACTAAACTGAGAGGAAAACACTTTTTCTCACTCACGCGATGTACCTAGCATTGTTACCATACTGCGATTTTGATTCTTCCAAATATTTGGGGGAATCGCAAAAAATATCTTTTTTTTCAAGCTTGATTTTGTCGTGTAAGAGTTTTATATTCATTACGTTAATTAATTTCTGTTTTTTGACGTTATTATTGTGCCAAACTGAGGCTTTGCATTGCTCTCCAAATGATCGAAATGATTTCAACGCGTACCGATCTACTTCATTACGATGAAGACTATAATAATATAATGAATTATTTTGTTCAGTTTAGTACCTACATGACGTAGGTTTGAACAATGTTTTTAATACAAGGTAAAATACCCCAATTTAAAGGTAAATCCGCGATGGCAGTAGCACCTTGTATTGTCATTTAAAAAGTTTGCGAAAAATTGCAGTATCAACTTTCGCTAGCCAGACTCATCATGATGATGAGATTAATGACTGCGCTGTATTAGCTCTGCGTCGTTTATTCAATCTACCTTCAATTAGCACACCATAAGCTGACCGTGAAACGTACATTAATTTAGTTTAGCCGTATTAATCTAATCCATACACGTACCTACACGCCAGGCTGTAAATCAAATTGGCCTGTGACAAGCCCGTGTCACCATGGGGGCTATAGATATCTGATGTTGATGGAATAGCCACATTAAAACTGATGTATGCTCATTTATAGTAGGTAAAAGCTCATTGTAGTGTCATTGAAAATTGTTCAAAAGAGATATACAAAAAATATAGAGCTTAGGTCATTACATTGTACAGTATTTAATTACCTATTTGCTTTATTTGTTTAGGAAATTTATTTATTTAATAATTATTTTCTTCAATAACAATCTCCATTTAAAGTAAATTCATATTCTCAGTTCTTATTACGTTTTGACATTGCTTCTAAAATGTGTCGAGGTTACAGATATCTGTAAAAATACCTTGAATAAAAATTAAATTACAAGATATGAAATTCCAAATTAATTAAACATTAAATTGTCATTGGCCAATGCAACCACTTGATTGCGTCAGATGGACAGATTCGTGGTGACTGGCTGCGTCAATAGTGTTTCAATAAGCCATTTGATTAGAATCACCGATTGGCGTTTTATTTTTGGGTTGAAAGATTATTTTATTATATTTATTTATTTATTTTTATTTATTCATTATATTATGAGAAAGGTTAAATGGCTATGTTTTAAAACTGTATACTCTTTCTCCCACAAGGAACCAGATTGTTTGTAACAGGTTTTTACCACATCATTATCTATATGTATAAGCTTTACTTTTAGCTACTCGTATTTTGCGATCTTGACTGTTCTACTGATGTTTGATGTTCTATCCGCTCGTCAGGCAGCAGCGATGTGGACAGACGGACGTATCAGCAGGCACAGGCGGACCAATGCAACCGACTGATTGCGTCAGATGGACATATTCGCGGTGACTGGCTACGTCAATAGCGTTTCAATAAGCCATTTGATTAGGATAACCGGTTGGTTTTAGTGTTTTGCGTTGAAAGGTTGTGGAAACATACGTCACTATTAGACTTTTCCCTCGAGAATTTTTTTTCAGCAAAAAACCATGTATAATTATTTTTTTAAGTGTTTTAGGAATTTTATAGCCCACTGTTTTTACCCCACTGTTTTTAGGAATTTTATTTTATAACACACTCCTATATATTACGACGAGCGCTTTCTCATGAAATGATTCTACGTAGGTATCAGCGGCGCAAGCGGGCCGACTGTGATTGCGTCGATTGGTGGTGACCGGCTGCGTCAATAGGGTTTCAATAAGCCATTTGATAAAGACGACCGGTTGATATGCTTTGAAATAGTGCTGAGACAAGTAAAACTATTAGGTTGACTTTAGCAAGATGCTTTCTGTTTCAAATATTGTTTTTTTCTTTAATGTTTTTGGGTATTGAAGCCTTTTGGGCAATAAAATTGACTGATTGTGATAGCTGGACAGATCGGTGGTGACTGGCTGAGTCAATAGCGTTTCAATAAGCAAGCAATTTGATTATAATGACCGCTCGTTTCGGTATTTTGCACTGTGATTTGTTTCAAAACGTAGTTTTAACTATTCGTTTTATTTTAGGACGTTGGTATGTTTTGTCTTTTGGAGTTTTCTCTTTACAAGCCTTTTTGTTGTTATGTTTTTAGGATTCCGTACCTCAAGAGGAAAAAAACGGAACCCTTATAGGATCACTTTGTTGTCAGTCTGTCCGTTTGTCCGTCTGTGTGTATGTCAAGACTCTTGATCTCGGGAACGCGTAAAGATATCGAGTTGAAGTTTAAACTGTATACGTATATCTATGGTCTCTTGCAATTGTGTAAAAGAAAAACTTCTCAGTTATCGTTTAAAAAAGTTAGAGCCGCTTATGTTGTAAAAACCGCATATTTCGACACTCACAAAAATCAAAACCTACAGGGTACTTTCCGTTGACATAGTACTATGAAATTTGGCAAGAAGCATTTTCTTAGAATACACTTATAGGAATATAACTGAAAACTGTACATTCTTATTTAAATCACAAAAAATAGAACCTCAAAATTCACAATATATGGGTTCAAAATTTAAAGTGCATAATTGTATCATGTAAGGTATAAAAGAGCTTTATTAGCACATGCTAAAACAGATTTTTAATTATTTTAACAATGTGTCATTTTTAATGTTTGACGAGAAAAGTGAAATATAAAATAATAAAAAAACATTTTTGTCGATGATATAGTATAGAGATTTTAACAACTTACTTCCCAATTTCGTAAAAATAATTTGGATTTTTACGGAACCCTCGGTCAGGCTTCCGGTTTTTTAAAATATGTTTGAATACTGGTTATTTAAAACATTACACTCTTAATATATCAAAAGACGGTATCATAATATGTATCATTCTATAAAACATGTTTCAATAATATTTAGCCATCATAAATGCTGATTAGGATTTAATTCGGAGATAAGCATAATTTATTCTAGTTTCTTTGAAATAATTTACAGAACTAGTTCAACATTTTTGTATTCAATAAATTATTTATAAATAAAAATTTCAGGTCTAATTCAATCGTTTTGAATACTAAAATAATACCCTAGATAAAAGAAACCGGACAAGAGCGAGTCAGGCTCGCACACCGAGGGTTCCGTACAAATCCACATAATTTCACAAAATTGGGAAGGTAGTTGTTAAAATCTCTATACATTATCATCGACAAAAAAGTTTTTTTTTTTTTCACTTTTCTATTAAAAATTACATATTGTAAAATAATAAAAATCTGTTTTGGCATGTGCTAATGAAGCTCTTTTACAAGATACCTTACATGATACGATTTACTCACTTTGAATTTTCAACCCATATTTTGTGAATCTAGGCCCTATTTTTTTTGTGATTTAAATAAAAATGTTCAGTTTTCAGATTTATTCCTATATGTATACTCCGAGACATAGCTTCTCGCCAAATTTCATAGTTCTATGTCAACGGGAAGTACCCTGTAGGTTTTAATTTTTGTGAGTGTGAAATATGCAGTTTTTTACGACATAAACCTTTTTTGTACGCCAACTGAGAAGTTTTTCTGTTACACAACTGCAAGAGATCATAGATATACGTGTATAGTTTAAATTTCAACTCGATATCTTTACGCGTTCCCGAGATAAAGAGTCTTGACATACACACAGACGGACAGACGGACAACAAAGTGATCCTATAAGGGTTCCGTTTTTTCCGTTTGAGGTACGGAACCCTAAAAATTATCTCATTATACTGTTTTTCTAGGTATCAGTTATTAAAAATATACCTAATAAGATCCTTACTTTGAATTTTTTTTCTAGATACGAGTAAATCCTTCTTTTCTATGAAAATTGAGCAGTGTATTTGGAGATTTTATTTTAGAAGTACAAATATTTATTGAAACCGTAACAGAAGCATTTTCTACGAATTTATATTACCTAATAACAGATATTAGTTGCTTTGTTGTAGTTATATTTTATGGTGAAAAAAAAAATCGTGAGAAAATCAACTTTTAGAGTTTTTATGTTTGACATGTGAATTACTAAGTACTAACAGCTGATGCTGACAAAAAATAAGTAAACAAACGACTCAATTTTAATGAACTATTTCTTATTAAGAGTCAATTTCGAAAAAATCTTCGACATAGTTCCGATACAGGGCTATTCATAAGAGGAAGCGATTTAGATCATTATAAACATCTCTTGTGGTGAAACCAACCTGACATTCGAGAAAAATGAATCAGCTGTCTCGTACAAATCGCAAATAACACCCGTTAAAAAGTATGAAACAACCATCACCATTTCCTTGCCTTTATACCTACTAGTTGGGGTAGGCACAGCACGTTTCTTTTCCCCTCTTCCCTCTATCATCCATCCATCCATCCATCAGCCAAAGGACGTTCACTGCTGGACATAGGCCTCCCCTATGGATCTCTAATAAGACCGGTTGGAAGCGGCTTGCATCCAGCGCGATCCTGCAGTCTTAATAAGGTCATCCGTCCACCGTGTGGGTGGACGTCCTACGCTGCGCTTACCGGTTCGTGGTCTCCACTCGAAAACTTTTCGACCCCATCGGTCATCAGCCCTCCGCGATATTTGTCCTGCCCATTGCCATTTTAACTTGTCAATCCGTTGGGCTATGTCTGTAACTTTGGTTCGTCCACGGTTCTCCTCATTTCTGATTCGATCTCGCAGAGAGACGAGGTATGTTATTTATCCCTCTATCATACGTCATTTCAACATCAAGTTCTTTTTTTTCGAATATAATTTTTCACACAATTGATTTACACTTTTTTGGTCTTACCTTCCCATTTTACCATATAAGTGAAAAATACTAAACTAATAGTTAAACCATACAAATAAATAAACAACAAAGTATTGTTAAAAAATCTAAAATATGATTGTCACTTGACCAAAAATCTGAACGAATTTAGAATCTCTTCTTTTTGACTGTGAATTGACCAAAAATCCGAACGATTTTAGAATCTCTTCTTTTTGAATTTACCAAAAAATCCAAACGAATGTATTATCTCTTCTTTTTGACCGTGGGTTGTCAAAAAATCCGAACGAATTTTCAATCTCTTCTTTTTGATAGTGAATTAACCGAAAATCTGAACGAATTTATAATTTCTTCTTGTTGACTGTGAATTGACCAAAAATCCGATCGAATTTAGAATCTCTCCTTGTCAAAAGCTGGTTTAAAACTGTAAGTCAACTAATAGTTTTACACCTGCTCAAATAACAAACTTAACAAACAATAATCTAATTTGTCTAACAGGAGACACTTACTTTATCATTTGCTCATCCGCATTCAACATTTATCATACCAAGCCTTATCATAAACCCAAACAGAATCATTTACAACCTAATTCCCCGAACATCTTAAGCTGAGAGTACAGCAGAGAGACAACTACAGTAAAAACGGATACCTAAAGTTTTCCGTAGTTATTGCTCTGATATGCTATAAACAACAAAAAAATCTAATATATCTATTTTGAAGTAACAAAACTTCGGCTGTTAAATTTCATGGATGAGCAGACGAAAATGTTTCAAAATGTAAGAACGCCTCACGCTTTGGGGCTTCTTGTTGTATGACAGAGACGAATAACGTGTACGGTGCATCAAGCATATTTATTATCATAATTGTCAGTCGTAAGACATTGCAAGACATAGGTCTCCCTTATTGATTTCCTTCAATAAGCCTGATTGAAAAGTTTCTGTCTGTAGTATACTTATAGGAATAGCAAGTTTATTTGATGGAGGACAGAGCGAATATTACGAGCATATGTATGCCCGATGGATTGAACATAGTTCTCGAATGGAGATTACGTATCGCCAAACGCAGCATACGAAGACCACCAGTGAAGATTGACAAACTAACCAAGGCTGCGTCCCATCTAAAATGAATTTAAAAAGCAAAGAATCAGTTGCTTAGGAACCAATATAATCGCTTTATTTACCTATCCGCTGTCTGCTAAGCCATCAGCCACAGGAGATGAGCAAAGCGAAGTTAAGTAAATGGAGGAATGTTATTGGTGCTTACAAACATCTCCATCACTACGCATCCTTGGACATCTAATCTAGCCTAACGTTTATGTGTAGGTATGGCTGTTTAAAACCATAGGATCACGCTATAAGCAGGTCACTTTCACTTGCAAACTACCTTTAGAAGTTATACATCTGTCGCTCCTTACAACCTGTCCCAAATGCAGCTAACCATCATTATTATCCCACATCTCGAGGTGCTTGTCAAGTCATGACAGATGGACTGTTGCTCTAAATAGAAACTAAAGAATGAGAGGAGACGACCAAAAAATTGCGTTATTAATATTTAACATCTCCAATTTGGTTTTGCGAATAACAACGTCAATATTTCGCCCGTCTGGGGAGCAAACTGAACGTCATCAGGAATCGAGATCATTTATCAAAAAAAAAAAACCGGACAAGTGCAAGTCAGGCTCGCACACCGAGGGTTCCGTACAAATCCAGAAAATTTCACAAAATTGGGAAGTACGTTGTTAAAATCTTTATACTCATCATCATCATTTACAAAAGTTTTTTTTTTTTTACTTTGCTCGTCATTCATCGAAAACTGTTAAAATAATTAAAAACCTGTTTTAGCATGTGCTAATGAAGCTCTTTTATGTGATACCTTGCATGATACGATTTACGCACTTTGGATTTTAAACCCATATTTAGTGAATTTTGAGGCCCTATTTTTTGTGATTTAAATAAAAATGTACAGTGTTCAGATTTATTCCTATATGCGTGCTCCGAGACAATGCTTCTCGCCAAATTTCATAGTTATTTGTCAACGGAAAGTATCCTGTAGGTTTTGATTTCGAGTGCGAAATATGCGGTTTTTTACGATATAAACGGCTCTAACTTTTTAAACGATAACTGAGAAATTTTTCTTACACACAACTGCAAGAGACCATAGTTATACAGTTTAAATTTCAACTCGTTATCTTTACGCGTTCCCGAGATAAAGAGTCTTGACATACACACAGACGGACAGACGGACAACAAAGTGATCCTATAAGGGTTCCTTTTTTTTGAGGTTCGTAACCCTAAAAATAAAGTGATAAACAAGATGCTTTTTGTTTGAAGAGGGTTCAATGTTTTTTTGGACTCTTAGATAATTTTATGAACATATTTTAAGTGTTAACGTTTGTAAATTTGCCAAAATGTAAAACTAAAACATCATTTTGATTAGTAGTAATATCTCTTATATACATCATCTGTACAATGTACATACCATACCAAGCTTCGCTCTAAGGAAAGCAACCATCAAAACACAGGCGTGAACTCACCTAGTTTGCATGGCTATGGCTACACTATCCATGATTGTACTAATTTTTGAAATAAAATGATTTTATTTAATTAATTTGATCACTTTCCGAAGTAAAATAGTCACGAACGCATATAAAAAGTGAACAGTTGTTTTGTTTAAAAAATACCTTAACTCTATAAATCACTCTCAGCGATTTAGTTTGTCTAGTATCCTTAACCTCACTATTATTATAAATCTGAAAGTGTGTTTGTTAATTTGTTCATCTTTGTTGTTTGTGATTGACTTGATTTCTGGCGTGGATATAGTTTGAAAGACGGAAAGTGACATAGGCTACATTTTATCCCAAAAAAAACCCACGGGATAGCACAAAAATTAAAATCCCACGCGGGTGGAGCCGCGGGCAAAACTAGTAGTTCTATGAGTCTGCCAATTGTTCTTTCATTCAATTATGACACCAAAATGAAATAAAAAATAACTAGATACTCGTATAGTGTAGTTATTTTTTATATTATTTTGGTGTCATACTAAATAATATTCCATTTCTACTTTTACTTGAAAGGCTTTATCAATTTATACTACTATATATATAGTATAAATCGTTACGACTATCCCTACGTCCCGTTATATATAGTATAAAATGTGTGAAAACCTTAATTTCCATAGTAAAAAGGCTGTATCAAATCCGTTTGTTAAAAAAAAACATATTTTTCCGTGTGCAAAGTACGATGATATAGACAAGCACCTTTATAGTCAGTCGTAAACTTAACTTATACAGCATTTCTTTGCATTGGGCGTTAAAAGTAGAACACAACACGATAACAAACCATAGAAATTCTAGGATAATGTAGCGCATGGTGCATAAAAGTGTTACCTACATAGCGGCAAGCAGTTAAAGAGAGCTAGTTTTGTGTTTATATTTCGTTGATGTTTATTTAGAAGTTACCTACTTGCAAGATCTCGAATCGTTAAGTTTTTAGCTACGTTTAGCAGAGCTATAGAACTCTGAGATTTACACTCACACGTTAATTGACCTAGAACTAGATTGTGAATGAAATTTATTAGCACTTAGATTGAAATAAATAATTAATTTTTTGCAAAAAATAGCATGACCGACTTCACCCGTGTACAGAATTCGCAAATAGTTCGCACGGATCGATGTAGCATTTTTAACTTTATTGTTGATTTATTAAAATTGACTCAGCTGATTTCGATAAAATTTAAATGGGACTAATTTTTGTCGATCGCCGAATCCGACTCGGCTGGGCAGCGTTCGGAAAATTGCGTGACATCTTTTCATCCGATATACCTCAGTGCCTCAAGACGAGAGTTTTCGATAGTTGTGTGTTGCCAGTGATGACATATGGAACTGAAACGTGGTCTTTTAATGTTCGCCTCATGAATAAGCTCAAGATAGCCCAACGTGCTATGGAGAGGGCTATGCTCGGTGTCTCTCTGCGGAATCGAATTAGAAATGAGGAGATCCGCAGACGAACCAAAGTTACCGACATAGCCCAGCGGATTAGCAAATTAAAGTCGCAATGGGCAGGACACATTGTTCGAAGAACGGATGGCCGATGGGGCCGGAAAGTTCTCGTATGGAGACTGCGGACCAGCAAGCGCAGCGTAGGACGTCCACCGACTAGGTGGACTGACGATATAATTAAAATCACAGGAACGCGCTGGATGCAGGCCGCTTCCAACCGGCCTTATTGGAAATTCATGGGGGAGGCCTATGTCCAGCAGTGGACATCCTACGGCTGATAGATAGATAGATAATTTTGAAATATATTCTTTCCAATAAAAAAATAACTATTGAAATTGGACTACTATAAAAAAGATATGCGTGGTTCTGGTTATACATAAAAACAAATATACGCGTCGAATTGAGGACCTCCTCCGGTGGTTCGTCGGTCAAAAATAGCAACGTGAGTATTGATTGTAAGCCTAGGTTTCGAACAAACGGGACGGACCAGGCACATAAAACAAAACGGTAAGTTTGTACGCTCTTACGGTACTTTGCCGTAATACACTACTTTGGTTGTACAACACGGTACAACCTAAGTAGTGTATTTGCCATTGGTCATTTGATAATCCACTACTGAAAAGGCTTCCGCAGGAAGTGTGATTGGACGATATCCGCCACGCTGGTCCAGTGCGGGTTGGTGGATTCACATACATCATCATATGGATGTAGTTATGCAGGTTGCTTTGCAATGTTTTCTTTTACCGTAAAGCCTGTGGTATGTACAGCCTTGGCCAAAAGTATTAGGCACCCTGTATTTTCACTCTATCTTCTAAGCTAATGTCACTCCTTTTTGGCATTTACAAAATTAGGTGTCAATTTAATCGCATCAACATAAATGAAAGCTTGTTGAGTGACCAAAAGTGACCAAACATTGACTTGATAAGACCGAAAGAAAACCGAATCCTTTGTTTTCGGTCACCAGATGTTTTATGACCTTAACAAAGAGCCGCTTGATATTCTAAAAAGTTATTTATGACCCCGGTAAGTTGTTTAAGATAAGCACTCAGTTATTGGTTAAGTAGTAAACATGCATTTTGAATTTTTAAAGGTGCCTAATACTTTTGGCCATGGCTGTAAGTCCGTGCATAAGTCCAAAAAACGCATTGGGGATTGACAGGGATTTGAACCCACGACCTCACAAGTTATAGGCGAGTGTTACTACCACTAGATCACCACGTGGTACTTACCATCAACGTGCATCAACAACAGTCGTCGAGAATTTTTAGCCCGTGACGAATCGCTCCTTGCATGGCATGCAACGGTGTTGATCGGTGAAGGTACGATCTAGTAGGCATAGTCTCATACGTTTCAAATTTAGCCCTAGCCCTGTAGTAGGTAAGTACATGAAACTGGGTAGACAGACACCTATATTCTAATTATGTCAGCATTTTAAGCGAGGAAATAATTCACCTGCCGTTTTGTCCAAAAGGTGGCCACGGTTACTACCTCATACAAACTACCTAGTTAGTTGGGTGTTAGAATAAATGTTTAGACGTTACCACACAACGTAATGACCTAGCTTTGACCAAAAAAGCGTGGACAAGAAACGCTGTCTGACTCATTCGCATGTATAAAATGTGAATTAATTCATTGTGAAAAATACTGTAATTAAAACTTAAATATAATTTGAACAATTCACTAATAATTATTGGCCGTATTTAAACGAACAAATTTGTAGTAAAGTCTAATCAGATATTTTTGTTTTATTTAGATTATATACATTTAAAAATTTAAATATTTTATATATCGTGCCTATCCTTCATTCCTTCCCACTCCGCCTGGTGCCGATAGGTCTCACGGTCCAGGTATCCCGTACCTATCTATACAAGTTTATATTAACTTCATATGGTAGGTTAGGGACGTTAGGGAGGTAGGGACACGTAGGGAATATTAGGGAGGTAGGAGTACAGAGTAGGTCCCCGCGACGACCGAACGGCTGTTGAAATAATCCATGTCTTAGGTGTGTTGCGTCGGTGGGTTAGTCAGGCGTCGCACGAACCTAACCATTGGTTGTGAGGCGGCTGTACTAACCGAGATTTCATCAGGCTTTAGCCATTCATCGCAGTGGATGGCTAGCGCCTGAACATTTGGTTATAAACACAATATATAGATATTTACCATAATTTCCCTAGTTTCAGATACAATGATTGTATTATACTGGAAAAGTAGATACAATCCATTCATTTTCAATTCAAATTTAAAAAAAAAATTGTTAGAAGTAGGTAATCGTTTACGTGAACATGTTTAGATTTTCTAAAGATCTGTAGGTACTTAATAGATTTTGTCGACTACATTATTATATACGTAATAATTTTTGCAAAAAATGGCAAAACCGCCTTCCATCGTGTACAAAATTTGAATCATCATTTCATCGTACATCGTGTGAAAAATTTTGCTCGTATTTCTTACATTATTATTGATTTTTCAAAAGCGGCTCATCAATTTCTGTAAAATTTAAATGGGACCACCTCGGGATTATATTCTCTGCGAAATCATCGACGAACATACACAAATAAAAATACATACAGACGAACATAGAACCTATTTTTGGAAGTCGATTAAAAATTTGAATATTTGGTAGGTTTATTACAAAATGAAATCTGGAACAATATATTTACCTACCTAAAGACTATTTACCTAAATAAATCAGTACGATAATTCAGTTCAATATACATAATATGAATGCGTATGTATGAGGCCTCATATCATATTAATAATTATGTTTGTGAGTTCATTATATCGCCGAACAGTTTTGGGAAGACTATAATGCATATCCATCATTAAACTTATCCAAGCACAAAATGTTTGGACGTTAGCAAGGAATAATGTTTGAGCTGAATGTAGCTTATACTTACTAACTTCAAGGTTGGTGGGAGCTTATATTATATTCCTCCGTAGCATTACTAATTAACTGTGGCGTTACTAGGTAGTACCTTCTTTGTTTACCTGTTTATGATACAACTCGCACGCGAAAATACTGATAATAACTCCTGAACTTAATGTGATATTAATTTGACATGAGAAACATGTGTGACGATATTTTTCGTAGACATTTTACAAGTACTATTATATTATACTACTACTTATTTACGCATAATATTTTCCGACAGCATGTTTGACCTCGCCAAAATTTTAATGCTATCGTTATACCTACCTACTTAGTAATACGCAGTCTACTTTTTACGTCTCCCTGTAGGAACATTATTTTTAATGTGCGTATTTATTTCTACGCTTTGCTGTACCTTATTTAGCTAAGATGTAACTGGTAAATCAGAATCAGATGTATTTTTAACCATGATTATAATTTGAAATAACGGTTATAACACCTATTTAAATATATATACATCATCCCATAGGTCAAGAAAAAAATATAAATGTGCATCTGAAAACTTGTCAGAATTTATTTCGAGCTTTTTATTAAGATACCATTATTTTTAACAATTTGCTGTTTTACACTTTAGCATAGCATAGCATTTATTTTTACCAGCTTTTGCCCGCGTACTCTTTTGATTTTTGTACTGTCCCATGAGAACATTTTACTTGGGAAAAAGTAGCCTGTCATTTTCCGTCTTATAAACTACTAGCCACCCGCTCCGGCTTCGCACAGGTGTTTTATATTTATAAACCTTTCTCTTGAATTACTCTATCTACTAAAAAAAACCGCATCAAAAATCCGTTGCGTAGTTTTAAAGATATAAGCATGCATAGGGATAGACAGACAGGGCTCCTCAGGATCTGTTAGAAGATCGGTTAGATTCTCTCCAAATAATCAACCAGCTCAACCCATTAGAGCCACAGGGCACACCCCTTCTGGGTGCCCGGGTAAGTCTGATCTCCCCCGCCGGGTGACGGCCTAAGCCGAGGTCCGTACCTTCTCAGGTGCCCTTGCGCTAGTCACCCTATAACCTAATCTTAGGGCTCAGCCGCCTTCCGCGCTCGCCCATGCCCGGTAAGCTGTAGAGGCCTCAGAGGCCAACCAGCTCTTAGTCAATAAAAAAAAAACAAAAAAAAAAGACAGACAGGGAAGCGACTTTGTTTTATACTATGTAGTGATGTACACTTGGAGAAAAAGGATGTACACGTCAAAAATAAAGTTATTCGTTGCTCCGTTACTACGTGAAAGAGGAATAAACCAATAAACACACTCTTATAAGTAAGTAATATGTACTTATTAGTAAGGATAAAGATATGAAAAATAAAAATATGTTATAAAATACATTTTCCCACGACGAAAGCGGCGAGTTTAAGTGAAAACATTTATTTACTATATAAAAAATATTTTTCCGAGTAAAAAACTGACCTTGGAGCACTAGACTAAGACGTAATATGACGTAATTATATCTGCATTTAACTTACATTTCAACTAATGTATATCATTAGGTTACATCAAAAACCATTGTAAAACGAGACAGACTCTTACTTTAAACGAGCAAGGGCCAAATGTAAAGTACAGAGTTTAGAAATTTTCGTATACATTGACGCTCTAGAAAATTCATTGCTCCTAACGGACGGTTTATCTAATTATGCAAAACATGGTCGAGTTTGTACGTAGTTTACCTTGTACCGAAACTCGACGCCAAAACGTGTAATAAACGAAAATTTCTCTGGAGCTATAGGTGAGTTAGGAGTTTGCGACGGGGAGATTGCTACTAAATTAATTAATAAAATGTGGTACTATAAAGCGGTCAAAATTGATAGTTTTTCAAATAAAAGGACCCGAACAGAAGGAGGATTAGATATAGACAGTTCTAATGAATTGGGTCTGAGTCCTTACTCAGGAAAGGCCTCAATCTTACCATATCTATCTAAAGGCATTTAATAGGCGGTCGTTGAATAACTGGGACAGAATAAGCGAAGACGTAATGCCAAGGAATATTTCGCGATATGCGATTCTCAAATGACAATGTTTAGTGTGAAATAAATAAAACCTACCAAACTATCTTCTTCGTCTGTGTACCGAACCTAATAAAAAACACCAATAAGGTCAGAAAATTCTCGAATGGACACCACGTACCGGTAAGCGCAGTGTAGGTCATTCATCCGCAAAGTGAACTGATAAGTTCATCAAGACAGTGGGATCGCGTTGAAAGAAGCCGCTTTCAACTCACTGGGCTAAGCTAGTTAAGTAACAAACCAAAATTGTACGATGATTATAATTATATACATGTAAAATTTAAAGGAAAATAACAATCAAAAAATTATAATTGTTGACGAATCTATAACCAAAAATATTATGCTGAAAGAACTGAAAATATTTTAGAATTCTCTCAGTACTCTAACCGATACAAATTGATAATCAAAATAATTTTTCGCAAAAAATGGTATAACTGACTTCACCCATGCACAGAATTCGAAATATTCGCACGGAATGGAAGTAGTAATTTTTCACATTATTGTTAATTATTGAAAATGGCTCAGCCGATTTCAATAAAATTTAAAGGGGACATATCACACAGATCTTTGAAATAAGATCTACTCAAGGATATTGTAAATACATCTATGGATCTACCAATCAAAAAAAATGTTTGCATTGGATTACTCTGTAAAAAATGATAAGTGATCATCTTTATTAAAACTCGCGTTAGAAATCATTATACTAAATAAAACACTGGTTTTTACTCACGTATGATATCGCGGCCGGGCCGCAGGGCCGGTGCGCCAGTCGACGGGAGCGCGCGTATTCCCTGACGAAGGAGTACTGATTACTCCGAAACCGCTCGGGTTCCCAGCGGCCCGGCCGCGATATCATACGTGAGTAAAAACCGATGTTTTATTTAGTAAAATAATGCGTGGTTATACCTACATTAAAAATAAAATAAGCGTCTACTTGTAAGCTTGTTTTGTCGGTTAAAAATACCACAATTAGCACTTTCTCAATTAATTTGTGCGCTTATTTCCAATGAGCTATCTAAAGCGTCTAGATGAATTAAAAATCTCGACAAAAACTGAAGTTTCAGAGCCGATCCATCTTATAATCAATCAAAGTAGTGGAGAGATCCGAACCATCCATCTTGTAGTTAATAGCTATTGACACTGGCCCACTGGGCAGGTCGTCATTTACGGAGAACGCTTACGAAACTCACAAAGTGATTTAATTTTATAACAAAAACTTAACTGTTTTAGGTACATTGTTATAAAATTAAACCGCTAAAATAAAATTGCTAAAAACGTAGCGCTCGTAGCGTAGTTTGATAGGTGTTTGTCAGCGATCACCGAGATTACGCAACATTCCGCACGGTCAGTTTTTAGATGGGTGACCGCGGGTGGCATTTTTCAACTGAGCGCTACCGTGGCTCGAAGACACGTTAAATTGTAGGTCCCGGTTGTTTTAACCGTTTTGCCATATCAGAGGCCTTCAAACTCTGACACCAGAGCTAGTCACCCGGCCTATACGATCTTACTTACTTACGGACTTGTTTTATCGACATTTGACTTTTCGATGAATAAAGATAAAGAAATTTAACAGTTGTTATTCCGCATAGCGTTTTCAATCTGACGAAACAGAGGAGATTATCGACGCGTATTTATTTATCGTAAGTATGTAAGCACATAATTTTTTACAGAGTAAGTAGCTAGTCCAATTATTGATATATTTTTTATTAGAAAGCTTACAATACAATACAACAACACTTTATTGACATCAACAAGAAAACATAACAAAAGAAACAAAGACAGAAAAGGCACAAAAGGCGGTCTTATCGCTAAAAGCGATTTCTTCCAGACAACCTCTCTTGGACGCAAGGAAACGTAAAGACGACAAGGACGGTATAAACGTAACGTACTTCGAAGTTGGTCCCATATAAATTTTATGGAATTTGGTTTACCTATTGGTTTTTCAAAATAAACAATAATAAAAAAAAATAATACGTTGAATTTTGTACGTAAGTTGCAATGGTTAAAGTCGGTAGTGCTATATGGGCTGTGAAATATGATTGTAGTTAGACAACACGCTTTTGCAAGCTGACGTATTTTATGAATAAGCGGATTCAAAGAAAAAAATTTGAAAAAATTTTAAAATATCATGGACAAACAGTGTCGAATGAGAGAGTTTTGCACATGGTCAACAAGAAGGTGGAAATTTTGAACACAATTAAAAAGCGAAAGCTGCAGTACCTTGGGCACATAATGCGTTATGGTAAATATGACTTGCTCCTGACCTGAATCATGCAAGGGAAGATCCAGACCTTCCGGAAGAAGGCGAACTTCGTGGCTCAAAAATCTTCGTAGGTGGTCCAATCTGAGCACAAGATCACTATTTCGCGCAGCGGTTTCCAAAGTACGCATAACCCTAATGATAGTCGACCTCCGGTATGAGCTGGCAACTTAAGAAGAAGAAAGCAAAAATCCAGCTGTAAATGACGTCATACCTGGGAAGAAGTGGTTCCATTAATAGTACTTTTTTTCGTTCATCACTCGTCTACACACATTATCAACTCTGGTGCATACGTAACCCTGACTCCAGGGCTAGCCACTCGTTATAAATACGAACTTACTTATTTTTTTAAGAACGTAACCTTAAGGTGACTTAACATCTCTAGCATAAAACACAATAGATCATCATCATCTTTATCAGCCGTACGACGTCCATTGCTAGACATAGGCCTCCCCCTATGAATTGAGCCCGGTTGGAAGCGGCCTGCATCCAGCGCGTTCCTGCGGTCTTCATAATATCGTCGGTCCACCTGGTCGGTAGACGTCCTGCGCTGTGCTTGCCGGTACATGGTCTCCATTCGAGAACTTTACTGCCCCAATGGCCTTCAGTTCTTCGAGCTATGTGCCCTGCTCATCGCCATTTCAACTTACTAATCCGCTGAGCTATGTCGGTAACTTTGGTTCGTCTGCGAATCTCCTCATTTCTGATTCGATCTCGAAGCGAGACTACGCAATAGATAGCTATAAAAATATTTAAGGTTTTTATGGAAGTTCCGCGTGTTGACCGAGCGAGACCTTAAAGTTAGTTAAAGTTTCATTCAAACTTGTAATACTTGATACTTCTTGACAAAAATGTTCTACAAAACTTCAATTAATTCAGTACGCCAGCAAAATCTTGATATCCAAATTAATAAGTTTGGTTAGGCACGAAACTCCAACTTTGGATTTCTAAATCGTGACTAGAAAATCACAAGAACCTACCGCTTACACCAATTAAACTAAATGAACAGTTTGATAATCGGAACTTTTAAATCAAAATTGTTAAATTCAATTAAACTTGACTCCTCTAGCAAATTGTCAAACAACTTTACCGGGACTTAAAATGTATCATCAATATATTACATTTTAAGAATAAAAACCGGACAAATGCGAGTCAGGCTCGCTCATCGAGGGTTCCGCACAAACACGTTATTAAAATAATTAAAAACCTTTTTTAGCATATGCTAATGAAGTTCTTTTATATAATACCTTACATGATACGATTTACTCACTTTGAATTTTGAACCCATATTTTGTGAATTTTGAGGCCCTATTTTTTGTGATTCAAATAAAAATGTACAGTTAAAATTTACATCACAAAAAAATAGGGCCTATTAATAATTCACAAAATATGGGCCCAAATTCAAAGTGAGTAAATCGTATTATGTAATGTGTTAAATAAAAGAATTTCATTAGCGCATGTTAAAACAGGTTTTTAATTATTTTAACAATGTGTGTTGCACGGAACCCTCGATGTGCAAGCCTGACTCGCACTTGTCCGGTTTTTTTTAAACTAATAAGTTGAATAATCATAATGCAAACTGAGTTTTTATAATCCTCCCCCAAAAAAGTCCTAGAATTAATAATACTTAAAGTATCTCAGACTCTACTTTCTTTTGCCAACTGGAAACAATAATAATGCAAAGTACTGAAACAGCAAACTCCATAAACTGGCACAAAATACGCGGACAATTTTAAAAGTAGGTAGTACAGTTTTACAATATATTTCCGATGTGCTTCCCAGCGGGCCCCGCGCTGTTCCGAAGCAAAATAAAATTGAAACGAAGCGAGAGTGCGATATTACAGAATTTATGAAAAATTCGATTTAGTCCACGTGTTTTTGAAGAGTTTGTGCTAAAGGAGAAGCGTCGTGGCGTTACGGTGAACTAACAATAAGATTTTAATCAGCAGACAAGGCACCGACTACTTGGTAGACGCGAGTCTGCGGATGAAAAACCGGACAAGTGCGAGTCAAGGTTCCTCGAGGGTTCCGCACAAACCGTACACATTGTTAAAATAATTAAAAACCTGTTTTAGCATGTGCTAATGATGTTCTTTTATATGACACCTTTCATGATACGATTTACTCACTTTGAATTTAGAGCCCATATTTTGTGAATTTTGAGGCCCTATTTTTTGTGATGTAAATAAAAATGTACAGTTTTCAGATTTATTCCTATATGTGTACTCTGAGACAATGCTCTTCGCCAAATTTCATAGTTCTATGTCAACGGGAAGTACCCTGTAGGTTTTAATTTTTGTGCGCATTGAAATATGCTATTTTTTACGACATAAACGGCTCTAACTTTTTTGTACGGCGACTGAGAAGCTTTTCTTTTACACAACTGCAAGAGTTCATAGGTTTACGTACATAGTTTAAATTTCAACTCGATATCTTCACGCTTCTCGAGATAAAGAATCTTGACATACACACAGACGGACAGACGGACAGACAGACAACAAAGTGATCCTATAAGGGTTCCGTTTTTGCCTTTTGAGGTACGGAACCCTAAAAACCAACCGAATTGGTGTCTACCAAGTATCAAACACTTTTAGTTGTACTAGCAATGATGGATAACTGTTGTCAACGTAACTTAATTAGTAAAATAGCACACGGGCGACCTCACCTACGACGCTTCTGTTTTTGCACAAACTCTATAACAAACATGAGCTGCTCAATGTGGGTGCTTGTCACCTGTCGCGTACTCGGACATTATGACGAGTGGGCATTTGGGATTTACCCTAAAAATTGGCGAAGTGGCACTCAGTGTCTAAATCCTACTAATATTATAAACTCGAAAGTTAATGAGTTTGTATGGGTGTTTGTTACTCTACAAACAAACGGCTGAACCGATGTTGTACCGTTCCGTTAATTTTAATTCGTACAAAGATCAGAATTCAATCTAAAAAGGCGGTAGCAAAGGCAGTTGCAGCTTGCGATTGTAATGTACCCCGTATTTGTAAAAACATCGCGAGCGAAGGCGGCTCGAACACGGAACCGCCACTCATCTTGTCGTCAACGGGCGAACGATAAACACCATATTGATATTTATTGCTATAACATTATAAACTATTTTGTGAATTTATACCTGTTTTGTGAATGTGATTTGGAATTATCACGGTTTTGAATACAAACAAAAGGACATAGTTTGGTGCTATACGCCGGTGGAAGTGTCAACGCAGCCGGAGCAGACCCAGGTACGTGGTGCATGAGTATTTGCTCCGTCTTTCCTTCTGATCTTTCAAATTGTTAACGAATTGTCCCAGAGTGTAACGGAGTATCTATTTCGGTTAAGGCGACGTTACATATGTAGATGAAATTTGTTATCGAGGTATCTTAGACCTGGGATTAACATATAGGCTATCTCAGGCTAACGCGGGTAACACCGCGGGGCGCAGCTAGATTTACATAAAATTATCTTATTTTTGGTTCATCGCTATTTATATATACTTATACTAATATTATAAACGCGAAAGTTTGTGAGTTTGAAAAACCGAAACAATCTTGCAAGTAAGTAGTTAAGTAAGTTCGTATAGGCCGGGTGGCTAGCCCTGGTGTCAGAGTTTATAGGCCGCCTGAAGGCCTCTGACATGGCTAAACGGTTAAAACAACCGGGACCTACAATTTAACGTGTCATTCTAGCCACGGTAGCGCTCAGTTGGAAAATGCCACCCGCGGTCACCCATCCAAATACTAACCGTGCGGAACGTTGCTTAATTTCGGTGATCGCTGACAAATACCTAGTCAAACTACGCTACGAGCGCTACCTTGCAAGTAATACGACAATATTTAATAGCAACGTAAAAAGTGTTCTCTGTACCGAATGCCTAAAGTTAAAAAGAAACAAAAATAATTATGCTAATTATCTATTATAATTACGATGGCGCCTTCATAATTGAGATAGATATTATTATAAGCAAGTGTCAAGATAACGAGGTTCGAACCGCGGACTATTATATACGCGGGCCAAACTGTGTCATTGCAAGTAACACGAAAACGCAGGACAAATGGCAGGCTATTATAATTTTAAGCAAGTATTACGACAACGCGGGCCTAGCCGCGGTGTATAAGGTATTGTTACGAGATGGGTTCTTGGATAATCAGTTAAAATGCCGATTATTCACTTTGCACTTTATTGCTCAAAATCACGATACGCACGACACAACTGTTCGCACAAACACTTCACACTGGCACTGATATTCACACAAACTAGTCACTTCACAATCACTAGTACTGCACTTGAACACGAGATGTTATCGCTTCGACGGTAAACGAATAACTGAGTCGCCAAGGGTCAGCCGGTGTATTTATATCCGTCATTACAGTCTTGAATTTACTAGATGAGTGGCGATATTACTCGATCTAATAAACGCTATTGTTTACAGAGTAGCAGGTTGAAAAGTTCTGTAAATATCGGTGCCATTGTGTTTGACAAAGTAAACCAGATGAAAGTTCGAGACTTCCTTATTATTCTCAAATACACACAAAAAAAACATAAAACCTAATACAAAAGACCGGGAAACAAAAGGCACCAAAAAACGCAAAACAATAGAGCACCCAAGAGGCGTGATCACGTAAACATCGCAGATTACATCACAGTTACTGCATACCTACAACGGGCGTGCGCCTATTGCGTTACAATATTATTATAAGCAAGTACAAAGACAACGTAGGTCAAGACGCGGGCTATTTTCATTTTAAGCACCTATGTTGCAAGTACCCATGTACTAAGACAACGCGGGCGAAGCCGCGGGTTTTAAGCTAGTTCGTATATAAAAGCCCAGAAACTTAGGAGTTAGAACCGGAAATTAAGACAACATAATGAAAATACCTATGTATTAGTCAACCTAAAATTTTAGTAACATATTCCTCACTAAAACATGCTAAATATCCACGGAGACTAGCAGAGTCAAGTGAAATTTATGGTCGAAATTAGCCTACCGTAGACTGCAATAAATTAACATGCGAAACTCATAAGTTAAAATGATGCCCTTGGCATGTGTACTCATTGCTAGAAACGGTACCAGTCCCTGACGTCTTTGAGAATAATTTATTGTTCAAAGTGTTTTAAAAATATTTTGGTTACAATAAAATTATTTAATTTTGTTGTAAATTTCTATGTACATACTCGTACCTATTTTTAAATTCATAGTTCCTGGTACTACTTCTTTGGTAAGGTTTCACAAATTATATGCAGATATTTTTTTGCGTAGGTAATTTAATATTTTGTAGAGTTAGGTAGGTCTCGAAAGGATTTAGTGTTGAACTTTAGTTTTCATGAATACCTGTGTTCTAAAGCAATGTTTTAGTTCTGACTTTGAAATACGATAATGATATATAATTATTATGTATTAATATATATAATAAAGTCAAAGTCAAAGAACATTTATAATACATAATCATTTTATTTACACAGAAAAAAAAACAAATATCGATTACCACTATGACTAAACCTACCTACTTAATCAAAATATGCCCACTAAAAATATCGCTGTATGAGATTGAGTCGGGCGTGAAAAGCTCAAAATCTACGTTAGTGATTTTTTTTTATTTCGAATAGGTTCGCGTTTGACTACACGCTGCCTGATGTTAAGCAGATGTGCGGTCTAGGGTGTAGCACGCTTACCTAGAAGATACCTATTTACTCGGGATTTGAAGACACCCACGTTTTACTTTAACTGGAAGACAGCCAGGCAAAGCGTTTCACATTCCGGCTGTTCGTATGAGGAATGAGGATTCGAAACGCTTGGTTCTAACGCGCGGAATGTCCACCATAAAAGGGTGTCACTTTGGTCGCGTCTGTCTAGCCGTACGATAGAAGAAAGGGGCAGCGGGGACCAGATTGTGCAACTCCTGGGCACACTCTCCGACGTGTATCCGGTAAAAGGCCGACAAACACGCTACCATGCGACGATGCTCAAGACTTTGCAACTGCGACTTAGTCAAGGTGTCGTTGTCAATCAGCCTCCTGGCTCGCCTCTCAATTGACTCCAGAGCCTCCAGTTGATATTTAGCAGAGTCATCCCAAAGGTGCGAGCAGTATTCCATGCAAGACCTGACTTGTGCTTTATAAAGACTAAGCAGTTGCTCAGGTGTGAAATACCGTCTCACCTTAGAGAGAACACCAAGTTTTTTGGAGGCTAATTGAAATGTGATGATAGCTTTTCACTTAAAATAAAATGTGTGAAAAGTTCGCGAGTTTCCAGAATAAAACATTGCACTCCATAAAATCACGTGGTGTAACAAACCCACTGTATAACTTCTGATGCAACACTTTGCCATAAAATCAAAGAGCGATAATTGTAAAAATCGCGTTCCAGACACTTAACTTTCTTTACGTTGGACCCATGACCCATCTAGTGCAAAAGCCTCCTTGACTTAGAACATAATCGTGAGCTTACCTTGCGAGCAATATTGCAATTTCTATGTCTCAGGCGCACTTATGAGCCGCTGAAACACGATTAAATCGACTTCGTTGGCTTAGGTTCAATTCACTTAGGTAGAAGCCATGAACAGAGGTGCCATTTTAAGAATTTGTATCGGAAGTGTAGTCGTGTAATAGTCGAGCCCATGTGGGTGTCTGCTATGTGGAGAATTTAAGCTTTTGTTTAATATCTCAATGTTTTATTATAGTTGCATTAGTTGTATGGTTATTTAATGAGGTATTAGATAACTATACTGCTAATGAAACTAATTATTATTGTTTGCGTTTATAAGTAGCTACATATTAGGTATATTGTAATATTATAATGATATTCTGATAAGGAAGATCCTTATGCCTACGACTAAGGTCGCCCTAGTGTGTGATTTAGAGTACTACGTATCTATGTGTTGTTTGTGTCAACTTTTTGGAAACTAAATACGTTTTGGATGACATAATTTTAAAATACATTAAATAGGTAGTACCTAATAGTTAATTTAAATTTGAATATTTTAATTGGTGCTATGAAGCCAACATTAAAATCTAATTTAGATTCCAAATTGGAACGTTGTGTACTAAACTGCACTGGTGACCATAAGATATAAGATACCTAGTCAATACCATAGGATTAAGATACAAAGTCAGTTAAACATATATATGTACGTCTTGTAGTTTTGCAAGTGTTTAGCTCCACACATTTGAGCTGAGTTGAGTTTTAACAAAATACCAAATTACCATAAATACATCACAATGAAACAAAATACATTCGCCATCTTAGGGCTCTTTAGGTACTTCTTCTTAACTGGCGTTGATTTAAATAAAAGTGAATTTAAAAGAATAATTTTAAAATAGCTTAAGTAAAGATATTTATCTCATACTTTTTTTTTACTACAAAAAATTCATCAAATAACGTTTAAACCTGAATTGACTTACGTTTTACATTCGAAATCTTTACAAAACTCGAATAAAATTAGTCTCAATGGTTCAGTTTAAGACAGCTGAACCCACAAAGTAAACTGCGAACCTGTTAACCAAACTCTGATGCTTCAACTTGGACAGTAAAATTGTGCGATAACCATTCGATTGGTGTACTAATGAGATTTCTTTCTTTAACAGCCAGTTTTATTCGATTCAAGACGATTTGTGAAATATTTGAGGTGACTTGAAGGTTATGTGAGGTTCAGGTTAACGAACCCTCTAAAAGTTAAGATTTTGATTTAAGAACATAAAGTTTACGAATAATATGGAGATATTTAAAAGTTTAGGGTACAGATCAGCTGCCTGATTTTACTTAAAAATGCAATTTATCTTCATCAAAGTAACAAAGTCAGTTTCGCACGGGTAGACATAAGTAGTACAAAATGTTGGGTGTTGCAGAGCTCTCATGGTGCATAAATAATCGGCCAAGTGCAAGTCGGACTCGCGCACAAAAAGTTCCGTACCGTATAGAAGCCCCTCTTAATATATTTTATTTAAATTACTTATGTTTGGAGGGTTTACACAAGATAATAAATTTGTAACTATGTATTGACGAAAATTCATGACATTTAAATTTACCTACTTCTATAATCTATGATATTTACATTGTACTTTTGTGTTGTTCCGACATTATTTAATTTTGTATTCGGTTGCCTTTCTACAGCATTTAATCTTGTTGCTGAAGTAGATAGTTATTAATTTTTATTTAACCAATGTTTTTAATTTAATTTTTGTAATTGTGTACATATTGTGATATGACGAGATATATTTTGCGGTACTAATTATTGTTAAACAAACTGCTGTATATTTAATTTTAGTATTGAGCTCAATACATCAATAAATAATTCTAGTATTCTGTAAATATTTCAAGCATCTTCCTGTTGTCGTCATTAATATCGAGCAAAATACATATATGTTTCTTATTTGGGATTATTTATTTTTAAAGTAAATGTTTAAGTAAATATTCTGTTAAAATTTCAAGCGTCTTCCTGTCACCGCTATTAATAGCGAGCTTGTAAAGTATGTACAGAGGTTAGTTAGTTTTAATAAACAATTGAATTATTGAAAATAAAAATTATTGTATTATTTTTCATTTGAAGGCGTTAGACGCTTTCTTGTTTCTTTAATTTACTTTTTATTATTATTTTTTCTCTTTTTACTATTTACAAATTAAACTACATTATGTACAATATAATTATAAAGAAATAAGATATATATAAAAACATAAAAATACATATTTACAAAACAAACACGCCGTCCAGACCAGCAGTGTGTGGGAAGGTCCCCAGAACACTGGCCGCGTTACCTCGCTGAATCGCAAGGCTCAGGCTTTGAGCGAAGTACGCGCCAGCTCTAGGGTTTCCGGAGGCGAGGACCAACCTTTTTGATAAAGCTTTACTAAAGCTCTTTGTGTCGGATGACCACGGGCCCAAAGTTTCCACAGCTAACGCAACAAATTCGTAGTGTGCGTTAAGCTGTGAATACTTTTGATGTTTGTTCCTCTGTGCCTTCTCAGCCGCGGTTCCAGCACAGCGAGCGGAATCACCAAGGTATGACGGTGCCAGGGTATCCACACACGTGGCGTCCCACACTAAGGCTCGCCCGAGACTCCATGGTATTAGTGTGGCTCCATCAGGACGCTTACCGTCATCCCTTGACATTCCGCTCGGTTCCAGAGTCGAAGGCACAGAAGCAGTGGAGAGTGCCCGCCTGACTAAATCATTTATTGCCCGATGGCGATAAAGTCGGCCGGCACTCTTTACACATGAAAGCCCGTGTTGTCCAAACTGGTCCACGCCTCGACCACACTGGCAATTATGAGGCTCGCACAACTTGGCTCCTAGACGCAGACCCACCGCAATGCGTAGGCAACTGGGATCTAATACTGTGCCTATATTGTCAGACGGTAAAGCACGGAGCCAGTGACCTGATTCTGACTCCGAAACTGCTAAAAGACGTGCTCGGTTTGAGTCATTCATTGCTTGCTCCAAAAGGGCCGAATGGGTAATTTTTATGATGGGTAAGTCCCACAAATTTTGAATTTTTGTATCAGTAGGCAAATTGTCACCAGAGCATGTCGCAGACCAAGCCGCCACGGCTTCCTCTTGGCAAGCAACTCGAACATCGGCTATGGGGCTGTTTAGGATCATGCCGATGAGAGTTTGCGAGCCATGAGAGGAAGCCAAGAAAGCAGGTAGCGCCACACTCGAAATGCGACGTATACCCAAACCCCCAAACGATATAGGGAGGGTAACCTGCGCCCAGGATTTGTTATCAAAGTTCAGATTCAAAATTTTGGTGACTGTTTCTTTCAAAATAGTGTCTGCTGTATTAGTTATTGCGTGGAAATACCACACTGGGGAGCAACGCAGTAAATACATTAATTTTGGAGTAAAAAGACAAAGCCGAAGTATGTATATAGCCATGTGTGGTTTAATTTGGAAAAGTAGATTTGAATTTTTAGTAAACAAATCTAGTTTTGAGGACATTACTGGCGGAATTGCTTCTAAAAATAAAGGAGCACCTAATAAAGTCAGTGAATTTTTACTTTGTACTAATATGTTTGGAATACAAGGATACAAGGAATCGAATTTTTGGTAAATAGAGGAACGAAAGTCATCTGTCGTTTGACCTCCAAAAAATATTTCGCATTTACTGTAATTAAGCGATAGGCCAATTGAATTAAAACGCCGTATGATGCTGCTAAGATCCTCGAGTACTTCTGAAACTTTTCCGCCTAGTGAACCGTCATCAAGATACCACACATTAAATTTTGAATTTAAATCCGAAATAATAGGATTGATGCCCAAGCTGAAAATAGCAGGACCAAGCGGGTCACCTTGTTGGCAGCCAACGCATGATGCAATTTCTTTTTCACCGAATAATAGTTTTGTTGGGGCTCCATAACATTGCCACAAGTAATTATAAATTTCTGGCACTTCTTTTTGAATTTCACTCAACAAAATTCCCCTATCCAAACTATTAAAAGCGTTCTTTACGTCAATTTTGATGAAAACGTCGTAATCTGTTGAGCTTAGGAAGGTACGCGCGGCGTGCACTGCCGCCTCACAGCCTGCTCTTACTCCAAAACCTAATTGGCGTGGCTGAAATTTATCTGATAACTTCTCTTGGATTGCTCGACAGCATAATTTTGAAGTAAGCCGTCTCAAGGTACTACCAACTGCAATTGGGCGAATTCCACCATCTTTTTTCGAAAGGGCTACTAAATTAGCACCGTACAAGATCGAGACGATCTCTTTAGGAACTTGTCCAGTAAGCATCAGATTTACTAATTTAGTCAAATTTTCTAAAAGACACCTACCCGCTTCGCCTACTAAGGGATCAGTGAGATCTTTTAAGTGTTGTCACCATGCCATCTAACCCACCAGCGGAACCATTTGGGAGTGAACGTATGGCATGTAAGGTTACTTCGTCATCGACGACGTTTAGAGGCGTTTCTGACGAGGGAGGTGTTGGGAGCAGGCTGTAAGCGGAATGCTGTGGGTGTTTATCCAGAAGAGCTGCGTAGGTATTATCGGAGTCCGTGGCCAAGGAATCGTCAGAAAACAGTAACTTGGCTGCGGCTCTGACGTTACCGTCAGAAACTTTGCTTTCGATGGCTTTGATGGTAGAACGATTATGGACGTGGTCTGGAATGATAAAATTTGATGGCAAGCATTGTCGCGAAGTGTTCGATTTAATAGCGGAGGTAAGTGATCGATGATTGGAATCAGATGAAATGTGAAACGTATAAAAAGCAAATGTTAATAAACGTTCCCATGATTTTTCTGAATTTTCCTTAACTACGTTAGCCACGCACTCCGACAAACTCCTAGCAACGGCGACTCGTGCTCCCCTAGGGATCCTTTTTATCAATTTCATTGACCGTTTGAGTTGTGCGAGCCTACTCGACAAAGATGTGTTGCTCGAGGTGTCGCCATGTGAAGTTGGTGCGGGCTGATCGACAATATCGCCAGGTGGTATGATGACATCAGATCTCGGCACATGTCGGCGACTACAATGAATTTTCAATCCTCTGTGGCCCTTGTAAAGTTTTCGATCAGCGCAAATATCGCACTCGAGCAAAACAACCGGGTCTGTGGACGACGTGTCTGTTGGATTCATGGTCAAAATATAAAACTATAAAATACTAACTTCAAATCCAAAACACGCAAGTTCTTGCAGAAACAATTAAATAGTAGAACTTAAATAACAATTATTTAGAAATATACAAGAAAAGACAATTTCACACGGTGTTTTGATTCTTCATTTTCTGACAATTATCGACGTCGGCAACCAATGGTGCTTCGAGGTTTTGACGTACTGGCACAGGCGCATTAAAAACAACTTGTGCGCACTAGTTTTCAGCGGCGTTGCCAAGGCAACTACGCAGCGTCTTCTCATGTCAAAAATTAGTGACAATGGCTGATAATAGTATCACGTAAATCAAAATCAAAAACAGCTGATTTCAGGACAACAATACGCATGCCAAGTAAAATGTATAGCACACACTGCACTTGTCTCGAATGAGAATCTTTCTTGGGTGTTTTAATATCAATAAACACCCTCTTTTAATTTTTAAATAATATTTTTCCCTTGAACAAAATTAAAGGGCTTTTTAACCCTTTGACGACCATGGGGACATATGCGTCCCAAGCCAGAAAATAAAAAAAAACTATCTTATAACTATTCCATTGCATACAATTTTACTATACATTTATTTTTTAACGTATCTTTTGCATTATTATGGCTGAAAATACAGCGTATGAGACACCATTTTTTTGTTTATGGTCATTGAAAACTGACATATCATTTGGCGCGCTAATCTCATATTTTGTAAAAGTAATTTTTAGAGTAAAAGTTTTCATTATTATTTTAGAATGTGAAATAAACCTTGCCTGGTAAGTGAATTATTGTTTTAGTTGTTTTTAGTTTTAGTACCTTGATAAGTGATAGTAAACACGAAGGGACAGCGGTGTCCCTATGGCCGTAAAGAGGTATTTTTTGTATGGAAAAGTTTTCTTACTGTAGTGATGTTTTTTTGTCAAGTACCCTAATTTTTATTCATTTTGGTGACGCATATATCTCATAAGGGACGTGGAGTATTTGAACCTAGAGGAGATGACATTTTTCAAAATTTATTGGGTGATAATAATGACGATGAAGATGACTTGCTGCTTGACGAAGAAGATTGAAATCTCCTGACACAGGATGATGACCATTGACCAAGAAGTTTTAGATGTTGAGGTTGAAGATACATCGTTTTCACTTCAGTAATCTACAAAACTGTCTTGCCTGAACCTTCACCGTCGATAGTAGAGCCCGTCACCGAATTCAATTGCAATAATCCACCGGTTTTCAAGTGGAGCCACACATACCACCCAAATGTTTTTCGTGAGGTCGATTATAATTTTGGATAGTTGACAATACGTCAAGAAGCTGAAGCTGATACATTGACTCTTTTTGACTAGAATTGTGAAACACTACAATAAAAATATGGGTGGTGTTGATTTTATGGATCAACGCAAAGTGTGCTATGAAGTAGATCGAAGATCAAAAGTAAAGTGTTATCTTCGACTATTTTTCGATCTGATTGACATAACATGACAGTAAATAACGCACATACCGTCTACACTAAGCTGCACGTTCAAAAACAATTGAAAGGAAGCCTGTTATCCAGCTTGCAGTTCAAATTAGTCGGAGTTTGGAGTTTGATAAATGGTTTTACGGTCAGGGAACGAGATGTCCCCAAGACGACAACCAGTACAGTGCGCAAATCCGTGAAACGGCCATTGGCCTCTCACCCTATAGAAAGATCAGAATCATCAGAAAAAAGATGTGTAAACTGTGCCAAAACCAAGATCGAAATCTTCCCAAATAATACTTTCGTGATATGTAAAGGCCTCCTTTGCTACACCAGTGAAAGAAATTGTTTCGTTGAGTATCACTGGTGTAGTATTTATAATAATGTATTCTTTTTCTTTTAGAAAACAACCTTACTACAATAATAACAAAGGAATTTTGCTGAAATAACTCCCTAAATCTTATGTAAACTTAGTAATTCTTAAGTCTAAGTTTTAGGAGAAAAGTATCTCTTGGCGACCATAGGGACACATTTGTCCCAATAATTTCCTAATAAACCAAAAAGATTTTTTTTTATTTTGTTTTAAAAATATGTTTTTTAACGTCTAAAAAATCGTTCTAAATAGCTCAACTGAATCTAATATCTCCCATAGTCTTATGGTCCTGAAAGGGTTAAAGGGAAGCCATTTCTTGTTTCTATATACTATTCTAGAGTGCGCACTCTAGAATACTCTTTTTTGTGCTATCCCATGGGAACCCTTTATTTTTCATTTTAACATTATCGATAAAATAAATCGATATTTTTATAATTGATTCCAACCTTGACGCAGTGGGTACACGGGTAAATAGAAATTACCCCTACGCCCACCAGTGGGTTAGCCAGTGGGTGGACGGGTAGCGAGCCCGAAAAACGGCTTTAAATTCCGGTATGTTGTATGGGAGCCCCCTTAAATATTTATTATTTTCTGCTTTTAGTATTTGTTGATATAGCGGCGACAGAAATACATCATCTGTAAACATTTCAACGTTCTAGCCATCACCATTCCTGAGATACAGCCTGGTGACAGACAGACAGACAGACGGATGGACAGCGGAGTCTTAGTAATAGGGTCCCGTTTTTACCCTTTGGGTACGGAACCCTAAAAACGATATAAAAACATTTATTTCAGTCACTGATCCAAATTGAACTTACCCTAACCTAAAATTCATCAGTACCTATATATGTATTAATTATGTCTAGCTCATCATAGTACTCAATTATATAAAGAATTACCTATTCTACCTACCTACTCAGTAATTTCTTAAAAGCTTAAATCCAACCTCCCAGTCCCATAAGCTACTAAACCATAGTTTAATTAGTTATACTCAATTATTAACGTAATCAGCCACTCAATCAACATTAATTCAGTAATGAGCTATAAGCCTGGAGGAAATTACCAGCTTAACTTATAACGATCTTGTTTACGTCACAGTAATCGTTAACTTGTTTATTATTTGGTGATTTGCTTCATATCAAAGACTTCGTCATAACAGACTTCACTACAACGATACCTAATAAGCTTCGAGAGATTCGATAAATTTTACACAAATAACATTGAAATGTAGGAACAGATTAAATTAAGTAGAAACGATATCGTTACATACTTACATGGTTATAATTTTTTTTTTTTTTGGCTTTAGTCGCGAAGCGATTATGCCAGCCCCGTTTTACTAATGATAAGGTACATTCAAAAGGGATTTGAGTCCCTACGCTGAGTGAGTATGTCCGAGACCATGGCATACAAGGTCCTCGCTGCATCGCTCATGGGTGCAGCTAGGATACCTTGAAACATGCCAACGTCTCGAGGATTAACTCCGCACTCCCGCATCATAAATGCTCTCATATCCTTGCTCCGATCACATGCATCGAGAAGATGGGAAACATCCTCATGGCATCCATGAGTATGTTTTTTGAAGTCGTTCGTCGTTTCAGCCTTAAGACGTCGACAGCTGGACATAGACATCACTCTATTGCTTTTCGATTTATTTTTAATAATTCAATTTACTGTGATCATTAGGAGTCATCAGGTACTCTGTAAGTGGATGTCCTACGCAGCGCTTGGCGGTATATGGTCAAGAAGGTTACGATTTCAAAGGCTATGTGTTCCACCAACTAAGTGTCTTACTGTCTGCCACTTCAACGTGCTAATTTACTGGGCTATGTGGTTATCTTTGCTTTTTATCTTTTCACGCTGTTCCACCCACTGCTGAGCAGAGGTCTCCTCTCTTTCTCGCCATACTTTCCAGTCCTGTGCTAGCCTCATCGATTTCCTTCCGACAACTTTGATGACATCATCTAACCATTGGACTAGTGCTTTACAGAAGAATAAAAACCGGACAAGTGCAAGTCAGGCTCGCACACCGAGGGTTCCGTGCAAATCCAGAAAATTTTACAAAATTGAGAAGTAAGTTGTTAAAATCTCTATACCATAACCATCGACAAAAAAGTTTTTTTTTTTCATTTTTCTCGTCATACATCAAAAATTACTGAAAATGTTAAAATAATCAAAAACCTGTTTTAGCGTATTCTAATGAAGTTCTTTTATATGATACCTTACATGATACGATTTACTCACTTTGAATTTTGAACCTATATTTTGTGAATTTTGAGGCCCTATTTTTTATGATTTAAATAAAAATGTACAGTTTTCAGATTTTTTCCTATATGTGTACTCTGAGACGATATTTCACGCCAAATTTCATAGTTCTATGTCAACAGGAAGTACCCTGTAGGTTTTGATTTTTGGGAGTGCGAAATATGCGGTTTTTTACGACATAAACGGCTCTAACTTTTTTAAACGACAACTGAGAAGTTTTTCTTTTACACAACTGCAAGAATTCATCAATATACGTATACAGTTTAAATTTCAACTCGATATCTTTACGCGTTCCCGAGATAAAGAGTCTTGACATACACACAGACGGACGGACGGACAGACGGACAACAAAGTGATCCTATAAGGGTTCCGTTTTTTCCTTTTGAGGTACGGAACCCTAAAAATGATAAACCTTAAAACAAGTTTATATATAATTGAGCTACTACGAATGTTACTTAAATGAGCCGAAACTAATTTCCAACAAGGTAGTTGGTGATACACCTATCTGGATTCTGCTACGTGGTCAGGCAGAGTTCCGACTAACTAGCCGAAGGTGGAACCAACTTGGGGCAAGTTTGTTTTTTAGTTAATTAGAGCTGAAGACAAACACGCTCGGCCGTAGTTACCAAGTTGCAGCTAACTGGGCTCCGGCTCCGAGACGGGGGATGCATTTTAATGCTTCTACATCTAAAGATAACAAACGTTAAGAAAAGGATACATCACCTGATTACCCAATTTTTTCAGGTTTATTGGACAGTTTAGTACAATAAATAACATAGATTTAACTAAAATACAACACATACTTTTGTAATATGAGTCAGTATTTTTAATCAGGTATAGGTAAATGGAGACCATGCACCAATATGCCTCAATTGATATGGCGATCAAGATAATGATCAAAAAACCGGACAAGTGCGAGTCAGATTCGCACATCGAGGGTTCCGAACAAACATATTGTTAAAATAATTAAAAACCTGTTTTAGCATGTGCTAATGAAGTTATTTTATATGATATGATTTACTCACTTTGAATTTTGAACCCATATTTTGTGAATTTTGAGGCCCTATTTTTTGTGATTTAAATAAAAATGTACAGTTTTCAGATTTATTCCTATATGTGTACTCTGAGACGATGCTTCACGCCGAATTTCAAAGTTCTACGTCAACGGGAAGTACCCTGTAGGTTTTGATTTTTTCTTTTGCACAACTGCAAGAGACCATAGATATACGTGTACAGTTTAAATTTCAACTCGATATCTTAACGCGTTCGCGAGATAAAGAGTCTTGACATACACATGGACGGACAGACGGATAACAAAGTGATCCTATAAGGGTTCCGGTTTTTCCGTTTGAGGTACGGAACCCTAAAAATCAAGACAGAATGTTGTGAACAAACAAGTGAGGCCGCCAAAACTACGCCTCGCCGTGTACTGACACAATTACACACACATACACGTACAACGAAACTACGCCTTGGCTTGTCAGTCGAACTATAATGGTGGCGCAACATCAATAATGCACTCACCACACGTATTTAAAACCTCCTTAGCCTGTTCGCGACGTTCTGTCTTGATTTTTTTATTTTCTCTGAGTTTCAAGGTTGGATGTACAAAATAAACAAATATTTGAAATGGCACGTTTAAATTACACTATTTCTCGTTTGTATAATTATTATGTGTCGAAAATGTAACAGAATTTCATTAGGAATAAGTTTATCCGGCGACGCGACGTTCAAAGTGGCAGTTACAGGGAAAGCAGACGAATCTACATTTTGCATCAACATTTCACGTAACAAAGCGAGACTATCTCACTCATTATACGCAAAGTGCTGTCTGGAGTACATGCAGTCAATTAGAAAGTTATATGAACAGTAAGGAATCTGTTACTGGAGATGTGAACTGTAATTGAACATTGCATAGATTTGTTTATAAATCTGACTCTTCATGCATCAAGTTTAGTGTAACATGAAACGACTGAAATCTGCCAAATTGGGGAAACCATGCAAACTGAAACCATGCTGTACTGTATAATGCCTTGATAATTATATAATGCCAAAGCTTGCTGCCATAACAGCCAAGCTAACAGATACGAGTATCTATAAGATGGTTGGGCCATTTTCATCGCGCTCAGTGCAATTTGGACCACATACTCGATTTTTTTTTCGACGGATATACATATGTCTTCCATCCATCCATCCATCCATCAGCCATAGGACGTCCACTACTGGACATAGGTCTCTCTTATAGATCTCCAATAAGACCGGTTGGTAGCGGCTTGCATCCAGCGCGATCCTGCGGTCTTAATGAGGTCATCTGTCCACCTTGTGGGTGGATGTCCTACGCTGCGTTTGCCGGTACGTGGTCTCCACTCGAGAACTTTTCAACACCATTGTACTTTCATATGTGCCCTGCCCATTGCCACTTCAACTTGCCAATCCGCTGGGCTATGTCGGTAACTTTGGTTCTTCTACGTATCTCCTCATTCCTGATTCGATCTGGCAGAGAGACTCCGATCATAGCCCTCTCTATAGCTCGTTGTTCTACTTGGAGTTTATTAATAAGGCCCATAATTAAAGACCACGTTTCAATGCCATAAGTCATCACTGATCATTGTATACATATGTATATTGTAATAAATAATTATGCAGATTGGTTCACGAAGTATCCTTTTATTGGAAAACCAGAGGCGTGTCAACCCTTACAAAAATATACCAAAAGCTGTCTAGATTACATTTGTTTCTAAACAATACAAAACCATACCAATATTGGTCTATTTGAGCGAGTTCATAAAATGGTGAAGCCGTACAAACATAAGCAAAAACGCGAAACTTAAAATTTAACAGAGTTAAAGTGGTAAAACAATATCCAGAACAATTATGTCAAAATAAATAAATGTTGTTCACACATTTTTGTACGTAAACCTATAAAGTGTTGTCTGATAACACAGAAGTACTAAACTTACCTACAAGTATTTTGAAATTAAAATTATCTCAAGGACAAAAGTCCCAAAAAAAACGTAAATTTAAAAATTCCACTTCAATACATAGCGGTTTCAGTATGTGACCTATTTATAATAATTGGGCGGACTTGCCTGTTACTATGTTCTATTAAATACATAATTATTTTTTGCAAAAAATAGCATGACCGACTTCACCCGTGTACAGAATCATTACATAGAATAAAACAAAGTCGCTTTTCACTGTCTGTCCCCGTGTGTGCTTAAATCTTTAAAACTACGCAACGGATTTTGATGCAGTTTGTTTTAATAGATAGAGTAATTCAAGAAAAATGTTTATATGTATAATATACCTGTGCGAAGCCGGGGCGCATCGCTAGAACGCAAATATTATGCACGGGTCGATGTATCATTTTTCACAGTATTGTTGATTTATCAAAAATGTCTCGGCCGATTTCGATTAAATTTAAATGGGACCAATTTCGAAGTATATTCTTTCTAATAAAAAAATATTGAAATCGGACTACTATAAAAAAAGTTATGCGTGGTTATACATAAATATATATATATATATATATATATATACGCTTCGAATTGTATACCTCCTCCGGTGGTTCGTCGGTAAAAAAAAATACAGCACTACTTAGGTACATAGGCTAAAACTACATAAACTATAATTCTATTACATAAATTATAATTCTATTTATAATTTGGTACGGTCTTCATCTTCACGCAATAGAAAGCCAAGCTACAAGCATCAGTTGCTACGCAACCTTTCATTTCAGTCGAAAATGAGTCAAACAGTCCTCACTGATATTTGTAGAACAATTACTCTAACGTACCTCTCATTGTACAATGGGTTGAATAAGAAAAGTTCCAGTGCAGATGCTTTGACGAAAGTTTAACTCGATACAAAGTTTATACGAAACGAGAGTAACCACCTTTGTCAGGAGCGGGGAATGCAAGGATTTTGTTTTGAGTAGAAGGTTCCAGACTTTCCTGTCGCCAATTTACACGTGTATAATAATGTGTGTGGTTGCTTTGTTGTAAAACTTTCGTCTTGGTATCTTAAAATTTTCGTGAATTCAAATCTTATTACCATAGTTTCATGATATATATGTCGAATCCATAAAAGGATCCGCATCAGTTATGGTGATTCAATGTGGTAATGATTTTATACCATCTGACCCAACAATGCTTCAGTGTGGCGTGGCGTGGGTTAAGCGGGCGAGGAGATAAATTGCGACGTCACGAACAATCAGTTTATTTCACAGAAGATTACGTATGACTACAATTATAGAGAAAACTTTAAGCGAAGGACATGGC
Source organism: Hypomecis punctinalis (assembly GCA_949316475.1). Taxonomy (NCBI): domain Eukaryota; kingdom Metazoa; phylum Arthropoda; class Insecta; order Lepidoptera; family Geometridae; genus Hypomecis; species Hypomecis punctinalis. The sequence continues at coordinate 7,870,596 of OX438810.1, read as the reverse complement.
GTTCCGCAGCGTAACGCACGCTGCCACCATTTTATCAAGAATCACAACTCGAGCCATTCTAAACACAGTTCACCATAACCTCTCCGAAACACCTCTCTTTTCAACTCTCAAGTGACATCTGTCAAGTCATCATCGCATTTTCCCGCCCATCGGCCGATCATGCGATATCACTTGAAAACCTCCTCGGAACCAATCAGCAGCGTTTGTTACAAGCGCTACCCCAGGAATGTTGCCACTACCATTCCTAGTCCTTCGAAATTATACTAAGTGGCACTATTTAAATATAAACTTAAAGCTATTGTCCCGTTATACCCCACTACTTTATTTCAATGAACTTAATTTTAACAGCGTTATATATTACCGATACTGAACACATTCGTGAAGAAAGAAAATGAAAATAAGGAGCAAAAAAAATGTCTCGAAAATTTGGTAATTATTGGACACTAATTATACAACGCAACGGTTTACGCATTTACGTTTACGTGAAGTTGTGTGCGTCAGCGAAATAAAGTCATTCATAAGCTGTACTGCCCCCGCCCCTCATCGCTCAGCTGATAGGTAATAAGTATCTCCAGTCGTATTTTTCTGGCCGCACGGCGGCGGCAAGCTCAAATCAAAAGCGCCGAAAGGGCGGCGGACATGAAAGAAGAGCTAGTCAAACAGCCGCTGCGACACCGAAAACGAGACGAAATACATCAGTGGAGTGCTAATTGTGGTCTAAGTAACAACTGAACTGACCTTTCGCCACCCGTGGCAGTTCAGTGCTCGTAAATACTTTGAATTCGGCGGGAATGCATCCGTACCATTATTGAAAGGTACAAGAACTTAATAGTGTCAAGTACAGTCCGCGTATCAATTTTTTTTAACTGGGTGTTGAACGATGCTGGTGAAAACATTCTCTTTTTGGATGAATGTTTCTTTACGAGAATTGGTTTAGTGTAGCGTGCTGGAGTTTGCATTGACAATGGAGGTGGACATTTCGAACAATTGTTAAAATACCTGTAATGTAAGTGTGAATATCTTTGTAATTAGCAATCACTGTAAACAATTTGATTCCAAATTTTTAAATACGGTAAAATTACCTAATTTTTCATTTAACGTTTAGGTTGCTTTACAAAATGCAATGTTTTATTCATGTTTTGATTTATCAGTCGCAATTAACGTAATTTTGCCGGTTCTGAGCCTGTAAAAATATGAAGGGAAAGTTAGATTCGAAAAGTATTTAAAATTATTTCAGAGACAAAGTACTTACCTACTTCGGCTTAAACTACAGTAGTATTGTTTCTGAAAAGTCGGTTCATCTTATTATTATCAATATTTGATAATAATTTGACTGTCCGCTTTCGGTGTAATTAAAAAAATGCCTACCAAGCGACTCCATGATCTGACACATTAATCAATGAAGTGTTTGTGAAAATGAAATGGATGTATGAAAGTAAGAGAGGCAATGATCGCCGTTCATTCAAAAACGGTGACGTAGTATTTTGATTGTACTAGCGTTTATAATTTGTGTCAGGATATTTGTAATTTTAAACCTGTCGTAACTATGGCACTATGGCATAAAGAGGTGTACTGACAGCGGATTTATGATGTATGTATAGGTATAAATCGCGTGTTGAAATTAAGTTAACTTAAAAAAGGTGTATAAATTATGTATGAATTTTGATTCTGTGAGTGAAAAAAACTTTTAAATATTTGGAAATGAAATTCGTTGGTACAAGTCACTATCAACCTATATACCTACTTGGCCAGCATAGTGGATATATGTTGTTTTTAAACTTTCGCGATTTGAACACATTATAATTATATACTACGAGACTGATCGCGCACTAAAATTACGAGATAAATAAATACCTCCTCATCCCGACGTTTCGGCCGAGTTGCATCGACCGTGGTCACGGGAAGACTGTATAGTGGATATAGTTCAATCAGCCTTCTAAAGCAAGCCTATAATCAGCAGTGACCTAGGTTTTTTTGTTTTAGGTGCTACGTGCGTTGTTTATTTGGCTAGGTATATTTCAAAATTATCGCGATTTGAACACATTATTATTATATACTAGTTTTTACCCGCGGCTTCGCCCGCATACGCAATATGTCATTATAATTTATAGCCTATGTGTTATTCTGATATATAAGCTATATTATTGCAAAGTTTCATCTCAATCCGTTCAATAGTTTTTGCGTCAAAGAGCAACAAGCATCCATACATCCATACATCCATCCATCAATCCATCCTCACAAACTTTCACGTTTATAATATTATAGTAGGATTACGGGACTAATCGCGCACTAAAACCTCTGAGTCTACCCGTGACCAAGGTCGATGCAACTCGGCCGAAACGTCGGGATGGTGAGGTATTTATTTATCTCGTAATTTTAGTCAGTCTACCCGTGACCACGTTAACTCGGCCAAAACGTTGGGATGATGAGGTATTTATTTATCTCGTAATTTTAGTGCGCGATTAGTCCCGTAGTATATAATAATAATAATTTCAAAATTGATTTTGAATCTAACTATAAGCTATGTTTTATTTGATTCATGAGGAGATCCATTGGATTGGCAAGTTAAAATGGCAGTGGGCAAAACACATACTTAGCACTGTTTACAAATTATGACATTGCTTAATAGTCAAGGAGTTTCAACATTTTAAATTTCACACTCGTTTTGTAAAAGAAACGGTTTCTGTATCATGCTGATTGCTAAATGAAATGAAACCTGACTGCAGTATCAAACCAACTTTACGGACATAATAACTTCCACCGTTCTACACTCGTTCATCTCTATAGTTATTGGCAAAGTTTTCCGTTGAAATTAATAAATTTCAAGCAGTTTGAGCCCCAAATAGTAGTCCGTTCAATCTTTGAGAAGTATTGTTCTCACCGGGTTCAAAGTGATGCTCGCGAAGAGATTGTGGATTTCCGTGAAGATTTGAGATACTTTAGAACTTTAACGTAAATATTGAATAACTGGTAAGTAAACAGTAGTAAACGGTACTGAGTTACAAGTTAGTTTGTTTACTAGTGGCTAGTCTAGATGTCATAACTTTTCATCCCTAGGAAAGCCTTTTAGAATAAAAAGCTTTTACGTAGCGGATGATTAATAAAACCGGTATCTACTACTAACGTGTCATCCAAGTCACGGTGGCGCTCGTTTCTACAAATTTACTACTCACGGACATCTTTCTAATGCCTATCCGTTTGAATGTTGCTTAACTTAAGTGATCGTTTAGGAATACCTAATATTTAGAATATAGTTTTAACTTTATTATTATGTGCTACGGGGCTAATCGCGCACTAAAATTACGAGATAAATAAATACCTCATCATCCCCACTTTCGACCCGGGACCACAAGGTCGATGCAACTCGGCCGAAACCGATAAGGTATTAAGTAAGGGAATTTATTTGTCAAAACTTAAAAAACATTTCAAATTACTATTACTATTTAGACTACTTACCTTCTTAAATTAAAAACTCATACTAAAAAAACTTACACTAAAACTTATACTAAAATAAAACTAAAACTAATCTAAATGACCTACGGCAGAGGGTAACGTGGCCAGAATGCTGGCGGCGTTGCCTCGCTGAATAGCAATAGGTACTAATTTTTTGGCCAAAGTATATGCCAGCATTCTGGTCACGTGTCACCTCTACCAGACGCCTTATTTATTTATGAGGTATTTATTTATCTCGTTATGTTAGTGCGCGATTAGTCCCGTAGTATATGATAATAATGTGTTCAAATCGCGAAAGTTTAAAAACAACACAGTTTTAACTTATTTTAAATATTAGGTTTTTTTGAGGTTTTCTATTGTCTTCTATATTGTGAAACATTACGAATATGATTATCATTTTCCGTTCCTATTTGCCTAAACATAAGTTTGTATCAAAATAGAAACCGGTTAAAAATAATCATACCGCACAGTTTTATTAGTTCATCATCCTCTTATTATTTCCGTTATAGGTATAGGTATCATAATTTAATAAATATTAATTTATTTTCTTCGTTTTTTTCAGCATTTTGGAGCAACATGTACCTACCTATCTAAACAGGGATTCGAGGTCTATTTACATTAGTTAAAATAGCGAAAATAAAAACGGGAATAACTACTCGTATTTTGATTAGTATAATGTTAAAATGGCATCAATCAATTCTTTATAAAGCATGATGCCTGATTATTTTCTTAGAATTTTTTTTTTTTTTTCAATTTATACTAAGCTCTTATAGTGCTTTTACGATCACTGATTACTATTACTACTTGTGGATTATGTTAATCTCGGCGTCAGCTATCTACCCTGTACAGAATACAAATTTTCGAATCCAAACAAACCACATTAAAGATATCCAGTGCACGAGTTATCCCTAATTACACAACACAGCTCGCCGCGTGGCGAGCTTAATCCTCTCTTTGTTCAAGCAAACGCCCCCTCAGGAGTTGCGAATTCGGAGTTCGGACCATACGTGTAGTGTTCCTTTGGTTTGACTAGACTTTTAGTAGACATGGTATGGTATAGATCGTACTTGGCGCCTACAACGCTGAAAGTCGGTAAAAGATAAATACTTCAATTAATTTGGTGTGAGCGTAAGTTAGGCACCGAAATAGGGATGTTTACTGGGTATGACCCACCCCTATTTCAGTTGGGAACTCAGATCTTGAAGACGTTGACTCGTACGTCTACCTAGGACAAGTAGTCCAGTTAGGTAGGTCCGACTTCAAGAATGAGGCCAATCGCCGAATCCAACTCGGTTGGGCAGCGTTTGGAATATTGCGTAACGTCTTCTCGTCGGACATACCTCAGTGCCAGTTGAAAGTTTTCGACCAGTGTGTGTTGCCAGTGATGACTTATCGCACAGAAACGTGGTCTCTCACTATGGGCCTTATTAGTAAGCTCCAAGTAGCCCAACAAGCCATGGAGAGGGCTATGCTCGGCATCTCTCTGCGAGATCGAGAATGAGGAGATCCGTAGAAGAACCAAGGTTATCGATGTAGCCCAGCGGATTGGCAAGTTGAAGTGGCGATAGGCATGGCACATAGCGCGGAGAACTGATGACCGATGGGGTCGAAAAGTTCTCGAGTGGAGACCACGTACCGGCAAGCGCAGCGTAGGACGTCCACTCATAAGGTGGACGGATGACCTTATTAGGACCGCAGGATCGCGCTGGATGCAAACCGCTATCAACCGGTCTTATTGGAATCCATTAGGGGAGGCCTATAATGATGACTGGGTATGAAAATCATTATTATAAATAGTCTGCCAGTTAGATTTTTAAAAAATATTAGTCATGTACTTTTTCTTTTGTCAATCAAACAATTAGTGACTAAGATAAACCGTGTCAAAGTTTGAGAGTGGGGGCTCGTGACAGCACTAGCCGGTACATTTCATAGCGGTTAGTGACGTCACGCGGAACTTTAACAGGCTATATCTTCATCAATTTGTGTTAAATTGACAAAAGAAAATATACGTGTCTAATATTTTTTGACAATCTATTTGACGGACTAATTATATTTTTTTTAGTAAACATCCCTATGGAATGCTGAGTATTCAGGTTCAAATCTCGTGGTCATGCAAAATATTTAGCATAAAGAACTCATTCAAATAAATTTAATGTAGAAAAATACTTTAAATGTACACCTTGAAGGAGAACATACGCGACAGCAGACGCCATAAGTTCCTCTTACAGCCTACACCTTCACAAACCAACACTGCGCACCATATCCTCAGCAACAGAGTGTTTTACAACTGGAACAGGTTGCCTGAGGATGTAATCTCAGCAAGGACTATTAACACATTTAAGAATAGACTGGATCTTTGGATAAAGAAGAAAAAAAAATCCTTGACAGATAAATACTAATTTTATTCGACTCTGCTTGATTTAGGCACATCAGTTTATAAATAAATAAAATTGTTTTTTGGCATTAAATTTTTGACAACATTTTTTTTCTAGTTCAAGTACATTTTGCTCTGGTGTAATGTTTTAGCATGGGTACTACCCATACCCATTGGGTAGTCTTAGGTGATACCCTAATGGGTATCACCTAAGATGAATAAAAATGAATGATAAAGAAGGCGAATCATAATTGATAAATGATCATAAATGATCATAATTGACCTTCTACATTTTATGAATTATTAAGTGCAACAGATTTAGAGTCACATAGCACTAATGTGATGTCTAAAACTTTCCCTCAATTGCATAAAGAAAGATGTGAAGTCGTCGACTTCAGCTCTGTTCTATTCAGTAAGCGATCTGAGTACATGAGCTTAGAATGAATTTGATTACGGATTTGAGAGGTTGAAGCGCTAAGTAAGCTTTGGTGCAGCAGACAGCATTTGTGACCCTCATCTGCAGCGGGGACCCAAAAATATTCTCTGTAGAAAGCATTTTAGACTTTTGCATCTTTTTTATCGTTTCACTGAGACGTGATTTGCAGTATAAAATTTGGAGTGTCTGGTAGAACGGTTTGTCATCTAGGCCACCACGATTTGTGGTGGCCTAGAGGACAAACCGTGGTGGCCTTGAGGTAGTGACACCCGCCTTACAATCGTGAGGTCGTGGGTTCAAATCCTCGGTCCCGTACCAATGAGTTCTTTGGAATTTATGTACGGAATTTTACACTACTGGCTTTTCGGTGAAGGAAAACATCGTGAGGCAACCTGCATACGCCAGTAGAAGAAATTCGATGGCTTATGTGAATCCACCAACCCGCACTGGGCCAGCGTGGTGAATATGGCCTAATCACCCTTCGTGGGTAGGCCTACGTCCTGCAGTGGACTGTTGAAAAGGCTGATACAGTACAGTACAGTACAGTACATACAGTAGAATGGAGTATTTTTTGAATAAAGTATTGCATGTGTACTGGTAGGTTGAAATGGTGTTCTGTAAAGGCCTAAAGGCAACGATTTAAAAACAGTACAATTAAATTTTTGTGGTTATTATGGGATATTAGTTTAATTTGTAAAATGCTCTGCAAGTCTAAACGTCTAGCAAATTATTTAAAATTGTAGGTAAGCTCTATCAATACTAAAAACGACAATGCGGATTCGTATAAAGACGATACGAAAATAAAAAGAATTTTAGATTAAGGTTTATTCGCATTTATATAGCCATATAGCACTAGATACACCTTATAGGTGTCTGATCATAAAAATCCTACATTTTACACGAGTTTGGATAAAAAAAACTAAACTAAAAATTGCTTATTTCTATAATATATAGAAAAATAATATAAATAGTATTCCATAATAGCATTACGCTAGATTACCGAATAAAAACTCCTTAGTTAATACTTAAAATAAACTGTATGTAAATTTTATCTTCACACGAAAATATGCCTTAAATAAACAAACCATTACTAGCCACATAAATCTTTATCAAACAAAAATAACCTCAATACAAATAGGTGTGAATGGTGTCAATCAAAAAGCGATCGATCACTGAGTAACCCAATTTGGGTCTATCATTAAATAATAAACAGCTTGGTAATAAATAACTTGTTAATTGGTATAGGAAAGGAAGCGGGCTTCTTTCGACGCCCCCCTAATGCCCACGAAGGGACCGTAACGTAAATATAAATGGATACACTGTTGAAAATATGGTGATTACTCATTAATAAATTAACTTTTGTAGTTTACTGTATCAAAGGTGTGAAATTACTTGTCTACAGTTTATGTTAAAATATGAACTAGTTGGTAGAATTCTATATATTTATTTAAAATATAATTCTGATATTGATTCAGTATCACATGGGAATATATTAAAATCAATCAATCAATCAATCGTTTATTGCATCATATGTAGTATAATTTACATGCAGGTCTTAAGAAACATGTTTAGTATCTATATTCTATAAGCTATACATATGACCCTATTAGGGTATAGCAATATTGTGCGGAGCGATTTATTTGTTTCAATTTGCTATATTATGACTGTCCAATAGGTACTTGTTTAATGTATAATAGCTTTTCGTGATAAGTAGGTTCTTTAATACTTTTGCAAATTTGATTTCGTCTTCAAATTTCTTAATTTCGACCGGAAGTTTATTAAATATTTTAACAGCCATCGAGCATGGCCCGGAGCTGTGTATCGATAATTTTGATTTCGGTAACATTAAATTATGTTGATATTGGATCTGGCAGGATGGACACGTGCACTTGATAATTTTGTGAAAAACTGTGGGTATTTTTTTACGAATTTGCACGCTTCAAAGATATATATTGACACCACAGTTAATATCTTTAATTTAATGAAGTAGGGTTTGTGGAATTGTTGTCTATTTGTATTTGGAAGCTTGATATTGGCCAATATCCGTACGCACTTTTTTGGACTATGAATAGGTCGTTAGTATCTACACTGTTTCCCCAGAGGATGATGCCATAGTTTATAGTGTATTAAAATAATGACTACAGTACAGGGTTATTTCTAATCAATTAGCATCCTTTCATGGTGTTATTCTGTACATCAAAACTAACAACTTTTGTTCTACGACTTTTATCAATTCTCAAATAAAAGTTGTTGTTCCATAGAAAAATATCGTTCTCCCTGGACAAAATGTATGGAACAGCTGATTTTTATTTTGAGTTTTAACAAAAGTTGCAGAACAAAAGTTTGTAGTTTTGATGTGCAGAATAATCCCCTGAAAGGATGCTAATTGATTATAAATAACCCTGTATAATAAAGTCGCTTCTCACTGTCTGTTTGTCCCTATATTATGCTTATACCTTTAAAACTACGCAACAGATTTTGATGTGATTTTTTTAGTATATAGAGTGATTCAAGAGGAAATCTTATGTAAATGTATAATACACCTGTGTGAATCCGAGGCGGGTGGCTAGTTCAGTATATAAATCAAATTTTTGAAAGTTTCCTAGATTGGTTGAAAATAATAGGTATAAAAGAAATTATGATACAGCCAGCAGTGTGATAAAAAAAACTGCGGATGATGATGATGATGAAGTCTTAAAACCGATTTAAGTATACTTATATTTCGTGCCGAGTGACAAAGACGTCACTTAAGCCTCACAAACGACGAAATCTCAAAGCACTTCGGCAATTAATTTCAATCGTAGTGAGACACTGTTGAATTGCTGGTATATATTGATGTCGATTGCAGCGATTTCTGAGACCACCTAAGTGTTTAGCGACTACTGAACTAGTTCGGGTGTGTATGGGTGCCTGAAAGGAAAGTTATGGTTCCGACTCTTACCGAACTACCGGTCATTTGGCTTGAATGCTGAACTTTACTATTGCATTCTAAGTTAACTGTTACGTTAAAGGTTATAGTTAAGCTGGTTTATTATTATTTTGTTATATAATATTGTATTTTTCGTGTGTTTATGTTTACCGGTGGTTCAAGGCGGTGTGAGTAACAATCAGGCATTATGTGCCGCGTTTAAATCAGAGATTTTAATTTAATTAGTAGTTTAAATAAATGTAAAATGCACGAGATTTTGTTTATTTCACAAGAATAAAAAGTAATTTATTCTAACAGGCAAAATCTAGCGATCATATAGACTGTTCCGGAAAAAAGACTCTGTTCTAAATATTTTATGATCAGGAATAATTTCTTATTACCTACTACTGCATTTTTTATATCAATGATATTTTTCTTTTTATTTTTATATAAGAGAGATAAAGATAAAAGTTCCGTCTCATTATAATGAGTAATGAGTAAATCATTATTGGACTACGTCCTCTGTATTTTCCTTCAATAATTCACAACTTAAAGTGAACTCTACTTTACACTACTAAACCTACTACTACTTTACGCTACTAGACTCTTTTTGACTACTACCTTACACTACTACTAGACTAGTAGAATATTTTATGCAATATATTTAAAGAATTAAAACAAAGCAAACTTTTACTAACAAACGAATGAACTTGGAGGTCAAGTTATTTCAAAAAGAGTCTAGTTATTCCAACTTTTACTAACAACTTGACCTTCAAGTTATTTCAAAAACAGTCTAGTTATTCCATTCCAGTTCGTTCGTTTGTTAGTAAAAGTTTGTTTTAATTCTGTAAATATATTGCACAAAATATTCTACTTCTTTCTCCATATTTTCACCAGTGACAAATAAATGCAAATAGTTCAAACTGACTATAGAGTAACCGGCCGTGCCGTGCCGTAAGCCGGGCCGTGGGGTGCCGGCAGAGTAGAATAGCACCCCCCTCTAGTACCAGGTGTCGTAAGAGCCGACTGAGGTACAGCGGAACCGACTAATGGCGGTATAACCATTCAAATAAAAACGTAGCTAAAATGGCACAGGGCAGGGATGGGGAGCAGCATCTCTGTCTCGAAGCTACGTTTTCTGCGATCGCCACCACGCTTGCCCAGCGCGGCGATTATGGGCAAATACCCCCAATATATGGCAAAAACAGATAGACCAGGCCCCCAGTCCCCAGCAGCTCCGCTAGCCCGGGGCTACGGTAGCGGCTCCGGTAACGGCGGAGAAGGGGGTGCTAAGAATCCCTGGCAGACGCCCGGCTACCACTCCCGCAAACGACGACTGGCCCTGGTAACACACAACGTGCGCACAATGAGGACTGACGAGAGGATTGCTGAGCTGGAAGAAGAGTTGAGTAGGTTGCGTTGGGATATTGTGGGGTTGTCTGAAGTCCGTAGAGAGGGAGAGGACACGATAACTCTGAAATCCGGCAACCTGCTCTACTACCGGGAAGGTGACCAGCGGTCCCAAGGTGGTATCGGTTTTCTCGTTCATAAGTCCCTCGTTAACAACGTTATCACCATCGAAAGTGTGTCGAGCAGGGTTGTATATCTAATACTCAGAATATCCAAGAGGTATTCGCTGAAGGTCATTCAGGTATACGCACCGACCTCGTCACACCCAGATGACGAAGTGGAGACTATGTATGAAGACGTAAGTCAGGCCATACATACGTCTAAGACCCACTTTACTGTTGTTATGGGGGACTTCAACGCAAAGTTGGGCAAAAGAAGCGATGATGAGCTGAGAGTGGGGCAATTTGGATATGGACAACGGAACCCCAGGGGCCAGAGGCTGGCTGACTTTCTGGAGAGAGAGGAACTCTTCATGATGAACTCTTTCTTCCAGAAGCCGCCTCACAGGAAGTGGACCTGGATGAGCCCCAATGGTTCCACCAAAAATGAGATAGACTTCATCATGACCACTGAGAAACGGATATTTAATGATGTCTCCGTGATCCACAGAGTGAAAACCGGTAGTGATCACAGAATCGTAAGAGGCAATTTGGATATTAACGTTAAACTCGAAAGGTCACGCCTGATGAAGTCTACGCTCCGGCCTACTCGTGCCCATATCCAGAACCCCGAGAGCTTTCAGCTCGAGCTCTCAAATCGCTTTGCTTGCCTGGAGAACTTTGCGTCGGTGAACGAGATTAACAACGGGCTCGTAGAAACTGTCCAGGCGGTGGGTGCTAAATTCTTTAGACCCCGTCGTACAAATAGACCTCAAAAAATTTGCATCTCACTTCTGAGCCATGTTTATAAGCTGTTTTCAAGGGTCATTACGAACCGTCTCGAGCGCAGGCTTGATGACTTTCAGCCTTGCGAACAAGCCGGTTTCCGAAAAGGCTTTAGCACCATGGACCACATTCATACGCTGCGGCAGGTTATACAGAAGACCGAAGAGTATAACCTGCCACTTTGCTTAGCGTTTGTGGACTATGAAAAAGCCTTTGATTCGGTCGAGACATGGGCTGTGCTTGAATCTCTCCAACGATGCCGTATTGACTATCGGTACATCGAAGTGTTGAAGTGTTTGTATAATAACGCCACTATGTCAGTCCGAGTACAGGAAGAGAGCTCCAAGGCGATCCCTTTAAAAAGAGGCGTAAGACAGGGAGACGTAATTTCTCCGAAACTGTTTACGACTACTTTGGAGAACGCCTTCAAGCTCCTGGAATGGAAAGGATTCGGCATCAATATCAATGGCGAATACCTCACTCACCTTCGGTTTGCCGACGATATAGTGGTTATGGCAAAATCGATGGAAGAGCTCAGCACGATGCTCGAAGGCCTCAATCGGGTTTCTCAACATGGTCTTAAGATGAACATGGACAAGACGAAAGTCATGTCTAATTCCCATGTTTTACCCACCCCGATTTCTGTTGGAAAACTTGGTTCTTAAAGTCGTTGACTCGTACGTCTACCTAGGACAAGTAGTCCAGTTAGGTAGGTCCGACTTCAACAAAGACGCCAATCGCCGAATCCAACTCAGCTGGGCAGCGTTCGGAAAATTGCGTAGTGTCTTCTCGTCCGACATACCTCAGTGCATCAAGTCGAAAGTTTTCGACCAGTGTGTGTTGCCAGTGATGACTTATGGCACAGAAACGTGGTCTCTCACTATGGGCCTTATTAGTAAGCTCCAAGTAGCCCAACGAGCTATGGAGAGGGCTATGCTCGGAGTCTCTCTGCGTGATCGAATCAGAAATGAGGAGATCCGTAGAAGAACCAAAGTTACCGACATAGCCCAACGGATTAGCAGGTTGAAATGGCAATGGGCAGGGCACATAGCGCGGAGGACTGATGACCGGTGGAGTCGAAAAGTTCTCGAGTGGAGACCACGTACCGGCAAGCGCAGCGTAGGACGTCCACCCACAAGGTGGACAGATGACCTCATTAAGGCCGCAGGATCGCGCTGGATGCAAGCCGCTATCAACCGGTCTTATTGGAGATCCATAGGGGAGGCCTATGTCCAGCAGTGGACGTCTTTTGGCTGATGGATGGATGGATGGATAGAGTAACAGCAACATTATAGGGCCTTCAGGAGCACTGTGCCATTCGAGAACTAAACACGTAGAAATAAATAATATTAAAAAAGTTTTGAAATGATCCTACTAATATTATAAACGCGAAAGTTTGTGAGGATGGATGGATGGATGGATGTTTGTTACTCTTTCACGCAAAAACTACAGAACGGATTGAGATGAAACTTTGCGATAATATAGCTTATATATCAGAATAACACATAGGCTATAAATTATAATGATATTGCGTCAAAAATCAAAATATGCGGGCGAAGCCGCGGGTAAAAACTAGTCGTCTATATACAGGATTATTTCTAATCAATTAGCATCCTTTGAGGGGCTTATTCTGTACATCAAAACTAACAACTTTTGTTCAACGACTTTTTTCAAATCTCAAAAAAAAGTTGTTGTTCCATAAAAAAATATCGTTCACCCGTGACAAAATGTACGGAGAAGCTGATTTTTTTGGAGTTTTGACAAAAGTCGCAGAACAAAAGTTGTTAGTTTTGATGTACAAAATAAGCTCCTAAAAGGATGCTAATTGATTAGAAATAACCCTGTATACAAACTAGTAGTTTTTTGAACAGTATACCTCGTGACTACTAACTTAAAGCATTTTCGATTGAACCTGTGCTCAAAAATTTTGACTTGCATAAATATTCCTGATTGCAGTAGTCGTAAGTGATTGGCGGCACATTTTTTAACTGAATCTTCATAAGCCTATATCTCGACTCTTTCTTGGCAGATTTGATTCATCTTTGCAGATCTTGTTAGGGTTACGTTACCGAACTAGCTTGCCTAATATTATCAGCATCAGGATGTCCGAAACGTGTGTGCGAGGTGGGCCGCGAGGTGAGGCACTGTATGGCCCGTGGCCCCCGCGGAAGTAAATTCCAGAATCGTTTGTCGGAGGCCACGGGACTCTTCAATAAGATTTTTAACATATCTCTTAAACTACACGGTAGAAGTTGCTCATTTTAATTTTCCAAGCAAAATACCGTATTTATTGAAGTTTGCAATAAAATTTTTAAAGTTGATTAATATGACCCTTTTCCTGAATTCTGCATGGCCCGAACAGAAATGTATGCTAGGCTCACCAGTGGCGTGTTAAAAATCTTGTAAATAATAATTTATCTGACATAAAACTGCCACTACACTGTATGGCCACTTCAGTTTTATACTATACTAGTTTTTATCCGCGGCTTCGCCCACATACGCAATATATCATTATAATTTATAGCCTATGTGTTATTCTGAAATATAAGCTATATTATTGCAAAGTTTCATCTCAATCCGTTCAGTAGTTTTTGCGTGAAAGATTAACAATCATCCATCCATCCATCCATCCATCCATCCATCCTCACAAACTTTCGCGTTTATAATATTAGTATATCATTATAATTTATAGCCTATGTGTTATTCTGATATATCAGCTATATTATTGCAAAGCTTCATCTCAATCCGTTCAGTAGTTTTTGCGTGATTGAGTAACAAACATCCATCCATCCATCCATCTTCACAAACTTTCGAGTTTATAATATTAGTAGGATACTATACTAGCTTTTGTCCGCGGCTCCGCCCGCGTGGAGTTTGACTTTTGTGCTATCCCACAAGAACCTTTTATTTTTTCGGGATAAAAAGTAGCGTATGTCACTTTCCGGCCCTTGAACTATATCCATGCCAAAATAAAAATAATGGTTTGATGTTTGTATGTTTCTTCTTGTAGCTATATTTTATCTTTGGTAGTATAAATCTCAAAATAGGAGCACATCACTCTAGCTAGCAATTCTTAGTCTTACGGAACGCATTAATTCTGGAGGTGTAATTCCTTCAAATGGTTGCTCACATGGTTGTCACTATAATTCAATGTAGAGATATTATTTTCATGACGGACAGCTCAGATGAAAATAAAAAATATGGTTTAAAATAAACTAAAAAAACACGCTTAGGATTCACTATTTTTTTTTATAAGTACATTGTCATCGGTCATTGATGGGTGTGCAAAGTATAAAAAAAATCTGATCGTTCAAAGTAGGTCAAAATCGAGCTCAAAGGGTTTGGTCACAAGCAAGAAAGCAAGCAAACATACAAGTGAAACTAACAAAAGCGTGTCAAAAACATCCTAACAAACAATAAAACAAAATGTATAAAATATTACATTTATTCCAGCTATGATTTTCATTTAAATCCAATAAACTTTATTGATTAAATGCGAGATTCAAAATTAACTGAAAAATAAATATAAATTTCATTTTCAGTATGAATCAAAATTAACCACTAATAACTTAATTAAAAACTAGCCGTGGTCGCATAGTGGTAGACTGGTAGTAAAACTCTTCTTATAATCGCGAAGTTGTAGGACAATCCCGGTACCATACCAATGACTTCTTTCGAACGTATGTACGAAATTTCCCATCGCTAGTGGCTTGTGCTACCTGAAAACGTCCCTAGGAGAAATTCGATGACGTACTATGTGAATTCAACAACCCGCACAGGTACCAGTGTGGTAGATAAGGCCCAATGACTCTTCGTAGGCCTGTTCAGTATTTTATTTATTTATTTAAGCCTTTATTGCCAAACTAAACATAATAATATGAAACCTAACCTAATACTAATCTAACACATCGGAATTTCGGGTTTAGTGGTCGGCGTGTCTTTTGACACATAGGCCTCTTCCAGCTGTTTCCAGGCTGTTCTGTTGTTGGCTTTTCTAAGCCAAAATGCTCCTCCAGTGTTTTTGATGTCATCCATCCATCTTTTTATCTGTCTTCCCCTTCTTGTTTTACTTTCTGTTCAGTATTAAACGATTACAAAGGCCAATACAGTATTGAAAAACAAATAATGAAGCATTGATATGAAAGTGGAGTATTCTAGGACTTGGACCAATGTCACTACAAAAAAGTTTTTCTATTACATTTTGTCCTGCAAAAAAAACTACATTTTCCGAGCTAACAGAGCATCTCTATAATGACTGGCAAAGTAGTAAAGTTTTTTTTTCATTTGTCAGATTTTATGTTTGGATTTTGCTAAACTTGCTTACAATAGGTACTCACGCTTGGGTATTGATTACATTAGGAGGCATCGTGTAATTTATTTACAAGTAAGACGCAGACAGAAACGAATCAGGGATGAACTTGACACATTGACTTTGAGTGACAATTACAAGGTAAATGAAATGAAATTGTTCCCTTTTGATTCTTCTTTCAGTGTCACAATTGACACTAAGCTAAGTGCTAACCCTAGTCTCTCTACAAGTAAGATCTCTTTGGTATTCCGGCTTCGTAGTAAGCACAAAACGTTTATAGGTCTTCTTTAATGACCTATTTCGAACGTACGTACGATAATAACGCTTTTGCCAGTACATAAATATTGTAAATAACATAAGGTACTATCAAAAATCAGTTTCCTAGTAAAATACAGAATACTGAAGAAATAAAAATATGTATTGCTTTGATATTTAATTTAGTGACATTTTGGAAATTTTGATGATGTTATCTAATGTTTAAATATTAACAAAATATACCTTACGCCCACGTATCAAGAAAATTAAAAGACACCTGTTTTTTTAAGGTTCCGTACCTCAAAAAGAATTAGAATTAAGAATAAGAATCATTTATTGATGTATTGAGCTCAATACTAAAATTAAATATACAAAAATTTGTATAATAATAATTAGTACCGCAAAATATATCTCGCCATTTTACAATACACAATCGCAAAAATTAAATTTAAAAATTGATTAAATAAAGAATAAATAACTATTTTCTTCAGCAATAAGATTAAATGCTGTAGAAAGGCAACCGAATACAAAATTAACTAATGTCGGAACAATACAAAATATCAAAAGTACAATGTAAATATCATAGATTATAGAAGTGAAAAAACGGAACCCTTATAAGATCACTTTGTTGTCCTTTTGTCCGTATGTCAAGACCTTTTATCTCAAGAACGCGTAAAGTTAACGAGTTGAAATTTAAATCATGCATGTATAGCTACTGCTTCTTGCAGTTGTGAAAAAATCATACATCTTAGTTATCGTAGAAAAAAAGTAAGCTCCGTTTATGTCATAAAACACGCATATTTCAACACTCATAAAGGAATTAAAACCTAGAGGGTACTTCCCGTTGACCTAGAACTATAAAATTTGAAAAAGAACATTATCTTAGACTCTAAGACAATGCTCTTACAATACAGCACTTGTAAGTAATATTTTCAGACTCCAAAATATTTACTTTGGTAAATAGGCAAGTACTACAAAAGTTTAAAATTATGCATTGAGTTTCAACTTGGCTCTAGACCTAAAGAGTCTCATTTTGGTTAGCTATAAAACCCGGACAAAAATATTCGTAACAAAGTTCTGTTTATTCAAATACTTCTAAACTCAACTGGGGATACATTGTACAGAATTGGTTTCCTTTGAAAATACTATGTTTAGGCAAATGTTCGGTGCTTCGAGATTGTACCTACAACGTTATGTAGCAGACGTTGCTAAATTGTTAGGTTTTCCAAGCTCAAAATTTGGAAACATAAACTTTATTACTATGAACCTACTAGCTGACCCAGCGAACTTCGTTTCACGCGATATCTCTATAAATTATAGCTTATGTGTTATTTTGATGTAGGTATAAGCATTACTATTGCAAAGTTTAGCACACGTAGTGCACGGGTAGCTACCCATGACCACGGTCGATGCAACTCGGCCGAAACGTCGGGATGATGAGGTATTTATTTATCTCGTAATTTTTATGTGCGATTAATCCCGTAGTATATTATAATAATGTGTTCAAATCGCGATAGTTTAAAAACAACAATATACCTATATCAGAATAACACATAAGCTATAATTTATAAAGATATCGCGTGAAACGAAGTTCGCTGGGTAGCTACCCGTGACCACGGTCGATGCAACTCGGCCAAAACGTCGGGATGATGAGGTATTTATTTATCTCGTAATTTTAGTGCGCGATTAGTCTCGTAGTATATTATAATAATAAGCTATATTATTGCAAAGTTTCATCTCAATCCGTTCAGTAGTTTTTGCGTGATAGAGTAACAAACATCTATCCATCCATCCATCACAAACAAAAACAAACTTTCGCGTTTATAATATTAATATAGTAGGATTATACTTATAGGTAGGATATTATAACATGCTATTTATAAGCTTTCACTTTTTAAGCACGTTATTCTAAGGTACCTATTACGAGACTGATTAAGCAATAAAATATGAGAATTATAGATTTCGATTGAGTTGCATCAACCATAGTAGTCACGTAGGGGGACAAACTGATCCAACTCAATTTACTTAAACGAAACGTTGGAAAAAGAGGTACTTATTCACCTCATAGTAGGTACATATTATATAGTTGGTCCCTGAGTAAAAGTTATTTATAATGATTTAAAAAAAATATTCTAGTCTAAATAGTATTTAAGTATATGAGTATCTGTAAATCTGTGCACTTTGCAATCGTTTCCATAGGAAGTCAACTGAAGTTTTCGATAAATACTGATATAAGTAGTAACGAGATTGTTACGTGTCGTAACCAACGTCGCCTTATTCTATGTATGTCGCCTTATGCCATAGTAGTAACATACTCGTATAATTATGTGTTTATAACATAGAAATATTCGTATATTTTTTTTTCAAGCAAAAAAGAATTGTTATTAAGAGAAGCAAAACAAGGATAGCAGAGCGTGGTTTCGATCCACGGACCTCTGGGTTATGGGCCCAGCACGCTTCCACTGCGCCACTCTGCTACGCCGACTGATGGCGAAAATTGTTTTGTGTCTAAAAATATTTTAAAGGTTATTGAATGTAATTTTTTCGTATTCATATATTTGTTTTTTCATCTATATCATCAAAATAAAGACTAGTTCAGCTAAATTACTAATCGTGAGATAGCAAAAACTGATTTTGTACTACTTGCGTAAAACGTTTGATTTTCAGTAGGTACCTACTTTGGCATTCTATAAATAAATACTTTAATTATAATATTTTTAATAATAATACTACCTAAATACCAATACTACAGCAGAGTATAATTATATAGTGAAATAGTAAAGTACTTAAAAGGCAGTGGGCAAGGAACATAAAGTTTTTTTTTTAGTAAGATCGACTCTCGACAAAATTTATGGAATAAGTTTTTTGCGATTTTTAAGTTGGTCTCTTATAGTTTGTCACAGTGACATCTTAGAATATTTCCATCGAGTAGTGACAAATCCTGTATAGCAGGAGAGTTTGTGCTGTTCAAAGTACCGACTGAGAAAGTTGAGGTGGCTATTTTTGGCCAAAATCCAGAATATAATTTTTAGCACGCTACGTCGACTCGCAAAGAAGAAGGTTCCGCGAAACCCCGAAGTTAGCTAGGCAAGAACGTTATTGTACCACGACTACCGCGTACCTACAAGTTGTGTAACTTATTGTGCTTGTGTAACCAGTGATACGCAGTTAGGATGTCTTACCTATTAACAAAGGATTTTTTTTACCGAATAGCTTAATTAATAATTATTTACCTAAATAAATTTATTTTCATTATTAATTTTCGTAAAAAAATACACAAACAATTTCAATAGTGACCAATATTCGAATAGTTCGCACGAATCAAAGAATACATTTTTGACATTATTGTTGATTTTTCAAAAACGGCTTAGCAGTTTTCGATAAAAATTAAATGGGACCACTTCGCAAATAAACGGTTTTGAACTAAAAAAGATTTGCATAAATTGAGTTCACAATTGACGAGAATATATTTAAAAAACCCATACAAACTAACATAAATAATAACCTTCTCATTTCTAGAAGTCGGTAAAAAGTACCCTATCAAACTATATTCACGGAAACATCAAGTCCATCCGTTGCTCTATTGGTGAATGAAAGAGTTTT
Source organism: Hypomecis punctinalis (assembly GCA_949316475.1). Classification (NCBI taxonomy): domain Eukaryota; kingdom Metazoa; phylum Arthropoda; class Insecta; order Lepidoptera; family Geometridae; genus Hypomecis; species Hypomecis punctinalis. The sequence goes on along the minus strand of OX438810.1, from coordinate 7,850,964 downwards.
GTAACTCTTTCATTCACCAATACCAGCAAACACTCTTCCAGATTTATAATATTTGGTACAAAATGACGTAACCTATTTTTATCCCGGAAAAATAAAATATTCCTACGAGACAGCATAAAAATCAAAATATTACTAGGGCAAAGCCACCGGCAGAAGCTAGTATACCATCCAGGAATATCTTCTTGTCGTGTAGTAAGCTAAAAGACCATCATTATAAACAACTTTTAAATTGGGGTAAACCTGGAATTGGAGAAAAAAAGCTATTCTTTAAAATCACTACTCGGAACTGAAAGAAATAGCTGATTCTTTTTCTTGGGTTCCGGGTAGACACTACATTAAAGTTGTTTATAATTATGTACAGTTGTCTGAATCACTTCCTTTCGGCTTAGTTAAATAGTATAACCCTGTATACCAATGGTGTAACTTACGTTCATAAACTCTTCGTCTGATGAGCTATTTATTTACTAAAACGTCAGCAAACCTCTCAATAGGTGAACGATTTATCTAAAACGAAGTCAATATGCAGTAAGGTGTAACCATAATATTAAGTTTATTTAGGACATCGGAAAAAATTTGATGATTTTTATCTCCGACACAAAAGATGGTATAAGTTTCATGTCACACACATCACACATTTGTATGTTGTGGACTGATTTGAATACTTTTGTTAAAAATTTAAAGAAATCAAACTGTTCTTAGCGATAATTCATCATACCTGGATCTTGTTAACAGAGGTGAGCCGTAATGCTTAGTTTCCCGGTTAGCCCCTTATTCTGAGGCCGCTACCGACTCCTAGAGCTCTAATGATGTTGGGGTTCCCATCTTTGTTAGCTTTACAAGGCCAAAGCTGACGTTTTGGTTTCCAAGCACGCAGCTGGCTGACAAGGCCGACTCTCCGGTTCGGTTCCCAGTGCTCTGACAGCACTAGTGACATCTCCGGCGCTTGGGCTTCCAGTGCTCTGAAATCACTGGGGACACCTCTCTACCCGGCTGCGTTTCAAATCCATAGTTTACCGTTTCCCTTTCCGGCTGCTATATGTGACTCTAAACACAGTGAACGCTTTATATATTATAATGTATTAAATGTGTTGTTAATCGGTTAGTCTGGTGTTTTTCAAACTTCAACCCTGGAACCACCAGGAATCTCAATCTCTAGGCAGGTTTCTACTTCTGATTAACTTGTGGTGCTGCAAACTCTACCGTTTTGCAACATAGCAATTTTCTTGTGCCTAGGTTTAAATTGTTTGACATCACACTGCTTATTGTATTATTAAGGCAAGTTAGTAAGTAAATGAAGTACTAAACGAAATCAAAAATAACCGACACAAAAAATATATTAATTATTGTACCTGTGTACTAAATATTGTAGAGACAGACGAAAGCAAAATCAGTGACACGAAGCAGATACTTCTTTTCGCTTCGGTCAGTGAAAAAAAATCATTCTAGAAGAATATCATTAAAATGTTAAACAATAAAATCCAGTTTGACTCTACCTACCGGCACAGCACTAAGTAAAATAGCATAATATGTGCAATTCATTTTAAACTCCTGTACTTAAAACTCGTTTCATTTTATTTATAACGATTTCAAAAAGGAAGTTTTTAATTCGAATGTTGAATGAAACGATTATTTTTTGTATAGTAGATCATTCAGAGATAGTCTCATTTTAATTTTTTCGAACTTCGCCGATCGAGCCATTTTGGAAAAAAACAAATATGATAAAAAAAATCTAGGCACTTGGATGTCACATCGATTTGTGCGAACTATTCTAATTCTGTATACAGTTGTCAGTTGTGCCATTTTTGGGCGAAAAATAATCATTCTTAACATAAAAGCGACGCCGCAGGCAGTAAATTCACAGAATTCATTTCCACCCTAGCCCTATTTATCATTCCTCGCTAAAGTCAATTAGTACCCTTCTAAGAAGCTCGACATGTTAATTAGTTTCTTCGATGCCAATTCAGATCTCAGCTGAACGCTGAAGAATCCAAAAGAGAGAACTCAAACTAGATTACAACTTGATTGGGGCTTGCAATTAGTGTTAAATGTCTTAACTGTCATCTTGATTAAAAGGCGTTTATGAGAGTTTAAAAGTGATTTGTCTACATGTGCTCGATTAGCTTTGAGTAATCGAAGTGGAAATCTAGACGACAGATGTTATAGAATATCATTGTACCATAGGACGTCCACTGATGGACATAGGATCTTCCCTTATGGATCTCCAATAAGACCAGTTGAAAGCGACTAGCATTGAGCGGGATCTGCGATCTTATTGAGGTCCTTGTTACCTTGTGGGTGGACGTTCTACGCTGCGCTTGCTGGTACTTGGACTCCATTCTAGAACTTTAAGACTCCATTGACCATCGACATTTTATTATAATGGACAAAAATTTTACTTTTCATTGACGACGACGTTTGAGCTGATTTCTTAGTAATATCGGAGTTGGTAATGACAGAAAATGTAGCTATATTGTTAGATGTCATCAACAATTCTATTAATTACAAACGCTGTCACATAATCACTAGTATCAATCATATAATCATTTTGTAAATACCTCCTAACTTAATTCACTCCAATTGTCTAAGCAAACATAACATTCTCGAAACACTAAACACGTAATAAGGATCGGTTCCAAACAGTGGGACACAATCGTTTCTCCCCATCTCGGTTGACCTAAGCACCGAAATTCCATTTCAACTTAGCACTACGTTAACACAACTCGGCTACCTCGTGTAGGACCTGGGCTGAATTAGCATAAGCAATAAAACTTTATGTGAAACACTACCAGTGGTCATGGAACTAGAACGGACTGAAACGGTTTGAGAACCTTGTTTGCTTAAACGAAAATGCTATTAGTTTCTAGGGCACTATATTTTTTAATAATACCTAAAATATATTGGTTTGCTAGCCACCTGACACGGCTTTGCTGGAGTGTAATTATTCAAACCTGTATAATATGTAGTTAATTTAAAAACACAAAAAAATAATGTTTCAAGTATTAATTATGAGTAAAACTTAAAACTACTGTAGGTTTAAGTTTGTTTTCATACCTAAATAAGTAGATACACGCTACATATCGCCCTTCGTGGGTAGGCCTACGTCCTGCAGTGGACTAAATAACTAAATTAATCAAGTATTTTTTTATATCAAAATTTACAAAAAATATGTGTTCATGATTATGTCATTTCATATTTTGTTAGAAATTAATAAATCTATTCTGGTGGGTCCTTAAAGATGTCGGTAAAAATGGTGAATTTTTTTGAGACTTTGAAGGATCATATTTTGTCTGATAATTAATTTATCAAAAAAATGAAAAGACAGGGTAGTTTAAAAAGCTAAATTTAATTTTATGGCAAAAAATTGTAACTGTAAAATCATTTTCCAGAAAGAAAACAGCGTAATACGTTTGTATGGAAAATTACAGACCACCTCAGCTCTTAAAATGGCTGATACAGTACCCTAAATAAGTACCTACGTTAAAAACAATAATTATTGTTCGTCAAAAATGGCGAAACAGATCAGATTCCATCGTGTACAAAATTAGAATAGTTCGCTCTAATACAATTTTAAGTTACTGTGATTTTTCAAAAACGGCTCAGCCGATTTCAATAAAATTTTAATGGGACCACTTCGGGAGTACTGTACTGGCACATACCAGCCTTTTTTAATAGTCCACTGCAGGACGTAGGCCTACTCATGATGGGTGATTGGGCCATATCCACCACGCTGGCCCAGTGCGGATTGGAGCCAGGATTTGAGTTTTGCAAGGATAATTACAGTTTAAAGATCAAAAGTGACATAAACGTTAGACTAGTACTTTTATGGCGGGAAATTCAAAGGTTTCCATGGAATAGCCCAAAAAACAAAATATTCGCGGGCGAAGCCGCGGGCTACAACTAGGATTAGTACCTATATTGGCTTTACGAATAATTTTTGCAGGCATATTAGATGAGTATAGTATAAGTGTGAGTATAGTAAAAGAAGAATTGTGATTATTTTCCTGTACCTAATAATACTTAATATACTACTAGGAGTAAATTGAAATTAAACTGCTTTGCAGAATTCCCCGAGTTTTTCCTCTATAATATCTGGATTCTGCAACCTTTTTAGGTATCAAATATGTATTATATTACCAACATTACCAATATTTAAATCTTAGTATTGTATAGTTAGGTATATTGCAAAATAAATCATATATGACTGATTTCATAATTACAAGATTTGATGCTAATTAATAAACCTAATATAACAAAATAATATTTTAATTGAAAATTTATTTTAAATACAAACTTAAGGATGTTGTTTTGGATTTCCTTGTTAATTAAAATGGGCATTGATATTATTAATTATACAGGACGCCAGGATGGTTTTTTTTAGCAAATTTCTGTTATGCTCCATACAATTACTATCGGTATTACTTAAACTAAATAGTTAACTACAAATAGCTATTTATACAATCACTGGAAAGTAGATTGTTCCCGGAATACCTCCCTATGCCATCGACTTTTTAAAGTTTTAATTAATTCCTCGCGGTTTTACCTGGTATTACTAGGGAAATATTTCAATACCCAAAATAACGGACAAATAATATGAAGCTAATGATTTTTGCCCAATTTCATAGTTGTCTAACGGGAAGTACCATAACGCATTTAATTCCCTGAGTCGAAATATGCTAATTTTACGACGCAGGGAATTAAAAAATTACACTGGTGTATGTATACAGGGTTATTTCAATCTATCAATCAATATAATCAATTAGGATCCTTCTAGGGGCTTATTCTGTACATCAAAACTAACAACATTAGTTCTGCGACTTTCGTCAAAACTAAAAAAAATTCAGGTGTTCTATATTGTTCATTTTGTCGCGGTTGAACGATATTTTTCTATGAAACAACAAACATTTTTTTAGTTCTGACAAAAGTCGTAGAACAAAAGTTGTTCGTTTTGATGTTCAGAATAAGCCCCTAAAAGGATGCTAATTGACTAGAAATAACCCTGTATACAGGGTACAGGGTTCTATACAATTCAAATATAGCAACTTTTGTTAAGCTACTTATATCAAAACTAAAAAAAAAATTTTTTTTTTTTTCGAATAACTTCGCGTTTGACTACACACTGCCTGATGTTAAGCAGATGTGCGGTCTAGGGTGAAAATCGTTCTTCCATAGAAAAGTATCGTTCACCCGCGACAAAATGTACGGACCGGCTGATTTTTTTTTTGAGTTTTGATTCACCAGTGTAATTTTTTAACGATAACTCAGTAGTTTGATTTTTTCACAGCTACAAAGGACTTTCTTTGTAACAACCTAAATTTAATGTAAACTTGATTATCCACGAATTTTCGTGATATAACGTCTTCAGTCTTGTCAAACGGACGGAGAGATGACTTTTTAACACGCTTTTATTAGTTTCACCTGTATGTTTGCTTGCTTGTTTGTAACCAACCCCTTTGAGCTCGATTTTGACCTACTTTGAGCAATCAGATTTTCAAACTTTGCACACCTATCAAAATCGATAACAATGCATTTATAAAAAAACTAGCTGGCAACTAGCCCCGCGGTTTCACCCGCGCAGCTCACGATTGTGTTGGGTACAATACTGAGTAAAATGTCTTAATAGCAATTTAAAATTAGGTAGGTAGGTATATCTGAAAAGCCGTGGTGGTCTAACTGTGGTGACACCCGCCTTACATTCGTGAGGTCGCGGGTTCAAATCCCGGTCTCGTATCATACTCATACTCGTACTTATTTATCGTACATAGTCATTTTACAGAAAAGTTATTTTAAGTAAACATAGATGCTGTAATTACAATATGAATTAGAGTAATTATGAATTAAAAATAATTTGCATTCCAAATTAATAAATATACAATTACAGTTACACATAGTAACATAAATAAGCAACATTAATTATTATATAATTAAATATCAATGAGTTCTTTGGAATTTATTTATAGAATTTCACACCACTGGCTTTTCGGTGATGGAAAACATCGTGAGGCAACCTGCATATGTTAGTAGAAGAAATTCGATGGCGTATGTGAATCCACCAACCCGCACTGAGCCAGCCTAGCATCACTAAAACATCAAAAATAATCCGTCATTAGCGATTATATGTACTACAAAATAAAGTAAGTCCCACTTAAAAAACAAAGGTGACGTCCATAAGTGGTATATTATTCAGAAAAAATCGAACCAAGATGGTACAAGTACATACATCATTTGAAAGCTTGTTTTATGGGCTTCCCAAATATATTTAATTTAGATTTTTTCATCCCTCCGATTTTTTTTAAATGCGAAAAATAAATTGTATGAAAAATAACAATACAGATTATAACTTTTTATAGTTTAGCAATGATAAAGTCCTTTTATCGTTATTTTACTTGCATTCGTAGCTGATTCTTCCACATTCATCACTTAATTTGCAAAAATTAAAAATAACCAGTTAGTAGGTGCAATGTGACAAAAAAACACTTTGAAAGTGTGTCTAATTGGTAAAAATGGTTTTATTTAACAATTTGAAGGTTACTTAATCAGGGCTGATGGAGATAAACTACTTATTGAGGCAAATATATTTATTTATCGGAAGAAATTAAAAAATAATTTAAAAAAACTGGAGGGCTCTTTTTTGTTTTTAACTGTTGTAATAGACTCAGAAAAATATAAACTTTCTCGAAATGTAATAATGTTGTGGTTAGAATTTTTGATTATTATTATACCAGCCTCCATACATTTTGTGGACATGTCCTTTATGTGCCGAGATATTATGTCAACTCAAACTTGAAATTCAAAATGTCCCTTAGCTCATAAGATGAGCCTATCTATTGATAGAGCATCATAAATATTAATCCATGGAAACTCTACTGACCGAGAGCTTCAGTTTTCACTTAAAAATAATTGCTTTCATTTTTCCGGATATTGATACGGATATTTTCCAATTACTTTTGACAAAACTAGGTACTGTACTGTGCCAGCCTTTTTAATAGTCCATTGCAGGACGTAGGCCTACCCACGGAGGGTGATTAGGCCATATCCACCACGCTGGCCCAGTGCGGGTTGGTGGATTCACCTACGTCATCGCATTTCTTCTACGGACGCATGCAGGTTGCCTCACGATGTTTTCCTTCACCGAAAAGCCCGTGGTGTGAAATTCCGTACATAAATTACAAGGAATTCATTGGTACGGGACCAGGATTTGAACCCACGACCTCAAGATTGTAAGGCGGGTGTCATTACCACTAGACCACCACGGCTTCACAAACTAGGTACACAGGCTTTATATAAAATATATTTGAATTGTTTATCGGATTTTTTTCCTCCATAGGGTGGAAATCTTCTATAGCGTTATTTGTCAAACGATATTGATGATTTTCGGCGAGATTCCTTAATATCTAAATTCAAACAAGATATACGACAGTTAAATAAATTGTAATAGGCATTGTAATATGCATATTATTATGAAGGTTTAGTTAAACAGATGCAATGTCTACTGCTCGCAGAATTAAAAATATTTTGCTTATTTATTTACAAAAAAATAAATGATTAATTTTGTTTATTTACAAAAAAATGAATTTGGTGCTTCATGGTAAATTTATTAATTAATATTGTTTCACTCATTGTTTGCAATTGTCCGCTCCGTACAAAGTAAACTTAATGTCAATGTAAAAAGGCCGACTACTCGATTAAATAAATGGTGGCCATTTTGTCGTGCAAATAACTTTGCATGAAGATTTGGTTCGGACAAATTATGAGACCAATTTGTGCAACTAAGTTTGATATTAATAGCTTAAAGGGGAGAAAAAAATAATGCATATTAATTAAGCTTAAGGACCGTTTCGCAAAAAATTGTTAAGGTTGGACGTAGGTCTAGGTATTTTGGATAATACTATGACTTATTGTTTTAAATAAACAGCTTATGGCTTATGCACTCGATCATAAATTCAAATTTTCTTGAGTGTTTATGTTATAATATGTATCTATAGATTAACTACTGTACACGTCTATAGATAAAAACTAAGGCTAACAAGATTATTTTTTGCAAAAATTAGCATGACCGACTTCACCTGTGTACAGAATTCGCGAATATTTCGCACGGATCGATGTAACATTTTTCACATTATTGTTGAATTATCAAAAATGGCTCAATTTCAATAAATTTAAACGATTTCAATAAAATTTAAATGAGACCAATTTTAATGTATACTCTTTGCAATAAAAAAAGAATTATTGAAATCGGACTACTATGAAAAAAGTTATGCGTGGTTATACATAAAACATATATATACGCGTCGAATTGTGTACCTCCTCCAGTGGTTCGTCGATCAAAAAAGTTATGCGTGGTTATACATAAAAAACAGTACATTGTTCACCGAGAGGAGAAAGTGACCGATTACCGTCGAGGGTGTCGTTTGAAGCCCGAGCCGTAGGCGAGGGCTTTAAAACACCCGAGATCGGGAATCGCACTTTCTTTCGAGTGATACATAGTGCTTTATACTACACCTACTTTAATTGATTTCTGTGGTAAAAGGTTATCAATCAGTATTTTTGCTGTTTCCTTCAACTGCGGCGGAGTTAAAAAATCTTCATCATCACTATCACTATTTATAATTTTGATAGTTTTATTTTACTTTTCTACGAAAACTGAATCCTCAAACAACACACAAATTGAAAATGGCGCCAATGGCGTCTGCAATTTTCACATGTTCTTTTTTCAAATTGTTTGACACCATCCAACACACAGCTAGTGGCCAGTGTCATTTTGCGAACTTGGAGATAAAAACTCACTGTAAAAACTTTTTGGCTTTTGATATTTAGGTTACCAGCGCATAGTCTTACCCAAAATTAAAAAAGAAAAACCACGTAAGAAATGGATTTTCATACACTTTTCTCTCCCGCTCAGATGCGTTTTCTCGCCGCATATTTGTTCGATACGCAATGACGTACTTTCTACCGTAAATTTGATAAAGTATCAAGGTACTTTCCGAGCAGGTGTAGTATAAAAATATATATATACGCGTCGAATTGTATACCTCCTCCGGTGGTTCGTCGGTCAAAAAACAGTTGATGATCTTGGACTAAACTATCTTTTGTAGGTACATAGACTGGCCGCTATTTTTTTTGACCTCGTTGACATTATACTAAGCTACACAAAAGTCGGCAGATGAGAAGTTAGCCGCGGATGACACTTCGCCATGATTCGCTAATAATAGCGCATGTGTGCACAATGCCAACGCCGCGTGGCGTATTGTTGAGCACCGACGTAGGGAGCGCGCGGGAGGCATGAGGTTGGCGGACGGGTGTGCCCCGGCGTCTCGTCTTTCTGGCTCCCACGCATACCTATATTTCGGCTTTTGCGCAGAGTTCTGCACACAACTTCCCATCCGCCGACTTGTGTGGCGCTTAGTATACCTTTTAATCAGTAATACCTTTTAGTCGTAAATTTTTTAGCAACATATTAACAATTAACGAAACTCCTTTAAAGCAGTAATTAGATTTAACATCTTGTCAAGATAATTAATAAATCATTACCGCATGACGAGACACTATATAACTTTAAAACTCTGTTAAGTAGTAGGTTTAACAAAGCATTAAATATTTAACATAGTGTGGTGAAATCAGGCCTAAGTAAAACGACAGAAGTTTAGCAAACATTAAAGAAGTTTGGGAACATAAATGATTGTGATGAAAATGATTTATCAGGCAAGGCACAAAACTGTTTTTTTTTAAACTTTCGCGATTGAACACATTATTATTAAATACTACGGGACTACCCGTGACCACAATCAATGCAACTCGGCCGAAACGTCTAAATGATGAGGTATTTATTTATCTCGTAATTTTAGTGCGCGATTAGTCCCGTAGTATATAATAATAAGGCACAAAACTTAAGAAAATTTCATTTTGCGCGCTGACCAAGTGATTAAATTCCACGTTGACTTTAGGACTAATTTAAGGAAAGGACACATAAAGGGCAATTAGATTTAATGAAGTAGAATAATGGGGGCCAAGGGACCTCTTCGCCGAAATTATAATGACTAAGTTGTATTTCAACGATAAATATGTCAGTATCAATATTGCAAAGCTTATAATTTTGTTTCGTTCCTAGTCTAGTTTTTTTGGCGTTGGCTTTTCTACTGTTAGAAAACACGACGTAACTATCATTAAATAATTGGCCAAGTGCAAGTCGGACTCGCGCACGAAGCGTTTAAAAAAGTTAGAGCCGTTTATGTCATAAAAAACCGCATATTTCGATACTCGCAAAAATCAGAACCTACAGGGTACTTCCCGTTGACATAGAACTGTGAAATTTGGTGAGCAGCATTGCCTTAGAGTATACATATAGGAATAAATCTGAAAACTGTACTTGTTTATTTAAATCACAAAAAATAGGGCCTCAAAGTGAGTAAATCGTATCATGTACTGTACTGTATCAGCCTTTTTTAATAGTCCACTGCAAGACGTAGGCCTACCCACGAAGGGTGATTGGGCCATATCCACCACGCTGGCCCGGTGCGGGTTGGTGGACTCACGCGCACGCCATCGAATTTCTTCTACGGACATATGCAGGTTGCCTCACGATGTTTTCCTTCACCGAAAAGCCAGTGGTGTGAAATTTCGTACATAAATTCCAAAGAACTGATTGGTACGGGACCGGGATTTGCACCCACGACCTCACGATTGTAAGGCGGGTGTCACTACCTCTATGCCACCACGGCTTCGTATCATGTAAATTGTAAGGTATCATATAAAAGAACTTCATTAGCACATGCTAAAACAGGATTTTGATTATTTAAACAATGTGTAATTTTCGATGTATGACGAGGAAAGTGAAAAAAGCAAATAATAATAATTATGCTTGACGAACAATGATGGGTAAATCCGTAACATCGGATTTACCCAAATCTCGTATTAATAAATTGTTTTATATCCTTGAAAACCTACTGAAATCAAAAGTTTATTTCATGTTGGTATCCTTATACCTATTTAGTTCAGTACAGTGTTACACAGTAATAACAAGCCTGGGTTTAAGCTTAGTATAAAAATATATATAATAGTTAATAAGTACAAGTATACTACTCTACTCGAAAAAAAAAAATTGGCGACGCACAAATTATTAATTTTAAATTGGTACTTGAAATTGGTAAACAACTTCAGCGATAAAAACGTACCCCAATCTACAAAATTAAGTACATTTTACTAACGCATGTCTAGAACAAAAAGGGTATTGGGTACAGTTTGTAATATAGGTAATTTTATTAAAAGCCTTTATTAAATACAATATGCACTAGTTTATCTGATTAAACTACATAATTACACTACTACTACATAAAAATCAATTCGATCATCCACAGACACTTGAAGGTCTAAAGATAATCCAAATGCTCAAGCCCACTGCCAGTTGGGTTGGGTGCCCAGCATGCTGGTAGCATTGCCACGCTGAATGACATTGCAGCTTTTATTATCTCTACATGAATTTGTGTATTTTTATATCGTTAAGAAATTCTACTACAACTTAATACCTATTTTAAATTGGCTTTCAAGGAAATTTTATTTATAACTTATGAAACATTGAGTTGTCATTTTATACTACCTAAATACTACACAAAATAAAAAAAAACCGGACAAGTGCGAGTCAGGCTCGCACATCGAGGGTTGCGTACAAACACGTTGTTAAAATAATTAAAAACCGGTTTTGGCATGTGCTAATGAAGTTCTTTTATATGATACCTTACATGATCCGATTTACTACACTATACACTTTGAATTTTGAACCCATATTTTGTGAATTTTGAGGCCCTATTTTTTGTGATTTCATTAAAAATTTACAGTTTTTAGATTTATTCCTATACGTGTACTCTGAGAAAATGCTTCTCGCCAAATTTCATAGTTCTATGTCAACGGGAAGTACCCTCTAGGTTTTGATTTTTGTAAGTGCGAAATATGCGGTTTTAAACGACATAAACGGCTCTAACTTTTTAAACGATAACTGAGAAATTTTTCTTTCACCCAACTGCAAGAGACCATAGATATACTAATACAGTTTAAATTTCAACTCGATATCTTTACGCGTTCCCGAGATAAAGAGTCTTGACATACACACAGACGGGCAGACGGACAGACGGACAACAAAGCGATCCTATAAGGGTTCCGTTTTTTCTGTCTGAGGTACGGAACCCTAAAAACATATCTAAATATTTACAAATAATCTTAATAATATTTTGCAATGTCGAAAACACTATCTTTATGTCTACTATAACATTTTTTCGTGAAGTGTTTTTCTTAAAATACTTAAGCTGTTAAAAAAACGTAAATAAATAAATTAATTGTGCATTTAATAACCCTGTATAAATAATAATAATTAGCACGCATGTTCGCGAAGCTACTCATGGCCTTAAACCAAATACTTGATATGAGCTCATGGTCATTGTCACAATAATATTTATATCACATGAACTAAGTACAAATACCTATTTTCCTGCTGATATCTAAGAAAAAAAAATAATGTAGAACCTAATGTATTATAATTGTGGTAACTATAACGAGTATTTCCGCAGTCTTACTTCATTCAATACATATATGACATGTCATTGTGGTTTTTTAAATCAAACTGATGACAAGGAGGTTGATACTTTCGTATGTATATTTTACTATTTACAGAATACCAGCGGTGGTTGCTCGTAAGCGCAACCAGAATTACGCTGAGTTGGGACCAGTTTTGTGACAAGTATAGGTGTAATACTGTTGTTTATTTGTGCTTTATGATTTGTTTTGTTGTTTATGTATTGTACCTCTTAAATTTGTTGCAAAAAAAATTCACAGATATATCTTCGTCAGATATATTTTTCATAAATTGCATACCTATGCAACAGATGATTATTAAACTATTGCAATTTACATTAGTACCAATTTATACTCGTGCGGAATAGTACAACATAATTTAATACCCCTGGAGTGCAACAACTGGTTTAATTTTAAACTTTGCACAATGCAATGACTTACATTCCAAAACATTCTAAAATAGTATTTTTATTTTGTTTATTTGTCATTTACAAAGAATAATTTCTTAATAATAATTAATTAGGTGCCGCAAAACTATAGTAAGTTTGTCGCGTAAACCTACAAAATATAAAACTGTAGTAAGTAGATTGTATCATATGGTAACAAAATAATATTTTCATCACATCTATTCGAAAAGGACTACTTGGTTCGCCTTTAAGTGCGCCCAACCTCGATCAAATATATAGGGTATATTTGATCGAAGGCGACCAAAGGTGGTGTTTTCTATATAAGGAACTTAGTAAGTGCGCCGGAATTATCTTTGCCGCGCACTTTTTAATTTGGAACAAATAAGTGCGACGGAATGATCTTTGCCGCGCACTTTATGAATTTGGAAGTTTTTGTAATGTTAGTGTTCAGCACCAAGAACATGAATGAAAAGAATGTAAATATAAGTTTTCATTTGTTTTATTATTAGATACCATAAGAAACCCCTAACTTCGCTTTGGATTTAAAAAAGCGCCCTCGCCGTAAAAATATTATTTTGCTCCCACATGATACAATCTACTATCTTAGGCAAGGGCGCTTTTTTGAATCCTGAACGTAGCGAGGGATTCAAAGTACCCACGTCGCCGGCGACAAAAATATATTTTTCATCCGAGTGGTACAATCTAATTCCGGCGCGCTTATGAGGTTCCTTATAGAAAACACCTTCTTTGGGCGCACTTAATGGCGAACCAAGTAGTCTTTTTCGAATAGATGTGATGAAAATTTCATTTTATCAGTGGAAATGCAGCACATTTGAAAACAGCCAAGCGGGTTTTGGCAATCGAACTGTGAGGAAAAAGTGATTTATAAGCCCACCGCTACAGACACCTTACAGGAATACTCACATTTTTATTTCAAGTCCTATTATTTTAGGGATAGAGTTTGAATTCGTGTGCCAATATTTGAGAAAGTTGGTGCAAGTAGGTATTGACCTGACCTGCAAGATTCATTCATTTATTCAGTCTTTCGTATCTACAAGAGGTGGCTTCTGCAGGATGTAAATTAGAATGTTTGGATCCAAGAAGCCTTTTCTGAATTTATCGCCTAATGTGCACTTTTCATGTAATATTAATTTAGGATGTGTGTAATAATAAATATTTCATTTTTGTTGGGCGTTTTTTATATGACAGACAAAACCTTAAGATTTCTATCTCCGGGACAGTTAAAATTTTAGGTGATATAAGTAACATGTATTATCCACAAAATGACTTCCAAAGGGACTGCTAAATCTTGAACAATACTCTAATATGGAGTTAGGCTTATACGCTATGAGCAAAGTTTATTATGGGACCAACTTCAAAATAACGAAGAAAAATCAGCTGTTCCATACATTTTGTCGAGGTTCGACGAACTGTTTGTCTGGTAGAGTGAGGTAGCTGTGTTTTTTGGAATTTCGGGTTTGTTCTTTTTAATTTCATTTAGGTTTGCGTTTGACTACACATGGTTAAGTTTATCAAACTTAATGACGTACACAACTACATCCTAGACTAGTGTAAGTAAATTCGCAGTAACCCCGTTTACTCATCATAGGGGACAATTTTTACTCTGTGCCATTGAAGTCACGACATACAATTAACATTTGTGTTATTGTATGAAACAACTGATTTTCTTTTAAAACGTTAAAAAAAAAAAAACTTATCTCTAAAGTTAAGTAGTACTGTGCCAGCCTTTTTTTTTAATAGTCCACTGCAGGCAGAAGCCTACCCACGAAGGGTGTTTGGGCTATATCCACCACGCTGGCCCAGTGCGGGTTGGTGGATTCACATACGCCATCGAATTTCTTCTACGGACGTATGCAGGTTGCCTCACGATGTTTTGCTTCACCGAAAAGCCAGTGGTGTGAAATTCCGTACATAAATTCCAAAGAACTCATTGGTACGGGACCGGGGACCCACGACATCACGATTGTAAGGCGGGTGTCACTACCTCTAGACCACCACGGCTCTTAAAGTTAAGTAGTTTGATTGATTGATATAAACTAATGTCTGTTAAACTTACTTGATAAGCATCTTGTATAATAAGGACTCCAATATATAAATAATTAGATACATTATGTACCTAAGCTACTTTATTGAGTATATTAAAAAGGTGCAGTAGCGATTGCATCACATATCTGGCTAGACTAGTGCACTAGCATTGACTATTTAGAAAGGAAACTACACAAACCCTTTGATAACATCTCGGTCTCTCTCGTTCCTTTAACATTTATAACTATGAAGACAGTGATGGCAACAACTTATAGAACACAAGAATAATCACTATAGACCAGGTCTTCTGCCCACGCCTTGATTGTCAATGAAACACTGGCATAACCAGCTCCTTCTACGACCCATGCTTGTCAAGATAATAACTAAGTCAGAGATATGTAGATAATAGACCTTGTTCAATTTGCATATCAATAAGCAATATATTTGTTTCCTTACCATGATTTCGTAGTACCAAAATATTAAATTCACTGTCATGTGAACGGGATAGTAAATCATTTTTCAGGAGAATTGATAATAAACCTAATCCAATATGGTAAAACGTTATCACTATTTCCCACTGTAAGTAGCTACCTAAAATGTTAAATTTGAATTATAAAGTAAAAATAATCTAATTATGAGGATTTTTTGGGTAATACCCGAAACTATTACATACAAATTATAATTATGTTTTTGACAAAAAAAGTAAAAGAAAAGGAAGTTAGTACAGGCCAGGTGACTAGCCCTGACGTTAAGGTTTTTTAGGCCGCTTGAAGGCCTCTAACATGGCTAAACGGTTCAAACAACCGGGACCTACAACTTAACGTGTTATCCGAGCCACGGTAACGCTCAGTTGGAAAATGCCACCCACGGTCACCCATCCAAATACTGACCGTGAGGAACGTTGCTTAATTTCGGTGATCGCTGACAAACTACGCTACAAGTGCTACACATTAATTAGTCAAACTCACATTTTATACATTTTATTACTATGCATAATGTAACTTTCATTAAGTACTCAACAAAAACATTTTAATTTCTTTGAAAGATATATAATATCATTATTATATATATTATATTGATAGATTATTATTTTTTTCTAGAATTATTTATTCTGCTATTTAGTTCATCGAGTTAGGTCTACTGTATGCTGAGTGTGAGTTTTGTCGTAAACATGACGCGCTCGCCGCGAGCGTGTAAGCATGTAATTTGTATGAACTTGTTCTCGCAAAAGTGTTTCAAAAACGCGCCGCTAGTGGCGCTGTACATTTCTTCATACAAATTACATGCTTACGCGCTCGCGGCGAGCGCGTCATGTTTACGACAAAACTCACACTTTGCTGAGAGTGAGTTTTGTACAGATGTAAGAATTATTTTGCTGAAGTGTGTGTCGACCTTGATTTTAAGAAAGATAAGGACATAAAAAAGGGGGAAAAATAAAGAAATATAAGTGAAATGCTTGCACCTCAAATTGGTTTACCAAATAAATTATAGTTTCTCATGATCAACATAAAATCGAGTTTTGGAAAACCAGCCTATAAGCTCGACACACATATTTGATTGCGATGAGGTCATGAACTTAGACAAATCGCTTGATTAAACCGCTTAATTTACATTTTATTGATACTATATCATAATTATGAATAGACTTTCACTAATGTTACTGATAGTAAAAGTTTAAGATTGGTAGTTTAATTTTATTGCAGTAGAAAATAACTAAAATACTAGTCCAAAAAAAAACAAAACTACAAAAGATTTGATTAAAAATATATTTCGCTTATCATATTCTACCAACTTACACTCCAAAAAAATGTGTCATGTGAATAAATGGAAGATTGTCTACGTTATGTTTATACATTTAGAATAACATAATTGGAAAGATTTTAGGTACATGCTGACCTAGTTGTCTAGCTGTTCTGTGATGCTTACTAAGACACAAGATTATTTTTTGCAAAAATTAGCATGACCGACTTCACCGACTTTTTTCACAATATTGTTGATTTATCGAAAATGGCTTAGCCGATTTCAATAATATTTAAATGGGACCAATTCCAAAGTATACACTTTCCAATAAAAAATAATTATTGAAATCGGACTATTACGAAAAAAGTTATGCGTGGTTACACATAATATATATATATATTATTATTATACTCGTACGCGTCGAAATGTACACCTCCTCCGGTAGTTCGTCGGTCAAAAATTAGGGTTAGTATAAGCAAATTAAATAATAATTACATGGCTTACTATCTTTACTAATCCTATGTTATATGTGCCACATCTCACTTAAAAAGTACCTTTAAATATATAAACAAATAAATATTAGGGGGCATCACTTGAGATTTAGCTGCCAAAGACTACGTACACATTTATTTATTAATTTTATGTAGTTTATTACTGTACTGTACCAGCCTTTCTAATAGTCCACTGCAGGCCGTAGGCCTACCCACGAAGGGTGATTGGGCCATATCCACCACGCTGTCCCAGTGCGGGTTGCTGGATTCACATACGCCATCGAACTTCTTCTACGGACGTATGCAGGTTACCTCACGATGTTTTCCTTCACCGAAAAGCCAGTGGTGTGAAATTCCGTACATAAATTCCAAAGCACTCATTGGTACGGGACCGGGGATTTGAACCCACGACCTCACGATTGTAAGGCGGGTGTCACTACCTCTTGACCACCACGGCTTATAGTTTATTACATAAAGTTAATTATTACGATATTATTAAAACTCAATTTTACAGAAAAACACCTTTTCGTTTATTGTTTCGATATAATATCTTCTTATCTTTCCTATGGTTCAGTGTTACATTTATAAATATCCACCGGTAGTAACTGATTAGGTAGTATCAGGAGGACAAATTCAAATCAAATAAATTCCCCATTTCCCTCCCTGTTTGAATTTAGTCATCTTTATCTGTTTGTATCGTATACACGACATGTTACAGTTAATAAATTTGACTGCCTTGGTGGCTCAGTGGTTAGTGACTCTAACTTCTGGATTAAAGAGGCGTGGGTTCGATCCCCACCCAGGGCAAATATTTATGTGAAGAACATAAGTACTTGCTCTGTGTCTGGGTGTTATTTAGTTACTATCTATCTAAGTATGTATTTAAAAATATGTATATGTAGTATATCAGTCTCTGGCAGCCATATCACAAGCTTTGCTTAGTTTGGGGTCAGAGGCCGTGTGTAAAAAAAAAAGAAAAAAAAATCCAGAGCTCTGGTAAAATGGCTACCTATCTAATAATAGCATTACGTAGACTGTTGCTTTGAAAGGTCTATAAACTCTTATAGACCTCTGAAAATCCGTAATACATCATTATGAGTATCTTTATGAACAAATTTTACTATGGGCGAACCCCAAAATACCAAAAAAACTGTTCCACACATTTTGTCTAAACGCTTTAAACGTTTTTTTTTTTATGAATCGACTGATTTTATTCGGGACTTTGTTTGTCCTATATTAGTTGTAGATCTCTGCAAGTCTCTGAACCTAGTACTTTACAAAAAAAACTTTACATACAACGTAACTGAGGAATGTTTTTAGGGTTCCGTACCGCAAAAGGAAAAACGGAACCCTTTTAGGATCACTTTGTTAAAAGAGCTTATTAGCACATGCTAGAACAGGTTATAATTGTTTTAACAATGTGTAATTTTCGCTGTGTGATGAGAGCCATGAAAAAAAATTTTTTGTCGATGATTATAGTATAGAGATTTTAGAAACTTACTTAATTGTGAAATTTTCTGGATTTGAACGGAACCCTCAGTGTGCGATCCTGACTCCGGTGCAACTGTCCGGTTTTTTTTTTGTAGAAATCTCAATTAAACTATTTCTGAGCCAGATTCAGTACTCAATTAGTATCCAGTCTAAATAAATACGATTTTGGTTTCCACTCACCAAATCTAAAATCGCGGTGGTCTAGTGGCAATGACACTCGCCTTGCAATCGTAAGGTTGTGGGTTCAAATCCTGGCCCCGTACCAATGAATTTCTTGGAATTTATGTACGGAGTTTCACACCGCTGGCTTTTCGGTGAAAGAAAACATCGTGAGGCAACCTCCATACGTCCGTAGAAGAAATTCGATGGCGTATGTGATCCACCAACCCGCACTGGGCCAGCGTGGTGGATTTAGCCCAATCTCCCTTCGTGGGTAGGCCTAAGTCCTGCAGTGGACTATCAAAAAGGCTGACACAGTACAGTACATACACCAAATCCAAAATAAATAACAGAAATATCCAACTACGTAATATAAATATAACGTATCAAATTCGTCTTATCTAACAATCTATCGAACAAATCGGTCAGCGCTGTCGGTGGATATTTTATTGGCAAAATCATCGGTCCGGCCTACTTAATAAATCGAACGACTGAACAAATAAATCTATGTGGCTAGTAAATAGAGCTTGAAAGCGTTAGAGCGGCCAAAACTAAATGTAAATCTTGGTGGAGTAAATCGAAATTCTTTTATTGAAACATAAAAACAAAATCAGCCAAATGCGAGTCGGGCTCAAAATGGTTCCGTGCCGTATGGGATCCCCTTAGTCTTAATTCAAGCGTCTACCTGTTGCCGTTATTAATTTCGAGCGAAAAACGGCTAAAAAATCAGGTTTGTTGTATGGTCGCTATACACAGGCTGTCCCTGAACTCAACGTCAAGCCAGTACGGGGTGAGAGGTGACGTCAGACCAGTCCCAGGAAAATCAGCTACATTATCCTTCTCGCTTACACTTATAGCACAGCATCATAGCTATCTCGTTCTGTCACATCTCTTTATCGCTAGGTGTCGTTCTTCGGCCGCTGCACTGTTAAATTTCTCCGAATTTTCGAGCGCCAACCAACACTGATGACTTAAGTTTTCGATTTTGTTTATGTTTTTGAACGAGGACGATTTTAAATATGGTAATATTTCGAAAAAAAATCTACTAAGTGGTGTAGATTGAAAAGTAGCTAGTGTTACATTATTTCAAAATTTTAACTAAATGGGCCATCTTTTGATGTAACTTACCGAGGGTAGTACAGTACATTTTTATTTTTTTATGAAGAGTCAAAGTTCGGTAATATCATTTTTAAAGTATGGTTTGACAAAACTATGTTAATATTAGGTAATTTAGGAATAGTTTATGCTTGATTTGTGATTGCGATTCATTAGTACATTTATTAAGGACTATGTTAGTAAAAATCGCCGTAAAATTTTGAAATATGTGGTCACAGTACCTAAAAATTTGGCTCAAAGAATTGATTTTCATTATTGTTTTATTTTGGCAGTTAAAATTCAAATAACCGATTGGGATATTTTTTGTATTTTTCCCAGAACTGATGTGACTTTACCTCTCACCCCGTATCGACTTGACGTTGCGTCAGGAACACCTGTATATTTTTTTTAGTATTTGTTTATGTAGCAGCAACAGAAAAACTTCATCTCAACTGAAAATTTTAACGTGATAGCTAACGTTTCATGAGATACAGCCTGGTGAAAGACAGACAGACGGACGGACAGACGGACAGGTGGATGAACAGCGGAGTCTTAGTAATAGGGTCCCGTTTTTACCGTTTGGAACGGAACTTTTACCAAAAACTGCAACACAAACTCACTACGTTGCTTACCATCAGGTGAGTTAGTCGTCAAGCACTGACTTATTCACCAACTTTTCGGTAGATGTCTTACACTGCGCCTGCCAAGGCATGGTCTCGATTCTAAAACTGTTGGGCTCCATCTGCCATCCGTTCTACGAACCAGTAGTAGAATAGACCAGTAATACCAGTAGGATAGACTAACTACATTAAGAAAATAGTCATCATCATCATTATCAGCTGTAGGACGTCCACTGCTAGACATAAGCCTCACCTATGGATTTCCAATAAGCCTGGTTGGAAGCAGCCTGCATCCAGCGTGTTCCTGCGGTCTTGATTATATCGTCGATCCACCTAGTCGGTGGACATCCTACGCTGCGCTTGTCGGTGCGTGGTCTCCATTCGAGAACTTTACTGCCCCATCGGCCATCAGTTCTCCGACGTATGTACCCTGCCCACTGCCATATCAACTTACTAATTCACCGGGCTATGTCAGTACCTTTGGTTCGTCTGCGAATCTCCTCATTCCTGATTCGATCTCGCTGCGAGACCCTTAGTATAGCCCTTCCCATAGCGCGTTGGGCTATCTTGAGCTTATTCATAAGGCCCACTGTAAAAGACCACGTTTCAGTTCCATATGTCATCACTGGCAACAAACAACTGACGAAAACTCTCGACTTGAGACACTGAGGTATGTCGTACGAAAAGACCTTACGCAATTAGTAAGTAAACTTGCTTTGTTTAGGTAGGGTAGCTGGCTGACAGCAAATTAGAAGCAGCCATATTATCTTTCTATGTAGCATCTTCGTGCCACTGCATGCATGCTAGAGGCATGGCAAAAGGGAAAACCTTTTTTATAAACGTTTAATGTCAGTTGTTAATGTCAATTCATACATTGTTTCCTCTTCGAGAGTATAAATTATCCTCATTATAGCTGGAAACATACTATCGGACGCGACTGACAGCCGCGACTGATAGGTATCTAGATAATGAATGTACACTGAGCTATGCACACTATCGGACATCTGTCGCGGACGTCACCTTGGGATGACCTTGAGCGTTCGGACGTCCGAGAGCGATCTGGCACACCGGATGTTTAAAGACTGTGCACATTGCGAAGTCGCGGCTGTCAGTCGCGTCCGTCAGCCGCGTCCGATAGTATGTTTCCGGCTTATTTCACATATTTATGTGGAAAGACAATTTTGCCGATTTGCCATGATAGAGGTACTAGGTACCTACACTATAGAAAATATCGGGTCCAGACTCGTGGTTACACCGCTTTGTTACACCAGTGTGACTACGAGGAAACTTTTTTACTCGTGGTTACACCAGTCGGTGTAATATTATCTACGAGTATGTATAGGTAATCACGCAACACCTTACTATAGCGAATGAGTTCATAATGGATACACGTAAATGGTGCCTAGATTTCTGAGCGTAGGTACTAAGGACGCAGCTTGACTTTTAAGAAAGAGGCGCCTCAATATTTATTTAAAAAATGACTATTTTATATATTTAGAAACGTTGACTAAAAATTAAAAAAAAAAGTTTAAAAAGAATATTATAATCCTACTTAGTCCTACTAATATTATAAACGCGAAAGTTTGTGAGGATAGATGGATGGATGTATGGATGTTTGTTACTCTTTCACGCAAAAACTACTTAACGGATTGAGATTAAACTTTGCAATAATAAAAAAGTAATAATTACTTAACATGAAAATAGCCCGCGGTTTGATCTACGTTGTCTTTGTACATGCTTAAAATAATATCTAATAGTCCGCGATTTGGCCCGCGTTGTCTTAATACTTGCTTAAAATTACTTGCAAGGATAATGCCCACGGTTTGGTCAAAATTGTAACAGTATTTGCCTATATATAATAGATCACGGTTTGGCCCGCGTATTGTTAGTACTTGCTTAAGATGGTTATTTATAGCACGCAGCATGGACTGCGATGTCTTAATACTTGCTTAAAATTATAAAAGCTTACCGTTTGGCCTGCATTGTCGTATTACTTACAATGATAATAGCCCATGGTCTGGCCCGTATTGTCTTAGTACTTGCTCAAAATGACAAAAGCCCGCGGTTTAGCTCGCGTTGTGTTAATAATTAGGTACTTAGAATGATAATAACCCACAGTTTGGCCCACGTTGTTTTAATACTTACTTAATTAAAATAACAGCCCGCGGTTCCACCCGCGTTATCTTGGCATTTGCTTATAATAATATATAATAGTTCGCGGTCTGGCCCGTGTTGTCTTAATAAATCCTTAAAATTATAATAGAATGCCGTTAGCCTGCGTTTTTGTATTACTTGTAATGATAACGGTCTGGCCTGCGTTATTTTCGTAACAGCTTAAAATGATAAAAACCCACAGTTTGGCGCGTTTTCTTGGCACTTACTTAAAATAATAGTAGCTCGTGGTTAAGCCCGCATTAGGCTCGATTATGAAGGCGCCATCGTAATTATAATAGCTAATTATCATAATTATATCTGTTTCATTTTCACTTTAAGCATTCGATAGAGAGAACACTTTTTATGTTGTTATTATATTTTCTATGGCGTCTTCATAGCTGAGCCTATTATTGTATTACTTGCAAAATAATGCCTACGTCTTAGCCTGAATTGTCTCAGTATTTGGTTATTTAATTTACTTGTACCTAAAGCTTATTACGGAGTACGTGAATTTTTGGATGATAAATTGCCGAATTTCTGAAATTAACTCAATAATAAATAAATATATAAAATAAATATTGGGGGACATCTCACACACGGTCTCTGATCCCAAACTAAGCAAAGTTTGTGATTTGGCTGGCAGAGACTGATATACTACATATACATGTAGGTTGACTGGCAGATAATGCTGTTTAGCGTTAAGTCCTCCTTTTGTACAAATAGTGTGCAAGAAAGTGTTAAATAAATAAATAAAATACATTAATAACACCCAGACACGGAGCAAACACATATAAACATCACAAATATTTACCCTGGGAATCGAACCCACGCCTTTTTGACCCAGGAGTCAGGGTCAACCACTGAGCCACCGAGGGAGCTAATAATAATAATTGTATGAGTAACTATGTAAGAAATTTCACTTTTCATTGCTGGAAAACATTGAGGCAACCTGTACGAACGTAAAAAAAATCAATGTCGTATGTGAATTCAGCAACCCGTGCTCGGCCGGCGTGATGGATATGGCCCAATTACCCTTCGCGGATAGGCCTATTTTCAGTCATCCATCAGCCGCAGGACGTCCACTGCTGGACATAGGTCTCCCCTATGGATCTCCAATAAGACCGGTTGGAAGCTGCTTGCATCCAGCGCGATCCTGCGGTCTTAATGAGGTCATCCGTCCACCTTGTGGGTGGACGTCCTACGCTGCGCTTGCCGGTACATGGTCTCCACTCGAGAACTTTTCGACCCCAACGGTCATCAGCCCTCCGCGCTATGTGCCCTGCCCATTGCCATTTCAACTTGCCAATCCGTTGGGCTATGTCGGTAGCTTTGGTTCTTCTACGGATCTCCTCATTAATGATTCGATCTAGCAGAGAGACTCCAAGCATAGCCCTCTCCATAGCTCGTTGGGTTACTTGAATTTGGCGATTGGCCTCTTTGTTGAAGTCGGACTTATCTAATTGGACTACTTGTCCTAGGTAGACATACGAGTCAACGACTTCAAGAACCGAGTTTCCAACAGAAATCGGGTGTAGGTAAAACATGGGAATTACACATGACATTCGTCTTGTCCATGTTCATCTTAAGACCCACCTGTTTCTATTATCAGTAGTGCTATCCGTAGTACCTATTTTCAGTAGTGCACTATTAATTAAGGCCGGTACAGGTATTCGACATGTTTCATATTATACTCATAATTTGATTAACTTTTACAATGGTACCAACCCCAAAAGCACGAGAATAAAATAAGCTGTTCAACACAAAAAGTTCATCCACCCGCGACAAAATGTATGGAAAATGTAGGTAATTTTCGCTTGTCAGGGTTGATCCCATAGTAAAATACTTATATTGATCTATATGTGCGCTAAGCTTAAGACTATTGGCTTACAAAATAAAAAAAATCGTAAACTTTTGGGGACCCATTTTGCCCCTTTTAAAGATAAACTATCATTATCATAATCCTATTCTAAATACTACATTATTTAAAAAAGCGCATTGAAGTTTTGGGACGTATCTGACCCCTAAGGATATTTTTAAGGAAAATTCAGAAAAACAGGTACAGCCATATTTTTTATTTAGTCTCAAAAGCATCTATACAAAGTTTCATGTCAATCGGTACAGGGAATAAGAAGTTACATGCAAACAAAAAGGGCCCGTTTTACCCCGTAAGTTAGAGTTGGGTACGTTTTTCATCCTTAGTGCTTCATTATGTCGTACGATGTATGTATATTCCAAATATCAAGCTCATATCTTCAGCGGTTTGGGCTGTAGCCTAAACTTATTAATTTTGCGTATCCCTAAGGAACCTTATAGATTTTCCTGGATTTTATTAGTTCCTGTATTAAAACATGCTGTGTGCCTCCTTCATACCAATTTTCAACCATAACCGTTCAGCTGGTTCGATGTAATTGACGCTTTTTTCACCAACTTTGGGACCTTATTTGACCCCTTAGATGAGGAAAATTCGGAAAAACAGGAAAAAACGTAACTTTTATTTTGTTTGAAAAGCATGTATACAAAGTTTCAAATCAATCGGTACAGGGAATAAAAAGTTACATACAAACGAACAGGGCCCGTTTTACCCCCTTAGAGTTCGAAAGTTCAAAATTTTCGTCCTTAGTGCTCCAATACGTCGTTCAATGTACCTATATTCCAAATTTCAAGCTCATACCTTAAGCGGTTTGGGCTGTAGGCTGTCTGTCAGTCAGTCACTCAGGGAAGCCTTTTATATAATAGATATATCAGAATAACACATAGGCTATAAATTATAATTTAATTTAATTTTGATATTGCGTCAAAAATCAAAATATCATGCGGGCGAAGCCGCGGGTAAAAACTAGTAATTTATATAACTATTCGGATACGAGTTGACTCAAGATAAGAGAAAGATATGGATATGCAAAAATATTGCAAAGCTTTATTAGTTTGCAAACAGGATTTGCAAATTAGCTCTTGTTTATTATAAATTTTGAAACAAGGTACAAATCAAGCGCGATCTGTTAAAAACAGTGCGTTTACAAACCAAACAGCAAAAAAATTACACACTAACCCAAATAAGGCCTATACAGGGTCATAGGTATTAAACGCAAAACCTTTTAAGGGCGGGTCTAGTACATCTAGTAGACAAACAACTTTTGTAATACGACTTTTGAAAATCCGCAAAAAAAATTACTTCTCCAAACATTTTGCCGCGCGTTGACGAACTTTTTCTATGAAAAAGCAGATTTTTCTTCGTGATTTTCCAAAAGCCCTAAAACCAAAAGTTGTGTGTCTATATATACTAGAGGTATTTATTTATATCGTAATTTTAGTGCGCGATTAGTCCCGTAGTAAATAATAATAATGGACTAGACCCGCCCTTAAAAGGTTTTGCATATAATACCTATGACCCTGTATAGTTTAGCAATGGACATCCTAAGACTGAAATTATAATGAAAAATTATTCCACAAAAAAAACATAACAATACTTACCCCCGATATTTCCTTCCCTCATTACGTCCTTATGGCTTTTACGTAGGTAGTTAACTAGAGGAAATCACTTTTCTATCAGACCGGTGTAATAACCAGGTTTGAATGTAAAGGGTAAAACGCTCATTAGAGGTATTTTGAACCGGTATTTTTAAATATCCACTTCTGAACATAAGCCTACCCATAAAAGTATTTTGAGCCATTTTCACTACTCTGGCCCAATGTAGGTTGGTAGAGTCACAACACGTCATCGAATTTCATCTTTGTACATAAGTAACGAACAATATTTTTTAAACTGAAACGGGCATTGTTTAAAAAATCATATTTATGTACTTGTCTACTTTTAAAACAAAAAAAAAATCAAGACCATTATCTACTGCATAAATTGCAAAGAAATGGGGACCGGGACTTGAACTCACAACATCACGATCGTGAACTGAGCGTTTCCCCTCACACCACAAAGGATTAATAAAGGCTTCATTTATTTAATTTGATGAGATAATTAAATAAAGGAGGTGTGATATAAAGGATGCTTAATTATACTGACGAAGCTGATACACACAAATTTTCATTAAAATCTTTTGATTTGATTAGCCAATTTAATTTTACGGTATCGTTATTTTTAGAGTACTTTATAAGTTTACATACCTACTTGTAATGTGTGATAAAACTTTAACTAACTGGTGCTCTTGCTAAAATTATAAAAGCCGACAGTAGGCAGTTTATATTTATTTTTGATAGGTTCCGTAAGTATCGCAAAATAATAGAAAAATTAGATCAGATAGGAGTTTAGATTTACAACCATAATTAGTTACTACTAAATTAAAAACGACGAACTAAACTGTCGTCTGTCTCGAACAAGACAAACTAAATGCAGTTACGTCGGCAACATTTTTTTAATCTTATTTATTTGGGAAGTTTACCTATGCCTATATAAACACCGGTACCTATACATACTCGTAGTATACAATGTGTTTGTCTAACGGTGTCGGAGCCTTAAGCGGTGACATCCTATGGCTAATTTTGAACAATTTTTACTATGAGACCAACTCTGAAAACGTAAAAAAACTGCTGTTCCGATAAACGATTCATTACAGACTTTCGACAAAAAGTATGAAATAGCTGTTTTTTGCATTTTCAGAGTTGATCCCACAGTAAAAGTTATTCAAAGTTTGCCATAGTCACCGCTTGAGGCTCCGACACCGGTAGAAAAACATATTGTATAAACACTACAGGAATGAGCAATATTTCCGGGCCAGCCATTTATCTAAATGCAAGAAGAAAATAATGACAGAATTAACTTTAATTTAATTGACACAGAATTCCCACCTGCCTTTGCACAGGCTATTTTGACAAAGGTAAACTAACATCAGCCAACTTTTCCCACTAATTTAGTAACGTCAATTTTCGCGATCGAAAAGTTATTTAAAAAGCCAAACTTTTGGCAACGGTTTTGCATAAAATGAATTTTGAGCTAAATTTGAGCAAAATAGCACTTAAAATTCCAACGCTGTCATTTGACTGGCAAGCTGAATGACACGTGTGGTGTGCCTTTTCAAGTTTTAAACGAAATATTTGTGTAAAAGGCTAAAAAAATATTTCGTTTAAAGCTTGCATCGACAAAATTTGTGGTTGTGTGTTTGATTTTAGAACGTATATGACGTGGATTTAAATACACACTGATGTTGAATTAAAATACGAAATGAACAAAAAATTACATCATTTAATTCTAAATTAAAACAATGTTTAGTATTACATTGCTTTTATTCGTTAGATGAATACTTTGAAGTCACCACCTACAAAAGTAATAAATAAGCTTATTGCCAAGTAGGTATTTATATTATTTGATTATTTGTATGACGCTCTCTTAATAGTTCTATATTGCTTGCTACTAAACATCTATGTAACTATTCTTAAACTTAGATCATAAGAATAAAATGTAATTATTTGATAAATATATATGCGGAGCGCCCTAGAAAGTTATAATTTTGCAATGTCCGAGAAGGTCAACTAAGTTGTAAGCACATAATATCTCAATTAAGACCTCAAATGTAACACTTAGTGGCAATAAATAAATATGAAATGAAATAAAAAATATCTGCAATAAAATTACTCGTAGAGCAGTTTTGTTGGCATTACTTTCTTGGTAAATATTTTCAAAATATGACTTGTTCCAGAACCCTGATCATGGCTTCTTTTTACTAAAACTTTGACTGCACTGATGACGCAAGATAATGCATGAAAGATCTTATCAAATATTTTTAACATAATAAACATTGAGTGTACGTACCGGAAAGCGTAGTTTAGGACGTCCACCTACAATGACGGATAACTTCATCAATACCACACGAGAAAAGAAATGATGAATAATAAAAAAACCAGACAAGTGCGAGTCAGGCTCGCACATCGAGGGTTCCGTACAAACACGTAGCTAAAATTATTAAAAACCTGTTTTAGCATGAGCTAATGAAGTTCTTTTATATGATACCTTACATGATACGATTTACTTACTTTGAATTTTGAACCCATATTTTGTGAATTTTGAGGCCGTATTTTTTTGTGATTTAAATAATAATGTACAGTTTTCAGATTTAGGTTTTGATTTTTGTGAGTGCGAAATTTGCGGTTTTTTACGTTATAAACGGCTCTAACTTTTTTAAATGACAACTGAGAAGTTTTTCTTTCACACAACTGCAATAGACCATAGATTTACGTATACAGTTTAAATTTCAACTCGACATCTTTACGCGTTCCCGAGATAAAGAGTCTTGACATACGGACAGACGGACATACGGACAGACGGACAACAAAGTGATCTTATAAGGGTTCCGTTTTTTCCGTTTGAGGTACGGAACCCTAAAAAGACAGTTCCAACCGCTCTCATATGTGATCTATACAAATATTTTTTAAATGAGGCCTATGTCCAGCATTGGACGTTCTATAGCTGAAACGACATGGAACGAAACTTCGAAAGTCGATTTTACAAAATACGTACCTATTCTTCGCGATGCACGATAGTGGTACTTACTGTATTTTTTCCTTAAATTCTAAAAGAACAAGAAAGCAATGAAGTTTTAGTTTTATCTTAATCTAGAGTACCTACTCGTTTGATTTTTAAGGTATACCGCAGACATTTATTATTTTTAGGAATACAGGAATACTGTATGAAAACGACGTATACTACCTCTCGTCATAAGTACATCGAAAATTACACATTAAAAAAAAAAAAAACCTGTTTTAGCATGTACTAATGAAGCTCTTTTATAATAATACTAGCTGTCCCGGCCACGCGTTGCTGTGGCTAAATAAATTAAAATTGCGACTATAATTTGAGATTTAAACTATCCTATCTCTCAAGTTGGATCGAACTGCACATGGTGTGCGAATTTTATTATAATCGGTTAAGTGGTTTATTAGTCCATTGAGGACAAACATTGTGACACGAGATTTATATATATTAAGACTAGCTGCCCGCCCCGGCTTCGCCCGGGTACGACTGTTAAAAATGACATTTTATAAGTATTGTGCTTATATACCTACCATGTAACCAAGTAACGTCACACACATGCGCACAGTTATTTTGGCGCGTTTTCATATTACATTAGCTTACCTATACGCAAATATTTTCACCATAGAACACCCACTACTAAACATAGGGCTCCCTTATTAGATCTTGAATAACACCGAATAAAACCTTTGCAAGAGGTTTGCATCCAGCTTCCATAAATGTATCCACCAAAAAATGAGGTTCTCAATTAGATTGTGTTTCATTTAGTATGTACATAATATGTTATGCGATCATTCCGTCAATTAAATTTTGACTCTCAATAAGGTACCTATCTATTATAACGTCCATTGCTAGACATACCGGACGAACCGATAGGATGGGTTGAAAGCTACTCGTAGGTACCTGAATCGCGAGTGTTCCCGTAGTCTTAATCTGTTCAACTATTAAGTAACATAAAATAAAGATAGCATTGGCCATCTAAATAAAAGTAAGTTCGTATGGGTCGGCTATACGTTATCTATGGCTCTGGTTTCATTGTTATTAAACGGTTAGAATATTCAGTCCATCTACATTCTACCTATGTAAGTTAGTTGACGTTTCTACTATACACTTGTATTTGATCTTTTCTTCATTTGATAACTTTGTAAAATATTCGCCATCAGTTCTACTTCTACGAATTGTGTGCCCTATCTAAAGCCTCTACAACTTGCTAACCCAAAGAGCAAATTAATCCGATGGAAACGCTGGCATCCATCTTGATCTGGTGGTCTCGACCTGATCTTAGATTCACGTGGAGACCTTTTCTACGCTTGCCAATAGGTACATTGTCTACGTCCATGAACTTTAAACCCTTATCGATCATTCGTTTTACGAACTATGTGTCAGTACCTATTAACTACCACTACAACAGAAATTTTAAATCTTCGGTATGTCGGCTCGCCTTACTTAGAGGTAGATTTGGAGAACCAAATCTCAAGATGTTACATAAATCAGCGCACTAATAGAGGTGGTACCTATATACCTAGAGCCGTAGTGGTCAAGTCGTAGTAACACCTATCCTACAATCGAGAGTTGTTGGATTCAAATCCTAATTCCGTATCAATGAGTTTCTTTGGAACATATGTACCTACGGAATTTCACAATGTTGTGTGGCAACCTGCATACCTATGTAGCTATGTACATCCGAAGAAGGAACTTGATGACGTATATATCAACCAACCCGTACTGGGCCACCGTGATGAATATGACGATGTTCTGCAGTGGACGATTAAAGAAGACTGGTATATAAACAGTACTTATAGGAATAGGGGTGATATAATACATGCACAACGCGACAGCGTTTATTTTTTTATATTTTTAGGCCTTAAAAATTATCTAAGTGTTTCGGAAAAGCCGATTTGAACAATTCAATAAACAATTTACTTATACATATAAATTGAAACAGTCTTGAAAACAATATGATTTATTTGGATAAGGATTTAAACAGAAGTATGAATAACATGGTCGAATATTGGTCGGTAATTCTATTAACTTTTAAAAAGTAATAAGTGGTTATTGTGACATAATGATAGTAGTTGGACATTATGGTATTGCGAAGTTTTTTTGTAGATATTGATATGTTCTTTAATATTGTAGAACAGACTTTTGTTCTATCATCAATAGTTTCCGCTGCGCATGCAACGAAAGACGTTTTAATTAAGACATTTTTTTACACGTTGGGTTACGTTACTTAAGTTTTAGTAAGGATTCGTAATCTTTTCTAGCAATAAATATAACTTATGTTACTTAAAGTGAATGTAGCTTTCCAACGGTGAAAGAATTTTTAAAATCGGCACAGTAGTTTTCGAGTTTATTCATAACAAACAAACCCACACACGTAAATACAAACGTACGCCGCGCGCCGGCCGGGCCCCTACCGCCCGCGCCGCACCGATATGTCCCTGCATTTTAAATCTGTAATATCTTCGAAAATATTCATTTAAATTACATGCTGTAAAAGGCCATATTGATCTATATTGACTGGACAATGTATTTAAGGTACTTAATTGGATAAGGATTAATTATGTATTGCTTAAAATAACTTTCTAAATAAGCCATTTTTTCCCGTAAAATGTAATGGATAAAAAATGGTTATTGTGGGCTATCCTTAAGAGATAGACATATACCATCGCGGACTTTTTTGTTGACCTTTTTAAAGTGTACAATACCGTAGTACATTATTTTGATTTATCTCGTTGGGTTCAGTCAGCGTTTGCAATGTAAGCCCAAAAAAACGTGTTTATTTACGACATTACATTAGAAACCTGTAAATTCATCAGTGTTCCTCTACAATATTATGCATGTATTATACATATAAACCTTCCTCTTGAATCACTCTTTCTATTAAAAAAAACCGCTCCAAAATCCGTTGCGTGGTTTTGAAGATTTAAGGACACATAGGGACGGACAGACAGCGACAGCGACTTTGTTTTATACTATGTAGTGATAGTGATGATACCTTACATGATACGATTTACTCACTTTGAATTTTCAACCCATATTTTGTGAATCTAGGCCCTTTTTTTGTCATTTAAATAAAAATGTACAATTTTCAGATATATCCCTATATGTGTACTCTGAGACAATGTTTCTTACCAAATTTCATAGTTCTATGTCAATGGGAAGTACCCTGTAGGTTTTGATTTTTGTGAGTGTCGTAATATGCGGTTTTTTACTACATAAACGGCTCGTCACTTTTTTATACGATAACTGAGAAGTTTTTCTTTTACATAACTACAAGAAACCATAGATATGCTCAACTCAATATCTTTACGCGTTCCTGAGATAAAGAGTCTTGACAGACGGACAGACTGACAACAAAGTGATCCTATAAGGGTTCCGTTTTTTCCTTTTGAGGTACGAAACCCTAAAAACAGCATTTATTAAAGTTAACAGTAGGAAGTTAAAGTACTGAGGTCAGAAGTTTAATTGATTATCATAAATTATTTCAAAGATAAAAATTGACATATTGGCCAATCTGTTCGTCTGTCAGTCATAAAACAAGTCACGAATCAATTGGTAGTTACTGTTGCATAAAATCCGGCAGCACAATCAATATTGATGATGATAGTTTTTTCACCAATGTTCATGACATTTAACAATTTATAATGATTTTATCATCCACTTTATTTATAAATAGTCTAATTTTGATTGCATTTTTTGCTACTACAAATTTCGTTCTTATTTTGAATGTTAGTATCAAATGCTAATGAAGACCTAACTGAATTTAATTTTTCCCACACATTTTGGCCTATGTCGTATCAAGCCATTTACTAACAGTATTGCATCTTTATTTATCTTTAGATTAAAAAGCCGTGGTGGTCTAGTGGTAATGACACCCGCCTTTTAATTGTGAGGTCGTGGGTTCAAATCCCGGTCCCGTGCCAATGAATTCCTTGGAATTTATGTACGTAATTCCACACCATGGGCTTTTCGGTGAAGGAAAACATCGTGAGGCAACCTGCATACGTCCGTAGAAGAAATTCGATGGCGTATGTGAATCCACCAACCCGCATTGGGCCAGCGTGGTGGATATGGCCCAATCACCCTTCGTAGGTAGGCCTACGTCCTGCAGTGGACTATTAAAAAAAGGCTGGTACAGTACAGATCAATTATTAATGATATGACTTGAATACTTTCTGAGACCGAAATTTAGCGAAATTTTAATCCGAACTATTTTGGCTTAGTTTAGATACTACTATATTTCATACACTTGATGTTCCTCATCTAATCTAGTATGTTACGTCCATGCGTACATCACATTTTACTTCGTAGAAGTAATAAAATTGCTTGAGCATTAAAATAATAATTAAACGGCATTTATCACCAACATTAAATGTATTAGCTTACATCACTGTTCTAGCGTTCTAAGCTCATAAACTCATCTCTACGTAGTATCAAGCAAAGTTTTTTACTTCTCGCCGTCTGTATACTCTTTTAAACTATTCAATCGTCGTCAATATCAAGGTTGCCTGGAAGAAATCGCCATGGGTGATAAGGCCGCCACTTTATGATTGTATTTTTTGTCGTATATGTGTAAATCGTGTTTATTTTTCATATTGTGGTTGTAAATAAAGAGTTTTGTCTGTCTGTCTGTCTGTCAATCGATTTTAATACAATTTTTATCAATAGATTCTATCGTTATTTTACTTGCATTCGTAGCTGATTCTTCCACATACATCACTTAATTTGCTAAAATTAAAATTATAACCTACCAGTGTGTCCAGTTAGTAGGTACAATGTGACAAAAAAATCACTTAAAAAGTGTGCCATATTGGTAAAAATGCTTTTATTTAACAATTTGGAGGTTACTTAATCAGGGCTACCAGAGATAAACTACATATTGAGCGAAATATATTTATTTTTTCTAATAAATTCAAAATTAATTTTAAAAAATCGGAGGGTTTTTTTTTTGTTTTCAACTGTTGTATTAGACTCAGAAAAATATGAACTTTCTCGAAATGTAATGAGTGTTGTGGTTAGAATTTTTGATTATTATTATACCAGCCTCCATACATTCTGTGGACATGTCCTTTATTCGTTTCAAGACAAAGCCGATATGAGCAGCTAGTCCTACTAATATTAAAGTTTGTATTTATGAATGTTTGTTCCTCTTTCACGCACAAACGGCTGAACCGATTTGGATAAAATTCGATATCAAGGTAGCATAGACCTTGAATGAATATGCTACTTTTTATCTCGGGCTAACGCGGGTAACACCGCGGGGCGCAACTAGTAAACTATAAAACTGAACTGAACACATCGCTCTCATGATGTCACTTGCCGCACCCTAATTGTCATCAGTCGGTGCAAAAATATAATGAAGACATGTCACTTCTAACAACTGACAAATGGCAGCTACGGTCCAATTTTTTTAGACATTGATTGCATTTAATAATGAGTCTTAGTTCTATTAAAGATGAAAGAAATAGGCCACGTCAACGAGCGGGGATATCCATTTTTGAGATCGAGGTCGTTTTGTACAGCACAATTAAACCGTAACGAATTGGCGTGTCTTTCATGTATCCGATGAGTATTAGAGATCCTTTGGAATCGAAAAAAAATTGCGAATCATCTCATACTAAAAATGTTGGTAAGCGCATTGCTTATCCAGGACTATTATGGTTAGTATGTCACGTTACAATATTGGGTTGTTTGAAGGGCTTAGGCAAAAGGCCATCAGAGTGTTTCGGGTGGTTGTCTGTGGTCCAGAAAAAAATAAACAATTAAGTTGTTTAAGAGAACCTTATTATTTTGGTTTCAAATCAAATTCTGAATAACTCAAGGCCCAAAACTATGTATGTACCTACTCGTAACTAGCCAGTTTTGTGTAGATTATAGACTCGAGACGATTAACAAATTTAAAAAGTGTCTTCTAGATAGACGTCCGTAACGATTCACCAAACATTGTTATATAGTAGTTATTGTGTTTTTTAAACATATCTTGGAGAAAGATGTTTTACATAGTACGTATGTCGAGCCTAACATACTTCCCGATAGATACGTTTTAATTTATAAAAAAAAAATACTTGGCCGTCCAAGGATCGGCTTTTCGCCGTCCGGATAAGAATCGCAGACCGCCTGTTGCATTACGTTGCTCTACCATCAAACCATTGAATTGACCTGCATGACAATCTTTTGTGTAGAATCAAGGTAAATGCTACCAATTACTTGTATTAGGTAAAACAGTTTATTTATTATTACGGTGAACGATATCTGAAACGTGAAGTAGATATCTTCAACCTGAGTTGAAATTTCGTAGTTCAAGTTTTGAGATTTTATGAAAAAAAAAATATATATATAAATTGTATATAATTGTTTATAAGATGATAGTTAGAATTTTTATGGAAAAAAAATATTCCTAAGAAATTTTCTTAGAGCGTTTAAATAATAGCTTTTTAAAAAAGTTTTTTGCTATTAACATATTAGTGTTTTTGTTATAGCGGCAACAGAAATACTTCATCTGTGAAAATTTTAACGTTCTAGCTATCACGGCTGATGAGATTCAGCCTGGTGACAGACAGACAGATGGACAGTGGAGTCTTAGTAATAGTACAGAACCCTAAAAACAAGTTAGGAGTACGATTTTATTGTTGCTTTGGCGAAATGTTCTCAGTAATTTCCTACAAGACCATTGGAATATTTTTTATGGATTATTTTATTATATGTTTATTCTTAATGTCAAATTAAATTAGAGTGACATCAATGTGCTTGGTTTATATGATTATAAATTATAATACAATGGCCTATAAAAAGATGATGTTAAGGGGAAGACTATATTACTGTCCTATTAAATAGTTTTTTTGAGCACTAAATTCCATTAAAAAAACTTTTCGTGAACTAAAAAAAACAATGGATATATTTGAAGTCTAGACTGGATATGGGCTCAAATAGCTATTTTTTATAATTTATAATCATTAGAAATCGGTTTGCAAAAGTAAGTTCTAAATACGCCGCTTACTGAGTTATTTTTAAGATTTAAAAAAATTTGTTCAACTTCAAAAATGCCGTGGTGGTCAAGAGGTAGTGATACCCGCCTTACAATCGTGAGGTCGTGGGTTCGAATCCCCGGTCCCGTACCAATGAGTTCTTTGGAATTTATGTACGGAATTTCACACCACTGGCTTTTCGGTGAAGGAAAACATCATGAGGCAACCTGCATACGTCCGTAGAAGAAATTCGATGGCGTATGTGAATCCACCAACCCGCACTGGGCCAGCGTGGTGGATATGGCCCAATAATCACCCTTCGTGGGTAGGCCTACGTCTTGCAGTGGACTATTAAAAAGGCTGGTACAGCACAGTACAGTTCAACTTCACCATAATCAGTTGGCGACAAAACAAGGGAATTTGGCTGATTGGGGATATTTTTAACAATATCTGGTGCCTGAACTAGAGAAGAGTGCTTAGAAATGAGATCTTCCACTAAAATCCTTCCTATATTGGAGAAATACTGATTTACAGCTTCAACATATTCATCTGCAGTGGGTTTAGTGCCCAGTAATTCATTTGGAGAGCACTGGTCTTTAGTAATATGAGTAACTTCTTTAAGAACATTCCATGTAAGTTTTGGGTCATGTAAGTTACTTTCTATTTTCTGATGTTCAAATATAGTTTTGGCTTTAGTAACAACTTGGTTGCAAAAGTTTTGTATCTTTGGTAAGTTGTTTTTAAATTAGTATCATTGGGATTGCTTTTCATGTCCAGATTGTGTACAGTAGCTCGAAAAATCAATTCAAATATGGTAAATAAATGCGCAAAGTAAGACAACCGTTTTGAATGATTGACTGCCTCGGTGGCTCAGTGGTTTGTGAACCTGACTTTTGGATTAAAGAGGCGTGGGTTCGATCCCCACCCAGGGCAAGCATTTTTGTGATGAACATAGGTGTTTGCTCTGTGTCTGGGTGTTATTTAGGTACTATCTATATAAGTATGTATTCAAAATATGTATATGTAGTATATCAGTCTCTGGCAGCCATATCACAAGCTTTGCTTAGTTTGGGGTCAGAGACCGTGTGTGAGATGTCCCCCAATATTTAAAAAAAGAAATTATTTTGCTTGATTTTTGTTCAAGGCCGCCATCACGACGCCATATTTTACAAGAAATGTCAAAAGATAATAAGATCGGAATTTTTGGAATTCCTCTAAATAAAGATTGTTATGAAAGAAAACAATAGGAAAATCATTTTCCAAAACAAATAAAGCAATTGATTGAATGCTGTACAAGGTAATAGCCTAAACTCGATATATGTTTGCATTTTCTCTTTTCTAATACACCCTTGATGCATTATTTTTTTTTAATTCTCCCAGCATATTTTTATCATACTTAATCCATAACACCATATTATCTTCCCCTTAAATTCGGTGAAGTGACACAAATAACTCAGTAACAAGTCGTCATTGGTGTTTTAAGCACATGACATAATAGCGCTTGCATTTATTTATTTATTAAACGCAATTAAAAGAATCAGAATATAGGAATAAATAATATAATTAATTTAAACCGCAACAATTAGTAAGTAAGTAGTAGCAATGCCATTTGCGGCTTCATTCGTCACAGTTATGACTCATCATAAAACCTAATTAGGTACTGAACCTATAAAACTGTGTCTTTTAAGATCAAAACACTTTCGTTATCCACAGGGTTTTATCCAGAACTGGCGTATTAAGCCAAAAGGAGGTAATTTATACCATCATTGTGAACAACTTTAACTATGGGGTCACGGGATACTAGAAAAATAAATCAGCTGTTCACAACATTCTGTCAATTCCAAATTGTAATTTTGTTTAGAGCAACTGTTTTTTTTTTGCAATTGGTTGGCCTCATTGTAAAAGTTGTTTATAATTATGGTCTTATTTATTTATTTCCAATCAGTATATAATTAACAGCATAGGTCAAAACATTACATAGTATAATTTAAATAAGCAAGAATAGTATTACTAAAACTGCCCAACCTATTACAGAAAATGTCCAGATCAGGTTGTTGAGCTAAAATGTATACAGGTCGCGGCATATAAGTGTAGCGCTGAGCGAAGTCTGGGGGGATGACTGCGCATATGTTTAGTATGGCGGTCACGATGCGCAGCCATCCTCTCCACACTACCCTCAGCGCTAAACTTACGTGCCGCTACCTATCTTTGTGGCTTAGTTCAGGGTAAACAAATAACTCTGTATACTGTACTGTACCAGCCTTTTTAATAGTCCGCTGCAGGACGTAGGCCTACCCACAAAAAGTGACTATCGACATGCACTAAATAAAGTAAAACTTTATAGAAAACTAACTTTACTCGCGGCTTTCCATAGGATCCTTGTTTATTCCTTGGTAAAAATATAACCTATGATACACTTCAACCAATAAACGATATTCATGCCAAAAATTGAGTCGATCCGTTACAATGGTGCTGCGTAGAAGAATAACAAACGAACAAACAAACATACTTTTGAATTTAAAGTTAGTATTTTTAGTTCGAAATTATAAGTTAGTAAAGATTTGAGTAGGTAATTTTATAGTTAAATTCACGGGTAAAACTTCTTCAAAATAGCAGACAAATTTTACTCAAATAATAAATAAATGGAAATTTGACGGGTTAGTCCAATACTATAAATTATTTGTAATGATAAGTACAATGACAATCTGAAAATAATAACATATACCTATTAATATAAATTAAAAAAAATTACAGTCTGGTACTCAGTATTGAAAACTGTGCTTATTCTAGTTTAAAAACCAATATAAGTTTCACTGCTAAGATTTTTTTTTTGCTCAACATCTGGCAAGATCTGGTCAAACGCATATATATTACGATCAAAGAAAATCTACGACGTTTATATATTAATCTTAGGTACCTTACTTACTTGCCACTTTACATTTGATTGAAAGAAATGTAACAGGTAAAAGCAGTACCGCAAACGAAATAAGCAGGTATTAAACTATAACTACTGCAAGTATTTTTATGGATAACCTATAGGAAACATAATTAACATAGTGGAAAATCCAGGCGACTGTATTTTTAATATGTATGTGCCTATTTTAGTGTAAAACAATTCCAGGATATTGTGGTATTAGTTTTCATTTCATAGTAATAGGCAATAAACTCATTGTTCATTTAGATATACCTATAACTAGATATTTAATTTAGATACCTATAGACAAACTTTTTTAGTGAGAATTTTAGTGTTTATTGTCTGTAACAATAAAAAATGTTTTAAATTTTACTTACCTATAATAGATTAACTGAAATGATTATATCCATTTATAAATGAAATAGACGAAACATAACTTCGGAATTTTATTCTAAAATGTTAAATTAGAGGAAGTATATTTAATAAAACTTAAAAAGTATTTCATAAACTATAACTATTAAAATTAACCTACTTCAAATAAAAACTAATACCTACTAAACACCAAAACTTATATTACAAAAATAAAAATAAAACTAACCTAAAAGACCCGGGCCAGAGGGTAACGTGGCCAGAATGCTGGCGGCGTTGCCTCGCTGAATTGCTATACTAATTTTGACGTGACAACGTCTTATAAATTGGTTTGCCGGGTGACACTTCAAGAAACTGCGTTACACTCCGCTCACGTTATGCGCTCACAATGACAGCGAGTGAGAGGCACGCGTCATGGTTAGCC
Organism: Hypomecis punctinalis; assembly: GCA_949316475.1. Lineage (NCBI taxonomy): Eukaryota > Metazoa > Arthropoda > Insecta > Lepidoptera > Geometridae > Hypomecis > Hypomecis punctinalis. Next base: position 7,811,053 of record OX438810.1, on the reverse strand, counting down.
CGCCTAAAAGCGAGAGAGACAGACATTTTCATCCTTCTTCCTACTATACGAATGAATATTCACATTAAAATTATTTTACCACTCAAAGTCGTAGTCACGTAAAACTTTCGCCCGTATACCGACTTTACAGGCAACCAATTTTTTATTATACACATTTTCATTTAATATCTTAAATTTAAGTTTTTTTTGGCCAAAGTAGATGCCAGCATTCTGGTCACGTGTCACCTCTACCAGTCGCCTAGCCAGATCTTTATACAAAAGGTGAGCGTCCGGCCCCCACGGACCTAAAGTCTCAACCCCAAACGGCACAAAATGGTACATAAAATTAAAATCTATAACTAAAAACCAAAAAAAATATTCAGTTATTTTTTGACTGACCAAATAACGGTTTTTTTTTTATTAACGGGGTTTAGGTACAAAAAGATGACTCAAGTCGTATATTTCTTTATATGGGAAGGGAAGGCTTTATCCAGCAGTGAGGCAATGTAGGCTGCTAAGCTGAAATAATTAATAAATAAATATTTTTGGGACACCTTACACACGGACTTACAACTTATAACCATATAACTTTTTACAGAGTTGTACGATTTCAATAATTCTTCATTTATCGAAATTGGCTGAGCTACTTTTGATAAATCAACAATAATGTAAAAAATGCTACATCGATCCGTGCGAACTATTCCCGAATTTCGTACACGGTTGAAGTCGGTCATGCCAGTATTTGCGAAAAATAATTATTAACAAAATAAGTGTCATGCGTTATTATTATATACTACGGGACTAATGTAACTCTGCCGAAACGTCGGCATGATGAGGTATTTATTTATCTCGTAATTTTAGTGCGCGTTTAGTCCCGTAGTATATAATAATAATGTGTCCAAATCGCGAAAGTTTAAAAACAACAAGTGTCATGCGTTTCAAATGGTTTTAGGAAAATCACTGTGACTTTTAATCTAAGTATATTAACATGGAATTTCTTGACTAAATTGGGACTTTGAAGTGCAAAATACAGAATAAAATTAACAAATTCCAGGTAATGAAGTTATTTATAATTAGTACGAGAAGGCAGGAAACATATTATTTTCAGTTATCATTAGGCAAGAGATATTTTGTATTGACATCATGGGTTTTCTGTTTAGGTAGATATAAAATGAGTACAGTATGATGTTGTAGGTAATACACCTACCATTGTTCTTTTGAAAATCCTACTTCCTACTGTAATGATATAAACGCGAAAGTTTGTGAAGATGCAGGGATGGATGGATGGATGGATGTTTGTTACTCTTTCATGCAAAAACTACTGAACTGATTGAGATGAAACTTTGCAATAATATAGCTTATATATCGGAATAACACATAGGCTATAAATTATAATGATATTCCGTCAAAAATCAAAATATCATGCGGGCGAAGCCGCGGGTAAAAACTATCATATTATAAATTATATTTTATTATTGTGGCTTGGATGACACGTTCAATTATTTTAAACTAATTAGCCATGTCAGACGCATTCAAAGTTGTCACCAGCCATGATAGTATACGCACCACGGAATAATTCTTTCGACGTGTCAGAACGAGACAGAGTAATAGTGAAGTATAAATTTGTCACTTTTTCACACGACGATAAACATTTTTCGTGGTCGCATGCTATGCTAGCAGGACTAGTCAACTGGCATATAGGTAAATGGAGTAACTTTTTTAAATGCAATATCTTTTTGCTAAAATATTTTACTATGTGTTCTAGTTTGAGTTTAAAGTTGTTTCACATATCACAAAGCGAAAAGATTTAATATCAAGTCTGACTCAAGAAATAAACCAAATAAGGGGCATAATATATACGGATTTTTTGCTATCTAGTAGTGTAATTTAATTTAGGATTGAGATAATAGGTAAGAACCGCAACACCAAACTGTATCCCCCGACTTTGTTATCATTAGTTTTTTTTTGACTTGTCTTCCTATATTGAAATTGTAAGGAAGTATTTGCGTTAAAAAAAAACTGCACTTAAATTAAGAACCTCTTTTTAGGGTTTCGTACTTGAAAAGGAAAAAACGGAACCCTTATAGGATAACTATGTTGTCTGTCTGTCCGTATGTACTCTTTATCTCGGGAGCTCGTAAAGAAATTAATTAAACTATATATACGTATATCTATCGTCACTTTATTCACCAAATCATCATATCATCATCATATAAAAGAGCTTCATTAGCACATGCTAAAACAGGTTTTTTATTATTTTAACAATGAGTAATTTTCGATATAACACGAGAGAAGTAAAAAAAAAAAAACATTTTTATCGATGATAACGAGTATATAGTAGTATGCTTAGAGATTTTAAGAACTTACTTCCCAATTTTGTGAAATTTTCTGAATTTGTACGGAACCCTCGGTGTGCGAGCCTGACTCGCAGCTGTCCGGTTTTTTGACATTGGTTAAAAACTGTTGGTCCGCATAGGCGAGCCACGTGTGCGTGTCCCGTCAGTGAATTGCACGATTAAAAAATAATCAGACATAATATTTTATAACACGCTAATCCACCGACTAGTTGATAATAATAAATCATGCAGTTAGTACCTTGACTTGGCTCACGAGGTTACCGCCATGTGGGATGTGGACTCTACGATCATTGTCCCGATAGTCGTTTCGGTAAACGGCTTAATAGCGAAGAGTCTCGACCACCATCTTAGAGGCTCTCGCTAGACGGTTGGGTCAAGGGTCAGATACAGAAGGCGGTCGTCCTGGACACAGCGCGCATTGTCAGGAGGTTCCTCTCTCTGTAGGCCCAACCACCGGTAGCTTGGGCCTCGCCCCGCTGCCGGCGGCACTCTAGGTTTAGGATTTTTTATAGTATTTTGTTTTATGTTATATAAATATTGTAAAAAAACTTAAATTTAAGACTATAAATAAATAATATGTGTATATAATCATGCAGTTAATAAATAGCCGCAAGAATCTAGGTGTTACCTCGCAAGACATAATTCATAACATTAGACAGATTCGTAATGGTTATGTGTAATAGGTCATTGAATGTTTGTCTGAGAAGCTTTAGTGACACTCTAGAAGCATCTAATATCATCTCACTATCATCATCTACCTATCTGTATAACCATCATCGATTTTAATTTTATTTTGAATTAAAACTGATAGCCTAATAATGGATCTGATGGACTGATAGCTTCGCGCAACTTAAAATGGCTACCGACAGATGACCTTTTATGATCTCAAAATCGTGAACCTAATGAGTTGCATTGCCCATGCTTCCATGTTATTTTATGCGTGGCTGTACCATAAGAAATGCGCAATACTGATGCGGGAAATTGATGTTTATCAACGTGGGCCAAAACGACCTCTTCTTTCATAGTTCTCGGCGTTTCGCCCCGCGGGCCGAATGGGGGCCTTCAAAAAGAGTCATGGGCGATTCGCCCCGCGGACCAAACAGCTTGCGGGCCGAAACGCCGCAATACCCTGCAGTTTAGCGTCCTGATCGCGAAAAATAATGACTTTTCTTTGTTTTAGTGAAACAAATAAACGATTTAGCCTTAGACCAAATAAAGGTCTGGGGATTTAGCTTCAAAAATAGTTCAGTGATTTATCTGATGAATTTGAAATTAAAACATATTTGTATTTATTTTTATGTATACCTACCTTAAATACAATGTGTTTGTCTACCGGAGCCTTAAGCGGTGACATCTATGGCAAATTTTGAACAACTTTTACTATGAGACCAAATCTGAAAACGTTAAAAAAAACTACTGTTCCGAACGATTTTTATAGACTTTCGAAAAAAAGTATGGAATACCTGTTTTTTTGCGTTTTTGGAGTTGATTCCACAGTAAAAGTTATTCAAAATTTGCCATATAAGTCACCGCTTAAGGCTTCGACACCGGTGGACAAACACATTGTATATCTAGTTACCAATATCTTCAAACATTGATTGTGTTAAATATGAAGCCGATGTACTTGACTTCACTAAACTGGCACCTGTATTGACCACGTCCATTTGGACGTCGTACATTCGGGCGCATCGACATTGCCACCTGTTAGGTGTAGGCTACGTCCAACCAAACTTCTTAGGACAACAAATATACGGGGCTATTCCTAATCAATTAGCATCCTTTTAGGGCCTTATTCTGTACATCAAAACTAACAACTTTTGTTCTGCGACTAGGCTCCATGAATAGGAGTTAAAATGTGGAAAGCTTTACCTGAGTCTTTCCGCTAAAAGACTATCCACAGTCTCCACGAAGCGACAGGAGTAGCGACTTCACATTCGCCGTCTTGTATAGCAATGATATACAAGTCAGCGGATGTGAAGTTAGCTACAAGCTGCAGTGCTCGTGTCGCCTCGCGAGAGAGTGGATAGTCCTTAAAGTACAAATTTTAAGGACTATCCTCACTCTCGCAAGGTGCAGGTGTCTTCAAATCTCGAGTAAATAGACATCTTCTAGGTAAGCGTGGGAGTCCGTAGACCGCATAATTATCTGCTTCTCATAAGGTTTATGTACTCAAACGATAACAGATTTATTAAAACAATTACAACAATTTTAATTGGACATATAGTAAACCTAATTCTAGCCAATTTTTTTTTAAATTTATTAATGACAATACTACACTACTACTACATAGAAAGCAATTGGATCATCCACAGACCCTTGAAGGTCTAAAGATAATCCAAGTGCTCAAGCCCACTGCCAGTTGGCAGCGTGCCCAGCATGCTGGCAGCATTTCCACGCTGAATGGCAATGCTTATACGTTGAGCCAAATAAACAGCAGCATTTTGGTCACGCGTCGCGTCCACCAGACGCTCAGAAAGACTTTTGAAAACGAGATGAGCTCCCGGCCCCTACGGACCCAAAGTCTCAACTCCAAATGGCTCAAATATGTAACCACTACCGAGGTTAGCATATTTGCGCCGCTTGTGCTGCTCAGCCGAATTGGCCGCCGCTCCAGCCCTACTCTAGCCAATTGGATTTACTCGATCATTATAAAGAAATACTAATCAATAAAATGTATAACGTATTTTCATCTCGCATTCTCTCCCATCAACACAGACCAAATATTCCAACGTTTGTTTTCCAAAATACTCATCTAATTTAGTGCACGTCTCAGATACTAATAAATTGCGAATCGTGTGTTTCGCGAATATTTTAACGCCGATGCCGCGACACAGATGTGGTGACGAAACCTTAAAAATAGCAAGTCTAAAATAAATCTCTAATAAACCGGTCACTGTCACTGATAGAAAAGCTAATAAGATTCTGAAGACGACATTGTATTTGGATGAGATGCAATGGCCGTGGTGGTCAAGAGGTAGTGACATCCGCCTTACAATCGTGAGGTCGTGGGTTCATATCCCCGGACCCGTACCAATGAGTTCTTTGGAATAAATGTATGGAATTTCACACCACTGGCTTTTCGGTGAAGGAAAATATCGTGAGGCAACCTGCATATGACCGTAGAAGAAATTCGATGGCGTATGTGAATCCACCAACCCACACTGGGCCAGCGTGGTGGATATGGCCCATTCGTGGGTAGGCCTACGTCTTGCAATGGACTATTAAAGTCTTAAAGGCTGGTACAGTACTAACAGTACAATGGAGACAAGTGCAAGTCGAAGTAGCAGTGGGCAGGGTATATCGCACGCAAGACTGATTGCCGACATGGCCGAAAAGTTCACAAGTAGAGATTACATACCTGCAAGCGCAGCGTAAGACATTCTGATGGACAGCTGACTGTTAAGTCCGCAATATCTTGCTGAATGCTAGCTGCTTCTAATGGGTGTTATTCTAGGAGACCTAATAAGGGAGGCCTATATCCAGCAGTGGATATCTTATAGTCTAAATGATAATGATAAAGGAGTGCAAAATGAACTCGCAAATCAAGTCTCGTTTAGAGCTTATTTTCGAACTGAAAACGTGCAACTCGTTTTGATATAAACAATTTTTGATTTTTTTGAGATATTTCTGTGTGTATAGAATGCTTAAGGTAGAGGTATATAATATAATTGGGTCTGTCTGTTTTATTATTTTGTAAAAACAACTAATGTTTCAGATAGTTTTATGTTTTTGTCTCCTTTTTTCGACAAAATAGTTGCGTACCTCACAAGTACGTACAAGTACCTCAGTGAAGGTTTACTAGATTTACTCTTTACACCGATAGACTTTCAGTAGGTATCTTGGATAAAACGATAAATTAAGATACAAATTACTTACTTGTATCGTAACTTCTACAGTTTACATCAACATAAAACTACACTAAAAGGAAGTATTTCCAACGCAAAGTAAATTAACTTAAATCTAGCTGCTTTTTAAGTAACATTTTTTACGTTTCTTATATTTTCACGTATTTTGTTAACTTTTTTCGGAATATATAAGTGAATAAGTTTAAACTTTATCAGACAAACGTCTAACGCACAAAAAAGTTTTTATTGTCATAAATAAATACCTGTTATTTTTTGATTATGAAAGTTGATAAAATTGCTTTAATAAATATTATAGTAAGGAAATATTTATTTATAGTCCTATATCTTAATATTAGCATCTACAGAAAAAAAATCTGCTGTAGTTTATTTTAACGTTATAGATATACCGAATTGTATGTTAAAAATCACAGGAATATTCCAAATAAGTTTTCTCTTGCCACTACTCGTTTTGCCTTTAGTTATCATCAAGCAATAATTATTATAGTCAAAAACAAAATCTTATTCCAAGAAAGGAAAAAAAAATGTCCCTTTAGGTAAATGCTTTCCAGGAGATTGTAAACACTTTTTATGGTATATAGGGATAACTGAAAAAATGGAGAAAAAATAAATTCCCTAGCAGGAACACCGCCCGGCAGTCGAGAGGCCGCAGTGGTCGTGCGCACACGCATTCGCGTCGAAAATTCAACTCGCGATGTGTATGTGAATACGTGATTTTTTTTTCTTATCTGTGATTATGCGTTTTTTATAGTGTTGTGATTTAGAGTTAAGACTTAGCTGCCATAATGAAGTTCATTTTGTGAGTATTATCTTATTTATTTTCATTATTTGACAAATTTATTTTATGAGAATATACTACCTATAAGCATTTTACAAAGTGTTAAAATGAATGAATATTTATATCTGATTCTTCAGAAAAATGCGAGCAATTGTTTTTGGGATCTGTGTGTAATTATATTTTCTTATGTAGAGTCTACTTAAAAAGCTCAGACTAAATAAATAGTTGACCCTACCTAGTTAAGCTTATCTAATTAAAAATAAAAATGAAAGTTTTTTAGCAGTTTGGAAATTAATTTTTTTAGCAGTTATTTGGTAAATAAATCGTACCTCAGTAGTAAATTTTAATTTGGTAAGACTTATTTTGATATATTCAGGTACAATACTATTTCTACACCTAAGTTAATTTAGAGTGAATATCACAAATAAAAGCGCTGGTTAAACTCATCAATGGCAACTAGTCACCAAAACAAAATAATATCAACAAAGCAACAATAACAGCAACAGAGTGTTTTCATTCAAATATAACTTGTGCAAATGTGAGAAGGAACTTTGCCAAATACAATTATTTTCAACTGTAATTCTTCTAGATTATAACCCATTGGAAAGCTTTGTGCATAAAATTTATACAACTGCATTCACAAATGAAACCGGAAGATTTTATAAATGTTATCGTGTCTGCAACATATGAAATAACTACAAAAACAAAATATAGCACATCAACAACATAGAGCATATAGGTACGACAATATTATAAAATAAATACCTACGAGTACATCGATAATTTTATGAATCAACCTATTCAAACACTATTAAAATATTGCTAAGAAATAAACAACCTCAAACAACGAAAGTACTAATAAAAAACAGAACAATAGATTATTGTAATCGTATCATAGGCGGTTAGAAATACTATTCAAACAAAAAATGGGTCATCTGGTTAGGAGTTACAAGGCCACGGACAGACACACGAGAACATATTCAATCTTATGTTACGCATTATACCTACCGCCATTTAAAACATAGTTTGGCAAACTATTCCAAAGGCACAATAAATCCGCATACTGAATTCCTCAGTAACAAGAAAACACATAAATATTTATAATATAATAGTTTTTGCCCTCCGCTTTGCCCGCATGATTTTTTTATGCTATCCCATTTTAACCTTTTATTTTTCGGGATACAATGTCACTTTCCGTCTTTCAACCTATTTCCATGCCAAAAGTAAAGTTAATCCGTTGCTACGTTGCAGCGTGCAAGAGGAACAAACCAACAAACCGTATAAATCAACAAATACATTCGGATTTATAATACATATTAGCAAGAATAAGGATTAGTAAAGAAGTAAGAATTCAAAGAGTCTTTAGCAACGAACATATTCTGAGATGTTATCACTGTAATTATCACTATGATCAAGTTTTGCTATGAGACCAAAAGGCAAGTTTACGGACAAGTGCAAGTCAGGCTCGCACACTGAGAGTTCCGTACAAAATCCAGAAAATTTCACATAATAGGGAAGTTGTTAAAATCTCTATACTCATCATCATCATCGACAAAAGTTTTTTTTTACTTTTCTCATCATTCATCTAAAATTATTAAAATAATTAAAAACCTGTTTTAGCATGTGCTAATGAAGCTCTTTTATATGATACCTTACATGATACGATTTACGCACTTTGAATTTTAAACCTATATTTTGTGAATTTTGAAGCCCTATTTTTTTGTGATTTAAATAAAAATGTACAGTTTTCAGATTTTTAAATGTGTATTCTGAGACAGTGCTTCTCGCCAAATTTCATAGTTCTATGTCAACGGGAAGTACCCTGTAGGTTTTGATTTTTGTGAGTGTCGAAAGGGCTTTTTACGACATAAACGGTTCTAACTTATTTATAGGATAACTGAGAAGTTTTTCCTTTACACTACTGTAAGAGATCATAGATATACGTATACAGTTTAAATTTCAACTCGATACCTTTACGCGTTCCCGAGATAAAGAGTCTTGACATACACACAAACGGACAACAAAGTGATCCTATAAGGGTTCCGTTTTTTCTTTTTGAGGTACCCCTAAAAAGGAACCCTAAAAATCATCAACTTTTGGCAATATGCACTGTGGAATAGCTGGTTTTTCTCACGATTTAGAGCTGGGTCCATAACAAAAATTAGCATGGTAAAAAATTATGAGTATGGCGATGATCTAGTTTCCAGCTAAGTGCTTCAAGCCTAGTTTTTGTATAGAAACCATATACCGGAATGCACAGCGCATGACGTCACAGACCAATTGAATAGACGACTGATTAAAAAATTGCTGAAACTCACTGGATTCCACAAATTTTATAGAAAATCTATAGGGAAAGCCTATGTCCAGCAGTAGACCTAGAATAATTATGTCCGTTCCTTAGTGATACAATTCCGTACTAATTTATAAATCCGAAAGTCTGTTTGTTAGTCAACCAAGCAAGCCTGGAAGAAATCGCTTCCAGCGATAAGACCGCCGTTTGTTTTTACCTAGGTTAAGTGAAAATTGTATTGTTTTAATTTTCTGTTATGGTGTGAAACAATAAAGAATTATTTATTTTATTATTTAAGCAGCAATAGAGCAACAGATCGACATAATTTATTGGCATATTATGGATATATTATCATTTTTCTTCTATTTAACATAGAAGAAAAATGATAATATGGGTTACTTTTTATAGCGAAAAATAAATGGGATAGTTTAAAAATTAAAATATGACGAAGGCAAAGCCGCAGTTATCTATAAAAAACGTTAAATTGATAAAAATAATCGCAGTTCAAAAATTAAAAAGCCGTTGCTGGCTTATAAATTCAAAATGAATTGAACTGACTAAATTGTTACCTCAACATTATTACCTGTTTAATGTCAAGGCGTGTTTATGCTCTACACTTTATGATACGTGTTATAAATATATCAATCAGTTGAGCAATCTAATTATAGTGATTGATGCGTGTTAAATACATATGAGACATATTTATAGAATTTGTTTAGTCGTTAGTTTTTTAGGGTTCCGTACCCAAAGGGTAAAAACGGGACCCTATTACTAAGACTCCGCTGTCCGTCCGTGTGTCCGTCTGTCAGTCACCAGGCTGTATCTCAGGAACGGGTATAGCTAAACGTTGAAATTTTCACAGATGATGCATTTTTGTTGCCACTATAACAAAAAATGCTAAAAATAAAAAAAATAACGGGGGGTCCCATACAACAAATTTGAATTTTTAGCCTTTTTTCGCTTGATATTAATAACGGTGACAACTAAATGCTTGAAGTATTCACAGAAAATGTAGTTAAATATTACCTTTAAAAATAAATAATGAAATTAAAATAGAATAAATATTTAAGGGGGGCTCCCATACAAGACACGTGATTTTTTGCTCGATATTAATAACGGCAACAGGAAGATCCTTGAAATATTCACAGAATGTCAAGCTGTAGGTATATTCCCCTCAAATATAAGTATTTAAATTAAAACAAAATATATTAAGTGGGGCTTCCATATGGTACGGAACCCTACGTTCGCGAGTCCCACTCGCACTTGTCCGGTTTTTTAAACTAGTATTTATTAATACATTTTAACTATGATAATTTAACAGATTAATTTTAAAAGAGGTTACAGGCAATCGGGTCTCATTGAAGAAAATGGGGAATACCGTTGCCCAGCAGGTAATTGAAATAATATAGATTAGTTAAACAAAAACGGTAAAAAGTAATTAAAAGGTTTATGTAATAAAATGATATGTTTATAGTCTTTTAAAGAAAGGAAGCGATAATTTTACTAGGAAATTGTTTCGTAGCGTCGTCATACTATACTTTACCAGCCATTTAATAGTTTACTGCTGAACATAGGGCTACCTCCAAAGGGAGATTGAGCCATATTCAACACGCTGTTCAAAGGCGGGTTGGCATCGTCATATTTACTAAAAAAAACATGATGAAAATCAAAATATTAAATGCTCTACTTTTTTTCATAATATGAGGTGGCCTTGACATCCAAATTGTCAGGCAACAGATCAGTTGGAGTAATAAATAAAGTATTGATAGCCGCGGGCAAAAGCATGACAAATATTTATCTATTCACGATATATTAGACGATTGAGAAACAAACTTGCCCTTTTGAAGGTTATCTTCCCTTCGAGTTTTGAACTCGACATAACGGATCAGTAGATGTCAGCAAACACAGAAGATGTAGTAGTTAAAATATAAAAAATTAAGTCCATGAAAATATGTGTTTGTGAATTGTGTGTTCTATGTACTGTACTGTACTGTACTGTACCAGCCTCTTTTAATAGTCCACTTCAGGACGTAGGCCTACCCATGAAGGGTGATTGGGCCATATCCACCACGCTGGCCCAATGCGGGTTGGTGGATTCACAAACGCCATCGAATTTCTTCTACGGACGTATTCAGGTTGCCTCACGATGTTTTCCTTCACCGAAAAGCCAGTGGTGTGAAATTCCGTACATATAATTCCGAAGAACTCATTGGTACGGGACCAGGATTTGAACCCACGACCTCACGATTGTAAGGCAGGTGTCATTACCACTAGACCACCACGGCTTATAAATTCTATATCGATATGATAAAATTCTAAATGTAAATCTAAAAACCAAATCCACTACATCTTGGTTTCTAAGCTGTTTATTGCTTAATACCAGTAGAATATGATAATTATGACATAATAGCCCTAGTATATTAATAATTTTACATTGGTCATACAAAAATTAGGTATATTTTTGTTGCTAACTGTATACATTCTAGTTTATCGAATTTCGCGATCTGTTATGAAATATAATACCACTGATTGTTTACAATTAAATAGGTGTTGTTAGACCTAATATTATGTTTTGGGCGCCAGCTACCCCACGATGATGATTATAAGTATTAATGAACAAACAGGCACAACATTATAGCAGAGTATCGTTCATGGTGAACGCGTCCCCGTACGTACGCGTCGAAGGAGCCAAACTAGCAAATATCAAACGCTTTCAGCATTTGACAGAAATGACGGCCGAGCAGCGCAGACAGATGCGCGGTATTGCTCATCCATGTAAAGATTGATGTCTGGTGCGTTTCTGTTCTTTCAATGCGTGAAAGCGGGAGAAAACTTTAAGGTCCAAGATGAATGTGCACTCATTATGCAATTAATATAAATTTTCATTACACGACTATATACTTCCAAATTTGAAGACAATACATTATTTTTACACTTTAGACCTTCAATGTTGATCCAATTGTTTTGTATGAACTAGTAGTTTAATTATGTAGTTTTAGCATAGGTAGTAGTAGTATTGTATTTTCTTGTAGTTTATAACTTGCCCGTAAAAAAGTATTTACACTTATTATACCTATATTGATTATTATTATTATTGATTATAGTTTAGAAAAAAACACAACATTACATTTTTTGTTGTCATGTGTTTCAAGTCAGTAATTTTAGTTCTTTATTTTAATTTAATGCAATTTAATTTAATTGAATTTACCTATAAATAATTCAATTTAATTTAATTATTTGCTACATAGCAAAATATTATTATTATAAGAAAAATATTATTATTTTAATAATAATGAATGTAATTGTAATAAGTTAGTGACGTGTATCTTTTATATTTATGATACCAATAAATAATATGAATATGAATATAATTCGTTGAACTTAGTCGAATTACTTAGTGATCGGTAGGAGAGGGTTTAGCCCAGACAACATTCAAGAATCTAAACAACAATATTGTACGTTTGTTTTTGATAGTACGAGTTATATGTCATCGTATTATACTTGCCTATTAAACAAAAAATCACTTAAATAGTGTTGTATATTTTTAGCTTTTTAACTGTGATTTTTTTCTGATTGTCTGTCATAAATAAACATTTTATAATAAGTATGATATTTATCTAAAAAGCAATTTGCTAACAAATCTCTCAGGTCTAGTTACTTAATTAGCAAGCCTATGAAAACGGCAATAAAACAAAACAAACAGACATAAATACCGTTTTCGTTTGCAAGAATTATTTTAGGCCATACGTAAAGTTAATTAAGTGCCTGCCTAGTGCCATAAAAGGGGTTACAACAACAAACTCTAGCTTTTGAATTGGCTTCTGGCTCTTTTTGCAGCTAACAAAGTCACGTATATCGCATAACATTAAAATTAATTTTTCATGTTAATAATAACTTGAGGTCGAGGTCTTTAAAATAATGATTTGGTTTATATTTGGTTCGTCGATGTTGAAGCAAATGTTTAATATTTTATGGTGAAAAAATTGTAAATTAATCTACAAATTGGATATTTATCCAATTTATGCCATACAGAATGTTTCTCGACTCACCAGGCAAAGGTGACGTCCACAAGTGGTATATTATTCAGAGAAAAATCAAACCAACATGGTGTACACATCATTTGAATATAGCTTGTTTTATAGGCTTGCCAAAAATATTTAATTTAGATTTTTTCACCCCTCCAATTTTTTTTAAATGCGTAGAATAAATTGTATGAAAAATAACAATACAGCTTATTACTTTTTCTTGTTTAGCAATAATAAAGTACTCCCATCGTTATTTTAATTGCATTCGTAGCTGATTCTTCCACATTCATATCTTAATATGCTAAAATTAAAAATTATAACCTACCAGTGTGACCAGTTAGTAGGTACAATGTGACAAAAAACACTTAAAAAGTGTGTCTAATGGGTAAAAATGCTTTTATTTAACTACTTGGAGGTTACCTAATCAGGGTTGATAGAGATAAACTATCTATTGAGCCAAATATATTTATTTACCCTAATAAATGCAAAATTAAATTTTAAAAAAATCGGAAGGCTCTTTTTTGTTTTCAACAGTTGTGTTAGACTCAGAAAAATATGAACTTTCTCGAAATGTAACGAGTGTTGTGGTTAGAATTTTTAATTATTATTATACCAGCCTAACATTTTGTGGACATGTCCTTTTTCTCGACTCACCAGGCAATTTTTTTCTGTGTTTATTTATTTTACTATTGGACCAATCCCGAAATCGAGATACAAACATTTGCTGTTTCATACAAAAAATTCACAGTTACTCAACAAATTAAATAAGCCCACATCCCGTAAAAAAGTTAGTTTCTCTAATCATAGAAACAAGAAAAATAGTTATTTTTGAGAGTAAATGAAAAGGTTAGGTTACTGTAAAATGTAATAAAATGAAACGTCTTCCGTTGAAGGTATATTTTCTAATGCTAGGACTTAGGTACAGGCTTGTTTTATCTTTAGAGATTAGAATCTAATAACTAACCGCTCGATTGCGATCTAGATCACAGAAACGATCACGCTGGATACAAACCGCTTCCAACCGGTATCATTAAAAAACATAGAGAATGCAATGTTGTTTCTAATAAGACCGCTTGGGTTCGATCCCCACACAGTGCAAATATTTATGTGATAAACATAAGTGTTTGCTCTGTGTCTAGATGTTATTTAGTTACTATCTATATAAGTATGTATTTAAAAATAGGTATATGTAGTGTATCAGTCTCTGGCAGCCATATCACAAGCTTTGCTTAGTTTGAGGTCAGAGTCCGTGTGTAAGATGTTCCAAAATATTTTTTTTTTTATATCCAGCAGTGGACGTACTATTATACTATTACAATAATCCCCATTAAATTTAAATAAAAAGACACGCAGATGTCCAAAACTTGACTGCTTTCTCCTAAATGCGTTTTATTAGATCTTCAAACCCAGAGTAAACAAACAGCTCTTTTCTATTTTAGCAAGTTTCAAAGTACTATTTGTGGTCAGGCAGGATATTCAAACGAAAACCTGTTAGGCTATAAAGCTCATAATAATATAATTTAGGATGGCACAACCAGTTGTGCATAATATTATGCATGAAACATCTGGTACTATACGACTTATAATACAAATAATAGTATATTATGGTACAAGTGTGTAATGTTGGTGATTACCGCTGAGGCGCCATTGAGTGGTGATCATAGTAATCATCAATACACACGTGTAGCATAAGACGTTTTCAACACACTTTTGAATAATATAATACAAAAAAAAATATTTCAACAGTGAAAACGAGTTGTGAAAAATGTTTCGAAATGGCGGGAAAGAAATATCAGGTTTCCTATGCGCGCGCAATAGCAATCGGCCATAGACTAAAAGAATGAGGTTTCATAGGTACATTAATTTATTTGTACCTACTATTGAACACGATCTTTTTGTATCGAAATTTTTTTAAGAACAAAACAACTCAAACAATAAAATAAAAATAAAGCTCTATAACTCACTTGTGAATAATAGCAATGAAAAAGTCACAGTTTGACTACAGGAGTCATTATAGTATTTAGCCTAATTGCGGTGAAATTAGAGCCACTTTATGAGTAAGTGTGTTGAAAAGTAATTTTTCATATAGACTGAAAATGTTTTATTTGTATTTACGAAATGGGTAACATACTTATTATCTTTGCGTCGTTAATTTCCAACTAGGGACCATTTCAAACATATTTTCTATGGTTTATATCAGTACAGTATATGTAACAAGATTATTTTTTGCAAAAAATAGCAGTACTGTACAGTGTACAGAATTCGCGAATATTTTGCACGGATCGATGTAGCATTTTTCACATTATTGTTGATTTATCAAAAATGGCTCAGCCTATTTCAATAAAATTTAAATGGGACCAATTTCAAAGTATACTCTTGCCAATAAAAAAATATTTATTGAAATCGGACTACTACGAAAAAAGTTATGCGTGGTTATACATAAAAAAAATATATACGCGTCGAATTGTATACCTCCTCCGGTGGTTCGTCGGTATTTCAGGTAAAATTTGGCATTTTACCTTTTTCATAAATCCTATCATAAAAATGAAAAAAAAAAAAACGGAAGCTTTTACGGCACTAACTATTATAATATAATAGTTAGTGCCGTAAAAGCTTCCGTTTTTTTTATTTTCAAATGTAGTTTGTGTCGAACCAGTGATCGAAAAAAGCTAAAACAAAAGGTCAATCACACGGAACAAAAATAAACTTTGGTTCGTGCTAATAAAAAAGTTATGTCCGAGAAACAGCACAAACATGCTTTCCATTAGCAAAGTGTTTAAAATAATAAGTGACAGTAAACGGGCAGTAATAAAACCGAATCACATTTCAATGCAAATATTTACAACATGCGATTTGCCTCTCAGACTGTAGGTATTAGGTAGCAATGTGGTGGGAAGTTTAAAGTACCTACCTACCTACATCATTATAATCTTTACTATACTACTATTATTGTAAATTCGAAAGTATTTAGAATAGAATAGAATAGAAAACGCTTTATTGTTAACACAATTTACAATATAACAATAAAAGAATACAAAATAATTAAAATAGTGCGACAACCGGCGGCCTTATCGCTTAGAGAGATTTCTTCCAGGCAACCTGATTAAGAGAGGAAAGGATTATAGAGGAAGGTAAGGGACGGGGTGTACAATAATGACGAATTAATTAAAACAAAAATGAACACACTTGAATAAAGATATATATATATACATAAGATATATACGTATTTATCAATATAATTTAATATTACAACAATAAAAATGCATACAAAAACATACTAATACTTACATAAAAAAACCAGACAAGTGCGAGTCAGGCTCGCACATCGAGGGTTCCGTACAAACATATTGTTAAAATAATTAAAACCCTGTTTTAGCATGTGCTAATGAAGTTATTTTATATGATACCTTACACGATATGATTTACCTTCTCACTTTGAATTTTGAACCCATATTTTGTGAATTTTGAGGCCCTATTTTTATGTGATTTAAATAAAAATGTACAGTTTTTTTTTTTTTTTACAGATTTATTCCTATATGTGTACTCTGAGACAATGCTCTTCGCCAAATTTCATAGTTCTATGTCAACGAGAAGTACCCTGTAGGTTTTGATTTTTGTGAGTGTTGAAATATGCGTTTTATTACGACATAAACGGCTCTAACTTTTTTATACGGTAACTGAGAAGCTTTTCTTTTATACAACTGCAAGAATTCATAGGTTTACGTATATAGTTTAAATTTCAACTCGATATCTATACGCGTTCCCGAGATAAAGGGTCTTGACATACACACAGACGGACAGACGGACAGACGGACAGACGGACAGACGGACAGACGGACAGACGGACAGACGGACAGACGGACAGACGGACAGACGGACAGACGGACAGACGGACAGACGGACAGACGGACAGACGGACAGACGGACAGACGGACAGACGGACAGACGGACAGACGGACAGACGGACAACAAAGTGATCCTATAAGGGTTCTTTTGAGGTACGGAACCCTAAAAAAATAAAGTATTTGTTACTCATTCAAGCAGCTAGAGTACGTGCAAAAAGAGAAACGTCGTCGTGGTGTTACAGTGAACTAACAATACGATTTAATGAGCGGATAATAATCGGCCAAGATACCGAATTAAAATAAAAAAGGCGGTACAAGGTACCGAATTGGTCTAACAAGTATCAAACACGTATAGTTGTACTAGCAATGACAGAGCAGTGTTATTAACGTAACAAAAATAGTTTAATTATTTTTTGTAAAAATAATATAGCATGACCGTCTTCAACCGTGTACGAAATTCGCGAATATTTCGCACCGTTCGAAGTAGCATTTTTCATATTACTGTTGATTTATCAAAAATGGCTCAGCCGATTTCAATAAAATTTAAATGGGACCAATTTGGAAGTATACTCTTTCCATTAAAATTATTTTAATGGAAAGAGTATACAAAATCTGACTACTATGTAAAAAGATGCGTGGTTTTAGATTAAAAAAAATATATACGCGTCGAATTGAGCACCTCCTCCGTTTCGTCGGTCAAAAATGGCACACGGGCGACCACACCTACGACGTTCTCTTATTGCAAAAATATCTACAGAGCAACTGATGGACTTGATTATTGGAATGGATATAATTCAAAGGTTGGAGAATGACATATGTTGCTTTTTATCCCAGAAAAACAAAAGATTCCTATGGAAAAACAAAAAAATGATATATATCTAGATACCATTACTATAGCAAAAGCTAGCAAGCCAACATTGGAGAAAACGCCCGTTTATAAGGGCATTTATTACTCTCAGGAAGCAATGGAAAACTTAGAGAAAATTAGGAAGTGCTGACATGCCACAAAAAGAGTAAAAGTCCTGCCATAATGCTAAAAAGAAAGTCCCATTTTTTGCGATGCTGGCGATATAGTACACGATAAAAATTGTCATCAAAAATGTTAACAATACATGCGTGTAATGTCGCAGGTTAAAGCTAGTTCCTATAAAAATAACATATAACTTACTGAGACAAGGTAAATAAAATTCTAGTAGATAATTATGTATGTAATTTTACAATCTGCCAAGAAAATAATACCTATACACAGTTTTCCTATAACCGACAGTGTGAGTTAAATGCCAAGCAGTTTGTGTTGTGCTAAAAGTTTACGAATATACGTGACAAAGCTATAACTGGTTTAAGGTTTTGAGACTCGCGTGCTAAAAGAACAACATACAAAATATTTGAAGTTAAACCTTAAAATACGTTCGCCATATACATAATCTTGAGATCGACAGGGTAAAAATGCTTTTTTGGGACTTAGAGGATGTACAGATTTTTACACTTCTGGCTTTTCGGTGAAAGAAAACATCGTGAATTCGTGACGCAACCTGTATACGTCCGGGTAAGAAATTCGTTTGCGTTTATCATCCGCAGGGTGATTCTGTCTCGCTCTAGCGCGTTCTTTTTTTTTTCAAGAAATTCGGGTAAAATATATATTTATTTTTTAAACAACATCAATTAAATTTGTTTTATAATTTACTAGCGGACCCGGCGAACTTCGTACCGCGAAAGTTAAGGAATGTAGGTAGCTAACCTTACGGAGATATCTACATTAAGATATTTTAAGTTTAATGGCTGTCATCCAAAATGTAGATCTCATTGAGCTATCTCACATTTGTGAAGATACCATTGATCAAAAGTTGACATTTGCGGAGATAAACCACTTTTAAGTTCGACAGCTGTCATCCAAAATGTAGGTCTGGTTTAGCTATCTCACTTTTGTAAAGACAGTAATACAAAGATAAACCACTATTAGGTTCGACAGCTGAAATAAAAATTCTATCCAAAATGTAGATCTGGTTCAGCTATCTCACTTTCGTGTAGATATTATAATTGATCAAAAGTTGACAGTTACGGAGATAAACTACTTTTAAGTTCGACAGCTGTCATACAAAATGTAGATCTGGTTGAGCTATCTCACTTTCGTGAAGATAGCATTGATCAAAAGTTGACATTTGCGGGGATAAACCACTTTTAAGTTCGACAGCTGTCATCCAAAATAAAGGTCTGGTTTAGCTATCTCACTTTTGTAAAGACAGTAATACGAAGATAAACCACTATTAGGTTCGACAGCTGAAATAAAAATTCTATCCAAAATGTAGATCTGGTTCAGCTATCTCACTTTCGTGAAGATATCATTGATCAAAAGTTGACAGTTACGGAGATAAACTACTTTTAAGTTCGACAGCTGTCATACAAAATGTAGATCTGATTGAGCTATCTCACTTTCGTGAAGATAGCATTGATCAAAAGTTGACAGTTACGGAGATAAACTACTTTTAATTTCGACAGCTGTTATACAAAATGTAAATCTGGTTGAGCTATCTCACTTTTGTAAAGACAGTAATGGTCTAAAATCGGTAGATAAGTAATAGTAAGTGCGCCACAAAAATATTAGCCCCAATTCAATGTGAAACGGTACACAAATATTGTAGCAAACAATCATTTCAAACCCAAGAAACCGTAAATTTCAACTTATTTGTTTCGTTATGGTTATCATCCGCAGCTTTCTTTGTCCCACTGCTGGGTATAGGCCTCTCTCTTTCTGTGACATCTACCTCGGCTCTTTGCCGGTCGTGACCAGGCTCGACCGGCGGTATTGATGATATCGTCGAGATAGTCGACCCATTTTGCTGCCGCGCCGCACATAGCTGAGCGCTCTCACCTATTCAAGTACCCTAGTTGACCAGCTCGGTCTTTCTTGCTCAAGAAGCGCTGGTCGAATTGGTTGCCACGCCAGTGTGAACGATGTCATACGCAGGGCTTTTGCGACCGCCAATATAGCAGTCGTACTCGAACCGAATGGGTTTGCGCTTGGTGATGGCTAAAGGCCTGACGGTATGAAGCTGGTCCCATGGAAGTGTAGACGGCCCTTAGTATGAGACGCGACTTGCGTCGATACTTTGGTGCCGTCACATCTTTCTGAGACTCAGAGAAGGATTGGAGCGTTGGCCGATTCGGAGCAGCACAAACGGCGCAAATATGCTAACCTCGGCAGTGGTTACATATTTGAGCCGTTTGAAATTGAGACATTGTGCCCGTGGTGGTCGGTCTTGTTTTTAAAAGTCTTTCTGAGCTATTGGTGTACCCGACGTGTGACCAAAATGCTGGTGTTTATTTGACTAACGTATAAGCATTGCCAATCAGCGTGGCAATGCTGCCAGCATGCTGGGCACGCTCCTAACTGGCAGTGGGCTTGAGTATTTGGATTATCTTTAGACCTTCAAGGGTCTGTGGATGATCCAATTGCTTGTTATGTAGTAGTAGTTTATGAAATTTTACATTATAAGTCTTGTATTTAGTGGTAGTTAATAAAGGCACTTGCTCTATAAAAAAAGTCAAGTACCCTTGCACCTTGCCACTGTCCAAACCTAACCTGACCTACCTACCTAAGGTATTATGATACCTTATAGTTATAAATTCTTCTGTTGATTAAGATAAGGTTAGAGTGTACGGGTTCCCGCCTGGTCGTGGCGGGGGAACTTAGTAGCCGAGGCTTATGGGCAGCGCGGGAATCCTAGATAGAGCCAATTCTCTGGGTTTCTTCTGAGACAGCTGAGAAGGCGGCGCTCGAGGTCTCCCGATTTTTTGGGTCTTTTCTCCCTTGGCAGCTTAGAAGTTTGCACTCGTGGTTGGGCCGTTTTCTGGGCTTTTTAACTATAGCAGCTGAGAGGCTGGCCGGTAAGTTGCGTGCCTCATGAGGAGTGCCGCAACTGAGGCCAGGCGGCACTTTTGTCACTGTTGAATCCTAACCAAACATCATAAATGTATGTTCGTGTCAAGCTCACAGTTCACAGTCAAGGTTAATAACCTTAGAGTCAAGATACTTATATGCCATACTACTCCTAAAAATCAAGTCGATCCGTTTCTTCGTATATTAATATGGATTCTGTACCATAAAGGTAGAATAAAGAAACATGTTTAACCTCTAATATTTTTAAATATACCAATATATTTAAAAATATTTCTAATGTCAGACAAAATGACGGCCCAGTATTAAACGTCATTGTAATATGTATAGCATGGCATAGGGAAAAACCATTTAGTCCAATTTTAATGTCAGTTGTCATTGTCAATCCATACTATATTTCCTTCTCGAGGAGCTATAATGGTGAAAAGACAATTTGTCTCGTTGCTATGCTAAGCGTGACATTCATAAAAAGTCTGCAGTCAATGTATGTCACCTGTCATCTTATTACGTTTCGTCAATCCATATCAGGCCCAATTATGAACCCGCCATCGTAAATTTAATAGGAATGTAAAAAGGGTTCTCTCTATCGAATGCCTAAAGTGAAAAAGAAACAGAAATATTCTAATTAGCTGTTATAATTACGACGGTGCCTTCAAAATTGGGCCCATTAGCGTCGTTGTGATAGGTGACAGTTTCGCTAACGTTTTTTTAAGGGAAAAGATGATATAAAAAATATAAGATGAATAACTTTTAAAAAATAAATAAAAAGGAACGGGATAAAAAGTATCCTATGTCCTTCTCCTGGCTTTAAACTACCTTCCTGCCTATTTTCAGCTAAATCGGTTCAACCGTTCTTGAGTTATAAGTGGAGTAACTAACACGACTTTCTTTTATATATATAGATTTTAACGAAAATTACATTTAAAAAACATTTCTCTAAACGACATTTACGTTACGTTTTGTTCATAGAGAATCAGGTAACGAACCATGTGTCCTTAAAATTAAATATAGACCTAGAAGTAGAGCTATTGTAATATTGGTTTATTTTATATATATTATCTCATCCATCCATCCATCTTAATAAGTTTTATAAGATGGAAGAATCTTTACATGGCTAGACCAAACTAGAATGTTGTGTACCCTGATTATTCAGTAAGGATTCAACGCGAGTCTAAGCTAAAAAGAATTGATTCTAATAATTATTACGAACAATTTTTAACATGACGCCAAACCAGAATTAAAGAAAAAAAACCGGACAAGTGCGAGTCAGGCTCGCACACCGAGGGTTCCGTACAAATCCAGACGATTTACTCACTTTGAATTTTAAATCCAAATTTTGTGAATTTAGGCCCTATTTTGACTGTGATTTAAAAAAATATGTACAATTTTTAGATTTATTTCTATATGTGTACTCTGAGACAATGCTTCTCGCCAAATTTCATAGTTCTATATCAATGGGAAGTACCTTGTGGGTTTTAATTTTTGTGAGTGTCGAAATATGCTGTTTTTTACGACATAAATGGCTCTAACTTTTTAGTAGTTTTGCTTTTACACAACTGCATCAGAAAATTTCAGCTCGATATCTTTACGCGTTCCCGAGACAACGAGTATTGACATACACATAGACAGACAGACGGACAACAAAGTGATCCTATAAGGGGTCCGGTTTTTTCTTTTGAGGTACGGAACCCAAAAAACCATCTGATCAATTAAATTCAAATTCACAATTACTACAACTCGAAACTGGCAAATGTATAAAACGCTGTTGTATTTTAGAACATTGATAGCTATTTGCATATCAATCTAAATCAATTAAATTTACGGAGTAAATGCATCTCGAGACCTTTGTAATATCTACTTGTACTGTATCTTGTACTGTTATTCATACCAACAAAACAAATAGGTAAATGCAAACATTCAATCCTCATGCCTGTGAATTCAGTTATGAACGAATAAACATAACCATAAATCATTTTGTAATTAAAACTGCACTGAAGCATCAATAAGCTGGAATGCAAATAAGTATGCAAATAAACTGTTTTCCTGAACGTTAAATATTATCCTACTACTGGTACAATTTAACTACAAATTGCTTGCGAGGTCTACTGTCTGGCGAACTATTAGTTAATAGTTACAGATGTAAAAACCGCAGTACACTAGCCACATGCACCAAGTCTTGTTCCATTTAGATATAAAGTTCATTTGCTCACGAAAAAATTATGGGAATGCAGACTTTTTATTCGTTATATTGGGGAGTTAGTCCCATATTATATGTTGATCATAACATAAAGATAAGTACAATGATATCCTAGAACGTATTCGTGGCTTAGAAAAATACCCGGTACAGAATGATGCACTTTATTTCCTTTTTTCCTTACTCCCGCCTAATCCACGGCGCGGCTCTTGAGCCGGATGACGTCACACGCGTAAATCCGTCGCGAGGTTTTTTGATTTCGTGCGGTCATGTTTAAAAATTCATAACTCCGTCATTTTTGAAGATAATTGAAAAATAAAAACACCATAATTTATTGCAGACTTGGTGTAATTTAGTAAAAATAAAACTAGAAAACGGGAAACTTCCTTATTCTAGGATTCTAACTCGATGTGCATACAGTACTTTGCACCAACAAACGATGATAGTATGTCCTTGGGTGCTTACCGTTGCTCAAGTTTTATTGTAATGGATAATCATGTTGGTTGTAATCGAATGACTGTGAAAGATGTGGCGTTTAATCCACGTTACTATTTGCCCAGATAATGCCGTATGTAGGATGTTATCCTATTCCACTTGATAGAGAAAAATAGAAAAATATCACATTACCTTTTTTTCAAATAACTTTTAGTGTAGCTCATGTATAACAAACTCTTTTTGTTTTTTCTACGCACTGTTTCTTATGCTCTATTACTTTTTCGCATAATGACGCAAATTGTTATTTATCTATTTTAACAGTTTTTACTTATTTTACAGTTATGTCACTTATTCCGTATTACCTCTTGGTATTAGGATATTAAATGTACTTAAGTCTTCTTTACTCATTTCAGTTATTCAACAACTTTGTAGCTTATACCCTATTACTTCAAATTGAAAATAATATCAAATGTTATAAGCGACATAAAATAATGCCAGATCTGGCCAAATCAAATAAAACTAAATGTCAATGAATCCTTTATACTCTATAAAATTTAACTTGATCTCTGCGACAGCTGTCATAAAAATCACGCCTATGAAGTCCTGAATTTCTTAATAGTACAGGCAGTACCTGTCAATGTCATACTTTATGGGCATGCCGATTAGTGATGGGCCACGAATGATCGTGACCACAGAGTTTTAGATAGAGTTTTATTCAAAATATCGATTATTTATACTAACGATATTTTAAATAAAACTTAATTTATCATTATTTTATTGTATATTTTAATATCATAACATTTTTTACATGTGTAATTAAATTAAACCCAATTATATGTTACATCAGCATCGATAACAGTGAAAAACGTCGATAAATACTGTCGTAACATTATTATGAGTATTTAAATAATATCATAACATTATTTACATGTGTACATACTTGATCTCAAATAATAGTAAGAAAATAAAACCCAATTTCTCACCTTCAACTACTAATTCGATTTCATTACAACATTGTTTGAAAATCGATTTTTTCCACCACTATCTCAACTCTAAAAATGTCAATCTTCTATGTCAATGTCACTGTCGCAGAGATCAAGTTAAATTTTATAGAGTATAATTTTTTTTCTTTCTAGTGCTCTTTCCATTTTCATTAGAAGAGAACAAATAAAAATGTTATGTCAATTTTTCTCTCATTTCATATTTTAAAGTGTTGTCCTGTTTTGGTTTTTGGCGCTTATACTTTATAACCTTTTTACCGTCGATATATATAAGCGTCGAATTGAATACCTCCTCTGGTGGTTCGTCGGTCAAAAAAGTGACGTGTAAAATCACCTTAATATTTTTACCGTTTTGTAAAATGATGTAATTATCATTTCAGGGCCAATATTTGTATTTAGGTTGGCACCAAATCTCACTGTGTAAACATTAGTCTTTCCTGAGAAACCTAACTAACATACATTTGTAAACATTAATGTTTGTCTTAGGGGAACCGTTTACGATTCTATTAAGAAAGCGTCTTAATATTTTTTGACGATGCCGTCATCTGAACATTCACTGCTAAATCAGCTCTTCCATTGATTTCTAAAAGATCAGAAGGGAATTGCCTCTAGCGTAATCCTACCTACACAAAATTCTTTAGGAATTTCCCTAATTATTCTCAGGTTTTCTTAGTTATATTTCTTTACCGAAAAGCCAGTGGTGTGAAAATTTGTTCATAAACTCCAAAAACACATTGTTACGGAACAGGGATTTGAACTCGCATACTAATAATAGACATCATGACTAAAAAAAAAATTAGTCCGCCAGATAGACTATCAAAAAATATTAGAAACATATTTTTTCTTTTGTCAATTAAACAAAAATTGATCAAGATATAGCCCGTCAAAGTTCCGCGTGACGTCACAAATGCCATACAAATGTATAGGCTTCTGTAGTAGAAGTGACGTCACGACTCGCCCACTCCCAAACTTTGATAATGTTTATCGACATTTGTTGTCTGACTGATAAAAGGAAAAATACTTGTCCAATATTTTCTTCATCAGAAAGAAGAAAAAAATCACGGAATAATTATAATAATGTTATTTTTTACCTAGTCATCATGCCTATTCCAGTACGAACTCTCCCGCTACGAAAGCTCTAATAATAGTATTAATTATTAATGATGATAATAGAGGTAGACTTCTATATTGGACAGACAGCTCACCGTTTTCCGTCACAGTTGAATCACACACTGATAGTGTAGTATTAGTTTGTGGAATATTACGAGAATTTTCAATATCGTCCGCGTCAGATGTATATTATTGGTGTAAGACGTGACTTTACCTGGTTTAGGTTGCCAATACTCTCAAACCACAAATTGATCAGAGGAAAACTCTGACTGAGTTACTATCTGACTTTTCCTCAGATATTCTGAAATATTTGCGCTAATTTACTCTGACATGATTTAGAAAAGGACAACGTTAGTTTATTTCATCATTGTTGCCAGTTTTGAAGGCGCCACCATAAAGGTGACGTCCGCAAGTGGTATATTATTCAGAGAAAAATCGAACCAAGATGTTATATACATAATTTGAAAGCTTGATTTATGGGCTTCTCAAAAATATTTAATTTAGATTTTTTTACCTCTCCATTTTTTTTTAAATGTGAAAAATAAATTGTATGTAAAAAAATAATACAGCTATATATTTCTTCTAGTTTAGCAATAATAAAGTGCTTCTATCGTTATTTTACTTGCATTCGTAGCTGATTCTTCCACATTCATATCTTAATTTGCTAAAATTAAAAATTATAACCGACCAGTGTGATCAGTTAGTAGGTACAATGTGACAAATTAACACTTAAAAACTGTGTCTAATTGGTAACAATGCTTCTATTCAACAATTTGGAGGTTTACTTAATCAGTGTTGCTAGAGATAAACTGCCTATTGAGCCAAATATATTTATTTATCCTAATAGATTCAAAATTAATTTAAAAAAAAACGAGGTCTCTTTTTTGGTTTTAACTGATGTAAAAGACTTAGAAAAATATATACTTTCTCGAAATGTAACGAGTGTTGTGGTTAGAATTTTCGATTATTATTATACAAGCCTCCATACATTTTGTGGACATGTCATTTACTGTAACTTAAAATATTGCTCTTTCTTTTCACTGTATGCATTTGAATGAGAGAACTATATTTTATATTTTAAAGTTGCTATTAAATTTACGGTGGCACCTTCAAAATTTACAACAGTTACTTTTAATCATTTTAACTCTTTATAAACTAACCCTGTCTCTTTCTAAATCATGTCGAAAAATAACGCAATTTTTACAGGATATCTGAGGCAAAGTAAGTAAAGTGAGAGCCTTTAATCAGCATCCATATTATTGCAAATAAACAAATTATATATCTTCTAATTTATACAGATAAAATGAAACAATAAGCCTAATTTTAGAGGCGCCATCGTAAATTTAAAAGCAACGTAAAATGTTTTTTCTCTATCGAATGCCTAAAGTGAAAAAGAAACAGAAATAGTCTAATTAGCTATTATAGTTACGATGGCGCCTCTAAAATTGGGTTTAATATATATATTGACATTTAGGTAAATCTTAAAGGCATTTTGACAGCTTTAAATTTAATTTTAAAGTTTTGCTTTGATCTTGGAGAATCGACAAGTGTGGAGCTCTCGTATTATATTGAACATTTACAATATATCTGATCGTGTTCTTTTTAATTACTACGCAACGAGAGAGACAGAGAAAGAGGTACGCGATCTGCCATTTCTTGATATCTCAATGAAGCCAAGTATACCATCCAAAACCGTCTTATCTATGAAATGCTACACTTCTATTTTCTTCACTTTTCTTTGAACTATGGCTGTTACAGCCATAAACAACACAAGCCATCACAATAAAAAAGATTCAAGTTTTCATATAACAAAGTGTTTCACACCTAAACACTTTCCGAACAAAAATATATCAAAAAACTCGAAAATAGCGAGTCACCAGCTGGCCACTTTGACAGGTAAAATGCGGCTTCACGTCGTTCAAGATGATAGTTGCTATATGATTACGTCTTCTCTTTCAATAAAGACAAACTTTTGTAAGATAAAGCAGTAGCGACTATATGTTTTATCGTTCAATTGAATACGAGAGCTCCATTCTTGTCATATCTCCAAGGCTTCCATTAATTTCTTCGCAAAGAAAAATACAGCTATACTTTTAATAGGATTAGACCCGTCAAATAAAGCCTTTAAAATTGAGCCTATTGTACACTTTACGTACATGAGAAGTGAATATATGGCTTAATATTTTTGCCACGAGTGTTGATAGTTGTTATGTTTCTGTCTTTTATTTTTAGAGTCTCAAACGGAACTTGTAAAGATTGACGTCACGAGTGTTAAATACTGTAACAGATATTCGTGGTTTGCTAATATCGGTAGTCTAAAATGTGGGTTACACTGTTCTTACTGTATTATAGTTGAATAATGCAGTTTTAAAATTGCATTTCTCCTGCTTTGACTAAACTTTTTTATTACCATTTTATTTTGAACTAGCTTTATACCGCGGCTCCGCCCGCGTGGTATTCTGACTTTTGTGTTATCCCACAGGAACCTCTTACTATTTCAGGATGAAAAGTAGCCTATGTCACTTTCCGGCCCTTGAACTATATCCATGCCAAAATTGTAGTCGATCCGTTGCTCTGTTGCTGCGTGCAAGAGAAACAAACCAACAAACTTTTCGGATTTATAATATTAGTAAGATAATATACAATACAAACAGAAACATAACATTTATTTATATAAAAGAATAAGAGATTAATGTTTGTTAAATATAAATAATATTAATACCAAACAGTCAATAAAATATATAGATATAAACTTAAACAATAAAAATTAGGTAAAATATTCGTCTTTACAACTTTTTTGAAAGAGTTTTGCAAGCCTGTAGCTATTTTTTTAGGTAAATACTAAAAAAAACACTTCTCACCGCTGATACTTGATCGCGAAATAAAATGAGATTTTTCCTATCAATCGCGGTAAAGTAAGTTCGTATAGGCCGGGTGGGTAGCCCTATTGTCAGAATTATTTAAGCACCCTGAAGGCCTGATATAGCTAAACAGTTTCAGCAACCGGCACCTACAAGTTAACGTGTCATCCGAGACACTTTATTAAATAAATTACGTAAAAAAATTCTAAACTCTGTTTTTTCTTTTTCTTCTACCTTTTAAGCTGTACAATTATCATTTTAGGTAATTACCACATCGAGTTAATACTAATCACGCGATTATCCTTCAAAAGATTAAAACCGAAAGTTACTCTACATACAACTTACAACAGGTTTTCGAAGATGTTTTGTTAATTCTATTGGAATTCGTCCGGACTGGTTTATTCTGAATCACATTTATTTTGTCCATTTTTAGCGTCTGTTAGTGATCATAAATTACTTTTACATGTTTAAGCATTAGTTCCTAAGAAATTGTTGATGTAGATTTGTCGCATATAAGTGGGAACACTCTTGAGTGTATAATCGAATTTTTTCTACATTTTCACAATTTGTAGTAATCTGTTGAGTTTATTACTTATTTCTAATATTTTATTATTATTAATACCTTCCATCGCAATGGTTAATTTTTTCTACATTAGTGTAGAGGACATGGGTTATTTACAGGTCTTATTTAGTGTATTGCCAAGCTTTTTGCATCATTTAAAATTTAAAAAATATGCAATTACATACTGCTGGATAATAAGCTGGATCATCACTATATAGTACAAGGCAAAACCGTTATTTCTGTGTGTCTGTCCGAGTATCGGCTTATATCTTCCAAACTACTCAACTGATTTCAATGCGGTTTTCACTATCGTTTAGAACATTTCTTCCGAAAAGGCGAAGCCGGGATAGACAGCTAGTTTACAGACAATTTGTGGTCGAAAAGTAATTCAGTTAGCTGTCTTCTTAGCTGAAAGGCAATTTTACATTGGGCTACACAAACCTATAATATAAAAAAATGTATCTAAAAAAACTGACTTTCAAATACTACCAGAATTACGATTGCAAAAACTCTTGACCCAAAGATATAATTGTTAAATAAAAAATACACAACAGCAAACACAGTAGTCTGTATCATCTTAACCTAAAATTACGACGGAACTGATAATGAATCAGAGTCAATAACCGGTATTACTATAATCGCACCTTGTTCACGCCCAAATTTTTATCTATGTGCAGCGCTACACAAAATGTATCAATTTAATGATGTCAAGTGATGCCTAAGTCAGTTTTTATAGCTAGTTTAGATCTTTATAATCTTTAGCTACTGCCAATATCAATTAAGTGCGTGATTATGTTTAAATTACATCTAAGACCAATGTTTCGAACCATGAGTTTTATTTTGTAGTTTGCAGTTGATTAATATGTTGCATTAATACTGGATAAAATTTGAGATATTAAAAAAATGGTTCACATCTAGTTCGTAATAACCTGAAACGGGTATTGATACCGGTGTCTTTACTTATAATTTAACACATAGGTCATAGAAAGTTAAATAGTAAGAAAATGAATAACTTATCGTACTGTGATATATAGACATAAATGAATTGAACTTGAAATTAAAGATAGTTAAAATATTGGTAGGTATTAATTTACTAGCTTAAAACCCGCGGCTTCGCCCGCGTTGTCTTAGTACATAGGTACTTACTTAAAATGAAAAGAGCCCGCGGTTTGATCTAAGTACGTTGTCTTTGTACATGCTTATAATAATATCTAATAGTCCGCAATTTGGCCCGCGTTGTCTTAATACTTGCTTAAAATTACTTGCAAGGATAATGCCCACGGTTTGGTCAAAATTGTAACAGTATTTGCCTATAATGATAATAGATCACGGTTTGGCCCGCGTATTGTTAGTACTTGCTTAAGATGGTTATTTATAGCACGCAGCATGGATTGCGATGACTTAATACTTGCTTAAAATTATAAAAGCTCGCCGTTTGGCCTGCATTGTCGTATTACTTACAATGATAATAGCCCATGGTCTGGCCCGTATTGTCTTAGTACTTGCTCAAAATGATAAAAGCCCGCGGTTTAGCTCGCGTTGTGTTAATAATTAGGTACTTACAAAGATAATAACCCACAGTTTGGCCCACGTTGTTTTAATACTTACTTAATTAAAATAACAACCCGCGGTTCAACCCGCGTTATCTTGGCATTTGCTTATAATAATATCTAATAGTTCGCGGTCTGGCCCGTGTTGTCTTAATAAATCCTTAAAATTATAATAGCATGCCGTTAGCCTGCGTTTTTGTATTGCTTGTAATGATAATAGCCCACGGTCTGGCCCGCGTTATTTTCGTAACTGCTTAAAATGATAAAAACCCACAGTTAGGCCCGCGTTTTCTTGGCACTTACTTAAAATAATAGTAGCTCGTGGTTAAGCCCGCATTAGGCTCGATCATGAAGGCGCCATTGTAATTATAATAGCTAATTATCTTAATTATATCTGTTTCATTTTCACTTTAAGCATTCGATAGAGAGAACACTTTTTATGTTGTTATTATATTTACTATGGCGTCTTCATAACTGAGCCTATTATTGTATTACTTGCAAAATAATGCCTACGGCTTAGCCTGAATTGTCTCAGTATTTGGTTATTTAATTTACTTGTATCTAAAGCTTATTACGGAGTACGTGAATTTTTGCATGATAAATTGCCAAATTTCTGAAATTAACTCAATAATAAATAAATATATAAAATAAATATTCGAGGACATCTCACACACGGTCTCTAATCCCAAACTAAGCAAAGTTTGTGATTTGGCTGGCAGAGACTGATATACTACATATACATGTATTTCAATGTATGTACTGT
Organism: Hypomecis punctinalis; assembly: GCA_949316475.1. NCBI lineage: Eukaryota > Metazoa > Arthropoda > Insecta > Lepidoptera > Geometridae > Hypomecis > Hypomecis punctinalis. The sequence goes on along the minus strand of OX438810.1, from coordinate 7,779,545 downwards.
ATTGTATACACCACCGACCATACTCCTATTTTTAGAATAATTCCAGTCCATCCAAAGGTTGCCTGGTAGAAATCGCCAAAGGCGATAAGGCCGCCATTGTACAGCATATTGTATAGTTTCTGTACTGTGTTTCTGTGTACAATAAAGATATATTTATTTATTTATTTATACATGTAGGTTGACTGGCAGATAATGCTGTTTAGCGTTAAGTCCTCCTTTTGTACAAATAGTGTGCAATAAAGTGTTAAATAAATAAATAAAAATACATTAATAACACTCAGACACAGAGCAAACACATATGAACATCACATAAATATTTGCCCTGGGAATCAAACCCACGCCTCTTTGACCCAGGAGTCAGGGTCAACCACTAAGCCACCGAGGGAGCCAATAATAATTGTATGAGTAACTATGTAAGAAATTTCACTTTTCTTTGCTGGAAAACATTGAGGCAACCTGTACGTACGTAGAAAAAATCAATGTCGTATGTGAATTCAGCAACCCATGCTTGGCCGGCGTGATGGATATGGCCCAATTACCCTTCGCGGATAGGCCTATTTTCAGTCATCCATCAGCCGCAGGACGTCCACTGCTGGACATAGGCCTTCCCTATGGATCTCCAATAAGACCGGTTGGAAGCGGCTTGTAGCCAGCGCGATCCTGCGGTCTTAATGAGGTCATCCGTCCACCTTGTGGGTGGACGTCCTACGCTGCGCTTGCCAGTACATGGTCTCCACTCGAGAACTTTTCGACCCCAACGGTCATCAGCCCTCCGCGCTATGTGCCCTGCCCATTGCCATTTCAACTTGCCAATCCGTTGGGCTATGTCGGTAACTTTGGTTCTTCTACGGATCTCCTTATTAATGAATCGATCTCGCAGAGAGACTCCAAGCATAGCCCTCTCCATAGCTCGTTGGGCTACTTGGAGCTTACTAATAAGGCCCATAGTGAGAGACCACGTTTCTGTGCCATAAGTCATCACACTGGTCGAAAACTTTCGACTTGAGGTACTGAGGTATGTCGGACGAGAAGACACTACGCACTTTTCCGAACGCTGCCCAGCCGAGTTGAATTCGTCGATTGGCCTCTTTGTTGAAGTCGGACCTACCTAACTGGACTACTTGTCCTAGGTAGACGTACGAGTCAACGACTTCAAGAACCGAGTTTCCAGCAGAAATCGGGGTAGGTAAAACATGGGAATTACACATGACTTTCGTCTTGTCCATGTTCATCTTAAGACCCACCTGTTTCTATTATCCGTAGTGCTATCCGTAGTACCTATTTTCAGTAGTGCACTATTAATTAAGGCCGGTACAGCTATTCGACATGTTTCATTAAGTCATTAGAAATTTAATTTTCCAGGCAAATGAAAAAATGGCACACAAGTCGTAATTCTAGTCAGGCATATTCTAGGATGCTATTATACTCATAATTTGATTAACTTTTACAATGGTACCAACCCCAAAAGCACGTTAATAAAATCAGCTGTTCAACACAAAAAGTTCATCGTCCCGCGACAAAATGTATGGAAAATGTAGGTAATTTTCGCTTGTCAGGGTTGATCCCATAGTAAAATACGTATATTGATCCATATGTGCGCTAAGCTTAAGACTATTGGCTTACAGAATAAAAAAAAATCGTAAACTTTTGGGGACCCATTTTGCCCCATTTAAAGATAAACTATCATTATCATAATCCTAGATACTACATTATTTAAAAAAGCGCATTGAAGTTTTGGGACGTATCTGACCCCTAAGGATTTTTTTAAGGAAAATTTAAAAAACAGGTACAGCCATATTTTTTATTTAGTCTCAAAAGCATCTATACAAAGTTTCATGTCAATCGGTACAGGGAATAAGAAGTTACATGCAAACAAAAAGGGCCCGTTTTACCCCGTAAGTTAGAGTTGGGTACGTTTTTCATCCTTAGTGCTTCATTATGTCGTACGATGTACGTATATTCCAAATTTCAAGCTCGTATCTACAGCGGTTTGGGCTGTAGCTTAAACTTATTAATTTTGCGTATCCCTAAGGAACCTTATAGATTTTCCTGGATTTTATTAGTTTCTGTATTAAAACATGCCGTGTGCTTCCTTCATACCAATTTTCAACCATAACCGTTCAGCTGGTTCGATGTAATTGTCGCTTTTTTCACTAACTTTGGGACCTTATTTGACCCCTTAGATGAAGGAAAATTCGGAAAAACAGGAAAAAACGTGACTTTTATTTTGTTTGGAAAGCATGTATACAAAGTTTCAAGTCAATCGGTACAGGGAATAAAAAGTTACATACAAACGAAAAGGGCCCATTTTACCCCCTTAGAGGTCGAAAGTTCAAAATTTTCGTCCTTAGTGCTCCATTACGTCGTTCAATGTACCTATATCCCAAATTTCAAGCTCATATCTTCAGCGGTTTGGGCTGTAGCTTAAACTTATTAATTTTGCGTATCCCTAAGGAACCTTATAGATTTTCCTGGATTTTATTAGTTACTCTATTAAAACATGCTGAGTGCTTCCTTCATACCAATTTTCAACTATAACCGTTCAGCTGGTTCGATGTAATTGACGCTTTTTTCACCAACTTTGGGACCTTATTTGACCCCTTAGATGAGGAAAATTCGGAAAAACAGGAAAAAACGTGACTTTTATTTTGTTTGGAAAGCATGTATACAAAGTTTCAAGTCAATCGGTACAGGGAATAAAAAGTTACATACAAACGAAAAGGGCCCATTTTACCCCCTTAGAGGTCGAAAGTTCAAAATTTTTGTCCTTAGTGCTCCATTACGTCGTTCAATGTACCTATATCCCAAATTTCAAGCTCATATCTTCAGCGGTTTGGGCTGTAGCCTAAACTTATTAATTTTACGTATCCCTAAGGAACCTTATAGATTTTCCTGGATTTTATTAGTTACTCTATTAAAACATGCTGAGTGCTTCCTTCATACCAATTTTCAACCATAACCGTTCAGCTGGTGCGATGTAATTGACGCTTTTTTCACCAACTTTGGGACCTTATTTGACCCTATAGATGAGGAAAATTCGGAAAAACAGGAAAAAACGTAACTTTTATTTTGTTTGAATAGCATGTATACAAAGTTTTAAGTCAATCGGTACAGGGAATAAAAAGTTACATACAAACGAAAAGGGCCCGTTTTACCCCCTTAGAGGTCGAAAGTTCAAAATTTTCGTCCTTAGTGCTCCATTACGTCGTTCAATGTACCTATATTCCAAATTTCAAGCTCATATCTTAAGCGGTTTGGGCTGTAGGCTGTCTGTCAGTCAGTCACTCAGGGAAGCCTTTTATATAATAGATTGACGCCTCGGTGACTCAGTGGTTACTGACCCTAACTTCTGGATCAGAGAGGCGTGGCTTCGATCCCCACCCAGGGCAAATATTTATGTGATGAACATAAGTGTTTGCTCTGTGTCTGGGTGTTATTTAGTTACTATCTATATAAGTATGTATTTTAAAATATAAATATATAAAAATATCAGTGTCTGGCAGCCATATCACAAGCTTTGCTTAGTTTCGGGTCAGAGGCCGTGTGTAAGATGTCCCAAAATATTTATTATTAATATATAAATTATTTGCTTCACTATGTTAGATAAATAATTTATTAGATTTTCAATTGAAAATATTTAAAGTCATTTATTGCCAAATCACTGATCTCTGCAATTTTATTTCAAGGCAGTGGTTATTTTTAAATTTCAAGAGTTTGAAAGTTAATTTGGCAGTTTGCCAATATCGATATCCTTTATCTCCTAGTACCTACATAACAGTTTACAAGATATCAAACGTGTCAGATTTAATTATAGTATTTTGAGCACGTTGCCTGAGATTAAAGACTGTTTAAACCTATTGTAGGTTCAAACAGTCTTGTCTAATTAATAAATAATAAAACATTGTCTAATTTTTAGCTAGTTTACTTTAGATAGGGTACCTATTTTAGTTTAGATAGGATAATTTATTTAAGTTTTTATTTATTTTTTAAGTATTTTGTGTAAATGAAAACCTATTATACTAAATAGCTTTATGTATATGTTGCTATATCTATATGTTACAAATTAAGAGAAAAAAAATATATCTTGAACATTATAGTTCTTAGCAATATTAAATCTACCAAAGTGGTATACATAGTTCGAAAGAACGAAAATGAATAAAAATGAAATGATTATATTTTCTCCTAAAATATCGAAGCGGTCAGTTTGTGTCGTAGTACCTACTTTTTGCCAACAAACGGTGATCTATTTAACCAACTTTACCATAAAATAGGCATAACAGCGGAAGCCGTAATGAATAGTCATGCCTTATCTCAGAAATACCGTCCATCAGGATGTTAGGCTATCGTGTTTCTAAACACTAATCGGGTATGGATGAAGCACAATGAGAAAAAAATATGGAGAGGTCCTAACCATATCGTTTGAATTTTGATCGCACATGGTTACATGTTTTGTTCCCAAAAAAAATTTTTTTTTTTCATACGTAGGTATGAAAACCCCCACAAACAGCGATGATTTTAAAATTCATCCTACACATAATGGATTCTTCATTAATAAGCAACAGGTTGCCATTAAAATAATTTTAATTTTATAATGCATCCTACACTAGGTTTATTTCAAAGAGTTATTTTTGTGATAAACATTTTAAAAATTCGTCACGAATGCAGGATTTGAACCTTGCGTCTTCGGATCACTAGCCCGACTCTCTGCCAACTGAGCTAATTCGCGGTACCTACTGCCTTTGACGCAAAGCCTTGCCTTGCCTTGCCTTTGAAGCAAAGGCAGTACTGCAGTGATCCGAAGACGCAAGATTCAAATCCTGCATTCGCGACGAATTTTTGAAATGCTTATCACGAAAATAACTCTGAAGTCGCCATTAGTTACTTTAAAAAACCGGACAAGTGCAAGTCAGGCTCGCACACCGAGGGTTCCGTACAAATTCTGTATGTATCCTGTATTTCACAAAATTGTAATGTTGAAATTTCTATAGGATAAATAAATAATCATCGAATTTTTTTTTTACTTTTCTCGTCATACATCAAAAGTTAAACCTGTTTTAGCATGTGCTAATGAAGCTCTTTCATATGATACCCCACATGATACGATTTACTCACTTTAAATTTTGGGCCAAAATTGTTTGTATTTAGGCCCTATTTTTTTGCGATTTAATTAGAAATGTACAATTTTCAGATTTATTCTTATATGTGTACTCTAAGACAATGTTTCTCGCCAAATTTCATAGTTCTAGGTCAACTGAAAGTACCCTGTAGGTTTTGATTTTTGTGTGTCGAAATATGCGGTTTTTTACGACATAAACGGCTCTAAATTTTTTAAACGATAACTGAGAAGTTTTTCTTTTACACAACTGCAAGAAACTATAGATATACGTATGCAGTTTAAATATTAACTCGATATCTTTACGCGTTCCCGAGATAATGAGTCTTGACATACACTCTGACGGACAACAAAGTGATCCTATAAGGGTCCGTTTTTTTTTCCTTTTGAGGTACCTAAAAATGGCGAACACTACATACATACTAAAATAATTTTAGTTTACTTACTTACTTAGGTATACTTTTTAGTTTCATTATGCATACCTATGTGCATGATGGATGCTGATGCTACTTGGTTAACTAATTTAATGGCAGCCATATTGTGAGACAGCTGACGAGCGGTACATGCGGCTCGTATCATGTGTGTAATACTGTGTAATTCTCGTCTATATTTATTATTATGTCTATGATGAAGCGTGATTTATCCCTCGTGACAGTAATAGGTCACGTTTCGATCATATCAAGTGCTCTATGTGTTGGTTTCGTAGACAAGTGATGGAGTGTCATTCTTTATAAGGCAGCCAATGACCTGAAAGTCATTAGGCGTCACTAAGTACCCATTGAAAAGATGATTCACAAATTTCTGAAAGCTTTTGTGATTCAAACTTAAGATGAATTACTAAACAAAAATCATAAAGTACGTATGTATGTAAGACATAGACAAAAATAATAGACATTTTGATAAAATGTTCAGGCTATAGCAGCAAGATATGACATAGTCCATCCGTCAGTGTATACCAGATGTACTACTAGTAAGACCACGGGTAAGAATTATTTCCCGTGGTCCTACCAAGCACTCTGGTAGAACTACGGGCAAAAAATTCGTACTTAACGATTTTCTATTTTCTTAGCATTTATAAAATATCTCAAATATGATCCGCGCCACACAAGTCAGCGGATGGGAAGTTAGTCACAAAACGCTGCGCAAAACGCAAAATATAGGTATGAGGGGGAGTCAGAGAGACGAGGCGCCGGTGCACACCCGCCCGCCATCCTCATGCCTCCTGCGCGCTCCCAACGCCCGTGCTCACCACTATGCCACTTGCGTCGGCATTGTGCACACATGGGCAATAATTAGCGAATTACGGCGAAGTGTCATCTGCGGCTAACTTTTGTGGCGACCGACCTGTGTGCCGCTACCTATAATTATACTTTATTATATTTTATGTAAGAAATAATGTCGAAGTAGTAATAGCGTAAGTAATAATTATTTTTACAAAAAATAGCATGACCGACTTCACTTGTACTGTGTACAGGATCATTACATAGTATAAAACAAAGTCGCTTTCCGCTGTCTGTATGCTTATATCTTTAAAACTACGCAACGGATTTTAATGCAATTTGTTTTAGTAGAATGAGTAATTCAAGAGAAATGTATAATACACGCACGGATCGAACAAGCATTTTTCACATTATTGTTGATTTATCAAAAATGGCTCAGCCGATTTCGATAAAATATAAAAGGGACCAATTTCGAAGTATACTCTTTCCAATAAAAAAAGAATTAATGAAATCGGACTACTATGAAAAAAGTTTTGCGTTGTTATATACGCGTCGAATTGTATACCTGCTCCGGTGGTTCGTCGGACGAAACAATTGTAGAGACTGCTTTTTAAAACAATCATAATTATTTAAATTATATCAAAAATTTGTAAGTGTGTAATTTAATCTATTATTAAGACATAGTGAAAACAAACTGTTTATGAAGAAAATCATTATGATTGGATTAAAAATAAACTCGACAGATAAGACACATTACCTAAAAATGAGACTGCCATAGATTTTAAGTGCTAAGATTAGCTTATCAAATTCGATACTTATGGGTACCTACCATAAGTATCGAATTTGATAAGCTTAAGGGAACTTAGTGTCGCATTTAAAGGTTACTGCTTATCATTTAGGGCTATATTTTTGCAGCATGCTTTCCAATTTATCTTTTAAAATCTAGAGCTTAGTTTTTTTTTTGTAAACTTGAATTATTTTATGTATACATCTATTAATCATAGGACGTTCGTGGTTGGACATAGGCTTCTCCCATGGATCGCCAAAAAGAAACCCCATAAACGATTCGTCAGTCTAGTTATCAGATATACGTATTAAGTACTGTACTGTACTAGCCTTTTAATAGTCCACTACAAGACGTAGGCCTACCCACGAAGGGTGATTGGGCCATATCCATCACGCTGGCCCAGTGCGGGTTGGTGGATTCGCATACGCCTTTGAATTTCTTCTACGGAAGTATGCAGGTTGCCTCACGATGTTTTCCTTCACCGAAAAGCCAGTAGTGTAAAATTCCGTATATAAATTCCAAAGAACTTATTGGTACGGGACCGGGATTTGAAACCACGACCTCACGATTGCAAGGCGGGTGTCACTACCTCTAGGCCTCCATGACTCTTTTTCGTATTATATATTTTTTAGTTTTTATTACATGGACCTAATATTGAATTTCAAATCAAAGAACAGTAAATATTTCATTGATGAATAAAACATTTGTGCTACTTTCTTAGGTCATTGAATAATATCTTATCATTTCGAAGAATACTGTGATAGCTTTGATTAATGTTTATTTTATCTGCCAATGTATGATTGGTTAAGTATACAGGGTGATATTCTCTGATTCTACAGTCTTAATTAGGTCATCAGTTTGTCCACCTCATAGGTGGACGTGCTACACTGCGCTTGCCTATACTTTTTGACCGACTAACCACCGGAGGAGATATACAATTCGACGCGTATATTTTTTTTTGTATAACCACGTATAACTTTTTTCATAGTAGTCCGATTTCAATAAGTATTTTTTTAATTGGAAAGAATATACTTTGAAATTGGTCCCATTTACATTTCATCGAAATTGGCTGAGCCATTTTCGATAAATCAACAATAATGTAAAAAATGTTACATCGATCCGTGCATAATATTTGCGTTCTAGCAATGCGCCCCGGCTTCGGAAAGGTGTATTATACATAATTATTATAAACATTTATCTTGAATTACTCTATCTACGTAGTTGCGTAGTTTTAAAGATATAAGCATACATGGGGAGAGACAGCGGAAAGCGACTTTGTTTTATACTACGAGTATGTAATGATTCTGTACACGGGTGAAGTCGGTCTTGCTATTTTTTGCAAAAAAATATTATTACTCAAGAACTTTTCAGGAGCCCACTACTAATACGTCACGGCTATGACGGTTACTTTGGTTCTTCTACGGATCTCATAATAACTGATTCAATCTCGCAGAGACTAAAATAATAGTACATACTGCTGCGGCCAGCAACAGAAGCATTGATGGACAATACGTGAGTTGTGGGCCGAGGCGAAACCGAGGCACACATAAGTGATTTCATCAATGCCTAGTTGTGGCCAAGGCTTGTATAGTCCTTTCCCCTATATAATGCGAGGAAACTAACTTCATTGACAAAACTCAGGACCTATCGATGACAACATAGCCTACACTATTAAAAAGGTATATTTGATGGGTCATTTTTTAAAAGTGGTCCAATTTAAATTGTATCGAAATCGGAAGACCCTTTTTTGAAAAATCAACAATAATCCAAAACTTCATGCACCAATTCCATTGAACTATTCGAATTATGTACGCCATTGTAGTCGATTGTGCCATTTTTGGCACAAAAAAAAACTTTGGGAACTTATGATCTTAACCTAGAGCTTTTCAAAGACAGAACGAATAGTACTAGGTTATGTTGTAGTAGTAGTAGTAGAATAATCTTTTAAGTCTGTGTGCTTATTTTTCGATAAAAAAGAGTATCAAATGCTTGCATTTATTATAAGTATCACTCGATATAGTTATGATAGACAGTATAACTCGTCATAAGCAAACGACGCCACTTTGTCGAAGCCCTGCCTATTGTCTCTGACATTAATGTCGAATAAATAATATTAATGGCAAAGATATCATGCAGTGATAACTTTCTACTTTATTGAAATGCTGAATGGGCCGATAAGTCAATAGCTCTTTAATGAATATAGTTTTATGGCTTGAAAAGATAAGAATAAGGAGCCCACTGCTTGCTAGGTAATTTTATATTGAACTGTTGTTTAATATTACGTATATAAACATGTAATTACTTGATAGGTAAATATTTTTCAGTTATATTCTTTAAGAGACGTTTCGTTAATGGTGATCTTTAGGTATTGTATTATAGGTACTTACTTTGTAGTCATATTAAATTATTAAAGTCATATTTTTAGATTCCAGCCTAAAACATCGCGAGTGACTTTCAAGAACATAATTATCTCATACACGGTAAAAGGTCTTTGAAACTTTGAAATTTAGATTGACCGATAAGAAAAATACGTATCTACGTCATTACTGATAAGGAGAGATTTGTTTTAATAGAAATCAAACAAAGTAACGTCAGTCAATGACTCATCTTTGAGAGTTAAGTCAAATCATTTGCCTACCTTAGTCAGGCTAAGGTTTGATTAGCAAACACAATTCTTTTAAGACGCTAGATTCAAGATATTATTTTTTATGAAACAAAATAATAATAATAATAACCACCCGGCTTAATATTTTGAGATGAGGCATTACTTGGCGGGTGCCGCACCTCACTCCAAAGACCAACTCATTGTCACGTAATATTTCATTTCATTAGCCCCGAACTGTACAAATTTACCGTCTTTACAATAGTTTTCCTTTTCCTACCACCCAAAAACAGTGTTTATTAAATATTTTGTTTGTAAAAGAGCCTTTCAATATTGGCTACGGCTCCATTGATGCCCTTCAAAAGCACGGGCCTGGCCCGCGATGTGAAAGCTGAAAAAAAACATAATAATAATTTGTCAAGATTATTTTTCACAATAGTAATAAATTAAGATGATGAACATAAGAAACAATAGGTAATATTACAATATTTAACATGGAAATTTTGTATCCGATTGTTGGGTTACGCGGGTTAGCCTAATCGTACAGTTACTTCATTAAAACCGCTTCGGCCGTTTAGGAAACCGGGGTTAGACTAGCGTGAGGATTCATTATTAAAATTTATATGAACACCGCATACAACCCACGATTATTTGAACGGTCGAGCCGTTATGCGCCCGCGCATCGCGGTGCGCGGGCGTCCGTTGTCAGGGGCGCGCGTATTCCCTGATGAGTGATGAAGGAGTATTAACTACTCTGAAACCGGTCGGACGCATAGCGGCTCGACCGTTCAAATAATCGTGAGTTGTATCCGGTGTTCATATAAATTTTAATCGTACAGTGCCATCTGTCTCAAGTTTGTGTCCATGTTTGACCCGTGATCATAATCATCCATTTATAATGTTTATTCTAGCATGGTGATGTTTTGATAATAGGTACCTACTTAAATTGCATACACCGACCTCGTTGGCAACTTTCTCTACAGACATTTTCTTTATAGTTATGGAGACAATTGTCGAACAGATTAAGTTTATACACAGGTTCGCACTATTTATTGTATTTATTACTTAATTAATTTAATTAATAACGCTTAAAAAAATATCAAACACATGTGACGTAAATTAATTGAAAGTTTCCTTTCCAATTGGTAAATAAGACTTCAACTATTTAGATGGGAAACCGACCGCGTCGTGTTTTTCTGGTGACTTGACCATATGACAATATTTTTGAGCCCTCGTTCTCAGACCACCCAAGATTCATTCACCTTGTATCGGTCAGAATTTTGTCACAGCACAAATAATCGTAGATAGTTACTAGTTTTTTTTTTTGAATATGCCATCATATTATACATAGATATAGTATAAGTCAGGTGGTTTACATTTTCCGTGCAAATCTGATGTCGGAGTATGAACCTCTTCGTAACTCAAACTCTGTGCAGTTCTGCATTATACACAGACATTTTTATTTTTATTTCAGCTAGAATAGATCTTACAAATTTTATAGTAGCTCGAAATAGACAACATTAGTACCTATAAAATACGATAAAAGTTACGTACAACACAAATATTTCTCAAAATAACATTATCGAATGTATTCAGTCGTCAAGATTTCGTCACAAAAATAATCATAACAATTAGGAAAAAATCATACGAAAGATTGTAAAAATAAGAAACAAATAAAAATCAAAAGTCATCAATATTATACTAAAATAATATACATATAGTTTAAAAAAAAACTAAAAGATATGCTTAGGAGCTATTTTTTTTTTTTTTTTTTTTATAAATGAATTGTCGGTCTTTGATAGGTGTGCAAAGTTTAAAGAAAATCTGATCGCTTAAATTAGGTCAAAATCGAGATCAAAGGGGTTGGTTACAAGCAAGCAAGCAATTATACAGGTGAAACTAATAAAAGTGTGCTAAACAAGATTATTTTTTGCAAAAATTAGCTTGACCGACTTCACCCGTGTACAGAATTCGCGAATATTTCGCACTGATCGATGTAGCATTTTTCTCATTATTGTTGATTTATCGAAAATGGCTCAACTGATTTCAATAAAATTTAAATGAAACCAATTTCAAAGTACACTCTTTCCAATAAAAAAATAATTATTGAAATCGGATCACAATAAAAAAAGTTATGCGTGGTTATACCGCTTCGACCGCTTAGGAAACGGGGTCTAGGAAAACATTAAAAAAAAAACTACGCGTCGAATTGTTTACCTTCTCCGGTGGTTCGTCGGTCAAAAAGAAACCAAGAGATGCGAGCAATGACAGGACATTGACATACTGACATAATGACTGTTGACAAATCAAAGCAGTATTACAAAAAAACGCAATCATTTTCCTGCCCTTGAGTGTTTGGCCTCTGTCCAAACTGGAAGTTTAGAATAGTTATAAGCATAGCTCTTTGATTAAAATCAAACATTGGTAAAATCGATAAAATCGGAAGTAAACGTCAATTTTGTAATGGTTGTTTACTTTTTAAACGACTTCAAAAAACGGTTCTCAATTTAACTGAATATTTTTGTATACACGTTACGTGGTTATGTACTCCGCCAATTGTGAACCGATTTTGATGGTTCATTTTTTTTCGTAGATCATATTTTATTATATCATTTTTATTGAAATCGGCTGTTGTTTTTAAAAATCAACAATATTGTGAAAATTACTGCATCGATGATACAGCGATTCGTGCGAACCATTCGGATTCTGTACCTAATTTAATAGGTTTGTGCCATTTTTAGCAAAAAATAATTATTTTACCAAAGACATGGTTATTTTACCATAGGCATGGCGTATATTGTGAAATGTATACACGGCAAGCGAAGTATTGAAATTTTTTATATACTTGATATAAGAAAAAAAAATAATGCGTGGATGAAAAACTTCGTGATGTGGAAATGAATATAGGAAAGGGTAGAAATTGATTTTTAGTGTAGTTTAAACGTTTAACGCAACCTTGTTGAAAGTCGAATTAGAAGTTTCACTAAAACACACACATATATATATATATTGTTTTACGTTTCTGTTCATCTAAGTTTAAGTATGAAGCTAATTTTCCGTAATTAATAACTTTAAACGTTATTTTATCGGTAATTTTATCGACATAGTAACATTGTATCGAGTTTCCAACAAACATTGTAACATAGTTTTATACAACAATATTACAATGACTTCGGTCAGCTGAAATATTTAATTTAAATGGTTTATAAGTGATCGGTAAATCATTTAAAAAATATGGACCAAATTAATTTGAATGATTAGTCATCCGTTCCAGATAGCTTAGTTTTTATACATGTTTACGGTGGTCCATGTTTTTATGTGCATTCTGTAGTTTATTTTCGATACAAAGAATTCTAGCGGGAATATAAAATGTGATTGTCATTTGTGTAATGTTTATAGGACTGTATGCTGTGTGAGTTTGAACACTTGGTGCGAGAACAAGTCCATACAAATTACATGCTTACTTACGCGCTCGCGGCGAGCGCGTCATGTTTACGACAAAACTCACACTCAGCATACAGGAGTCCATGTAACGGTAAGCTCAAGGTACCTACTTTAGGTATTGCCTTTAAGATACCTTCCAATGACACATTCAATTTAGGTAGACCGATAAGTAGTACAAATCTCATGACAATTTAAAAACTATACGGGACTTTGTTGTGCAAAGCAAAGTGCTTTCTCATAATTTTTGAACAAGTTTTATTATGGGACCAACCCCAAAATGATAAAAACGATGTCTCAGTAGTCTTCTATTTTTATTTCGTCATGAGTCAACGAACCTTTTGTTTAAAACTTGGGTTATCATGTTTTGGGTTATTCTCTGTAAAAAAATGTTTATATTGAAAAGTATATATAGGTATATCTAGTATGCAAATAATTACCCCTGTATGTAAAACTGGAGCTTTTTGTAGAGCTGACCGTTATGAAATAAAATCTGACCAACTTGCTTTTATAATAAATAGGTACGTACATTATTAACAGTTATTAAATATTTCTGTAATCTATAAGATGTTTGTAATTACAAGCTTAAGAACATAAACAATGATAAAATATGCTACTTAATTATACCTACTGTTGCGCACTGTTTCCGTTCTAATTTAGATAAACTACTACTTACCTAATAGATGTATTAAATTAGGTATGATAAGAAGTTTTTTAAAGGGAATAGGTAACTATACGAAATTTATATTTTTTATGTGCTAATTTAAATTTTAAATTCAGAAGTTAGCACAGTGTTGTGTCCCTACTCGTTTTTTTGGTAAACATGGACTAGTTTATCTATCGTATTTTAGTTACGTAGTAGGTATAGGCCTTTTTTTATTGAAAATTTTTGCAAACCACAGACTCCAGGGTCCGTGCCCTTTGTTAACTAAAATTAGTACTTAAGGTAGTACTTGAAATTTTAGCCTAAGTTAGTTAGTTGGTACATTGCGTGAATGCCACGAGCAGACCGTGACACATGTGCCAGCCATCGCTCTCCTCGACCATATTTGAGGGAAGAGAGCGACCCGGCACATGATGCTGCCGCAAGAAGGAGCCTTCGATGGCGAGCATGAATGCTTGGGGCATGCACGCAATGCTTATTTCTTATAAAATAAAAATACACATTTTCCACGTCTTATGCCATCTTTTTTGCCTTCTCCCGGCCCAGAGCCTCCATCACCGCTGTTCAGGCGCTAGCCAATCTCTGCAATGATTAGCTAAAGCCTGACGGAATTTCGGTTAGTACAGCCGCCTCACGACCAATGGTTAGGTTCGTGCGACGCCTGACTAACCCACCGACGCAACCGTGAAAGTCCACTACCGTCGCCGTAACGCCTGGCTATACTGTGATAGCAAGCGAAGCTAGGACATGGATTATTCCATCGGCCGTTCGGTCGTCGCGGGGACCTACTCTGTACTCCTACCCCCCGCCCGCCTCTATAACTCGTCGTCCCCTGCGCTGCAGGCCTCTGTATGGGCTCCGTCTGGATCCTCGAAGGTCCGACGGCCGGTCGTCTAGTTGACCTGACTGCTGGCGAAGGTGGACCCCTGACTCCGAGTGCAGCCGCCCGAAGGTACTCGCCACTGCACCCCTCTAGACTCCGAGTGCAGCCGCCCGAAGGTTCTCGCCACTGCACCCCTCTTGTTGTGAATCAAACAACTGTTACATTGCGATTGATTTTATTACATGCTTAACTACTATATATACTACAGTCTCTTACATCTAATTGGTCTTGAAGTAAGCCTAATTTGATGACCGTGCATATTTGTGTGCCGATGCCTCGCCTGGATGGTTGACGATGAATCTGGGTCGCGACTTTGCAGATTCCGCCGGCTGACGCTATCCGCTATACGGCCCAGTATCGACACGCTGAGCTAAGCATGTTCTTTATGGACAACCGCCTCGTTCCGATCTCTGACGTAAAGGGTTTGCAACTAGTTAGATTTTTTAAGTTACCTAAAGGCGTCTGACTTATCTAAATGGTTAAAATTAACCGGAGCCTACATTTAGAGCATCATCCGAGTCATTTCTCATAGTACTCAGCTTCAAATGTTGCTTGCCGTTCATCCGGAGACTGACCTGTGACCATGTCGAGCATTGCTTCTTGGTGATTGCTGAAAAATACCCAGTCAAGCAACATTATGACACCACGTAAGTAGTTAACATTTTGATTCACATTTAGGGAGCTTTATTCGTATCAACAATTATTTTTTTACGGGCCCTTATTTATACGGTGACAAAAACTACTTATATTACCAGTTTTACTTCCAATCTTACAAACAAACAAAGAAAATTTGATAAAGTTCACGTTTCGGGAGAAAACTCTTTTCACTTAAATTGTAACAAAATGTTATGTTTTGGTGTCAATCGCTTTAAGTAAGAAATACTACACGTTGGTACGCCTTATTTTTTTAGAAAAGTTTTTAGGTTATGTCTGCCTCGGTGGCTCAGTGGTTAGTGACCCTAACTTCTAGATCAAAGAGGCGTGGGTTCGATCCCCACCCAGGGCAAATATTTATGTGATGAACATAAGTGTTTGCTCTGTGTCTGGGTGTTATTTAGTTACTATATATATACAAGCTTTGCTTAGTTTGGGGTCAGAGGCCGTGTGTAAGATGTCCCAAAATATTTATTTATTTATTTATGTACATTTTCAGATTCAAATATTTGCGTAAAAATATGACTTTTTCGAAGTTTATAAATTTAAGGTTATTTAAAAACTTTTAAAAACTAAGACGTATAAGCTTAGCGATTGAAGTTCTGATTACATGAAAAAAAATCACTCCAATTGAAATATATTTAGAGTAAGATAACAAACAGCTTATTGTTTCGGTATGGACAAGTTGGCACCTCACAATCGTCTTAAGAGCTAAGTTGAAATCTTAGTTTTTATAAATAAAACTCACCTAAATTATGACAGGACATTTTATTTTTAAAATATGTAGCGACATAACCGTTACAAAATAGCTCAGTATAATCTAGTTCCAAGAATAAGTCATAAAAATAACCCGTCCTCTTATCCAGAGATTAAGTTTGCATACCTACATACTTACCTGTTTAAAGCATAAATTAGTAGAAAATTAATTTAATGCTAATTTGAGAATTTAGTAGAGCGATAAAGATTTTTGACTTATTTTATGGATTTTTAATACATATTCAAAACTATAGTGGCAGCTTTTTATATTTTTTTTGTAAAATAAATAAGGAAAACATCGCAAGGAAAACTTGCGTGAGATAATTGTCGTTTTTAAAGATAATCCATTTTTTTTTCAAAGCAGGCTCTCTTGTCAATAGAGGAATAGAGTTAATGTAATTTGCTAGTTAGTTAAATTATTAACAATTTTTTTCGTCTATGATACTAATAATGATGCAGATACAGTATTTTACTATGGAAATTAACATGGTTTTCACACATTTTATACTATATATAACGGGACTAAACCCACGTGTTCACGTTTATACTATATATAACGGGACTAAATACACGTGACATTGCGAGACGGCTCCGCGTGCTAGCACTCGCCAACTTGAGAAAGGCCGAATGCGACCGAAACTATAGTCGTTACGTCTATCCCTACATGTGAGTTTAGTCCCGTTACATATAGTATAAAACAGATAAAGTATGTATACATTTAGCAGGTTTTGCATAAAGCTGACGTAACGTGTACTCTCGAAAATTGTATATTTTATTTTTGTATTGCATTATTTAATTATGTTTTGATATTTGAATAGAGGATTATCCAAAAAAATTTTTAGTTATCACGCCTATTTAAAAATCCGCTGTTTCCTGCATCATTTTTCCTTCCTTACTTTACTTTCAAATATTTTCAAATAAATAAAACGAAATAATCTACATTATTTCCACAACGGTAAGCATTCCATCAAAATAAGGCCATAAAATAATTTCCACGAAATCTATCAAAACCGACAACGTAATATTTACCAAGTTCATTCGCGTCCAGTCAATCAATCTTGCACTGTGTTGAGTCGAAAAGTAAACATTTATTTTGCTTTTCCAAACTAGATTCTGGCACCTGGTACTAGAAGATTTATTTGTGTAGCAGGATTGTATGGTTTCTTGAGTGCGGTATCATTGTTGACTCGAGATTTTGGCACGTTCGACAACCCTCTTGCCTACCGTTTGACTTCAAGTGCGTCGAATCAAATTTTATACTTTTGAGGTGTTCGCTGAATTCAAAATTATTTCGCGGAACCTTGGAGACTTGTCGAGATCTTTTTGATTATGAAATTATTCTCTCTTGGTAACATTTAATTCTGTTAGAAAACGAATATGCGTGGGTTAATTGAGGTAGAGTTAAAAGACGATTTGCCTATTCTGGTAATTAACATCATTATTATTGTAGGTTTTTCTGTGTTTGTAGGTACTATCTGTTATATATAGGTACACAATATTTGCTGAATAAAACTGTTAAAACTAATAACTAATTTGAGCCGTAAAAATCTTTTTTTCTTGACATCTTTCTACAATAGTTAAGAACAGATTTTTTTATTAGTAAGATTTCGAAGTGAGTTGTAAATAAATAATTTTATATTTAATTTTATTAAATTATTTAAAGATTCAATTGACAAGTTTTCATATTTCACAAGGCTATGAAATTCCAAAACCATTTCGAGATATCGCGATGCTAATCATTATGATTATTTTTCCAAAATTTTTAGTGAAGTAACTGCTAAGATATTAGATAAAAACTCTCACCCAAGCCGTTTCGGGATTAATACTAAAAGTTCAGTTGCCAATGATAAAAAAAAATACTAGCAATATAAAATGACAGTTAACACTGACAGGGTTGACACATAAAATGTAATTGAAAATAAAATGTCAGTGTCATTTTCAAATTACTTATTTTGCTTTAGCCCGAGAGGTAAACGCAAAAAATGCAAATACTTTCCAATAGCTGAATTATTGGTACATAGTTATCAAAATTATGTACATCAATACCCTGGAGTCAGTCAGCTGGGTTCCCTAGCATTGGGTGGAAGAATACGTTTGAATTTTAAAAGTATCTTGGAACTAGTACTACTTATTCTTCTTCTTTTAAGTGGTGCTAATTTAAAGCCTATATGGCAGACCCTGTTACAAATTTCAGGTGATTGGCAGTTGGCACATTTTTTATATTTTTCTTCCCATGGTATACCGCGGTACATAGTGGACTTTTTGCGCTGACCTCCTGGCCTATTTGTTGTGAATTGTGACGGATTAATTGGCATTGACAGTGACAGCAACGCTAGTACTTATTTTTTTTCTAATGTGGCTTCAGTAAAATTGTTTATGAGTCCTAAATTTTGCAGTTACGTCTTTTTAGAATAAGCAACTTTTCAAAACTTAATTTTACAGAAAATATAAGTCGTATTGGAAAAATAAAAAATACGTATATGTTATTTTGCAATATTCTTTCAGATAATAAATAAATATAACTATGTTAAAAATTTGAAATGTTGTCAATTACAGCTGTTCCAATTTCACATAATATTGGGTTATGCTATGTCAATTATTGTGTACGAATTTTTTGTCAAAGAGTAACTAAAAAAAATTAAGCGTATATGTTTGACTGCCTCGGTGGCTCAGTGATTAGTGACCCTAACTTCTGGATCAAAGAGGCGTGGGTTCGATCCCCACCCAGGGCAAATATTTATGTGATGAACATAAATGTTTGCTCTGTGTCTGGGTGTTATTTAGTTACTATCTATAAAAGTATGTATTTAAAAATAAGTATATGTAGTATATCAGTATCTGACAGCCATATCACAAGTTTTGCTTAGTTTGGGGTCAGAGGCCGTGTGTAAGATGTCCCAAAAAAAAACATAAAAATATATATTATGTAATGTAAAAAAATACTATTCATCAAAAAGCAATCATCAACAGTCTAGCCATAACCATTATGTACCATCGTAGTCTGGTAACTAGGCAGTGGATCATACCTAGATTATGCAATAACTTACCGGACGATTTCGCTAAATCATTTCAAACAAAATTTGGCTTTAAAAAAATGTTAAAGAAACTGATGTTGGATAAATTAAGCGATGAAGATTAACACCTTAGAAAGCAAACATTTGTATCAAACTTTAGATTATAAAAACAAAATATGTTAATAGATAACTGACAATGACATTACATTGCCCACATGTACCTATAATAACAAGGGAATGTATTTCTATCCGCTTGTACATAGATACTAAGTTATGTACCTAATGTGAGAGCTATCCTGCCTACAAACCGCTTCGCTGTTTGGCAGTACTTTTAATTGTACCTATGTATGTTATATTCGGAACAAATAAATAAATATAAAAAAAAACTAAACAAAGGTCTTCCTATTGGTAACCAATTTGATCAGTCAGAAAATCGCGGGTCGTACTTGGACACGATTAGCACAGGACCAAGACAAATCCCCCCCGAGTGGGTTCCCGCCTTGTCGTGGCGGGGGGGGGCTTAGTAGCCAGGTCTGCTCCAACCTGGTGAACGAAGAGGAACCCGAGGTGGGGCCGCCTCTCCGGGTTTTTTCCCCAAACCCATGTAGAGGCTGGCCAGTAGGTCGGCTTGCCGACTGAGGTGGACTGCGGTGTCGCGCTCGTCGCGATACCGCGGCCGAGCCCATCGAGGCGGGGCCGGCGACGGGATGGACGGGCGGCGAGAAAGCCGCTGCCTATCCATCCTGCCAGCGGCCCTAACGGGTGCCGCCAACGTGTTGGCGGAGGCGGTGGGGCTGCAGGGGAAGAGGCGTGTCGGTATCGCGATGGCCGCTCCTATCCTCTGCAGCCGTAGTGGCAGGCGCGGGGCCACATTAACTGACCCGTTGCATTGGGACCAGGGCTGTCGGACACGGGTACTGTCTGACGCCCAGTGCTGGTTGGTCCCAGGTGGGGGATGACGATGTGTCTGGTGTTCAGCACATCGTCATTCAGGAGGGAGCGCAAGCTCCGAGGTGGGGCCCGGTTTGGGCCAGCGCTGTCGGGTGCCGCGGAGGAGTGCGAAAGCGTGCCCGTAGCCCCGACACCAAGCGCAGTGGCGGAACACGCAGGGGTTTTGGTGGGTATGCCGCCCAGCAATGGGCGGAGACTCCCACATAACCACCCGCCTGTCCCGAGGTGCGGTGGTATCTTTAAAAGATTTCCCCTGGACAAAAAAAAAAAGGACCAAGACAAATGACAAGAGAAAGGCCTATACTCAGCAGTGGGATGAAGAAGGAAGCAGCTTGCATCCATTGCATTGCTGCATTCAATCTTCTTTTCACTTTATCATTTTCAGCCGCAAGGCGTCCTCTGTAGGAGATAGGCCTTCTCAACTACTATCTTCACTTTGTGTGCTTAGGTTTATTTTCAGTAAAACAGGAAATTGTTCTACAATATCATTGAAGCAAGGAATATAAGACCTCAAAATGCTCCTGTACACGGCAGCTTGTCGTTAACGGGCCAGCTTTGAGAAGGGGCAACCAAAATAGGAGGAGAAACCTGAAACCGGTCACTACCGAATATGCAATGCAGATTTACATCGGACAAGGGCCAGACACAACATAAACTGAGAGTCGGTGTCCTTATACATAATATTACTCGTATAATAAGTGGTTTGAATAAGCTGAGTAGGTACTAGACTTGATAAGAAAGTCACCAAAAAGTCTCGTGTGGCTTTGCAATGCGATTAAATGTACTTTTGAGATAACTTTGCAACTTTGTTGTTGTAACTAAATGCAACCTTTTGTTGTTTCTAAAATACAGATGATTGGAAAAACAGAAATAATGTACTATACGTATTCGTATAAATATGACAACACGACATCCTATGCTACCGATATTTGCCCTGATGCCGGGGCACTAGAATACGGCATCAGTATCCCCTTACTAAAAGAGGACCTCTGAGCTCGTGGATGGTCAGAGTTGGGGCTCTGGCCATCAACTCAAACGGGCCCGCGGGGGACGACAGAAGTGTGGCAACACTGTCGAAGAGGACCGCACAAGCCTGGTTCTAGTACTAGGCGAGTGTCACACAAAGTGCTGGGAGAACCGGTGCGTTCCTTTTGAAGATCCCGGAGCTCCCAAGAGCGCGCAAAAGCTGGCCACCGAGGTACACATTACAATCCTACACAACCCGACTGCCGGAGTCTGAATGTCGTGAAGCCGTGGTGGTCAAGTGGTAGTAACATCCGACCTGCAATCGTGAGGTCGTGGGTTCAAATCCCGATCCCGTACCAATGAGTTTCTTTGGAACTTATTTTTTTTTTTATTTCAGATAGGTTCACGTTTGACTACACACTGCCTGATGTTAAGCAGATGTGCGGTCTAGGGTGTAGCACGCTTACCTAGAAGATACCTATTTACTCGGGATTTGAAGAATTATGTACAGAATTTCACATCATTGGCTTTTCGGTGAAGGAAAACATCGTGAGGCAACCTGCATACGTCCGTAGATGAAATTCGATGGCGTATGTGAATCCTCCAACCCGCACTGGGCCGGCGTAGTGGATATGAACCAATCACCCTTCGTGGATAGGCCTACGTCCTGCAGTGGACTATTAAAAAGGCTGGTACAGTACAGTACAACCCGACTGCACCCCAAAGAAGACGGGCATCCTTCGAAGATGTTCCCCTCGTAAAAAATATATAAAAAAATTTGAATGGGCATCTTTTAAAACTATTGCAAATCCATCTCCTATGACGTAGGTGCCAACCAACATACGTTGTTCTTATCATCGTTCCGTATTTGGCTTGGCAACACATAAACTAATCAACTACTTACTTATTGGAATAAGGTAAGCTATAGATACTTCATTGCATTGAAAACTAAGCAATGAGTAATCTTTACTATCACAGAATAGTAATGTTTGTTAAGAAAGCGCATAGTTGTAACTGATGTGCTTTTCTGAATAGATAATGTCCAATTAGAATTTGAGTTCGTTTGATCTATCGTACCGCTTAGTAAACATCTATCAGCATACAACAAAGTTGCAGTTGTGACAATAGGTATCTTAGGATAATGTTTTATTTATAAATGGCATGTAATAAATATAATAAATAGTAATTTACTGATAAAACGTGACAGATCACTTTAAACAATATGAACAACAGTTAAATGTTTCCATTAATTTTTTGTTAGAGTTTGTTAGAGCAATTTGGATACCGACCGACATTTAACAACGGATTAGCAAGTATGTAGTAGAAGGCAGGCATAAACTAAGCGGAATATTAACCACCTAAATTCCAACCAAATACATCATGAAGCAGGCGTAGGATGTCTAATGCTAGACATAAAGATCTCCAATTATTCTCATTGAAATTGGCTTGAATCCAACGTTTTTTCTTTATAAATTATTTCCTAATATATCATCGTCGGTGGATATTCGCTACGCTTGCCGGTAAATGGTTTCTAATAAAAAACTATACAGAGCCCCATCGGCCATTCGTTATTCGAACTTTTCTACACTATCCACTGTTAGATACCATGGCTGACACCCGTCAGCCATGGTATCTGTTTTAAAGCCATCATACTTTAGAGGCCTTCATCTAAAGTAAGTAAGGCTGATGGCTAAACGGTTAAAACAAGCGGGGCCTACAATTTGACGTGTCGCCTGAGCAACAGTAATTCTTAGTTGAAAACGCCGCCCATGGCCACCCATATGGATATACGAAGACATTGACCGCGCTAAACGTTGCTTAACTTCGATGAACGTTAATGAACACCTAGTCTAGTTAAGCTTTGTGCGCTACAAAAAGATGTCGCTATGAAGACTCTTACATGGCTAAACGGTTGAAACAACCGACCCTACGTGTCATACAAGCCACAATAATCGGCTCAGAAGTTAATGCAATAAATATTCTTATTAAGGAGTTAACAAGTAACAAGAAAGCAAGTTAAGAAAATAAATGAACAGAGATTAGCTTAATATCTGCGTAATACCGTAGAATTCAGACTCGGAGAGCATTTCACTGTTACCGACTAGAATTCTAGCGCTTTGTATTATGGAATAATCAAACATTTGTCTAGAAACCAGACCCCTAACGGTGCACAGATTAGCAAGTTTACTAACTCTAGGAATTCCTAAAGGCGCTACACAGCAGTATTCAAGATCCGGACACGTAGATTTGCAAACACATGGATTTTACGTTTAAAAAAATATTTAGCGCTGTGAGTCAGCCATGGTGGTCTAAAGGTAGTGACACCCACCTAACAATCGTGAGGTTGTAGGTTTGAATCCCAGTCCCGTACCAATGAGTTCTTTGGAATTTATGTATGGAATTTCACACCACTGGCTTTTCGGTGAAGGAAAACATCGTGAGTCAACCTGCATACGTCCGTAGAAGGAATTCCATGGCGTATGTGAATCCACCAACCCGCACTGAACCAGCGTGGTGGATACGGCCCAATCATCTTCCGTGGGTAGGCCTACGTCCTGCAGTGGACTATTAAAAAGGCTTGTACAGTGAGTAAGCCGCGACAATTGTGTAAGTAATTGTGTTGATTAATTCATCCAATTTTATTTACTTTTAGATAGATAAATAGATGAATGCTTTTGTAATACGTAGTTCACACCAGATATTTTAGTAAAAATACTTAATTTACAACAAACCTAAGTTAAAACAGACGGCTTTATAGCAGCTACTAGCAGCGATCTCTTCCATGCATCTCTGACTCGTATAACGCTTTCATTTGAATAAAGTGTCAAGAAATACGCTTATATAATTAATAATAACCATTTTAAAGTTTACCAATTCAAACCTCATTAAATGATGACTGAAAGCTGGCTGAGTCTAATTCACTTACAAAAAGATCTTTATAATATTTTTTGGCGTAGTTTTATTTATAAAACTTAGTAACTGACTAGATCACTATCATCTACATAGGAGCACTGTTACCGACAAGCAATACGAGAAAGGTAAAGGTATGAGCAAAGCAAAACATTCTATGCGCTATATATCACTGTAAGAGCTAAGTACAATGTAGTCGAATATACTTACATGCCTAAGCGGTAGTTACTCTATGAAAATACTTTTAGGATTTATCCAAAGTCCATACGTTTATATATCTATGTTCAGACATATCTAGTTTACATGCTAATGCTATGGCAACACACACCTGTACATAGCAGCTAAATGCTCGAACACATTGTTGCTGGTTCACAGCGGAGCGAAACAAACCGCATCGACTGATAAAAACTGTCGATTGCATATTACGAGTATTTCCATAGATTACCGTGATATTGCTGACGTTGACAAGCCATGGGACAAATTTTATTAACGGATTGTCTATTTAATGCCATTCTACAATATATGTAACACTAGCGACTTGCCCGCAAATATACCACACAAACCTTTCTCCTAAATTACGATTTATATTGAAAAAAAAAAACACATCAAAATCCGTTGCGTAGTTTTAAAGATATAAGCATACATAAGGACAGACAGACAGCGGGAAGTGATAAGATGTTTGGAAGCTTTTGAGTTAGATACAACATCATCACAATATGACTTGCAGGTGGCCCATGAGTGTCGTATACAACGTTATAGTACCTACTGAGACGAACACAAGGTTTCTTTGTCGCATGGTAGATATCCACGAATGCAAATCAGACTTCATTGCATTCTGCAATCGCGAAACATCACAGACAAACTGCATTGCAACCTTCGATTCGACGGTATACAAAAGCAAACAAGCAAATTACGAAAGCTACACCAAGTTTTTTTTTTTTCTAAAATAAATGATATTATTTTCTTATCCGCTGCGATCCGACAACAATGTGCTTGATCTTTTAAAAGTACTTTAGGTTTCAAACGAGCAAAAGCAAACAACTGTTAGTAGAATAGGACGTACTTGACGTGTTCGCACTTTTACGATTATACCGTTTGATATTTGATTCGTATCGCAATATTCCAATATAATATTACAGGTGGATAAACTCATCATCATTATCAGCCATAATACGTCCATTGGTATAACTGACTGATATTAAATTGATATAAACCTATTAATTTCCAATAAAACAGGACCAGCAAGCGCGTGTCCTACGCTGCGCTTGCTGGTCCTAGGTCCACTGACTAGGTATATTTCGGAGACAGGAACCTAAATAATACAAATAGAAACCATTAATTACAATTTATTGATTAAATACTAAAAATGGAACGATTACAACAAAAAATAAGAAGTTATTTTCCAAGCTCAAACAATGATCTGCCATTCCTCTTTTTTTTTTTAATTAATTTTACAATCAGCTTATGTTTCAACTTACGCAATATTTTGGCGATGATGAAGCCCCTTGTCTTGTCATTAGCTCATGTAATTATTATTTTCACACAAGTTTCACCTAAAATAAATTAATACTAATGTTTTATTTCAATAAGTTATTTACCACTTCAAAGTTCTATAGGTTTGATTATTATTTTTTTAAATGAGATTGTAATTTAAATTGTTTTATGAATGTACGTCGACAGGAACGACAACGCAAAGTTACTTCACTAGCGCCACTTTGGACTAGTTTATAATTTAAATATTTGGCGCTAAAATTCAAACGACCGTCTTATAATAGATTGATTAATTCAATAGATTATGTCTAATAATATATTGATAAAAGTAAGTAAGTAAGTAAGTTCATGTAGGCCGGGAGGCTAGCCCTGGTGTCAGAGTATTTAGGCCGCCTGAAGGCCTCTGACATGGCTAAACGGTTAAAACAACCGGGACCTACAATTTAACGTGTCATCCGAGCTACGGCAGCGCTCAGTTAGAAAATGCCACCCGGTAAAATACAGTAAATCGTCCGTGACGACCACACGGCCATTCTGCTCAAATCGCGACTCTGCGATTTTAACAGAATACGTGAAAATAACATGTCAAATGCATCGACAAGGACCATCAACACCTTAACTAAACAATTTAAAACAAAATTAAAACAAATAAATAAAGTCTAAACAAAGAAAGAGCGTAAAACTATTACACCTTACAATGTTACAAACACAGACAGTACTGGAAAGTTCTAATATAATATGGTTATAAATAATGAATTTTTCCATGATTTTTCTATTTGTTTTTCATAATGTTCAATTAATGAATAAATTTACAATGTCTTAGATAACTTCATTTTTATCCTCTTTATAATTAATAATATTCACATGTCATGTTTGGTACCTACGGAATTTATTCGTAAATGAAACGTTACGCCAAAACTGCATTGTGTGAAACACAAATAAATTTCGGAAGAGAATCTGTTTTTTTTTTTTAACATTTTACGACCACATGGTCATATGAATCTGAATTTGTTGTTCAATAAACAATGCAAGAAATAATGTAGCATTACTGTCTTAACCCATTAATACATTTTATTTTCTAAAGTGTATGCAACCAAATTATTACGTTAATAGCTTAATTGAATAATGAAGAAAAACACAAAAATCAGGAAATGTGTCTAAATAACAATATAACTCAGCCCTAATATTGATTAATAAGATTGCAAAATAATTATTCACAAATGAAGTAATAGTAATAACAATGTCAGTAAATAATCACTACCATAACGTAACATCATATGTTAAAACATTTCAAAATCACTGTTAACTGTGAAACATCAAGTGTAATAATTAATAGATAGTTCAATGTTAATTTCTCAGTGCGAACAATAGATTAATTAGTTTTATTATGAAGAGAATAAGGAATTTTAAGATGTATGGAGTTATAATAGAAAGTCAAACAATGCTACAAATGGAAGTAACACTGCCAGGTCCGTTGTCTTGTTGTAAGTTTAAGTAAAAAAAAAGGAAAAGTAAAACACGGCTTGCAACAACGCTGATAGATATATTTTGAAATCAGAAAGAATAAAGGAAGTGAACCACCACTTCAAGCTTACACCATTCCGGTTTCTCGCTTATCAAATCAGTACAAAGGATGAAGGAAAAGGTACCACAGATCAAGTCAACCACGACTCGCAAGCTTACACCATTCCGGTTTCTCGCTCATCAAATCAGTAAAGAGAATGAAGGAAAAGGGACTACTGACCCCAGGCTCATCACATGACATCTTGCCCAGGAAGTCCAAAGCTCAACCATTCCGATATCTCACTTTGGCGAATCAGTAGGAAGGAATAAGGAAAGAAGACAAGGATAAGGAAATAGTAGAATCACATAAAAACCATACATATATCAGCGCAAGCATTGCGAAAATACGTTAAATATTACCGGAAAGACAACAGATATGGCATGTCTATCTTATTCAGCCGGCTGTTCTCGATATAGGTATTAAAGATTATAACAAAGACATCCAAAGGCATAAGAGCGGGTTATGATTAGAACGAGATTTATCTGAACTTTATCTGTTGATCATTTACAAAATATCATCAGTGTTCTACATTTTAGCTCTATAGGTAATCACTCAATAAATGATCTATATGCTTAGTAAAATCATGGTTGCAAAAATTACATCAGTTACAAAAATAATCTACGTGGAGACTCGATTAACCGGACTAACTAGTGTCGTTGGGCATTCGGATATTCAAAAATCCGGATATTGGAGTTTCCACCGTATATACTGTTCACATAAAATTTAAAATCAGGGTTTACCTAGAATTTTTACCTACTAGGTTGCATTTAACATAACATCAAAAGAGCGGCAATATAAATAAACAAAAATTACACTTGACACATTAACTTAAAGGACAAGAAAAGTTACATTCACAATATTTGCATTACTGAAATGAAACATCATCGTATCCAAGAATCGAATATCTATCCTAAACAGATTATTTCTGTATTTATTTTAGTATTTTAATTTAGTATAACTTACATGGTATAATTTTTTTTTGAAAATATGAGCAACCTCAAATATTTTGTATTAATCCAACCAAGCCACTAAAACAATTAGAATGTAAAACTGCTCGACCATCCCTGAATGAGTTAAGTCCTTTTAAAATCATTGAAACTTTTGCGACATTTTTTTTTTTATTTTTTTATTTCTATTGTTTACATATGTTATAAGGCCAATAATTAAATTCTTACTAAATATAACTGACAGCCAAGAAATGGTTATTAAGTAGATTAAAAGGCAATTATTATCTTAAGGATTTTAGAACGGCGTATCTACTAATAATAATAAAAATAACAACAAAAACAAAATTAATATGTCGCCTTTACGGGAAGGTGACAGATTTCCAACAAACGAACATAGTAATTAAGTCAAAATTATAAAATTCAATAAGTGATGACATAACAATCGCAGATTTATCAGACGGGGTAAGCGAATATAAATATTGATAGAAATTCTGATTTGGATTTGCTTTCCTTAAACTTACAATTCAGGAATCAGTGTCTCATTTTTACTGTAGAGAAGTTAAAAGCAGGTCTAACTCAAATGCCAACTTTAACATTATAATAAGACATAATATGAGCAATAATGGATCTTTGTTGTTGTTGTTCAATGTATATTGCTGAAAATTGCGCAAAGTTATAATAACGAGCGATTTGAATGTAAAAGAGCAACTTTAAGTTATGTAAAGAATAATAACTTGAACTAGGTAAACAGAAGAACAAAACTCTGAAAACTAAAATCATTTCAAGTACACACCTATATAATAAATTAAATTCTACTTTGGCGTTCAGCCCTACATTGTTTTATTTCTGAAAAGCAAGGCTATGACAGAACTGAATTACTTATTACAGGCATAAACTTCTTATATTTCGACGAAATTACGTATTCACTAAGTTATCTTATTTCTTTTTTTTTTACAATATAAAAAAAATCAAAAATATTTTATCAATTGGTTCTATGAATTATATTTAACCAATTATATTTTAGTGAAGTTTAATAATTACCTTTTTAATTTAATACATGAAAACACACCCGTTATACTAAGACTTAAAATGTGTAAAAGCCCTGTTAATTTCCAGAGCAAAATTCTATAAGGACCCATGAATTTAATTTAAATCTTATTAAGTACATTGTTAAAGCTTGAGAAAAGCCACTGGCTGAAAATTACATAATTTGAAATCAGTTCACAGCCAGTGGATTTATTTGTTATCTTTTAACTCATTTGTGTCAAAAATCTAATGTCTCTACGCCTAATAAGGAAATGACATTCAGTACTGTTTATACGATCACACCTTTAAATTATCAACACAGCTTCGATAAAATCAGTTTTTCTAAAGATCTAAGGTGAAAACCTTGTTACTTTATGTGAAGTCGGCTAAACAGAACTCTTTGGTTTCCATTTTACATTTATTTATGAGCATCATAGATGTAGTGATTAGTATTTGATCTTGAAATATTGTATTACATTGTTTTTACATTCAATTATTTATCAATTATAAGGTCTATAAGTTTTTAATGTTTGGGCATTAATATCACGATTTATGATAATGATAATTATGTGCTAGTAATAGTAGACTGATAATAAACATCTTTTGATATTTTCCTCTATTGCATTACACAGTTACAGCTCTATTTACTGAAAACTAAATATCACGGCAGTCTAGGTACTGCAGTTAGTTGACTAGGGCAGTGGTTCCCAAAGTTGACTGGACTACAACTCATCTTAAATAAGTTTACCGTATGTTATAAATATTCTGTAAATGTATAATTTTAATTTTGTTGTAATGACGTATCTAAGCACATGATAATTGAAATACAAACTCGTTACACCACCTCTAGGAAAATTAACCAATGCCAACATGAAATAACATTCTTTTGCTCGATCGGTTAGTGTATTGTTCTACAGGCAGGGCCCATTCAAATATTTGCCGACGACTCGACAGTGGGTCACGACCCAAAGTTTGAGAAACCCTGGACCAGGACGTTTCCACTAAATTGATACCAATATATTATATATAAGATTAGAAAGATAATATTATAGCAGTATAGACAGATAGTTCAGCCATGACAGGTTGACCCTATTTTATTAGAGGCACTTTATATCAACATAATTAATTTTCAGTTCTTCCATTGCAACAACCAACATAACAGTAAAATTGTAATATTATTCTAGATTAAAAATAATTTTGTAAGATAGTCAGCCAACAGTTACTTTGGCATTATTACAACAATCAAAAATAAACATGAACAAAATAAATTATTTAGCGTTTACCTATTACTTATTCATAACATATAAAATCCAGTGTTAAATATCGGCTCTCTGTCCTCGAGGAAAGCGAAGCTGATCATGTTGCACGGGGAATTGAAGACAGTACTCAGCTCAGACAGTACCTATGCTCCGAAGCATTCTTACATTGCTCTAGTGTAGTACTGCAGCATCACTTCCGAGCCTTCAGCGTAGAACTGCATTCATTTTTATTCTCTGCCAGAAAAACAACTCGCATTAGTTCTATAACAATATCACAACATATTATAAAGCAGTCTATATTTCTGTGTCCCTTTATTTTCTCTTATATGGCCTAAACTATACAACAGATATCAATGCAGGTTCCACTATCTTATAAATTATTTATTTCAAAAGGTTTATACCAATAATTTATTCATAGCTGAGTGGAGCCGGGCCAAGTAGCTAGTTAATTATAACTCTAAATTAGCCGAAAAGAAAATTAGGTCTTCTAGGTTTCATTGTGACTTATTGTCTGTTTGTGAGTGTTATACAAATTGATCAGAGAATGCTTATGAAGGAAAACAAAGATAAATTATATTGTCATAATGTAAAGACCACAGCAGTAAACCTTATGCATTGTCAACAGCATCAACTGAGCATTATTATGCCAGCGACTGTGTTCTCAGCTAAAGACCGGCAGAAAACTCTGTAACAAGACTATTGCAATTTTCATACTTTACCTATATCAAAAACATTTCCTCGATGCAACACGAGAGTGTAGCACTTTAAAAGTACTTACAGGCAGCCACAGCGGCATGTAATATTTAGTTTATTCGTTTCTAAATCACAAATCAGATAAAGGACAAAGTTGAGGTTAGAAGTGAAATATTACGATCTCGTCACATTACGTTGCCAATTAACAAACAAAACACATCACCTGGCTTGTTTTCTTGTGAAATAGCTCTGCATTAATATCTTCAAAGGTTTCTCAGTTTTTCCTTAAGTTTTCTCCATGAGAAGTTGCAGTGCAGTAGAAGTACAGCCCTTCAGAGGTCATGATGGATATCCCTCACCGCTGCTTTCGGAGACAGGAACCTAAATAATACAAATAGAAACCATTAATTACAATTTATTGATTAAATACTAAAAATGGAACGATTACAACAAAAAATAAGAAGTTATTTTCCAAGCTCAAACAATGATCTGCCATTCCTCTTTTTTTTTTTAATTAATTTTACAATCAGCTTATGTTTCAACTTACGCAATATTTTGGCGATGATGAAGCCCCTTGTCTTGTCATTAGCTCATGTAATTATTATTTTCACACAAGTTTCACCTAAAATAAATTAATACTAATGTTTTATTTCAATAAGTTATTTACCACTTCAAAGTTCTATAGGTTTGATTATTATTTTTTTAAATGAGATTGTAATTTAAATTGTTTTATGAATGTACGTCGACAGGAACGACAACGCAAAGTTACTTCACTAGCGCCACTTTGGACTAGTTTATAATTTAAATATTTGGCGCTAAAATTCAAACGACCGTCTTATAATAGATTGATTAATTCAATAGATTATGTCTAATAATATATTGATAAAAGTAAGTAAGTAAGTAAGTTCATGTAGGCCGGGAGGCTAGCCCTGGTGTCAGAGTATTTAGGCCGCCTGAAGGCCTCTGACATGGCTAAACGGTTAAAACAACCGGGACCTACAATTTAACGTGTCATCCGAGCTACGGCAGCGCTCAGTTAGAAAATGCCACCCGGTAAAATACAGTAAATCGTCCGTGACGACCACATATACATGTTTCTAACAACGCCGCATGCAACCAGCGCGCTCCAGAGATCATTATTTTATATCGGTGCGGTGGTCCCCGTAATTGCAAATTAATACCAAAAAACTTATCAAGCCATTGAACAATGCGTATTTTTGTTAATTGAGATTTTTTTCAAATTAACGCGTAAAAGTCGTTCGCGTTACTTACGCCAAATTATCATTAGTATAACCTCAGAGCAAATAAAAAAATCAAGAGGGAACGTCGCTGAACAGTCAAGTGAAGCCGGTTTTTTATACATGTGTGAGAGCGTCACTGCTGCGCTGCCATAGTTCGAGTGACAAGCCAAGGCGTAGTTTCCTTGTACGTTGATGTGTGTGTGATTGTGTTTACACGGCGAGGCGTAGTTTTGGTCGATCTCACTTGTTTGTTCGCAACATTCTCTCTTGATTTTTTTATTTGCTCTGAGAGTATAACATCATTTGGGTGTTCCTAATTTTTCTTTTAATTTACAATTAATTTTTTTTTTTATTATAATTTAATTATGACACTCCACAGACTCCAGGGTCTGTGCTTTTTAAGATATACATATTAAAAAAAGATTTTAGTACAATGTTGCTTATAACTAAAGGCTTTACAAGAGGACTCTAAATCTAATAAAGATTTTAAAATACGATTTTAAACTACGTTGATTTTAAATATCATTTTCCAAATTACCGCTACTTAAATTACCAATACCGCGCAGAGCCTCCATCACCGCCGCGTTTCGGTCTTTAAAAGCCATCTTTAAATTATAGTTTACGATGACCTTAGGTGACACAGTCGTCGCACGCCGCACGAAGCGGCTGATGGCGTCTTCCTCGTCGTGTCCCTTCAATAATTAAAGTTCATAACAAAATCTAATATTATAAATCAGTACCTACAAGAATTTCATAAATAAAATCAGTACTATAAAATATACCATCAGAAAGTAGCTTAGAATTAACATTCAATAACTTCGATTACCTTATTTGGCTGAACTCCAACTGCTTGCGTATTGACATAACACGCCTGTGACTCATGGATGTTTATTATTATCTCTTTTTTTAAATAAGTGACCTATAAATCAAGTGGATAATTAAGTGGATTTACTTTTATGATAAACTAGTTTAATCTTGAGCTTTCGCCAGCGTGATATTTATATTCCTGTACTTTCTCAAATGAAACTTATTTTTCCGGTATAAAACTTCATGCAAAAATCGAGTCACTACCTCCCTCTGCGTGAGAGTTACAAATATACCAATATACATTTACTTATAGGGCAAGTGTTTTTTTAACTACCACTAAATATAAGACTTACATAATTTAAAACTACTACTACATAACAAGCAATTGGATCATCCACAGACCCTAGAAGGTCTAAAGATAATCCAAATGCTTAAACCCACTGCCAATTGGCAGCGTGCCCAGCATGCTAGCAGCATTGCCACGCTGAAAGGCAATGCTTATACATTGAGCCAAAAAAACACCAGCATTTTGGTCAAGCGTTGCTTCCACCAGACGCTCAGATATACATAATACCAATATACATAATATACTTTTGTATTTATCCAATTTCTTAATTATAAAGTATATCAGTAATTGAAAGTATCTCTAAGTATATTTAGGTACATATTATATATTACGGTTCCAAAATTTATAGTGTTTTTTTTTAGACTACATTCTATTTGTACGTGTATAAATGCGGTTTCATTCCAGCTTACCGAAAAATACTATTATTTCATCTCAAATCAGAACAAACAGAACGTTTGTCGGACTAAATCCAGTAGAATTTTAAAGTCGCTATAAACCACTTAATATGATCTAAATTGACATACCTCTCTAATCTAACATCATTCTAACTAATTAATATGCTAAACTGCTCCATTAAGAATGATGAAAATCATGTTGTCTATCGTTATGTTAAAATTATAACATGTTTTCCTTATCAATCAAAAATAATGTCTATCAATTATTACTGTCACAACTTATTATTAAGCTAATAAACAAGACGTTTTAATTTTTTAGTTATTTTATTTAAATAAAACACGTTTTTCATCGTACAAAATCTCGTTATCCTTATCAATTTATAGATCCAGTTCTATCTTAGGTGTTGTCAACGGCAGTTTACATCATAATCGATCTATATTTATGCCAATAAGCTATAAGTATGCAGACCACAGTGCGGTGACTAAGATTACTGTGGATTATGTTATGTATTTACATGCTTCGATTTTGTGGATTGCGTTGCGAATATTGGTAGCATATGTTTGTACGGTAATATAAATGTTTGACGTGAAAACGTCTTATGAATCGGTGAACGCTTGCTGCACACACGAACTCGTTTTGAGCCAAGCGTGCAAGCGAGAGGACGGAACAAGCGATAGAGAGGCACGATCGGCCTAAGCGTTTGGCTTGTTTCAGTTGTTGATCCAACAATGTTTTCTTATGACGTTATTACGTAAAATTATCGTCCGTAAACCGACTTTAGAGACCTTTTTTTTGGATATAATTCAGGTGGCAACAAACGCAGTAAAGGACGTATGCCCAGGAAATGAACAGATAAGTATGTTCATATATGCCGCTAGAAGCCTAGCTCTGGTGTCAGATTTTAAGCCCTTTTAAAGCTTTTGACATGACTAAACAGTTAAAATAACGTTGTATATAATAATGTTTATTTGGCTCAACGTATAAGTATTGCCATTCAGCGTTGCAATGCTGCCAGCATGTTGGGCGCGCTGCCAACTGGCAGTGGGCTTGAGCATTCGGATTACCTTTAGACCTTCAAGGGTCTGTGGATGATCCAATTGCTTCTTATGTCGTAGTAGTGTAGGTAGTTTAAGCATATAAAGTAGTATTGTAACTTATTGTAGTTAATAAAGGCACATTTCCCCGTAAAAAAAATAAATAACGGATCCAGAAATAAGCGAGTTACCCGAGCCATGCCTAGGCTCAGTTGCGAATTATATCATAGAGTGATTAAAACTGCAAAATTGTGGAAGGCGGAATGCGCTTCCTATCAGTCATATTTAAGATTCATAGGATAAATTGTAATAGTGAAAGATGGAAAGGGTTTAATAGTAGAAGAATGGCCTCAACGCCGCAGGATTGCACTGAATGCAAGACTCTTTCAACCGCTTTCAGCCGCGTACACAACCAATGTTCGCAACCGGTTGCGTACGAGGAGACCGGTCTTATAGGAGATCTATAAGGTAAGCCTATGACCAGAAGTGGTTGTTTTCTGGCTGAAGCGAAAACGACGACAAAAGGTGGGAGAATCAAAAAGAAAACTTACAAAACCAATTACTGTACTGTACTATATCAGCCTTTTTAATAGTCCACTGCAGGACGTAGGCCTACCCACAATGGGTGATTGGGCCATATCCACCACGCTGGCCCGGTGCGGATTGGTGGATTCACTTACGCCATCGAATTTCTTCTACGGACATATGCAGGTGGCCTCACGATGTTTTCCTTCACCAAAAAACCAGTGCAGTGGTGTGAAATTCCGTACATAAATTCCAAAGAACTCATTGGACCGGGAATTGAACCCACGACCTCATTATTCTAAGGCGGGTGTCACTATTTCTAAGCCACTACGGCTTCAAGAACAAATTAACAGACAAATAATTCATAAGAAAATTAACATACTAAAAACAAGAGAAATGAAGTCTTCAAGAAAAGCTTGAACTTTATTTCCAATACACAGAGCTCATAAAACTAAAGAAATATGATAACTAAATTCTACGTGTCCCTTCACCTGGGCTTTTGCCAGAAATTGTAATTTAAGATGAACGGATCCGTGAAAACTGATTGGAACTATTGAATGGGCTTGGAGTTATTCCAAATTACATTACAAATGATTTTTCTTTCGTATTTGTCTTAATGATTAGGTGTTGGTCAATGAAATTTCCTTGACGCAAATTGAAATAGTTATTTTGGGTGGACAGGTGTTTTTAGACGTTGCGTTGATGAAAACGCACGGAGAATTATTTTATAGTAAATTAGTATTTTAATTTGTTAATGGTTTCAATCCAGCCAGATCTGCAATAAAAGAAAAGTTTTTTATCCAATTATAAATATGTTAACACATTCATAGCGTGGCTCTTGAGTAAGTCTCTTACTGATCATTGAAATAAAGGAAAGTTTATATCAGCTAATAGCATATTTTGTTTATCGGATTAATCGCTTTAATAGTATTATCCAATGTATATATTACTGTTAATTAATCTACAATAATCTTTGTAGTATAATCTACCAAACAAGTGCATCATAAAAATCGGTTTAGATTTAGCGAAGTAATCAAGTAAAAAAAAAAACATAGACACAAATTGACATGCTCATAGACATATACATAACCTTATTTAAAACCAAAACAACACATAAAACAAGACAAGCATCAAAAATACAGTACACGAGTAAATATACAACATCTGCTCCTTTTTTGCAGTCACTTAAAAAGCGAAAACATTGTATGAATTAAACAAGAAACTTAAATGACTCTGAGTTTTTCCATTTGCTTCTTGGTGAGTGGCCAGGTTTAACAAGCATATAGGTAAGGCACGGTATTCGGCATATGTTCTTTGCTTTTGATTTTAGTTTTATTGGTAGAGTTCCTTTAAAAATTTCTTTCATTGCACATTTCTTCCATTGTTGTGAAAACAAGAAACTTATTATTATAAAAATACATTATTATGTATAAGTCAATATTAACTTGTCTTCTACTTCTGTATTAATTTACAAAAGCGACTCACGATTATCTAGCTATGTTTTGTCAGCTAGTGATAATTTATTACGTGAATTTGCATAGTAATGGTTATTTTCGTACGCCTTATTGCCCATTCTTTTCTGTTTGGTATAATAGACCGCATTGTTTGCATACCAATATTTTGCCACACATCGTCATCGAAGTGGCGATCGCTGATGTAGGTATAAACTGTCTGTACCGCGTGAGGAGCCGCCTGGTAGTGCGCAATATGTTTTTTTTAGAAATGGCAAAGTTTATTTTATATCTAATAATCATTGTAGAATTAAAGATTTACGAACGCTAAATCTGACATTTCAACAATTTAATTTATTGTAAGTCTTTCCTCCTCTTCCTTGCGTCGTATTGCTCACGTCTGGGAGCCGTGACCTCCGCCTCTCATAAGCATCTCTTTCACGATATTTTTGTCAGCGATCACCGAAATTAAGCAGCGTTCAGCACGGTCAACATTTGAGTGGGTGACCGCGAGTGGAATTTTCTAACTGAGCGCTACCGTGGCTCGGATGAGACATTAAATTGTCGATCTCGGTTGTTTTAACCGTTTAGCTATGTCAGAGGCCTTCAGGCGGCCTAAAAACTACGATATTTTTCCATCGTCCTCTGTCTTCAGCATAGGCTGATGAGTTGAGGGTGGTGCGAATCTGATCGGACCAACGTATCGGACTACGACCTCGTGAACGCTTGCCGTCGATTTTCCCTGTGACCATCATTTTCTCGAGATTGTCTGGTTTTCTTGCAATGTGGCCGACGTGATCAAGGACACGTTTAAGACAGATGGTCGAGAATTTAGTCGTGACCTTCAGTTATTGTTATAAGTATTTGCTTATCATAATTATTACAAAAAGAAATGAATCCAGTTAGTAGAGTAAGGTATTATGGTTTACATGTTAAAGTGGGTTATATGTACATTTTGTTCGAGCTCACAGACTCAAATACATTTTTATTTTAAACTAGTTTTTACCCGCGGCTTCGCCCGCATACGCAGTATATCGTTATAATTTATAGCCTATGTGTTATTCTGATATATAATCTATATTATTGCAAAGTTTCATCTCAATCCGTTTAGTGGTTTTTGCGTGAAAGAGTAACAAACATCCATACATCCATCCATCCATCCATCCATCCTCACAAACTTTCACGTTTATAATATTAGTAGGATATCAAAAATGTCTTTGCAACAACATTACTGCCTCGGTGGCTCAGTGGTTAGTGACCCTAACTTCTGGATCAAAGAGGCGTGGGTTCGATTCCCACCCAGGGCAAATATTTATGTGATGAACATAAAGTGTTTGCTCCGTGTCTGGGTGTCATTTAGTTGTGTAGTATGTGTAGTATATCAGTCTCTGGCAGCCATATCACAAGCTTTGCTTAGTTTGGGGTCAGTGGCCGTGTGTAAGATGTCCCAAATTATTGATATTTATATATTTATTTTATTTATATTAATGCGCTTCACAGTTTTTAACACATCCTCACTGAAAAAATGGTTAACGTACGAGTTAATATATACGAACCCAAATATTACACTCTACAACTTATAAATCTCAGTTTCTCTGAATTTAATCAAAACACTGTAAATTCCTGCGCCAATTCTCATAAAACATTTTCATTGTGTTTCTTACTTTGTGATTCTGTGACAAAAATAGCATAGAATCCAGAACTAGTCACGATCTAGATATAAATTTATTCAGGCATAAAATCCGCTGCAAATTATCCGAGAGTCGCATACTCCATTTGTCTCATGTCATAAAACTAATTTAATTTTGGGCATAGACATGTGAATTACTTTGTAAGGACCGGGCGTTGCAAATTCAAAATATTACTGAAAATATGATATCTTGCATCGTATTTTATTATCATAGTCTTATGGTGTAGTGCGTGTATTTTTTTTATGTCGATATGTTGTGTCTGATAACTTATTACTTGCGTTCAAAAATGACTAGTATAAAACCCAGAGCAACTAAAAAAATGAAGAGAGAATGTTGTGAACAAACAAGTGAAGCCAACCAAAACTACGCCACGCCGTGTTTTTTTTTTTTTGGTCCTTGTAGGTTTGCGTTTGACTACATACTGCCTGATGTTGAGCAGATATGCGGTCTAGGATGTAGCACGCTTACCTAGAAAATACCTATTTACACGGTATTTGAAGACACCCACGTTGTACTTAAGTGGAAAGACAGACCCAGGCAAAGCGATCCACATTCTGGCTGTTCGTATGAGGAATGAGGATTCAAAACGCTTTGTTCTAACGCGCGGAATGTCCACCATAAAAGGGTGGTGCTTTGGTCGCGTCTGCCTAGTCGTACGATAGAAGAAAGGGGCAGGTGTACAGACAATTAAACACACAACCACGTACAACGAAACTATGCCTTGGCTTGTCAGTCGAACTATGGCGGCGCAACACCGACGCACTCGAACATGTTTAAAAAACCGGCTTCAGTTGACTGTTCAACGAACTTCTCTCTTGATTTTTTTATTTGCTCTGAGGTATAACAGCGTTTTATCAACCGTAAGACCGTTACGGTCCCACCTGGGTTGCCAACCGTGGCCAACAGTGTTGCTGAAATTACTTCCAATGAAGACGGAGAAACCTATGCCACGTGTTTACCTGATGTTTGAGCTTTTACAAACATTTTGTCAACAAAAGCGAACACTTTTTTGGGGGAACACGCTTACAGAATTTCCCAAAATGATGTTTATTTGATTTAGAGACTACAAATTAAATTGAAAAGCGTCTATAACATGCTTTATACCTAATTACCTATATTATGAAAAAATATAGTACTATATTACAAAAAAAACGGCTATGTTCTAGTGGTTGTAACATTCTTGAGGTCGTCGTTTCAAATCCCGATTTCGTACCTATGAGTTTTTTTTGGAACTTGTGTTTCGAATTTCACACCACTGGCTTTTCGGTGAAGGAAAATATCGTAAAGCAACCTGCATATGTCCATAGAATAAATTCGATGGATTGTGTGAATTCACCAACCCGCACTGGGCAAGCATGGTGGATATGACCCGATCACCCCTCGTGGGTAGGCTAACTTCCTGCAGTGGACTATTAAAAAGGCTAGAACAGTACAGTACCTATATTATTGGGCCGATACCGATACTGAATATTTCCTAAGACCGCCACCTCTAGTTATGTAGATACCATATCAATGATTGTCGTACTTAAATTCGTCTGACACTTGTAACCCAAGGTTAGGCGTAATGGGAGAAACTGAAATGTCTTTGTGTGCTATGCCTTATACATATACATATATAGAGGAGAGTTGGATGGATCAAGAGAAAGAAGAGAGCTTTGTTCTAAGCCAAAATATACGAATTACAGAAAATTGTGCCAAATTTATCTTCTGTTCAATTTTATCTGCAAATATTTGATATAACTGAGATATTCAGTCGATTTCCATATGAACGATAGTTATGCCATTATAATTTTAAATTAATAATTAAATAGTTGGGGACATCTTACACACAGCTTCTGGCCCCAAACTAAGCAAAGCTTGTGATATGGATGCCAGAGACTGATGTACTACATATACATATTTTTGAATACATAGATAGTAACTAAAAAACACCCAGACACAGAGCAAACACCTATGTTCATCACATAAATACTTGCCCTGGGTGGGGATCGAACCCACGCCTCTTTGACCCAGAAGTTAGGGTCACTAACCACTGAGCTACCGAGGCAGTCAAAACTTGCAACTTAGTTATTATCGAACAGTTTATTTTTAATAGAGCTGGTTATTTTTATTAACTACAACATATTTAAAATACTTACACAAAACTGCATACTCAAGCTACTACTGTGAAAGTACGACTATATATTATAAGTAGTAAAGTATCAGCATACCCTTGAAGGTCTAAGTACCACATGCGAATGTTTACGTAATAAAATAGACTATGAGACAATA
The DNA here is from genome assembly GCA_949316475.1 of Hypomecis punctinalis. NCBI lineage: Eukaryota > Metazoa > Arthropoda > Insecta > Lepidoptera > Geometridae > Hypomecis > Hypomecis punctinalis. The sequence continues at coordinate 7,738,842 of OX438810.1, read as the reverse complement.
TATATATGCTTGTGGTATTTTTATGATGTTTCCTTCCAGTTAACTGACCCTGATCAAAACCGTTTAGAGGTAAACTTAATTTTAAATAACAGTGTCTCTCAATTTAGATCTTTACGGGTTAAAGTTTAAGGTATAATAGTCTTTTAAAATCTATTTTTTGGCAAATGGGCTAGATTTGTTGGTATGTTTTATTTTATGTCTGAGAATTTATTCGTCAAGATCTTTATAATATATCTCTCTAAACTGCTAGTAGTTCTCCAAACTGTTAATCTTGCGTATATATATATTTTATTGCATTTGTTTTAAAAAAAGTACAAATCTTACATGCAAATCTATTCCCAAACACTAAGCCCGATTACAGAGGCGCCAGCGTAACTATATTAGCTAAATAGCATAGTTCTGTTTCTTTTTCACTTTAGGCATTCGATAGAGAGAACGTTTTTTACGTTGCTAATAAATTTACACTGGCGCCTCTGTAATCGGGCTTATTGTCGCCGTAAGGTTGGTACCATTTCTCGACGTAACCATGTAATGGAATCTAAGATAACTAATTTAACCATCTTCCAAGGGTCGTAGCGTAATGAAAATTGGCAGCTGTATGTAGTTTTGATGACAATACAATAATATGATACTGTCGAATTGATCTGATGATGGAGCCGGAAGATATAAACTGGAAGTTCATGTTGAAAAATCGTATCATAGCTGTTTTAGATTTCTTAGAAAAGTCTTGTATTGAACTTTGACCACGATTAGGTTTCAAGGTCTGATGATGAAGCCGAAAGATATGCCATGATGGTATAAGCCATGATGGTATATCGTATCATAGTAGTGTTTTCATGCATTTGTGAGAAAGGCCATGTAACGGACTAAGCGTGTTATTCTAGTGTTTTTTAAACCATTAATTTATTATCCTATTTGTTTTATACTTGCAAATGTTGAAGATTTAGTTCTTAAATAATTTTGTCAAATCCTGAAGCAAAAGTAAATAAATAATAAGTTAATAAATAATTCTTTATTTAGCACAAAACTTAGTTCTAAACAAAGGAACGATACTACCTGCAGTAGTCAGAAAGACTATGTATCGGGCAGCATCGCCCACCTCCGGCAAAAGAATTTTGACATTATAAATTTGAATACAAATAAAAGACAAAACTATAATCAAAATTACATAATTTAGACAACAATAGCAGTTAGAATATAGTGTGTGCACGTGTGTGTGTGTGTGTATGTGTGTGCGCGCGCGCGCGTGTGTGTGTGTGTGTACTGTACTGTACCAGCCTTTTTAGTAGTCCACTGCAGGACGTAGGCCTACCCACGAAGGGTGATTGGGCCATATCCACCACGCTGGCCCAGTGCGGGTTGGTGGATTCACATACGCCATCGAATTTCTTCTACGGACGTATGCAGGTTGCCTCACGATGTTTTCCTTCACCGAAAAGCCAGTGGTGTGAAATTCCGTACATAAATTCCAAAGAACTCATTGGTACGGGACCGGGGATTCGAACCCACGACCTCACGATTGTAAGGCGGGTGTCACTACCTCTTGACCACCACAGTTTTTGTGTGTGTGTGTGTGTGTGTGTGTGTGTGTGTGTGTGTGTGTGTGTGTGTAAATGCCTTACTCGCATCACTCATTATCAAACGGAACAGCTATTTTTTGTAAATTCCAAAGAACTCATTGGTACGGGACCGGGAATTCGAACCCACGACCTCACGATTGTAAGGCGGGTGTCACTACCTCTTGACCACCACGGTTTTATTTTGTGTGTGTGTGTGTGTGTGTGTGTGTGTGTGTGTGTGTGTGTGTGTGTGTGTGTGTGTGTGTAAATGCCTTACTCGCATCACTCATTATCAAACGGAACAGCTATTTTTTGCAAGTTTGGGGGTAAATTGCATTAAGAAATTTTGTCTTAATAATGATCCCAATGATATTCTAGAATATGTCCGTTGTCTAGAGAAACACTCCGTATAATAATAAACATACTTTCTCACTGACTCGAGGCGCCGGAAATTCGTCAACACATTAGGGGCAAATTGATAACGCGTCGGATTTCCAGTGGATTCAATGCGATAATTACGAGATAGGCTGAGTCGTTATGTTTGTACGATGGCCAAGATTGCTTATATGTGAGAAATGTTTCATTTGGCTTGCAATTGTCTTAATTTTAGTGTTTATTTGATTTAAAGACACAATTGATTACCTTCGTAGAGCAGTTATGATAATAACCTTTGCCTCAATGCATGGATTGAGCAAATCCTTGATGCTTTCCAACCGGAAAAATATTTATCCTAAAAAAACTGTTGTTATTTTGTACTTGATGTAATAAATAATTTATCTTTCAAGAAACTACATAGATATGTCTTCGAATTTTGATTAAATAGGTATCTTCTAGGTAAGTGTGCTGCACCCTAGACTAGACAGGCAAAACCTAGTTGAAATAAAAAATACCCTATTAATACATCTTACCAACGTCTGGAAACTAAATTGAAACAGAATAATAAATATACTTGTATCACGAGTCTAGTCATAAGTAAAGGTATTGTGAGCTTGTCTAATGGCAGTTTAGTGGTAATTTGCGATTACCAGTTATATTTACACTCTACAGTGCAACTGCGTTTATTTTTAATTGCAGAAGGGTAAGTAGAGCAAAAATGTAATACGCACACAGTGATGAACCCTAAGATTTTTTTTAAATGTAAAGCATCTTCTTTTCTTGAAAATAAATTATTATTAGTAATGGAAATTATGCTCATTTTGTTTTCATAAGCGACCCCGACATACCAATTCTAGATAAAATAATAAAAAGAACCGTAATAGAGTTAAGAAACCTTCAGAATACCAGAGTCACTCTTTTAGTATTTTTGGTAAGTACAACTTAGTATTGCTATCAAGAAAAGCGGAGCGCTGGTATTCTGCTTCGTCTTTCCTCCGTCCTTAAATTTACCTAAATGATGAATAGTACTTAGCTACGCTCATCTTGCCAGGAGTGGAACGGAGCGCTGGTGAGGCCAGATAGATCTACGATATACCTAGCGAAAATCACGGGTCGAACCTAGATTCAATAGGCACAGGGGCCTTATTGTGTAAGAGTTTTGACGTTCGACTTCACTTTTTCTCTTGCTCGCGCCAGTTACTCACGCCACGAGAGCGAGAGGGAGGAAAAGCGAAGCCGAACGTCAGAGCGCTTACACTATAAGGCCCCAGGACCGAAACCAATGGCACCATAAAAAGAAGCAGCACTAGTGCTCAGAATTGGGATAAAAATTCCGACGTTAACGATATTTATTGCTATCTTACAAAAATATCTCTAATAAATTTTATGCAACTTTTTTGACCCGAAATCTAGAATTTGTTACTGTCATAATTGATCTGTAGTAGGTCTAAGCTCACAAATTGATCTATAAGTTCTGTTGTCGTGTATAATAGCAATTGAGTGTAAATCAATACGTCAATTAAACTGGCCAGATGTGGAAGTAGGGTGAAATCAAGTTTAAGAATAAAGATTAAATTGATTGAGATTAGATCCAGTATAGAGGTGGAACTTGCTTTCTTTCAATTACATATCGAAAGTAACAGTCAAGACCAAACTAGTCACTTGACTGATAAGCTATGAACTAGCTTAAATTTAGGTTTGATTGTTAGTATATTTACTATTGCTACCATGACTTAAAAGTCACAATTAGATTTTAAAATTCTAATGCACTAACATACGAGATAAGCGTGTTGTGATTAGGTACACAAAATGTGTTTATATTCCTGCAACATTATTATGTCATCAGTAATAAGTAGATATAATTATTTTGATTGACCTTAGCTTGTGAGAATTAAATTTTAGCTGTAATATTACCAATAAATAACAAAGTAAACATCAAATCATGTTTTAACATTACCTACAAATCAATAAGGGAAATATGTATAACCTAGAGGTGAGCATCTTTTATATCTCTCTCTCTCTCTCTCTTCCTGTCTATATATCCCACATGGTGATGGGGTCAGTTTTCCTCACTTTCCTCCTCCACTTCGCTCGATCTTCGACATCGTCTTCGGAAACACTACACTCTCTCATGTCCCTCAGCACTACATCCCTCCATCTTGTCTTTGGTCTGCCTCTGGTTCTTCGACCGGGGATAGAAAGTTGCAGAGCCAAGTTGCCTACGTAGTCAGGTGGTCTTTTCTTAACTTAGCCATACCATCTCAGCTTACTATCCTGCATCTTGTCGGCAATATCGCGTACCCCTAGACTGCCTCGCACGTACTCGTTGCGGATTTTGTCGAGTCTGGTGACGCCGCACATCCACCTCAGCATCTTCATTTGGGCAACTTGGATAGTAATGACGTTTCTTTGAGTGGCAGCCCATGTTTCACTGCCGTAAAAGATAACTGGTCTTTGCTTTTATCTCGATAACAAAACATAATTATGTTCCGGAGTTGACCATCTCTTATCTCGGTAACATAACATAGTGGTATATTTAAATAACCGTTTGTAACTCTATTGCAATGAGAGTTTGGATACAATCGCATGGTACAAAAACATTTTCTCTAAGCATGACTGTTGCCATGCAAAATGCTAATCCTGCAGAATCGTGATGACATTTACACATTTCATAGTAACGACGTAAAACCTCGTACTTTTATTGAAATCGTGCTGAAAACTATACGACAATTTCCACCTTTACTTTTATTTTCATGAATGCAAACACTTCTTTTTTGACAGTTGTGTAAAAAAGCTCAGCAATCAACATTTTTCGGATACCTCTAACACATTTCAGTGCGATGATATTAATGCATATTTACCACGTCACTACGTAAAACTTTGACCTCTAGAAATTGGTGAAATGTTTCAGAGCAACGACATTTTAGTAGTTCGTTGTCACAACAGAGTGTCAAGTGGGAGATTTGCAAATCAAATCGAATTACTTTTACGTCGCGTTGACCGAGCGCGCCGTGCACACACGCGAGCACATTGACACACACGCTTAAATTAGCCAATCAGAGACGTTGCCGCGCTCGTGTTCGATCGGTTTGGCGCTCGTTACAATACCGTAAAAAATACTCACACTTAGCTGTTCAGTTTTCTGTACGTGACACAAGATGGCGCTGTGCCATTTCCATAGACATCACATCAAACGTTAACGCGATCGAGCTCGAGCGAAAATCTCGCACTTAGCCCTCTGAGTGTCAAGTGGAAAATTTGCAAATCAAATCGAATTACTTTTACGTCGCGTTGACCGAGCGCGCCGTGCACACACGCGAGCACATTGACACACACGCTTAAATTAGCCAATCACAGACGTTGCCGCGTTCGTGTTCGATCTATTTGGCGCTCGTTACAATACCGTAAAAAATACTCACACTTAGCTGTTCAGTTTTCTGTACGTGACACAAGATGGCGCTGTGCCATTTCCATAGAAATCACATCAAACGTTAACGCGATCGAGCTCGAGCGAAAATCTCGCACTTAGCCCTATGAACATAAAACTCAGATCTCACATATTTCAAAATTGATACAAAATCATTTCACGATTGTAGTTACGCATTTCATGCGAAGTCTTTTAGACGCATTTCAACACAAAGTCACAGCATAAAACTTTGTCTACACACATTGCAATATTATTGCAAAATTTTATCCTGTTAATAATAATTGACATCAAGGTTACCTGTTGCGGTTCCAACGGAAAAGCGTGCTCGCAACGTTTGTTGACTACATATTTGCAAAAACTCCAATAGTAAGTGAATTTAAGTTGAAGATGGAATTTGTCAGACTTCAGAAAGAAAATAAATTAATAGTTTAAAAAAACGCTACAAAAACACGCTTTAGTGCCTATCTCCAGGTTTCATCATCAGACTTTGAAACCTAAATTTGGTCAAAGTTAATTACAAGACTTTTGTAAAAAATCCAAAACAGCTATGATACGATTTTCCATCATGAAGTTCTAGTTCATATCTTCCGGCTCCATCATCAGATTAGTTCGACAGTAGCATATTATTGTATTGTCATCAGAACTACATACAGCTGCCAATTTTTATTACGCTACGATCCTTGGAAGATGGATAAATTAGTTACCTTAGATTCCATTACATAGTTACATACAGATCGACCTAATAAAAGCGTGTTAATGACCTATAAGCTGTATTTATTCACGACTGCGAGAAACTATAGATATACGTATACATTTTTAATTTCAACTTGATATCTTTACGCTTTCTCGCGATAGAAGGTCTTGACACACGGACGGACGGATAAGGGTTCCGTTTTTAGGGTTCCGTACCTCAAACGGAAAAAAAAACGGAACCCTTATTGGATTACTTTGTTGTCCGTCTGTCCGTCTGTGTGTATGTTAAGACTCTTTACCTCGGGAAAGCGCAAAGGTATCGAGTTGAAATTTAAACTGTATACGTATATCTATGGTCTCTTGCAGTTGTGTAAAAAAAACTTCTCGGTTATCGTTTAAAAAAGTTAGAGCCGTTTATGTCGTAAAAACACGCATATTTCGACACTCACAAAAATCAAAACTTACAAGGTACTTCCCGTTGACATAGAACTATTAAATTTGGCGAGAAGCATTTTCTCAGAGTACACATATAGGAATAAATCTGAAAACTGTATATTTTTATTTAAATCACAAAAAATAGGGTGTGAGTAAAAAGTGAGTAAATCGTATCATGTAAGGTATAGAGATTTTAACAACTTACTTCCCAATTTTGTGAAATTTTCTGGATTTGTACGGAACCCTCGATATGCGAACCTGACTCGCACTTGTCTGGATTTTTCCTTTTGAGGTACAGAACCCTAAAAATATATATACCTCCTCAACTGCAGTGTGCCACACTTATTAACTCCGGTAGAATCACGCCTTAAACCTCTAGACTCACACTTATCACTAATTTCTTTCATACAGACACCATTACTGCCAAGAAATAACGAGAACACTCATGCTCGTACACTTTGAGCGCCTAAGCATTCCCTTTTTATTCTCCCGATTATTTTCCGTTACCTCTCAAACTCCATAATGACTTGTTGTGTACACAAGATACCGTACGTATTCTATTGAAGCCCCCTGACGATGCGGAATCAATACACGGCTCTGAAAGAACCCGGTATCCATTGTCATATCTCTCCTCCCATCCACGACTAACGTTTTTCCGATAGCTGGTGTACTTTAAAGTGCATTTAAGTTGGATCTGTATATTTTATGGATATGGTTCTTTATCTGTGTGGATTTTTTTGTAGTGGTACTTTGATATTGCTTTGGGGTATTTTTTATTGACAGTAGGTTTGCATCTGATCACATAATCTAAACAAAAATAAGACCTTGTTTAAAATAATATTAATTTGATAACGTTGAATTTTACTCGAACTTAAACACAAACCCAGTCAAAGAGTTTCACATATCTATTATATAAAAGGCTTCCCTGAGTGACTGACTGACAGACAGCCTACAGCCCAAACCGCTTAAGATATGAGCTTGAAATTTGGAATATAGGTACATTGAACAACGTAATGGAGCACTAAGGACGAAAATTTTGAACTTTCGAACTCTAAGGGGGTAAAACGGGCCCTTTTCGTTTGTATGTAACTTTTTATTCCCTGTACCGATTGATTTGAAACTTTGTATACATGCTTTTCAAACAAAATAAAAGTTACGTTTTTTCCTGTTTTTCCGAATTTTCCTCATCTAAGGGGTCAAATAAGGTCCCAAAGTTGGTGAAAAAAGCGTCAATTACATCGAACCAGCTGAACGGTTATGGTTGAAAATTGGTATGAAGGAGGCACACAGCATGTTTTAATACAGGAACTAATAAAATCCAGGAAAATCTATAAGGTTCCTTGGGGATACGGAAAATTAATAAGCTTAGGCTACAGCCCAAACCGCTGAAGATATGAGCTTGAAATTTGGAATATACGTACATCGTACGACATAATGAAGCACTAAGGATGAAAAACGTACCCAACTCTAACATACGGGGTAAAACGGGCCCTTTTTGTTCGCATGTAACTTCTTATTCGCTGTACCGATTGAGATGAAACTTTGTATAGATGCTTTTGAGACTAAATAAAAAATATGGCTGTACCTACCTGTTTTCCTGAATTTTCCTTAAAAATATCCTTAGGGGTCAGATACGTCCCAAAACTTCAATGCGCTTTTTTAAATAATAGTATTTAGAATAGGATTATGATAATGATAGTTTATCTTTAAATGGGGCAAAATGGGTCCCCAAAAGTTAACGATTTTTTTTTATTTTGTGAGCCAATAGTCTTAAGCTTAGCGCACATATAGATCAATATAGGTATTTTACTATGGGATCAACCCTGACAAGCGAAAATTACCTACATTTTCCATACATTTTGTCGCGGGTCGATGAACTTTTTGTGTTGAACGGCTGATTTTATTCACGTGCTTTTGGGGTTGGTATCATTGTAAAAGTTAATCAAATTATGAGTATAATAGCATCCTAGAACATGCCTGACTAGAATTACGACTTGTGTGCCATTTTTTCATTTGCCTGGAAAATTAAATATCTAATAACTTAATGAAACATCTCGAATACCGGCATTAATAAAATTAATAGTGCACCTGAAAATAGGTACTACGGATAGCACTACGGATAATAGAAACAGGTGGGTCTTATGAACATGGACAAGACGAAAGTCATGTGTAATTCCCATGTTTTACCTACACCCGATTTCTGTTGGAAACTCGGTTCTTGAAGTCGTTGACTCGTATGTCTACCTAGGACAAATAGTCCAGTTAGGTAGGTCCGACTTCAACAAAGAGGCCAATCGCCGAATTTAAGTAGCCCAACGAGCTGTGGAGAGGGCTATGCTTGGAGTCTCTCTGCTAGATCGAATCATTAATGAGAAGATCCGTAGAAGAACCAAAGTTACCGACATAGCCCAACGGATTGGCAAGTCGAAATGGCAATGGGCAGGGCTCATAGCGCGGAGGGCTGATGACCGTTGGGGTCGAAAAGTTTTCGAGTGGAGACCATGTACCGGCAAGCGCAGCGCAGGACGTCCACCCACAAGGTGGACGGATGACCTCATTAAGACCGCAGGATCGCGCTGGATGCAAGCAGCTTCCAACCGGTCTTATTGGAGATCCATAGGGAAGGCCTATGTCCAGCAGTAGACGTCCTGCGGCTGATGGATGACTGAAAATAGGCCTATCCGCGAAGGGTAATTGGGCCATATCCATCACGCCGGCCGAGCATGGGTTGCTGAATTCACATATACGACATTGATTTTTTCTACGTACGTACAGGTTGCCTCAATGTTTTCCAGCAAAGAAAAGTGAAATTTCCTACATAGTTACTCATACAATTATTATTATTGGCTCCATCGGTGGTTCAGTGGTTGACCCTGACTCCTGGGTCAAAGAGGCGTGGATTCGATTCCCAGGGCAAATATTTATGTGATGTTCATATGTATTTGCTCTGTGTCTGGGTGTTATTAATGTATTTTCATTTATTTATTTAACACTTTCTTGCACACTATTTGTACAAAAGGAGGACTTAACGCTAAAAAACATTATCTGCCAGTCAACCTACATGTATATGTAGTATATCAGTCTCTGCCAGCCAAATCACAAACTTTGCTTAGTTTGGGATCAGAGACCGTGTGTGAGATGTCCCCCAATATTTATTTTATATATTTATTTATTATTGAGTTAATTTCAGAAATTCGGCAATTTATCATCCAAAAATTCACGTACTCCGTAATAAGCATTAGATACAAGTAAATTAAATAACCAAATACTGAGACAATTCAGGCTAAGCCGTAGGCATTATTTTGCAAGTAATACAATAATAGGTTCAGTTATGAAGACGCCATAGAAAATATAATAACAACATAAAAAGTGTTCTCTCCATCGAATGCTTAAAGTGAAAATGAAACAAATATAATTATGATAATTAGCTATTATAATTACGATGGCGTCTTCATAATCGAGCCTAATGCGGGCTTAACCACGAGCTACTATTATTTTAAGTAAGTGCCAAGAAAACGCGGGCCAAACTGTGGGTTTTTATCATTTTAAGCAGTTACGAAAACAACGCGGGCCAGACCGTGGGCTATTATCATTACAAGTAATACAAAAACGTAGGCTAACGGCATGCTATTATAATTTTAAGGATATATTAAGACAACACGGGCCAGACCGCGAACTATTAGATAAGCACATGCCAAGATAACGCGGGTTGAACCGCGGGCTGTTATTTTAATTAAGTAAGTATTAAAATAACGTGGGCCAAACTGTGGGTTATTATCATTGTAAGTACCTAATTACTAACACAACGCAAGCTAAACTGCGGGCTTTTGTCATTTTGAGCAAGTACTAAGACAATACGGGCCAGACCATGGGCTATTATCATTGTAAGTAATATGACAATGCAGGCCAAACGGCAAGCTTTTATAATTTTAAGCAAGTATTAAGACATCGCAGTCCATTCTGCGTGCTATAAATAACCATCTTAAGCAAGTACTAACAATACGCGGGCCAAAACGTGACCTATTATCATTATAGGCAAATACTGTTACAATTTTGACCAAACCGTGGGCATTATCCTTGCAAGTAATTTTAAGCAAGTAATAAGACAACGCGGGCCAAATCGCGGACTATCAGATATTATTATAAGCATGTACAAAGACAACGTAGATCAAACTGCGGGCTATTTTCATTTTAAGTAAGTACCTATGTACTAAGACAACGCGGGCGAAGCCGCGGGTTTTAAGCTAGTTTATTATAATATAAATATAATATTTTGGGACATCTTACACACAGCCCTTGACCTCAAACTAAGCAAAGCTTGTGATATGGCTGCCAGAGACTGATTTTTTACTTAAACTTGTTTTTAAATACATAGGTACATACTTATATACATAGTAACTAAATAACACCCGCAGATACAGACCAAACACTTATGCTCATCACATAAATATTTGCCCTGGGTGGGGATCGAACCCACGCCTCTATGATCCAGAAGTTAGGGTCACTAACCACTGAGCCACCGAGGCAGTTAATTATGATCTAGAATATGATTATGTCTGTATTAGGAGCATGGAATCACAATGGTTTGCGCCCAATAAAAAACTGGGTATTTCTTTGTTTTAAATTGATTGTGTCGCACATATTTAAAAACGTACATATATTAAGTCGTTATTGTATTACTTGTATTTCATGGGTTTAAACTTTGCTAAGTAAATAAATTTCAACAACATGCTTAACCGGCTAAGTTATTAAAATTCTAAGACTAAAGGAAGAGAAGGCATAGTCTACTTGTGACTATAATTGATACAACTCATACAACATGATCAAAACGTCGCACGTCGGAAAGGTAACTTACAATGTACATTTATGTGAGTCGGGTAGAATCTTGTAAGTTAAATTTGACCAATACTGCCCAATTTTTTACGCACATGTACGAGTATATCGCGTGACAATGCAATAATATGGTACCATTGAGTTGATATGATGATGGAGTCAGAAGGTGGCCATAGGAACTCCTGTACTAAACAAGATAGACCCGTCGTGTTTGAGTTCGTTTTACTTGTCTTGGCTAGCACTCTGCTTCTACATCCGATATCCACGATTTCAAAAATTTGTATTTCAAAGGTAAATTTTTATGATATTTTTTATTTATTTACCGAGCGTAAGTGAGGTCTCAGAGTCTACTGGGACGAGCCGGCACTTGGGTGTATGTTTGTATGTATATTTATTCGACGATAACTCAAGTACCGCTCAATCGATCTCCATGAAATTTTGCATGAACGTAGTTTTTATTTATAGAATTTTTAGGTTCAAATATGAGAATCTTCTGTTCAGTGGTTGCGAAGATACGAGGGCCGTGGTAATAAGAGGCAAAACAGTGCTTGAACTTTCTGCGGGCGTTGCGGATGACTATTTTAAACATTTCACCGAATGTTATCTTTGTCTTTAATCAAATAATATAATAATCGCTAACTTTCATCCAAATATTTTTTTTTTTTTTTAAATCTCAGTAGGTATTTATGATATAAAATAGAAATAGCGCGAGGTCCAAGTCCGGGGCGGACTACTAGTTTATTTTAGTGCGCAATTAGTCTCGTAGTAGGTATATAAAAATAATATGTTATACATAGCAGTGAAATGAAACAGACTAATGATGATGATGAAAATAATGATTACGAGCTCGATCGTTACCGTTTTTTCCTTTGTTTATGAAACAGATCACCTACAGAGTTTAGAATGAACTAAATATAACTTAATGTGAATAACCCCAACGTGTTTGTTCTCTTGTTCGACGAATGTCATAAATGTCATAAATCAAAATTGAACGAACGTCGTTAATTTTATTGGTTTTCTCGTAATCACAGACGATAGGTTTCTTGAACTGTGCTGTGAGTCAAAACTGCATACAATATGTTGCTAGTCATAAAATCAAGTAAAGGGTATCGTAGGGATCAAGATCTCGGAGAGCAATGTTAATTACCTAGTCGTATACATGGTTATCTGCTTGCCCTGTCCGAAACCGAAAAGAGGTGATTAAGTTACCATTATGAACAACTTTTACTATGGGGCCAACTCGGAATTCGAGAAAAAAATCAGCTATTCTATACAAAATTGCTCCTCAAATTTGACAAAATGTATAAAACAGCATTTATAATAAATAATAACAATAATAAATATTGGGGGACATCTCACACACGGTCTCTGACCCCAAACTAAGCAAAGCTTGTGATATGGCTGCCAGAGACTGATATACTACATATACATATTTTAAATACATACTTATATAGATAGTACCTAAATAACACCCAGACACAGAGTAAACACCTATGTTAATCAGAAAAATGCTTGCCCTGGTGGGAATCGAACTCTTTGATTTAATAAATGTAGTTTATAATGATGGTCTGAATCACCTCCTTTCAGCTTATTATACCAGTTCTGGAAAACCCTGTATAAAAGTGTTGCTTAGCAAAGTATAAGGTTTTTCAGAAGTCAAAACTCTTTAGCTATCGTTGAGTGTGGAATAAACCCCAAAATTGCGAAAAAATAAACAATTCGATACATAAAATTTACAGAATATGATTGTATGAAAGATATGATTTTTTGTCAAGATTGGGTGGTACCACTTGAACGTTTGCGGTTCGCGTTCATGGTTATCTCAAGACTAATCTTCACTAAACCGTTACCGGGTCATCTAGTACCCGCGGTGCAATTTTTCAAAAATCAGCTTTAAGCCGTAACGTTAGAGTTCCTTTTTGTAATAACGCTATATTGGTGATAGCCTCATGGCCGGAGTTGTTCATAACAACGAGCAAAATTATAAGGACCAATGAAAGTCCCTGCACTGCACACTAAGTAAATTCGTATAGGCCGGGTGGCTAGCCCCAGTGTCAGAGTTTTTAGGCCGCCTGAAGGCCTCTGACATGGCTAAATGGCTAAAACAACTACACACTGAAAAGAAAGTCACCATGTACTCAAAAAGAAAAGTACTAAATGAAACTAAATATTCCAAAATTAAAATGAATAATTTGCAAAAGTTTTACGTTGTTCAATTTCAAAAAAAAATCATAAAGAAGTTGCATTAGCTCTATATAAATCTCAAGTAGTTACGCCTAGGTTACACAGACTTAGCGCCCGTCAATCGTTCGTGGGTTAATAACCCATATTACGAGCAGTTACCTGATACGACGTCAACAAGCAAATTGCCGTTTATGGAAATCGTAACGAAGTTCACAGAATAAATAGTATGTACCCACTACGTACTAAGTTGATGAGCCTTTACTATGTTTTTATACTAAATGTACATATAGACCCTAACAAGATCGCTTGGAAGCGGCTAGCATCCAGCGCCCTCTTGCAATCTCTATTCATGGACGTTCATACTATTGTACGCTTGCCGACACGTGATCTGTCTCTACTAGTAAACTTAAATGATAATTTATTTTTTGCATAAAGTGGCATTACCGACTTCAACCGTACACAGAATTCGCGGATATGTCGCACAGATCGCTGTAGCATTTTTCACATTATTGTTGATTTATCAAAAATGACTTAGCTGATTTTGATAAAATTTAAATCAATTTCAAAGTATACTCTTTCCAATAAAAATATGGAAATTGCATCACTACGTAAAAAGTTATGTGTGGTTAAATATAAAAAATAATATATATACGCGTGGAATTGAGTACCTACTCCGTTACGTCGGTCAAAATACAACTGATTAATTTATTATGGGCCTGTTCCGACTCAGTGGCCTCCTTATTCTCTTTCTACTATTTACGATCTAAGTTTGTCCAATAAAATCAACTGTCCCACATAAAATCGCAATCTGGAATCGATAAAATTTACTAAACACCTAATTTTTTCTAGAGTTTCGAGTCGGCTCTACAGTAAAAATTGTCATAATAATTATTTAAATCGCCTCTTTAGGCTTAGTAATTGTACTGTTCTGGCTTTTTAACCCTTAAATTGGCATTGTCATATGGGTAGAACATTGACTTTGGAAAATTCTACAGACTGATTTTGCTTAGAAATTGTACCATTATTGCTTTCATACGAAGGTTCCATTATTTTTTGGTGGAAATAAAAATTCCAAATAGCTAAATTTCAAACAGCTGTGCTAAACTTCAAGATGGCTCCGAAGCAGCCGGTTGGGCATGCGCCACGGGTAAGTTTATTTTAATTTTAGTGATATTATTTGTTGGTTTAGTGGTTGATAGGCTCTATTTACTTTGCTAACATTATAAATAATAACACTAAGCAGTCTCCGTTTGAATAAATTGGTTTACAATCATGTTTTATCTCTAAAGATTTAAATGTACTACGGGTATCACGTTGCCAGTTGGTTGGTAAACAATAAAACTAAAACTTTGTCCTACCCGTAGTACATTGCCAATTAAGTAACAGATTTCACTCATGCTTTTTTTACTTATTTTTTAAGGGTAAATCATTTTTTGGTGAATGAAGAGCATGCTTTTATTTCGTTTGCTTCAGTCCTTGAACCGGACCCGTTCACACAAGATTTTGGCATTAGTTCCTGTAGAAAATGCTTGCCCCGGTGATATTTCTGCTACTGATGACGAGCTTCATTGCATTCCACCCACACCTTCATAATTATGTCAGCTCCGATCTACCATCTTTGGAGTTCTCTTATGAACGCCTAAACCTTCTGCAAACTGACTCTGATAATGATTCCCATCGCACTAGCCTTGTCCATATATCACTAACACCAACATGCAGAGAGTAGACAACAATGTGCATAATTTGCATAATATAAATTTCACCACTGGTGTAAATAAATAAAAAACTGCTTCCATGAATTTCACACCAAATGTATGTAAAAAATTGTAATTATATGTAAAATAAAGGTACAAAATGTTTTATTCGTGACATGGCAATGTCATACCTGTAGTACATACATCAGGATAGGTAATTTGTATTGTAGTTGGCAATGTCATACCCGTAGCACATGCGTTTTCGCGAAAATAACAAATGCAGGATTTTTTTTATATTATTTATGATCTCTTAGGACTACAACTAAACGAGACAAAACACAATAAAAACATATTTCAGACAAAAAAAACTATATGCCAATTTAAGGGTTAATAGTCCACTGATGAACACGGGTCTACCTACAAAGAATAATTAACGAAAATAAGTGCGCTTAGTATAGTAGATGTATCGGTTGTAGCCACTGTCCCGGTTTTGGCCACTTGATGTCAAAATCAATAATCGAATATATGATAAATCTTCGAAAATATTGAAATATATAAATATTATTTTAATATTAAAGTCTTCACGATTATTAAAATACTAAAGTGGCCAAAAATGACATCAAGATACCTAACTATATAACTGGTGCTTCCACCCTACAATGTTGGCTACAGCACATTGCACCACTTTGACAAAGCTAATGATATATTATATTTATCAAGAACTGGTTATCGTTCACCCAGCGTTAAGGGCCGGTTGCACGGTGTGATTATAGCTAACCATCGTGTGGTTAACCAGTGATTAAGCACGTGATCGCCACTTTAGTGCCTGACTTGTTAATTGGCGCTGCCGGTTATCTTAAGAAATTGGTTTCAATTTTTTTCATTAACACTTGTAGGCATACTTCACTTTACTTGTACTTGGTTTAATTTGTAATGTTTCATCTTTTAACAACCTAATTAAACCAAAATTTCGCCGCTTTTGAAAAAGTACACTATAGTATAAGGATGCCATTTTTTGGTAAAAAAATAAATTAAAAAAAAAGAAAAAAATTTTAGAGTTCGAAAAAACAAGATAAAGAGCAACGCGTTAGATGTAAGCTGTTTGAAACTGGACATTTCAGAAGTGGTAGAAGATCCTAAAATTCAGCCGTTGAGCCTACGGTAGAAATTACAATGGCAATATAAACATTACAACATGTGTATTATGATGTTAACATTTTCAACACGTCGGTCAACAAAATCAAAAAAATTGTTTTTGTTAATCTTAAGTAACTCTACTTAAGACCAAAGTGCCACCAAAGATGAGACTTGAGAAACCCTGTAGGTTTTGATTTTTGTAAGAGTCGAAATATGCGGTTACTTACTACATAAACGGCTCTAACTTTTTTAAACGATAACTGAGGACATTTTCTGTTATGCAACTGCAAGATACCATAGATATACGTATACAGTTTAAATTTCAACTCGATATCTTTACGCCTTCCCTAGATAAAGAGTCTTGACATACACACAGACAGACAGACGGACAACAAAGTGATCCTATAAGGGTTCCGTTTTTTCCGTTTGAGGTACGGAAACCTAAAAATTATAAAAAAAAAAAACAAAATAAAATTCATAATTTCCGCTACAATTACGCCATGTTATTATTATAGACTCAATATTTCAATAAACGGCAAAACTTGAAACGCTCGCTCAGTTAATAAATGCCATGTGGTCATTCGTCCAGGGACTGGATGCTCGTTAATGATTGACCATTAAATGTCATTTTTACTTAAAAAGCGCCCATAGTTGTATGAAATAAATAATTTGAATTGCTCAGAACTTTTTATATGATATTTTAGACTTTAAGACAGTGAAATAAAGCCCAAAGTTTTAGTAAAGATGGTAATTGTTATCTTTCGTCACGTAGAACTTGACTGAGTTATTATCTAGTTAAGGTGTTCAAGTAAATTACTTATTAAGATTATATAGCTTCGCAGAAAAATAAAATACAAACCATAAGTAAAATAACTCATGTATTATTTCTTGTATTATCATCGAGTTTTACTCAGGATTGAAATTAGCGAATGCTTAAAAAACAGCATACCTACTCAAATAATTTATGAATAAAATAACACTGCATAATAAGATTATTTTTTGCAAAAAATAGCATGACTGACTTCACCCGTGTACAGAATTCGCGAATATTTCGCACGGATCGATGTAACATTTTTCACATTATTGTTGATTTATCAAAAATGGCTCAGCTGATTTCGATAAAATTTAAATGGGACCAATTTGAAAGTATACGCTTTCCAATATAAAAAGAGTTATTGAAATCGGATTGAATATGAAAAAAGTTATGCGTGGTTATACATTAAAAAAAATACGCGTCGAATTGTATACCTCCTCCGGTGGTTCGTCGGTCGAAAATCGTAAGAGCTTTCTTTGAGATCCAAATATTTTACACACAAATAAATAAATGTTGATCTACAGGAATTACTCGTTAAAAGTTGAATAATTCAAATCAAAATACTAAATACCTAAATAGTTGTTATTTATAAGAATTGGCAAAAGTTCACAAGTGGTGCTGTCACACTGACCTCTTGTGTGTGAGAAATACGTGTATTGGTACATGGTAATTTGCCGACCTTAGAGGTTTTATTTATTATACAGCCTTTGCCTAAAGTAGTAGGCACCCTGTACTTTCACTCTATCTTCTAAACTAATTTCACTCCTTTTTGGCATTTTTAACAAAATTAGGTGTCAATTTAATCACATCAACAGAAATGAAAGTTTTTTACTTGTTAGAGTCCAGAACACAAGTTACCAAACATTGACTGATAAGACCGAAAGAAAACCGAATCCTTTGTTTTCGGTCACCAGGTGTTTTAGGACCTTAACAAAGAGCCGCTTGATATTCTTAGAAGTTATTTATGACCCCGGTAAGTCATTTAATATAAGCACTCAGTTATTGGTTAAGTAGTAAACATGCATTTTGATTTTTTAAGGGTCCTAATACTTTTGACCAATGCTGTATAGTAATGTTCTATTTAAATTTGTTTAATATTTGCAAAGAAATTAAATACAAATCAGCTTCAGCCGTCAACTTATTTGAAACATACTACATACAAATAGGCATAAAAACGGTAATAATAGTATATAATTATAATTATTTTTTGCAAAAAATAGTATGACCGACTTCACCCGTGTACAGAATTATTACAAAGTTTAAAAACAAAGTCGCTTTCCGCTGTCTGTCCCCATGTATGCTTATATCTTTAAAACTATGAAACGGATTTTGATGCAGTATGTTTTAATAGATAGAATAATTAAAGAGAAATGTTTATATGCGTAATACACCTGTGCGAAGCCGGGGTGCATCGCTAGAACGCAAATATTATGCACGGATCGATGTAACATTTTTCACATTATTGTTGATTGGTCAAAAATGGTTCAACCAATTTGACTGCCTCGGTGGCTCAGTGGTTAGTGACCCTGACTTCTGGATCAAAGAGGCGTGGGTTCGATTCCCACCAGGGCAAGCATTTTTGTGATAAACATAGGTGTTTGCTCTGTGTCTGGGTGTTATTTAGGTACTATCTATATAAGTATGTATTTAAAATATGTCTATGTAGTATATCAGTCTCTGGCACCCATATCACAAGCTTTGCTTAGTTTGGGGTCAGAGACCGTGTGTGAGATGTCCCCCAATATTTATTTATTTATTTATAATTTCGATAAAATTTAATTGGGACCAATTTTGAAGTATACTCTTTCTAATATAAAATTATTATAGAAATCGGACTACTAAGAAAAAAGTTATACATAAAATATATATATATATATATATACGCATCGAATTGTATACCTCCTACGGTGGTTCGTCGGTCAAAAATAAATACGGTGGAGCTTAGGTATTTTATTTTTCTTTTCTACGCGGTTCTGGCATTATAGATCTTATACATTTGCCTGCGTGAAACATTATAAGTATTATTGAGTATCATATTTGCAATTTTTGTAACATTTTCCGTCCATATTTGAAAGCATTAATACTTTGAACCATACATATTAAATTACAACGAGGGAGCGTTCGAAGCTCATTTAATTATCTTCACCACAGACCTGATGAGATAAGACATTTCAATTCAAATTAACGGCGATATAACTTAGCTTGAAATTTCCTGCTTTTAGTTCTTCGTGTAACATGTTTGCCAGTAACTACACAATTATTCTTCTTACAGCACAAGAAGTCATTTATTCATATGCGCCCACATAACACTGCATTCCGCAATGTATATTTGGTAAATATGCATTTTATCACTTTATTTTACACTAGCGACCCACCCCGGCTTCGCACAGGTGTATTATACATATAAATCATTCCATTTACTGTAGCGCTCGTAGCGTAGTTTGACTAGGTGTTTGTCAGCGATCACCGAAATTAAGCAACGTTCCGCACGGTCAGTATTTGGATGGGTGACCGCGGGTGGCATTTTCCAATTGAGCGCTACCGTGGCTCGGATGACACGTTAAATTGTAGGTCCCGGTTGCTTTAACCGTTTAGCCATGTCAGAGGCCTTCAGGCGGCCTAAAAACTCTGACACAAGGGCTAGCCACCCGGCCTATACGAACTTACTTATTTATTCCATTTACTAAAAAAATTGCATCAAAATCTGTTGAGTAGTTTTAAAGATATAAGCATACATGGGGACAGACAGCGGGATGTGACTTTGTTTTATACTATGTAGTGATAGTGATAGTGATTCATAGTCTTTACTGGGACTCTTTATATTAGGTATTTCATTGAACACCCACAATGACAACAAAAATTAACATCCAGAGGGAGATATGATATTTAAAATTAATAGCTATAAGGCGGCCTTCTATTCCCAACTACGTCAGGAGAATCGTCAATTTTGTCGGGCAAATTATATAATAATATGAGTATTTGCTACATACTTGCTCAACCATTATAGAGAAGGTATCTCTCTGTATCTCTATGATAACCGATACAGCTAATAAATATCAAACAAGAACAAGAAATTTCCATTCGATTAGCTTTCGCGACTCCATTATAGGAACTTGATATCTCCACAGTGTATCAAATTGTACAGATGACTATCTTAGTAGTCTGGTGAGAGACATAATACAGGGTATATCTATCTATAACCGTAAGACGTCCACTGCTGGACAAAGGCCTCCCCCACGGATCTCCAATAAAGCCGGTCGGAAGCGGCCTGCATCCAGCGCGTTCCTGCGCGACTTAGTCAAGGTATCGTTGTCAATCAGCCTTCTGGCTGGCCTCTTAATCGACTCCAGAGCCTCCAGATGATATTTGGCAGAGCCATCCCAAAGGTGAGAGCAGTATTCCATGCAAGACCTGACTTGTGCTTTACAAAGACTAAGTAGTTGCTCAGCACGGGAAGCATGGCAAAGGGACCAATAGTCTTTCCACCATTATATCCCCTCGAAGAGGAAATAAAGTATGGATTGACAATGACAGCTGACATTAAAAGTGGATTAAATGGTTTTCTCCCCTTGCCGTGCTACCCGGGCTGGTGTGAAATACCGTCTCACCTTAGAGAGAACATCAAGTTTTTTGGAGGCTTATTGGGCTTTTGACTCTATGTATGAACCAAAGTTAAGAGTTGATGAGAGTGAAACGCCTAATAGTTCCAAGCTGTCGGTTATCGGAACGGAGACACCTATGTTTAGCAGTGGATGTCCTATGGCTGATGGATGTATGATAATATAAATATAATGAGTTTTTTTAGTTGTTAGTTTTATAAATGTATAGCCGTTACACACTGCCATTTTTTACACTGTGGTATCACATTATTCACATTCCATACACGGTGTTTTGTACAGCGCCCTTTAATCTTCGAGTGACAGGCTGAAGGTAATGTATTAAATTATACTTGCTCATATTATGTTGCTATAAGTCGGTCATGATTAAAAAAAACTTATTTGAAATTCGAATTTCAATAGCAGCAGAAATATAGAGTTATTTCTGCTTGGAGCTATTTTTAACATAACTGCCACTAAGTTATTTAATTTTGATACATTTTATTTATAAATCTAAGTTGGATATACATTTATTGACGTTAACATCCAAAGGTTATAAAATAAGGTAAAAACAAAAAAGTGGTTTCCTAAGTATGTACTGCAATATTACTTTATTTTAATTCAATATATCATAGTCCAATATTTATTTGCTCGAATTTTTACTTTTATGAAGATCAGATTACGAAGATCCAGATCAAAGGTTTTTTTAAAAAACATAAATGAAGATCTACATCAAACGTTCGTGGCCCATACAAGCTAGTGAGTATTTAGCTTAAACGATATTAAAAAAATATACGTAAATTATTAAGGTTTTATTATAAGGTTCCTATATTTCCTAGGTTCTATTCTCCTTATACTAATGAGGAGTTGTAACCCAAATATGTAAACGAAGTGTTTCTCTGAGAACAAAGATTTTATTTTAGTTTACAAAAACTATTACTTACATAGAAAACTTATGTACTACAAAGTAAATTACAATGATATCTTACCTGAGAACAAAGAAACGACATTTAAGCTTATATTTCTGATTACAATCCTTACACAATCCTTAAATCATTATAATAAATAATAATAATATAATCATAAATCATTTTGGTAACGTTTCTCAAAAATTCGACAATTCTATGCGTTTTTAACAACTTGCTTTTATCATTGTTTTTACATGACCGCTGGCAGATCTACTGCTGTTTTACCAAGGTTGTTGGCCGCTATTATCTACAGCGCCATCTACAGAATACACATACATACATTGTTACTTTATCTACAGTGCTCAGCACTGTTTAAATTAAAGAAATCTAGTACCTAGATTCTTTACAGGTATAGTTTTAAGAACCAAATCCAAAAAGCCAAATCACGAACCCGCACTGGGCCAGCGTAGTGGACATGGTCCAATCACCCTTGAGTAGGCCTACCTACAATAGTGAATTATGAAATAGCCCGATACACCACAGTAGGGATCATCTCAATTTATATCATATAAACTAGGTATATTCCGGAATACCTAAGTACTGTTGTTTTTGAACTTTCGCGATTTGAACAAATAATTATTATATACTACGGGACTAATCGCGCACTAAAATTACGAGATAAATAAATACCTCCTCATCCCGACGTTTCAGCCGAGTTGCATAAACCGTGGTCGCGTTATCTCGTAATTTTAGTGCGCGATTAGTCCCGTAGTATATAATAATTATATCTAAGTATTTTTGTCGCGAAGTCGTGAGACGTGTTCAGCTGAGCGCTAAAATTAAATGCACGTATAGAACTTTTGGTAAAACCATTCTAGTGGCTGAATCGAGTTAGGTTGTGCCGAAATAATTCTAAAAAAAAAATAGGTATGGAAACCTTATATAAATCTCTAGTTAGGAGTAAGTTAGAGTCCAGCGCATGCGTTTGGAACCCTCATCATGTTACCTATGCACGAATGCTAGAGAAGGTCCAAAAAGCCTTTTTAAGAGCCCTGTATAAGAAACGGTACGGGTATTACCCATTCTTGTACCCTACTAAATTTTTACTCGGCCAGCTAGGGTACAACTCACTAGAAGTGAGGAGGATGGGAGACCAACTCATTATTTGTTGCAAGGTGCCCAGAGGGTCTGTGGACAGCATAGAGCTGCATGACTTGCTGTGTGCTCTATTCGTGCCCGATGAGCCGGGTGTGCCAGTGAACAGGCGTGGCCGGTTGCCGGACCTGCTCCACGTAGAGCCATGTCGTACCGTAGCACGTTCCATGTCTCCGGTAATACGAATGCGCAGAAACCTCAATACACTCCTGGCCGTCAACACTGAATGTGATATAATGTTTGACAATTGGAATATTTTATTATCGTCTTTTTTGACATATAGTGAAAATTTGACCGATCAATGGGACAGAGGCCGTAGAGTAGACGGCACAATTGAAATTGATGAAATTGTTTGACATATTGACATATTGTTTGACATATTGTATTGACATTTTTAATTTGAAATTTTTAATTTTGACATTTTTTCATATTTTAATGACATGGTATTGTAATAGTAGGTAATAATTGTAATATTTTTAATTTAATTCTTGAATACTATTTCTTGATTTTGTGAGATGTATGTAAATGGAATTATTCGTTTATATCTCAATAAACAATTAAACAATAGGTACGAGTATTACGCAGCAAAGTGTGTGATATTTTTGTCATTTCTATCAATGCTCAACCAACATGAGTTATTTACTGAGTTCGGGTTAGTGTGTGACAACTTTTTAGGTAGGTAGGTAGGTAGGTATAGTGAATTAGATAACTGTTATGTGATTATGTTTACTCCATATGTTCTCTCTGTACATTTCTGGGTTATTTCAATTAAATTTCTGTATTTTCTATGCAACTTTTGTAGAAAAAACTTAACATCCTAGCTTTAACTTTCTATTAGATGAATAAAGCATACCTTCTAAGACAGATTGCTTCTTCATATTTTATTTTAGTTCATAAAGCCACTCACACAGAAAATAAATTATTTGTACCTATACCTAGTCATAAACGAAAAACAAGACTTCAATGCGTAGCCTATGCCTCTCAGTCATAATAACTGTCAAACAAAATCACTATTAAACTTCAAACTTTATGTCCAGCAATATTCTCGCGTATGATTCGGCGCGACACACCACTTTTATTGACTCAAGTGCCATTAAAATTCATGAATTAGCCTACTCAAACTAATGACGTGAATAATGATTTATGTACTCATGTCAAATAAGCCGCTTTTGAAAGTTACATCTCACTTTCAAACAAAATAAACAAAAAAGCTCGTCTAAAAATGAAATCCATTCATTCATACAGACGGCAGACGGCGGTACTCAACAAATGCTGACAGTGGCTGTAGTGAGGGAAAAATTAGCTTTGTATGCTTAGAGTATTAATAAGTAACTATTATTTCTTTTCTAAGTTTGTATGGCATTCGATTCGTATAGAAACAAAAAACCTAAGTTTGTAAGGCATTCGATTCGTATAGAAACAAAAAATCTAAGTTTGTATGGCATTCGATTCATGTAGAAACAAAAAGCATTTATACCGACTTCCAAAAAGGAGGAGGCACTATGTTCGTCTGTATGTTTTTTTTTGTGTATGATCATTTATATTTTCACCAATTGCGAACCGATTTAAAAAATCTTTTTTAGTTCAAAAGGCCCTAACTTCCATGGTGGTCTTAAATTTACTAAAATCGGCTAAGCCGTTTTTGACAAATCATCAATAATGTATATGTATGTCACATTGATTCGTGCAAAATATTCGAATTCTGAACGCGGTGGAAGTCGGTGTTGCGATTATTTGTGAAAAATATAATTACCTACGAGTATGCTTAAAGGTTGAACCTTGTAGCGCTCATCGGGTAGTTTGACTAGATATTTGACATCAACAAAGTTTTAAGCAACGTTCGGCACGGTCAGCCTTGAACGGTTGAGACGCTATGCGTCCGACCGGTTTCAGAGTAGTTAGTACTCCTTCATCAGGGAATAATATATATATTAAAATACTGTCGTTCGAGTTTGTGTATATACAAATAATATGCTTATGGTATTCCAGATGTCCTCTATTTCTTCATTATAAAACTCTTTTATGAGCAGTTATTAAAAAAAAAAAAAAAAAACAAAAATAAAAAAAAAAAATTAAAAATTCTTCAAGACAATTTCGCCAAAACTTGTTGACGCTGCTGGTGACAAGAGAGCTGGCTCATTCCTCGCACAGAGAATCTCTTTAACCATTCAGCGTGGGAATGCAGCCAGCGTTCTTGGCACCCTACCACACGGACACAATATTTGTTTCGATTTTTAGCCTTTTTTTTTTGTATATAGGTAGGATATATTTATATAGGTAGTTAAGAATTGAATTTCTATGTTTTAAGTTATGTAAATAAATATTTTTTTATTTTTTTTATTTTTTTTATTTTTCTTGTGCAGTTATTGTAACTTGTTACGTAGTGCCCCGATTTAAAATTTAAATCATTCTAAAAGATATACTTCGAAATTGGTATCATTTAAATTTTGTCAAAATCGGATTAGCCAATTTTGATAAATCAACAATACTGTGAAAAATGCTACATCGATCCGTGCGAAATATTCGCGAATTCTGTACACGGTTGAAGTTGATCATGCCATTTTTTTTTGCAAAATAATTATGATTTAGACTTTTTTTTTCTAGTATTATATTGAATGATACGAGTATATTAAGATAAGATAATTTTCAGTTAAATCAATCATATATTATATTATAATCAATTATTTCCAATAATATTTAAAATTAGGGTACAGAGCAGAGATTCAAATTTAAAAGTTTCAAAAGTTTATTCATAAACTAGTTACATTATAATTACTAATAATTGCGGCTACAATATGTGTTTAAATCAATTATGTAATTCAATTGACATACTTGTGGTCTGTGAATTATCAATGGGCCCCAAACTAGGCGAAGCCTGTATCTTGGTGGCCCTAAATTATTATTGTATAGGCATCACTAGTGAACTATTCTGGGTCACGGGACCGCCCCAGTTACAAATGATCTGGCTGCTTTGCCGCACGGAACTGGAAGCACTAAGTTAGGTGACGCGGAATTGGCAAACTCACCTGGTACTTAATGGTGGTATGGGGACGTGAAATGGATTAGATCCTTACGTTGCTACCATACGTAGTTTAGTATTCAGGCTTCGAGACGTTTGTTTTATTCCTGTGAAATAAATCGTTCTTCGCCAAGTTTTCTAGTTACTTTCCGGTGAATGTAAGGTACGTTTTGTTGCGTACTATTGGGATTAAATATAGAACACAATAATTATAACAGACAATTCTTTTAAATAAGAGTAGGTCTTGGAATATTGTAACTTGGTCGAAGTTCGCTAACATTTAAGTTTCCCGACACATTTCTCGGACGCGGTTAACTATGTGTATACCCAATGTCCTATAAGGTATTAAGTTACATTTTTTATTGAGAATACACGCAGGTTGTAGTAGATGCGAGCAGTTCTTTAGAGGTCTTATTGAAAATCAAAAATCAACCTACCAGCTATAAAAAATATTACCTACCTATATAAAACAAAACAATATTTAGTTGATTGTAATGTATATTATAAAAATACGTATGTACCTGTTCTCAATACATAAATATTTTCGTTTATTTTATTTTTTACTAACTATAGATAACTTACCAATAAAGTGTTTAGTCATAAATAAATTTATTTTAAGCTAGTATAATTAAGGTTATTTTAAGATATGCCTACTTTAAATTATATAAGTTTATTTATATGATATAATATTATCTATGTTGTACTACAGTGAGCGCCCTGTATTTGCAATGCCCGACAAGGGCAACTAAGTCTTAAGAGCTTTAAAATAATTATAAGACCTAATTGTAAAACACTTAGTAGCAAATAAAGTATATGAATATGAAATCTATGTCTCTTGAGATAAGAGACATAGGATTGGGTAAAGTTAGCGTTGTCCGAGAAATGTATTGGGAAACTGAAATGCTAGCGGTCATATAACATGATAATTATCATAATGATTTATTTCGATTCTTTAAGAGTATAATATAAATAACATTTCAGCTATTACCGATTTCATAATTTAGACCAGAGCTGTCCAAACTAAGACCCGCGGTCCGCATACGGCCCGCGGCTAGTATTTTCATGTGGCCCGCGACTCACGTTTGTAATCAAAAAACAGTTTTGGAAATAAATAGTTTTGATAATAGATTTTTTTGCTAAAACATGTAATCAATGTTTGGCATCATTTAAAAGTAAAGTTGGTACTTGGTAATCTTTTACTGGAGAATTCCCGAAGAGTATTTTTTGTAGAGTGAGTTGCTAACTTAACTGATTTCTCTTCATATCTAGCAGATTTGGGTACACTGAGCACGGGAAAAAGTCTTTCTAACGGCTGACGGATTTTTAACAAAAATAAAAACTACATATTCATATATATATATATATATATATATATATACATACATACATATATATACATATACATATATATATATTTTCGTTAAAAAATGTCTATGTTTTTTATTTTACTTGAAAAAAGAAAATATTTTTCTGCGGCCCTCCAGCTTTTGTT
The DNA here is from genome assembly GCA_949316475.1 of Hypomecis punctinalis. Classification (NCBI taxonomy): domain Eukaryota; kingdom Metazoa; phylum Arthropoda; class Insecta; order Lepidoptera; family Geometridae; genus Hypomecis; species Hypomecis punctinalis. The sequence goes on along the minus strand of OX438810.1, from coordinate 7,711,521 downwards.
GTAAATTTGATTGGCCCTCGAAGGTGTGTAGTTTGGACAACCCTGATTTAAACGTTACACAAGAAACCTTTGATAGAGTCAGTTATTTGTAGAGAACAGAGAAAAAACCTGTGTTTTGTTTAGAAACTACAAAAACTGTGATACTTCCTTGTACAAACAAAAAAAAACTTTACCACAAATATAATGTATCTGTCCTCAAATAGCTGAATGAATGTTTACAAAGCATTTGATTAGCGCATACGTGTGAACGCGTGAAGTGCTATTTAGCAATAACAAAAAGGAAACAAACAAAACAAAAATTTAGTAAGAAATATCGTAATTATTGATTTTCTTCATTTATTTAGTAATGAGACCAATCCAACAGTTACAGATCAAATCGGTCGTTTTTAGGGTTCCGTACCTTAAACAGAAAAAACGGAACCCTAATAGGATCACTTTGTTGTCCGTCTGTCCGTCTGTGTGTATGTCACGACTCAAAACGGACGACTTCTTGCAGTTGTGTAAAAGATAAATTTCTCAGTTATCGTTTAAAAAAGTTAGAGCCGTTTATGTCGTATAAAACCACATATTTCGACACTCACAAAAATCAAAACCTACAGGGTACTTCCCGTTGACATAGAACTAAAAAATTTGGCGAGAAGCATTGTCTCAGAGTACACATATAGGAATAAATCTGAAAACTGTACATTTTTATTTAAATCACAAAAATAGGGCCTCAAAATTCACAAAATATGGGTTTAAAATTCAAAGTAAGTAAATCGTATCATGTAAGGTATCTTATAAAAGAACTTAATTAGCACATGCTAAAACAGGTTTTTAATTATTTTGAAAATGTGTAATTTTTGATGTATGACGAGAAAAGTGAAAAAAAATACTTTTTGTCGATGGCTATAGTATAGAGATTTTAACAACTTACTTCCCAATTTTGCGAAATTTTCTGGTTTTGTACGGAACCCTCGATGTGCGAGCCTTACTCGCACTTGTCCGGGTTTTTAATATTTTCCCTATTCTGAGAAGCGATTTTGTATGGAACAGCTGTTTATTTTTTCCTGAATTCCGAATTGGCTCTATAGTAAAATTTGTTCATAATAAAGCTACCTGAATAAAGCTCTTTTCAGCTCAGTATACCATATGCCAATAGCTTTGTATGAAAAACCAAATAAATGTACAAATATTGCTCGTTCATATAAATGACATTCATTGAGCACTCTACGTATACTCATGCTGTTAAACAGGCTTTTCATGGTAAAGCAGCAATGTAAAGTATACAAACAATTATTTTCCAATAGAAATTACACCAACAGCGAGCAGTTAGTATGACCTAGATCGTTCTAGACATTTACAATTGCAAATGCTGTATATTTTGGGAATGTGACACAATTTGGTGTCACAATACTGTGGCCGCATTAGCAATTTTATTGGAATGAGAAATACGACATGAAAGTTTATACCTACTCGTAGAATAGATATTGACAGAAAGTGCTGCTCATCGCACGCATCGCATGGTCGCACATAAATAAAGGTGACGTTCACAAGTGGTATATTAATCAGAGAAAAATCGAACCACGATGATATATACATAATTTGAAAGCTTGATTTATGGGCTTCTCAAAAATTTATAATTTAGATTTTTTTATCTCTCCATTTTTTTTAAATGTGAAAAATAAATTGTATGAAAGACATAAATACAGCTATGTATTTTTTCTAGTTTAGCAATAATAAAGAGCTTTTATCGTTATTTTACTTGCATTTGTAGCTGATTCTTTCACATTCATCTCTTAATTTGCTAAAAATAAAAATATTAATCGACCAGTGTGACCAGTTAGTAGGTACAATGTGACAAATAAACACTTAAAAACTGTGTCTATTTGGTAAAAATGCTTCTATTCAACAATTTGGAAGTTACTTAATCAGTGTTACTAGAGGTAAACTACCTATTCAGCCAAATATATTTATTTATCCTAATAGATTCAAAATTAATTTTAAAAAATCGGAGGGCTCTTTTTTGGTTTTAACTGATGTAAAAGACTCAGAAAAATATAAACTTTCTCGAAATGTAACGAGTGTTGTGGTTAGAATTTTTGATTATTATTATACCAGCCTCCGTACATTTTGTGGACATGTCCGTTGCTAGTATTTTTAGTTAAAGAATTAAAATAATTATCCGGTATTCGGTAGTGTATCGTAATACTCACAAACACTGGAGTATTGGGTATCTTTAAAGTCTGCAAGCTTCATCTTTGACTACAACGTCACTTACTATCAGGTTGGTATTAGCGCGATTTGCGATAACAAAAGAGTAGAAAATATTTCTTTTATGCAATAAATGGCACCATCAATCAATTTACACTGTATAGAATTAAGAGTGATTTTAAATGGAACCACCTTGAGAGTATACGCTTGCCACTAAAAATTATTCTCACAATTCGAAATGTCGATGAACACAATAAAAAAACACATACGAACACAGTACCTCCTTCTTTTTGGAAATCGTCAAAAAGTGGTTAGTGAACCTGACTTCTGGATCAAAGAGGCGTGGGTTCGATCTCCACCCAGAGCAAGCATTTTTGTGATGAACATAGGTGTTTGCTCTGGGTCTGGGTATTATTTAGATACTATCTATATACGTATGTATTTAAAAATATATATCAGTCTCTGGCAGCCATATCACAAGCTTTGCTTAGTTTGGGGTCAGAGACCGTGTGTGAGATGTCCCCAATATTTATTTATTTATTTGTAAAATTTGTCATGGGTATGAGCCGAATCATATAAGTTGGCGGATGTGAAGTTAGTCTATACGTTAAGTAATCTTTGCTGGTGACCGACGTTCGTGGAAGAGGTGGCAACTACCTACTAAAGCGTGGTTAGGTACAATATTATAGGGTATTTTAAAGTTTGGTTCCGTTCTTCACATTTTTCAGTTCCATTCATATATCACAAAATTTAATGAAAAACAACAAAAAATATTTAACGCAAAAATTAGCACAAAAATTTGGGTCCAGACTCGTGGTTACACCGCTTTGTTACACCAATGTGACACAATATTAACCGGAAAAAAGGTAAAATATTAACCGAATATTAACCGGTAAAACGGTACAAACCTGTTTCTCCATTTTTTGGTTTACAAGGTATTTTTTATTTCCCTACACTAGCAGTGTGACCACGAGTCCTACGTTTTATTAGTTTACTCGTGGCTACACCAGTCGGTGTAACTACGAGGAAAAAAGTTTCCTCGTAGTCACACTGGTGTAACAAAGCGGTGTAACCACGAGACTAGACCCATTGTAATATTTGACTGTTAATGATATCACTGCACAATGACGTCACTTAATTCTCCTAACCTGTGCGTACTAAATTAATACCTTTCACACAAACCACACACGAATATGTAATTTAATTTAACATGAAAGCAATTTCATGTATGAGTAAAATATAAACATGTTGAGACACCATTTACATACAAGTTATGTTCTGTATGCGCCTATATCGAGCGGGACGATTTTGCCACAGACTAGAATGTTGCTATTCGTTTTGTAGTGAATTTGTTCAGAAATTCAAATGCGTAGGTAAGGTTAATTTAGTCTGTGATTGCTGGTTGTTTCTCAATATACACTCGATTGAACCCACGTCATCTCACTATTAACAGTATGAGCAAATACGAGTAGTTTTGGTCTGAATATACTTGTTGGATTAACTCAGTATAGTTATAATTATTATATTCATTACTCTGATAGAACGAAATATATTGTAATATTTTTTTATGTAAGTATAACTTTTTTCTTATACGTGTGACCAAATATCAAAAACATAAATAGACAAAAAAATAATTTAGAGCAGTTTCATACGTATAACAATGCTAAAGCCAATATATTATTTGTTTTTAGTCTATTTTATTTTAGTACAATAAAGTATGTTAAGTATGTTGTGAAGAAAACATTGTTAAATCAACGACATAAAGAAGCAGAACGCTTAGCCGATCGTGCCTCTCTATCGCTTGTTCCACGCTCTCGCTCAGCTCAGGTGGAACGTGAAATTTTTCGTGCTCATCGATTTATAAAAAGTTATTACGTCAAAAATATGAATCCAATAGGTGTATTTAAAGTCACAGACACAAGTAAAAATAGACAACCCATACTACACACGCACGATTCAAACCAAATTAATCGTAACGAGTCCTGATAAGACGTTTGACGTGCCCGTAATTTTGGCATTCACGACACGTCCTAACTGAAAGGATCTGTAATTAAAGCCGTAGTGATTCTACCGCGGATCGTGTAATTACGTATTTATGAAACGAACTTTGGAAGCTTTTATGGAAATTATAATTATTGATTTTGGATTTTGAACTGTAAAGTTGTGTAACTTGATTTTCATTTAGAATGAGCAACATTAAGTAGGTTAAAGTAATACAGGAACGCATGATTTTCTTCCGATTTGTGGCGCTTATATCTATTTTCATTGATGTCTGTGGCTTATGTATGGGGAGAATTATATCAAATATTGAGAAAATAATATAACCAAATTCTGGATTAATAAGGAATGCTGATATTTCTTTTAACGTTTGCTCAATGAATAATACAGTTAATAATTTGAAACTATTGCATTGATTCCATAGCAGAAATATCATTCAAACAGAAAAGACTAAGTAGGTTTGTCGAGGAAGTTGTTTTTAGCCGACTTCCAAAGAGAAAGGTGTTTTAAATACATTTGTAGCGCCTACAAAATCGTATCACTATAACGCGGCCACATTAACTCGACGCATCGTATTAATTTTTAAGAAATTTTTACTCGATATTAATAAACAGGTAGAAACTTATCTTTTATAGAATATGGTTTGGAACCTTTCGTGTGGGATTCCGATTCGCACTTGGCCGGTTTTTTTTTGCACACCGTACTTGAGCGCCAAAGTAACGTCACATGGTCAAGCGTCTAGTTAATGTAACCGCGTTGTACTATTGCTCGCTGGTTACATTGTAACATCGATTGTTTTGGAATTTGAGAACTTTGTGGTTACGTCTTTGTCAATTTTTAGAAGGACAACTTTACCAATATTCATCGACTCGGTATTTTTTCCCAATATTATGAAGTGAGGTTCTTGGTTTATTTAGTACTCTTTCACGCAGCAACAGAGCAACGGGTAGAAAATAATTTAACAAACTTAATTTTTGATATAGTTTTAGGTTTGAAAGTGTAGGTAGTTTTAACGAGGTATATATGTACATCTAGAAACCAAAACATTGGCCTGTCTATACATACGAGTCCACTAACTAAAAACTAAGGTGAAAATCACTTAATGCACTTTCGTAAATCTAAATGAGTTCTCGTAAACTTAAAATCAGTAGTTTATCTCTAAATGTCAAAGAACCCAAAAATATTTGAATTTCTCGCTCTGGCCGAGACAATCCACGTTAAATATAAAGTTGTATTAGTACAATGAATATGTGCAAAACCATTTCCAAGTGACGCCTACATTCTGGCGCCAGTTCATGACTCACTAACGGTGATACACTGAAATCAGCTGTAAATCCACATCAATAAAATTTATTTTCCATTAGCTAATTCCCTTTCATTGTCCAAATTCTGCTTCCCAAGTCTTTAAAATAAACAATTCAATTTATCGCGACTTCATTAATTGAATGAAAGCTAACAAACGCTGTAATTGTAAGTCTTCAAGATGTTTAACAAAGGAAATTCATCGTATTCTAACTGTATTCAATACGGAGGTAAAATAATAGAAATGAAGTTATTACCAAAAATTAAATACTATTCCATTTTATAAAAGCTGTACTCCAAGAAACTAAATGATTATACTGAAATACCTACATTTTAGTGATTGTTTTTCGAATACAATACGTAGGTACGCTCTACACACTAGGTAAGACATATACAATGTCGATTTAGGGAGAAAAAGGATCTATTGTATGACATAAGTAAGGAAATGAGATTTTTAGAATTTAGAATTTTTCACAGGTATTTCTGTTGCCACTATAACAACAAATACTAAGAGCAGAATAAAATAAATGTTTAAGGCGGGTTCCCATAAAATAAACATTTTTTTGCGACTTTTCGCTCGAAATGAATAACGGTAACAGGTAGACCTTGAAATATTCACAAAATATTGAATATTAAGTTGTAAATTCACATGAAAAATAAATAATTAAATTAAAATTAATTACATTAAGGGTGTGTAACTCCCATGTGGTACGGAAACCTTTGTGCGCGAGTCCGACTCGCACTTCACCGATAATTAAGGTTTATTCCCGTCTATCTTAAAACAAACCTCTCGCATATGGAGTTTGAATGTCTAGATTTATCCCGAAACTAATTTTGATAAATTACGAAAATATAACTATCAATTTTCTTAACTTATCAGAATTATAAAAATATCGCGAGCAAAGCTATTAGCAACTGCAAGCATAATAAAGGTAGGTACTCTGAGCGAACAGCCATTTTAGATCGATCGTACCTAATGTACAAAAAAATCAATCACTCACTACAAATAAAACACCAGATTTTTCCAACCAAAGAGTTTTAGGGTCTAAGAAAGTCGTTCTCAATTCTAAATCTATCAAAATTTCAAGGCTCACAAACTTTAGCGGTAGTAATGGTTCTCCTAAACACATTTGTCTCAGTCTAGACCCTTTCTTGACACGTTAGGTACCAACTGGGACCCTTTGAGGCTTTTATATGGGTCTAAAATTGTATTCAGATGTTCCAGTAAGATAATGCGGTCGTTTGAATGGCATGAGTCTGCGTTTTCAGTAAATTATTTGAATTCAGTATTCTGGTGTTGCGTTTATTCTTATTTACTTATATAAGCAAGCGTTAGCATGTTTAATGCTGTATTTATTTTTCTTTTCCCATTTCCTATCCTTCAATATAGGTACTTATGTTTTCAATAAATTTTAAACTTTGACTCAACGCCCAATTAAGTATTAACCATGTATAAATGCCACCTAATTTAGTACGAGTATACTACTCACCTAATCTAGATTTTCCAAAAAAATGTATTGTACGAGTGACTAATACCCGGTCACAATGTATTATAGTGTCCATAACTTCACTTAACACAATATTTGGTGTTATGAGTTCAGAGCGGTTAGTATGGGTTGATACGCAAACAAAATCTATAGTAGTTTCACCCCTGACGGAAACGAGAAAGAAATAACAAAAATATAACAGCCACACGTAAACGATCATGGGTTTTGTTTACTATCAAAACTCATACCAAGGTCTTCGATAAAATAATTTCTTTGAAATTCATATAAATATGTATATTGCTGCCCTAGAGACACCTGAAAAAGTTGTTTTTCATCACATCTATTTGAAAATGACTACTCTTAACTACTAAATTAACTACTTTACTAATAAATTAAAGGCCATGTTGGCGCTGCCTTTACCTGGTGGGAGAATGGCCAAGAGGTCAGGTATGCTACTTTTACACTGCACGACGACTGCACAGTATTCCAATCAGAACTTTATGCACTATACCAAGCAACTCAAGCAGTGATGTCGAGTGTAGACCCCTCGGTTAGCATTCTGAGTGATTCGAGGTCTTCACTCGAATTATTGCGGAATCCAAAAACGAGTCATCCATTGGTTAAATGTATAAAGGAAAACATTGGAAGGATCAGTGCAGAGGGAAGATCTGTTCGTTTGTTCTGGCTGAAGGCACACGCGGGAACTGTCGGTAATGAAAGAGCGGATGAGCTCGCGAAATCGGCAGCTCTCACGGGCACGTCCTGGGATTACGAGGGGATCCCCTTGTCCTATGTCAAAAAGAAAATCCGTGAGGAGTCAGTCAGGAAGTGGCAAGACCGGTATGAGACTTCAAGCACTGGTAGAGTGACAAATAAGTTCCTCCCGGATATCGCGAAAGCATACCGGATGTCACGTACCACAAAACTGACGCCTTTTCAGGTGCAAGCGCTGACGGGACACGGAGGAATAGCGAAGTATTTGTACAGATTTAAGCTTAAAGAAAGTCCAGGTTGTGAGTGTGACTCAGATATCTCAGAGACAGTATGGCACATAATCATGGATTGCCCACGCTTCATTGCGGCTCGAAATGACCTTGAAATATGCATTGATAGAAAGCTCTTAGCCTCAGATCTCCACAACATCTTAGAAGATCCAGAAAGCAGATCGCACTTTCTATCATTTGTAGATAGGTCGTTTCGAATAGCAGCCAAAAGAAACTCAACTCTTCTTAGACCCTCTTCTTCTCTCGGTCTGATGGCGCCCTCCGCCTCTGCTTCATCCTCCCGCACATGGCCTTCCTTCGCCTCACACATAGCTACACCGGTCACCACCAGTGCGCAGAACTTAAGACGCCCTCCGGAAACCACCATAAAAGACGTAGCAGTAAACTTCTTACTCGCTTCTGCGGACAGAGGAAAGCCAGGAATTCGCATCCGTGGGGTAGCCCTTTTCATGGATAACAATAAAGAGAGGTTTGGAATAAGCTTTTGCCTCACCCGGAACAAAAAACGTGTCCAGCTGTCGCCCGGACTGGCTTGTTTGCTCAATGGCAGTACTTCTAAAACAACTATGAAGCAGAAGACATACAATGCGATGCCAACACTGGAAGTTGCGGGCTGTCAATGTCGACTGGTGCGATCGAAGAATAAAACGATTGCACTGTTTGACTGGACGACTGAGACTCCTTATGCGCGGGCTGGTTTGCTGCTCAAAAAATTAGGTGAAAACGCAGACAGTAGTTGTCGTGTGATAAGCGTCGACGCCATGGTCATAGAACACTGGACGGGAGAAGTCGCGGATCGATTAAGTTGCCTGGAGGCCTCTAAACATCATGAGGTCATTATATACGAAGACAGGGGAGAAAACCTAAGTTTTTTGAAGTCTTCGTCAGAAAACCCTGCAACCGACAGCTGGGGACATCCCGTTCCATGTTCGTCCATTCAGAGCGGTTCTGAAAGGATACAAGAAAGAACAGCGGCAGAAAGGGCCGCGAAACGGCAAAGTGACGGCAGACGCGGTGAGAGTGGAGGGCACGTTTCGGCTTTTTTGACAGCATTTAGCGCCGCAGCACAGAGCTTGTTCCCACAAACAACGAAAATAAAATGGCCCAGCACCCAATCAAACACAGCAACAACACCACGAACAAGGCAAGTGGTTCAAACGAGAGCCGACATGGGACAAGTTAGTCCGCCCCTCTATATCCAAGCCTCGACAGCAACAGATCACGCCAGAAACGCCTTCATAGAATTCTTAGCTATAACGAGAGCGACTAGAGAAGTCAATTTCAGAAACTGCGAAAACATCATGCAGTCTTTCAGGCTAGGAAATGAGAGTCTTTTGATGGCGAGACTGGAAGAAGCAGAAGCAGCCATATACAATAACGACACTTCCCAGGTCATCAAGGGAACGATGAGAGGTCAATATATGGCTGCTTATAATGCAATAGAAGGCTTCGTGACCCTGGATGAGGATGAGACGAATCGGACTGGCAAACTGAGGTACATGACACCACCAGAAGACCCTATTGTGGTTGCCGCCAAGTGTACCAAAATAATTCTGGACGACAGAATTATTGACATGGCAAAAGCCATTGAGGGCAGTTCTGGAGTCGAGGCACAGTGGGGCAATTGGACGGTACCCAAGATCCAGTGGGTCAATGGAGTGCCCGGTTGCGGTAAAACAACTTGGGTGGTACGACACTTTGATGTGGATAAGGACGTTATCATCACCACAACAACTGAAGCAGCCAAAAATCTAAGAGAGAAGCTGGCGCAGCGTATAGGTAATCTAGTAAGAACTAAAGTGCGCACCATGGCTTCGACTCTCGTAAATGGTTTCCGAAATTTCGAGAGCTGCTACCGCTTAATGGTGGATGAAGCTCTCATGAACCATTTTGGAGCCATAGTGATGGCTTTGAGGCTGTCTGGTGCCAGTGAACTTGTCCTCATCGGAGACGTCAATCAACTACCTTATATCGACAGAGAAAACCTCTTCGAGATGAGGTATAATCGCCCTAACCTGGTCGCCAACATTAGCCAGGAGTTGTTATGTACGCGCCGGAACCCCATGGATGTGGCGTTTGCACTGAGGGAGATATACGCGGGTATATATTCTTCGTCTATCCAAGTCAGATCTCTAGAGCAGAAAAAATACACGGGTGCACAAATACCCTACAACCTCTCTAACACCCTTTATTTGGTCCACACTCAAGAAGAAAAGGAGACCCTTATCAGCCAAGGGTATGGAGTGGGGTCGGGGTCGCGCATCCTTACCATCCATGAAGCTCAAGGTCTGACATACGACTCTGTCATCGCCATTAAAATCAAGGCCAAGATTAGATTGCATGAAAGCGTTTCGCACGCGGTCGTCGCAGTTTCACGCCATACCAGGTCCTTCACATACTTTGCCGACAACGAGGAAGACGCCATCAGCCGCTTCGTGCGGCGTGCGACGACTGCGTCACCTAAGGTCATCGTAGACTATAATTTAAAGATGGCCATTAGAGAGCGAGACGCGGTGGTGGTGGAGGCCCTGAGTAGTATAAGTAGTCCTTTTTAAATTTAGAAATTTAATTAGGTTTAGATTTATTTTAGTGTAGAGTCCTCTAGTAAAGCCTTAGTTTTAGAAATATTGTTCAAATCAATAAAAAAAGTAATGTATAATCTTAAAGAGCACAGGCCCCGGTGTCTGTGGAGTGTAATAATTCAATAAAAAAAAAAAAAAATGACTACTTGGTTCGCCTTTAAGTGCGCCCAAAGGTGGTGTTTTCTATAAGGAACTTTATAAGTGCGTCGGATTGATCTTTGCCGCGCACTTTTTGAATTTGGAACAAATAAGTGCGACGGAATGATCTTTGCCGCGCACTTTTTGAATTTGAAAGTATTTGTAATGTTAGTGTTCAGCGCCAAGAAAATGAACGAAAAGAATGTACTTACATATAAGTTTTCATTTGTTTTATTATTAGATACCATTTATTTCCAATGTTGTTACTCTACGTTTTATGATATAATAATATTTCCATAAAATATGAGGCGCCTTTTATTTTCTCATAGAGTGTGATGAAAAGTAGAGTGTACCACTCGGGCGCAAAATATATTTATGGCTCGGGCACGTACTTTGAATCCCTCGCTACGTTCAGAATTCTACCAAAGAATCCCTCGCTATGCTCGGGATTCTACCTTAGAATCCCTCACTTCGTTCTGGATTCAATAAAACTCCGTCGCCGTAAAAATATTATTTTGATCCGATATGATATAATCTACTATTGAGGGTCAGAAAACCTAATGTGGTATCGATTTTCGGGGTCCAGACTCGTGGTTACACCGCTTTGTTACACCAGTGTGACTACGAGGAAACTTTTTTCCTCGTGGTTACACCGACTGGTGTAACCACGAGTAAACTAATAAAACGTAGGACTCGTGGTCACACTGCTAGTGTAGGGAAATAATAAAAATTTGTAGGTAAGTACTATATAAGATGACCTTGTAAACCAAAAAATGGAGTATCAGGTTTGTACCGTTTTAATTCTGGTTAATATTCAATCGGTTTCAAGCCTTGGATGTAGGATTCGGCTTATACTTACATGTAGGTAAGTCTACCCTTTAAGTAAGTTCGTATAAGCCGGGTAGCCCTGGTGTCGGAGTTTTTAGGCCGCCTGAAGGCCTCTGACATGGCTAAACGGTTAAAACAACCGGGACTTACAATTTAACGTGTCATCCGAGCCACGGTAGCGCTCAGTTGGAAAATGCCACCCGCGGTCACCCATCCAAATACTGACCGAGCGGAACGTTGCTTAGTTACAGTCTACCCTTTATACTACGGACATAGCAGTTAAATTATTTTTTAATAACAATATGCAACATTTTATCCATTCGTTCAATGGCGTTTCGTTTATATAGCTGTCATCTGAAATGTGTATATTTATGAAATAGATCTTGTTGAGCTCTATCACTTTTGTGAAAACAGCAATGGTCTAAAATCCATAGTTACGGAGATAAACAACTTTAAAGTTTGACAGCTGTCATCTGAAATGTAGATCTTGTTGAGCTCTATCACTTTTGTGAAGATAGCTATGGTCTAAAAACGATAGTTACAGAGATAAGCAACTTTAAAGTTTGACAGCTGTCATCCAAAATGTCTGTCTTGTTGAGCTCTATCACTTTTGTGAAGACAGCGCTGGTCTAAAATCGATAGTTACAGAGATAAACAACTTTAAAGTTTGACAGCTGTCATACGAAATGTAGATCTTGTTGAGCTCTATCACTTTTGTGAAGACAGCAATGGTCTAAAATCGATAGTTACAGAGATAAACAACTTTAAAGTTTGACAGCTGTCATCCAAAATGTCTGTCTTGTTGAGCTCTATCACTTTTGTGAAGACAGCGCTGGTCTAAAATCGATAGTTACAGAGATACACAACTTTAAAGTTTGACAGCTGTCATGCTACTTTAGTATGAATTCTAGAATATGACAGCTGTCACTTTGACACATGTCATTTTTGAAACGTAAAATTATAATTATTTTTACCATTTGTTGTTTCACTTGGTTTTCTTTGAAAAGGAGCTAAAACACTAAAAATTACTTTACAACTTTGTTATACATAGTGGATATATTTTATTTTCCATGACATTACTAAACAGTTTGCAACAACATATCTTGACCTCAATCATATTTTCAACTATCCCGCACATCACTACTTACCTAATATTTAGTCAAGCACGATCCTTTTAGAGTAGTGTAACCACGAGGAAAAAAGTTTCCTCGTAGTCACACTGGTGTAACAAAGCGGTGTAACCACGAGTCTGGACCCGATTTTCGTATAGAAAACGTTTAACCCCTAACTGTCAAACTGTTTTACCTTTCTTTCCACCAGTTCAATATAGAGCAAGTATAAATGCCAGACTTTTAAAACGACCATTCGACGTGTTAACCCTTCTCCGCCGCACTTGACAGTTTTCAGAACTCGCGATCCCCAAAGGAATGAAAAATGGCGTAATAGTTTGTGAAACTTTTGAAATTGGAATAGTTTGTGCTAGTTGCGATTGGTCTAAACGGACAGTGTCATATAAAATGTTAACTAGACTTCTTGGAAAGTAGCTTTTTGAACTTTATTTTGAGGTACGAATAAATAAATTGGACAATTTTAACAGTTATTGACTCGTTTAAATGTGGAAGGTTTTTTATATGTAATATATATATTTCTGTTTGTTTCAGATGTGTTACCGTTTTCACATTAATAGTTGTAAGAAATACTCAAGCAATATCTGGTAAGTAACTTTATTTATTTCAAAGTTATTTGTTTGAAAATATTTCTAATTTTAACGTTTTATATACCTACAGGGTTACTGGTGATCAATTAACATCCTTTTAGGGACTTGTTCTGTACATCAAAACTAACAACACTTGTTCTGCGACTTTTGTCAAAACTAAAAAACAGCTGTTTCATACATTTTGTCAGCATTATAAAACATCACTTTTTTTGAGATTTGATAAAAGGCATTGAACAAAAGTTGTTAGTTTTGAAGTACAAAATAATTTAGCCGCTAAAAGGATGCTAATTGATTATCAATAACCCTGTATATTTTCTCCCCTCATTGTCAAAAGATTTCATGATCTGAAACATTGATTTTGCTTTGAGTAGGTACTATAATATAGGTACAATGTATTTTGTTAACTTTAAAAAAAAATCAACGTCAAAATCTGCATATCTGTTATCGGCATAAATACCATATTTCATTAAACTTGATGGAGTAGTAGCTGAAATCCGAATTTTGTACAGATAAATTTACAAAAATAAATTTCTCGCTAAGAGCATACGATATAAAGTGTATACACTCTAGTAACAAACAATTGGAAACAATAGGAATAGTCGCATTGATTTTTATATTTTACCATACTTACCTACTTATTATAAGACTAACAAGGACTGATATTTTTATTATTTTTACAGTTTTTGGATCTAAAAATCTCTGGACTTTTGTATATTATACACTATAGCGGCTTTTAGATTTTTGGTTTTCATTTTACTTCCATTCGATATTCTGAACTACCGTGACGAGAGCCATTACCATTCGATCAAGATTAGCTGAAGCAGCAGCCACTAATACAAGGGTGCGTCTCGGTGCCTCGTTTGGATAGTGCACTAACTTGAAACTATTTTTTCTCAAACATGCTTAGAAATGTGAGCATTTCTTTGACAACATTTTTCAAGATAAATCGAAATTGCTGTACTGGCCAAATACATCCGAGCTATTTATGATACAAGTTTTATGAAAATCCATTACAGTCGTGTTTTAGGGGCAAGATAAATTAAAGATATTTAAACTCATATTGTTATTTAAAAAACCGGACAAGTGCGAGTCAGGCTCGCACATCGAGGGTTCCACACAAACACATTGTTAAAGTAATTAAAAACCTGTTTTAGCATGTGCTAATGAAGTTCTTTTATATGATACCTTACATGATACATTTTGAGGCCCTATTTTTTTGGTGATTAAAATAAAAATGTACAGTTTTTAGATTTATTCCTATTTGTGTACTCTAAGACAATGCTTCTCGCCAAGTTTCATAGTTCTATGTCAACGGGAATTACCTACACGGTAATTCCCGTTGACATAGAACTATGATAGGTTTTGATTTTTGTAAGTGTCGAAATAAGCGGGTTTTTACGACATAAACTGCTCTATCTTTTTTAAACGATAACTGAGAAGTTTTTCTTTTACACAATTGCAAGAGACTATAGATATACATATACAGTTTAAATTTCAACTCAATATCTTTACGCGTTCCCGAGATAAAGAGTCTTGACATAAACACAGACGGACAGACGGACAACAAAGTGATCTTATAAGGGTTCCGTTTTTTCTGTTTGAGGTACGGAACCCTAAAAATGGAACGATTTTTACTCCAACAACAACCGACTTCTATAGCGTACAGCTACTGTACTGTATCAGCATTTTTTTAATAATCCACTGCAGAACGTAGGCCTACCCATGAAGGGTGATTGGGCCATATCCACCACGTTGGCCCAGTGCGGGTTGGTTGATTCACAAACGCCATCGAATTCATTTATTTTTTTCTATAGACATAAGAATGTTGCCTCACGATGTTTTCCTTCACCAAAGCCAGTTGTTAAATTCCGTACATAATTCCAAAGAACTTACTGCTACGGGACCGGTATTTGAACCCACGACCTCACGATTGTAAGGCGAGCATCAGTGCCTCAAGACCACCACGGCCACCTTTAGGACCACCTTTGAAGTATGATTGTTGTCTGTTGTTGTTGTTGTATGACCATTCAAACAAAAAAGTTAAAAATCAAATAATATTTAAAATAGGCACATTTAAAAATAAAAGCAAAAATGTAAGACAAAAGTACCAGGCGCCCAGAACAAAACAGAGCGTACCTACCTTTACAATAGTGTAGGCTATGTTCTCATCAATAGGTTCTGAGTTTCCTCAGTGAAGTACGACGCTTCTCTCTTTGCACAAACTCTAGTGATTGTCCATACATTTTTGCGGCTGAGAATTGCCTTAAGGAGCAATCTTTTATATTCCAATAACTCTGTGGTGACTTCATTAAAACTCGCGTGAGAATTCATTATACTAAAGAAAACACCGGTTTTTACTCACGTATAATATCGCGGCCGGGCCGCTGGGAACCCGACCGGTTTCAGAGTAATTAGTACTCCTTCGTCAGGATATACGCGCGCTCCCGTCGACTGGTGCACGCGCCATATGCGCCAGTCGACGGGAGCGTGCGTATTTTGTTTTGTGTGCGGTGTTTTCTTTAGTATAACTCTGTGGTGCTTAAGATATTATCAGTGGAACAGCGCCCTAAGAGAAACTTTTTACTGTCCTCACTTGAATGATTTGCTAGAACTGTTTCAAACGAACACAAACACTGGATAGGGAGTTGCTAATTCCGCAATTTGTTTGCTTTTACTTGACAAACGACTTCAGATAAGAATTTCGTGTTAATGGAGATATTTGTGGTTTTGAAGTTTAGTATTTCCGACTTTTTGAGCTGTTCATGCCATTGAAATAATAATATGCATATATTATTATATTAGGGGGACATCTTACACACGGCCTCTGACCCCAAACTACGTAGTATTATTATATCTTCTTTGCCCAAACTAAGCAAAGCTGATTTGCGAAGTGCAACTGAAATTGTGACAAAAAACCTACTATTCCAAAGAACAGCTGTTCAATGTACTATACTGTCCTGTATCAGCCTTTTAATAGTCCACTGCAGGAGGTAGGCCTACGAAGGGTGATTGGGCCATATCCACCACGCTGTCCCAGTGCGGGTTGGTGGATTTGCATACGCCATCGAATTCACCGAAAAGCTAGTGGTGTGAAATTACGTACATAAATTCCAAAAAACTCATTGGTACGGGACCGGGATTTGAACCCACGACCTCACGATTGCAAGGCGAGTGTCACTACCTCTAGGCCACCACGGCTTATTCAATGTGTTCAATGGCTGTTCAGTGTGAGTGGTGGTAAATAAAACTTAAAATAATTGGAAAAGGTGAACCTTTTCGGTTACTGCTAAAATATCTCATAATCAGCCAAGTGCGAGTCGGACTCGCGCGCGAAAGGTTCCGTACCGTATAGGAGCTTAAATAAATAAATATAATATAATTTTTATTGGGGGCTGCATTATTATAAGAAACGTATTTTTTAAAGCGATATTAATAACGGCAACAGATAGATGCCTATAATAGTCACAAGGTATACTTTAGTTGTCAAATTTAAAAATAAACATTTAAAATATAATATTTTCTTAGTAGTAGGCTTAATAATAGGGTCCCGTTTTTTGCTTTTGGGTTTGTTATACTGTTAGTTCTTTCAGTTTGCAAAGAAACACCTTGTATACTATTATTTTCAACAAATTTTAATGTAGCGCTCGTAGCGTAGTTTGACTAGGTGTTTGTCAGCGATCACCGAAATTAAGCAACGTTCCGCACGGTCAGTATTTGGATGGGTGACCGCGGGTGGCATTTTCCAACTGAGCGCTACCGTGGCTCGGATGACACGTTAAATTGTAGGTCCCGGTTGTTTTAACCGTTTAGCCATGTCAGAGGCCTTCAGGCGGCCTAAAAACTCTGACACCAGGGCTAGCCACCCGGCCTATACGAACTTACTTACTTAACAAATTTTAATATCATATTGTTTGTTTTCAGATACTATCGACTTAATACCGTTCGGCCTGTTCAGCGAACTCGAAGATGGCCCAAAAGTGATAGACGCGGAATATGTGAATTTTGCCGGAGTTCATAAAACAGCATCAATAGACCAGCTCTCTGCACTGTCTATAGAAATGGGAATGACTAAACTTGTTGATTTACAAGTGTTTAGCCCATTCATTATACACATGAAGTTCAAGATTACAAAACAAGCCCTGACTTCCATATTTTCCTTAGAAGAAGGTGGAAAAGTAACAACAATGGTGCGAATTGAACCTGCAAATTCTGAATTAATGAGACTGGTACTAGTACTGGCAGAGTCGGAAGAAATAAGCTTTGATATTCCAGTACAACTGGACAAATGGAATGATGTACTGTTATATGTAATGGATGGTAAAGTGAAGTTTTATATCGACTGCGAGGAGATAGATGAGAAGTCTATTAGCGGGACAAAATTGATCTCGTTTTCAAAGGACGCTTCTCTGGTTTTGGGCAAGACGGAAAAGTATAGTGCTTATAGCGAATTTGAGGTGAGTGATCTACTTCTTGTATTTAAGTACAATAAGCCCGATTACAGAGGCGCCAGCGTAAATTTAATAGCAACGTAAAAAGCGTTCTCTCTATCGAATGCCTAAAGTGAAAAAGAAACAGAACTATGCTATTTAGCCAATTTACGATGGCGCCTCTGTAATTGGGCTTATTGTCATGACATAGGCGTATTACAGATTACTGCCTGCACGGCTACTAAAGAATAATAGATACCTTTCAGGAGAAACATTCTAGAAAAATGTAAGTTCGCGCAAGCCGGGTGGCTAGCCCTGGTGTCAGAGTTTGTAGCGGCTTATAGCGTAGTTTGACTAGGTGTTTGTTAGCGATCATCGAAGTTAGGCAAGGTTCTGCACGGCCAGTTTTCAAATGGGTGAACGCGGCGGGTGCAATTTACAACTGAGCGCTACCGTAGATCGGATGACACGTTAAATCTCGGTCGTTTTAACCGTTTAACCATGTCAGAGGCCTCCAGGTGACTTAGAAGATATAGAAAATTACATTGCAATTTAATGTATAGTTTAGAAACCCTAATAAAAGCAGACGCAAAAAATACTGTTTTAATGACGATGAAAAAATTAACAACTAAATATTAATTAAAATACATATTTTAGAGCTTGCTGTAAATACCCAACAAAATATTATTCTATTTCAAACACTAAACCTTCGAAGCGTCATTTTTTGAGATGATTAATTATCATTTTGGCCTTTATGTCTGTCTATACAATCCAAAATTTGCATTAGTAACCTTGGTTAGATCACACAAGCATTGTTTTTTTGTCTGAAATCATATTTTAAGGTCGTCTTTGTTTGTTTTATTAATGTTGTTATTATTTAATTTTAATCATCCATCCATCCATCAGCCATGGGGTGTCTACTGCTGATCATAGGCCTTCCGTTTTTATCTCCAATAATACCGATTGGAAGCGGCTTGCACCCAGCTCGATCCTGCGATCTTAATAAGGTCGTCAGTCTACCTTGTGGGAGGACGTCCTACGCTGCGCTTGCTGGTACGTGGGTTCTCCACTGGAGAACTTTTCGACCCCATCGGTCATCGGTCATTAATTTTTTAATATCCAATATAATTCAAAAGTATGTAGGTACATTCATTCGGATTACAGAGCACTACTCTTGTCGGTGAAGCAACTTCCACGTCTTGCTGTCTTCCGCCAGTGTCTTCACCTCCATGTACGACATGACCTCTACCTTCTCTTTGATCTGATCTAAAAACGATCTCCGTGGTCTTCCTCTTCCTCTCTTTCCTTCAACTTTTCCTTCTATTATGGTTTTCATTAGATTGTCATGTCGTACAAGGTGGCCCAACATCTTTCCCCTTCTATTTTCTACTGTTGTCAGAATTTTTCTTTTCTCTTTCAACATGTCGCACCTCTTGGTTCGTTTTCTTTTCAGTCCAGCTGATTTTTTCCATTCTTCTCCAACACCACATCTCGAACGCCTCAAGCCGTTCCCTATCTTTCTTCTTTCTGTGTTAATATCGTACATCTGTAAAAAAAATTGAGTCCTTTAATGCTGTTTGGTACGTCTACTCTTTATTTTGTGATTCGAGTTGAGTTTTATTTATAATTAGTATCTGCAAAATAGGTACCTGTAAGGAGCGTCTGATTTCTAGTTTAAGTCTTCGGGTTAGGCCCGACAGTAGGTAAAAGTTGAAGGATACAATTAAGTCGATCAGAAATCCCTATGCTCAGTTATGACTGTCTTATGGCTGAAACAGCTACAAAACATTTTAAAAATATACTTACACCAAAAAAGTAAGGCCCTGGTCTCAGAGTTTTTAAACTGCCAGAAGGCCTCTGCCAACTCTGCTGAAACGGCTAAAACTACGGGGACATACATTTTAACGTTTCATTCGAGCCACGGTAGCGCTTAATTTTAAATGCATTCGGCGGTCACACATCCGAAGACTGATTATACCGAACGTTGCTTGACTTCAGTCATCGGTGACAAATACCGTTTTTATGCCGTATTTGCGTATAAACGCTACAAAAAAAACCCGGACAAGTGCGAGTCAGGCTCGCAAATCGAGGGTTCCGTACAAATCCAAAAAAATTCACAAAATTGGGAAGTAAGTTGTTAAAATCTCTGTACTATAACCAAAAAAAACTTATGTCGAAGTTTTTTTTCACTTTTCTCGTCATACATCGAAAAATAATCACGCATTGTTAAAATAATTAAAAATCTGTTTTAGCATGTGCTTATGAAGTTCTTTTATACTTTACATGATACGATTTACTTACTTTGAATTTTGAACACATATTTTGTGAATTTTGAGGCCCTATTTTTATGATTTAAATGAATATGTACATTTTTCAGATTTATTCCTATATGTGTACTCTGTGACAATGCTTCTCGCCAAATTTCATAGTTCTATGTCAACGAGAAGTACCCTGTAGGTTTTGATTTTTGTGAGTTTCGTAATATGCGGTTTTTCACGACATAAATGGCTCTAACTTTTTTAAACGATAACTGAGAAGTTTTTATTTTACACAACTGCAGGATACCATAGATATACGTATACAGTTTAAATTTCAACTCGATATCTTTACGCGTTCTCGAGACAAAGAGTCTTGACATACACACAGACGGACAGACTTACAACAAAGTGATCCTACAAAGGTTCCGTTTTTTCCTATTGAGGTACGGAACCCTAAAAACAACAGGTTGCACTCCGGGAGTGTCGGCAGAAGTGAAAACACCACTGCTCAAGTGGTGCAAGGTGTCAAGTCAAGGTCACGGACACTTAATGCCTCGAGTGGTCATCAGTGTAGGTATCGAATTACACGTTTTCAAGTACGCAGTAACATAACATAAATGCACATTCATCAAACGAACTCCCGTCAAGCTATGTTGATATAAATTACAGTAGAATAAAATACCCTAATGTACATTGTACAGATTACCTAATTTTATAAAAGTACAAGTTTTTACCCGCGGCTTCGCCCACATTATATTTTGATTTTTGTGCTATCCATAGGATTTATTTATCCGGGATAAAAAGTAGACTATGTCACTTTCCGTCTTTCAAACCCGAAGCCCTACCTTACCACCCTTAATAAAGGAAGTGGAAAATAAAAAAAATAAAATAACGATTCGACAATTGTTTTTTTTTAACATTTCTTAAAGCGCACTCTAGAATAGCTCGCAGATAGCAGAATTTTTCCTACTTACTTAACACTTATCGTTATATTATGGAACCTTACGCAATATCATTATAATTTGTAGCTTATGTGTTATTCTGATATATAAGCTATATTATTGCAAAGTTTCATCTCAAACCGTTCAGTAGTTTTTACGTGAAAGAGTAACAAACATCCATCCATCCATCCATCCATCCTCACAAACTCACAAACTTTCGCGTTTATAATATTAGTAGGAATAAAAGTTATAAATGCGAAATATTAAATCCCTAAGTGCACTCACGCATGCACCCTGCGCTGCTTAAATGAAAGAGAGGGGGATATCGGCGGTCTGCTCTCCCTCTATCTTACAAAATTTCAATCAGGATGCGTGTCCTGACGCGAGTTTAATAACATTACCCTTCCCTAGAAAGAGCCGTGGTCGTCTAGAGGTAGTGACACCCGCTTTACAATCGTGAGGTCGTGGGTTCAAATCCCCGGTCCCGTACCAATGAGATCTTTGGAATTTATGTACGGGATTACACACCACTGGCTTTTAGGTGAAGGAAAACATCGTGAGGCAACCTGCATACGTCCGTGGAAGAAATTCAATGGCCAAATCCACCAAAAATTACTGGGCCAGCGTGGTGGATATGGCCCAATCACCCTTCGTGGGTAGGAATACGGCCTGCAGTGGACCATTAAAAAAATCTGGTACAGTACAGTACCCATCCCTAAAAGTGCACAACTTCTCTAAAGAAGTTCACACTTCAAACAAGTAAACAGAAAATTAGTTGAGAAAAGAGGGCGGGACTCGTCACTTCCGTTGATATCTCAAAGGTCACGACCGGCGCTCGCTATCACATAATTATGTCCCATTATCATGTATCACAAATAGCTCTGACTCAGTTGTAGCCGGCGGGAAAGCTCGCGATATGACATCATTTTGATATACGAGCATCCAGATAGTGGAATAAGGTCAAGTGAATACCTACATATTTTTTGTCAATGAATTTAATTTGAACTTTGCTGTAGGAACTAAATATAGCTCGTTTTGTGTAGGAAAAGATTTGCTTCTAAAATTACTGTCAGAATATAACGCGTAGGACAAAAATATTTATAAACTTGGGGGCACGAGAAGTGCTGGACTGTGTAGTGTGTATCTTATACTATGTTTTCAGTCTCATTTTATCATCTTTAAGTATCCTTTCTCGAAACGATTTGTGTGGTATTTTTATGAACCTTGACCAAATAACTTGAGTTTGTAACATACAAGGTCACATCACAAACATGTTCATGTATATTGTTGCCAAGACGAGACATTAGCTATCTGAACCTGGCTCGCACTGTCAAACATTTTTCAGATATCTTAAAGAGAAAAGATCTAACTCTACACGACTTACCGCTACAATCCCTCTAACTTCACAAACTTATAGTGTACCTACCTCACCTATCTGTATACAGGAATTAAAAGCTTTAGAGTTTCATTTTTTCGTAAATTTTCTTGAGAACCGGTCGATGAGATACCAAAGTAATGAGCATCTTGTTTTTTGACTTCCTCGTGGTATGGACAGTATCGGCCAATTTGGAACGTAAAATCAATTTATTCCAATAGATAGGTATACATTGATACCTACTTAGGTACCTACTTAGTCTTCATTACCATATAAATTGTAAGAAGTCCTACTACTAACACATAGGCCTCCAGTAGGTATAAATTACCAATAATATTGATTGGAAGCAAGTTCAACCCAATGATTCTTGTGGTCTTAATCAGGACTTCTGCACTCTCTTGTCGGTGGACATGCTACGCTTGCCGGGTCATGGTCTCTATTTGAGAACTTGTTACTCACTGTTACCATAGCAAAGGTTTAGTGAATCGCAATCTCTAAGCGTCATCTGTGGTATTACATAATTTCCTTTACATGTTTCGCTTAGTAATTATTTCTTAGTCATATTGAGCTATAAAATAAATATCACTACTTTAGAATCGTATTAACAATTATTTACAAGGCAAGCGCCATGTCTTTACATGTGTTGCTTTATTAATTGCCTCTGCTAATTCCTCTGGTTCCTATTTATCGTTTAGCAGTTTACATTTAATTGGGACTAAAATATTCTATAAATGCTATGAATTTAATAATTAGCAAGGTTGTGTTTGTGGTGTGACATTTTATAAATGAGTACAAAATACCTATAAGTACTGTACTAAGTAATGAGTACTAAATACCTATAATATAAATACATTACATAGGTACTTATATCGTTGATCAAATAGATAACTTTAGTTAATTTTCTCAAAATTTTTCGAAAATGAATTAGTTTGTTACACATTATTTGGTCTAAGGTTACATAAAACTGTTTAAATTTTTTCGCTTTTTTAACCGACGATATGGAGGGGATTATCAAATCAACGCGTATATTTTGTTCTATGTATAAAAGCACATAACTTTTGACAGAGTAGTTGAATTTTGATAGTTCTTCTTATTAGAAAGAATACAGGTCCCTCGAGATTAGTCCCATATACATTTTATCGAAATTTGTTTTTGAAAAATCAATAATCTAAAAATGGCACACATATATATTTTTTAATATTTTGGGACATCTTACACACGGCCTCTGACCCCAAACTAAGCAAAGCTGCTGATATGGCTGCCAGAGACTCATATACTACATATACTTATTTTTAAATACATACTTATAAAAGGGTTTGGATGCCAGAAATAAAATATTTAGTTAATCGGTTTAAAATATAAATCATTTACTCGTATTTACCGATATTTGGTAGGATAGGTGCGAGTGCGGTCTAGCACAGCTCTATGGGAACAGTGGTAAGGAATTCATAATAAGTAGGCTAAGCATTAAAGCTGTAGAACAAAGGGGTATTTTACTACAATGTAAACGTCGTCAAGGAAAGAGAAACATTCATACATTACATGTTAGAGTGAGATAGTTTTTGTATCATATTCCAACACTTATATAGATAGTAACTAATTTTAATTTTAGTGAACATACCTCATAAGAGAATTTAAGCCGACTGGCAAGTCTATACATATTATAAAGTCTAACCTTCCAGGTTAAAACACAAAGCATATTGTGCCTTCAAAAGCTTTTTCTGTAGGTATTTAACTCTGATCCGAGGTAGTGCAGCTTAGGTCTTAGATACACAGGTCGAATTGAGTAATAACTGACCAACCATGTCTCGTTCAGTACATATTGCTCAACGCAATGATGTTTATGGCTCAACGTCTGTGAAATGTCGTAGAAGTTACGGGCTTGTGCTTTTAACTTTGTGTTTGTTTCAAAATATTACATCTGAGTGACAAAACAATTCAATTGGCCAAACCCATAAATTTATAAATAAAAAAAGTAATTTTTCATCACATCTATTCGAAAAGAACTACATAGTTCGCCTTTAAGTGCGCCCAAATGAGGTGTTTTCTATAAGGAACTTTATAAGTGCGACAAAATTATCTTTGCCGCGCACTTTTTGAATTTGGAACAAATAAGTGCCACGGAATGATCTTTGCCGCGCACTTTTTGAATTTGGAAGTATTTGTATTTTGTAATGTTAGTGTTCAGCGCCAAGAAAATGAATGAAAAGAATGTAAATATAAGTTTTCATTTGTTTTATTATTAGATACCATTTAATTTCAATTTAGTTGTTACTCTACGTTTTATTAAATAATAATATAGTAAAATATGAGGCGCCTATTGTTTTCTCATAGAGGTGATGAAAAGTAGAGTGTACCACTCGGGCGCAAAATATATTTTAGGCTCGGGCGACGTAGCTTGAATCCCTCGCTACGTTCAGGATTCTACTAATACGCTCGGGAATCTACTCTAGAATCCCTCGCTTTCCTCTGGATTCAAAAAAGCGCCCTCGCCGTAAAAATATTATTTTGCTCCTATATGATACAATCTACTATTGTATCTAGGATATTAGTAGGTAGGATAATATCAACCCATCAACAAAGTTAAGACAAACCCAACAACAAAGTTACAGGATTTTTTTTGTACCAGTGTTCTAGTACTTAGTACTCTAGTACTTTCTAGAGTCTAGCATTTTCATACGAGTAGTTCGCTGTGAAAATAATACAGGTATATAGTTCTGGAGCAGTGGTCGTCAAACCGCGGGCCGCATGCGGTCGCGAAAGGTGCGGCCCTTGGTATATGTAATATTATCATATTTGTTTTCAAACTACTAGAAAAGCGAATAACATCGCGCTAGCTACACACGCGTATAATAATTAATACTCTGAGTACCTATAGTCTAACAATAGTCTACTCTACTTTGTTCATAGTTGCTTTCAAATTACTAAAATACCGAAAAAAATTCACTCTCACTACACTCGCGCATAATATAAATACTAGTATGGTATCTTCTAGGTAAGCGTGCTACACCCTAGACCGCATATCTGCTCAACATCAGGCAGTATGTAGTCAAACGCAAACCTATACGGAATAAAAAAAAAAACTGGTATGTTAAGACCTTAAGTTCATCAGTGTGCGGCTCGGAGTGATACTTCACACTGTTTAATGTGGCCTTTGCTCAGAAAAGTGTGACGACCACAGTTCTAGACTATACTTGTAAGCCTACTTTCGAAGGGCATTTGAGTCATATCCACCACGCAAGCCTATTTGCGGATTAGTATTTTTTTTATAACTGGGTACATTTTGATGGGTGCAATTTGGATACTGTTTAACGAGTCATCGTTATAAATAATTTTATCGTTATCAATTTCTTTTTTGCTAAAACGATTAGAAAGTAAATCGAAATAAGAAATTTCTTAGTCGAATTGTTATTAAATTAACGTTAGTTATTTTCAATGCGTTAATCTAAATTTTTAATTTTATACAAACAGCGAGCAACTTTAATGGAAATAGGTATGAACTTTGCACCACTTGTCATTTAAAGGAAACTCTTAGAAAAAGTTGTGTGTGCCCCGACCTTTAGCCACCTAAGGGAACAGAGGTCAGCCAAAGTTTAAACAACTTACTAAACGTGGTTTATAACTTATTATTGTAATTCTTTGTGAAACTACACGTTAACCTCAGCTCTTAAGATTCAAAATAATTTATGAAAGCAAGTATTTGTAAAAAAAATTAATGCACGTTTCCATTTTACGATTATTTTAGTAATATTTATCTTTTCGAATTGAAATTGATTGTACTGAACAATTTTCTAATTTGTTATTGAAGAGCAAAAAAAGGTTCAACTACCACAAAATCGCAGTTTCATTATAAAAGTTCCAAGTTTCTTGCATAATTAAATGCAACCTTTTTTTTAAATCACAAAACTTTGCTTAGTTTGGGGTCAGAGACCGTGTGTAAGATGTCCCCCAATATTTATAACCATATTCAAAATGAACCGTGAAGTTAGCATCCAAAACAGTTTTCGTCCAATTTGTAAATAAATGTAGTTCTAAATATGTTGTGGCATAATATACTTATATGGTGTATATGAATAGAAAGTGTTACTATTGCAAACATTTTGTCTTTTTCATAGTGAAAAAAAACATAGCTTCATGTAAAAAAGTCAGCCAAGTTTCATGCATAATTAAATGCAAAATTAACAAATAGAATCACGGAGCCAGTTCAAATCTGGTTTTGATTCAATAATCAAAACCAGATTTTAAATATATTAAATTAATAGATAAATTGATATTCAAAATTAATATTCATATTCAATTTATTCATAAAATATTTCATTTACATGTCAATACTATACACAAACATTATCTAGAAAAGTAGCCAATTATTGACAAATACATTGATGTCAATTACACTAAATATACATAATAGTACAAAAAATGACTGTATTGTAAGTATATGAAAATAAATTATCACTAGAAAAAAAAATGACAAAAAAATCATGGCTTTATTCACAAAAAGTATGCAAAGTTTCATGCATAATTAAATAAATAATAATGCAAATGCAGAATGAACCGTAAAGCTGGCGCCAAAAATACCTCACCTCAAATAAACCTAGTTTTGTCTAGTGGAAAATATGTAATAAGTACTGCTTTGACATTTAGATAAAAAGTAATCATAGTAGTGCGCTAAAATGTCGTCCATAAAAGTCTGCCCAGTTTCATGCATAATTAAGTGCAACCCTTTACAAAACGAACCGCGAAGCCGGCGCCAAAAATACCTCACCGCAAATAAACCTAGTTTTGAATAGTGGAAAATCGCACTCGGAGCAAGTTGCTCACTAACTCGACGTGAAATATGAGGGACGTGCGAGATTATGATAAGGCTTTAGCCCACTAAATCATTGGATTTCACGGTTGAGAACTGAGGCAAATTTAAGGAGGATCCAGTTGGATCTCGCACTCTCGTCGCGTGTTCGTTAATGCAGTTGTGAATCTTTGCTAACCATGCACTTGGTGGTCTTTATGTCCATTTTACTATGGAAATTAACGTGGTTTTCACACATTTTATACTATGTATAAGTCGTAACGACTATCCCCACACGTGAGTTCAGTCCCGTTATATACAGTATAAAATGTCTTTATTTCCCATAACTTTACAATATGATTCGCAATTATAAATAGTTGTTTAAGATTATTATTATATACTACGGGACTAATCGCGCACTAAAATTACGAGATAAATAAATACCTCCTCATCCCGACGTTTCGGCCGAGTTGCATCGACCGTTGTCATGGGTAGACTGGATCGGTCGAAGCAACTCGGCCGAAACGTCGGGATGAGGAGGTATTTATTTATCTCGTAATTTTAGTGCGCGATTAGTCCCGTAGTATATAATAATAATGTGTTAAAATCGCGAAAGTTTAAAAACAACAGTTGTTTAAGATTTCTGTACAATTTTACAATAGTATAAAAAAAAAAACCAGTACGACAATAATCATACCGCAGCTCAAAATAGCTGATAACTTTGGAATGCTGAACCGATTTTTATGAAATATGACTAAGAACGCAACCGACTAATTTACATTTCAAACAAAAAAACAATGTTTATCGCTCTATGCGTCTAAAAAAGACCTTCGGAAAAAAAGTCAGCAAAAATTTTACACCACTGAATTCAGCAAGCAGAAGCGAAATTAGTATATTTAATGTTGTTTCGCTAAAATATAAAAATAGTGTTCTTATTCTGATTTCAACTAGTTTTACTTTTAAGTAACTTCATGTTGTTCTTAATAATTCGTCGGTACGAGTATGTTTTTCGCGATTACGCTGCCAAAATTATAAACCAATATTGACGATTTTTTTAATTTTATCGTAATCGCCAAAGCTGTTTCTTATAAATGCAATAATCTGAATAATATGAAAATAGTTACGTCGATTAATCCGCGCGAACTATTTAAATAGGCTATTTGACAACATTGAAAATATTCTATTAATTTTGGTAATCCATACAGATAATAAAAAAAGCCTGAAAAACACATATTTCACTTTATTTAAACTAAAATATGTCTAATTTTCGCAAATCGAACGAAATAAAATGTATATACAGATAAAATATCAAAAAAAATACATATTTTTTTGATATTTTATCTGTGACGTAAGCTCTCTAAGGAGGGCGGCAACTCTGGTGACGTCACGTGCTGGTACACAAGAATTTCTCGATTGACTGTTGTTTGTGTAATTTGTGTTTTGTGATTTCGGAGTAATATTATTGGATCTGTAAGTTACTTTTAAAGTATTTTTGTTAATTTTTAGATGTGAATTAGCGTATTTACCAGTATTAACTAACGTTATTTACTCGTGAGTGACGTCAAAGACCAGCGCCATTACAGAATGTCGTTTTTAGTGGGATCTTGAATATCTATTCTTTAACATTGATTTTCATTCTTAATACAGTAGATCTCTCGGAAATATAAATGCAGTGTGCTTAGTATGTACTAACGAATAATTTAAATCGATTTCCAAAAACTAGTCAAATACCCTATTCTGTACACAACTGAAGCCGGAAATGCCATTTTTGGCGAAATGAATGCTGCTCGTAATTATCTAAGGTAAAATAAGCACGACTTTTTGTACTGCTTTCTATCGGACAAGATACGCGTGTGGAGATCTACCGCCTATCGGGACTGTGAAATTGTTACGTGATTTGGAAACATAGTGTTCTGGTGGTAAGCCACTCGTGATTGCGTATAATTGGCCGACACTCCAGCACTACCGTTACACTATCTGCTTAGTAAAACTTTAGCGATTTTTCATCTGATCTTCTTGTGATTACAAAGGGTATCTGAGTAATTAACCACACATTTTTTTCGGTTTCAAAGATCCGACCGATTTGCCCGATGGAACGCGATGTGGTCGCTGAAGATGGAGTGTTTTTTTTTTTCTTTTTTTATGTAGAATAGGGCTACATTTGGCCACCACCTCGCCCGATGGAAAACAAAGTGCTAACCAAAGATAGAGTATGTAGACCTAGAACAAACCTATTCACTCTTGACTTGAAGATGATACCATACGATACTTTTTCACTCGATTATGTCGTCGTTCTGCCTCCGGAACGCTTATCTGCTATTAGCAGTCAGTCAAAAGAATAAAAAGGTTCAATTAAATAAATATTAGGGGACATCTTGCACAAGGTCTCTAACCCCAAACTGAGCAAAATTTCCACGCTTCGCGGTCTTCTGCTACCGCATTTATTACATAGTATTAATTACTTTTATTATTTACTATTGATCACCTTTGATTTAATTTTAGTCACAAGTTGCTTTTTTAGTACTTTTTTCTAATCTTTTTTTATAAATGAAACTTTACATACTAAAGTTGAAAATAAAAAAATACGTAAAAAGTAATTCCCTAAAAGGGTCAGATAAGGGATGGGTGTTTGTAAAGGAGTTCGTAATTTTTGCTTTATATTTGTAAAGCCTAAACCTTTCAAGGCCAAAGGTTAGGCAATGCGCACAAAACTCCGGGTATTAGAAAGTCTTTGAGTGAGGCTTGTTATATTTGCTTTTTTATTTTACTCATTGAAAAACCTTATTTTTATTTTACAGATAACGTCTATCTATAAAATTGAACTCCTGAAAAGTTTTAGTCAAATTTCTATAAAAAGAAGTTTGCTGTTCCATTACCGTTTATCGCCAATGAATAATACCTATGTAATTATGCAGTTGATTTTTAGCACTATTTTAGGGTAGGTCCCGTAGTAAAATTGGTTTATGATACAATAATATTTCCGTTATTTAAATAATCATTAGATACATACATATAGACAATACTTTATTAGATGTCACAATACGAAAAATGTTCAAATTATAAGGACAAAACATTACTTACAAACAGTTTCTAAATGACGGACTTATATCCTAAAGCAATTTCTTTCAGGCAATCATAAGTAATTGAAAGTAGTACCTTGTCACTACATAGTATATAAAACAATGTCTCTATGTATATTTATATCTTTAAAACTGCGTAACGGATTTATATGCGGTTTTTTGATAGATAGAATGATTCAAGAGAAAGGTTTATCTATTACTAGTTTTTACCCGCGGCTTCGCCCGCATGATATTTTGAGTTTTGACGCAATATCATTATAATTTATAGCCTATATGTTATTCTGATATATAAGCTATATTATTGCAAAGTTTCATCTCAATCCTTTTAGTAGTTTTTGCGTGAAAGAGTAACAAACATCCATCCATCCTCACAAACTTTCGCGTTTATAATACTAGTAGGACTAGTAGGATACACCTGTGCGAAGCCGGGGCGGGTCGCTAGTTTAATATAAAAAAAAAACCGTATGTAAGTATTTATAAAATGTCCGACTATGGCGTAGTAATAAACACGCTTTGAAATATCTTGTCTCTGCCATCATGCCACATGTTTGACACAAACATGATTGGACTCCGCTGAAATTAAATAACCATCAAGCATTGCGAAGATTGGACATTATTTGCGATAATTTACAACGTGCTGGAAGATCCCAGGAGTGTTTTTTGGCAATAAATCTTCAGTTAACGAGACATGGACTAGAATGAGATCACGTTTAACGTTGGTGTCGTAGCTTTAACATGTGCAGGCTAATGGGGGAGCTGTTCGGGTTTGTTTGGTGTCTGAGTGCAATTTGCAAAGAAAATAGATATTATTATAAACAGTGCGTCGTGGCCGTTTCAGCCATATAATGTCCACTGCTGGACACATGCCTTCCTTAAAGATCTTAAATAAGACCGGTTGATAGCGGCTTGCATCCAGCGCAATCCTGCGGCCTTAATGAGGACATCCGCACACATTTTTTTTTTGTTATTTTTTTTTTTTTAATTTACACACGGCCTCTGACCCCAAACTAAGCAAAGCTTGTGATATGGCTGCCAGAGACTGATATATACTGCATTTACTTATTTTTAAATACATACTTATATAGCAACTAAACAACACCCAGACACAGAGCAAACATTTATGTTCATCACATAAATATTTGCCCTAGTGGGGATCGAACCCACGCCTCTTTGATCCAGAAGTTAGGGTCACTAACCACTGAGCCACCGAGGCAGTCAATTGTGTCACCGGTCATCAGTCCTACAAACTATGTTCCCTGCCCACGGCCATTTTAACTTGACAATCAGCTGGGCTGTGTCGGTGACTTTCATTCTTCTAAGGATTTCCTCACTACTGATGCAGAGAGACTCTGAGCATAGCTATCTCCATAGCTAGTTGGGCTTCGTGCTATGTCTAGTATTTATAGATCTACTATATAAATAGTTTTCATTCCTTTAAGCTTGATATAACAGATGAAACTGAAACGTGGTCTTTCACTATACAGGGTTACTTCTAAAACACCAGCAACCTCGCAGGACTAAATACCTAACACCATAAACAACAACTTTTGTTCTACGACTTTCGTCAAAACTCAATAAAAAAACTCTAATTTTCAGTCCACATCGTTCGGCTGAAAGATGAGTGACGTTATACTAGGTCATCGATCTTTAACAGTGGAGCAACAAAATTATTAATCATCTAACACAACTTTAAACTGATGTTGATTTTCTGATATCTTTTAATATTCCATACTCGCTTAAAAAATAGAATTATATTTTTTGAAAGAAACAGCTTTAAAATAAAAATTCTCTGCAGTCTCTGTGATCAAAAGGTTGGTTCAGATCCTCTGCCAGTGCGTTTTCTTTATCCAGCAGGTTGGAAAACATAAACTTCTTATTTTTCTACCCTTGGTAAATAAACTGCATCTAAGCCAGTGCCTGAAAAACTTTTGTAAAAGAAAACATCTGTTGTTTTTTTTTGTTTTACCGTGTTTCTGGTTGCATGGTTGCTTTACTAGTTTTTGCCGTGCAAGTTTGAAACACTTAAAAGTAAGTTCGTATAGACCGGGTAGCTAGTCCTGGTGTCAAAGTTTTAAGGCCGCCTCAAGGCCTGTGACATAGTTATCACAATTGGAACCAACAATTTAATGTCATCCGAGCCACGATAGGTAGTATATTTCCACACAGTAGAGGTTGTCTGGAAGAAATCGCTTTTAGCGATAAGACCGCCTTTTGTACCATTCTTCTGTCGTTATTTCTTTTTCTGTAATGTTTTACTACTTGTGGTGTCAATAAAGTGTTTTTGTATTGTATTGTATTGTATGTCCGTCCATCTATCCATCAGCCATAAGAAGTCCACTGCTTGACGTAGGCCTCCCATATTGATCTCCAATAAGATCGGTTGGAAGCGGCTTGCATCCAGCGCGATCTTGCGGTCTTAATGAGGTCATCCGTCCATCTTGTAGGTGGACGTACAGACGGACGTACTGCGCTTCGTACCATGGCGTACTATGTAATGACTATGAAAAATTAACGTGAGTGCATTACCGTGATGTAAAATATTAAAAATATTAAGACATCGTGCGACCATCTATAAGAAGCTTTTTGCGAAACTTGCCTTATACCAATAAGACCAACCATCAGATCTAGAAAAAAATTGACTGTTCTTCTATACGTTATATCAGAGACGAAGTTTTTTTTTATAATTACGGTGTTAATCCTATAGTACAATAATTATTTTTTGTTAATAATAGCATGACCGACTTCACCCGTGTACAGAATCATTACATAGTATAACACAAAGTCGTTTTCTGCTGTCTGTCCCCATGTGTGCTTATACCTTAAAAATTACGCAACGGATTTTGATGCAGTTTATTTTAATAGATAGAGTAATTCAAGAGAAATGTTTACATGTATAATAAACCTGTGCCAAGCCGGGGCGCATCGCTAGAACGCAAATATTATGCACGGATCGATGTAACATTTTTCACATTATTGTTGATTTATCAAAATTGGCACAGGCGATTTCAATAAAATTTAAATGGGACCAATTTCAAAGTATACTCTTTCCAATAAAAAAAGAATTATTGAAATTGAGCTGCTATGAAAAAAGTTATGCGTGGTTATACATAAAAAAAATATACGCGTCGAATTGTATACCTCCTCCGGTGGTTCGTCGGTCAAAAAGTCGGTCACAAACTTATAAACTTATGTCTAAATACTAGCTAAAATAAATGAATTGAAATTCAAATTTACCAGAAACATGACCTTCACTACAATACCTGAAACTGCCCACACGCACGCACGCACACACACACACACACACACACACACACACACACACACACACATACACACACACACACACACACACACACACACACACACACACACACACACACACACACACACACATACACACACACATATACCTTTCGCTGTGTTTCCTTTCGTTGTCTATGAAATTAGTAATAACGCAGTCTAAATTAAATTAATGTACAAGTTCTCTACCATGTTTCGGTAATCGGCCTCAGTTTCCCGCGATACAGGCTAGCCCTAGTGCGGGGACTATTGTCAATCTAAATCTGTACATATTTTAAGGAAAATAAATATTTTTGTATTTTTTTTAATACGAGTATACACAATTACACACAGATATGAATTTCTTTGCTCCTACAGTCTCTCGAAATACTCAATGGCAAGCTCGGTAAGGAAAGTAAATAAATAACTCTACTCGGTCTAATAAATTGCTCCCACATTTGTGAAGCTCGGGTATTAGCAATACATTAAGATGGCCCTGTCCCGATAAGGGACATCCGGTTCAAGTGTCCAGTCCGACCATCCGTATGAAGCTTTTTATAAAACGGAAAACAGGAAAATAGGGAATTGCTAGTTACATTGTACTGACGTGATACGGCTAAAGTTTGGATATTTTAACCATTTGAATTCACTTAAAATCGAACAAAACGTCTTAATACAAAATTAAACACATTTAAGTTTTGTCGGTGCTTAGAAATCTATCAGTTAGTGAAATATGAGTAATATAGAGATCCGTCTATTTAAAAACCGAGAGTTAAGAAGTATTTTCTAAGGAATCAGCTTAGAACATGTTTGTCTTTGCTTAATTTTCCCTAAAATTGCATGAAGTGTTCTGTAACTACTAATATTATAAACGCGAAAGTTTGTGAGTTTGTGAGGATGGATGAATGGATGGATAGATGTTTGTTACTCTTT
Organism: Hypomecis punctinalis; assembly: GCA_949316475.1. Lineage (NCBI taxonomy): Eukaryota > Metazoa > Arthropoda > Insecta > Lepidoptera > Geometridae > Hypomecis > Hypomecis punctinalis. The sequence goes on along the minus strand of OX438810.1, from coordinate 7,677,193 downwards.
CACGCAAAAACTACTGAACGGATTGAGATTAAACTTTACAATAACATAGCTTATATATCAGAATAACACATAGGCAATAAATTGTAATGATATTGCGTCAAAAATCAAAATATCATGCGGGCGAAGCCGCGGGTAAAAACTAGTTTGTTAATAGATTTAGAGTCAATAATTTGTATGGTTTTTGTACAGCGATTTTTTTTTGGTTAGTCCCATAGTAAACGTTGTTTATAAAAATGTGTAAATACCGTGTATACCTCCGTTAATTGCCGCGCTTTGCAACAACACTATTTTGTGCAACAAATATTTCTTACAAAATTTACCTACTACGTTTGTATACGTTTATACTTTTATACGTTTATTTTGTTTAACTAAAGTTCAAGTACATTTTCTGCTTGATTTTAATTTTCTTACAAAGAAAAACAGACAAAATCAGTTGTTTCTTTGAATACCTTCCAAGAAAGTTGGAAGCAAACGTAAACGGACTTCTCTGCGGAACTCTTCTCAAATCTTTAGCAAAGAGAGCCTTCGACCACTGTTTGGGTACTGGTTTGGTACAAGTTAGGAGAAAAAAATCGAAATTGATACATTTAGTTAAAGAATATTGTCTTGATTAGTCTTATTATAGCGTAGTTTGACCAGCAGGCCAATCGCGTTAATTTTAAACAGCTGCGTTCCATTTGTAATTCAGTTAAAGTTCGGTTGTAATTGTAGTTAAGTTTCGATTCAGCTTCAAGGAATAAGGTATTGCGCTAAACATCATACACCAACCGTTCATTTGACACCGGTTACTCTAGCTAGTTGATCGAGTTGCGTTTCAACTTTAGTCAAAATTATTAGTGCGATACGAAAATAGACAAAAAGTCGAAGTTCAGTTAAAGTTCAATTGTAGTTCAGCTGTATTTTTTAGTGCGATTGGCCTGCAGGTGTTTGTCAGCAATCACAATTTTCACAGTTTTGAATATCACAGTTATTTAAATTAATTTAATTTATTTTTTGCCTCCAGTGGAGCTTGGTCCCTCTCTAGTAGGGCTTTTAGAGCGATGTTTTAGGATTTTTTCAAGCTTTTATACAACTAGCAGTGAATGTACCTATGTATTGTAATGTACCTATGTGGACATACATGTGGGCGAAATTTTTCATGAAATGATATTTATTCCACAAAAATATTGAGTACAATTAGGGTGTTAATTTTGTAGGATTTGTCCAATCTATTTTGCCATTCCTTGGCATGTGAAATATACGACAATGTCATAACTCATAAAAAAGAAATATGTGTACAAATCAAGTGTCTAATAATGTCAAATTCAAAAAATTAAGAAACTTAAATAAATGAAAATAGTGTTCGATAATGTCACAATATTCAAATATATAAATAAAAAATGTTCAATATTGTCATAATATTCAATTATACACTGTTAGGTTACACAATACATTCGGATTATCTCGATCTAATTATGTCAATTGTTACACGTTTTATTTATTTACACGTTATTACGTTTTACAAAAAAATATCTTAGGCTGTAAAAACATTTTTCTGCTAACCACATTTTGAGTATTTTACGGAACTTACCATATAGCAGTTCTTTTATTACTATTAGCAACTGGTTATACACGATAATACACATAGCATAATATATAATGGAGTCGGAAGGCGGCCATAAGAACTCCTGTACTAAACAAGATAGACTCGTCGTGTTTGGGCTCGTTTTACATGGGTAGCACTCTGCTGTAACATGATATATAGGATCTCAAAAGCTTGTATATGTATAAATAAATAATTTGGGACATCTAACACACGGCCTCTGACTCTAAACTAAGCAAAACTTGTGATAAGGCTGCCAGACTGATATACTACATCTACTTTTATTTAAATATATACTTATATAGATAGTAACAGGATCGCGCTGGATGCAAGCCGCTTCCAACTGGTCTTATTGGAGATCCATAAGAGAGGCCTATGTCCAGCAGTGGACGTCCTTTGGCTGATGAACGGATGGATGGATGATAGATAGTAACTAAATAACACCCAGACACAGAGCAAACATTTATGTTCATCACATAAATACTTGCCCTGGCGGGGATCGAACCCACGCCTCTTTGATCCAGAAGTTACTAACCACTGAGCCACCGAGGCAGTATATAAAAAAGTATGTAACGCGATCTAAAACTTAGTTTGACTAAATTTTTAGCGTTCCCCGAAACTTAAGCAGCGTTTGGCTCGGACGAATGATTGCAGATGGTATTTACAACTTAGCGCTGCTGTGGCTCAGGTGACACGTCAAATTGTAGGTGCCAGTTATTTTATTCATACTATCATGTCAGAGGCCTACAGCCGTCTTAAAAAATATCTGACTTAGGCTAGACACCCAGCCTATACAAACTTACTCTACTTTAGTCTTATTGGAAAACCATAGAACCAAAGGTTTCCATCAGTCCTACGACTAACATGATAATGATGAAATGAACATGTCGAAGTTTTGTTTCTTTCATCTTCATCGTTGACTACCTCGGTGGCTCATTGGTTACTGACCCTAACTTCTGGGTCAAAGAGGCGTGGGTTCGATCCCCACCAGGGCAAATATTTATGTGATGAACATAAGTTTTTGCTCTGTGTCTCGATGTTATTTAGTTACTATCTATATAAGTATGTATTTAAAAATAAGTTTATGTAGTATATCAGTCTCTGGCAGCCATATCACAATCTTTGCTGAGTTTGAGGTCAGAGGCCGTGTGTAAGATGTCCAAAAACATTTATTATTATTATTTATTTCGTACCTAGTTTAATAAATAAATACGTTTAGTAATCATCAAACCACTACTTGGTTATTATATTTTGCTTAATTAATAATATTATTTCTGAGTTCATTTGTACAATTTTGTATCTTTGAGGAAACACAAATAACAAGTATTATAATTCTAAGTCAAGTTCAATTACTATAATTAGCTTGGGACGCAGACAAACACCAGGTAATAGCATTTTATTGGTTCGATGAATCTCTACCTTCAGTATATTTAAGCAGCGTCATTTTACGGATGAAGCAAGCAAGCCTTTTATGATAATTATTATTCGCAAAAAACCCTTTCAACCTAAAAAAATATTTTTTAAATCAGTTCACTATTGGCGAAAATATCAATGAACATACACAAAAAGTACATACAGACGAACATAGTAACATTAGTAACTCCTTCTTTTAGGAAGTCGGTAATAAGTACTAACACAACTATAACAGAATACGGCTCAAACTCGCGTTATAATTATACGGTAGATCCGCAAGGAATCCGACCAGTTTCGGAGTATTTAGAACTCCATCCTCAGGGAATACGCGCATCCCCGTCGACTGGCGCGCGCGCACTCGCATGTGCAAGTTTTAATGAAGTGGAAGTATATACACTTTTAAAAATCAAACGATCAAGCATTGCGGCACATTTGTCAATCTTTTTTTAAGCTATCTCGGTCTTTAATAATTTAAAAACTTACAGCTACAATTTTGTTACCAAAATCAATTTCTATAAATGTTGAGCTTCCGATATTTTTGACCGACGAACCACCGGAGGAGGTATACAATTCGACGCGTATATCTATTTTTTTTATGTTTGACATTCTTCATAGTAGTTCGATTTCAATAATTCTCTTTTTATTGGAAAGAGTATACTTCGAAATTGGTCCCATTTAAATTTTATCGAAATTGGCTAAGCCATTTTTTAAAAAACAACAATAATGTGAAAAATATTACATCGATTCCTGCATAATATTTGCGTTCTAGCGATGCGCCCCGGCTTCGCACAAGTGTATTATACATATAAACATTTCTTCTGAATTACTCTATGTATTAAAACAAACTGCACCAAAATCCGTTCCGTAGTTTTAAAGATATAAGCATACATGGGGACAGACAGCGGAAAGCGACTTTGTTTTATACTATGTAATGATTTTGTACACAGGTGAAGTCGGTCATGCTAATTTTTGCAAAAAATGATCTTGTATCACAGTCAAATGCGCCGTGTTCAAAGATAACTAAATCAACTGCGAGTGAATGATTAAATGCCTAGAAAACTATGAGCAGACAAAACTTACATAAACATCTTTTAAGTCTGCGTGCTTTATTATTGACCACAATGTGTTTAACATCACTCGAGCTGGAAGTCATGCGTGGATTTATTTACGTAATGTTACGTTACGTTGACGTTATTCGCGGTAAAAAACAAATGTGTCTGTTTTATAATTATTTTTTGCAAAAAATAGCATGACCAACGTCACCCGTGTACAGAATTATTACATAGTATAAAACAAAGTCGCGTTCCGCTGTCTGTCCCCATGTATGCTTATATATTTAGAACTACGCAACGGATTTTGATGCAGTTTGGTTTAATAGATAGAATAATTTAAGAGAAATGTTTATATGTATAATACACCTGTGCGAAGCCGGAGCGCATCGCTAGAACGCTAATATCATGCACGGATCGATGTAGCATTTTTCACATTATTGTTGATTTATCAAAAATGGCTCAGCCGATTTCACTAAAATTTAAATGAGACCAATGTTGTAGTATATTTTTTCCAATAAAAAAAAAGAATTATTGAAATCGGACTACTATAAAAAAAGTTATGCGTGGTTATACATAAAAAAAAAATATACGCGTCGAATTGTACACCGCCCCCGGTGGTTCGTCGGTCAAAAATCGCCGTTCTTTGTGTTCTGGGCCAATCAAAAGATTCCAAACTTTGTAGCTATGAGCTCAGGTAAAGGACTAGTTTTTGTCCTTGCGAGACGTGACTCAGGTATTACAATTTGCTATATTTAACGATTTAGCATTCTGAAGCGATAGTTTTAGCCAAAACTTGAGTGAGAAGCCATTTTAGTCACGTTCTTTCAAAGATACCTCTTGGCTTAGAGGTGCCCTGGACCTGCTTCTTGTTTATGTGAATTTTCTTAGACTTAGACCAAATTTTACATTCTTACCTGTCTATTTAGTTATTTTCAGTGCTACGGATGTCCTGAGGATTGAGTAATTATTTTTCTTTCTATATTAGTGAATTTTGTGTCGCGTCAGTAAGATGAAAACTTTAATTAATAATATTTCGTTTTTTTTAAGTAAGGTATCTAGAATTACATTTGTTTTAATTTGATTGTACTGATGACTTAAAATAATTATGAGAAGATCTATTAAGTCGACTACGCTTGCCGAATGCGAAACAATAAACAAGTGTGAGTCAGGCTCGCACACCGAGGGTTCCGTACAAATCCAGAAAATTTCACGAAATTGGGAAGTAAGTTGTTAAAATCTCTATACTATAACCATCGACAAAAGTTTTTTTTTCACTTTCCTCGTCATACATCGAAAATTTCACATTGTTAAGATAATTAAAAACCTGTTTTATCATGTGCTAATGAAGTTCTTTTATATGATACCATACATGATACGATTTACTTACTTTGAATTTTGAACTTATAATTTTTGAATTTTGAGGCCCTATTTTTTTGTGATTTTAATAAAAATGTACAGTTTTCAGATATATTCCTATATGTGTACTTGAAGACAATGCTTTTCGCCAAATTTGATAGTTCTGTGTCAACGGTGAGTACTTACCCTGTAGGTTTTGATTTTTGTGAGTGTCGAAATATGCGGTTTTTACGACAGAAACGGCTCTAACTTTTTTAAACGATAACTGAGAAGTTTTTCTTTTACACAACTGCAAGAGACCATAGATATACGTTTAAAGTTTTTTTCAACTTAATATCTTTCAGCGTTCCCGAGATAAAGAGTCCTGACATACACACAGACGGACAGACGGACAACAAAGTGATCCTATAAGGGTTTCGTTTTTTTTCGTTTTGAGGTACGGAACCCTAAAAATGCAAAGTTGATGCCGAATGCGGATCAATAGCCTTCCCATAACAATGCTTCTCGCTAAATTTCATAGTTTTATGTCAACGGAAACCCTGTAGGTTTTGATTTTTGTGAGTGTCAAAATATGCGGTTTTTTACGACATAAACGGCTCTAACTTTTTTGAACGATAACTAAGAAGTTTTTCTTTTACACAACTGCAAGAAACCATAGATATACGTTTAAAGTTTTTTTCAACTCAATATCTTTCAGCGTTCCCGAGATAAAGAGTCCTGACATACACACAGACGGACAGACGGACAACAAAGTGATCCTATAAGGGTTTCGTTTTTTTTCGTTTTGAGGTACGGAACCCTAAAAATGCAAAGTTGATGCCGAATGCGGATCAATAGCCTTCCCATAAAATGTTTCTCTATTTCTGTCTGTTTCTTTACTCATGAAGCTATCAAAGATTAAATACCCACTTATATTTTTGAGCAGTCAGAAATGCATATTTCAGGATTCAAACAGGGCAAATCCAATTTAATGAGTACTCGTATCTCAGTTAGATCGATATATCATTTACATACTTATAAAGTAAGTTGTTACGTTTTAAAACGCATATTTACATAAAAAATGTATGTTCAAGCGTTTCGAATCCACATTCCTCATACGAACAGCCAAAAATGTGGAACGCTTTGCCTGGGGTCTGTCTTTCCGCTAAAGTACAACGTGTGTGTCTTCAAATCCCGAGTAAATAGACAGGTATCTTCTAGGTAAGCGTGCTACACCTTAGATTGCATATCTGCTCAACATCAGGCAGTATGTAGTCAAACGCAAATCTATCCGGAATAAAAAAATACCTAAACCTGACCATTTTAAAGTCCCAGGCGAGTCCATTGAACGAGGCGACCAGATTGTATGTAATATTGTGCCATTGAAACTGCCGCCACAAATAAGACGCGGATCCAGAGGGAACAAAATTGGATTTTCTTTTGAGCCCCGACCACTATAAAATTGAAACTGTCTGGGGTTTCGTGCTTTTGTACCAGATGCGGTATAATCGGGTATTTAGTTCGTGTTGCAAGGTGTTGCGAATTTCTAGTGAGATGGGAGTCTTCTTCTATTATATACTAGCGACCCGCCCCGGCTTCGCACAGGTGTATTATGCATATTAACCTTTCTCTTAAATTACTCTATTGAAAAAAACTGCATCAAAATCCCTTGCGTAGTTTTAAAGATATTTTTAAGCATGCATGGGGACAGACAGCGGGAAGCGACTTTGTTTTATACTACGTATTGCATACATATAAACCTTTCTCTTGAATCACTCTATCTATTCAAAAAAAAAAAACTACATCAAAATCGCGTAGTTGCATAGTTTTAAAGATATAAGCATACATAGAGACAGACTAAACTACTACAAATTATAAATAAAGCATCTCTTCCACACAAAAATTCAACAACTCTCGATAAAATATAAAGAACAATTTTTTTTTCATGATTTTGGGGTTGGTTCCATAGTGTCTAATTTTAATATAGTAATTTTCTATACGGACTTAATTAATATTTTTCATTATCACAGTTAACACAAAACTTCCTGAAACGCATTTACAAAATAACTGTTTAAAAGCAACATGCATGTAGGTAGTAAAAAGTAAAAGAATTTTTAAAATCGCACACAAATAATAATTCTAAAAGTAATATTTATCGCGAAGTGTCAGGCATACTGAAGCAAACTTGCTCTGGCTTCTAGGAAATCATTCTATTTCGAAGTTATGTAGGAATTACTAGACTACACGTCTGTGCGAAATAATATGTAAAACGTTTCTCATTTATAAATTTTACGTGAGAATAAATCTTGTAGAACGTTATAATTTAATTTTGCTGAGTGACCTTGAGAAACTGACAATTAGAGCTTCGTACTAAGCCGTGGTGGATAGTGAGAAGACGCCTGTATTCCAAGAGTTCAAATTCTAATGCATTTACAAATCACCCTGTTTTTTGCTGAAAAACACATCGAAGCAACCATTATATTCGTAAAATAAATTCGATACGGTATGTGAATTCACTAGCTTTTATAAAGTCAATGTATAAAGGGCCTTTAGTGTTTTATTTCTGATTGTGACCTATGTTCACCGGTAGCACGGCAAAGGGAGACAACCATTTTATCCACTTTCAAATGTAAATAGTCATTGTCAATCCATACTTTATTTTCTCTTCGAGAGGATATAATGGTGGAAAAACTATTTAGTCCCTTTGCCATGCTTCCCATGCAGCAGATTTTCAAAAAGACCACTACAGTACTTTATTTTTACTTTATATAAGTAGGTAGTTATCAAGAGAAATAACTACTACCAGAGCCTACAGTAAGACGTATCATACGTTTTTTTACGTGTCCTCTAAATTAGCACACCTCGTTGTATTTTCTTTTTTGGACCTGTCTCTTTCCATCCTAAGTGCTAAGGCAGCCGGTAGCTTCACATGTTTTAGTCTTATTCGTCTCTTATTAGTCTTATCTTCTCTTCTCTTATTAGTCTTATCTTTCTGTACTATGTGTGTGTGAATCAATAAAGAGTATATATCTATCTGTAACGTAGCTCTCAATTGTAAAAACCAAACACGGCCAGTCGGCCACCCATTTGAAGTCTGACTACGTCTATTGCTACTTCACATGAACAGTCAGTTAGGTATACCTACTGGAGATACGCTCTGAGCACTTCATAGATACTCAGTACTAAAATCTACTTAGTTTATTTATATTTTTTTCTGAACTCTAATGTTATAAGTGAGCTAATTCGGTTTTTAAAACTCGTTTTGAGCACCATTTTAATTTCTGCTCAAGTATTTTTTCAGACTCATTATTCATTAAAACAAAAGGCGCAAGGTTTTAGGGCCAATAGCGTTCTAATTTCAAATTTTAAACTTCGTTTTATCATTAATTTAGAGGCCAGGATTTCGTCGTTAATTTTAAGGTTTTGATATTCTAATTAAAGCGAGGCGCGCTTGTTAAAATTAATTTTAGATTTTGAAAGAAGAGACCTAGCGATGAAATAATTCAATAGAAGGGAGTATTGTAGAAGTTTGAAACTTGTTACGTGATATTTACCTCTAAATTGGCACCTTAATAATATTAATCAATGGCATTCAATCTAAGGTCGATGTCAGGCGAGGCAACCCAAATAATATAGCAAAAACCTACTCTAGTACTCCTCAAAACAATTCAAATAAGAGCGAAGCGGAAAAATGCTCAGATTGGCAGACCATTCAAATTTCAAATTCAAATTCAAAATGTATTTATTCAATTGACATTTTACATGTGCTTAGAATCGTCATTACAACAAAATAAAATTATAGAATGAAATAGAATAACTGAACACACAGCAATTATAGTCAAATTAACAATCAAAAGGTATCAGCAATAGCAGTGTGTAGTCAAACGCAAACCTATTCGAAATAAAAAAAAAAAAACATCGTCAACAGTAATAATACTCGTATCTAATTTCAGTAGTAAATTATACTACTATTCTTAAACATATTCGTAAATATTCTTAAACAAAGTTTTATCAGATCTGCTAATTTATAATAACTCTTCTGTAAAAGGTGATTTTTCACAAAACTTAGGATGATCATGAAGGCACGAACTGTACTGTTTCAGCCTTTTAATAGTCCACTGTAAGACGTATACCTACCTACAAAGGGTGTTACAAAGGCACGTACACTCCACGTACACTCCCACTGAATAAATACCACCACTTTAGGATTAACTACCTAGCCTACCATTTAACCACCTTAATCGTTTCAGCCGTAGGACATCCTCTGCTAAACATACGCCACAATCATAGATTACCAATTAGACCAGTTAGAAGAGACGTGCATCTAGTGAGATCCTTCGGTCATAATGAGATCATCTGTCCTCCTTGTGAGTGAACGTCTTACACTGCCCTTGCCGGTAGGTGGTCTACACTCGAGAACTTTTCAATCCCATTGATCATGAGTTCACGCTATCATTTCAATTTGCCAATCCGCTGGGCTATGTCAGTCACTGTAATTCTTCGACCGATCTCTTCATTTCTGATCTTGCAGAGTGTCTCCGAGCTTAGCCTTTTCCATAGCTGCTTGAGATAAGATGACTTTAATGATTTTAATAGAACTTAATATTGTTTTTAAACTTTCGCGGTTTGAACACATTATTATTATATACTACGGGACTAATCGCGGGTAATTTTAGTGTGCTATTAGACAATTAGACAATTCTTTATTACGACAAAAATAAAATTAAACATAACCACAAAGTAAACAACACAGCAAAACAAAACAAAATAAACCTCATAAACAATTACTCATAATTATTTTACAATGCTATCCTACTTCATTTTATTTTTGTCACAACCCGGTCCCACCTCAGCATATGCTGGTTGTGGACCAACCAGCGCTGGTCTTCTGGCAGGACCGGTAGGTGACGTCTCATACTAATAATTAAAAAAAATAATGATGCTATTTTTGGAGCAACAGCGTGCAAACATAATTAAAAATAAAACATAATATCCAATTTGGAAAATATGATGTTCGCGCCACGCCAAAACCCGATGCGACGCGTCAACTGACATTAGCTGAAAACTGACAGTGACGCATCCTGACCATAACGTGACGCGAGCAAGGAAGTTTCATACGAGAACTGGAATGATTACGAGCATCCCAAAAACGTTCCGAAGAGTAAAGCACCAACATTGGAATATATCTCTTTCTACTAGTGTATCCATACAGTAATTTCATTTAATAGGACAATTTACAAAACACTAAGTATATACCGTCGAAAGGTCAATAAAAGAATGAGGGAAATAATTTATATAAAAGTATTTCAGGTGGGATAAATCTGAAATTCAAATATTATTATAAACAGGGTTATCTGCTTACCCTGTATTAAGTAAAAATGATTGCTTGATTAAGACCATTTTTAACAACGTTTACTATGAGACCAACCCGAAATTCGAGAAAAAAAGCACCTGTTTCATGCAAAACTGAAACTCGGAATCGACAAAATGTATGTAACAGCAGATTTTTTCCTCAAATTATAGTCTAGTCTCAAACTATAGGCTTATAGTAAACCTCCTTTCGGCTGAGTACATCAGTTCATTGTATTATCTCTACACCATCATATTAATGCCATCAGCGCCTCCCACCCGCTAGTAGACATCTTTGCCGACGAATGGACAACAATAATTGCTAACAATATTTTTTCATATTGCGAAGAAGTCAAATTGTGATCTCAAAATATTCCTAAAATTTAAAGGTAGGTATAGTTAGCGTAAAAAAATAATAACACGTTGTTGTTCCTTTTAATTCATGTTTGTATTTATTCTGTTCTATTTTATGTAATTTTTTAATTCGTAGTCTTTAAGGATAAAAAATATAAAGCCTAGTATTAAGTGCTGTAAGTTACATTTTCTATAAATAAACAAATTGAAAATCTCGACTCGCTGTTGACCAGTTTTGCTCATATTTACAAATCTTGTTAGAATATACTAAACCATCTTGCGAAATATCATAAAACTTAACTGATAAATAGCGCGACAGCAAATTATATCTACCCGTAGTTACCGAGCTGTACTAGTTACTAAGTACAACACAGTTCATTATTTTGCTATTATACAAGAAAAGTGCATAGTTCATAGAAGTAGGTTCTTAATTGATTACAATGACTTACTAACGTACGTAGTATTAGATTATATATAAGTAGTAATTACTTCTCTCTGCAACCTCACATTCCCGAAATGTTTTGTTGTTATTGTCACCCTACACAAGAAATTTGTAAATAAACCAAGAAACTTACCTAAAAAATGAAATTCCACAACCAGCATAAGCTTCACTATTAGAGCCCTTAACGCAACAATTTTTCACCATTTTTCAACTTTTAAAAATATTAAGCAGCAAGCAGAATTACGGCTTTTGCATAAATTATCAGCCTTATTGGTTTTAGGAAGCGCCATAGGTGCGGCCGTGCGTAGTTGGTAAATTACTACTAATTCTACTAATATGAAAAATCAGTTTTTGTATTGCAAAAATAATTACGTACCAATATTAAAATCAGAACATTATCGAACTTATTACGTTAATTAGAATACATTTTATGCCAATCTATTTATCAACATGTACGATTAAATGCGATTTAATGATTACCAGATACATGAGATAGTCTACCATCCAATAGTTTTATTAATACTGGTAAGTTTCGAGAAAGGGACAACGCCCACCAGTTGTTGCTGTCCTGCTCGGAATGTTTTTCCCATTTGATAAGTAAGAAACAAATGTGAACCTTTTGTGTATAGAAAGAAAGTACATTTTTCTTTTTTAAATTTTGCTTCGTAAGCGTTCCAGTTCTCGTATGAAACTTCCTTGGACGCGAGTCGCAATCAAACAGATCTATTTACAATTTTACATTCTCCGTGAATCAGAACAAAGAATCAGATTTTTATAACAAATTAACAAAACAATTACTAAAAAATTTTAAGGACTATAATGAGAAGCATGTTTGTTTGTTACAAAAAAAAGGCTACTTAATTTTAAATAAAATAAAATTAAAAACAGAAAAGTTGCAGTGGTAAGTGAGACATCATTTTTACCCTTAATAGGTACATTCTCGTGATTGTCTAGGTCTAGGTTAGCACAATACGTCTCTCATATAGCGCTCGTGTCGTTTCTCAATTGTTCCTGGCTCTTTTGATGCTCATAAAATAATTCTTTAAGTTTGAGTAAAATGCTAATATATTAGTCCCGTAGTATATTATAATGATGAGAACCTAATATTCTAAAAATAACTTAATATTTATTCATTTACATGCTCACCCGGTTAAGCATTTTTCACATTTTTAGGATTCCGTACCTCAAACGGAAAAAACGAAACCCTTATAGAATCACTTTGTTGTCCGTCTGTCCGTCTGTGTGTATGTCAAGACTCTTTATCTCGGGAACGCGTAAAGATATCGAGTTAAAATTTAAACTGTATACGTATATCTATGGTCTCTTGCAGTTGTGTAAAAGAAAAACTTCTCAGTTATCGTTTAAAAAAGTTAGAGCCGTTTCTGTCGTAAAAACCGCATATTTCGACACTCACAAAAATCAAAACCTACAGGGTAAGTACTCACCGTTGACACAGAACTATCAAATTTGGCGAAAAGCATTGTCTTCAAGTACACATATAGGAATAAATCTGAAATCTGTACATTTTTATTTAAATCACAATAAAATAGGGCCTCAAAATTCACAAAATATGGGTTCAAAATTCAAAGTGAGTAAATCGTATCATGTAAGGTATCATATATAAGAACTTAATTAGCACATGCTAAAACAGGTTATTAATTATTTTAACAATGTGTAGTTTTTGATGTATGACGAGAAAAGTGAAAAAAAAAACTTTTGTGTCGATGGTTATAGTATAGAGATTTTAACAACTTACTTCCCAATTATGTGAAATTTTCTGGATTTGTACGGAAGCCTCGATGTGCGAGCCTGACTCACACTTGTCCGGTTTTTTACTAATCATAATACTGATATTGAAATGCAGTGCAATCTAATTTTCTTTTTGCTATTTAGCTATTAATTAGTTTAGCTATTTAACTGGCACTTGAACTTATAAATATAAAAAAATTACGAACGGTAAAATTAAGTACGCATTTAGTTCGCGTTGATTTTCAATTTATACGAATTCAAAAAGCAAAATGTATTTTCTATTTTGGTGTAAGCATTTTAGAAATGGTGCAAACCTTGCCAGGTAGAAGGAGTACCGAAATGAACAGGTATTTTAAAATTGCTTCTCTACAATAGTGGGATCATATTTTATAGTTTGAAAAATGACGGCGCCAGGCAGATGAGGAAGGTATATGATATGTGTCGTGTTGAAATATTAGCTTTTCACTGTCGCAGCGTGCCGTAATACACGGAATAAATTTTACTCAAAATAAAGGTATAGAAAAGCTGCTGCAAAAATGACTATAGGTACAATTTTATAACCTTTGCTTGCAACAAAATTAATATTTGAACTTGAATAAAAATTCTACCAACACACGCAAAATTCTATAAAGAACACTCTTCGATTAGCTCGTTTTGTATTTGATTTTTTTGGTAAACATGTTTTTTTTTTGTCTTTTTCCAACAAAATAACTTAGATTTTTTTTTGTGTATCTGTAATGTACACACACGTACCTATTTTTAATACCTATATTTGCGTGTGATAATAAATATGCGTCAATTTCAAAACCCAACACTAAGGGTTTCGGCACACTAGGCCGAAATTCCACCGCGGATCTTCCGTTGCGGTAAATCCGTTAAGCCTCCGCCACACTTGACGGTGATACCGCTATCCGCCGAATGAAAGAGTAGTGACCTGGATGTGACGTAGCCAATTCTACGCCGACGGAAGATCGGTGCGCGGAGGACGGAACAGACGCAGAAGGGCGAGCGGTCCGCGACAGAGCGACCGATCTTCCGCTTAGTGTGCCCGTTATTAGTAATTTGTATTATATACAATTACATGTACGTTCAGTCGCTGAAAGCCCTAACTCCTCTCACAGTCTATAAAATACAAAAACATCTTCTTTTTACAGACTGTAAAATACAATCAATGTGTTATTATGTTTTGTGGTATAAAAAACCAACTAGTTAATGACCTCAGCTTACAATCACAATATCATTAGCAATTAATTTGCCAGTTTTTAATTTCATAATAAATGAGCTCAACAAATCATGACCTAAATACTGAAAAGTACAGACTCTAACCTTTCGAAGCTTCGCTGAAAAGATTCTATTTGTCCACAGCAGTCGATACTGTATAGGTTAAGTATTACTTAGATAAACAACAAATAGCACCAGTAAATAGTCCCAAAGTGTGGTAACTGAAAACGCTACCCCATTTAGAAGAGACGCAAAATAAAGACTCCATTGGTTGCTACCGCAAATGGCTACAGTTATTTGGCCAGAATGACAGCACGAACGTAATATCCCAACAAAGACAGAGAAAAGCGCAAACTTTGATAATACATCACACTGTCACAACCATTGGCTTCCGTCACAAAAAATATAAAAATTAAAAAAGAGATACACATTCCTCAAAAAAAGTTGCAAAAAGTTGCAAAAGGCCGCCCGCAGATCTCGCGAGATAGGACATGTCAATGTCGTTTCGATCTATCAAGGACACTCGTATAACGTAGTTATTCCTCTATGGACACTCGCATCTCTACTTAAAATCAGGAATGCGTATTCCTGACTGTAACGGATTGCAACGCAAGTAAATAATATAATTACCAAAAATCGACTGCTTCGGTGGCTCAAGACTGCCTCGGTGGCTCAAGATTGCCTCGGTGGCTCAAGACTGTCTCGATGGCTCAATGGTTAGTGACCCTGACTCCTAGATCGATTTCTACCCAGGGCAAATATTTATGTGATGAACATAGGTATTTGCTCTGTTTCTGTGTGTTATTTAGGTACTATCTATATAAGTGTTATGATTTTATTTTGAGTGCTTTCCACACTAGATTTTAATCTCAAAGAGTTATCTTTGTGATAAGCGTTTCAAATATCTGAAGCGAACGCAGGATATGAACCTGCCCCTTCGGATCACTAGCCCGACGCTCTAACCAACTGAGCCAGCCCGCCTCCTACGCAAGCTTCAAATTTCTGAAGTGCTTACATTTCCCGACTTATAGCGTTGGTGGCGCCACCTGTGATACCCGTATTAGACAGGTTATCACTCAACTAGAAGTTATTAGAACTTCTAAAGATTGACGAGAGATGACGCACTGCTAAATCAATGTTATGATTTTATTTTGAGTGCTTTCCACACTAGATTTTAATCTCAAAGAGTTATCTTTGTGAAAAGCATTTCAAAAATCTGTATAAGTATATGTATTTATAAATATGTTTATGTAGTATATCAGTCTCTGACAGCCATATCATAAGCTTTGCTTAGTTTGGGGTCAGTGACAGTATGTAAGATGTCCTCAAATATGTATTTATTTATTTTAAGTCACTTGTTCGAAATGCGCTCACACCATGTACTCACTCAATTAGCATGCTCACACACCATCACCTTCACCCTCACACACTAAGATATATTATACGTTTCGCAAATATGCATTTTGTGGTGTATGATTGCGCTACATAGGTATAGTGTTTTACGCGCAAGGTAAAAAGAAAAGGGCTTAGGCAACCTCATATTTAACTATCTTACTTGCTATTATATTCATGGAATCGCTAGACGCAACATTGTCATGTTAATGTGCAGTAAAAGTATCAGCAGTAAAGATTAAGCTAGAAAGATTAGGTCATAAAGACCGGTGAATCGCGCTGGATGTAAACCGCTTCCGACCTGTATTTTGGATTGGAGATCTAAAATTAGAGGACTATGTCCAGCGTTGGACGTCCTTGCGGCTGAAACGAAGAATAGGGTATTTTTTGTCTATGCTATGAACGAGAAAAAATCTGAAAATATATTTTTGAGATAGCTTAGGCAACAAGCAATCGAAAAATGGTTTCGTTTTAGATCATAAAATAACAAAATAAATTTTAAAAATCAATACCAAATATTCTTTTTTTTAATCTGTGCATAAAATAGTCACCGCTATGTTATGACGTCATACGGCTTTGTAAACATTGAATAATTTGTCCGGTGTTTGTACGCTAGTATTCCAGGAACAGCACACCAACGATAACTCATTATTAACCATTTATAATTTTCAACTTAAATCTTAAACTTACAAACTAAGACACCATCGTGAAAAATATTTACACGCATTGTTTACATAGCCTAGTGACGTCATTCATGACTACAGAGTAAAATAATGACATCAATCGTTTTCGTAAATTACGCGCGAAATTGTGAAACTGTAAAATTCATTTTTAAAGCACCTAACGATTGAATATATTTTTTTGTATTTTTTAGATACTTTCCAAAAATTACTGTAATACCCTATTCTTACGGTCATTCTTTAAATCTCTTTGGCCGCAACAAAAAGGCAACTTTCTAAGCGCGAATCGCGGAAAGTGCGGGGTGGCACTTGAGAAAGGGGGCATTCAAACGTCGCGCCCGGTGATGTATCTCTAAATATATTGCCGTACTTTTTGTAAAAGTTTACAGTTTCACGCGTAACCGTGCGGACACACCTGCGCGGCGAGCAACTGCAATGATTTTTATTAATAAGAGGAAATTTACATAGTCGTACGTCTCATCGAGTCAGCAGAAGTCGGTTAGGTGCTATTGAAAGAAAATACCTGTGCAAAAATATACTAAGTACCTGTTGATCGAATCAGGCGTTACTTTGCAAAATTTCATCTTCAAATCTTTGTTTTGAATAAATATTTAGTGTTAACTCTTCGAGCTCGCTCGCAAGAAAAGAAGATTCTTTATCAAAGCAAACAATTTATCTGCTTACAACAAAGTAACACATAAGAGTAAAAATACACTATATAATATTTATTCAAAACAAAGATTTTAGGTACCTGTTTCAAGCCTATACTGCAATTTTATGACTGCTGAAGTTGCGTAGTTGCTGTACTCGCTAGTACATTATTTGTTGTTTAAATGTAATTTGAGTTGTGCTGTTTAACTAGATTAACTAAAATAATGCAATTTAAAGACAAAAGTTTTTAAATAGTATAATATGTTAAAATATTGCAGACTTTACCAGTAGTAGCCAGCAGTACCTAGGCGAGCACTCGTAGATGGTGATGATGATATAATTTTAAAGCTATATAAAATGATACATAAATAATCATAAACATCCTCGAGATTATCACTTGCATCTTAAGACGAAATTAATTCATATTGAATACGAAATTAATTTGTAACAATGAATTCATATTTAAATATGAATACGCGATAGTGGTGACATTAACCTACATGACATGCTGTTTCGCCTCAAGGTGACATCCGGACAATAAAATTTTTAAAATAAGCATTTATTTAAGTAATAAAGACTCAATATTCGGGAATTAAAAATACACAATCAATCACATTACAATACAATAAAATATTTCGGAAACAGTCAAAAAGTGTCATCAAAAATTCCGAACAAAATTATACATTATGCAATAGTAATAATTACATAATTTTCCACAATGCAATTTCATTTACACAATCAGTCACATTACAAAACAATGAAATAATTCAGAAACACTGTCAAAAAGTATCATTAAAAATTCTGAACAAAATTATAATAATAATTACATGATTTGCCACAATGCAAGTTCATTATCGGTCTGTAATGGCAACCATTGCTCAGGTGTGTTCTTAGCTTAAAATTTACGGGTCGGGTAGCGCACTTACAAATTAGCGGGCGCGGTGGCTTTCACACCTGGACGGGTCCACACAAAACACAAGGCAGTCGGGCGTAAAACCTGGGATAGTTTAGAGTGTTGAACGTGTGACCTTTTCTGCTGTGACGAATAGGAAGTATCCCTTGATTAACGAAATTAAAACATCCCATAATGGAATCACAATGTATTATGCACAATGTATTATGCTGCTTTGATTTAGAGAAATGAGAAGGCATTTTTTCCTTAAAGTTTATCATAGATATATAGACAGATAGAAACTTTATTGCTCACCAAGAAATAACAATAAATAAAAAATAAAAGCAGTATAAAAACGCCTTTTCACTGATAGCGATCTCTACTAGGCAACTTTAGGCGTATACCCTCAACAGCGCGCGAAATCAATTTTTTTTTAGATTTTTGCCATATACAAATAAACGAATTATTGTAAGTTTACGAAAACTTGTTTACCGGTGATGATTAGGTGGAGATACATCGACCTTAAGCTCAAAATAGTGGTCAGTCTGTGCTCAAAAGTGCATCTAATAAAAACTTGATTCACTTCTGTGCTCATACTGACCGACACTGCCTACATTAGCTAAAAGACTATGTTCTCGTATTAACAGTCACCTAGAATGTTGTTGTTGTTGCTAGCCTGTCATGTCCTACTGCTGGGTAAAGGCCACCCCCGATCTTTACAGATGCCGGAAGAACTATGGGCCAAAATCAGCACCATGTGGCATCCCAACTCGGTCCGGCCATTTGCAGGCCCCGAAAGAGATGGCGCGACGACTTTGACACCTTTGTTAAGAACTGGTACACCATAGCACAAAACCGTCAAATCTGGAAAGAAATCACCTAGAATATATGTGAAAATAATAAATCTAGGCCAGACTCTTAGACTTTTCAAGATGTAGTAATTCTACTATTATTTTCCGTGACACAAACACTGCGTCATACAAAGTCCAGCCGCTTGTGCAAGATGAATGGACCGGCTCAGTGCAACCTCCTTTATGAAACAGTCGAGTGAGCTTTTGAAAAGATTTTTATCCAGTTTTTCATGAAATAATGAGAATGAGATACTAGGATGAGCGTACCGTAGAGTAGACCGGCTACTTTTATCCCGAAAAAATAAAAGGTCCCTATAAATATAATATGTGTAGGCACATCGAACAGCTTTGAAGTTTTTCCGCCATATTGATGAAATGACCATTTGTGATCATTAATCATTTGATTAGTAATTCGAGTGTCACTTTCGTCAAGTTGTGTCGTTGAGCACAGTCGTTGAGCGTCAAAAATACAAAGAAAATTATATTTATTGGCAGTTTCTAACTGCTACTTTTAACTGCAGTTTACTATCAGTTTCTTGCATTTTTGACGCTGTTTTTCTTGGTCCGTTTGATAACGTAGGTAGTTATTTCATATCTGCCTTAGAGCATTTTTGAACAGAAGTTGATATTTTAAAAAGAGTTGCATTTTTTCTATCATATTGGCGCATCGAATATTACTTGTTCAACATGTCTATAATTTTCGAAATTTACAAACTAATAATTTCTTAGTGATTTTATAACTTCCATTATTAGATACTAGTGCCATATTTAATTCACATGAAAGTTATAAAAGCTTTTTTATTGGTATTCTGTTAAACCTATGTTCAAGAGTTCAGTGTAATTTTCTCAATATGTCCTATTTACCAAATCAAATTACTTTGGCGTCAACATATAAAACATGATAATTTTAAAAGATAAATTTTATTTTATATAGGTACATAATTTTTTTAAAGTAAATGGAAAAAAAAATATTATTTAAAACCCTTCGTGGGTAGGGCTACGTAGTAGGGCCTGTAGTGGACTATCAAAAATGCTGGTACAGTACAGTATCAATTAAAATTCACGGTAGGTAGATAGGTTCTCTCCTCCTTTGAAAAGTTCTACATTAACACCTTTACCATTGTTTTATTTAGTCTGCTTAAAACCTTGTTTTGAATACTTCATAATTAATTACGCATAATTATATTATTACTGCCTAATGTTTAGTCTAAATGTTTCCATTAAGAACTTTGCCCAACAGTGGGCGTAGGTACACGAGATCGTTCAACTCATCCAAATATTATGTTTGAAGCTCGAAAGCTCAAATTAACTTTCCCGTTCATTGTGTTTTGAACTTACTTAATCAACACCCACGTACGTCGTGAAGATCGTAATAATATTGCATCGATATCTTACAATTATCATGAGTTAGATTATAATATTCTAAGATGATTTATTTTATTCTGCAATCTCATTGAAATTACTTTGTGTACATACAAAACTCTACTTTGTGTACTCAATATTAAAATGTCATGCATGAATTAATAATATACGAGATAATATACATAATAATGTCACAAATACAGGGTTATCGGTAAATAATTAGCATCCTTTTTGGGGCTCATTCTGTACATCAAACCAAATAATTTTTGTTCTGCAACTTCTGTTAAAGACTGACATTTTATAGAGCGTGGACGATATTTTTCTATGGAACAGCTTTTTGACCGACGAACCACCGGAGGAGGTATACAATTCGACGCGTATATATTTTTTTATGTATTACCACGCATAACTTTTTTCACAGTCATCCGATTTCAATAACTCTTTTTTTATTGAAAAGAATATACTTCAAAATTGGTCTCATTTAAATTTTATCGAAATCGGCTGTACCATTTTTGATAAATCAACAATAATGTGAAAAATGTTACATCGATCCGAGCCTAATATTTGCGTTCTAGCAATGCGCCTCGGCTTTGCACAGATGTATTATGCATATAAACATTTCTCTTGAATTACTCCATCTATTAAAACAAATGCATCAAAATCCGTTGCGTAGTTTTAAAGATATAAGCATACATGGGGACAGACAGTGGAAAGCGAATTTGTTTTATACTATGTAATGATTCTGTACACGGGTGAAGTCGGTCATGCTATTTTTTGCAAAAAATAATTATTTCAGATTTGATAAAAGTCGTTGAATAAAAGTTGTTAGTTTTGACGTACAGAATAAGCCCTTAAAAGATGTTGATTACCAATAAACCTGTATATTATGATTAGTCGAACTCGTCATTGTGGTCTATTTTATTACTACGAGCTCAACCTTAAAACTGTATCATAATCGAATGTACGTTTCTTAACTAAAAAATTTAGTAAGGCCACAAAAACATTCCCAGAAAAGATCGTTTAGGCGACGAATAGCCGGGAATTTGGTACGTTTGGCGCTGGCTCGGGTAATATCCGCTGTGTCATAACTTCGCAGCTGCTTCGGATCCACTTCCTCTAGCCAACTAACTATAAAACTGTGGATATGCCGCTTATACAGCCTTGGCCAAAAGTATTAGGCACCCTGTGCCTAGGCACTCTATCTTCTAAACTAATTTCACTCCTTTTTGGCATTTTCAACAAAATTAGGTGTCAATTTAATCACATCAACAGAAATGAAAGCTTGTTTACTTGTTAGAGTCCAGAACACAAGTAACCAAACATTGACTGATAGGACCGAAAGAAAACCGAATCTCGCTTGATATTCTAAGAAGTTATTTATGACCCCGGTAAGTCATTTAAGATAACCACTCAGTTATTGGTTAAGTAGTAAACATGCATTTTGATTTTTAAAGGTGCCTAATACTTTTGACCAAGGCTGTACATTATCACAAAAAAAACGCATATAAATCGCCGTCTAACACAATGCAGCAAACACAATGGGCACCAAGAACGATGAGGGAAGGGTATATATTTTATTTGCTATTATTACTTATATTTAGAAAACATTAATCTCTAAGGTTTAATTAGGTTGTACTTCATACTTTAATGTTCGTCACTTTCGTTACTAAAAATTAAACAAAAAAAAACAGCTAAAAAACGCGTTACTAAGTAAACAAAACATTTGATTTTTTTGTTAAATATGGCGCTAGTTCAAAATTTTTATTTATTTTATTTTATTTATTAGGCTTCACATTGACAACTACATCAAAAAAAAAAACATCAATTACTTACATACTAGCTTAGACTAAATGCATCATCTTTTTAAGGAAGCACCACATACAAAAATTTTACAAAGTAGCAAAAATGTTACTAAACTAACTTAAAATCACAGTTATATAAATATTAAAGATTGTTAGCAAAATTATTATTGTGTGCCGTGAGAAGAGTTAGAGAATGGGTTGGCACTTTCTGCCATAATTGAGTTTAAATTAATAAAATAAAAATAATACCTTATTTACCATTTTCGGGATTATTTTTATAATTTGAATACATCATCATCACAGATAAATTACAAAATCGATGTTTAAATAACATGCGACACTAAACACTGTAAAAATATACTATATGTTCGACAACTTTTATTTCTCTCAGTCGGGCTTTTTGTTTTGAATTGACTATACATATCTTCATTTACGTATATCTATTAGTTTTTACGTCCTTACAAGGAAGCTATAAATGTTTTATGGTTTCTAAATAGTTTTATAGCATCACTTTAAATGCCATTTATTGCAGTGAATAATATAACATTTGTAATTTTTCCACGTTCGCATAAGGACTTTACGTTTTAGCAGACCATGTTTTAGAATTGGAATTATCGATAAGATTAGTATGCGAAAGGTGAATACTTGATGCCGAAGTTGTGAGTTGGTTTAATGCGTGATTCTTCAAAATCATCGGTACATTGGTTTTATCAATAAATAACTCGTAGTTAAAGATTGTAGATAAAATTAGACAGTTAAAAGTAAACGGAGCAGTTAGCAAATTACGGCACTTGATAACGCTACCATGTGAAATGAATATATAATATTGTGAATATATTATGTAGTATGTGTATTGAATATATAATAATGATGTTATGTCAAAGATTTTATAGATTTGATATTGATAATAATTTAAAATAAACATTTAAATCTGTGTATTTACTGTGTTGTAAAGATTTTTAAGTTTTTTTTATCATTAATAGAGACACCAGACGAACCCGTGGTAGCTTACAATCGTGAGGTCGTGGATTTAAATGCCGGTCCCGAACCAATGAGTTCTATGGAATTTATGTACGGAATTTCACACCACTGGCTTTTGGGTGAAGGAAAATATCGTGAGGCAACCTGCATATGTCGGTAGGAGAAATTCGATGGCGTATGTGAATCCACCAACCCGCGATGGGCCAGCGTAGTGGATATGGCCCAATCACCCTTCGTGGGTAGGCCTACGTCCTGCAGTGGACTATTAAAAAGGCTGATACAGATACAGATACACCAGGATCCGTGCCCATTGCTAACGAAGTTTACTATTTGTTGAATTCTACTGTACATACAATCATTTAATCCATTTATCATACCACATCCAAAAATAACTGAGCTCAGTGATCTTCTAACTTCATGTCGCAGCCCTTTCCCGGGCGAGGTGCTAGGATCCGTTCAGAATCAAACTGCGGTATAACTTAGCATAGTCAGTC
Source organism: Hypomecis punctinalis (assembly GCA_949316475.1). NCBI lineage: Eukaryota > Metazoa > Arthropoda > Insecta > Lepidoptera > Geometridae > Hypomecis > Hypomecis punctinalis. The sequence goes on along the minus strand of OX438810.1, from coordinate 7,653,591 downwards.
TGTACTGTACTTAACCACTCGCCTTGTCGCCCGCAAGCTGTTGACTAATACGGTAAAACCTGCTTTTCTATACTGGGTTGTTCAGAAAAGGTGAACTAATTCTAAAAGGATTGATTTAAACCATTATTAATAGTAGTAATTAGACTAGACTTCGCGACACATCTCTTGAACTTAAAATTCACTCTTTCACGTTAAACTAAAGCCCGTAAGAAATTCTAGTATGTACAACTAGTAGGGTACTACTTGCATCACTATCATGCCAAATATAAAAGTGATCTTGACATTGAGAGCTGACTTTTATTTAAAATATCGATAGTTTATACTAACGATATTTTAAATAAAACTTAATTTGTCATTATAATTTTATTGTATATTTTAATATCATAAATTTTTTTACACGTGTAATTAAATTAAACCCAATTATATATTACATTAGCATCGATATAGTGAAAAACGTCGATAAATAGTATCGTAACATTATTATAATTTATTTAATTAATATCATAAGATTATTTACATGTGTACATACTTGATCTTAAATAATAGTAAGTAAATAAAATCTAATTTCTCACCTACAACTACTCATTCGATTTCAATACAACGTTGTTTGATAATCGATTTTTTCCACCACTATCCCAACTCTAAAAATGTCAATCTTCTGTGTCAATGTCACTGTCGCAGAGATCAAGCTATCTTTTATGCAGTATAACAGTAGGTATAGGCCGGATCAAACTTCTCGTCGTCTTTGAAGTCAGCTGCATTAAATATTTTTTTTATCATTAACAATCAAACATGCGACCACGAATAGCCACGAAAAGAACTCATTTTGACGTATGAAAAAGTGACAGATATATACTTTGCCATAACGCTGTCAATACGAACGAAATAATTCGTGGCGCGGATCCTAGACCGCCAGGATCCGTGCCCTTTACTAACGAAGTTTACTATTTGATAAATTATATTGTACAATCGTTTAATCCATTTGTTCTGCTAGGGGCACTGGTAATATATCAACATACCACATCCAAAAATAACTGAGCTCAGTGGTTTTCTAATTTTATGTCGCAGCGGGTTCCCTTTCCCGGGCGAGGTGCTAGGATCCGTTCAGAATCAAAATGCGGTAGAACTGTTAGCTCAGTCAGTCTGTATTGTACTTAGCCACACGCCTTGTCGCCTGCAAGCTGTTCACTAATACGGTGATAAAATAAGCTCGTGTAGCTGGGTAGCTAGCCCTGATATAAGAGTTTTCAAGCTGCCTGAAGACCTCTAGACTATCTTCCTTAAAAGAACCGGGACGTAGAATTTACCGTTTCACCTGGGGTCACCTATAAGAAGGCTGACCGTGCTGTATGCCGTATGTTGCTAACTTCGGTTGTCGCTGACAAGGAGCTAGTCAAACTATGCTATAAGCGCTGTACTGTACTGTACCAGCCTTTTTAATAGTCCACTGCAGGACGTAGGCCTACCCACAAAAGGTGATTGGGCCTACCTATGTGATATATATCTACCTATATCTACCTACCTATGTGATATACCCTGTATAGTAACTAAATAACACCCAGACACAGAGCAAATGTTCATCACATAAATTATACTTGCCCTGGGTGGGAATCGAACCCATACCTCTTAGACCCAGAAGTTAGGGTCACTAACAACTGAGCCGCCGAGGCAGTCATGTATAAATATTAATTATTATCAGGAAGGAACCAAAGTGATTCTTCAAAATATTGGCAATACTCTATACTATAGGTAACAACCAATAAAATCATCGTTTTAAGCTATGAAACAAAAGTTGTTTTTAAACTATCGCGATTTGAACACATTATTATAATATACTACGGGACTAATCGCGCACTAAAATTACGAGATATCATCCCGACGTTTCGGCCGAGTTGCATCGACCGTGGTCACGGGTAGACTGACCACTATCTACCCGTGACCACGTCGGGATGATGAGGTATTTATTTATCTCGTAATTTTAGTGCGCGATTAGTCCCGTAGTATATTATAATAATATGAAACAAAATTTAGCTAAAACTAACATGTAGCCTAGGTTTATGGATTTTGCAAACCAATTTCAGTGTTTGAAAAGTTTGCACCTGCAACGGATGCCTTTTTAGGGTTCCGTACCCAAAGGGTAAAAACGGGACCCTATTACTAAGACTCCGCTGCCCGTCTGTCTCCAGGCTGTATCTCATGAACAGAACAGTTATAGCTAGAACGTTGACATTTTCACAGATGATGTATTTCTGATGCCGCTAAAATAACAAATACTAAAAACAGAAATAAATAAATATTTAAGGGGGGCTCCCATACAACAAATCTGAATTTTTAGCCGTTTTTCGACCGATATTAATAACGATGACAGGTAGAAGCTTGAAATAATTACATCAAAAATAAAAAATTGAATATAATAAAATAAATATTTATGGGATATTTATATTATAAATAAATATCCCATAAATATTATGGAATAAAATAAATAATTAAATATAAATAAAATAAATATTTAGGGGATATTTATATTATAACACAAACAACACGATACATGATTTTTTTTGCTTGATATTAATAACGACAACAGCAATATGCTTGAAATATGCACAGAATATTAAGTTGTATATTCCCTACAAAAATAAATAGTTCAATTAAAATAAAATATATAAGGGGGGCTTCCATACGGTACGGAACCCTTCGTGCGTGAGTCCGGCGCGCACTTGGCCGATTTTATCGAATTTTCGGGACTTTACCATCAACCTCGCTTTAGGAAAATCTCTTATAACAAAGCCAAGCTCAAATTTTCATGCTGAAATTCGTTTCCATAGCGTGGAGAAAATCTATTAAGGTACCACGTCGCAAATACACTTCACTCAAAATGTTTTTCAAAGTGGATTTCTTAAAAATAGTATGATACAATTTATCGGGACTACAAACTGCTTTGATGATGTTTAAAAAATACGGTTTCTTATTATCAAATAATCGCTTAGTATAGAAATATTAGGTGTAAACGATAACTACAATATTTTTCGTGTGGCTGCATAAATTTTCGCACAGCACCCCTGCCGGAAATGAGAAAGAACAAAGTAAAATATATATTATATAAATAAAAAACATATATTCAATGTTGTTATAATAATACGTGTTCATCAATTTTAGTCCATTTTTAGGGTTCCGCACCTCGAAACGAAAAAACGGAACCCTTGTAGCACTTTGTTGTCCGTGGGTCTTTCTCATCTTTTATCTAGAGAACGCTTTAAGTTAACAAGTTGATATTAAATAAACCATATATACCGCCTCTTCCAGTTGTGAAAAAATCATATATCTCAGTTATCGTAGAAAAAAGTTAGGTCCGTTTATGTCGTAAAAAACTCATATTTTGACACTCAAATATAGGTACTTTCCGTTAATCTAGAACTACAAAATTTGGCAAGAAGCATTGTCTTAGAGTACACATATAGGTTTAAATCTGAAAACTGTACATTTTTATTTAAATCACAAAAATAGGGCCTCAATGCAAAAAATAGGCTCTAATTTCAAAGTGCATAAATCGTATCATGTGGGGTATCATATGAAAGACCTTTATAAACAACTAAATAAATACTACTTTAAATATTTTCCACGACACAAAAAACATTTGTAGAAGAAAAATAAAAAGAATACCTGCTTACACTAGATTACAACACAACAGAAGAAATAGTCCGGTCACAATCATATACAGGACAAATTTAAATTTTACATATATATAGAATAAAAACTCTCAACACAAACAGACATGACATACTGGAAATAAAATATATTAACACTAATAATACAGTTACCTAACATGATGACACTTGCACCTCTAACGAGGTTGGAACTACGAGTACGTGTAACTGCCCAGCAATGCGATGGACACGAGTAATCATTAATTAAGCACAACAGAAGAGGACTAGCTCCCGCAAACTCAGGGAATCCTACTGCGGGAGCTAGGGCTTCACAGGAATTTATTGTGATTTTATGATTTTAATTTAATTCTATTCTATTTAGTGATAAAGTGTTTCCTGCATGCATTTTGTTAATTAAGTTAAATTCAAGATCACATTATAATTAGTTCATGATTTGGCAATGAAACAAATTATTTATCATTATTATTATTTACTAGCACAAGCTAAAACAGGCCATTTTTACGTGTGGTTTACGATGCATGACGTAAAAAGCGAATTAAAACCGTTCTATCAATGATTATGTTATAATTACGCTTTGAGGTTTTAACAACTTAGTTCCCAATTTTGTGCAATTTTCAATTTTTGTACGGAACCCTCGGTGTGCGAGCTTGACTCGTACTTGTCCGTTTTTTTATTTTATTTTTAGAAGCATTTACAAAAAGTTTTGTTCAATTAATGTTTTACACAAACTGAGCATTCTGAACGTGGGCACATTATTTTTTTTCAAAATCTTCATTAGTAGATAAATTATTTATATGTTTATTAATACATGTCTTTTTTGTTACAGGGTTCGATAAAAGAGCTCAGGATGTATACTGAAGCAGACGATGACCTAAAAATGTCCATCTGTCCTAGCGTAAGTATATTTTTGAGCCTAAGGGACTTACGGGGACTTACTTACAGGGACGTAATGTTTTTGCAAATGTTTTCTTTACACACTCAAAAATAAATGATAAAATACTCATTACAAAATATTTCTTGCCAGTAGAATGACTGCAAAAAACCTTTTCAGGGTAAGCAATGTAAAATAACGGGGTACTACATTACGTATTGTTGTTTTTTTAGTTGACATTTAATTAATTTATTTTTTGTTTTTTGATTTTTATTTCTTAACATTATGTAATTTCTTTCATATAATTATTTCGTGATTTTGTAATTGTCAATTTCATTAGTTGGTGATTTATTTTTTTGTGTTAATTTTATTTAAGTGCAATTTCAATTAATTTACAATTTTGTCATCTTGCTGGCTCGTCGCGCGCTTTGGCGTAGCTGTGAGTGTGGCGAGCAACTTTAAATAAAATAAAATATGCACCTATGACATGTTTGTAGATATTAAACTGAGTGCTCCACTTTTTTGTCAAACAAGAAACCTAAAAACGCCATAAAATGTCAATTGTGTATTTTCACATATTTTTCATAGATCTCATATTCTCGAAAGCTTATATTTTCTTTCAATCCTAATGGAGTAAACGTAGATTAGTAGTTTGTAACTAATATTATGTACTTATTTGGTGGGTTATAAATGTATCTTTTGTTTTGTTGAAATATACAGTTAAATATGTAGCATGATTCAATCAATATTTTTATGAAATTAGCATGGGTTATAATATAATATATTATTTATAATTCTTACTTCTATTTATTGCAGCTTTTAGAAAATTGTTACGATGTTCCATAAAAGTGGTCAGCACAATGGAGTCGCAAAATTACAATATGGTCAGCTGAACTATACTAGGTTGTGATAGAAAAATAGATTTCTGTTCTACAGCATCACTGTCATTATTTTAATACTCGATTATACGATATTATGTCTAAATTACTATCCAAAAATTACTTACTTACAAGGAAAACTTGTCAGTCGGTAGTTGTAAACTTGGCTCAACGTATATCGTATATCACTATTGCCGTTCAGCGTGATAATGCTGGGCACGCCTTTCTTTAGATCTGTGGCAAGCAAGCAATTAGATTATTCTAATTGTTTTTCATATAGTTTCCACTATATACTAGCTGCTAGCTGTCAATTTATTGGTCACTGTAATCTGCGAAATATATTAAAATGTATCAAAGAAATACATTGAAACCAGTAGTGTCACGGCAACACTATAGTCTGAAGCTGCTGCGCTCATTTGGCTATAGGTTAACGACGCCAAAACTTAATTTAGGTTGGCCGCTACTTGCAAACCATGTAACATTTTTGCGAACGAAACATTTTTCAGTGAGAACCAGAAATGAATTACGTGCATAACATTTAAATTATACCCATTTTTATTTTACTTTTTTTTCAGAAACTTGAATTAGATAGGATGAATAGTATGTTTATGAGTCCTACCATCCCTACCATTACTACCGTTAGTACCTATATATTTTTCACTCTCGTGTTTTTGCTTGCTGCAGCTCTACAAAATATTCCTATTCCCGGGCTTCTTTATTTGCGATATGAATCTATGTGGCTATAAAACCTTTTAGTTCCAACATTGTCTATTTTATATACAGAGATATAATACATTTATATATAATTCTAAAATTTATGTACCAGATCAAAATTTTGAATATATATTATATATCATATCTCAATTTAACTTTTTTTACTCTACACAATGTTGGGACAGCTACAGTAGTTTATTTTGGCAAAATGGGATTAAAATTTTCTTCTACTCAATAATATTGTTCCAAAACTATACACGGTGTTTTTTCAATCGTTCAGGGAGCTATCGTGAGAATATTATGGATAATATTTATAGCAATAGCTATGGCTGCACCTGCAGCTTAATCTTTCAAAATCGTAGAAAGCCTAAAAATATTTGACTTCAAATAAAAAATTTCACATTTCAGTCGTCATACTGCAATTGTCATATACATCTCTCTTGCGAGAGCCTTTCTATTAGATGAAAAAATACCTTGTATTATTGATTTTACAATATGTATGAAATATTCTACTTTTCGAATGTGTTAACATGCGGTATCTTATGTTTATTTTTTTCGCTGTACCATGTAAATTATGCTGTAATAAGTATAATATTTGTCTTTCACTTACATTTTACATGTAATATATTTGGTATATAGGTATATGTTTATTCTACAAACTTAATTTACTTCTATTTTATGTCTGCGTGTTTTCTAGTGACATGGGTTAGCAATTATAGTTATTTATATACCAAATACCTATAAAAAATATTATTATCATCGTCTTTTTATTAGTTCAAAACTGGTGCGCTGATTTATTTTTTTGTAAGCAGTAATAATTTATTACTATTAGTGGTCGTTTTCATTTTTCCGCATTTATTTTAAAAGTTAATTAAAAATCCATGTGACTTGAAAACACTGTTTGCTAACAAAAAAGCGATCTATTTTATCTCATAAAAGGATATAAAATGGGTCACTTTGGACCGGAATGTATGTCAGCTTGTATAATAATTAACAATGACAATTATTTTTTCGTAGACAGATTACGATACGGAAGACACATCAGCAGTAAGTTTTTAGTGTTTCTATATTTTTAGTAGTAGAATACCAAAAAAATTGCTTCTAAAAACCGAAACTGAACTAAAACAAATATGGATATCTAAAACTACCGTGACACATCCAAGCAATGATAGCAGACGTATAACTTAATAATTATGTTAGCACTTCGCAAAGTGGAAAAACTGATAAGTTTCAGTTCAGTTTTTTTATAATAGCTAGTTTAGACCGTTGGTATTTTAAATACTAGCTTATTTGACAAAGTAATAATTTGATGGTCTACTTTAACTGAGCCTCCAACAGAATTATACCGAATGAGGCATTTATACTCATTATGTAACGATCAAAAATACAATACAATTGGTATAGTTTAATAATATTAATCGTGATTCTATAATTTAACAAGCTTCATAAAAGTGATTCGTAACGATATGACTACATTTTCTGGTTAGCATATCCTTGCATCCAGCGTTGGGTAAAGTAAAATTCATTTAAGTAGAAAAAAATCACTAAAAATATTCAGAACTTAGACGCCTCGATCAGCGCGTAGAATTAAATTTTACTACTTTTTGCCATACACGGTTCAATGACTTGTCGTCTTTGTTAATTCTAGTCTTAATATATATAAATCTTGTGTCACAATGTTTGTCCTCAATGGACTCCTAAACCACTTAACCGATTATAATAAAATTCGCACACCATGTGCAGTTCGATCCAACTTGAGAGATAGGATAGTTTAAATCTCAAATTATAGTCGTAATTTTAATTTATTTAGCCACAGCAACGCGTGGCCGGGTCAGCTAGTTAGATTATATAAACTGATTTTGCGATAGTAAAACTGATCTATACATTAACAAAAAAAATACGTGTATCAGATTTTAAAAAGATAAAATTGCTATAACTTTTAGATATCTACGCATTACTTGCTTTGTGTGTAACTAGTTTTTACCTGCGGCTTCGCCCGCATTATATTTTGATTTTTGACGCAATATAATTATAATTTATAGCCCATGTGTTATTCTGATATATAAGCTTATTGCTATAAGCTTATTTATTGCAAAGTCTCATCTCAATACTATCAGTAGTTTTTGCGTGAAAGAGTAACAAACATCCATCCATCCATCCTCACAAACTTTCGCGTTTATAATATTAGTAGGATACTTAAGGTGCGTTCGGATAGCCTACTGGTGGCAAAAATAACAGTTCAAAACGCTAAAAACGATCACATTCAGCGTTCGGTTTGGGAATGTGTGAGCAAAAGTTGCATTATTATATGTTTTCATTCACCGTTCGGATAGCTTGAAAACAGTTAAAAATGCCATCGTGAACTGTTAATTTTGACCCACGTGAAGAGGTGGGTTCTTTGTGATCGTTTTCTGACATTTAAGAGTTTGATGTTTTATTGTTGATAATATTTTGCGCGTAATCTAAAGTTTCTAGCTTTTTAATAATTTGCACGGTATACAATTAATAATAGATGGAGTTTAAGGCAGAACAGCGAAGCAAAGATAATGTAAATACTACCAGCAAATTGCGTATTGCTAAAATCGGATAAAATTGTGTAATTTAATGTTTATATTTAATTGTGTAGTGTAATGTCCTGTGATTTGATGTTTCATAATCTTACTACTGCTACGAGTGACACGTAGGTGATTGACCGTCAAAAGCAGATATTTAAATCAGAACGAACAGCAAAACAAACAACATGTAAGTTTGCAAAACAAAAATCACATCTCGCGAATTTCTGAATTTTCGAATTTTTATTGCCGCCATAATTATGTTGTTTGACATTTGACGCACCGCAGTTTGTTCCTTTTGCGTTCGTTTTGGGAAGAGATCAAAAGTAGCATTGAAATGAACAAAAATCCCATACCGAACGCTTTACATCAACGCTAACTTTGCAAACGCCAAAAACGCCACCGAGCCCTAACCGAACGCACCTTTAGTAACTATAGTAGGTAAAAATATTTGTATGTCGAATCATGAAATTTGGCGGCTGTAATGTTACCTACAAGTTGCGGATAACCCAACTCTGACTGAAGCTCCCTTAACAACTGCACGTGGATTGGGTTATACGCTGCTTGTAGAATATATAATAGGGTATTTTACTATGAACGAGATAAAATGTGTAAATCTATTTTTGCGATAGCTTAGGCAAAAAGCAATCGGAAAATGTTCGTTTTAGATCATAATATATCAAATTACATTTTAAAAACAATTCAAAATATTCCATTTTTTTTATCTGTGCCTAAAATAGTCGCCGCTACGTTATGACGTCATCTGGCTATGTAAACATTGAATAGTTTGTCGGATGTTTGTACACTACAATTCCAGGAAACAACAAACCAACGATAAATCATTATTAATGGAATAATAACTCTTTTTCAACTTAAATCTCAAACTTGCAAAGAAAGACACCATCGTGAAAAATATTTACACGCATTGTTTACATAGCCTTATGACATCATTTATGACCACAGAGTAAAATAATGACATCCATCGTTTTCGTAAATTACACGCGAAATGTTGAAACTTAAAAATTAAAATGCTTTTGTAAAGCACTTGACGATTAAATATCTTTTTTTGTGTGTTTTTAGTGGTTTATTAGACCAACAGAATATAAATGAGTTACTTTTCAAAAATGACTGTAATACCCTATTATGCTTGTATATTAGAGCTGCCAAGTTGTAATTTATATTGATTAAACTGGCTTTGATTATATTTAATGCAACTTATTTTGTTGTTGCACAACGAGTTCATTAGTGAACTTTTAATATGAGTAATTGAACTGTGATTGGCAAAAATTCGGTGCGGTAATCACGTCGTAGTTTTTTTTTTCACTAACGAAATCTAACTTAAACTAATTGGCTTCTTGTTTCAATTAACAAACCCTATTAATTTTCTAGGGAGAATTAGAACCAGCGAATATAGTTGTAAGTTGATACAAAATTTTTCTTCCCGTTTTTCGATTGGCCGCTTTTAGATTTATTAGTTGATCTTGCTTTTGCTTTGCATTGTGAATAAATAATGAAATTAACCTATTTTTTTTTTTAAATTGATGTGTAAATACTTAATTTTTCTAATCACGGTACTTTTTAATCACTTTCATTAGAAACTTTCTTTTCGTGATAAACATTGCAGAAATTGACGCGTTCGCAGGATTTGAACCTTCATCTCTCTGGGATTCCGGACCAGATGCTTTGTCCAATTAACTTAACTTTCGTTAGAAAATAATAATTATACATATTATTATACAAAGAATACACCAATTTGAACTTAGTTATTATTTGTGTGAGCGAACATGTTGTTCAGACGTTTTTAATTGGACGCAGTTTAGCAGAAAATACTCAAACCAAAAAAAAATATTTTTGATTTATTGCAATTTAAAGATTCAGATTACCTAACATGGTGTTTGAGTCTGCGAGTTGAAAAAAACTGTTTTTTTTTTCAATAATTTAGGACTACATTTGGAAAATTTAAATATACTTTTAATTAAAAGGCTGCTTTGATATCATTAACTCATTTTTACCAACGTATATATAAGACGTCAAAACTCAAAAAAATTGTTGTTCCATAGAAAAATATCGTTCATCCGCGACAAAATGTATGGAACAGCTGATTTTTTTTGTGTTTTGACAAAAGTCGCTGAACAAAAGTTGTTAGTTTTGATGTACAGAATAAGCCCCTAAAAAGATGCTTATTGATTAGGAATAACTACATATGTATATGTTAAACAATAATTTTCTTAACAAAGTAGATAATTTCTGATTGTATAACACTTACGAGAGCTGATTAAAAAGTATCGTGTACGTGTTAAGACGATTTGTTTTCAATAGTTAGACATATTTTGAAAAAATATAATGATTGCTTTTGTATATTGAAAAGAAATAAAAACCATTTTGAAAGGAGAAAAAAGTAATTTTTAAATATTTTTAGCGGGGAGATATGGGAGATAATCCCACATACAATCCAGAAGATTACCCTAATTATGACGAACCCACGACAGCGGGTAAGTTTGGTTACCTACATTAGCTTAAGATCTCACGACGGCCAGACCTTCCTTATTTTATAAAACCAAGTAACCACAATCGAAACTCTATACCTAGTCACGGGTCGTTTTTACCTGTATTGGAGACATAAGCGTAAGCGTAAGCATAAGAGCCAAAGTTAAGAGAAGATGAGAGTGAACTCTCATCTTCTCTTAACTTTGGCTCTTACATAGAGTCTAAAGCCCAATTAGCCTCCAAAAAACTTGGTGTTCCCTCTAAGGTGTGATGGTATTTCACACCTGAGCAACTGCTTAGTCTTTATAAAGCACAAGTCAGGTCTTGCATGGAATACTGCTCTCACTTTTGGGATGGCTCTGCTAAATATCAACTGGAGGCTCTGGAGTCGATTGAGAGGCGAGCCAGGAGGCTGATTGACAACGACATCTTGACTAAGTCGCAGCTGCAAAGTCTTGAGCATCGTCGCAAGGTAGCGTGTTTGTCGGCCTTTTACCGGATACACTTCGGAGAGTGAGCTCAGAAGTTGCACAATCTAGTCCCACCTGCCCCTTTCTTCTATCTTATGGCTAGACAGACGCGACCAAAGCGCCACCCTTTTATGGTGGACATTCTGCGCGTTAGAACCAAGCGTTTCGAATCCTCATTCCTCATACGGACAGCCAGAATATGGAACGCTTTGCCTGGGTCTGTCTTCCCGTTAAAGTACAACGTGGGTGTCTTCAAATCCCGAGTAAATAGGTATTTTCTGGGTAAGCGTGCTACACTCTAGACCGCACATCTGCTTAACACCAGGCAGTGTGTAGTCAAACGCGAACCTATTCGAAATAAAATATAAAAAAAGACATGCACAGATAAACTTTCAGCTTTTATGAAATAACGAATGTCTGGCCGTCGTGGGCTCTTACTCTATACAGATCTAATAACAATAGGTTCTCGGAACAGTAGATCTCATAACACATCTACTTGACTAAATCTTCATAAGATTCTTCACGACTCTCTCTTGACCGATTTGGTACGAGTACATACTCGCAAATACAGGGTGTTTTTTTTTGAGTGCACATACTTTGCATACGGAAAGTATAATAAACAAACAATTAAACCCCTACATTGGTTTTACTCATTATAGTTCAAAAATATTGAAATAACTTCAAGAGAAAGAATACAGATAAACGGAGTCATCAATATCACCCTACGTCTGAGTACCTACGCGGCTGCGTCGTACCTACGCCCGAGACATTTAGGTAGGTAGTTATTGTCTGGAGTGTAGGGTGCATGCAATGTAATTTTCTTTGGAATAGTTTGACAAAAAATTTATGAAAAAAAAGTCGATCTTTTATGAGCGAAAAATGTTCTATTAATGATATCTACTGTGCGATAAAAAATTGTGCACTGAATAAAAAGTCATGCTGTATTGTTAGGATTTCGAGAGGTACTAAAATAGTCTTGCCAAATATTACCGAATTCTTCTGATAAATAGCTCGACAGTAATTTTCGACCTGTTTTGAGGAAAATCGAAAATCACTGACGACAAAAAAATAAGAAATAAATGTAAGTGTAAAACTACACTTCGTGCACAGGTGACCAAGTTTTGTCGAGATTCGTTGAAAAATGCGACCTTTAGACGAAAACTAACTTCTGGACAGAAAAAAGCAATATCGCCGGGTTAAAACAAATATCCCTCTATATATTTGAGATATTTGTTTTAACTTAAAGATTTTACTTTCGTCTTCCTGAGCATTGATTTTTCTCTCCATGTTATATGTTTCAACGAATCTTGACTAAACAACAGACACAGACTAACAACCAGCGGGGCGATTCTATTTACCAATATCGTTGCTGAGGTGACACGTTCTAGAACCTCTCTTGTTTTTCTGTCAGTTCTGAAAGCTCAATGCTGTCAAAAAAACGAGAGACGTTCAAGAACCTGTCACCTCAGTAACGAGATCGGTTAACAGAATTGCCCCGCTGGTTTTGTATTTGTCCTCAGACTTTTTATTTATTTTTTCAGCTCCTATTCCAGCAGAAAAGGGTGAAAAAGGTGATCTAGGTGAAAGAGGAGAACGAGGATTCAAAGGAGAAAAGGGTGAAAAAGGATCAAGTGGATTAAAGGTTTGTGTAACTGAGTAGATTTTGCTATTTAATAAAATATTATTAAAGATTGATGGCTGCGCCGCGTGCGGCTGTTACAGAGCGGACTCTAATTCAGTTTAATGTCACAGTACCTACAGTTTTCTGTGCTAAATAAGTCTAGTTCACTCTTAAGCTCTTCTTTGAAGAAAGACCGAGCATTTTGGCTTTCCCAGCATCTGGGGAAGCTTAACTATTGTTAAACCTGTGTTAGCCTTTTTTTAATAGTCCACCGCAGGATGTAGGCCTACTCACGAAGGGTTAAAGGACTATATTCACCACGCTGACCCAGTTCGGGTTGGTGGATTCACATACGCCATCGAATTCCTTCTACGGACGTATGCAGATTGCCTCACGATGTTTTCCTTCACCGAAAAGTGATGTGATGGAATTTTCCATTCATAAGATCAAAATAAAAACTCATTGGTACGAGATCGGGATTTAAACCCACAATCTCACGATTATAGATCAGGTGTTGCCACCTCTAGGCCATCACGACTTCTTCAAACGTAATAATTAAGTCGCAAAATTTGGTGTATAATGTCAATACGGAAGTGACAGCAAAAAAAGACTGCAGATCACAAATAACGCTGTTGTTGACAACGAAAATGTGATCTAACACCACATGATACCTGTAGACTTATTATAATTTAAAAATGTGTAGAAACTACGTCAATTTCTTAAAAAAGTGTAGCAAATTGATTTTTTGAATATATTTGTTTAAATAATGTAATATTTGTAACGCTATTTTTATGATTTTAGGGAGAGCCAGGAGAATCTATTAAGGGAGAAGTAGGTCCCGTCGGACCTCAGGGGCCAGAAGGTATAGCGGGTAGACGAGGCGAGGAAGGGGTAAGTTCAAAAAACACGTTAAAATAAATTATTAGTTAAGAGGTTATTACGAGCTTGATTCCCACTGCAGTGGATGGAACACCAAAGCTCTCGATCGAGAAATATGGAAAGAGGGAAGGGAGGCCTTTGCCCTGCAGTGAGACAATAACGGCTAAAAATAAAAATAAAATAAGAGGTTATGGTCTAAGTGTACAGGGTTATCCAAAAATGGTGTACTAAGCCGAAAGAAGGTGATTCAGATCATTATTATGAAAAAAATGTCATAATCAGCTGTTTCATAGATATTTTGTCGATAATGAATATCAATTTTCTATGGAACAGCAGTTTCTGAAGTGATAAATTTTTTGGCGGTAGTCTCAGACCAAAATAAAAAAATAAAGACAGAATGTTGTGAAAAAAAAAGTGAGGTCAACCAAAACTACGCCTCGCCGTGTACAGACAATTACACAAACATCCACTAAACTACGCCTTGTCTTGTCAGTCAAACTATGGCGGCTAAACAGCGACGCACTCACACATGTATAAACAAGATTATTTTTTGCAATAATTAGCATGATCGACTTCACCCGTGTACAGAATTCGCGAATATTTCGCACGGATCGATGTAGTATTTTTCACATTATTGTTGATTTATCAAAAACGGCTCAGCCGATTCCAATAAAATTTAAGTGGGACCCATTTCAAAGTATACTCTTTCCAATAAAAAAAAATATTTAAATCGGACGACTATGAAAAAAGTTATGTGTTATAAAAAAAATATAAAAAAATAATAAAAAAAAAAAACAAATATATGCGTCGAAAAGTATACCTCCTCCGGTGGTTCGTCGGTCAAAAATCAGCGTCACTTGACTGTTCAACGACGTTCTCTTTAGATTTTTTTATTTGCTCTGGGGCGGCAGTGTGCACTTTTTGAGGGGTGTTTTCTCGTGGTTATACTAGTTTGTCATACCAGTATGACCACGAGGATAACAAATGGGTACAAAATGTTAAACCCGCGTCAGACTCAGGACACGTGACATGATCGAAAATTCGTAAGACGCTGTAGGGCGCTTGCGCTGGTGTGCGTGTGATATTGTCTTTAACACATAAATGGTAGTACTTTATCTGTTCAAGCTTTCGCTTCTGCCGGCACTGCCGGAGTGTAACCCGTTGTTTTTTTTAAGTTGTTAAGAATGATGGTTTAATCGCCTATCTTCGGGTTGGTAAAGGGTAAGCAGGTAAACCTGTATCACATAACGTGAATATTAAACTATACTATAAAGACGCTGATTCTGCTGCTACTCGTTTATTGTCACCTAAAGATATACATTTTTGAGTTTGATAATATCATCATGATCGAAACAAAAAAGTTGAAGTAGAACCCATAAATTAAATATAGTTACCCATTTTATCACTCGATTAGCTTATTACATTCTGTACTGTACTGTACCAGCCTTTTTAATAGTCCACTGAAGAACGTAGGCCTACCCACGAAAGGTGATTGGGCCATATCCACCACGCTAGCCCAGTGCGGGGATTCACATACACTATCGAATTTCTTCTACGGACGTATGCAGGTTGCCTCACGATGTTTTCCTTCACCGAAAAGCCAGTGGTGTGAAATTCCGTACATAAATTCCAAATAACGCATTGGTACGGGACCGGGGATTCGAACCCACGACCTCACGATTGTGAGGCGGGTGTCACTACCTCTTGACCACCACGGCTTATATATCTATATATATTAGCTTATTACATGCAACAATAATATTATGTACTGTACTGTACCAGCCTTTTTAATAGTCCACTGCAGGACGTAGGCCTACCCACGAAGGGTGATTGGGCCATATCCACCACGCTGGCCCAGTGCGGGTTGGTGGATTCTTATGTGCATACTTTTAATTTCAATCAGAATAAAATTAAATGATAAGCGCCTTAAACAAAATTCAAAATGCTTTCAGAAATGCTCATGCTCGGAGAGTGTTGTGTCGACTTTACTCAAGACTATGCCCGAAATGAAAGGACCTCGAGGTGAACGTGGTCCTACAGGCGAAGATGGTCCTCGGGGATTAACAGGTGCCACGGTAAGTGCACATTAACTTTTGTACAATAGAATCAAAGATTCAATAGGTAAGTATCCTAGTCAGATGGTTAGACTCTGCTGCCTTGTAAAAACAGCAGGTTCTTGGTTTGGGATGCCACTTGCGTAAGCACAGTCGCGGTCCACGTACCTGAGTAGTACCATCCTTAGGTACTCCAGCGGCAGAGGACGAGAATGCTGTCAAAAAACGTGGTTGACACTATAATATGATAGAGGTTTAGACAGAGACACCACTCTTAACCCGACGCAGACTCTTTATGTGCGGGAATCACAAAAAATGTTTTTTATGAAACTTATAGGTATCGGTGAGTAGTGTGAGCGCATAAGAATAAGTGATTTGTTGTGGTTTTTGAGCAATAAATTGTTAACTTCTTGGTGTGAACGAAATGTTTCGTGCTTTGAGTCTCCAATACCCACTAGTCCATCTGCCACTTTGACTACTTGGTTGTTTCTAAGCGACAATCAAGAAAAAGCAACATTGGGCACTGTCTATTTTTGGTGGGTGACCGCAGATGGTATTTAAACTGTATAAAAATTAGGATACGTTAAATATTAGGTTGCCGTTGTCTTTTATATTTTATATCCATAGCCAAATCAAAAAATACTTACTACATCCCATTTGATTTAATACCATTTTTATTAATTTCAGGGCGCACAAGGACCACAAGGCGAAATAGGCCCTTCAGGGTTGAATGGTGAAAAGGGAGAAAGAGGTAACGATGGAAAGCCTGGGTCGAATGGTAAGGATGGTGAAAAGGGCGAACCGGGCCGAGATGGACCCCAAGGGCCTACTGGACTTCAAGGAGTAGCAGGACCCCCTGGTCCGCCTGGACCTGGATATGTGGTAAGAGTCGCATAGTCAAAGAAGATATAATAATACTACGTATAGAACGATCACACGTTACCCCTCACTCATTTGAGTCTTCCTCACTTTCACCCTGCGTGTCATGATATTATGATCATGTTCACTGCACGCGGCCTGCACTGGCCGATAGTTTCTCCAATAAAAAAACCTAGACTATGACAATAGGGAAAATTTGTGTTTTTTGATTTGTGGTTGAATTTCAATGATACGTAACAAAACAAGAAAAGGTTTCTTAAAGGATACATAAAAAGAAGAAGAACTTACTTTGAAATTTTGTTTTAAATGAAGTAGGTAGCTAGATCGGTTACTTTTTGTTATAAAGCTTCCTAATGAAGTATTAGTTATACTTTTTTTTAAGCACTACATTTGTCGCGACTGTCGCACTCACGCGGCATGTCGTCACGTCGTGATTATAGTTGACAACCATTAATGTTTCTCACACAAATGCGTGTGTAGCGATCGTGCATATGTGTAGTGTCTATGTACTGCACCGTTCTAGCCTTTTAAATAATCCACTACAGGACAAAGGCATACCCAGGAAGGGTGATTTGGCCATATCCAATACCTCAGGCCCAGTGCGGGTTGGTGGTTTCACATACGCCGTCGAATTTCTTCTACGGACGTACGCATGTTGCTTCACGTTGATTTCCTTCAGCGAAGAGCCAGTGGTGTGAAATTCCGTACATAAATTTCAAGAACTCACTGGCACCGGACCGGGATTTGAACCCACGACCTCACGATTGTAAGGCGGTCACTTACACAGTCACTACCTCTAGAGCACCACGGATTCTGTCTGTGTAAGACAATAGATTTTCTATAAAATAATCTCGGAGTGTCCGGCCTGTAGTACCATTTTTTTTTTCAATATTAGACGTAGTTTAGCAGGAAGAACTCAACCCACAAAATTTTATTTTTGAGTTATGGCCATTTAAAGTTTCAGCTTCCCTAACATATGGTTTTAAACTGCGTGATGAAAAAAAAAACTCATAATGTCTATGTATGACTGCTTTTTAATTTATTTTTTACATTTTAAAGACCTTAACTTTATAAACCGGTTTGGTAACTCTTTGGTTTCGTTAACTCATATGTGATCAAAGCGCGAATACTTTTTGCTAAACTACGTTTAATTAACGAAGTACCTTCGTTAAAAACTGATTTTCTCATAATTATGGAGTTTTTATGTGACAACTGTCGCCAGTAAAAATATTATTTTTAAACTTTTGCGAGTTGAGCATATTATTCACATAGCTATTAACGCTAATCGCGCACTAAAAATATGTGATAGAGAAACAGCGATGCAAACTTCGTGATCATGATTATGCTTTCCATGCCGATTACGGCTACGGCGACCAATTTCTACACCTGACATTGCATTTCGACGTTCATCTTTGCTTTTCCTCCCGCCCACTCTCGTGGTGCGTGTAACTGGCGCGAACCGGAGGAAAAGTCAGTGGTAGAAATAGTCAGAACGCGTACACAATAAGAGAGCTGGGCATACCCAATTTTAGCAGTAAAGGTGCTAATACAGTAGTCACATGTGACATTTCCATTCCGAATTTTCCTATCAAACGAAATTATAATACACTTGTTATTTAGCCCACAGAAGCTGACAAAAAGGTAGAACAAATTCCTGGAGAAAAAGGTGAACAAGGAATCCAAGGGCCACCTGGACTACAAGGCCCCAGAGGCGATAGAGGGGAAAGAGGTGAAAAAGGCGACCAAGGACTTACGGGCGAAAAAGGCGACAAGGCAAGAAACAATTTTTTTGTACTTCATATTGATACCCACTCAATATTCAATCATTTATTGCAATAGATGTAGAACTTACATGCGGTTCTTGAGCAGCATGTTCAATGTTATAAATCCGAAGTTTGTTTTTTGGTATGTTTTTTATTCTTAACGGAGAAATAGGTTGACCTGTTTTTTTTTCATAGACATAATATTTTAATTCATTAGAAACTTTTTGGCCCCTTAAGTACAAACGTTTTATTATTTTATTTAATTATTTATCATAGGGGCACAAGGGAAGCGAAGGCCCAAGAGGTTTAGAAGGAAAAACTGGTGCACCAGGGAAAGATGGTACAGCAGGAGAGCCTGGCAGACATGGAAGAAACGGCGAAATAGGAGAAAAAGGTTTTTTATTCTTTATTCTTATTCTCGTTTTATAACACGAGTTTTTGGACCCAACAATGGGTCCAAAAACTAGTGCTATTTGAAACTAACAGAAAATGTATAAAACATATGGGGGATATATCATTTATCAGTTATGAGCTCAGATATACCAAAGGGATAATGTGGTTGATCGAGATGAAAAATGATGAAATGATGCATCTTGCATTGATTTAATATGGCTCAAATTAGAAAGAGACATGTAAAAATCTCGATTCGGTGGCTTTTGTCGGAAATTTCTGTACGGAACGTCAAATTCTTGTGAACTATAAATAGATCATACAATTATTTTTCGCATTAAAAA
This sequence comes from Hypomecis punctinalis, assembly GCA_949316475.1. Classification (NCBI taxonomy): domain Eukaryota; kingdom Metazoa; phylum Arthropoda; class Insecta; order Lepidoptera; family Geometridae; genus Hypomecis; species Hypomecis punctinalis. The sequence goes on along the minus strand of OX438810.1, from coordinate 7,634,024 downwards.
ATGGAGAGATACCTAAATACTATACGAATATATTTTGAAAAGAACATAAAACAAGCTTTCAAATGATGTTCATATCATCTTGGTTAGATTTTTCTGTGAATAATATACCACTTGTGAACGTCTCTTTTATAAATCAAGAACTGAGATACTATTTTTTCTAGTTTGACAATGATAATGTGCTTCAATCGTTATTTTACTTGTATTTTTACCCGATTCTTGCAAATTCATCTCATTTTTTGTTAAAATTATAAGATAATAGTGTGCTCTATTAGTACAATGTGACAAAAAATTATGCGTAAAACATGTGTCCAATTGGTAAAATGCTTATTTAAATCATTTGTTTACGGTTACTTAATCAAAGTTGGTAGAGAAAAAGTACCTAACGTGTCAAATATATTTATTTACCCCAAATTATCCAAAATTGAGTTTATAAAAATCGGAGGGTCCTTTTTATTTTAGACTGGTGTAATAGACTCAGAAAAATATGTTCTTTCTTAAAATTTAACGAGGGTTGTTGTCAGATTTTTTGCTTTTAAGGGTTCCGTACCTCAAAAGGAAAAAACGTAACCATTATAGGATCACTATGTTGTCCCTCTGTCCATATTATGTCAAGACTCTTTATCTCGGGAACGCGTATACAGGGTTATTTCTAATCAATTAGCATCTTAATTTAGGGCTTATTCTGTACATCAAAACTAACAACTTTTGTTCTACGACTTTTTTTAATTCTCAAAAAAAGAAGTTATTGTTCCATACAAAAATATCATTCACCCTTGACAAAATGTATGGAACAGATGATTTTTTTGAGTTTTGACAAAAGTCTTAGAACAAAAGATATTAGTTTTGATGTACAGAATAAGCCCCTAAGAGGATGTTAACTGATTAGAAATAACCCTGTATACGTATATCTATAATCTCTTGCAGTTGTGTAAAAGAAAAACTTCTCAGTATAAAAAAGTCAGAGCCGTTTATGTCGTAAAAAACCGTATATTTCGACACTCACAAGAATCAAAACCTACAGGGTATTTCCCGTTGACATAGAACTATTAAATTTGGCGAGAAGCATTGTCTCAAAGTATTCATATAGGAATAAATCTGAAAACTGTGTACATTTTTATTTAAATCACAAAAAAATAGGGCCTCAAAATTCACAAGATATGGGTTCAAAATTCAAAAAGTGAGTAAATTGTATCATACAAGGTATCATAATAATATAAAAGAGCTTCATTAGCACATGCTAAAGCTGGTTTGTAATTGTTTTAACAATGTATAATTTTCGATGTATGACGAGAAAAGTAAAAAAAAAAACTTTTTTGCTGATGATTATAGTATAGAGATTTTAACAACTTACTTCCTAAAGTTGTGAAATATTCTGGATTTGTAGGGAACCCTCGGTGTGCGAGCCTGACTCGCACTTGTCCTATTTTTTTTATTTATTATATGGGACGACCACAAAATGTATGGAGCCAGCCTCCATACATTTTATGGACGTGTGCTTTACGGCGCGGTGATACACCCAAGATTAGGTCTAAAGAACGATTTATAGAAATTATTTATTATTGAACAAAGGTTACTAAAATTTATAATTCGTAGGAAAACAAGTTGCAAAATCTAAGACTGCATAATTTATAACTACATAATTTAGGTATAACTACATAAGTCATAACTGCATAATTTATAACTAGGTACATATTTTTAAAACAACATAATTTATTTTATTTCTGTATTATTATTTTACAGGTGAAAGAGGTGATAAAGGTTCACCTGGCTTACCAGGTCTTTCGGCGAATATTAACGAGTTGTTGGACCCCAATATGGATCCACATGAAAGTAAGTACCTTAAAGAACTGTAACAAGTCTAGATAGTCATATAAATTAAAATCATAGATTTCGATTAATTACGTAATAGTAAAAAAATCAAGGTGCGCTTTTGTTTCCTTTATTACCGTCGAAACGGAGGAGCCGGAGGAGGTACTCAATTCGACAAGTATATATATATATTTTATGTTTAGCGCATAACTTTTTACATAGTTGTCCGGTTTAGATACTTCTTCATTTATTGCAAAGAGTATACTTCGAAGTTCATATTTAAATTTTATCAAAATCGGCTGTGCCATTTTTGATCAACCAAGATTAATGTGAAAATGCTACATCGATACGTGCGAAATATTCACTAGTTCTCAACACGGTTGAAGTCAACCATGCCATTTTTTGCAAAAAATATATACGGAGTATAACGCTCTCACGCCGTCGGGCCTGGAAACTGCCAATGATAAGAAGCCAGTTTGCAGAACGTTCATTTGCGTTTAGGGGCCCTTACGTTTACCAAGACCTTGACAAAAAACTGAATATTTTAAGTGATTCCAGGTATGTGTGCAAGCTAAAAATATCCAACTACTTGAAATCCATGGGTTACAATGATATAGAAAATCTAATCAAACCAGTAAGCTAACTGGAAACCTTCCGGGCCTTTATTTTGTCTCTGATTCCGTTCTGCCGCTATAAATCAAAACGCGTCATATTTCAGCATACCTATGAAGGTGAAGCTAAAAGCAAGAAATTTCATTAGAAGCCAAACATGAATACGATCTCGCTCACACTCGGTGATGTCTTTGCGAGCCCAACTCTCATGAGGCTGACGCTACGCAGATACGTCACTCGTCTTACATCAAATACACACACACACACACACACACACACCCCCACACACACACAGACACGCATATACACACACATATACTACATTCACTACATACCTATATTATACATGTCAGTTGCCACCGGCAGTTCGGTTATAATTTTCTTGTGTTATATGTAAGTATTATATATGTACTGTCTATTAGAATCCTTATCTATTCAAAGTTTTTCATTCATTCATTCATACCTAAATTCACAAAAACGAAAGACACTGGATTTCGCGACACAGGCTAGCCTAGTGCGAAATCCAGGGTGCATAAAATTACATTGTTATACCTACATTAAAATTTACCTGTTTTGTTAAAATTAAGTACTAATATAAGAATGTTCTGCATATGTGTTATTTGGAAATAAATATGTTTATGTTTTATAAATCTAGACTTCGAAAATATTGTAGAATACAATTTTACTCATAATTATGATCAACTTCGATCTACTCCGAAATCTCAAAAAGTAAAGCTGTTCCATAGAATAAGTCCATCGACTTTCGACAAATTTATGTGGTTAGGATTTTTTTCGCGATTTCCATATTGATGAGTACAAACATATTCAAGAATATATCCTTCGTTTAAATTTACAACCAATATAATGTATGTGTCCTATAGCTACATCAAAGAGAAACATGGGTCTTAGTACCTTGCTCTATAACTCTGATCGTTTCTTTGCTTCATATCAGACATGATTTAGCTAAACATTAATCTGTATTTAGCAAAAAAACATTCTCGATATAACTCGATAAATAAATTTTACTTCTGAAACTAATGCCAAATCGATACAAAATTCAACCCTCATCTCAACAATTTACTGTTTATCCATACCTTCCATTCTAGTCTGAGATAGATAACTTGAATAAATTTCAATATCAAACGAGTTTTTCTGGTCACGTAAATGTAATAACGTAAGTAAGTAGATTGAATCCCCAAACATTTTCTGGTACTGTAGCCTCTATTGGCTTTGATCCTTATCCTGACTCAACGCTGGCACAGTGTACTTTTAAACAGTATAGCACTGTCACATAGATAAAGCTTGATGGCCAGGTAAAAAATAACTTTGTCGTACCTATGAGAATCGTGAATCGACCAGTGTTTTCGCGTTTTCTGTAGAATTCCAAGGGATTACAGACAGTAGGCACATTTTTGATAAATGTTAAATTACCACCAAACGTTACACCCCTTAAATTGTAGGAAAAATGTTATGATTTTGGTGTCAATCGCTTAAATAAGAAATATTACACGTCGTAGAGTACACGCGTGGCCTATTATAGAAGACCAAGGTCATATTATTGGCTATATCTTTTGAGGTTTACGGGTTACAGAGTTAAATTCCAGGAAAGCTTTCTTCTTGAAATTTGTCAACAGATTAGTATCTCACATTCATTCATTCGGATTTAAGAGCACTGCTCTTGTCGGTGGAGCAACTTCCACGTCTTGCGGTCTTCCGCCAGTGTTTTCACCTCCCTGTACGACATGACCTCTACCTTCTCTTTGATTTGATCTAGAAACGCTCTCCGTGGTCTTCCTCTCCCTCTTTTTCCTTCTACTTTTCCTTCTATTATGGTTTTCATTAGATTGTCATGTCATACAAGGTGGCCAAACGTCTTTCCCCTTCTATTTTCAACTGTTGTCAAAATTTTTCTTTTCTCTTTCACCATGTCGAGCACCTCTTGGTTCGTTTTCTTTTCAGTCCAACTGATTTTTATGACGTTTATAAATACACATATTTTGCAATTTGGCGCCAAAACCGCGGGCCTATCATAATAGTCAATGTAAAAAAACTGTAAAAATTGAGACATATAAATAAAAATAAACACCCAAATCGGATAATATTTAGAGAAAATTAACAGCTTAATGTTTTTGTATGGACAAGTTGGCAGTAGTGATAAATTTCTCTAATCAAAAAAAAAGTATCAGTCAAACAAAAACTAATTACTAGTTATGAATATCCCCCACGTGGAGATTGGTCGTTAATTATTCATTGTTATAGTGACCTAATTCAATAATTTTATTACGCTAAATAAAACACCGGTTTTCACTCACGTATGTTATACGGCCGGGCCGCTGGGAACCCGACCGGTTTCGAAGTAAATTAGTACTCCTTCATCAGGGAATACGCGCGCTCCCGTCGACTGCCACACGCGCATGTGTTCACGTATATCATACGTGAGTGAAAACCGGTGTTTAATTTAGTATAATGTTTTCTCATGCGAGTTTTAATGAAGTGAGTTTTATTACGAACGTAATTATCATAAATTTACTATAATTTATACAGACCAGTTCGGTCTTATTGGAGATCTGTAGGGGAGGTCTAGGTCCAGCAGAGGACGTCCTATGGCTGATGGGTAAAGACCAGTTATGACTAAGACGAGAAAATAAAAAGAAATATATTTAGAGCTGCTGATCGGCAAGCGAGCCGACGAGATTTAAAACCAGGTTTAACGTCTCGTTTACTAAGTTCCCCTGTCGATACTTAACTCCAAAAATCACGGATTTAAAAACCGAGGAGCCTGGAACGCGGCTCGTCAAACATGTTGAATTTTTTCTCGGCTAGCCAAGGAATATCGTGCGCAGTGTTAGCAATGCTTATGGCAGCCGTAGAACAGTAATGTAATATAAAAATACTACTCTAATACTGAACAAGATGAATGCTAGAATTATTCTATTCCATCTATACCAAAATCGTTATCCCTATTACCTTTACTGTGGCTATGTTGCTATTATAATCCTTTGTATTTTGAAAGGTTCGCTATATCTGTCTTTTTTAATCAAAACCTAGTATAAAAAAAGATAAAAGACATCTGAATCGCGCATATCTCTGTGATACTGAGATATCTCTGCTGCATACCTATGTAATTTTTTGGTCCAGCGAAACTTATTTGAGATTTCTTTTATCTATTGTTTTCTTTTGTCTTTCATCGTTTTTGTTACATGTTACTTTATATCTATTTTGTCATGTACAGTACATGAACTTTTGAATGAGTATAATATTATTTTCATAAATATTATCACTATTAAAAATAGGGCTAACTGCTACATTGGCTTATGTACCATTTTTTTAAACTAAAGTCCATAAATGAAAGTAGTACAAAAAAAATAACGAGCGTCGTCATACATGCCGACGATATAATTCACAATGATCCGTATTTCCGAATCTAGACGCTATGTCACCTAATTAGTGCTTGTAACCAAGCTCTTGCGGCGTTGTAGTTGGCTTTCAATAGCCTTACGACTAACTAAAAATCCTTCCCACTACGTAGCTTGGGCAGAGTTTTACCTCGGACAATTTTTCGCACGATTATTTTGACTGATTTGCTCGAAGTAGTCAGCATTTTTTGCATTTTTTTGGAGGAGACATGTTGATCATGTTTTTTTTTTTTATATACACCTCTAAAAGTCTTGCTATAAAAATGATGTTGCTTTGCAAAGTCTTACACTTTGTACTTTGTTTTTGCAAAAACCCTAGGCTTTTGGATTGTTGTCTAACTCAACAACATCTGAGTTTTTGAAGACTTGTTGCAAGCAACCTGTATGTCGCATTTTTTTTTCAAAAGTAAGATTGAGAGATATATTTTTATGCCTAGCCATAGCTAATGTCTAATTTTAGTGTATTTAGTTTATTTTTAAACCGTATTTAGTGGACTTTAGTGGAAATACTGCTTATCAAATCGTCTTACGACATAATACACTCCCTATTTATTCAACTTAATATGATTGTTCATGATGTACCTATTGTGTTTGTATATGTCTATTGTATAATTTGTTTTTAGTGTCCTCTAAATTAGCACACCTCGTCGTATTTTCTTTTGTGCCTATCTCTCTCCATCGTATGGTTGCCTGGAAGAAATCACGTTCAGTGATAAGTCCGCCGGTTGTTTCACATGTTTTAGCAGCTATTTTTCTGTTTTATGTGTGTGTAAATGTGAATCAATAGAGAGTATATAATATATATTTCTATGTAAATGGAATGCCACTTTAATCTATTTACTTGCGTGTTGTAAATCATTAATTAGATGCTATTTACTCCTATAATAAAATTTCAGATGCGAAAATAGTGGAAAAACTGAGAGGTTTCAAAGGTGATAAAGGAACAACTGGTGAAAAGGTAAGGTTAAGAAGAAATTATATTAAAACTTAATAATAGATACTATAAATTCTAAAAAAATAAATAAATAACACTAAAAGCATTTACTTCTTAATTTTTGAAATCCATTTATTTGAAACATTTATAAATACGCTTATTTCGATGCATGGTACAAATTCTAGACCTACGCTGAAATTAATTTATAATTAATCGAGAGACAGCGAAGATTTCCTTTTTAACACTGCGATTTTGCTTTTGGCCGTCTATTTTTGATTTTCATTTTTCATCGAATCTCGACAAATCTTGGTACACTTTTTCGTCGTCGATACCCTATTTTTTTCCTCAGAATAGGGGAAAATTTGCTGTCGCGCTATTTCTTTGCCAATTTTGATAATATTTGGCAAAAAAGCAAATCGGTCAAGAGCAAGTCTAGATATAGGCATATGAAGATTCAGTTAAAGAATTGTGTCGCGAGATCTACTGTTTGGAGAACTACTAGCTAAAATATTAGACACGTATTTTTTCTTTTGTCAATTAAAGAAAAATTGATGAAGATATAGCCCTTTCAAGTTCTGCGTTACGTCACGAGTGTCATACAAATGTATACACTTTCGTGAGAGACGTGACGTCACGACCCCACTACCAAACTTTGACAAGGTTTATCTTTGCCATTTGTTGTTTGATTGACAAAAGAAAAATTACGTGTCTAATATTTTTTCATAATCTAACCACGGTCTAATTATAAGTGTTCTTTTAGCCTAGTCAACATGCCTATTGTACGCCGCATAAGATGAAATATCTATCCTCTTTGCTGTTATAGGGGAGCAAAGGCGACCGTGGAGAGACTGGACTTCCAGGTGAACCTGGCAAGGATGGAAACGACGGAGACAATGGAAAAGATGGTTCTCAAGGTCCTAAAGGAGAGAAGGGTTCGACCGGGCTTACTGGACCGAGAGGTCTACAGGGAGAGCCTGGACCACCAGGATTGGTTCCAGAGTCAGCCATCGCTCTGATGAAGGTAAACATCTAAAAACATTGACAAGCTTTAAAATATCGTTGTACCTATGACAGTGTTGTGTCTTTGAAACTTGAACGTGGGGTTATTATGTTTTGTACTTTATAGAGAACTTGAAGAAATTCTTCGTAATATAGATATATATACCTACTTATTTAGTGCTATCTCTTTCTTGTCATTTATCATGGAAAAGAAAGGCAATTAAATATGGTACAATTTATCGAAATGAGCAAAAATTAAGCCTAATAAGTATATTGCCGTTACTAGTTTGTTGATGTGTTGTACGTAACGCCTGTCTGTAATAAATAGCATTGTAACTGTAACGCTAACTAACTGAAAAAATATGGAGTACTGAAAAAATGTTTTCATGGTCTCCGCCGTTCCATAGTGAATTCTGAATTAGTTTTTCTTTAAAACCAATTGGTCGCCCATATCACGAATAGTAGTCACGATACAAATAACGTACTTACTTTACTAAACACGAGTCTAATTCAATACTTTTTAGCTGCCTGTGATGATGTTAATATTTGTTGTTTTATAAGGGCCCCAAAGGCACTCGAGGTCCCGGAGGACCAAGAGGGTACAAAGGACAAAAAGGAACTGCAGGAAACAAAGGATCGAAAGGAGACGTTGGTCCCAAAGGTGGAAAAGGTGACCAGGGGCTTACTGGACCTATGGTAAGAAATATATATCCGACTACCTTCGAGCAAATATCTATAGAGTCACAACCGTCTGTATGTATGACGGCGCTCGGAATTTTTTTACTACTTATTTTATTTTATTATAAAGGTACACAGAACAGGATACATTCAATAAAGGGCTAAATTTTATATAGCAAAAGTATACAAAACTGGAAAATATCCCTTAAGGGGGCGCTTAATGCCAAAATCGACTTTTTGAAGACGTGGTGTAAAGGTAACGAACATAAATATCCATATTAAAAATACTATAGGAAAGGAAGGAACCTATAGTAGCAGAGCGATCGCGTAGAATTTTGAAAATAATGGGTATGGTTACCTTAGAAAATAATTAAAACTTCGCATCATTATAAAAAACCTTTTTTTTCAAATGCTCGAAATTATCATCTACAACACCACATTATTTTTGACAAATTACGTAGCCAGACTAATTTTTTAGCAGAGTAATCGATTAGTTTTTTTAATATATGCTTAAATTTTGAATAAATAAATAAGATGTCACCTAAAAATGTAAGCTGGCGCTCGAAGCCAAAATCATCGTGAACTGTGTCATGCGATTTTCGACTCTAAACAAAGTTTCATAGATGATAGCGGGCGATGCAAGAAGCGCTGGTGAAATCTGTTTTTTTTTCATGGCATTAGGCGCACTCTTAATATGCGTACCCAGCATGATTGTAGCAGTAAATCTCAATGAAACAAATTTTAAAATTAGCAAGAGCAAACATTATTAAATCTTAACATTAGTTAACTATTACATTGTGCTGCAAAACTAATGCCGCAGTACATACTACAGAAGAAAAATAAACAAATAAGAGAATACCAGGCCACACCTAAGCATGACCTGGCATCCTCTGAGCGGCGAGGATGGTCAAGATATATTTTCTAAATTTATAGAAATTGTTGTAATAAATTGTAAATCGTTTATTTCCAAACAATTTAAGTACAAAGGAATCAAGTTCACTTCAGATAGAAACTTAATATTTTAGGTAACGACTTAATTACACTAATTTTTATTTTAAACATGTTTTCAAGCAATTTATCAAATAATGCATAATATGCGCATAAATATGTATACATAATGTATGTGCAGTTACTATTATTATCATTATCACTACATTTCTTAACATTATAATACAAGTAGTAATTACATAAGTAAGTAACAGTTATGTCCTAGACCCTGCACTAGGCTGTGCCTGTGTTGCAGGATTTAGTCTCTTTCACTTATTTATTGTTTAAATCAGGACTTTTATGTCAAAGTTAAAACATACGAGTATCTTCTATATAGCTATTCTTTTAAATATATTATTACTAGGATTTTATAGGTACCTTAGACCCTGCGTTAGGCTCCACCTGTGTTGCAGGATCTAGTCTCTTTCGTTTATAAATACTATTCACATTAGGTATATAAGGCACTGTGGTTGGTGTGTGTGTGTGTTCGTGTGTGTGTGATGTGTGTGAAATGTCTACTTGGTTACTGTGATCAGACAAAATATCATTGTATTGGCGACACATGCGAACAATAGGATTAAAATACGAAGTATTATTGGCATAAACTTGCAAAACAATAATTTGCTTTATAAAGGCTTTATGTTAAATTTAACGATGAAAGAAGAGAAGGAGAACTTCACAACTTTCACTTAGGGACTATGGCTCTGTAGATATTTGCTCGAAGCCGACCTCCTACAAAATTAATTATTCATTAGATTAGATTGGGAAAATATCGTATGAAGTATTGAAGATTGATTGTCTATACTGTTTGTTTTGTTGTTTTTGTCCCAGTAAATACAAAAAACTAAACATTAAGCACTTTTTATTTTCAAGGGACCGATGGGATTACCAGGCTATAATGGAACCAATGGTGAAAAGGGAGAGAAGGGAGAATGCCTAAAACCAGACTACAGTTTGGTAAGTACAATAGAATTTTAATATATTATGCTCAACAAAGACGTAGAGTTGTAGGTACTTAAAATCTCGATAAATCGGATCTTTTAGTTGGATTAATAAATATATAAATTTTTATTTGGCGAAAATGCAAAGCCGACTTCCATCGTTTACAAATTTCAAATAGTTCGCTCGAATCGATTTATACAATTTCAAAAACGGCTTTGTCAATTTCGATGAAATTTAAATGGAACCACCTAAGGAAATAACTAAAACCCTAACGTATTAAAAATATTTAGTCAAATCGGTTCATAATTGCCGCTAATATTGATAAAATACTCAAATAAATACCTACAGATGAACATATTATAACTTCTCGTTTATGGAAAAACGTTAAAAAGCCCACATAAACTTTAACTTTAACTACCTATAGGCTGTCTAACATTGGACGTTGCATATCTCAATGTAGATGTACTACGATTGTTATTGACCGAAGCGAAGCGAACGGCTCTGCTTTAACTCAACGATTTTGCTTTCATCTGCTCGGATGTTGATTTTCCTCTCCGCATTTCTCTACCAATCTCAACAAAACAATACAATCTTCTATACAATACAATTTCCTAATAATAATAAAAAACTGGACAAGTGCGAATCAGGCTTGCACATCGAAGGTTCCGTACAAACACGTTGTTAAAATAATTAAAAACCTATTTTAGCACGTGCTAATGAAATTCTTTTATATGATACCTTACATCCCAAGTAGCACACTAGTGAATTTTGCAACTTATATTATAGCTCTAAGTTGCAAATTAGTTGTATTACAGTGTTTGATAAAACCTTTAGCTTCAAACACAACTCATATTTGTATATGAGTACTTCTTGTCGCTCGTAGTTTCATAGGAAAGATTTTTGTTTCTGCTTTGTTTCCTACGGTAGCATAAAACCGATTTTGTTACCTAAAGTAACATACAGGTTTTAATTTCCACTTATACAGAAGTATTGGTTGTATATAAGGTCTCTAAATCACATATATGCAACTCCTAAATCTAAGCGCTATCGTACTCTCATTTGGCACTCTTAGTTCCAAATAAGTAATACAATAGAGGAATATATCTCTTGTAGTAGCTAAAGGTATCATTTTGCAGCTCTTTTGAAACCTGTTATATTTGCAACTTTAAGGGCTAGTGTACTCTGCCACGCCACTTCAACGCGTAACTAAGTTTCTATAGGGGTTCTGGAATACCAAAAGCAGCAATTTTAACTTATTTGAAACCACTAAAGATCTAACAGTTTCAAAATTAGGTATTATATATTATTATAACTATTGCTACTATAATAACGCATATGTGTATATATATTGTTTAAGCTGTTGTCTTACGCTCACTTTTTGATAGAATTAATGATTTAGGCCTATCAAAGTACTAAAACATCAGGACCTTTATAAAAATGAATTCCATAACATGGAAAAAAGTAAAACGTTTTTGTCAATTTTGGGACCCCTAATCCACAGGAACTGGGAGATCTACAAAAGATAAAATAATTACTATTGGTAATAAGATCCACTGCTTTGCCACTCGCAAGATATAAATAAGTGATTTTTATATCTTGTAGGTGCAAATAGAGTATAAATTAGTGATATTAAGAACTATAAGATTTCTTTACGTCGCCATGTTTAGAAAATGGAGACCTTGAAAATGTTTTCTTTTGAACATGATTTTTATCACACTGATGCGTAAACACAGAGTTTTGATAGTTATGATTGATGTACTTTAACATCATACTTAACCTAAAACTATTATATCAGGTTTTTAACAGTTTTACTTTTCAATAGTATTATTTCGTTTATTAATTTAGCACAGTATTTTTAATAAGTCTTGATCAAATCGAAGGCCCGTTGAAATTTACAAAGAAAACAATGTATAGTTTCACAGTAACAAAACAATCGCAACGATTTTTGTGATATTTCAATGCAGGGAAGCAAATACAATATTATGTATTAAGTGTCACCAAAACACAAACAGAGGTATAATATGCACGATGGCCGCGCCAATCTCAACCGTTCGTAACACAAAATACAATTTTACAGCTATCGCGGACTGTCGCTACTCTGAATAACTTTAACGTCTCATTTATCACTCAATGACTGAGCGCGTTGAATGAACGAACGCACTATTGTTCAATGAATCGTTCACTGCGCACATTTTACACTCATAGTTCTAATTGCCACTAATGGTGATCTTGAGAACTGCTATAGATTCCATTTAGAACTAAAAATAAGCTGCAATTTTTCGCCACTTGGTTCTATAATGGTTGCATAAGGGTTCTCTCCACCTATATAGAACTTCATAATGGTTGTAAATTTCACCCAAGTCTGCAAGTAGATATTATATACGAGCTATTTGCCACTATTTGTGCTACTTGGGATGATACGATTTACGCACTTTGATTTTTGAACCCATATTTTGTGAATTTTGAGGTCCTATGTTTTTGTGATTTAAATAAAAATTTACAGTTTTCAGATTTATTCCTATATATGTACTCTGAGGCAATGCTCTTCGCCAAATTTCATAGTTCTATGTCAACGGGAAGAACCCTGTAGGTTTTGATTTTTGTGAGCGTTGAAATATGCGTTTTTTTACGACATAAACGGCTCTAACTTTTTTATACGGTAGCTTTTCTTTTACGCAACTGCAAGAGTTCATAGGTTTACGCATATAGTTTAAATTTCAACTCGATATCTTTACGCGTTCCCGAGATAAAGAGTCTTGACATACACACAGACGGACAGACGGACAGATGGACAGACGGACAGACATACAGACGGACAGACGGACAATAAAGTGATCCTATAAGGGTTCCGTTTTTTCCTTTTGAGGAACGGAACCCTAAAAACCTAATAATATTTGCGAGTATGAACCAAATCTAACGACTAGTATAAAAAAACTCTATTTCACTGTTATGATGTTTATTTTAAGTGCTTTCCACACTAGATTTTTATCTCAAAGAGTTATCTTTGTGATAAGCATCTCAAAAATATGAAGCGAACGCAGGATTCGAACCATGCCCCTTCGGATCACTAGCCCGACGCTCTAACCACTGAGCTAGCTCGCCTCCTACGCAACCTTCAAATTTCTGAGTGCTTACATTTCCAACTTATAGCGTTGGTGGCGCCACCTGTGATACCCGTATTAGACAGGTTATCACTCAACTAGAAGTTATTAGAACTTCTAAGATTGACGAGAGATGACACACTGCTTAATCACTGTTATGATGTTTATTTTAAGTGCTTTCCACACTAGATTTTTATCTCAAAGAGTTATCTTTGTGATAAGCATCTCAAAAATATGAAGCGAACGCAGGATTCGAACCATGCCCCTTCGGATCACTAGCCCGACGCTCTAACCACTGAGCTAGCTCGCCTCCTACGCAACCTTCAAATTTCTGAGTGCTTACATTTCCAACTTATAGCGTTGGTGGCGCCACCTGTGATACCCGTATTAGACAGGTTATCACTCAACTAGAAGTTAACAAAGATAACTCTTTGAGATAAAAATCTAGTGTGGAAAGCACTTAAAATAAACATCATAACAGTGATTAAGCAGTGTGTCATCTCTCGTCAATCTTAGAAGTTCTAATAACTTCTAGTTGAGTGATAACCTGTCTAATACGGGTATCACAGGTGGCGCCACCAACGCTATAAGTTGGAAATGTAAGCACTCAGAAATTTGAAGGTTGCGTAGGAGGCGAGCTAGCTCAGTGGTTAGAGCGTCGGGCTAGTGATCCGAAGGGGCATGGTTCCGTTCGCTTCATATTTTTGAGATGCTTATCACAAAGATAACTCTTTGAGATAAAAATCTAGTGTGGAAAGCACTTAAAATAAACATCATAACAGTGATTAAGCAGTGTGTCATCTCTCGTCAATCTTAGAAGTTCTAATAACTTCTAGTTGAGTGATAACCTGTCTAATACGGGTATCACAGGTGGCGCCACCAACGCTATAAGTTGGAAATGTAAGCACTCAGAAATTTGAAGGTTGCGTAGGAGGCGAGCTAGCTCAGTGGTTAGAGCGTCGGGCTAGTGATCCGAAGGGGCATGGTTCGAATCCTGCGTTCGCTTCATATTTTTGAGATGCTTATCACAAAGATAACTCTTTGAGATAAAAATCTAGTGTGGAAAGCACTTAAAATAAACATCATAACAGTGATTAAGCAGTGTGTCATCTCTCGTCAATCTTAGAAGTTCTAATAACTTCTAGTTGAGTGATAACCTGTCTAATACGGGTATCACAGGTGGCGCCACCAACGCTATAAGTTGGAAATGTAAGCACTCAGAAATTTGAAGGTTGCGTAGGAGGCGAGCTAGCTCAGTGGTTAGAGCGTCGGGCTAGTGATCCGAAGGGGCATGGTTCGAATCCTGCGTTCGCTTCATATTTTTGAGATGCTTATCACAAAGATAACTCTTTGAGATAAAAAACTCTATTTCAGTTGAGAGGCGAAAAAGGAGACAGGGGAGAATCCGGAGTTCCAGGATTTCCTGGAGTGCAAGGACCAGCAGGACCGCCAGGGAAATGTGACCAGTGCAACCGAATTCCTACTGACCTCCCACCCGGCCCCCCGGGACCTCCTGGACCCGCTGGGTTCCCCGGCAGGCCTGGTGTTTCCGTATTTGGACCGAAAGGTGAACCTGGAGAGCCTGGACGTTGTAGTGGCTGTAATGGTAAGTGTTTGTCTTAAAAACTGAAATTGCTAATTGATATATCAGAATGTTCACAATAAATGGGTGGCAACCAAAGCGCCACCATTAAAAGATGAACATTCCGCACGGCGCAACCAAGCGCTTTGGATGCACATTACTCATAAGAACACCAAAAACATGGAACGTTTTACCCGAGTCTGCCTTTCCACTAAAGAACAGCAGATTAGGTATCTTTAAATCTCGAGTAAGTTCATTCTCAGTAAGCATGCTGCATCCTTAGACCGCATATCTATCTGACTAAGGCTGATCATTCATATCAATAAGAACGCAAAATTCCCTTTTTTGAGTTTTTTGCATCTACTTGGCATATTTTTTCCTTTGCCTTTGACTGATTAACTAGGTACTCAATTTAAGTTAAAGAAACTCATTTAGTGGACATGAATAGGTAGCGTTTACAAATAACATACACGTATAAACCAAATTAGTATCTAGTCAGTTTTTGCACTAGAGTGCATCAACGGATTTTCACCATGGTTTTTAGTTAGTGGACTTTTCTGGACTATAAGCCGTGCAGGTATTGACAACCGCCTTACAATCGTGAGGTCTTGGGTTCAAATTTCGGTCTTGTACCAATGAGTTCTTTGGAATTTATGTGCGGAATTTCACACCACTGGCTTTTCGGTGAAGGAAAACATCGTGAGGCAACCTGCATACGTCCGTAGAAGAAATTCGATGGCGTATGTGATTCCACCAACCCGCACTGGGTCAGCTTGGTGGATATGGCCCAATCACCCTTCGTGGGTAGGCCTACGTCCTGCAGTAGACTATTAAAAAGGCTGATACTGTACAGACTCTTGTGCATTAATTGGCTACTATTTCGGTTTTCAAGTGAGTATACTTCATTACCACTCCTTATTTCATGACTGCTCAATAAGTTTTTGTAAAGTTACAATGAGCAGTTTTTCTGTAAATTCGAAAAAAAAACAAAACTATTGAATTTTGCGCGCTGACCTAGTGAATACACCTCAACATCAGGCTGTACGTAGTTAAATGCAAAAATATAAAAAAAATACCTACTAAACTTTTAACTGGTGGATGCTACGGGTTACCGAAAGGCTCGTGTTTATTATTTGTCTCAACTTTAAATATAGCCCCAATAATAACGAAATAAATAATAAAATTAATAAGCCTTCATGGGGCCCATTTGGTGAGGCAAGTCACCATGCCTTAATATTTTGAAATGAGGCATTACTTGGCGGGTGCCGCACCTCATTCCATAGACTGGTTTTGTAAATCAACCTACATCCATCATATAAGTTCACTACAATAGGTTTCGTTGTACCATCATCACAATAGGTTTCGTTGTACCATCATCCCAACTATATAGCTAAATGATGTATTAAAAGTTACCTTGTCAGTGTTGGCTTCGGCTCCACTGATGCCCATCAAAGAACCTCAAAGAACATCAAAGAAAAGATGTATTGAATAAATTAATAAATACATAGATATTAACGGACATCTTATACAAGGTCTTTGAGTCCAAACTAAGCAAAGCTTGGGATATGGCTGTCAGATACTGATATAAACTACATATACTTATTTTAAATACACACTTATATAGATAGTACCTAAATAACACCCAGACACAGAGCAAACACCTATGTTCATCACATAAATGCTTGTCCTGGTGGGGATCGAACCCACGCCTCTTTGCTCCAGAATTCAGGGTCACCACTGAGCTACCGAGGCAGTCAATATCCTCAAATAACACAAACAAAATAATAATTTGTTGTTGTTTTTCAGAATTATTTGAAGATGACCCCGATATACAAATGTCAAAGACTGTAATTTTTAAAAATGAAGAAGTGTTACTAAGAGTAAGTTTATTTAAAATAAATACTTATCATTAATAAAAGAGTATACAAATAGCTACATCACTCATGAAACGATGCCTACATAATTATGATGTCTGTCTGTTGTTTTCAAAAATTCTTATTTGTACAGAATGACAAATTTTTCATATTCATATTCATTTATTTGCGGATATGGGTACAATAGGTTGACATTGAAACAAATATAAATAGACCTCCATCTTCTGCCTTTCGGCATGCAAATGTCATAAAGTTCTTAAACTAGTTAACTAATTATCAAAGAAACATGATGAACACGAAACTTACATGTATGCGACCAACATTTAAAAAGTTTTACACACTATTTAAACATTTATCGACACTGAAATAATTCACATTTTACATAGCATTTTATGAAATTTACATGGTAATCTTATAAACAAATCAAAAAAACAAACCACAAAATCATACACACAACCAAAAAGACAAAATAACCTCTTTCTCATGAAATATCAGCTGTAAAAATGACAGCAGTTTACATCGAGTCGCCACTTGTCACTGTCAAGTATGTTTTGTCAAGTACGTAGCGCAGTTGGAAATACCACACGCGGTCACCTATCCGAAGACTGTCCGTGCCGAACGTTGCGTAACTTTGGTGATCGCTGATAAACACAGTCAAATTACGCCATGAGCGCTACAGGGTGTAAATCTAATATGTTATATAATAAAATAGTATATTATTTTTGCAGAAAACTCAGGACACTCCACCGGGAACATTGGCGTACGTTGTACAAGAAAACATATTGTTGATAAGGGTGCAAGTGGGCTGGAAATATGTTCAGGTGCGTACAAATTTATTGTGTTTCTTATTTTCGACGCTCTTATGAACGTTTTCTTCTTCTAACTGGATTTTCATATATTCTAAATTAAGACCGTTTAACATTATTTTAGTCCAGTAATCGAATCTGGATTGCAACTGGAATAATGTAAACCGGTTATTCTAGTTGCTTATAAAAAGGTTTGTGTTATGCTTTTTTATACAAAAAAGGCGTTATTATCTGGTATTCCTTCTACGAGTTTATTTTCCTTCGCCGACATGTCAGTGGTGTGCAAATCCGAGCAAAAATTCCAAAGAACTCATTGGTACGGAACCGGGCTTGGACCCACGTCTCACGTTTTCTACGTCGCGTCACGTAAAAAAAACGCTGGAGTGTCACACTGCGCACAAAGACATTTAACTCCTGTTGTGTACGTTATAGGAGTTGAATCTCCTTGCTGCAGTTAAAACTGCGTAATACGATATTTTAACTGTAAAGAAAAATCTCGGGAAACGTATAGAAGCGTTCGAGATGCTGTCCATATCTTGGGCTCAGAAAGTCACCAACAAGGAAGTATTGCGACGGATTGGCCAAAAACCTAAACTTTTGCAAACCATCAAACAGCGCAAAGTTGCATATCTGGGACATGTACTTCGTCATGACAGATACGAGATGCTGCAACTCATAATGATGGGAATAGTTGCGGGGAGGAGGAAATCCGGCCGCAGAAGAAAGTCCTGGTTGCGGAACATACGAGAATGGACGGGTATAAGGAGTGCCGCCGAACTCTTTGGCCTTGCCAAGGACAAAGGGAAATATAGCTGATTGCCAACCTTCACTAGTTGGAGAGGCACTCAAAGAAGAAGAAGACTTTTACTCTTATAGCTTGCAGCTACAGCGCTCTTTTTACATGACGCGACCTGTAAGACGACCGTTCTCGTAGGACATAGTGGTATTATACTTGAGTTACTTTATTTATTTTTAAAAAATACTTAATTGTTTCAGATGGGATCTGATTATCGTCCTCGAAGAGAAATATCAGCCAATCAAAAACCTTTTACACCTAGGCCACAATACAACCAAGTGGAGTATCGGCCCCCTCCTAAGATAACCGGATCCGGATATGTAAGAGCATTTTTAGGACTTACGAATAAATAATTCGCGGGAAATATTATGGCGTCAAAAAACTATCCAAGAAAAGCTGTGTACATGTGGATAAGGCTTAAAACTAGTGTACAGAGTGTCACAAGACACGATTTTTTTTTCTTCCAAGAGAGTAGTGCAAACCAGACCATGCTTTCTGGTTTAAGGGCAGGTGAAAATCGACCTTCATCGATGTAATAACAAGTTGAGATATGTTTCTTTATTGAAAAAAAATGGCGGCATTACACACAAAAATCAATAGTGAAAACATTTTTATTCCAAGCATTAAATGTCGATTTTTTCCGTCTATTTGTTTGATATATTTTTACACTTATTTTGAAGCATCATAGGTACAAATTCTGGGCTTCGGTGAAATATCTTCGTTCTTGATCAATAGCTCAAGAACGGCAGTTCAACCAAAGCTACAATCTCGATATCTTTAAAGCAAAAGTGAATAGGTATCTTCTAGGTTTGCATAGTCTATCTTCGGCTTCAACATCGCTTTCCATCAGGAGAGTTGTTGGCCGAATGTAGCGCTTTCAGTTTTACGTATAATTTTTTTAGCAATAATTGTAATAAACCTTATTTTCAGATACGCTTAGCAGCACTTAATAACCCATATTCAGGTCGCGTCATGACGGCCAATAACAAACAAGGCCTTGCTGCCGCAGAGCACTTGTGTAATCAAGCCAAAGGCAACTTCCGACCATTCCTATCTTCAAGGTATACACTTATAGCATAAGTTTTATAGAATTTTCGTTATCATTCAAAAACAACAGTAAGACAGAATCGACCAAAGCGCAACCCTTTTATAGGGGCATGGGTCACGTCAGAATCGAGCGTTTTGAAACCTCATTCCTCATATGAATACCCTGAATGTAGAACGCTTTACCTGGATCTGTTTTTTCACTAAAGTACGTGTCTTCAAATCTCGAGTAAATCTTCTAGATAGGCATTCTACACTCTAGACCGCAGTATGTAGTTTAACGCAAAGATAAATTTAATGAAAAAAAATAAGGTCTGCCTGGACGTAATTTGACATTTCTCCGCCATTTTAGCGAAACGAATTTGTGTTTCAGCAATATGGTCGACAAATCTAATAGTATAAATTGACAGTATGTTCAGCGGCCTGCAGCACATTATTATTAGTATTCCTCTTTATTCAATTGAAATCACAGGCTTAGCCTGGTCCTTTATTAGGCATCAATGGAGCTTAAGCCAACATTGAGAGGCCCCTTTTACAATTTTATTATGAAATATAAAAACAGTAGTAGGTATAAAAAGGATAGCGTGAAATGGAAACTCTGGCATATAAAATGACTTGAAAAATCGTAACTGGGCTATTTTGGTGAAATTTTAAATGTTTTGTAAAATTAGACTACGGAATGAGGTACGGCACCCGCTAAATATACCCCATTTCAAAATTTCGTAGCGGGTGGTGACTTGCCGTCCACTAAATGGGCCTCCCCATAAAGGCTACCGTAAGTTGGCGCCAGAGGGGCAACATTGGTGTGGACAGCATAGGGTGTCAAGAGGTGTGCTGCGCTTTCACTAGACGCTACTCGCGGCGTTATGCCCTTTAACACTTCCACCCTGGAGCTTAGGTTCTTAGCTCTTGCGGTTTCCACTCCAAACTGGCCGGTTAAGGCAAAAGAGGAGTCAGGGGTCTCATTTAGCCCCAAGGAATCAGGGTTTGCGGTATCGCCGACTTGCCACAAAGTCGCCCCTGCGATTATTATTATTATAATTTCACTTTATTTGGCATACATCTCTCGGGTCAAGCCCGGTATTTTGATGGTCATCAGTGGAGCCGAAGCCAACGCTGAAAGGCCCTTTTTAAACATCATTTAGCTATGTTATAGGGGTGAAAGTACAAGGAGCCTATTGTGAGTAATAATTGAAAAAATAATGGGTTATTGCGGTGAACTTCTGGGTGTTATACAAAACTGGGTTATGGGGTACGGCACCCGCCAAATAATGCCTCATTTCAAATATTCAGGTGGGTGGTGACTTGCCATCTACTAAATGGGCTCCTCATAATAGCTACCGTATATTGGCGGCGGAGGAGCAACATTGGTGTGGACGTCTTAGGGTGTCGAGAGGTGTGCTGCGCGTTCACTAAGAGCTACTAGCGGCGTTATGCCATCTAACACTTCCAGCCTGGAGCTTAGGTTCTTAGCTCTTGCGGTTTCCACTCCAAGCTAGCCAGTTAAGGCAAGAGAGGAGTCAGGGGCTCATTTAGCCCCAAGGAATCAGGGTTCGCGGTGTCGCCACTCACCGACGGCTCGCCACAAAGCCGCCCCTGCGATTTTATTATTATTCCATTTATTTATTTTACAACTCACGGGTTGCCCCGGATCTATGAAGGGCATAGATGGGGCCGAAACCAACACTAATAGGCCCTTTTACAATCATTAATTTAAAAAATACAGTTTTTGGGGGATAAGAAGAGGTAAACTATTGTAAAGACGGGGAAAAGGTACTTCTTGGGCTATTTTAATGAATTATTAAGGGATTATAAGCTGGTCTATGAAATGGGGTGCGGCACCCGCCAAGTAATGCTTCATTTCAAAATATTTAGGCGTGTGGTGACTTGCCATCCACTAAATGGACCCCCATAAAGGCTACCGTAATTTGGCGCCGGAGGGGCAACATTGGTGTGGACGGCTTAGGGTGTCGAGAGGTGTGACTACACTACACTAGACGCTACTCGCGGCGTTATGCCCTACGAACTTTAACGTATTTAATTTTTTCTGTAATTTTTTTTATTGGAAATAAATCTTAACCAGGTTCCTTGCCCTTTGACTTATGTAAGTGAAATTTACAATTGGTTGAATTCGCTTATAGGTACTGTACTACTGAGTTATCCCGAACTAGTGTACTAATCTGAAAGGAGGTGATTCAGACTATTGTTACTACGACATTTTTTCGTTTTGAAAATTCCAGTTGATTCAGAATTGCAATTTTGTATGGACAGCTGTTTTTATTCTCGAATTTCGGGTTAGTTGTCCATATTAATGGTTTGAATCTCCCATTTTCGGCTTGGCACAGGGCAAGCAGATAACCTTCTATAAAAAGAGGGGTTAGGTTAATACGTGTATTGACAAACTGTAATGACAATGCATTCATTAACATTTTCAGTCGATTGGATTTGAGGAAAATAGTGAACAATAAAGACAGACATCTGCCAGTGACTAACATTATGGGAGAGGAGCTGTTCCCATCTTGGGAGAGCATGTTCGATGGTTCAGAAGCCAGGATGGCGCCAGGAAGCAACATCTACAGTTTCAACAACATGAGTGTGTTGATAGATGATCACTGGTAAGTGAAATTTGAATTTGACAGAAATATAAATATCATCGATAAATATATTAAAGACACGGTTTCTGACCAACTAACTGGTGTTCTAGTGGGAAACCGTGGTAGCCCAGTGGTAAAATAACATTCGTTTATCATTAGGAAGGTTCTGGGTCCCGTACCAACGAGTTCTTTGAAACATGTGTACACGGACTTTCACACCACTGGCTTTTCGCAGAAAAACGTCGTAGAACCATAGAAGAAATTTGATGGCGTGTGTGAAACCACCTACCCGTATTCCGCCAGCATGGTGGATATGGCCAAATTACTCTTCGTAGGTAGGCCTCGGTACAGTACTTAGTAGACTATCAAAAAAGCCGCTACATTACTCGTACTGAATAGCAGTTGACTAAAAAATATACAGAGAGGATACAGTGTCCCAAGTACAGAATAATTTGAGCACTATATTTATTTTTTTAATTGATTATTAAAAATTTTTTTTCACCAATTTATTTTGACCAAATAATTAAATAATTAATTCTACATACAAACATTAGGCTACTTGTAAATAATATGTTTAAGTTTATAGGAATTAAAAATACTTTTTTATATGTTATTTATTTATCTTATTTCTTTCAGGCCTATCAAAGAAATATGGCACGGCAGTGATAGACACGGTTATCTACAAAAAATGTATTCTTGCAAAGAATGGGACAGTGACAATCATAATGACATCGGAGTTTCTTCGCCTCTTGGAGAGGGAAAACTGTTGGGAAGTAAAGGGTAAGCATGGCAACACTTTTCAACTTCCGAATCATTATTTTTTCAACCGATTTTGATGATTCTTTTTTGTTTGGTAAATCATACTCGTACTAACCAGGTGGTAGAATTTAAACTTTATCGAAATCGGCTGAGCGCTTTTTGAAAAAATAATCTGAAATAGCATACATCGTTTTGAGTAAACTGGAATAGTAAGACTGGATTAATTCGCTCTTATCGATGGATGCCATTTTTAGATTGTTTTTTTTTACAAAAACCACTGAACCGATTTCAATAAATTTTTAGTGGTAGGTACTATTTTTGAAATATGGTCTACCAAACAAAAAAAGGAAGAAAAAACTTTTTTATTACTTAGTCATAACTTTGTAATAAAGCATTCGCAGTCATTCCGTACTCTACTGACGCACTGTACGTCTCTACTTTTCTACTTACTTATTAGTACGCTGAGTGTGAGTTTTGTTGTAAACATGACGCGCTCTTCGGCGAGCGCGTAAGCATGTAATTTGTATGAACTTGTTGTGTTTCAAAAACGCGCCTCTAGTGGCGCCGTACATTTCTTCATACTAATTAGATGCTTACGCGCTCGCCGAAGAGCACGTCATGTTTACGACAAAACTCACACACAGTATACAGAGTTTAGAGAGGGCTAGCTACCCGGGCCAATACGAACTTACTTACTTATTTTTGACTTGGACTTTGTATTTTCCTATAATAATGAAACTTGAAAAACACAAAACAAAAAAAACAAAGATGACGTCTAAAAAAGACTTTAAAAAATATGTTAAAAATCAATGTTTTTTCAGGTCTAATTGCGACAATAAGTTAATTGTCCTCTGCGTAGAAGTATCTGCATCGAATCGTAAAGAGTCAGTAACGGAAAAGCCCTTGCCACGGCTAAGGCACCAATGGTAAGCTTTTTTTATTTATAACTAGCTTCATGGAACAATGTTGTCTGAAATATATATTTAAATTTTTATTTTACCCGCGCTGCTGCCCGCTGACAGCGCTGATCTACTAGTGTTTGCAATAATATGCATCTTAATTTGGAAATAAAAGATCTTAGATGCGCTTTTTCAACTATGGCGGCAGCGCGGTTTTCCACAGAATCCTTTTTTTTCTTAATATAAATTAGCTTGGAACACTCCTACTTTTGACCGACGTATATAAAATAAAATAGCCATTTATTCATTTATTGCTACTAGCATTACAATTTACTTGCAAATCAATAATTTGAAAACAACGGAGCAACTCTTTGAATTTACTAATTGAACAGTTCCTGGCAAAATGGACATTCTAATCATTTTTTTACTAAGCTACTTAAGAGTGCGCCTAATGCCATGAAAAAAACAGATTTCACCCGCGCTTCTTGCATCGCCCGCTATCATCTATGCTGCTTTGTTTAGAGTCGGAAATCGCATGACACAGTTCACGATGAATTTGGCTTCGAGCGCCAGCTTACATTTTTAGGTGAAATTTTATTTATTTATTCAAAATTTAAGCACATATTAAAAAAAACTAATCGATTACTCTACTAGAACATTAGTCTGGCTACGTAATTTGTCAAAAATAATGTGGTGTTGTAGCTTATAATTTCGAGTATTTGAAAAAAAAATATGGCGCGAAGTTTTAATTTTTTTCTAAGGTACCATATTATTTTCCAAAATTCTACGCGATCACTCTGCTACTATAGGTTCTTTCCTTTCCTATAGTATTTTTTTAATACGGATATTTATGTTTGTTATCTTTACACCACGTTTTTTACTTTTTGTTATAAACATTGCTCGTTTAAAGCATGTCTCACAAATGGCGCGTCCAACAATGTAGTAGTTGGTAAAAATGATAAACACTCTCACTAATTCGGCGCCTTCGCAGACAGCGTTTTAGCTTAATTGGACAAAGCATCTGGGCCGGAATCTCAGAGAGATGCAGGTTCAAATCCTGCGAACGCGTCAATTTTTGAAATGTTTATCACAAATAGAAAGTTTCTATACACATAGTGTGTGAAACACGATAAAAATCATTTCATTTACACCACCTCTTTAAAAAGTCGATTTTGGCATTATGCGCCCCCTTAACTTATTAATATTTAGCATTATGTTTTATCATCGGTACAATATATTATACCTCTATCTCTTCTCTATTATACTGCTATAATAATATACCATTTATAGAGTTTGTAGTTGGAAAATATTTATGTTACCATTAATTTTATTTTTTTACATCTTTTCCAGGAGCAGACATAACGATAATTACGAAAATAACGACATTTATAGAAATTAATTCTACAGTAAGTAGGAACTTCACACCAGTCAGTTACGGGTTTAATATTATTATAAATCAATTCATATGTTTTGAAAGTCTAAGAAAACATAGGAATTTAAATTTCGAATTGTGTTATTCGGAACTTAAGATAGGAAAACGGTTGAAAAGCAATGGTGAACTTCTGTACGAAAATATACATTTTTTCACAATACTATATTTAACACCTTATCATTGATTAAGTATAACAACATATTTCTTGAGTTTATTTAACTTTTTCGGTTACATATTAAATATAAGGAAATAAATTGTATTTTTCAATCCTAAATAGAAAAATTGAATTTTGTTACAGTTCACAATAATTCTAACTTAAAATCAAAACAAACAAACAAAGTAACACTCAAATAAGATAAAACTGTATTGTTGTTAA
Organism: Hypomecis punctinalis; assembly: GCA_949316475.1. Lineage (NCBI taxonomy): Eukaryota > Metazoa > Arthropoda > Insecta > Lepidoptera > Geometridae > Hypomecis > Hypomecis punctinalis. The sequence goes on along the minus strand of OX438810.1, from coordinate 7,608,384 downwards.
ATAAATAGCTTTGAATTTATTATAACATTAATAAAAATAATTTTCTCCTAAATACTCGTAAATCTAAGTTGCCTAAGTGAGAATGATTCTCTAGCAGAAAAAAATCCGAGTTGTATGTTCTCCAGGGATACAAAACGTGCATGACTATGAAACGCCATCGTTTTTCTTGTTTGTCTAATTAAAATAAAATAAAAATTAATTTAGATAACTTATTTGATTACTTATTATATCCTAAAAATACGTATTATGTGTGATAGGCGTAGTGTAGATATTTTTTACTTTAGTCACATTTTTATACCTACTTATTTATTTTTAATTAGGCATTTATTATTATATTCAAATGACAGAATAAAATAATGATTTTGAATCATGGCTATGCAATTAAGATACGAAATCTAAAAGTACCAAAATAAAAATATGGATAGAAATATTTTATGTTTGGACGGATGTTTGGTTAAACACTAACTTTATATTACGATGCCATGATACTTAATTAAATGTGATTATTATTGGCTCCATATGAAAGTAAAAAAGCAACCGTTTTTTGACCGCCGATACGGAGGAGGTACTCAATTCGACGTGTATGTATTTTTGTTAAGGGTTCCGTACCTCAAACCGAAAAAACGGAACCCATATACTTACACTTTGTTACTTACACTTTGTTGTCCGTCTGACCGTCTGTGCGTATGTCAAGTATGTCAAGTCAAATCTGAAAACTGTACATTTTCATTTAAATCACAAAAAATAGGGCCTCAAAATTCACAAAATATGGGTTCAAAATTCAAGTAAATCGTATCATATAAAAGAACTTCACACAGAACAACAATGTGTAATTTTCGATATATGACGAGAAAAGTGAAAAAAAAAAAACTTTATTGTCGATGGTTATAGTATAGAAATTTTGACAACTTACTTACTTTCCAATTTTGTGAAATTTTCTGGATTTATAGGGAACCCTCTATGTGCGAGCCTGACTCGCACTTGTCCGGTTTTTTTTAAAGAATTGGTGTCGTAGTTTAAGTTGTTTATATTTTGATCAAATTTCAAAATAGAATACAATGGCATTTTACAACTGTTAACCAAACACCTTGTAGGTGTGATATTGCGAATTTAGTTTTAAGTTAAAAAAATTTTGAATTTGGCGAAATGTTTCACTCATATTGAATTAATAGATTTATATTTAGATATGTTAGTATAAAATTATTTGAGTAAAAATGCGGTGTGTTTTAAACAGTAAATTTCAAGTGTTGTAAGAATTAGGTACCAACTTCTACCTATTCACTGAATTCTTGTTTTGAGTTTTTTTAATGGGAAAAATATAATACTAAGTTCTATTGAAAGTCTAATAAAATTAATAGAAAAAAGGTCGATGGATAATTTTAAAAGTATTCTACAAATATTGTTAACACTATTTTAATACAATTAAGTATGTATTGCCAGTTTCTCATTTTTATAATTTTGTTACTCGTATTATTAATAATTTTATGTGATTACTGTATGTCACACAAAGTCAGTATCTGTATGTAAAATATATACTTAACATTCACTTATTGTCAATTTTGCATTGAAATACTTAATACTGTAGTTATTTTATGATTGTGTTAAACGCTTAACGATTTGATGTACATGTTGTATTTAGGTACTTGCTAGCAATATAGTGAGATGACGTATTGTAATGATTTGTAAAATATAAAATAGTTAAGACTTAAGTCAATAAACAATAGACGCTTTGTGAAGTTAGCACTTTTGTTAATAATTATGCAAATTTTTGTAAGTAGCTGTGAGGTGTTTGTTTATAAAGGAGCTCTCACGTACGAGGTATATCAGATGATACAGCCTTGGTCAAAAGTATTAGGCACCTTTAAAAAATCAAAATGCATGTTTACTACTTGACCAATAACTGAGTGCTTATCTTAAATGACTTACTGGGGTCATAAATAACTTCTTAGAATATCAAGCGGCTCTTTGTTAAGGTCATAAAACACCTGGTGACCGAAAACAGAGGATTCGGTTTTCTTTCGGTCTTATCAGTCAATGTTTGGTCACTTGTGTTCTGGACTCTAACAAGTAAACAAGCTTTCATTTCTGTTGATGTGATTAAATTGACACCTATTTTTGTTAAATATGCCAAAAAGGAGTGAAATTAGTTTAGAACATAGAGTGAAAATACAGGGTGCCTAATACTTTTGGCCAAGGCTGTATATCAGGTAACATTTAATTACAAAAACATTAAACACAAAATCGATACTATGGTGTAAAACATTCCTGGGTATAAAGTTCTTATAAAATTCTTAGCAAATTACATTTTTGACAAAACACAAATAGTTGTTACCATTTCTTTTCATATTTATCGCGATATTTTAGTAATCGATTTTTTAACGAAACGTAATGAAAATAAAAAAAAAGAAAAATTGTATATCTCGTAAGTGTGAGCACCTATACAAATAAATACAGATAGTGCCATAATTCCTAATTTTGTCATATGCAAATAAAATTTGATACTTTTTTAAAAATCCTATTTGTTTTATTCTGATCGATTATTGTCTTCAATGATGTATTAACTATTTTCCTCTAATGCAACGATTGCGAGATCGAACCAGGAACCCTTATAATTTCGCTGTGTCCGTTTGTCTGTTCGTTTGTCGGTCGCCTTGTACCTATGTCACAAAGCTTTATATCTACACACATACACACATCTGTGAACTATACTCTATAAAATTTAACTTGATCTCTGCGACAGTGACATTGACGTAGAAGATTGACATTTTTAGAGTTGAGATAGTGGTGGAAAAAAACGATTTTCAAACAATGTTGTAATGAAATCGAATGAGTAGTTGAACGTGAAAAATTGGACTTTATTTACTTACTATTATTTAAGATGTACACATGTAAATAATGTTTTAAGTATAGCCCATAAAGTATGACACTGACAGGTACTGGCTGTACTATTAAGAAATTCAGGTATTCACAGGCGTGATTTTTCTGACAGCTGTCGCAGAGATCAAGTTAAATTTTACAGTGTATAAATAACCTTTTTGATATTATGGTAGGTACCTTTTGCGCTCGAAGACAAAGCACGCCGGCACGCAGTATACTTTTAATACAATATTCAAAATAAACAGATTGGTATAACTGAGGATAAGATAAATAATTATATACGTAAAATCAATATCTCAAACACATTAATGGTTGATTATCCAGTGCTTTTAGCAAGCTATGACAGTGCACTATTCGCACAATACCTGATCTACTATTTTAGGATATTTATCATTATATTTTCTCGTTTCTATCTAACTTTTACGGTAAGACCAACCCTGAAATTAATGGCAAAAAAATCAGTTAGAACATATATGAATGAATGAATGAATTACTTACTGTAACTATAGTATAGCATTTTTGTTAGTAAAAGTAGTCTGGAGTACGATAATATAGTAGAAAAGATTCACTTTATATTAAATAAATAAATAAATATTAGGGGACATCTTACACACGGTATCTGACCCCAAACTAGGCAAAGCTTGTGAAATGGCTGCCAGAGACTGATATACTACATATACATATTATTTTTTAATACATACTTATGTAGCTAGTAACTAAATAACACCCAGACACAGACAGATTATCGACTTACAATGATAAATAACTATCTAAATTCAAACATTTCATTCAATTTATATGCAGTGCATTTGGCGAGATCTCAAACAGCACCGTTCGCACATTACGGAGCTACTAAGTAAGCACTCGAGACTGAGCCAAGCTCATTAGCTCCCGCTGAAGATGGTTACTGCTTCGATGCTTCCTGACTGTCTCCGTTATCTGATTTTCAAATAAGGTTAGTATTTCTTCTGTCAATTGGAATATGACTGTAATGTAATCTAAGACATCGTTTAACTCTTGACTATGAATATTTTTTTCCATGGAACCAACCATGAAATCATACAAAATAATATTCGATATAAGTAGCTCACAATGTTTTTTTTTTGCAGTTTTAGCGTGGGTTTTATCGTAAAAGTAGTTTATAATGACGTGTATAATGTTTTTCTCAAATATGACCTTCTTCTTACAAGAAGACTGGATATTATCATTTTACAATGATATACGTCTAAATTCAAACATGAATAGTTAAATATGCAGTGCATTTGGCGAGGTCTCAAACGGCACCGTTCGCACATTACGGAGCTACTAAGTAAGCACTCGAGACTGAGCCGACCTCATTAGCTCCCGAAGACGGTTACTGCTTCGATCGCTCCCGACTGTCTCTGTAATCTGATTTTCAAATTAGGTTACCATTTCTACTGACAATTGGAATATGACTAGTAAATGTGGAACAATCTATAATCTTATTTTTATCGTGCTTCACACACTAGGTGTATAGAATCTTTCGCATTATTCGGCAAAATTAAGATCGAATTTCACTTCCAAGGTAAGTTCGTTTGATCATATAAAAATACAGGATTATTACACTAATCAATTAGCATCCTTTCAGGGGCTTATTCTGTACATCAAAACTAACAACTTTTGTTCTATGACTTTTGTCAAAACTAAAACAAAAAATTTGTCGCTCCGTAGAAAAATATCGTTCACCCGCGACAAAATGTATGGAAAAGCTGATTTTTTTTTTAGTTTTGACAAAAGTCGTAGATTATATGTTGTTAGTTTTGATGTACAGAACAAGTCCCTAAAAAGATGCTAATTGATTAGAAATAACCCTGTATATTTTTGGTTGTTTGTGTGAAATCAGCCATGAGTAAGTCGAAAATGTAAATATGAGGTTATAAAGTTTCAGTTAAACAAATACGGACAACTGTTCCTTCAGACCACTACAACGGCTGAATTACTTCCTTAAACACCAAAAATACGAGTATGTATTGCCGAAACAAAACCATTTTTAAGAACTGCTTAGACATAAAACTCAACACGGTACGAATTATTTAATTCAAAATGAACTAAAACTAATCTTAATAAAACTTGCATAGCAAACCGCATACTAAATTCATCGCGGGAAAGCGGTAAATAACGGTTAAAGTAAAAATACCTGAACATTTTAATATCGTCGCCGGCCAGCAAGAAGTCACTAAGTGACATTTTTAGCCAAAATGAGTTAATGATGTCAAAGTGTTTTTTAATCTATTATCTACCCTATGGAAAGATAAAAAGAGCTGATTTCTCATTATTTCAGATAATATTACAATGTCAGAAGTAGTTAACTACTTATTAAGCAAAAAATCAGTTTATCAAAATTAACTAACGTAACTTGAGTAATTTATCCAAATCGTTTTGTTAACTTCAATGTCACTTAGTCACTTTTTGCACACAATATTTTTGACGCGGCTCACTATTGATTGCACTTAGTTATTTCTGGCACGGTAAAAACTAAATAAAATTAAATTATGTTGTGTGATAAAAGTCACCAAGCGATCTTAAGTAATTTGTATCATGGTAATCGGACGTTTTTCAGTATTTATGTTTTCCGAAATCTAACTAAAGTACATTAATTAAAGCAAAACCACTCGTGTTGTGACTTAGTTACAATGTCTGGGCGCACCTACTTCACCCCGCTCACCCGCACCCGCGCCCGCGCCTCCGTTGTTCTATCGCGTGACTACATCAGTCGCTACTCGCTCGTGGGCTCTGCCGCCAAGCGAACGTTATTTTGGTTAATTAAGTGTGGAAACGGTAAAAATCGTCTAGTTATGAAGAAAAGCAGGTCCCATTATATACTGTCTCTACTGCCAGAAAACTCGCAAAAAAATGATGTAAGTATCTACTTCTACTCATGTACTTATCTACCTTCGCCTTACCTGTCCAAACAACAAGTTTATTATTGTACATTAATTCTAGGTACTTTACCCACATGAGATAAGACGTGTGGTCGGGTTAGGGATCATACTTTTACTCGTATTATGATTATTCTTGAAAATTTAACAGGTAAAATAATGATTATTGTGTGTCTAGTATCTAACTGTGTAAAGAGGATTTCATAATAAACTGTAAAGTAAGATTACAGTATAATAATAACCTAAGTAAGTTTTCAATTATTAAGTAATAGGTACCTACAGGTACCTAGGTATAACAAGCTTAGGGATTTAGTGTGGTATCTAGCTTAGGTAAGCTAAAATAACATAAGTTATTAAATGAACTCCATTAACTAATACAACTCTCCTACATCTCCACTAGGTATTTGCAAAACACTTTGAAGATCTGCAGTCCATTAACTAGGATTCCTGTGTTGTGGGTGCATAGTCTGTCATTTTTATTAATCTGTTCAAAAAGCAATAATATTGTTGTGCTGTAGGAGCTTAAATTTCTAACTCGTGCAATGAGTGGACACATTGCATGAGTAAAAAATTGTAGGTAGGTACGTTAGGTACCTACATACCCAAATACAGGTCGCGGCATATAAGTCTAGCGTTGAGTGAAGTGTGGAGGGGGTGGCTGCGCATGAGTTTAGTATGGCGGTCAACAAGCGCAGCCTTCCCCTCCACAGTACCCTCAGCGCTAGACTTACGTGCCGCTAGTTGTAAACGTTAATTGAACCCATAAGTAGGTAAAATTCTTAAAATGTGCTTATATTACTTAATGTTTTTTGTTTAAATTGTCATAATTGACAACGTATAAGTAATTATTAAAACAAATACCTAACTAATTTGTTCATTGGTTTCAGGATGCAGAAAATATGTTTGGTCATCAACCTGTACCTGTAGATGAACCAGTTTATGTAGAAGATAATCAAAATTTAGATCCAACACCGAGACAATTATCACAGACTAATACGTCACCAAAGAAATACGTCAATTTAGATTGTGTACAGCTCAATGAGTATTCACCATTTTCAATGAATTTGGCTGGATGTTCAGAACCACCTTCAGTCTTGCCAGAGATTTATGATTTGGAAACACAAAGACCAAAATCAGCATGCCTGCCAATGGGAAACTCGCCGGAAATAGACTTTACCATCCCATCTATTACATCCGATGATTTTAATATTTACCACCCACGACCACCAAGTTCATTATTAGAAGAACCTTCAAGCACTGACGACCGCACCTATGCATCATCCGGATCATCATGGGTACCAGACTCTGATGAAGGCTGTACCCCTAGAAAGATTTCACGAAAAGCGATTTGTAGGATTTCAGATTCAGATGTCACGGAGTTTAGTTCTTCAGATAATGCTCCAGATACTTTCAGACCATCTTTAGTAACAAATGAAGAGATTTTAGACGTAGCTACTTCGTCAGAACATTTTGTCACAAGCTCAACACAAGTGGATGATCCTCAGCCTTCTACAGTAATAAAAAATAGCCGTTGGAAAAAATCAGAACCATCAAAATGGAAGAAAAACATTAATAAGGATAATAAACACAGCTGTAAACCTTACCAAAATGCATCGGGAAAGAATATGCCTGGAAAAAAACCAAAAACAGTGCTTTGTATGGATAGAGGTTGCCGATTTAGATGTAATGAGTTTAATGAAGAAGACAGAGTAACTCTTTGCAAAGCTTATTGGTCGTTAACAAGTTTTAAGGAGCAGAAACAGTTTATATTGCGACATGTGAAACAGAAAAACCCTAAAAGACTCCTTAACGCTGTAAAAACAAAAAATCGCACCATTTCAAGGGAATACTACTTTTTTAAACATGGTGCGGAAATTAGAGTGTGCAGTTCGTTTTTCATAGCGACGCTGAGTATATCAAATGGTCCTATCAATAGAGCCCTAAAAAATGTGAACGAGTTTGGTGAATTTGTTGGGACAGATAACCGCGGGAAAAAAGAACCTGCCAATAAATGTAAACCAGAAGATTTGAAGTTTTTGCGCGATCATATTGAAAGCTTTCCGACAATGGAATCACATTATTGCAGGAAGTCGTCAAAACGTTTGTATTTGGACCAAAAACTTTCCATCGCTAAAATGTATCAGATGTACAAGACATCATGCAGCGCCCAGAACAAAACTACGCTGTCACAAAGTAAATACAAAAAAGTGTTTGGAACTGAATACAACTATTCTTTCTTTACGCCAAAAAAAGACCAGTGTTCATTATGCCACAAGTACAAAAAGGATCCAGTAAAATATGAACATCTGTATAAAGAGCATCAACAAAGAAAAACGTCAGCTGATGAAGCTAAAAGGCGTGATAAAGAGAGATCACAGAGCGATGCCACATTTTTATCAGCTACTGCAGATCTTCAAAGTGTTTTGCAAATACCTAGTGGAGATGTAGGAGAGTTGTATTATACACGAAAATTGTGTGTGTACAATTTTACTGTCTACGAATCAAAACCACCCAATAAAGGGTTCTGCTTTATGTGGAACGAAACCAATGGGAAACGAGGGAGTTCTGAGATTGCTACTTGTCTGTTAAGGTGGATAAGTATGATCCCGGAAAGTGTTAAAGAGGTTTCTGTTTTTTCCGACACTTGCTCAGGGCAAAACAGAAATCAATTTATTGCAGCGTTTTTCCTGAATTTGATCCAAACGTCGCATTTAGATGTTATCGAACAGAAATATTTGGAGTCTGGACACACCATGATGGAAGTTGACTCCATGCATTCCGCTATAGAATGTGAGAGAAAGAGAACTTCTATTTTCTCTATGAATGACTGGAAAAATGTGGCAAAGCGAGCCCGATCTAGTAGACATAGAAAGAACGCACTACCTTATGAAGTTCAGGAATTAAAATATAACGACGTAATTGATACCAAAGAGTTAGCTGCAAGATTGATTACAAACAAAACCATGGATCGAGATGGCAAGAAGGTACAGTGGCTCAAAATCAAATGTCTGAGATACGAAAAAACTAATCCTGGCGTAATAAAATTCAGATACGACTATGATGGTGAGTACTCACTGCTAGACACGACAAAAAAAACAAGAAGTAAGAAAGGTCTTGCTGTTCTGGGTACACCTGGTGAGATGTTGCCTAAAGCATATACGTCAATCATACCAATAACACAGTCAAAGAAGAAAGATTTGATAAATCTATGCCGAACAGACATTATTCCGGTTGAATTCCATGCATGGTTTCAATCCTTGCCAGTTAACAACGAAACAAACAAGCTTCCAGAACCAGACGCTCTCGAAAATAGTACTGATGAAGAAGATTCTTAAATTATTAGATGTGATGATTTAATTATCATAGTTTTTTAGCTTATTGATAAATAAATGACTGATTTTTGCTCTCTAAGTTTACAAATGAATAAATAAAAATTACTGATTTTTGCTACGTAATTTTTTTTTTTTTGTTCTACCCAGCCTTGAAGTATTCACTAAGTGCTTACTATCTGAAGCAAGGTTGTGACCAGAATTAATTAAGTAACACAAAAAGTTAATTAATTAACCCAAATGTTAATTTTTGGGTATGCCAGAAATAACTATCTCATTTTTTAATATGTATCTCAGTGACGTTAAAAATATTTTAATAGTTTATTAAATATTATTATGTAATTTAAAAATGTCAATATTTTGTCTAAAGATGCTATTTTTGTAACTACAACCGTTAATGAGCTATGCCGATTTTAAAGACAAAAAAACTTTAAAACGCGATTATCTCCAAACTAGTTTTTTGCAATTAGTGACTTCTTGCTGGCCGGCGACGATATGCTCCCTGAATGAAAATCTACAGGTCGGCTAGTTTCTCTACGCTTACTAGCGGTTTTCGATCCTTACTTGTTTAAAACGGTTTGCGACTAAATTAGTCCCAAATTCTACCAAAGCGGAGACACAGCCGACTCAAAAGCCGCGAAAGCTTTCTGAACAATACAACTGCAACGGAAGGCCCCAAGTATGCTAGAATAGAAGCGTGGAAAAAACTGCACAGTCCGCCACCCAAATATATTGCCCCTGCCGAAGAACTTCCCCCTAGCTATAAGGAAACCTGGCCAGTCTGTATAACCATGAACTGCGTTACCACGTGAAACGAAGTCGGGGCAACATGACCAGGTGGGGATTTATTGACAACGGAAACAGCATGCATCTTTCCAATCTGTTTAATCTTCAGACAATGCCTCACTTACTGAACTATGCAGCCTGCCCTGATACGTGTACTTCAGACGATCTTCACAAGGCTACGGAGAACCGGTCTTATTAGAGATCCTTAGGGGAGGCCCATGGCAGTGGACGTCATATGGCTGCTGGATTCTTTAGTCACATTCACATGGCGAGAATGCCTAGGCCCCAAGATACGGGTCCTTTATTTTACTCAGTTTGGGGAATAGTGTCCGCATAACAATTGAATAATTTCTATCTTGTGACAATAAATAATTTAGATTTTTTTTTAATTTTTTAAAGATTGATGGATGAAAATGATAAAATCCAGTATTTTTTGGTTAGATGAAGGACATATTTGAGGAAATCATTGTACTCATTATCATTAACAACTTTCACCATGGAACCAACTCTAAAATTGAAAAATTAGATGATCAATAAATTTCGTCGCAAATCACGAGGTTGGTCTATTAGTAAATTTTTGTCAATATCAAGAGTAAAATGTTGCTCTAGAATATATGTCCTCCGTAAAGTCACACACAAAATATGGGTTCAAAATTCAAAGTGAGTAAACAGTATCATGTAAGGTATCATATAAAAGAGCTTCATTAGCACCTGCTGCAGCAGGTTTTTAATTATTTTAACAATGTGTAATTTTCGATGTATGACGAGAAAAGTGAAAAAAAAAAACTTTTTTGTCGATGATTATAGCATAGAGATTTTAACAACTTACGTCCCAATTTTACAAAAATTTTCTGGAGATTTGTACGGATTGGATTGAACCCTCGGTGTGGGAGCCTGACTCGCACTTGTTATTCATATTTTGTTTGACCAAAATGTTGTATTCTTCACTAAAAATATAAAATAATGTCGATCAAGAGACGAGATACTTTAGTATCGAAACACAAGAGTATCCCGCCTCTTCACGGATTTGGCGCGGATCCAGCCACCAATCTTCTTAGCAATACTCAACTCTGTATTATTGTAGGACAAAACATAAATATGAAGTTAGAAGCTGTCGGCGAGGATAATGTACGGCCGACAAGTTTTGTAGCTTACTTGAGTACTTGTCTTACAAATAGATATTCTTGTAAGATATGTAGTAGTTTTTGATCTTACGCATAGTATTTTGTAGGTACTCCAATGTATATATTTTGATGTTAACACATTTTTATTAGTTTCACCTGTATGTTTGCTTACTTGCTTGTAACCAACCCCTTTGAGATCGATTTTGCCCTACTTTGAGCGATCAGATTTTTTTGAAACTTTGCACACCTATCAAAGACAATGCATTTATTCGATTACTAAAAAGTAAAAAAAATAATAAAAAAAATAAAAAACTCACTTTCATAGCATATCAAACTAATAAGTATAAAATAATGTTTAATATAGGCAGAAAATATTATGAACGAAAAATATTAATACTATTGTAAAAAGAGCGCGGGTAAGCTCGATTTACGAAAAATTAGGGCACGCCCCACGCCATTTTTACAATACCATTCTGACTATGTTGAAAATTATTTTACACTTTTTAGTTTGATATGCTATGAAAGCGTGTTTTTTAGTTTTTTTTTAACTATGTTTAATTAATAGTCCACTAGGTGTTGAATATAATCCCTACCTTTGAAGGAAAATTAGGCCATTATATTATCATCTAGTAATAGTAATCTGGAACTAGGGCGGCTTAGTGGATTCGAAATTTTTCACAATATTTTCTTTTACTGACTATCCACTATTCATAATTATAATGAGCTATATCTATCTACACAAATAACGAATTATAATAAGTTTTGCACTCGGTATTGTTAAAAAACCTTATTTTTCTCATCATAAAACAATAACCTCAACAAATGCGTTCCAACATTGCCTGAAAAGTTTTATTAATTCCCAGAATTAGTTCAACTCCATTATATTGTCCTCATTTAGTGAAAGGCGGAAACTAAAATATTCCACTAAACTAATGCCATAATATCTAGCAGGAAGTTTTCTCATTATTTATTAATATAAAGTGCTGGACGATATGAACCAAAAGTCTACTCCACACTAAACTGTTTCGAAACTTTTTTAATAACGACGCGACAGAATTTAATTTCATATTTTGGGTATAATACCTAAGTGCTTATGTTTCCTGTTTTGGATTTTTGTACGTTAGTTTCATTTTCAAGTTATAGTTTAAACATTATTTAGCGCATTTCTTTCTTTGCCAGGTAAGTTATTTTGTTCGATTAGGTGACGAGACAAGCTGTTTTACCCGTTACGTTAAGCCATATGCAAGCCTATTTCAGGAGTTCTTTTTTGAAAAAGTTGGAAAATGACTTTTGTAAATCACTAGCGTTTTACCCCCGGCGTCGCGTGTGTCACTTTTTCATTATTAATCCTTATCATAAGAAAATTTCTTGTGTTCATAATAAATAAAGAATCGATTTCTATGCATTTTCAACGCTTTGTTGCAACGAGTGTTTTTTTTCTTCTATGCATGAAAGTCTGCAGATAATGTCACCTAATTATCATCATTAACGTTTCGCCTTTCTTAAGTTGGTAAGCTAATAAAAACCCATCAAACGGGGTACTAACCACGACTTTTTTCGAGATACAAAGTAGCTTAAATGACTCTCCGTCGTTCAAACTATGTCCATGCTAAAAATCAAATCAATCCGTTGTTCCGTTGCTGCGTGCAAGAGGAACAAATCAACAAACCCACTTTCGGATTTATAATGTTATTAACTGCCTATCTCGGCTTCGCCCCAAGACGGACAGATTTTAAAAGTATAATACACAAATGCGATTATATTGCGGGATTTGAAGACACCCACGTTATACTTAAGCGGGAAGACAGACCCAGGAAAAGCGTTCCACATTCTAGCTGTTCGTATGAGGAATGAAGATTCAAAACGCTTAGTTCTAACGCGCGGAATGTCCACCATAAAAGGATGGCGCTTTGGTCGCATCTGTCTAGCCGTACGATAGAAGAAAGGGGCAGGTGGGACCAGATTGTGCAACTCCTGAGCGCACTCTCCGAAGTGTATTCGATAAAAGGCCGACAAACACGCTACCTTTCATCGATGCTCGAGACTTAGCAGCTGCGACTTAGTCAAGGTTTCGTTGTCAATCAGCCTCCTGGCTCGCTAAATATTTATTTATTAAGCCCCACTGCTTGCCGCAATAACAGCCTGAGACAAGGCATACGACAAGCTAAATAACAAATAAAATTACAATTTGAACAAAAAATAAAACATTCAAAATAAATGCAATTAGAACAAGTCAATAATTATAAAAATGTCAAAGTAAAATAAAAATCTCAAATAAAATGTCAAAAATAAAAAAATAAATGTCGTAATAAATAGTGAAATGAAATTAATGTCAATTAGCACAACGATTATAACGATAAACGATACATAACCTCAACTTAAAAAAATTATACATGCATTTATAAACACATAAAACTTTATCAAAAATAATTATGTCAACATCTGGATATTGAGCAATCTGGGTATTGAGCAGAGAGACGGCCTGCGCTGTGAGAGCAGACTGGGACGTGCACGTGAGCGAGCGCGGCGTCGCCGCGCGTGCTCAACGTCCGCCGCGCTCGCTCCGGTGGTGTGACGAGCGCTAGACGCGACAGACACTCAGGATTATCTATTTTGCTATGAAGCAATAGGTAAAAGTGTATCATTATGGCACACTTACGCCTGAGCTCAAATGTGTTGATGCCTACCATTCCCACCACGAAAAAGGATGGGTAGAGATACGGATAATAGCCATATAGTTTTGCATACCTACAGGTAGCGAGCGACCCGCCTTTGCACCTTCTCTACCATGAACTTGTACTTGTCTTCGTGGGGGTCCCAGAAGATTAAGTAGTTTAGGAGTCCATAGCGGACAAACAACATGACGCGTAATTTAAATTTTAAATATTTTTAGAAGAAGTCCCCCTCTCTTTTTACCGAAAATGTTGCCTGCTCCTACTGTTTCGTTTAAGCGGCGCAGGGCGCTTGCGCGAGTGTGCGTTATGCAATAATGACTTTCACCACATAAATGATAGCACTTAAAAGTTGAAATGTTCACTTCTGCCGGCACTCGCGGAGTGCAACTCGTTTTTATTTGTATATTTTACGCCAATTGTAGACCAATTAAAAATATTTTTAGTTCGAAAGGATATCGTGTCTAGGATATTATAGATAAACTAGTTTTTTACCCGCGGCTTCGCCCGCATACGCAATATATCATTATAATTTATAGCCTATGTATTATTCTGATATATAAGCTATATTATTGCAAAGTTTCATCTCAATCCGTTTAGTATTTTTTGCGTGAAAGAGTAACAAACATCTATACATCCATCCATCCATCCATTCATCCTCACAAACTTTCGCGATTATAATATTAGTAGGATGATATAGTGCAGCCATTCTCAAAGTGTGTTCCGCGGACCCCTAGGGTTCCGCAAAACCTCTGTAGGGGTTCCAAGAGAATACTGAATTAATGAGAAAAAATAGAAACAAAAATAAATGTCAGCGACTCAGAAAGGTTTCAAGATGACATTTGAAGAATTTGGCCAATATTACTGGGCTGCACTTAATTGGGGGCTTCTTTTGAGACATTTTACCGAAGAAACTAGTACAAACATTTTGTTTCGTTAATTTTAGGTCTCCGTCGAACATTTTGCTTTTCAAAAGGGTTCCGTCACCAAAAAAGTTTGAGAACCGCTGATATATTTTATAGAATTTTAGAAAAGATTTTGTTCTCATCATCCTATTTAAATTTTATTGAAATCAGCGAAGCCGTTTTAGAAAAATTAACAATAATTCAAATATAGTAGTGTACGATTCGAGCGAACTGTTCGAATTTTGTACACGATTTAAATCAATTGAGCCATTTCAAAAAATCGTATTTATTATTCATTTATGTTAAGTAACCTAGCTTGATTATTAGTGCACATGCTCATCTAAACAATCTTCTACAAACTTCAACTCTAGCTTTAGGCTCTAAAGTTCTTGAATACCTGTTTAACATTAGTCAAGTTTGCTCCAGATTGGATAACACAGATTAACCCTAATTGGTTCCAATTCATCGAACCTCTAATTGGAATCGGTAATATGATAATATGGAGCTTTGATGACTTTGCTTAAATTGCCTTGTATAATACAGTTCTTAAGTTACCCGACCATAAGACATAGGTTTGACCTCGCGAGTATTTATTTGAAGCAGTTTCGAATACCTAAACTGAAAAGAGTTAAATTAAGTTAAATTAGATTGTAAGTATGTAATAATGAAGTTATTAATGTGAAACCTTAATAAATAAATAAATAAAAGAGTATATACCTGTATACTATAACTACTTTTTTTGAACGAGAGATTTGTATGGTGTGGGAGAGATTTTTATGGTATGGTGTGGGGGAATAAATTCATCATCATCATACACAGCCTTCTTTATCCCACTGCTGGGTATAGGCCTCTCTCTTATAGTGCCATCTGCCTCGGTCCTTTGCCAATAGGTTCGACCTGCGATATTGACGATATCGCGGGTCTCTTTCGCTCTCTTATGGAATAAATTCAGCAAAAAAAAGGTTGTTAAACTTTCGCGATTAGAACATATTATTATTATGTTATTACATATATTTTAGTGCACATTATTATTATATATATTTAAGTGCACGATTAGTCCCGTAGTATATAATAATAATAAATAATAGGTTGTCTGTCAAGTCGGTTTACGGACGAAAATTTTACGTGATACGTCATAACTCTCATTATAAAACCGGAAATGATTTTGTTCATGTGTTTGTCATAGTTTAAAGAGCGTAGAAAGCTATTTAAATCCAAGAGCTATTTTGTATCACAGAAGATATATTTTGTAGAAGCCACGGGCAAACACTTGCAAATCAAAACAAATCAAAATCAAAATTCGTTTATTTGTTAGAATATTGTCTTACATTGTAGATGTTAAAAGAACAATAGTGTCTCAAATTGTTGACTGCCTCGGTGGCTCAGTGGTTAGTGACCCTAACTTCTGATCAAAGAGGCGTGGGTTCGATCCCCACCAGGGCAAATATTTGTGTGATGAACATAGGTGTTTGCTCTGTGTCTGGGTGTTATTTAGTTACTATCTATTTAAGTATGTAATTAAAAATAAGTATATGTAGTATATCAGTCTCTGGCAGCCATATCACAAGCTTTGCTTAGTTTGGGGTCAGAGGCCGTGTGTAAGATGTCCCAAAATATTTATTTATTTTATTTTTTAAATATTCTACCTTTACAGGTGTACAAATATTTTTAGAAAATATACAGAGGTATTTGGCTTAACATTATTTATATATTTTTTCCTAAAATGAGTCTTCTAAAAATTCGTTAATAGTGTAATAACACACATTATTACTATATATACACACCCTCTGTTGCGGTATATCCAACTTATATTTTCGTCGTTGCTGTCTGTCTCTCCCATCAGCGCTACTATTTAACGGAAACTCGGATTGGTGTCGTCGAACAAATAAGCGCATTTCAAATATATATATTCAAGGCAATGGTAAAATGTTATATTTTTTAAATAATGGTCTGCATGGTGCCAGAAAATATGCACCAGATAATGCTCTTATACATTTATTTTGAACTTTAAAAGCTTCCTCCCAGTCCACAGAATTACCCCATATTATCAAACCATAACGCAACAAAGATGACACATATCCATGATATGCATACCAAATTAACCGCTTAGGATCAGTGGTATCCATGGTACTTATTCTATTTTTAGGGTTCCGTACCCAAAGGCTTAAAACGGGACCCTATTACTAAGATTTCGCTCTCCGTCTGTCTGTCACTAGGCTGTATCTCATAAACCGTGAAAGCTAGAAATGTAGAAATTTTTACAGATGACGTATTTCTGTTGTTTTCTATAACAACAAATATACTAAAAAAGGAAGAAATAAATATTTAAGAGGAGCCCCTATACAACAAACCTGACTTTTTAGACGTTTTTAGCTCGATATTAATAGAGAAAACAGAATATTTAAGTAAATAAATAGAAATTAAATAATTACTTTTGCATATTACAAGGAACGTGATTTTTTTGCTCGATATTAGGTAATAAGGAAGATGCTTGAAGTATTGAGTGGTATACTCCTATCAGAATTAATTAATTAATTAAAGTAATTAAGAAGGTTCCTGTATGGTGCGGAACCTTGAGTGCGCAAGTTTAACTCGCACTTGGCTAATTATTGATTAACTGATTCTAACTATAGATTTTTTTCACACACTACGTATGTATATTTACAAGACAAAAAGCAGTCTTAGAGGTGCAAGTAGGTAATACACAGTCTGAAATTCTGAACGTAGTGCGGCTGGTCGTATATCAAATTCTTCGCGACAACATTGAGCGATGCTCTAATATCCGGGAGGAATGGCACGTTAGGAACGAATGCAAGAGCCTAAAACGGGGAAAATGATATAGAACTTTGAGAACTGTAAATAAAAAGCATTTTATTAGGTTGTTTAAAGAAGGGAGCAGTTTTGTCATACATAACTATGAATGCACTATAACTCCTACTAGACTAAAGAAGTTTCACTATGGAAACTAGCGTAGTTTTCGCACATTTTAATTAAGTAAAGCACAGGTGTTACTCACGCTTAATTTGAGTAGATAACTGATAATATAGTTTTAATCGCATTTGGCGATCTTTCTCAAGGTACTAGCACGTGGAGTACTAGCATGCGGGTTCGTCTCGCATAGCACTGATCACTAAGACACTGAATCGCTGAGTGCTATGTGAGACGAACCCGCGTGCTAGTACTCCACGTGCTAGTACCTTGAGAAAGATCGCCAAATGCGATTGAAACTATTTAGCGATATTTCTCAAGGTACTAGCACGCGGGTTCGTCTCGCATAGCACTGATCACTGAGTCACTGAATCGCTGAGTGCTATGCGAGACGAACCCGCGTGCTAGTACTCCACGTGCCAGTACCTTGAGAAATATTGCTAAATGCGATTTAAACTATAGTAGCAGTTATTTACTAAATTTAAGCGTGAGTAACATCTGTGCTTTACTAAATTAAAAAGACCAAAGAAAGATGGATGATTTTGTCTTGCTCTGGGCTGACATAAATAAGTAATTATGATAATAATGATGATCACCATGATGATGATGTCATATAAGCTGGAAATATTTTTATAATATCGTGAAAAGAAAAAAAATGATAAAACTATGACTACAAATTCTACCGATTAATCACTCTGATTTCAATGTATACTCAATGTACTACGAGTACTACTCGTAAGTTTTAAACTAATCTTTTTTTTACTTAAGTATCTGTTATACGTAAGGCTGTCACTACTGTAAGTAAGTTATTTCGTATAGGCTGTATATCAGAGTTTTTAAACACAAGCCGCCTCACCAAAAAAGATTTAAACACATTTAAACTCTATTTAACCTTGCAATTTGTACTGTTAAACATTGTTTAAAGCGCGCGTAAAACTATTGTGGTAAGGCGGAAGGTCTCTAACATGGCTATACGGTTAAAGCAACAGGGACCTACAATTTCATGTGTCTTATAAATTGAAATGTTCACTTTGACTGCCTCGGTGTCTCAGTGGTTAGTGACCCTGACTTCTGCATCACGGAGGCGTGGGTTTTATCCCCACCCACGGCAAATATTTATGTGATGAACATAGGTATTTGCTCTGTGTCTGGGTGTTATTTAGGTATAATTTAAAATTATTATGTATTTAAAAATATGTATATGTAGTATATCAGTCTCTGGCAGCCATAACACAAGCTTTGCTTAGTTTGAGGTCAAAGATCGTGTGTAAGATGTCCCCTAATATTTATTTATTTATTATTTTATTTATGTATGATGTAGGTCAAATAAGATTTTATACATAATTGGTCGTACATTGAACGAAATACATCATTGGCTAGTAAGCCAATGATTTTAATTACGAGACGATGGTGTCTATTAATTGTATATTTCAATGAAATATCATTGCATAATTTTTCTTCTTGTGATAAGTACCTATCGGTTCAAAAAATAAAACTATGAGCACGTAAAAAGTTACTATCCGCACCCTAACAATACACCCAGGATATATTATCTGTAACTCTCTATGCAAGACGTGGAAAAGAATTTATGAGACGTCGAAATATCAGGAATCAATTTAAATATTCAATGCTCATGCAGCAAGAAAGGTCGGAAAATATTTCGAATCCGCCATTTTGGTATGAAAATACGCTACAGAGCATTATGCCGAAGGCTGTTTTGACTTGTTGAATGAAATATACCCTAAAAGTGTTTATAAAGTTATTTTAAAATACATAGTCTATATATTCATCACTATATAGTCTAAATCATCATTCATCAATCATCCATATCACCGACCTTTATTGACATACTAGTTTTTACCCGCGGCTTCGCCCGCATACTCAATATATCATGATAATTTATAGCTTATGTGTTATTCTGATATATAAGCTATATTATTGCAAAGTTTCATCTCAATGCGTTCAGTAGTTTTTGCGTGAAAGAGAAACAAACATCCATACATCCATCCATCCATCCTCACAAACTTTCGCGTTTATAATATTAGTAGGATTTGGAGCATCCAATCATCAGAGTTGTTTTCAAATGTGTGAAAGGCTAGAGTTTAAAAAAAAACGCCACGTTATTTTGGTGATAAACATTTCAAAATTCGTCGCGAATGCAGGACTTGAACCTGCGTCTTTGGCGCACTATACTTACATTACTCTTCGATAGTTTTAATAATTTCCATTGACGTGTTTATAAATAAAAAATCGTCTCTTTAATCAGTCAATTAGTTCATTAAACTAATTTGAAATGATAAAACTGCAAATGCTGAAAATAATTTCACAAAAGACGAGCTGCGGCCCAGTCCGGCCAAACGACATCGCAATTAGCAGGATGGCCACTGCAAGTTTAACTAAACGTCGCCAGACGTAATAAACTAGGGGACTGGTAATTTGTCCTACCCGCCACTTCTTTTTCGCTTTGAAGAGGAAATAAGTTGCTTTCTTTGTTTATATGTGTATTTATACTGTACTGTACTGGTCTTTTTAGTAGTCCACTGCAGGACGTAGGCCTACCCACGAAGGGTGATTGGGCCATATCCACCACGCGGGCCCAGTGCGGGTTGGTGGATTCACATACGCTATCGAATTTCTTCTACGGACGTATGCAGGTTGCCTCACGATGTTTTCCTTCACCGAAAAGCCTGTGGTGTGAAATTCCGTACATAAATTCCAAAGAACTCATTGGTACGGGACCGGGGATTCGAACCCACGACCTCACGATTGTAAGGCGGGTGTCACTACCTCTTGACCACCACGGCTTATATTTATATTTATACAGGGTTATTTCAAATCAATTAGCTTAGCTTATCTTATTCTGTACATCTGCGACTTTTGTCAAAACTCAAACTTTAGTGAGATACCTATATCTAGGTCGAATGATACTAGTTGGTGGATGTGGAGTTAGCTACAAGCTGCACAATATCCAATCATGACTGAAGCAAACATAAAGCTGTGCGTTGATTGGATATTGCTCAGCTTGTAGCTAACTTCACATCCACCAAATAACGACTTGTACGATTCGGCCCGTACTTGAACTTTTTTATCGTATTAATTAACGTATTACACAGTGTTATTAATGTGATCACTCTTCGTGGGTAGGCCTACGTCCTGCAGTGGACTATTAAAAAGGCTGGTACAGTACAGTACAGTGTTCTTAACAATTTATAAATTTAATACAACTTTTTTATTTTATTAAACAGAATAATTTCACAAAAGACGAGCAGTTCGGCCAAATGAAATCGCAAGTAGTAGGATGGCCACTGCAAGTTTAAGTAAACGTAATAAACTAACTGGTAATTTGTCCTACCCCCTCCCCTACTTTTTTTCGCCATTAATAAAAGTTATTTGGCTCCTAGTTACTGTTCATATTTTATTTATGTATGTATATATCTGAAAGTTGTCTCCTTTTTTACGTGTGTCTGTCGTATTTTAAGTTTGCTGTGTTCTTAGATGTCTCGAGGACAATTTACGGTCTAGAGTTAATCAAATATTTGTTTGTATTCTTCTTCTTCTTTTCAGCCATAAATGAACGTTCTCACTGCTTTACATAGACCTCCCATCATCATCCGGGTTCTTTTTCCCCCGTGTTTGGCTGGAGTGAGGGTTCCGACTCGAGCTTGCGCTCTTTTCGGAGGCTGGATGCCTCAGCTATCGAACTGATAGGCAATATTGGGAGGGTGCGAGAACCCTTCCCGTCCATAGGCCTCCCCTAACGATCTTGAATAAGACTTGTTGGTAGCGGCTTGCATCCAGCGCGTTGTTTGTATTATTTCGTCATTATAAATATCACCACCTCATAAAACCTGAAAATCAAAACACTGTATTTTTCTGGGATGGCCTAAAGTTCAACTCAATACGCAGTTAACTAGAGGACTCGTTAAGGTATACATTAATTTATTACTAATCATAATTTTTGATTATACAATACCTACTTATATTTGAATTTGAAAACTAGCTGCTAACGTAAGTAAGTTCGTATAGGCCGGGTGGCTAGCCCTGGTGTCAGAGTTTTTAACCCGTATGCCTCTGGCATGGCTAAACGGTTAAAACAACCGGGACCTACAATTTAATGCGTCATCCAAGCCACGGTAGCGCTCAGATGGAAGATGCTACCCGCGGTCACCCATCCAAATACTGACCGTGCGGAACGTTGCTTAATTTCGGTGATCGCTGACGAACACCTAGTCAAACTACGCTACCAGCGCGACTACTACTAGCTGCTACTAACATAAAAGCTGACTAAAAAGGGCACCAGATAGTCAAGCATGCGACCACAAAAAGCCACGAAAAGAACTCATTTCAACGTGTGAAAAAGTGAGATATATACTTCGCCATAACGATGCCTCGTTCTGACACTACGAACGAAATAATAATTCGTGGCGCACATGGCGCCCGGCTGGGATTCGAGGGTGGGCGCATTTGGGGATGAGTTTCACCCAGTCGAGTCCGGAGGAGACAACAGCGCGTCTTAGCCGGCGTCGTTGTAAAGAGGCCTGTACAGTCCTGAGACGTCAATTTACATGCTAGAAGGCACTGGTGCGTTCCAACGGAGATCCCAGTGCCGTCTATAAAGCATAGAAGTCGGCTACCAAGGGGGTTAGACCACTTAACCCAGTTGCACCCCAATACAGCTTGGTATCTGTAAAAGATTTCGCCCCGTAACCAAAAAAAAATCTACTAACATTTCTCATCTGCAAAACAGAATGTTGTGTTTGCAGCACAATTTCTCCGTTCCAAAAGGAAGACGCTTCAGAATATTTCTAGAGACAATTCCTTGAAATTCCTTGATCACTGAAGCGAATCCTATTAATTAAAACAGGTACAAATGCTGCGATCAAAAGGAGAATTAAGTTACAGTATTGAATTTACTGAAATTACTTATTTGTTTATACTCGTAGTTAGGTAAATTTCAGTTACCAAGATATAAATAAAACTACAGATTATTTCTGTTAAAAAAAAACTTATTCCATAGAAAAATATAGTTGGCCGGCGACAAAATGTATGGATCAACTGATTTTTTTCTGAGTTTTGACAAAAGTCGTAGAGCAAAAGTTGTTAGTTTTGATGTACAGATTAAGACCCTAGAAGGATGCTAATTGATTAGAAATAACCCTGTATAGTATGCACGACAGGTATTGTGTTAGTTTGTGCTCTGATACCTACATAATGTTATTGGTACTTATTATTGGTATTGGTTATGTTATGAGCCGTGGGGGCCAAGAGGTAGTTAGACCCGCCTTATAATCGTGAGGTCGTGGGTTCAAATCCCGGTCCCGTGCCAATGAGTTCTTTGGAGTTTGTGTACGGAATTTTACACCACTGACTTTTCGGTGAAGGAAAACATCGTGGGGCAAGCTGCATGTGTCCGTAGAAGAAATTCAATGGCGTATGTGAATCCAACAACTCGCACTGGGCCAGCGTGGTGGATATGGCCCAATCACCTTTCGTGGGTAGGCTTAC
This sequence comes from Hypomecis punctinalis, assembly GCA_949316475.1. NCBI lineage: Eukaryota > Metazoa > Arthropoda > Insecta > Lepidoptera > Geometridae > Hypomecis > Hypomecis punctinalis. The sequence goes on along the minus strand of OX438810.1, from coordinate 7,585,358 downwards.
CTTATGCAGTGGACTATTAAAATGCTGATACAGTTATTGGTACTACATAAACAGAAACAGAAGTTACATTTCTTACATTTTTGGTAATTTTTATGACCTTCAAAATTGTGAAATGCGAAACAATGTCGACCTTAATTACGTTTAGATATAGGATGAAAATTCAGCCAAAATTTACCCTTGATCTATAAATACATATACCAATGTCAGATATGGTAACTTATCAGTAAAATGAGTACCTGCAAAGTTTTGAAATGGACACCATATGCCAGCAATATGCGGCCGTATGCAAGCATAGCGTAGAATACAAGGCAGACCTGATCCAGAGGGAATGACGCGGCGGACGAGCTAGCCAGGAGAGGTGCAGGTAGGCGCCCTGTAGGGCCTGGACCGATGATCCCTTTGCCCTTCAGCCAAATCATGTCCTGGATACGCCAACACATAGCTAGACAACACTAGGAATACTGGGCAGTAGTAGTACTGAGGGTTGTAAGCAGTCGAAGCTTTCCCGGAATTCAATCCGAAATACTCCCGACGCCTGCTGAACCTTAAACGAGACAAACTTCGACTCATAGCCGGAGTAGTCACGGGACATTGCTCTCTAAACAAGCACCTGTTTAAAATTGGTGTTACAGTCAGCCCTCTGTGCAGAGGTTGCATGGAGGTAGAAGTGGTATAATAATATAATAATAATAATATATTTTTATTTCCAAAAAAAGCTTTTACAAGTATGAACCCTGAACTAGGCGATAGGCCTGTGTTTCAGGGTTCTGAGCACGAGTTGCTTACAAAATGTATGTTAGCATGGGGTAAGTAGGGAAATATATATAATCACATCTAAGTTAATAAAAATTTGTTATTATGACATAAATACTAAATATAAACATAGGTAAACTTAGCCACAATACATGTAACATGAGTAACGAAGATGGTATTAGGTTAGATATTGTGTGTGTGTGTGTATGTGTGAGAGAGAGAGAGAGAGTGTGTGTGAGAGAGAGAGAGTGTGTGTGTGTGTGTCTGTGTGTGTGAGTGTGTGTGTGTTTTGATGCAAATGAGTTTGTACATTTGTTGATAGGTACAGATGCTTTAGATAATCACTACAGCTTTTCACAGGAACGGGTGCTTGTATAGCAAAAGCTTCTCTGGTTTTTCATACAACAGCGTCAATAGCCAATCTGTTACAACTTGTTTGCAAAAGCAGTGTCGCGGAACAACGCAAGTAATTCCTCGGGGCACCAAGGACACTCTGGGAGGCCTGCACCGGCGTTGGCGAGCTGCTGAACTTCCTGAAGGACACCAGGTGGCTGAACTAGCTACAGCCGGGTGACCCACATGAGACGGGCCCATGGAGGAATGTGGAAAAAGCCCGCAACAACAAGTAACAAGTAAGGCGGACCTGATTTATGTTGTTTTCAAACTTTCGGTATTTATTAATATATATCTCATGTTTTATTGTGCGATAAGTCCCGTTTTAATATATTAGTATAATGGACCTGATTTAACCCGAAGGATCACGATGAATGCAAGCTGTTTGCGACTGCTTTCTGTGAAGATCAATGCCTAGCTGCGGACATCATACGACTGGAAAGATAATCGATAATTCGATACCAATGCATATACTTATAAAAAAACTGTAGGTATTATAGAATGAAGAATCAACTCTAAGTTTGACGATTATGGAAGCCCGAAAACATTTCCGTCTAATTTATCCCGAACGTTCTAAGTATCACAACACCCGCAAAAAGCGCCCAGTTTTTGTCTCCGGCAGTTAAGCGTCCTCTGGATCTGGGCCAAATTTTACCGCAACTTGCCAGCAGCTTATAACTTAACTATCGTAGCTTAACAAATATCTGGTATACTTGGTAACTTACTAAATACCCCGTTGGGTTTGTTTGTGGTTTGCAAACGAACCATTTTACGGTGGAACTTTCTGCTTACTCATTTTGTTTTTGTAAGCGCAGCTTGTGAAATTAATTTTCTTTTTTTGTAATTTGCCCTTTGATGCTGTATTTTCGATTAAGTATAATTTTGGTGTCTTTAAAGCTAGAGCGAACCGGTATCTGAACCACGACGCAAAATATTGATAAGTATGTAGGTGACTACTAAGGAATTTGTTATAATTTAAGTTTAGAAATAGGTGTGTCTGTCTGTCTAGGGGCTTGGTGGGACGAAGTGGAAGTGCCGTAATACCCCGGACTTACGCGATAGGTGGGACCAAGCAATAGCCGCGTAAGACGAATACGCGTAAGTCAGGGTACCACTTCGCTTTACAAAAACTATTAAGAATGCATATACTTACTCGTATATAAATACGTTCGACATTGTCGTGAACCGAAGGTGCACTGCGTACGTAACACAATTTCACGTTCGAACTTATCATACACAGAACACGCCAATGCGCGGGATGATCAAAAGAGGAGTTCTTCGTAGATCAACTGCTTCCGCACAACCAGTTGGACATCCAAAATAAGTGTTCCTAATGGCACACCTATGCACAAATAATACCGCGTATCTCTGAATATGCAAAAAACGGGGTAGCGTAAGTCGGGGTATTGCTGTACTTTATTGATATTAAAGAAGCTTAAACACTTAATTTCATCACAGAATAGTCTATTTAGTCAAAAAAGAAACTAATCCATTCGATAAAAAGCTCAAAAATAAGTTTTTTTTTGCCAAAACCACCATGGCTAAACCAAAACTGATAGACCTTATCCGTTATTCATAACACTTCTACCAAGTTTCTGAAGATGAGCAGATACCGTCTAATTTGGGTCCGTTACGCTGGGTTTGCTTCAGCGTTTTAGGGCTCAAGCACACGAGTCATTGCGGAATATAGTCCCTTACATTCAATTTAATTGTTCTATTTTTATACCGGACCGAATATAACAAGAATAAGGAGAATAAACACGCGGGCGTACTAAAAAGTTAAATTCAATATTATATTAAAATTGGCCAACGGGTTGCTTTGTTAATAGTGTTCGAACAAAGCCATCCGGTACAATGTGGTAGTGTTACCCCATTGTTTTTTTTTTATCATCAACGTTAACTTCTTGCTTGCCCGATTTTATGAATAGAGTTTGTGTCGTAGAATTTTAAACATAACCGGTTAGAGCTAGATATCGTACAGCGTGTAGCTGCAGTCATTGTCTATGTGTTCTCTCTATGTTGTACTCGTATGTATAAATGTCCTAAAAATGCTAAATAGCATCAAGCAAAATATCATCAATCATCAAGCGTATTATTCAAAGACTGGAATAAAAAACTTAAGTAAGTACTACGTACCGGACGGGTGGCAATAATACCGCCACTACACTACTGCGTTGCGACTTGATGATATCATCAAATCGCTACGCATCGTGTGCCTAGACCGTAAGTTAGACCAAAGTTTAGGACCAACGCTGGTTACTTGTTTACGTGGGTAATGTTACAAACTACGGAAGAAAGTTTGTGCGGTATTATTTTGATCAAGATTGATAATTCTCTGCAAAGTAATTTATGAGAATCCTGTTTCCAGTAGACATAAGGAGTTAAAAGCTTATAGGTCTTACATATACAGGGTTACCCAGAACTGGCGTTATTATTATTATTTCAGCCGTTATCGCTCCATTGCAAGGTAAAGGTCTCTCTTCACTCTTTTCATTTTTCTTGGTCGTGAGCTATGGTGTTCCATCCACTGCAGTGGGAATGAAGCTCGTCTTGCTCTTCTTTCCTTTGTTGAGCCTACCGAGGGGACTCTTAACGTCATGTAAGGTAACATTGTACAGTTTGGCATACAGGCATCGACTTTGCATTTTATGCCCGCAAGTCTTGGTGCATGCAGAAGATGTGTCCGGCCTATTTTTTTTTTAATTTAATTCTATAATTTAATTTAATACATAATTTAATTAATAACATCACCGACTTCACCCGCATACAGAATCATTACAAAGTATACAACAAAGTCGCTTTCCGCTGTCTGTCCCCATGTATGATTATCTTTAGAAATACGCAACGGATTTTGATGCAGTTTGTTTTAATAGATAGAGTAATTCGAGAAAAATGTTTATATGTGTAATACACCTGTGCGAAGCCGAGGCGCATCGCTAGAACGCAAATATTATGCACGGATCGAAGTAGCATTTTTCACATTATTGTTGATTTATCAAAAATGTCTCAGCCGAGTTTGATAAAATTTAAATGCGACCAATTTCGAAGTATACTCTTTCCAATAAAAAATAATTATTGAAATCAGACGACTATGACAAAAGTTATGAGTGGTTATACATAAAAAAAAATATACGCGTCGAATTGTATACCTCCTCCGGTGGTTCGTCGGTCAAAAATTCAATATACCCGTAATTGATTTAATTCTTTTGACAATTAATATCAATTGTTATAATTCTATTTTTAATTATTAATTGTTACTCTTAATAAGCGTAACTTATTTAATTATAATTCATTGAATTCACAGGTTTAGCCCAGTCTTTTATTAGGCATCAATGGAGCCTAAGCCAACATTGAGAGGCCCCTTTTACAATTATGAAATACTAGTTTTTACCCGCGGCTTCGCCCGCATGATATTTTGATTTTTGACGCAATATCATTATAATTTATAGCCTATGTGTTATTCTGATATATAAGCTATATTATTGCTAAGTTTCATCTCAATCCGTTCAGTAGTTTTTGCGTGAAAGAGTAACAAACATCCATACATCCATCCATCCTCACAAACTTTCGCGTTTATAATATTAGTAGAATAAAAACAGCAGTAGGTATAAAAAGGATAGCGTGAAATGGAAACTATGGCATACAAAATGACTTGAAATATCGTAACTGGGCTATTTTAGTGAAATTTAAATGTTTTGTAAAATTAGACTACAAAATGAGGTACGGCACCCGCTAAATATGCCCTATTTCAAAATTTCGTAGCGGATGGTGACTTGCCGTCCACCAAATGGGCCCCCCATAAAGGCTACGGTAAGTTGGTGCCGGAGGGGCAACATTGGTGTGGATGGCTTAAGGTGTCGAGAGGTGTTCTGCGCTTTCAGTAGACGCTACTCGCGGCGTTATGCCCTTTAACACTTCCCACCCTGGAGCTTACGAGTATGTTAGCTCTTGCGGTTTCCACTCCAAACCGGCCGGTTAAGGCAAGAGAAGAGTTAATTAATGTTAATTATCATTATCTACTGTAAATTTTTTGACGTATGCAATTTTGTATTAATAAATGATTATGAATATGAGTAATTCCAGATGGTGCATTCCCTGGTGTATTAAGCCAAAAAGAGATGATTTATACCATCATTATGAACAACTTTTACTAAGATGCCAATACGGAATTTGAGAAAAAAAACTACTGTATTAAGCTTTTTGTCGATCTCCATTTACAAATTTGTATGAAACAGCTAATTTTTTCCTTGAATTCCGGGTACAGCTCAGGGTAAAAGTTGTTGATAATGACGGTTTTGTACAAGGCACGCAGATAAAATCTATAATTATATACAGGGTCATGGATATTAAACGCAAAACCTTTTAAGGGCGGGTCTAGTACATTTAGACAAACAACTTTTGTACTACGACTATTGAATATTCGCAAAAAAAATCGCTTCTCCATACATTTTCCGCGCGTTAACGAACTTTTTGTATGAAAAAGCTGATGTTCTCTTCGTGAGATTCAAAAAGTCTTAGAACAAAAGTTGTTTGTCTAGATGTGCTAGGCCCGCCCTTAAATTTTTTTGCGTTTAATACCTATTACCCTGTATATATTTATGTTGTTTATTTATGCTATATTTAAAAGAAAGGCTTCACTTGCAGAATGTAAACGCAAATTTCGAGTAAAAATAAGAGGATGTTCTATGAATAAAACGGGGATAGTGATACTCAAATACGGAAGTTCTCATCCAAATTGCGTCGAAAATAGTTGACCTTTACATATGTTTATTTTTAAAGGTCAACTATTTTTCGAGCCGTGTCATGGGTTACAAATAGGTGACTGATGAGGGTACGAGCTATTTTTGAGAAATAGCAATTTTGTAAGGGTGAAGTGATCATTTTTGGAGTGCGGGAATAAAATCTCTTGTTACAAGCGAGTAATCATCCATCAATCCATCCGTCAGCCAAAGGACGTCCACTGCTGGACATAGGCCTCCCCTATGGATCTCCAATAAGACCGGTTGGAAGCGGCTTGCATCAAGCGCGATCCTGGGGTCTTAATGAGGTCATCCGTCCACCTTGTGGGTGCCTACGCTGCGCTTACCGGTACGTGGTCTCCACTCGAGAACTTTTCGACTCTACCGGTCATCAGGCCTCTGCGCTAGCGCTAGCGTGGAAGCGAGTAATAAATTGAAGTATTTTTAGTAGGTACAGTGTAATAATAATCATTGAATATTTCTCTAATAAACATTATTTAATTCATGGTATTATTTCAGGACTAAACTGAAAATTATGTAAATTAGTTTGATTATATTGTAAAACCCTTAAATAACTAACTTGAACAAATATTTGATAAAAATAATTGTAAAGATATATCACGACTGCTCAAATTGAAGTTATATTATTCTCATTACATTAGTAAGTACACCATTATTACCGATAACAATTTGAGTAGATTAACTTATTATTAACTAAGACCAAAGTACTATTGAATCTCCTCTCCCTGAAAGTTCTCCGAAAAGTCAATATTTTTCTGTATAACATTGCAAAAATAATTATTAATTACTAGTTTTTACCCGCGGCTTTGCCCGCATACGCAATATATCATTATAATTTATAGCCTATGTGTTATTCTGATGTATAAGCTATATTATTGCAAAATTTCATCTCAATCCGTTCAGTAGTTTTTGCGTGAAAGAGTAACAAACATCCATTCATCCATCCATCGATCCTCACAAACTTTCACGTTTATAATATTAGTAGGATTTAGTTTATTAGATCGATGGTTTTTTTTTTCAAACAGTCCGTCGCACCAAAGAAATTAAATGATTTTATTCGATAAGGTCGCTTATTGCTTGCAATTTTTTACTAAAAATATTTTTACGATCCACAACCCCAAAAATTATCATATCTTTCCAACTTGACCTTGCTCAGTAGAAGAAGCCTTGTTGAAATATTCATCCACAATCTACAAGTGAACATCTGCCTTCTCTAGAGGTATATTACAATAAATAAAATATAAGAAAACAAAACGAACATTATGCAATGCAATAACATACTGAACTGAAATAAACTAGTGTATATCGGAATCCAATATGCAAATGCGCGTACCCAAAAATCACAAGGGTAAAATAAAAAGAGAAAAGAAACAGAAAATATGATAATCAGATGTACTGGAGCCGGCATTGTATCAAATGCTGGGAACCGCAGGGAGGAGTTCTTAGTTTATGAGAATAGAGTTTGCATAGTTTTGTCAGTAAACTAACTACGCTCTGTGGTTTTATTCAATAACTCTCACCTATTTATACTAACGCGACGACATCATATAAATCGATGAACGTCAGCTGTACGCACGAATAAGTGTCACATTCCACCTGAGCTGAGCGTGCAAGAGAGGGCGCGTAACAAGTGACAGAAAGGCAAGATCGGCGTAATCGTTCAGCTTGTTTCATTAAACAATGTTTTCTGCGATGCTATAACGTCACATTATCGTCTGTAAACCATCAGACAACCAATTATTTTCTCTACATAAACAAACGGCAGTTGGGCTGTAAAAGCATCAAATGGAGACCACGTACCGGCCACTGCAGTGTAGGATGTCCAACGACATGGTGAACCGATCTAATCGAATCCGCAAAAAACGTCCTCAATGCCCGCTGCTTCCAACAAGTCTTTCAGGAAATCTGTAGCTGAGGCCTATGTCCAGCAGTGGACTTACAATGACGCTGAGAGCTACAAAAGTACAAAACCTGTGTAATAGTAGTTACTTAGTAATCCAAGTTGTAATTATGGAATTACCTGATCACCTACATGTCTCACTAAGAATTCCCGGCATCAAGAATGGCTTGAAAAATTTGCGAGGACAAGGACATCTAGTAAAAGCAATATCCAGTACAAATATTTAAAGTCATTATTCATATATCTGCCTGTCGTATCGAACCCGAGACTCCTGACATCGAAAGCAGAGGTATTATCGATTGGATCAGGATGATGATGTGGTAAAGAAATAAACAGTGAGAGCGATAAGAGCGCTCTTTTTACACCAATATACAGGGTTATTTATAATACGGCGTCTACCCATTTTATCCGCTGATGTACCTGACCATGTTCGTAATCGGCATGGTGGGGTACTGCAAGCTGGGGGTGAGGCGAGATGTCGCGCTCTGCAAGTACATGTGGCGCGTGCTGCGCGGGGAGCTCGCTCATCCTGAGCTGCTGGCGGCGCTGCAGCTGTGTGTGCCGGACGAGGCCACCTCCAGGAGGCGCGAGTTCCCCACGTTTAGAGTGCCTAGCTGTAGGCCGAACCTCGTAAAGTACGCCCCCACGTCTCGCGCTCTGACACTATTAATTAAAATCGCCAATGATTTTGATATTTTTGGGTGCAGTCTGGCAAATTTCACAGAAGTGGCGCAGAAAATATGTGAAAACCCATAATTTCGAATAAGTAGCTTGTGTTGTGTATGTAATGATTATGTACTATTTATATTATGTTTGTGTCTTATATTTAACATGTTAAGGGCAGCATCAACTTGGTTTGAACTGTAATGGAGCTGTAACCTGTGATGATTAAAAAAAAATCAATAAGCATCCTTTTAGGGTCTTATTCTGTACACCGAAACTAACAACTTTTTTTGCGACTTCTGTCAAAACTCTAAAAAAATTTGGGAGTTCCATAGAAAAATATCGTTCACCCGTGACATAATGTATGGAACAGGTGATTTTTTCTGAGCTTTGACATAAGTCGCAGAACAAAAGTTGTTTGTTTTGATGTACAGAATAAGCCCATAAGAAGGTGCTAATTGATTAGAAATAACCCTGTATAATTATGTAGGCAATATATAATAAGGTAATTGTTTTGTATTGTAAAGAAAGTACGTAATAGAAGACATTTAAAATATTGTAAGACGTTTTTCAAAATTTTTCAGCCATGTCACATCCACAGAATAGGCCCTATTAAGGTCGCTGGTCACATCTTAGTAAGTAACCAAAGGCGGGCTGTAATTATAATAAATTCATTCGGTAGTTTGTATAGAGCTTAAAAATGGTTGAAAACTCAACCAAAGATAAGGTACCAATGTTTTATACTGATGGTCTAAGTCGTAAAAATGATAGCCAATTCAACTTGTCAACTTTGTGAGCAGTAATACATTTTTGTGTTACAAAGTTGGAGCTTTATTGCCTTTTACTTATTACTATCTGCTATTTCATGCAGTAAAGTTGAAATAATGCTAATGAAAAACCGTATTTTTTTTAGAAATTCATAGTTTTTAGGGTTCCGTGCCCAAAGGGTAAAAACGGAACCCTATTACTAAGACTCCTCTGTCCGTCTGTCTGTCTTTAGCTGCTATTTTCGATCGATATTAATAACGATGATATGTGGATGCTTGAAATATTCACAGAATATTTAGTTAAATAATCACGTCATATTACGTACGTATTACGTATATAATTAAATAAAAATAAATATTTAAGGGGGTTCCCATACAAGAAAAATTATTTTTTTGCTTGATATTAATAACGACAACGGGAAGATGCTTTAAAATATGCACAGAATATTAAGTTGTATATTTTCTATAAAAATAAATAATTAAATTAAAATAAAATATATTAAGGGGCTTCCATACTGTACGGAACCCTTCATGTGAGTCCGGCTCGCAATTGACCGATTTTTTATAATCACGTATTTCGTATTTTACGGCGTCTGCAATAAAAAATCCAATTTAAATCTAGTTCAGACACATACTCGAAGTATAATATATGTCGGAGAAACATTGAACCCGCTGACATCGTCATTAGTGGTTGCGGGCTTAGTGGGCGTCATCAGGGTAAAATGCAAGCACAAAACACTATATCACAAGTTCACACCATTTATTTTATGTTTTACAGTTAAGTTCTGGCAAATTCACTATAGTACAGGTAGGAAATTTAATAGTTAACACCGAGCAGCGAGTTCGGGGCACCGATCTTACTTATTCACTCAACAACGATCCAACTCGATCGCTAGCTCACCCGCCAATGAATGCGCAAAAACTGTCGACTCAAGAAAACCAAGCCAAGATGGCGCCTCGACCTCGCTCGAGGCACGTGCTCTGCTCTGATTGGTCGTTACGTACAAAGTGTACTACAATAATCATAACTTTTATTAAATTATTAAGATTTCAAGTTTGAAAATAATGTAACAAATCAATAGGAATTAAAATAAGAATTTTCAAAGTAATTACAATGTAAACAAACAATATTATGCTTTACGAATGCAAACAACAATCAACTCGACTCGTAGCTTCCTCCGACATATATTATTTATAAGTTTTTATGATAATTATAGTTTGTATGTACGATTTTAAATTCGAGTGTTTATTTTTATTACACTTAATGATTAAGTTCGTGTTGTACCTAAGTAGATAAAAATATCTGAAAACACTTTCCTTTTCCAATAGAGATACTCGGTTAATCGAAAAAAAGCGGTACATTTCACATCATACAGGTGCACGACCGTGAATTCTCCAATTTTTTGGAAACATTGCCCTTAAATCTGGAACCTAGTACCTGTACAGTTTTTTTTATTTTATTTCAAATAGGTTTGCGTTTGACTACACACTGCCTGATGTTAAGTAGATTTGCGGTTTAGGATGTATCACGCTTATCTAGAAGATACCTATTTACTCGAGATTTGAAGACACCTACATTGTACTTTAGCGGAAAGACAGACTCAGGTAAAGCGTTCCACATTCTGACAGTTCGTATGAGGAATGTGGACACAAAACGCTTGGTTCTAACGCGTGGGATGTCCACCATAAAAGGATGGTGCTTTGGTCGCGTCTGTCTAGCCGTACGATAGAAGAATGGGACCAGATTGTGCAACTTCTGGGCGCACTCACCGAAGTGTATCCGATAGTAGGCTGACAGACAAGCCACCCTACGTCGATGCTCGAGACTTTGCAGCTTCGACTCAGTCAAGGTTTCGTTGCCTGTCAGCCTCCTGGCTCGCCTTTCAATGGACTCCAAAGCCTCCAACTGGTATTTGGCAGAGCCATCCCAAAGGTGAGAGCAGTATTCCATGCAAGACCTGACGCTTTATAAAGACTAAGCAGTTGCTCAGGTGTGAAATACCGTCTCACCAGAAGAGCAAGAGAACAGCAAGATTTTTTGAGGCTAATTGGGCTTTTGACTCTATATAAGAGCCAAAGTTGAGAGTCAATGATAGCGTAACGCCTGATAGTTCCAGACTGTTAGTTACCGGAACGGACACACCACGGAAAGCAGGAGACAATTAGAAGGGCCTCTTTTTCGCTGAATGCAAACAGCCTTGAGTTTTCGTGGCATTAAACTTGACCAGAGTTTCTGCAAACAGAGAAGCACACGAGGCACACGAGCGATCTTACCTACGACGTAGGTAAGATCGCTCGTGTGCCATTGTGGGTATTTGGGTTTACTAATTTTGTTACGTTGACATCACAGCTCTGTCATTGCTAATACAACTAAAAATGTTTGATACTTGGTAGACACCGATTCCGTTATCATCAGTAGACTCGCGTCTACCAAGTAGTTACTGCTTGAAAGAGCAACAAACAAATCAACAAACACAGTTTCGGTTTTACAACATATATAAGGATATATTTCTATTAGCACAATTTGTACGTTAGTTTTTAGTTTTGTTAAGCAAAAGCAGTAATACATCACAAAAATGGCACATAGTGGAATGAGGGTATCGGCATCCATCTTGTGTGGACAGATCATTAAGAGCGGACGGGAACAACTGACGACGGCAGTTACCGGACGTGTGAGGTGCCTAAAATGCTGCAAATTGCTTTTTCATCACATCTATTCGAAAAGGACTACTTGGTTCGCCTTTAAGTGCGCCCAAAGGCCCAAAGATGTTTTCTATCAGGAACTTTATAAGTGCGCCGGAATTAAATTTGCGGCGCACTTTTTGAATTTGGAACAAATAAGTGCGACGGAATGATCTTTGCCGCGCACTTTTTGAATTTGGAAGTATTTGTAATGTTAGTGTTTATGAATATGAATGAAAAGAATGTAAATATAAGTTTTTATTTGTTTTATTATAAGATACCATTTAATTTCAATTTGGTTGTTATTCTACGTTTTATTAAATAATAATATTATATTAAAATATGACGCGCCTTTTATTTTCTCATAGAGTGTACCACTCGGGCGCAAATTATATTTTTGGCTCGGGCGACGTACTTTCAATCCCTTGCTACGATCAGGATTCTCCTAAAGAATCCCTCACTTCGCTCTGGATTCAAAAAAGCGCCCTCGCCGTAAAAATATTATTTTGCTCCTATATAATACAATCTACTATAAAAAAGACAACCAAAATTGCAGTGCTTACTAATTTGCACAGTCCGCCTAGAATAAATATTCAACCGCTATACTGTACTGCACTAGTCTTGCAATGGCTTGGAAAGGCAATCTATAATTATATTTAGCCTGTTCCACCCACTGCTGAGTATAGGGATCCTCTCTTTCTTGTCATTCCTTTCGGTCTTGTGCTTAGAAAGGCAATGATTTGGCAAATTTTTGGGCTGAAAACTGAATCAACATTGATCACCAGAACTCACAAAAGACAAGTTTCAAGTGTACGTTGCTCTTTGATTACATTAAAGTTCCGATATAACGTGTCTGCCTACTAAAACGTACCATACCATGACCGTGCTAAGAACGAATCAGTCTCGGAAAACAAAACGATACTCACTATTATGAGTACTACGTACCATCAACGAGAATATTTTGCCGGTGCAGAAACGCTCCATGCACGCTTCGGTCACAGCCCGGACACTCCGCGATTCTTCATACAAATCTGCTGTCTTACGCACACAACACTACATTTTACTCACAGACACTACACATACGCACGAACGCTACACATTTGTGTGTGAAAGCTAAGGGTTGTCAACGACCCATGTCGACCGAATGAATTGTAATTCTGACTTACCAAGAAGTTTTGTGAGTACCAATACGATGTACTAGCCGCTGCAAGTTTCACATATAATCGTACATACACTTATTTCGACGAAATCACTCATTTACCTACGTAGAACATAACCAAAATGTTGCACTGGTACGAAATTCACTTAATTTTCTCACATATTGTTGAAGTATCCAGTAATGTGAACACGCACCACTCAAGTATTATTTGCATGTATGACATCCTACTTATATAAAATTTTGTCAATACAGTAGTCTGGCAAATCTCTCCACCGGAGCAGCATTTTATCGACGTTGAGGTGCTAATGGGTTATCGAGGCAGTCCCTTGTAATTTCTCTAATGTTTAGGCTATTAGAGTCGGGCTTTGCCATTGAATTGGTCACCTTTCAATAGTTGCTTTGCCAACACCAAATGTAACCTGACTGAAGACACAGTAAATACAAGCAGAAGATACAGTACAAAACAACACGATAAATTTAAATACTTAAAGTGAATAAAATGATAAAATGGATAAACTCGTTGGTACAGGACTAGGATTTGAACCTACTACCTCAATATTGTAAGGGCGGTGTCGTCACCACGTCCATCAAATCTAAGAGGTACCGTTTGACGTTTCATATTTTTTCATCCCATCCCTATCATTCAATTGTCAGAACTGTCAAACGGTACTTCTTAGATTTGACGGACTGCGTCAAATCTAAGAAGTACCGTTTGACAGTTCTGACAATTGAATGATAGGGATGGGATGAAAAAATATGAAACGTCAAACGGTACCTCTTAGATTTGATGGACTATAGACCACCGTGACTTTTCTATTGGTGTAGGTACCATACAAAAAATTCATCGACTCTCGAAAAAAAATATAGAACAGCTGATGTTTTCTCGATTTCAGGAATGGTTCCGTAGTAAAACTTGTTCATAATAATAAGTACACTGTCAAATATCTGTGATCAACAAAGCACGCCATTTGTTTTCCACCAAAACGTTTGAACAAAAATTTTAACGGGAGTGATATTGTTAGATTTCTTTTAATTTCACTGCAAAGCACCCAGTAATTTATTATTCTCCCACTGCTATTACATTGGTGTTCATCACGAGTATTGTTAAAAAATATAAACGAAACTCAAGCTAGTAATTTTATAAAACAAAAATCCGTTAAAATGTAATTTTGTGGCAACATTATCTTTGTATCCAGCGTACAATAATCATCAATGTGGTCGACGGTCGAGCATTATTTTCCGCAATTTTGAATAAATCATGACGTTCGTCCATGACCATTCATCCATTCATTTGTGAAATTAAATAAATGCACAAACCATAATACCCGACAGGATGATGGTTAAGCGATGACCTACTTATCAACAAAAGAGTTTATGCTACACGCGAACAAAATCATTTTTGCAACAGTAGGTCAAGTTTTTTTTATTTTTTTAATCGACCGTAAGCGAAGATTACTAGCGATTATTAGAGAATTAGATTATTTAGATTATTAGCGGTTTTAGACACGGCGATTTTACTCCGGATGGTAGTTTTCGTCTCCAGGTTGCATTTTTCAACGGATCAAATTGAAATAATTGTGTGATTGTTTTGACATGTAACAATGGTATCATTAATAAAAATGTTGTATTGTATTGATCTCGACAAAACTTTGTTCCTACATATGCTCTGTACAGGGTTTTGTTCAACCGCTTATATCAAATCTCAAAAAAAAGCTGTTGAGATCCATAGAAAAATATTATTCACAACAAAATTCAAAATTTATGGAACAGCTGATTTTTTTTTAGTTTTCACAAAAGTCGCAGAACAAAAGTTGTTAGGTTTGATGTACAAAATAAGCCCTTAAAAGAATACTAATTGATTACCAAATAACCCTATGGTGTAACTTAATATTTTATAAATATATATATATAACGGAATATTTTTGTCGTCAGTGATTTTTGATAAGGGGGGGTATTTCTATCAAAAAGAAAGGGAAATTTGCTGTCGCGCTATTTTATCAGCCAATTTCGATAATATTTGGCATGATTGTTCAATATGTAAATCCTAACGAGCGAGTATGAACCAAAGCAATTTCTTGCACTACTTGGATCATTGATTTAGTACATACTACGTACAATTAGATCGATAAATAATAATCAAGAGGTAAACTTGGTTGATACAATTGTACATAATAGCTATTATATTCATGATTCGAAAATGCTAAGATTTTGTTGCGAAACAGAATATAGTACCTATTTAATTTTTTGCGTTGCTAACGTTTCGCTCAAGAGATTAAATTAATATAATTATATAGGTATATGTAAAATATGTGCCACCACATATGATTTTTACAGTAACAAATTTTCATTTTCATTTGCAAATATTATCGCCAGTTTAATATTCAGTTGCAAAGTATATTTTTCAATAATTATTTATTCGCCGGGTCAGCTGACCCGTCTTGATCCGTCCATGATTACTTCATATTACATCTGTCAATATATATATATATACACCCTTCGTGGGTAGGCCTACGTCCTGCAGTGGACTATTAAAAAGGCTGGTACAGTACAGTACAGTACAGTACAGTACATCTGTCAACTGTAAAAATTGGTCCCACCAACTCAAAAAGGCTCATGCACACAACTTTGCTAAAGATCATCACGTGATCAAATGCATAGTTTACGATTCTATAAAGGACGTACAGACCTTCATTTTTAGGATTCCGTACCTCAAAAGGAAAAAAACGGAATCCTTATAGGATCACTTTGTTGCTCGTCTGTCCGTCTGTCCATCTGTCCGTCTGTATGTATATCAAGAGTCTTTATCTCGGTAACGCGTAAATATATCGAGTTGAAATTTAAAATGAATACGTTTATCTATGGTCTCTTACAGTTGTCTAAAAGAAACACTTCTCAGTTATCGTTTAAAAAAGTTAGAGCCGTTTATGTCGTAAAAAACTGCATATATTGACACTCACAAAAATCAAAACCTACAGGGTACTTTCCGTTGACATAGAACTATGAAATTTGGCGAGAAGCATTGTCTTAGAGTACATATAAAGGAATAAATCTGAAATCTGTAAATTTTTATTTAAATCACTAAAAATAGGGCCTATATTCACAAAATATGGGTTCAAAATCCAAAGTGAGTAAATCGTATCATGTAAGGTATCATATAAGAATGAAAAATGAAAAAAAATAACTTTTTTGTCGATGAATATGAGATTTTAACAGCTTACTTCCCAGTTTTGTAAAATTTTCTGGGTTTGTACGGAACCCTTGGTGTGCGAGCCTGACTCGCACTTGTCCGGTTTTTTCTATGCTAGTAAGCACAAGGGCTCTCAGAGTTTTTTGGTTCTTGTTCATAGCGAATTTTATCAATACATATACCATTGTTAACAACTTGCCTTTTGGTTAACAAAGCGTTATGTTTGGTATATTCGAAACTTCAGATGCTGTATTGCGGATGCAGATGGAAACATCCGTAATGCATATTTACTTACTTAATTATCTAAACACGATAATTTCATTTTCTACATTTTATCTACTATGTACTATTAAACAAAAGTATCTATGCATATCAAATCTAATGCAAATAACGCAAAACGCGGCTAACGCAAAACATAAACAACATTTCCTTAATGACATAACTTATAATGGCTACATTTCTCCGAAAAATCGTTAAAGCCTTACATTATCGCAAAAAGTGCGACCAAGCTTATTGGTGCCAAACGTGCGACCCGCGCCATCAATCAACGTCCGGCCTTTGTAGACCAATATCCACTTAAAGGTGCTATATGCGACGTATTATACAAACTCTAATATTCTAGAGGAACATTTTTGGGCTCTATTTTTGAACATATCCAATCATAGGCCGTCCGCTGCTGGATATAGGCCTCCCTTGTAGATTTCTAATAAGATTGGTTGGTAGTTGAATCCAGCGCAATACGGTGGTCTTAATAAGGTGATGCCCATCCGTCCACCTTGTGGGTGGACGTCCTATGCTGCCCTTGCCGCTACATGATCTCCACTCGAGAAATGTACGACTCTATCAGACAACAGTGCGATGTGCCCTGCCCATCGGTATGTGGAAGAACATTGTCCAAAAAATTATCCAGGGTCAAACCGCTCCAACTTAGACATGACCTGGACACGACTAGGAAGAAAACTCCAAACTGTAAGATGCTAGAAAAATATTGTTAGGATAGAAAATTGCTGTTTATTGGCTCTACCTTACTAAGAAAACCAGTGGTGGCGCAGCTAGTCATACCACCTACAAAATGTTTACAATGCAGCGTAACGCCACTCAAATTTTCTGAGCTATGATAAAAAATTAACGTTTTTATAAAAAAAATAGGACAAGTGCGAGTTAGGCTTGCACATTGAGGGTTCCGTACAAACCCATTGTTAAAATAATTAAAAACCTGTTTTAGCATGTGCTAATGAAGTTCTTTTATATGACACTTTACATGATCAATTTACTCACTTTGAATTTTGAACCCATATTATGTGAATTTTGAGGCCCTATTTTTTTATGATCTAAATAAAAATGTACAGTTTTCAGATTTATTCCTATATGTGTACTCTGAGACAATGCCTCTCGCCAAATTTCATAGTTCTACGTCAACGGAAAGTATCCTGTAGGTTTTGATTTTTGTGAGTGCAAAATATACGGTTTTTTACGACATAAACGGCTCTAACTTTTTTAAACGATAACTGAGAATTTTTTCTTTTACACGACTACAAGAGATCATAGATATACGTATACAGTTCAAATTTCAACTCGATATCTTTACGCGTTCCCGAGATAAAGAGTCTTGACATTCACACAGACGGACAGACGGACATCAAAGTGATCCTATAAGGGTTCCGTTTTGTCCGTTTGAGATTTATGTATTACAATTTGTTGACAAAAATATATACTCAATACTTAAATTGCCAATATTTATAATTCTCTAACACAAACAAACTATCGCGAAAAATCGTTTGTCGATTAAAACACAACGAGGCGTATAATCGGGATAACCCATATCTTTCAGAAAACATCTTAAGCCCAAAATAAAATAATAAGTCCTATACTCTCAGAAACAATCGGTGAACGAGGAAATTGACCGTGAATTTTCCCAAAAGGAACTGACAGGCTGTCTGCAATAAAAAAGGGTTCCATGTTTTTTCATTACACAATCCTTTCTAGCTAATAAAGGCTCTGTCTACTTGGTCTCTCTTGATACACGAGTATAACGGAAACTCATATTTTGGTGTTTGGATTTTTTCACAGTTTAAAGCGAAATTTTCTAGTATGTTTCATGTCATGCATAAATTGATGAAGGTTAGGTTAGTTTAGTTTTAGTTACTTGAAATAATAAAAGAGAGGTTGGGGATTGTACACTCAAACCAAATACTTGATCTGAGATTGTAACTATATTACATGATTGATTCACACTAGTAAAACAATGGTCGCTTTCAATCGCCCATATTGGGAATCCATGGGGGAGGGATATGTCCGGCAGTGGACGTTCTACGCCGATGGGTAAAAAAGATGGTTTGTTTGAGTATATTTTCATAGTTACGAAAGGTTAACGGTACATGAGGTGCATCACTTTGGGATTTAAACAGGACCTTCTCATTATACAAAAAATACTAGTCTCCAATCTTATCTCATATTTTCTATTTCCCTCTATATAATGAAACAGATTTTTACATAAAAGTGTACTTAAAGGTTGATAAAGAAATAAGCTCGTGTGATCTACAAAAAGTACACTTGGCACTCAGTAATTTGAAGTTCATGGAAACACGTTCTATACTCAGAAATGAGTAACAAATGTATTTTTTATTTGCGAATTGTATGTAAAATTCTTAAAAGATAGGGTTCTGTATAGGCAGAAATAATATAAGCGTCGTCCAAAAAAGTTTCTAGTAAGATATTGCTTTACGTGTTAGATATCGAAATTACTCCGAGCAATACCTACTTTCAATTAAGCAACGTTCCGCACGGTCAGTATTTGGATGGGTGACCGCGGGTGGCATTTTCCAACTGAGCGCTACCGTGGCTCGGATGACACGTTAAATTGTAGGTCCCGGTTGTTTTAACCGTTTAGCCATGTCAGAGGCCTTCAGGCGGCCTAAAAACTCTGACACCAGGGCTAGCCACCCGGCCTATACGAACTTACTTACTTACTTACCTACTTTCAATCAGCAATTTTGAAGGTAGAGTGATTTTTCCATCATCCGTCCACCTTATGGGTCGGACGTCCTACGTTGCACTTACGGTACATAGTCTCCGCTCAAGATCTAGAAGACAGACTGAGCAAACATTGTAATTATTGTACATATTGTAATCAATATAATCATCATCATTATGCAAAACATTGCACTCAACTTTTAAACCCTTTACTGTACTGTACCAACCTTTTTAATAGTCCACTGCAGGACGTAGGCCTACCCACGAAGATTGATTGGGCCATATCCACCACGCTGTCTATAGTGCGGTTTGGTGGATTCACATACGCCATCAAATTTCTCCTACGGACGTATACGCAGGTTGCCCTACGATGTTTTCCTTCACCGAAAAGCCAGTGGTGTGAAATTCCGTACATAAATTCCAAAGAACTCATTGGTACGAAAACGGGGATTCGAAGCCACGACCTCACGATTGTAAGGCGGGTGTCACTACCTCTTGACCACCACGGCTTTTAACCTAAACCCTTTATGACAGCTTTAAGCAATTAAAACGGTTCTCTCTTTGTGTAACAAATTCCGATAAAAATGATAGCTATATTTTAGTAAGTTAGATGAGTCAAGTGAAACTTTCAAACTGAGTCCATATAACTTTTACGCAAATAATTCTGTCACACAACTTTCTCACTAAAAAGCGACATCCCTAAAACAAGACCGAAAATTAAATATTTACAGGCAATATCGAACATATAAAATATTCCAGTTAATACCCACTTAATTCCAACAAAGCACTGGGCCAAAACAGGCCGCACTTTAGGAAACAATTGCTAAGATTCCAACATAAACTCCGAGCTCGTAAACGCACCGTTTTAATGTTGTTCCCAAAGAACTCTAAAACAGCAAAAGGAGGAGGAGTTCAATTTATCTATGTCAACCCCTCAAGAGCCAGGCAGCGTGAAATCTCAACTCCATTAAAATTGTATTCGTATTTTATTTATACCAGGTATTTTACAATTTTGATGGTGAACTGAATATAAATCCGGGAACTCCGAAATTTCTCTAATTTTGTTTACGAATTTGCACGCATCAATTTTTAGGATGAAAATATTTCGACAATGCAATCAACGGGAGTGATAAAAGCTTTACGTGTGGTTAATGTTTTTAAATTGGTTGATTTTAAATCACCAAATAAATATATATCGGGACAACAGCTTTAAGTTTATTTTTAAATAGTGCCACTTAGTATAATTTCGAAGGACTAGGAATGGTAGTGGCAACATTCCTGGGGTAACGCTTGTAACAAACGCTGCTGATTGGTTCAAAGGAAAATGCGATGATGACATGAGAGATGTCACTTGAGAGTTGTAAGGAGAGCTGGTTCGGAGAGGTTATGGTGAAATGTGTTTAGAACGGCTCGAGTTGTGATTCTTGATAAAGGTGGCAGCGTGCGTTACGCTGCGGAACGCCATGTCCCTCGCTTAAAGTTTTCTCTATAATTGTAGCATACGTAATCTTCTGTGAAATAAACTGATTGTTCGTGACGTCGCAATTTATCTCCTCGCCCGCTTAACCCACGCCACGCCACACTGAAGTATTGTTGGGTCAGATGGTATAAAATCATTACCACATTGAATCACCATAACTGTTGCGGATCCTTTGATGGATTTGACATAAATATAAAATATTTTATTTAACATTATTTTTTGTTCATAATGTAAAATATCAGTTTTTGTGGGCCCCGTCGGGCCCTGCTCAAATGTATTCAGGCGTGAAGGAGAGGCGGACTGCTTGTTTACAGATTATTATTATTTTATTAGTTTATATTTTATGGAGATAATATCATTTCTTTGTCTTGTAGATATTCATCTATTGAGTAATAGGCTTTCTTTAATAGAATGCTTTTAAGATTTTTATAAAAAATGGTTTCCTTTTCTTCATAGGTATTTATAATGTCTGGCAATTTATTGTAAAGTTTTATACACATAACATAGGGGATGTTATGTTATTAATATGAAGAAAAGGAGTTAGAGTGGAGGGCTAGTCTTGATTGTGGCAGTATTCATCTTTTTTTGAATCGAAGGGGACGGTTAATATTTATATCGGATCGTTTTGTGAAAGAGGATTGATGAGTTGAGTTCGTACAAATTTACATACTTCGAAGATATATATGCAAGGTAAGGTTGGTAACTTATGTTTTTGGAAATATGGTTTACAAGAGTCTATCTGATCAATATTATCCACTACAGGTCGCATTTTACAACGAATCTCGACAAAACTTTGTACACACGCTTTATACCTATGCATAGAAAAATTCTCTTATCATTATGCCATTTCATTTCGTTTGATTTAAACTTTTATTTCTAGCTTATCACGTTACGTTTCGTTTACCGGCACGTTTTCTTTAATTCCGCTCGTCTTAGCTATTTGTTTAGAGATAACGCTTTGAACTAGTATTATAAATAAGAGTTGCTAATATTTTCCAATTAATTAGCAACAGCAAACAGTTTGTGTCAGTTCACCCCAAGTTTGCGCAGACGACACAGCAACATAAATTCGAATGCAAGTGTAGCATCTTCGCGTTAATTAAGGTAAAACAGCGCTAAGACACATGTTAGTTTCAATATTGCGATTTTGGTGTGAGAACAGGAAATTTTACCAATAATAGACTGCCTCGGTGGCTCAGTGGTTAGTGACCCTAACTTCTGGACCAAAGAGGCGTGGGTTCGATCCCCACGCAGGGCAAATATTTATGTGATGAACATAAGTGTTTGCTCTGTGTCTGGGTGTTATTTAGTTACTATCTATATAAGTATGTATTTAAAAATAAGTATAAGTAGTATATCAGTCTCTGGCAGCCATATCACAAGCTTTGCTTAGTTTGGGGTCAGAGGCCGTGTGTAAGTTGTCCCAAAAATATTTATAAATATTTATAATAATTTTATGTTTCTACGATAAACTGACAGACTATAACGCTTTACTTATATATTTACATCTATGGTTTATGTTGTTAGAGTTATAGCCATAGGAGTTTTGAATGAAACTGGTTGGAAATCGGCTAGCAACCACCGTGTTCTTGTTTTTTTACTTAAATAGTATTTCCATCTAACAGGTGAGAGTCCTACGTTGAGTCTGTCAATATAAATAATCACATATGCCGCCAAATCTCAGATCCGAAGCAGTACGTTTTTTACCCTAAACTTAAGCCGCCATCCAATCTCAAAATACCTTTATAGAGCCCTAGTTAAACTGACTTTTTTCCATCAAACCTTGAAGTTGTCGAATAAAAATTAAATACACAATATTCTCAAAACTATACAGTAGAGAATTCAATAACTCGAAACACAATTCAAAAAACTTCGCTCGATAGAAATTAAATGCAGATACCGCTTTTTTGAACAAATTCATGATTTCTAAGAAAGTTTTTGCATTTTTGGGCACTTTTCTACACGTTTACAATTTGTTTTTGAATCTGTTATATATTGAACTAAAGCTTTCATTCATAATATTTAGGTAAAAGTGGTGATATCAATTTTATATTGATTTTTGAATGCAAGAATCGGGCGAAACCGGGGGCCTATTGCTCATTACCCGCTCATATGAAAACTTACTCTGATACTATGGCGCCTTAAGAGGGCTATCAGAATATTGTGTGTCTCAATGCGGCGCGGCGGTGACTCAGCCGGAGTTACAAGTCCAGAACTTATCGCAGCTGCAGAAACTGTACCATTTTATATTGTTTTTTTCTACTATTAAATTATTAGCTACTACCTACGGCAATCGATCATGTTCGTTTCACGCCCATGTTAGGCCAGTTGGCATTGTTAATTGGAGTCTTGTTCATTTCATTTCAGTTTCACTCAATCCCGTTTTCACTTTCTGTCTAGGTAGAAATTTAGATGATGGATTTATCATTCACAACGCATTTTTCCAAAATCTGGAATCGTTATGCATTATAACCCTGTGCAGGTTGCAGGTAACTGCGAGGTCTAACCAAATAATACTACTAATATACTCAGATGTTGTCTAACTTGTGAACTAATAAGACCCTCCTGGCGCAGTTGATAGTAGTAGCTTTCAACGTACCTATAGTGTTCTGGCATCACTTTCTGTCGGGGAAGATATTTAGATGGTGAATAAATAAATAAATCTCTATGTTGTTAAGTCTATAGGTACCATCGTAATTAAAATATTTCTATAGTGAAAGGGCTTTATGTATCAGTGGTTCATGATTTTTGGTAGGTATGTTTCGTGCTACGCCGACTCAGAAAATTCTAACGGAGGCTATGAAAATGAACTTGCATTTTTGGTACCTATGTTTCTTGGTACCCCTGACAAAGGGGATCATAGTGGAGAGAGATTGGAGTATGTATGAAACTTTGACTTGTGTTTTTGGTATGGTTAGATATGTTCCGGCACAGGGAATCTTAGTGAGATGATATGAGTATAAAGCTTCGACTATATAGCGTCACATTTTAGATCTTTATGCATTAATACCCTAAACAGGTTGCAGGTAACTGCAAGGTCTGGCCAATTAATAATACTCGGCCAGATGTTGTCTAACTTCTGAACTCCGAAACTGTACGTCGTTTACCCTAAACTTAACGGCCATTGTTCTTGTTCA
Organism: Hypomecis punctinalis; assembly: GCA_949316475.1. Lineage (NCBI taxonomy): Eukaryota > Metazoa > Arthropoda > Insecta > Lepidoptera > Geometridae > Hypomecis > Hypomecis punctinalis. The sequence continues at coordinate 7,561,504 of OX438810.1, read as the reverse complement.
TTATGAACGGAGGGAACGACGTCGCAGGTTTTTAGGATGTGAGAATTCTACGATAGCTCGTTAAGTTGCTGTTTTATTCGTTGAGAACTCGTTTAAGATAAAATGGCGAGCTTCAAATACTGTGGACAAAAGTTTCTTTTTTTAGTTCCGATACTCAAAGGGTAAAAACGGGACCCTGTTACTAAGACTCCTCTGTCTGTCTGTCACCAAGCTGTATCTTTTACTCTTCTTCTTCGTCGTGTTGGTGGTTCAAAAGTAAGTGACATTTGTCTACACAAGTTTTGCAGTGGTTAATGACTGCTATCCCAGCTTCTTTGCTGAAAAGTTCGCGTTTCACGTCATGACAACCAATATTCATGTAGTTATTAGGTATCCTGATATCCTACTGGTATTATAAACGCGAAAGTTTGTGAGTTTGTGAGGATGGATGGATGGATGTTCGTTACTCTTTCATGCAAAAACTACTGAACGGATTGAGATGAAACTTTGCCATAATATTGATTACACGGGTCAACATGAAATTTGACTTTGATTGCAAAGCATTAAATTTCGGTAGTTTATTTAGGTCGTAATAAGACGGAAAAAAAATATATGGCATGAAAAACTTTGCTTTTGTGCTTAGAAGACTGATTGAACGAAATTTTTAAAAATCTCGGATTTTAATTTTTGATTGAAAATAAAACTATTGAAATAAAAATGTTTATTATTTTTATTAAGTTTTACTATCAAATTAGCTTACAGAAAAGTGGAAAATAACTTAAAAGTGCACACTTTTACTTTTTCTTTTATGTTCATAGCTACTTTCTCTCAATAAACCCCAAATATAGTCGCCCATCATGTTTTCATTGTATTGGCCTTGATAGCGTTGTTCAAAATTCATGATGTCCTGATGGAAACGTTCTCCTTGCTCTTCGGAATAGGCTCCCATATTGTTTTTAAATTTATCCAAATGAGCATCAGCATCACAAAATGCATCAGCATCGTATTTGCACTTTCGTGACGACATTTTAAATTATTCTGGGCTTGTAAATAACACCTGATGGTTGTTTATCACTCGGGGGCCATCTAGCGGCACAGCGTAAACGTTAATACCCCACTCTCACCGCGCGGTCTTTTTAAAAATACTAGATGAGAACCCGGCTTCGCTCGGGTGAAATGTGACTCATAATACACACACACACACATCATAATTTTACTGTTACTCGATCACCACCTTTACGAAAGGCCCTTCGCTGCATCAATTTTTCACAATTATGACAATGATTACCAAATGCAAGGAGCATAGATGAAGGATAGGTCTTCGCTCCGAGCGAAGCAAAGCAAGGAGTTTAAGCTGATAACAAAATGATGTAGGTATCATAAAGCAAAACAATGATGAAAGACCGATGAAAGACATTCATTTTAAGAAATAGGTACTTTCGGCATGATGGGTGTAAACAACATCCCACAGTAATTGCTCAAAATTAAAATTGCTCAAAACTAATTTTTGGCGGGAACGCGGAAAAATCATGTCGCCTCATTGTACTACTGTTTTGTTAATCTTGTGTTTTTATTAGTAATGATTAGTGAAATACTTTGATATTTCGTTGATTATGAGCTTTTTTGCGTGCATAAGTGTAGGCAAATGCTATAATGTGACGTATCATGTGTTGTAACCAAAACTCCATAGACGTCTCTAGTAAAGTCTCCGCTGCTTTACTGAGGTATGACTTGAACTATGTTTGGACTTGACCGTGACTTTTATGGACTTTAACGTGACTATGTTGATAAAATATTATCAAAAATTATTATAACTTAATACTTGACACTGGCAAATGCACAACAATGCGACGCCAAAACATAAAATAAGATATTTGACAGTAGTCAATTATCATGTCATTTGAGTATCAAGATCAGTGATGCCAATTTAGCACATTTTGATCTTGCTTAGCATATTTATTTGCAATTTAGCATACACCATATTTTTGGCATGTAAAATAATTATACAATAAAAGTTTATTACCTTGAAAATGTATTTCAGCAATATCGTTTTTAACGCTACCACATTCAAATGCCGAAATTGAACGGGTTTCTTTTAGTCAAATGAATGTATTAAAAACTAAGCTACGCAATTATTTGTCGGTAAAAAATTTAAAATGTTATTTTATACTTATAAGATTCGATTTAAAAAGGGCAACGAAAAACTGCTACTCTTAAGCCGGAAACTATACTATCGGACGCAGCTGACGGACGCGACTGACAGCCGAGACTTAGCAATGTGCACAGTCTTAAAACATCCGGCTCGCCAGATCACTCTAGGACATCCGAACGCTCAAGGTCGTCCGAAAGTGACGTCTGCGACTTATGTCCGATAGTGTACACGGCTCAGTGTACTTTCATAGTCTATATACCTATCAGTCGCGGCTGTCAGTTGCGTCCGTGAACCGCGTCCGATAGTATGTTTCCAGCTTTACGCAGTTCCAGATAATGCACTGCGCTCTGTAGGTACCAAGGAGGTTTATACAGTATGAGCAGTGACGCTAGCTCGTCTTCAAGCACTTTAATTGTCGATGAAGACCAAGATACTTACATTTTATTCGATAGCATATAATTAGTTCATAGTCGATTAAAACACATATTTTGTTAATTAACAATAATTTTAATTTTTTTTGTTCCGTTTCATTTGATATGTGTAGAAAAATGTTATCACAATTTTTAGTATATTTATTTTGCCACAATTTTAACACCATTTTAGCATAGTCTTTATTTGTGCTATTGGCAACACTGCTCAAGATCTGAGCTGTCATCCGGTGTCATTATGGAGACCGTGTTTTTATTTGTCAACACCGTTATAATTTATTAAAATACTCGATAATCCGAATTTTCCGGATATATGTTGTCGACTCGAAATCATTATTTTTTTATGTTTTATCATTCAGATAAAGTTTCGATCGAGTCTACCGTACCCCTTGACGAAATTATTAATATAGATTAAAATCAATTAAAATTTATGAAAATTTGCCTCCTTTATTAAAGGTGGTAAGGTAGGGCCTCAGGTTTGAAAGACGGAAAGCGACATAGTCTACTTTTGATCCCGGATAAATAATGGGTTCCCATGGGATAGCACTAAAATCAAAATAACATGCGGGCGAAGCCGTGGGTAAAAACGAGTTATAAATAAAATAATAATATTATTATAAAATTTATAAGTGTATTTGTTGATTTATTGACCCCCGCTCCGGTTGTTTTTTGGTGCAGAGGTTGGGCATTGCCATTCAGCGCGGTAATGCAGCCAGTGTGATGGGGACCTTTGCACCGGGGACAATCAGGGGCGGGCTTTTCGATTAATTTTTTGTAAGCTAGGCTTGAGTTTTGTATTTAATGTTTTAAATGACGCAATGTAATTTGACTTTTGAAATATATTCTATTCAAATTGTATTATGAGGGTAGGTATGGTCAATAGTTTTAATATAGGTAATAGATTGTTTACACTTAATTAGGCTAAGCTTTGTCAAATAAAGATATTGATTTATTAGTTTACTAGCTTTTGCCCGCGGCTCCGCCTGCGTGGAATTTGACTTTTGTGCTATCCCACAGGAAACTTTTATTTTTTCGGGATAAAAAGTAGCTTACGTCATTTTTCGGCCCTCGAACTTTATCCATGTCATAATCAAGTCGATCCGTTGCTCCGTTGCTGCGTGAAAGAGTAACATACCAACAAATTATTCGGATTTATAATATTAGTATGATTACTCTGTCACGTAGCAACAGAGCAATGAATCGAGTTGACTTTTGGCGTAGATATAGCGCAAAGGTCGAAAAGTGACATAGATTACTTTTTGTCCCGGAATTTCGTTTCAAGAGTAATAATAAATGGGACGGAAACTTTAGATTTCAAACGTCAAAACCTTGTCTATAAGCATTAGGTTAATGATTGACCAATCATTCATTTTATTTCATACATACAGTTTCTTTTTTTATAAAGTTCCAACATAACTGTAAAACAGCAATAATTTTATTTGGTTTTTTATTAGACGTAAATTTTAGCTTACTAAAACCGAAAGCGACGTTATATAAGACCTATCAGAAACAAGCATCCAAAAGTACACGTTCAGACATAATTCTTGTCGAGCTCATTTGGTTTGTTAATTGAAAAAAGTAGAGCCTGATAATCCGTCGTACTGCAATGCGGAGCTAGTACTGAGGGATCTGTTCTGGATGGTCGAGAATGTAACGGAATAAAATCATTTTAAAAATCTATAAAAATTATCCGTTCGGGGTCCGAAGGTCCATACACATACTTAGTCATCGATCGTTTGTCGTTGTTTCAGCCATACAACGTCTACTGCCAGACTAATCTATGTCTAATGTACTAAGCCATTCAGTTAAAAAATAAAATAAAATAAAAAAATAAAAAAGCCTTTTTATTTGCTATAAACTTAAACATATTTACAATTTTAAACAATGATTTTACAATTTTAATTTTAATGTTAGTAGAATTAAATTAAACCTAGTGTTAGTGTATGCAGTGATTATGTTTATATAGCAATCCCTTGCTGGGGCTATAGGCCTCCTCCAATTTCTTCAATTTTTTCCTGTTTTGTGCTACTTCGATCCAGTTTTTTCCCACTATCGTTACTATGTCGTCCGCCCAACGTGTTTGTGGCCTCCCCGCATTTCTTTTTCGTTGTGGCCTGCTCCATTTTGTGCTCTTAAGAATCCAGCGTTGGTCGGTGCTACGTGGCCATTCAGTTACATTTATATAATTATTTGTAAGATCACTGGTTCAGTTACGTTACGTTTTATTATCGCCCGCCTGAATAGAGGGCCGCCCTGCAGTCAGCAGGATTTGTGAATAAGCCAGAGCTCTCTGTTCTATTTGTTGCCAGATATCAGAGCTCGGGCCTAACTAGTGCTTTCGGGGGTTTATTGAAAAATGCGGTTTTGGCATGCAATTGTAACCTTTATTACGCGGAAACAGCGGGCGGTTTGTCTCTCGAGTGCTGGGAATCGTGTAGGCATTTGTAGCCAAAGTCTGTTTAGTACGTGCTTGTTGGTAATTAAGTTAGAATGTTTGTTGCTGAGTTTTTGGTGTTTTTTGATGTTAAATATGAATGTTTAAGGTGTGTTTTTGTGTATTTCTATGCATATCTATTGCATCGTGTTGCCTTAACAAATGATCCGAAGTGATATTTCTGAGTTGTAATGGACCAAAATTGAATTTTATAGCTTCTTTTTAGTCCTCTGTTTTTTTTGTAGGTTTCCCTAATTAGCGAAGTCTGACTTGGTGTTTCTTAGCGATCGCCGAAGTTATACTTTAGAGTTTGGTGTGGTCAGTCTTCGGGTGGTTGAGCTCAGCCGTGGGTCGTATGGTTTATTGAGTGTCCCGGCTATTTATTTAACTAATAACTATTTTTTCACATTTAAGTACTTAAATAATATTTTATTTTAACTTTTAGATATTTTAGTCGCTTTTGTTGTATATCTATAATTATACCTTCTTTTATAGTTAGCTAATAATAAGTACTTTTCTAGTAGTACCCTAGTGCGGGAACTAGTGCACAACTTGTTTTTGTTAACTTGTTTTATGGAACAATAAACGTTTTATTTATTTATTTACATTTATTTGGTCTGCTTAGCCTTGACAGAAGCCTTCAGCGTTCGGATTACAACTCTTACTTTTGTGTCTTATGCCATAAAAAAATACTCGTAGGTACACAGGTTAAAAACACAACAAACAACAAACTTATATTACACCCTTCGTTATTTATTACTAGCAGACTCGGTGAACTTCATTTCACCATCTATCAACCGGAACATTTTGTATGAGAAAATTAAATTCATGTTTTTATTTTCTTTCTCAGTACGTGTTTTTATTTTCCCATTGTTTAAGCCGTCCCTTAGCTTCCTTGGATATTTCAAGACCAGCCGTTTTCGATTTTTAGCGAGACTAACAACCACGATTAATTTTTATGTACCTACAAAAAGATAAAAAAAAGAAAGGCTAAAAAAATTAAATAAAATATCAGAGGTTTCCCTACTAGGCACGGCGTGCGATAAACTTAGTCAAGATGCTCTGAATACCTAATGTAAATTGACGAAAAATTTAATATATCCAAGCAAAATCTTAAAAGAAGAATTCAAACAACACGAGACAGAATTTCAAAAGCACACCGCAGGCATTACAAAAATTATATTTTCCTTAGCATAAGCGCTATAACATGCACAATTTAAAAGACACGATACACGAAGCATACGTTAGCCTGCTTCGAGCTCCACTGAGCAATTTTCCGGACAATTTCAAGAGATAAATTTAGAAAACGCTATTTTTGAAATTTCTTCGGTGATTTTTCGGCTTTTGCGCTGCTCCAGTGACTGATGCTTTCGAATCTTTTAGGAAGAATGCTGGGAAGAAGCCTTTTTGGGTCAGTGGTTATCTAGACAGTAAAGAGCTAAATGTCTCGAGAAATTGGGGATTTAAAGTACGCAGTTCAAACTATTCGATCGGAAAAATTGATGAGACGATCTTCGAACTATAATAGGCTTTGGAAATAAAACCTACAGACTGCTTACTCATTCTGTCTAGAAAGTTTTAGAAATATATCACAAGACAAATTCTTTGTATTTGTCAGCGAAAAATGTTGCGCATAGAATATTTAAAAGAACAAGATAGCAAATTAGGTAATATAAGATCACAAATCATAAATGACATAAATCTTTTAAGAGATACCAAAGTAAATTTCATAATTCAAAACACGTGCAAAATCAAAGCGGTGCTAATTAATATTAAAATCTCCATTCATGGCTTCAGAGCCTTTTCAAAGCAACACAATAGTCTTGAAGGAAACAATCAATACCAAAATCTTCACGGAAATCGAACATCATGACCTCATTTTACCAATACATCCATTTAGTGGAATCGTCCTCAGTCCCACCAATGTTGTTCTAAGTCAAATTCAGGGTGGAAAACCTCAAAATAGCCGTATTTTAAGAGAAAATAAGGAAAAATTTGATTAAAAGGCCGTATTGTTAAATATCTGTATTTGATATTACAGTTTTAGAAAAGCAGCTGTAGCAGCAGCAGGAGGCTGTATTTTGAGTTTCTAGAGGACTTGAAAGCCTTACAATTCGGTGAAAGCCGTATTAGGAACATCACTGTGTCCCACTGTTATATTAAGCGATTATGTAGCGCTCGTAGCGTAGTTTGACTAGGTGATTGTCAGCGATCACCGAAATTAAGCAACGTTCCGCACGGTCAGTATTTGGATGGGTGACCGCGGGTGGCATTTTCCAACTGAGCGCTACCGTGGCTCGGATGACACGTTAAATTGTAGGTCCCGGTTGTTTTAACCGCTTAGCCATGTCAGAGGCTGTCAGGCGGCTTCAAAACTCTGACGCCAGGGCTAGCCACCCGGCCTATACGAACTTACTTACTTACTTATTAAGCGATTCTAGCTGTCAGTGTCTTTGCCGGCTTTCAAAAAGGAGGAGGTACTATGTTCGTATGTATGTAAGCATGTATAATACTTATATTATTTCGAAAGAGAACCTACTCCCGAGGTAGTCCTATTTAAATTTTATCGAAATCTGAGCCGTTTTTGATAAATCAACAATAATGAACCTCTAATGTTGTTTTTAAACTTTCGCGATTTGAACACATTATTATTATATACTACGGGACTAATCGCGCTCTAAAATTACGAGTTGCATCGACCGTTACGGGTAGGCTCAGTCTACCCGTGACCACGGGCGATGCAACTCGGCCGAAACGTCAGGATGATTAGGTATTTATTTATCTCGTAATTTTAGTGTGCGATTAGTCCCGTAGTACATAATAAAAAAATAAACCTACTAGTAATGAATGTCACATTGACTCATGCAAACTATTCGAATTCTGTACTCGGTGGAAGTCGTAGTGCCATTTTTTGTGAAAAATAATTATTGTAGAAAAGAGTCATGGCTCGTCTTGGCGGAGTCATTACTATGCCCCGCGATTCAGAGGAAACATTTTTTTACTAAACAAAACTTAGATATGATATTGACTTTAATACTGCTGAATACGACTACCCACTAGGTACTCAAGCCAACAATAAAATTAAACGTTTATGTGTAAGTAGGTACCTCTCATATCTGCTACCTCATTAGGTAAGATAGATTTTAGATAAAATAAATAATAAATATTGGGGGACATCTTACACACGGTCTCTGACCCCAAACTAAGCAAAGCTTGTGATATGGCTGCCAAAGACTGATGTACTACATATATTATACATATTTTAAATACATACTTATATAGATAGTACCTAAATAACACCCAGACACAGAGCAAACACCTATGTTCATCACAAAAATGCTTGCCCTGGGTGGGAATCGAATCCACGCCTCTTTGATCCAGAAGTCAGGTTCACTAACCACTGAGCCACCGAGGCAGTCAATGTAAGTCAATAATAAATAATAATCAAAAAAAATCATTTGACGAGCGTGATGGATACAAATTTTGTCGGAAGTCTCAATGATTCTGTTTGTTTTATCGTTTTTTTTTCAAATCAGCGACATGACAATACACAGCCTTACAGACTTTTATTCATTTTGCGATAAATAACATTATAGCTATGATATACCTTCCACATAATATTTTACTCGCAACTGGCTCTGTGGTGAGACAGAGGTCTCAATCAAATTGGCCCAATTCAACCGAAATCAATCAACCCCTAGTTATTAGTGCGTAATTGAAATAATACGACTAATAACTAAGGCGCAGTTTCCAAGGACGAGTTTGAAACAATATTTACTTATATCCAAGTTATACTTGCTTTATGATGTACTGGAATGCAGTTTGTTGTTTTCCTTCGTATTTACTTAACAGATTTTAATCTTTTACGAAAAATATCTTTTCGAAAAGGACTACATGGTTGATTCTAGTGTAGAATCCCTTACTTCGCTCTGGATTCAAAAAAGCGTCTTCGCCGTTAAAATATTATTTTGGTCCCATAATAATATGATACAATCTACTATTTTTCCGTACTATTAGTATCCGTACTTTTTTGCGTTGTTATTTGCTCTTAGTTTCAATATAATTTGCGTTTTTAAGCAATCACTAAAGTAACGGTGGAGAGGTGTCCAGTTTTGTGACTGCGGAGATATACTACTACATATATTATATACTACTGTATATACTAGAATACACTTTGTTATTTCTCTCGTGTTTGCTTAAAAGATTTTAATATTACGAAAAACATCTTTATTCCGTACTGTTCCCATACTTTTTGCGTTTAAGCTCAACTTAAGTCTAAGTTAGTTAGTTAAGTCTGGAGGCAGTATCTGACTGGGGTGCTGCTAGCCTGCCCTCTGACCGCCTAAGCAATAGCAATCGTAATAGCAATCGTTTATGACTTTATTTTAATCATTTGGCACCGCCTATGTGACGTTAGCCAAAGTTGTTCATTCAACGATTGTTTTCGCAATCCGCGCAAAGCAATTGATGGCTAACGTCACATAGGCGGTGCCAAATGACTAAAATAAAGTCATAAACGATTGGTATTACGATTGCTATTGCTTAGGCGGTCGGGAGGCGGGTCAAGTTTAATGCTACGAAAACTCAAGGTTCAATCGTTTGTTTTTGGCCAAAAAGAGGCCCTTCCAATTGTCTCCTGCTTTCCGTGGTGTGTTCGATCCGGTAACTAACAGTCTGGAACTATTAGGCGTTACTCTATCATCGACTCTCAACTTTGGCTCTTATAAAGAGTCAAAAGCCCAATTAGCCTCAATAAAACTAAGTGCTCTCTCTAAGGTGAGACGGTATTTCACACCTGAGCAACTGCTTAGTCTTTATAAAGCGCAAGTCAGGTCTTGCATGGAATACTGCTCTCACCTTTGGGATAGCTCTGCCAAATACCAGTTGGAGGCTTTGGAGTCTATTGAAAGGCAAGCCAGGAGGCTGATAGGCAACGAAACCTTCACTGAGTCGGAACTGCAAAGTCTCGAGTATCGACGAGAGTGTATATCAGCCTTCTGTCGAATACACTTCGGTGAGTGCACCCAGTAGTTGCACAATCTGGACCCACCTACCCCTTTCTTCTATCGTACGGCTAGACAGATGCGGCCAAAACGCCACCTTTTTCCATCATCCCGCGCGTTAGAACCAAGCGTTTCGAGTCCACATTCGTCATACGAACTGCCAGAATGTAGAACGTTTTGCCTGGGTCTGTCTACCCGCTAAACTATGTAGGTGTCTTCAAATCTCGAGTAAATAGGTATCTTCTAGGTAAACGTGTTATATCCTAGACTGCATATCTGCCTAATATCAGGCAGTGTGTAGTCAAACGCAAACCTATTTGAAAAAAAAAACAGCATGACCTATGCAAGATCGTGTGGATAGGCCCATATACCATTCGCTGACAGCTTTCAATGCCATTCATTCATGCTATCTACTCCATTATACTAGCTATACATAGGTCATATATAGTCGAAAAACATACACAGAGATACAATACAATGATATACCAATACACACGTCAATCTCATAAAACCACCAAAGAAGAAATCGCTCCGGCACATAATGTTGAATTCGCAAAATGTTGAATTTGGAAAAAGTTGAATTCCCAACCAAGTCGATGCATAAAACCCAAAAGCCAGAGTTTAAAACCAACTTACCGCGCCGCCATCATTAAGTTGTTGTTTTACTTTCTGTAAGCATTAAAAGCGATGTTTCTTTTTACAAGCGGAAAGGATATCTTCCTTAAATTTAAGGTGTGTTTTATTTTAGGCTGCGCAATCTCACGGAATCTGTTTATAAATCTTTAAGTCACTGGGGTCAGCTATCTCCCCCTTTACAGAAACCATCGGGGTGGAAAACATGCTTTTATTTTACAAGTTCGTTAAGTTATTTTACTGTTATTATTACGGCAGAAGTTGATAGTAACATAATCTGATGCTTACGTATGATTGTAGTATTAAAAATAAGTACAGCTATAGTTTATTAAAGTTTTAGATTTATTTTAAATGTAAATATCTAATATTTTATCTAAATATTATATCCTCAGTAATAATATAAATAAACAATTTACTACACAAAGAAACCACAGACTTTTGCGTAGACATATCATGCACTAAACTAAAAGTAAGTCACACAAATAGTAGAAACAACTTGAATGAGGCGTTTTCCAAAAAAAAAATAGTTTCACAAAACTTACTAGATGGCGTAATAGTCATATAAATTGATCTGTCATTGTCTACTGCAATAGGGTGAGAGAGAGAAGCCTATAGTAAAGTCTCCAATGCTTTACTGAGGTATGACTTGGGACTACGTTTGGACTTGACCGCGACTTTATTGGACTATGACGTGACTATTTTGATAAAATATTACTAAAAATTATTCAAACTTAATACTTGACACTGGAAAATGCAGAACAATGCGACGCCAAAACATAAAAAAGAAGAAGAAGACATCTTGACAATGACAGTACGATTTCCATAGTCAAAAGATCGACGATTTCAAACTATTGTCGCCATCTATTGGATACTTTCATTACTATATTTTTTTTTTTAGAAACCACCTCATTGTGGTCACAATAAACAAATGATAAACAATCAGCTGTTCTGTGCTAGAGCAGAATTTATTTACATAAAACCTAAAACCTTTTTTGTCATAATCTACAAAACTTATAATATATTTTAAGTAAGTAGGTAAACCGATCAAGTTATTTAAGTTCAAGTAGGTTTACCCAACCCACAGCCCAAAAGTCTCTCCACTTACGTCCAAATCCAATAGAAAATCAGCGTCCTAGATCAGTATAGGTAAGGATCTATTGAAAAACTAGCTTCTATAACGCAAACAACACATATTATTTCAACCCTTTTCATATCTATCTAAAGTAAACTCTAAGCTTTCTGTATTAGAGTATATTTTTAAAAGGAGAGCATCCAGACCTCATTTCTAGTTGGAAATGGAAACGGCCGAGGAGATCGGTCATTGGGCCTTTCCAGTTCAACGTCGTTTGTAACGTAATCGCAGCTAGAAGGAATGGTATTCTTTGTAAAGTATTTTCTTACTAGGAAACTTTATTACGGGGAATAAAGTACGACGTTTACGATAAACAGGGGAATGAAGATTTGCTTGGAACGTTTGGGAGAATATAACCAATAGGGAAAAGAGAATTGATTGAAGAAATATGGTAGTATTATAATGTTTTATAGTTAAATAAAAAGATAAAAAACAATTTTATTTGTGCTTCCATCAATTTATATTTAAAAATGAAAACATTGACAATAAAGAATAGTTATTAATTAGTATTTTAGTTCTGCTCTTTGGGTTAGCTACAGTTTTTGAATAATTAATCATTAAAAGTACGGATAGATACAAATCAAAATATTTCAAAGGATACAAATCATTTATTTTTATCTCAAGTCTGTATTCGTCGGCACTTTTACTATTTTGTGAACATTATGCTACTTGTTTCATAATCTGTACCTGTTGACATCCAAATTATCAAATGACACTGACATTTATAATTTTTGTGTGTATTGTATTTATCTTGTTTTATTATTACTTTGTTGTATTTTGATAATTTCTAAGTGTTTTGAAATGAAATTTAATTTTAAGTAATAATTCAATAAGTATTTTATAAACACATTGTTATCGGACGATTTCAAGAACATGTAATGTGTCTACGAAATATAGAGAATTTGACTTTGACTTTGAGAGAATAAAAAATATATAACATTTTGCTTTTGACAACAGTACAATTTAAATTTGGAATTTAGAAAAAAAGCCCATAAATACTGTAAAAATCTCCTACTCAACGCACGATTCCCAAATGCCTCATTCCAAGCCACTTTATCCCAGCTCAGTTGACAATCAAACAAAGCTGTCATTGTGCGATTTGCACGTTTGCTGCAAGCACTACAAAGGCGCACTAAACCCGCCAATCAGTAATCAGCGACACAAAGAACGTATACGACATTGAAGTATAATACACGAGAACTGAAGATTGTTGTCTATGACGACGTCAGCCAACTGCCGGCGTACGCCGGCGAAGCGCGCCGACCGGCCTTAGTCGCGATTAAACAAAATGGTTGAATATATCAGACGTCAAAATATTATTAAAAAAATTAATAATGGGGAAATGTGTAGTCAAAACCTTTTAATCCCGTTCTCAATTTCTTCATAAAGCTTCTGGAATTTATTTCCACAAGTAAATACGGTTTACACTATTCGTATTAATTGAAACTATCACATATAATATCATGATTTTAAAAGAAAATAATTTTACAATTGGTGATGCCAGGTGAAACATGATTTTGTTTCCCCATAATTATGGGAGATTTCGACTAATCGATAATTACTTTTTTGATACTATAGGATATCCGCAGACAAAATACGTAAAGATAACGATAAATAATGGATAAAAGCCATTAGAATATTACGAAAAGAAACTGACTGGATAATAATAGTAAATAGTGAAATAGTAAAATTACAATAGAATACAATATAACTTCAACAAATACTAAAAATACAAGAGTACAAATATAATAACAAATCCGGTACTTAAATAATACTAATAATCATTACTATTTTTATAATTATTGATAGTTACGAGTATGAATCAAGCAGCAGAATCAGGCTTAAATAGGTTATGTTTTGTAATTATTAGTTTAATCAAATAGCTCGACGGCAACAGGTATCTATGTCCGGAGATTGAAGTACAGGTATAGTATAACATATTAGGCTACAATTTTCAAAGAAGTTTTACGTGATACAGAGATTCTGAAAAATCGCGCGCTGCGTGGGATAGGTATGTATGAGTGACACAGACTGCACGCGGGCCCTGCGGGGTGCGTGGCAACTAGTGGTAAGAGCTTACGAACTCGGGCGCGGGTGGCGGTGTGGCTATGCTACCTGTTAGTCTGCTATATTTATTATTGTTTATTATAATTGTTTACTCCAACGGTTCCAGAATAAAAAAACATCACTGTAATTTTCAAAACAATATATTGTAGATTCTTCATGCAATGCTTTCGAATTTTATTAAGGAATATCCTGTCCTACAATATGACACGTTTTTGATAATTAAGTATAATTATGGCGATAATTATTTTAATTATCAAGAACGAATAAATATTGGTCGGATAAATGAATAAAATATTCTTTGTATTATAACTTTATTCATAAGTAAATCATATTATATTTGATTTTGATTAATGACTCAAATTCATAATGTTATTACTAAAATGTTGATCATTAAAAATATCGGTTTGTATCACTGACATTGAGAAGGTATCGTAACATTTTGGGGAAATCACAATCTAATGAACTGGCACCCTAAGTAGGCATTGTCCGACTAAATTTAAAAATATTGCTATTTCTGTCATTTTCAACGTCTTACCGTACTTTAGCAACTAGTGTAACAGGGATAGAGATATGATTCTTTGATTACCTACCAACGATATTCGGGCGGTTAATGTGTCGCCATGCCTAGCAACGCAGTTGTTTGAGTCTGCTTATCTAGACATTAAACATCATTGGTATACGACCAATATACGACAAACGTCGTGTAATGTCGAGTATTGCCGACGATTGCCGAGCGCTGCCAAAGCTCCAACTCCATCGAAACGGAGCGGAGAATGGCGGAGCTAAGTGGGATTGTTCAGCGTATTGTTATTTGTGTCTTCCGTTCTCTCTAAAGAGACATAATAGGCCTAGTTTTAGAGGTGCCATCATAATTATAATAGAAATTTAGAGTAGCCCTGTTTCTTTTTTACTAAATGCATTAGATAGAGAGAACACTATTTTATGTTGCTGTTTATAAAGTTGGGCCTCATAAGCTACGTACGTGCCACCAAAAAGATGAGACTTGAGAAAACACTTTGGTTTGTAAAAAATATACAAATTCTGGATAATATATAAATAAACGTTTAAAAACGTTTATAAAACGTTTGATAGATATACAAATTCTGGATAATTAGTTTGTACACGACTGTACCTGCACAAGGTCCCCCACCACAGACTCTCGTCAATTCTCATCTTTGGTGGCACGCACTATGCTAGCCTTGTGAATAGTTTTTATCTAATAAATAAAATTGTATTTCAATATTTGCCTGCCAAAAGAGAAAACTCAGTTGTGACTGTCACTTTGCTGTATTTTGTTCTTCACTTAGCAAATATGACATTTATGCAGTCAATAGATAGAATAAAGTTGTAAATGGGTTTGGACGTTTTCTGCAAGCACTATAAAGTCGCACTAAGCCCGCCAATTTAGTAATTAGCGACACAAAAAACGTATACAACCAATATACGACAAACGTCGTGTAATGCCCAGTATTGCCAACGATTGCCCAGCGCTGCCAAAGTTCAGACTACACCAAAGTGAACCACAACAAATCTTTGCAGAATCATTCGCATTATGCCCTTAGAAAAGAATAAAACACCTTTTTTTCACTCAAAGCTGTGTGTTGTTTGGAATAGATATATGGTAATAAAGTGATCCGTAGACGAAAACAAAGTCACAAATTTAATGTAGGGCTACCCACATAGAGCGTCTAATTATTGGCCGTAACGTTCTGGAATTGAGACCACGCCCCAGCAAGCTTAACGTGGAATACCTATCAATAAAATGGTTTTATATAAAAATATATAGGGAGGGGATAAGCGCAGCAGCGATCGTCTCTAGGCTGATAGCAACGTGTTACTTTGCCTTACACATTGACGCCCTACTCCGCTTCGGTGGAATCTGCGCTTAAGTTCGCTGACGCCAAATGAGCCCGTCCCTTTTAGGGCGTCAAAAGGGTATGTGTGAAATGAGCACTACATGCTGATTCAAAGAGTTAGATTGTAGAGCAGACGTGCGTGCTGTGATTTGTTGTTCTACTGAGGGTAGTTACGTTTTCTTTTTAAGAAATATTTAAAAAAATAGCTATATTTTCACAAGTAGCGCTCATAGCGTAGTATGACTAGGTGTTGTCAGCGATCACTGAAATTAAGCAACTTTCCGCACAGTTAGTCTTTGGATGGGTAACCTCGGGTGGCATTTTCAACTGAGCTTTACCGTGGTGCGGATGACACGTTAACTTGTTGGTCCTGCTTGTTTTAACTGTTAAACCATATCAGAGGCCTTCAGGCGGTTTAAAAACTCTGACACTAGGGCTAGCCACCCAGCCTATACGAAGTTCCTTGTACATTAAATTAGCGATTTTATTCACATGACATAATAATATTAATGGCAATTACACTTAACTTTATGTAGCTAGTATGTATGAAATAAGCATACCATTTGCTGACTAAAAGAGTTAGAACGTAGAGCAGATGTGCGTGCTGTGACTTGATATTCTATTCAGGATACTTTTGATTTTTTTTTAGTCTTTTGAATGCTTTACAATAAAAAAAGTTTAAATACGATGTCTATTGAAAAAAAAAATGGTTTGGGTAGGCCAGAGGCAGGTAGGTTTCGTATATAAGAGGCCTTCAGGCAGCTTAAAAACTATAATACCAGGGCCACCCTGCCTATATAGTCTTATAGTCATTTATTCATAACACCATTTGATACAAGTCAATATACGAACTTACTTATTGAAAATCCACAAGACTGCTATGTCGATGGCCGATACGATAATAATATTTCACAACTTGAAGTATATTCACACACCCAGAGTCATAATTATTTACTTTTACAACCATAATTTAGTATACGACGTAAGATCTAAGGTTCCCAATTAAAAATTTTAACTCTACGTATGATTTTGTACCATTGAAATTATTAAGAGTAAGTAAATGAGGCCAAAATTGGCTCAAAAACTCCTCAGCTCAGTTTTTTAGGGTTCCGTACCTCAAAAGGAAAAAACGGAACCCTTATAGGATCACTTTGTTGTCCGTCTGTCCGTCTGTGTGTATGTCAAGACTCTTTATCTCGGGAACGCGTAAAGATATCGAGTTGAAATTTAAACTGTATACGTATATCTATGATCTCTTACAGCTGTGTAAACGAAAAACTTCTCAGTTATCATATAAAGAAGTTAGAGCCATTTATGTCGTAAAAACCGCATATTTCGATACTTACAAAAATCAAAACCTACAGGGTATTTCCCGTTGACATAGAACTATGAAATTTGACGAAAAGCATCGTCTCAAAGTACACATAAAGGAATAAATCTGAAAATTGAATATTTTTATTTAAGTTATAAAAAAATAGGGCTTCAAAATTCACAAAATATGGGTTTAAAATTCAAAGTGTGTAAATCGTATCATGTAAGGTATCATATAAAAGAGCTTCATTAGCACATGCTAAAACAGGTTTTTAATTATTTTAACGATTTTCGATGAATGACGAAAAAAGTTAAAAAAAAAACTTTTGTCGATGATGATGATGAGTATAGAGATTTGAACAAAGTACTTCCCAATTTTGTGAAATTTTCTAGATTTGTACGGAACCCTCGGTGTGCGACTTGCACTTGTCCGGTTTTTTTATCTTTAGTAACTTAAATATCATAGTTTTAAACTACCAAGCACAAAGCAAAAAGCAAGAAAGCACATAAATGACTTTTCTACAGAATAAAGCACGTGAACGAAGTACCTCAGCTATAGTAAATTCTTTCCATCTGACACCTCCTTGTCTCGTTTAATATCAACTGCGTCCGATCGCAGTTCAATTTCATCTACCCATACCTGGTGTTTCCAGCTTCCAAACATCATTGCCACGTTGTTTATAGGCAGTAACTCTGTAGCACGTGCGTAGAGTACAGTCAGAGACTCAGTTATCTATCCGACGAGAATATGTTAGAGTTAATCTAGTTTAATTGAAGGTACCGAAGGTATTGAATTACACAGAGCTGTCCAGTCCGTTTACAGTCCGTTTCATTGGCGTTGAGAACCTTCAAAAAATAGGCAGATAGGTATTAAGAACTATCGCGAGACCACCTGGTTACTCACTCTATTGTTTTTCCAAACACATGTTTCAATATCTGTTGAAGAATTTGGTAAGTCATAAAAAATAATACGTAATTATTATTATTAGTATTATTGGCTATATTCGGCACGCATTTATTATCTTTTCAAAACTACTAAAATGGTGTGATATTTTTAAAGCAAACCTATTATTCGTCAAAGGTTGGTTATCTCTGTGTTACCTGTAAAGGGATCGCTACCCTAGTTCTCGGCACTAATCAAACAGACTATACCTAGTCTTAGTTTTGGCTGTTACTTGTCTGGGCAGTTGAGAGTTGTCTCAGTGATACCTAAAGATTCTGAGTTAAATAAACGATCGGGAGACATGTGAACAATCTATTTTACTTTGAATATCGAGTTAGATCAGACCATTTTAGTTTATTCTTAAACTTTTGATTAGCCAATACAAATTCGTTCAAAGCAGAATAGTCGACTTGACTTGGTTAGTTGGTGGATAAATATTTAATAAATAGATATTTTATAAATAAATAAATATTTTTTGGGACATCTTACACACGGCCTCTGACCCCAAACTACGAGTAAGCTTGTGATATGGCTGACAGAGACTGATATATTACATACACTTATTTTTAAATACATACTTATGCAGTTAGTAACTAAATAACACCCAGACATAGAGCAAACACTTATGTTCATCACATAAATATTTGCCCTGGGTGGGGATCGAACCCACGCCTCTTTGACCCAGAAGTTAGGGTCACTAACCACTGAGCCACCGAGGCAGTAAAATGCAAGGATGCTAATTTTACCTGTTTTTTTTTCTTGCTTATAAGTTTGCACTTGACCACATACTGTTTGATTTTAAGCAGATAACGCCAAAAGAAAACATTGCTGAATCAACTGAAACAAGCCAAACATAGGCTACAGGCTTAGGCCAATTGTACCTTTCTATTGCTTGTTCCGTGTTCTCGCTTCATGCTCGGCGCGATCACGGCGTTCATCAATTTATAAGACGTTATTACGCAACAAGATTATTTTTTTCAAAAATTAGCATGACCGACTACACCCGTGTACTGAATTCGCGAATATTTCGCACGGATCGATGTAAAATTTAAATGAGACCAATTTTGAAGTATACTCTTACTAATAAAAAAAAAAATATTGAAATCGGACCGCTACGAAAAAAGTTATGCGTGGTTATACATAAAAAAAATATATGTACGCGTCAAATTATATACCTCCTCCGGTGGTTCGTCGGTCAAAAAACACTTAATTTTTTCATGATTTATTTTATGATCATTTTAATTAAAAATCGTGAACCCGACTGTACCGCCAGTTGCGTACCTACTCTACAATCAAAGACCCAACCGGGACCGGAGCGTTGTCTGAATTTGTTACTTCATTCGTCATTCGACGCAATTTGCGCCGGGCAGGCCTTGCACACATGTTACAAGGGTCCAGTCGGTATTGATTGAACCGTTCCTTGTAGTTAGGCTGGAAGTTGCTAGCTTTGAAATGTGTTGGCAAGTCAATTTGTGATTGAATGGACAATTACCTACTTCCGTTTTACACTTTGTGTATAAAATTAAAACAGATCTTTGTAAGTATGTTATTTCGTACGTCATTTGACTCAATTTGCGTGAGACAGGCCTTGCACACGTGTTACAAGGGTCTAGTCGGTATTCATTGAACCGTTTCTTGTAGAAAGGCTCAACATAGGCTGAAAGTTGCGAGCTTTGAAATGTGTTGGAAAATAAATTTTTCATGTGATTGAATGGTTGGAAATTACCCTAATAGCGCTATAGCTTGGTGCAATGTTACTTCGTACATCATTTGACTCAATTTGCGTGAGACAGGCCTTGCATTCGTGTTACAAGGGTCTAGTCGGTATTCATTGAACCGTTTCTTGTAGTAAGGCTCAACATAGGCTGAAAGTTGCGAGCTTTGAAATGTGTTGGAAAATAAATTTGTTATGTGATTGAATAGTTGGAAATTACCCTATTAGCGCTATAGCTTGGTACAATGTTACTTCGTACATCATTTGACTCAATTTGCGTGGGACAGGTCTTGCACACGTGTTACAAGGGTCTAGTCGGTATTCATTGAACCGTTTCTTTTAGTATGGCTCAACATAGGCTGAAAGTTGCGAGCTTTGAAATGTGTTGGAAAATAAATTTGTTATGTGATTGAATAGTTGGAAAATACCCTATTAGCGCTATAGCTTGGTGCAATGTTACTTCGTACGTCATTTGACTCAATTTGCGTGAGACAGGCCTTGCACACGTGTTACAAGGGTCTAGTCGGTATTCATTGAACCGCTCCTTGTAGTAAGGCTCAACATAGATTGAAAGTTGCGAGCTTTGAAATGTATTGGAAAATAAATTTGTAAAGTGATTGAATGGTTGGAAATTACTCTATTTGCGCCGTAGCTTGGTGCGGGTGACAGTTGCTTTTTTTAATTTAATTAGGGTTTGGAGAGTTGAAGCATTAAAGTAGGGTTCAACTTGCCGCGATTTACAAATTATGACTTAGTATTTCAGCTGTACCATATCACTACATAGTATAAAACAAAGTTGCCTGTCTGTCTGTCCCTATGTATGCTTATATCTCCAAAACTACGCAACGAATTTCTATGCAGTTGTTTTTAATAGATAGAGTGATTCAAGAGGAAGGTTTATATGTATAATACACCTGTGCGAAGCCGGGGCGAGTCGCTAGTTGGTTATATAATAAATAATTAATAACTGTAGTAAATCAAATTAAACCCTAATTAAATTAAATAAAGCAACTGTCACCAGCACCATGCTACAGCGCAAATAATATAGTAGAATTTTGTGTTTTATGTACCCATAACGGAAGTTGAAGGCATTTCCATTAGTATTGCAAACATTACGTTGGTAATTGTTGGTTAGAATTAAAAGAGAGCGTTCTCTTTTAATTCTAACTATGTTACCAAAACACACACTGTAAGTTATTTCCGATCATACACGTAAAATAGTATATTATAGATAGTTTTCAGACATTGTCGCCAACCGACCACACCACAGACTCCATCGAGTGACCACAGATAACACTAGCTGCAATACAATGAGGCGTTTCCAAAAAAAAAATAGTTTCACAAAACTTACTAGATGGCGTAATAGTCATATAAATTGATCTGTCATTATTAACTGGAATAGGGTGTGAGAGAGAAGCCTATATTAAAGTCTCCAATACTTTACTGAGGTATGACTTGGACTACGTTTGGACTTGACTGCGACTTTATTGGACTATGGCGTGACTATTTTATAAAATATTACTAAAAATTATTCAATCTTAATACTTGATATTGGCAAATACACAACAATGCGACGCCAAAACATAAAAAAGAAGAAGAAGACATCTTGACAATGACAGTACGATTTCCTTAGTCAAAGGAACGACGATTTCAAACTACTGTCGCCATCTATTGGATACTTTTATCACATTTTTTTTTATAACGCTTCATTACTCGATAAATTTCAGTGTTTTTCACTCGATTCTGTTTTTTTTTGACATCGTGATAGTTTTTCAAAATACAAAAACTTGAAAAAAAAAATGGTTGTGCTTAAATTAGGGCCTAAATTATACTTAGCTATCGATATATCGTTCGCCGACTAAAACCCTTGTAATGTAGTAACTTAAGTGTGAGGAACAATTAGTTCCTAAGTGACTCCCGTTGTTCAATATTAATTGAAACTGATCTGAAAGCTCGACAGCTAATAAGAATATTCAATGAACTAGCAATTTTAAATTCACTAGACTACACTTAGTCTCTGGAGTAAACAGAATAAGGTAAAAAATAAACAAGAACTGAGCTGAGTCGGCTCTATTTGCTAGAAAGTTGCCGGAACTGTGCAGCTGAGAGGTGAAAAGACTTCTTAAGTGATAGCACTGACGTAGAAAAACTAAGCTGGACAGCAAAATAGCTGGTCTGGCTGGGCCAAGATATACGCGCACTCAAAGAAAACAATCGATTTGTGTTTTAATTTTAACCAACTTCAAAAGAGGACGTTGTCAATTCGTCGGTATGTTTTTTTAATGTGTGTTCACAAATACTCCGCCAATTATGAACTGATTTTGATTTTTTGGTAAGTAAATTATATTTTAGAAGTTTTCAAATTTTATCGAAATCGGCTAGTCGTGTCTGATAAATCAACAATAATGTAAAAAATACTACATTGATTCTTGCAAACTATTCAGAATACAGAATTATGTCAGAATCTCTCTTCTGTCTGTTTGAAATCGCATATGCTATTAATGGCGAAAAATGATTATTAGATGGAAAATATAATACAATCTAAAAAATATATATATATCTCTGTTTCTTGAATGATGATTGAGAGAATTATACGTCAAGCATAATATTGTTTACCGTTGTTGCAGGAGCAACGTTGTCTGTATCTTTATATTATTTAAATATGAAAAAAAAAGAATTTATATATAGTCGGATATGTTTTTGCACATTTGTATTCAATGTGCACTTTCATTCATATGTATTTTAATTCTATACTATTTAGATTGAAATTGCATTTAAATTAAAATCAAGTTATTTAGCTAATTTATTGTAAAGTATAATTTAAAAGTCATGCCATTTGAATCAAATTGGAATATTCTTGAAACTAGCAACAGAATTAAATTTACAACTACTTTGCATTACCAAACTTGCATTTTATTAAAATAATTTTGTGCAACAGTAATGAAATTCCAGCGCTGTTGTTTTCAATTTAATTTTTCGCTTTTGAGTAACCAAAGAGTACGGAATCCAATGAAAATACACAGAATTTTTCAAATGGTTATAGTATTGAAGATGTTAATGGAATTTCAAAGTAATACGTGACCACACTTACGAAAACAGGGTTAAAGAACAAAATCGTCCGTAACCTTCTATGATACATCTATAATATTTTTTTTTGAATCAGAAAATCTAATTCCTTTGTCCATTGCAATATCTGCATCAGGTCTCACATTAATCCGTCTTTGGGCGATTCGCACCATGATGCAAAAAGACCGAAATATCAATTCAATGACTGTGAAAAATGCTAAGCGTGGCAAGCAAGTTAACACGGTATGGCAAGTTTTATACATTCTGACATAATTTTTCGAAAACTTATCACACATATCAGTCATAGTCGAGGCAATTCTCAACCAAAAAATGAATGGAAAATTTTGCCCAGGACTGTCAAAATTGTCATGAATTGGAATTTGACACTACTGAGAGAACACAGCAACTGGCCACTGAATCGAGATATGTTTCGTGTCTCTTTCTAATTCGTGCCATATTAAATCATTCCATCACTTTCTTTCTTTTCTCGATTGACCACATTATCCCTCTGGTATACGAGTATCTGTGCAGTCAAGCCACCTTTCCGTCACAGTACTGTACTGTACCAGCCTTTTTAGTAGTCCACTGCAGGACGTAGGCCTACCCACGAAGGGTGATTGGGCCATATCCACCACGCGGGCCCAGTGCGGGTTGGTGGATTCGCATACGCTATCGAATTTCTTCTACGGATGTATGCAGGTTGCCTCACGATGTTTTCCTTCACCGAAAAGCCTGTGGTGTGAAATTCCGTAGGTACATAAATTCCAAAGAACTCATTGGTACGGGACCGGGGATTCGAACCCACGACCTCACGATTGTAAGGCGAGTGTCACTACCTCTTGACCACCACGGCATTCACAGTACCAGCACCATATTGGCACAGTGAAAAATATTAATATATAATACATTATCTATATCCACTTGTTAGTCTCAGTGATTGCCAGTAACAGTACTAACACGAACACTGAAAAGTGCGGATACGTTCATAAATAATGTAATGAAATAATATTTATCACTGCGACGGTGCGGTGTCGGTACTCCAATCCGGATCCGTACTGTGTCGGAACTGCGACGGAACGGTGGCTTGATATGTGTGAATCAGCCTTTACCCAGATCAAATAATTGTACTCGTGGATGTAATTATCGTCTTTTGTACTTGTAACTTTATATTTGTAGCTGCGGAGAAAAACATAGAGAGAAAGCTTGAACATCTATCTGAGAGTATCGAATCAATAACAACTGAAATATTTTTCAGATGTTTTTTTCAAAGATAATTTGTTACTTATACAAACAAAATACAGTCGAAATATTACAGGTAGGTACATCACGCTTTTTCAACCGAGACCTAGAAGAATCTTTTTATGAATACAATTTGATAGAGCTAGACCATTTTTCCAGTCCTTTCTGCTAATTAAGCGAATCGCTAGAGACAACGTATAAATCTACGAATAATTTCTACCTTTTTAAATGGACATCCACATTAAGCGTTTTACTTTTATAATGAAATTTTTCTTATAATGTAGGTATTTAAAGATTTCTTTGTTCGGCGAATTATGAGTCAATCAATTTGTAATAATAGAATGGATGAAATAGGTTGCCAATTATACGATTCAATTGCTTTTTACGCAGCAGTTTAAGTTGTTGTAGATAAAAAAATAGTTTAAAAAAGGAACTAAAAAACACGCTTAGCAGTAATTTTTTTTGTTAAAAAATCAAATTAAAAAAAATGCATTGTCATCGGTCTTTGATAAGTGTACAAAGTTTAAATAAAATCTGATCGCTCAAAGTAGGTCAAAATCGAGCTCAAAGGGGTTGGTTACAAGCAAGCAAAGACGCAAGCAAACATACAGGTGAAACTAATAAAAGCGTGTTAAAAAAGAAAACGCATGAAGGATGATGAAATTGGTTATAAGTACACATAGGATCACTTTAATGACTTAAAAAGTCTTCCACTGGTTTCAAAAGACATTTATTACATGACCGTGTTAGTACAATAAAAAATACCTTATAAAACATATTATCATCATCACAATCAGGGATATGAACCTATGTCCCTGAGGACTTTGCTGTTTGACATAGTGGGCAGGGCACATAGAACGTTGATGATTGAATAATCACAAGAATCTTGATTAGAGACCACGAACCAGTAAGTGGAGTGTATAATTTTCACCTACAGTGTAGAATGATAAGATGACATCATTAAGATGTATGTCTTGTCCAACCGATGTCATTGATGAGCATAGCATCGTTCATGGCCAGAGAGGACAGGTGTAAAAACTCTATTATAAGAAATTAGGCAGATCGGCTGCTGCAGATGATGAGCCTATGCTCGCCATCGTTCATGGCCAGAGAGGACAGGTGTAAAAACTCCATTATAAGAAATTAGGCAGATCGGCTGCTGCAGAATATAACACAAACCGATTTTGGGTAAAATATTGCCCACTAATTTATTAGATACGGAACACAACTGTATTATTTTTAATATGATCTTGATATGTTATATAATACTTTTTTAATTTTTATTGTAAATATTGTAAGGATCTTGTCTCAATTAAAATTTATTATTTATTGAAGATCTATAGAGGAGGCATATGTCCAGGAATGGACGAGCTGAAACAACGATGTGCAAAACTATTTATTACCATCTCCCAAAACTCACATTTACATTCACCCACACATCTTCATTACGGTGATGCGCACAAATAAAAGTAAGTGGGGCAGTAATCGCAGAAACAGTAGACGGTTACAAATTGTACGGGTTAACGAGCGGGCGGGGGATTCCTATAATTAATGGTATTCTGCGTTATCAGCGAGATGTTTGTACTTCGAATACTTACAAGAATTGCCCGTGTGAATGGATATTTCGTCTCTTGGGGAAAGAATCTTAGTTTTCACAGGCATGTGGAAGTTTTGGATTTATTTTTGTAGCGCAAACGACCTGTGCGGATTGAAATCATGTAGAACATTTTTTTAGAATAATGATGGGAAATATCATTTTTAAAACAAGATTATTTTTTGCAAAAATTAGCATGACCGACTTCACCCGTGTACAGAACTCGCGAATATTTCGCACGGATCGATGTAGCATTTTTTACATTATTGTTTGAGGTATCAAAAATGGCTCAGCCGATTTCGATAAAATTTAAATGGGACCAATTTTGATGTATAAAAAAAGAATTATTGAAATCGGACTACTACGAAAAAAGTTATGCGTGGTTATACATAAATATATATATATATATATATATATATATATATATATATATATATACTCGTCGTATTGTAGACCTCCTCCGGTGGTTCGTCGGTCAATAAGACCTTAAACTACATACCCATACCGTAGTACTAATATATCTTATTTGCCCATACCCTAGGCCCCTAGGCGTATTATGCTCGACTTTTATACCTGGGTATATAATTGACTAGGGCCTAGTCGATTTACAAAATTGAAATTGAAACATACCACAACCATGTTTAAATTCAATTTCAACCCATCCCTGTTTTTAAATATATGTTAGATGAAATTACTCTTTGTGCCATCGACATAGCCCAGCGAATTGGCAGGTTGTAGTGGCAATGGGCAGTTCACATAGCGCGGAGGACTGATGACCGATGGGGTCGACAAGTTCTCGAGTAGAGACCACGTACCAGCGTAGGACGTCCACCCACAAGGTGGACGAATGACCTCATTAGGACCCCAGGATCGCGCTGGATGCAAGCCGCTATCAACCGGTCTTATTGGAAATCATTAGGGGAGGCCTATGTCTAGCAGTGAATGCCCTATAGCTGAAATGATGATGATGACTCTTTGTGGATAGGCCTATGTTCCCCAGTACACTATAAAAAAATCCAGTTCAGTATAGAACATTACAGTAGGTAGTTACAGTTAGTAAAAAAAACAACTTTGAACAGTTTTACATATTTAAAATATTTTTTCACATCTCTAGCAGTTCATTCCTCTTACAGATATCCAAACATAACAGATCCTGAAACCTACAAAGTTTTCATTGTGTTTAAACAGATAAAACAATCGGATAATTACGGATAACAGTAAACAACAAATATTTATTTCAAATGCGAGAAACTTTCGCTAAAAAGGATTTGTTGTTTTACAATCTGTTTGTTTGTTTACACTCTACAGTTATTAAATGTTAAGATAATTCAAAATAACAATTAAAATAACAACGAGTTATCAGTTTTTCGATGGACTTCGTAAAACGAGAGGGGTAATGCAGCTTTATTGATTTGGAAACTATTTCTTTTAATCGAAATTATGCGAGCTACTGCTCTTTCAGGATAGATTTCAATATTTAATGTCTGTGAATGATGTAGTTGCCAATTTTATTTACTCGTAGTGGTATGTAGATGTGCACTTGTATTTTGTTTTAGATATTAATGCCACTTGCCCATAGTAAAAGAAAACTTGTCATAATATTATATTCTAGTGTTTATATATACTGGTAATTAATGTTGTTGTTTTTGCTATCATCATCATCATTTCAGCCATAGTTGGCCATAGTAACACTGTTAGAGGTAACTATCACTTACATTCTTTCAATAAGATCAGTCGGAAGCAGCTTGCATTGTGAGTTATAAAGGATATGGAAAAGATGCGGTTTTTGAAATCTTGCAGAAACAAAATATATACCAATAGAAAGCCTATATAATTATCTTTTCAAACACATATTTTTTAGAATTTTTTTCATCGCCATTTAATTTTAAAATGGGTTCTAAAAACATTAGAAAAATGAACTATGTGCTACACCAAATAACTGCATTAAGCCTAAATTGAAAAAAAAGCCTGACAGTGACATTATGAAACAGCAAAAGGAAATGACATTGTCAATATTGAACAACCAATAGAGGGCTGGTCGCCATGTTTTAAAAAATAAATAAATGTCAAACTCTAAAATACCAGCCCGCTATTGGTTGTTTGAAGATTCCTGTCTGATACGTAGACCTCCTCTTAGTATTACCAGTTCAGTCTAAATATTTTCTACTTAGTGAAATAAAAAAGAGATATTATAATAAAACGGCGATACACAAAAATATGTTTTTGCGTGAAATAATATTTTTAAATATGGCACTAAACATTAATACAGCTCGCATCGCTGCCGGTTTTCAAGGACCGCCTCCCATATAAAAAGTTTACCAACTCCTTTGAATAAAATCGACATGTTCATATTTATATTCAATTTTTTAATAAAATATTTCATTTACATGATGACTGGGTAAAAAAAATCATTGTTATAGTCCGTGAATTAGATTATCAAAACATATTGGACACGTATTTTTTCTTTTGTCAATCAAACAACAAATGACAAAGATAAACCTAGTCAAAGTTTGAGAGTGAGGGTCGCGACCGTGACGTCATCTCTCTCACAGAAGTCTATACATTTTTATGGCACGTGAGACGTCACGCAGAACTTTAACAGGCTATATCTTCATCAAGTTTTGTTTAATTGATACAAGAAAAAATACGTGTCTAATATTTTTTGATAGTTTATCTGACGGACTATTTATATTTTCTTTAATCATCATGCATATTGTACACAATTTCTTAGTTGTGGCGGCTCAAAGTTGAGTTATTATATTTTCTTTAATCATTATGCATTAAAATTTATATGAACACTGGATACAACTCACGATTATTTGAGCGGTCGAGCTGCTATGCGTCCGACCGGTTTCAGAGTAGTTAGTACTCTTTCTTCAGGGAATACGCGCGCCCCCGACAACGGACGCCCGCGCACTGAATTATGCTTTAATTAATTCATTAATAAAGTTAATGAAGTCATTATGCATTGTACACAATTCCTTAGTTGTGGCGGCTCAAAGTTGAGTTATTATATTTTCTTTAATCATCATGCATATTGTACACAATTCCTTAGTTGTGGCGGCTCAAAGTTGAGTTAAAAGCGCCGAGCTGGGCTCTTAAGACTAGATAATTTAGTTTTCTTAAGACCTTCTAAACGTTTGAATTAATAAATTCTATTTATTACGCAGCCTCTAAGGGATTTACGCTGGAACTTTCATAAAATACTGATGAAAAATGAATTAACAAAGTGCTTTCAACGACCCTTGAGGACCGCAAAAATTTAATTATCTAAGTAAATAGGTAGGTGCGCAAACTTGTGACGACGAAAATTGTGTTTTTGGTGTTACTTAGAAGCTTTAATATCATTATTATTTGTTTTGATTACGGTAAAGATTCTTTGTACAAAGTGTTTCTATGGAATACTCTGTATGAGACAGACATATTCTAGGATATTACCATTCATATCTACTCATCATTATGTTATAGAGAATAACTTACTCGTATTAACAAAGTTTGCAGACAGCGATGTGAGTTTTAAATGAAATAAATAAAATAAATAAATATTTTGCGACATCTTACACACGGTCTCTGACCTCAAACTTAGCAAAGCATGCTGTGATATGGCTGCCAAAGACTGATATACTACATATCTTTATTTTTAAATACATACTTATATAGATAGTAACTAAATAACACCAGACACAGAGCAAACATCATTTGCCCTGGGTCATCGAACCCACGTCTCTTTGATCCAGAAGTTAGGGTTGGATTTGCCGTTACTGGTCCAGAGGCCTTTTTGTGTAAGCGCTCTGACGTTCGGCTTCGCTTTTTCTCCTGCTCGCACCAGTTACTCACGCTACGAGAGCGAGCGGGAGGAAAAGCGAAGCAGAACGTCAGAGCACTTACACAATAAAACCCTGGTCTCGTAGCTTCCGGGGGGTCTCCGGCAAGTTTTCAAATGGTAGACCATGCTTTCTTACTATGTCATGTCTATGCTCGAAATCATAGATACCTGTTAAATATTTCGCAAGTTAGGACAGTCTCGTAAAGTATTTTAAATTGTTCGTGTGCATTCATCATTATTATCAACTTTTATTATAAACTCAACCCTGAAATCGAGAAAGTAAATCGTAAATAAAAGTTTATGAACTAAAAAACACGCGGCGGTTTTAGTCTACAAAATTTTAAGGTCATCTGACTCTTTGAAGTGGGGGCAAAATCAAGTTCAACGGAGTCAGTTATAAATAAAAATACAGTTGTAACTAATAAATTCGTGTTAAAAATACAGTGTTTGATAGCTTTCGGCCGCGTATGCAACCAATGTTTGCAACTGGTTGCGTACGAGAAAATTTTCCTCTTCGTAGGCAACTAGTTGCCATGGATGAATATTTTTTCCGTATACGCAACTAACGACTTTATGCATTATTTACTACACGTGCGATAGACTAGAAACGGTGGTTTGTTTATCCCCCATGGCACTGTTGAATTTAGAAATACGAAAAAACAGATTGTAAAAAAAATACTAAAACTACAGTGCTCGTAGAGCTCAGGGCGTAGCTTGTAGAGCTCGTAGCACGTTCGTAGAAGAGATTCGATGGCGTTGTAAATCCACAAACCCAATCACTTTTCGTTAAGCCCGGATTTCACAGGCCCAGGTACCACCCAGTAAACAGCAACTGTACATTCTGCTGTCTATACAGTTACTGTCGTGTTCTCACTACTGGGTCTGCATTAGGAGACAGCAGTACACAGATACTCTGTTGCTAGTTCTGTCTCGGGTTTCTGACCCATTGCGTTTTCACGGAGCTAGCAAAATGGCTAATCTGCACTGTACTGTACCAGCCTTTTTCATAGTCCACTGCAGGACGTAGGCCTCCCCACGAAGGGTGATTGGGCCATATCCACCATGCTGGCCCAGTGCGGGTTGGCGGATTCACGTACGCCATCGAATTCCTTCTATGGACGTATGCAGGTTGTCTCACGATGTTTTCCCTTCAACGAAATGGCTGATCAGTGCGATGAAATTCCAAAAAATATACAATTTACTCCTTGGTGAACATTTGAAGGAAATTCTCAAAAGCCAAAAGAGAAAAAAATGTATAGGTAGACAATCTCACTGTCCGGGAGTCCACTGTTATTCCGCACTGACCGGCCACTGTCTAATTTCATTCGTATGTAGCGAGTGACGACCCAGTAGCTGTCCTTGTAGGGGTGGGGGAAAACCCGTGGTCAGTAAAAATAAATAAAAAATAAAGTTCGACAGCAACTGAACGGTCAGTACTGGCTCAACTATGTTTTGTGCGGACCCAGTAGCTGCCTTACAGTAACTGTCTTTCACTGACCGCCAGCTACTGGGCCTGTAAAAACCAGGCTTTAGTTTGTTTTCTTACACGTGGTAATGGTAACTAACAAACTTACAATGTTATTTTCTATGGCGCTAACAATGTGTCATATAAATTATTGATGGGTACATTTTCAGAACTAATTTCAAGTAAGTATGTATTATTCAAAGTTTAATGTACCGTCAATAAATAACTTAGTTCGGCTTCAAGTCAAGACTACTTCAAGTACGATTTATGTTTATTACCCACTAGATTTTTATATTTTGATCATTTTGCATATTTTTTGTCTAGATAATGCAATTTGATTTAACTAATACTACCAACGAGTACTTATTTTTATTTTATAGCTTAGTTAGTTTTGGCTGCGTTTTCGCCCGCGTTTATATTTTTTTTTCTATCGCATAGAAATCTTTTATTTATGTACTATTTTTTTTTTTATAATTCTATATGCCCGAATATTTTCTCGAAAAGTTCTAAAACATAATATACAATGACCTGCCGTAAAGTAAGTTATTTAAATTGCTTACAAAGTAGACTAACAGACTGGTAAAGAGAAATGCTAAAAACGATTGTTTTGAATATTTTTAGAAGATTATTTTATTTTCATTTATAATTATGGAACAATTTACATAAATAAAAACATGTTTTAAGCATAGCTCTCATCTTACTGCCTTTTCTTTAAAAAATACTTCGAGAGAAAATGTAAGTTCGTAGAAGGATTTCGAAGACGTATTCACAAGCTCGCACTATTTCAATTACCCATTGTGAGCAAGCCTAATGTTCTGCAGGCACAATTTAAAATATACTTTTGTGCGGTAAGGTAAGGTTCGGTCACGTACTGCGACATGATCGGTATTCTCTCCTGCATATCATTATGATGGTCAAAATACCGGGCAAGCGCAAGAGTGGAAGGCGGAAGATGTCATGGCTTCGGAACATCCAATAATGGACAAGCACTACGCCTGTCGATCAACTGTTTAGGCTTGCCCTAGACAAGGAAAATTTCAAAAAGCTGACTGCCAACCTTCAGTAATGGAGAGGCACTAGAAGAAGAAGAAGTAAGGTACGTACGTACCCACCCATACTTGCAGACGCCGTTATAAGATGAAATGACGACGATTATGATGGTGAAGTGGGTACAAATCCTAACGACACGCATACAACCGCGTCAACCGGCCAGACCCATATAACTTACGTGAATTAAACCAGGATAGACCGTACTAAATCAAAATTTAACTATATACGGCTATAAACAAAAGTTTCCATCCACAAAAGCTCATTTCCAGTATATTTGGTGAAAGTTATTAATTCGCGCAACGTCGACTGCGTGTATAGGCCGCGTCACACAAGTTGGCGGATGTGAAGTTAGTCACAAGCTGTGCAATATCCAATCAACGTGCGGCTTTATGTGAGTTTCAGTCAGGATTGGATATTGCGCAGCTTGTAGCTAACTTCACATCCGCCAGCTTGTGTGGCGCGGTCTGTAATTTGCTTGAAATATTTTCAATTCAAGCAAATCAAAATGCATAATATAAGCTATTTTAAATAGAAAAAAACCGGACAAGTGCGAGTCAGGCTCGCACATCGAGGGTTCCGTACAAACATATTGTTAAAATAATTAAAAACCTGTTTTAGCATGTGCTAATGAAGTTATTTTAAATGATACCTTACGTGATATGATTTACTCACTTTGAATTTTGAACCCATATTTTGTGAATTTTGAGGCCCTATTTTTATGTGATTTAAATGAAAATGTACAGTTTTCAGAATTATTCCTATATGTGCACTCTGAGACAATGCTCTTCGCCAAATTTCAAAGTTCTATGTCAACGAGAAGTACCCTGTAGGTTTTGATTTTTGTGAGCGTTGAAATATGCGTTTTGTTACGACATAAACGGCTCCAACTTTTTTATACGATAACTGAGAAGCTTTTCTTTTACACAACTGCAAGAATTTATAGGTTTACGTATATAGTTTAAATTTCAACTCGATATCTTCACGCGTTCCCGAGATAAAGAGTCTTGACATACACACAGACGGACAGACGGACAACAAAGTGATCCTATAAGGGTTCCGTTTTTTCTTTTTGAGGTACGGAACCCTAAAAATGATCAATAATACAAAATATGTCCATTTAAGTGATAGTATCATTTAGTACCACTGATTTCCATCTATGATCTAGTTCTGAATTTTCTGGCAGTTAGCTCTAATTTTCCATCACATCTATACTCGAAGTATTGTAAGAATAGTTTAATAATGTAGACCACCGTCTAATATACTATAGCTACCAAAATTAGACCCTTTTCGTCAAAAAATACCCTAAGAAAATTAGTGGAACTAATTATCATACATCGGCCATGCGATTGTGGCGACACAACTGCGGGACTTCTTTCGTGAAATGAAATATATTGTTTTTCTCTCTTCTCACGTGTTATTGTCAAGTTACGAGTATGTGAAATTGAGTGAGTTGTACTTGATTTTCAATTTAAATAAGCCATTTTGCAAGACACTGTCAAACAGTCTGACGTGTAACATTACCATTTAAGCGTTTTAGTACAATTAATTTTATGAAAGCTTTATACTTTATTGGGAATGTAAATGTCTACTGACCACACCATTGAGTTTTATAATAATGATGTCAATAAACAATTGAGTGTAATGTAAATAAATATTTATCATAAAACGTAGGTAACAGAGCTAAAACTTATAGTTTAGCCGTCGGGGTCACAGCATAAAATACGTCTGAAAATAAAGGTATAATCTGAATAGTACAACTTCTTACCATATTATTGTAATCGGAAACAATTCCCCGCGATACAGGCTAGTCCCAGTGCGGGGACTATTGTTAATCTGTTATTTGATTAAAGACCGAAACGCGGCGGTGATGGATGCTCTGCGCGGTATAAGTAGTAATTTGGAAAATGATAATTATGTAACGTATCCTACTAATATTATAAACGTGAAAGTTTGTGAGGATGGATGGATGTATGGATGTTTGTTACTCTTTCACGCAAAAACTACTGAACGGATTGAGATGAAACTTTGCAATAAAATAGCTTATATATCAGAATAACACATAGGCTATAAATTATAATGATATATTGCGTATGCGGGCGAAGCCGCGGGTAAAAACTAGTACTCTATAAAATTTAACTTGATCTCTGCGACAGCTGTCAGGAAAATTACGCCTATGAAGTCCTGAATTTCTTAATAGTACAGACAGTACCTGTCAATGTCATACTTTATGGACATGCCGATTAGCTATGGGCGACGAATGATCGTGACCACAGAGTTTTAATTAAAATATCGATAGTTCATACTGACGATAACTTAAATAAAACTTGATTTATCATTAATTTTATTGTATATTTTAATATCATAACATTTTTTACATGTGTAATTAAATTAAACTCAGTTACATTAGCATCGATAATAGTGAAAAACGTCGATAAATACTATCGTTACATTATTATGAGTATATAATAACATTATTTACATGTGTACTGCTCATTCGATTTCATTAAAACATTGTTTGAAAATCGATTTTTTCCACCACTATCCCAACTCTAAAAATGTCGATCTTCTACTGTCGCAAAGATCAAGTTAAATTTTAAAGAGTATAGTTAAAATATATATATTTTTTAATTTTATTAGTATTAGAGTCCTTTTGTATGAGCAGTATTGTTCAAATCTTTTTTTTAAATGTATATCTTAAAAAGCGCAGGCCCTGGAGTATGTGGAGTGTAATAATTAAATAAAAAAAATCTGTTATTTGTATATTTTAAGGCAAATATATTTTACTTTTATTTTGTATAACCATGTAGTATACCTATAGGATTTAAATGAGGCAACAGAGAGTTTTTTTTTTTTTGTAAAAAGCCAGAAAATAATTTGTAGGACGCATCATCGACTCAATAAGAAGAAGAAAATAAAGGTGGTTTTATCAAGGCCGCAGAAGCACGCTGGATATTATGAGCCTCTTCCAACTGGTATTAAAGAGATACATGCAGGATGCTTATCTCGAGCAGTGGACGTCATACAAATAAGAATGGTAATGATGATGAACTTAGAAATTAGGCATGTTTATCATCAGCCATTTGTCCACTGCTGGACATAGGCCTCCCCTATGGATCTCCAATAAGACCGGTAGGAAGCGGCTTGCATCCAGCGCGATCCTGCGGTTTTAATGAGATCATCCGTCTACTTTGTGGGTGGATATACTACGCTGCGCTTGCCGGTAGGTACGTGGTATCCACTCGAGAACTTTTCGACCCCATCGGTCATCAGTCCTCCGCACTATGTGCCCTGCCCAATGCCATTTCAACTTGCCAATCCGTTGGGCTATGTCGATTACTTTGGTTCTTCTACGGATCTCTTCATTTCTGATCCGATCTCGCAGAGAGACTGCGAGATCAACCCTCTCCATAGCTCGTCGGGCTACTTGGAGCTTACAATTAAGGCCTATGGGCCTTAATATACATAATACAGTGAGAGACCACATTTATGTGCCATAAGTCATCACTGGCAACACACACTGGTCGAAATATAGTTTTGTCAAAATTCTGCCGCAATTAATGCAATCCTAATCCTAAAGGTTGCGAAAAATCCAAAGTACATGTTTTATTTAAAAAAAATTATCCACTTTCCAATGCTAATTAAAATCTTTTGTTTAGTCTCCTGACATAAGTTTATATAAGTTAATGTTCTAGCTTGCAAACGTACATGGGTCATTCTTTGGGACAGGGTTTTCAAGCGGCTTTACTTAAAAATAATATAAATCATAAAGTCAGCGAGCCAGTTTTTTTTTCGAGCAAAGCTTAAAACCTCTCTAAACTGGGACACTGATTATTATTCAATTATCTTTATAAATAAATATGATAAAAAAATGAAATACCCCCATTCTTTGATTTTCGTGGAGTGTCCCAATCCCCGATCTGATCACTTAGTCAATTATATATTTTAAACTATACGCTACATGGTTACAAAAAAAATACCACTAAGTCCTAAGAAGTTTAAAATGCTATAAAAAATTAAACCATAGTTCTGAAAGAACTACATTGCCTACAAAAAAATTAAATGTAACTGTCCCGAGGTAGTTACTGATTTGCGTGGATTTTTATAATTGCACTAGCATATCTCTAAATTTGCGGCCTGATGTTGCATGATCCTAATTCAAGTTACAACTAGTCGCGCTCCGACTGCCGGGTAGAGTACTTAAGTGATGGTGCGTCGAGTTTTAAAAAAATAGAGGTAAGAACCTTGTTGCTTGGGTTTGGTTTCTCAAAACTTTGATTTGCGTGGTACAATTATCTCCGATTTCTGTGAATTTATTTATTTAGTAAAATATTGTAGCGAACAAATATGAAGTTACGTAACTTATATTCAAAACACAGTTTATTTGTTTAAAAGGTTTTTATGTAAATAAATCTTTTAGGATTTATTTTGATTTTCGTGGTCGTGATCTGCGTGGTTTACGTGGTAGTTTTGACCCACGCAAATCAATTTTTGCCCATCCATCCATCCATCCATCAGCCAAAGGACGTCCACTGCTGGACATAGGCCTCCCCTATAGATCTCCAATAAGACCGGTTGGAAGCGGCTTGCATCCAGCGCGCTCTTGCGGTCTTAATGAGGTCATCCGTCCACTTTGTGGGTGGACTACGCTGCGCTTGCCGGTACGTGGTCTCCACTCGAGAACTTTTGGACTCCACCGGTCATCAGTCCTCCGCGCTATGTGCCCTGCCCATTACCATTTCAACTTGCTGATCCGTTGGGCTATGTCGGTAACTTTGGTTCTTCTACGGATCTCCTCATTCCTGATTCGATCCCGCAGAGAGACTTTGAGCATAGCTCTCTCCATAGCTCGTTGGGCTACTTGGAGCTTACTAATAAGGCCCATAGTGACGACGTTTCTGTGCCATAAGTCATCACTGGCAACACACACTGGTCGAAAACTTTCGACTTGAGGCACTGAGGTATGTCGGACGAGAAGACGCTACTCAATTTTCCAAACGCTGCCCATCCGAGTTAGATTCGGCGATTGGCCTCTTTGTTGAAGTCGGACCTACCTAACTGGACTACTTATCCTAGGTAGACGTACGAGTCAACGACTTCAAGAACCGAGTTTCCAACAGAAATCGGGGTGAGTAAAACATGGGAATTAGACATGACTTTCGTCTTGTCCATGTTTATCTTAAGACCCACCTGTTGAGAAACCCGATTGAGGCCTTCGAGCATCGTGCTGAGCTCTTCCATCGATTTTGCCATGACTACTATATCGTCGGCAAACCGAAGGTGAGTGAGGTATACGCCATTGATATCGATGCCGAATCCTTTCCATTCCAGGAGCTTGAAGGCGTTCTCCAAAGTAGTCGTAAACAGTTATGGAGAAATCACGTCTCCCTGTCTTACGCTTATTTTTAAAGGGATCGCCTTGGAGTTCTCTTCCTGTACTCGGACCGACATAGTGGCGTTATTATACAACCACTTCAACACTTCGATGTACCGATATTCAATACGGCATCGTTGGAGAGACTCTAGCACAGCCCATGTCTCGACCGAATCAAAGACTTTCTCATAGTCCACAAACACTAAGCAAAGTGGCAGATTATACTCTTCGGTCTTCTGTATAACCTGCCGCAGCGTATGAATGTGGTTCATGGTGCGAAAGCCTTTTCGGATATCGGCTTGTTCGCAAGGCTGAAAGTCATCAAGCCTGCGCTCGAGACGGTTCATAGTGACCCTTGAAAACAGCTTATAAACATGGCTCAGAAGTGAGATGGGTCTGTATTTCTTCAATACGGTGTTGTCACCTTTCTTGAAAAAAAAAACAACACCACCACGCTTCTTTTCCATGCTTCTGGCGTGATGCCCTCGAGGACGACGGTGTTAAAAAGCTTCTGGATGACTTTTAGTACCGGTGTTCCACCCGCTCTCAGCAGCTCTGATGTGATACCGTCATCACCCGGCGCCTTGTTGTTCTTAAGCTGATTCAGGGCCATTCTAATCTCGTACAGGCTGATGTCCGGGATGTCTTGCTAAATTGCCCCACTCTCAGCTCATCATCGCTTCTTTTGCCCAACTTTGCGTTGAAATCCCCCATAACAACAGTAAAGTGGGTCTTAGATGTATGTATGGCCTGACTTACGTCTTCATACATAGTCTCCACTTCGTCATCTGGGTGTGACGAGGTCGGTGCGTATACCACAATGACCTTCAGCGAATACCTCTTGGAAATTCTGAGTATTGGATATACAACCCTGCTCGACACACTTTCGATGGTGATAACATTGTTAGCGAGGGACTTGTGAACGAGAAAACCGACACCACTTTGGGACCACTGGTCACCTTCCCGGTAGTAAATCAGGTTGCCGGATTTCAGAGTTATCGTGTCCTCCGCCTCTCTACGGACTTCTCTCTACGGGCTATTTCGAGTTATTTTGGGCCCGCAATTTTTTTAACGTCGTCTTCCCATCTTGTGTAGGATCTTCCTTTGTAGCGCTTACCTGGTGGTCCATTCCAAGTCGTAATAGTTTTGGTCCATATACGATCTACCAGGCACGCTACATGCCCGGCCCATTTTCATTTTAATTTTTAAGCGTGGGATAGAGCATCTATTGCTTTGGTCTTGGATGTTATTTTCAAATGTCTTATCTTTTGTATTTTTTTTATGTTTAACATGCTGCGCTCCATTCCTCTTTGGCAAGTAGTTAATTTATTTTTAACTTTGTTGGTAAACTTCCATGTTTGGCATGCATATGTGAGACGAGAGATAATACACGAGTCCATGACTTATTTTTGAGCTTTATAGGCATATCGCTTTTAAATATTTCTTTATACCTTCAATAACTGTTCCATGTTCTATTGACTCTTCTCTCTATTTCCAGCTCATTATTATTTCTGTTGAATCCGACTTGTTTTCCCAAATAAATGTATTGCTCTACGTATTCAGGTATATGATTTCCAACAATTATGCTTGACTTGGTGTGATTTGATATAACCTTTGTCTTCGAAATATTCATTTGTAGGCCTACTTTCATGCTAGCATCATGTTTCAATCATATAATGTAGTTAGTTACTTGACTCTGATAGCAACACTAAATCATGAGCAAATCTTAAGTGATTGAAATATTTGCCTTGAATATACAATCCTTGTTTTTTCCAGTCTAATAGATTCTAATATAGACAGAAAAATTCTCGAAGAGAGCGGGTCACGTTGTCTTACACCTCTACCAACAGGGAAACTTGGGCCAATGGTTTCGAGCTTAACTCTACCGGTGCTCTTTCCGTATATTTGTTTTAATACATCTATGTACTGAATTTCCACATTTTGAGCTTCCAGAGTTTCCCATATGCTTTGGTGTGAAAATGCATCAAACAGGTTGTTGTTGTTCCAACGTAGGTCTAACTCGTACTGTTACAAACCAAAAATTAATTGCTTCTCCAAAAGCATTAATAAAAGAATTTGATAAGCAGCTGATTCCCTACATGAATCACGTTTCAAATATAATATCACAACACAGACACATCAAACAAATAAAATACAATCTGAAACAAGACGAATGCATAATCCATTGCAACTTTAGCGAGAATCACAATGCAAAATATTCAAGAGAAATCCAAGCCGTTCACTTTAGAGGTAGTAAAAATAGCTGACTTTGCACACTGTAGTTTTATACTACAAAAAAGATGGAAAAATGATAACGACACCTTTTTGCACAGTAAGCAAATCACTGCGACATGATGCACTTGCAATATGGGAGCATCTTCAGCCTATCCCAAAATTTTTGGAAGATAAAGCGCCACAAGTTGATGCTCTTTACTTTGTATCCAACACAGAATAGGCCCTATTACACAGGGCAGTATCCAATTATCTTTCTGTACAATACAGAGATGAAACTTTGATTATCTAGCTTATACGTCAGAATAACATATAGGCTATAATTTATAAAGATATTGCGGGAAACGAAGTTCGCCGGGTCAGCTAGTAATAAATAATGTTGGACTGATTCTACTAAAAACGGTGTCTGCCTTAGTAACCTACCTGTATTTTTGTTATTTTTTTAAATCTTTTTTTAATTTGTGTATTTTTGTAATTTCTTTGACAAATAATAAATAAGGTTGGTCTGATACTACTAAAAACGTTTTCTGCCTTAGTAACTTACCAATTTTTTACTTTATCATAACATAATAACTTTTTTTCAATATGAAGGAACAGTAAGTAACTCATCTGAGAAAGTCAAATTAAAATTATTATTTTCGTGGGGTGTTTTATGATTTGCGTGGCCTCCATTTTTTTAACCCCGATTATCTCTGTAAGTATATGGCTCTTTGAGGTGCCTCTTCTATAAAACATCTTAATTTTACATATCTTTTTAGATTCTGGCAAGAAATTGAAAATAAAATTGAATTTGAAAATTGCCACGAAAATCACCAAAGAACGACTTACTCGAAGAATCACCCACCTATTGTATTTTTTGTTACCTCTAGGATTTAATTTACACTTTAGATGTATACAACCTGTGAATACTTTGAAATTGAATAAAAACCTTTTAAAAACAAACAAACACTGGTCGAAAACTTTTGTCTTGAGGCACTGAGGTATGTCGGACTCTCCATAGCTCGTTGGGATTTTTAGTAAGCAAGCAAGTTGGTTTCTTACAAAATCGACGTCGAATAATGGCTGCCAATCTTGAATCAGCTCGTTTCCCAACAAAAGCAAATAAAGGAAACTTCGCCTGGATATTGTTTAGGTATTTGAATTTCATAACCTGCGAGACCTAGAGTAAACTTATTAGACCTTCCTCAGGGTAAATGTTAGAGGTAAAGTTTAATTACCTAAACGCTAGCTCTCTAGACTGGCTAAGGAAAACGTTGATCTTAGCAGTTTCGACAGAAACTTATTAATATTTATAACATATGTACGTAGTTGAGTAACGTTGCTGGTAACCATAGAAACCTAGAAAATAATAAGACCTATTTTGGTAATACAAAATATCGATTTGTGTTACTAACCTAAGCTGGGAAAAGTTAATAATATGGAGTATACAGGGTTAAGCTTGCTATATACCTACTAAACCGAAAAATGCATTGAAACCATCATTACGAACGACTTTTACTACGGGGCCAACCCAGAATTTAGGAAAAATCTACATATATGTATAAAACTGCAACTCGGAATCAATAAAATGTACGGAACATCAGTTTTTTTCTCGAATTCTAGGTTAGCGCCAAAGTCAAAGTTGTTCATAAACATGGCCTGAGTCACTTTCTTTCAGCTTAGCATACCAGCTCTGGATAACCCTGTATGTATGTGATTTAGGTACTTATGTCTATCTAGCAGTAGACGCTAAGATAGTTAAGGTACGGTCCTACACTGCGCTGACCAGTACGTAGTCCCCACACGAGAACTTTACGACCAGCCCCCCGACCGCCTAAGCAATCGTAATAGCAATCGTTTATGACTTCATTTTAGTCATTTTGCACCGCCTATGTGACGTTAGCCATCAATTGCTTTGCGCGGATTGCGAAAGCAATCGTTGAATGAACAACTTTGATGGCTAACGTCACATAGGCGGTGCCAAATGACTAAAATGAAGTCATAAACGATTGCTATTACGATTGCTATTGCTTAGGCGGTCGGGGGGCTGGAGATCGTTTTTGAACTTCGAACCCCAAGGAACTTATACGTAACTTTGACCGATTGTATGAAGAATATCTGGTCTATGGAAGTTGCGAGTGCTCCATACAAGTTTCGTATACGACCAAACCGTCCGAAGCTCAAAAAACGCTCCCCTGATCAATGAATAATATAATCAGTCCTCTTAGCTATGTGCCCTGCCCACAGCCATTTTAACAATCTAGATATACTTAAGTACCTATATATTTATTGTATCAGTAAATAACAGGTTCAAAACTGAGCGTTAATTCCGTCAGAACAGTTATAAGCAAGTTTGCAAGAAGCAAGAAACAGCGTCAGTTCGCGCTGCCAAGTTCTCTAGACAGATTACTCGATATAACTCGCTGATTTGCAATCTGGCGAATAAATCGATTGAGAACAACCTAGTTAGCTTAAACAAGGTTTGTGTGACGAACCCGAAAGAAAGTTGTTATAAAAAACCAGCGAAGCAATCCAGCGTGAATTTTTGACAAAACAATCGTCCATCCATTCCACTTCAGAATTTTCGGCCATATTGTACTTTAAACAGGCTTATCCAGAATTATTGTGCGGAACCGAGAGGAGGTTATCACCTCATTAGGCCATCATTTTGAACAAAAAACAGCTATTTTTTACAAATTAGCTTTTTTTTCGACACTCGAGTTGTCCCTTAAACAGCTGACCACTATTAGCAATTAATTTTGTAAGGAACAGTTGATCTTTTTTCTCCAATTCCGGGTAGTAAAAGTAGTTTCTGAATCGTCCCATTCCGGCTAAATACAAGAGGTAATATTAATATATCTTCTTTGATACAGGGTAAGCATATATAAATAACACTGTTAAACGGAAACCATAGGTATATGATACTTATAACGTCTTCAGATTCGCATTTATCGGTATTTTTCAAGCTGACAAGAGCTAGCACGTGGACCGGTCTCGAAAAGCACTTACACAAAAATCACCCTAATATTTAAATTATAGTATAACTAGTGGTCCGCCCCGGACTTGGACCTCGCTATTTCTATTTTATATCACAAATACCTACTGGGATTTAAACAAAAAATTGTAACAATATTTGTATGAAACTTAGTGATTTATTTTTAACAAGTATTGAGAGACATAGATAACATTCGGTGAAATGTTTTAAATAGTCATCCCCAACTCCCGCAGAAAATGGCGCCGATTTGCCTCTTTTTACCACGGTCCTTGTATCTTCGCAACCACGGAAGAAGATTTTCATATTTGAACTTAAAAATTCTATAAATATAAACTACGTTCATGCTAAATTTCATGGAGATCGGTTGAGCGGTACTTGAGTTATCGTCGAACAAATATACATACAAACATACAGCCAAGTGCCGGCTCGTCCCAGTAGACTCTGAGACCTCACTTAAGCTCGGTCAATAATATCTACGTCTGGAGCCACAATGGTTAAATATGAAACTTCGCCAAACGCAAGTACGTAGGTAACTGGTTTCAATCAAAATTAACCGAACCAAATAGACGGGTGAGATGTTGAGTTAGAACTTGCCATCGGAACACTTCTAACTAATAAAGTTCCGGACGTAACTTGTATCTTACATAATATTTGCAAACTTAGTCGTACACCCATATTTCGTTCACATGGCTCTTATTCCAAAACGAGTAGACTGATAATTTAGTTTTTTAGCTGCAAATTTTGTAGAATAAGTTTTCCATTACAATTATTAAATAAGCCACTGTTGAAGCTAGTGGGAAAACTTTAAAGTTATTTTAAAGACAGGGGTGGTGCGAACTTTTACTATGAACATTAGGAGTTGTATTGAGATTTATGTTTCATTCGAGGTCGTTATGAGCTCTAAGTTTTATTATAGGAGTCAGCGCTATTGCCCTGAAATGGAATGAATTTTAGGACATAGGTATTATATATAAAAGGATTGGACGGAGGTAGCACAGAACAGAAAGGAATGGAAGGAATTGGGGGAGACCTTTGCCCAGCAGTGGGACAGTACAGGTTAAATAAAAAAAAAGGTATATGTTTTGAAACACTCTACCGAGTGTTGTAAGTTTGATTAATAAGTAAAATAGGTATATGGTTATTCAGGGATAAGAAAAGGTGTACATACTAAGCTGATGGGTGATTCTGTATGAAAACAAGTGTGTAACGCGCTCTAAAGTGCTCTTTATTTTAAGAAATTCTTATCAAAAATATTTATTTTTCAAATGTCACAACTTAAACTCAATTTTTATTCATTTTAACGTAATTTTATATTTATCAAATATTTCTTCAAACAAAATTCACGGAAATAAAAAATGTATTTACCGCGTTACGTTACGTTTTGTCGATAGAGAATCAGGCCCCTGAAAAGGGTACAATTCAGACATCTATACAGGGTCATAGGTATTAAACGCAAAACCTTTTAAGGGCGGGTCTAGTACAGATGTACTAGACACAGACAAAACTTTTTTACTAGAACTTTTGGGAAATTAGGAAGAAAAAATCAGCTTTTTCATATAAAAAGTTCGTCAACGTATGGAGAAGCGATTTTTTTCGAATTTTCAAAAGTAGTACAAAAGTGGTTTGTCTAGATATAGGTACTAGACCCGCCCTTAAATGGTTTTGCGTTTAATACCTATGACACGATATAAACAATTAGCTATTATAATAAGCACTAGTACTGGTTCCAGATTTTGAGTGCGCCAGTTGCAACCAAAGCCTGAAATATACCTACTTAGTTGAATACATTTCAATGATAATATCCGGAAGGTATCTGAAAAACTTCATAAAAATCGATTAGGATCTACGATGCCACAAGCGCCACAAGTATAAATTACATAAACATTCATACACAGAAACACTCACGCGAAACTAATAGCAACCTTTTTGACTTAAAGGCTGAACATACTACTTAACTGTCCAAAACATATCGTCAGCAATAGACAGTTATCCAACAAATATATAGTCTGATTCTCAACCCATCTACAACACTGCAAAAAAAACGCTTCTTTTATGGCGCCCAAAGTATAAAATCTTTGATGATACCGTTGTCGGATCCACAAATCTTTACTCACACAAAAAACTCTTTATACCACTCCTGTGTTGACTTAGTCGCTAAAAATACTACTTATACGTGCAAAATACGTCGTCAGCAATTACAATGAGCACCGTCTATCTAACAAATATTTTGTCAAATTCTCATCCCATCCACAACACCTAAAGAAAGATTTTTTTTAAAAGAGTCTATTTCAATTATATTTAGTATTAAAATAATCATCTAAATTATTCCTTCATTAGAATCTATGATGCCACTGACGCACTAATGCACAAGCAAAACCTATAACATCCCTATTTTTGGAATCAGAAGCCAAAAATAGTACTTAACCGTCCAAAATACA
This sequence comes from Hypomecis punctinalis, assembly GCA_949316475.1. NCBI lineage: Eukaryota > Metazoa > Arthropoda > Insecta > Lepidoptera > Geometridae > Hypomecis > Hypomecis punctinalis. The sequence goes on along the minus strand of OX438810.1, from coordinate 7,516,597 downwards.
TCGTCAGCAATTACACTGAGCACCGTTTATCCAACAAATATTTTGTCAGATTCTCATCCCATCCACAACACCGCTAGAAACGTTTCTTTTATTGCGAATGCTGTGCGAGGCGAGGGTAAACACAATATGGGTCGGATATAAAATGAGTCTTCATAATAACGCTGATGTTCTACTGGGAGAGATTGAGCAAAACTATAAAAGTATTGTACTATTGACGTAGTAGCCTCGGTGGTTCAGTGGACCATGGACCCTGGGCTAAAGAGGCGTGGGTCCGATTATCATGCAAAGCAAACATTTTTCTGGTGAACATCGGTGTTTCTTCTGTGTTTGGGTGTTATGTATTACATATTTCAAGCTTATTTTATGTAGTTTGCAGCATAGATTAATTAGTATTCAAAGATAAACTATATAGTCATGAGTTTTATTTATTTAGTTTCATGTTACTATAGAGTCATGAGTTTGCAAAAAACGTCAACAGATGACGCTACCGGTCTCGATGAATACTAATCCTTCCTACTAATATTATTAACGTGAATGTTTGTGAGGATGGATGTATGGATGTTTGTTACTCTTTCACGCAAAAACTACTGAACGGATTGAGATGAAACTTTGCAATAATAGAGCTTATATATCAGAATAACACATAGGCTATAAATTATAATGATATGTTGCGTATACGGGCGAAGCCGCGGGTAAAAACTAGTTAATCTATATTTACGGTCAGAGACTGTGCACGTTAATTTATAAAATAAAACTTGATAGGTACACTTTTTCTTCCACGTAGCCTACTCTAGAGAAGAAATAAGTTTCCACAGAACACTAGCTAAATTGTAGAATCCAGTTGCTATAGACTGCTTAATTAATTAATAAAACTTTTAAATGGCAACAACATTTGACACATATTCTTCTGTCACTCGTTAATTTAGTTCATTTGTACCTTTACCAAATAACGACATAGGTCTACCCATAGAATTAAAACTAAACTATCATTATTACACTATTCGCTGCATACATTAAATAAATAAATAGATAAATATTTTGGGACATCTTAAACACGGCTTCTGACCCCAAACTAAGCAAAGGTTGTGATATGGCTACCAGAGACTGAATATACTACATATACTTATTTTTAAATACATACTTATATAGATAGTAACTAAATAACACCCAGACACAGAGCAAACACTTATGTTCATCACACAAATATTTGCCCTGGTGGGGATCGAACCCACGCCTCTTTGATCCAGAAGTTAGGGTCACTAACTGAGCCACCGAGGCAGTCAACATTACAGTAAGCTGCCGATTAAAAGTATAAATAAAAATCATAATATGTATTCAATTGTAACTTACTTAACAAAACGCACAGACCCTGAAGTCTGTGTGCCATTAATTAAAATAAAAAAAAATATGACTGGAAATAATTTTGCTACCTACACGGCTCCAGTAGGTATTACTATGATACGAGTACCTCTACCCTACTTAGATACTCAGTCTTCACACAAACTTCGTTATTTCATTTTTAACCTACTTCATCAAAGGAGGTTCTCAATTCGACTGTGTTTCAATGTATGTTACGTGATACTCCACTTAGTAATTATGAACTAATTTTGACTATTCTTTCGATTGTACCATTTTTATCAAAAAAAAATATTATTCAATTTATTTCAGACTAGTTTTTACCCGCGGCTTCGCCCGCATGATATTTTTATTTTTGTGCTATCCCATAGGAACCCTTTATTTATCCGGGATAAAAAGTAGACTATGTCACGTTCCGTCTTTCAAACCCAATCCAAAAAATTAAACAAAAAACTATTTGACGGTTGTTCGATTCGACAGTTGATTTTTATTGACATTTCTTGAAGCGCACTCTATAATAGTTCTCAGAGTTCTCAGATCTTACATAACACTTATCGTTATATTATGAACAATTTACGCAATATCATTATAATATATATATGTGTTATTCTGATATATAAGCTATATTATTGCAAAGTTTCATCTCAATCCGTTCAGTAGTTTTTGCGTGAAAGAGTAACAAACATCCATACATCCATCCATCCATCCATCTATCCATCCATCCATTCATCCTCACAAACTTTCGCGTTTATAATATTAGTAGGAAGTAGGATGTACGTGACAATTATGCCCTAAGTGCTGGCTCTATAGCGTAAGTAATAATAGAACTTTTAGTACATTTCCGTTCTTTCACTTACTTACGTAGTTTTTTTTTAATATTATTATCCTGGCTTAACGTAAAACTCCGTCCTAAATGTAATACAGGAGACTGGCTCATTTTCCCGACATTGCTAGTAGACGGAGCAAATAACGATATAATTATAACATCTCGCGTTCTTGACGGATCGCGCTCATACTCGACGTTTTTATGACACCATTTCTTCATATCTCCTTTTTCAAGACAAGTCTTAAAATCTAGCCAAGTAGGTACGAGTACATGTCTCTAACATAGACACTCAATGTTGGCCTTATTAGTATCTATTAAGCTCAAAAAAGTCAACGAGCTATACAGAGAACTATGCTCGGAGTCTTTCTGTGATCGAATTAGGAAGAATAAGAAGAATCCGTAGAAGAACCAAAGTTACCAATACAGAACACTCAAGCTACCAAGTTCTATTAATATAAAAACGTTACAAAACTTGTAACTTGTGTAAATACGTACCTACTTAAGTTTAAGTTCATCATTATCATCATCAAATTAGCCATAGAACGTCCGTTGATGGAGATTTAGGCCTTACCAATAGATTTCCAATAGGACTAGCTAAGCGCCACACAAGTATGGGATGGGAAGTTATGCTCAGAATGCTGCGCAAAGCCCGAAATATAGGTATGTGCGGGAGCCAGAGAGACGAGACACCGGGGCACACCCGCCCGCCAACCTCATGCCTCCCGCGCACTCCCTACACCCGTGCTCAACACTACGCCACGCGGCGTCGGCATTATACACACATGCGCGATAATTAGCTAAGTGTTATCTGCAGCTATATAGCTACACCGAAATGATAATGCGCATCACCCTGGAAGATTGGACGGATGGGGTGACTGTTGGTGGCTATAAAATTGCAAACTTACGGTATGCAGATGATACCACACTTTTTGCAACTAGTGCACGCCATATGGAAGAGCTACTTTTTAAGATGGAACAAGTGAGCCTTGCATTCGGGTTAAAGATTAATCGCAGCAAAACCAAGATGATGATTGTGAGCCGAACAAATGACAACTTGCCAGAACTCACTCAGATGGCAAATTGTGAAGTAGTCCAATCATACACATATCTTGGAGCTTTGATCTCCTGTCAAGGTGGATGTATAGATGAGATTAAGAGGCGTATGGCGATCACTAGAACCGCCATGGACAAAATGAAGAAAATATGGAGGAACAGAAACATCACCAAAACCACGAAGACCAGGCTCGTGCGAACACTAATTTTACCCATATTTTTGTAAGCCTCTGAGACATGGACGCTGCGAGATATTGAAAAGAAAAAGGTAGATGCTCTAGAAATGTGGTGCTGGAGAAGAATGCTTGGGGTATCGTGGACTGAATTTCGCACCAACGTCTCGATACTACAATAACTCGGCATCAAGCAGCGTCTATCAGCCATAGTACAGTCTCGCATACTCGCTTACTTCGGACACATCTCAAGGCGAGGTAGTCAGTCTTTGGAGCGTCTTGTCGTACAGGGAAAAGTAGAGGGCACAAGACCACGCGGAAGGTCGCCCATGAGAAGGACCGATCAGATCAAGTCTGCTGTGGGTGGGCCCGTGCATGAGTGTACCCGATTGACGTCCCATAGAGAGAGATGGCGAGACATCTCGGTGGCGGTGAGGCGCATTACATCTGCCCCTACAAATAGTAATACTACTTTATGACCACGACCGCTCTGTCAAGAGCGCAAAGACCAAGAAGAAGATCTGCAGCTAACTTCTCAAACGCCGACTTGTGTGGCGCATGCGACTTGCAACCAGCGTAATTGTGCTGTTTTGATCATATCTTTGGTCTCCTTTCAAAATACAATGAGTAATATTTCCCTGTGCAGTAAACTTCAAGCCAATAATTCAGATGCTCGATTGATTTTAAGACCCTGCAAAACGTCGTGAGCAGTAAACTCCTGACGAAGGTAAGTAAACTAAAAGCAAACCTGCAGTTGTCAGGAAACATCGAAACATGTCATAAACACGTACTGGTATTAATTTTATGGAGTAGTGCTATGTGAGAACTAATAAACTCGTCTCAGGTAAAGTGCAGAACAGACATTAGAAAATACAGTTCAGTGATATTGAGCTCTGTATATTCAGTCTAACGAATACATGAAAGAAAATTAATTCGTGGATGAGTTGACGTGAGTTGAGTCGAACGTTAATAAATTGATGAACCGCTGCACGCACGAAAAAGTGTCACGTTCCGCCTTAGCCGAGCGTGCAAGCGAGAGCGCGGATTGCGGAAGAAACGATAGAGAGGCACGATTTCATTGGCCTAAGCGTTCGGCGTTCTTTCAATATTGTCGATTCAAAATTAAGCCGCTTTGCAAAAAATTTTTTGAATTACTTTTATGGTTTAGAATCGTAGTAAAATTTGTATAAAATTATGAGTTACGCTGGATGTAAGCTAAATCCATCGGTTTTATTGAAAGTCTATAGTCTATGTTCAACACGTTGACTGAAATAATGACACTGGTGATGAATTACAAGGTATGCAAAATGTTGAAACAGACTGTAAATAGTATAATTATGCATATAGTATACTTACATACTATAGTGTTGAAATGAAAGATCAAGATTTAATTAATTTAATTTATTTCCGTTCGTTTCTAAAATTACAATAACAAATACATAATATTTCCCAAAGTTGAAAACATTTAATACTATAGAATCCGAACTAACTGCTACTTACATACAATAAATACAATATTATATTTATATACTTCCTTACAATTAAATGAAAATATAGAACAAAAATCTTAAAATTAGTCAGAAAAATAATTATAATTAATTTTATAAGAAATTCTGATTAACCTGTTAGATTTAAATTGAATATTAGAAAGCAATATTTTTTGAGTTTTATTGAAAGAGGGATATGATATCACAGCTATTAAATTTAATTATTTACAATTAAACATTTTATTCTAGTTTTTGTTAATAACTGCGTATTTTATTTTATTAATAGGGCACATAATGTTAAAACAACTACGTTTTGGTGTAAAGCTAAATAAAACTAGTGGCAAAATAAATTTAATTTAAAATGATAATGATTGCTTTAGGAATGTACTCAGTTTAAATTGTTTCGGTGACACAATGCTTAATACCTAAAAAAATGCAAAATTTTAAATAATTTCTGGACTAAAAGTGAAACGGTTAAATTAAGTAACACTAAGTACGTATTTAGAATTTATTCGCCTCGTGGTATGAGAAACTTTTATAATTATTTTATTTTCGCCAAAAAGAGACCATCGTCTTTTCCACAAAAATGATTATATTACAAATGTTTACATGTTTCACTGAAAAGCTGAAAAGTGTGAGTTTTCAAGAAAATTATTCTTTCACTTGGACATAGTCAGACGAGTCAAATAAACTGAACACAAAATAAAATTGAACCTCTAAATACAGTAAAGTAATGCTAAAAATATAAATCAGAACAATCGTCAGAAATTAATCTATTTTAGATACAAAATGTGACAATTATATCAATGAAAAGTCAATATGACTCGTCTATCTAGTCGGCATAAACTAGAAAGTACAATGATTTCTTGGCTGAAACAAAACTATAATTATAATAAAACTATTATTCTACAAAAATGGCGTAACTCTAGGTCCTAGTAAGCATCATGATATATTTTATCCATTGTTATCCGATTAGACATAGTTTCTGAACTATTAATAGCTAAGAAATTTTACTAAAATATCTGATAATTTATAATAGTTAACTAGTACAAACTATCCGATAATTTAGTTAAATTACATAATGTCGAACAAAAAATAGGCTGTATAATAAATTTATTACCATGATAATTATTTAGCGGATCATGATATTTATTGGCTAGTTCTCAGTTATTAACAGATATTTATCAGTAATACTATTGTAATTATTGAGTTGATCATGATATTTATCGGCTAGTCCCGAGTTATTATCGGATATTATCAGCTACGAGGCTGTTATTATTAGGTTGATCATGATATTTATCGGCTAGTCCATAGTTATTATCGAATATAATCGGCTTTTCCACTGTTATTATTGGGTCGATCATGATATTTATCGGCTAGGCCCTAGTTATTATCGGATATTATCAGCTAGTTTCTTGTAAGCATCGGATTGATCATGATGTTAGCGAGCGCGTTACGTCGTTTTCGCCACGCGCCTGCGCCTTGTGCATGATACTGCAGTTGTCGATACCACGTACGTGTGCGGGAGTTTTCTTCCGCCTGAAACAAGAAAGAAAAATTGAATGTAAAGAGGTATACATTTCAGCAGCGAATAAAATCGTTTTTAAATAAAAAATACAATAGCACATACGTCAATGACATGGGACAACATTATTTAAAAACAATGTGTGCTGTGCTATGCTGTCGTCTCCCATTTGTGTTATTCTAAGCTATTTTGTTGTCACTAGACATGACGGTCATTCGATATCGATAAAAATGGAAAATTCTATAATCTATGTATCAAAGTATATACTATATTACAAAGAGACAGCACTGATTTTGTTAGCTTGTTTATATGTGAATCGATTATTTCAGAAACAACATTTGTCACATTTTTTAAGAAAATCGTTTTATTTTTTAATTTTCATAAGCAGCTATAAACGGACAAATCGGTGCTAAAGTAACTTATGTCCAAGAAATATCCATAGACTTACGACGACTTGAAAAGAAGGCTTAATACAGAAACAACATTTGTCCTGGACAAATGTGGTTTATGAAATAATTTAACTGCCAACACTTGATCGCCGGTCACTGTCCCATTATATGCGCGCCTTAGATCTGTCATCGTCAAGAGGGTTATTTATTCACGTTTTTCTGAAAATCTAAAACATTCTTTAATTTTGAAAATATAAGCACTCCCAAGTCCCAGTGTTTTGTGTACAAATGGAATCATCAGGAAGTGATGAAGAGGAAGTTGGTACTTGGAGGAAGAGAAGTAAACGTGGTATGAACGCATCTGACCAGTACAAAAGAAATGTAATAAAAAAAGCTCGCGTACAAGGAAAAGAATATGTAAATCACAAGAATAATCAAGTAAATAAAGTGGAGATTGGCCCTGCTTGTAATTGCAAGAAAAAATGCTATGATAATGTTACTGAAGAAGATAGAATATCAATTTTTGGAAAGTTCTATGATATGTCGTCCAAAAACGAACAAGATATTTTTCTACAGACTTATTTTAACTATAGACACTAATTTAGTATGTTTTTTCATTGAATAAAATTAAAGCGAACATTATCGACATTTTCATTTACTAATGATATGACCTCATTTTTGCAGAATGGATGTAAAAATAACATATGTCCACGTTTATTGCAAAAACAACATATGTCCATGGCTTTAAATTTTAAATATTTCTAAAATGCTACATTGATATGTAAAAAATATTGTGTTAGTAGATGTACAATATACTTCTTTAACCACAGTAAATAAGAGAAACAAGTTTTCATTGTTGGCTTAGTGTGAAAAAGTTTATTGTCTATACTGATAAGTTGATTCAGTGTGACAAATGTTGTTTCTGAAATAATCGATTCATGTATGTTCTGGGTACATTTGAGATCTGAGATTTAGTCACAAATTGATTTATTTTTGAGAATATTGATGTAGTTATTATCTTTTTAAAAGAGATAGCTAATCTAATCCGTCATTTGGGCCGCTGCAGTGCTGGTGACAACTCCAGATCCCTACTGTATTGTATCAGCCTCTTAATCCCTGCAATAATTTACTGCAGAACAGCGTTTGGAATGCCCTGCCTCCGTCATTGTTTCCTGACAATTACAATTTGGATATCTTCAAGTCGAGAGTGAATAGCTATTTTCTAGGTCTACATACTCCATCTTCGGTTATAACTTCGCTTTCCATGAGGCGAGTTGGTGGCCAAATGTAGACCTATTCTACATAAAAAAAGAACATAGGCCTGAAGAATGATTGGGCCATATCCACCAATCTGGCCCAGTGCGCGTAGTTGGATTCACATAAACCATCGAATTTCTTCTACGGACGTATGCAGGTTGCCGCACGATGTTTTCCTTCGCCGAAAAGCCAGTGGTGCTATATTCCGTACAAACATTCCAAAGAAGTCATTGGTATGGGACCGGGATTTGAACCCACGACCTCACGAGTGTAAGACGGGCATCACTACCACTAGACCACCACGACTTCGCTTATTGTATACCTACGTGCGTTTTCCTTAGGCTTCGCATTTTCGTACGCGCCAGTTACTCGCGCAACGCGAGCAGTAGGAAATACAAAGCCTAAGGCCATCACACATAAAACAGATCAAAAACACACCTTAAATATATAAGAATCCTTCGTTGTAATCTCGTGGACCTCGAAGAAGTGCTCGGGCTCGTGGTCGGCGGCGACGACGCAGCGGTCCAGGAACAGCGGCTCCCGCTGCAGGGTGTACCGTCCAGCCTTCTCCCGCACCAGCAGGAGGGCGGCTTCTCTCACGCCGCTGCGGGCGAAGAGCTCGCCCTCCTTCTCCCTGGCCTCGCGGTCGCGCGCCTCGCGCACCTCGCGGATCTCGGTCGTTTTGTGGGTCGTTGTTGGCTGGGAAAATAAGAGAGGTGTGAAGGTTTAGTATTAAATTGGTTAAGGTCTTCTTAAGTATATATACAGGGGTTACCCTACGGGGATTCAGAAAATCTTTATGAACAATTTTAGAAAAGCGTCAACTGGGAGAGAAAAAATCTGCCGTTGCATGGGTAGGTTTCATACAAATTTGCAACATAAAATCGACATTCTGAGTTGCTTTCTTTCTGAGACTTTCGGTTTAGCTCCATAGTGCAAAATGTTCATAATTATGGTCCTTATTACTTCCTTTCGGCTTATTACAGGGCAAGCAGATAACCCTGTATGTATATGTATATTGTATATTAGTAATGCGGTAATAGGTGGAGTGACATAGCGGAATGAGCGGAACTTGAGTTTTATTGTATAAATTTCGGGTTGTTCTAATAACCTCCTGGTTATTAGAACAACACTGAGGATAATGAAAAAGGAGAGACATTCGCCAAATGTTGGGATAAAGAAAGCTGTGTATGATGACTTGCTATACACTATGATGCTCTACGCTTTTCAAGTTTTTACGATAGTCATAATGATCAATGTGTAATATTTTCTACAGTAAAATAAGAAAGATTTTGAGTTCACAAAAGTTTGCACTTTATGTATTAGCTTTTGTCAGAAAGAAAATTTCCATTATAAAATACAAGAAATCAAGTATTCATAACTTAGAACCACGCGTATCATATTGCCCCGATTTAAGTCTTCGTTCTCACCAAAAATACCCAAAAATATTTCACGAAAATTCCCAAAAATATTTCGTACCGCAGAAGGAATTCTCGCCACAACTGCATAGTACATTTTGCGGGTAATGCCTAATCCGACCATAAAATTTTACGACTCCAAAAGGCGGCTCCAGTACACGCATGACGCTTATTACGACCTCAGAATTGTTAATTACTTAGTTTATTGCTAACCTGCCTGCTCACATACAATCATAAAAACAATAAATATACCACAGTGTTGAAATGGGCTTTCTTTCAAAACTTAAGGAATTATGTTGGCGAAATCTTGCCAAAAATATATAAGCCAAATGCCAAAAAAATGTAAAGAATAATCTCGCAGTTCATGTCTAAAAATAAAAATATACAGTTACATGGAAGGTGTAACTTATTCAGTATTCGAAAGCCTGCGTAAATATTACACTACTGAAACAATTAACTATTTAAACAATTTATTAAATATCTAATTATGCAATATTTTTTCCAGGCCTATATTATCAAATACTTAGTTACTTGTCTTAGAGTATTTTTTACTTTGGAACGCTATAATTGCAAAAAGCAGCCATTCCTTACATTTATTTAGTTGCATGGATTTTGTATTTATACAGTGTTATTTCTAATCAATTAGCATCCTTCTAGGGGCTTATTCTGTATATCAAAACTTCTACGACTTTCGTCAAAACTAAAAAAAAAAAAATTGTTGTTCCATAGAAAAATTTAGCTCACCCGCGACAAAATGTATGGAACAGCTGAATTTTTTTTGATTTTTGACGAAAGTCGTAGCACAAAAGTTGTTAGTTTTGATGTACAGAATAAGCCCCTAGAAGGATGCTAATTGATTAGAAATAACCCTGTATACGATCAGGGATAGTTTCATATCACAGGTGAAATTTTAAAATTTTTATTTGAAAATAGATTTGTTTCGTGGTTCGTTTGTTACTCTATCAGGCTTCAAAATAGCGCCACCCCAAATTGATTCTTAGCGTAAATATAATTTATAAAAAATGTTGGAGAATAGTATAGGCTATTGTTATGACAAGGGTGAAGCCACAGATTAAGCCAGTTATTCCATAAATGTATACATCGTGAATATATCTCACCTTTCCGTTGGTTACCAAAAGAGCGTTGATGGGCGTCAGCTTGATAGTGCGCCCTTTCCGCCAGTTGTTGTCATTGGGCTGCGTAAACAGCAGCTTTCCCTCCATTGCGAACCTTGAAACAAGAACATAGAGTTTATTTTCCGTTATATTTTTAAGTAAAAAGCCTCGATTTTAGCTTGTGAAATCAGCTCCTAATAGGTACAAACTGGGGTTCCACGAAATAAAATCCACTATACGAGTTTGGATACATCTGTACTGTATTGTACTGTACCAGGCTTTTTAAAGTCCACTCCAGGACGTAGGCCTACTCTCGCAGGGTGATTGGGCCATACCCACTACGCTGGCTCAGTGCGGGTTGGTAGATTCACATACGCCATCGAATTTCTATTACGGACGTATGCAGAGGGCTAAGTGGGAGATTTTCGCTCGAGCTCGATCGCGTTAACGTTTGATGTGATTTCTATGGAAACGGCACAGCGCCATCTTGTGTCACGTACAGAAAATTGAATAGTTAAGTGTGACTATTTTTAACGGTAATATAACGAGCGCCAAACCGATCGAACACGAGCGCGACAACGTCTGTGATTGGCTAATCCAAGTGTGTGTGACAATGTGCTCGCGTGTGTGCACGGCGCGTTCGGTCAACGCGACGTAAAAGTAATTCGATTTGATTTGCAAAACTCCCACTTGACACTCAGGTTGTCTCACGAACATACATTCTAAGAACTCGTTGGTACGGGACTGGGATTCCAAACCACGACTTCAAGATTGTATGGCGGGTGTCACTACCTCTAAATCACCACGGCTATCTAGACTACCATAACTATACATGCAACATTGTATAATGCAACGTATATTTTAAATCTTCACTAATATCACCGAAAAAATAATAGAGGATCGCAGAGGGATCACTCCGAGACAAAAATTATACAAAAACTGACCCTTGCGACGACACAATAAAGTGCAATTTAGTTCACATGCTTGCACTCATCGGTTCCGAAAAACCTGCATACTCATAATACCTCTCTCACGCGTAATTTTGTCACTCTCTAGTACCAAATATAGGTGTTCCAAAATGTAGGTGTCGCTCGCTCGAACGTACCTAAACTGCAAAGTGACAATTACTTAGACTTGCTAATAAATGATAAATATGATAATAGATATCTTAGAATACTCCCTATTTGATAGCTTAAGTCGCAACAAACTGAAGTCACGCATAATTTCCAAATTTACCAAACTTCGTTTCTTGTGGCAAAACTCAATCCCCACGGGCGAGCATTTAATTTCTCTATTTATCCTTCGGCCAATGCAATTATGTGAGCCCTTTTCAAATCCCGAGGTAACGATAATGATTTTAACAATTAAATTAGAATGAACGGCGGCAAATGTACCGTACTGTAATCGAATAAACGTATTTTCTTCGAAATAAAGGAATCTCATTGCGACTTTTATTGCACTGCAAAATTTATTCAGACCAACTATAGACTGTGCGTAAATAGAATGGGATTGATAATTGAGGGCGTGACTGAAGGTACTTGTTTTTTTGTTTAGTTTTTTTCGTTAACAACACAATAAAATAGTGCCTGGAGTCCCTCCGCGCGGAAGAACTTCGTAATGTGGAAATGACAAGATTATTTTTTGCAAAAATTAGCATGACCGACTTCACCCGTGCACAGAATTCGCGAATATTTCGCACGGATCGATATAGCATTTTTCACATTATTGTTGATTTATCAAAAATGGCTCAGCCGATTTCGATAAATTTTAAATGGGACCAATTTCGAAGTATACTCTTTCCAATAAAAAAAGAATTATTGAAATCGGACCACTATGAAAAAAGTTATGCGTGGTTATAAATAAAATAAAAAATATACGCGTCGAATTGTATACCTCCTCCGGTGGTTCGTCGGTCAGAAATAGGAACGCAACAGTGCTTTCATACCCCCTCCTTAGTAGCGTTAAGCGTTTAACGCAACCTTGTTGGAAGTCGCATTAGAAGTTTCATTTCAATAACATTAGTCACAATAAAGTGATACAAGTAATGACTCATACCGATCCAATTTTTTGAAGGGGCTCCACACGTACACTTACATACTTGCGTGCATACTTGTACCTAAACCTTCAATTTCAAATGGAAGAAATAAAAAGCATCAGATTAAAAAACTTATAAGCCCGCATTAGTCAATACACCAATATTTCAAAAAAGATTTGGCACCCGCGCCATGAGTTTGTAAAATGAAATGAATATTAATTGATATATATAATTATTTTTCGCAAAAAATGGCAAAACCGACTTCCATCGCTTACAAAATTCAAATAGTTCTCTCGAATTGATGTATACATTTTTTACATGATTGTTGACTTTTCAAAAACGACTCAGCCGATTTCAATAAAATTTAAATGGGACTACTTCAAGAGAAAACCCTTTTGATGTAAAAAATATTTTTTGGATTCGGTTTATAATTGGCGAAAATATCGATAAACATACACAAAAAATACATATAAACTAACATAGAACCTCTTCCTGTTTGGTAGTCGGTTAAAAATCCGAGGCTACGCTGCGTTAGTTCAGTTTTTTGCCACAACCATTCTCTACCTGCAGATCTACCAAATTTAATTTCATTCAGTATTCAGTCTAGGAACATTATTGCATCCGAGCCATATATTTCGTGTTCTGCTCTACCGTAGTTACGTGTGATAAATTTAGAACTACTAGCAGCTAAAATATTAATTTCGTACTAAACTTTATTACCCGCACAGGACTCGAGCTTATTACTCTAGCATTCGTATACCTCATCCAATTTCGCAAACATGGCTGAATCTAAATTATATTAAATTGAAAACTATAAAAATGCAGTAAAAAAGAATACGCACGCGTTTGTGTCGTGATCAAAACGTAACGTACGTGTATGTTTATAGGACGCCGTAAATAGCTCGAATTTGATTGCGCAAATTTGTGCACATTTCGCCCTTCCAAGTCAACATTTTAGTCCACATAAAAAGTGGGATTGCGTGGCTTATAAAACCCTTTTAGTAATCCAGTTTACCCAACGTTTAGAACTCGTAAAGTGTGTCGTTTTAATTCTGCAAGCGCTCATGGCCATTTCCGATGGTTTTATCGTCTCATAACATATTTTTAAAACTTAATAGATAACAGTTAAGGCTCCGAAGAATTCTCAAAGCAATATCGTTTTAGGTTTAATTAGTTGTACTTGAGTCGTAAACAGCTTTATATTGAAAATTACTATTACCTATCTTCGTTGTTGGCTCTAAAACTACGATCATAAAGTTTATAGTAATATCTAGAATAAGTTGTAAACTCCACTCTTCAATCAATGTAAGTAATCATTAGAAAGTGCCCTGCTATTTAATCGTTACTTTAATATAAGTACATTAAATTTCGTAACAAATAAAAAATATCGATGTCGAGCATACAGCGGACATCGAATTAAAAATTGGATTAAATTAAGTACTCTAAAGTTTAGCAGTGTTCGGTACGATCAATCTTTAAATAGGTGATTGCCTGGTGGCATTTAGAACTTGCATACTGCACTGTGGCAGATGTCAGAATATTAGATACGAATTAAATTGTACAAGACGTAGTTTGTTTACCATTTGTCAATAATATTTCAGGCGGCTTAACGTTTTATGAAAAAACTTAAGATTTACGTACGTACTAATTAACCACAACTGTTATCCCGTCCCGGGTCGTGACAGCGTTCCTACATACAGATTCCATCTTTGTGACGTAACTTGCGAAGTTGTGACTCGACTACGGGACGTCCCTAGTTGTGGTGGCTGCGCGTTTGCCGCCTTCAATCGGGACTCGACGCCGACGTGGCGCTGCACCGCCTTGACGTCACCTCGCACGCGGTAGTTCGTTTTTTCTTTACCAAAATTGTTCAACGACTGCTAACTCCGATCTGGACTGGACGCAACGCTGTGCCGCCTTGACGTCATCTCCTTATCCAAATTGTTTAACGATTGCTTACTCTAAAATAGTTTTCAAATACCTGGCGTCATCATGATTCCAGTCCAGCACGTCAACCGCCATCTTCCTCAGCCTGATATCAGCGACGTGAAGGTCGTGGGCCGTCCGTCTCGCGGCGGCGAGTCGTCTCCACAGCGGGACGTCCCTGGCTGCGGCGGCGGCGGCCGCGGCTGCAGCGTTGATCTCCTCCAATCGGGACTCGACGCAGCGCTGCGCAGCCTTCACGTCATCTCGCTCAGTTGCGCACGCGGCGGTTGAACGGTACAGTCGCGAGAGAAGAAGGGGATATTTTGTCACGCGTTGTACTGGCACCTGGAATTTGATATGTACAATTGAGTACAGTGAGTAGCCGCCATAAAATGGACATAAGTGAAAAGGCTTTTGATAACCGATTTAAAATATATCATTAGAAAAAAACCGCAACATTCTACAAAACCAATTTATTATTTATTGAAAGCTTCAAAAATGAGCGCTTTGCTTTTAAACGTAATAATCAAGCACATTTCTGTACTGTACCAGCCTTTTACTAGTAGATACACTGCTAAACATGCCCGGAGCTACGTTGGTCTAAAATTTATTGTAACACTAATATTATAATGTATTGGTTTTTGCTGGCTAAACACTGTACTTTATGTTTTATATTACCGCGAATTCAATTACACCGCTCAAGAAAAATTGAATATTGAATATATTATTTGAATATTGACAATGAATATTAGTTTAGACTGTTTTGATTGGATGATTTTTATTATTGTGTTACAAATACACACTAATTTGTTAATTAAGTAAACTATGCAATTTTTGGCATGATTAAAGCATTGTTCAGATTTATGTCGAATGATTAGTATGTTGTTTATACAATTTAATATTTGATAACTTATTTAAATTTGTTATTTTCTTATTAATTTTAAGTAATTATAATTTTAAGAGAATTGTGCTTTGCTGTAGCATAGCTGAAATTTTAACGATTAATGTTATTATAACAACAATTGTAATTGACTTGTATCTTATATTTTGATACCAATAAAATAATATGAATATGAATATGAAAAAAATTCGAAGCAAATACGCAGGCTTGGCAATTCTTATCAATTTGAAATCTATTTATAATTAGCAAAAATAATTTCCTTTTTACGTACCATGAGAAAAGAGTTCAAATTCATTCTCCTTAGCACGGCATTTTCCATCTGCGAGACGCGCAAGAATATCCTCAACAGCTCCTTCTCTTTCTCGAGGCCAGCCAAGAGAAGAGCAGCCCCGGCTTGCTTTACGCAGTACGACTGGAAGGCGGTCAGCATTCCAGAACATTCTAGAAGAATCTTCCCTACGTTGACGGTAAGAAGGTCCTGTGAAAGAATTAAAAATAATGTTCTGAAGTCTTTTTAGTGAACCAGCCGCTTTATTGTCTAGGCGTTTTAAACTTCTGCTTCGCTTTCCATCTCGCTACACGCTTCAACTCCAAGACCACCGCGCGTACTCAATAACGAAGCAGTTCTTCACAATTTATTTGTATTTGCAATAGTAGACTTCTTTTGAAGATCTTACGAAGTAAGTATAGTGCGTGCCACATAAAATCCAATCCTGACTGAAGCTCTCATAAAGCCACCCGTAGATTAGCTATTGCGTAGCTTGTAGCTAATTTCACATCCACCAACTTGTGTGGCGCGGCCTTTATATATCATCCATTTTTATTTTTTAATAAAATTAATTTCCAGGGAAAACTATAGGCAACTCGAGTTTTAAGATCTTCATAATATCGTAAGAGACAAGAGACAGATTATTTAGTAGAGTCCTAAATTCTGGGTGGACCAGTCCTACCACAGACATGCGTATTTGCGTAGTTCTTAACATAAGGCGAACGCATAAAGCTCGATACTAAACAAAAAAGAAATATATATTACCTCATCTCCTTGATCAACAGCTATTTCAAGTCCGTCTCTTAATTTTTCGGACAGAACTTGATTATTTTCAATAAGCTCTTCCACGTTCAAAAATATTGCACTTAGTTGTTCTTGAGTCAGAAGACCGGCTACCAGCATAGGTTTATAGAATTCTTCCAGAATGATCTGCAAATCTCTTCCGTATTTTTCTTCTGTTTCTACTATTTCTGTTATAATTTCTTTCCGTTCTGCTCGTTTTTTGGAACATTTTCGACACACTAATGGCGCATAAATTGACCCTGAAACCACAAACATAAACATTCAGTATTTTTATTGAAAAAGAAAAACATTATTTCTAAATAAATACAGCTAGCGCCATTAAGAAAAACGAGTGCAAAAGTATATTTTTAAGGTACTTTGCGGGAAGTATGAATACATTTACGCCTCCCTTTACGCATCATACTATAAATGCGCAAAAGCCGCCATACTGGTTTTAGTAATTTGGTACAAACTGTCATTTATGATAATATATCCTAACTAGAAAATTTATACAAATATTTTGATTTCTTACCTTGTTCTGTTATCTGAGTTTCAACAGTAGTGTCACAGTCTTCACATAAATGTATTGGGGTGTCTTTGTCACTAATAGTACATGGTGACGTCTTCCCTTGTAATCGACTCCTTGAAGATTTACTAGTCTCTGAACCAACCCCAGAGTCATTTCTTTCAATTTCTGCTGACGTTTTTTTACAAACAGCAGCTTTTTCTAATGTTTCGTGGTGAATAATTAGAGAGTTGTCTTCACTAGAGTCAGACGCATTTGAAAGTTGACTTGTGTTGCTACTAAGGCGCGTGTTAATAATTACACTTTTGATATCTTTGTTCTTAGATTCATCTGATGAGGCGTCATTTTCGTTTGCGTAATTTGTAACGTATGTTTCTTCATCGTCGATCCCTCGTTCTTTAGCATCTACTAAGTAGGATAAGATATCATACTTTGATGCTCCTTCAAATATCGACCTTGATCCACTGCGTTTCTCATCGTCTAAAATCATCAATGAGTTTGGAGGCGGATTTATAGGTAAAGGCGGAGGCATATCTCCAATTTCTTCGTAAATAGGATCGGAATTCAACCGTATCGATTCATAGTGATGATCGTCATTTGCCACCTCAATATCACATAACGCAGCATCGACTAGCATTTGATAGAACTTAGATCTCGTTGAATTCGTATCATCTTCCGTAGACAGCTCACTTGCCGAAGCATTATAGCAGTCGGACATAGGTTCGAGATCTGAAAAAACTCCTTGTGCACCGCTCTCGTACTCCATAGTTTCATAGGGAGCAGAGCAGCTATTGTCTTCGTTATCTTGATTTATGGATGTATCATGTTTCACTGACTCACCATCTTTAGCTCTTTGTTCATTCTTTGGTTTCGCAATATTTTTATTTTTAACTTCTTTGATTGCATCTTCTGTCATATTTTTCAAAGAGCTTTCAATCAATTTTTCTATTGTAACATCATTGCTGTCTGTCCCTTCGAGATTTTTCGTTTCTTGGAGTTTTATCAGCGAGTTTTCTATTAATTTTTTAACTAAACTTGAATCCAAGCCTTCAGCTAAATGACCAAAGAATGGATCATCAAAAAGTTTTGTCAAAAAATTTTCCGGCTGTTTCTTGATATTTATATTGTTTAGCTGTCTACTTTGAGAAACTATGTCAGTTTTACCACAAACATGTGGTATCAAATTTCTTTTCACAGCTTCAACAGGGTCTTGAAGTATCGAAGAAATATCGTTAGAGCTATTTTTTGAATATGACTCATTAACGCTGCTGTTATTGCTTTGTGCATAATATTCTTCATAAGTGTTAGCTTCTGAAGTTTTTTCTGCTTCATTTGACAAAACAGCACCAATATAAATTTGACTCTTAGACTTTGCAGATTCCTTTTTTGGAGTACCTACACTTATAGTAACAGTCGTTCCTGTTTGATACGTATTACAAGCATTTCCGTAATCATCATTTACAACGACAGATGACAGATAAATAGGCGTATCACTACTGACGTTCATGGTTGAATAACATTCATTGCCACTAATTTGTATTGATGTTTTTCTCGGTTCGTCTTCAGATGATCTCTTTACGCCAGAAGTTCCACTCAGTTCTTCATTATCAGAATCAAATTGTTTAACACGTAACACCGTCTTCTGTTCATAGTCATTTGCGTCAGACCATTCATCACTAGTAGAACTACATGAGTTTGTTCGAACAAACCGTGTTTTTACATAATTGTGCTTCTTAGATTTTCTTTCTTTCGTGCGTCGAGGCGGTGGTTCAGGTGACTCTGATAAACCTCTTCGTAGATTATCAAGAATGTTCCTCGTTATGTCACTACTATCACTTAAATTACCAGCTTCAATACTATCGTTAAATAAATGATTTTGATTATCTTTTAATTTGTTAGCTGGTTGATTGCTCTCATATTGATTTGGTAATAAAATTTCAGCTTCATTGACAGTTGTAAGAAAAACTTGGCTTGTATGGCCATGTTTTACTTTAGGTCTCAATGCCATTGTGTCTAAAAATTTTGGAGGATCCACTGATAAAATTGACGTGATTCTTTCAGATTCTGAGCGACGTAATACCGGGATTTTAGGAATATTGTTATCTGAAACAGAAAACAAATTAACATTACAAAACAAACATACTACAAAATTTGATAACATTGAAAAGCAAAAACATATAAACAAACAAAAAGACAGGGAACATTTTGATTTTCAGACATTATGCATCAATCTGTGCCATTATTGTACATACATTTTAAAAGGCTAAAATAAGTCAGCATTTGATTAATTTTATTGATCATACTTAAGTTTAATTAAGATGCATGTTTTAGATGAGTTTATTTTTTATATTAAAGTCACTGGCAACTTAGACACTACCTCCTAAGAGTGACTTTAGTATATCAAGATGAGAGATTGTTCTATCAAATCAGATCAAACCAGAGTTCTCGAAAAAAATCTGCTGTTTCATACATTTTACCGATTTCAAGTTGAAAATTTGAATGGAACAGCTGATTTTTTCTCAAACTCAGGGTTAGCCTCTTAGAAAGATTTGTTCACAATGATAGTATTAATCAACCCCTTTCGGCTTAGTACAGGGCAAGCAGATAACCTTATATCATACCTTCTTTAGTAAAATAAGTTTTTACAGCGCTGCATTTTTTCTCTTCAATAATTTCAGTCACTTCATCTGTAAAATTTTCGACTATTATTGTTGGATGGCTATCGTTAGAAGATATAACATCTTGGCTAGCTGGTACACTTTCAATATCCGTTTTGTCTTCGCGTACTTCTTGAGTTATCAATTCATTCAGCTCTTCAGTTTCTATTTTAGTCAAACTGTTACTAACTACGTCACCTTCAGCTGTTACTTCTTCTTCGATGTCGACGACAGGATTTGGTGATCTGACTTCTCTGGTAATGTTTTGTTCCAAGTTGAATTCCGCGGTGTAGATGACTTTTGTCTCTTCATTACTTTCAACCAAAAATTGAACTCGCTTTCGATGTAACAAATTATGAGAAATTATACCTTTCTCTTTCGGTTTTGGTAAATAGAATAATGAAGAGTTCACACGTTTGTTTTCAAATGAGTCATCAGACGTTTCTGTTTTTGCTAGAGATTCCACTGTATCATAATTCTTAGGTTTCTTCAGAATTGATTTGATTGTGTCATTATTCTGATTTTTGTATTTATAGCTTCTTAGGGTATCATTATTTGATTTTCGGTTGTTTCGTTCGGGTAATTTAATTTGTTGATTATCACTTTCACTATCATCGTCTGTTTTCAAATTTCTTGCTCTCCGGGGTGGTCTCTTAGGGGAGACACTTTTCTGTTTTGTACGATTTGTGGTGTTTACATTCAATATTTTTTTACTAGTATTTTTACTCAGTGACCCTGACTTTTTTATTTCACTTTTGATATTTGGTAATGATACAGATGGAGCTTGTTCTTGAGATTTCAGCTCGTAATTTTTGAGATCATAGTTTACAGTGTCATACGTTGACAGTTCTCCTTCGTTGCAAGTGTTGGATTCATCAGAGACTCTTATTCGTTGTCCACCTATAGCTTTAACATTGGAATCTGATTTAGACTTACTAATCAATTTACAGTTTTTCATCGATTCTTGAAAGACGTCACCAAACTCATCATCAAATTCAAATTCAACTAATGATTTTGAATTACCGCTTGATTTGACTAAATCATACGGATTAATGTCACAAGACAAAATAGATTTCTTTGAATCACTTGCGGTAGCTTCTTCTTCAACCCATATTTCATTAACTCGACTGACCGACTTACTTCTGCCTTTATTAAGCGGAACTTCTGGGGCCGGTTTTTTAGTTTTTATTCGACACGGACTAATACTTTTAGCCCTAGATCTTGTAGTAGAAAACTGGCTCCCAATTCGTGCTTCATGAGGTGGAGCCAGCCTACTTCTTCTCATCAAATCATATGGGTCTTGATCTCCATTCGGCTTAAGAATGGAAGGTCTTGACTTTGAACCATGAACTCTTACAGTCCCTGCTCTCAGCAAACCTGACTCACGACTTACTTGCGGTCCTCTAACTGTACCACCTACAAGCAATCGTGGACTATCAGTCAAAGTTAAAGGCAAACGAGATCCCTTGCATTTCTTACATATACTGACTTTGGTTGAGCTGGTTTTCTTTGTACCATTCAGATACTCAGGACAGGAACATAGTATAACTGCATAGTTGTGTGGCGTTGGTTTTTGAGGAGTGCTTATGAGAACAGGACCTGGTACTTCTGGGTACGCTTGGAAAACGCTAGGTCTCACAGGTGGGGTGGTGGTCCTCACAGATCCATACAACCAGGTCTCTGCGTACTTCATCGATTTGGACAACGCTGATCCACCTGGGCCACTTATGGTCCCGTACATGTACGGGCTCTCCGGCGATTTTTCTGAAGACTTCGGGCTGCCTGACGTGTTTAATTTCAATTTCGATGACCATTTCTTCGGGCGCGTACTTTCTGGCGTGTCGTAAATCTGAAAATAAAAAAAAATATAATGAATTTCACAGGCTTTTTAACTTGCAATTCAAAATAACATTAACGACACCGTTTAAAAGTTAGCCATAAAAGAGCAACAAAAAGATCCTTCACAAAGTTTGGTCCAGAAAGTCTTCATCTAAAGGCATTTGTTTACTAACTCGCGTTCGCAAGCTAAAGAGCTTTTTCATGCAAATATTTTTAGCCTATTTACAAAGTCGTCTCGATACTTGATAGCTTAATCTTGTCATACTATATTTTGTATTCGCCCTTCGTGTCTCGGGAATACAAAACTGCTAAAGGCTCTCCTAATATTTTGCCTATATTATAACTTTGAAACCATTGTTTATTTCGTAAAAATCTCACACTAAAATCATTTTAATGTGAGATTTGGACTTTTTGGTCAATATTAATACGGAAGGCACTAAATCCCACGACACAGGAATTCTCCTAGTGTGGGACTAGGGTTCACCTACAAGTATGTACAGTCCACGGACTCAATGTATGTAGCATAATAAGTTTAACAATTATTTATTTAGTCATATAACTGTACCTATTTCTGTATATAGCCTCAAGAAAAGTCAAATAAATGTATTATTTCATTATTGTAATTGAAATTTAATTCCAAAATAAAATATCTGTTTCTGAAGCTAAAGTCATTTACTATAAATGGTAATGAACAATTAAGTGATCTGAAAAACTTTCATTCCTAATGAACTTTCAGATGAATTTAGCTGAAAGTAATTTACTCTCCTGACTTCTTTAATGTATGTCTTAGAGGTAAATTAATGGAAAAGACTAGCTTGGAAAAACTTTCGTTTATGATCTAACCTAGAAATAAATTCGTTGATTGCTTTCGAAATCAACTATGTTTATAACTAAGTACAACGAGTACTTGGTTACTGACATACCTAGCATATCATTGTTGCATATTTAAAATCTCTTATGTGCATAAAGTAACGATTTGAGAAAAACAAAAAACTGATCTTAGTAGACTGTTACATAAGACAATTTATAAATGCACCGTGTCTCAGTGAAATATGAAGATATTCACATACTAGTATTTGCAAATTATAGTTCCTAAAAGAATCTTGCAATAATCTAATTTATAAGAAAAATGTCACATGGGAGGTTTTAAATTTGCAACGACGATATGTGTCACATGTACTTTGATTTTCTGTAATTGAAATAAATAAGTAAATTATAAATACAGTTCCAATCGTGGAGGGAGAATGGCTGGAGAAGTTACTAGCGTATAGGTGTAAGAAAAAAGATGTGCTATACACACAGAGAGCTATACAGGGTTACTGGTTAATGAACCTAATCCTTTTTGTGGGTTATAGAAGGGGTTATTATCAACAAATTTGACCCAATAAATTCTCATGCAAAAGTTAACCATTTCTGAGAAAAATTGAATTAAAGTTGATTTTCTATTTATCGATGCAAGGTGTGAGTGGGTGTGTATGTGTGTGTTTAATCATGTTTAGACTCTAGACAATAGTAAAAATCTGCATCATAATAATAGAAGCGATAGACAAAAGACAATAGTTCATAAATATGTTGGTTTACTTAAGCATCTCATCCAAAATTCAACAGTAGTTTTTGGCGCGAAAAATTTGTCTGACTATTACGTCTAGGCCGTGCGTAATAGTCAGGCAAAAATAACGTATACGCAAATAGAGACAAAATATATTAGTTTCGTCCTGTTCACACTTTAATACTTGCACATCTAGCCCTCTCTTACTTTTGTAATTATTATTATTTAGCGCCCTGTCTAGTTAATCCTTTGACTATGGTTCCAATACACAACAAACGACAGATTTTGAAATGATAGTCACTAATAATACTATTGTAAGGTATAGTGTAAAATCACTCTACCTATATATGTATAATAATTTCTAATACCCATCAGAGAAACACTTCCATACAATGACTACATTAATTAATTAATTAAATATTACACATAAGCATAGCTCGTTATTAATGTAAATAGCCCTTTAAAACCAAATAAAAACAGACGTGAAGTTGACAAAAAAATAGACGCGAAAACCATATTGAATACGATCGTGCGGCTATCTGCTTATACCGCACGATTGTATGAGACCGAATACGTTTACAAAACCTATACCTATGGTTTTCGCGCCAATTTTTTGGTCGACCCTCACGATTGTATTGAGCCGGTTGTAAGAGGATAGGTACATACAAACAAAATAATTAAGTATAATGATATCATGTTTCCAATTTTGCATCTAAACACAAACTCCGGAATAATATTAAAAGAAAAATAAAACACGGTACAGCATAAACAAAATTTCAGTTATTTCAACCAATTCAGCGTTCTCTGAAAATGGATTTAAATATTCAGAAAACAAACCCGAGTTTCTCAATATTTATTCAAAGTTCGAGTTATTTTATTGAAGCAAAACTTGGCTTCTGAATAAAGTTTCAAAACAGCTTCAAGGGGAATGTATTCAAAATTTTCTGGATTACAGCCGAGAGTTCAAAGTTCAAACTCGATCTTAAACAAACTAAAACTACTTCAAAGAGGCTGCACACTAGTACTTCTGTTGTTTGGATAGGAACTTAGTAAAATATTGCATTATTTACCAGTCCTTTTAATTCAAATAATTATCTATCTATCTCCAAAATTACGTGCATCTGCTAGGACTAATTAAAGCGATTATTTTTCTTATTTGCGTGTACTTAGCTGTTGATTTCTCTAGAACATAGGTTCCCAAAGTTTTTTTGGTCACGCCCCCCGTGATCTACCTTGAAACCACCCACGCCTCCCTAGCCAGAGGAAGCCAGTGGATCCATAATATATTTTTATAATACATAGGTACAGCTAAGACTATACATACTAGAATCAAAGAGAAAAAAAAACATACAAGAAAGACTCAATCAGTAAAATCAGTGAAACAGAATGAGTTTACATATCCATAATATTCCCGATCCTAGGGTGTACAGCAGATAGTACGCAACGTATATTACCAACAATGACTAGTTTGCACAACAACTGTTTAACATGCCTTTTAGGACTAACAAGTGTTAGAAAAGGCTATAAACATTATCACTGTTTCTTCTGTTATTTTTGGGTAAATATTGGAATATTTTGCCGCAGCATCCGCGCCCTTCTTTACATCTTGCTACGCGCACCTCCCATTTTGAAAAACAGTGCTCTAGAATATCGCGTCACTGCTAGACAAATTCGTAAAATTTTAAATTTTTTACCCAATTTTTTTCTACAAATTCATCAATTGTACTATGGCCCTGAATACTGTTGGGTATATATGGATAGGTGTATAAAACTAGAGTGCAGAAATTCTGGGCAAGTTCGTTAGTTACCTGCCTGTCAACCCATCTCTATACGCTGCTTACATTGAGGAGATTATTGAAAAACAGAGTACTAAATCATTACACGTTGCTACTAAAATAAGAAAAAGTAGTCCAGACCAGTTATCATTAATATGTACACTACTTCAGGTTATAAGCTTTACAATGTCCGCATATGTCTAATGTCTCTAATGGAGCTCTACAATAAAACCGATTTGAAATAACTTGTAATCAGAGGGTTCACGCGGTTTTAATCAAGTCCTCAGTCCACGCTGTGTAAGTGTTCATGGCTTTTACTTACTGCCCTTCCATGTACGTGGTATATTCGTGAACTTAAAGCCCATTGGCCAACAGTTTTACGTCTACGTTGTTGCGTAGGTAAGTTGCTCGACCCACTGGTCATTTCAAATAGCAATCCAGAATATTTGTAACAGAATTATATGCTATGCCATCTGGCAGTGGGGTTAAGTATGCTTAGCTTTTAAAGTGCCTGGGGATGATTTGATGGCTTTTTAAGGTTGTTTTTATTTTTTTATAAGTACGGGTTGTAGTAGATTAAGTACGGGATATTTTATTTTGTTGCAGTTAATGAAGACACTTCCTCATATAAAACTGTTAAGTGGAGACCGAATCAAACCACTTGGCGGCTGTTATATTAGCTAAAAGCTGCAGGAAACCCAATCCTGACTGAAGCTCACTTAACAGCTGTCCGAAAATCGGGTTATCTGCTGTAGCTAACATTACAGCCGCAAAGTAGTTTGATTCGGCTTTTTACATAAATATAATTGACAACATTTCAAATTTTTAACATAGTTATATTTATTTATTATCTGAAAGAATATTGCAAAATAACTTATATGTATTTTTTATTTTTCCAATACGACTTATATTTTCCGTAAAATTAAGTTTTGAAAAGTAGCTTATTCTAAAAGGACGTAACTGCAAAATTTAGGACTCGTAAACAATTTTACTGAAGCCACATTAGAAAAAATAGGTGCTAGTGTTGCTGTCACTGTCAATGCCAATCAATCCGTCACAATTCACAACAAATAGGCCGGGAGGTCAGCGCAAAAAGTCCACTATGTACCGCGGTATACTATGGGAAGAAAAATATAAAAAATGTTTAACAACTGCCAATCACCTGAAATAGGTAACTGGGTCTGCCATACAGGCTTTAAATTAGCACCACTTAAAAGAAGAAGAATAAGTTGTACTAGTTCCAAGATACTTTTAAAATTCAAACGGATTCTTCTACCAAATGCTAGGGAACCCAGCTGACTGACTCCAGGGTATTGATGTACACCATTTTGATAACTTAGTACCAATAATTCAGCTTTTGGAAAATATTTGCATTTTTTGCGTTTACCTCTCGGGCTAAAGCAAAATAAGTAATTTGAAAATGACACTGACATTTTATTTTTTAACTACATTTTATGTGTCAACACTGTCAGTGTTAACTGTCATTTTATATTGTTAGTATTTTTTTTATCATTGGCAACTGAACTTTTAGTATAAATCCCGAAACGGCTTGGGTGAGAGTTTTTATCTAATATCTTAGCAGTTACTGCACTAATAATTTTGGAAAAATAAACATAATGATCAGCATCCCGATATCTCGAAATGGTTTTGGAATTTCATAGCCTTGTGAAATATGAAAACTTGTCAATTACATCCAAGTTTCACTTCTGTTTCCTTAGTCCGTCGATTCTGACCCGTCTCCTGCGACCGATACACCCATCACACAAATTCCGGAACAAACGCCACCGGATCCGGTCTTTGAATCAAAAGCCGGATGAACAGAACGAACGCGGTAATCAACTGGGCCGTATTGTGTGGACCGGTCGTCGGATAAACCGGGTGCCCATAGATATAGGTACATAGAGAGGCCAGTCATCTCTACCCTTAGCATTGTGGAAAACTGTTCACTAAATATTTGATTTCGGAAAAATGTTAAAGCCGTATAGTTTATTATACAAAATTATTTTAGTGCAAGGTTTTTTATTTTAAGTAGTAGTTTAAGTAGTGTTTTTTAAGTTTTATTGGATACTTTTTTCTCTTACGAGTATAGAAACTAATGTGCTAGATTTATTCTTCAAATCAAAAATATATCATCTAGTTTTAGATTCTGCGACATTACAACTTTATATTAGTTAATTTAAGAGATGGTCAAAGTAGTGTGATGCAATTTTATATGTATAGAATTTTCTGAGAAAATAAACCTATTATTATTATTATCTTTTATTCACTTAAAATCACAAGCAAAGCTTGGTCCTTTGGTAGGCATCAATGGGGCCGAAACCAACACTGAGAGGCCCTTTTACATCTTTTTTTATAAAATTAATATAAAATGTTGAGTACATAAAGTAGAATGAAAAAACTATTGCTAGATGTGACTTACATTATATCGGACTATTGTGATGTGATGTTCGATGACTTAATACGGGCTATGGATTGAGGTACGGCACCCGCCAAATAATACCTCATTTCAAATATTCAGGCGGGTGGTGACTTGCCATCCACTAAATGGGCCCCCCATAATAGCTACCGTATATTGGCGCCGGAGGGGCAACATTGGTGTGGACGGCTTAGGGTGTCGAGAGGTGTGCTGCGCTTTCACTAGACGCTACTCGCGGCGTTATGCCCTTTAACACTTCCACCCTGGAGCTTAGGTTCTTAGCTCTTGCGGTTTCCACTCCAAGCCGGCCGGTTAAGGCAAGAGAGGAGTCAGGGGTCTCAGTTAGCCCCGCAGGGAATCAGGGTCCGCGGTGACGCCACTCACCGACAACTCGCCACAAAGTCGCCCCTGCGATTATTATTATTATTATTACCTATTATTAAGAATAATTCTTAGTTAATCAAATGTGAACATTGATTTATTTTTTTATATCTTTGTTTACTTATACGTTTTTAGGTCTTTTTTGCACACTTTTTTTAGCCACTGCTCTATGCGACACTCTTCAAAAGTAGTTTTTATTCACATTCAAAATCTAGGTTGAAGTCGTCTCTGTAGATACTTGCTCTGAGGCATAGGTACATGAATACCTTTCGGCATGTGGAGTTCCATCAAAATGCCTTAAAATATTTAGGCCTTTTTGATGGCCTTCATGTTCGTAGTTGCATTCGAAAAGCCTTATGGCATTGCATGGTAACTTTTTTATAGCTCTGTGAAAAGTTTACGAAAATTATATGTACTAATAGTAGACTAAAATACAATAAAAATACGAGGCTTCGCGAATTGTAGGGATACTCATTGTAATAATGATTTTTTGCTATGAGACCGACCGGCTGTTTGTTTGTTGAATCAACAACCGAAACAAACCCTATGCTTAGGCCGGTTGTGCCTCTCTATCGCTTATTCTACGCTCTCGCTTGCACCCTCGGTTCAGGCGGAACGTGACAATTTTTCGTTCCCGCAGCCAGCGTTCATCGATATACAGAGTTACAGGCTATGTCGACCTATTCCCGTTAAGCGTGTGTAGTTTACTACGTTTCTGACTGATTTGACTATGAAACACCAAATCGTAAATCTCACAGTTTTTAAGATATTTGAATTCAAATAGTTTTTATAAAAGGTTTATTTTACGGACAATATTGGGTAGTGAGATCATAAAACATTATTTTACATGTCAAAATCAAATAAAAACCTCCTACTTCGTAAATAAATAAATAATAAATATTAGGGAACATCTACACACGGTCTCTGACCAAATTAAGCAAAGCTTGCGATATGGCTGCCTGAAACTGATTTCATCGCATGAATGTTTGTCCTGGTTGGGGATCGAACCCACGCCTCTTTGATCCAGAAGTCAGGGTCGCTAACCACTGAGCCACTGAGGCAGTCTCATGCAACATCAAATCAACACATTAGACGCCTATCACATTTCCGCTAAAAATGAAAGCTGCAGCTTTTTTATCAATCACGACAAAGATCAATTCTATTCAATTCAATTCGCTACGAATTCAATTGTGATTAATTTAACTTATTACTGCGGCCTGTAATCCTAGGCTGAGTTCTCGTGTGACCGCCAAGGCATTTGATACCTTTGGCCTTATATACGCAACCTACTTAAAATAGGTATCCTACCAAGATCTAGGAATGCTACGCGGATTAGGTTTCTTTAACAATATAATATTATGTAAAAACATCAACTTCAATCAGATATTCCGAGAACAAGCTTTTAATAATAATACAAAGCTCTTTTGTCATAAAACCTGGAAAAAATTTCGAAAATAATATAAAGCTTCATCCACAACGAAGAAAGCCTATATACAGAAGTAGACGTCCTACGGCTGATAGAGATGATAATAAAACTTAATAATTTATCGAGCGAAAGCAAAATCTCCGTTTTAAGGGGTCGCCTAACGCCAGAACCAAGCGAAAGGTGTATTTTTAAAGACGTGGTGTAAAGATAACGAACATAAATATCCATATTAAAAAAATACTATAGGAAAGGAAAAAAACCTATAGTAGCAGAATAATTGCGTAGAATTTTGGAAAATAATATGGTTACTTTAGAAAAAAATTAATACTTCGCATCAAAAAAAATAAAAACTTATTTTATAAATGCTCGAAGTTATCAGCGATAACATCACATTATTTTTGACAAATTACGTAGCCAGACTCATTAGTCTAGATACTAGAACATTTTCTAGTAGAGTAATCGATTATTTTTTTTAATATATGCTTAAATTATAAATAAATAAAATGTCACCTAAAAATGTAAGTTGACGCTCGAAGTCAAAATCATCGTGAACTGTGTCATGCTATTTTCGACTCTAAACATCGTTCAAGAGCAAGTCGAGATAGATGATTATGAAGATTCAGTTAAAGAGATGGCGTCGCGAGATCTACTGTTAGGAGAACTTCTAGTAGTAAGGTCGTATGATAACGGGTGGCTAGGCCTGGTGTAACCCCCTTCGCACTTGGTTTCGTAGCGTAGGCGTATCGTAGTACGCGCGTAGGACGAGAACAATACAAGCGCATACAAATGTTCCAACAAGCACACGAGGCGTAGGGTAGTCGTATCGTAGGAGGCACCGCTCCGAGTGCGGACTTGTTTGAACATGTACGCGCTCGTATTGCTCTCGTCCTAGGCGCGTACTACGATACGCCTACGCTACGACGCCGTGCGCGAAGGGCCTAAATGTTTTCAAGTCGCCTCAAGACCTCTCTCTAACATGACTAAACGGTTAAATGAATTGAAACTCACAATTAAATGTGCCACGGTAGCGCACAGTTATAAATGCCACGCCCGGTCACCCTACAACCCTAAAGTTGCAACCTTAACTGGAGTGCCTTACAAAGTAAGAAACCTATTCTTATAACAAGGTATCCATCAGAAATATCAGTTGTTATCCCACAAAACATCCGGAAACATCATAAAGTGCAGGGCATTTGGCGTCCCGGAGGATTTCCCACACAATGGGGTCGCCTGTCACTATTCCTTCATCCTTTTATACTGGGGAAATATCATTATAGAAATTAATGAGATCCTAGTAAGGGGATGAGCTTTTCGAGTAGTTTTTTCGTCCTGTTATTTTGTTGAGGAAGAATTTAAATCTGATAACGTCTTGCATGCCCTGTTCGGTGTGCAAGGTGTAATAGTTTTATAAGTAAGTTCGTATAGGCCGGGTGGCTAGCCCTGGTGTCAGAGTTTTAAGGCCGCCTGAAGGCCTCTGACATGGATAAACGGTTGAAACAACCGGTTCCTACAATTTAACGTGTCATCCGAGCCACGGTAGCGGCTAGTTGGAAAATGCTACCTGCCGGTCGGTCATATAAATACTGAGTGATCGCTGACAAACACCTAGTCAAACTATGCTACGAGCGCGTTTTATAAGTGAGAGCATGTCTTTTTCGACAAACTTTGCTCATTTATCCACACAGGTATTACGGTGGAAGTTTGATTTTTCCCATTTTCGTAACACGTAAGGACGTAAGTGTTCCGCATACAAGTGTCGACAGCCGACATGGCTTCTGACGACCCGACAATGTGCCGATGTACGATTGGCTTGGAATTGAAATTTGATTTGAAACGACCGTCACAAACTAGTATTAAAAATAGGTATTAT
This sequence comes from Hypomecis punctinalis, assembly GCA_949316475.1. Lineage (NCBI taxonomy): Eukaryota > Metazoa > Arthropoda > Insecta > Lepidoptera > Geometridae > Hypomecis > Hypomecis punctinalis. The sequence continues at coordinate 7,485,646 of OX438810.1, read as the reverse complement.
AAAAATATAACTTTTTATATACAATCTTTTGAGATCAGAATGTAGCAGCAAAGTGCAAGCGGAGACAAGTAAAACGAGCCCAAACACAACGGGTCTATCTTGTTTACTATATGATTTCCTATGGCCACCTTCCAACTCCATCATCAGATCAGCTTCACGATACCATATTATTGCATCGTCACGCCATATACATATGCGTGCAAAATTTCAGATAAATCGGAATCCGGGAAGTTATTAAAAGGAGACGTCCACAAGTGGTATATTATTCAAAGAAAAATCGAACCAAGATGATATATATATACATCATTTGAAAGCTTGATTTATTGGCTTTTCAAAAATATTTATTTAAGATGTTTTTTACCCTCCGTTTTTTTAAATGTGAAAAATAAATTGTTTGAAAAATAATTATACAACTTTGTATTTTTTCTAGTTTAGTTAATAATACAGTGCTTATATCGTTATTTTACTTCCATTCGTAGCTGATTCTTCCACATTCATGTCTTAATTTTCTCAAATTAAAAATTATAACCTACCAGGGTGACCAGTTAGTAGGTATAATGTGACAAAAAAACACTTTAAAACTAAACTTTAAACTAAAAATGCTTCTATTTAACAATTTGGAGGTTACTTAATCAGAGTTGCTAGAGATAAACTACCTATTGAGCCAAATATATGTATTTATCCTAATAGATTCAAAATTAATTTAAAAAAAAAGGCTCTTTTTTGTTTTTAACTGATGCAATAGACTCAAAAAATATAAACTTTCTTGAAATGTAACGAGTGTTGTGGTTAGAATTTTTGATTATTATTATACCAGCCTCCATACATTTTGTGGACACGTCCTTTAACTTGCAAGATTACTTAACTTTCATACATACATAGGTGCATACATTGCAAGTTAATTAAGGCTTGTAATAATAATGTTCGCGGTTTCGGGGATTGTCCTCGCAGTATATAATAGAGTTGATCATAACAATATTCTCAAATAGCCCGTCTTCTAGAGGTCAGTAAAGATTGTACTCCTATTATACTTATCTATACCTACTATAGTATTACTCACATGTTATCCCTTGAAAACCTCTCAACTCAGAAGTGTATCACTACTGGGGAACTCGATAAATGGCAAGTTTTGGTTCAAACTTTGTTAAAAGGTTGTCCAAGCCTTCTGTTCCGTTCTTATAAGACTGTCGGTAAATGGAAGGGTTGTTTCTTTTTACTTTTGTTCGGACTTTTAAACTTCTGTTTGGGATATTTTTTCGATCGGGTGAGGTAGGTTAGAAGTAATCTGGTACGTGCTGCCTAAGTTAGAATATCACAATTTGAACACTGCTACAGTTTTCGTGTCGCTTCATATATTTATTTAAAGCATCCTTAGTAGAATCGTAAGCCGTGGTGGTCTAGTGGTAATGACACCCGCCTTATAATCGTGAGGTCGCGGGTTCAAATCCCTGTCCCGTATCAATGAATTCCTTGAAATTTATATACGGAATTTCACACCACGGGCTTTTCGGTGAAGGAAAACATCGTGAGGCAACCTGCATACGTCCGTAGAAGAAATTCGATGGCGTATGTGAATCCACCAACCCGCACTGGGCCAGCGTGGATGGCCCAATCACTCTTCGTGGGTAGGCCGACGTCCTGCAGTGGACTATTAAAAAAGGCTGATATAGTACAGTACAGTAGAATCGAAGAAGGACTAAGATACAATTTGATTAGACAAATAAACAATAATACAATTTCTACGTAGGTATGACGTCCACGGACCGATTAAATCATTAAGACCGCAGGAACGTGCTGGATGCAAGCCGCTTCCAATCGGGCTTATCGGAAATCTATAGAGGAGGCCTATATCCAGCAGTGGACGTCTTAGGGCTGATGGATGATAATATAATAACTTAGAGAACGTTTTGTAAGCCGGCTACCTGTCAATTTTATTTTTTATATTCAATCCAATCAAACACAATAAATGCGGTGAAAAACAACGGGAAATACCTGTACCTACGAGTACGTGGTGTGAAAATTGTAAAATATTCGGCTGAGCTACATTTGACCTATAAAGCCTGTCATGCAAACGTTTTTAGTTGGTGCGCTGTTTGGGAGCAATCGAAACAGCGCTTCAACACAAGTATTAGGTAAAATTGAAGTTATACATCACAAAATACCATATTTCGCATAAAATATAACAATTTAGAAATATTTTTGTGTACTATAATGATCTAAATACTCGTATAGTTAACACAACGTTTTTTTTTTCGTGATCCCTGTTATTACTTACAAAGCTGATTTCTTGCTCTATTTAATACTTACTAGATTTTTCCGCGGCACCGCCCGCTTTATGTTTAGATTTTTATACTATTCCATAGATAACTTTTATTTTTCTGGCATAAAAAGCAGCCTATGTCACTCTCGAACCTTAGAACTATATCCATGCCATAAAATCCAGTATTTCCGTTGCTGCCTGAAACATCAAAAACTAAAAAACATATTTACGAATTTATAATATTTGTAAGAAGGTTTTTACGTTCAATTATTTGAATTTGAAGGGTACACTTTTCATATAATTTTAGCTTTCTGCTATACTCTTCTTTTTCCCCCTATTTTTATTTCTATTTCCTTTTTCTTCCCTTTTTATTTTGCAATATGCTTATTATGCAACTAGTTAGCTCTTGTTTCTCGCGTAAGTTATCATTATAACATCTCATTGCTACTGAAATTATACTATATGTTATCTGTCAATCTGAAATTATATCCTACTTCCTACTTATAATAATATTATAAACGCGAAAGTTTGTGAGGATGGATGTTTGTTACTCTTTCACGAAAATCTACTGAACGGATTGTGATGAAACTTTGCAATAATATAGCTTATATATCAGAATAACACATAGGCTATAAATTATAATGATATTGCGTCAAAAATCAAAATATCATGCGGGTGAAGCCGCGGGTAAAAACTAGTTAATTATAGTAAAAAATCGGCAAACACAAATCTACCTATACGCCAAACATCCCCACCGCACAAAATCAATCGAAAATCGTATGAGCCCACCATTTATCACGCAAGCCATGAATAGTTTATCCGCCTATACGTATCTCAGAAACAATAAACGCAGAAAGCAAACGGCTTAGTATAAACAACCGGCATGTTTTCACTCCCGTTTCCTCACTTTCAACCTTTCGACTGAGATTTCCCGGAGTCACGTTACCTCAGCTCATAGTTCAGGAAATCGAATGAACGAACTAGAATAGTAGATTGTATCATATGGGAGCAAAATAATATTTTTACGGTGAGGGCGTTTTTTTGAATCCAGAGCGAAGTGAGGGATTCTAGAGAAGATTTTTTAGTAGAATCCTGAACGTAGCGAGGGGTTCAAAGTACGTCGCCCGAGCCAAAAATATATTTTGCACCCGAGTGGTACACTCTACTTTTCATCACCTCTATGAGACAACAATAGGCGCCTCATATTTTACTATAATAATATTATTATTTAATAAAACGTAGAGTGTAGAGTAACAATCACAATGAATGAAATGAAATATCATTACGAATCAAACGTTTCATGAAAAAAGTTTTTGAAGTTGACTAGGTGTTTGTCAGCGATCACCGAAATTAAGCAACAATCGGCACGGTTACTCTTCGGATAGGTGACCGCGAGTGGCATTTAAAACTGAGCGCTACTTTGGCTCGGATGGCACGTCAAAATGTAGGTCCCATTTGTTTTAACCGTTTAGTCATGTCACAGGCCAGAGAGTCAGAGGAAACTCTGACACCAGGTCTAGCCACCTGGTCTATACGAACTTACTTACGAAAAAAGTGCATTGACTAGATCTACAAAATATAAAATAAAAAAAATAAAAAATTTAGATCTTAAGTGGTTGTCCATAAGTGACCCAGTAGCTCGATTTGGAATAGTAAATTGGAACTGTACTATCTACTAAATATAGAATATTACGGCGTTTCGCCCCGCAAGCGGTTCGTACCCGCGGGGCGAATCGCCCAAGACTCTTTTTGAAGGTCCACATTTGCCCCGCTCCAAACAATGCGGGGCGGGTGGGGCCTTCAAAAAGACAATATCTTCAACTTTATTTGAAGCCCATGTATTTTTAAAATAATCCAGAAAAAAAAATTCGAACCACCGCCAATGATAACATCATTGCATAAACCCTTAAAATATCGGAAATCAAAATAACGCATTCATCCGGACAGCCAGATTCATTCATATAAGAAATAAAAATACAAAAAGCCTTTTAATCGAACCCGCTGAACCAAAAAACAAGTTACATTTACATCTGTTGACCGAACAGAAATGTTGTTTTTCGTGCTATTTCGTCCGACACGGTTTTTTTTTTACACAAAAAATGGAGTTTGCACTGGCAAGCCCTCGACGCTTTTTGTATATCCTCAGGCACAGATAGTCCCATCACCATCAGACATGTTTACTCTATGTTTGTCTTTAGCTGATTCAAAATAAAGATTAAAATTGCATGCACAATTTTGACAGGTGGAATCTCTTGTTGAGTACGAAATGTTACAAAATCGGAATCATAAAATAATAATAGGAAAGGTGTTACTGGCAAAGTGAATTACTTGTAGAAGAAATGATAATTAGGAAACTGACCTAAGGAGCTATAATAAAATGAAATAAGTACTTATTATTAGAGGCCCAATTATGAAGGCGCCTTCGTAGTTACACAAGCAATTTAGAATATTCCTGTTTCTTTTTCACTTGAGGTATTCGATAGAGAGAACATTTTTTACGTTGCAAATAAATTTACGATTGCGCTTTCATAACTGGGCCTAATATCTACAATCCACTTATCTTAAACTTTACTATCCAACATTATTAATTTTTTTATAAGTACAGTACATTGCGTTTTGAGCGTCTATAAAGACGGTTATACGCAAATAACCAATAACTTGCGCGATAAAATTTAAATTAAGCTGATTGCAGTAATTTTAAGAACCTATAACAGAGTAAAGACTCACGCAGTGGAGCATAATTTGTATCTCTAGTAAAGGACATGTCCAAAAAATGTATGGAGACTGGTATAATAATCAAAAATGCCAACCACAACACTCGTTACATTTCGAGAAAGTTCATATTTTTCTGAGTCTATTACAACAGTTAAAAAGAAATAACAGCCCTCTGATTTTTTTAAAATTAATTTTGTTTTATTGAAATAAATAAATATATTTGGCTCAATAGGTAGTTTATCCCTAGCAACACTGATTAAGTGACCTCAAAATAAGTATTTTTTTTATCAAATTATATCTACTAACTGGTCACACTGGTAGGTTATAATTTTTAATTTTAGCAAATTAAGATATGAATGTGGAAGAATCAGCTATGAATGCAAGTAAAATAACGATGGGAGCACTTTATTATTGCTAAACTAGAAAAAATAATAAGCTGGATTGTTATTTTTCATACAATGTATACTTCGCATTTTAAAAAAATTGGCGGGGTGAAAAAATCTAAATTAAATATTTTTGGGAAGCCCATAAACCAAGCTTTCAATTGATGTGTATACCATCTTGGTTCGATTTTTCTCTGAATAATATACCACTTGTGCACGTCACCTTTCGACTAGTTATAATATTGGACTCGGTGTCCCGAACTATGACTTCAGTTAATGCTCCGCATGCCTGCAACTAGGCAGTATTTTCATTACGAACCGGAATATTTTCATGCAGTTAAGAAATTCCAGGGCAATATTAATGTGGAATATGTAGCCAAACAATAAATCACGATTAAAAGGAAATGTACAATAATAAAACTCCCACGCTAACATTGCTGTCATAAATCTTAAAAATAGTTTAATACCATTTGCATATTTTGTATTTTGGCTCCACACACCTTGTTTATTTAGCCAGTGTTCAGTTATAAAAAATAACGTTTAAGTAATAGATAGATAATCTTTTATTAGCTTACCCAGATTACAAAACAAACAAAGTACATTATCAAAAACATTACAAATTAGTTATAGTAAATGGCGGCCTTATCGCTTCAAGCGATTTCTTCCAGGCAACCAAGCTTGGAACTAAGTTATAAGCTTGGAAACGTAGTAGACTTAAAGTGTGTAGAAATAATAGACTTAATTTTTTACCAGCTATAAATAATACATTGCTGGACATAGACCCAGCTTTAAATAGCGGTTAAGGGGGCGCATAATGCCAAAATCAAGCGAATGGTATATTTTTAAAACGTGTTGTAAAGGTAACAAACATAAATATCCATATTAAAAAAAATACTGTGGGAAAGGAAAATACCTATAGTAGGAAAGTAATCACGTAGAATTTTGGAAAATAATATGATTACTTTCGAAAAAAATAAAAACTTCGCATCATAAAATAAAAACATTTTATTTCAAATGCTCGAAATTATCAGCGACAACACCACATTATTTTTGACAAATTACGTAGCCAGACTAATGTTCTAGTAGAGAAATCGATTATTTTTTATTACATGCTTAAATTTTGAATAAATAAAATCACACCTAAAAATGTAAGTTGGAGCTCGAAGCCAACATCGTCATAAACTGTGTCATGCGATTTTGGACTCTAAACAAAGCAGCAAGATGATAGCGGGCGATGCAAGAAGCGCGAGTGAAATCTGTTTTTTTTTTTCATGGCATTAGGCGCACTCTTAAGTTGTACTTGTATCCACTCAGTTGCACGTCTGAAGTTTCAAAACGCCATGAACTTTTCTCTTCGGGCATATGAATGTTTTCTCATGATATTTTCCTTCAACAAGAAGCCAGAAATATGAAAATTCGTTCATAAACTCCAAAAAAATCTTTGACACGGGACGGATTTTAAGCCTCTCGATTGAAAATCAAGCGTTCCTCCACTAGGATAGTGCCTCTATCTTCAGCAGTATTCAATTTTATAAGACTATTTGTTTTTCAAATGCGTTTAAGCGACTTAGCCCGGATTTGCAGATAATCTTCAAGCAGTTCCACGTTTCCGGCTTAAATTCACCTCGGACTTTATTTAGTGAACACCTGAAGAATTTTTAAACGTTATGACTTTTTTCTTGGGCACGTTTCGTTCATAAAATGAGTTTACCATTTTCCCGAGAGGGTTTTTTTAAAGGACGCAAGAGATGCGTTGTGCTTTAGATCTTGTTTTGAACTTTAATATTGGTACTATTCGTACTTACAACGTTCCTATGAGAGCATTTCTACAAGGTATTTGATGAATATAAATTGAAAGTGATACAGAGCGAGTAAAATAGATAAATTGGTTAATACTTTCGAGACCAAAATATCAGTAGTTCTAATTAAACAGTTTATTATCGACATAATATACGGAACGGCTGATATTTTGACGATTTAAGGTTTGATTTCTTTGTTAAGCGTGTATATATGATTAAACGACTTCTTAGAAAATTAGTTATCATCAACATAATGTTGTAGTAATGTAGTAATAAGAAGTAATGTCGTAATGCTGTAGTAGGTTTTTTATCACAGTCCGATAGATTTCCAAAAATAGTGACTTGAAGTGGTTTTTATCCAGATGAAGATTAATTTTATAATAACGTCATATTATTATGTAATTATCGACTTTGCGCTTTTTAGGGTTCCGTACCTCAAAAGAAAAAAACGGAATCCTTATAGGATCACTTTGTTGTCCGTCTGCCCGTATGTCAAGACCTTTTATCTCAAGATCGCGTAAAGATAACGAGTTTAAATTTAAACCATATTATACGTGTATCTTATATTTATGGCCTCTTATAGTTGAAAAAAAATCAAACTTCTCAATTGCCATAGAAAAAAGTTAGAGCCGTTTATATCGCAAAAAACCGCATATTTTTGATACTCATGAAAATCAAAACTTACTGGGTACTTACAGTTGACCTAGAACTATGAAATTTGGCAAGAAGCATTATCTTAGCGTACACATATAGGGATAAATCTGTACATTTTTAATCACAAAAAATATAGGGCCTAAATACAAAATATATAGGCCCAACATTCAAAATGAATAAATCGTATCATGTAGAGTGCCCAAAATTCAAAATAAATAAATCTTATCATCTTATGAAAGAGTTTCATTAGCCCATGCTGCATAAAACAATGTGTAATTTTCGATGCATGACGAGAAAATAGAAAAAAAAAAACTTTTTTCGATGATTATTTATTTATCCTATAGAGATTCAACATTACAATTTTGTGAAATTTTCAAGATTTGTACGGAACCCTCGGTGTGCGAGCCTTACTTGCACTTGTCCTGTTTTTTTGTTTAATGTACCTAATGCTTGCAAAGTAAACTTTCGTACTAGATCCCATAAAATACCAATTAGTAGTTAAAAAAAAGGCTCTACAAAACCCAGCTAAACCAAAGAATGTTTAGTTATACAACTACCCCCGTTTTTATCCTGTTTGCATCGGGGACCACGCCCGTCCATTTGTTGATGAGTTGTGGGCCCAATGAGATTTCTGACGGAGTATTTTTTGGCTTCCGATTTCTATTCAAATGTGAAGGCAAGAAAATCCCTTATTTTTCTGTTATTTTTATAACTCTATTCTACAAGGTTACTAAGCTGTCCTAGTACTTATATTACAAGGCTCTTCTAGCTCCTTAAAATTATCTTTTGGAATTGACGGTAACGTAAGTAGTCATTCATAGTAATTAGAGATGAACCATTGAATTTTCAACTTTATAAAGAGACAAAGAAAAAATGTGTGTAATTAAAAAGCCTAAAGTTTAAAATTGGATTATCAATGCTTGATGGTCAATAGTCGTCGAGACGCAAAATAAGTTCTATCTTGGGCGTAGACCTAATGAGAGATATTAATACGATATCAATAACGTAATTAGGTAGGTACATCACGCTCTATAACTAAAGGTCGATTCGATTTTCTCTCTTATTAACTAATACACGATAGGTCTAAATATCAATACGACGACCGCTGGTTGGGTCTAGGCAAAATTAGAATTTTGTGCGTTTTAGGTACTCAGTAACTATAGGTACACATTGCAGATATAACCTACGTAACTACTGCTAAACATATCCATATCGCCAAGAAAACATAGTTTCATTAATATCTAAACATTTAGGGTAAGGACTCTTGTTAACGAGACGGTTTCTACCGGCGCCGCGCCGGGTACCCTTGTTCAAGAGCACGGTTTGAACCCGGCTTGCTTTGCACGAGGTGCTCTCATCGTCACAAGCACCGGGTCGTCGTTAACAGAGATTCATAGAGTTCCTCCATGTCACTCTAATCCATTAAAACATTCCCACCCTTCCCCCTTTCCCTAGTCCCCCCCCCCCCCCGCGCTTAACCCCCCTCCCCCCTCCGTCTCCTATTAACTATTGTTACAGGTTCATCAAAGACGGCCAAGACCAAGACGGCCACCAGCCAACCGGCTGATAGGGTGCTGGAGGTACCACACGCCCTCGGGTCAGATGCCGGACATACGCACTGTTTAAAACTGTGCTTAACTTCAACAAAAAACCGCCCCGTTAACAAAATTAGCTGACATCTGGGTAAAAACCATCTCATTAACAAGAGGCCTCAGAAACTAATCTATCTCGTAAAACTTAGTTTGGTCTAGATATATTGAGAAAAGTAGTAACGGATCCAGCGTCTGGCGAATGATTAATTACAAATGTAATCATTTCGCACGCAACACACACGAAACTCTGAACAAGATTTCCTAAGTAAAGGTCCGAATTCACAAACACAACCTTATCCTGCGCAAATGTTTGGCCTCAACCGGGAGGTAATTCTTGATGTGGGCAACGTTATTAAAAGAATACATGATAAGAAACAACAGGCACTTACGGTCTTCGAACTCGACAAATTTGTGTTAATCTTAATTTTTAGGGTTCCGTACCTCAAAAGGAAAAAACGGAACCCTTATAGGATCACTTTGTTGTCCACATCCGTCTGTCCGTCTGTATGTATGTCAAGACTCTTTATCTCGGGAACGCGTAAAGATATCGAGTTGAAATTTAAACTGTATACTTATATCTATGGTATCTTGCAGTAGGAAAACTTCTCGGTTATCGTTTATTAAAAAAGTTAGAGCCGTTTATGTTGTAAAAAATCGCATTTTTGGACACTCACAAAAATCAAAACCTACAGGGTACTTCCCGTTGTCAAAGAACTATGAAATTTGGCGAAAAGCATTGTCTCAGAGTACACATATAGGAATAAATCTGAAAACTGTGCATTTTTATTTAGATCAAAAAAATAGAGCCTCAAAATTCACAAAATATGGGTTCAAAATTCAAAGTGAGTAAATCGTATCATGTAAGATATCATATAAAAGAACTTCATTAGCACATGCTAAAACAGGTTTTAATTATTTTAACAATGTGTTTATACGGAACCCTCGATGTGCGAGCCTGACTTGCACTTGACCGGTTTTTTTTCTTTTCTTAACATTATAAACATTATAAGTCATTTATTATTATTCATCAGTACATTCATATAAACTGAACCCATATTGTCTTTTTGTGAAAATAGTTTTAAATCGAAACAGTTTAAAAAGTAAGTAAATAAATATAATTTCAATATTACTCTTCGTGTATAGATGTTTATTCAGCAGTGCACTTTCTATTAAACGGCTGATACAGAACAGTATAATTCAATAAAATCTATGGTCAACGCTGCGCTCGATACAGGCCGCTACCAACTGGTCTTATAAGAGAACAATATAGGAGGCCTATGCCCCGCAGTGGATATTTTATGGCTGATGGATGCATCCATCAACCGTATAGTCAACGTTTTTCAATTTATAAATATTTTCTTCTAGTCGTGAAAGTTCTGATAAATTTTGTTTTTGTCAAACGTAAAATATATTAAACTAAACTAAATTTCCCAATTCTGAGCAGTGTCCCGGTGCAGGCCACACAAGTTATAAGTGGAATAGTTGTGTAACGGCCCCATACAAGGATATTATTCTGAAAGTAACAGAAAGTTTGGTTGGGGTTACCCGTTTTGGGAGTTTTCCCTTAACTTCGGGTGTGGTACAAGCTAGAAGAACTTAAGTTTGGAGATTGTGTCTCTTTTTTTCAATTCTCAATATCAATGAGTTATTAATTCTGATTTGGATTTTCATGTTATTGGTATTATTGGTAAAGAAAATATCAAGGGTAAACTTGCATACTTTTAAAAACGAAATTTGATGGCGTATATTAACCTAATAGCCCTGGGCACACAAAAGGAGCTCTGTTCATCAGTAGACTATTTAACAATTAAAAGGTGATTTAATTTGTATGCATTTTTGTAACGTCATGAAGACTTACTTACTGTGTTAATGTATGATTATAATATTTAATTTTTAGATTTGCTCAGCTACTTTATTTTTCTCTTATCATTTGTACCACAATCCATGAGATGATCCCGACGATTTCTTGTCACGACCCGTTAAAATTTTATTGAATGCCTCTTTTATGTTTAGGCGTACAGCATCCTCAGATCTTATTGATAAAAACCCACCACGCGCTCTACTAAAAGCAATAAAAGAAGTCACCATTTAAAAGATACCTAGATATACCGTTTTGCTTTTTGTAACTGAAGTATTAGTGGTCGTATAAATAACTAGTTTTCGTTTTTTGGTGTCATAGTTTAGTGAGTTTAAACCTTTTGCATGTGAGGTGTGAAATGGCTTTATTTTTATGTATGTGAAGCCGTAACTTTCCGAGTGGATTTTTTATTCGAGTGACAGTTTTTTCCACTCTGGACCACTGGATGGATATAGATAACGTTTAAGGCTTCTACGAACAGGGTGCGAGTCAGCATTGACACGAGTACAAGTATCATTTTCATCATAGTTTGATTTGTTGAGAGAGCTGGTATTTCAAATAAGTAAGTCATAAGTCATTTATTCATAAAATGGCAGTCTACACGTCAAACTATATGTATACATAGTAAACATTCAATACAATATATTTGCAATACATTTAGAATTACGAAAATACATAGAATTTAAATAATAATTGAAAATTAAATAATAGTAAAGCACGCACAACAAAATTAAAAATTAATAATAAAGAAAAATATGTACGAATGTCGAAATAAATCAAATTTGTATTTAACAAATAAAATGTTATGAAAAATAAATGAACAAATACCAAGCACAATGAAATAAAATAAGTAGTTCTACACATACTTGCATTATTTTGAAATAAATTGCAATACCACCCTACGCAGTGCCTGAAAAATTATGCGTAGCGGTAGTATCATGTTATTCTTATTTTTATTACCGACTTCCAAAAAGAAGGAGGTACTATGTTCGTCTGTATGTATTTTTTGTGCATGTTCCTCGATATTTTCGCCAGCTGTGAACCGATTTCAAAAGTTTTTTTTTTTAATTTTTCAGTTCAGGATCAGTTATAATTATTTTTCGCAGAAAATTGCAACATCGACTTCCACCGTGTACAGAATTTGAATAATTTGCACGAGTCGATATGACATCCATGTATATTTTTTTTGATTTATCAAAAACGGCTCGGTAAACAATTTCGGTACAATTTAAATGAGACTACTTCGAAAGTGTGTACCTTTTCGAATTAAAAAAAAAAACTTTTGAAATCGGTTCACAGCTGGCGAAAATATCGAGGAACATGCACAAAAAATACATACAGACATTACATACATGAAATACATACATTTATATATATATATATATATAATATATCCTGAAGAAACTAGCGCTGCGTAATCTTAATCAGTTCTCAGTATTACACATAGAGGTACAAATTAACATAAGGTATTTTAAAATAGAAACCTCTATACTCTATAAAATTTAGCTTGATCTCTGCGACAGTGACATTGACATAGAAGATTGACATTTTTAGAGTTGAGATAGTGGTGGAAAATAACGATTTTCAAACAATGTTGTAATGAAATCGATTGAGTAGTTGAAGGTGAGAAATTGGATTTTATTTACTTACTATTATTTAAGAACGAGTATGTACCTACACATGTAATTAATGTTATGATATTAATTAAATACTTATAATAATGTAACGATAGTATTTATCGACGTTTTTCACTATTATCGATGCTAATGTAACATTTAGTTGGGTTTAATTTAATTACACATGTAAAAAATGTTATGATATTAAAATATACAGTAAAATTAATGATAAATTAAGTTTTATTTAAAATATCGTTAGTATAAACTATCGATATTTTATATAAAACTCTATCTAAAACTCTGTGGTCACGATCATTCGTCGCCCATCACTAATCGGCATGCCCATAAAGTATGACATTGACAGGTACTGTCTGTACTATTAAGAAATTCAGGACTTCATAGGCGTGATTTTTCTGACAGCTGTCGCAGAGATCAAGTTAAATTTTATGTAAGATGTAAGTAGCTGTAGTGATAGATACTATTTTAAACAAGTTATGTTCGAAGAAGCCTTTAAAATTCTACTGTGAGTAACGAATTTGGCTTTTATTTTTATTTCGCTCAACTTTCGTATTTAGACATTTTATGGTGGAGTTAAAACGGAAAAGTAGGTGAGTGTAGTTAAAGTCGATTTCGTATTTATTAGACTTGGTAAGAAGATTTTACGATCTGAGGTCAGAGTGATATACCTGGGAGACGTGTTGGGCCTTATTTATTATTATCATCATCATTACCTTAGTTTTAGCGCTTGAAGATTCTTAGCGATCACTTAAGTTAAGTGATGTTTGGCAAGGTCAGTTTTCGGATGGGTGACCACGGGTGGCATTTATAACTAAGCGCTGCCACTGTTCAGATGACAGGTTAAATTGTGGGTCCCGGTTCCCGCCCCCCTACCGCCTAAGCAATAGCAATCGTAATAGCAATCGTTTATGACTTCATTTTAGTCATTTGACACCGCCTATGTGACGATTGATTTTTGCGTCAGCACTTTTGAAAGAATCACAAAGCGGAACCCAGATTTATAAACAGAAACAAAATGTTTAAGCTCAAATATAAAACTTAATGAAAATCACAATTTTCATTCAACATTTTTAATTCTGCTTTGCGATTCTTTCAAAAGTGCTACGCCGTAGTGCTACGGACAGAAATCCTGGAATTTAACTTCTCGTAAAACTTACCAGTAATCATACTGTACTTTACCATTTTATGAAGAACGAAATATAAATAAAAATCCTCGAAACTTACCTGTAACAAAGAAAAATAAACATTTAGTACGTGCTTAAAAATAAAATAACGTAATGACTCCTATTTATTCATCCTCAATTTTTGGGTTTCTACGATAGATATACCTAAAGGCAATTAGATCTTCGAAAGGAATTTTGTTTATCAAAATATATTAATATGATATTGGATATTGGTTGATATTAAATAATACTAGTATAATAGTTCTCCAAACATCTTCATAAACCTTTATCTCAACACGCTTTTTACCGATTTAGTCCATACTCGCAACTCGCAAATCTTGCCAAAAAGATACCAAATATTATCGAATCAATCATTTATTTTCTTCACCTTTTACCTAGCATATAAATATTTCGTTAACGTTATCAGATCTCTCTCAAACCCATTGAAAACTCTCCTTTATTACACAATTTGTGTATTCTAAAATATTCCACAGAATGAATCCGCAACTTTTCAATTGAAACAAACGCACGGATGCAATCGAGTCCAACTACACGGTGAACTATAACTTATGACTTTTCTGAAACTCCACGGCTCCCAAGAATGTAAATTGAACTGCAGAACAAAAGTTGCAATCAACTCGATGATATTGAACCTTATTGCTCTCGTATTAAGTTCTTTCTGCTCAATAAATCTCCCGGGAGTTCGATTGTGTTGCTATTTGTTTATTTCGACTCTCGAATTTCGTTCAGCATTTCGGTCACGAACGAAGCAATGAGCATGAAATATTCATTCTGGGCTTTAAGTGCGCGTCATTTGTCTTGTTTAGAAAGATAAAATCACTTGAATGGTGTTGGAATTGGCTTGGCTTCGATTCTAATAGTGTTGACCGTGGACTTTACAGCTCGAGTCTTTCGGAAATGAGATTAATTCAGCCCGACAAAGCTGAAAAGACAGACGTCAATGCCGTATTTCGGTTTCAATGCCTAAATTAAATTTGAATAGACTAGAATGAGCTAGGTATTGTGAAAATGACTCCGCGAAATAAGAGTGTTGAAACGCAAAGCTAGCTCATTCTATAATTATGAACCTGTGACTTAGCAATAATGCCTAAAAGCATTTTATTACTAGCAGGTGCCTATTGCAATTCTAAAGTGAATTTAAATTATAACCGAAAATTCCGATACGATTTAAAATGTATATTGGAGTTATGAATGTGAGACGAGTCTAATTTAAAGGAGCAATGGTATGTTAGTTAGTTTGACACTAATTTAGATTGAGTCTATATAAAAAAAAATATTAGAAAATAAATATTAGGGGACTTGTGTTACAAAGCTTGTGATATGGCTGCCAGAGACTGATGTACTACACATATTTTTCAATACATACTTGCATAGATAGTATCTAAATAACACCCAGACACAGAGCAAACATTTATGTTCATCTCATAAATATTTGCCCTGGGTGAGGATCGAACCCACGCCTCTTTGATGCAGAAGTTAGGGTCACTAACCACTGAGCCACCAAGGCAGTCATGTTCATATTGAGTCAACATTATTGATAAATACAATCCTATTCTAGTGCAAAAAAAATGTTATTGCACCTAATTAGTAATCGGTAAAAACCCTGTTATTTTTATTAGACGGAGAAAGAGTTTTCTTCTTGGATAAGCCTTTGTAAGTATATAAAGCCCGATTACAGAGGCGCCAGTTTAACTATATTAGCTAAATAGGATAGTTCTGTTTCTTTTTCACTTTAGGCATTCGATAGAGAGAACGCTTTTTAAGTTGCTAATTAATTTACGCTGGCGTCTCTGTGATCGGGTTTATAGAGGTTAGAAGATACAAAAGAGGCATAGACAAACAATAGGTAGGCACTATAATAAATTAATTTCCGAAAATTCGGCGACGCCGCACCCGAAATAGGCACTACTCGTACTAATTCGATAGCGCCTCACAAATTGCCAATTTCTCAACGATTTTTCTCAACTCAATTTCTCACAGTGGAACGTGACAAATGCCTTTGAATAAATTTCGCCGCCGTCGAAACAGCACTCGAAATATTTTGATCTAAAGAAGTTGTCGATCCGTAATTGATTCGATAAAGATGTCGCAAGTGCCCTTGAGACGTTTTTTTAATTACGGTCCTTGGATCGGATGGTTGTAAGTGGTACAATAAAATTGTCTTTCTGTCGTCTTTTACTTGAGTTTTTATTGGTAAACTGGAAAACCTATTAGATTTTAAATTTGTGAATCGAATTCTCCGTTGGCAACAATTGATGGAAAAAGAAAAATATCACATCTTTGATGTACCTACCTAAGCAACGCACTAGTAAATAACGTGTCCAGTATGATGAGTGTGAGTTTTGTCGTAAACATGACGCGCTCTTCGGCGAGCGCGTAAGCATGTAATTTGTATAGACTTGCACTCGCACAAAGTGTTTTAAAAACGCGCCTCTAGTGGCGCTGTAGATTTCATACAAATTACATGCTTACGCGCCCGCGAGCGCGTCATGTTTACAACAAAACTCACACTCAGCATACAGTTTTGCAGTTGTACATAAGTGGTGGTGATTTTTAACACGCTTTTATTAGGTCGACTTGTATGTAAAACTTTGTAATGGAATCTAAGGTAACTAATTTAACCTTCTTCCAAGGGTCGTAGCGTAATGAAAATTGGCAGCTGTATGTAGTTCTGATGACAATACAATAATATGGTACTGTCGAACTAATCTGATGATGGAGCCGAAAAACTGAAACTTCATGATGGAAAATCGTATCGTAGCTGTTTTGGATTTGTTAGAAAAGTCTTGTGTGATGAACTTTGACCACGATTAGGTTTCAAGGTCTGATGATGAAATAGGAAGATAGGCACTGGCATTCCATAATGGAATATCGAATCATAGTCGTGTTTGCTCTTGTGAGAAAAGCCACGTAATGGACTAAGCGTGTTTTTCTAGTATTTTTAAACTATTCATTATTCATTTACGATCAGGAGATCAATAAATTACTGTTTTAACGTAATTAGTAAAAACAACTGGAAGTCCTAGATTTATATACCAAGATAAAAACGCATCTCTATCTTTACGAAAATAAGTGTGTCATTCGAAGGTAACCAAAATATTCCAGTCTTTAGTGATACTAACTGCAGTATTGATAGATTACACAACGTTCTATCTTAAAAAATAGTCCACTATGCAACGTTGTATTGAAACCTGTAAGTCCTGTAACCTTATTTTGCTCTAATTATTTTTGAGGCCTATATTCACACAACTAACTAAAAACTAATATTAAACATCTGAGAGTGTGTTTGTTGATTTATTCGTTACTCTTTCACACAGTAACAAAACAAAAATCGGTTTCTTTTTCGACTGAGTATTAGTTCAAGGAGCGGAGTCATATGCTTTTTTATCCAGAGAAAAAATGAAGTATCGTGTTTCCCACGCGATAACACACGCAAGTAAAGTTTAAAGGTTCTTACTAATATGTTTTTGCAAAATATACCAAGTTTCAGGTGTTAAAAGCCTGACTTGCCGCTACAGGGCACGCGACCAAAACGGCTCAGCTGCAATATATCAACTCTTATCCAAAATATGTCCACGCTACCAAAACCGCCACATTATGACTCCTTAGAAGGGCTTAGACTTACCGCTTTGCTAATTCAGATTTGCATTTTGTTTTAAATTCATTGTATGTCGGCAATTCTTTTGAAATTTCTCTTGCTTTTGTTTTTTGTCTGAGATTAAACTAATATGTCGTAAAATTACACGTATGGATTTAAATTACACACGAAAGTAAAGTAAACGTGAAAGTTTGTACGTACGGATGTTTGTTACTTTTTCACGCAAAAACTACTGAACGGATTAATTTGAAACTTTGCAGTAATAATTATACATCAGAATAACATATCGGCTATAATTTACAAAGATATCGCGTGAAACGAAGTTCGCTGTGTCAGCTAGTTACATATAAATCTACCCTCAATGGGTCATTTTGCTACGCTGACTTAAAAATAAGTTGGTAGATTTATACATAATTCGCTAAAACTTTATTCCACATCTGTTTTAATATAGACAATAGACAATATTTTATTGACGAAAACAAAACACAGAAAATACAGCAACAAAGATTGTAACTAGACTAAAAACTAACTGAACTACCTAGTGTTTTATTTTCGCCACCAGCCGGTCCCATCTCAGCATGATGCTGGTTATATTATACAACCGGCGCTGGTCTTCCGTCAAGACCGGCAAGTGACGTCGCGTACAATTTGCGGCTTCCTTCTAACAAACACTAAAAATAACTAACATTAAATCAAAGTTTGTAAATACCACAGGCAAAAAAAAAAACATTAAAAAAAACAATTTAGAAACATTCAAAAGAAAACTAAAATTAAACGGTAAGTAGAATACTTTTTTTTCACCTTTAACAGCTCTATGTTCTATATAATACTTCTGTCGTTCTTTACAAGTTCCTCGCTTCTTTGGTGCGACAGCATGAAATTTCTAAGTTTAAGTCTAAAACTGTTTATACTTTGCAGGTACCTTATTGGCGCAGGAATGTTATTCCAGCACTTCGACGCAGCGTAGCGAAAGCTCCCTCTGAAAGCTGCAGAGCTGTGTCGCTGTGTGCGGAGCTGCGTCGAGTACTGCCGGGCTGGCATTCGACTCGGCTTCCATGACAACTTGCTGAACAGACACTCTGGAGTTTTGTACTTTATGACGCCGAACATGAGACATGCCAAGTGAAGCTTCCGGCGATGCGTCATTTTTAAGAGAGCGTGCTTATTAAGGAAAGGAGTTACGTGTGACCTAGGCGGTATTTCGAAGCAAAAACGAGCACATGCATTCTGAACCCGCTGGATGAGTCTTTTAGTTTTTGCTATCAACCTTGGACCAAAGACTGTATCCATATAATTTAATTTGGACAGTATAAGTGATTCAATTAATTGGATGCGTAACTCTTCTTTTAAAAAATGTCTAATTTTGTACAGCACTTTTAATTTGTAGAAACAACAATATTGCTCTTGTACAGTTATTTCCTCTATTTAACAGTATAGTACAGCTATGATGTAAACACAGATTTAAAGTTAAACCATTTCAAACCATCATCAGCCAAAGGACGTCCACTGCCGGACATAGGCCTCCCCTATGGATCTCCAATAAGACCGGTTGGAAGCGGCTTGCATCCAGCGCGATCCTGCGGTCTTAATGAGGTCATCCGTCCACCTTGTGGGTGGACGTCCTACGCTACGCTTGCCGGTACTCCACTCGAGAATTTTTCGACTCCACCGGTCATCAGTCCTCCGCGCTATGTGCCCTGCCCATTGCCATTTCAACTTGCTAATCCGTTGGGCTATGTCGGTAACTTTGGTTCTTCTACGGATCTCCTCATTCCTGCATACCCTCTCCATAGCTCGTTGGGCTACTTGGAGCATTTCAAACCACATAACTTTTACTCTACCGTAATCAATCGAATGTTAATAGCTTCCTCAACACAGATGGTTCTATCAGCTCTATTGATACAAGTTGCTACAAAAACGCAAATAATCGTCCAACTTTCGTTTGATACAAAAACTGCGAGCATCATCTGTTGCCTTCCGCCGTCGGGTCGTCGGTTCAACTTCCTGCACTTTCGACTAGAGATGTGTTAGGTTATTGGAAAACTTTCCGGACACTTTTTTCTCTTCAAACAACTAGATGTAGGATAACTTTACAGACATTTTTTTCAGCACAAACGGCTAAATGTGGGATCGTTTTCCAGACACTTTTTCTTGTAGGTAAATAAGATATTTGATAAAAATATTTTTTTCAAGTTATTTTTTCGTTTGCATGTTTTTGATAGACTTATTTTTTTGGATAATTTTTTGCTTTGTACTGTACTGTATCAGCCTTTTAATAGTCCACAGCAGGACGTAGGCCTACCCACGAAGGGTGATTGGGCCATATCCACTACGCTGGCCCAGTGCAGGTTGGTAGATTCGCACATGCCATCGAATTTCTTCTATGGAAGTATATAGGTTGCCTCACGATGTTTTCCTTCACCGAAAAGCCAGTGGTGTGAAATTTCGTACTTAAATTACAAAAAACTCATTGGTACGGGACCGGGTCTTGAACCCACGACCTCACGATTGCAAGGCGGGTGTCACTACCTCTAGGCCACCACGGCTTATATTGCTTTGTACTAGTAATATAATATTCTTAATGAGTACTTTTTAACCGACTTCCAAAAAGGAGGGGGTTCTATGTTCAACTCTCTGCATTTTTTAATACGTTAATTAATCAATTATATTGATTAATCACCAATTGCGAACCGAATCAAAAAATCTAATTTAATTCAAAATGGTATACTCCCGAGGTGGTCCCATTTAATTTGTGTCGAAATCAGCTAAACCATTTTTGAAAAATCAACAGTAATGTTAAAATTGTATACTTCACTAACTAATCAAAACTATTTGAATTTCGTACACGATGGAAGTTGGTTTTAATTGCCATTTTTTGCGAAAAATAAAATTATTAATACAGTTATTTTTTCTCATTTAAGTAGATATAATAAATCTACGCGTACAAACTTAGCTTCAATCGATAGCTATAATTAACATCTTGCTGTAAATCACAGCTCATTTACTAATGTGTAAACTAATATTCTGAGTGTCAAGTGGGAGATTTGCAAATCAAATCGAGTTACTTTTACGTCGCGTTGACTGAGTGCGCCGTGCACATACGCGAGCACATTGACACACACACTTGAGTTAGCCAATCACAGACGTTGACGCACTCGTGTCCGATCGGTTTGGCGCTCGTTACATTACCGTAAAAAACACTCACACTTAGCTATTCAGTTTTCTGTACCTACGTGACACAAGATGGCGCTGTGCCATTTCCATAGAAATCACATCAACGTTAACGCGATCGAGCTCGAGCGAAAATCTCGCACTTAGCCCTCAGAGCAACATTTTTTATTTTGCACTCTACAATGGTAAATAACGAAAATTCAATCTATAAATCAGCACAATTAAACTAGAAAATTACTATAACATGTGTTTAAATACCATTATTTCGTATTTATGACGAGAAAATGACAAGAATGTGTGAGCAGCCGACTAAAATGATCAGCAGGCCAATCGCGTTAATTTTAAACAGCTGCGTTCCGTCTGTAATTCAGTTAAAGTTCGGTTGCAATTGTAGTTAAGTTTCGATTCAGCTTTAAAAAATTCGGTATTACCCTAAACTTCATACACCAACCGTTCGTTTGACGGCGGTTACGTTCCAACTCTGATTGAGTTGCGTTTCAACTTTTGTCAAAATCATTAGCGCGATACTAAAATACACAAAAAGTTTAGGTTCGGTTAAAGTTCAATTGTGGTTCAGCTGTAATTTTTAGTGCGATTGGCCTGCAGTGCTATCTTTCCACTCAAAATGTAGCCGGCCAAAACATCCTAATACACATCTCTTCTCTGTATAATGTTGCCATCAAAGCAACGTGCGAACATAGTTGATGTTGCTAGAAATGATGAATGGACTATAATTGTTAGATTGGGACTGCTACCCCATCTGTGGTTTTATTGCCGATGAATGCAGGAAACGGCCTTATTGAATACAGTTTTGTATGATGCGGTTGGAATGGTTCTATTTGTTTGGGCTAATAGTAGTTTAACGCTTTCGTTTTTGATTGATGCCTTTGTAGAATTTGCTACTGGTTTTTGATTGAGGTTGAAACCAGTAATATGCAATATGACCTTTGGCTATAAGTATAATGTTACTCAATTTGATTTTAGTGGCGATCGAACATAGAAATTTAAGATAAAATTTAGTATCCACAAATTCACTCTCTGACGCGGCTGTTATAACTACGCATTTAGTTAAAAATCACACTGTTCCTAATTACCTCACAGAAAGCCTTAGTTTTTTTTTTTGAGTGGGTAATAGGAACCTCTTTTTTCATTTGTTTAGCAACAATATCTTTTTATAGTAAACTAATAAATAAATAATAAACTAACTATACTGAGGCTAGTAAATAACATTTCTGATCATTTAACCTCAACTCAATTTAAGCTTAGGATTTAACAAGTTGATTCGATTCAATTTCTTCTTTTGACGGCGGTGTAGACGTTACTCGAATTTACGAGCATTTGGACTATATTTTCGCCTTTGATCACTTAATTAACAACAAATAAATATGATCAACTGCAGATCTTCAGTGAAATACAAGACAAAAGAAACCTTAACAAACGAACAGCCTATTGAAAACAATCGACTCTCTAATTAAGAGAAAGCGCTCTCGAACTAACTTGTTAATGTAACTATTACCTAATTGGTATTATTAAGATCCATGGATGAGAAAAGAGAGGTGGAAATGTGGCGCACATTATTTATGCTAGAACTGCGCCAAAATCACTTTAACAGAAGGTTCTCTATTATCTATTACTACGCATTAATAAAACATTTTGTTGATATACTATTTTCAAAGAGAGCTCAAAAGGTGATCACACATAGTAGTTATTTTATTATAATTTTGTTAGAGGGCATTTAGTGTTTCACGTTTTGTTATCCATAGACAAAATACCTACGTTGGATTGATAAAGATGTTTCTCAAATTCATAATAATATTAACACAAAATAGACCCTATGCTTAATTTTGGCACGCGGATCCCTACCCACATACCAAAATTCCATATTTCGTCCAAAGCATATCACTTCCACGAGTTTATTCTCTTCCTTGTTTAGGCCCAATCTGAGCCCGCCCCAAAACAATAGAGCTACCTACATTGTTTAGCGTTCATTAGATGTATGGCAATAAATAAAGGAATTAGTTAGTTGGAGGTTTTGTTGGTAAGATTTGATTTAAGATAATTTAAGTGTAGAACAAAAATACAATTTGAGTTTATTTTATTTATAAAAAGCTCTTTTGTTTTCTTCTTAATATAATTCGATATATTTTTATTAGTTATTTGCGGTTAAAATGTTAAAAAAATTGATAAATAAAATCTTATGATAATACCGCTGTATTAACCATTAATGGTACACTTTCAAGCCTCAAAATACAAATAAACGGTATCCGCTTCGTTAATTTAGTTGGACTTGGGAGAGCTAATTACAGAGCCAAATGTATTTTTGGTTATTCTAGCAAAAAGCCATTTGTATGAAAAATCAGTTATTACATTTAAAAAAAACTCAACTTCGTAAATCTGGAATTTCAACCATCACCACATTATACCTATCACCTCTGTACCTATCACTGAAACGTATACTATCTCCCGTGTTTCATTACCTTTCGCAATTTGAACTCATTATTATTTTAAAATAGGATTTAATTTCATACACAAAACAAGGATTCTTAAATATCTCCAAGAAAACAAAATCTACTTTCAAAGAGAAAAAATAGCAAATCTTTATTATTAAGGTAAAAATTAGCTTGGCAACGTATCAAAATTACCTTCTTCTTCTTCGACAGGCTTCGAGCAAATATCTATAGAGTTACATTCGTGCAAAAAAGTGTCCGAGCCAAAACTCTGCCCAAGCTACGTAGTGGGCAGACTTTTTAGTTAGTCGTAAGGCGATTGCAAGCTGACCACAACGCCGCACGATGCCAAAGTGCACGGTTACAATCACCAATTATACTCTATAAAATTTAACTTGATCTCTGCGACAGCTGTCAGAAAAATCACGCCTATGAAGTCCTGAGTTTCTTAATAGTACAGACAGTACCTGTTAATGTCATACTTTATGGGCATGCTGATTAGTGATGGGCGACGAATGATCGTGACCACAGAGTTTGAGATAGAGTTTTAATTAAAATATTGATAGTTTATATTGGCGATATTATTAATAAAACTTAATTTATCGTTGATTGTATATTTTAATATCATAACATTTTTTACATGTGTACATACTTGATCTTAAATATAGATAAACTCATTAAATATACTCATTCGATTTCATTACAACATTGTTTGAAAATCGATTTTTTCCACCACTATCTCAACTCTAAAAATGTCAATCTTCTATGTCAATGTCACTGTCGCAGAGATCAGGTTAAATTTTATAGAGTATAGGTGACATAACGTCGAGATTTGAGAAAACGGGTCATTATGAATTATTTAATGTAAATATGTAAGTCGGTATGTATGACGGCGCTCGGACAATTTTTCCTACTTTCACTTAGGGACTGTGGCTCTGTAGAATTTGCTCGAAGTATATAAGCCATTATTACTTGTGGTTTCTTCGAAACGGTATTACAATTATTAGTACTTGTTATTGAGAGAATTAGACTCCAACAAAATTACTAACAAGGCTTCAAGGCTGTGGTGTTCAATTTATGAATAATTTTCTTAGAATCAAGTAAATATAACAACTTTATTAATGAAGGTAAAAATCTTCTGCGTACCCAAAAATTTCCAGAAAATTTTCGCTAGTAAAAATAATGAAGAATTTCCGACAATAACTAAAAACGTTGCTCTGGAGAAATGCCTGATGTATATTTGAATTTAAGTAAAATTATTAGTGTTTTTAGTGTAAAAACTGTTTACTACATAAAGTTTTAATTACTTACTTAATGTTACAGTAAAAGTAACCTTTTTAAGATCATTCTATTGTCCGTCAGTCTTTCCATTTGACTGTAGAGACTTAAAAATATCATTGACTTTTTTACAAGAACATATCCATGATGTAACATCGAATACGAAATACCTAGATGTAATGAAAACGTAGTCGATAAAATAAACGCATAAAATAAAACGCAAAAAATAAACGCATTTAAAGCACTTTTTATTCCCAATTTTTCATACAAAATGAAAGTAATTTTTGACGTGATAACGCCTTATAAATAGGTTATTGCCGGTTGCACATACGGAAAAGTGTCACGTTCCGCCTTAGTTAGTGTTAATATATTTGTATAAGTATATTTTCAGTCTCATTGTAATCATACTTTGACCAGTTAAAAATTTTACTCTTAAGTTGACACAATGACTGAAATGATCTATTAGTTAGAACATAATATCTAACTCTAGAATTACACACTGTATATTTACGAATTTAAACTACTCTATCCCTGCAGGCTAGTTCGTGACTCCCTCCCATAAAAGTTATGAACTTATGTCGCGTTTCCACAAGTGTTGGCACTCCGCTACCTCCATATTTCATGCTTTAATCACGATTATGTAATGAATATGAAATTAAACGGTAGGAAATGTGGGGAAACATGTATGATAAGGATTTGAGAATTTTTGTTTAGTATTTTATGATTTAGCGTAACTCTAACGTAAGCATCGAAATGAATACAGACTTAAAATATCCGCTACTGAATTGTAGGTCTCCAGTGAGGCTGGCCGGATGAGGCATCCGACACTATTCGATATAGTTTATTTATTATATATGTATATTTATGTATTAGTTTATTTTATATTATGTATGAGTAGGTTATTTTTAGAATGTGTTAATATATTAATTAATGTATTTATGTACATATTAATATTAATGTATTAATATGTTGTTTAAGTAAGTACGAGTATATTTATCAATTTCATGCACACCCCGTCGCCTAAACCTTTTTTGTTAATCCTTCATAAGTTACGGTTGCCTGGAAAAAATGCTTTTTAGCGATAAGGCCGCTGATTGTAACACTTGCAATAAGTTCCTAGTTTAAGTGTTCCTAGTTTATTTAAGTTTTGGTGTGGCAATAAAGAATTTATATATCTATCTATCCTGACTTGATATTATGAGTGAACGTCCTAAGTCGCGCCATATTAGTTAATCCAAACCTATATATAAACCTATATTTAACTCAAACTTATTCAAAATAGGTATGCCCTTTTTGCTTAAACCAAAAAGTTGTTTATACTAATTTAGATCATCAAAACAACAATTTTTACTAAGGGGTCGATTTGAAATTCCAGAAAAGGATGTAATTTTGTCGATTCATTCAGCTGTTTCTAGTTCTTCAGATTAACTCAGCTATAAAAAAATCTCAAAAGATTGTCTTTCAATCACCCTTTAAGTACACCCACCTCCGTCTTAGCAACCTTACTTGAATAAACCTGTATGATAGGACGAATATTAATTAGGTATAATGTAATGTACAGATTCGTGTAAAGGCTCAATATTTTGTACCATAATAAACTAAGCTTGAGCAGTAACTAACAAGTAATAACTTATTAGAGTTTAAAAGAAAATTTTAAACAACGTCGGATCGAAGCTCAATTTCTTCTACAAATATTTATAAAATAAAGCTTACTGTGGTTCGACAACTTGTTTCAAAGTGATGAACTTACTGCTTACAACCAAGGATTATAAACTGGTAAACTTAGAACTAAAACTTTTAGTCTGTTTTTCTTCAAATAACTGAAAAACAGTGTTTAATAAATAAATGCTAAGCAAAAAAACATCTTTTCGGTCCTTTACAAGAAAAACATCTAAAAACGTGTTTTATTCAGCAATATATAGCTTTTCTGAAAAGGAAAATATTTTGATTTGAAGATATTTCCAACGATTGGCTTCATTCCGCGCCGCGACCCTCGAAATTGGTCCTAGATATTCGAAAATCTAGCTCATTGTTTTGTCTACAAGAAAATGAAGAATTTGTTTTTTCTCCGACAGTGAATTTCTATATTTATACTCTTAGGTTTTTAGAATAGAAAAATAATGTTAGTCGTAGTTAAGTTATTTTTATTTGGCAAGCAATAAGTTATTTGTTCAAAATTGCCATAGTAATTTTCTAGAATCAGTGTTATGTTAGATAATATGGCCCGACTTGGCGGAATATCCGAATGCAAGAAAAATATGGGTGATACTTATGCCCAGCAGAATACGAAAGGCTGAAAAAAAAATACAACCGCCAATGTCAACGACGAGTTCGTAATACGGAAATCAAACGAAGGATAAAAGTCACAGATGTTGGATACAGTATTACTGGACTCAAGTCGCGCTGGGCAGGACACCTGGCTAAGCTTGGTGGAAGAGATCCCTGACTGAGTAGCTCCCAATAGGAAATAAGCATTCTATTGGCAGACCATCAACCCGATGTATCGACGATATCAGATCATTCTTGGGAATTAATAGCCCAAGATAGGAAACAAAAGTAGGGGATGATAAATGTCTACGACATTAGGGGAAATCCTATATTTTATTTTATTTTTATTGGGAACCTTACAGCTATGTCACAGAAGTAGATTAAATTTTTGTTGACGGCCAATTACAGGGTTCCACAGATAAGTAGTAAATGAAGCTGATCAAGTAGACTGAAAAGTTTAAATAATTAAATAAATAGCTGTGAATGCACAAGTGGCTATATCCAACCCTGCTCCGAACGCGCTGCCGCGAGTCCAGAGACACGCGATCGACCGCCGCCCGCAAAATCCCAGCTATTCATAATTATTTTTTGCAAAAAGTAGCATGACCGACTTCACCCGTGTACAGAATCATTACACAGCATAAAACAAAGTCGCTTTCCGCTGTCTGTCCCCATGCATGCTTATATCTTTAAAACTACGCAACGGATTTTGATGCAATTTGTTTTAATAGATAGAATAATTCAAGAGGAACGTTTATATGTATAATACACCCGTGCAAAGCCGGGGCGCATCGCTAGAACGCAAATAAATTATGCATGGATCGATGTAGCATCTTTCACATTATTGTTGATTTATCAAAAACGGCTCGACCGATTTCGATAAAATTTAAATCGGACCAATTTCAAAGTATACTCTTTCCAATAAAAAAAGAATTATTAAAACCGGACAACTATGAAAAAAGTTATGCGTGGTTATACATTAAAAAAAAATATACGCCTCGAATTGTATACCTCCTCCGGTGGTTCGTCGGTCAAAAAAATGCGCTCGATAGCAATAGCGTTTCATACATGCAACGGGCGCGTATTAAATAAGTTAACATCGTAATTGGATATTAAGATTACTATTACTCAAGCTAACATAGTCTGTTTAGGCTACTATTTAAGCTTACTTCAAATTGATATTACTTCACTACGTGAGTATTATTTAGTGAATGCATGCAGAGAAGAGATACGAACACTTTCAGTGAGAAAAAAAATAAGCTCGCATACGAAAGTAGCCACTTGGAAAATGCTCATGCTGAACGATATAATAATTCTTTATTTTAAAAGGCACGTAGGCATAAAATAAACTAGATATGTTATTTTTACCAATCCAACCAAAATAAACATATTCATTTATAATGTTACCAAGATGAGATAAGCAAGCAAGCTTACTCTGAGATCTTATGTAGAGTAACGATTGTAATTCTTACACCCTAACTCTTTAAGCCCTTCACAATCTTTACACTTTATAATTATACGACCGATCCGCCGGGAATCCGACCGGTTTCGGAGTATTCAGTACTCCATCCTCAGGGCATACGCGCGCCCCCGTCGACTGGCACGCGCGCACTCCAAAGTCAATTCAAAAACAATAAGCTGTTATCTACCTCTAAATATTATCGGATTTGTGTTATTTTTTCATGTAATTAGCACTTCAAACGTTAGAGTTAAACGGCTTAGTTTTTACATTTTTTTAAAATGATTTTATCCCGGAACGTAAATTTTATCAAAAATGTACCGCAAATTTACTCAATGTTCTACAGAAAAAGCGATGTCGTAAGAGTTAGAAAAGGCGAAAAAATACATGGCTCTTCTAGAACTTTTAAGGCAACGTAGTCTCTTAAGCTTGTACTAATACCGCTGAGCTATCTCTACATCGGTCTGAGATTGCGCACATTATGAACTCTGTCTTTGTAGTGTACAGTGTACCTCGATAGAGCTCAGGTAGAACAAAGCATACTTGCAATGTCTGCACGTATGGCTTGTTGATTCAGTTCAGATGTTGTTGAAAACTTGCTGATGTGTTTCGTTGAGTTTGGGTGGATACTCGATGTACCTAGTTATTAGTTGAAATGTGTTTTTAAGTAAATGTAAAATATCTATTTGTACGGATTGATTTTGACATCAATAACTAAGGTAACTTTAGCTGCTGTGCTGGGATCGACCGCAATTTGAGACTCACGGTAAAAGCTGTATATCGTACTAGCGACGCGCCCCAGCTTTGCACAGGGGTATTATACATATAAACCTTCCCTTTGAATCACTATATATATCTATTAAAAAAACCGCATCAAAATCCGTTGTTTTAAAGATATACATGTGGACAGACAGCGGGAAGCGACTGTGTTTTATACTATGTAATGATGATCAAATACATTAACGCAATAACGACCCAATATTTTCACAGGTATTCATTTCCGTTTTTCATATTACCACAACTAGTCATTATTCTAAGATTACCACATTAATATTCTAAGCTACGTTAGCAAAGTTTTTAATATCTTTAACTTGCTTAGGAAGAGCTGAAAAGAGTAAATGCAAAAGCTTCTCATGGAGATCGTCAGTGCAAAACTTATCCCTCACATAGATAATAAAATTGACTTGATTGCGCTGGTCTTCAGTAAAAAAAGAAACATAAATTCTGATCTCATCTAAGTTTACGTGTAATGTTCATTACAAATTCAACAAGACCACAGGGACGCGCTAGATGCAAGTCACTTCCAACCAGTCTATTAAAGATCCATAAGAGAAGCCTATGTACAGCAGTGGACTTCCTATGGTTGATGGAATATAGTACTTATAAGATTGTAAATTAAACTTTATTACGGATCCATTATACAACCCAAATCTAAGAACTAGGTACTTTTCTAGCTTGAGGTATCACATACCAAGTCTAACGAGCTCACGTGAAGCTAACTCCAAGTGCTAATGTAACTTAACCCCACTTAGTGCTGTACTCGAGTTAATAAATTTCCTGGCTCTGACTCAACTTTTAACTTGGTTTGACTCACAGTGCTCTATAATTTTACTTGCAATAGCAATACCTTCTAACTTTGCGTTGGAAAAGTATGTAAACGACGAAAAAGTAATAAAGCATAAGCGCCATCTTGGTTGAAAATGAATTATGAATACCATCTTATTTAAAATTTTCAGCTCTTTCGAATACGCTTTACACTACCATATCTGTGCAAAGACTTTTTGTCACTTATGTCCAAGCAAAACTGCTTTGTCCAAGTGTCATTCTGCAATTTGAAACTTTAAACTGCTGAAGTTTCTGAACAATTTGGTTTTTGTCGTTTATACTCTACCAGCTTTAGCACAGAGTTTTCTCGGCGTTAACTTTTGTGCAATATCAGAAAGCTTTTTATTTTTCCGTGATAAAAGGTAGCCCATAAATTTCAACTATGCATTTCCATGTCAAACTTCAAGTGCTGCCTGAACAAGTAAAATAGACACAAACACACTTTTGGATTTATATTTTTAGGAAGGATTACTTTTTAACCGTCAATATAATTCAGCTTTACTTTTTTGTAGAGCAAATGCCTTTATTAACACAACAAAATACAATAGGAAAATCTGCGTCTACTTCTACACGAGACCACAGAACTACCATAGAACAAACCTCAATGCAAAGACTATTGGCAGTTGGCAGGGCGTCCAGTTTTTTTTAAATGTGTAAAGTTGAAGAGTTCTCTCTTTAAACCATACACACAACAAAAAATATATTTTCTTCTAGAAAGTAAGATAGAGCAATTACGAGTAGCCCCGATAGCAGGTTAGTTACTGCAAGTAAACTTCGCGTGAGTTACTCGTACGCGGTTTCTTTGTTGATTAAATTTTCTGTTCTCTACAGCTAGATGGATAACTGATATTATAGACTCTACCTATAGAACCGCTTCTACAGGTTTATTAAGTAACTGTGTATTAAGTTGTAATAGAGTGGTTTATTGGTGAAATTACTATGGCGCCGACACGGGGTTCAAAAAAATTTTTTTTCTGTATATCAATTTATAATTTGTTGATTTCTAGTTGCAATTTTGTGTGAGTGGGAATGACCCTCTTTCGGCTTAGTTCGCCATTTTTCAATAACTCCGTAGTAACTAAAGGAAAACTACTAAAACAAGTCTATGTATATTACTTTTTATACATGCATAGGTACTCCATGTATGGTGAAAAGATATTTTCTAGGTCTACATATTCCATCTTCGGCTACAACTTTGCTTTCCATCAGGCGAGTTAGTGGCCAAATGTAGCCCTATTCTACATAAAAAAGTATAACATAATACAATAGGTACAATAAAAGTATTTCAAATACAGAAATACAGAAAATTTTATTCGGGACAAAACAATTAGGTACACAGAAACAAAACACGAAAAACAACTAAATATAGAACAATTCATACCCAATGCTTTGCCACGAAACTGATCCCAACTCAGCATAAATTACTGGTTATAAACAACCAGCACTAACACAGGCCACCATTTTCGTATTTTTAATCTTTAATCCAGTTTCTTTCCTTTTCCCACAGCCTAGTTAATTGATGATCTGTTGAAAGTACACGTAAATAATTCAAAATAGTACTTCGTATACAAAACTCTATAGAGTTTAATTTGTTAAAGATTGCACGGATTATACACATAGACCACTTAACACACAAACTTAGAACAAGTATTTAAATACTTGAAAACTACCCAACCATGGGCCAAACTCAGAACCTCCTATTTCCAAGGAAGAGACGCTGCCAAAACGCCACGAGAATCGTCATACTGGTTAATATGTATCAACGTTATCTCAAAAGAGCGCGTACAATAATAATAAACATAACCTTAACCGTTGAAAAGGCTTTAAACGAAATAGCAATTAGGAATTATACAAACGTACAGTTCGAAATAAGCTCAGGGTGATATCGCACTTTGAATCTTATTTCGTAAGCACAAAGGGACAAGTTTTTTGGGGGTAAAATGGCCTATTACAGACATTTGTTAATCGTACTAACATAGGCATTAGAGTTATAAAAACCGCAACATTCCAACGTTGACGTGAAATTACCTTTGACTAAAGAACAAATACATACTGGAGAAGCGATGAATAGGAGAGAAAGCGATGGATGTTAAAAGAACAAGAACAAAGTTTTATAAATTGATTTGACCAATAATGCATGGTCATATTTTAGATTTAGTTTTTTTTTGCTTTGTGACTACCACGCAAAGCAGCCGATGCAACAACTCTAGCACGATGAAAATGCATGGCATTACTTGTAAGTCATAACATACGGGCCGCCGTGGCACTACAGTTTTCAGCGTAAAATTATTCGCGATTTTGTTTTTGAACACCCAGCACAGCACTAATAGCGTATCTCTCATTAGGTATCTTGGTTTGTGCGTTTGAGATTCTATCCCATTTGCGTAATTATTGTACTTTACGAAATGCCAAAGATGCTGCATTCCGTAGTAATTGCGTTGCCGTAGAAAACCGCGCTTTAGCCTCGATAGTACAGAATCTGCTGTTTTTTTTTAGACAAATGTTGCATTTTATGCTAAAAGTTATTTAATAATTGTAATGAAACGCTTCACATTCATAGCCTCTAAGATTACCTTCATTAGTGGTGCCATTCAACTCACAAAGATAACGGCTACAAAGAAAAAAAAAATTCAACACGCAGCTATCAGTCCGGTTGGGAATAGAACCCTGCATTCATGGCAACTACGAGTTAACCCTTCAATGCATATTGTTGCCAAAAATCCACAAACCAATTGTTTTGTGATTATATGTGAAACGGAACCAGTATCGGCAATACATTAATTCTGCAAAAAAATGTCGAAATTTTCAAAAATCAAGCATTTAAAGGATTAAGGAGGTAGATACCTACTACGAATGCTTTCATACGGTCATATTGAAGATTATTAAGGGAAGCCTATTATATGTCACATGGATACCCCTTGGCTGAAAAGACGAGGAAATGCACTCAGCCTCTGATATGGCATTTTTCCATAGGCAGCGGTGACCACTTACCATAAGGAGGTCGTCATGTTGTTACTAATTTTAAAACTTTAAAATAAATAAAAACAATGGGTTTGCATTTCGGGAGCATTAGTATAACTTGAACATATAAAATACTATCATTTACCTATGTGGTAAAATACAATATCATACAAGCACACTCGCGCAAGCGCCCTGCGCCGTCTTACAAATTTTCGATCAGGTCACGTGTCATGACCGAGTTTTTACCCATTCCAAAAAGAGTACAACGCCGCTAAAGAAGTTACACTTCAATAAAGCGACAGCCAACAGCTGTCTGGAGGAGACTTGCGGCTGCGGACTAGACAACAACCAATTAAATATCTTGATTTAAAAATTCTGCCACTGTGATTGGCCAAACGCTACAGCGGCAGGCCGCAGCTGTCTGCGGGACTCTTATAATTCTCAATAAATACAGCATAATAAAACGGTACGACCGCATCTTACAAGAAAAGATGGCCGAAATATTCTAAAGAAGAAAACGGCGCGAGCACCGATTTAACTACCCTATAGATCTTTAAAATGACTGTTACAAATAGCAATTACCTCGAAAACAGGCCGCATCTAATCCTCTCCAATAATAAAGAAATATGTAGGTCGGTACAGACTCCAACATTAACCAACACCCTTTCATTCGAAACGGGGTGAAAACATCGTAGATATAGACAGACACGCTATTGTTATGTAAATCTTATTGAGTATTAAACATAATTCGTTTTTTAACTATTTTATTTCGACAAAACTTAAATAACATCTTGTAAACTAATCATATATTACCACTACTATACTCTATTTACAAACCTAAACAAATTTTTTTTTTTTTTTTTTTTTTACTTTTAATATAATGACAATACTACATTACTACTACATAGAAAGCAATTGGATCATCCACAGACCCTTGAAGGTCTAAAGATAATCCAAGTGCTCAAGCCCACTGCCAGTTGGCAGCGTGCCCAGCATGCTGGCAGCATTGCCACGCTGAATGGCAATGCTTATACGTTGAGCCAAATAAACACCAGCATTTTGGTCACAAATTAATTAAAAGAAATAAAAAAAAACTTGAACTAAAAAATAATTTATTTATGTATAGATGACGGTGAAAAACCTAACCCTAATATAATTCGTTTTTGATAAAACATGGAAAATCTGACTTCAATGTGATAAGTCGATCAATATCAAAGTTAACTCAAAAATCCTGATCAGATCTTAATTAAATTAAATGAATCGTAACACACATAAAAAAACATACATATGAATTAATTGAAATTCAAATCAGCGAACCTCTTCCTTTTAGAACATCTTTTCGAAAAATTAAACCCTTAATTTCCTTGTGTATTTGAATTTATACAGCAAATCGAAATGAGTCGTGTCATTATAAATGTATTAATAAAAAATAATATTGATTATGATGAATTTCGTTAGAATATAAACATATACTCTTATTTCGCGTGTTATTATCTACCCTTTTGTGTTATGTTTACTTTTTTTTATTTCCAAGAATAGAAATATTTAACTAGAAGCATAATATGAACAAATTGTCCATTCGTGCATTACACACCAAATACTCATCAATGCCACCTCTGGTGATACATTCTCTCTGGTTGAAATAAACAGAGAACAGATACTTCAGCGACTGAAAATCGGCTCTAGAATTCCACTCAATATCGAATATCGAACTCCAATTACATCGCTGAGAATCTCTTCACTGACAGACTCTAAGTTAATGAAATTGTTACATAAAAATACTGAAGCATTTTAGTTTGCAGAGGCCTAGTTTCTACGGGTATAGAAAATTATAGAAATAGCTGAAGTACATGGAGTTCTAGAATGTTGAAATATTAGTAGAGATTGCCAGTTCTTTATTAGCCAGACTTCTGTGCTGAAGTTGTCCCTATCACTACCCCTAATCATTCATAATTAGATCTCGTAGAGATACTACGACCATAGCTCTCTTAATTGGTTTTTCTACTATTTTGTAGTTACTTATAAGGCACGTAATGAAATACCATGTCTCAGTGTCATAACACAAGTAACATCAAATACATAGGTCGAAGATTTGATTAAGACCCGAGGGATGCGCTGGATACAAACAAGTCTTACTGGAAAATAGGAAGTCATATATCTACTTATACATAGACATCCTATTATTACTTGCCCGCACGTGGTGTTAATTCGGGATCTTTTCGATCCCATTGTTCAACAGTCTTTCGAGCTATGTGCCCTGCCTGTTGTCATATCTACTTGGCAAATTGATAGACAGATGACGATTCCCCAATCAAAATTTCTGAGATAGATCGATAAGACTGGTAGAAAATGAACTGTAAATACTTGATAAAGAAGGTTCTATCTTACAAATACTCAAATGGATGCTCCTTACAATCTTTCTAGTTCGTGTCCTTGTTCCACAAAAATCCGCGAGCAATCTCGGTTGCCATGGCAACCGTAAAATTTATAGCAACAATAAAATGCGGGATTCCACTTCTCTCCGGCTAAAAGCACACCGCTGAATTGTTCGAGGTGAGGTCGTACCGTACCTATTGCAGTGGAATGAATTCTTTACCTTGTAACACTTGTAGGTACTAGGGGAGAATGAGTTAAAAGTCCCGGATGTATCTTTTAGAGTTTTTATACGAACCACAAGGATGTGAAGTTTTGTGTTGTAAGGTACAATGTAGACGCTATGCAGTGATAGTGTCTAATATAGAACGCTGAACGTGCTTACATAACATACACTTTTTGAGTATATTTCACAGCTCTGAGTTAATATCTAATATGAATAGCCAAAAACAGAATGTTAACATTATATAATAGATTTTTCCATTTAAGTCAAATAGGTAACAATTTTGCTGTTCAGCTTGGCAAGTACAGAACAGATTTTAACAAGTAGGTATCCCATACAGGGTTATTTCTAATCAATTAGCATTTTCTTAGGGGCTTATTCTGTACATCAAAACTAACAACTTTTGTTCTGCGACTTTTGTCAAACTCGAAAATAAAATTGTTGTTCCATAGAAAAATATCGTTCACCCGTGACAAATTGTATGGAACAGCAGATTTGTTTTTTTTTAGTTTCGACATAAGTAGCAGAACAAAAGTTGTTAGTTCTGATGTACAGAATAAGCCCCTAAAAGGATGCTAATTAATTAGAAATAACCCTGTGTATAAGCAGGTATTTGACTTTATTTGTCGCTAAAACATTTCCAATTATGGCTTTTTCTCTAATATTTGCATCATCATGAACAAATTTACGGATCCTGAAAACCCGATTAAACAATGTGCTATCCCGTACTAAAAGTTCACTGACTTACTGTAAATGGTATAAAATAGCATTTTTTTTTAATTTTAAGGTCCATCTCATCTTCATCGTCATTATCAGTCATAGATTGTCCTCTGTTGAATATATAAGTAGGTAGGCCTCCTCTATTGATTTCCAATAAGACCGGTTGGAAGCTTGGGTCTAGTGTAGTTATGGTTAAGTATATCTCATAGTAAAAGTTATTCATAATGATAAGTCAAATGACCATATTCCAGTTTAGCACATGATAGTCCAGTGTATGCCAGTTATCACAGTAGTAATCCCAGAGCAAATGAAACAAGTAAGTGCAAAAAGCATTATCCGTTAAAGCATACATTATATCAATGGTAAAAGCCATTCAAACGAGGTGCTGAAGTGCAGTCGTTAGTTGACAGATCGCTTTTATTACTAGTGTGTTTACGCCTTTACCGCAAACCCCTACCAAGAGATGTTCATCGACAACGACGTATCGTATAGTGCAATAATACAGAATTTTTCTCTAGACGACTAACTTATTCAAGGATTATAATTATATTTAAATAAATATTAGGGGATTAAACACGGTATCTGACCCCAAACTAAGCATAGCTTGTGATATGGCTGCCAGAAACTGATATACGACATATACATATTTTAAATACATACTCAAATAGGTAGACAAGAACACCCAGACAGAGCAAACACCTATGTTCATCATATAAATGGTTGCCCTGGGTGATGATCGAACCCACGCCTCTTTGATCCAGAAGTCAGGGTTACTAACTACTGAGCCACCGAGGCAGTTAATTATAATATTATAACACAAGTGTTACTGTTTTTTCATCTTTCAAATGCGTGAGTAACATCTCATGAGTTATATTCTAATCAAAATGTGCATAAACTTGAAGAAGATTTGAAAAACGGACGTTTCCAATTCGACTTTTTTTGTGTGTATGTTATACGATTACTCTGCCAATTTTATGAACCGATTTTGATGATTCTTTGGTACATTATACTATAGAAGAGGTTTCATTTAAATTGAATTGAAATTGGTTGAGTGATTTTTGAAACATCAACAAAAATGTAAAAATAGCATACATTTGGGCAAACTATTCGATTTCTTTACGATTGGATTCGGTTGAAGTATTGTTCACTGGCGACCTGCCCCGGCTTCGCACAGGTTTATTATACATATAAACCTTTCTCTTGGATCACTCTATCTATTAAAAAAAACATCAAAATCCGTTGCGTAGTTTTAAAGATATAAGCATACATAGGGACAGACAGCGGGAAGCGACTTTGTTTTATACAATGTAGTAATTCGTAGACTAAACTATAACGACAGCTAGTAGGGGTCCAGCTTGCTATCACAGTATTTATGGTAAACATAGACATCAAGTAGAGCACGTCATTACCCGTGTTTATAAAAGATGGCCAATATGAAGACGTGATGTCCAACGGGATAGTGTGTTTGATTAGTGGTGAGCTGTATGATATGATAGTGGTTCAGCGGTCGTGCCCGTTATACAAGAAAACCGTCAGTCAATGAAGACGAGTATTTTAGAACTAAAACTTATTTTTAGTAATAGAACTAAAACTACCAGTTAAAATAAAAACTATAATTATTTTTCGCAAAAATATGACATGATGACCGACTTCAGCCGTGTACAGGATTCGCGAAAAGTTCGCGCGGGTCGATGTAACATTTTTCACATTATTGTTGATTTATCAAAAATGGCTCGGCCGATTTCGATAAAATTTAAATGGGACCAATTTCAAAGTATATTCTTTCTAATAAAAAATAATTATCAAAATTGGTCCACTGTGTAAATATATACGCGTCGAATTGTGTACCTCCTCCGTTTTGTCGGTCAAAAACTACCTTTTAGTCATGTGCTACGACTCGACTGTATACAGCTTACATAAAAAAGATACAAAACTCCTTTTAAGAGCGCTTGTAGTATTTTATTAATATATTAGTTATATTATCTTCCTTTGGCACACCTACCTAAGTATAGTTGTAAGGAATTAGCTATTTTGAAACGTCTTAGTTAATGAAATGATTTTAATTTTATAGTGCTTCCCACACTAGGTTGATTTCAAATTCGCGACGAATTTTTGAAATGTTTATCACATAAATAACTCTTTGAGCTTAGTTGATATTTGACAAAAATCTGACATTTTAAAATTTTCCAACTGAGGCTTTCAAACAGGCGTTTTACTAGGATTACAGCTTTTCTCTACGGTAGCGTAGAGAAAAGCTGTAATTTGTTTATCATGCATTTAAAATGCATAAATAATTTCTCGTGATTTCACTGAAGATTATGCATCAATTAATTACTTACAAACTAAATCATAAATACCTACTAGCTAAAAATTCTATTTCTCCCACAAATCATGAGAAAACTCAACAGCCACT
Organism: Hypomecis punctinalis; assembly: GCA_949316475.1. Lineage (NCBI taxonomy): Eukaryota > Metazoa > Arthropoda > Insecta > Lepidoptera > Geometridae > Hypomecis > Hypomecis punctinalis. The sequence continues at coordinate 7,447,051 of OX438810.1, read as the reverse complement.
AGCAAATAAGTTTAGTTATTTACCGTGTCGTTTGCGTGTTCCACCTTCCATACTTTACATAATAGCTGGGCTGGACAAACCAAACTTCGTTATTTCGTACTCTACCGGAAATAATTATACTTTCGTCGTACGATAATCCTCTTTTATAAAAAGAACCGGTTCAATCAAGGTGTAACTGGTTACGGTTTTTAAATTATCGGTTTACATGGAAATGAGAAAGTGGTGAAAATAGTATGTTAATTTTAATTAATGTTACTTGACAAATTATAAGTGGTTAAGTAAACATATGTTAAAGTTTAAATTCTTGGTCGGAAATATGTATATCTTTAGAGTATTTTGCACATTTCTGTCTGATGTACGTAATTAAAATAAAAAATATAAATAAATGATGAATATTGTTTGTGGTTTTCTTTTAAGTTTTAGTCTAAAGGGGTTTCCGCGTGGTTCTATACATTTTTGTACAGTGGCGGCAATGAAAAAGAACTAAAAAATAAATTAAATAAAATAAATAATTATTTGGGACATCTTACACACAGCTTCTGACCCCAAACTAAGCAAAGCTTGTGATATGGCTGCCAGAGACTGATATACTACATATACATATTTTTATATACATACTTATATAGATAGTAACTAAATAACAGACACAGAGGAAACACTAACGCTTCTGACTGTAAAATGATATAGGTACAGTAGTTAATTCATTAAAATAAGGAAACTAGTGAAAGTTAGTATTAGGTATGACCTGCAGTGGCATCCATTGACAATGATATTGATTATGTACGTTAACTCTACGAATTCCATTTAGCCATTTTGAATTATTATCAGCTTTTTCAAATGTCCATTGTCTTTCCTAGCCAGCCAAAGAATTCCAAAAGAGGTTTTTAAGACATAAAAACAGGTGAAACGATTTACGACAGGTATTGTGACAAAAATACCGCTAAGTTTATTAATATATCGCTAGCTTACATTTTCTAACTACATTATACTTACTCGTAGCTCACATAAATTGAACTAGCTTGAAGTGGAATAGTTCAAAGCACGGAACCATTTATAAAGATGCCTCTCAAACTGAATAACAGCGACATGAAGCACAAAAGATAAAATTGGCTTTACGAAGCAATTACACTCGTCCCATTCGCGTTTCTACAAAATATCATTTAACAAAGAATCCTACTTTCCACTCCGAATAAAATTGTACTCTATAATTTTGCTAATACAGTTCAATTTAGCAAACCTGAAAGGGAGGCTGTTAAGCGTCAGTCTGTGTTGCCGCGTCAAATAAAAATAATTCCGTTGAAATATCAGGAAAAATTGGAAGAATGTTGTGAGTAGAGCGTAGACTTTTTGCTAACACATTTGCTTTAAATATCTTAAAAGACGTCAATAATAATTATTATTATCGCAAACTAAATTAAATAAAAATATACTTCAAAATATTTTATTTCAAGTGTAAGGTTTGTCACTTTTTGAAGAATCAACTTACACTCTATCAATCCCAGTCACTTACCTTACATGATAACATAGACTGTAGCCCCAAAAATTCGGAGTCCATACATCCATCAGCCATAAGAAGTCCTCTGCTGGACATAGGCCTCCCTTATAGATCTCCAATAAGACCGGTTGGAAGCGACTTGCATTCCACGCGATCCTGCGGTCTTAATAAGGTCATCCGTCCACCTTGTGGGTGGACGTCCTACGCTGCGCTTGCTGGTACGTGGTCTCCACTCGAGAACTTTTCGACCCCATCGGTCATCAGTCCTCCGCGCTATGTGCCCTGCTCATTGCCATTTCAACTTGCCAATCTGTTAGGCTATGTCGGTAACATTGGTTCTTGTACGGATCTCCTCATTTCTGATTCGATCTCGCAGAGAGACTCCGAGCATAGCCCTCTCCATAACTCGTTGAGCTACTTGGAGCTTAGTAATAAGGGCCACAAAATTCGGAGTACCTACTTGTAATTTAAACAACAGTTTCAAAAACGAGACTACGCCTACGAGACTACGCCTACTCGATCGACTCTATCGAACGTTTAAATACCTACTTGACAAACTCTTACTCGTTCTGAAGGAATACTAGAGGAGCGGCCTAAATACGAATCAGTAGATACAAAAAAATATTGGTAGGTCTACTGAATAACAAAGGTTACGGCAACATTGTCGCCAAAACTGCTAAAAGGTTATTGTTTGCGGAAATGTAAAGGTATTGTACACGAGTCGATTCGGCAAATCGGATACTGCGTTATCGCAGATTTTGCGCATGAGATAACCCTAATTGGGTTTTAAGAGACAGCTTTTTGTTCGAAAACATTTTACGCTTGTGTTTTGCGTTTTAGAAATACGAAATATAGCGACTCGTTTGTTTTATCGCCAGAGGCTTTATTGGTAAAGTCTATTGAAAAGAGGACTGTTTAAATGGTTCGCAGTAAATCTTTTGTTTGGCAACATATTGTCACGAAAAAAACTAATTGGCTAGGCATATGAATTGATTTGAGATTCTTTTGAAATAAAGCGTATGCATTTTAATTGTGCTTTTTTACTAAATATACTATCAGGAAATCTTTCTAGAGTTATTCTTTTGAACCATCTAAAAACCACAAGCACACTTACTTACTGGTTTTCGACACAGCGGTTGTGTTATAAGTAAAGCCCGTTGCAAAACTAATTCTTAACCATAGTGTAGGTATATCATAAGTGTGGGTAATGTAGTGTAATTTGGCAGCATTTTGAGATTTACTGATTAATATTTTATACTCATTTGGTATCGAATGAGAATTACGAAGGTCAATTATTTGTTTTGCAGCTGACAGCAACGTAAACTCCTGAAATAACAGAAAATGTATTTTTGATAATACAAATTATTTTATGGAGACTGACTTTTCTTTCACTGCTGACCATACCCATCAGGTGATATTTAGTGAAACTGCTGATCATTTATGTGACACCCAGTTAGAAAATAGGCATGAATTTAATGAAACGAAGTTGATGTGGGTTCTGATACGTCTCTTATTAGAAGATAGGTATTATTTTAGTTTGATCGAGTGGTGTTCGATATTAGTTGGGCTGTCCTAAGAGAGTAAGCACTATTGTATCTAATATTTTTCGGGAAATTACAAATACATACTGTTCCTACTAAGGATTATCAGACAGAGGCCTTAGTGTGCGTTTTTGATAGAAAACGAAACTATTATCGTTTTCATGTAGTTCCAAGTTTGTTAGTTCATTCTTTGTTTCCACCAGGGCTGCTCTATAAAAATGTATGGAAACGGAAACTACTGTAGTTTTCGTTTACAAATAAACTTAATGGCAGGGTGTAGTGTAAAAATTCATAAAAGTCGGCGGATGTGAAGTTAGCTATAGGCTGCGTAATATCCAATCAACTCTATAACTTTTTGTGAGCTTCAGTCAGGATTGGATATTGGGCAGCTTCACATCCACCGACATGTATAATTCGGCCTATACAGTTCGGAGCGCCCACTGCAGAACATAGACGTGTCTTTTGCACCACGAAACAAAGAAGTGCTCTCTGTTCTGTGCCAGTAATATATGTCAGGCTACTTACTGTAAATTATATTTGTGACTACAAATACACAAATACTACAAAAAATACCTCTAATTTCTGTTGTGATTTAAGCACAATAAGTTCCTATTGAACTTGGAATAATACAGTAAAAATTGATTTAAATTCACAGTAAACTGATGTCTTAAGTTATTATAAGCTATTGCGTCCTACATTAAACATCTACCTAGCATCAGGCAAGTTGTGAGCAAACGCTACCCAAAGCCCTTAGTCCAGGTTTTCCGTAGTTTACTTAAACTTTCTCATTCGCGTGGGGCTCCAAACATTTTGATAAATTCTTCCCCGTTTCCGACAGAGGCGCTGTAAAAAATGTATAGTACCATAAGGAAACAGCTGTAGTTTCAATCTACGTATAAACTTGGACTAACCCCTCAGAACAAAAAATAGCGTGAAAAATAATACGGTATTATGACTGGCCATCTGAACGTCACATGGCAAAACAGGCCCCCAATAATGAAGTAAGTGAATACGGCGTGAAAATGCCTGAATCTCAGGATATTTTCCTTTCATCATATTAATTACGGGCAGATGGGATCGTCTAATTTCCCCGTGTTCCGGGAAATCACGTTATCGCCGTGTGATGGATTATTTTCACAGATTCTTTGTTTGTACCGTACCGCTTTTATTTGACGCCCACTCCGTCCTCGCTCGTGGATGAATTGGGAAGGTTTTGGAGCAAGTTTTATTTGTTTATTTTAGGAAGCTGTTTAAATGGGCTAGCCAAATAGAAAACATACTTAGTTTAACAAGCTGATTAGGAAGATGAAATGGCAATGAGCAGGGCATTTAGCAGACATGATGTGATGACAGAGGGCGTAGAAAATTTCTTCAAAATCTGCGTGGTTTGTTTTCAACGTCGCTGATCATCAAACGAATACTCAGTCGTCAGTCGTCAAGTCAAGCTCGGACTTATTTACGACACAACAATATGTAGTAATGAATCTAATATTGTAATGTTATCCTGTTCGCACTAACATAGATTTCGAGTGCTCTCTCCTGCTCTAAGGTGACCACATGAGAGCACACACGAAGAGAATGAATGAATCCTAAAAGTATTTCCATCATTTCGAAAATTGAGCTCTAGATGCGTGTCAGCAAAACTGCTAGTTCGTTTGCCAAAAGTGCTTTAGGTAGGTGCTAAAACTTGATTGTACTGCCGACCGTTTAAATTTCGGCTTTATATTTTACATACATGGTTACCTGGAATAGCGCTACTAAACCAAATAGAACTCTTAGTTGTGTATTAGATCAGTTTCAATGGCAAGTTTCTATAAAGCAAAGGATTCTATTATATCAGGTTTCTAGAATGGTCCATGGTAAAAGTTTTGCATGGAATTGATTTTAGAGAAGACCTTATTAACTCCTCTGTTTTGGCGTAATCTTGTATATCTATGAAATAATAGGCATGATAACTGGGTAAAAAAAATAATAATATAATTAGTCCGTGGGTTAGATTATCCAAAAATATTGGACACGTATTTTTTCTGTTGTCAATCAAACAACAAATGACAAAGATAAACCTTGTCAACGTTTAGGAGTGGGGGTCGTGACGTCACTACTCTTACAGAAGTCTATACATTTGTATGGCACTTGTGACCTAACACGGAACTTTCACGGGCTATATCTTCATTAATTTTTGTTTAATTGACCAAAGAAAAAATACGTGTCGAAAATTTTTTGATTGTCTGACGGACTAATTAATTTTTTTTAGTCATTATGCCTATTGTTCTACAACGGACACCTTTGTAATAAAATGTACCTATAGGTAATACAGCATTTTTCAATTAATTTTTCATTATACTTATCATTCGTTTAACAGTGGAGTGGTGTTTAAATTCGCTGGATATCCTACAACGCTACGGCTGACATAATGATTGTAGCGTTTGTCGACGTCGTTTCAACTGTAGGACGTCTACTGTTGGACATAAGCCATACAGATCTCCAATAAGAACGATTGGGCGATACATGCAACGCGATCTTGCGGTCTTAATGTGGTCATCCTTAGCGTTAGACGTTCACTAGTACTGTGTCGATCAATCGTTTTTTGCCACCCGGGTCGCAACTGACCCACTACTGAAACGACCCGTGTGAAACTACTCGATCATTTGATCGAGCTGACTGCGCGCTCGTGAAATTCGTGTCGTTTGATCGATTTAACTGTGCGTCTGTTAGTTTTGTGTCATTTGATCGACCCGGTGGTGTATCCATACAGTTCGTGTCGTTTGATCGACCCGATTTTATTTGACGACTTCATACTTACAAAGAAAAAGGTATCTATCATATTTCATAAAGCTTAAAGTCTAATAAATTAGTTTGATAACTACTCATCATAGCGGGTGTGAGTCAAACAAAAAGCACGTCCGACCTGCGGTAGATGATCAAGTGGAATGTAACCCGATCGGGTTGGCGCAGGATGAACGATCGAATCACTATCCTGCGGCTCGCGACCCTATCAAAACGGCCCGATCAATCGTGATCGACTCAGGACTAATGTTCACCCACAAGGTCCAACGCTGAGCTTTCCGTTGGTGGTGGCCGTGGTCTCCACTAGAAAACTATTCGAACCTACTGATATTTTAAGTATTAATTTTTAAATAAATTCTGTCGTAATTTGAGACTGAACAAGTAACACCGAGTGACAGATGTGGACGAGCTTAACAAAATTAAACCAAAACTATATCAAACACGTAAACTTAACGCTTATATCACTTCCAGTTTGAGACGGTTCTCATTATTAAAGTAATTGTTTAAGTTTCCGTAACTTGAAGACGTCTGCTATGTAAGGCAACTATAAGTAAAATTTCTTCCAAAAATAATTTTAAATAGGTACTATTAAATTTAGTAAGTATATATAAGGCTTAATCAACTAATTAATATACTTATATATAGTAGGAGTATAGGCCCAATTTTAGAGGCGCCATCGTAATTACAATGTCAATATAGAGTAGCGCTGTTTCTTTTTCACTATATGCATTTGATAGAGAAAACACAAACGTAACGTAACGTAAAATACATTGCTTGCATAGAATTAAAGATGGCGCCTAAAAATCGAATCTTTTAGAGCTTTTCAGCGGGTCACCTAAGAAAAAAAAATTGGTTGTATGTAGAGTGGTTTACGGACAATAATATTATGTGATAACGCCATAAAACAAGACAAGTGTGAGTGAGACTCGCACACCGAGGGTTCCGTAAAATTCAGAAAAATTCACAAAATTGGGAAGTAAGTTGTTAAAATCTCTATACTATAACCACCGACAAAAAAGTTTTCTTTTTCACTTTGACGAGAATTACAAATTATTTATTAATTAAAAACCTGTTTTAGCATGTGCTAATGATGTTCTTTTATATGATACCTTAATTATCTAAGCTTACATGATACGATTTACTCTCTTTGAATTTTGAGCCCATATTTTGTGAATTTTGAAGCCCTATTTTTTTATGATTTAAATAAAAATGTACAGTTTTCAGATTTATTCCTATATGTGTACTCTGAGATAATGTTTTTCGCCAAATTTCATAGTTCTATTTAACGTCAACGGAAAGTAACCTGTAAGTTTTAATTTTTGTCAGTGTCGAAATATGCGGTTTTTTACTACATAAACGGCTCTAACTTTTTTAAACGATAACTGAGAAGTTTTTCTTTTACACAACTGCAAGATACCATAGATACACGTATACAGTTTAAAGGACATGTCCACAAAATGTATGGAGGCTGATATAATAATAATCAAAAATTATAACCACAACACTCGTTACATTTTGAGAAAGTTAATATTTTTCTGAGTCTATTACTACTGTTAAAAACAAAAAAGAGCCCTCCGATTTTTTTAAAATTAATTTCGAATTTTTTAGGAAAAATAAATATATTTGGCTCAATAGGTAGTTTATCTCTATCAACCCTGATTAAATAACCTCCAAATTGTTAAATAAAAGCATTTTTACCCATTAGACACACATTTTAAGTGTTTTTTGTCACATTGTTCCTACTAACTGGTCACACAGGTAGGTTATAATTATTAATTTTAGCAAATTAAGAGATGAATGTGGTAGAATCAGCTACGAATGCAAGTAAAATAACGATAGAAGCACTTTATTTTTACTAGAAAAAATAATAAGCTGTATTGTTATTCTTCATACAATTTATTTTTCGCATTTAAAAAAAATGGAGGGGTGAAAAAATCTAAATTAAATATTTTTGGGAAGCCCATATACCAAGCTTTCAAATGATGTATTTATCATCTTGGTTCGATTTTTCTCTGAATAATATACCACTTGTGGACATCACCTTTCAACTCGATATCTTTACGCGTTCTTGAGATAAAGAGTCTTGACATACACACAGACGGACAGACGGACAACAAAGTAATCCTATAAGAGTTCCGTTTTTTTCCATTTCAGGTACGGAACCCTAAAAACATTGTTGAATCACTAATTACTGAAACAAGCTGAACGCTTAGACCAATCGTGCCTTTTTACACGTGAACGTGACACTTTTTCGTACGTGCAGCCGGTATTCATCGATTTATAAGATAATATCACGTCAAAAAAAAAATCTTTAAGACCTTAAGTGAAAATTAGCCACGCATACAACTTCAAAGCTGTTTAACATAAAGTGAATGCCTAGACGCGTTCGCAGCATTCCAGCAGGAAAGTGAATATCTCGTCGCATTCCAGTTTGTTATGCAAGTATGCAGTTAATTTGCCAAGTAGTTCTGATGCATATGACACTACTATTTATTTCATTCTCGAACTCGAAACAATCAGTAATTCTCTAACCGCTCGTGTACGTTAAATAACCTCCTGAAACCTATGGTATCACTGGTGATACTTTGCGAAAAAAAATGTCTGCGTTTTCAACAGATTTAAGTCTACCTTAAGAGTAAAATTAGATACTTTATGATATTATTATCTTTCTATTTTCGTCTCTTTTATTTTTCATATGAATGAGGCAAACAAACAATTTGTAGCTATTTTTTTACTGTTTTTCTTGTATTGAAAAAGTAAGTGTAGTACGACAAGCAAGATTAGAGATGAAATAAAGTACGTGCAAAAAAATAATAAATGTTGATATTTTGAAAAAGATAATCGGCTAATATCTTTTAGTGCTTTTACAATGCCGAGAGCAAAACCGTTACCAGTCCATGTAATATTTCCAAAGGCTGATGTCTATTCTTCGTTCACTATTACTCGATAAAGCTTTCCTAAAATGTTTTTTTTTAATAAATATTTAGTGTATTTGCGCTATCTTGTTGTAGGCAAATAAGTTCAAGGGCGTTAAAAAAATACACTATTATTAATATATTATACATTTAAAAAACCTAATTTTTCAAAATAGATAAAATAATAATAAATATCACTTATTTTCACTATACTCCATATATGTTTTTTTTAAATAGTATATTAATAATCCGTTAACAACAAATAAATACCTATTATAAAAAATAATATGACAAAATATTGAAAACACTTCACTAATAAATAACACCCTTATTCTCACTGCACTACACTCTGTTCGACACGTGTTTCACCTCTCAACGAGGCATCTTCAGTATGCTGAGTGTGAGTTTTGTCGTAAACATGACGCGCACTTCGGCGAGCTCGTAAGCTTGTAATTTGTATGAAGAAATGTACAGCGCCACTAGCGGCGCGTTTTTGAAACACAACAAGTTCATACGAATTATATGCTTACGCACTCGCCGAAGAGCGCGTCATGTTTACGACAAAACTCACACTCAGCATACAAGACGTGTTGACTCTTCGAAGTCGCACGAAGATTTTTTTTATTTTTAACGCCCTTAAACTTATTTGCCTACAACAGGATGTCGCAAATACACTAAATATTTATTCAAAACAAAGATTTGAAGATGAATTTCTGCAAAGTAACGCCTGATTCAATAAAGTTTTACTAAGTTTTTCGTACGAGTAAATAGTTGACTATTCGTAGGTACCTACTACATCGCGACTTTTCAATTAAACTCATAATAAAAACGTTTCGTGAATAGCGTTGCAAAACACAAGTTGCTATGAAAGTAATTTTCTAGATCTTGACTGCATACATTGGAACAGTCCAATTGAAAGCAATGACTGTTGCTCTATCGTAAGAAATATCGGCAAATAAGATGTTATTATTAAGTGGTGATAAAGTATCTATACACCGACAGATCATAAAACGAACAAACAATAAACGAAGCAACAAGATTAGAATCACTTCCGAGTTTCCATTACTTCCTACTCTTCATAAGATCGAAATAGCTTTACATCGGAAGCAAGTTACGGAAAACTAATAAGAATCGATTCAATGCAATTCAGATCTGTATCGAGAACGTTTAGTAACTGGCTCGCATTACAGTCTCTGACCTTATTTCTGCAGTCGTGATCTCAAAGCAGACTACCAATCGGCAAACAAAGAGGGAACCTCGAACTGAATGTAAGGTTACATTCGATTTTGTACCTCTACTCTCATATTCGATTGTTTCTTTGTATAGAGTTAAAATTTTCGTTTTATATTCTGGCCTTAGACCGTCAAGAAAAGGGTGAGAGGGAAGGAATTTCAACTATTGAAAAAATCTAATACTTTTGCTAAGCCATGTCCTTCAAAAACGCAAAGAAAAGTTAGTTTAAAAACGTGCGGAAACTCACAAAAAATGCTACGTCAGTGTTCGATTCCCAAACGAAATCAGTCATCAATCCTCTTTGCTATGTACGTTGCCCACTGCACTTGTCAATCTCTGTAGTGTACGTAAAATTGTTAGTAAGTATATATATGTGTGTATTCGTAACCCCTTTTCACCTCAAACGCTTTCTTGACTTGACCCAGTTTGTATTCCTAATAGTTTTTTGTTTGTAGATTTAACATTTTCTTTTTACGTATGCTGCATTTTTCTTTCGATGGGCATCAAACATTTTATTGCTGAATTTTTAGACACTTTAAGTGAAATGGAAATAAAAAGTACTTTAACTGCTCATTGAGCATACTTCACTCAATTTATAACTTTGATAAAATCAAATTTTCAGTTGTCAAATACAATTCTCGTGAATTTTACGAATACTCCACAAAATTGAATACATTATTCTGAAGTATTAAAATTTTATTCCCCTCTTATAAATCCTAGACAACTTTGATGTTTTATTAGCATCTACTTTTGTAGTTCTCTTGTGTAATGGTTATTTCGATCTGTTATTTCAGTTTGAAGTTAGACAATCAAAGTTATCTTAAGGTTATTTTTGGCTGACCACTTTTTCTTTGAAGAAATAATAAAAATATTGATATGGCACGAAATAAAAATGTATCAAATTTGAAATAGCTGTTTACACAATATTTTTATTTACTAATTACTAATTAAAACGAAATGATTTGTAACAACATAAGTCAGACGTAAATTGGTCCTTGAATTTCAAAAAATAGATTACTTAAAGCGTCACAAAATTAAGAAGTGTGTATGAGTGTATCTAACACTAAAACATAAAACACCTCTTTTTTGTCGGGATCACAAAATAATAGATACACTGAGGATTACATTCAACTAAGTCATAAACTGGATAAACACATCCTATTATTAAATTAGCATTACGCAAAATGCGAGAATCGTTTCAATAATAAGATGTAACGTCGACGAAATTTAGTATTCAAAGACAGTACACGGTACTAATCAAGCCATTAATTTTATTTAAATGCAGATTAAATATTTCTACATTTTTATTTGCATTCCTGTTTTATATGATATTAAGAAAACAAAACAGAAAAAACAGACCTACAAGTACAATACCATATCTTACCAAAAGAAGATTTGATGGTCAAACAAGGACTAATTCGCTACAGTAAAAAAAAACTAATTGATCAAATACAGCACAGATTACATAAAAACTAAAATATTAAAACACGTTTATTATTCCAATAGTTTAACACAAACAGATTTAAAATCACATTTCTCTCGATCGATCGTCGATTCTATGCTATTATAAACCTAACTGATTTTTTTACTGAAATAACCGCAAGGAAAGGAAGTTGAAAAGATAGCAAACCCTTTTTCAGGAAATTGAAATAAAAATAGCAAACCAATCAAAAACGAAAACCTTTCTCGTAGACTTCATACGAGTATGAAAGTGAAGCAGAAAGTAATAGGTATCATTGAACTTCTAAACGTTTTAGGTTTTTATTGAAGTAACCTAGCCTTTCCCACCACGTATACCAAGAAAAGTAACTTGTTCTATAGCGACAAAGTTCTATGTTGTATCTACGAGTAGTAGTTCTAGTTAGGTTCAGATTTTCACTTTTCTTGCAGTTTCCAATTACATTCTTTGGCGAACAAAGTACCAGAATTTTCTTCCCACGATGTGTTTGAGATAAGATCTTTACAATTTAATTATAGGTGACAATGGAGGTGTCATAATTGTTAGGGATAGCAAGTGAGATGTTGAATTTCCATTTTGGATGTTGTGAAACTTTCAATTTTCTTTGTACGTATGCAGTGGTATGATTAACGATAATGAAATAATTATGAATTAATAATAGTGATATGATGATTAATGATAGTGACAAATGTATTAATGATAGTGACAAATGTATTAATGTTAGTGATATGATGATTAATGATAGTGACAAATGTATTAATGACAGTGATATGGTGATTAATGATAGTGACAGAGGTATTAATGATAATAATGATATAATGATGATTAATAATAGTGATAGTGATAGATGTATGATGGTGTTATTTGGACGTTCGGTCTATATCGTGGGGATATATTTCTTCTCTAAAGGTACAAAACTGTAGTCTGCACGCAACAGTAAATAAGAGTCGCAACACGTCTAATAGACTTTAGGTACCTATTTCTATGGAATACCTTCTGTACTAGCGACGCGTAATCTGCCACAGAGCTCATTTATGTATCGCCAGTGGACCCTATAGTCTGCTGCTGCGTGCAGTCGGCTACAAAATTGTTTAAGTAGCTTTAAAGAAATTGTAAGTACAGGTCCTTAGAAAAAAATAGATGGCGTACGAGAAATAATTACTTGATATAGCCCAGCAGCTCTTCATGGGTAGGCCTCTATTCAGCAGTGGACTATTAAAATAACGACACAGTACAGGTAGGATTTATGTTAATGATTTCCTATTTACTACCAATTCGCGTAATGCAAACACTTCTGGACTGAACACCTCTATGAATAACAGCTGGACGTCTCCCACCCGACGGTACACAGGAATATCTGACATTTTGCATAATGTCAACAAAATTACTTGCAGCGATAAAATGGCGCTTGGTTTCATGTGAAATGCGGTAAAAATACAATGTCAGTGTTTGCAGGCGAGATGGGGTTTATGTCCATAATATATTGTGTGGCTCTATCAAACATCCAGATATAATTTTTAGGGAATTCGACGAACAATATCTATACTTCGTGTCCGTCAACCCGCACTGGGCTATGCCATTTGTGGTAGACCGATGGTTCAACAATTTTTATTTTTCTCAAAAAATGGCATCTCCGACTTAACCGTGTATAGAATTCGCGAATATTTTGCACGGGTCGATGTTTCATTTTTCATATTATCGTTGATTTATCAAAAATAGCTCAGTCTATTTCAATAAAATTTAAATGGGGCCAATTTTGATACTCTTTCCAATAAAAAAATTATTATCGGAATCGGACTACTATGTAAGAATAAAAAAAATGTACGCGTCGAATTGAGTACCTTCTTCGTTTTTCGTCGGTCAAAATGATACATACAGTACATAATGTATTTCAAAATTCAATAAAATAATGTCAGAAAAATCTAACCTTATGCGGTCCGCTTAACAGAGTTTCAAATCCTGATAATTTCTATTTGTATCAATAAATCAAATAACACATATTATATTGTCATTGATTCAATCATTGAAATAGGTACTTATCAAACTTTATATCAAATAGCCCATTAGATTTGCAAGTTGTAATAGCAGTTGGAAAGGTAAATAAGACGGAAAACTGATGATCGATTGAAAAGTTCTAGAAGAGAAGAGTTCTAGAGACCCCATACTGCCAAGTGTTTCACGTTCACCCTCAAAGTGGACGAGTGACCGACTTACGAAATTACGACTAAAGTATCGCATCAGAGATCTACCTATATAGGATAGGTCTATGCTCAGCAGTACATCCTATAGCTGAAACGGCGACGATGAAATTTTCAAATAAAAGCTACAACTTAGTCCGAATTCGACTGCCTCGGTGGCTCAGTGGTTAGTGACCCTGACTCCTGGGTCAAACCACGTGGTTTCAAACATCAAACCGTGGGTTCGATTACCACGTGTTTTCTCTGTATTTGGATGTTATTTAGGTGTTAGCTATATAAGTATGTATTTAATAATATCCATTTTATGTAGTTTCACAGTCTTTGACTGCCATATCACAAGCTTTGCTTAGTATAGGGTCAGAGATGAGATGTAAGATGTCCCATATTATTTATTTATTTATTTTCTTGGTTTGTCAAGAACACAAAAGTACATTTTAGCCGCTGCGTCAGCTCAACAAGCTATGTCTACACGTCTAGCCGTGATGTCAGCAAACAAGACATGTTTGGTCGAGCGATGGACTCGTAATGATTTGTGATCGTGTCTCCTGTACTACACACCATCAGCTAAGACTGCTGAACAATGGACATGAGTATGGAATATAATATGTTAGAAAGCCGCAGGTGGAAAGGACTAACATTTTGATGAACATTTTTTTACTATACGTTATGCGTAGAGGCAGACTTCTTCGATATTTTTAGTAGGTGCATATATATGTATAAGTAATAACTAACCAAGGTTATATTATTGGTATATGCTCTACCATATAAGGGCGAGTTACACTATAGAACCAACCCGGAAATCCCCAAGTACCAAATCAACTGTTCCATTTTTATCGGAATTCAATTACACCATGGTTGTTCTCATAGTAATTCTTGTACCTATTGTTTTATTACCATCTTGATTTATTAAGCCACGCTGTTTACTAAGTAACTTCTAAGTAATCTAGATAACACCTAGGTACTAGTTCCCATGTACTACGATATTTTTGGGATTAATTTATCCTTTGATCTAATTTGCTCTGTAGCATGAAACATTCTGAGCTGTTGAATTTCAATTTGAATATCTAAACAAGTTTAGTCCTTCAAAACAGTAATTTCATACACGTGTAGTTTTCCTTTATTGGCCTTGTTTTGCCTAACTCTGAATAGCAAGGAAATTAGTTAGACAAGTAGGTAAATATCTACCTACGAGCTTATTTCTCTGTGGTATCGTACTTAGTTATCCTACCTACGCTCGAATCTACTTAGCTTAAGAACATAGTTTAGTGAAATTTCCCTATTTACAATTTTAATTTAAGTCCTATACCTATTCAAGTTATTTACGCAAACAATTACTCCTAGAGAGGCTAAACTAAAATTTAGTTTAGTATATGATAATTAGTTTGTAGGTATTTTATTGCTCAAAGATAATAAAATTAATAGAAGACGGATATAATTTAGGATAACGTCATTTTGACCAATTTCATAAAATTGAAATCGGAAAAAAAGTACGTAAGTAGGTATGCAAACACTTATTGTTTGTCGTCGCGTCGTATAGGGTTATTCAATAACAATTCTAGAATGTATTGTCTCGTCATCATCGTTTTAGTCATAGAACATCCACTGCTGGACATAGACCTCCCTCATAGGTTTCCAATAAGACTAGTTTGTAGCGGTTTGCATCCAGCGCGACCCTACGGTCTTGATGAGGTCATCCGTCCACCTAGTTGGTGGACGTACTACATTGCGCTTGTTGATACGAGGTCTCCACTCGAGAACCTTTCGACCCCATCGGTAATCAGTCCTCCGTACTATGTGCTTTTTTGAAATAGCCAATCCGGTGGACTTTGCCGGTAGCTTTGTTTTTTCTTCGGATTTCCTCATTCCTGATTCGATCTCGCAGAGAGACTCCGAGTCTGTCCCTCTATATAAAATAATAACACACTATATACCTATTGTATGTCATCCAAGAAAACAAACGGTAGCTTAGTATATGTACTTATGAATATAAATTAAGTACAATTTCAATAATTTTATTTGATTTCCATTTGTAATATTTTATAACACTGTTTGGGTAATTTTATGTTAGCGCCATCTATCCGTAACATGGTAAACTACTTACCCTTTGAGTGGCATAGCACGAGGGGTCGAGACCGCCCCCGGGGCGGAACATCGCCGCGCTGACTGCTGCCATCTGGCGGCTACCTCAGCTTACCCTTCCACCGCGACATCGCACTGTAGACAAAAGAAGAAACGGTTAGTACGGTGGAACAAGGCTAGCTGTGGTGGAACTAAATACTCCTGGAAGAATGTAGATGGTGTGTGGAGACAACCTAACAGATTACTTTAATATTGGCAATTATCAAATTGCTGCTATAGAGCTTCCTCTATATGGAACATTTACCGAACAACTTTGAGGTATTTTTATAGAATAAAGAAACATACATTAAAATCTAGCTCTGGATGGGCGATAATACTTAGATATAATATAATGTAATAATATACGATTATACCTACATAACAAGTTTACTGATCTTGAAAGACCAAGATTATCTACCTGTCTCGGGTAACATAAAAGCTTCATTACACTAGGTACCTGTTGGCATATCCATAGCTATATGGGTAATGGGTAGGTATGTCTAAATCTAGATTTAAGCTAGCTTACCATCAAGCCAGTTTAAAAACCCAGCTAGATAAATGCACGAATCAAAGATGAAGTAGAACATAGAATCTAAACAATTTAGTAGGCATTAGTTATTTCTGTTGAGTAAGGTACATAGCTTAAACAAAATCAACTAGGTACGTAAGTATGTATAAATAGATGGATACAACAAAAAACATTTTTATAGCAAACAAACAAACATTTTTGTTTTCTTTTTATAACAAACTAACACTAAATTAATTACAAATACTAATAATGAAGCATGAGAATTAAAAAGTACTTAACTTGAAGAATGTGTTTCAACAAAAAATAATTCAACCCAATACCTACAATTGCAAATTATGTGCTATTTGCATATATTTGGTTGATTTTTTTGTGCTACGTACCTAGTACCTATACGTTTTATACAGAAACATTAATAGAATCTCTATAATTTGACCTCTGAATGGTCAAAAGTCAGAACAGTAAGGCGCATGTAGAGCGCAACATGTTATTTTAATAATTTCCTGGTGGAGTGTATAATCATCTTTATTAACTCGAGATATCCTGCCGCACTTCCTTTTTAGATAAATTTTAATAATGTAATGGTTTATGTCTTTCTAGATATGTCCATAGTAATATTATAATGTAACTGTTTATTTCTCTTTGGAGGTCTATAATAATATTATAATGTAACTGTTTATTTCTCTCTGAAGGTCTATAATAATATCATAACTGAACAGGGTGTGCAATTAGATGACCCTTATGCTTAAGGATGTCAGGATCAACGATAAATGTAGGATAGGCCCCAAATTTGAAAATATTAAAGAGAAACGGAAATGTAATTTTAAAGTTAAGAAAAGGATAGAAGCTAAGAAAATCACACACAAAAAATAGCAACACAAACGAATAGGTACAGACTCTATGCTAACTCTACAATACATTTCGAAATGTGACTTCGAGTTTCCATTGTATACTTTACTTAGGAAACTGGTTGAAGTTTCAACAAAAACACAGGCAAATTCGCAAGGCATGTCAGGCCAAAATCTACTTGTCATCTTCTCATTGATGCTTACGGGCAATATTCACACCTTTCGAATGAATAGTGCCGAAAATTTCTTAGGACTAAAAAATTATGATGAGAGAGAAGCTGGTGGAATAGATGAACCAGTCTATTAGTACATTAAATAGCAAAGAAATCTTAGGAATACGACACTGGTAAATGCGCTAGATACGCTACGCCAAAAATCTGTAAAAAGTAGAAATGGAGCATGAGATAAAAGCTAGTGGAATAGGTGAACCAGTCTATTAGTGTCGAGGCGGACAACAGGGTGAGCAGTGTGAGTGAGTCACTTCGCCTGTTCAGGCGCAAGGTCTAGTTCGAAGGTTTATACCACTGTCCATGTCCATTATAGACAGAAAGGTGCTCCAAATGCATCGAGGTTTAGTATACAGGGTTATTCCTAATCTATTAGTATCCATTAAGGGGCTTAATCTATACATCAAAACTAACCACTTTTGTCAAATCTCAACAAAAAAAATCAGCTGTTCCATGCATTTTGTCGCGGCTAAACGATATTTTTCTACGGAACAACATTTTTTTTTTAGTTTTGACAAAAGATGCAGAACAAAAGTTGTTAGTTTTGATGCACAGTCTGCATAGAATAAGCCCCTAAAAGGATGCTAATTAATTAGAAATAACCTTGTATTTTGCACGATTGTGTCGTATTCGTACCACACTGGTTGTGGTTGATACCAGACTCGTTATAGGAAATATTTATCAAGACGGGCTTATCTGACCGAGCGCACGAAACATCTCCATTTTAATGTTGGCAAAATTTTCTTTCATCTAAGTAGGTATCCAGATGTTGGGTTTTCTCTACAGCTCACATTTTTCAACGAATTTTAACGAAACTTGGTAAGTACACAGGTTTTACATAGTTTTGTTGTTTTATTGTAGTAAGGGTGGTAACCCGTCCCCAATCAAAACTTACCGGCTTATTTGAAAAAGTAGAATATTTGTAGTAAAGTAGCGTTATTTATCAGCCGATTTCAATATCAGCTGATTTGCGAGTAAGAATCAAATCAGTCTAGAGCGAGTCGAGATATAAGCTAATGAAGATTCAATCAAAGATATGCGAGGTCTACTGTTTGGAGACCTACTAGCACGTAGTAATAGTACAGAAGATATTGGGCAACGTTTCGCTCGTAACCTTTTTTCGCCGGTAATGAAGGCTCGTCAGCCAAGTTGATGCGCGCGCGCAGCGTCACTGCACTACGGGCCAATGACCCCGATTCTTACCTCCGGCACCTACGTGTATAGTGTGATCTTGTTGATAGGATAACTGTTTAACCTGCAGTTTAGGCTTGAGCTTTAACCGATGAAAAAACAGAGGCGGTTCTAAAGTCGACGAGTTTATTTTTTGATTTAGATGAGATTACGCATTACTTTTTACAGAGTAGTCCGATTTCATAATAATTTTTTTTATTTTTAGGTTGGAATCTAACCCTCGAAGATGGTTCGTGAAAAATCAACAATAATCTAAAAATGGTATACATCGAACGTAAATTGTATATACATAGAACGTAGATTGCAATGACTGAAGTCGATTGTGCTAACTTTGGCGAAAAATAAGTATTAGAGGTGACTGCCCTAAATCATAGACTTGAGTATAACAGTAGTATCCTGCCTGATTTGATTCAGTAAAGTAATCGTAGAATAACATCGATGTGTACCTGCGTAGAAAAGAACTCGTTCTTATCATACCACAGCCATTTTTGTTTACTATTGGAGGAATCGAAAAGTAACGGAATCCTAGATTTATTTTTTGTTCATCTAGGTTCCGACATGATGAAGGGAATGAGTATTAATTTTCTAGGGAACTTTTTAAGTACCTATTTCGCTTGTTTTTTTTGCTAAAGCCAGTTGGCTAGTTGACATTTTTTTTATGTTCTCTTGAAACAGCTAACCATTAACAGAGCCGATTAACGAAAACAACAATAAAATTAACTTAGAAACAAAGAAGTTACAAGCATTTTATTTTCTTGCTAGACAAAGAGGGCACTATGGCAGAATATGACGTCACGGACCGTAAGTGCCATACTATGTGGGAAAGGGACAAAGCATAATCCATATCAGAATCTTTACAAGCATATACAAGATTATCAATCGTTTTTATTGCACCATAAGTACGTATATTCTCTTAGTCTAATTTATAAATGTATCATTTAAATAAACCTAGAGTTACATACTCGTACTTATGGACCCAGTACTAGGGTATTGCAATTAACTTAAACACTAAGTTAATCGGAACGTTAGCTAAGTATTATGTCTTATTTTACTTTTACTAGTTTGCGGTGTCGAAACGTTTTTCGTCTAGGAAGTGTATTGAGTAATAGCTTTTGGATATGAGAATCGCTTTTAGTTTTCTTTTAAATTTTTTTTCGTTTGATCAGAGATATTTCTGAACTGGATTAGCCAGTTAAGGTTATTTTTTTAGTTTACGAATCATAATTAATTGCAGAATTTAGTAATCTTAATACTTATAACTAATTCAATACTAGTCAACTACCCTATTAAAGTTGCGCATTTTAAACCTAAAACTTATGTTCACAGCTTTCAACTGTAAAGTTTTATTTAAGTTTTTACTAAATAAATAAAATTTCTACATTGTTTCAGAAAAAAACAAACAGAAACGCTTCCATGCCTTTCTTTAAATTGATTGAAATAATTTCCTATCTTCGTATCGATGATGGTCAAACTATATTAAGAGGTGCATGGTACTCTAGACAATTCCCACAGGCTCTATAATCGCGTGTCAGGTGTAGTAGCTGTACATAAAATAGACACTATTATGTGACATAATAAGGTCTGCATCGGTGGCTTAATGGTTAGTGACCCTGACTCCTGGGTCAAAGAGGCGGAGGTTCAATTCCCACCCAGGGCAAATATTTATGTGATGAACATATGTGTTTGCTCTGTGTCTAGGTGTTATTTAGGTATTAACTATTTTATATAATGACAATACTACACTACTACTACATAGAAAGCAATTGGATCATCCACAGACCACTATTTTAGGATGTATTTAAAATATGTATATGTAGTATATCAGTATCTGACATCCAAATCACAAGCTTTGCTTAGTTTGGGGTCAGAGACCGGGTGTAAGATGTCCTTAGTATTTATTTAATTTATTTTATAATAAGTACTTACCTACATACAACAGCTGCTAACACCACTATGTTCGGTGTCACTGTAGTGTTCGGTGTGACTAGTGTAAAAGGATAGGTTATATCTTTTATGCTCTATATTTTTAGATTTTGACAAAGTTACTAAACCATTTTATATATTTGTATCATTTGGGAGTCACTAATAGGTACAAGATCATGTTTCTATACACAATTGATTTAACAGGAAACTTTTTTATGTATACTGTACTGTACCAGCCTTTTTAATAGTCCACGGCAGGACGTAGGCCTACCCACGAAGGGTGTTTGGGCCATATCCATCACGCTGGCCCAGTGCGGGTTGGTGGATTCACATACGCCATCGAATTTCTACGTACGTATGCAGGTTGCCTCACGATGTTTTCCTTCACCCAAAACCCAGTGGTGTGAAATTCCGTACATAAATTCCAAAGAACTCATTGGTACGGGACCGGGGATTTGAACCCACGACCTCACGATTGTAAGGCGGGTGTCACTACCTCTAGACCACCACGGCTTATTTTTATGTATAGTTACAAGTAATGAAGTAAATAATGTGCATATTAATCACCGAAATTAAGCAACGTTCCGCACGGCCAGTATTTGGATGGGTGATCGCAGGTGACATTTCCAACTGAGCGCTACCGTAGCTGGAATGACACGTTAAATTGTAGGTCCCGGTTGTTTTAACCGCTAAGCTATGTCAGAGGCCTTCAGGCGGTCTTAAAACTCTGACATCCGGCCTATAAATAAAAATAAATAAATAAATATTTTGGGACATCTTACACACGGCCTCTGACCCCAAACTAAGCAAAGCTTGTGATATGGCTGCCAGATGATATACTACATAAACTTATTTTTAAATACATACTTATATAGATAATACCTAAATAACACCCAGACACAGAGCAAACACTTATGTTCATCACATAAATATTTGCCCTGGATACGAAAAATATTATAATAAATATTGTACGAAGTTACTTTAACATTACTGCTAGATCTTGCGCTCGTGGCTATGGAGAATTTAATAAAAGTTCAATCCAAAAATCTGAAAACAATTGCTATTTCATACAAAACTTTCGGCGCCGCTCTACAATGTGAGGAGCATCTAATTTTTCTGTACGATTTCGGTGTTTTGTTTGGTTAGGAGTAAAACTTACATCCTACAATATTCGTAACGAATGAATTCACACAGACCCTTAACCTAAATATTTTTTCATTATTTTTCTGTTTCTAGGTCAAACTTCACTTATTCTTCATTTCGGTACAAAATAAATATAACACATCACCCAGCTATGTTATACTTTGGCGGATACACATACACATCCTTACCACGGCAAAGTATATATTTTTTTTAAGTGTAAATTAGATTTTTTTTTTGTAAAAAATGGCATGACCGACTCGAACCGTGTACAGAATTCGCTACTATTACACACAGATATAATTACACAGAGCCGTGGTGGTCTAGAGGTAGTGACCCGACTTACAATCGTGAGGTCGTGGGTTCAAATCCCCGGTCCCGTACCAATGAGATCTTTGGAATTTATGTACGGAATTTCACACCACTGGCTTTTCGGTGAAAGAAAACATCGTGAGGCAACCTGCATACGTCCGTAGAAGAAATTCGATGGCGTATGTGAATCCACCAACCCGCACTGGGCCAGCGTGGTGGATATGGCCCAAACACCCTTCGTGGGTAGGCCTACGTCCTGCAGTGGACTATTAAAAAGGCTGGTACAGTACAGTACAGTACACACAGATCGATGTAGAATTTTTTAACATTATTGTTGATTTATCAAAAATAGATCTGCCGATTTCGACAAAATTCAATAAGAAAATAATTATTGAAATCGGAGTAATGCGGAAAAAGTTATGCGTGGTTATACATAAAAAATATACGCGTCAAATTGAGTACCTCCTCCGCTTCGTCGGTCAAAAACGCTACAATTATACGAAAAACCAATTATGATTAAGATTTATGATGCAAGTCTGACCCCAATTTGCGTGACCAGCTCTAAATAAACAAGCTAATAAGAAACAATATTTATAGAAACATGAACGTAGCCTCCAAACGTATGTGAATAACCTTGCACCTGCTTCATATGGCGCCCCTAGTTACTTAGACACAGTAAATCAATTTTGCACAAGCTCTACTTTGTACCAATTTATATCGGTCACGAGTTTGATTCACGATGTAATCACAATGAGAGGTCAACGATTAAAGTTTGGAAATATTTTAACTAATTATCAAAATTAAATATAATATGCGGTACGTGTACGTGATATAGAAAATATGCGTGTGAACCTTTTTAAAGGAGTACGCATTTTTGACCGACGAACCAACCGGAGAAGGAACTCAATTCGACGCGTATATATATATTTTTTATGTATAACCACGCAGAACCTTTTTAATAGTAGTCCGATTTAAATTATTATTTTATTTATTGGAAAGAGTTATACTTCGAAATTGGTCCCATTTAAATTATATCAAAACCGGCTGCGTTATTTTTGATAAATCACCAATAATGTGAAAAATGCTACATCGATTTGTGCGAAATATTCGCGAATTCTGTACACGGGTGAAGTCGGTCATGCTATTTTTTGCAAAAAATAATTATCTGTTAGGTACTTAATAATAAAGAGCTTCTTAAAATCTTTAAATACTATAAAATGGAGTAGATATTTAAGTTCTCGTTTAATTGCTTAGTAATTTTCTTCTGAATGTTCATAGTTATAAAAATATCTACATGTGTAATATGTTTAGAATTCGTGCAAATTCGTGTGAGTTCGCTAGTCTTCGACACAAATTGTTAGGAAAACTGTAAACAAACCAAAACATAAAATAAAAAAAAAATTAAAAACAATGTGTTAATTAAAAGTAATGACGTTTTTTACTTTACGACATAGTTTTATTTTTGTGGCAGATCATTAGTAGGCACTTACTCTTTAATTTCAACAGATCGCATATTTTGAGTGAAAATGGGATACTGACTCTATTTACACGAACGTTATTGCTTACTTTTTATTATAATTATTATAAGGTAACCTCGAGTGCGCCGTAATTTCTACGTTTAAGCACAGAATACATAACAGTAACTTAGTCATATCTTTCCGGAAGGCTGCATTAGATGTAATGTAATTATATGTTTGTACTTATTCAGTGCACCTCAATGATGTAAAATTGATTTAAGTCAGTGCTTTTTTTTAGCAGGTGCGTGCTCCCTGGTTTTTATATTTTTTTTTCTACGGAACGATAATAATATGAACGAGAAACAATTTATTCAGAAAAGTAGATAGAAGAAGTAAATTCAAGAATTTTTGAATAAAAAAAACTTAATCTTAAATATCACTGGCAACACAGTTCCTAAATTTCAAGTTTCGTTGTCATGAAGTTAATATTAACTATCCATAATAATATGACATAAAAAGTATCAATTTTGATTATTCATTGCATTTAGCCAGCCAAGTAATATATTGTCATGTCCTCTAAGAGTGGTCTAGGATAAAATAGTATTTGGACATAAATAAACTATTAAAATGGGCTGAGATTATTCTATAAGACAAACTGACATAAAATAATATTTTTACCAAAACTTTACGATATAGATTTAAAAGTAAACAGTAAATTACACGACCATTTCATCAACTTTCCTTTGTCATTTTAAACGTAAAACTAATTAAGAAACGAATCAACAAACTTTCCCGCCAAAGTTTTCGGAAACGATGTCAAAGCTATAACACCCAAATGGAGACCAAATGAAACTGAAAAGTAGGTCCCAAATAGTGCACAATCATCTCAATCTGACAAAAAATGACAAAATGACATGATTGCTTGATGGCCGGCCTCGAACACTGATGACTGATGACAAACACAGTGAAAGTACACCCAAAATATACATAAGTGAGAATGAATCATAACATAAACAAAGTAGAATTTTATGCTCGTGAGAAGTTGCTCAACACTTGCACTTTTTTGTTTAACTAGATTTTTTTATTTGCTTTTTTGTGAATAATAGTTTAGGACTTATTGATGAGTGAAAATTAGCTGAATAACTACAATTCGGAGCGTAGTTCCGCGAGGTCTGTATTTGGATGGGTGACCGCGGGTGGCATCTTCCAACTAAGCGCTACCGTGGCTCGTATAACACGTTAAATTTTAGGTCTCGGTTGTTTTAAATGCTTAACCATATCAGAGGCCTTCAGGCGGCCTAACAACTCTGACACCAGGGCTAGCCACCTGCACCTGCACCGTCCTGCAGTGGACTAATAAAAAGGCTGGTACAGTACACTACATAGAACATCTAATTCTTTGTTCTGAAATTCATAGAAAATAACTGTCGTGTTACCACTAAGAACAAGACAAGAAGCTACTCGTACGTGAATAAAACACAACATAAGTACTAAAAATTACAACGCTTAGGAAGTTTAATCAAAAATAACACTTACGAGACCTCTTCGACTTAGAGTTCAATGACAAAAAATGCTGATGATTTATTTATTTATACATTGTTGGAAAACCAACAGCTATAATAAACAAACCATAGAAAAAATAATTTAAGCAAATCAACCTTAAATTTTCCACTTGTAGCAATAGAGATGAAGATATAATCTTCTTAGCAACAAATTGATTTATTAAAAAAAGATAATAATTATACTACACAAATTATATATATTTTACAAAAACATAAAAAAATAATTAATTGGTCGTAGATAAAACAGAAAGGTGAAAATACAGTTTTTAACAGCCAAACTTACTAATAAAAAATTAAACTTAAGCATTTTGTTTTACTTATTAGTTATTTTTTTTAGATTGTAACAGCATTGACGTAATTCAAGTGCATGCAAACGGTTCAATGCACACAATAATTATAGAAGAGCAAAAAACCAACAGCGCACTTAGGTAACATCCTTTCTATGAAGTAATGACAGTCTGACCTTTGCAGTTCAAGGAAATGTCTAATGAAGTGGGCAAATTGATTTGCGAACAAAGATGGGAACCCAAGATAAAGTGGATGTAGTAAAACATGAAAGTGGCATTGAATATGACATACTTTGATTTCTTTTTGATCGAGCGATGATTAGTCTCAGCGTCAATTTTTTTGGTGTTGTCACTTTCAAGGTGTCTCATAGAGTCAATCAGAAACAACAGAGGACAAAGAATTGAATCAAATGAGATTTGTATGCCCTTTTGTTATTTTTTTTTAATATTTTGCTGCGTAAGAAACTAAAATATCTTCAAAAGTGTAATCATAAAAATTGTAGACAAACGTACCAGCTACAAAATCTATGTTACAATGGTGCAAGAAAGTCCTTGAAAAACCCGAAGAGATCATTTCTATTTCAGAAATGGACAGTGCTACCATAACTGCATCCCACTTCTGAACTTTGGTAAAAAGTTGCCATACGGAGGGCAATAAAATAGTCCTTAAAAGTGAGGCAGGCGTGGGCCATAAAGCGAACTTTCTGCAACCTACATTATCGTATCTCGTGCAATATCTGCGCACGCGCCCATTACATGACAATCTGATTGGAAAACATACGGGATACTAGTATGATGAGCAAGTGAAAATAAAAATATCTCATTCGATACAAACGCTTACAACTGGCGCTGACAACTTATATGAGAAGTCTATAACAAGCGGTGGACGTCTTTGGACTGATTTAATAACAATGATAAATAATCATTTTATACTATATATAACGGGACTAAACTCACGTGTAGAGATAGTCGTTACGACTATCCCTACACGCGGAGCCGTCTCGCAATGCACTGGCTCCGCGTGCTAGCACTCGCCAACTTGAGAAAGGTCGCCGAATGCGACCGAAACTATAGTCGTTACGACTATCTCTACACGTGAGTTTAGTCCCGTTATATGTATATAGTATAAAATGTGTGAAAACCACGTAAATTTCCATAGTAAAAAAGATAAATAATCAATCATTCATGATGTAATTTTATTCATTTCCTCTCAGTTGATTTTAAAATGATATACAAAGTAAACGATCTACTAGATTGACGAACCGTATTGAAACTGACGGTACTAGGTGAACAGAGAAATAAGAGTGTGCGAATAACAATTGTGCGAAACTCTATCAATCAAAACACATTCTCGTGCGAAAAATCATATCGTGCCGCAATATGAAATTTATTTTTCATGTTACCATCGTCACGTTTCTTCAAGTCCTTGAATTTTGGATCACACCTCTGTCATACCAAGCTCAAGTATAGAATATAGTACATATACGAGAAAGAGTAATCAGAACATTCATCGGACAAAAAAAATTATTTCGCGGTTCTGTATAAAACTTCAACTTAACTCCCGAATGACATCATTTATCGAGAAACAGGATGTTCAGTACAGTCTGTCGCCCAACCAGCTCATTCGAGAACCCTTCCGTACATTCTTAAACAAGATCAATTGTAGGGGCGCGCCCACAGTCAAATGCACAAAGACTTCGCGGATGTAACGCTACGCTCACACTGTATGAGCGAGCGAGTACTGAAATTGCAGACCAAAATATCACTACTAATTGATTTGCACAAAGATAACATTACAGTTGACCACATCCTGGGTATTCAGCGTGCCTTTTTAAATATCTTACTCGTAGTTAGACTCTAAGACATCGTTTTTTTCTCAGCCTGTCGTGTCCCACTGCTGGGCAAAGGCCACCTCGATTACTTTCTACGCATCCAAGTCAAACCAATAGAGCTGAAAAGAGCAAATTTTGTTACATCACTTCATGAGGGCTCAACTTAGATATCGACGGTCAATTTAGCTGTCTTGACCTACGCTTTCCACTCTTTTCTTCAACGTGTCGTGTACACTTCCTATTACAGATCCTACTACATAAGTTAACGTATCAATTTAAAATCAGGCCATTGACAGCCAATGTCATGGGCATCAACACTATCATGGTGTTTGGCACCCGTGGATAATATACGCAATAGACCGCGCATGTAGATGTAGAAAATCACGAAAAATATGCACCTTACTTCAGCGGTCCCTAAGTGAAGTAACATTTCACACCCACTTACTGCATTTTTTTATTTCAATACATAAGCCGTTCATATATTCAAGATTGGTTGCTTCGAAAAACACGCCGTAACGAGATTTTAGAGCATAGTTTCATGTAGCAGCTTTTAACAGATTTTAATAAACATTCTTAAAAGAAGCCTATAATTATTGATCAATAGGCATCTTGCGGCTGATATGCTGATAGTTTTGACAAAAGTGAAAGCCGAAAACGGAAATAAATATGAGCTATCTACTGCTTACATAGTCTATGGTCATACCTAAGGGTCTAATGCACCGGAACCAAACATTTTCACTAAAAACGACATTAACAGTCTACGTACAACAAGTGCTACTTTCTATAGAAACGCGACACATGGTAATGTCCCTATTCTATCTCACAAAAACAAACCTTATTCGAGCGTTATAGAGTTAGAAATGGTGTAAAGTTTTGAAAGACTAGCACCATACGCATATTAGGCAATATTGGACACGGTTGCTGACCAAGTTATCTATGCATTTGAGATACGGAGCCACTATCGAAGTTTTAGTTGAGCCGTTCAATAGGATTGAAAGAAGAAATTAATAATTTCACTTGAACAACTGAGTAGTTGTTGGTCGGGCTTAGTCGTTTGGATAACTCTAGTTAAGAATGCAAGTCATGTTACAAAGGCAAGTGTCGTATTAATATTTTGTAGTGGGTGGTCACTGATGCTCTAGAACTGATGAGTAAAACTAGTTTACTCTACAATCCAAAAAGGAAAAATAATTTCTTCAAAAAGAAGGAAGGCAGGGCTAGGTATAAGATTTTATATAAAATTAAGAATAAATTAAAAGTATAGAGCAAGTTTAGATAGATAGATATAACTCTTTATTGTGTGCACTAAGTACAAAGTAGATACTTATCTTAAATTAAATTAGTGCCACAAATGGCAGCCTTATCCCTGACAGCTATCTCTACCAGGCAACCACTGAACGTAAAGAGATCACAAACAAGAGTATAAATGTGAGGTACCAAACACAAATAATAATATAAATGTAAATAATATATAAATAAATACAACAAAAATATAAATAAACATACAAACATAATAATATAATATAATACATAATAATAATATTGAGAAGGAGAAGAGAGACAAAGGCTAAAATGGAAGTAGCAAACAAAGTATATAAAAAGCTTGGTTTTGCAATAAGGTTTAGGTGAAGCTTGTCAAGCACAAATTGCTAGATACCTACTTGAACAAATAAACTTTAGTTTTTTTTAGATTGTTTTTCAGTGAGTACCTAAATGAGATACAATATTTTAATTATAACGATCGTTTCGCCTACTTTCAACTTAATCAAGGAAGTCGTAATACTCGTAATGCATCAAGTATAAAATTATAATTAAAATGTACAATAAAATTAGATATATCTACAAAATATTATAATGTACATACGAGTAGAGGTGTGATAATCTTACTACAAGCTTACTACTTCCACACAATAACCATAGGCGAATTATACGAATCTAGACACTACTACTTGGCACAGCCAGTAAATACATTTATTAGTGAAGATTCCGTTCTTTTTTTTTAAGTATTTTAAATTAATTCCTAGGAAAATCATAGATAAAAGAGTATTCCATTTCCTGTGTCTCTTGTCGACAGGGTATAAATTGTAATAAAAAAGCATATTAATTTTCATTCCTATAAAAAAGGATTATTAATGTTTATACGCTATACTTATAAGGGCGCTGCCGCTGATATCTCTCAATAAATAAAATGCAACAGACCACTGACGTTCCGCATAGAACTCTGCCTTGGCCGCGTTTTTTCTCAGAAAAAATGGTAGAATAGGCCAATGAGCTGCCTTCTATGGCAACACCAAGCTCGTAATTGGCAAGTCGATTAGAAATTACTTGATTGATTACAGTTCGTTATCTTGATTCTGTTCACAATAGCATCTGAGCAGCGAGTTTTTAAGGTTGTATTCACAATTTTATATTACATCCATCCATTCATCAATCGTAGGACATCCACTGCTGAACATGAGCCTCCCCTATAGATTTCCAACAAAACCGATTGATCGCGGCTTGCATCCGACGCCATCTTGCAATCTCTACCTTTTGGACGTCCTAAATTGCGCTTGCCGGCATTTTCGTGGTAAGTATTTTTATATTAGAGAAGAAAAATAAATTACTGAATGTGAATTTTCAAAAAGTAGCTACAGTTGCTTTGCAAAGTGTATGGACATTATTTGATAATTATGAAAGCTTTTATATCTAATCTACATATTTTCTTTAATACCTTATACGTGTCGCGATTGAGAACTGCAACATACCTACTATTTTGGAAAATCATCGCCTATGTATTCTAATTTCCAATAATGTGCTTTTAAATAGCTACGGCACAAACACCGTTACATAAAGCCGGGTTCATACAGTAAAAGCAGTGAATTAGGTCAAATAATTAAGGCCAAATCGAACTGTACGCACAAATGATCAGTGACACCGTTTTAGTAGGCTGTAAAGTTTCTGGCATAAAACGGGTTGGCATAATGCATGTCAGCAGAATTATGAGGTCGGTCTATATTATTAGACATTCGGAAATGCAGGCTAAGGGAGGGGAATCCAGGAAGAGTGGATCAATGTTTCTCTTTTATGTATATTTGATGACAGATATTGAATGACAAAATGGAAAACAAACAGTATAAGCTCAACCGTACAGATACATAAAATCAGCTACTCCATGCATTTTGTTGAGAGCCGATGAACTATTTGTTCGAAACATATTTTTTGCAGTTGAACATATAGTGAATAAAAGTAAGTAAGAGTACTTGTTCATAATTTTGAGCATTTATACCTACTTCCAAAAGTCCTGCACATGACGAAGTATCACTGTTTATCAAGGTTTTTATTTACACTTAGCACAATACATTCAATGTTATTCTCTTATCCAACTCAATAATTGAATTGACTGACGAAAATTGTAGACCCCGGTTTCAGTCCATTGCCAGAGGCCTTCAGGCAGCTGAAAGCTCTGATATCGGAGCTAGCCTTCCGATCCGACAATAACAATTTAAGGATTAAGCAAATGACTCCACAAAATGACACGTTAAAGTGATGTTTGATGAAGTGAACAAACATATCTTATTTCTTTCTTGCTTTGATTATGTAGATAGATAACCCATACTCAAAGATGTTTGTTTTCTTTTCACAATTTTTAGTAGGTAATTACAACAAAATACAATATTACTTTATAAGTTATGACAACTTACACTACTACTACATAAAAAGCAATTGGATCATCCACAGACCCTTGAAGGTCTAAATATAATCCAAATGCTCAAGCCCACCGCCAGTTGCAAAACCTCACACACACGCACATACCACACACACGAACACACATACACACCAACCACAGTGCCTTATATAATGTGAATATTCTGACATTATTTAAATAAAATATGTGAATAGTATTTATAAGCGAAAGAGACTACATCCTGCAACACAGGTGGAGCCTAACGCAGGGTCTAAGGTACCTATAAAATCCTAGTAATAATATATTTAAAAGAATAGCTATATATAAGATACTCGTATGCTTTAAGCAAGTTGGCAGCGTGCTCAGCATCAGTTTATCTTTAAAGATGTCAAAGGCATTCAGACAGTTGGGTCCACCAAAGCAATGATATAGACACGTTAGATTTTCTTCTCACTTATCGTATCAATACCACATCGCACACCAAGTGAGTAGAAACCACGATAATTTCGAATCAATTTCGATCTAATTCCGGAAGTCATTGGCACACTGGCGGTCTAGCTTCACATTCGAGTTTCAGAGCCAATCCACACGGTGCGGTGCCTCAGCAGTGCCCTCCGTCCGGCATATAAATTTCAATGGTACTCTCGGATACCTACACTAAACCAACTTTTTTATAGTTCACTACTGAACACAGGTCTCCCCATAAAAAGCGATTAAATCATATCTACCACTCTGGCGTGTACGAGTTACTTTCAAATACGCTTTAAAATTTCTTCTAATGAAGTACCTATTCGGAGATCCTCAGGATGTATTTTCTCCTAGAAAAGCTCATTAAATAACTCATCGATGATAGCTGAATACATACAGTGTATTCTGTTTATTCACACACAGGGGTCAGGCCCAGCGAGACAAAGCAAATAGTTTTGTCTCAGAGCCTGGTGCAATGCCGCATCACTGTATGTCCGCGTATGCAACAAAATTGTGCGGCGGCGCACCACACTGTGTGGACCGGCCGTCATGTGAGAACCCGCGGTACAGGTTCCAAGTAGTAGTTAGATTGATTGAGAAATATGATGAGGACGAGTTTCCCAGCATCTTCGGAGCTTGTCAGGTATTAACTAATCTGTGGGATCTCGTACATGTTGTAACTATTATTATTTTAGTGGTATTACTTTGTAGCGATTGATTGGTGCAACGTTTTTGTAGCAGACGCAATATTACGGAATATTTGAAATTATTTTTATTATATTCTGAATGAGAGATACAGTCGCAAGGAATATCGCACATGATAATAGGTCTAATGACCAAGGGTAAGGAAGAGAGGCACAATGTTTATTTTTTTCTACGGTCTAATGAAGCCTATGCGCCGTTTGTGGAAGTCGAAGGGAAACAGAAGCTGACGGACGTGACCAAAGCGCCGCCCTTTTATGGTGGACATTCCGCGAGAATTAGAATTAACGTTTCGAATCCACTTTCCTCATAGGAACAGCCAGAATATGGAACGCTTTGCCTGAGTCTGTTTTCCCGCTGAAGTACAACGTAGGTGTATTCAAATCTCGAGTAAACTTCTAGGTAAGCGTGTTACACCCTAGACTGCAGATTGGCAGTATGTAGTCAAACGCAAACCTATTCGAAATAAAAAAAAGCTCATTAAACGGAGCCTAGATTGTTTATGGTGGTCCGAGTTTACGTAGAAAGACTGATAATTTGATCGGAAGAAAAATTCAATTTTGTCAAAATAACAGAAAATGCAAAATATTGTAAAGTAGAAGCTGTAAAGCCATTTTTTTACAATAAGTTAGATAACGTGATACCAAAAAATAAGCAACCTTCGCGCGCTGGCCTAGTAAACCACCTATATAAAAAAAACAGTGTAGATATTTTTTTTTGTATACCTAATACATATCACAACTCGATAATGTTATTCAAAATTATCTCGATAAATTTATATCCGCCTAGGAACATTTCCCTCGAACTTGCGCAAGCCAATCACTTTACACAAGGGCAAATCGTGCTACTGTTACAATACTATATGGACCGACGATGTTAGGGTGCTATTACACAAATGTGTGATAATAGTAGATAATAGTAGACCACTCACACATGATATATACCACTCACACATGATATTGACCACTCACACATGATATTTACCACTCACACATGATATAGACCACTCAAACATGATATTTACCACTCACACATGATACACACCTAACCAAACTTCTTCTTATGATAGTTTCTAAAGTACGAGTATAGCCGCCAGAAAATTTTATTCGGCCTATGACACAAGATGTTTAGTTATATTTATTTTCGCAAATAATGAAAAGTTATTATAACTGACTTAAAACTTATGTTGGTACATTATTGTTTTAAACTTCGCATTTAATTAATTATATACTTAGAAATGTATAATCATTTTTTGCAAAAAATAGCATGACTGTCTTCACCCGTGTACATAATTCGCGAATATTTCGCACGGATCGATGTAGCCTTTTTCACATTATTATTGATTTATCAAAAATAGCTCAACTG
Source organism: Hypomecis punctinalis (assembly GCA_949316475.1). Lineage (NCBI taxonomy): Eukaryota > Metazoa > Arthropoda > Insecta > Lepidoptera > Geometridae > Hypomecis > Hypomecis punctinalis. The sequence goes on along the minus strand of OX438810.1, from coordinate 7,413,798 downwards.
ATTTCGATAAAATTTAAATGGTACCAATTTCGAAGTATATTCTTTCCAATAAAAAAATAATCATCGGAATCGACCTGCTATGAAAAAAGTTACGCGTGGTTATACATAAAAAAATACATATTTATATACGCGTCGAATTGTATACCTCCTCCGGTGGTTCGTCGGTCAAAAATATCTTTGTTCACCATCCATTATTTTAGCATCCCACAAATTTCACAACCTTGCCTTGGTACAATCGATCTTTTATCTGTGTCAGTGAAGCGTGATCGTAATCGATATCGACTCATGTTCGACTCAAGTAAATCATCGATAGCGGAGATATAGGAAACGCACTGATTGACGCCGGTTTCTAATCGAGATGCGTTAGCGCCACTTATCGAGAAAATCGATTTTAATTTCCCGATTGGAAAATCGATGCGATAAAGATAGGCTAGAGAAGCGATGCGGATTATCGTGGGGGAAATAAATTGCAGTGATATGCTGTAGAGAAAAGTCAAGTGGTCTTTCGGTCCATAGCAGAGTTTCTTAAACTTGTTCCGTCTTACCACAAAAGTTTTACGCACGCTTTAGACAATATTTAACAGTACAAATTACACAGTTATTTAAATGAGACCACCTCGGAAGTATACTCTTGCGAACCAAAAAATATTTTTAAATCGGTTCACAGTAGTTGGCGACAATATCGATGAACATGCACAAATAAAAAAATTACATACACATGAACATAGTAAGTACCTTCTCCTTTTTGAAGTCGGTAAAAAAACCAACGCGATCCATATTAACACGTTGACTGCCATGTGTATCCTTTCGGATACACAAGGCGCTACATTCAGAGGCCACGTGTTTCTTTTGGGAAACACACGCATGGCTAACTTTGGAGGCTTGTGTGTCTGCGAAGAAACACGTTTTCATACATTTTACTACGGTTTCTGAAACCTCTGGCCTCCACGATTGTTTCGGTCCGAGTGGGTTTTTTGTATGACTTTTTGCTAAAAAAATATGAGTGAAAAAAAAAACACCAAAAATTTTTCCTATGTCATTTATTTAAGTTATTTATAATCATTTTTTTAGCATGCAAAATCACGAAAAATAACAATAATCAGGCTTAATAATCAGTGAAGTTTCTTAAAACACTCCTCACAAAGCAATGTATTACAAACAGAGCAAATTTTGCTTGTTTGTTTTGCAAATTTGACTTTGCCATCTACAGTTATGCCTTTTCTCCCATACATTTTATAACATTCTACACAACGTCCTTTACGCTTTTTAGGAGGGTCCCCCTTTACATTCCACACATGTTTGTGGCGCCTACCCAACGCTGAGCGTGGTGTTGGTGGTGCCTTTTTCAGGGGCCCTGTGTATCTTTAAAGCACACGCGAAAATTAGTGGAAATTAGTGGAAAATTAGATGAAATATCAATGTCTATAGTATTAAAACAGCATAATAAAGCCGATAAAGCAATAAAAAAGCAAAGTCCAAAAAATGAAAAACACCGAAATATAGCGTGGCAGTCAACGTGTTAACAGCACTTAACAGCTCATGATACAGACCCAGGGCCCAATACCATTATCTCCGCAACATCGCGTCAAAGGTTGCGAAATGGTGCGTTTAATTTGAATACGTACGAAAACAGCTCGTTATAGTCGAGGCCGGTCGTGTGGGGAAAAATACAATCACAGGTTGACCGCGACCCAAAATGGCGCGTTATGACTCCGGCGCCGAAACTGAGCTTGTATAGAGTGGAGATACTTTTGAAACTACCTAATTAGGTATATTGTTGTACCTGTTACGCGGTGTAACGTTTTGTGTGTCGCATATCATCATTATTTCAGCCAACACATTTATTTATTTATTAATCCATTGCTTGCCGTACTTACAGCGTACGCTAAGGCATGCGACAAGCTAGCTATTACTACTACAATTATATTTTACAATTTCAAACAAATTAAATAATTCAAAGAATAAAATAAAACATACAATAACAAAAATAATTAAATCAGGTCAATAGTAAAAAAAATGTCAAAGTAAAATAAAAATATTAAAAATCTATCAAAAAAAATATCTACGGCCGCAGCAAAGTCTACGGGCTGATTTTTTTGATGAACATACTCCACTGGGGGACATAATGTAACCGAGCCTAATTCGCAGTGGTTTTTTTAATGTTCCACCCCACTAGGGAACCCCCTCTGACACGCACGACCGAATGTTGGCATCTACTACTGTACATAATAATTATAAGGCTGCCTCAAAATGTTCATTGGCTACCCTGGCGGGATACAAGCCTCATTCATAGATCTCCAATACAAACAGTTGGAAGTGATTTGCATCCAGCGGTCATCAGTCTACCTTGTGGGGGATATGCTTCGCTACGCTTGCCGGCACGTGGTCTCGACATTTTTTTGACCCAACTAGTCATAATAACTAAGATTATCACTCTTTGGTTTGTTATAGATTTAGATATATCTGCGTAACATAGTACAACGTAGAGTTCCGCATTATTGTAGGCATACTCGTATCCTTATTCTGATGTTTCAAGTCACGATTTAACAATAATATAATAAAATATTAAATTTATGGAAAACCCAGACATCGAATCACAGACACTCAAACTTGTAATACCTCATGAAGACTCATTTAATTTTCGAACTCATTTCAAAACTTCCGCCAAGAATTGACTCGACGCTGCAGTTCATCCATAAGCTTTCGAGACACTTTCGCATAGAGAACTAGTTATATACAAGAATTGGCTTCAAAACTGTGCAAGAAACGAAACATCTGTGTCAAACACGTCTTCATTGTGTTAACTAGACTACCCAACACCAAATCGTGACTCGTGACTAAGCAGAAGCTCACATTCGTCAAGTTACCCTAAATAGCCTGGCCCAATTCTTCTTCATCGCACTCGGTGACGCAACGCATGTAAAGTAAAGGCTTGTGTAATACCCTGTTTTGGATCAGAAAAGCTCGACAGCTGCTCAATTAGCTGATCGTTGCAGCTTTGTTGGGAAAAGGCAGGTAATGGATTATGCAGAATGTAAGGAAATCGTATTATTGGCCTTTTATAAATAGTGCCAATCATTACGCCGCAAAAAAATACATTTCGGATTTCACGTGGGGGATAAGTCTAGAAAATTACACAAACATGCAGTGCGTCATCTCTCATCAATCTTTAGAAGTACTGATAACTTCTAGTTGAGTGATAACCTATCTAATACGGGTATCACAGGTGGCGCCACCAACGCTATAAGTTGGTGTAATATAAGCACTTCAAAGATTTGACGCTTGCGTAGGAGGTGGGCTGGCTCAGTTGGTTAGAGCGTCGGGCTAGTGATCCGAAGGGGCAGGTTCAAATCCTGCGTTCGCTTCAGATTTTTAAAATGCTTATTACAAAGATAACGCTTTGAGATAAAATCTAGTCTGAAAAGCACTCAAAATTAAATCATAACATTCTAGAAAATTGCTTCAAGAAAGCTCCAAATTTGTAATTTTCGACCAGTGTTCCCTTTCCATATCTTCAATTTGTGTATTTTTGTTGTTTTTAAGAGCATGCAAGTCAAAACAACACATGAGCAAATTTTGCATAGGACTTCCGGGTACATTACCTACAGACAACCTGATTAAGATTGTACAAATACGCTAGATGCAAAATTGCAGATACAAATAGATTTAAAGTACTTTTTTTCTCTTATTTAAGTCATACTGAGAGTAGGTGAGGTGGTGGTGGTAAACATTTAATTGGGTACGTTCATAATACAAATATCCATGCCAACATTAATAAATACTATGAAAAATACAGGTTTCTTTTCAGGTTTTCCTTAATCGTTTGAATCTTAAACTATACTTACTCACATAACCTTAAAAAAAATAGAAGATGAGCGTGTTCTGGGATTTAATCAACTTTTTGATTTGATAATCTTATACCGTCGTAGCACAAAAGTTTTACGCACGCTTTAGATATTGTTTAACAAAAAAAATTGCACGGTTAAAAAGTGCTTAAAGCGTGTTTAAATCTTTTGTGGTAAAGCGGATAGAGTCCAGTCCGATATGTATTCATCGCATCTTTTTCATCAACTGTGTGTGAACTAAACCTTAAGTAGGTTAGGTTACTAAATTGTCCAATACTTTATTATTCTAGCTTGATATTTCCCTGACATAATGCATCTAAAATGATGAAATAAGCACGAAATCATATATCACTGTAGATAAGCCCTGATACCAAAGTCCCAGCAGCTCACGTAGACACGTACCCAGTTCGCGAGCAGAATGTTAGTACATTTTATTATGAACACGTATGAGACGACACTTTTACGACATTGTTTTTGTTTTCCCACGTTGTTATGTGTTATGAAATAACTGGGAGGTTCTAGAAAAATGCTATAACAGATACTAAGAAAAAAGAATGAAGATGATTAAACTTAACACTACGACATCATGAGAAAGTTACTTAAAATACAAAATGTATTAGCTACTATAAATGTTTCAATGCACTTATATTTTGGTTCTGGATGTATGCTTTGTGGAATGGGGACGAGCGAACGAACGACACAATAATCTTTTACTAAACTAACGACTCGTCTCCGGCTTCGCACAGGTGTATTATAGGTACATATATAAACTTTCCTCTTGAATTACCCTATCTATTAAAAAGCATCATAATCCGTTGCGTAGTTTTAAAGATATAAGCATACATAGGGACAGACACGGACGACTTTGTTTTATACTACGTAGTGATGATTTTTATTTTCCGACGAAGTTCATATGATAAAATCCAATTCGTTTAAATTAATCAAACATAGTAATTAGAATATTAGAAAACTTATAAGGGTTAAAGCAAATAGAGCTTAGTTTTACTTCGAAACTCTAAAAAAAATTAAAATGCTTAAACAAGTTCTTTTGTTCCGCTACATAAATGGCGGAATTATGGTGTGACATCGGTGTCATTTTGTGCATCACTGCAATTATTTTGGGAATTATAGAATCTAACGACTTAACGCTTAGCGCAAAAAAATTCCAGCCTACAAGGATCTTTACAGTTAGGAAAAAAATTAGGTATGGAAATGTGGGAAATCATTTCACAAACAAATTAAATGTATTTAGATCTGTGATTTGATACGCTATCCCCGTAAAAGCAAAATTTGAGCAGTAGTAGATAATATGTTCAACTATGTTTAATTTTCAACAATTATTAGTAGAGCCCGTCATTATAATAATCTCGATAATAAAACAATAACTTAACAGAGTATTAAAAACGTCGGAATTTTCCTAATTTCACGTTTGTGTTATTATGTCTTTAAGTAAAACGTAACACTTAAGTACACACTGGTAACCTTAAAATGAGGTACAAACTTTTATAATCGGATGCGTGCGCGCAATCTGACAGAATAGAGTTATTAAGCTTATAGTTGCGCAAGAGCAATTACTTGCACAAGTGGAGTGAAACGTTCACACACGGTGGGCCCACGTGTATTTGAGTCAAAACACCTTAAATTCATAATAAAGTTATTCAATTTAAAAAATAGAACCCTTGTAAAATTTTACTGCCCCATTCTCAGTTTGCACGCTCGCCGATATCTTTAAAGCAATTTATGAGTGAAAAATAGTAAATTGAATAAATTACTAAAAACTTATAAGCCGCGGTGGTCTAGATAAGCCGTGGTGGTCTAGTGGTAATGACACCCGCCTACAATCGTGAGGTCGTGGGTTCAAATCCCGGTCCCGTACCAATGAATTCCTAGGAATTTATGAACGGAATTTCATACCACGGGCTTTTCGGTGAAGGAAAACATCGTGAGGCAACCTGCATGCGTCCGTAGAAGAAATTCGATGGCGTATGTGAATACACCAACCCGCACTGGGCCAGCGTGGTGGATATGGCCCAATCACCCTTCGTGGGTAGGTAGGCCTACGTCCTGCTGTGGACTATTAAAAAAAGGCTGGTACAGTACAGTTCTAATCGCGTACTTTTATTCTTTCAGTATGCTTACTTTTTCCGAGAGATAATGTAGCCTATGTCACTTTTTCCTTCTTTATATATAATAAGTTTGAAAATGTGTTTGTTAGTATGTTTGTTACTTTTTTACTTGGTCACAAAGCAACCGTTTATAGATTGACATTCTTTTCAGAAACCCGAAAGTGTGTTTGTTTGTTATTTTAAACGGCAAAGCAACGCATCGAATATAGGTGTCATAGGACGAACTTACTATATACTAGGACGAACTTAATATAGGTGTCATAGGCTTAATATAGGTAACTTTAAAGATCCTGTGGAAAGTCGTATCTACACCTAGTAGCTAAATGATTATTTTATTCTATGTGTAGTACCGTCAGTTAAGTTATATTCAAAATTAATGACATGAGTATGTACCTACAATCAAGACCTAAACAATTGCAGTCACTCTGCAATGCTGATTCAAACATGGTCATGACTAATGAGTGTTATTCAGTTTTTGTCTCATTGTGATCGCTAACCGATCGATCAGTTAACAATCGGTTAACGGTCGGTTAACGGTACTCCATCGTTAACCTCCTCACGGTGTCGATTCCCGAAGAGATACAATTCGGCATTCGGTCGATAAATTCGTAATTATCGATGTTCGGAAATTATGGGTTGTGAGATACCGGAATAAATCGAATGAAAAAAAAAGTTTGAGATTTTATATCGACACAAATTGTGTGTCAAAAGAATATTTTTATGACCGCATTGAAATTTTGAGTTATTGTTGAGTAGCAATAGTGAAAAGATGACAAAAAAACTTGGGATTTAAATACGCATGTATTTGCTCTATTGATTTAATGTAGAGTTCCAAAACAAAAATAAAAAGTAACGACTGGTTTATTTATAGGAAGTTATCTGCTGCATTCTACAGAATAGAAAAATATTTAATTCTCCAATTATAAATATAAAAGACAAGAAAACAAAGACACCGAATGTTGCAAAATAATAAATACCGTGAACAATGCAGTGTCCCAAAATTATTAAATTATGTGACTACTTTTTCAGAAATATACTTATTAAGACAGTCGTGTCAAGTTCATGGAAATTCATCAAATTAAGGCTTTTTAATGCTAAAACGACATATTCTAAGCCCATTTATTAACTCATAAAGTTACCGAATGCTTATAAATGCTTGACTATAATTTTGACTGTATACGACGGTCTTCTTCAAGGCAAAATATCACGTGCAAACTAGTCTCACTTAGCACTAAAATGACGCTTATTTAGACCGCAACAGAATACCCAATATCGTGTCAAAAAGCAATAACTGTCAAAAAGCTATAAATCTGAATGCTCTATCGACGACTAGTTTATAGCTCAATTAACCGGCTCCGCCCTGAAAATCTAGCCCCAGCTTCAATAGCTATTGTCTAGTCAAGATAGAAAATCCTTTCTAAAGGGATAACTTGTTCCATAAATCAGTTAAAACCAGATTCCACCAAAGCGGAGTGAAGCGGACCTACGTTTGGGAAGCGTTGTAGTTCATGGACTACACACGTAGCGTGGTGACATAGTAGACTCCTTTCAAGACTTTATTTGGTACTCGCCAAGAAAATATATTTCTACAGTGGAGTCACGGACTACAAAGGTCCACACAGGGACTCTACCTTTGCACCTATTACCCTATAGGATGTATGTGTAAATGGTTACTAGATTGAGTATGAGCAGGAAAGAGTATTGAAAATCTGTTAGTGAAAATGGAGTAGATGCGATGATAAAAGTCATTGTCTGACGTTGAAAAAAATGAGTACCAGCACAGCTCTGGCTCACGGCTGAAGTTTAAATCTTGCCAAGCAAATATGGCATTTCTACAGGGCTTTTGGACTACAACACTCCGTGCCGCTCCGTTTTGGTGGATTCTGGGCCTAGGTTTCCTTACCGGTATTGGGTCAGTGTTCATAAGTGATAGACGTAAAGCGGAGCCATTAGACGCGGCTAACTGTTGATGTGACCGGTAGTTGTCAAGAAAAAGATGGGGTGTGGGGCAAGATACAAGAGATGAGAGAGCAGCGAAATGAAATGATATTTTAAATAATTAGATTTTGGTAAGTAGGCAACAGCAAAAAATACAGTCTCAGAAGGCCTAATTAATGAAACTCTCGGTCATGGTTGCAGATTGTATGCAGTTTTTGACCGACGAACCACCGGAGGAGGTATACAAATCGACGCGTATATATTTAAATATTTGTATAACCACACATAACTTTTTTCATAGTAGTCCGATTTCAATCATTCTTTTTTTATTGGAAGTAATATACTTTAAAATTGGTCCCATTTAAATTTTATCGAAATCGGCTGAGCCATTTTTGATAAATCAACAATAATGTGAAAAATGCTACATCGATCCAAACGAAATATTCGCGAATTCTGTACACGGGTGAAGTCGGTCATGCTAATTTTTGCAATAAATAATCTTGTTGCTACCAGAGGAGATAGGTTCATCAAGTATTTTAAAAAAATAATACTACAGATAAGCTAGCTAAAGCTGGAGCTAAGTTCAGCCAGCCAAGGCCAATCTTTTTTATTTCCAATTTTGTATAAAGTTACTTTTGCCTATATTTTTATTTGTCTCTCCTATGTCTTATGACTAACTCCACGCTCCTAAGCTGTATGGTGGCTATGCAGTCTTAGAGGCCCTAATTAATGTAAGCTCTCGGTCGAACTGACAGCTGACGACGTCTGCCCATATACGCGGGTCCGTCTCGGCACTGGTAGTTTTTCCGCCAGCAACCAGACGAGCCTACATTGTAGACGGTATGTAGCTTAAGCATGCGGCTTTTTATTGCTACTGGAGATTTCTATAGGAAAGAAACGCTACCTCGGAAATTGCGGTGATTTGCTTATGTTAGTTTTAGTTCCTTTTTTAAATTTCTTTTTACCACCTCGACGTTGGGAAGACTAACGTCGTTCTTGATGTGTTAATTTAGCATCAAACAGTGCACAGTTCAGTTACTCGAACGATGAACTGATTTGAATTTAGCTATATTTTTATTTGAAACTCGAAAACAAATGTTCGACATATCTAGAATTCAGAAAAATCTAAAATGAATTATGGAGTTTTCAGAGATGTTATGAAGTATTTTTTTAGTTAGAAACGAATACTTATAATTCTGCTTATTATTAGCTGCCAAAAATAAAGTCTAGCCATTCAATCAAAATGAATGTTTGAATTAGCTGCTTTGGCTAAACTTATATTTAGAACTTTTAAGTAGATACACCTAGAAATTCAAACATTCAAATATACCTACCTTTATTTTTAGTAATCTTCTTTACTTTATAACTACTTCTTAATTTTTATGGAAAAAAATATTTTCTTTTAATTACAGGCTCAGTTTAGGAAATAGTATAAAAAACTTAAGTAGTAAAAATTAAAAAATAGTTAAGTATTTAAAAAAAAACAATTAAGCACGTGCACACGTTCTTTCGTTTCAAAAAGCCGTGGTGGTCAAGAGGTAGTGACACCCGCCTTACAATCGTGAGGTCGTGGGTTCGAATCCCCGGTCCCGTACCAATGAGTTCTTTCGAATTTATGTACGGAATTTCACATCACTGGCTTTTCGGTGAAGGAAAACATCGTGAGGCAACCTGCATGCGTCAGTAGAAGAAATTCGATGGCGTATGTGAATCCACCAACCCGCACTGGGCCAGCGTAGAGGATATGACCCAATCACCCCTCGTAGTTAAGCCTAAATCCTGCAGTGGACTATTAAAAAGGCTGGTACACAAAGTATTTAAAAAAAATAACAATTAAGCACGTGCACACATTATTTGCAAACAAAAAAAAAAAAAAAAAAAAAAAAAAAATTGCAAACATTATATCTGGCCATCATAATCTGCTTCTGAATGAACATTTAGTTAACACAGGCGTAATACAAACATGGCTGCACATGTATAATTGAGTATTGTTCCCGCAGCCCAGTTATGAATCAGAGCGAAGTCCGCCGGAGGCTGCGGTTTGTATATCTCGTTACGTTTTCAATGGCTTCATTTATATTTTGCATTGTTATGTAGTCATTATAGGAATTAAATATTTAAGCAACAAACACGCCCGTAGACACGCACTTGAGACAAAAAGACCAGCAGGCCAATCGCACTAAAAAATACAGCTGAACTACAATTGAACTTTAACCGAACTTCGACTTTTGTCTATTTTCGTATCGCACTAATGATTCTGACTAAAGTTGAATCGCAACTCGATCAGAGTTGGAACGTAACCGGTGTCAAATGAACGGTTGGTGTATGATGATTAGCGCAATACCTAATTCCTTGAAGCTGAATCGAAACTTAACTACAATTGCAACCGAACTTTAACTGAATTACAGATGGAACGCAGCTGTTTAAAATTAACGCGATTGGCCTGCTGGCTTAATATTTGTAAGCTGCAGGCCAGTCGCACTCAAAAATTACAGCTGAATCACTATTGAACTTTAACTGAATTTCAACTTTTTGTCTATTTTCGTATCGCGCTAATGATTTTGACAAAAGTTGAAACGCAACTCAAACAGAGTTGGAACGTAACCGCTGTCAAACGATACGTGTATGAAGTTTAGCGCAATACCGAATTCTTTAAAGCTGATTCGATACTTAACTACAATTGCAACCGAACTTTAACTGGATTACAGACGGAACGCAGTTGTTAAAATTAGCGCGATTGGCATGAAGGACGTTTTTAGCTGTAGACTAGCGTAGCTTTTGCTCGTTTTATTTTGGAATTAGAAAAAGATTGGCAGATGAAGCAAATTCATAATATTTATAGTCTGTGAACTGATTTAAGTGGCAAATAAAACATGTATAATGCGTTCACAAAGAGTTACAATAAGCTATACTACCCTATCTATCTATAAAATAAGTAGGACTTATGCTTACCAAAAACTTATCAGAATATTCACGGACGTAACAGCCTTGGAAGGAAAGTTTTGTTCAAAATGAGCTCACATTACCTGCAACAAAAATATTAATACATATTAAACAGCTTGCCATATGAAACAGCTCTTGTCACATGCTAGACATAATATTATAACTAAATGCAACATAATTTAACAAAATACGACAGAACATAGTCAACCTTAAAATCTAAACACACAACCCATCTCCGACAGTACACGGCGCAAAAGAGCCCAAAATACTGGCCACATTACCTCGCTGGATGGCGATGGCCATCCTTTGCGCCAAGTACGAGCCGGAGCAGGCGTCATTAGTCATCTCCCTCTCTTCTCATTATAACTAAATTAAAAATTACAAAGTTATTATTCCTACAGGGTTATCCAGAACTGGTGCACTAAGCTGAAATGACCATTACTATGAACAAGTTTTTATCTAGGGCCAATCTGAAATAGGAGAAAAAAATCAGCTGTTTCATATTTTCTGTCGATTTCGAAAAAAATACGATTTTAGAATAGCTGATTTTTTTTCTTTGAATTCCGGGTTGACCCTATAGTAAAAGTTGTTTATAATGATAGTCTTAATCATCCTCTTTCGACTAAGTACAGGGCGAGCAGATAACCCTGTAAAAGACATGAACTTCCTTTCTCTATCTACCTCGATCGATCTACCTTGGTAGTCCAGAGCTTATATCTGGCTTTGTATCGCTATCAAAACATTGCTAGGCCATTAAATTAACAATTACACAATTAGCATTTATGTCTGACTGATTAATTTTTGCAACTTGTTTACGAGTTGCCAGATTGAAATTGAGGTAAGTAATTAATCACCTTTCGAGTCACGCAATAGCTAGAGGGAGCCACTTCACGAAGTGTTTGCCAAACCAACTTATTACTACAGTTGAATGGTAGCGCCACCACAAATTCTCCATATGCTGATTTTTATCGGCTATTTTGCAGTTGGTTCCTCAGTAAGTTGTTGATACTCATAAGCATATACATTATATACAATTAATAATTATAGACCCCTGAAAGTGCTTGCACTTGGCATAACAACATTCTATATTGTTACGATTTGTCATGGAGAAATTATACTAGAATACTGTCTCACTCAAGTTCACGGTAATTTTAGTTCCTGATAAAGCCGACTCTATCAGTACATAATATTAAATTAATGATGTTGTTTTCATTTGTTAAGCAACTTACATAAGTCGCTGTAAAGTTATTAGCGTGTAACTTTTGTTTTCACTGACAGATGTTATAAACCCAGTTATTAAATGTTACAGTTGCAGTTAATTGTTATTACCACCCGAAGATAAATAAGTACTTACGTTTTAATTGTTATGAAGTTGTTAAATGACAAGTTATGGTTAGATAAATTAAAATTATAGAGTTAGGCAGACTTTTACGTAAGTATCAAATCGGATTTTATCTTCTAAGTAAATGTGATCTTATTTTCAGGTAGATAGTTCCAGGGACATTATTTTTGAAATTCGGTTGCCTAGGAACGTATATGGAACCTTGATAGATTGTATGAAAACCTTCTGTATTGTTTATGGGAGTTGTGAATGCTCCATACAAATTCCGTATACGACCAAGCCGTGCGAAGTTGAAAAATCATGCCCCTGAATTAAGGTTTTTTTCTGGACTACGGGTATGAGTTAGTTATTATACTCGCCGTTGATCAACTTATACAATAGAAACAACTATGAAATGGAAAAAAAAATATGGTTCCATAAAAAAGTCCATTTATTTTTGGCAAAACGTACGGAACATTGATTTTTTTCGAAACTTTCGAGTTGGTCTCATTTTAAAGTTGATCATAACGACAAAAATTTTCGGACATATCCTTCGTCTAGAAATGGAAACGTTTCTCCTTGCTAAAGTAAAACTATATAGACACGATCATTTATTTTTATGTACAACATGCAATGTATTACATATTTAAAGAATGTATCTTATGATCTAAATATTATTCACAATTTCAAAGCTTATATTCTGCTAAAAGTTACTCATAAAGACTATAACATCTAGCCTTAAATAGAATAGACAAAGCATTTGTACATAATACATTGCATGCTTCAATGCCCTGAACTAGCTTATCTAGAATCAAGTGACACAAAATATTTTATGTGTGTACCCAATACAAGGCGATGCTTTGAAAAAATATTACTATCGACAAGAACTCAACCAAGTGACGAATTCATTCGAAAAATACAACAAAATGAAAATTGAACTATACCATGATGAAATAAGACCTAATTCGATATTCTAGACGGGATAAAGAAAATATCCAGACTATTCTATGCTAACGGTATTAGAAGGAAAATGTTTAAATTGTTCGCTATCAATTCACTCGCTATTATGATCAGAAAAGTAAATCCAGTAAAATACATAAGTATTGGGTTAGCTGAACTGTTTGAACAGTTAAGTTGTAGATAATGTGTATATCAATACAGTTTTAAAGCACGGATTATAGCACTAGGTACAAAGCTCTGTGTGACAAGAAAAAACTACATAATTATTTTTTGCAAAAAATAGCATGACCGACTTCACCCGTGTACAGAATCATTACATAGTATAAAACAAAGTCACTCTCCGCTGTCTGTCTCCTTGTATGCTTATATCTTTAAAACTACGCAACGGATTTTTATGCAGTTTGTTTTAATAGATAGAGTAATCCAAGAGAAATGTTTATATTTTATGTATAATACACCTGTGCGAAGCCGAGGCGCATCGCTAGAACGCAAATATTATGCACGGATCGATGTAACATATTTCACATTATTGTTTATTTATCAAAAATGTCTCAGCCGATTTCGATAAAATTTAAATGGGACTAATTTCAAAGTATATTCTTTCCAATAAAAATAATTATTGAAATCGGACTACTATGAAAAAAGTTATGCGTGGTTATACATAAAAAAAAAATATATACGCGTCGATTTGTATACCTCCTCCGGTGGTTCGTCGGTCAAAAACAATATCAAGACGAAGAAAAACTGAAACAAAAATAGAATCTGACCGGTAAAAGTGTTAGGCCCAGACTCGACAAAATCAAAGCAGATTAATATTCTGTAAAAACCAACTAAAAAAGTTAGCTGACTTATTTATTGCAATAAAAAATGTTGGTCAACTTTTATGTTATCCATGAATGAAATAGTTTATTGCGTTAACCAAATCATCACCATGATTATCTGCCATCGGAATTCTAAAAAAACTACAAATAGGCCACTAGATTTCCACCAAGGCCGTTTGTAAGCCGCTTCGCTTTCAACGCCAACCTACAATATTCATCAGGTAATCTATCTTGATCGACTTGTCGGCACTTTTTACTTGCACTGCTGACAGTTTAAATCATAACCCAATACTATATAAATCACACGCGATGTCAATTCGAGAGCTCGAACAAAAATAATATAGGAATCTTAAGTTGGCGTGTTCACGCTATCGATGCTATAAAACGTGAAACGAATTGTTTTGGCCAAAAATAAAATGTTTTTGCATCGTTTTAGCATTTTTTGCGGCTATTTTTGGCTATATTTTTCGTACCATTTTCGGCTGCGTCGTATCTTCGGCGATGCAAAAAGACGTCACAGCGAAGTCACAAAAGCATATAAGTGAAGGTTAGACATGACAGGAAAATATCAAAAACAACATAGTAATACCTCTAATTAGAATTTTCAATTGTCATTAAGAATATGTTTTATCCTATAAGATGAAAAGCCGTGGTGGTCTAGTGGTAATGACACCGGCCTTACAATCGTGAGGTCGTGTGTAGTGAATATGGCCGAATCACCCTTCGTGGGTAGGCCTACGTCCTGCAGTGGACTATTAAAAAGGCTGGTATAGTGGTGGTGTAAGATGATTAAAAGGGTAAATCAAAACAAACAAAAGTAATACAGTAGTGAGTCGTTCTTGTACATTTCATTCATAGGAAGTCTATTGCTGGACACAGGCCTATCTTATGGATCACCGATATAATTGGATGGAAGCGTCTTGCATTCCGCAACACCCTGATCAGGAACATCCGTGTGTAACCTCTCTCTAACCTTTCCGGCGACCGACATAAGGAAGAAGCATAATTTCAAATTACAAAAAGTCACGGCCTTCTTATCTAGCCATTTACTTTTCACAGGGTCAATAATTTAAAAACTTTACGTAATTATCTTTTGAACAAGATCTAAGTTAACTACGCTGAGCCATAGCAGTTTTTTATTAGCGTTGGTAATTTTATACAAGCCTAACTCATATTTGGATTACAAGTAACTTTAGTGATGACCTAAACATTCACAAAACGAAGTATTTAGCACAAATTTTGTTATATAGGCAAATGCGGTTAATACAGCTCAGTTTTCTCGTAGCTCTTTATCAATTGTTGCAGCTGCAAGAGCAGCTTACTTCATTTACGACCTGCATTTCGAGAGCATTTCCTTACTGCAGATACAATCAATGATCTTTATTTCTTCGTTTAAATTTCAATTCTCGACTCTATTTTGGAAGTAACAAAATTCAAACTTCAATGCAAAATCTAAAGAGTTAAGAACCTTGCCTTTGTATTGCCGACAAAAAGCCTTTGACCGCAACCAATATCAGAATTCTTATCACACGTTCAAATCTAGTGTAAACTATAAAACAATCATGCGCACGATTTGGCACCCGATTTTTTGTAGGATTTCACCTTCGCTGTGCACAAAAGAAAAACTTTCACCGATTTGAAATAATCGCTCCAAATTGAATTTATTTGAGTCGTGCGTTGCTGGATGGCGTTGCGCAAGATGTAAGCAGGTCGCGCCGCAGACTCAGCCTCGAGGCGAGTCTCAATAGTTATACTAGCAGTACCTAAGCTAAGCTGGTATTGTGGCGCCAGTGTACAGGAAGTTGTTCCAGTGAACAGCAAAAAGTCAACAAAAGTGCACAGAATGTAGTAGAATGAGTCATGTGTATGTCATATCTAATACTCTACACCCTAGACCGCACATCTGCTTAACATCAGGCAGTGTGTTGTCATACGCGAACCTATTCGAAATAAAAAAAAAAAAAACTCGCAAATCACTATTTTATTTGTAACTAGTTTTTAGCCGAGGCTTCGCCCGCATATTTTGATTTTAGACGCAATATCATTATAATTTATAGCCTATGTGTTATTCTGATAATTATATAAGCTATATTATTGCAAACTTTCATCTCAATCAGTTTAGTAGTTTTTGCGTGAAAGAGTAACAAACATCCATCCATCCTCACAAACTTAGCGTTTATAATTAGTAGGATTTTGTAAAGTACTTTTGTAATTCACATCGTAACGTGCGTAAAAAAATAATATGTAACAGAATTGCGGTCTAGCATTATTAAAGTATGCTAAAGGACTATTTTCTATTAGGATTTTTATTTAAAAAAAACTGTACTAGCTGGTATACTGTAACAGCTTTTTCAAAAGTCCACTGCAGGACTTACCTAGGCCTTGGGCCTCCCCATGGCAGGTAATTGGGCCATATCCCCACGCTGGCGCCGTGCGTATTGGTGGATTCACTTATGCCGTGGAATTTCTTCTGCGGACGTATAAATAAGCTATGATATAACTTAGACTTTGACACTTGGAAGCTTTTAATGTAATTAAAAAAAACTGGCAATGGCACGTGATGTGCCATACAAAACACTGCTACATTAAAAATACTTAATAATAAAGCCATATAAATCATATTTACCTATTTTGGAAAATTACCTATACACACTATATTACAAATTATAACTACTTATTTCGCAACTTTTAAAAGTTTCTTGCTGCTGCACTCGAAAAGTAGGCCTAACTATGAAAACGCCATCGTAAATTTAATAGCAACGTAAAAATGTTACATTTATCGAATGCCTAAAGTGAAAAAGGAACAGAAATATTCTAAATAGCTAAATAGCGCCTACATAATTGGGGCCTACTACTATCATCACCATTTTGTGAAACATGTTACACTGCCATAATTTTCTTCAAAGGACGTTAACTTATCTCGTCCATAGTATCAGAACGGTGGTTTCTGACTCAACTGTACTCTGCGTAGTTTGCTCGGGGCGCGGAATAAATAACACTCAGTAATGTATCGATAGTAAACTGGTAAATAGATGATATCTTAAGAGAACTATTATTATACTATATATAACGGGAATGAACTCACGTGTGGGGATAGTCGTAACGACTATAGTTTCGGTCGCATTCGGCGACCTTTCTCAAGTTGGCGAGTGCTAGCACGCGGAGCCGTCTCGCAATGCACTGCGAGTGCATTGTTTCAGTGCATTGCGAGACGGCTCCGCGTGCTAGCACTCGCCAACTTGAGAAAGGTCGCCGAATGCGACCGAAACTATAGTCGTTACGACTATCCCCACACGTGAGTTCATTCCCGTTATATATAGTATAAAATGTGTGAAAACCACGTTAATTTCCATAGTAGAACTATTATTGTTCAAAGTTTGAACAAACTTTTATAGAACAAGTAGAGGCGAGTTAAATTTGACTGCCTGTTGCAAATGTGGCTCAGTACATAGTGACATAATAGATAGTAACTAAATAACACCCAGACACAGAGCATACACTTATGTCCATCACATAAATATTTGCCCTGGGTGGGTATCGAACCCACGCCTATTTGACCCAGACGTTAGGGTCACTAACCACTGAGCCACCGAGGCAGTCAAGCGGTTGGTGGTCAAGCAAAGACTCAATATTTGCGTTAAAACAAAAGAAAGGTGTATGATCATGTTTGACCGACGAACCAACCGGAGGAGGTATTTAATTCGACGCGTATATTTTTTTTAAATATAACCAAGCATAACTTTTCTCATAGTAGTCTGATTTAATAATTCTTTTTTTTTATTGGAAAGAGTATACTTCGAAATTGGTCCTATTAAGTTTTATTGAAATCGGCTGAGCCATTTTTGATAAATCAACAATAATGTTACATTGATCTGTGCGAAATATTCGCGAATTCTGTACACGGGTGAAGTCGGTCATGCTATTTTTTGCAAAAATATAATGACCTTTTTTTTGTTGGGCTAGTAGAGTTGATAGCAACCATAGTGTAGCTTGAATAGGTGTTTCTTAACGATCACCGAAGTAAGGCAGCCTTCGGTTACACCACTCGGTGTAACCACGAGTAAAAAAATTTACTCATAGTCACACTGGTGTACCAAAGCGGTGTAACCACGAGTTTGGACCGGCATGATTTGGATATGTCTATGGTTAGGAGACCGTAGGTGGCATTTACAAGTCAGCGCTGCGGTGACTCGGATGATATATTATATTGTGGGTCCCCGTTTAGTCATGTTTCACACCAGAGCTTGGACAAACGTTTAAACAAACTTACTTACAAAGTTGTTTCGTATATTAGCAACTAAACATCACAGAACACCTACACACGTCGGCGGTTTTCATCATTAGTCGATTCATTATCAAAGAACAATGGTAGGCGCAGGCGCTAAATACTCGCAAAACAGTGTTGTAAAATGGTTGGAGAAAGTAATGGGAACACAAACCTTTAGAAATCGATTTCTGAAGCCTATTTGTATTTAGATATTTTCTTTAATTGATTGGAACTTCTTTAAATCTTGAACCTAAGAAAATTATTTTTTTTGTTACCATTTTATAAGACTGCTACGAGTATTATATTTGAATGCCTCGGTGGCTCAGTGGTTAGTGATCCTAACTACTGGATCAAAGAGGCGTGGATTCGATCCCCACCCAGGGCAAATATTTATATGATGAACATAAGTGTTTGCTCTGTGTCTGAGTGTTATTTAGTTACTATCTATATAAGTAGGTATGTATTTAAAAATAAGGTTATGTAGTATACCAGTCTCTGGCAGCCATATCACAAGTTTTGCTTAGTTTGGGGTCAGAGGCCGTGTGTAAGATGTCTCAAAATATTTATATATTTATTTTTGTTACAGGTCGATTTTTAACCCTATTTGTAACTATATATTTTATCTTTAGTTGATTGAAACTGCTTTACATCTACTGAACCTAAGAATTATTTCTTTTATTACCATTTTAATCAGTCAAAATGTTTTGAGTTTTGACAAAAGTCGCAGAATAAAAGTTTTTAGCTTTGATGTACAGAATGAGCCCCTAAAAGGAAGCTAATTGATTAGAAATAACCCTGTATAGGCTAAATTTGCAGCATAACCGATCAAGAAACTAGCAGTTATGCGCAAATGTTTTCGATTTCAAGCCGTAAGTGCGTTGACAGCCAATAAAAAGAGTATAAATATCGCATAGTGGTTTCACAGCGGCTTAACGTAATAGCTTGCTTTCACTTTTATTTTGCATTTATGATAAAGTTTTATCTTTAACGGCTGGTTATCAGAGATAGAATGTAGGGACTGGAAAAGTTGTTTAAGCCACGAGTTGTCAATTTGTTTCATATTTTGGTCTTATCGTTGTAAATTATCAATTTGTTATAAAAAACCCGGATTAACATTTTCGAATAATTGGAAATGTATTTCTCGAAAACTCGTAGAACCATCTTTAACTTCAGGGTTGCTACATCAAAATAAATAATGTACAACAATACAGTCTGAAATTAAGGACATACCTACAACTACTATACTACTTTAAGATAGTACAAAAAAATAAGAGAGAGCTAAAAAACTAACCCTGTACCAAAAAATCATCGGTTCCATACCAAAACACTGGCTTTCAACAAAAAATTGCAGTTGATTTGTGGGTTGCCGAAAAAAAATTGTGTTTCAAAACATACAGGGTTATTTCTAATCAATTAGCATTCTTTTGGGGGTTTATTCTGTAAGCACATCAAAACTAACAACTTTTGTTCTGAGATTTTTGTCAAAACTCGAAAAAAATCAGCTGTTCTATACATTTTGTCGCGGGTGAACGATATTTTTCTATGGGACAACAATTTTTTTTTTAGTTTTGCAAAAGTCGCAGAACAAAAGTTGTTAGTTTTGATGTACAGAATAAGCCCCTAAAAAGGATGCTAATTGATTAGAAATAACCCTGTATTGTCTGAAAATCCGGATGTTCGACAAGAATATTTACATGCAAGATCAAATTTGGTTTGCCATTTATCATGAAAACCGGCTTCAAGAGGGCTGCCGGAACTCATCGCGGATTGTCGACTTGATCCACTTCTCGAAGGTATTACTCAACCCTACGTAACTTACTTTCTGATTGTTGCAATTAAATGCATAATTCGACGCATTTTTGCACAATTTTCAGCCTACTACTACGTAATAATAATTGTATTTGATAAGAGCACGTTGGAAACAAACTTCTTCCCACCCGTCTTGTCCATCCAATCAATCAATCCATAGGAGTTCTATGTCTAGCAGGTGAGGGGCTGGTATTAAGATGACGATGAAGTTGATTTTGATATAACTTATTTTAGCTTATTCAAAACTGAAATAGAATGTAAAACTTTTT
Organism: Hypomecis punctinalis; assembly: GCA_949316475.1. Taxonomy (NCBI): domain Eukaryota; kingdom Metazoa; phylum Arthropoda; class Insecta; order Lepidoptera; family Geometridae; genus Hypomecis; species Hypomecis punctinalis. The sequence goes on along the minus strand of OX438810.1, from coordinate 7,393,499 downwards.
TGTTTCTTGTGCCCTCAAAAGCGATCATAAAGCAAACTACGATCGATGACATAAAAACGTGCGATGTGTAAAACCTCGAAAATAGTCGCGTGGCGGAAAAACGGATATGTTTTTAGTTCATTCCAGTTGACCTGCTTATGTGAGTAGACTAATATTATTGGGCTCTTGATTTCACATAATCAAATTATTGGCGCTAAATTCAATTTTTTTTACAACATTTTCTAGACACTGATAAAATATGAAATATGAAACTATTTATGATTTTTTGAATTCGGAAATAGTCAAAGTAGCGAAGATTTATGTGAATCACTGAGAAAACTTACGGAAAATTAGCCAACAAACCAAATAAATGAGACACTAACGAGATATGTTAACTTTCTTAGTTACTGCTCCAATTAAAACTAATCGTAAGCTAGAAGCAGTAATATGTTAACCATTCGCAAATCGTGACTACAGCCCTTTAGTAAGAAATAGGCTTGATTATTTAGAAAGTAATTAAGTAGAAGACACTAACTACTATCGTTATATACATGCTATATCTTTAGCAGGGACTTTCAAAAGTTTAAATACTCGTATTTAATTTATAATTAAAATAATAACATAAAATTTGGGATCAACCCCAAAATCGCGAAAATAAGCTGGTCCATACGAAAAGTTCACCTACTTCTGTCACAACATTTACAATAACAGTAGTATCCAACATCTAGTAAAATAAAATTAAATGCGGGAAAGTTGAAGTTTATTTATGTCAGTAACAAAGCAAAATAAACCATTAGTATTGGTATATAAACACAAAACACCCTTATCCCAAAGTTTACGACTATCATCTGACAGTGACAAATCATTTATCATTCAAACAAACGTACTTAAATTCAATAAAACCGATTCTGATCCCGATTCAATTTCTCACAATCAAGGTGCAATTTATCCTGTATTTACCGAGCCATTCCCACCATTCATACATTAAACTGTCTGGGCTTTGATTACACATTAATATCAATAGCATTTACCGTTATCTTCAGGTCTGATAGGATCTACAGTTGAGGGAATGAAAATAGCACGTCGCGTCCGAGTATGTTATGTTAGACGTGTTAAATAACATCTTGAATTAAGTAAGTTCGTGTAGCCCTGGTGTCAGGGATTTTAGGCTGCTTGAAGGCCTCGGATATATCTGATATATAAAACAACCGGAAACAAACTTTTGTCCACAGCTTCGCCCGCGTTATTTGATTTGTATCCTATTCCTTATCTCATAGGAATCTTTAATTTTTTAGGGTAAAAAGCAGCCTGTGTCACTTTCCAACCTTTGGACTGTATCCATGCCAAAAATCAATTCAAACTTTGGTCTGTTGCTGCGTGAAAGAGTTACAAACTAACAAACACACTTTCGGATTTATATTATTAAATAAGGATTTTTATATTTCAAGATGTACATTTTTTTTTGTTGCCCTGGATATATTATCTCTGTGGATTTAATATGTTTTCAAGTCCTAAGTTTTCGAATATATTTATGAAAGTACTGAATTGGCTGTGGTTTTGTGGAAAAGTAAAATTTGAAAGAGGGAGAACGCATCCACCATAATCTAAAAGATATGAAAGAAAGGTATTAGAGTAGATAAGATCATCACATGATGTCAGATTACAGCTGGTTTAAAAAAAAAAATTTTCCCCTAATAAAATATAGCAAAAATTACACCAAAAGGCAGTCAAAGGTATTAAAAGATATATTTTTTTAATAAAAAAATATATTTGTGGATATGCTTGTTAATGTTATTCTCATTTGTACGACTATAAAAATTAAAAAAAAACAGAGCCTAGCTTTGAATACCATCTATAATTTCGTGAATAGTAGGCATAGAGCTGCTCGAAACCACTTTTAGATCTAGGGCAACAAAACCACTGTTGACCGGTGTAATCAATCCTTCGCATCAGCCATATCTCTCGGCCGGCACTACAATACTGATCATTGCTATTATTCGCAATCACGCCTTCAAGGAATTCAATCTGCGCCAGATTTCTAAACGCTCTGAGCTACGCTGGATCCAGATTTACATGGGGGCATTACCGGTTACATATTTACAATAGGAAGCATTTATAATTTATGAGAAAATTTCTATACAGGGTTACGAGTAATATAGAACTAAAGTGGGAATGGATAGGGGGCAATATTTCACATTCAACAGCAATGGATGTGCTGAGATTTAGATCACGATGAAAGGTACTTATATGAGTATGTGTTTTATCAAACAAAAAATATTACTAATTCAGTTTACGTTTTTTATTTTTATTTATTTATTTTATTTGTGTGTTAATGCAAAAGCTAAATAAAGTACCTATAGGTCCAAATTAAATAGTTTCATGTTAAAAAGTGGCCATAGAACGGCGGCGTGATGACATCCAAAATGCTTTGAATGCAAAATGATTGCTGTTATTAAACAGCGTTAGACAATTAGAGCTCAGAGAGTCAGATTTCCTTCGACATGGGTTCGTAAATCTACGATAGCGCAGTAAATTTTTCAAAATTATGCAGGCGATTGTACCATACAATTTAAATGCATTGGAGCGTATTGATAAATGATCTAGCTCACTAAATTAAAAAACAAATCCTGACATGAAACTTTAAAACACCTATTTCTTAACACTGCTAAGCAACGCAAAATTTTCCGGGATAACAATAGCCCTTGAAATTGTTTTTGAAATGACATAACGTCCGTAACTTTCTGAGATCTTTTATCAACATGTAGATTAATTTTACAGAAGGAACAAAACGAAGACCGTTTCGATGTCTATAAATGAAGACTTTGAAAATGGGTTTAGTGAAAAAATGTTCACGGACGATATACTCGTATTCACCCAAAGAAAGTAAGCAAATAAACATTCCATTGTTAATTATAATTTTGTTTTTTTTGTTAAGTTAATTATTGATTTGAAAAATACTAGATATTAATAAATAAGGATAGTTACGAATCAATTTACTAATAAATCGTCTTCAAAATCGACCAACCATTCCATTGGATGTTTTCCGTTTGTAGTTTGTAAATTACATGTAGATGAGTCTATCTACAGCATTATACCTTGTCTACGTCTCGGTCCAACAAATTAGACCAGTTAAGCTCTATAGAGCGGAACTCTTTGTTTTGATACACTACATTGTCTGCACAATATTGACCGCCTGACACACTAAGACACAGATTCCATCAAAGTGAAGCGGAGCGAAGATATGTTGAGTTGGACAGAGCGTTGTAGTCCGTAAGACCATAGCAAAAATATAATTTGCTAGTCAAGAAACAAAACACAATCATAAGTAGAACGGAGTATTTTTTTCTTCGCTAAACCCATCGTGCAATTAAGTGTGCCATTTTCAGCCATGTATCACGCTACGAAATACGGACATCCGAAAAAAGACCAAAGTAGAAGATATTGGATCCCGTAGAATAAATAATATTAAAACTCAAGTGGCTTTAAGCAAGACACTTAGATAGGTATACGAGTACCAATATGACAGTATAGGTGGAGTAAATCTCTGACTAAGTAATAGTCGCGAAACTCAAGAATACCAACCTCGAGATACCGCTACCAACAGCATAATAATACTACATATTACATTATATTCTAATATCTCTGACTCTGACATGAATATTAGCGACAGATGGAAGACGCCCTGCAGTGAGCCGAACTTAACTAACAATGGTGATAATCATGAAAAAATATGTCATATCTATGTTTTGTATTTGTTTACAGCTTACAACACTATCCAGCTCCGCTCCGCCCCGCTATAGTGGAGTTCGGGTCTGACACACTAACGTATCTTGTTGGCGCGGACCTTGAAATTTGAATTTCTTGGCTCGTTATATGGAAAATACGGTGGAATTGGACAAGTTTGTTTCACAGAAAGCAGTGGAAATGATGCCGCTGTCTAATTTAGCAGAGCAATGAATAATTTGAATTTTAATTGAAATTTAAATTAAAATTTGTTTAAATTGATCTATGTAGTCTATATAGTAGATTTAGTGTCAAAAAAAGAAAATATTTAAAAAATCTAATAATGTTGTAGGTAATCATACCTACAACATTATTAGATTTTTAAAAACTAAATTGCTATGTTACAACAATATGTAAATATATTCACACAAAACAAAATTACAAAATTTAGTTTTGTACATATATATTAGTTTTAGTGTTTTTAGTACAAGTTTATTTTAATTATGTTTGTTGCAATATCTTTGAAATTGGTCTCATTTAAATTTTGAAAATAAAATCCCTTTTACACAAATATTACATAACATTTCGTAAACTGAAAATATATTTAATCATAAAAAAATAGTACTTCTAATATATAGTTAATATATTAGAAGTACTATTTTTTTATGATTAAATATATTTTATTTCAAGTATAGCAATTATTTTTTCTTCTCTACTAGTCCCTACTGCACCGCGTAGGGGTTTTGAATTCCTACAGTTTAATATTCCGTTTGGCACTTAAATATAGCAATGAATTTTGCAGCCATACGTAAAGCTATTTCAAGTAAGTGACTTCCTACTTTTATCACTCTATCCTATATACCACCAATTGTCAAAATATTTCATCATAAATGCAGTTTATTAATGTTGCATTTATCACACTTATTTTAGCAACAATGTGTTTTACCTCGTTTTCACAGGATACACTCCTCACTAGAGTGAGAGTGACAAAGCAACTTCATTCAAGTTAGTAGTAAAGTAGACAGACCATAAAATAACGCTAAAATTAAACTGTCAGCTAATAAACATACTTAACGATACTCAAACTCTTTGGATTTCTAAACATTGAACTAGTTAATATAAAGTTACGGTTCCATCGAAAACATGTTTGCCGTATTTAATGACAAGATATTCATACACAGTTTATAAAAACAAAGGTATCTTATGAATATTTGTGGTCAACAGTAGGCCGCAATAGGCGACTTAACTAAATCTAAATATAAAAATCACAACAATGAAGATTACAAGGTCTACGTTTCCTTTAGTGTAAAATAAAGGAGTCACCATCGAAATTTCTATGCAAACTTCCTAACCCCAAGTTTATAGTTAGTCCTCCTATTTTACGGTAGCAGAACAAAGTTTTCTCTAGCACCTAATTACGGAGCCACTAACATAATTTCAAAGTAAACCTTCCTAACCTCAGCCCTAGACATTAAGTTCCCCCTGCGGTCACTTCTAGAGATCAGTTTGCCGTGCGCTCTATATTTCTGAATAGAACCTAGGGCCCCGTTACTCGTTCTCGAAGCACTAACTCGGAACGACCCACTTGTGCTTACATATCAATAGACAAAACTTACTGTCCACGACACTAACAATTAGTGTAGGTCAACCGGACCGGACGAGACACGAGACAACCGTGTCAAACAATAGTCTAGGGCTGTCGCCAAGGAAAAACTATTAAAAACAATAAAGAGTCTGTATTTAGAAAAATAAACAAATACTTGTATTTTTCAATCTCATATCGGATTGAAAAATACAAGTATTTGTTTATTTTTCTTATCTTTATTCAATACTAGAATTTCCTGCGGCTTCGCTCACACTTACTTTGTAGCCTTTGACACTTACAAATAATGTAGCTTTCTATTAGTAAAAGAATTCTCAAAATCGGTTCAGTAGATCTAGAGATTATCCCCTACAGCCTTAAAATTCACAATGTTTACCTCTTTATTATAATGCTAGTACAGATATTTATAATTAGTTATGTGTACTGCATGCTTTAGATATAATGTGTTTTTGGTCTAAGACTTTAATGGCGCCAAAATCGAAATTTGATAAATCTATAAATCTAGTAAATAAACATTGATGACACCCCTGCAATCTCAACGAAAAAAAATATTTTTTAATACTGCGGAATTTACAAATCTCTTTATTGAGGTAAAAACGACCTGGATCAACAATTTGCCTCACAATATTAAAATGAAAAATAATGGCTAATCAACAGAGAAAACAGGAACAGGAATTTAAAATGTAGAAAGCTAAAATGGTTACGAGTATGTCATGGCGAAAGAAAATAACAGCAAAATTATTTTACAGAACAACTAACGCCCTTATATTCGAGTACAGTGCAAGGTCTCTGCTTAACCTTACCTATACACTTTTGCAATACAAAACAATACAAACAACACTTTATTGACACCAACAAGAAAACATAACAAAAGAAACAAAAACAGAAAAAGCACAAAAGGCGGTCTTATCGCTAGTAGCGATTTTTTTTCCAGACAACCTCTCTTGGATGCAAGGAAACGTAAAGACGAGAAGGACGGTGTAAACGTAAAAAATAAAATAATGAAAGAAAGTAACTACAAACTCTTAATCAACAATAAAATAAACTATATAATAATAGACATTCATAAATACTTCTAATAAAACATACAATAAAAATAAACAAACTTAGATGCTTAAATATATTACAAATAAATTAATAACGACGAATAAATAACGATTGCAATATCTTTTTTAAAAGATAGCTAAAACAAAATTATCTAAATTTTTGAGTCTTTTAAAGTCAACATTAATTTTATTTATGTACAATTTATTGAAGCTCAGTTCTTTTCATGGATCTGGGATTTTTTCGTTTTAAAGTTTTGAGTGTACTTTGTCAACCCTACCAGTAATTGATATTTGAACTAACATTGTTTGAGCAAACAGTGTCAGAGAGAGAGTCGATCTTCTTAATCTTCAGCTCTTTGATTTCGGACAAGACAATGATTTCGACGAACCTTTGACTGGTGAAAGTAGATTAATCTCTGTAAGGTATATTAAGGGGCGATTGAAATTTGCAATTTGCATCTCACTCGCGCATCTGTATATAATTTTAATTTATTCATAACTAGCGACCCGATAAGGTATATGTATAATTATATTTATATATTATATCGTATATAAATGTAAGTATATTTAAAACTTATATTGAATCAAGTATATTTAGTTTATTATTTATAGGTGTTTTCTTTGTTAATATCTATTTAAGGCCACTATTTATTGTTCTTGTCGGTTCATATTCGTGCAAGGTTGCCTGGAAGAAATCGCCATGGGTGATAAGGCCGCCACTTTATAATCATATTTTTTGTCGTATACCTATGTGTAAATAGTGTTTATTTTTCATATTGTGGTTGTAAATAAAGAGTTTTGTCTGTCTGTCTGTCTGGCCCGCCCCGGCTTCGCGCAAGTGTATTATACATATAAACCTTCCTCTTGAATTACTCCATATACATCAAAATCTGTTGCATAGTTTTAAAGATACATAAGGACAGACAGACAGGGAAGCGACTTTGTTTTATACTATTTAGTGATAGTAATAATTACGGCCTAGTGACAAAATTCAAGAATCAATAAATTCATTGATGTCATGTCATACAGGGAGGTAAAGACACTGGCGCATGGCGGAGGACCGCGAGATGTAGAAGTTGCTCTACCAGCCTTGCTCATACATTTTGAATGAATGAAATTAAATTTTAGAAAATAATTTGAAGATGATTTTAAAGAAACAATAAGTGTTTTATATCTTATATTTTGACAAAGCTTTTATTTACAAATGACTTTAGAGACTCAAAATAATCGCAATATTGTATTCAAAAATCTTTTCTAAATGTTTGATCGGCAACTGTAGCATATAACGTTATTCTACAATATGGTCATCTGTCCATCTGTCCTCCTTGAGATCTGTCCATCCCACGGTAGAATCGTAGAATGACCGTAGGATCACAGTGGATGCTAGCCGATTCCAACTGGTCTTATAGGAGATCCACAGAGGAGGTCTATATCTATCAGTAGACGTCTTAAGGCTGATGCGTGGATAAATGAGTTTTCTAGAATATATTAATATCTTTCAGGATGAAAACAAAAAGAAAGTTTCTATACACCTAGTGTTTGAAGCACGATAAAAATAATTTCATTGATTAAGCAATGCGTCATTTCTCGTAAATGGTAAGAAGTTCTAATAATTTCACATTAAGTGACTGACTGGTTTAAAGCAGTTCTCACAAATGGCGCTTCTAACAATGTAGTAGTTGGTAAAAATGATAAACACTCACTAATTTGACGCCTTCGCAGAGAGCGTTTTAGCTTAATTTGGCAAAGCATCTTTGCCGGAGTCCCAGAGGATGCAGGTTCAAATCCTGCGAACGCGTCAATTTTTGAAATGTTTATCACAAAAAGAAAGTCTTTCAGGATGACTTTATATTTACAAATGCGCAAGTGAGATAGCTGCCAAACTCTATACCCCCTTAATAAGTACTTACTTATAGTGAGTTCAGTCTAGATATCAGAGGTTCAGAGAGATCAGACGTCGCTCTTGAAGCTTTACGATGCATTGTTTGATTGGAAAGTAGATGTTGTTATCTATCTAATGTATGATACAGAAGATATTATACTAGTTTGAGTTACTGGTTTCGTTGAGAAGAAATCTGCTTTGACTCTCGGGTGATTCTATAAGTACTTTAGGAAATAATATTTAATAAATAATTATACTTAATTGTTATTCAAATTAAAATATTTTTTGAACTAGATATTATGTTGAGAAATTAAATTTCTAGTCAGGAAAATGAAAAGAATATCTAGAGTTTAAATCACTGTGGAGACATTTAAATGTTCCGTTTTCATCCGGCCTTATTGGAATTGGAATATGGTAGCATGGAATCGGAAGGTGGCTATAGGAACTCCTGCACTAAACATGTTTGACTATCCGTCGTATTTGGGTTCGATTTGCTTGTCTCGACTACCACTCTGCTGCTACATGATATCCAGGATCTCAAAGCCTGTATTTAAAAAGTTATATTTTTATTAAAATAATATTAAATAATATCATCCAAAAACAGAGCAAACACTTTATGTTCATCACAAAAATGCTTGCCCTAGTTGGGAATCGAATCCACCCACACCTCCTTGACACACTAATTTGGGTCACTAACCACTGGACCATCGAGGCAGTCATATTTCTACACTATATTTGGAACAACAGACTTTTTTTACAATTTTAGGGTCGGTCTTAAAATGAAAACAATTGTTTACATTAGAACAAAGTTCAAAACAAACTTGTATAAGGACTAACATATTTTCTAAAAACTTTAACAGGGTGCGGCAGTCGTGATAGCAACTAGACACGACAACCTTGCGTCGAGTTTTGCTTCCTACTCATAATCATATACCTTTTTATCTCTTTCATATACCTCAGTTAAAACTAGTATTTCTTCTATTGTTCAGTTTTTTCAAACAAGGAATTTGGTATTTAAGTTACGTCGGTACGTTCCTGGTCGTTATCACGAGATCTATTACAGTATTTATCAAATTAGACAGATATTAATTTTGCATATTGCATGGGATTTTCCTATGTTTTTGTTGTAATTTATTTGCATTCGTGACCTTTTCCAGTAGTAGATGTATAGTAATATTAGGTGTGTTTTTTTGAAAAGGATATATTCTAAGAAATAAGGTTGTATGTATATAGGCACTCATCATTATGATCAACTTTTGCTGTGAGGTCAACTTTGCTATATCACAAACACATTTAGGAAATTCTTTACTTTTCAGTCATTATCTAATAGTAACGAACAGCGAATGAGGGTAACTTCAACATATATAATATATATACTTCAATAAGTAATTACATCTACCTACCTAGGTTATAAGATATAGTCGTAGGCTCGTAGGTTATTAAATTGTGAAACAGGGGTCAAGCACAAACTTACTACATTGCCTATTTAGTTTTATGGCAGTCATTTGTAATCATGGTTGGTATATACTGAGGTTAAGTAAATACTAGGTAGATATAAATGTTTAAGTATGAACATTAGATTATACTAAATAACCGTAATTTGTCAAAGCTAACTAATATGGTACATAATGATTGTAAAATCCATATCTCGAACTCATTTCAAAAGGATTCGATATCTTCTGAATAGTAAGAGATATCGTTTAATAACCATTATATTTTATAAAAGTATACTTTTTTCATACTCTGACGCAAGCTATTTTATTGAACCGATTTTAGTAAAATAGATTTAATGTCCTTAGTCCGTGAGGTCACTTATTTACTATAAATTATTTACAAATTTCTATTTTTAATCTGTATTGTATGTTGCAAAAACTTATACAGTGCAGCTAAGGCTAAGAAAGTATCTAACTTACCTAAGTACAAAGTTATCTATTCTTGTGAACATTTTTTTTTACATTTTTGTCAACTAAAAATGGCAAATAAAAATAACTTTACATAACTAGAACTACGTTATTATTATTCATATTCATTAAAACTTAGTAACAAAAATCCTTATTGGCTCAAAGATACTAATTACATACTGGGACTTAGGCATAAAAGCTATTAAGTAAGATATTAACATCCCCAATGATAAAAATAGTGACGAATTCAACATATTGTATCGATAAAGCCACTAAAGATCAAATCCTGCCTCGCTTACTTTGTTGCTAATGCACTTTCAAATTACTGCATTAATATGGTGACTCAATTCGTAAAACGATACAATTTACTGTATTACTGCATGATTGTTGATATTAATTCAAATTGTTTTAGAAATCGAGATTTTCTGATTACATGATTCTTAACTAGAACTAGATTCTATAGATTGTAAAGCTATTTCTTGTTACGTAAAAAAAGTAAACGAGATAAATAAAATGTTATTCATAAAGTCTTTTAAATATTTAACTTCATTTTATTTATTTATCATCAATTATAACTACCATTAAAGTCAAAAACTAATGTCATAATGTAAGAAAAAAAATGTGGCAACTTCCAAAACAAATTTAAATTTAATAAATAGGTATTCAATTCACAAAAAAATCACATCAAAAGTTATAAAATGTCAATTTGAATAATAATAATGTGTGGAGCCGTGGTGGTCGAGAGGTAGTGACAACCGCCTTACAATCGTGAGGTCGTGGCTTCGAATCCCCGGTCCCGTACCAATGAATTCTTTGGAATTTATGAACGGAATTTCACACCACTAGCTTTTCGGTGAAGGAAAACATCGAGAGGCAACCAGCATACGTCCGTAGAAGAAATTCGATGGTGTATCTGAATCCACCAACCCGCACTGGGCCAGCGTGGTGGATATGGCCCAATCACCCTTAGTGGGTAGGCCTACGTCCTGCAGTGGACTATTAAAAAGGCTGGTACAGACTGTTACAATGTCATAAAATACAATTATAATTAATTACGTAGGTACTCCGAAGTGAATGAAAGGAAATGAAATATAAGTAACATGACACGTCATATTGCAAGGAAGACAAAAGTACTTATTTTTATCTTAAACTACATCCAATACCTGTAAATAAAATATATCTAATACCTACAATATTTAATCCATACGTTCACCTTTGTCATACGGCCGCTCTCCTTTATAAAATAGTAATAAATAACAACATCTAATAATGCCACATAACGGAGACATCTGACAAAGAAACAATTTGTAAAACGAATCAGTAAAGTGCTAACACAATGGCCCAAACAAATATTACACAATTGTCTCAAAGCATATCGTGCTAAAGTTTCATCACTGCCTCTCACGCCAAACGAAAGGGAAAGCCTAAGCATTATTAATTACGACTCGTCAAATTATTTAAGACGCAATGGCGCAACACTTTCCTTTTGTAACTCTTATAATCTCGACTATTGTGTATCTGGGAACTGTTGAAAAAGAGACCGATCTGTGCTTTCATCTTTTATGGGCTTTTCTCACAGAAGCTGCTTCGTGACTGCATTGGAGTATTCTTTTACTCTAGATATTGTACTTGTTCTTTGTTAAGTAGGTACAACAAAATACAACCAGGTTAGAAGCACCGGTTTAAATCACTGACCCGGTATACAATGTGTTTGTCTACCGGTGTCGAAGCCACCAACTCAGAAAATTTAAAAAAAAACTGCTGTTCCATATGATTTTTTATAGACTTTCGACAAATAGTATGGATTTTTTTGCGTTTTCAGAGTTGATCCCACAGTAAAAGTTATTCAAAATTTGCCAAATATGTCACCGCTCAAGGCTCCGACACCGGTAGATAAGTACATTGTATAGTCACTTAGACGCTACGGATTTTATAATTTTGTACTGTACCAGCCTTTTTAAAAGTCCACTGCAGGACGTAGGCGTACCCACGAAGGGTGGTTTGGCTATATCCACCACGTTGGCTCAATACGGGTTGATGGATTCACCATCGAATTTCTTCTGCGGACATACACAGGTTGCTTCACGATGTTTTCCTTCACCGAAAAGCCAATGGTGTCAAATTCCATAAGTTCCAAAGACACTCATTGGTACAGAATCGGCATATGAACCCACGACCTCACGATTGCAGGGCAGGTATTACTACACTAGACCACCACGGCTTTATAAATAATCTTTATTATAGTCTTTATAATTTTATCGAATATCTATTAATACTTTCACGATTACATTATTAACAGCTTCGTAATAAACTACAATCTCGGATGTTCTACTTTTATGTAATCTAATAAATTAGCAAACCAAACATACACTAACTCGCTACTTAAGTATGTATTTGATTTGTATGCGATACCTATATATTTATGATTATTTACTTGATCAATATATAGCCGATTTTTTTTCTTGGGTTCCGAGTTAGCCCTATAAAAAATCTGGGGTCAACCCGGAATTCGAGAAAAAAAATCAGCTGTTGCATTTTGTTCATGATTATTTACTTGACCAATATATAGCCGATTTTTTTTCTTGGGTTCCGAGTTAGCTCTATAAAAAATCTGGGGTCAACCCGGAATTCGAGAAAAAAATCAGCTGTTGCATTTTGTTCATGATTATTTACTTGACCAATATATAGCCGACTTTTTTTTCTTGGGTTCCGTTGACCCCAGATTTTTTATAGGGCTAACTAGCCCTATAAAAAATCTGGGGTCAACCCGGAATTCGAGAAAAATATCAGCTGTTTCATTTTGTCGATTACGAGTTGCAATTTTGTATGGAAAAACCGATTTTTTTTCTTGGGTTCCGAGTTAGCCTTATATAGGGAATTCCGGGTTGACCCCAGAGTAAAATTTGTTGATAATGATGGTCTGAGTCATCCCTTTTAGTAGACCAGCTCTGAATAACCTTGTATAGGTAATAATCTTAATCCGTAGATTTGCATCCTTATACATGTCCTTAACTCATTGACTACATAATAATTCGTCAGTGTCCAAATTGGCTCCATCGTTAAATACATCTGAGTGAAAAACTTGTAGTAATTTATGACTATATCCACGTAATCAATATCTATATCAGTAATATCTCAAGATGAAACGTTGTAGTTTAGTAGACAGTAGCGAAGTTTTAATATTTTAAGTATTTTTATGTTAATTTATGAGTCGAATGCAAATTGGGTACCTTTTGTGCCTATTTAAATCATAGGAATTCCTTTTTAAGCTACATTTATTAAATATTAGATTATTTTACTGTTTATTTAGGAAAAACCACGGAAAACTAGTGCACACATGTAGCAGTTTAGCCCTCCAAATGCAAAAACAAACACATCCAGCCTTTAAGTTAGTAGTTACATTAAAATATAGATCATCATTGAGATGCATTCCGCAATAATATAATTATCTTTTTTGGAATATTTTTTTTATTACTTAGAGCTGTTAGCCTCTGAGGCCTCTACAGCTTGCCGGACTTGGGCGAGTGCAGAAGGCAGCTGAGCCGTAAGATAAGGTTATAGGGTGACTTACGCAAAGGCACCTGAGAAGGTAGGAAGCCGAAGTAAAATGGCCCAGATATAATTTGAAGCTTGAGTGAATCAAAAATGAATAGGTAGGTATCTTCTTACTCTGCTTGTTTCATCTTCGACCACAACGTCGCTTACAATCAGACGAGTTGGTGATCAAGCGAGGGGTATTTGCGATGAATAATAAAAATATAGTTTAAAAAAAAAACAAGTTTAGGAGTCATCATTTTTAGGGTTCCGTACCTCAAAAGGAAAAAACGGAACACTTATAGGATCACTTTGTTGTCCGTCTGTGTGTATGTCAAGACTCTTTATCTCAGGAACGCGTAAAGATATCGAGTTGAAATTTAAACTGTATACGTATATCTATGGTCTCTTGCAGTTGTGTAAAAGAAAAACTTCTCAGTTATCGTTTGAAAAAGTTAGAGCCGTTTATGTCGTAAAAACCACATATTTCGACACTCACAAAAACCAAAACCTACATATAGGGTACTTCCCTTTGACATAGAAGTATGAAATTTGGCAGGTCTCGGAGTACACATATAGGAATAAATCAGTTTTCAAATTTATTCCTATATGTGTACATACATTTCTAATTAAATCACAAAAAAAATAGGGCCTAAATACTAACAATTTTGGCCCAAAATTCAAAGTGAGTAAATCGTATCATGTGAGGTGTCATATAAAAGAACTTTATTAGCACATGCTAAAACAGGTTTACAATGTGTAATTTATGATGTAGAAAAGAAAAGTAAAAAAAAAAAATTCGATGATTAATTTATTTATTCTATAGAGGTTTCAACATTACAATAATGTAAAATACAGGATACACACAGGATTTGTACGGAAACCTCGGTGTGCGAGCCTGACTTGCACTTGTCCGGTTTTTTTTAAATAAATGCATTGTCATCGGTCTACGATAGGTGTGCAAAGTTTGAAAAAAATATGATCGCTCAAAGTAGGTCAAAATCGAGCTCAAAGGGGTTGGTTACAAACATACAGGTGAAACTAATAAAAGCGTGTTAAAAACTATCAAACTTTAGGCTGTGCTTGAGCTAGTGTACTGTTTGAACCTTTAAGTAATTTATTACTAGAAGACTAGTTTTTGCCGCTTTCGTAGCGACACGGACAGGTATGTCCTAAGACAAGGTCCCACCTGATTTACTGCGTATAGAAACCTCAATGGCTTTCTAGCTGAGACGTGTGCACTATTTATAAAGTTGATATTTATTATCTTTTATCACTTATCGCTTTCAAGGTTTAAATGGATTGTAACTTGGAGTTAATTTTATACATTGTAGATTTTTAAGATATTGCTTTGCACAGTGGGACGATTTACAGGCTACAGATTAGGTATAGGGCTCAACAAATATCTATAGAGTCACAATCGTGCAAAATAAGTGTCCGAGCCAAAACTCTGCCCATGCTATGTAGTGGGCAGGCTTTTTAATTAGTCGTAAGGCGATTGCAAGCCGACAACAACGCCGCGCAAAGTGCTCGATTACAAGCAATAATTAGGTGATGTAACGTCGAGAATCGAGAAAATGGGTCATTGTGAATTATTTAATGTAAATATCTAAGTCGGTATGTATGACGACGCTCGGTTCTTTTTTTACTACGTTCACTTAGGGACTGTGGCTCTGTAGATATTTGCTCGAAGGTATAGGGCTATATGTACTCATAAACTAAGCTTAATATATATGAACATCTTTTACTATGGAGACAGCTAGAACAAGACAAAAAACAGCTATTTCATGCATTTCGTCAAAATGTAAATATTTTTTTGTATAGAACAGACAGTTTTTTTGTGATTTTAGGATTGGTTTTTTAGTAAAAGTTATTAATAGCGACCTTATGAGCCTTAATAGCGAAATGTAGAACTACTACAGTTGTTTGTTTTGTTTTTAAAAGATCTTTATTTAATTTCAAAATATTAACAAATGTTCATCATTAACTACTACTACTATTACTTAGAACTACTTTCTGCTCTTCCGGTATTGTTGAACAAGACATTCACAATCTTTTATACATATTTCATTCGAGCATCTTAAGAGTCACATAACCATAATTGTTCTACAATTACCACGTGTTTTGTGATAAAATCAAGGCAGTGACTGTCTTCTTCATTTATTGTCCGGAAACCAGGCCCCTCTTTTGTCAAATATCACACCAATAATAGGTATTAACTTCACTAACCTGATTTCATACTTTGGCCCTTCTTACCAAAGCAACCAGAGTTTTACATATTATATATATACCTATATTATACATATACCTATTTATTATTATCACTTCCTACCACCAACAATATTTAGTTAAAAAAAAAAATACGTTTATTAACAAATACTAGTACAACATTTATTATCTTCTTACTATATCTTTTTATCTATTATTTAGAAGTTATACCTCTGCACCTCATCTATTCTGTCACATCTTCGCTGCGACGTGCCAAACGTAATGAAGTGACGTTATTCATACTTTGTAACCATAACACCAAACCTGCACTCATGTGCAGCCAGCTCTCACATGCAGCTCAGTTGCATCGATGAATAACACGCACACCTCGAGCCTAGCTAATTTTACCTATTACCTACACATCTTCATCGTTTGTAGTGGTGATCTACCTTATCGCACTCACACGCTCGCGTTATATACTACACAAACGCATTCGCAAGTGGGTGTAACTGGGGTGGTAGTAGGTTTCGCTTGATAACTCATTATTGTCTTTGGCTGGTATGTTTGTAGTAAGTACCAAAGTACCTAATAATAATTTAACTCAAATATTTTAAGATTAACTCAGATAGCATAGTTTAATAGATTAGATTAGTGGACTTTTCATATACTTACAGTGTATTCCAACTTGCATATTGCTATACAACTATATCTTGCATATTGTTTTTAAAACTATTATTTGTGGAAGAGCCTGGAGCCCACGACACAGGCTACCCTAGTGTGGGCCCCAGTGTACACCGATTGCTTATTCAATCATTAAGTGTCAAACTGTATTCTGTTCGATTTAGGTGTAAGTTTATTAGTACTAAGGTTTTTTTGAATAAATATTTATTATTATTATACACATATTTATTTATTGTCTTAAATTTAAGTTTTTTTACAATATTTAAATAATAAAAAACAAAATACTATAAAAAAACCTAAACCTAGAGTGCCGCCGGCAGCGGGGCGAGGCCCAAGCTACCGGTGGTTGGGTCTACAGAGAGAGGAACCTCCTGACAATGCGCGCTGTGTCCAGGACGACCGCCTTCTGTATCTGACCCTTGACCCAACCGTCTAGCGAGAGCCTCTTAAGATGGTGGTCGAGACTCTTCGCTATTAAGCCGTTTACCGAAACGACTATCGGGACAATGATCGTAGAGTCCACATCCCACATGGCGGTGACCTCGTGAGCCAAGTCAAGGTACTTGCTGAGCTTGTCCTTCTCGGCCTTCACGAGGTTCTCGTCATGTGGGATGGTGACGTCGACGAGCACTGCCCGGCGCTGGGACCGGTCGACCACCACGATATCAGGCCTATTGGCGACAATAGTCCTGTCCGTGATGATAGAGCGGTCCCAATAAAGCAACGCACGACCATTTTCGAGAACTGGTGCCGGTGCGTACTTATAGTACGGCACCTCAGACTCGACAAGGCCGTATCGAAGAGCAAGTTGCTGATGGATAATCCTGGCTACTTGGTTATGCCTGTGTAAGTACTCGCCGTTGGCAAGATGAGAACAACCGGAAGTAATATGCCTGAGTGACTCTCCGGGACGGTGGCATGCCCGACAAATGTCGACCGTACCGTCCTTCAGGATATACTTCCGGTAGTTGTTCGTCAAGACAACTTCGTCCGCAATTGCACAGGCAAAACCTTCGGTTTCCCCAAAGAGGTCACCGAAGCGCAGCCAGGCCACCGACGCGAGCAGGTCCACATCGGGTCCTGTTAGGGCCCGATAGAACCGCCCGTGCAGCTCCTTGCTCCTCCATACCGCCTTGCGATCATCGGTGCTGAGCACCGATAGCCTGCGCCAGTTCTCCTTCGCCAGAGAGAGCAGGGTGAGGCCTCTGTCAGCTGCCACCACATCGCAATGTATTCCACGCCCGCTGTTTCGGAAATAGTCCCGGAGACTGTATACTTCGCGGTTGTGGAGGTCTTTGGCATTCAAAAAGCCTCGGCCACCACACTTCCGCGGAATGTACAGTCTCATGACAGACGAGCGCGGGTGTAGCATGCGATGCAAAGTGAGCAGTCGACGGACCCTCCTATCCAGGGCGTCCAGCTCAGTCTGAGTCCACCTCAGTATGCCAAAGGAGTACATCAGCAGCGGCATCACCCAACCATTGAAGGCGCGCACCTTGTTGCCGCCGGACAAAAGACTATTAAGTACTTTTGTCAGGCGACAAAAAAAGCGCTCCTTCACCGATTTCTTGATGTCCACTGCCGATATACCCAACGACTCTGACATACCGAGGTACTTGTAGGTCTCGGCTTCGGAGAGAGACCTGATAGTCATCGTCTCAGAAAGTTGTAGATTCGGAGAATCCACAACTTTCCCTCGCTGTACATGCATGACCGCACACTTATCTACACCGAACTCCATCCTTATGGCCCTGCTAAAAACTTCAGTGGTTTTTAGCAGCTCCACCAGGTCTTGGTATTTCGGTGCAAACAGCTTTAGATCATCCATGTACAGCAGGTGAGAGATAACTTCACCCTGTCTGCGAAGCCGATAGCCTAGCTCTGAATTCCTCAGCAAAGTGCTGAGAGGATTCAGGGCCAGGCAGAACCACAATGGACTCAGACTGTCACCCTGGAATATTCCCCGCTCAATCCTTATCAAGTCTTGCGGGCCAACGGAGCCGTCTCCACCACCTGGTTGACGAAGGACTGTGGCCCATTGCCCCATGCATGACACTAAGAATGATTTTAGAGTTGTATCGATTTTATACAACTCTAAAATCCTCTCGAGCCACGAATGAGGCACTGAGTCATAGGCCTTCTTATAGTCAATCCAGGCGGCAGAGAGGGCTCCCTTGTTCCGCCGGACTTGCTGGCTTATGGTCATGTCTATGAGGAGGAGCTCCTTAGTACCACGGGACCCAACCCTACATCCATTCTGAGCGAAAGCCAAAACGTTTTGCGCAACGACGTGTGCGTTAATTTTGATGCTCAGAATGGATGTGAGGAGCTTGTAGATGGTAGGCAAGCACGTAATGGGTCGATAGTTCTTTGCTTCCGTGGTACTACCGGACTTATGGAGCAGGAAGGTGACACCGGTGGTGAAAAAGCTAGGTAGAGAACCAACCTCAAGGGCTTCCTGGAATTGTGTGGCTAAGCGGTCATGCGAGCATCGAAACCATTTTATCCAAAAGTTGTGCAGCCCGTCCGGCCCAGGACTTTTCCAGTTCTGAGCCATACGGATCGCACAACTAACGTCTACGGGATCTATTAAAACAGATCCCATAGGTTCGATAGTCTCGCATTCCCGCTCAACCACACGCATCCAGTCACCCTCCGTGTGTTCGACGGGCACCGACCAGATGCCGCGCCAGAAGTCATTCATGGTGCTAGCATCCGGCAACTGCCCGTCGCTCACACGTTGGTCGGTTCTCTCCCAGCCTCGGTACACTTTCCTTTGGTCACTTTGGAAGAGGCGATTTAGCCAATATCGGTCCACACGCTCTCTGTAGCGACGAATGCGGTTTGCCCACGCATAGACTTTCTGTTTCAGATAGTCTATGCGTTCCGTGACACTGGCCAAATAGTGCTGGGGTCTGATACCAGTCCCGGCAAAGGCCTGTGTCACGAAACGCATGACTCGGGGGCGGTTATTTCCCCGGCTGAAACAGATTAGCTTTGCTATGAGAGTCCTGAACGAGTCGATACGCCGCTGGATCCGCATTTGCCACGCGGGCACACCCCCGGCGGGTCGCGGTGCACGGTTAGTGTCCGGAAACTTAACACGTGCAACGCGACACGCCGCGATGGCGCCGCAGTACAAGATCGAGTGGGTATCGACTAAGCCTTCGCTTGCCCGTAAATACGGGACTAGCAAAGGGTTCAGGGCTCCCATAAGCGCCAAGTTACGCCTATGGGTGGGAAAACGTGGCAGTCGCGGCCTAGAGTCGGGTGCGAATCGATACTGGGAAATTGCGTCTTCCAAAGCCCTCCTCAGTTGCTCACTCACCTGGCTAGATACGCTCATACTCGCGTCATCTGCCTCGTCGACCGCAGGACCAGCTGGTGATGTCGCAAGTGTCGCCGCCGACATCGGCACTAAAGCCATTGTCGGGGCTGACGACGCGACAAGTACGGGCGGGTCCTGCGTCGAAGAAGCAGTGGGACGAGCAGGCAGCGCCTCCAGGCGGAGCCGATCAATGACGGACTGATCCAGCAG
The DNA here is from genome assembly GCA_949316475.1 of Hypomecis punctinalis. Taxonomy (NCBI): domain Eukaryota; kingdom Metazoa; phylum Arthropoda; class Insecta; order Lepidoptera; family Geometridae; genus Hypomecis; species Hypomecis punctinalis. The sequence goes on along the minus strand of OX438810.1, from coordinate 7,373,404 downwards.
TTTGCACCGGTGGATAGCCCGCACTTGGTCCGATAGTCGTTGGGCAGTCACGGCCACGGTCGGTTCAAGGGCCTGAAACAAAGGCAGCATTCTGGAACAGTACGCTGTCATGTTGGTTCCCCCCTCTGTAGCCCCAAAGTACGCGCGCATGCAATTCTCATTAATGGGTTGAGTCCATCGCATGCGACGCACTATGCCACCGGTAGCGGGAGCGGATGGCGGGGCAGGATGCCCCACAGGCCCCAAGCGTGCCGGCAGCGGTGGACGGCCTCGTCGTCGCACTGGTGGTCGTGGCGGCGGCGGTGTCCGTGGCCCGCTCGTGTCGCTCGACGAGCCGCTCGTCTCGCGGGTGGTGTGGAACTCATCACCCGACGATGCGCTCGGAGCTGACGACGAGGCGGGCGATGGTGGTGGTCGTGCGCTTGTTGTATCCGCTGTTATTTTTGTCTTAGATCTTGTTAACATTGTATTTTGATTGGATTCTGATATTTTCTTGTGTCATGTTGAATGTCAAATTTTTGTTTCTGATTTTTCTTCTTATTTTTCAAAGTTTCATTGTAAAATATATCTGAATGAATGGAAATATAATCTGGTTGTTGTTCTTTTTGAAATACTGCAGAAAAATGCTCGAAAAACTAATAAAATACAATATTTAGAAAATTTGATCTTAAAAGACGTTTGGTCTGTCAGCGGTTTTTTTTTTTTTTTTTTTTTTTTTTTTTTTTTTTTTTTTTTTTTTTTTTTTTTTTTTTATTATTATTATTATTACTAGAGTAGAACTACCGGGAAAATGTTGTCCCGGTAGTTCTACGGTAGGACTACCGGGAAAATTTTGTCCCGGTAGTTCTACTATTAGTTCTATTAGTAGAACTACCGGGACAAAATTTTCCCGAAAATGTTGGAACTAAAAGTGAAATGTTCTACAGTAGAACTACCGGGAAAATGTTGTCCCGGTAGTTCTACTAATGGAACTAATAGTAGAACTTCCGGGAACGACCCTATTTTTCTACTGAAGTACCAAAGAAGTACCAACTATCAGCTTAAAAGATTTTAATAAAAACCTACAGTTCAATTACTGCCTTCTACTCAAAAACTGCTAAAGTCAAACGAAAGCCCTAAGAAACTGCGAAACTGACCTGAGAGACTGCAAAAGTCTCAAAGGCAAGATGGGTCATCAGTCAGCATTTCAGTAAGTTCCCAATCAATTTAACTAGCAAATTCACGCAGCAATTTCAGTAACTATAATTGTTTTAGCATTTCCTTGCACAATAATATCGTAATGAGTACGCACTTTAACATAATACTAAAACGAACATAAAATAGAATTGCAATAACTATTAACGCAAATGATTTACTTTGAGCGAGTTGGTTTACTTTTGCTGAGTCACTGTGACTTGTGACTTTATGCACTGTCACTTTCAGTTGCAAATGTTATATTAACTACTGCACAGAGTTTCGCTTTGCATGTCTTAGATCAGTGTAAATATATTTTCGAAGCATCACTTAAGTAAGTTAAATAAATAAGTATGTTTGAAATTGTACACAGCACATACTTTTCGATCTACAAGCATTAAGTACAAAAATGTGACCAATTTTGAAGGCGCCATCGTAATTTTAATAGCAATTTAAAATATTGCTATTTCTTTTTCACTAAATGCATTTTAAAGGGAGAACCATTTTTTGAAATTGCTATTAAAGGACATGTCCACAAAATGTAGGCTGTTTTTTAAAAAGTTTTTACAAAGTTTTATATGTTATAAATTTAGTTTTGTATATATATTAGTTTTAGTGATATTTGTATAAGTTTATTTTTAATTATGTAGATAGCTGTAAATAGTACGTTCTCCAATGTTATTTAAGTTTGGAGGCTGGTATAATAATAATCAAAAATTCTAACCACAACACTCGTTACATTTCGAGTAAGTTCATATTTTTCTGAGTCTATTACAAAGGTTAAAAACAAAAATGAGCCCTCCGATTTTCTTTAAATTATTTTTTTTAGGATAAATAAATATATTTGGCTCATTAGATAGTTTATCTCCAGCAACCCTGATTAAGTAACCTCCAAATTGTTAAATAAAAGTATTTTTACCAATTAGACACACTTTTTAAGTCTTATTTTGTCACATTGTACCTACTAACTGGTCAGACTGGTAGGCTATAATTTTTAATTTTAGCAAATTAAGAAATGAATGTAAAAGAATCAGCTACGAATGCCAGTAAAATAACGATAGAAGCACTTTATTAAACTAAAAAAAATAATAAGCTGTATTATTATTTTTCGTGCAATTAGTTTTTCACATTTAAAAAAAATGGAGCTGTGAAAAAATCTAAATTAAACATTTTTGGGAAGCCTATAAAACAAGCTTTCAAATTATGTATATGTCATTATGGTTCGATTTTTCTCTGAATAATATACCACTTGTGGACGTCACCTTTACGATGAATAAAGAACTGAAGAAACGAGGCTGAGATTGTAGCCAGACAGCGTTGTCGTCCGTAAACCATTGCATGAATGCCATATTTGCATAGCGAAGATCAAAACAACTATGATCATGACTATGTTTTGTTTCTCGCTAAGACTAGAATAATAAGGCACCTGCAGTATGCTCAGAGACTGCAATGTAATGATGATACCGCTCTGCTCTACTTCATTTTGATTGAGTCTGGGTCTAAGTACGCAACAGTCAACACAACATACATTATTAATTAAAGACACATTATAACACACAATATATTTTTGTAGTAACAGTACTGGTAGTAATAATTACAAACTTAAACTCTGAAGTACAATCACCACGTCAAAGTGATCAAGGCATTGAACTGTGCCAAATCGATTGCTAATCAATTAATGTCATGCAGAAAATAATAGACGTCTATTGTTAAGGTAGTATTCTGAGATAGATATATAATGATTACATTTACGAATAACTAACTAGACCCCGCTGCTTTGCTTACAAAACATCATCATCATCTTTCTCTATCCCTCTGCTGGATATAGAGCTATCTCTCTCTTACGGTGCCTTGTCTCAGTCCTGCCTGGAGTGCCGGGCTAGAAATATTTCTATCGTAGTATCAAAACGAGACAGTGTTATGGCAAAGTATCCATCTGTTACACGTCTAAAAGAGGTTATTGTCGTGGCTTTTCGTGGTCGCATTCTGGACTAGCTGTATTAATCGTGTGCAGGTTTGACACATCTTGCAGCCGAATGACCAACACTCCGCTTGCCTTGCAACATACAAGTAATATTTTTTGGGGACTGAAAAAGCGAAGTAAACATTGAAAGTTCAACGGCTATTTATCAGGCCACAGCTATCTCACTCGGTATAAGTATTTAGGCATTAAATTTCTAAAAACAATACGTAGCATTTATCAATCAAGACACATTCGGTCAAAAGGACATGTCCACAAAATGTATGGAGGCTGGTATAATAATAATCAAAAATTCTAACCACAACACTCGTTACATTTCGAGAAAGTTTGTATTTATCTGAGTCTATTGCATCAGTTATTTTAACATTATTTCTATACACTTAATCTAGAACTCCTTAAAAGATTTTAAAATGAAGAATTAAACGTAAAAAAATGTGAGTAAACATGCTTTTTGAGAATAAAAATGCACAAGTTGTGATTTTATGATGAAAAATTACTTAATAAAATCTACTAAGTGTCGGATGTCTAATATCCTGCAAAAAACTGAAATACGCCGACATGATGAAGTCAAAAGCTACTCACATAGCTAAAGAGAAATGCTCTTGAAATAAGTTAAGAAAGTCTGTAGCATATACTAATTCCAGTCTCCATTTTAAGCTAACATCTAATCATGTCTCAAATTGACGAATGGCAGACACTTACATATAATTTTAACTATACTAACAGCCAACACTATGTCGAAAGAGCTATTAACCAATCTAGTACGAGCCTTTGTTTATTGTGACTTATGAATACGTGTTTGAATTAATTAATTTGTCTCTATTATTATCATGTTAAACCATAAAAGAGAATGCAATTAAAATTATAGCACTCGTCGCAAATTGGAATGAACTTTGAATGATTTAAAATGGGAAACTTGGAGTAGGTACTCGTACAATAGTAAATGTTAGATACAAACATTTTTTTTTTTTAGTTAATGGCCCTCAGACTCCATGGTCTGTGCCTTTTGTTAAGTAAGTTACAATTGCGACTGTACAATAGAGAGGGGTTAGTTTAAATCTTAGTCCAAGTTAGTGGTTTCATTGCATTGCGTGAATGCCACGAGCAAACCGGCGACCTGCATGCAGCACCCGATCACGAGTGTGACGCATGTATCAGCCAGCTTTGTATGATACAACTATTAATCAGAGGGGGTATTAGAAGCAAATAGAGTGTTAGCAGTAGAGTGATAGAGAGGGATACCGAATCGACAATAATACAATCGAGAAATAAAAGATATAATAACTAAAATACATTCAAAAGTTTGTCTGTTTTATTATCTTGTCTGACCACATTTGACCTGATTGACAGTTGCGGTCTAGAACAAGCGCTTTTAAAACACCTAATAAGAACTAAATAAGTGCTGGGCCTACGTTCAGCACTTATTTAGTACTTATTTTTAGAAGCCTTAAAACCAATGAGCTTTAAATCTCCAAACTAACAATCTTGTATTTCAGAGATTCGTGTTCCTTCACAGTGGTCTAAAAAAAGGTTAATACAATGAGCAAACTGATCTATCGAAGCTCAACTATTTGCACTCGAAAAGACTCGATCGCTATGCGCGGGCGCAAATGCCACGTTTCTCGCCGCCCGTTACGATATCCCAAATGTCAGAATCGTGATTTTTGTCAAGAACCGTTTCGCAAACTCAACCATACTTAGACCTTTGTATGATTCATTTGCGTGTAAGTGGTATTAGTAGTCGAATTTTCACAATAGCCCTAAATAGAGCCGATCGAAGGTCGATTTTGTAACTATAACTTATAATTTGGCTTCGAATCTTACCACCATATATTGAACTTTTTAAATAACAAAGAAATTTGCACTTTGTGAGTTTTGTTCTTTACTTATTCTTATTCATGTAATAAACATTTTTTGATTACACGAAATCATAACATTTTATTCGACATTTTTATACAAACCGATGCTATTTTCAAACTAGCATTGCATGACCCCAGCACTACATAGACCTATATTTGTTTCACCATGATGATTATGAAATATGAAATCACAAGTCTTCAGTAGACACATTCTGGAGACACCTCCCTTACAAAAATGCCCTTTCTCCTTTATAGTTTAACTAGCTGACCCGGCCACGAGTTGCTGTGGCTAAATAAATTAAAATTGCGACTATAATTTGAGATTTAAACTATCCTATCTCTCAAGTTGGATCGAACTGCACATGGTGTGCGAATTTTATTATAATCGGTTAAGTGGTTTAGGAGTCCATTGAGGACAAACATTGTGACACGAGATTTATATATATTAAGAAAGATGAGATCAAATTACTTTGCCATATTTTTGCTACATTATGAGTTAGAGCTTTTATTGACACACAAAAATGAAGACTACCAAAATCTACACCTAGACATTCAAAACATTTAAAAATCCGCCCCAACGGGAATTGAACTAAGACTCTTCGCGTCAAAGGCCAACGCACGAGACTACAAATTACAAATGATAGTAGACTTGGTAGATTATTTAGGCTTAGATCATCATAAATAGGCCAAGGGGCTAGATTGATTTGTATAAAAAACCTTTCAATCACTTGAAGGTCTATAACACGCCTTAATACATACGAGTACATACACGGCATTTGAAATACAAAATTTTGGAAAGTCAACAGCAGCTGTTGAATGATGGTACTAAATTCAAATTACCTATATTATAACGATGGAAGTAGCATCAAAACCTGAATCAGAAGGTAGAGAAGGTAGTGGTCGATTAAATTTCACGTCATAAGCATAAACCAGCCATCATAGAAAACTGCTCGACGATCCCACGCTTACCACCTAATGCTATCGCGGTAGTGAGAACATCTCATCATGCAAATGCAATTCCGAAGTTCAGAATATACAGGCAGCATTAGAAAATAGACCAGTAAGAAGAATTCAGACAAGCATACATTTATTAGCACTTATTAGATTTACAAATAAATAATTTTATAAAAATATTACCTACTTATTAAAAATACAAGCTTTTGAAATCCTGGATTTTACGTAGTAGCAGAGTGCTAACTAAAACAAGTAAAACGAGCCCAAATGTTTAGTAGGTACGATATACTTATGCGTGCAAAATTTCAGCTCAATCGGAAACCGGAAAGCTAGTCAAATTTAATCTGTTTACTTCGAGTAAAAAATATTAGTAAAATAGACGACAATTAGTAAATACAAATCGAAAATTTTGAAACTTTAAATATCATATACGAGTATCATGTCCAACATTATAATGTATAAACAACATTCAGACAAATTAAAAAGCTTTAGCCTTAATAAAGTGGGAATAAACCAAAGAAACTTAACTTCTGTAAGTTTTCTCACAAGTCCAAACGTTTTAGAGCTAACCACGGAGGCCAGGAGACTAATGCACTTATAATAGTACTATTACACGCAGAATATGGAAGAGTCAGTCGAGGGGAAAGTGGGTAAGGCAGGTTAAATTAGACCTCAATAGTCTATGGAAGATGATACAGAAATATACGTTGATAATAATATTCTGAGAAGTTTAACCGACTCAAGTGGTAGTAAATTTCATATGTATAATAATGACATGATGTGGTTCAAAAATGACTTGAGTTAAAGTATAATCTAACTTGCAAATAAAGCTTTAAAAAGCTACACTTACTCGTACAGCAGCTGGGAGCAGGACACATTCTGTGTAGGACTGACGGTCTATGCCATAGATCTAAGGGGGTTCCAAAGTTCTGCAATGGACACTACCGGTTAATGATGATAATAATAATGATAATAATCCTGGATACGGCGCGCATTGTCAGCAGGTTCCTCTCTCTGTAGACCCAACCACCGGTAGCCTGAGCCCCGCCCCGCTGCCGGCGGCACTCTAGGTTTAGGTTTTTTTATAGTATTTTGTTCTTTTATATAAATATTGTAAAAAAACTTAAATTTATGACAATACATGAATATGTGAATGATAAAGACCTAGAGATTACTCACAAGGACCTACAGAAAAGGGAGGATCCAGATTCAAGAAACAATTTAACGCATAAAGCTCTCGTTGTAATGGGCTTGGCTATTGAGTTTATGGAATCCGAATCAGTCACGCCTGACCTCACTTTGCGGAAGAAAAGTACTTTGTTTCATTGCTATCGATCAGTGGTCCGACACGATTTTTTGCTCCATTTGGTTTATGGGTTTTTGCGTTCGAGTTGAAGGTCTATCCTAGCAGTAAAAGACAACATTTGATTTCATTTATTGGTAACGGAGAGGGTTTGGTGGCAATTCATGTTTTTTATTACAATTAAACATATACCGCCTTACCGTTTAAGGTTTAAACATGCTTTAAACTCAGTTTAACCGTGCAATTCGTCTAATACAGCTAGAAAATAATGACCAAATGATAAATAACAATTAATCAGATATTCATTGTGCTTAGAACTTGTACAGGGTTATTTATATCAATTAACATCCTTTTAGGGGCTTATTCTGTACATAAAAATTAACGATTTTTGTTCTACTACTTTTTCAAAACTAAAAAAAAAATTCGTGTTCCATAGAAAAATATCGTTCACCCGCGGCCAAATGTACGGAACAGCTGATTTTTGAGTTTTGACAAAAGTCGCAGAACAAAAGTTGTTAATTTTGATGTACAGAAAAGCCCCTGAAAGGATGCTCATTGATTAGAAATAACCCTGTATAAGAAAAACAAACCTAATATTTGTGGAAATCGCTGCCACTTTCGTCACATAAACTTCCATAATTTTACATACATCTTACGAGTATGATAGGATTGGGTGTCGCATCGTAATATTTTTTAATATTTTCTGTTTTCTTGGACATCTAATCAACCGATATTTATCGATGAGTCACATAATGTGAAGAAGCGAGTCAGCCCTGACGACCTTACTGAAGTCAAATACAAAAGGTCTCCAGTCTCTTTACGTTCCATATAACATCAGCTTTAAATTGCCGTCAGCCTACTTCCAATTCACCTTGCTAATGAAGTTAACAAATTCAGAAGCAAATTCTTAAGATTCTTCAAAAATTAACAGCTTATTTCAGGTTTTTCTCCTTTCACGGTAAATCCACTATGACTCACCACTCCAAACATTTCCATTAAAGATGTGTATATTCAGGACTCTTTACCTGCAACAAACAGAATGGTTAGCGGTATCATACAAATGAACATATCACGCAATGTTTTGCAATAGGTACTCAATGGTGTAGCATTAGATTGAGACAATGTCAGGTTTTATAAAGACATAATCAATGGGACGCAACAGCATGTGTTTGTAGTTAAACACTCATATTGTTATCATCTGCTAAGTGGCATTGTCAATGACGTCGTCACATGGACGAAACACAGTAATAATCATCTTTGATTGATGAAATTACAGAATAGGCCCTATGGTTGGAATATTATGTTATAGGTGGCTTTGACATGAATAACATTTTTTTTAATACACAATTCAAATAATGCAATAATATAGCTTATATATCAGAATAACACATAGGCTATAAATTATAGTGATATTGCGTAAATGTTCCATAATATAACGATAAGTGTTAAGTAAGTAGGAAATTCTGCTATCTGCGAACTGTTCTAGAGAGCACTTTAAGAAATATCAAAAAAAACAACTGTCGAATCGAACAATCGTCAAATCGTTTTTTTTTTGTTTATTTGATTTTCCACCTCTTTTATTAAGAGTGGTAAGGTAGGGCCTCGGGTTTGAAAGACGGAAAGTGACATAGTCTACTTTTTATCCCGGATAAATAAAGGGTTCCCATGGGATAGCACAAAAATCAAAATATCATGCGGGTGAAGCCGCGGATAAAAACTAGTTTATACATAAAGTACTTTTATCATAAACAATTACAATTAACATAAATGAATATGTTGAAGTGCTGTAAACTGCTGCCTATTTTTTTGGGTTGCAACCTTTGGCCTTGTTGACAAATCTGAAATTTAAATTTTCAGTTTTACGGTATCCTTTTATTTACCGCGCTCGTTATCATACGCTTCCTTGAAGTATTCGTGTCGTCCCCAAAAACTGAAATCGTCATAAAAATTACCGTTTCCACAATGTTTAACGGTTACTTCGGTTCACTTTTTAACGGTAACATCCTTGACTTTTACTGATTGTATTAGCATTTACCTGTTCGGAAATAAATAACGTTGTAACCGAATTGTCCTAAACTCTCGAGTCACGAACCTTCTGATTTTTTGTCTTTAATATACGAGGTGACCTTGGTATCGTATTTTCAAACGAAAGGCTATTTCGGTTGCCAAATTACTATAAATTAGACCATAAAAAGTTATATGTGACGTGAGCGATTTGTGAGGCAATTTGTCTTGTAAAATGTCACTTTTGCGTTCTCTTTTAGTAGTTACTACATCGTTTACGTTATTGTTGCCTATTTCTGTTTTGCTGAAACTAGACAGCCTAACTTCGAAACTAACCGCGATTTCGTCAGGTGTTTGCTTAACTTGCTGCTGAGGTATACTTTTACTTCACTTGAATTGAACTTTAAATGCTGCTTAGGCCAATCTTGAAACTAATCTTTTCGTAACGTTTTGTACAGTTAAGCGCTTAGATTATACAATTACGTTTATCAATTACCAACATCTTAATCTAATTCAGCAGCACAATGAAGAATTCTCAAGTATTGTAGATCGTTTCCCGGCTTTGATAAAAGTTTAAGAAATTGAGATAGGTTAATATTGAAACGGTTGCAACACATAGATAAACAATCAATCAATGACCCCAGAGACCTTACAATAAGAAGAAGTCAAAACACATCAAGTGATTTAAAATATTCAAAGATAATCTAACACGGATAGCCTGTCAAGCATACCTCAGATCAATTAATTGTTTAACATTCGAGTCGGCAGCCACTTTCTCGTATATTGGATGTTGACAGATCATTATGCAAAACGTAATCAAGAATATCTAGGAGTATCTAGATTGCTGTCGACAGCTGTTGCAAGGAGGTAAATGATCTGGGAAATATAATATTTCTTATTGAATTGAAACAAGTGTCAGTTTACATCTCGCAATTATTTTTTGTAGTCTATTGAAGAGCTTAGATGGAGACAATAATTGAGCTCATATTATAAGCTGAAGCTGACTTTAGTGTTGAGAATTTTAAACATCTATGCGTTGTTCCTGAATAATAATATTGGGTGGATATTTTAGTACATCAGTTTCAATCTTCAAATTTAAAATGAGAATGAATTTCCCAAAATTAATGAGATCGACTAAATTATTTTAAATCAAGCTTAAATCTGAATTATAACTGTTTTCCCCGGATCAGAGAATTAATGAGCTCTATATAAGTGTATTAATGGTCAGATAGTAAGAACAGCGACATCTTCTAAACCATTTATCATGGTCATCGAGTGAGCGTTGAAGCGTGTTGGCGCTTTCTATACGTGCGGCATTGATTCTGCGGTTGTATGGTTATGCCGTTCAACAGCATAGCTAAAATAGTGATGATATCACTGAAGGCTTCCCATTACATTTAACATTGACATTTCAAAGAGTGCATTTAAAGGTAGAGATATTTTATTTAATGGACATCAACATAAGCCAAAACGACAATCGAATACAGTATAAAAGTATCAAACCGCTTATACAGCGCAGGTACCTAATGTGCGAATGCGCGCGTAACGTTTTTGCGGTCAATATTAATTATACAAACAAAATAATGATAATGAGATATCATTATAAACAAAAATATGAACTAAATGAAATATTTCCTGAGTACGTCTGTTTGATTCAGTGTCTTGTAGTACAGTCGTGTCTCCGCGTCGGGGATTAATTACTTTTGCTCACAAAATTGTAATATTCGTTTTGTTTAAATTTCTTATTTATTGTACGTGAGTAATATTTCCAGAAACAACATTTCAAAACAGCTTATTTTCGACATTAATTGATCACTTTCGTAACTTACCTACATTATTTCTGTGCTTAAATTTCCAGATGCTGAACTAAAACATCAATTACGAATTGACGACAAATAGATCAGACAGTAAAATGCATAAAATTAAAAATGTCAATTGACCAACTAGCTAGGGTTACCATTTCAAACTAAGAAGCCAATAACTAGTTTGAGTCTGAGTCATGAAATTATCACTGAAATGATCGAAAAATTGATTTTTTTTATACAAAATGGGCCAATAAAATATAATTTCCAATAGGAACCTTAGTCTGCACTTGGTAGCACTTATTCTTGCCGAAACCAGAAACTTAACACCCTAAGTGTGTGAAAATGGCTTAGCGCATCGAAGAAGTAAATACGTATAGCAATTTATATTAGTCCTAAAGAAACATATTATTATTTTATACTACGGGACTAATCGCGCACTAAAATTACGAGATAAATAAAATAAAATGTATAATGTGTCCAAATCGCGATAGTTAAAAACAACACCTAAACAAACATATCCTACAGTTCCCAGCTTTGTTAGAAACGCAGCTATAATGTGCCACGAATGATCAATCGTTAAGATTGGAATTTCAATAACTTTCGTGAAAAACAAAGTACGAGAAAATCACAAGCAGAATAGAATTTGACAGCCCTGGCCTTAGTTTAATAAAGTAGCGGTATAAATAGTGGGAATCGCATGTTTGAAATTGGCGAGCATAAATAATTTAGATCTTAATTTTATAGATAACTGTTCAATTCTCATCTAGGTCGTGTCGTCGGCTAACTGTTTGTGATAATTTTGCTAATTTTACATCTTTTGAATAGTTGCATTACCATACCTACTTAACATTTGAGCTGTTGATGTAGATCCTGTTGCATCGTAGAACGAAGTAACAGGCAATATCCTACTAATATTATAAACGTGAAAGTTTGTGAGGATGGATGGATGGTTGGATGGATGGATGGATGGATGGATGGATAGATGGATGTTTGTTACTCTTTCACGCAAAAACTACAATTATAGACTTTTAGCACTATGCTTCACAGATTGAAGAATACAATCTAATTTTAAGTCATACATTTTTTCACACCACTGGCTTTTCGGTGAAGGTTTTCCTTCACCGAAAAGGCCTCACGATGTTTTCCTCGTAAGGCAACCTGCATACGTCCGTAGAAGAAATTCGATGACGTATGCGAATCCACCAACCCGCACCGGGCCAGCGTGGTGGATATGGCCCAATCACCCTTCGTGGGTAGGCCTAAGTCCTGCAGAGGATTATTAAAAAGCCTGATACAGTACAGTGCAGTATAGTCTAAAACTTATAATTTTTTTTTTAATCATCGTAATCATTTCGTGTCAATAGCTAAAGGTCATTTTTTATTATATTTTTAGGGTAACTTGGATCTTCACAGGTCAGCACGACGCTTAGTTTGCTCATCTATCACTCAACTGTATAAAATAAAAGAATAATCTGACACAATTGTAAATTATTTTTTTTACTCTTATGAGTAACTAGCTTTGTTCGTTTCTTCAATTCAACTAAATCGTTTTATTGTACCACAAATACATACATCTCTTAGTTTAATTTATAAACGTTATGACATCACACACATTAACAATAATAGTAAAGTTTAAAAAAGGACAGTCTAGCTAGAACTATTAGGCCTTTACTGATGTTATCCGTATTTTTGCTTTACATATATGTAAAATTTTGAAAAACATTACTCTTACACTAATTCTGTAGCTGAGTATTATTTTTATCTTTATTCGAGCGTGTTCGGTAATTTCTCAAAACTAGAAATTCAGGTCTGTAAACCAAAAAAAATCCAAAGACAGGATAGCGTTTCATAGGTCACAAAGAAATAAATTATTACAATTAAAATGAACTCGTTCAGTTTTCAAATCGATGTTTCAAACCAGTTGTTCAATTTTATCACTAATGTGATTCAGAAGTCACGTGTTCACGTGATTCGAATCACGTTTAGTTTCAAACAATTAGTATTTACTGCCTATACCCAGAATGGAATGCCTTTATGTGACGAAAAGTTATAAAAGAGAATATTATGCCTAAAAATAAGATTTTGTTCATAACAGCACGTTGACGTCATTGACGTCATTGACGTCAAGTAGAAATTCTTACGTCGTTGTTGCAAGAACAAAACAGCTGTTTTGATCAAGTTGAGTAAATTTATCAATAAAAGAAAAAATATGATATGTAATTGTCTTCGTATACGTCTATGGCTAAAAAACATCACTATTATGAATTTACAATTGTTTCAATGAGCTCTGAGATAGAGTTTGGCAGATATCTTATTCATCGTACATTATAGACAACATAAACTTACTGGGAAAGCTTTTTGAGACCAAGTATTAAACATAATATTGCAATTTTCTCTTGTTATACTAAAATATTTTTTATCTGAACTTATGAAATCTCTCCAAACCTAATTTGAGCTCTTTTCATAGCCCGTTACGCAATTTCAAATAGCTACCCTATAACCTCCATTCCATAGCTGGGTTTTGAACCCGCTTTGACCCTGTCATGGGCATTCTAGTCTCTAGATGCATGATTTTCGACAGGTAAATGAAATGAAATGAAATATTTATTGCACTAAAATAGAGTACATATAAATGGTGTTACAGATTCGTTCCTTCTATTTGCCATTTACTAGCATGTGGAAAAAAGCACTTAAGTAAATAATAAAGTTATAACAGATTATTCCTAAAATTAATTACAAATCATGTCAAAATACGGTCAAATTAAATAAATAACAAAATGAAATAAAATAAAAATAATAAGTCAAATTAAATAATAAACATGTTGAAATCAAACAAATTAATAAATATTATCGTTTACGCATAATTGAAAATTCGTTTAGGCTATAGTAACATTTTTCTATTAGCCATGTCTTAAGTTTACGCCGAAACATTCCATAAGGGAGTTATTTCAATGATACAGGTAATTGGTTATATACGGTGACACACATGGCATAACAATTCTTTTGAAATAATGTCAATCTAGGCCGTTATTCAAAAATTAACCTTTTCCCATATTTTACCTTTCTTGGGTATTTGTCATTGGCTGTTTTAAAGTACTTGGGATGATTTCGGACAAATACTGCAATTTCAAAAATGAACATACTCGCCAACGTCAGAATTTCTAATTCCTTAAATATGGTTGGTATTAATCATCCTCACTTTTAATGAAGTATTTGGGCTTAAAAAATATTCTCTCAATTTCGTTGAAAATAGATGTCAATAAACATGATGAGCAGTCTGTCAATCAATTGATGCGCCATTTGTACGTGACTGAGCACAACGCCGCCGACCCGCATTCCAGTTGACAAGCGATTATGATAGTTTTTGCGTAGACCAAAGAATGTTATCGTCATTACGGGCTATTTTAGTCCGAGGTTGGTGGAGGGCTCGATTTGTGCAAGCTTATTTTGTAGCTGAAGGTTAGATCCATAGACCCGTCTGTCTCTTTCAAATGATTTGGTTTATTTTGCTATAGTTAAAAGCTAGGTCAAGAAAAAGAGCGCTCTATTTTAAAATTTAGTTAAATATTTTGTGCAAAGCGAAGCGAGTTCATGCGGTTGATGTATGAGCAAAGTAAATACAGGTTTGTAACTTTCTATAAAATACAATAAGAATATTATAATTGACTGAGGAAGGTCGTAATGACAGCGTAATCACTATTTTAACATACAATGTTTTTAATGAAAATGAATCCTAGATCAAAAAATGTTTGATTTCAATATGTCTAAGATTGTTTCAAAATTTTGTATTATATTTAATGTTAACTTATTACTTTTTACATTGGCATTTTGAATACGTAATTTTTTGACGCGGTGGAAGACGTTAGTGCCCAGGATTCAAATTTTCTTGTTGGGTACTAACTCACGTTTGATTTAAGTATTTATCTAGTATGTACACATAGCTTTAGTATATCTTATTAATTTACCATAGAAAAAATCCTGTATGTGTACTGAATTCAATAAAGTATTATTATTCATTATTATATTTATTTATTTGATAATAGTTTAAGTGGACTTCCTAGAGTGTAGAAAAGTCAGTCTAGGGCCTAGACTGATGATTAAGTATATTTGGAAATCATTATCTCAGAATAATTTATGAGTTATATATCAGTCCTACATCATCGGTCTTATGAGTTATCAAGGAAAGACTGTTAGGCTACAGCAAGTTTCTTCCCACTATTAAGTACCTATTATAATATGATGACCGTGATAGGGACGTATCAAGCAGGCAAAAAACACGATGCGCTCTACTGTGACTACTGCAACGTATCAAAATGCCTTTCAACGACAGTGGCTTGTAATCTGGAAAAATCAACGATTTTTGTGAGGATATCAGGGTAAAACCAGCAGGGTGCAGCTATTAACATAATTAGTGGCGAATTCGTGACATGCCGTGGATGAGGCGTCAAGGCTGCTGCATCCTCAGACCTCGCCGGCGCGCGGACCGTGGTTCCGGAGTATTGTGCGCCATTGTGGATGGGAGGTTGAATGGGATTCGAAAGTCGACTGATTTATGACTTGCGTGAATGTGGTGATAAGAACATACGAACAAAAGCTGAAAGCAGTAGCACGGTTTGAACCACCGGCGAAGTAATAGATAAGTTGTTATGTCATGAGTTGGCAACTAAGCTGACATTGGTAAGAGGGCGCTATTGCCAATTTAAAAATGTAACTTCAGAGGTGTTTCCAGTGCCAGTGTATAGAGTTGACAATCAACTCAAGGGTGTACAATAGGCTATTTGACAACATTGAAAATATACTATTGATTGTGATAACCCTTAAAGATAATAGCCTGAAAAAGACATATTTCACTTTATTTAAACTAAAATATGTCCAATTTTCGCAAATCGCACGAAATAAATTACGATATTTTTGTAATATTTTATCTGTGACGTGAACGCTCTAAGAAGGGCGGCAACTCTGGTGACGTCACATGATAGTAAACAAGAATTTCTCGATTGACTGTTGTTTGTGTAATTTGTGTTTTGTGATTTCGGAGTCATATTACAGGATCTGTAAGTTACTTTTAAAATATTTTTTGTCAATTTTTAGATGTGAAGTAACGTATTTACTGGTATTTCCTTAAGTTATTTACTAGTGCGTGACGTCAAAGACCAGCGCCATCGTTTTTGGTGGGATCTTGAATATCTATTCTTTAACACTGATTTTCATTGTTAATACAGTAGAGCTCTCGGAAATTTAAATGTAGTGAGCTTATTATGTACTAACGAATAATTTAAAACAATTTCCAAAAACTAGTCAAATACCCTATTTAGGTTTAGTTCGGCCTAGTGACAGAATGCTTGCCTTTAGAATCGTTGATCATATCAATGAGTTCTTTGGAAAGTATCTTCGGTTATTTTTTGTCGCAAATTGGATCGGAAAACATCGAGAAGTAGAACAATTATTTTTCGCAAAAATGGCAAAACCGCCAGCCATCGTGTACAAAATTCGGATATTTCGCTTGAATTGTTTACATTATGGTTGATTTTTCAAAAACAGCTCAGCTGATTTCTGTAAAATTTGGAAATTTTTACCTTGGGAGTACCCTTTCGAACTAAAAAATATATTTTTTGATTCAGTCTCAAGCAAATAAAAAAATCAAGAAGGAACGTCGTTGAACAGTCAAAAGAAGCCGGTTTTTTATACATGTGTGAGTGCGTCACTGCTGTGCCACCATAGTTCGACTGACAAGCAAAGGCGTAGTTTCCTTGTACGTTGATGTGTGTGTAATTGTCTTTAAACGGCGAGGCGTAGTTTTGGTCGGCCTCACTTGTTTTCACTTGATTTTTTTATTTGCTCTGAGGATTCGGTTCACAATTGGCGAAATTATCGATGAACATAAACAAAAAAATACATACAGACGAACATAGAACCTCCTCCTATTTGGAAGTCGGTCAAAAATGAACACCACTATGATAAATCTATCTAAGGTCACAACAATAGAGTACATCAACAGTGATAAGTAAACAAAGGCTAAAATGTCGCATATGTGCACGTTAGTGTTGATAGAGCCTAACATGTACCTTAAATGGAGGTGATAAGGTTACTATTGTTTCACACCAGCAGGGTACGTCATCAAAATTAGAAGCTTGCTGCAAAGTGATGATACTTTAAAATAGAGACAATAAATAAATCTCAAAGGACAACGGACGCTAAAACGCTTACGAAATAATATTGGCAGGCGAGGTTTAAAACGTCATGACGAAAGTCAACACCTTCAAAAATGCATTTATTGATAGAGAAATGATAGAGCACCCCTAAATCATTGATAATCAAAATAAATTGTCAGTTTTTTTTTCGTCTTCTTAGCATACTGATAGGAAAAAGGAACTGGAATAAGAAGGAAAAGAGTAGGAAGTTGGAAGAGGCCTGTATCCAGAGCAAACAGATATCGTGATAGCTCGAAACTCGTGAAATTCTAGATATTTTTAAAGCATTTTTTGTAAGATAACACTATATTCACATATGACATTATATTCATATATTATCCTATCCTATTAATATTATAAACGCGAAAGTTTGTGAGGATGGATGTATGGATGTTTGTTACTCTTTCACGCAAAAACTACTGAACGGATTGAGATGAAACTTTGCAATAATATAGCTTATATATCAGAATAACACATAGGCTATAAATTATAATGATATATTGCGTATGCGGGCGAAGCCGCGGGTAAAAACTAGTAACTTATATATGTAAGTACTAGTTTTTACCCGCGGCTTCGCCCGCATGATATTTTGATTTTTAACGCAATATCATAATAATTTAATTTAATAGCCTATGTGTTATTCTGATATATAAGCTATATTATTGCAAAGTTTCATCTCAATCCGTTCAGTAGTTTTTGCGTGAAAGAGTAACAAACATCCATCCTCACAAACTTTCGCGTTTATAATATTAGTTGGATATTTAAAACTTAGATTGAATTAAGTATGTTTAGTTTATTATTTATGGGTGTTTTCTTTGTTAATATCTAGTTAAGGCCACTATTTTCTTATTCTTGTCAGTTCATATTTGTGTAAGGTTGCCTGGAAGAAATCGGTGAAATGGGCAGAGCCGGATTTGCCTTAAGGCCGACTAGGCCCAGGCCTAGAGCGGCTAGGTTTTAGGGGCGGCCAGTACTTACGAGATCTTAACACATCACATCTAACGCAGCTCTCACAAATTACAACAGTTTTTATATATTTGTTTTCTCCTACACGTACCATACCTACAATGTTCCTACAAAAATATGCCAAAAAAGTGCTATCGGTTCAACCGTCCCAATCAGCGGGAGGTAATGAACAATCCTATCTTCTACACAGAGAAAATGTAAAATGGCATTTAAGCCAAAAATTATAGGGTTTACGTCCCGGTAGACCAAAAATATTTCTGGTCAACGAATGCACAATACACATGTACGGAAATAGTTTTAATACAAAAAAATATCCTTTTTGGGAGTTGCATTGTGCAATTCCCCAAGTTCACAACTTATTGTTTTAGGATATTTTACGATATGCCTGCCGCTCGGTTATCAATAACAATGAACTTCGCTCAAAATTGTGTTTCTTTTGTACCTCAAGTTTTGAGTGTATTTGAGAGCTTTATAGTACTTACATTGACAGTTTCTGTGAAACTGTCGTTGGGTTAATACCTATAACTCACAATTATGGTAAATATGGGTGCGATTCAAATTAAACGAATATTTTATATCTTACTCTCATCATTATCTGAACTTTTATTATCAACAATTCTATTTCAAAGAGTTATTTTTGTGATAAACAATTCAAAATTATTCACGGATGCAGGACTCGAACCTTGCGTCTTCGGAACACTAGCCCGACGCTCTGCCCAACTGAGCTAATCCGTAATACTGCATACGCGTCGAATTTTGAAGTGTTTATCATTTAACCAACTTATAGCGTTGGCGGCGCCACCTGTGATACCCGTATTAGACAGGTTATCACTCAATTGAAGTTATAAGAACTTCTGTATATTGACAATTCTATTTTTTACTAGAATAAAAATGTTCAAAAATATCTACTGAATAAACTTAATTCAAATTGGGTTGATTTCAAATTCCAATATTTCTAACATTTGTTTTTATTGAACTTCACAAATGTTTGAACTTCACGGAAGTTAGGTACTTTCTCCGTCTCTCTTATCAAAATTAGTGCAGCAGCTAAATCTGTGTAAGAAGAGGTATAAACATACCTGCGGGGCAATTCTGTTAACCGATCTTGTTGCTGAGGTGACACCTTCTGGAACCTCTCTCGTTTTTCTGACAGTTTTGAGCTGTCAGGCCTGTCAGAAAAACGAGAGAGGTTCAAGAACGTATCACTTCAGTAAAGAGATCGGTTAACAGAATTGGCCCGCTGATACTAGGTACTTAACTATATGTTTCTACGATCATCTACATAATTACATTTTTACTAAAATAGAGGATAGATAGATAATAAGTAAAAAGGAGTACCTAAGTCTTTTAGACAGTCAGATTAAAACGTAGGACTCGTCAAAACGTAAAAAAAAGATTGTGGCCGCTGGCTGCACTCTCGCAATATGTTTATGCTAGTATTCAATCCTTACTTCTGGTTTTCTTAGTAACCATTGAAAATTCCTTGATAACATCCTTCCCTTTCACCCTTGAGAGAATCCTAGAAGTGAGAAAAAAGGGGGCGGCTGAACTAACTGGCCTATGGCGGCCCAACGTGCTAGTCCGCCTCTGGAAATGGGTGATAAGGCCGCCACTTTATAATCATATTTTTTGTCGTATATGTGTAAATAGTGTTTATTTTTCATATTGTGGTTGTAAATAAAGAGTTTTGTCTGTCTGTCTGTTATATTTTGAATGATACAGTAAAATAGAAAACTTCCCAGCACCCAGTGAAAATTCAGGATTTCTTTTTATATTCATTAGACAAAAAATAAGCTGCAGAGAGAGGCTCAAACTGGAACAGCTAAACGAAACTAAACAAAAAAAAGAAGAATATGCAAAAACTGTTTTCCTATGCGTAATTATATCCATTACCAAGTTTCTACCAGTCCGTCTGCAAAATAAATCAAAGAATACGAATAAACACCACGTGATTGATGTAACACGCTATAACAGTACATAATTGTACTATTAATATTCAAGCATGTAGACGATTACATGCTGAATTGATTAGAAATGCTTGAAATTTTGAAAGCAATGGTTCGACTATTTCAAAGTTTTAATTTCTAGGAAGTATGAAATTTTAACCAAACTACTTTTTGTGTCCCTAAAAAATTATGTATCCAACTGACCTTATTGGATATTTTATGGAGGATAAAGGTCCTTTCCCTATGTGTAACAGTGGAAAATAATGACTGATAATGACGATAAAATAAGCAATCAACTTACGCTACTCTACATCCAGAACGACTTACGCTACTACTACGCCTAGGACGACTTACGCGTACTTACTTAGGCGTACTACTAGGGTAAGTTTGTTGCTTATAGCTGGCGTCTAAAGGGACAGACTGCTGTGCTCTAAGGCTACGGCCTAGTGAACAACCAATGACAGATATTGAGTTAAAGATTTCGGTGTGATTGGTCGAATACTAAGTCGCAGCCGCGGGTCTAATAAAGTAGATAAAGTTCTAAAGCGAATCTCTTACGCTAAAAGTAAAAAATCGCAATAAAAAAAAACAATTTCAGCTATCCAAGCGCTGTTTAAATTTTAATATAGGTCGCATGCTCCGTTACCTATCTAACAGCGATTAGATTATGTTTGAGAAAATTATACTTAACTGAATAGCTTTATTCAATAAAATTCATAATAATTATGTCGAAGGCTTTATAACAGAAGACCAACTATGTGATTTTATTGAATTCGTAGTAACTATCTTTCATTCATTTTTTACGTTTACACCGTCCTTGTCGTCTATACGTTTCCTTGGATCCAAGAGAGGTTGTCTGGAAGAAATCACTTTTAGCGATAAGTCCGCCTGTTGTGCCTTTTCTGTCTTTGTTTCTTTAGTTATGTTTTCTTATTTGTTAGTGTCAATAAAGTGTTATTGTTTAGTATTGTATTGTCGGCATCAACTCTCCATGTAGGTATAACAAAATGCATAGGTATAAGCACAGAGGTAGAGTTAATGTCAAGGGTTCGGGTAAAATTTTTAGACTATAACTACTTACGTTTTCCTTTTCTTGTACATACGATGAAACGCAATTACACAACTCATGGTTTACGCTACTATTCTGCAGGCTTTCCTTTTACATACTATCTACATTTCCAAACCATACCTACTTCTCTTTAAATCACACGTCAACTTAGTAGCAACATCTCCTCTAGTCTCTATAACTTGAAGGATATAACCTACAAACTTGATGGGAAAATTATAACCACACTGATACTCCCCAAACGTCGCTAAGTACACGTAACAGCTGCTCGGAACTCGATCCCATTCCGCAGCCGCCATTAAAGCTATAATGAGCGAATTATGCCTCACCTCGGTGCACGTATCGTGTTTTCATCATCGACTAAAGGGCCCACTCTAAATTAAAGTTCCCAAAACCATAAGGATGAAAATCACCAAAACATACACAACCGATTTTATATTCTAACGCGTAAACGTAAGATTTCAATTGCTCTACTAAAATCTCTAGTAGTCAAATGACTCGATTTAAAAAAATATTGATTACGATGATCGTACCAATGGGATTGCAAAACGGAGGCTTTGTTCTATTGTTCGAAAACTGGGTGGTCGCGTGTTCCAAATTCAAATTCGATTAGGCGGATTTTCTTTTTGGCATCTCTTGCGCAATGTCGTGTGTAATTATTTAAAAATAAATGCTTTTAAAAACAAATGCTCTAAAAAAATATGATTATCGGTTTCCGTGATTTATTAGCTATTTAAGAGTTTAATAGATGTAATAAATAATTAGTACAAAAAGCTTATTTATTGGCGCTTGCTCTTCTTGCTTCTTGTTTTTGTATTGCTATATTTTAATATACCGGTTTGCACGCTCAAACAAAATAATTTGAGACTATTAATTAATCTGACTTACAAAATAGGTACTATTATAACCGAAAAAAAAGTTTCGCTAGTTAATAAGTTGAAATCATCCATCAGTCATAGGATGTCCACGGCTGAACATAGGCCTCCCCTATGGATCTCTAATAAGACCGGTTGGAAGCGTCTTGCATCCAGCGCGATCCTGCGGTCTTAATGAAATCATCCGTCCACCTTGTGGGTGGGCATCCTACACTGCGCTTGCCGGTACATGGTCATCACTCGAGAACTTTTCGACCCCATCGGTCATCAGTCCTCCGCGCAATGTACCCTGCCCACTACCATTTCAACATGCCAATTCTTCAGATGAATTAGATTTTTCAAATTGAACTAGACTGCATAGATACAAAAATTACTTTTTTTTCTAGCGCTCTTTTTTTACAGGAGACTTTCGAAAAAGTTATCCACTTTAATTTTTCAAAAGCTTCAATAATAACTTTAGAGTTGGTCAATTGCTTTCTTGCGGCTTTTGGTTTTTGTTTGTATTTCGACAAACGAAAACTAAAAAGTATTAGGTTTTAACTCAGTCTTTTCTTTTTTAGTAATTTAAAACTTGGAACAATCTAGTTCCAGCAACAGGAAAACATTGAAACAAAAATGTGTGTAAGAGGATTCGTTCAATGACTTCTACGAGTTTCAAAGGTTTATTTTTTCACCGACGAAATGGAGAAGGTACTCAATTCGACGCGTATATTTTTATAGATAACCACGTATAACTTTTTACGTAGTAGTCCGATTTTGATCATTCTTTTTTATTGGAAAGAGTATACTTCGAAATTGGTCATATTTAAATTTTATCGAAACTAACTGAGCCATTTTTAATATATCAACAATAATGTGAAGAATGCTACATCGATCCGTGCGAACCATTCGCGAATTCTTTACACAGTCGAAGTCGGTCATGCCATTTTTTGCGCAAAATAATTATTATATATGTACATTAAAGTTTGAAGTAAAAAATTTAAGGATTTTCAGTAATATTTTCAGGCAGTTTTTGCCTTAAATTGATAATGCATCATCTATCATAAAGACATTTAAAAAAAATTAGGCGCAAAATGTAAAAGTAGAACTTAATATTTAAGTGTGCATTAATGTTAAATCAGTGTTCATAACAGCTGCAGCTCGTATTCATGAAAGAAGAAACAAAAAGTGTTCAAAACTAATAATAAAATCAAGACAGAATGTTGTGAACAAAACAAGTGAGACCGGCAAAACTACGCCTCGCCGTGTACAGAAACATTTCCACACACAAAAGTACAAGGAAACTACGCCTTGGATTGTCAGTCGAAATATGGCGGCGCAACACCGACGCACTCACCACATGTATAAAAAAACAGCTTCATTTGTCTGTTCACGTCGTCCCGTCCTGATTTTTTCAAGGTTCAAAAATGGAAAATCACATGGCGATTAGCCACAGTCTAAAACCATAAAATAAAAAATAAAACCACAGACAAAATAAAGTCCTAACAAGTGTAACAACTTCGCACAAACAACTAATGGAAACCAGTATGGCTTTGACCTCAGAGACCTCATGTAACCAACCGGCTCTGAAAATCGGTGCCAATGCCATCGGGGAAGAAAAAAACTACGCTACAGCAGCTAACTTACAACTTGGCGAAGAAGAGTAAAATTAAATGGGCATAAATATTTAAATAAATGACTCTAATTACTAGCAACCCCATAATATTTTTCAATGAATTATGTAAGAATCGCCGTAAGAGAAAAAAATACTTTTTTGCCAAGTTGTACTTTAGATATTGCTATAAGTACGAGTATAGGCACATATGAGCATAATATAACGAGATTATTTTTTTGCAAAAATTAGCATGCCTAACTTCACCCGTGTACAGAATTCGCGAATATTTCGCACGGATCGATGTAGCATTTTTCACATGTTGATTTATCAAAAATGGCTTAGCTGATTTCGATAAAATTTAAATGGGACCAATTTTGAAGTATACTCTTTCCAATAAAAAAGAATTATTGAAATCGGACTACTATGAAAAAAGTTATGCGTGGTATACATAAAAAAATATATACTTGTCGAATTGTATACCTCCTTAGGTGGTTCGTCGGTCAAAAAAATCGTTGTGTATTGTTCACAAAAAATTTACCTTTTATTTTGAGAGGCTTATGTCACCCAGTGTCGGGTAGTGGCCGTCCGATGAGGCCATCGACTTGGCATTTTTTCTAGGATGAGGCAAGGGCTGCTTATCGGGATAGATTGTTTTTTCTTCATCACATGCATATGCCTATTATGCACTGACAACACGTGAAACGGTCACTGAGGCTCCAAGGGACATTCTGCGAAAGGTACAGTTTTCGAAAGGGACATTGTGCAAAAGGGACATTTTTCGAAAGGGACATTGTGCGAAAGAGACATTTTTCGAAAGAGACATTGTGAGAAAGAGACACTTTGCGAAAGAGACATTGTGCGAAAGGGACATTTTTTGAGCGGTAGAAAGGGACATTCTGCGCCTGAGCCCTTATGTATGGCAGTGGCCGTCTGATGAATGGATGAATGAAAACTTCGATGGGTTTACTCTGCCACGTTATAATGCAAATAAAAATCATATTGCGAATGTATTCTTATGATTTAATTCTTTATTTTCATTCTTATGACTAAATCGGATGAAGTTACTTACCATCCTGTTATGTGATAATCCTATTATCACAGATATCTGTAAAATCCTATTATGCTACTAATATTATAAACGCGAAAGTTTGTGAGTATGTGTGAATGTTTGTTACTCCTTCACGCAAATACT
This sequence comes from Hypomecis punctinalis, assembly GCA_949316475.1. NCBI lineage: Eukaryota > Metazoa > Arthropoda > Insecta > Lepidoptera > Geometridae > Hypomecis > Hypomecis punctinalis. The sequence goes on along the minus strand of OX438810.1, from coordinate 7,348,495 downwards.
ACTGAACGGATTGAGATGAAACTTTGCAATAATAATGCTTATACATCATAATAACACATTGGCTATAATTTATAAAGTTTATCCGCCTTACCACAAAAGACTTAAATACGCCTTAAACACTGTTAAACGGCACATTTTGTAATTGTTTGCTAAACATTGCTTAAAGCGTGCGTAAGACTGTTGTGGTTAGTTGGTATAATTTTAAAGTTCGCCAAGTCAGCTAGTCAAATAAATAATTGTAACGTTAAAGTTTTTTTATGCTTTTTTCGCACACCCATTTTGCATTTATCACGAGGCGAGTAATTCTATAGATAGCTTGTTCATAGTTTTTGTTTTCTTGTCACAAGTAAACAAACAAACCGGACTGTGACATGGGTGACCTTTTAAATCCGGTTGACTTTTTTTTGCAATCGGTTGCAACGTTTTCGGAGGTCTTTTTAGTCATTATCAATTCATAGCCTTTTGCATGAACTTTACGATTGTTTTGGAGGTTATGGAAAGTATTTTTCTGAAGCTTTTATCTGACTTCCAAAAAAGAAGAGGTCCTTGATTTGTTTTTGACATATATATGGCAATTGTATTTGTAAGACGCCAACTTATACAAAAACAATACCTAAGCTGTTATCTACCTCTAAATATTATGCGATTTTTATGTAATCACCACTTCAATCGGTTGATTTATAGGTTACATTTTACATTTTTCTTGAATGACTTTAAAGTTATAGGCCTGTAATAGTCATATTTTTACGCAAAACTTTGATAAAACTTACAAGCGTGCAATATTTTTTTCATCACATCTATTCGAAGTGCGCCCAAAGGTGGTGTTTTCTATAAGGAAATTTATAAGTGCGACGGAATTATCTTTGCCGCGCACTTTTTGAATTTGGAAGTTTTTGTAATGTTAGTGTTCAGCGCCAAGAAAATGAATGAAAAGAATGTAAATATAAGTTTTCATTTGTTTCATTATTAGATACCATTTAAATCCAAAGCGAATCAAAAAAGCGCCCTCGCCGTAAAAATTTTGCTCTCATATGATACAATCTACTATTCTACTCCTCTATTCTACTACTACTCAAGCCATTCAAGCCCAAAACATTTTGATACAATTTAAGGGGTGAAAAGAGTTTCTCCCAGAACGTAAATTTTATCAGATATGTACCGAGAATTTTCTCGATGTACTACAGAAAATGTGAAAACACTGGTCGATTCAGAATCCTCTTAATTATGTAACACGATTTCTTCGCTACGTTTCGCGAAGTTCCTTTTTCTTTCTGTAAAGGAATTCTACAAAAAAGTAGGAATGTTACTATTGTTTTGCATATTGTACGCGCAAATCTTTTTAAGATTTTTCGGCTTGCGCCTACGCAACGCGCGTTCGTGCCTAACTTCAGACAGCTAAAAAGATTTGCACGTACTGTATCTTAACAAACTGCTGTGTGATTTGTGTGCAACATGCAACAACACATCGGGCAGTGCAGTAAAATCGGCCAAGCCGTGAGAAACTCTTGCATAATGAGTACACAAGCCAGATACAGTCATTAGTGGTAGTCTATTGGCACTTCCTGATCTAATGGCTGCTCGCTGATTGGCTATAAATCACGGGAATTGTTACCTGGCTAGTCAGCTGGAGAATAAAGTTTTTTAGTAACTTTATTACTAGTTTATAATAGGCCTGTACAGAATTACCTACTTGCACGCTAAGCCGATGACGGCAATTAAGCCCATCATTATGAACAACTTATACTATGGCGCCATGCCAGAATTTGAGAAAAAATCAAATACATTTTGCTACATGTTGTCGATTTCTAGTTGCAATTTTGTATGGGACTGTTAATTTTTCGAATTAGGGATTAACCCTATAGCTGTTTTTTTCCATAATTTTAAAATGCCCCCTTTATCACCTAGAAAACTAATAAAATGCCTTATTCCACATATCCCTGGGATGATTTTGGAATTCTTGTCTGCGCAGGATGTTTTTGGGATTCTTGTCCATAAATCACCAGTGGTTTTGCGGAAGGGGATTTTTGGAATTTTTGTCCACAAATCCCCTTCCGCAATGCTGCAGGGGATTTACCCTGCAATTTATTCTCAGATCTATCAAATATACACAAGTAAATAACAAACACTGTGATACGAGATATTTGAATAGATAAAGCCATAGGTTTTATTCGTAAAATCTTTAAAATACTTCTTTCCCTTTCTTTCTGCATACTTTAGTACAAAAAGGTTATACAAATACAAACTTCATAACACATTCCAATCATTCACAACTGGAAACTAATATATCAAAACATTTATTACACAAACAAAAAAGTGTTTTGTAACTTAATACCTCACACACGCTATAAATTCATGTCTCATGCTTATTTAACTGTTTTTTGTTGAACAAATAAAACCAATATTCAATTATCTGTTAAAATAAACGTTCAAAGTGTTGACGCAATTCTTTCGGTTTCCAATTACCGAGGTGTCAGGGTTGCTTTTTTCTATGCAATGAATGCGGAAGAAGTTATCTAGTTCTGCTGAGAATTGGATTTCATTGCTAACTAGCCGCATATCATACATGTACGCTTACGTATGAGTGATGAGACGAATAAGTCACTCACTCGCTCAACCATGACGTATGTGTCTATTTTTAAAATAAAAAACAATTGAAGGTACAAAGCCCTAAGTGGTCCCCAATCGCCCCGCATTGTTTGAAGCGAGCCGAATGGGGACCTTCAAAAAGAGTCTTGGGCGATTCGCCCCGCGGGCCGAACCGCTTGCGGGGCGAAACGACGCAGGACTCAAGTTTGTTTTCACGATTTTCTTATCAATTGTCAACTATCCAGATCAAGTCACAAGTAAACTAATAGAGCCCAAACTCGAAGGTGCCGATATCGTAGAGTCGAAAGCAGCCGTGGTTTCCTCCTAGTGGTAGTAACGTTCGCCTTACAATAGTGAGGTAGTGGGTTCGAATCCTTTTCGCTTCAGTTCTTTTTTTTTACCGACTTCCATAAATGAGGAGGTTACTATGTTCGTCTGTATGCTTTTTTTGTTTGTGTTCATCGATATATTCGCCAATTGTGAAGTGATTAATTTTTTTTAGTTCGAAATAGTACTTGCGAGGTAATTCTATTTAAATTTTTGATAAATCAACAAAAATGTACATGAATGTCACATTGATTCGCGCAAATTATTCGAATTCTATATACGGTGGAAGTCAGTGTTGCGATTTTTTGCGAAATTAATTATCACAATTATATATTTAATGTTATGGTGTATAGTATAGTGGATATAGCTCAATCGTCCTGCATTGTTCAGCAGTGAACTCTTAAAACGACAGCACAATACTGTTATAGATCCAAACTCTTCGTTATAGTGTTGCCCAGCTTCTGATGCCATGATCTGACCCAAATGTTGAAATTACCAATATGTTGTATCGTAAATTTTACACGGTAACTGTAGCTATCAGCTATATATGTGAGCAAACTTTCATAAGAATCAATTGAGAAGAAGTTGTTAAAAATGTTGCAAGATTTGAAACAAAGGTAGAAACGAACAAATATACGGAGTGAAACAAAATAAAATCGTTTAAAACACAATACCATATGTTTCAATAGCCGACAAAAACTTAGTAACAGCACACATCTAGGCTCCTTGGTAAGAATATATTAAATGTGGCGCAAATACAGATAGCCCGAAACCACATGTTCAATTTCACAATGTATCAAACAATATAAGGCAACGCAAAATGAACTTTATGGCAAGGACATATGTTTTAAATCCTAGATAGAATGTTTCAACAGGTGGTTTGCAACGTTTGTAGGGCAAGAAGATGGAATCTCTAATCTAAATATGGCAACGGTGAATTAAATGTACTCAGGTTAATCAAATATTAAATTGCATTCACAAGAATTTAAAATTCCACAACGTACATTGAGTAAACTTTTTATAGGTCACACCATAACATAAAGTACAATACATAACTATTTGTCTAGCAAGGGTGGATTGTGTCCTTCCATTTTCTATGAATTTAACTCAACATTAATGTACCAAATGTAATAAAAAGGTTTCACATTATGTACGTCTTCACAAAAGAAGTAAGTTCGTAAGTGGGTGGTTACTGATGTCAAAGGTTTTTAAGCCACTTAAAGGCCTCTGATATGGCTTAACGGTTAAAACAACTGGGACCTACAAATTAACGTATCATCCAAGCCAAGGTAGCGCTCAGTTGTAAATGCTACCCGCGGTCACCCATCCGAAGACTGATCGTGCAGAGCGTTGCTTAACTTCGATGATCACATAGTCAAACTACGCTATGAGCGCAACAGTAAAATAAATAGAAAGACAAGAATTGAACCTAGAGGTGTCAACTCAATGAATTTTCAAAACTACATAACCGGATGCTTATAATCAATATAAACGATCAAGATATCAAAAACCCTAACGAAGACGTTAAAAATTAAGAAAGTGAACCTCACAAAACCCTTATCAAAGAAATACGAGATTGAAAAGAAACAGACTAATAAATAGATGCATATCAATTAATAGTTCGCTAGATTACTACGAGAAACGGAACCATGAATGGAAATCAAATTAAATCGGCAAGCACTGGCAACACAATAAATCACGGACGTCACAAAATTTCTCCATTCGACGGTCAGCCTGACCGAGACCTAATCTTACATAATGCTAATATAATGTTACAATGATGTTACACTGGCGAAAGCTACAGGTGTTAGACAGTTCACACGGAGAAAATGGAGACAGTAGAGGAACTTTGCCCAAAAGTGACAGTAATGCATCTTCGGAGAGACCTAAATTGAACCGCAGAAGATGTGTGTATATTTTAAAGAGTTTCAACTAATTTCAGTAGAATTTAGCATACTAACGAATATAATGTAAAACTCTGAGGAAAGTATAAATTTACTGATGCCTACTTTAGGAAAACGGCCCATGCTAGAAGTCGCGTCAAACTTTACGGTGTACCTATGTGAAGTAGTTACTCTACAAGCTTCGCAGAGCCTAACAACGACGTGGGGCAAGTGTAAATTTGCCACTGCATAAATTTGACTCGCCTCGTGTTCCTAGCCACCAACCGTATCATACCAACTATAATTATAATAATAAATCGTAATGTCCAAATTTCGGGAGAAGTGCAACTCAGTTAGCAGCAGTTTATTCATTTTATCTTTAAGACAAAATGGCAACTGCCTTACTGCCATAGCCAGTATAGTGTGGTTCTGTGATGGTGTGTTACCGTCTTTGCATATCCGCCGGCCAATTTCGAATTTCACCGTGATGGACCGGTTTAATCGATTCGAATCCTCTCTCGATTGAGATACCGATTTACCGATTATATCGATTTTTGTTATACAATGTGGATGAATACAATGGAATTATAGATGACACAGTCATCTTGATTATGCGAAGGCAAAGATTAGAGTTATAACATCGTCTTTATTAACACTAAGTAAGGATTTAAAAAATCTGTTACAGGGAAAGCTGCTTCTTACGTAATAGTTTGGAATGGCAATGAATGTTATGCGGCTATACCAATAAAACCACTAATAAACAGCGCTTTTAAGCCGATCATTGTTGTGGAAAATCTGCCACTAGATACGCAATTCATGTTCCGGCAGCATCAATTACGAATTAATCATAGAAATATGAGCTATTGTTATTCGTTCATACACATGCATATAGAAAAACTGCACATATACAACTTTTAGTTAATAACTATAATTTGAAACGAGGAAATAAGAGTGTCATATTATTATGGCACAGCCTTTGGAATTGTTGTACAAAAATTACTGGAGACTCTCAGCTGAATGCAAGTCGTTTCCAACCGATCTTGTTAGAGGTACATAAGAAAAACCTATGTCCAACAGTAGACATCCTATGGCTCATGTGGTATGATAACGGGTAAGTATAGCTTAAGACACTCTCTGACAATGTGGATAGTCTAACAAAAAGCAATACTTAGTTGTTCAATTTTTTTAGGTGAGGTCAGTGCCCAGTCAACATCTAAGATAATAATGATAATTTGGCAGCTGCCAAAACATCTGACTGTCTTCAACAAAACATTTCACAAAATAAAGCACAAAATCCTAAAAGGTAGGCAGTTAGGTAGAACAAGTTAAATCTCGCTCGATTCGAAGTTGGGTCAGTGAACCTCTGACCACGCCTTGCGGAGTCGGTCACTCCGAGATGCCTTTCTTTCCGTAATTATTGAGATTTCCTTTTGTTTTCTCAATAAGGTCGATAAACTTATGGATAAACTTGAGATGACATGTAGAGAAGGTAACGTGATGAGTAAAGTAAAAGATTACTGCTATACACTGTGCCAGGAGGACGCGAATATGACTGAACTGAGGAATAGTAATAGTGAAATAGTGAGGAATAGACAAGCCGTGGTGGTCAAGAGGTAGTGACACCCGCCTTACAATCGTGAGGTCGTGGGTCTTACAATTGTGAGGTCGTGGGTTCGAATCCCCGGTCTCGTACCGATGAGTTCTTTGGAATTTATGTACGGAATTTCACACCACTGGCTTTTCGGTAAAGGAAAACATCGTGAGGCAATCTACATACGTCCATAGAAGAAATTCGATGGCATGAATCCACCAACCCGCACTGGGCCAGCGTGGTGGACATGACCCAATCACCCTTCGTCGGCCTACGTCTTACAGTGGACTCATAGAAAGGCTGGTACAGTACAGTACAGAGGAATAGTGCTTGAAAAATAACACGATTGTAGCGTTATGACAGTAGTATGTTTGTGGGTTTGTTTTGTATGCTTGGTTGTGATTTAGATTCCTTTAATAAAAATGCAAGAAAGTAATCATTAGATATATCAATGTAATAGTTATAGTTTTGTATTATTGGCACTGTTTTCTATTAAATATTATAGAAAGGCAAATCTTACAATTGAGGAAAACCAAAAATTAACTAAATGAAATAATTAATATAATCAATTAATCGCGTAGAAATTCACAAACATATTCCCAATTAAGAACTCAAGGAAAATTAGAATATCCTTGGAAAAGAATTGGGCAACCATGGTATTTCATTCTCGAACTATAGAGATAAATCGTACAAAACGCTTAATAACAATACTGTAATTACCATGTCTAAAGTGCTATTAAATTTAAAGGAAGGGCTATGGTATTTAAAATACCCGTAAAATATCCGTATCCGGTAGTCCGAGGACATACAAACTCACGTTTAATGATACAATCTGCTTCCTTAGAGAAAATACTCGCCATATGTTTCGAAACAAAATGACTCACGCGTTGTGTACTTTATAGACATAAATGTATTCAGTAAAGGTGTACTAAGACTGCTAAGCCAAAGGGAGTTATTTAGACCAATACATTATAATATAAAGGGTTATTCTAAAAGTGTGCTCTAATTCAAAAGTGGATAATTCTAACCATTTTAAAAACAACGTTATACCTACTCTAAGGCAACTTGCAAACTCGGTATCGACAAAAAGTATGAAATATCTGTATTTAGAAAAGGTTTGTGTTAACATCAAACTAGGTAACTCAGCAAGATTGAAAATATCATCGTTACTGTCACAAAGTTATTGTATGAATTAAATAAATTATTCAAAGAGGTGCGTAAGACGCGTCGTGTTTTAAAATTTAAATTCATACCAACGTTTTCATGTGAACTTTTTGATAACCATTTCAACAGACCATTGCCCTTCTTACAATGTAATTGGGGTAAATACTTAAATAGGTACCTTATATAGCAGCTGTTTCTACAAAAATACAAAATGGAGGACAAGAGGTAAGGGGCGTCCATTAATTACGTGAGGTGTTTAGGGGGGGAGGAGATCGAGTTAAATCTCATCCAATCTCACGTGGCGGAGTTTCGAAAAACGTCACATATTTTTTTTACCTGCACAAAACAACAGGAAATTGAGAAAACAACCACCTAGGGCAAGCATTTGTGATAAAAATAAGTAGGTATTGGCTCTGACTGGGTGTTAGTAGTTGTTATCTATGTATTTATTTAAAAATATGTATATGTAGTATATCAGTATCTAGCAGCCATATCACGAGCTATGCTTAGTTTGTAGTCAGATACCGTGTCTAAAATGTTCCATAGTATTTTTATTTTTTTAAATATGTCACTAAAGCAAATTGTATTTTAGAAAAATATCCGATACATTTATAGTAAAACTACGAATTTGAAAAGATCTTTCATGAGATTAGGGGCGCAAACTGAGGTAAATCTCAGGATATCTCATCAAGGGGTGGTGTGTTAAAAAAATCATAAAAAATGCCTTACGTAATTTATAGACGACCCTTAAAGGTTAAAATTTTCCATCTCGAGTAAAACGTCGGGCAAGTCTGGCAAGCTTTTGTCGGTTGGATGACCTTTAGGTTATAATTAATTTTGAATTTATGCAATGTAGGTATAATGGCAATATCCGAATTGGTAATGACTACAAGATTAGTATTTTGATTTTACTTTGTATTGTAGAGTTTAAAATGTGTAATCAAGTGGATATATTTTAACTTTTTGCAACCGATCTTTAAATTGATTTCAGACACTTAAACCCTGCTGGGAATTTACGCACAATCATGTTAGAATAGGCATGATGACTGGGTAAAAAAATCATTATTATAATTAATCCCTGAGTTCCATTACCAAAGAAATTTGGACACGTATTTTTTATTTTGTCGATCAAACAACAAATGACAAAGATAAACCTTGTCAAAGTTTGGGAGTGGGGGTCGTGACGTCACCTCTCTCACAGAAATCTGTACATTCGTATGGCACTTGTGACGTCACGCGGAACTTTGACGGACTAGGTGTATCTTCATAAATTTTTGTTTAATTGACAAAAGAAAAATATGTGCCTTATATTTTTTGATAGTCTCTCTGACGGACTAATTTAAATATTTTTTTAGTCATCAAACTTATTGGTGACTGTGAAGTTCGCTACAAACTGCGTAAAACCCTATCTTGACTGAGCTCACACCACTTGAACGTTCGCGGGTAATGGTTATCCCGCGACTAATGTTCACTAAACCGCTGCCGGGTCGTCTACTACCCGCGGTGCGATTTTTCAAAAATCAGCTTTAAACCGTAACGTTAGAGTTCCTTTTTTTAATAACACTAGTATTTAATATTCGGAATTAACCATGCTGCATGGAGCTGCGCGAGGATGAGGTTTTGCTCAGCTTGTGGCTAACTTCAGAGCCGCCCAATCTAACTTAGATTCGCCCTGTACCTTGTGTTAGTTCCGGTATGCTAAAGTTATCTTAGTAGCAAAACCATTACTGCATTGACAGATTTTACGTTATTTTACTTATGCTTATAAACATAACTGACTTTATACATCTAGTTAATTTTAATAAACAAACTTGTTTATATCTTTGGTAAATCACATGTTAATAGAAATTTTGTCTCTTATTTTTTGACGAATTTTCGAGGTAATACTCTACCGTAAAACACTGATATTGATTGTGTTGACGCTTGTGTCGATGTTTGCTTAGTGTTGTCGACTAAACAAGCTTATACCTTTCAAATTTGGTGCAATAAAACCATTAGTTTGTCCAAAACAAGTGGCAAATTATGTGATCTTGTATTCATATTTCCAATGCAAATTTTAATAGTTTTTCATTCCACCTGCTGATTTGTGCTGGTTTATATCCTTGAGCTATTTCGGTTTGTTATTAGCTATATTTTTAAATGAATGAACGATTTTTGTGAATTACAAGTTCTTCAATAATTATCATAAGCAGAGAGATAATATTCGATACGTAGTATTTCATTGTTGGTGAAAAGGAATATTCTACTTCAATGTCTAAGTTAGATTTTGTCGTCAATAAATATTTACAATTAATCGTAATTTGTAATGAAGTCTCAGGTATATTAATAGTTTAAAAAAAAATATTTTTTGCAAAAATAGCAGACCGACTTCACCCGTGTATAGAATTCGCAAATATTTCACACGGATGGATGTAACATTTTTCACAACATTGTTGATTTATCAGAAATAGCTTAGCAGATTTCGATAACATTTAAATGGAAATAATTTCAAAGTATACTCTTTCCAATAAAAAAGAGTTATTGAAATCGGACTACGAAAAAAGTTATGCGGTATTATACATAAAATATATATATATATATATATATATATACGCGTCTAATTTTATACCTCCTCCGGTTCGTCGGTCAAAAAGAGAACTCACCTTTAGTGTTAACGTAACTCCTCAAAACCATGTAACAGCAATCTGCAAACAAAGAAAAACATTCATTAATAACGTTAATAACAATGTTTATAAACAATTCGTGCAAATGGCGTAAATGCTCGAATAATGGTCGAAACTATTAAAGTTGCATAACGCTATTAAAAAGCACTTAATAAAACGCTTGTAACAACATAAACAGTAACGCCTACATACGGAAGTCTATAGATTAAAGAAATTAAATAATGTATTAACCAACGAAAGTGAAAATAACGAAAGTAAGAGGTGATCCGACGAGTTCATCGTCGGCCATCTTGAAAAAATCATGCGTACACTGTGACATGGGTTACGAGAATAAGCAATGGGCAATACAAGTATGATGAGTGGTCCAAATTAAAAAAAAAAATCAAATAAAAATTTGATAAAGATGTTGATAAATAAATAAATAAATATTTGGAGACATTTTACACACTGACGATACGTTACACTTAAATTGTAAACACACTAAAGACATATTGTGAATTTGACATGTAATTAAAATATTTCAATTTAAAATCAGCTCAGCCCAACATTTTTAAAAATAATAAACACGGCCAACGGTCATTGTACTTGTACTCAGTCGACATAATTGATATATTTTAGTTATCGGTGAAGGTAAACTCTAATTCGGTGGTTCGTCGGTCAAAAACGTAACGACGGTCAATAATTATATATCTATATATTCTGGTTTTGCCAACGTATGAGTAGATATGGTATGCATTGTAAGAAGTTTAAGCTTTGTCTGGCTTTCTTGTAATCAACGTTTAAATGTAGATTACCAATAGTAGCAAGACAAGTGCAGTTCTCACGCAATTTTCAAACGAAACCATTGTTTTGCTTCCGGAATGTGACTGCCGGATATTAGCGCGGTTTCTGCACGTCCGTTTGGCGCAAATGACGTTTAAATTCGTAACTTTATGACTTGAATTTATTATTACCGAACAGTGAACCGAGCGTTTCCCATGCGGTCCACTGACTTCTGTAATTAGTAGTTCGCTCACGTATTTGATGGTCACAAAAAAGGTAAGCATAACGGATAAGGATGAGTACAAGATGTTTAGCCATGTTTAGTACCCGTTAAGAATAAATTAAACAACATTTTTATTGAGACTTTACAGTTTAAATAGGTAGTTTGCACCAGTTTGATTCGAACCTGCATCTTGTAGGTTTCCGTTGCGCTGCATTTTCTCTTCGAAGTATCAATAGAAGAATAACCGTCGTTATAATTTCTTTGAAATAAACAATCATGTAATTAATTAACAAATTCTTTGCATAAATATTTTTAGATGTACATTTATTCATTTTGAACACGCTTTTATTAGTTTCACCTGTATTTTTGCTTGCTTGCTTGCTTGTAACTAACCCCTTTGAGCTCGATTTTGAACTACTTTAAGCGATCAGATTCTCTTAAAACGTTACATACCTATCAAAGACCGATGACAATGCATTTATAAAAAAATGTGTAAAAAATATTAATCTTAAGCGTGTTTTTTGGTTTTCTTTTAAACTATATTTATTTAATATAAGGAGTATTGTTAGTGATTACATAATTAGTTTGGTAAACTGTTGCCTATCAGTGCACTTAAATGTTTTTTGTCAAATTTTATATCATTGAAAAATATTGGTCTCTAATTTTTGCACATTCTTTTCAATGTGATATTCGTTATTATCTACTTATTTTATGACAAAATTATAAATCATTTTTTTCTAAACTGTGCTTGAATTTAATATTTTGTATGCTTCAATTTATTTCAATAGCAAGGAGTTCTATTCGTCTTGCGTTATCGAAAAACGTGAATGATTTAATCTTCTGAAATAGAACCAATCAATTTTGGCCCGAAGGCAAGATCTTCAAACCCGTTAAGTCTAGGAAGTGCATTCCGCTTCTTCCAACACCTGAAGATCTATTTAATCTCAATAAATAGCCAATTGCAAATTGCATAACTCTACCGTCTGACTCTATGCCTTGGGTTATACCAGATGCAATACCGCAGGTGCAAATTTAACAGTTACATAACGATGTAAAACGATGTAACCACGTTTCAGTGATTATTTTTAGCGTCGAATAACAGTTATAACAATTAAGTTGTGTAACCGTTTTGTTGTCGACGTAAAACGATAGATGAATGAGGCAGGTGGCACACTAAAGAAGTGAAGAGCCTTGGTGAAGCTTTGATAAAAAATAATAATTGAAATGTTTGACTGAGACTTTTATTTTCAGGAGTTCCTATAAAGATAAAGACTAAAAAAATAACAACGATCAAAGTAATAACCCATTAAGAATTTAATCCTTGCTTCACTTTTCATAAGATATAAATCTATTGTGAACAAATAATCTTGCCAACAATAGTCAAAAGTTGATTTTTGAGTTATAAGGAAGTTGTAAAATCTAGAAAGGGTAGAAGTTAAGGCGAAATACTAGTGACGAGGAAATTGAGAAATAGGTATTTGGACTAAACTATTGCCGTCGCGATGCGCCCAAACCAGGGAGCTTCAATGTGTGTGGTGATGCAATTGTATTTGTGTGCGTACTGCGCTCGAACTCTCCCCGCACCCTACCTGCGCCCCAACGAGCTCGCTGGCCGACCGATATTTTATTTTGAATTGTAGCAAAATATGATATTACGTAGAGTGCGCGCAAGATAACTCTGCGCGCGAGTCCATTTACGTTATTTCATTAGTATTCTGTATTCCCTGGCTGAATTGAATTGGTTCCTGATTTTGGCCGTACGTAGAGCTATCTTGCGCGTATTCTACGTATGCTCTAGTTACCTAGTAGGTATGGCGGATAGGCAATAGCAAACAAAAATATAAAAGACTAGCTTAAAACCCGCGGCTTCGCCCGCGTTGTCTTAGTACATAGGTACTTACTTAAATTGAAAATAGCCCGCAGTTAGATCTACGTTGTCATTGTACATGCTTATAATAATATCTAATAGTCCGCGATTTGGCCCGCGTTGTCTTTGCCCGTTGCCCACGGTATGGTCAAAATTGAAACAGTATTTGCCTATAATGATAATAGGTCACGGTTTGGCCCGCGTATTGTTAGTACTTGCTTAAGATGGTTATTTATAGCACGCAGCATGGACTGCGATGTTTTAATACTTGCTTAAAATTATAAAAGCTCGCCGTTTGGCCTGCATTGTCGTATTACTTACAATGATAATAGCCCATGGTCTGGCCCGTATTGTCTTATTACTTGCTCAAAATGATAAAAGCCCGCGGTTTAGCTCGCGTTGTGTTAATAATTAGGTACTTACAATGATAATAACCCACAGTTTGGCCCACGTTGTTTTAATACTTACTTAATTAAATTAACGCGGTTCAACCCGCGTTATCTTGGCATTTGCTTATAATAATATCTAATAGTTCGCGGTCTGGCCCGTGTTGTCTTAATAAATCCTTAAAATTATAATAGCATGCCGTTAGCCTGCGTTTTTGTATTGCTTGTAATGATAATAGCCCACGGTCTGGCCCGCGTTATTTTCTTAACTGCTTAAAATGATAAAAACCCACAGTTAAGCCCGCGTTTTCTTGGCACTTACGAGTACTTAAAATAATAGTAGCTCGTGGTTAAGCCCGCATTAGGCTCGATTATGAAGGCGCCATTGTAATTATAATAGCTAATTATCATAATTATATCTGTTTCATTTTCACTTTAAGCATTCGATAGAGAAAACATTTTTTATGTTGTTATTATATTCACTATGGCGTCTTCATAACTGAGCCTATAATTGTATTACTTGCAAAATAATGCCTACGGCTTAGCCTGAATTGTCTTAGTATTTGGTTATTTAATTTACTTGTATCTAAAGCTTATTACGGAGTACGTGAATTTTTGGATGATAAATTGCCGAATTTCTGAAATTAACTCAATAATAAATAAATATATAAAATAAATATTGGGGGACATCTCACACACGGTCTCTGATCCCAAACTAAGCAAATTTTGTGATTTGGCTGGCAGAGACTGATATACTACATATACATGTATTTCAATGTATGTACTGTATTGTATACACCACCGACCATACTCCTATTTTTAGAATAATTCCAGTCTATCCAAAGGTTGCCTGGTAGAAATCGCCAAAGGCGATAAGGCCGCCATTGTACAGCATATTGTATAGTTTTTGTACTGTGTTTCTGTGTACAATAAAGATATATTTATTTATACATGTAGGTTGACTGGCAGATAATGCTGTTTAGCGTTAAGTCCTCCTTTTGTGCAAATAGTGTGCAATAAAGTGTTAAATAAATAAATAAAAATACATTAATAACACTCAGACACAGAGCAAACACATATGAACATCACATAAATATTTGCCCTGGGAATCAAACCCACGCCTCTTTGACCCAGGAGTCAGGGTCAACCACTGAGCCACCGAGGGAGCCAATAATAATAATTGTATGAGTAACTATGTAAGAAATTTCGCTTTTCTTTGCTGGAAAACATTGAAGCAACCTGTACGAACGTAGAAAAAATCAATGTCGTATGTGAATTCAGCAACCCATGCTCGGCCGGCGTGATGGATATGGCCCAATTACCCTTCGCGGATAGGCCTATTTTCAGTCATCCATCAGCCGCAGGACGTCCACTGCTGGACATAGGCCTTCCCTATGGATCTTCAATAAGACCGGTTGGAAGCGGCTTGTATCCAGCGCGATCCTGCGGTCTTAATGAGGTCATCCGTCCACCTTGTGGGTGGACGTCCTACGCTGCGCTTGCCGGTACATGGTCTCCACTCGAGAACTTTTCGACCCCAACGGTCATCAGCCCTCCGCGCTATGTGCCCTGCCCATTGCCCTTTCAACTTGCCAATCCGTTGGGCTATGTCGGTAACTTTGGTTCTTCTACGGATCTCCTCATTGATGATTCGATCTCGCAGAGAGACTCCAAGCATAGCCCTCTCCATAGCTCGTTGGGCTACTTGGAGCTTACTAATAAGGCCCATAGTGAGAGACCACGTTTCTGAGCCATAAGTCATCACTGGCAACACACACTGGTCGAAAACTTTCGACTTGAGGCACTGAGGTATGTCGGACGAGAAGACGCTACGCACTTTTCCGAACGCTGCCCAGCCGAGTTGAATTCGTCGATTGGCCTCTTTGTTGAAGTCGGACCTACCTAACTGGACTACTTTTGTCCTAAGTAGACGTACGAGTCAACGACTTCAAGAACCGAGTTTCCAACAGAAATCGGGGTAGGTAAAACATGGGAATTACACATGACTTTCGTCTTGTCCATGTTCATCTTAAGACCCACCTGTTTCTATTATCCGTAGTGCTATCCGTAGTACCTATTTTTAGTAGTGCACTATTAATTAAGGCCGGTACAGGTATTCGACATGTTTCATTAAGTCATTAGAAATTTAATTTTCCATGCAAATGAAAAAATGGCACACAAGTCGTAATTCTGGTCAAGCATATTCTAGGATGCTATTATACTCATAATTTGATTAACTTTTACAATGGTACCAACCCCAAAAGCACGTGAATAAAATCAGCTGTTCAACACAAAAAGTTCATCGACCCGCGAAAAATGTATGGAAAATGTAGGTAATTTTCGCGTGTCAGGGTGAATCCCATAGTAAAATACATATATTGATCCATGTGCGCTAAGCTTAAGACTATTGGCTCACAAAATAAAAAACAAATCGTAAACTTTTGGGGACCCATTTTGCCCCATTTAAAGATAAACTATCATTATCATAATCCTAGATACTACATTATTTAAAAAAGCGCATTGAAGTTTTGGGACGTATCTGACCCCTAAGGATTTTTTAAAGGAAAATTTAGAAAACAGGTACAGCCATATTTTTTATTTAGTCTCAAAAGCATCTATACAAAGTTTCATGTCAATCGGTACAGGGAATAAGAAGTTACATGCAAACAAAAAGGGCCCGTTTTACCCCGTAAGTTAGAGTTGGGTACGTTTTTCATCCTTAGTGCTTCATTATGTCGTACGATGTACGTATATTCCAAATTTCAAGCTCGTATCTACAGCGGTTTGGGCTGTAGCCTAAACTTATTAATTTTGCGTATCTCTAAGGAACCTTATAGATTTTCCTGGATTTTATTAGTTTCTGTATCAAAACATGCTGTGTGCTTCCTTCATACCAATTTTCAACCATAACCGTTCAGCTGGTTCGATGTAATTGACGCTTTTTTCACCAACTTTGGGACCTTATTTGACCCCTTAGATGAAGAAAATTTGGAAAAACAGGAAAAAACGTGACTTTTATTTTGTTTGAAAAGCATGTGTACAAAGTTTCAAGTCAATCGGTACAGGGAATAAAAAGTTACATACAAACGAAAAGGGCCCATTTTACCCCCTCAGAGGTCGAAAGTTCAAAATTTTCGTCCTTAGTGCTCCATTACGTCGTTCAATGTACCTATATCCCAAATTTCAAGCTCATATCTTCAGCGGTTTGGGCTGTAGCCTAAACTTATTAATTTTGCGTATCCCTAAGGAACCTTATAGATTTTCCTGGATTTTATTAGTTCCTGTATTAAAACATGCTGAGTGCTTCCTTCATACCAATTTTCAACCATAACCGTTCAGCTGGTTCGATGTAATTGACGCTTTTTTTACCAACTTTGGGACCTTATTTGACCCCTTAGATGAGGAAAATTCGGAAAAACAGGAAAAAACGTAACTTTTATTTTGTTTGAAAAGCATGTATACAAAGTTTTAAGTCAATCGGTACAGGGAATAAAAAGTTACATACAAACGAAAAGGGCCCGTTTTACCCCCTTAGAGGTCGAAAGTTCAAAATGTTCGTCCTTAGTGCTCCATTACGTCGTTCAATGTAGCTATATTCCAAATTTCAAGCTCATATCTTAAGCGGTTTGGGCTGTAGGCTGTCTGTCAGTCAGTCACTCAGGGAAGCCTTTTATATAATAGATAAAAGATTAATTATTTTAAAGATTATTTATTTTTCTGCCATTAGGAAGCTACAGTATTTGTGACATGGGTTAATTTTTCTTTATAGGCTAATTTATTTTCTTTCAAATAATTATTGTTTGACAAAAACGTAATAGGTACGAGTATGTACCTAACTAACATCATATACAATTGGCTATTTGATATCCGTAGGATAATTATAGACTAGTATATATATTATGAATAGTAGATATATTATGTAAACTGCAGCACATATTATGTTTTTACTGAAATTACTTCTTTCTAAGTATAAATTAATTATTATTTTATGGAAATATCTTACATTACGTCGTTCTTCTACGGTCTATAATCAATATGCCAAATGCAAGTGGGACTCGCGCTCGAAAGGTTTCATACCGTATGAGAGCCAATTATTTCGATGCAATTATATATTTTTTAAATTGATAAATTTATTTAAATTATATATTGATATATTATATTACTAAATATTCTGAGAATATTTCAAGCGTCTACCTTTTGTGTATATTAATAAAAATTGTGCAAAAAATCACGTCTGTTGTATAGCATGAAAAAATATTTATTTTATTCTATTTTTTGACCGACGTAACGGAGGAGGTACTCAATTTGACGCGTATATTTTTTATGTTTAACCAAGCGTAACTTTTTACACAGTAGTCCGATTTTGTTAATTCTTTGTTAGAATTTTTTTCATTGGAAAGAATATACTTCGAAATTGATCCCATTGAAATTTTATTGAAATGGGCTGAGCCATTTTTGATAAATCAATAATAATCGATTCGTGCGAACTATTCGCGAATTCTGTACCTACACGGTTGAAGAAGATATTTATTTTATTCTATTTTTAGTTTTGTTGTTATAGTGGGAAAAAATACATCATCTGTGCAAATTTTAACTGTTTAGCTTTTACGGTTTGTGAGATACAGCCTAGTGCCCAACGGACAGACGGACAGAGGAGTCTTAGTAATAGGGTCTCGTTAATCTAAAACTTCTTGCCTTTTATATTGTAGGTACCTATAGAAAGAAATTAGAATAAGAAATTAGTCCCATAGTATAAAAATAATTGAGGATTCAATTAAACAGATGCGAGGTTTACTGTTTAGAGAACAGCTTGTCATACTTTGGTTCTACTTTAAAAACGTTTATAAAATTGAAACAATTAGCTAATTAAAGCAGCAGTGGGTAGGGCACATATAATAGTAAAACAGGATAGATCATCCACAATTATTATTAGATTAAAGCATTTAAAGCACTTCTAATTGAACTTTTTAGCAAAACTCAGTGGATTTGCAAGATTGGCAAGTTAAAATGACAGATGGCAAGGCACATAGTTTAATGAACGGATAGCCGATGGGGCTGTTTTCTCAAATGGATCTCACGTACTGGCAAGCATAGAACGTATTTTGCTTAGGTGGACTAAGGATAGATTTATATGTTACTGTTATAATACATTTTTAGAGAGCACGTGATTTTCCTAATTAGAAATTTAGAACTATTATTTCGGCTTAGACTAATATAATGTAATGAATGAAGTAGTAAGTATAATGGCACATAGTTCCAAGAACGCTCAATTTTACGAATGCCCAATTCTATGAATGGACAATTCTAAAAATGCTCAATTCTCAAAATGGCAAAATAATTTCAAATGGGAAAATCACATTTTCATATAAAAAATCACCGGTAATTAAAGCACAATCTTTAGGCAAGTTTTACTATTGCAGCAACTAACATATTATATGTATTATATAATCATAACTAATTGCGCTAGCTCAATCCCTACTTCTTCCAATTGTCGACTACGCTGATGTTACCTACCTTGATCTTACAGAAGACCAATTAGATAAACTTGAGCGCCTTCATAATTACGAAATAAAATACGAAAGTCCCACAAAACAAAACAAAACAAAAACCACATCTCTCAGTTTCGCACTAGACTCGAGTGGCTTTCTATCAGACTCCGCAGAAATGCTCACATCCTATCACTTCTCTACAATATCCTTTTTGATCCTTCCTCTCCAGGCTATCTCAAAGAGCGTTTCAAATTCTTTCGTGAGGGCTCTTGTCGTCCTATAAGACCATCATCCTTGCTTTTTCTCTCCACTCCTACCCATCATACCACATTTTATAAAAATGCCTTTTCTATCACCGCTGTCCGCTTATGGAATGCCTTACCTGTCTCCATTAGAACTTCACAGTCACTGCACATTTTTAAGGAAAGAGTAAATTTTTTTTATCTTGATCAGTGTTCAAAATGATGAAATTGCGTCTTTTCTCTCTCTTCTCTTTATACTTGTCTGTTTTATATCCTTTGTTTGCTACTTCCATTTTAGCCTTTGTCTCTCTTTTCCTTCTCAATATTCTTACTATGTATTATATTATTATGTATGTTTGTTTATTTATATTTTTGTAGTATTTATTTATTTATTAATTACATTAATATTATTATTAGATTGATACCTCCCATTTATACTCTTGTTTGTGATCTCTTTCCGTTCAGTGGTTGCCTGGAAGAGATCGCTATCAGCGATAATTTGTGGCACTAATTTAATTTAAGATAAGTTAAGTATCTACTCTGTACTTAGTGCACACAATAAAGAGTTCTATCTATCTATCTATCTATGACATAAAGACCTGAGATCATAATTATCAGTCAGAATTTGTACATTCATAATATTATTTCATGCTATATAAGGTATTTTCAGCGAGCCATTTTTTAAGCTATGCTTAAATTTATTTGCATCTAAAAATTTTATGTGAAGAGGTAGACTATTGTACACTTTTATGGCTGGGAAATTATGTTGCCATTTTGATAATTGAGCATTCCCAAAACTAACCATTGTGAGAATTGGGCATTCATAGAATTAGGCATTCGCAGAATTGAACATTCCCGGATTAGTTAGGCATTATGAGAATTGGTCATTCTGCACCTAAACTATTTAGATGTCTGCCGATACAACACGATATATATATATATATATATTATATATACTAAAAATAATATATATTACTACACAGAATTGTGTAGTTGCTGCAATAAGTCGCAGTAACTAAACGCATATATTCCATACATAAAATCTTTTTATTCTAAAGTAACAAAGATACATCGGTAAAACTAAAAGATTTAAAAAAATAACTAATATTTTTAATAAACATCGATATCGATGGACATCACTAGAGCATCGACAAAAATATCGTCTATTGCTACATCCCTAGTGCATGTGTACGTATAGGTTTGAACCTCCCTCACCTCAACCCTACCTCCGCATCGTGCGATAGGGACAATTGCAGCTCAGAGCAATTTATACCTACAAAAATCTTGGCAAGACAACGTTTCGTATTACGCTGTTTTCTTCATCAATAACTAAATTAATCAAGTATTTTTTTATATCAAAATTTACAAAAAATATGTGTTCATGTTTATGTCATTTCATATTTTGTTAGAAATTAATAAGTCTATTCTGGTGGGTCCTTAAAGATGTCGGTAAAAATGGTGAATTTTTTTGAGACTTTGAATGATCATATTTTGCCTGATAATTAATTTATCAAAAAAATTAAAAGACAGGGTAGTTTAAAAAGCTAAATTTAATTTTATGGCAAAAAATTGTAACTTTAAAACCATTTTCCAGAAAGAAAACAGCGTAATACGTTTGTATGGAAAATTACAGACCACCTCAGCTCTTAAAGACAATTTGTAAGCTGCATAGTAAAGGTGAAAATAAATTTACTTAATAAGGTAATACAGTTGTAAGTATTACAAGTTTCTATTCGATTGCTCATAAGTAGCAGATTGCCGTAAACATAGATATATAATTTTATATGAGTTAATTTGATTACGTTTATTTTACGACAATTGTTGCTTTTACTATTTAATGGTAGCATTGGTAGCCAACTAAACGAAATCCTGTGAGCAAATCTATTCCTGTCTTGCTCATTTGTTATTAAAATGAGCTAGACAGAGTGAGCCTCGCTTTCGTCCAGTTGCTGAATATTCAAGACCACGAGAATATTTAAACTTAATTTGTAAAGGGCTGGCTGGAGCTTAGAAAATTGTTAGATAGTACCTACTAGATATTTATGGCCTAGCTATAAATTAAACACAGTGTAAGACGGAACTGAATATCATAGTCATAGAGATATTATAAGCTGTGAGTACAAGCTAAACTTGAAGTTGTATAAAATGTTGGCGATATGAATAATTTTGCGTTATTTTTCTAGCCTATACTGTCCCACTGCTGAACACAGGTCTTTGCCTCAAAACCGCTCTCACTCAAGTTCTGAGTCAAGTTTTACATGCAAGCATTTTTCGGGCTACATCTATCTTAAAATAGTCCTTAAAAGTTTGCTCCTTATAACACTTACTAAGTGTACAAAATTTGAAATATTTTTTTTGTAAATATAGTATCAATTAACTCGTAAATTACACTAGAAAAACACGCTTTACAGTAGCTTATAGTGAATAAATAAATAATACATATTTTGCGACATCTTACACACTGCCTCTGACCCGAATCTAAGCAAAGCTTGTGATATGGCCGCCAGAGACTGATATACTACATATACTTATTTTTAAATTAAATACATAACACCCAGACACAGAGCAAACACTTATGTTCATCACATAAATATTTGCCCTGGAGATGTGGAGGTGGAGATCGAACCCAGGCATCTTTAACCCAGAAGTTAGAGTCACTAACCACTGAACCACCGAGGCAGTCAAAATAGTAAAGCAATAGATTTGCCAAAATTTGACAAAAATATACCTATCAGTATACACGGGCCTTTACAGAATCTATAAAGTATAACAGCATCGCAGAAGTCATTTATCATGGCCATGAGCATTCTCACGGCAGAACTCGGGGTGTAGACGTAACTGATGATAGTGAAGATTGTAAAATGCTCTCTATTGCCATTTATAAACTGTGAATGATGCCAGAGTTACTATACTTAACTGGCATGTGAGCTTGATGAATGAAAACTTGGCAAAGTATTTGATGAATCTTGAAAGCTACTTTAAGTTGATAGATGCCAGAGTTACAATACTCGACTGGTATGTGAGCTTGATGAATGAAAACTTAGCAAAATATTTGACGTATCTTAACACTACTTTCGATTAGTTGGTACATGTTACTAGCATTCCTGACCTGGGAATAAATAACTTGATACAAATTAAAAGTTTGAGATTTATAGTAGTAATATAGGTAATTGTGTACTTTCTAAACTCCGAAAAGAGTATGCAAATGTTTTCATTAACTGAATCGATTATATAAATAAGCAGACGTCAAGATGGATGATTTATCCATTCAGCAGCCATAAGACGTCCACTTCTGGACTTAAACCTCTCCTATGGATCTCCAATAAGACCGTTTCGAAACGCCTTTAAACCAGCTTGTTCCTGCACTGCATAAAATCACAAGTATGGTAATTACGGTATTTATACAACTTTCAATCAAATTCGTCCGAATTAAAACTTAATTTACTACACAATGCATTTATATATGTATACTCTTACCAAAGTATTGAAACAAACTACCTAACACATAGGAGCAGAAATATACTCGTACACTTTACACATGTAGACAAATGAAAGTTATTTATTTATGCAAATATATCTCGAATTGAAGAACATACAAACAGTCTGATATAACTAAGCCTGTTTACATCCCATCCATTCTATTGTAAAGGCACCACAGGCCATCGTAGGGCTTTTGGAATGGTATTTAAAACGTAACAAAGGTACACACGCGCCGTCTCATTAGTATGGGACCTCAGTACCGTGGTAACCTCTGGCTCCTGCCATCTGTTGTATTGTCTTGTCGTAGATAAACTGTGGTGGTGGAAGAATGAGTAACGATTGTTTAGTGTGTTTTTTTTTTACTAAACCCGGGGTCTATTATTGAACAGACAGACTGGTAAGACGTATGCGTAAATGGTCACACAATCGAGTAGGAGCATATAGCTAAAATATAATTTAGCTTCGAACGGCTAGGATGTACGAGAAAATCAGTGTGTACGTTAAAACCCGTTTGAAAGTCAATTATAGATCCCTTGGACCGAACATTACAAATCTATATTAGTACGAACGGGATAGCAAAACATGCGAATGTCAAAGTTTCCTAACGTTCGTAGAGGATCGCAAGCTATGCTCTCACATTCGCACAAGCTTAGATTTTCAATACTTGCTCCTGCCGAGCTAGGATGCGCACGAAGTAATATTTCTTTCGATATATCATTACGAGACAGCGTTATGGCAAAGTATATATCTGTCACTTTTTCACACGTCGTAAAGAGTTATTTTCGCGGCTTTTCGTAGTCGCATGCTGAACTGGCTGCTGATCTTATTCGATCTCGTAATCATTTATGCGCTCAACCGTTTTGATTCAATTGTAGAGCCTTACGCTTTTTTATTCTGCTTTATTTAACAACACAAATATGGGCTACGATGGAGTAGGTATACTCATCTCAGTTGTCTATATGTGTCTGTATGACTTTAGTGTTGGTTACATCCTTAGTTTTGTGAGACAATACTATTACTCTGATATTTTGTTCATTCGAGATAGTGCCATTAGTATGGGACCGTGCAACGTCTGGTTCCTGCCACCTGTAGTATTGTCTTGTCGTAGATAAACGTTGCTGTTGGAGCGGCGAAAAAATAAGAAGCAATTGTTTAGAATGTTTTCTTTTCTTAGTTTATATTTTTATTTTACTAAGCTATGTACTTACCTACATTCTGTCTGTTCTGAGAATACCATATACCATGCTCTTCTAAAATAATATTGTTGTGTGTAATACACTATATACATTACTGCACTGCAATGTATCTATTTATAGGTATTAGTATAACATATTCACATTCAAGTCAACACAGTTATTATTGAAATTTTAATTCGTGTGTTTATTAATTCGTCACGCTAAGTATCTAAAGAAAAAATCTTTGATTTGATGACACATTGTATAAAATTATGTTACAAATATATTTTCTAAATCTGTCGTTAAAAGTGATTGACGAAACCACCATCATGTTAATAAAATAACAACACGCATACTTACATAAACATAATTAACTAGAACCCACACAGAAAAATCCATGCCAATCTTTCACAGGATAGATATGGCAGACAGTATTATAAAGACATGACATGTCACGTCAACGAAACACAAGAGAAGTCAATCACCCCTCTTTATACTCTCGATGTGCCGCATCCAAGAGGCAGAAGAGTTCTTATCTCGACGTCATCGCCGTTACGCAAGTGACTCTCACAGGTCTATTGTGACATGGGAACATGAGCTTTCTATACTATGTAAAAAATAGTGTAGCGTTACAAACGATTGAGCGAGTAAACTGGTGTTTATCGTGTACTGGTGGTGGTATCTGGTGTTTAGATCATGGTATTACAGCACCTACATAGTCAATAGTAATAGGCCTACTCCCGAAAGACCGTCGCATTCGCCAGTTTGACCCAGCTGTGCGTTGGTGGATTCCCATGATTCTGTCAGAACAAATATTATTTTTCCTTAATACTAAAAAACTCTTATTAAGCCTGCGTACGTATGAGATAGACCGCTCTTACGACCGCGTACGTAGTATTCGCATCAGCCGAACCGCAACCGCATCTACATATAGCGTACCTGGCCTAAAGTAAGTAAATTCATTAATTTCGTGTCAATGGCTAATGGTTTTTGTTTTTTTTTTAAGTAGGTAAGTAAATAAGTTAATGTTTGTTGGTTATGTTTTGGTTTATCTTATTTTCTTTGTTTTAAAGTTCCGTACCTTAAAAAAAAGGACAAAAAGGATCCCCTATGGACCAATTCGTCATTTGCATGTTTGTCTTTTGTTTTTTTTTTCGATAGTTCGTCGCCACTAGTACCATTTACAGTTTCATGATGGAACTACCGTTAAACATTTTCAACACTAGTTCCAATCAAAATGGATATCGAAATAATGGACCTAGTGTTAATTTTGAGTTTACACTAGTACCATTCACAGTTCCATGGTGGAACTGCTGATAATGATTTTTAACACCAGTACCATTTAGTTTCTGATAATTAGATAGGTTCTTGTTGAGTAAATAAGTGAATCAATTAGCTACATATTTTTGTGCTCATAATGAGCGATTCGAAACAAAAACATGGACAAACAACCTTGGCTGGACATTGGACACAAGTCTCTAATTGATAGCAGGGCCTTTAAATTCAAAAGTAAGTATGTCAAAGTCAACACAGCATTATTCACACCGCCCGTCTGTGATACTAATGACTTAGTATTATTTCTTTTTTTTATCATATTTATTGAAGGATCATACGAGAAGGTTCAATTATTCTTAAAAAGAAAAATACACTTAACACGGCCAAAATCATTAAAATATTGGTAGGTACTTCGCTAGACTAAAAGATGAAGTTAATTATACATAAGATAATCCTTAGGTATTACTACTGTCCGAAGGCTTCAGATAAGACCCACAATTTAGCGTGTCTCACAAAGTACGGTAGCACACAGTTGTAAATTATTAGCAAGTTATATCATAAACCCATTGTTAAAAAAACCTTGACAAACATATGGCGCTTCGCCCTTGATACAATAAAAGAAATGGTCCCTTTTACAGCCCCGTAACAAATTACTCGATTTCTATGGCTTCCTTACTACGCCAATAAATAAATGTAGTCATGTCACGTACCGAACTTTGTCGTATCAAAACGTAGAGCTGTCTAAAAGGAATGACAAACAAACATAAGTATTTTTATTGTGTGACAAAATATACGAAGGCAATATAAACTTTACCGAACTGTCTTTAAAGACACTTGAGTCAACAGTAACGACGTGATATAAACTGTCGCACTATACCTCATAATATTTAGGGTTCTGTGTCAAAATGAAACAATGAGACCAATATTTATAAATAAATAATATAGTCGCATGCTAGCGCAGAGTATGCTTATATATACAAAAGCTTGTATGATTTTATTTCACTGATTCACCTATATCTCCGTGAACCGTGGTGGTCAAGAGGTAGTGACACCCGCCTTACAATCGTGAAGTCGTGAGTTCAAATCCCCAGTCCCGTACCAATGAGTTCTTTGGAATTTAAGTACGGAATTTCACATTACAGGTTTTTCAGTGAAGGAAAACATCGTGAGGCAACCTGCAAACGTCCGTAGAAGAAATTCGATGGCGTATGTGAATCCACCAACACGCACTGGGCCCACGTGGCGGATATGGCCCAATCACCCTTCGTGGGTAGGCCTACGTGGACTACTAAAAAGGCTGGTACAGTACTGTACCTATATCTCTAACTGGCTCTACATAGAGACTTATATGATAATTTAAGAGCTTATTAATCATGTTAGTTATATTATTTGCTTCTCTTACTTTGAAAAGACTCTTTACCTGCAAATTAATGTACATATCTACCATCAAATTTATTGATTGATTCAAACACGAAACCCGTTAAAAACTGTTAAATATTTATTTTATGGAGGATTTCCTTAAAACATAAATTGAAATGGAAAGTAAAATAGAACCATTTGAAACACCCAGCCAAGAAGCGTGATGGTTTTGGTAACTGAATAAAATTGAAGTTAAATATAATTACCTAGTAGAGAACCATCGCGCGGAAATAAGTCTAGCATTTGATGGTTTATTATTTTCACAACTCTTTATAGCTAAAGTTTTGTAGAGTGGCTGCATAAAATATTCAACAGGTTTATGCTGTTAAATGCGATGTTTTTAACTAAATCAAATTAGTTTACGTTCGATTTTGATGTTCGTTTCTGTATTAGGTTACCGGTAACTTACACCAACTTTTGTACTTAAGTAAATAAAGATGAAAAACTTTTAATGTGTCCCATAGCCGAAATAATATCATCTGTTCCACACAAAAAGTTCATTGACCATATTAACATGTGTGGATTTTTTTGCTTTTCGTGTTTGGTGCCGTAGTAAAAGTTGTTCATGATGATTAATTTAATTGTCTGTCTGCCTCTGAAAGACGCTTTCATTTACCAAACAACGGCTGGTACATCAGCATACCAAGAAACAATTGGTATACCAGCAATCCAAGCAACAGCTGGTATACCAGCAATCCAAGCAACAGCTGTCGATGTATACCATACAAAAATATGACACAAAGTATTATAATTATATAGTATGATAGTAAGTAATGATACAGAAATACGAGTAGGTATAACTAAGTATTTCTTACCGAGAAATCTAAGATTCTGTAATACGCATCAAATTAGTACTCGGTTTATCGATAAATCACGTTTGAACATCAATATCGACATTAATCGTGTTATATCGATTTGTTTTCGAATAGAATCATGCACTAACGTGCCGGTATGCGAATCGAGAATCGTGTTTCCATCGATCTTAAATTAAATTATGATTCAACTATGGAAATAGAAGCTTAATTATGTATGGGTATATATAAGCCCTAAAGTAAGTAAGTGCGTGTAGAAGGGATGGCTAGACATGTTGTCAGATTTTTTAAGCCCCTTGAAGGCCTCCTCTGACATGGCTAAACAGTTAAAACAACTATGAAGTTAACGTCTTACAGGTTTTATGATTATGTTGTTACTTCATGGTATACTTATAAAAGAAAAAAGTATGAAAGTATTACTATATCAACATTTTACTTGTATCTTTTCTTATTTAATCCGTGCCGTACCAGCCTTTTTTTTAATAGTCCGCTGCAGGACGTAGGCCTACCCACTAAGGGTGGTTGGGCCATATCCACCACGCTGGCCCAGTGCGGTTTGGTGGATTCACATTACGCCATCGACTTTATTCTACGGACGCATGCAGGTTGCCTCACGATGTTTTTCTTCACCGAAAAGCCAGTGATGTAAAATTACGTACATACATTCTAAATAACTCATTGGTACGGGACCGAGATTTGAACCCACGACCTCACGATTGCAAGCGAGTGTCACTGCCTCTAAGCCACCACGGTTTTTTATTGAATATGATATTTAAAAAGTTAAAATATGTATTAAGTTAAAATATTTTAATAACTTCTGAACTCTAAGATAGGTACTTATTTGAAGAGAGCTGTATAGGTAATTCTTGCAATAATTTTAATTGATAAAGTAATATCGTGTGATATTCGGTAAACACATTTCGAATTCGATATAACTTCTCCTAGCACATTGTTTACGATGTGTTTACACTCGAACGTAGTGTTCATTGTAATACAAATAGCTATTATAATGTCAAATGTATTATCAACACGCGCACACGCGGACTTGGAATAGAAAGCACGTGAAACGACGCATTGTGCGGATTACATTTGTTTAAATCGCCAATGAAATTTGAATGGTTCAACTAGATAGTGTGGTAGATACTCTGTATAATAGTGTAAGTACCTAAAACAAGGCACTGATATCATCCGGCACCCGTCTTATAAGAATTTACATAAATTTTCAATAAGACCGGTTGAAATTTACTGCTGTAGAACACATATCCAACTTATCGGTAACCTAGTGATAAGTTGGAATATTTTTCGATATTTTTTCACTGATATTTTTTTGATTTCAGTCATGTTTTATAGTATTAGTATACAGGAAGAATTCAAGGTGATCCCAAAAAATTACCTGTAAATGTTTCAGTTGAGTAAATCGTATTCAGTAAAAGAATTGAGTTTCAGTCTTGTGTCATGAAAGACGGGAATTCTTAAGGGGGCGCCTAATGCCAAAATCGAATTTTTAAAGACGTCGTGTAAAGGTAACGAACATAAATAAATATCCATATTAAAAAAAATACTATAGGAAAGGAAAAAACCTATAGTAGCAGGGTAATCGCATAGAATTTTGAAAAATAATATGGTTACCTTAGAAAAAAATTAAAAGTTCGCATATTGAAAAAAAACTTTTTTTTTCAAATGCTCGAAATTATCAGCAACAACACCACATTATTTTTGACAAATTACGTAGTTGGACTAATGTTCTAGTAGAGTAATCGATTAGTTTTTTTTAAATATTTGCTTAAATTTTGAATAAATAAATAAATTGTCATCTAAAAATGTAAGCTCGAAGCCAAAATCATCGTGAACTGTGTCATGCGATTTTCGACTCTAAACAAAGCAGAATAGATGATAGCGGGCGATGCAAGAAGCGCGGGTTAAATCTGTTTTTTTCATAGCACTAGGCGCACTCTTAAGGTCAGGTGCAACCATAGCACATTGGAATCATGAAAAGTTATTTCGTTCAAGCTCCCACAATTGAGCTTTGAGCTACATATTATCTATAGTAGCAGTTGCCACTTATTCGTGTACTTAAAGCAACTATCAAAATTCCACATTACGTGAATTGCTATTACGATGCTTTTTCCGAGTCGCCAATTACGATCACAATTCTACTTGAACTTTAAAAAGAAATTAACTTCACAAACGAGATTTTAATTCCATACAAAAAATATTTCGTTACGTAGTTTATATAAACTCAATGTTCGTAACTAGTGACATTTCACTTACACGTAAATCACGAAAATACAAAATGCATGCACGCAATTTTTCTCTAATTATCGAATTACATTCTACTTGTGTGTAATGTAAATGTGAGTACGCATTCACATTTACATTAATTTGAAAAAGATTGGACTGAAATGCTAGAAAATAAGAGTCATTGTTGCGACATCTTTAAAGTCAAAGTTCGTGTAATGCCGTGTCCACACGATTGTCATTTGTAAAACGCCTACTTTAAACATATACATACCTAGATAGCACTAATCTGTTTTTTAATATTCAACTAGGTACTAGACATAGAGCTATCAACGAATGGCGATTAGGCCATATCAACCACGCTGGCCCAGTGTGGGATGGTGGATTAACATAAGTACGTCGTCGAATTCAGTTTGTGGACGTGTGCAGATTGCCTTACGGCGTTTTCCTTCATAGATAATGTAATCCAGAAGTGTGAATATATCCGTACATACGTCCCAAAACACTTAGAGGTACGAGATCGGGATTCGAACCGTTGAATATTTCGAAATTTCAAAGAAGACAAGAAACAAAACCACTTGGTTTGCTTAAATGTGTTTACCCAATTTTTTAATCGTTTGTTTTGGTTTTCCGCCGATCAAAACTCTGATTATTGTGTCAAATCCCTCTAAAATGATACTCTGTCCTACATAACCGAGATCTATTGATGGAAAAATAACAAAAAAAAATTCTTGCTCGCTGCGCTCTTGTGATATTTTCTTCGTGTTGCACAAACAATGTGTGTGGATTAAACCATGGTGAATGCCGGCCAAACATTAGTAGTAATTTAAAGCGCCAAACGTGTGGACCCAACTTAAGAAATTCGTGAGTAAGTTATACATAATTACCGGACTTACGTAATGATGAGTGTAAAAGTCAATTTTAAATGCGTTTTCGGATGACAGGTTACTGATGCCGCTTGAGAATGTTGCAGAGAGTATTACTTAAGTAATTACTATTTATAGATGCTTATTACTGATGATTAATAAAATTTGCTTTGCTTTTGCTTCTGATGGATTACACTAGGTATATGACATTATATATTTGCATATTGAGACAAATTATTAAATTAAATATGTAATTATTTCTAAACAAATTTTCGTTTGAGTAACAATTACAAATCACGAAATTTTCACCATTAAATTATTTTAAATTTGTAACCACACACAGTTACAATTTTTTGAAAAAATACTGAATAAAATTAGTATTACCTAAATCACAATACATAGCGTAGAGTCTACACAAAATTGTGTTACAAAATGTTGGTATGGCGATAAAATTAATTGTTTTACTCATAAGTAACATTAAGTAACCAAACGACCCAAAATAAACAGCCCACCTGTGCCTAAGAGACCTACAAAAGTCCCACGACTAGTTCTAGACCGCTCCAAATCCACCAAACGGCATTCCGATGCCGGTCAGATCAACTCTAATTAACAACATCTAAGTATAGTTCATGAATAGCAAATTTGTGTTTGAGTAAGTCAGGCCTAAAATCCACCACTTGGAATAAAATCACCAGAACAAGCTTAAATGTAGTCACTTTAGGCCCAATTATGAAGGCGCCGTCGTAAATCTCGAACCCTCTATCGAATACCTAAAGTGATAAAGAAACAGAAATCTTCTAAATTGCGAAAACAGGGTTATTTCTAATCAATTAGCATCCTTTTAGGGGCTTATTCTGTAAATCAAAACTAACAACTTTTGTGCTGCGACTTTTGTCAAAAGTCAAAAAAAAATCGTTCTTCCATAGAAAAATATCGTTCACCCGCGACAAAATGTATGAAACAGCTGATTTTTTTTTTTTGACAAGAATCGCAGAACAAAAGTTGTTAGTTTTGATGTACAGAATAAGTCCCTAAAAGGATGTTAATTGACAAGAAATAACCCTACGATGGCGCCTTCATAATTGGGCTTTTTGTTATACAACGCGTTGATAAAATGACCTAGTAAAACTGAAACCACGCGTTAGGTGCATCGTTATGAACAACTTTTGCTACGAGTATGTACGGACCAAACTCAAAAATAAACATCAAATCAAATCTGCTTAATATAAAAAGTTATTTGAGTCTTGACAAAATGTATATAACAGCTCATCTGGCTGTTTCTAACTATTATCTCAATTAACTATTATGCTCAACTATTATTAAGAAATATTTCAATGTTGTCCACTATCAGACAATCACACTATATTACACAAGATTATTTTTTGCAAAAATTAGAATGACCGACTTCACCCGTGTACAGAATTCGCGAATATTTCGCACGGCTCGATGTAGCATTTTTCACATTATTGTTGATTTATCAAAAATGGCTCAGCTGATTTCGATAAAATTTAAATAGGGCCAATTTCGAAGTATATTCTTTGCAATAAAAAAAAGTTATTGAAATCAGACCACTATGAAAAAAAATATGCGTTGTTATACAAAAACGCGTTGAATTGTATACCTCCTCCGGTGGTTCGTCGGTCAAAAAAGAGAAAATTCGAAATAAATCAAGACAACAAAACAAAAATACTAAGAAAATGAACGAAACATAATTTTAATTGTGCGCCAAAGAAATATCTATAACCATATTTGCTATAACGCAGTAAGACAGTTTACAGTAAGTGGAATATTAAATATGAAACACCGGCCCCACAACCTTTTAAGATCTGGCCGTAAAGCTTAATTTAATCGGCTAATGAGTTTATTTCGTTCACATTTCCAATATTAAATTAATACCGTTAACAGTTATTGGTACAGGAAGTACATTAAGGTTAAAGTGATCTCAAAACTTCACATTCAAAGTAAACTATACTAGTGGAACAGTATCGTGAGAAGACCTCCAAATGAACCCGAAATTCAACTTGGAAACTCGTTTTGCGCTCTTTAATCACTTCTGATACAACATAGTTAAACAATTTGTAGGCAGAAGACCGAATTTGAAACACTTACATACATAGTATATCTCTAGTAGAAAAGGAGATAAAATTTATTCACGCAGATGATGCAAATCCTACTAATCCTACTAATATTATAAACGCGAAAGTTTGTGAGGATGAATGGATGGATGGATGTATGGATGTTTGTTACTCTTTCACGCAAAAACTACTGAACGGATTGTGATGAAACTTTGCAATAATGTAGCTTATATATCAGAATAACACATAGGCAATAAATTATGATATACTAATATTATAAACGCGAAAGTTTGTGAGGATGGATGGATGGATGGATGTTTGTTACTCTTTCACGCAAAAACTACTGAACGGATTGAGATGAAACTTTGCAATAATGTAGCTTATATATCAGAATAACACATAGGCAATAAATTATAATGATATTGTGTCAAAAATCAAAATATCATGCGGGCGAAGCCGCGGGTAAAAGCTAGTAAATGTATATGTTTTCTTTGTAATCTTTTGAAAAGAATTGTAATGAGTACGACGTTCTTGGTATCAATTTTTCACGCACTATTTCACTTTGAATTTCAGAGTTAATGATGTTTTATTTTACAACAAATCTTACTTCTCTTGTAACAGAAATGCTTTCATAATACGAGTTATGACAGTTAGAATCTTTTTTTCTTATTCAGATTTCAATTTAACTAGAATACCTGGATCTCTTTGCAATACTGCCGTCCACAAGCTTTAACACCGTTAAGCCACAGGGGGTCATTTTTCACTTTTAAACACATTCTTATAGAGTTTAAAATTATCTATCGGTCACTGTAAGAATTATTTTTATATCGTTTATAGTTTAAAAGATAGAAATTATGAAAACACCGCTATTGAATTCTTATTTCTACTATACAAGTCAGTTATATATTTAAGTTATGTTTTGTTGGATGACGACTTTATTAGTCGTCATCCAACAAAACATAAGTTAAATACCGCTATGATCCCATAATTATTTGAAGACATCATTATTCTACAAATAATAGATTACTTTTAAAACCGTTTTTGCAAATAATTGTCTAAATCATAGTTAAAGTACTTTATCGGTCTAGTCCCGCGTTTTTCGTTGACACCCAAAAATTTAGTTTAGTGGTTTAACGGCTTTTTAAGTTATAGACGGCAGAATATATGATACCAGGATGTTAACAATTTAAAGCTGTCAATTTGGTTTAGCAAAGAAAATTTGCGACAAAGAAAACACTATCGTAGCTTTAGAACAAAAGACCACAGTGTAGTATAAATTAGCATTCTAAACTAACACAGACACACATGTAAAATTTTTACTAACATTTTCTAAGACCAACGCTTTTACCTAACAAGTATCTATATTCTAGACGTGACTAGACTTGTAACCAACGAGACAAAAGACGACAGCTAACAGTCGTCAGCTGAAGAGCAAACAAAGAAGTCCCGGTGGCGACAAACAATCACTTATTTTCTACAAACAAATACACGAAAAAGTTACCTACTAATGGTGAAACGAGAAAGTCTTCTTCCTATTCTCACGAAGAGACATTGAAGCGGAAACTGCGGAGATAAATTAGTATGTTAACATGACTGATGGGCGTTTTCGCATGTTAAAAGTTTTTTGACTTTGCGTTGCTAGATTATCGCGCCATCTGTGCGTGAGCGCGTGATGTGCTTTATCTTGGTACGCCTTGTTTTTTAAATTGAAGAGATGCGTGAACTTTTCAAAATACATGTACCCACTTAGTTTTAGTCGTGATCTATCTAGAGCTGTTGTACGATGTACAAATTGCGATTGTATCAGAATGAGACTTAGAGACCAGAAAGTCACTATCAATAACAACAGACATGTGGACATAAGTTTGTGAAGAGTCGTACTTACGAACCACATCTAGGTATTACAATTATGTTGCAATAAATGATCGAGTGCTGAGTATTAAGTACCTATCTTGGTCTGTTAGATTATCTGATATACATACATACCCTTCTTGTCCAACTATTAGAAAAATAGAAACCTAAAAAGTAGCCAGCCAATTTAACTACATAAATGAACATACTAAAGAGAATGAGATAATATGACGGTGATTAGAACTTTGAGTAATATAAATATAGTTATTGAAAAGTTTGTATACTTAGTATATTCTAATTTATGTAGGGGTATTAATTTACGTTGCATTCACTGTCGCTTTTCCTGTTTCATACTCAAAAATATGTAATAAAAGCAAGGATATCCTTTATTTATATACAATGGCTTACATAATTACGATATCCTATATCCTTTGAATTTGTTTATAAATATATCCTGTAATGTATATTATACAAGTAGGTATGATAATAATTATTATTATCAATATTAATTAGCATACCTGACTGTTTTAATTAGAAATTTAAATTCTCAGAAAACAGTGATAATAGATATTCAGAAGTAATAAAATAAATCTTCAAAAGATAGAAAAGGATCACTTTATTTGCATATTTCTCGTAAGTTGTCACACTAGGTCAAGATTAATTACGAAATCGATCGAAATACATTATTAATTGACTACACATTTATTTCTGTTGTCAAACATTTTGTTAATTGGAATGACAGCCATGAATTTTTCTTGATGTTGAAAATATATTTCAAAATATACCTATGCTAGACTAATATTATAATTTGTATCATATGTTTCGATAGGGCCTCTATTATCTGTAATATTGCTAAATTGTTTTGTTGCTTCATTGTAAAGGCCTTGTAAAAGAATTCCTTTCATTATTTACATATTTTGCAGGTTTTGTTGTATTTTAATTTAGTTATTTACTGATATTTGCATTTAGTTACCTAAGTTACACGCAGCATCACGTAATAGTTGCTTTGGAAGTCTTTGTTCATTCACACTATGAATATAATTTTATTACACTGACAGTAATTTGCTAATTCTTTCAATATTCTATTCTATTGAAGAAGCCAACGCCTATAATTATTTTTTGCAAAAAATAGCATGACCGACTTCATCCGTGTACAAAGTATAATATAGTCGCTTCCCGCTGTTTGTCCCCATGTATGCTTATATCTTTAAAACTACGCAACGGATTTTGATGCAGTTTGTTTTAATAGATAGAGTAATTCAAGAGAAATGTTTATTTATGTATAATACACTTGTGCGAAGCAGGGGTGCATCGCTAGAACGCAAATATTATTCACGAATCGATGTAACATTTTTCACATTATTGTTGATTTGTCAAAAATGGCTCAGCCAATTTCGATAAAATTTAAATGGGACCAATGTCAAAGAATATTCTTTCCAATAAAAAAAGAATTATTGAAATCGGACTACTATGAAAAAAGTTATGCGTGGTTATACATAAAAAATATATATATACGGGTCCAATTGTATACCTCCTCCGATGGTTCGTCCGTCAAAAAGGGATCTTTTGTTGAGGGATATATCAATGAAAATATATTTGAGAAGTATTCATCTTGTAAAACGTATTTCAAAAACTACTCAATGTATTTAGTTTCTTGTAGCGTTTCCATACTGTGTCTAATTCAGTTCAATAAAAAGAATTTCGGTTTTTCATTGTTACTACATTGTAGGTTCATCTTTTCTATGAATTAAACAATATTTAAAACGCACCCCAAACCATATAACAATGCATTGTGGCTAATTTTAAAGGCGCCATCGTAATTTTAATAGCAACTTAAAATATTGCTGTTTCTTTTTCACTATATGTATTTAAGAGATAACATAATTAAATATTTTATATTGCTATTAAATTTACGATGACGCCTTAAAATTGGCCACGTTTGCACATAAATATGTAAAATAATGTAATATTGTAATTGCTTATATGTAGGTACATAAACACAAATCTCTACGACAAACACAAATTACATTAATTACATTTTTGTATAAAGATCTGGCTAGGCCACTGGTAGAGGTGACACGTGACCAGAATGCTGGCATCTACTTTGGCCAAAATATTAGTATAGTAATTCAGCGAGGCAACGCCGCCAGCATTCTGGCCACGTTACCCTCTGCCCCGGGTCATTTAGATTAGTTTTATTTTAGTAATATAAGTTTTAGTATTAGTAATAAGTATTAGTTTTTATTTTAAGTAGGTTAATTTTGATAGTTATAGTTTATGAAATGTTTTTTAAGTTTGATTAAATATATTTGCGTAATTAAATTATAATCCGTAATTAAAAGTATATTCCATGCTTATATCTCAGAGCAAATAAAAAATCCAGAGGGAACGTCGTTGAACAGTCAAGTGAAGCCGGTTTTTTATACATGTAATAACAATTTTTTTTTTCAAAAAATTACAATGTAATTAATAATAATAAAATAGCAAGTCACGCTTCATATCAAACTCCGCGATGTACAGTGAAATGAGAAAACTAACAAATGAATGTTCTTACATAAACATTACATGACACACGTTTATGTAAATTGAAATTTGTTTAATTGCAACTAAACACACTTCACAGTTAGTTATTTTAATTGCTGCTATTTATTTATTTTGTTATACGCTATTTATTTTGATAATAGTAATTATTGTAATAAACAGGTTTATTTCTTTGTAGCGATGAAAATTATTATAATTATTATGTGCATAATAATGCTATGAGCATTAATAGCCAATAATCAAATTAATAATAATATGATTGCATCTATTAATAATTAAATGAATTAAAAATAGCTACATTATACGCAACTTGATTTGTATCAAAAACCAAACAATCAATATCTGTATAACGGACATATTCTAGAAAATCATTGTAAACATCGCTATGACCATTTTTAGGGTTCCGTACCTCAAACGGAAAAAACGGAAGACCAAACCGAATTTCTAGAAAAATATCATCTGTTTCATACATGTATTCCGTGTATTCCGAGTTGCAGTTTTGTATGGAGCAGCTGTTTTTTCACGATTTCTGTGTCACCATAAAAGTTACACCTGATATCTCAGTGCACCTGGGTAAGGCTCCTCACTCATCTACTGTATAAGTTATTTAAAAAAAATCTACACTGTCGTATCTCCACTTTCAAATTGCAAAAAATGCCGTATACCTACAGTCGCCAAAATCTTAAGTCCTACAAGAGGGGGTTTTCCAGTAGATGCTACGAAAGTCTGACATTGCAGTTATGTTACACAAATGAATTGCCGTATTAATAATAAAACTGCTGTACATATAGAAAATTCCTCCATCTTGAGTGCAGTTGAATCGCAGTTGTCCCCTGCGTTATCGATACCACTGCATGAAATAGATTTCTACAGAATCAATCGATCGAATCGATACTATCGAGATCTCGTTACAGGAATCGATGGACCGTGAAGAGTCGAGGTCGTATAGAAATGTCGCGGCGCCAGCCAGCCGTTGATATTTAAAAATGGAATATTGCGTTCGAATTTTAAATCAGGGTCAAAAGAATATTTTTATAGCACAAGACCCACAAGACTGTAGGTACGGTGACGTAAGCCTTTTAGGAAAAGTTTTTAAAGTAACATATGGACATACACTCATAAGTGTATCAGCTAAACCTGTAACACTATTGAGCATAACTACGTCACTTGAATTGATGAAAAATAATTTTATTTATCATTATCATTATCAGCCGTAGGACGTCCACTACTGACATAAGGCTCCCCTTTGGATTTCCAATACGGCCGGTTGGAAGCGGCCTGCATCCAGTGCGTTCCTGCAGTCTTAATAATATCGTCGGCCGTCCTACGCTGCGCTTGCCGATGCGTGGTCTACATTCAAGAACTGTACTTCCCTATCGGCCATCAGTTCTCCGAGCTATGTGCCCTGCCCATTGCCATTTCAACTTACTAATCCGCTGAGCTATGTAGGTAACTTTGGTTCGTCTGCGAATCTCTTCATTCCTGATTCGATCTTGCAGACAGACTCCGAGCATAGCCCTCTCCATAGCGCGTAATTTTATTACTTATATCGTAATTATATTTATATGGTTAGTAAACTAATCATTTTATTAGAAATGTTATGAAAAAAAAACAATCCCCTTGAAATAAAAGTCAAGGCCAATCTTTTCAAAAGATATTATTTTTCTCGAAAATTAACAACACGTTTCTCACAAAATATTGCTTTAAAGAACTGTCAATCAAGACTGTTTATCATACAACTTTGGAATCAAATGAATTAATTATAAATTCTGTTGATTACAGCTTTCACCTTGACATAGCGTCTTATAAGGCATCAGCATATTATTGCTTAATTAGGTATTTGATAGCTTTTATAGTCCAATTAAAAGCTAAAATAACATAGAGATAATCAAAACAATTGAATTGCAAAGCGAAAACAATCACTGACATT
Organism: Hypomecis punctinalis; assembly: GCA_949316475.1. Classification (NCBI taxonomy): domain Eukaryota; kingdom Metazoa; phylum Arthropoda; class Insecta; order Lepidoptera; family Geometridae; genus Hypomecis; species Hypomecis punctinalis. The sequence continues at coordinate 7,309,650 of OX438810.1, read as the reverse complement.
GACACTCGACCAAAGCCGGATACAGTCGAGTCTGGCAACATTGATTAAGAACTGGTAATATCCATCGTTGATCTTGATAAAGGTTTTAGCAATGACATTGTTGCTATCCGGAAGTTTAATAACGGATAAAGCTTAGTAGAGTTGAAAGTAACAGCGGTAATCAGTTACGTATTCAATTTGTTATTAAATTCAAACCTGACTTAAGTTATTTTGTTCCTTCTTTCTTTTGAATCTATTACCAAGTACGCGGCAAATACGTTTAGCGCTGAGCGAAAAGTAGATGGCTGCGCATGGGTTTAGTATCTAGCGGTCACCATGCGCAGCCACCCCCACTACACTACCCTCAGCGCTAAACTTACGTGCCGCTACCTGTAATCAGAATCACATTGATTTTATTGAATAAAATAAATATTACCAATTGAATATATAATCTCAGAGCAAATAAAAAATCTAGAGAGAATGTACGGGCCCATGGCCTCGCAACAAGTAAGAGAGAATGTTGTGAACAAACAAGTGAAGTCGACCAAAACTACGCCTCCCCGTGTAAAAACAATCACACACACATCAACGTACAAGGAAACTACGCCTTGGCTTGTCAGTCGAACTATGGCGGCGCAGCAGTCAACGCACTCAAACATGTATAAAAAACCGGCTTCACTTGAATGTTCAACGACGTTCCCTCTTGATTTTTTTAGTTGCTCTGAGTTTATAATGGGACTACTTAGATTAAAAAAATATATATTACCAATGTTCAGCATGGTTTTTGGAGGGATGAGTATACTGTAAGCGTTAGTACAATAGAAAACTACCATGAATTGAATGTCACGTTCAATTCTAGGTATTGTAAAAAATATTATGTAATGAGTCCGTCCGATAGATTATCAAAAAATATTAGCCACGTATTTTTTCTTTTGTCAATTAAACACAAATTAAAGATACCCCGTTAAAGTTCAGCGTGACGTCACGAGTCACATGCAAATGTATAGACTTATATGAGACTATGAGAGAAGTGACGTTGCGACCCCCACTCCCAAACTATGACAATGTGTATTTTTGTTATTTGTTGTAGTTGCCAAAAGAAAAAAAAACCTGTCCAATATTTTATGATTATCTAACAATTATAATAATGTTTTTTACGCAGTCATCATGCCTAATAGAAGTGATTGTAACAGGCAACAACCATCAGTCTAACCAAAAAGTTTTACGCACGCTTTAGGCAACGTTTAACAGTACAAATGGCACAGACAAACTCGGTCTTACCACAAAAATTTTAAACACACTTTGAACAGTGTTTAGCCGTGCAATTTGTACTGTTAAACATTGTCTAAGCCGTGCGTAAAACTTTTGTGGTAAGACGGACTGTGTTTTATAAACACGCAATCACACAACATTTTACGTAACATCTTGTCATGTCTAAGACGGAGGTGCGGTCAAGAGCTGACGGATCTCGTTTTCTTGTTTTCATAAGTCCGCGGTGATCTGTGAAAGCTGATAACTGATTTTTAATATCTTCATATCTGGACGACTTTCTACGGTTGGTTTCTCAGAGTTCAGGTTTATTATCGTTTATTGCCCTTGGAGTTATTTATTGGAAAATGTAGCGCTCAGAGTAGTTTGATAAAGTGTTTCTTAGTGATCAAAGTTTAGAACGTTACCGTGGCTCGCATTGTTTTCTCCGTTTACCTATGTCTGAGGCCTTCAAGGTGCTTTAAAACTCATGCCTGGGTTAGCTATACAAGGTGTTTTTTTTTCAGTGCACATACTTTGAAAACAAACAATTAAACCACTACATTGGTTTTACTCACTTTAGTACAAAAATATTGAAATAACTTCAAGAGAAAGTATACAGATAAACGGAGTAATCAATGTTACCCTACGTCTGAGTACCTACGTGGCCGCGTCGTACCTACGCCCGAGTTTCGATTTGTAGTTATTGTTTGGAGTGTAGGGTGCATGCAATAATTATAATTTTTTTTTTAATTGTTTGACAAAAAATTGATGAAAAAAAGTTTTTCTTTTTATGAGCGAAATTATTCTATTAATGATATCTATTGCGCGAAAAATATTTGTGCACTGAATAAAAAGTCATACTGTATACCCTATACGAACTTTCTTATTGGAAAATATGCACATTTAGCTGTGGCTAAATGTGTCAATCATCAAGTCATCAACATCAAGTCTTATGAACTTGATTCTCATTACAGCTTTATTTATTAGTTTACTGAAAAATTTTAGGCAAAATTGATTTATGGTAGAAATATCTTTGAGATGCAACAGAACTAATAACAGTCAATATCAAAACATTATTATCTCTAATTGTAAATATTAGCTTGCATATAGTAGGTATAGGTATTGCTTGCGTTTCAATTTAGTTGAAATTAGCTTTGGCATTTTATTAAGCTATCTGATAGCTAATCAAGGGAGTCTTATGAGATTAGTTGGGGAGTCCGTGTCTACACAGTGAAGTGGTGATTGGGGGTCCGTCCTAACTCTACTCGTTGGAGCAATGATGATATTTGAGGAATAAATATGCTGTTGTGGATAATATGTAAGCAGCGCAGCTGCATTTGCCGAATTTGATGATTTTCATGCCAGAGTTAATACGCCTTGCGGGGTTGTCAGTTCAAGAAGTTAAAGTTATAGTTGAGCCACGCTAATCAGATGCAGAATGCTAGACTGGTCGAGCCTTTAAAACCAAAAAGAACTCTCAGACATGCAGGTTTCCTCGTGGCGCTTTTCCCCAGCGTCACATCACATCTTTGAAACTAGGTGAGTAAGTTCGTAAAGATCAGGTGGCTAGCCCTGATGACAGAGTTTTTAGGCCGCCTGAAGGCCTCTGACATGACTAAAAGGTTAAAACAACTAACAACAATAATTTGTACATACATTTTCCTGCCTTGATATTTTATCCCAGAATCCCTATTATATCATGAAGTTTTCAATCTACCATTCATACAAAGCAAATAAAATTGTTTGATTACACATTTGTGCAATTCAATTATCATACAAAACGTTGTATCTACAATTCTACATCACAAATAATCGACAAGCTCATTCAATTATTGCATTGAAGTTACAAGCGACAACTTTACAGACGTTAATGAAGCTAATCTTCTAAGAACTCATAATTCCGGTGTGGCAAGGAAATTAATATCGCACATAATGGCTACTTATGCAGAAATGTAGAGAAATAATGTGCAAATGCAGACAAGATACTAGTAAGCATAATTTTCTAATGAAAACGATATCCCGCATTCTATTTCACGTGACAGTAAAACGCTTACAGTGCGGAGGAAATTTCCATTGGAGTCAAAATATTCAATTGTAGTTGAAAAATTCAGATATAATTAGTAACATTTTATTAGAGTAAGCCAATTTGAAATTTACAGGTCAGTACAAGTGAATAAACATATTACTTATGAACCTCTTATCATTAAAACATAATCATACCTTTCTTTAGTCTTTGATTTAGAAAAAAAAAAATTTACATAAGTTAATGTTAATGTACTGTTCCTGTGAAGTTTTTGTTTATTATTATCACTAAATAAAGACGATCTACATATCTACTACGCTTTCGACAGTATAGTTGTCAAAAGAATAATAATAATTATTATTAATTATTATTCTTATTTAATCATTATTTTTCGAAAATATGGCTAAACCGAATATTTCGCTCGAATGGTTATTTCTCGGTAGACTTATTATTATTATTTATTATAAAATTAATGGTCCGAAATTTGCCGCCCTCTAAAATCTGCCGCCCTAGGCTTCAGCCTGCTCAGCCTGCTGGTAAATCCGCCACTGATTTTTTAAAAAAGGCTCAGCCGATTTCTTTAAAATTTATATGGGACCAACTCGGGAGTATATCCTTTCAAATTAAAAAATATTTTTTCGATTCGTTTCCCAATTGGCGAAATTATCGATAAACATACACAAAACAAAAAATATCATACAGACGAACATAAAACCTCCACCATTTTGGAAGTCAATTAAAAACAAGTTACTAATATTAAAGTAGTTATAAATATAAAAAGTCTTATAACTAAGCATAAAAAGTTATATGACGCTTCTGTTCCAAAGACATTCCAAAAGAACATTTTACAAACTCTTGAATGTTTCATGATGCACGGAATGCCGCAAGCCACAATAGGCGCTACCGAGTACAATTGCACCATTACAAAAACAACGAACAATCCCGCTTAGGAATGTTCAAGCCAAGTATTATCTCTGAAACTAGGCCATATGGGTCTATCATTTGATCTTCATCATACCGCAAGCGCACAAAGTTAAATAATGGAGGAAACGTAAAATATATTACAGTAAAAATATTCCATTCACGCGTCAAAACCTGCCAGGGTCCTTGACTTTTGCCCGCCAAGAACGCAAGTTGCACAATATTGAAAATAAGAGATAGCTGGGAAATAAATATTTATCGGACTGTCTAAATATAAAACTTTCACACGGTGAATAAATTTTGCTCGAAGACCAATCAAACTTGAACTTCTAATGAATACGAGATAACGGTGGCGAAAAACTCATTTCGTAGTTTTAGATTGCACTTTGATAATTCACAGATCGGTCACACCGAACGGGCAACGACCTAGCACGAAATCTAACAATTTTCCACTTCGAGAGTCATTTCAAAAACATCTGGCGGGTTTATACGGAGCAAATGAATGGTGCCATTTTTATCATCCTTATTACAAGAGTCATAAAATCTATTATCGATGTTAAAAACGTAAAACTAAAGTTGTGTCTCTCAGCCGTGGTCCGCTGGCTTGTTAAAACGTTTGTATAACGAAATTGTTTAGCACTGTTAGCGTACTTTCTGTTGCCTTTGTTGTCTTTAGCAACTTTTATTTTTCTTATTTCGATTTGACAGCTGAAACTAGTTCTTCTTTGGAACCTAAAACAGAGAAAACCGAAACTGTCATTGGTTAATTGATAGTCACATCACGTATGTCTTTTGTACAGACAGGTTCTTACGAGCCGCTTTCAATGCATTTAGATTCTCAGAGTTTTGTGTACATATCATGCATATGTATTGTAATATTTAAACTTCGGTCTTTGGGCTACTTACAGTCTATATTACCATGTTTTTGGTATAATCGCTTGCATTCAAAAACAAATGACTATCGTCGAAGTATTTTAATTCAATTTGATAAATGACCGAGTACGAGCCATTTATGATTTCACTTTCTAACACATTTTCGTTCATCCACACTTCTTCAAGTTTCACTTGGAATATTTTAATCGACAAACGTTAAATTTTACGCAAACAGTCAAATCGATACTCGGATGGACTGACAGTAAAGCCTCAACGGTTTCATCTCGATAACCTAAGTCCAATTTAAAGGCAACTACAAGTCTTGTAATATCAATTTTACAAGTTAAGAAAACTGACAATGACTCTTTTCTATTTTGTACTAAATTCCTTGAGGGTGATTATTTCGTAAAATCTGATCAAAACCTCTAAAAATACCAGGTACATAGGAATATTATACAAAAAAAACCGACTCCACGTTCTTGATTTAATAATTGTTTGTTTTCATTTCAACAGATACTTTGAATAGATTTTTACCCGATTTCCAACTGAGAAAATATGATGTTCATTCATTCAATTATTTTATATTGTTTGTAAATATAACACAGTATATAAGCAATTTAATAATCAGCACGGCAATGCCGCCAGCATTCTGGGCATGCTGCCAACTGGTTAGTAGGCTTGAAGCTTGAGCATTTGGATTATCTTTAGACCTACAAGAGTCTGTGGTTGATCCAATTGCTTTGTTTGTAGTAGTAGTTTAGTATGTATTTTTAGATTAAGTAATTATTAATCTATTTTGTTGTAATTAATAAAAGCACTTGCTCAGTTTAGTAGTTGTAATATATAATATACCTATAGTTGTGTTTAAAAAAATGGCAAAGTCAAACAAAAGTCAATAATCATATTTGTAAGACAAGTACGCAATACCGTTCCACAAGTCTTGTAATTCATCAGAATAGCGTCCAGTTGTGTCTAGATTCCATCACGGGCAAGCCTCAATAGTTTTTACACCAAGTTTCTCTTTTAGTTCTTTTATAGAACTCGTTATGGTGGTGGTAATTAGACGTTTATTTGCTTAACCCGGTTCTTACAGATGTTTGTTAGTTTACGGAGCGTTTGTTTCCATCAATGGCTACTTTCTTGATTACTTGGTCGAGAATTGAATTGAAAATTTGTTACTTCGATGCTTCGGAGTTATTTGCAGCGTTTGAAAATTGTTGAACATTTAATAGTGGGCAATGAATTGTTATCGCCTTTTTAATAGACAGGTGTTCATCCAGTGCATTTTACTTACTTGAAAAATTTCATTAAATTTTTATTTTTGTTTTATGATCGAGTCTGGTATGTAATCTTCGCTAAAGTGATTTTACAGTTTTAACAAGATTGTTAATTGAATTGTCAAGATACGTAATATTATAGTAGAACTAGTTTTTACCCGCGGCTTCGCCCGCATGATTTTTTGATTTTTGTGCTATCCCATGTGAACCCTTTATTTATCCGGGATATAAAAAGTAGACTATGTCACTTTCCGTCTTTCAAACTCGAGGCTCTACCATACCACCTTAAATAAAGAAGGTGGAAAATAAAAAAAATAAAAAAAAACGGTTTGACGGTTGCTCGATTCGACAGTTGTTTTTTTGACATTTCTTAAAGCGCACTCTAGAATAGCTCGCAGATAGCAGATTTTTTCTACTTACTTAACATTTATCGTTATATTATGGAACATTTATGCAATATCATTATAATTTATATCCTATGTGTTATTCTGACCTATAAGCTTTACTATTGCAAAGTTTCATCTCAATCTGTTCAGTAGTTTTTGCGTGAAAGAGTATCAAACATCCATCCATCCATCCATATATCCTCACAAACTTTTGCGTTTATAATATTAGTAGGATAACAACTCATTCAATTACGTGTAGCTGTAGCTCCATTATAAAGGTGACTAGAAACTAAATTGTTCTTTGTGCAAAATCTCATGAAATAATAATAGTATTGAATGAACCAATATAAACGAGAAAGAATTATTTCAACCAGAGATATAGTATTTACTGGCAATCGTCAGATGAGCGGAAAATGGCTGCATGATGTGAACGTACCAAATGTACCCAAGACAATATAAACCAATCGTAGTAAAATCTTGAGAGATGTCATGTGGATTACAATTTAATCTCAATTGTATTATTTACATTTATAGTTTCCGGGATTAAGTACCTACTTGATTTAATACAGTTCTGAAAGTCGTTGGGTATAATTGGTCAGTATTTTCCCGCTAAACTATTGCGCTATCGCAGCGGGAATCTCCGTGGTTGCAACACCTTATAAACGTCTCAAAATATTGCTCACGGTTTCTCAATTACAGTATCATTTGAAAGGGCATCTAAATTCTCGAATTAATGGCAACAGTTAATGTTTCCTTGATTTAAACAGATAAACAGACAATGCCTATAGATATTACTTATCTAAAGACGTTTTTTATTTAATAAAAAGATGTTTTAAATAACGTTTTGTAAAATAGATCGATTTAAAAGGGGATCATTTTCAGGCATAAGTTTTGTCCACATGTGTCATTTTTAAACAAATCAATGGCTTTATCAATTGTACATACACAAGCTACTACAATATATAAAACAACAATTGGATCATCCACAGACCCTTGAAGTCTTCAGAGCTGTATTTATCTTTAGATAATAATGTTAATTTAAATTATTAGTTTAACTTATCCATGCACATGTTTCTAGCATTACTTTATCTTGAAAATCTTAAAAATAGAGAAAATAACAATAGTCTAATAGTATTTTCTATTTTAATCAACCACTAAAAAAACAAGTTTTGGTGCACCGCCAACGGAAGTAAAACCAAACAGCAAAGTCAAAGTTTTCCCGCATTTTCATCAAAGTTTACCCAACGTTTCCACTGACCTTCAAGCGACAAATAAATGTGATGTATTGGGAAATTTATCCGTGTCTACGTGTTGTAAGCGCTTATTTACCAGAAAATAAAGCTATTTTGTGCGTTCGAATTATAGATAAAATATTCGACTTTGCAGGCATTTTGTTACATCTTTATTGCAGGGAGTTACAGTAGTCATCTATTATATAAAAGGCTTCCCTGAGTGACTGACTGACAGACAGCCTACAGCCCAAACCGCTTAAGATATGAGCTTGAAATTTGGAATATAGGTACATTGAACGACGTAATGGAGCACTAAGGACGAAAATTTTGAACTTTCGACCTCTAAGGGGGTAAAACGGGCCCTTTTCGTTTGTATGTAACTTTTTATTCCCTGTACCGATTGACTTAAAACTTTGTATACATGCTTTTCAAACAAAATAAAAGTTACGTTTTTTCCTGTTTTTCCGAATTTTCCTCATCTAAGGGGTCAAATAAGGTCCCAAAGTTGGTGAAAAAAGCGTCAATTACATCGAACCAGCTGAACGGTTATGGTTGAAAATTGGTATGAAGGAAGCACTCAGCATGTTTTAATACAGGAACTAATAAAATCCAGGAAAATCTGTAAGGTTCCTTAGGGATACGCAAAATCAATAAATTTAGGCTACAGCCCAAACCGCTGAAGATATGAGCTTGAAATTTGGGATATAGGTACATTGAACGACGTAATGAAGCACTAAGGACAAAAATTTTGAACTTTCGACCTCTAAGGGGGTAAAACGGGCCCTTTTCGTTTGTATGTAACTTTTTATTCCCTGTACCGATTGACTTAAAACTTTGTATACATGCTTTTCAAACAAAATAAAAGTCACGTTTTTCCTGTTTTTCCGAATTTTCCTCATCTAAGGGGTCAAATAAGGACCCAAAGTTGGTGAAAAAAGCGTCAATTACATCGAACCAGCTGAACAGTTATGGTTGAAAATTGGTATGAAGGAAGCACACAGCATGTTTTAATACAGAAACTAATAAAATCCAAGAAAATCTATAAGATTCCTTAGGGATACGCAAAATTAATAAGTTTAGGCTACAGCCCAAACCGCTGTAGATACGAGCTTGAAATTTGGAATATACGTACATCGTACGACATAATGAAGCAATAAGGATGAAAAACGTACCCAACTCTAACTTACGGGGTAAAACGGGCCCTTTTTGTTTGCATGTAACTTCTTATTCCCTGTACCGATTGACATGAAACTTTGTATAGATGCTTTTGAGACTAAATAAAAAATATGGCTGTACCTGTTTTCTAAATTTTCCTTAAAAAAATCCTTAGGGGTCAGATACGCCTCAAAACTTCAATGCGCTTTTTTAAATAATGTAGTATCTAGGATTATGATAATGATAGTTTATCTTTAAATGGGGCAAAATGGGTCCCCAAAAGTTTACGATTTTTTTTTATTTTGTGAGCCAATAGTCTTAAGCTTAGCGCACATATGGATCAATATAGGTATTTTACTATGGGATCAACCCTGACAAGCGAAAATTACCTACATTTTCCATACATTTTGTCGCGGGTCGATGAACTTTTTGTGTTGAACAGCTGATTTTATTCACGTGCTTTTGGGGTTGGTACCATTGTAAAAGTTAATCAAATTATGAGTATAATAGCATCCTAGAATATGCCTGACTAGAATTACGACTTGTGTGCCATTTTTTCATTTGCCTGGAAAATTAAATTTCTAATGACTTAATGAAACATGTCGAATACCTGTACCGGACTTAATTAATAGTGCACTACTGAAAATAGGTACTACGGATAGCACTACGGATAATAGAAACAGGTGGGTCTTAAGATGAACATGGACAAGACGAAAGTCATGTGTAATTCCCATGTTTTACCTACCCCGATTTCTGTTGGAAACTCGGTTCTTGAAGTCGTTGACTCGTACGTCTACCTAGGACAAGTAGTCCAGTTGGGTAGGTCCGACTTCAACAAAGAGGCCAATCGACGAATTCAACTCGGCTGGGCAGCGTTCGGAAAAGTGCGCAGTGTCTTCTCGTCCGACATACCTCAGTGCCTCAAGTCGAAAGTTTTCGACCAGTGTGTGTTGCCAGTGATGACTTATGGCACAGAAACGTGGTCTCTCACTATGGGCCTTATTAGTAAGCTCCAAGTAGCCCAACGAGCTATGGAGAGGGCTATGCTTGGAGTCTCTCTGCGAGATCGAATCATTAATGAAGAGATCCGTAGAAGAACCAAAGTTACTGACATAGCCCAACGGATTGGCAAGTTGAAATGGCAATGGGCAGGGCACATAGCGCGGAGGGCTGATGACCGTTGGGGTCTAAAAGTTCTCGAGTGGAGACCATGTACCGGCAAGCGCAGCGTAGGACGTCCACCCACAAGGTGGTCGGATGACCTCATTAAGACCGCAGGATCGCGCTGGATACAAGCCGCTTCCAACCGGTCTTATTGGAGATCCATAGGGAAGGCCTATGTCCAGCAGTGGACGTCCTGCGGCTGATGGATGACTGAAAATAAGCCTATCCGCGAAGGGTAATTGGGCCATATCCATCACGCCGGCCAAGCATGGGTTGCTGAATTCACATACGACATTGATTTTTTCTACATACGTACCAGGTTGCCTCAATGTTTTCCAGCAAAGAAAAGTGAAATTTCTTACATAGTTACTCATACAATTATTATTATTGGCTCCCTCGGTGGCTCAGTGGTTGACCCTGACTCCTGGGTCAAAGAGGCGTGGGTTTGATTCCCAGGGCACATATTTATGTGATGTTCATATGTGTTTGCTCTGTGTCTGAGTGTTATTTATGTATTTTTATTTATTTATTTAACACTTTATTGCACACTATTTGTACAAAAGGAGGACTTAACGCTAAACAGCATTATCTGCCAGTCAACCTACATGTATAAATAAATAAATAAATATATCTTTATTTTACACAGAAACACAGTACAGAAACTATACAATATGCTGTACAATGGCGGCCTTATCGCCTTTGGCGATCTCTACCAGGCAACCTTTGGATGGACTGGAATTATTCTAAAAATAGGAGTATGGTCGGTGGTGTATACAATACAGTACATACATTGAAATACAGGTATATGTAGTATATCAGTCTCTGCCAGCCAAATCACAAGCGTTGCTTAGTTTGGGATCAGAGACCGAGTGTGAGATGTCCTCCAATATTCATTTTATATATTTATTTATTATTGAGTTAATTTCATAAATTCGGCAATTTATCATCCAAAAATTCACGTATGTACTCTGTAACAAGCTTTAGATACAAGTAAATTAAATAACCAAATACTGAGACAATTCAGGCTAAACCGTAGGCATTATTTTGCAAGTAATACAATAATAGGCTCAGTTATGAAGACGCCATAGTAAATATAATAACAACATAAAAAGTGTTCTCTCTATCGAATGCTTAAAGTGAAAATAAAACAGATATAATTATGATAATTAGCTATTATAATTACGATGGCGCCTTCATAATCGAGCCTAATGTGGGCTTAACCACGAGCTACTATTATTTTAAGTAAGTGCCAAGAAAACGCGGGCCTAACTGTGGGTTTTTATCATTTTAAGCAGTTACGAAAATAACGCGGGCCAGACCGTGGGCTATTATCATTACAAGCAATACAAAAACGCAGGCTAACTGCGTTTACTAACTATTATAATTTTAAGGATTTATTAAGACAACACGGGCCAGACCGCGAACTATTAGATATTATTATAAGCAAATGCCAAGATAACGCGGGTTGAACCGCGGGCTGTTATTTTAATTAAATAAGTATTAAAACAACGTGGGCCAAACTGTGGGTTATTATCTTTGTAAGTTACCTAATTATTAACACAACGCGAGCTAAACCGCGGGCTTTTATCATTTTGAGCAAGTACTAAGACAATACGGGCCAGACCATGGGCTATTATCATTGTAAGTAATACGACAATGCAGACCAAACGGCGAGCTTTTATAATTTTAAGCAAGTATTAAGACATCGCAGTCCATGCTGCGTGCTATAAATAACCATCTTAAGCAAGTACTAACAATACGCGGGCCAAACCGTGATCTATTATCATTATAGGCAAATACTGTTACAATTTTGACCAAACCGTGGGCATTATCCTTGCAAGTAATTTTAAGCAAGTATTAAGACAACGCGGGCCAAATTGCGGACTATTAGATATTATTATAAGCATGTACAAAGACAACGTAGATCAAACCGCGGGCTCTTTTCATTTTAAGTAAGTACCTATGTACTAAGACAACGCGGGCGAAGCCGCGGGTTTTAAGCTAGTACTTTTATAAAATAAAAAAAAACAAGAAGGGTCGGAATCCTCGAGCGGGCTGGTTCTTAGAGCTGGTTTGTAGTCCAAAGAATAGTAGAGTGTTGGGAACGTTTGGGTCACGGTCTGCGCTCGAGGGGCTTTTTTGATATGTTTTCTTGTCCGTGACAAGTACCAACTTGACGATTATTTTTTATTGCATTGAACTCTTTTTGACATTATTTGGAATTATTGTATATTGACATGAAATAAAACACCAATAAACGAAACAATACCATATTTTTATTAAATATACATAAATTTTTTAGGTATGGATTACTCATATTATCTATAATAATATGTGGTTTATTACAAAGTTCGAAATGTCAACCGTATTCTTGTAATATTAAGACTATAAGTAAATTCGTATAGGCTGGGTGGGAGTTTTTAGGCCGCCTGAAGGCCTTTGACATGGCTAAACGGTTAAACTTAATAAATAACCGGGACATACATTTTAACTTGTCATCCGAGCCACGGTAGCGCTCAGTTGGAAAATACGGCCTTCGGTTACCCAACCAAATACTGAACGTACGGAACATTGCTTAATTAAGACTTAGGTATATACATTTCAAAATGCACTACTATGATCAATAGCTTGTTTTCCATTAAAGATTGTATCATTACTACAGAACTATTTGTTTGCTGTTTTGGTACAAATTATATTGGCTGATTAAACTAAGATTTAGCACAATTGTCGCTGATTTAATGCTAAAAGGGTCCACAAAAAATATATGAGTTGTTTTTTACTGAATTCCAAATAAATAAGACAAATCGTGGGAAGAAAAAGATGCTGAATTTTTTTTAATAAATGGCCCTTACGCAGTTATTGATAATTTTTACACATATCACTGCAGGCTACAGTTAGATTATATTCTTGAATTTGGCAAGCAGATCTAAGTAGGTAGATAAGTCTTATACTTGTGGGAAAACCAAACTTTCTGCTATATATGTACTTACAAAAGCCTCAGCGGCATTTATGTACCTACTTTCAAACATTTCCGCACAGAATTCATCCAAGTACGAGCAATAACTACCAAACAGTAAGCAATTTTACCACCTATGACGTAGAAACCTGCCATAACCTTGTACTTTTCCGTGGCCTTCCGAAATATCCATCACCCTTTCCGTGATTTGGTGTTATAACCGCAGACCAACGAAGTTAGAATTGTGTCATGGGCGATAATAGGTTGTGCAACGAGTGCCGCGGCTCCCATACTGACACGCTATTATAAGATAATTGAGTGCCTAAGTAGGTAATAAAACGCCGCGGATAAGGTAGTTTTTAAACTTTCGCTACTTGAACACATTATTATTATAATATACTAAGGGACTAATCGCACACTAAAACTACGAGATAAATAAATACCAAACCCGTGAGCACGATGATAGGTATTTATTTATCTCGTAATTTTAGTGCGCGATTAGTCCCGTAGTATAAAAAATTAGGTAGTTTTGACGTGAAAAGTGGGAATTCTATTTACATAAAATATAAAAAAGATTTATCATTAGTATTTGAGATCAAAAATGGCAACTCAATGAATTAGACTTCTTGGTTGAAATGAAAAGAGATCATAAATCACGTTCTACTTACTTAAACTATACTCTTTTTTCATCAAGAATTTACTACTAGTGTATCCTATATTTCATGTTAGATGTCTGCAAATAAATAATGCCATATTAAATCTGTGAATATTTTGTTTATTTTTCATGAATTATGTAACTACTAAAATGGATAAATCGCAAAATGAATCTTAAGCGTAGAGTGTATAAAGGATGCACCATAATAAACATTGTTTTGCCAGAAACCTGCATGAGACTTACTATACTCTATAAAATTTAACTTGATCTCTGCGACAGTAGAAGATTGACATTTTTATAGTTGAGACAGTGGTGGAAAAAATCGATTTTCAAACAATGTTGTAATGAAATCGAATGAGTAGCTGAAGGTGAGAAATTGGATTTCATTTACTTACTATTATTTAAGATCAAGTATGTAGGTACACATGTAAATAATGGTATGATTTTAATTAATTACTCATAATAATTACTATTATCGACGTTTTTCACTATTATCGATGCTAATGTAACATATAATTGGGTTTACTTTAATTACACATGTAAAAAAATGTTATAATATTACAATATACAATAAAATTAATGATAAATCAAGTTTTATTTAAAATATCGTTAGTATAAACTATCGATATTATAATCAAAACTCTATCTAAAACTCTGTGGTCACGATCATTCGTCGCCCATCACTAATCGACATGCCCACAAAGTATGACATTGACAGGTACTGTCTGTACTTTTAAGAAATTCAGGACTTCATAGGCGTGATTTTTCTGACAGCTGTCGCAGAGATCAAGTTAAATTTTATAGAGTATAAGTACATAAAATAACACCAATTCCAAATAGCATTATTTCCGAAATTATTTGAATAAAGTCTGTAAGATACCTATAATTATTCGATAATTCTTCATTTCTTTTTTTAAGGGCAAGTGCCTTTATTAACTACCACTAAATACAAGACCTACATAATCTAAATATTCTACATTTCTAATCACCCATACTCATTACAATTCGCTTTATTTTTGTAACATACCGCATCCAACCCAGCATCTACTACATCTCGCAGCGTTGTCAACTGGCCGTATATCTCCTTGAATGCTAAAAGAAATCTTGCGCGCACGCAAAGTTTTCACGTAGTCGTAAGTACACGTCTTGCTATAAGTACATGTTTGCTGTACGTATATGGGAGGTAGAGTTTATTGACTCGCTTTCCACAATACAAGTGATTGATTAGAGCTAACAGCGAGATACTTTTACATGATGTCTTGGAATTTTATCCCACTTCTGACTTTAATTAAAGTACTCAGAGTAATAAGAGGCTTGCTAAAATTTTGTCGTCTATTACATTAAAACTACTGATTGTTGTGGTAAACACATACCAGACGGATACACCATAAATTTGGAGTCTATTGTATTTCTATCAGCAATTTAATTTACTGATGTTGAGATGTTACAGCGCAATATATTTTGACACTCATGCTAAAACTTTCACGTTTATAACGTGATACAACAGCCGAACATATAATATGACTAGGAGGAAACATGACAAAGTGATATTTTGATTTTGCCTTCCTAATATGCAGGTATTAAGATAACAATAGGTTAGCTATTGACTATTGTTTGCGTTTGTATTGAATTAGGTACCAGTGGATAATTTGCTTTGAATCTATTGTTTCACATGTTTACTTGTATCGTATTTGTAGTTGGTATTTTAACGCATGATCATAAATCAGATCTGTATCTTGATAACATATACTATGATATACAAAAGTATCTTGCTTTAAAATGTGATTTAAGAGATTTAAGGAACTATTATAAACTCATAATTATGAACAACTTTTGTTATGAGACATATCACACAAATCTCAAAATTGCGTAAAAGAACCTCTTCCATAGATTTGGTGATTCATATCCATAGACTCATAGATTTTAGATGTAACTGTTCCATAGATTTTATCGACACTCAGTGAACTTTTTGTACGGAACAGTTGATTCGTACCTGAGCTGTATTTTCCTTACGACGTTGGAATTTCTTTAGTCACAAATGCATCTTAGCTATAAATATCTTCATGAGACAACTTACACGCAATAATGTCTCAAGAATAACCATCGATCAATATATTCTCGTCTAAATTTAGCCACAACATTCCTGCTTCAAAAAGAACTTGCAACCTGCTTCACTCATCTAAGAAGACTTGAAGTGAAACCAGTCTGTTACAAATCAGGTTGTTTTTAACAATGGCACTTGACGGTCGCTTGACAAGACTATTTGACGAGACTAAGGTCACAGAACAATGAACATCAGAATGATTGGCAGTTACATTCACGCGTTATTATTGGTGCATTTCCTGACTCTCTCGAGGTTGATCGAGATCGATATTAGGTGCACATGCATCTAGTTTGGAAGCTTTGATGAAATCATGTAATTTTATTTAATTTTAATTCTTTCCAGAGTTTATTATTCAGTCGTTTCTAATTGGATCTCATTTCGATTTACAATCCAAACTTCAAATCCAATAGACATTTTCAAATGTTTATTTTGCTGTCGACTTTTAATTTTTTCAATAATCCTATTCTAATATTTATCTATCTATTCAGTCTGTTCCACCCATTGCTGAGTATAGGCCTCCTCTCTTTCTCGCCATTCTTTCCGGTCTTGTGCTAGAGCCTAGAAACTAATATTTATATTTTACATTTATTTCTAACTACAAATATACTATTTTCATATTAGACAAATATTAGATGCTGACGTTATTTTATTATAATGATACAAAGGTCAACCGCGTCTACAAGATTTCAGACAAGTTCTAATATCTCAGAATATAGTAGAATACAGTCTAAAAAATATAGGAACTTTGGTCTAAGCTTTATGTATAGGAACACAAATATAGAAATTCTAATAATTCTAATGACATACCTAACCTAAAGTCAATTGATGATTGAAGTGAAAACCATTATAATATGACTAGTGTACTCAACTAGACAAAAATAATCTAGGTACAAATACGCAATACTGCAAATTCTTAGAACATAAAATAGCGTTTAACATTCAAATTTTTCGAATTTTACCATCCTAGACTGGCAAGATTATTACAAAATTCGTATAATGTTGTCATCTTATCAATATTATGTTTAATAGCAGTTTAAATAATTCGTAGGTCCATAGAAAGCCATTTCGATAGTCTGAGAACGGGCTTTCGAAAATTTCACCAGATGTCGTAACTGGCCATTGTAGGTATCGTGCCGTAGCATGCGTGTGCAATAGGACTATAAAACTGGTATAATACATATTGTCGCAAAATATAACCAACATGGCTAAACGCAAATCTTATTATACGGATCTTATTGGTCACGGTTTAGGCAATTTAAGAGCAAGTTATAGGAGAGACAAGAATAGTTGGTCAAGTTGACTGGTTTTTCCGGATTTGTTCTAACATACACGATTTCTTGGTAATAACTTATTTTCACTTCATTACATGAAGATAAATCTAGTAAATGGATTGTAGAATCTGAATGAAAAAAGAGATAAATGTATGTTAGAACAAAAATCATAAAACAAGAAAGAGTTGTACAAATTTTTACCAAAATAAAGAACCAAACATTTGATGAAGATGAAGACAAAATTTTAAAAAATGACGCCGTTTCTAAATTTTCTTCAGAAACCCTTTTATTTCGTGTTGGTTCATACTTGAGACAAACCGTTATGATTTTGCCCATATTGAGTGCCTTTGTCAACAAATGGGAAATGACGTGCGTACACGATACGCCAGTGAAAATAAATGGCTCCGTAATAAAGAATCGGTATCGACTTTTTTGACGAATGTTCGAATCCAAATTATGTACAAGTAGATCGATTCAGTTGATAAGTTATGACATAACAAAAACTGATAATGTAACAACAGTTTCTTTGAAAGATTTTTATGTTATTTATAGCTGGGTGCTTACCAGTATTGTTTCAAGTAAATTTTAGAGAGGCTGTAGGTCATGTCAACCTCAAAAAAGCCGTATTTTAGTGAAATCGTATGGGAAACTTTAATAAAGAGGCCGTATTAAAAAACGTCATTTTTATATAAGAAAATACACGGCTTTTAAAGGGCAGCCGAGCCGTATTTGCCTTTTTCGAGTTGTTCCTTATGTTCCTGATACGGCAAAAGCCTAAAACATCACTGGTGCTTACTGATAGGTTTAGGTTTAGCTGTTTTGTATGTTTTCAGTTTTATTAGACAAATACAAATATGTATATGTTATTCAATGCTAGCTAAGCACATGGGTTCCCGGCACACTCCAAGCTTAACTTCTTCTTCAAACCACTTTACTATAGCCTCCAAATAAAGTGGATCATTTATTGTATATTTATAATTGCTATGTGCTCACAAATACTCTATTCCATATAAAGCTTCTTCAACAAATGATGAGCGTATGCTCACTTTCTTTAACCTTCATCTGTATAAAGCCCGTGTGTAGGACGATAAGCTTTATGACTACCACTAGCTGGTCAGCATTCCTCATCAATTTAGTTTAATCGGCCAAAACATGACCTTCTAATAATATTATACCAATGCCGCGTGGGTGTACATCTGCAGCTACAAGCACTGCCTGTGAGAATGTGACAAGTGAACGAGCCACTTTTGTGGTACAACAGTGAATACATTAAACATGCATGACTGGACGATTTCGACGAGATCTTAGCTGTGTCCGTTTAAAGACGCCGAACAAAGGAAATATGAAGTACAAAACAATAAGTTAATAGACGTTTCGAATCTCTTGCTTTTGGGTGATATTTCGAATAGTCTGATTGGTTTATTTTTCATGCTTTATTTAAATTCGTTTGCAATATAAAAATTGTAGTTCGAGATTTATACATGTTTGCTGGTTTATTTTTATTGATTATGATTTCATGAATACCAACAGCAAAGAAAGTAAGTTATCAAAACTGTCTGATTTCTCTATATCACCCACAAATTTTATTTATTTGTCTGAGAACGACAAAATGAATTAAATAAAATGCAATTCCGCATAAATTATTGACAAAATTCACACAAATATGCATCAACAAAACTATCGAATTAATGCATTAGCTGAACTAGACCAGTCACACCAAAACACAGTGGCACAGTTTATCGAACAAAACGCTGAGATAAATGGTTTCATGATTTATCATTGTTTAAAACTTCAATTAAAAGTGACTGCTAATCTATTTTGGACGTCTAATGACTCGTAGGCTGTTGAATTTGATTCCCATCCATTTTTCACTCCATAACGGAAGAACAGATTTAACATTTCAAAGTAGCTATAAATTAAGAAAGTGGCACAATTTTAATCTTTTAAGTCAATTACTAAGAAGTGTGCTGTGGAAAGACCTTGAGTGGAGTTTATTAACATCATTAAACTTAAATGTCACTGCACATGTTTAGTTACTTAACAAAATGTTGGTTAACGGGTCACGCATGCAACTTAATGACATCAATCTGTAGGCTTTACTAAATTCAATTGAGATGGAGTATCGTAAGACATACACGCATAAAGCTATGGCTCAAAAGTGGAGAATCAATCTCTAAATAGAATAGAACAATGACCAGCAAACTCAACAATAGTAGATCTGTCGACGATAAAAAAGAAAACCTGACAATTAAAAAGATAACTGAAGGTCTTGAGAGGAAAATAACAATAGGATAAAGTGTTTACCTACGAACGCTTGCGATTGGTAAAACCACAAGCGTTGAATATGTTGTATACGTCTTTTTCACTCTAAATTTACTGACCTATCACGATCAGCAAGATTAACCAATGAGAATTTTACATCTTTCGTTATTTTCTTTTGCATATTTTTTAAGTGCTATTTGTGAGTAATGAAGTTTATCTTAGGTATTTTTGTAAATTATTTAATTCTAAAATATGATAATTGGATAAATTAGGCGTCTAATAAAAAAACAAAAAATCAAACCAGTCAGTTTTGTAGTCAAAGGCGTTTAAAGTAATTTCACCATCAAATCTCAACGAAAACGGATTGACATTCCAGTTTCTCAAGTAACCTATATCTTTACCTTAACTCCTGATATGGATTTTGTCAGTGGTGAAAATTGTCACATTTCGCTATTTGTAGTGAAATGAAATCGTATAGTAGTAGTTTGCTGGTTAGCAGGATTTTGACTTTTGAAAGCCATTAAATCAAGTGAAAACCATTTAATACACTCAATTTAGAATATATCAGTATATCCTAACGTGTATTTTCTAGACAATATACATATTCTAGATCTCTATCTATTGTAACCCACTTTTCCTATGAGACCAACATGTAAATCGATAAAAAACAGCTGAACTGTTTCATTTAGTTCTGCCGTCTATAACCTAAAAAGCCGTTAAGCCACAAAACCAAATTTTCGGGTATCAGCAAAAAATGCGGGACTAGACAGATAAAGTAGGTACTTTTAACTATGATTTAGACAATTATTTGCAAAAACGGCTTTAAAGGTAAGCTATTATTTTTAAAACAATGATGTTTTCAAATAATTATGGGATCATAGCGATATTTAAGTTATGTTTTGTTGAATGACGACTTTATTGACTTGTAAAGTAGAAATAAGAATGTCAATAGCGGTGTTTTCACAATTTCTATCTTCTAAACTATAAACGATATAAAAATAATTCTTACAGTGACGAATTTTAAACTTTATAAGAATGTGTTTAAAGGTGAAAAATGACTCCCTGTGGCTTAACGGTGTTATAGCTTGTGGAAGGCAGAGTTGGTCACTGACCATTTTGGGTTTGTTGAACTCCTATTTTTCCTTGCCAGAATCGGTCCTATGATAAAAGTTGATTACAATGATGAATATATGCAATAATAAATAGGCAAGGAACTACAAAGATAAGCTACCAAAACCAACAAGACACCCCAATCTTTCTATAAGACTTTAGCAAAACTTAAGTCATGTAACAAGGTCTCTGGGACATCACGTCAGTGTACAACAATTTCCATACAAATTACGGGCACTTTCGAAATGTGCATTGAAATTCGGCAGCGTGGGCTATTTTAAAACACCATTGTGTGGGCACTGAGCCGCGGAACCGCAGCGTTGGGGTTTTTGTAACAGTGTGACAATTTACTTGACCGAAACCACCTGAAACGTGCATAAATTCAATGTCCGTAGGTCTTGTTTCATAATTCCAACGATATTACAGCTGTTGTTATCTTTTGACCCACATCTTCTATTATTATGGGACTGTTATAGTACAATACATTTTTTTTCTTTTTATGTCACTTGTAAACTTTTTGGTGTTGCCATCGTTATAATTTTCCTGATTATGTTCTTTTTGGTGACGCTTTCAATCAATTTTGTCTTCCTTATTAACAGTAAATATTTTATGTATTTAGGAATAATTCTCAACTTCTTCTCCTTGACTTCTGACGTCAACTTCTAGACATTTAAGTGTGTCTAGGTCTACAGATTAGTAATTGTATTATCTAACACGTCCAAACTATGCCAAGAAACTTGACATCGTGACTTGTGTCGGAGGTCAGAACATTGCTTTAGACTTAGTTCTCTCACTTTAAGCTCTGTGTGTGTTCCAGTTCAGTTTTCTAGCTCTAATTTATTTGTCTGCAAAAACTTAGGAGCTATAGTCGATATCTGATTTAGTGATTTTGAAACAACAGGTTTTTTATTTAAATTAGTTTGGCACTGTTCCCAAGCGGTATCAATTTAGTGAATGGATAAAGTTTTATTCATTTTTAATATATCTAAATCTAAAATACTTTCTGAAAATGAATTCCCGTGTTTTTAATTTCATATGGAAGTTTAGAAATTGTGAGGCTTTATTATTTTAAAATAAAGACATACACACTGGGTTATATCATTACCCTATACAAAGCCGAAGGGGGGTGATTAAGACCATAATTACGAACAATTTTTATTATGGGGCCAACTCAAAATTCGTGAAAACGAAATCAGCTGTTCCATACAAAATTGCAACAGCTATTTCTTGGGTAGGCCCCATAATAAATGTAGCTTGTAATGATGGTCTTAATCACCCCCTTTCGGTTCAGTACATACGCACCCTGTATATACAGCCTTGGCAAAAAGTATTAGGCACCTAAAAATCAAAATGCATATTTAAATAATAATAAATAAATATTTTGGGACGTCTCACACACGGCCTCTGACCCCAAACTAAGCAAAGCTTGTGATATGGCTGCCAGAGACTGATATACTACATATACTTATTTTTAAATACGTACTTATGTAGATAGTAACTAAATAACACTCAGACACAGAGCCAACACCTATGTTCATCACACAAATATTTGCCCTGGGTGGGGATCGAACCCACGCCTCTTTGATCCAGAAGTTAGGGTTACTAACCCCTGAGCCACCGAGGCAGTCATGTTTACTACTTAACCAATAACTGAGTGCTTATCTTGAAGTACTTACCGGGGTCATAAATAACTTCTTAGAATATCAAGCGGCTCTTTGTTAAGGTCATAAAACTATACCAACCATACTACCTACATACATAGGTCACCTGGTGACCGAAAAGAAAGGATTCAGTTTTCTTTCGGTTTTATCAGTCAATGTTTGGTCACTTGTGTTCTGGACTCTAACAATAAAACAAGCTTTCATTTCTGTTGATGTGATTTGATTGACACCTAATTTTGTTAAAAATGCCAAAAAGGAGTGAAATTAGTTTAGAAGATAGAGTGAAAATACAGGGTGCCTAATACTTTTGGCCATGGCTGTAATTATATCAAAACAATATGAATCTCACATAATAATTCCCTTGACTTGTTATTTAATTATTATTGTAGAAGCTATTACTCTTATTACAGAACTTTGTTCATATCGTTTATCAATCTGATACCAACTAAAGTCGATTGTAGAAATAAGGGCATATATACTTTTTGCAGATGTATAAATAGAATATAAAACGGGATCCTTTGTTGCATCACTTGGCCTCTGTATGTCCGATTGTTTATTATTTATTTATTGTAACTGGGTTGCCATTTACTAACCTACTCCCATATTTAGCTGTATCTTTCGCGCATTGTTCCCTTCTTCGATGATTAAAATTTACCGAATAAAATTAATAAGTAAACAGTCAAAATTCATTGATACTTGATTCAGATGATGTTTCAAATCTGTATTTACAGGAAAGCTATGTTCATAGTATTTTGATCCGTTTGATGGCTCAAACGGATCAAAATACGTGATAGACATTTGGCTAATAGGTTTGTCTATAATTTTGGCGGCGTACAATGAAAATAATATTTTATAGATCTTTTTTTCAGTGCCATAAAACACATAGACGACACGAAAATTGCTGTCTTGTATATGAGATTGTATTTTAAACAAAAACTATTTGATATTTTAACCTTTCTACTTGGTTACTTTTAATTGTAAGGATTGGTCAACTAACAACTTTCAACGCGGTAATGCTGCGAGTATTTGCTAATTTATTTATATACAGGGTTACAGGGTAAGTCGACCTATTCCCGTTAAGGGTGTGTAGTTTACTTTGTTTCTGACTAATTTGACTATGAAATACACTAACCTAAATTAAAAAAAAAAAACAGATATATGAAATTGGTATTTATAAAATTCCCAATTTTCGGCTACCAGCTCAGATATTTTGAAACGTGTAAGTCGTATTATTATTTTATTTGATTTTTACATGTAAAATAATGTTTCATGACCTCACTACCCAATATTGTCCGTAAAATTAACCTTTTATACAAAGTATTTGAATTCAAATATCTCGAAAACTGTGAGTTTTAGGATATGGTGTTTCATAGTCAAATCAGTCAGAAACATAGTAAACACACGCTTAACGGGAATAGGTCGACTTAGCCTGTAACCCTGTATATGTATCAATTTGAAAGAGATATTTTTGTCTCATTTTACGTAAAGCAATTTTGATTGAGTATAATATTTCTATAACGATATCAAATTTAGAAATATATTTTTTTTAAATGCGTGAAAAAGGCAGATCTTAACGGGCACACGGTCTTAATTTGGAAACATGGAGGTGAATAAATTTAAAGGCCGGTTTACAATAAGCCGACATTAAACTGCCGAGAGACAGTAATTGATTTTTATTGACAAAGATTTAACATAAATATAAAATTCATGATGTGTTGGCAATTATTTTTCAAATCTGAGTAATGGTTTCCATTTCATCAGCTTAATTTATGTAAAGTAAAACAATAATGGTTTTTAATGATTCTGAGGTATATTTAAACTAGCCATATGTAATACCCTACTTATGTAGCACATTGATATTTATTTCAACAACTTAAAAAACATTTCATAAACAATAACTATGGAAATAAACCTACTTACTTAAAATAAAAACTCATGCTGATACGTTAAAATTTACACTAAAATAAAAATAAGTCGAATCTAAAAGACCCGTAAAAATTAAATAAAATAGCACATAGAATTATGTAGATTTAATTTTTAATTGTAAAAATCATTACTTTATACATAAAACTAACTGTACTAAGGCCTTCGCCAGAGCTAGGTATTGAACAAAGATATCTATATGCCGATATAAACTTAACTAAACGTAATTTACATATATTTAAAAAAATACTGAAAAAGCTCAGAAGAAGCTTAATTCCAGCACTGGTCGTTCTACAGTTAAAAAAAATATGTTAATAGAGTTTGTGCAAAAATAAAAGCGTCGTAGGTGAGTCTGTGTGCCATTTTACTAATTTTGTTTCGTTGACAACACTGCTCTGTCATTGCTAGTACAACTAAAAGTGTTTGATACTTCGTAGACACCGATTCGGTATTCATCAGTACTCGCGTACTCGCTACCAAGTAGAGTCGGTACTTCGGCTGCTGATTAAAATCTCATAGTTAGTTCACCATAACTCCACAACGGTTCTCTTTTTGCACACACTCTAACACAAAAGTTGTTTTATCCATGTCAAAAATTATGACCAAAGAAATGACTAAGCTTACTGACGTCACTGTAACTGTGCTTTAAAAAAGGTTAATAGATATATCTGTCCAAGTAGAAATGTAAATGGCTGCGACAGACCAGCTTTTTAGGTAATATGATATGCTTGCCAATAACCTAGATACAAATATAACATACTTCTGTTTATCACTGATTAACTCGTAGGCATGCTGTCTTCATTCAAAACTCAAAGAAAATCTATAGTTACTTATAGTTATAATTAGCTAGTTTTGCCGCGGCTCCGCCCACGTATATTTTGATTTTTGTGCTACACCATGAAACCTTTTATTGTTTCAGGGATATAAATCCAATGTTACTCTCCGATTTTTGAACTATTTTCATGCCAATCAAGTCAATACGTTACTTTGTTCTCGTGAAAAAGTAACAAACATCTAGACTTACTCACAAAATTTCGCGTTAAAATATTAGTAGGATTACTCTTACAAAAATTCTTAGTACTGATTTGTTTACTTACTTTTCAAGATGAAATTTAAAAAAAAAATGATAGACGCGATTTCAATTTTTACGAATCGCCACATAATTTATTATACGCTTTGATCGCCATTAAAATTCCTAATGTCGCTAAAAAAGTATGGTTTTAACAGATAAGGCCGCCAGTTGTCGCACTAGTTAAATACGTGGTATTTTGCTCTATTTTTTTATTTATATTCGATGTGAACAATAAAAAGGTCATCTATGTAACTGTTAAATTGATACTTTTATTATTTCTTATACATATGTAAATATTTTCGTTTAGTTTGAATCACTATGACCGTGACTATTTTTAGGCCAATGATGAAATTGGGCATTTCAATAGTAAATGTGAAAATTGGGTATTAATGGCAATATTGCGTTTGATACTTTCTATCTATTTATGATATCCCATAAAATAAATGTGTCTGTATAAAATAATAAAGATGTAAGTGTGAATTTTATGACCAATTTTAAGGCATGCAACTACCTAAGAGCCTTCATTATAAGAATACCCAAGATATTCTGATCATTCTATTTTTCACTACAAATAGTTGCTATTTTAAAAGCTTTTATTTAACTTGCAATGTATGTATGTAAATATGTCTGTTCGGGTAGAATCTTTGAACTCAATTTTTAAAGAAGATAGCTTCAACCGATTGAGCTGATATTTTGTCGTTGCTGTTTACATCTTGAAAAAATTATGTAGTTAAAGATCGCAGGGACGCGCTAAATAAAACCCGCTTCCAACCGGGCTTATTGGAAATCAATTGGAGGGCTTATGTCCAACAGTGGAAATCTTGCGGCTAACACGATCATAATGTCGTTAATTCTAAAATAGTTACTTAAGCTGTTTGAAGCCACATCGTGGACTTTCGTCGATGCAAATGTAACTACGATTGGCTTCAAATTGTAGGTAATTTTCCTTAAGGTTAACCACCAAATTACCGCTGAGATCATGATAATCTTGCTAATGCGTAATAACATACTTAGTGCATATTAAGTTATATCTATAAAATGCTTAGCTTATAAATAATGATGTCATGCATAATTATTATCGTCTCTGGAAAAACAATTTTTGGTTTAGAGCGTTCTAAATGACTCTGCTACGAGTTCAATTTAATTTTTATTTTTTAAAACGTTAAAAAATTACTTTTATAATCGCATGCTATCCCGTTCGCACTAATATAGAAGTTCAGTATTCGCTCCTGCTCTTACTCAGTACTCCTCGTGACCATTTACGCACACGACTTACCAGGTTATCGGTTGAAAAATAGAGGCCAAGGAATAGCTATAACTACAGTTAACTAGGCATAAGTTTTGTTATAGCTATGAAGTTTCGAACCAAAAGCGAAGATATTCGTTTTTACACAAAACTGACACAAAATTATCATTTTAGCATTTTCTGGATTCAAAATTTCGAAACGGAACGAATCATAGCCACTTAAAAATTCGTATTGCACCACTTTCAATTGCCATGATATTAAAAGTTGTGGCGATCAATTTTGTCTGCCAAAATTTTAAACAATTTTATCGTGTTTCGTGATGTAGATAATTAATAATTTTATTTTAAGGATTACTAAAGAATTGTGAAAAAGCCGTGGTGGTCAAGAGGTAGTGACACCCGCCTTACAATCGTGAGGTCGTGGGTTCAAATCCCCGGTCCCGTACTAATGAGTTCTTTGGAATTTATGTACGGACTTTCACACCACAGGCTTTTCGGTGAGGGAAACATCGTGCATCGGGCAACCTGCATACGTCCATATAAGAAATTCGATGGCGTATGTGAATCCACCAACCCGCACTGGGTCAGCGTGGTGGATATGGCCCAATCACCCTTCGTGGGTAGGCCTACGTCCTGCAGTGGAGTATTAAAAAGGTTGGTACAGTACAGTACAGTAAAGAATTGACTTCAAATGATCGATCATGGACCAGATGACCATTATTGACTAGGCTTTTCTAAGCATATCTAAACCAAAATGCTTAACAAGTAGACAGGTACTAAGTTATTTTACAAAACATTTTAACCGGCGCTATAAAAATTGTTATAATTTTTTCAAATTTCTTTGAAACTACTAAACAATATTTTTGAGGCGATGATGTTGCTAAATAACTGAATTAAAAAAGTTTTAAACGAATCAATTTATAAATGGAAATTTACAAAAACCAAATAAAATTTTACAGAGAGATACAAACACGACTACTCCAATATGCGTCACAGCCACAAACGTATAACGCACTTCTTTTCGTCGGAAAGCCAAATTGAAAAGTACTGTTAAATTCGAAAATACAGCTTAATTGCAAAATAGAACCGAATCGGAAACCTCTATAGCTTTAAAGATGTTGATTGAAAATATTACAGAGATTCGTCGTGACTCGTGACACGGAGTATGAAAAAATCTATATTTGGAGGTGACCGGTGCATTCGCGCGGTGACTGTGAGCAAAGGCGACCGAGGCTGCTCCGAGGTCGATCGAGGGCCAACTGCCCGCTTCAACATTTTAACTCTTATAGAAGTCACGACTGACTATTGGATGCATGGAGGCGTTTCTTACAATTTATAGGCATACCTTCAGTACTAGCATGCTTTCTATTGTATGTACTGAATTATTGTACGTTCGCCGAAGCCTATTGTTTTAAAAGCGTGGTATGCTTTAGAATGAATTGAATTCACGGAGTGAAAATAAATGAACAAGATTTGTTAAATACTCCTATATATCGTTTCTATTTGGTATTGTTTTGATTTATAGAGAGTTTTCTTGCTCTACTAATCATGGATTTCATATAGAAAAGATCAAAGCAGTTTTGGCGAGAACGCGGAAAAGTCATGTCGCCTCATTGTATTATTTTGTTAAACTTGTGTTTTTATCAGTGATAATTAGTGAAAAATTGTGGTATTTCGTTGATTATGAGCTGATTTACGTGCATGAGTGTAGGCAAGTGATATAATGTGACGAATCATGTCGTTCCGTGTTGTTACCAAAACTCCATAGACGCCTCCAGTAAATTCTCCACTGCTTTACTGAGGTATGACTTTGACTAAGTTTGGACTTGACCGTGACTTTATTGTACTATGACGTGACTACGACAATGACTATTTTGATAAAATATCAAAAATTAATAAAACTTAATACTTAACACTGGCAAATGCACAATAATGCGACGCCAAAACTAAGAAGAAGAAGATAGGATCAAAGTGTGACTTTCTTTAATTGATTTGTAAATTAAGTATTTTTTTATTTTGTTTTTTTACAGTTATCAATTAGGTATAATATATCCTAGCATAGAGCAAGTATTGCTTGGAGTCTCAGAAATTTAAAACAGAAAAACAAGTAAGAAAGCTAAATTACTTTGATGTATTAATATTTTTATCCTTTATGGCTTTTTAGACTTTTTATGATCTTTTATAGAGATTAAGTTTTATAATATTAAATATGCCTTCGTATTTAATTAAATGATGTTGGAAACATGTTGTTTTAGCTGAGATCGTTCTATCAGGCTGTAACCGTTAAATTTGGCGATTACCGCTACTTGACCACTCGCACAAAATCCTGTTTAGGTACCCCAACTTTTATGGGTTCTAGACTTGCCGATAGCTAAATATGAAAGCTTATGTGTGTGTTGGATTCGTTCCTACACACATCTATGGCGAAAAAACGTGTTTGGTTAAAATTATCCGGAAAGGTAGCAAGAGGAGCACGGAGAGTGTGTATTGTAGAAGAACAACAATTATTTTTTGCAAAAAATAGCATGACTGACTTCACCCGTGTACAAAAAATCATTACATAGTATAAAAAAGTCGCTTTCCGCTGTCTGTCCCCATGTATGCTTACATCTTTAAAACTACGCAACGTATTATGATGCAGTTTGCTTTAAATATAGATAGAGTAATTCAATATAAATGTTTATAGGAATAATACACCTGTGCGAAGCCGGGGCGCATCGCTAGAACGCAAATATTATGCATACGCATCGATGTAGCATTTTTCACATTATTGTTGATTTATCAAAAATGGCTCAGCCGATTTCGATAAAATTTAAATGGGACCAATTTCGAAGTATACTCTTTCCAATAAAAAAAATATTGAAATCGGACTACTATAAAAAAAGTTATGCGTGGTAATACATAAAAATATACGCATCGAATGCCTCCTATCGAATATCTCTATACCTCCTCCGGTGGTTCGTTGGTCAAAAACTGAATACAACGTTGCTTCTAAAATGAGTTTATATATCCAAAGAGAGGATCACTCACATAACATACTAACTTCGTTTGTTGTACGTTGTACGTTTAAAATACGTAAAGACCCGAAATATTTCTGCCTAAGACAATCGAGTCAAAACACATAATTTTAAACTAGCTGTCTGCCTGATTTAAAACCTATACGTAGAATTTTACGAGTTCAAAGAGGAGCACGGAGAGTATCTATTATTGTACAAGAACAAAAAAAATAATACAACGTTGCTTGCTTCTAATATGAGTATACCCAATGAGAGGATCACTCACTCAACATACCACTTACTTCTAGAACACTAAAATCTAAAAAATATGGAAGGCATTTCTGTCTTAGACAATCGGGTCAAAACACACAATTTTAAACTTGCTGCCTGCCTGATATGAAACCAAAACGTAGAATTTTACAAGTTCAATGATTGCCTGGTTTCATCATATAAATTATTTTTATTTATTTCGGCAAAGCATGTACACATTATTATTTATTTGTCTGGCAGTCTGGTAAAAAAGAAGAGCTCGATTCGTTTTTGTTTTCAACCTTGAAACTGAATTCAAGAGGCTTGCATACATTAAAGTATCGTTATTTTGTTTATTTTATGTTTTTAATTGGCCGAGCTGCTTTAAAGTTATTTCTAGGTTAAGTATTTATGTATGTACCTACCAAATTGTGGTAGGATCACGCTGGTACCTAATTAAAGACAGACCTTTAATGGTATTTTGTAAAATTAAGCCTGGAGGCGGTTCAAGTGGTACTGCTTGTTCGAAATAATTGGAATAAAGCCGCGTTTACCTTTTAGGTCCATTCGAATTTGTTTTGAGAAAGCTAAATTCCGGTTATCTGGTACCTGCCTAAAAGGTACAACTGGGTTTTTTAGGTTATTTTTGTTACGGTGCTATATTGACGGGATTAAAATGTAAATTATTGTTTTTTAAGGATCAGAGTCGGAGTAAATATATCAAAGAGGTTTGCTACATACACATAAGGAATACTTTCTAATTCAAAGACTGACTGGATTTATCATTAAATCAAAGTGCTGTTGGAGTACCTACCTATCTAAAATATATGTAAAGACCAACAAATAGTCAAAAAAACATCACTGTACCAGCCTTTTAATAGTCCACTGCAGGACGTAGGCCTATCCACGAAGGGTGATTGGATTGGTGATGGGTGATGATGTCAACTGCAGGACGTTTTTATTGGTCTCCGGCCTGTCTAAGATAGAATTCCAAGAGAACTGGAATCCTCGCATTTCTTGCTAATTTTATAATTGAAGACTTCTTCAACGTTTCTTCGATCTCACGCCTGGCTTGCACTGGACTGTATGCAAGCCACTTCCAACTGGGCTTATAGGAAACCTCACGAGGAAGCCTATGTACTCCATTGGACTTCCTACGTCTGAAGGATGGATGGTGTATGAAATATGAACCAATGAATTTCAATTCATTTATTACGAAAAATATTTGCTTTATAAGTTTGACCGTTCGATTATATGATTATTTATTATTCACTCTGCAAACGTAGTAGGAGACAAAGAAAGGTCTCCTTGTGCCAATTACAGTGCCGTGGGCGACTGGGCAGCATGTGGGCAGCGTCACGACCCGCACTAGGGCGAGGGAAATGCACCTCATTCATCAAGTATGGTGAATCATAATAAGATAATGGTGAATAGCCAAATGTCGCAAGTTTAAATTGGAGTGTTCAATCACTGTATGAAATCATATTTTAGTCATAGTCATTTGTTGATAACACCACTGTTACAAATCAAATACAATTTCAACACAACAACTTTACGCCATAACGTTTGAAATATACTTTGCAGAGTAAAAAAAAATTACCAAAATAACAAGTCAAATGAAAAAATCTGTTATAGTTGTATTATTAAATACAAATTAATTGATGTTTGTATTTAGTAGTATGGTACCACAGGCAGGTAGGTACTGTACTGTATATACACGGCTCCAGACGCCCATCTTTGGAAGCTAATAATATTACTATTTACCAAAAAAAATCTTAATTTAGAACTCCCTTATAACTTCTAGAGCCTGAAAAGCACTTCTGGAGCTTTTTCTATGGATATCTAATTATTCCACTAAGACCGGTTAGAATCAGCTGGCATTCAACGCAATTCTACACTTTCGATCATGTCAAATGTCCATTTTGTGGGTGGACATCATTAAGTACCTAACCAAAAGGAGTCGACACGCCTAAGCACCGAAGTCTGCCAATTCAGTGGGGGGTGAAGAAACGCACACAAACCAAAATATAAGCAAGTTTACACGCACATAAATGTAATTAACTAACACTAGCTGAAAGTTAACGCAACACAAGCGCAACCAGACCAATATATTTATATAAAGAGCATGACCGCCGGTCGCGTACTTTTGGCAGAGGGGTACGCTTTGCAGTGTCGACTCGTTTTGGTTAGGTACTTAATGGTGGACTGTACAAACGCATGCCGTTTGTTTGTTTTTTTCCTGTAGGATATTATAAAGTAAAAATCACAAAATAATCAAAGCTCTATCAATGAGTATGGTGCAATGTACTAAAATATATAGCTCTCAAAATGCAAACTGACTGTGAAAAATATTTTTCAGATATTTGCTTATTTTGCTCTTGAAAATATCAGCCTTGATCATGAAGATTATTGTTCAACAAGCTTATCTGAAAACTAAACGTTAGTGCCACTGTCGTACTTTCTATAGAGTGTATAACATTTACGGTTTCCTATAATATCTACTAAGTTATTTAGTTCCACAATTTAACCACTCTACAAATAAGTTGGTAGCTGTAAGACGCAGTTTGCGACTTTATTTGAATACGGATGAATGTAGCCGATTTCTTTGTTCCATTAAAATTAAGTTGGTTTCCAATAGTGTTAAACAAAGAAACACCTGAATCAATACGCTTAATTTATCTCTTCGTAAATTTTACTTATAGAGGCAAATGTTGAAGAAATTTGTGGAATTACGGATACTAGCTTATTTTTGCTATTTGCAATTATGTAAAGTATATGGGCACGACTGACACGTCTTCCGCTGGCTTTGTTTTGAAAACTATTTTTGCATAGTTATTTTTAACCTTTTCGTGAACTTACATAAAAATAAAATGAGTTAGCCTCAGAACAAATAAAAAAATCAAGAGAGAATGTTGCGAACAAACAAGTGAGGCCGACCAAAACTATGCCTCGCCGTGTAAAGACAATCACACACACATCAACGTACAAGGAAACTACAACTTGGCTTGTCAGTCGAACTATGGCGGCGCAGCAATGACGCACTCACACATGTATAAAAACCCGGCTTCACTTGACTGTTCAACGATGTTCCCTCTTGATTTTTTTATTTGCTCTGAGGAGTAGTACACAGTTTTATAGCTAACTAGCGGACCCGGCGAACTTCGTACCGCGAAAGTTAATGAATGTAGGTAGCTAACCTTACGGAGATACCTACATTAAGATATTTTAAGTTAATGGCTGTCATCCAAAATGTAGATCTCATTGAGCTATCTCACATTTGTGAAGATAACATTAGTCAAAAGTTGATATTTGCGGAGATAAACTACTTTTAAGTTGACATCCAAAATGTAGATCTGGTTTAGCTATCTCAATTTTGTAAAGACAGTAATGATCTAAAATCGGCAGATACGAAGGTAAACCACTATTAAGTTTGACAGCTGTCATTTAATGTAGATCTGGTTCAGCTATCTCACTTTCGTGAAGATATTATTGATCATAAGTTGACAGTTACGGAGATAAATTACTTTTAAGTTCAACAGCTGTCATACATAATGTAGATCTAATTGAGCTATCTCACTTTCGTGAAGATAGCATTGATCAAAAGTTGACAGCTTAGATTATTAATAATCAAAGGTTGACAGTTACGGAGATAAACTACTTTTAAGTTAGACAGCTGTCATACAATATGTAGATCTTGTTGAGCTATCTCACTTTTGTAAAGACAGTAATGGTCTAAAATCGGCAGATACAAAGTAAGTAATTGTAAGTGCGCCACAAAATATTAGCCACAATTCAATGTGAAACGGTACACACATATTGTAGCAAACAATCATTTCAAACCCAAGAAACAGTCAATCTCAACTAATAAGTTTCGTCATGATTATCATCCGCAGCTTTCTTTGTCCCACTGCTGAGTATAGGCCTCTCTTTTTCTGTGACATCTGCCTCGGCTCTTTGCCGGTCGTGACCAGGTTCGACCGGCGGTATTGATGATATCGTCGAGATAGTCGACCCAACTTGCTGCCGCGCCGCACATAGCTGAGCGCTCTCACCTATTCAAGTACCCTAGTTGACCAGCTCGGTCACCACCGTCTTTCTTGCTCAAGAAGCGCTGGTCGAATTGGTTGCCTCGCCAGTGTGAACGATGTCACACGCAGGGCTTTTGCGACCGCCAATATAGCAGCCGTACTTGAACCGAATGGGTTTGCGCTTATTGATGGCAAAAGGCCTGACGGTATGAAGCTGGTCCCATGGAAGTGTAGACGGTCCTTAGTATGAGACGCGACTTGCGTCGATACTTTGGTGCCGTCACATCTTTCTGAGACTCAGAGAAGGGCTGGAGCGTTGGCCGATTCGGAGCAGCACAAACGGCGCAAATATGCTAACCTTAGCAGTGGTTACAAATTTGAGCCGATTGAAATTGAGACATTGTGCCCGTGGTGGCCAGTTTTGTTTTCAAAAGTCTTTCTGAGCGTCTGGTGTACCCGACGTGTGACCAAAATGCTGGTTTTTATTTGGCTAACGTATAAGCATTGGCAATCAGCCTGGCAATGCTGCCAGCATGCTGGGCACGCTGCTAACTGGCAGTGGGCTTAAGTATTTGGATTATCTTTAGACCTTCAAGGGTCTGTGGATGATCCAATTGCTTGTTATGTAGTAGTAGTTTATGAAGTTTCACATCATAAGTCTTGTATTTAGTGATAGTTAATAAAGGCACTTGCTCTATAAAAAAAAGTCAAGTACCCTTGCACCTTGCCACTGTCCAAACCTAACCTGACATCATAATACTTTATACTTATAAATGCTTCTGTTGATTAAGATAAGGTTAGAGTGTACGGGTTCCCGCCTTGTCGTGGCGGGGGAACTTAGTAGCCGAGGCTTATGGGCGGCTCAGGAATCCCAGATAGAGCCGCTTCTCTGTGTTTCTTCTGAGACAGCTGAGAAGGCGGCGCTCGAGGTCTCCCGATTTTTTGGGTCTTTTCTCCCTTGGCAGCTTAGAAGTTAGCACTCGTGGTTGGGCCGCTTTTCTGGGTTTTTTAACTAAAGCAGCTGAGAGGCTGGCTGGCAAGTTGCGTGCCTCATGAGGAGTGCCGCAAATGAGGCGGGCTGCACTTTTATCACTGTTCAATCCTAACCAAACCAACAGAAATGTATGTTCGTGTCAAGGTCACAGTTCACAGTCAAGGTTAATAATCTTAGAGTCAAGATACTTATACTCATGCCATACTACTCCTAAAAATCAAGTCGATCCGTTTCTTCGTATATTAGTATGGATTCTGTACCATAAAGGTAGAATAAAGAAACATGTTTAACCTCTAATGGTATATTTAAAAATATTTTTAATGTCATACCAAATGACGGCCCAGTATTAAACGTCATTTTAATATGTATAGCATGGCATAGGGAAAAACCATTTATTCCAATATTAATGTCAGTTGTCATTGTCAATCCATACTACATTTCCTTCTCGAGGAGCTATAATGGTGAAAAGACAATTTGTCTCTTTGCTATGCTAAGCGTGACATTCATAAAAAGTATTCAGTCAATGTATGTCACCTGTCATCTTATTACGTTACGTCAATCCATATCAGGCCCAATTATGAACGCGCCGTCTTAAATTTAATTTGAATATAAAATGTGTTCTCCCTATCGAATGCCTAAAGTGAAAAAGAAACAGAAATATTCTAATTAGCTGTTATAATTACGATAGTGCCTTGAAATTGGGCCTATTAGCGTCGTTGTGATAGGTGACAGTTTCGCTAACGATTTTTAAGGGAATAGATGATATGAAAATATAATATGAATAACTATTAAAAAAATAAATAAAAAGGAACGGGATAAAAAGTATCCTATGTCCTTCTCCTGGCTCTAAACTACCTCCCTGCCAATTTTCAGCTAAATCGGTTCAGCCGTTCTTGAGTTATAAGTGGAGTAACTAACACGACTTTCTTTTATATATATAGATTTTCACTAAACTCTAATTCTCAATTTTTTTTATGCCGGTTGCAGACCAAGACCTACTAGTTACATAAATTAAGTTAGCTTTTGCAGTTTTTCATAGATTGTGCATAGCTTGCAGTCTGCACAGATCTATGTAAAACTGTTTCAGCTATGCGAGCTAACCCGAAACTAACTTAGCCTAGCTTTTGGTCTGCAACTCGCATTATACCAAAATGATAAGTGAAAGTTTGTAACACGACTGTGTCAACTAAAATAAGTTTTTTTTCTATTGTATCAAGCCAGTGTCAAACATGTTTTTATGAAGGACCCGCCTTGTTCCTTGTAAAAAGGTCGGTATCTTGTAGGCACACGAAATTCCAAGTTAACCGAGGTTGTAAACTTGGAGGGTGGAAACAAATATTTAAACTACGCGCCACTATCTAAAACATACAGATAGACACACGTGTAGGTACAAGATTAATCTGAACTAGGGTTGTCAATGCAATTAATGAAAATAAATACCTGAGTACTTATGTACCAAGTAGGTACTGTACCGTACCAGCCTTTTTTAATAGTCCACTGCAGGACGTAGACCTACCCACGAAGGGTGATTGGGCCATATCCACCACGCTGGCCCAGTGCGGGTTGGTGGATTCACATACGCCATCGAATTTCTTCTACGGACGTATGCAGGTTGCCTCACGATGTTTTCCTTCACCGAAAAGCCAATGATGTGAAATCCCGTACATAAGTTCCAAAGAAACTCATTGGTACGGGATCGGGATTTGAACCCACGACCTCACGATTGCAGGTCGGGTGTTACTACCACTAGACCACCACGAAGTAGGCTTCTAAGTTGGTACAATATATGTAAATAAGTGATAATTAAAAGAAACGACTAAATTTTTCATATAAAAAAATGTAATAATGATACATATGTATTTTATTTTTTTCTCTACACCAAAATGTTTGTATGTGTACTCAGAAATAGGTCCCGAAGAAGTTACAGTCATACAAATATTTTTTTTTTCTTTTCTAGCTTTAAGTTTGTATAGGTCCGGTGGTTCGCCCTAGTGTCAGAGTTATTAAGCCGCCTGAATGCCTCTGACATGTCTAAGCTGAAAAATTGTTTAAAACTATCAGCTAATGAGTTGAGTGATTAATTACTGAAAATAATTTAGAAATAAAAAGTTCTTTAAAAATGTCCTATCTAGTCAACTATTTTAAGTAATGTGAAAAATGCAATATCTAGTTAATGACAACCCTATCTTTACACAAGGAAAGCGAGGTAATAACATCATCCTCTATAAATACATCCGTATACAGTCACGTCTCAAAGACTTTATAAAATAACATAAAACCACGTATGAACGTAAGAGCAAAAAACATTGTCTTTGTGTTTGAAACGTTTTTCTAGTCATGAATGTACGCTATTTAGTAAATAGCGGTTAAAGAGAATTCTGAAAAATAACACTATTCGAAACTCATCTATTTTAGAGTTCAGAAGCTTGATAACGGACCCTTCATGATCATTACTTGTCTCTGGTTGCAAAAAAAATGAAAGTCATTCAAACAAAGTCATTTCTACGCGTTTATGAACGAAATTTATGAAATTTTAGATATATACACGGATAAATAACAACTGCCTATATAATATTACGTAATTAATGTAATAAAGTAATAATCGTAAATGTGAAATCATTTTAATGGTAGCTGTACATGCAAAAAGCCTATGAACTTTTGTCACCTTCGCACTGCTCTCAGAGTCGAGATTACAAGATTTTAATATAATAGTCGCATATAATACTTTCCATCTTCAGTTTTAATATTTTGTTGTAGTATGTCGGTACTAGTGAACAAATATGACGTATGACGATTACAGTTATGTGGCATTTGTACAAGTAATTGTCTTACAAGTTGTAGTTGTTTAAAAGATTTTTAGGGTGACGTTTGCCTATACTTTTATTTGAAGCAATGTACATACTTCTATCATTTTTGTTTATCGTATACCTACTATTTATAATATAATTATCTGCGGAACCTTTCATCCCGCGCATCATCACCATCATAAAATTTGATCAGTAAATTTCTTTTAACTTTAATATTAACGTTTTTTTACTTGTTTCTTTGTATAATTTATGCCAAGAATGAGCTAAGCATTGACATTTAAACTGGACACATGAAGCAGTGCCTAATCTTGACCTTTCCAGCACAAAGGTTATCTATTTTCTATGCAGGCGAGGACCAACTCAACGATATAAGGACCTATCGTAAAATTAAATCAATTTGTTTTGATTAATGTGCACTTTTATGGCAAAACTAGCTGAAGACAAATTGATAAATGAGTCACTGCGCCAAAGCCTTGGTATGTTTTTTTTTTATTTTGGCATAGACTTTTAAACGTTTTTATAAGATTTTTGTTCAAAGCTTGATTTCCTAAACGTCAGGCTTGATTCTCTATCGACAAAACGTAACGTAACCCGTTTAGTATTTTATTTCTTTTAGCTAATTTCGTTTGGTAATATGGCTTTTAAATGTAAAATTACGTTAAATGAATTATAAACCGAATTAAAGTTATGTTATTTTATAAATAAATATTTTTCATACAAACTTAAAAACAAAGAGCACGTCAGAGCGCGTTGAGCGGGTTGGTTCGGACTAAGTATTACTTATAAGTATGTAGACAACATAAAATTAATTATCTTTGAAACTTTTTGGTTTTTTGACCGACGAACCACCGGAGGAGGTATATATTATTATCTTAATATATATAAATCTCGTGTCACAATGTTTGTCCTCAATGGACTCCTAAACCACTTAACCGATTATAATAAAATTCGCACACCATGTGCAGTTCGATCCAACTTGAGAGATAGGATAGTTTAAATCTCAAATTATAGTCGCAATTTTAATTTATTTAGCCACAGCAACGCGTGGCCGGGTCAGCTAGTATATATTATATTATACAATTCGACGCGTATATATATTTTTTTAATGTACTATAACCACGCATATTTTTTTCGTAGTAGTCCGATTTCAATTTTTTTTTTATTGGAAAGAGTATACTTCGAAATTGGTCCCATTTAAATTTTATCGAAATTGGCTAAGCCATTTTCGATAAATCAACAATAATGTGAAAAATGTTACATCGATCCGTGCGAAATATTCGCGAATTCTGTACACGGGTGAAGTCGGTCATGCTACTTTTTGCAAAAAATAATCTTGTTTAGCTTTGTAGTTACTTAAAATGATGATGATAATATGTAATGATAATATAAAGTGCTATGCTTAAAAGAATAATAGCTACAGAACCTACTCCAATTTTGCAATAACATTTTTTAGATTGCCATAAAAATAAATATAAGTATTTGTATAACAGAGTCTAACTTTACATGTACAATAGCCAACAAACCGTACGAACACAAAGTACCTACCAAGATTTCTTCAGAGAAACTTTAAAAAGTCAAAGAGCAAGGACGTTCAATAAGTATTTTGTTCGAGGATTATTCCAAGAAGGCTACAGTTATACAATGTTGCCATTACAATCATAACATTTTTTGTTTAAATATTTAAGACAATGTTCACAAACTTTGTTTTGAGGATCACATATTAGAAAACTTTTGAAGACTGGAAAATGCATTGAAAAGCGATGCCAATATACTTAAACTCCCAAGGATATGATTTTTGTTCTAAATTGTAGATAATGTTAAGATTCTCTTCTCACACTATTTTAAATTGATTTTCGGCGTGTAAGGTTTTTTAACTACTATATGGTAAAATATTACAAAGCTTATCGTAAGGAACGACAGTGTTTGCACTTTCATAAACTAGACCCCTGTCACGGCACCCCGTGTATACGAATACCATAGATATAGACATATATAGATAAACCATCGGCTATAATCTTACCAAGCAATATCAAAAATAAAAATCACAATCGAATTATCTAGCTTGATTTCTTACTTGAGCCAATAAATAACAAAGAAAAAAAATTGAAACAAAACAGCAATATAGGTAATTATGCATGTCAACTTGTAAAGTGATGAATTCAAGCGATGACATAATCTAAGATTTATTGTAGTTTCTGGAAGATTTCTTGATTTACACGCAATGTTTTCCATTTTGACGGCTCTTTCGTACACCAGTGTATCTGCAAAAACCAAATTTTTCAGGAGAGCCATTTAAACATTTTTAAAACTTAAAATCGTCGTATTTTTTTTCAAATCTATGTTTCATCATTAGATTTCATTACTCTAGTAATGATACTTCGTAAACTGTTTTATAATAGGATTTTATTTATTTAGAAGAAAAAAGTAGCAGATACACTGGTATACGTAGGAGCCCTCGATTCATAATTGTATAGTTAATAGACTCTTTTTTGTATTGTATCAATGTTAGTGTAGTCACCTAAAAAAATACAAAAAAAACCGGTCAAGTGCGAGTCAGGGTCGCACAACGAGGGTTCCGTACGAACACGTTGTGAAATTAAAAACCTGTTTTAGCATGTGCTAATGAAGTTCTTTTTTATGATACCTTACATGATACCATTTACTTACTTTGAATTTTGAACCTATATTTTGTGAATTTTGGGGCCCTATTTTTGTGACTTAATTAAAAATATACAGTTTTCAGATTTATTCCTATTTACTTTGAGACAATGCTTCTCGCCAAATTTCATAGTTATATGTCAACGGGAACTGCCCTGTAGGTTTTGATTTTTGTGAGTGCAAAATATGCAGTTTTTTACGACATAAACGGCTCTAACTTTTTTAAACGATAACTGAGAAGTTTTTCTTTTACACAACTGCAAGAGATCATAGATATACGTATACAGTTTAAATTTCAACTCGATATCTTTAGGCGGTTAAATTTATTTAGTTACTTAGATATGTGAAGTTAACTACAAGCTGCGCAACACCCAATCAACGCTCAGCTTTATGTGAGCTTCAGTCATGATTGGATATTCAGGCAGTGTGTAGTCAAACGCAAACCTATTCGAAATAAAAAAAAAAAATAATTGCTCAGCTTGTAGATAACCTCACATCCGCCGACTTGCATGATTCGGCCTAAAACTTTTGAATTTCTTTGTGCACATATAAAAGCGCATACTATCTGACAAGTTAATCAAGGGATTGAACAATTTGTTCATGTTCCCCTACCGCGAGATTAATGCAAACGACGCCTCTATAGATATTTACACCGTGATACGCAATATACTCAGCCAGATAACAATGTTTAGTGTTATTCTGTCCTTTGAGATAGTATGTGAACACGAATGTTCCATTGTTATTTAGATCGAGCTTCACAATTCGTTGAACGTTTTCTTTTTATCGGGTTGAATCTCCTCTATGTGGTTTTATTATGCAGTTGCAATTGAAACTAGACTGAAATAACTTAGAGATTCCTTAGGTTTAGTATCTGATCGAATAAGTAATTCTCCGCACTTTTTACGTTAAAAAGAATGTTAGTGCTATGATCAATGCTGTTTTTTTAG
Source organism: Hypomecis punctinalis (assembly GCA_949316475.1). Taxonomy (NCBI): domain Eukaryota; kingdom Metazoa; phylum Arthropoda; class Insecta; order Lepidoptera; family Geometridae; genus Hypomecis; species Hypomecis punctinalis. The sequence goes on along the minus strand of OX438810.1, from coordinate 7,268,450 downwards.
CTTTAGTGTTTTGATTTTTTGTTACACTGCAACAGAATAACAAACTTACCTACAACTGATCAATGTAGTTTTCACATAATAATAATTACCTAATAAGGGTTAAACTGTAAGAAGTTCCGAGTGGAGTGAATTATAGTTTTTTTTCACGAGAAATTGCACTGTTTAAGCGTCCCCTTAACAAAAAACACCGTAGGACAAAAGTAATAATTAAATTTTGTATGCAATAAAATTGAATAAAGATTTTTTTAATTACGTATTACTTTTTTAATTACGTAATATTTAAAAAATTATAAAGAGAAACCAAAAAGATCTTATTTGAGCTTATCAATTAAAAAGCTTTCTAAAAAGTTATACGATCATAAAATGGTGCCTATCTGAGCCTGAAATAAAACCCTAGCCTGTAAAAGGTAATTTTAATGTTAGATTCTAAAATCCGATTGTTTTATTACACGCCCTGCAGTCTCCTATCAACTGTTATTGCACTCAAGTTGGAAAGTATAAATTGCCACACAAATAAAACTATAGAAATAAAACAGCACTCGTTATCTAATGCATTTCACCTGCTAGATAAACGTAGTAGCGATAGTGTTGCCTTATTTCATGACAGTATGGCGTCATGCTCCGTCGGTATGATTGCGTAGTTCCAAAAGAAGTGTAATGAAATTCTGCTATAGTCATGCTAATTTTATGCAAAACTAGCCTCTGTTTGTGTGTCACATCTGCGTTGTTGTTCTTTGGCAACTTTTCTTGTTCTTTTTCTAAATTGACATATTTGCTGCCCGATTTTTTTAATTTGGAAGCTTTCTGTTCTCATAATTTTGTGAACATTTTAGTTTTCGACTTGGTTTTCATTGGAATACACATCTTATACATTTGCCAGTGATAACTTATACATTAATATCCAATCAATGAATATCGCAACGTGAACTCCTTTAGTGATGTGAAATTCAAATCAATAACATTTATCTTACGATAGCATTTGTGCAATGAATGATTAATTAAAATTGGTTTCGGTCTATTGTTGACTGATTTACTGCAAAGCTCATTGCGAAGGTAAATTTATTCCAAACAGAAGCTCCACACGAGTGTCGTATGTAAGATGAGTCAGAGACCTTTTCACCCGCGTTTTGTTTATTCTGGACGCAAACCCGTTCCGACGCCATCCGTTTTCCCTAACATTTTCGTTACTATTTTAAAAAAATAACCAAACATATTCTACCGTAAGTTTTCTTTGAATATTCATAGAAACTTATGAATGCCTCAGAATTTATAATTTTGTAACGTTTAGTTGAAATCATGAGTCGTAATGTTAGAAACTTGTTTCCATTTAATATTTTATACGTTATCTTATTAGCATTTTAAAAAAATCTTCACACCTATTAATAAAAATAATACAACATTTTACCAGAGCTACCTACCTAATTTAAAACTGAAATGTAGTTGAATTAAACTTTCAAAAAGTGTTTCTCGCCGTAATTTTAACAAGTTAGATAAATTCAGAGTTATCTTAAGCAGGCAGTTGTAAGCTGGAACCGCTAATGAAATGCTAATAAAACATCCGGCAACAGATAAGAAGTAAAGAAAGCTTTCTCCGCCGCCAAAGTTATACAACAATCATAACTGTAAACATTCGATCTTACCTCTTCTTAGGCAAGTCCGTTAAAATTCCAGCACACAGCTTTTAAGATACACTAACACTTCGATTTTAGCGAGTCGATCGACCGTCGGATCACTGCACCGTTATTCACGTCATATGTGTGTCAAAGAAAAATTCTCACATGAGATATGAACACGAGTCAACAGTCGATCACAAGTTTATCACATCACTAGTTTATTTTTAATTTCACTGGCACTTGGTAGTTTTGAATTTGGAACGTGGACGGTGCAGTTGGTGCACTATGGAGGGTAGTTGGTTTTGCGCGCGCGTCTGTGGTAGGTGGAGGAGCGCAAGCGTCGCGCCGCCACTCTCTCTCGGAGTCGACTGGCGCGCCTGCCTTCACCTTTGCCGAGCGGTTTCGCAATCAGCGGTTTACTTGCAGATATCTTGTTGCATGGCAACTGTTTTTGTTTTTTTACCATAGAAGCCGCAATAGCCAGGATGTGTGGTTTGTTTTACGATTCGATGGTGCTTTGAGGTTTGATTGAGGGGTGGAAAACATGAATTTTCACCGCGCGCTTTTTTATAGCTGCATAAAAGCTTCCACGGAGTTGTTATGTGAAATAAATTGGAGTTGACTTGCATTTTGTGAACAGAACACGGACTAATAAAGTAGATACGTGCTCCAATGCATTATTTTGATAAATACTTTCTACTTTTACAGTTTTATTCCCGTACTTACTAAAAACTTATCATTAAAATTTTGATTTTTACTCGTACCTAGTTCAATATTTTTACGTTTTTATTAGCATCTAAAGAAATCAGAAGACATATTGGTATTATTGTAGATACAACTTTTTTCAAACATTTCCAGTTTTTTAACCGACAAAACGGAGGAGGTACTCAATTCAACGCGTATATATTTTTTTTTATTTTCTATGTATGTCTATAATCACGCCTAACTTTTTACGTAATGATTGATTTCGATATTTCTTTTTTTATTGGAAAGAGTAGGTATACTTTGACATTGGTTCTATTTAAATTTTATCGAAATCAGCTGAGCCACTTTCGATAAATCAACAATAATGTGAACAATGTTACATCAATCCGTGCGAAATATTCGCGATTTCTGTACACGATTAAAGACAGTCATGCTATTTTTTGCAAAAAACAATCTTGTTTAATTAAATCTTGTTTAATTAAAGAGCGTTCAACTTTGTTAGCCTTTGTTCTTTCAAATACATCAAATAGCTGCATTCCCGCGATGAAATCGAACCCGGAACTAGCCGCAGATGCATCCACTGAACCACAACTGGTTTCGTTCAACGCAACAAAGAACCTATAAAACGAGTCTTTGATACATTTATATGCTTTTTTCATGCGACTCATAAAACTTTATTATGAAAACCGTACACGGCATTGTCGCTGTTTATTTTTATCTACGAATATTTATTGGTATTTACTTACTTATGTCATCGGATACTTTAATAGATTGAACTTTGGTATTCTCGATTATGGATGACTCAAAATGTTTTATGACAATTTTGTAAATTATAAAAGCTGTTATAGTATTACATTCAGATAAATTGCCCATTCAGTTAATCCCCACCCAGAATTGTTAATTATTAAGAGTTGAAAATTTTACTCGTAGCACACTGCCCTAAGCGATCCCGTAAATGTTATTGCTCCGGTTATGATTTCATTTTTTTGTAGTGCTTTAAAGCGTATTGAAAAAAAAATGTCAAATAGCTAATTACCTAACAATATTAATATCTACTACTACTCTAGTGAAGAACTGGGACTTATGTGTTGGTGGAGAAGTAATTTTTAAATTTAAAGAAAAAACCGGACAAGTGTGAGAGAGGCTCGCACATCGAGGGTTCTGTGCAAACACATTGTAAAAACAATTAAAAAACTGTTTTAGCATGTGCTAATGAAGTTCTTTTATATGATACCTTACTTACATGATACAATTTACTCACTTTGAATTTTGAACCCATATTTTGTGAATTTTGAGGCCCTATATTTTTGTGATTTAAATAAAAATGGACATTTTTCTGATTTATTCCTATATGTGTACTCTAAGACAATGCTTCTCGACAAATTTCATAGTTCTATATCAACGGAAAGTACCCTGTAGGTTTTGATTTTTGTGAGTATCGAAATATACGGTTTTTTACGACATAAACGGCTCTAACTTTTTTATACGATAGCTGAGAAGTTTTTCTTTTACGCAACTGCAAGATACTATAGATATACGTATACAGTTTAAATTTCAACTTGATATCTTTACGAGATAAAGAGTCTTGACATACACACAGACGGACAGATAAACAGGACAACAAAGTGATCTTATAAGGGTTCCGTTTTTTCCGTTTGAGGTACGGAATCCTAAAAACGGCAAAAAATCACGTTTATCGTATGGGAGCCCCCTTAAATATTTATTTTATCCTGTTTTTAGTATTTGTTGTAATATTGGCAATAAAAATACATCACTCGTGAAAATTCCAATTGTCTAGCTACCATGGTTCGTAAGATACAGCCTAATAGTGACAGACAGACGAACAGACGGGCGGATAGCGGAGTCTTAGTAATAGAGTCCCGTTTTAACCCTTTGGGTACGGAACCCTAAAAACAGTTATTTTATTGAAATATCTAAAATTGGAAAAAAATATGCCTAGAGTTGAAATCGGCCAATTTATGCTTTCAGATTTGAACCCTTTAAATCGCTATTTTATAAATGAGTAAATAACTCGTTTACAATATTATTGCAGGTAAATTTGATAGTGTAGTAACATTCATAAGTTGCTGTATGTGGTGATACCACAGTTTGGACTTGAACAAAAATAATCTTTGTTTTTAATTATCTATTACTACATTTATACCAATAGTAGATAACTATATTACAATAAAATAACAATTATATTATACGTAGATATTGTAGGTAAAATCGCTATTCATTAATGAGATGTATTTTATTTTATTTTTCAGTTTTCTTTTAATTTAAAATTAAATGTTATTTAACACGCAGAAGGAGGATTTAACACGTAGAAGGAAGGAAGACGTTAGCATCCGGGAATCAGAATTTCTTGTCCGGGTGCTAATACATCTTTGTATATTTCATGTATTTTGGTGTCAATAAAGATTATTATTATTCAATTTTACGCTTCTTTTCTGAATCCAGAAAGAATGAATACTTAGATTGCTGTATTGAAAATTGAAATGCATTCTCGAGTATCAAGTAGGTACCATTAGTACAGTACAAACTGCTGTAGCGTGAGTCAGGTGTTTTTCAGCGCGGACAGTCTTCGGATGTGTGATTGCGGGTGGCATTTACAACTAAGCGCTACCGTGGCTCGGATGGCTTGTTAGATTGTAAGTCCTGGTTTTTTTAACCGTTTATAGAACCGATCATGTATTTGCCTACAAAACTCTGACACCGAACTTATTTTTGACCGACGTACCAATGGAGGAGGTATACAATTCGACGCTTATATATTTTTTTTAATGTAAAACCATAACTTTTTTTATAGTCGTCCGATTTCAATGGTTTTTTTTTTTATTGAAAAGAGTATACTTCGAAATTGGTCCTTTTTAAATTTTATCGAAATCGGCCGAGCCATTTTTGATAAATCAACAATAATGTAAAAAATTCTACATCGATCCGTACATCGCTAGAACGCAAATATTATGCGTTCTAGCGATGCGCCCCGACTTCGCACAGGTGTATTATGCATATAAATATTTCTCTTGAATTATTCTATCTATTAAAACAAACAGCATCAAAATCCGTTGCGTAGTTTTAAATATATAATCATACATGGGGACAGACAGCGGAAAGCTACTTTGTTTTTATACTATATAATGATTCTGTACACGGGTGAAGTCGGTCATGCTATTTTTTGGAAAAAATAATTATTTTAGTTACTATTACATTGCGTCATTTAAAACATTAAAATACTAAAATACAAAAGTCAAGCCTAGCTTACAAAAAATTAATCGAAAAGCCCGCCCCTGATTGTCCCCGGCGCAAAGGTCCCCATCACACTGGCTGCATTACCACGCTGAATAGCAATGGCCAACCTCTGCACCAAAAAACAACCGGAGCGGGGGTCACCGTTTCCTTCCCTGATCCGTTGCCCAATCTCCCGAATCAGCTTCTTGCTCTCGGTCCCCCAAGAACCCAATGTCTCAACGGCGACAGGCACAAAGTAATATTGCGCCTCCAATTCCGCATATTTCTGCCGTTTTCTAGCAGCGGCATCCTCCGCAGCCGCCGCAGGAGACTGGGTGGAGCGACTAAGGTGACAGGCAGCAACAGTGCTGACGCACGTGGCATCCCATACCAGACACTTCCCGTTCTTCCAAGGCACCAAAGTCAGTCCATCCGGCCTCCTGCCATCCGATCTACTCAGACCTGGCGGTTCCAAGACGCAGGGAATATTCGCAGAAACGAAAGCCCTTCGGACTATGTCGTTAAGGGCATGGTGACGCGGAAACCTTCCTGTGCACCGACGACAACTCAACGCATGATGGCCATCGGCCTCCACCATGGAACCGCAGGTGCATCTATGAGGTTCACACACCTTGCAGCCCAGGCGAAGGGCCACCGCCACACGCAAAGAGTCATCGTCTAACAGGGTACCTAAATAAGGCGAAGGAAGCGCGTGCAACCATGCCCCAGATTCTGACTGCGACACAGCCTTCAGTCTAGCCAGATCAACTCCCGCGGCAACACTCAGCAACCGCTCGTGAACTTGCTTAGCTCCGGCATCATCCCAAGCCCTCTGAATATGAGGAGATACAGGACTAACATCACACGAGTTCAGATCAGCCCAGACAGTCTTAGCCCCGGCCACAAAAGGTATGGTCACCTCGACACCTTCGTTATTCAGAATGTCAGTGACAAGGTTCGCAACCCCATGAGCCGAGGCCAAAAAAGCCGGCAAGCCAAGATCACTCATGCGTCTCACTCCAAGGCCCCCTAACCGTATTGGCAGTGCCGCCTGTGTCCATTGTGACTCACTAAGCGCGACGTTGAGTATCGACTCGACAGAGCCCTTCAACGCCTCGTCAAAACTTGTAACTTCATAAGGACAAAGCCAAGTAGGTGCCGTTCTGAGCAAGTAAGTAACCTTAGGGATGGCGAAACACGTGCGCAACAATACCAATGCAACATGCGCTGAAAGATCCTGAATACGTTCTTTGATGGTCAGGAGAAGTTGCTTTTGTGACAGAATTGCCTCAGGTAACGAGTCTAAAAAAATCGGGGACCCTAAAAGGAAAAACGAACTCGGCGACAGTTTCTTGAGGCCAGGAAGAAGGGAACTAAAACGTTCGAAGTGAGAACAAGCTTCGGCGCCACAAGGAAAGAATTCACATTTAGAGGGATTTACCTCCAAGCCCAATTCTCTAAGGCGGGGAATGAGAGCCTTTAGATCTTGGTATACTTGTTCAGGCTTCCCTCCAATAGTACCGTCATCCAGGTACCACAAGTTTAAGGAAGACTTGATTTCCCCAATAACCCTGTGGATGCCCAGACTAAACACCAACGGACCAAGCGGATCCCCTTGCTGCGCACCGACCTGTGAAAGAATGAGCTCGTCATTGAAAAAAAGCTTTGAGGTAGCCTCATATACCTGACGCAAAAAAGGATATAGCGACGGAACCAGGTCCCTAACCTCACTCAACAGAACATCTCTCTCCAATGTATTGAAAGCGTTGGCAATATCCAGTTTGAGTACGACACAGCCACAGTTTTCTGCATCCTGCACGAACGCTCGAGTAGCGTGGATAGCAGCTTCACATCCTAACTGCGTTCCAAAACCCAACTGATGGGGCCTAAGATATTCGGCCATTTCTTCTTTGACAGCTCGACAAGCCAATTTAGCAGCCAACCTTCGAAAGACACTACCAATGGCAATAGGTCTAACCCCTCCATCCCTTTTCCTTAATGCACAAAGTGACGCTCCGTATAAGTACGGACAAATATCTGCATTAAGTTTGCCATGGAGCAAAAAATTGGACAGCTTTGTTAAAGACGCCAACAAACGCGGCCCGTTGTCGCCCGCTGAACAAGATGTCAGTTCTTTTAGATGTCCAGGGCGAATCCCATCCAGGCCCGCAGCCGAGCCACTATAAAAAGAATTAAGCGCCAGCGTCACCTCATCCAAAGTCGATGATACTGAACCAATAGAGGCATCCGGCGCTGGCGGGAAGTTAAGCGGCCTCGACGGACCCGGATGTTTCGCTTTCATAGCAGCCAGTGTTTCCGAGTTTTGTTGTGCAAAAGAATCATCTGACGCTAGCAGACGGGCAGCTCCCCTTAGATCGCCGTCAAACACTTTTGATTCAATAACTGAACGACTCGAGCGAGACCCAGAGACCCGGCCCGCAGATCCACCTTCACCGCAGCGATGACAGGATCCAGAGGACTCAATGTTTGCTTTCACCTTCGCTGTCATGTTACCAGGTAATTCTTTTGATGGTACCTTAAGCGCACTGAAAGCAAAGGTAAGTAACGAATACCAGTCCCCCACGCCATTGCATTCCACACACCTGTCAATAATTTCACACAGCCTACTTGCTGCTTGGCTCCTTGCACCCTTAGGAATATGCCTAAGAACAGGTGTTGACATTTTTAAACTGGCCACCTCATCCAAGGAGCAGGCCTGAGACTGTGAAGTGAGCCCACCACCAGCAAGTTGCGGAACTGAAGGCGGTACCGCCTGTTACTATTTATCTATGACTAGATAATTCTATTACAATACTATTGCACGTAAATTGGATAGTATCTAGTAAGTTGTATAAACTGCTGTACGTGGTGAAACCGCGATTCAGACGTAGGTATGGTGAAAATGGTGAAACAGATACCAATGCCGCGCACGAACTAGAGATATCGGCTCCGATTACATTTACACTTCGCTCAAGGTCGCTCGTTGATGTCTTTTGTTTGACACTCTGCATGCACGAGTTTTATAAGTAACTTTAAAATGTGTCATTTAAAACCGACTGCTCTATTATCATCATTTAACTGTCTCGGTGGCCCAGTGTTGAGTAAACCTGACTTCCTGAGACGAGGCGTGGGTTCAATTCCCACTCAGGGCTAATATTTGTGTGATGAACATAGGTGTTTGCGCCGTGTCTGGATGTTATTGTTTGTATAAGTATGTAATTAAACATTTGAATATGGAATATATCAGTATCTGGCATCCATATCACAAACTTTGAGACCCAGAGACAGCGGGCAAGATGTCCCTTACATAATTTATTTACCTATTCTAATTATGTACACTTATTTTTTATCCTTCTGCTGGATGCACGCCTCTCTCTCTTACTGTGCCATATCTCTCGGCCCAGAGGCCCACATGTTTCGGAACCAAAACAGCTCGCTAAGATTTATGCGTTTTTTTGCATTGAAAATCTTAGTGCGAATTGGATGCATTGCAGCGATTATAAACGCACCACGAAATAATTATTTCTACGTGTCAGAACGAGACAGAGTTATGGTGAAGTATTCATCTGTCACCTTTTCACACGTCAAAGAGAGTTTTATTCGTGGCCGTATCCTAAGCCAGCAGGACGACCAATTCTCCGCTTACCTTGCCTCAGTCATAACTCTGTTAGAAAGATAATGATTTTGTAATAAAAAGTAATGGACATATTATGTCATAAGTCGCACATTGTGAATATTGTTAGTATTGCATTGTTGCCCAATGATGGTACAAAAATAAAACATACCAGCTCAATCATTTTTTGTTATATTTTATTTTAGTTTATTTGACACACCAAAAAGATAATAATCAGATTATTATTCTAAACTTAGTAGCTGCAAATATTTACACTGAATTGTCACCTAAAATATGTACAGGAAACTAGAAAAAGAAATAGTTTTGAAAGTACTCTTCCGTAGCGAACTTGCAGACGAGTACCTACTCACAAAGCGGCACTGTAATTAACGAACAGTAATAAAATAATATTAAAAAATAAATAAACTAATAAAAAAGTGTATAAATTAAACGTTTCAGAAGACGAAATCCGTTTTTATCCACTAGAGGAAAAAGAAAAATAAATTTAGAACATCGTGTGCACTAAGTTTGTAAATTCAAAACATCATTAAACCTATTTACTCCTCCCTCCATGGTACCGAATTTATCATACAACCTTTTTTAAACTTCTTAAGAACTCATACGAATTGCTCAGGCGCTAACTAGTTCTGACTCCTTCCAACACAATGCTTAAAGTAAAACTGCAATAATAATTATGACTGCAATGAAATAATAACTTACGTAATATTGTCTAACAGTCAGAAAGTAGCCCTTAAAATTACTCGGATACACTTCCCACGGACGTGCTTCACATCTTTCACCTGCGAATTCACTTCCGAAACAATACAAAACTCAACGAAAGCTGTTTCCTTTCCCATACTATTTACGTAAATTTCGTAAATAAATACTCTGTATTATCTAACCTTTTTAATATAATTGTTACGAGAACATTCCATTGGTTTAGGTGGAGTCAAGCGGCCAAGAATCAGGATTGGGTTATTCGCAGCTTGTAGCGAGAGTTTTGGCGGGAACGCGGAAAAATCATGTCGCCCCATTGTATTATTTTGTTAAACTTGTGTTTTTATCAGTGATAATTAGTGAAAAATGGTGGTATTTCGTTGATTATGAGCTGATTTACGTGCATGAGTGTAGGCAAGTGATATAATGTGACGTATCATGTTGTTCCGTGTTGTTACCAAAACTCCATAGACGCCTCTAGTAAAGTCTCCACTGCTTTACTGAGGTATGACTTGAACTATGATTGGGCTTGACCGCGACTTTATTGGACTATGACTACGACAGTGACTATTTTGATAAAATATTATCAAAAATTATTAAAACCAGCCAGCATTTGCCAGTGTCAAGTAATAATACTTGACACTGGCAAATGCACAATAATGCGACGTCAAAACTAAGAAGAAGAAGAAGCTTGTAGCGAATACACCAAAATGTTTGATTTGGGCTATAAAATATAAGGCTATACAATTTCATATAATTTATATCATCTAATATAGATCAATAGAAAAACCAAAGTTACTGCTCAGCGTAATGGTAAGTTGTAATGGCAGTGGGCAAGGCAAATAACACGGAAAACTAATGACCGATGAATATAGGACTGAGAAGTCGATCACGCTAAAAAAAACATCGCAAAATAAACCCTCTAAGTGCTGATAAAATTATCACAATTTTCATAAAGAAATTCATATTTTTATAATGTAAATTTCCTGACACATTGTGAAAAGTTAGGTCTTATAATTCAACTCTTCATTCACTGACTTCACGCACACATGTTCGAAGTGATTCCGGCCGATTTTTACAAATTTGTATCCATGTGGCACACTATTGACAAGTCAAATTATCCGACCTAAGGTTCTTCACTCATTTTCCAAGACATGCGAATACCTATAATTAGCGTATCTTCGTTTTAGGGTTCCGTACCCCAAAAGGAAAAAAACGGAACCCTTATAGGATCACTTTGTTGTCCGTCTGTCCGTCTGTCCGTCTGTGTGTATGTCAAGACTCTTTATCTCAAGAACGCGTAAAGATATCGAGTTGAAATTTAAACTGTATACGTATATCGATGAACTCTTGCTGTTGTGTAAAAGAAAAACTTCTCAGTTGTCGCTTAAAAAAGTCGTTTATGTCGTAAAAAAACGCATATTTCGACACTCACAAAAATCAAAACCTACAGGGTACTTTCCGTTGACATAGAACTATCAAATTTGGCGAGAAGCATTGTCTCATATAGGAATAAATCTGAAAACTGTACATTTTTATTTACATCACAAAAAAATAGGGCCTCAAAATTCACAAAATATGGGCTCAAAATTCAAAGTGAGTAAATCGTATCATGTAAGGTGTCATATAAAAGAACTTCATTAGCACATGCTAAATCAGGTTTTAAATTATTTTAACAATGTGTTTGTACGGAACCCTCGATGTGCGAGCCTGACTCGCACTTGTCCGGTTTTATTTTATATTTTTCATGAGTGCTGGCAGAATTGAAAACACGTCTTACGAATTTTCGATCAGCTTACGTCCTATGACGCGAGTTTAACATTTTTTACTCGTACCTATCCCAAAAAGTGCACAACGCCGCCAAAGAAGTTTTCACTTTCAAATAAACTTCAAAATATGCGGCGTTGTGCACTTTTTTATAAGTAGGGATATATTATATACACCTACTTATATACCTACCTACTCAATATTTATGTTCTTTTTTTTTTATTCCTTGTAGGTTTGCTTTTAACTACATACTGCCTGATGTTGAGCAGATATGCGGTCTAGAATGTAGCACGCTTACCTAGAAGATACCTATTTACTCGGGACTTGAAGACACCCACGTTGTACTTATGCGGGAAGACAGACCCAGGCAAAGCGTTCCACATTCTGGCTGTTCGTATGAGGAATGAGGATTCGAAACGCTTTGCTCTAACGCGCGGGATGTTCACCATAAAAGGGTGGCGCTTTGGTCGCGTCCGTCTAGCCGTACGATAGAAGAAAGGGGCAGGTGGGACCAGATCGTGCAACTCCTGAGCGCACTCTGCGAAGTGAATCCGACTCTCTGTTGACTTTGCAGCTGCGACTTAGTCAAGGTGTCGTTGTCAATCAGCCTCCTGGCTCGCCGCTCAATCGACTCCAGAGCCTCCATTTGATATTTGGCAGAGCCATCCCAAAGGTGAGAGCAGTATTCCATGCAAGACCTGACTTGTGCTTTATAAAGGCTAAGTAGTTGCTCAGGTGTGAAATACCGTCTCACCTTAGAGAGAACACCAAGCGGGAGACAATTGAAAGGGTCTCTTTTGTTATGTTGACATGTAACTTACGTTATGAATACAATGATAATGATTATGATTAGGTTATCTGGCAAATATTAAAATAACTGTCTTTCTTCATAATTTCAATTCAATTCATTAGTCAAAAGTTCCTTTAAACTTACGTTTTTGGAGGATATAATTAAATTCGTCATTTGAAATCTATATCTCAGTTCAAATTTAACGCACCGCACTCCCCTTGTAACTCATATGTATGTTGGTGCAGTAAATTAGGTATTACATTAGTAGGTATTATTTAAGTACTTGTGGATACTTAAGCCTGTGACGGATGTTACGTGTACCGTTGCATGTGAAATTATACCCTTCGTCAGCTAATGTAGGTCTCGAAAACACGCGATGTCTGGTAGAAAATGCGTGGCGAAATCGAAAGTCGGTCGCTTGTCTTAAGTATGTACTTTTTGGTGCATCAGTTCCTTATAGTATATTGTCCAGGACAACAGAAATCGTAATACAATAATAAACCTGTAAAGCAATAGTATTGTATTTTTTTGTAAATAATAGACCTAATATTTGAAATTTTAAACATACAAAAGATATCGTAAGTTTTCATTAGTGTCAGAGTTTAGCAGCACCCGGCGAACTTCGTTTCACGCAATATCTTTATAAATTTTAGCTTATATGTCATTCTGATGTGTAAGCATTACTATTGCAACGTTTCATCTAAATCCGTTAAGTAGTTTTTGCGTGAAAGAGGAACAAACATACATACATACACAAATTTTTGCGTTTACAATATTAGTAGGATTTATTTATTCATTTAGAGAACTGTGCTAGTAAACTCTCTACGAGATCAAATTAGAAATGAGGAGGTCTGCAGAAGAACTTAGGTACCATCATAACCCAGCAGATTTTGAAATGGCAGTAACACGGAGAACTAATGGCCGATGAAGTCTAAAAGTTCTCGTTTGGTCACCACGTAACAGCAAGCACAGCGTAGAACGTCCACCTACAAGCTAGATAGATGACCTCATCAAGGCTGCAGGATCTCGCTGGATACGAGACGCTTTTGGGCATGTTTGAGTCAGGCTGTGGATTTCATCCCCCAAAAATAAAGTGGCGGGGCCACTTTAATTGACCCGTTGCATCGGGACCAGGGCTGTCGGATACGGGTGCTGTCCGACGCCCAGTGCTGGTTGGTCCCAGGTGGTGGATGACGACGTGTCTGGTGTTCGGCACGTCGTCAATCTGGAGGGAGCGCAAGCTCCGAGGTGGGGCCTCAGTAAGGCCAGCGCTGTCGGGTGCCGCGGAAGAGTGCGGAAGCGTGCCCGTAGCCCCGACACCAGGCGCAGTGGAGGAACACCCAGGGGTTTTGGTGGGTATACCGACCAGTGGCGGGACTCCCACATAACCACCCGCCTGCCCACGAGGTGCGGTGGTATCCATAAAGGATTTCCCCTGGTTAAAAAAAAAAAAAAGGCTGTGGATTTCATATGGCTAAAATGATGATGATATTGAGAATTACAGCGAACAAAATCTAACTCTTTAATATTAAGGTAAATACATAATAAAATTATCATGCATATTTTAGGTTCAGAAGCAGTTTTTAGAATCATCATGACAATTTAATTTATACGTACGTGTGAGGTATCATTGTCGTGTATTCAGGGCGATTGTAACGCGAGATAGGCACGGACAGTACTGCCGCAGTACAGATGAAATAACAGAAAGATATATTCAACTTTTCGGCGAAAAATTGCCTCTGCAGTTGGCAAAGGAAACACCAAAATTCGTGAATATTGGACTGCGAAATTAATTTGATAAATCTAATAATAACAAAACTACAATAAGTGGCATTTAACTTGTCTAATTATTTCTAACTAGCGGTACAGTAACTTTTTATATACTAATAATTCAATATGAACTTAAAAATCCTACAAATAGAAAACTAATTAAAAATTATATTCATGTTCCAAAAAAGTTATTGGAGTCGTGAGTACTCAATTTCCGTGATCTTGAAGACTAGTAGCCCAAAGCACTACTCTGTAACATTCTATTGTTCATTCGATCAACTACAGGGTTATAGAGAACTGGTGTACTAAGTCAAAAGGAATTTATTCAGATCATCATTATGAACAACTTTTCTATGGGGCCAACACGGGAATCGAGAAAAAAAATCAGCTGTTCCATGCATTTTGAGGATTCCGAGTTGCAATTTTTGATGTGTTCCAGCTGACAGTTTTTCTCGAATTCCGTGCTGGCCCCGTGGTCTAGTTCAAAATGATGGTCTAAATTAGATTGGATTTAGTACAGGGCAAGCACATAGCTCTGTATACATATTATCCAATAATAATAGTGAGACAAGATGACAATAGAGCGTTCTGGATACGAGCCACTTCCGACCAATCTTATTGGAAATGTGTTGAAGAGGCCTACTTCCAACAGTCTTTACCTACAAGACGATGGTGATGACATGAAACAGGGAAAGAAACAGCTTAGAGCTATCAGTTTCTGCAAGGTAGAATCGAGAAAGAGGAGGTCCGTAGAAGAACCAAGGTTACCAACAGAGTCCAGCGAATTGGCAAATTGAAATGGCTTTGTGTAGGGCACATAGCCCGGAGAACTGATGACTGGTAGGGTCAAAAAATGCTCAAGTGGAGACTACGTACCGGCAAAAGCAGCGTAGGGCGTCCTCCTACACGATGGACGTATGACCTCATTAATCGCAGGATCGCGCTGGATGCAAGCCGCCACCAACGAGTCTTATTTGAGATCTATAGGGGAGGCCTATGTTCAGTAGTGGTCGTCCTATGGCTGATGGATATATGGAGTCTTTCTACTTCGTTCTCAGCTCAATAGAGACGTGCTACTGGTTTAATTAGACTGTGACGGTGACGGGTCGGTGCCTGTCGAGTGTCGACGGCGTCGCATCCGCACGGACGTCGCTTTTGTACGTGTCCGTTGGCAAATAGCACGAGAAATTGTAATGATAAATTAATTATTTAAAATGATGTCCACTCGATAAACAGTAAAGTAAAAATCAAGTACCTAGATTTTTTATTGACGATAAAACACTAGGAATATCTGAGCTTCAACAATTAAAAAAAATATTATAACTAAATTATGGTAATATTCTAAAATTAAATTAGCCTCGCGAACCTAACAAAGCACTCGCAATCGACCAATCTAGATTGTCTTATTCGTTTTGCTCATCGGTTTTGATTTTCAAAAGAAAAAGATGTTTAATTTTTTGTTTTTATTATACAGGGTTATTTCTTATCAATTAGCATCCTTTTAGGGGGCTTATTCTGTACATCAAAACTAACTTTTGTTCTACGACTTTTTTCAAAACTCAATTTTTTTTTTGTTTTTCCATAGAAAAATATCGTTCACCCGCGACAAAATGTATGGAACAGCTGATTTTTTTTTCGAGTTTTGACAAAAGTCGTAGACCAAAAGTTGTTAGTTTTGATGTACAGAATAATCCCCTAAAAGAATGCTAATTGATTAGAAATAACTCTGTATACTAGCGACCCTAGCCGGCTTCGCACAGGCGTATTATAAATATAAAACTTCTTCTTGAATTAATCTATCTTTTTAAAAAAACTGCATTAAAATCCGTAGCGTAGTTTTAAAGATATAAGCATACATAGTGATAAAAAGACAGCGGGGAGCGACTTTGTTTCATACCTATATAATGTAGTGATTGTAGGAAGGAAAAAATGCCAAGTCGATGGGATATTGTCATATCCTGTGACATTATCGGATCTATTTTCATATTTGTTTTTAAAATCAAAACAGCCAAATAAAACTCATGAAAAACACTCAAAATTAAAAAAACACCGGTGAATGTGGTTTTCTTTAATTTTTAAACAGAAAAAAATGCCATGTCGATGTCTTCTTCTTCTTATGTTTGGCGTCGCATTGTTGTTCATTTGCCAGTGTCAAGTATTAAGTTTTAATATTTTTTGATATTTTATCAAAATAGTCACTGTCGTAGTCACGTCATAGTCCAATAAAGTTGCGGTCAAGTCCAAACGTAGTCCAAGTCATACCTCAGTAAAGCAGTGGAGACTTTACTAGAGGCGTCTATGGAGTCGTATGACAATGAAAACACAATCTGTTAAGTGACGGTCCATCGCCGTTCACCACTGCGTTCAACCAGCTTCTGTACATATTCTCAATTACATAATAACAGAAATATTTTGGTCCGAGTAAGCTGAAACTATAAAACCACCATCACCAAAATCCAAGACCCCTTGCATCATTACTATCCAAGTATTGTAAAGTTTTTTATTGATTGGTTATCGCTCAAGATTCTCCACTTTAGAAAGACCTCCAATTTAGAGTAAACGACGAATCAAAACAGATCTTTATGTACTAGTCATTTTAACTTACATAATAAATAGTTCAGTTAAAAACAGGAAACACAGAATAGCTTTTTATAGTCTTTGGTTTTCACGGATAATTGATTAAGAGAGCTTTTTTATTCAGCCAGATAGATATCTTTGTTGTTATCCAATTGGTCGGAAATCTTAGATAAAAACTTCTTTATCAAGATCAATCTGTTTACCAGGAAAGAAATTTTATTCTATTCTGGTGTATTGTACTTGCAATAGGTATCTACATTTTTTTATTAAGATCTCTAGACTTAGAGTTAGAGTGGCTGCGGCTGAGTAGGCAACTAACCAAATTTCTAGTTAGACTTATTAGATTATATTAGCTTACTATCATACGTCTAGGCTCAATGATGATTGCGCCATCGTACGATGGCACCTTCATGTACTGTATCAGCCTTTTTTAATAGTCCACTGCAAGACGTAGGCCTACCCTCGAAGGGCGATTGGGCCATATCCGCCACGCTGGCCCAGTGCGGGTAGGAGGATTCACATACGCCATCGAATTTCATCTACGGACGCATGCAGGTTGCCTGACGATGTTTTCCTCCACCGAAAAGCCAGTGGTGTAAAATTCCGTACATAAATTCCAAAGAACTCATTGGTACGGGACTGGGATTTGAACCCACGGCCTCACAATTGTAAGGCGGGTGTCACTACCTCTAGGCCACCACGGGTTCATAATTGGACCCATTATCATACTATCGAACAGAAACATTGATTGAATTTGGCTTGAGACGGTATAGAAAAAGGTCGCTACGGTAAGTCCTGTTTCGAAAGGGGTAGGCATCAACCCGACCTACATTATCAACCTCTTTAAATGACATGGTTAAACTTTGTCATATTGGCTTCTTGTCCCTCTATTATATCTCTCAGCTTTATCTCTACTAACGGTGACTACGAGTACATCTCTGAGTATTCAAATCACCAGCAAATCACAGATCCCAATATATGTACGATATATCAAGAATGACGTTTGGTTTAAATATCGTCTTATATATAAAGGGTTACAGGGTAAGTCGACCTATTCCCGTTAAGGGTGTGTAGTTTACTTTGTTTCTGACTAATTTGACTATGAAATACACTATCCTAATTTAAAAAAACAGATATTCAATATATAGACCAATTTTCGGCTGTCAGCTCAGATATTTTGAAACGTGTAAGTCGTATTATTATTATTTGATTTTTACATGTAAAATAATGTTTTATGACCTCACTACCCAATATTGTCCGTAAAATTAACTTACGAACCTTTTATAAAAAGTATTTGAATACAAATATCTCGAAAACTGTGAGATTTAGGATATGGTGTTTCATAGTCAAATCAGTCAGAAACGTAGTAAACTACACACGCTTAACGGGAATAAGTCGACTGAGCCTGTAATCCTGCATAAGTGCATACATGCCTTGAAAAAGTTATTATAACTTAAGATCAGCCAGTTTATACCCTTCTCACACAGGTATATGAACAGTACCCTAAGCTTATTAAAATCTACCATATACTTACCTAAATAATAATAAAAAACCATGTGAGTGCGTATTGCCATATGCAGCTTAAGTAAAAATAACAAATAAATTATTTGGAACGATTACAAAACAATTGACTGCTACCAGAAACAAGAGAGGTGCATTTTTTTTAATAAAATGTGGTTATCGATTGAGAATTTCAATATCGATTACGTTATGCAGATTACAGAGTTCAGTTAGTTACATGGTAATGATAGGACATTAGTGCATGTGTTGCCACCAGCTCTTACCTGATCTTATCGACACTTCCGACTGAATTATTAAGTAATTTTAAGTTACACAAACTTAAGTATCTGTATAGGTAGAATAGGTGTAAAAGCAAAATTTGCTCTTTTTAAATATAAATGTATCTATTAAGTATTGTCTGTTGAATTAGGTAATAAAAATGTAGGTGAGTGCCGATTTTATATGAGTTAGATTTTGTTTAAAAAATTGGTCAGTGCAAATACATATCTTATCGCAGATTTGTTTCTTGCAAATATCGGTTTTAATCGCTAACTTACAATGTGTTGTTGTGTCCACTTTGACTATACCTATACAGGCTGTACAAATAGAGTCTAAAATCGCGTGTCGTTTGTTTTTAGATGAAACTCGAGATGAAAATTCGATAATTTTTCGCAGTTTTAGTTCGTTTAAAAAGAAATGAAGCCGTGTTTGCAATAAAATTTATAAATACTAGTTTTTACCCGCGGCTTCGCCCGCATACGCAATATATCATTATAATTTATAGCCTATGTGTTATTCTGATATATAAATCTCAATCCGTTTAGTAGTTTTTGCGTGAAAGAGTAACAAACATCCATACATCCATCCATCCTCACAAACTTTCACGTTTATAATATTATATTAGTAGGATTAGTAGGATGTCTTTAGTTTAGTAAATTTCCTATTTTATAATTACAAAAAATATACTTAGTAGTTATCGATCTAAATATTGAGAAATGCGAAACGAAAGATTTTTTCTAAACCTTCTTTTGGGAATTTTTTTTTCAAGATACCAGATATTTTTTTTGCAATATTAGCATTGTAAGTCTCTCTTGTGGACTATTATTGTGTGCTCTGTATTTTTCCAAGTTTGTATCAGTAACAGTTACGCCTAACTGTGCGACGTAAAACATGACGTTTTACGGATTTTTGTCTTTGGGCAGCGCCTTAATACACTCCAGGACGTAGGCCTACCCACGTGTTTGGGCCATATCCACCACGCTGGCCCAGTGCGGGTGGATTCACATCCGCCATCGAATTTCTTCTACTGACATATGCAGGTTGGTTTTCCTTCACCGAAAAGCCAGCGGTGTTAAAAGGTTTAAAGCGGTTTGATACAGGCTGTTCTTCGCAAACTTTCAAAAATGTATAGAGGAGGACTTTACAAAACAACACTCATACAAATTATTGATGAATTATTACTTCATTTTGATGGCGCTTCGAGCGCTAGCTAATAAAATACTAACTTGATGACCATGTCGACTCAGTGTATTCACTAGTCACTTAGACCTTGGTGTTATTATTTATAGTGACCTAGGCAGTGAACGGACACAATATCTACCTTCACCGGACTTAGGTCTCTGTGTAAACAAAATTGTTAGGAGACAAAAGTTTTCATTTACTCGTATGTACCTCACCTTTATATGCATGTTTTATACATGCAAAAAAGATTTAAAAACATTATCTACAAAATATTTGCATTATAAAATGGCTTTTTCACTTTTATCATTTACTTACTTACTCATGACAATTTTAAGTACTGTATACTAAATTATTTATATTATATTATTTTTAGCCATCGGCGACTGCACGTGCTGCTGACGGGACTTTTGGAAGCCATTTCATACAAATACATACAAAGTGCAGCTGCGGCCAAATTGGGCCAACTTAATGCAATCGCTGCAAGTGAAGGCAGCTGCAATTGGCAGTTCGATCCGGAATAGTACAGGTGTTGATATAAATTATGGTAGGTGCCTAAGTAGGTATTTTGTTAATATAAATTCTATGTTAATTTGTGTTCCAGAATTTCGTAAAAAAGTAAAACTTTTTACCGACCTTCAAAAAGAAGGAGGTATGTTTTATGTCTATGTTCGTCTGTATGTTGTTTTTGTGAATGCAAGGACTTTGTAGTTTATATGATAAATCCATGTGTGAATGTTCATCGATATTTTCGCCAATGGACTGATATTTTTTTTTTATTTCAAAGTTCTCATTTAAATTTTATCAAAATCGGCTAGAGTCATTTTTGATAAATCAACAATAACATGGATGTATAATTGTACATGGATGGTCACATCAATTCGTGCAAACTATTCGAATTCTGTACACGGTAAAGTCGGTGGTTCTTTTTTTGCGAAAAAAAATTACCTAGTTTTAATGCTGCTCAAAATTCTCTCGCCTCCAGCCTCAAGACCAATAATGAAAAAAAAATTGGGCCTCTGACCCCAAACTAAGCAAAACTTGTGATATGGCTGCCAGACTGATATACTACCTACATATAGGTACTTAATTTTATGTACATACTTATATAGATAATCCACCAACCCGCAATGGGCCAGCGTGGTGGATATGGCCCAATCACCCTTAGTGGGTAGGTCTACGTCCTACAGTGGACTATTAAAAAGGCTGGTACAGTACAGTACAGTACAGTACTTATATAGATAGTAACTAAATAACACCCAGACACAGAGCAAACACTTATGTTCATCAAATAAATATTTGCCCTGGGTGGGGATCGAACCCACGCCTCTTTGATCCAGAAGTTAGGGCACTAACCACTAAGCCACCGAGGCAGTCTGTCAATCAAAATAAGTAGTTTGTCTAAAAATAATAGCTAGGATTGGTGGGCAGCGGTCAGATGCACTGTGGGCGCCCGGCGCGCCTCGTGAGGTCACTCGCATTCCTATCTCGATCTAAGTACGAAAACAATCGCCTTTAGCTGTATTTACCGACGCTGGGGCATTATTTTTGACTTCCTTACAACCGTAAGAAACGTACACGGATTACGGAACTTTGACAGTGACATTTCGGTAACCATTCGCCATATTTGTATTGTGAGATTTCTTTTCTAATTGACGTTCCGTTTCACGATTTGCGCTTTTATTAGTCTAAGGCTTTTTTAAAATAGCCGTGTCCGGTAGGTACTACAGCGCTTAAATAAATTTCGAGAAAAGAAAGTCGTCCGTCAAGTCAAGTAGTAGTAGTAGCCAAGTATACGTTCGAATCGTATGAAGTTTACAAATTATATCTTTGGACACAATAAACTACGGGGAACAAGGACAAGAGCAGCGTAGGAAGTCCACCG
Source organism: Hypomecis punctinalis (assembly GCA_949316475.1). Lineage (NCBI taxonomy): Eukaryota > Metazoa > Arthropoda > Insecta > Lepidoptera > Geometridae > Hypomecis > Hypomecis punctinalis. Next base: position 7,246,821 of record OX438810.1, on the reverse strand, counting down.
ACAACATGGTGGACGAGTTACCTCATTTATAGGCATATAGGTATCGACCAGAAGCTCGCGCTAGATGCAACCCGCTTCCAATCCGGTCTTATTAAATCTACAGGGTTATTTTCGAACCCTGTACTAACCCGAAAGGGGATGATTTAGACCATCATTACGAACAACTTTTACTTTACAACTTTTACAACCTAAGGAGACCTAAGTCTAGCAGTGGACGTCCTACCCTACGACGGAGATAACGACGATGAAGTATCATTATCATCGTTCACAGCCTTTTTTATCCTCCTGCTGGCTCTCTCTTACATTGCCACCTACCTCGATCTTGTAGGTACAAATCGTGTCCATTGTCGACCAACTCGACGGCGTCGTTGACAACTAACGCTCCGTTTGCCAGTGTTTTGGCTACCATTTCGTGGCAGCTTTGCTCAACTTATCATCACTTCTACCTATAGCCTTGCTAGAAAGACATAAAATTTAGTAAAGATAAGCCACATTTTTGCTATAAAACATCAATAATATAATTGGCCAAGTGCGACTCGGACTAATAAACAAATACTAAAAACAGAAAAATAATATTTAAGGAGGGGTTTAATATTATTTTTTCTGTTTTAGTATTTTTTGTTATAGCGGCAACCGAAATAAGTCATCTGTGAAAATTTCAACGTTCTAGCTATCACGGTTCATGAGATACAGTCTGGTGACAGACAGACAGACGGACAGGGGAGTCTTAGTAATAGGGTCCCATTTTTACCCTTTAGGTACGGAACCCTAAAAAGAAGTCCGAGGATATTGTTTTCCTTACTTGTAATTTCGAAAAAGATGTAAAAAATAAAGATTTTTCATTTCAAATCATTGATTTTGTCAAAACTAACACACGAATTTTAACATCATGATCAACATTAATCTGCTTAATTTACAAAATTAAAGTCGTTTTCATCACCATTTTTTTTTCGTACTTAAGTTAAAAACATCAAGATTTAACTCATAATTATTACATCCTTACTAATTATTATTATATACTACGGGACTAATCGCGCACTAAAATTACGAGATAAATAAATACCTCCTCATCCCGACGTTTCGGCCGAGTTGCATCGACCGCGGTCACGGATAGACTCCCGATGCAACTCGGCCGAAACGTCGGGATGAGGAGGTATTTATTTATCTCGTTTTAGTGCGCGATTAGTCCCGTAGTATATAATAATAATGTGTTCAAATCGCAAAAGTTTAAAAACAAAATCCTTACTAATATTATAAATCCGAAAAGTTTGTTGGTTTTTCCTCTTTCACGCAGCAACGGAGCAACGGATTGACTTGATTTTCGGCATGAACATATAACAATAGTTTAAAAGACGGAAAGTGTCATTATTAAATATAAAAACAAAAAAGAATCTTTATGTATAAAAAACAAAAAAAAGACGGAAAGGGACATAGGCTACTTATTATCCCGGAAATAATTTCCCTTGGAATAGCACAAAAATCAAAATATTACCTGGGCAGAGCTGCAAGCAAAAGCTAGTTAGGATATTAGTTCTATATTGATGCTATTTTACAGCTAATTTTGTACTGTTTGTTATTTTTATTAATGTCAATACGTAGGTATTGACATTTCATATTCCTCTTCAATGACAGACAAGTACAAAGAGATCACGACTATTTTAATTATCATCAACATTTTACTGAACTTTCCCAACCGTTCTTCCATTTTGTAAGCCATTTTCAACGCTTTCGTTCCAATTTCCAATAGTTGTCAATATTTGCACAATAAAGCGCGTGACTGTTCTGCGTGGAAAGAAACGTTAAATCATAATATAGATATTAATAAACCTGTCGCGAGATGAGGTTTTTACTCAATAGTTACTATAATATTTTCCCGTCAACTCTTGCTCTAAGGGAATTCACACGCTAACTTTTTATATTACATAACCTCAATGAAAGAAAAGTAGTAACCATACTAATATTTACCTATGTGCTCATGACTACAGCGTGATTGTTTTATCCATGATCGGTATTTTTACTCAAGGAGTTATTTTTGGAATAAACATTTCAAAAATTCGTCGCGAATGCAGATCGCTAGCCCGAAGCTCTTCCAACTGAGCTAATTCGCAGTCCTGACTTTGTGTCGAATTTGTGAAGTGTTTATGATTTTAACCAACTTATAGCGTTGGCGGTATTTTTACTACTCATTAGTAATACCTTTAATTGTTCTTGTTGAACATAGGCCCACCCTGGATAGACGGTTGAGCTATATCCACCATGCTTGCCAAGTGCGGTGAATTCTCATAGGTTTTGTATGAAATGTATGAAATATTATATTCAAGTTTTTTTTCTCGGTGCTTTCATTTATTGAAAAACCAATGTGAAAATTTATAAAACCTAAAAAAGTCATGGGTATTTACAGCAACAATCAAATTATTATACTTTTCTTTTAGTTTTGGCTTTGCCATTCTATTTGCCATCTTCGCGTAATTTTGAGCCTTGATGCAGAGTTTTGTAAGAACTTGGGACTTCCTTATTTTTTTTGTAACCTCATTGGCACACAACTTCATTCAGTCACTCTTCGAATCAGTGTCATTTACTAATGAGGTAAATTACCTAGAGGTTCGTGTCGGATGACCAGTAATTGAACAATGTAATTGAAGACCTTAATGAATCACGAATCCGTAGGTCTAAGATTTATGCACTAACGCCTTGTGCGTTGTTACATCGGAATTCATCATCGTCGTCCACACCTTTCTTAATCCCATTGCCGTGTACATACATCTCTCTCTCTCTCTCTCTTTTAGTGTGCTGTCTACCTCGACCCTGTGTTAATCGTGTCCAGATGGGTAAAAGAAAAGTACTGAGGTTTCCGTATGTCTTTGTACAGTTATTTTATGTACAGTGCCACTGTCGGAAACGAGGAAGACCTAACAAAAGTGTACTTATTCAAAACTTTCCAGTGTAACAAAACGTTGAATATCTTAATATTTATTTAAACGCTAGATCGGCCTCTCAGCTGGGGTCATGTGTCCTACTCCTGTGAAGAGCCCGCAGGACAAATTGTTAGTGTCATTACATACTGTTAAAGTTTGCGTCAGTTCGCCGCTACAGGCTGCAAGGGGCGTGTTACTGACGCCAAAACACGAAAAAATATAACGTTCCATATTCAAAATCTGTTTGAATAAGTTTGCAGTGACGAAAAAGTTGGTTTCAGAAATGGAATGCGCGTCGAATCATGCTTGAGTGTCTTTTGTTTTTTTCTTTCAATTACGTGACTTTTGTTAAGTGATTTTCATGTTATTTAATTGTGAATTATTAAGTTTTAAGTTTTGTGAGTATTAATTTTGTTTTATTTATCTTATTATCTAGTTACTACGTACTAACTTCGGAAAACTTTTATTCAATTTTATAACCTCTTAATTTTTCACCTCTTGAACTTAAAAATACCTTACCATTCTACCGTTGGTTTTAGAGTTTAAAATAGGTATGTAGAATAGATTTAGAATCAGAATCATTCTACTGGCTTATCTGGTTTATGTATATTATTCAGCTTTAAGATAATCTTGAAAGCGTTTTAGCTACTGAGTAATAAAATTTGAATTTTAATATGCTCGGTTACGCTATTCTTACGTTATTCTTTGAAAATGCTGGGATTGTCATATGATAAAATAGGTATTAGGTACATTTAATAAGTGCAAGAAATACCTAAGTGCCTATCTATAGCCTAATGAGGCGCTTTAAGGATAACCTAGAAATGGATCAACTGCATTTAAATGCAAAAATTATAATCTTATACCGACTTGTGTCTACCTAGATTTTACACAGATGAATTAAAGTTGATGCAGATATTTTTTGTTTGACACTTTATTGTATCGTGACGGTGAACCAGTTTTGAAGCTGTTCTTTGTAGAGTTCCGTACCTCAAAAGGAAAAAACGGAACCCTTATAGGATCACTTTGTTGTCAGTCCGTATGTCAAGACTCTTTATCTCGGGAACGCGTAAAGATATCGAGTTGAAATTTAAACTGTATACATATATATGGTCTCTTGCAGTTCTGTAAAAGAAAAACTTCTCAGTTATCGTATAAAAAAGTTAGAGCCATTTATTTATGTCGTATAAAACCGTATATTTCGATACTCACAAAAATCAAAACCTACAGTGTACTTCCCGTAGACTTGGAACTATGAAATTTGGCGAAAAACATTGTTTCAAAGTACACTAATAGGAATAAATCTGAAAACTGTACATTTAAATTTAAATCACAAAAAAATAGGTCCTAGATTCACAAAATATGGGTTCAAAATTCAAAAGTGAGTAAATCGTATCATGTAAGGTATCATATAAAAGAGCTTCATTAGCACATGCTAAAACAGGTTTTAAATTATTTTAACAATGTGTGACTTTCGATGGATGACGAAAAAAGTGATATTTTTTTTGTCGATGATTATAATATAGATTTTAAAAACTTATTTCCCAATTTTGTGAAATTTTCAGGATTTGTACGGAACCCTCGGTGTGCGGGTATGACTCGCACTTGTCCGGTTTTTTGTATCACAGCTGATTTCATCGAGCTATAATATCTACTTCAGTAAAATCCGTGCTCGTTCGTGCACGGAATTTAAAAATTATATACTTATCTATGGTTTTAATCTTCTCTTAAGTACAACATAGATGTCAAATCTCGAGTAAATATCTTCTCTAGAGAAAGAGTGCTAGACCACAATATTTGCTTAACATCAGGCAGAATGTAGTCAAATGCAAACCTTTATTAAATAAAAGTTAGTAAATATTTTCATAACCCATTCTTTATTATTATGTAAATCATTCTCTTTGATGTAAATGGTCGTCAAGCGCGGGCTGTCAAACCAATGCCGCATCTCTAGACAAACGCGGTTACTTGAGCCAATTTAGCCTGACAACCTCGGCCAGTCAAAGCTGACCCCTACGGCACCGATACGTTTTAAGGCGAGGTCAGATGAGCGCGAATTCAGTCTGACTTCAGTCCGTTCACACTTATTTTAACTCTGACATTTATCGCCGTGTCTCTATCTAGTCATCATACCACATCACAGGTTAAACAGAGACAGCGATAAATGTCAGAGCTACGTGTTAGAGTTAAAATAACTGTGGACGGACTGTATATACGTGGCGTTCGCGCTTTATATTTGATGTTTTTCTATCTTATTTATTTTTATAATTTTTTCTTGAATAAGATTAACTTCAAAAATTTATAAGTACTTAAGTTTGAATCGTCTGCCGCCCCGGGAAGTCAAACCTGACCCTTACGGCTTCGATACATTTTAAATTTTTGAAGTCAGAGTAGAATTCAGTGTAGCAGCTAGCAGTTGCGTTACGTTTGCGCTTTATATTAGGCGTTTTATAGCTTGTTTCATTTTTAGGGTTCCGTACCTCAAAAGGAAAAAACGGAACCCTTATAGGATCACTTTGTTGTCCGTCTGTCCGTCTGTCCGTCTGTCCGTCTGTGTGTATGTCAAGACTCTTTATCTTGGGAACGCGTAAAGATATCGAGTTGAAATTTAAACTGTATACGTATATCTATGATCTCTTACAGTTGTGTAAAGGAAAACTTCTCAGTGATCATATAAAGAAGTTAGAGCCGTTTATATCGTAAAAAACCGCATATTTTGACACTCACAAAAATCAATAAACAGGTTTATAATTATTTTAACAGTTTTCGATGAATGACCAGAAAAGTATAAAAAAAAAACTTTGTCGATGATGATGATGAGTATAGAGATTTTAACAACGTACTTCCCAATTTTGTGAAATTTTCTGGATTTGTACGGAATCCTCGGTGTGCGAGCCTGACTTGCACTTGTCCGGTTTTTTAATGTTAGCAGCTACGTAGCGTTCGCGCTTTCCATTAGTCGTTTTTTTTCAGCTTACTTTTAAATTTTTTCTCGAATAGGATTAACTTCCAAAATTTACCTAAGTTCAAATCATTATTATTATATACTACGGGACTAATCGCGCACTAAAGATAAATAAATACCTCATCATCCCGACGTTTCGGCCGAGTTGCATTGATCATGGTCACGGGTAGACTGACTAGACTGACTGTAAGTTCAAATCATCTGCCGCCTCGGTAAGTCAAACATGATTGACCCCTACGGCACCGATACGTTTTAATACGAAGTCAGAATGATGAGCCTGAATTCAGTACAGCAGCTAGCAGCTACGCTCGTAGCGTTTGCGCTTTATATTAGGCGTTTTTATAGCTTGTTTCTTTTTTTTTAAATGTTTTGGACTAAAATTAACCTCAAAAAATTAAAGTTCGAACTGTCAGCCGCGTCGAGAAGATAAACCTGACCCCTACAGCATCGATACTTCGAGATTATTATATTGATTATTAATTCGATCGAGCTTAGATTGATGAGCCCGAACCATATTATATCTTCTTTGCCCGAACACTGTATCGGCTACATAGCGTTTGGGCTTATACTCGTATCGGGTGTTTTCTAGACAACTTATTCTAAAATACAATAATAAAGCCGGAAACCTACTATCGAACGCGGCTTACGGATGCGACTGACAGCCGCGACTGATATGTATCTAGACAATGAATGTACACTGAGCCGTGCACACTATTGGACATAAGTCGCGGACGTCACCTTGGGCTGACTTTGAGCCTTCGGATGTCCGAGAGTGATCTGGCGCCGGATGTTTTAAGACGTGCACACTGCTAAGTCGCGGCTGGCAGTCGCATCCGTCAGCCGCGTCCGATAGTATGTTTCCAGCTTTACTATGGGGATAACAACGATATCACAAAAATATCTAGTATTTTTTTTGTCTAACAATTACATAAACTGATTCCAATTAAATGTTTCAAGATTAACGATGCGATATTATTTCAGTAAGTTTGCATTGTTATAATAAACAGTCTAACTCAATTCGGATCTACAATATTCACAGAATTCTGAAGTAGGTAATAATTCTTTCAATTCTGTCCTTTGACGTTGTTGCAACCACCGAATCTCTACAATCACTACTAACATAAGTCTGAGTCTGACCTCAAATCACTAAGTTTGACTTCACCTTTGAAATCGCATATAAAATGTTCCCAGCTAAAGCAGTTCAACTTATAATGGTCTGTTACCACAAGCCGGCCGCAAAAACCATTATCGTTTGACCTTAGCAATTTCGATACCCTTGTATGAAATTGACTAGTATGACGGTTCAATTTAAACTGGTGCACGACAGCCGGCCTATAGCACAACACTGGCTCTTATTTCCGTTCAATTTCAAAAGCATAAAGCGGATTTGCCAATTTGAACTGTATTGTTTTATCACAGGGTGTACTTTTGGAAGAGTTTGCATCAAACGGAAAAGATTTTTGAGCAATTTTCTAGCACTTAAGGAGTTAGTAAACTAATAACAGCAACGTGGTCTATGAGCGATTGTGATCGGTGAAAACTTGGCTATGAACATCTTGAGTTTCAATATTCGTTTTTTGAAACTTTACCGATTTAAGGTAGTAGTTACTTAGATCATTTGCTAGCACTTGTGACCTAGATCTTCTAGGCAGTCTTATAGTATTTGTAGGCGTAAAGTATCCTTTACTTGGCTAACTAGCCCCAAGTGCTACACTATATTCTCTTGCATTATTCCTCAAATATACAGAGTTATCTGCTTACCCTGTACTGAAAAGGGCTGATTAAGACCATCGTTATGAACAACTTTTAGTATGGATGGGGCCAACCCAAAATTCGGAAAAAATCAGATGTTCCATACAAATTCGCAACACGGAATCGGCAAAATCTATGAAACAGCTGTTTTTTTCTGTAATTCTGGGTTGGACCCATTGTAAGAGTTGTTCTTAAAGATGGTCTTAATCAACCCCTTTCGGCTTAGTACACCAGTTTTGGATAACCCTATATTAGTCATCGAATTAAGGTGATATTTTTTCCTTACTGAATCATCGCCATCTTCCAGCCCTTACCTATTCCACCAGGTAGGGACGGCATAGCACATTTTTTCTTCATTTATTTTCTGATCATAATTAATTGGCGCCATACAATTTTACCAAAATAAATCAGTGATCGCAAAATTAACGGGTTTATCGTTTGGTTTTCCCTCTTTTTTCAGATAAATGAACTCAATAGAGCAAAATGGGAGAATCATGTCAAAGAAGAGGAATAGGTTTTATAATCATTTTAATTTTATACGGAACAGCTGATGTTCAATCTAGTTTACCTGTCGACTTGGCGTCAGAGGAAAAAGGTATAAACAATTTAATTTAGTTTGGCGAAAGTTTAAAAAGTAATTGACTGAGAACAAAAGTTTGTCCGTGTTGTTTTTCCTATTGTAATTTTATTTTTTATCACTCTTTTCGCTAATTTCGTTTGAGTTACTAATAATCTTTATCACCCAATCAATGGTTTGTTTTTTATTCAATTCCTAAAAATGCTACGACGATAATTATGTCATCACTCATCACTGTTGTATTGTTGATCTTAAAATTGTTTTTGTTAGCCAATCGCTAGGTTTTATTTTTACAACATCTGATTTCAGTGTTACCAGCTACTACTTTATCACAAACATATTCATCCACAACTGTTGCTGTAAACCTAACATCAACGTCAACATTCGCAACAATAATACCTCCTGTACCACCGAGCGACAGAGACAGGTTCCTTACATTCGCTGAGTCTGGACATCATCAGACCTTCATGTTTGCTAAGGACAACACTTATATACAGCTAGATGGAGATATTATACAAAGGTTTCAACTAAGGTTAGAAAGTGGAACGATATTTCAAGTTTATAATAAAAAACTTAGTAAAAAAAAAATTAATGCTTATTTTATTTTCGTTGATGTGTTGTGAAACAATACAGTTATCCTATACAAATAAGTTTATGCAAGCTTGTTTTGTTAAATGCAAATACGTTCGGATCAAATTGCATTTCTAGTTTGAAACAACAATTTCCACCTATTTAGAATACATATTGATGTCGAGGTATCAGTTACACAGAACAGAAACATTAACAAATTGATTTATAACAAAAGATTTTAGTTGCCATGTGAATCTCTAGTATGGCTAATTTATTTCAAGTTACACATTTATTTTCAGGCTTTGCCGAGAAATTTCTTTCAAGTTCCGTACGCGTCTGCCGCATGGACTCTTAGTATACCATAACGTAAAAAATCCTGTCTTCAAAATGCAACCCTATGCCCTTTACGTTATAGTAGAAAAAGGTGAACTAAAAGGTACATTAACTCTTAATTCCTTTTATTTTGGGTAAATATATCACGTTTTTTTTAGTTTTCTCTTAAGCATTTGACCCTGTACTCCATTCTTTTCAGTTGTTCACGTGTTTGGAAAACACCTAACTTCTGTAACGGTAGGTAGAGCACTCAATAGAGACCAGTGGCATAGTGTAGTTGTCACTATTGACGTCCACGGAGCAAGACTTATAGCTAAAGTAGATCATCTGAAAGAAGAGGTGTACCTCAAGGTAATACTCTCAGGCCAACATTCTTCGTGATATGCAGTTTGTATGATTTAAGTATTTTATTACTATTTCAGGGTCTCAGTTTTGATACAAATTATGGTATAACAGACAATTTGACATCTGTGATTCTAATTGGAGGTAAGCAAAATCTACAAAAGATAATATAAATATTTAAACATATATGTAAATGTAGGTCAAAGTGATATGGTTGTTTTTTATTTTGCAGGCTTAAGTTCTGAAGAAAAACTACATGGAGTGAAATACATAATCGAGTCATTCGTTGGTTGTATAAGTGATATGGTTCTAAGTTCTGGTAAAGCTGCTTCTGATCTCCTACCTATAGTTCCTCTGATAGCTACAAAACATGAAAACGTCAATCAAGGGTGTATAGACAAATGCAGGACAATGGAAAATTTGTGCTTTGAAGGATCTAGATGTATCAATGAGTATAATGGATACAGATGCGACTGCTTTGGGACCTTGTATGAGGAGCAACTTTGTGATGTTTATAGTAAGTTAAATATAGTATTTTATATTTTTCTTTCTGTTTACCCCTAAGTTTGAGTACCTAATTATATCAAGTTTTTACGTGCCCGATAAAGTTAAAATTAGATTTTATTTTTATGGAAATGAATCTGCGCCAACTCGGTGCCCACAAATGGTGCTGTACAAATCCTGTAGAAAATTATAGCTTACATTTTTTAAACTCTATAGAGGGAAGGGGGAAAGTACTTGAGTAACTCGTACCAGAGGTATACTTAAAATAATAACCATTTTTTATTTATGCTAACACTTAGACACATGTCTTTTTTTAAAGTGTTAGACAGACTTCAAATGTCTAGGAGAATAGAAAAATGCACATCCCAAGTAAAAAGTTAATGAAGATATATCATAGATCTAAACATACCTATTGGAACTAATTTGTGGTTCACTCAATGCTGTACATTATGTATGAGCATTTGGATTATCTTTAGACCTTCAAGGGTCTGTGGATGATCCAATTGCTTTCTATGTGTAGATAGTTAGTTTTTTTTCTATAGTAGTGTAGGTAGTTTTAGCATATAAAGTAGTATTGTTATTAGTTGTATCATATTGTAGTTATCCTGTACAGAACAATAATTACAATAACTTATCACAATAACCTTATGCAATATATAAACCAGGTCACACTAATTATTTCTTATGACATGGTTTTCCTTCAAAACTGCCAAATATCCGACCAACGAAATAGCTTTTAAGCTTTCACAAAAAACAATTCTACACCACGTAGTAATTAGTAAAGCAGTAAACGCCAAGTCAAAATCAGCACCTTGCAACTTCGTTACTTAATTTAGAGCACGATAAAGCTTTATCGCCGCTTTCAATGATAAAAGCAATTTACACTACTTTTACATAACCCAATATTTTGGAAAATAATTAAACTCTTGCGCAAAACTTTGATAGCTGCCGCGCTGGTTTTGTTTTAACTTTATTGGCAGTATAAAGCTTGATGCAGACTCGTCAATTTTAAATTTAACTGAAACAAAATGTGATTCATCAATCTAAAAGTACCTACATTCTTACATAATGTTTATGAAGTTAATATGGATAGATTGGATAGTGCAAAACTATATTGCAAAAACTGGTATCTACACCAAGATCAATTCATAGGAAAGTTATCAACATCATATCACAATACATATGTACATAATACGAAGATAGAGCATTGAGCTTACCTAAGTATTCATTAAGTATTAATATTTAACAACGATGACAAAAGTAATAATTTGTCACATAAAACATAAATTAATATGATAAATTAATAAAATATAGCTACTAGGCACACGAAATTGTTTTCAAATTATTACGCTAATGACAAAACCTAAATGCGTTACGGTGCAATCCTAACCTAAGCTAATCTAACTGAAATCAAAAACCACGCTTCTATTGCTTATTTATCGAATCAATAAATAATACTTCTGGACAAACTTTCACTACCACAAAATAAAAGAGAATCGTGAGCTCTAAAGTGATTAGATTTTAGTGCCTAACTGCCTAATCATCGATTCGATACGGTAGCCGTAAAAACGTGCTAAGTAACACAATAATAGAACCCACTTTGCCACTTTCTGGTTTTTGCAAAGGCGTGTGACGCCAAATTAAATCATCATAAGTCTATTATGTCAATGTTAATTAATTCCTCATAAAATGGCAAAGTGTGTGAGATGTTCTAATATTTATTACGTATTCGATTCTGATTATCTTGAATATTAATCGAGACTTTGTAAATCGATTACAGCTGCAACAATATTGACACTTCGTGGGTCGAGTTACGTTTCGTATCGAGTTTACGATTGGAAAGACCGAGTGCATTCGACAAATACGAGGGTCAGCTTACATTTTAAGGTAAATTTCGTAATTTTATGGTCACACAATACACACCTACACGACAAGTGCGACATGGCTTGAAAACGGATTTAGGCAAAGACCACAATGAAATCATGCCACATCTTATTATTTTAAGACAATACAATGTGTTGCTTTTCAAAGTGCAGAAACTTACAGAATGCTTAATTTTTACTATAGAACCAAGAATGGAATCGCAAAAAAAATCCGTTCATAGGTATACTTTCGTCAACATTCATGAAAAAAGTTTGTATTGCGATTTCAGGGTTAGTCCAATAGTTTATTTTATATAACGATTAGTATCATTATTTAGCTCGGTAAATCTATGTACTTACATCGCAAAGCATTACCTTGTAGCTACGAGTATAACCCCAAAAACACTGCATTGTACCCCAAATTGTACCTCTGCATATCTTTTAAAAGAGTAAAAGGAAGTGTCCATATTTGGATTATGTAATAAGAGTATATAGGCAAATACATCTCACCAAAAATATTCGTTGCATAATTATTTATGTAACGAACATTTTTTGTCAGATGCGTTGTACTTTTATTCTGTACTGTATTGTACTGTATCAACCTTTTAATAGTCCACTGCAGGACGTAGGCCTACCCACGAAGGGTGATTGGGCCATATCCACTACACTGGCCCAGTGCGGGTTGGTGGATTCGTATACGCCATCGAATTTCTTCTACGGAAGTATGCAGGTTGCCTCACGATATTTTCCTTCACCGTAAAGCCAGTGGTGTGAAATTCCGTACATAAATTCGATAGAACTCATTGGTACGGGACCGGGATTTGAACCCACGACCTCACGATTGCAAGGCGGGTGTCACTACCTTTAGGCCACCACGGCTTTTTTATTCACTTTTGTTTACTTTTACATAATTGTTATACCTTAACCCTTTATGACTGTGGCTATAGGTATTACATTTATAATATTCACACGTCGTTATCATCGAAGGCAAAATACAATCCTTATTTTTTATTTAAACACATCGGTTAGTGTTTGACCACACGTTCGTCCATTGCTGGACTTAGGCCTCCTCTATAGATCTCCAAGAAGACCGGGTAAAACCAGCTGGCATACAGCGCAGTTCTGCGGACTTCGTTCGGTCATCCGTCCACCTTGTGGATGGACGTCCTACGCAGTATTAGCTACTATGCACTGTACAGTACTCATAGTACTGTACTGTATCAGCCTTTTTTAATAGTCCACTGCAGGAAGTAAGCCTACCCACGAAGGGTGATTAGGCCAAATCCACCACGCTGGCCCAGTACGGGTTGGTGGATTCACATACGCCATCAAATTTCTTCTTTTAACTATCAGTTGTTGCACTCTGCAGTTACATGAGTCGCTTAGTTGTGACAAGAGCAACATTAAGTTTTAATTTATGACAATGTCATGTGTGTAAGTCTCGTTATTAATTGTTATGTTAATGTGTTAGGTCACTCAATTAATTTTCTTTTGTTATTAGTACTTACTGTCCAATATTGGTAACTTTGGCCTTAATCTAGATTTCTTGTAGTTAATTTAAAACCTATACGAAAGGTACGAACGAAGCGGTTCGACTTAACATTCGTACCGCCAGGGAATGGAACAGTCTTCCTGCTTTCCTGTTTCCTAAGAGATATAATCTGAATATTTTCAAGGTCAGAGTGAATCTTCTAAGTCTGCGTGCTTCATCTTCGACCACAACGTCGCTTACCTGCAGGCGAGTAGGTGATCAAGCGCGGACTAATTCGCGATTAAAAAAACCTAAGTAAATAAAATAAATATTCCGCCTTGTCACAAAAGATTTAAACACGCTTTAAACTCTGTTTAACTGTGTAATTTGTACCTACTGTTAAACATTGCCTAAAGTGCGAAACACTTTTGTGGTTAAACGGATAGTTTTAATAAAACATGTTTGCAAATAGGTAATGATTTCAATCCGTACGGCCAAAAAATGGAATGGTCTGCTTTCTTATTTAAATTTTCCAAGTTCGCGTGCTTCATCTTCGACCACAAATTGCATACAATAGGGTGATTTGGACATCATTATCATCGACTGTCTTCTTTATCGTCGGATAAGAGAGAGGTCTACCCAGAAGTGGTTCTGGGTAGACCTCTCTCTTATCCGTCATCCAGGCTCGAGCTACGACAATGTATATCATCGAAGCAGTGCAATACTGCCTAAAAACCTTGATAAAAGTCAAAAACAGGTTGTTTTTCAAAACAACGGACATACTCGAATATGATATCATTGTACTCATCAGTATCAACAACTTATACTAAGGACCTAACTTCGCAATCGCGAAAAATAATTAGTTATGCCAAAGCGGAATGATTCGAGCAAATATCTATAGAGGCACAATAGTGAAAAAAAGTGTCCTTGCCAAAATCCTGGCCAGGCTACGTAGTAGGCAGGCTTTTTAGTTAGTCGTAAGGCGATTGCAAGCCGAGTACAACGCCGCGCGATGCCAAAGTACACGATTACAAGCACTAATTATATACACATAACGTCGAGATTCGAAAAAACGGGTCATTGAGAATTATTCAACGTAAATATCTAAGTCGGTATGTGGTTTTTTGGCGGGAACGCGGAAAAATCATGTCGCCTCATTGTATTATTTTGTTAAACCTGTGTTTTTATCAGTGATAATTAGTGAAAAATGGTGGTATTTCGTTGATTATGAGCTGATTTACGCGCATGAGTGTAGGCAAGTGATATAATGTGACGTATCATGTTGTTCCGTGTTGTTACCAAAACTCCATAGACGCCTCTAGTAAAGTCTCCACTGCTTTACTGAGGTATAACTTGGACTATGACGAGACTACGACAGTGACTATTTTGATAAAATATTATCAAAAATTATTAAAACTTATTACTTGACACTGGCAAATGCACAATAATGCGACGCCAAAACTAAGAAGAAGAAGTCGGTATGTATGACGGCGCTCGGACATTTTTTTTACCACTTTCACTTAGGGACTGTGGCTCTGTAGATATTTGCTCGAAGTTTGTGCCATACAAGTGAGTCAATGTACTTTTTGTATGGAACAGCAGTCGTTTTTCGAGGTTGGTTTAGTTGATTGGTTTGTTTCGAGTGGTTGTTGTTGGTTTCGAACTGGGAGTTTATCTAGACGGACATATCACAGGTATTGTATTGTATTTATTAATTTGCATAGTATACATAGCATTCTTACGCTAAGTACATACCCTGCCTAATACCTAGGGCATAGCAAACATTGAAATATTAAAAATTACTTACTAAACCTATGTTATTTTAAATATATACTAATAACATAATACCTAGTACACATTTTACTTACAAAACATCATTATGGATTAGAACTAGTTTGTCATAGATTCTTGGCCGTACTACAAGTTACTATTTTTAATTTATTTTTATCAGTGAGGTACTCGTCTAAACTGTAATAACATTTGTTTATTAACAATTTTTTGAGATTTTTATGGAAAGTTTTTTCATCATGTTCGTCTTTTAAGTGGGTAGGTATTCTCTATGATATGTCCGATAAACTCCCAGTATTTCTGATTTCAATTCTTAATATCGTAAATGAAATCCAGTTCATCGTAAACCATCTCAATTAAAGCATAAGCAACAGAATGTAAGCCATGAGTAATTAAGCACATCAATAAAATCCGAGTCTTTATGATTCCGAGTTCCGGTTCAAGCGTGCGTGTCCCAAATTAAGTATTATTACGGAAGTACATTTAGTTATTACCAAGAATGGTACGATAAGAGATATCCTGTTACCTAGATGTGCTAGATTGTAATCGAAACTTGGTCGGTTAATGTTAATAAATTCTGCATCTCATGAGGGGTCATTCATATATTGTCGCGTTTAGAAAGAAGAGGGTATTGAAAGTGTGACAGTGTGTGACATCAATACGCCAAGCCAAGCCAAGAAAGTCAAGCTTTATCACATATTATAAATGCTAAGCACAAGACGCTGAATTTGATTTATCTACTAGATAGATACACCAACCCGCACTGGGCCAGCGTGGTGGATATGGCCCAATCACCCTTCGTGGGTAGGCCTACGTCCTGCAGTGGACTATTCAAAGGCTGATACATACAGTACAGTACAGTACAGTACTAGATAGATGTAGTAGATAAGTAATTTTTGTACATTTATTCGTTATACGCATTGGCAAGGTGAAATGTCCCACCTCCATACTGTTACGAGATGGGTTCTTGGATAGTCAGTTAAAATGCCGATTATTCACTTTGCACTTTATTGCACACAATCACTTCACAAAAATCACAAAAACACACGACACAACTGGTTCGCACAAACACTTTACACTGGCACTGATATTCACACAAGCTAGTCACTTCACAATCACTGGTATCGCACACTAACCCGAGTAGTTATCGCTTCGACGGTAAACGAATAAACTAAACTCCAAGGGTCGGCCGGCGTATTTATATCCGTTATTTCCTACAGTCTCGAACCTACGAGATATTTCGCAACATTACTCGATCTTAATAAACGCTATTGTGTTAACAAGTAAACAACTTGAAAGTTCGAGAATCCCCTATTGTTTTTCATTTACGTAAACACCCAACAAAAGACGAGATACAAAGACTGATCCCGCTCGAGTCATTAAGCCATAAAACCGAATACAAAAGGCACCAATAAAAAAAACGCAAAACAATAGAGCTTCCCAGAATCGTATACACCACAGATTACATCATAGTTACTGCATACCTACAAAGGTACGCAAAAACTCTACTGCGTTACACTACCCCCTCCTAAGACATGCTCGTCCCGAGCATCGTTGCACCCGTAATATCGCGCCAATCGATCCACATGAACTATCTTGGGAGCACCTCGATGTCCCTTCTGTATGCGGAACGTCACGTCGTTGATCTTGGTCACCACTCGGTATGGTCCATCCCATTTGGCTTGTAGCTTTGGAGATTTCCCTTTTTTGCGTATAGGGTTGTGTAGCCATACCAGCGAGCCTTCCTCGAACCCAGGGTTGTTAGTCCTTCTGTCGTATCTAGTCTTCATTCTTTCTGATGTTTGCTGGCCATACTCTCTAATGTGCTCATAGATGTCGTTCATCTTGTTCCGGAGGTCACTGGCGTACTCAGTTATGGGTTGTGGAGAATCCGGTGGAACACCAGTTATTAAGTCGGCGGGTAGCCGTAATTCACGTCCAAAATTGGCAAAAGCAGGAGTGACATTGGTGCTCTCATGAACAGCACTTCGGTATGACAGCAAAAATGGCTGGATATGCTTGTCCCAATCCCGTTGTTTGCTTTCGACTACTTTTGCCAGGTATCTCTCCAGAGTTTGGTTGAATCGCTCCACCATTCCATCTGATTGCGGGTGGTAAGATGTTGTCCTTGTTTTGTGTGCACCCATTAGCCGACACGTCTCTTGAAACAGTTGAGATTCAAAATTTCTTCCTTGGTCACTATGGATTTCCAATGGTACTCCAAAACGACAGAATACGTCATGGACCAATTTGTCTGCTATCGTCGATGCCTCTTGGTTTGGAATTGCGAAGACTTCCGGCCACTTGGTGAAGTAATCCATGACGACAAGGAAGTACTTGTTGCCACTTTCGCTCACAGGAAATGGTCCGGCCACATCCAGTGCGATTCGCTCCCATGGTGCTCCAACATTATACAGCTTTAGTGCTCCTCTGCTGCGGGTATGCGGACCTTTCACTGATGCACAGCTCGTGCATTTCCGTACCCAGTCTTCTACGTCATCTCTGCAGTTGATCCAGTAAAACCTTTCTCGAATCTTCAACAGTGTCCGTTTCACACCCAGATGTCCTCCCGAAAACCCTTCATGGTACAGCTTCAAAACTTCGGGAACTTTTGCTCTGGGTACAACCATTTGGAGATGGCACTGGTTACCTCGAGCATTTTCCCATTTTCGGCACAGCACTCCCTCTTGAAGTACCAGGCTATCCCATTGCGCCCAATAGCTCTTTGTCGTAACACTCAGTGAAGCAATAGCACTCCAGTCAGGCTTACGGGCATCTGATTCCATCCATTCAAGAATCGGCTTGATGTCGACGTCTTCTTTTTGTGCAGCTTGAAGGGTTTCTTTCCATTCGTCGCCGATGTCAGCTTTGAGCATTCTGACAGGTACTGGATCTTTCGACTCTTGTCTTGAGCAATGCTTGCAGTCCTCTGAGCATGGCCTTCTTGACAGTGCATCTGCGTTGCCATGAGATTTTCCACTGCGATGCTCCGTGGTGAAGTCGAACTCTTGTAGTTGCTCAATCCATCTTGCCACTTGGCCTTCGGGATCCTTAAACTGCAGTAGCCACTTTAGAGCAGCGTGGTCGGTCCTCAGATGGAATTTTCGCCCGAGCAGGTATTTGCTAAAATGACGCAATGTCTTCACCACTGCAAGTAGCTCCTTTCTTGTCACACAGTAGTTCCTTTCTGGCTTGGACAGGGATTTGCTGAAATACGCAATCACCACTTCTTGGTTTCCTTTTCTTTGCGACAATACTCCTCCAATGCCGGTGTTGCTGGCGTCAGTGTCCACGATGAACTCGTGCTCGGTGTCCGGAAAGCCAAGAATAGGCGTATTACAAAGTCGCTCCTTTAGTCCTCGAAAAGCTGCGTCGCAATTTTCATCCCAGAGGAAGGGCCGTTTTTCCTCAGTCAGTCTATGCAACGGCTTAGCGATGTCAGCAAAGTTCTTCACGAATCGCCTGTAATAGGAGCATAATCCCAAGAATGCTCTGACTTCCGTCTTGTCTTTTGGCACAGGCCAATCCTTCACAGCACTGACTTTACCTGGATCCGTCTGAACACCAGCTTCGGAAATCACATGTCCCAAGAAATTCACTTGCCTCTTAAAGAAGGAACATTTCTTCGGACTCAGCTTAAGATTGGCAGCACGTATTTTTGTTAGGACTCGTTCCAGGTTTTGCAGGTGGTCTTCGAAGGTTTTTCCCACAATTATGATGTCGTCTAAGTAGACAAGGCATGCGTCACCAATTAGTCCCGCAAGAACTAACTCCATTAACCTTTCGAACGTGGCGGGGGCGTTGCACAACCCAAACGGCATCACTTTAAATTGCCACAGGCCTTTTCCCGTAGAAAATGCGGTCTTCTCCTTATCTTTAGGGTCAATTTCCACTTGCCAGTACCCGCTCTTCAAGTCCAGCGTAGTGAACCACTTCATGCCCGTCAGTGTATCCAACGTGTCATCAATCCTCGGCAAAGGGTAGCTGTCCTTCTTCGTTACGTCGTTGAGTCGTCGATAATCAACACAAAACCGCATACTGCCGTCCTTCTTTTTCACTAGAACCACTGGCGAACACCACGGACTGGATGAAGGTTCTATCACACCATTTAGCGCCATGTCTTCAATCATTGACTCAACTTCTTTTTCTCGAGCCACTGGTATCCTTCTTGGCCGCTGTCGTATCGGTGGCACGTTTCCTGTATTTATCGTGTGCTTCACTAAGCCAGTCTTCCCGTTGACAGCATCATCGAGGGCAAATATGTCGGTAAAGCGCTGTAGCATCTTTTTCGCCATCAGAAATTCTTTTTCAGAGAGATCTTTACGGGAATCTTCCAATAGTGTTGACACGTTGCAACTCCCAGCACAGTTGTATTTCTCCTTTGGTTGTTCTTGGCATCTGCGCATCCAGTCTACTTCTTCGCATGTACCAATCGGGGTTCCTCCTTTGATGAGTTGTGCCTCGTTACTTGTGTTGAGCACACGCACCACAGCAGTATTAGTAGTCCTCACCAAAGTTCGGGCCACTAACCATGGTTGATCACCTTCCGATTGTTCTATTAGCATACATCGTTGTTGATGTCCCAACTTTGGCGGTAATCTAACTGCCACAATGGTTTCCGATCTAGGTGGAAGGACTGTTCTCTGCAGACAATAAACCTTTCCTGATATGGTGCCTTCCATGAAGATTTCTTCTCTTCCACATTTCAAGATTCCTTGGTTGACGTCAATCTCACAATGATGTTCTCGCATGAAGTCAAGACCCAGAATGCAATCGTCAACTATATCTGCCACAATGACTTTGTGTTGGAAAGTTTTCTCACCCAACTTTAACTCCACCAGCTTCTCTCCTCGGACGGATATGTGCTGGCCGGTCGCTGTCAGAAGTTGAACTGTTTTGCAGCTTTCGAAGTTCGGAAGAAAGCGCTTAGCCAATCGGGAACTGATGACAGTGCGAGAAGCTCCAGTATCCAACGTCAGCTTGCACGAAGTTCCGTTGATGGCACCATTGATGATCAGGCTGTTCCCATCGTGAGCTTGTGAGATCAAAATCTTTGGGGCCTTTTTTAGACCGGCCAGCACCCGCCCCTTGGTCCTGGCGCTTACTCGTTTCCCTGCTGCTGTGTGGTGTCACGGTGCGGCCGTTCCTCCTGTTCTTCTAATGGTCGATCCACCCTCGGTCGACGTGGCTTTGGGCAATTCCGCCATAAATGGCCTCTTTCGTCGCAGTTGTAGCATCTAGGGCCAAATCTTGTACGAAGTGATGCGTTCTTCACCTCCCTTATATGCTGGATATCCTTCGCTGGATTTCGTACAGCCTCGACTTCTAAGGCTTCAGCCAAAGCTTCCTTTAGTGTTTTAAAATGCCCGAGTTTCACTGCAGTTCTTACTTCGAAGTCTGCTATCCCGTTAGCAAACGCTTCCACTAGATGTTCGTCGTTGGGTAATGGCGCGGACTGATAAGCTTTCCGGAATAGTTTCTCCACCTCGACGGCCCACTGTTGAAGACTTTCATAACGACGTTGCACCCTGTTCTTCAACTGCGCTCGGTACACACGTTCCAGGTGCTCATCACCATAGCGACTTTCCAGCGTTTCCATTAATTTATCGTAGGTCACTTCGTTACCCACGGCATCCAGAATACTCAGGGCTTCGTCACGAAGGCTCATGATGAGGGCGTTCTTGGCTTGGTCCTTGTTCCATCCATTGGTTTGAACGGCGGCGTCAAATTGAATTTTGTAGGCTGACCATGATGATGTCCCGTCGTAAGGCGTCACTTTAATCTTTTGTGAGGCTGGCGAGTAGGTTGTAGATGCAGCAGTTCCACCTCCTAACTTGATGACGTTGAGGGCTTTCCTTACATCGGCGATTTGTGCTTCCGCATCAACAATTCGGGATTCATGCTCCTTTACGCTGGTATCAAGCTGCTTAACCGTGTCCTTGACCTCTTTTATCTCACTGCCCAAGGTCGCCTGCAAGCTTGTAAGGAGTTCTTCTTTTTGGCGAGCCTGATCCTCTCTGTTGCGGTCTAATTTGTCTTCTAGCTGGCGAGTCATAGACTGCATCATTGACATCAACGCAGCCATATCAAATGCCGCAGGAACAGCTGGTGCCGTGGCAGGTGCCACAGCAGGTGCTTCCGAGTGCCTGGGGTCGTTGTTGGTTGCCTCGGACTCGCTGGCTCCCATTAACAGCGAATTGTTTCCGAAGCGTCGCTGGTCGACCTCCTCCTGGCGGCGCTCCTGCTCCTCTAGTCGACGCGCTTCGTCCTGTCGTCGCTGACTCCGTGTGCGCGGCGTCTCTTCGTCGTATGGTGTTACCGGCATTTTCAATTATCCACCCTTCTGACACCAAATGTTACGAGATGGGTTCTTGGATAGTCAGTTAAAATGCCGATTATTCACTTTGCACTTTATTGCACACAATCACTTCACAAAAATCACAAAAACACACGACACAACTGGTTCGCACAAACACTTTACACTGGCACTGATATTCACACAAGCTAGTCACTTCACAATCACTGGTATCGCACACTAACCCGAGTAGTTATCGCTTCGACGGTAAACGAATAAACTAAACTCCAAGGGTCGGCCGGCGTATTTATATCCGTTATTTCCTACAGTCTCGAACCTACGAGATATTTCGCAACATTACTCGATCTTAATAAACGCTATTGTGTTAACAAGTAAACAACTTGAAAGTTCGAGAATCCCCTATTGTTTTTCATTTACGTAAACACCCAACAAAAGACGAGATACAAAGACTGATCCCGCTCGAGTCATTAAGCCATAAAACCGAATACAAAAGGCACCAATAAAAAAAACGCAAAACAATAGAGCTTCCCAGAATCGTATACACCACAGATTACATCATAGTTACTGCATACCTACAAAGGTACGCAAAAACTCTACTGCGTTACAATACTATGTGCCCTACCTATTGTAGGTAGGGCACATAGTATGGAGGTCTGATGACCGATAGGGTCGAAAAGTTCTCGAGTGGAGACCACACACTTGCAAGCGCAGCGAAGGATGAGGATCACCCTGGATGCCAGCTGCTTCCAACCGGTATTATTGGAGATCTATAGGGAAGGCCTCTGTCCAGCAGTGGACGCACTATGGCTGAAACGACGACGACGTCGTTTCGTTATCCATTTTATAAAGTGAGACTAAATATAGACTAAATAAATATACTTGATAATTATAATAAGCTTTAAGAATACCTATTATAAAATATTAAAATAGTATGCACTTAAATTCAAATTCAAAATTCATTTATTGACTCATTAAAATAAATAACATATGACAATGAGCTTCAGATCTCCAAACTAAGCATAGCTTGTATTTCGGAGATCTGTGCTCCCTTAACAAGACTTATTAAAATAGAATAGTGTTAATAAATTAGTGCTTATTCAAGTAATAACTTAGGTAAAGGTATATCATGTTACACGAGGTAAGTGAACTTTCCATAGTAAAGTTACGGTGCTTAGTGCACAAAAATATGATCAAAAATCATTAAGTTTGTAATTTATGGACGACCCATGAAACTAAGGAAGTATTTAAAGTTATTTGAAATGCTTGAGTTGACAATTCTATTGCCGTGGGCTCAAGTGTACAATCAAATAAAATGGCTGAGCTGAAACATAAGATAGAACATACTTGCAAATAGGTGGTTTTCTATTACTGACATATTTATTGAATATGGCGAAAACATGATTTTTAAAAACATCCAACTAACCCGCACTGACTAGTAACTATAGGGTGGCAGGGCTGGCAAAATGCCACGGGCCCCAGACCTGAGGGGCCCTGGCTCAAGAGGCCATAACCTAAAATTTTGAAAAATATTTCTAAATTTAACTACTTTAAAGAAAAAAAACCATGTAAAATTTTCGCGCTCGTTGCGCTCGCGCTATGTACATACAGATTGAAATATTTGTTTTAGTCGCATCTCATATCAAATTTTCCGTTTACTATGTAAAACATCCAAAAAAATTCGCGCTCGCTGCGCTCGCGTTCAATGTTAATTTTTTTCTGTTTTTTCACTGTTCTTCTCTTTATCTGATGTTTATATCAAATTAAAACCTGTAGTTTATAGTAAAATCACAAAAAAATGTACTTGTTGCGCTCGCTTGAAAGATTTCCCGTTGGCTCAGATTTCATATGGCTAGATTTTGTAGTTAATTCCAAAAGTAATATTCAAAAGTCTTTGTGTCCCCTTTCTTCTTTCGTCTTGTGTCTTTGTGTGCTTGCTGCTTTAGAAAATAAGATTTACTAGGTACTCGTATTGAACTAAAACACACATAATATTATTAATAGAGTTGGGTAATTGTTTATGAAAATTAAATTACAACGTGTGAATTAAGTGCTTTATTAAAATTAAATTACAACGCGACAATTTTTATTGGGAGGGGGCCCATCTAAAGAATTTGCCACGGGCCTCAGATTATATAGTTACGCCACTGCTGACTAGTATAGCGTAGTCACAGTCCTCAGAAAGTTTAGACTTAATCCAAATGCTCAAGCCCACTGCCGTTTGGCAGCGTGCCCAATATGCTGGCAGCATAACTTCGCTAAATGGCAATACGTAGACTAAATAAACACTAGTTTTAGACACATTTTTTTTTATTTCGAATAGGTTCGCGTTTTACTACACACTGCCTGATGTTGAGCAGATGAGCGGTCTAGGGTGTAGTACGGTTACCTAGAAGATACCTATTTACTCGGGATTTGAAGACACCCACGTTGTACTTAAGCGGGAAGACAGACCCAGGCAAAGCGTTCCACATTCTGGGTGTTCGTATGAGGAATGAGGATTCGAAACGCTTGCTTCTAACGCGCGGAATGTCCACCATAAAAGGGTGGCGCTTATAAAATACAATACCTACTTGCAAATAATTCATAACCTACGCATCTATACCTAGTCTCTATAGTCTAGTAGGTATAGTATTTATGATAATTATATTTTTCGCAAAAAATGGCAAAACAGACTTCCATTGCGTATAAAATTCGAATAGTTCTAAGTTCGCTCGAATTGATGTATACAATACACAATGTTTACATTATTGTTGATTTTTCAAAAACGGCTCAGCCGATTTCGGTAAAATTTAAACAGGACCTCCTCGGGATTATACCCTTTCGAACTAAAAAGATTTTTTTTTATTCGGGTCACAGTTGGTGAAAATATCGATACATACAAAAAAAAATCATATAGACGAACGTAGAATCTTCTCCTTTTTGGAATTCGGTTAAAAGTATCACATTGTTTTGAGGCAGACTTTTAAACTATAACTAGAGTTGGAAATAACATTCAAGGACATGCATTTCTGTTTCATCAAACATTCTGAAATTACAATACTTTAATGTAGCTGAATTAAATAGGTCATCAGGTTTTTGTCATTGTAATTTTTCGCAAGATATAAAAACCACCAATATGCATGATATTTACATCATCAAACCAATTAAATTTCTGTCAATTAAGATGTTAATATTGATTGGTAAAGGTTTTGGCAACAATATTAAAAGTTATTTTCCGAACGTTTTGCAATAAGACAATAATTATCAATCTAGAAATCGAGGACAACAAGTGTTACCTACTAAAATATAGGTAGGTAAACAAACACAGTAAACAAAGGATTCGACTGCAAAATGTAGGTAGGCGTCATTTATATTTAAATAATAAAAAATAAAGAGCGACAAAAATAAATTCAATAATTGGCAGGACAAAAGAAATCGTCTGAAAGTCGAAATGGTGAAGGCGGGATTGATGGTGATATTCAACTATAATGCAATACCTAATTTTAACCTGTTGAGAGTTTGAAGAATTACTAAGTACCTACAGATGCAGGAAAATTACTTGTCGTAAATAATAAAAGCGAGAGCAAGTACAAATTTAAGAAAAAAAAATTTCATACGCATTTAATTTGGTTTTACCTAGGTAAATGTTGGTATACATCTGCATTTTTCTTACGAAAACTCTTTTAATAATACTTAATGAGTGTTTTTTCGATTTTTACCAACCATAACCAGATGTCCGGTTAAGGCGCCTGGAAAAGTTGGCAACCCTGGTTATGGTGCGCAAATATGTGGATATTATTAAGGCATTACCTAGAAGGTACTAGTTCACTGGATTCAAAACATTCAGACAGACATTTACCTACTTTTTATAAAAATATCGAATTGAATAGTGTGGTCAATTTGATACTTTAATTTTTCGGAAACGTGAATCGGGATTTACTTACTGTAGTACGAATGCGTCATATATTTTAGTAGTAGCGATAATCAGACACGATTTTTCTTTTTGTTAAGAAGTTGGATACAGAAATTGGTCAAAAATTTAATATAAATATCAATCTACTCACACTCATACATTATTAATTTGGTAATGATAATAAATTGTATTCACAGACAAGGTTCGACGACTCTGCATTATTCTACGCCAGCGGCCAAATCGACGACAAACACCATTACATAGCTCTCTCTATACACCAAGAAAAAGTTGCAATACAAATAGACTTAGGCGACGGTCCGGTAGAGGACTATCTGGGCGATAAGGTCAACAACAACATGTGGCATAATCTAACAGTTATTCTACAAGAGAAAACAGTCATTGTTTATCTAGATGACATAACAGAAGCGTACGAACTACCAGGAGATGCTAAATACGTTTGCATAGACCCAGAAATTTACATCTGTGGAGGTCCTGACCTCCATAAAATGAAAGGATTGAAGTCCTTTAACAACTTTGCTGGGAATTTAAAATATGTGTACTACAACGATGTTTCAATATTATATGAGTTGAAACAACACAATCCTAAAGTGCACTA
The DNA here is from genome assembly GCA_949316475.1 of Hypomecis punctinalis. Lineage (NCBI taxonomy): Eukaryota > Metazoa > Arthropoda > Insecta > Lepidoptera > Geometridae > Hypomecis > Hypomecis punctinalis. Next base: position 7,220,921 of record OX438810.1, on the reverse strand, counting down.
TATAGGAGCTTTGGACCCTGAGTTTGAGGACATAGATATTGAAGTAATACCGATCACGTACCCATTTGCAACGTCCCATATTTGGTGGCCGCTGAATCAAAGTCTCAGTATAAATCTTATATTTGACTTTAAAACTAGCAAGAATATGGCGGTTCTCGCTTACAGCCAGATAACATCTGGCCAAGGTTATTGGGAGGTAAGTTATATGATAATCAGAAACAAGTTGTGGTCAGCATGATTAAATCAAGGAAAATTGTTATTGAGAAATCAAAACAAACTTTAGATTTAGTTGCATTGAAATTGATATGAATATGCATGATGATAGTGGAACGGTTTTTTGTTACTGTTGTGTCTAGTTATTAATGTATGCTCTGAATTATTACTTGTTAAGTGACATTGATATTGTCACTAAATATTTGGCAAGAAATATGAATGAGTTTCACGGCCATATAATTTAATTAGTGGGTCGTGAAATATTATGCGTTCACATATTAACATTTACAATTTCTATAAATAAATTCATAAGAATTATGGATAAATCCATAAGAATTACATACGTTACCTTGTGAATAGAAAGCTGATGCATAGCATATCAGAATAACCACATGATAGGTAAGATTGGTTCTTGAAAATTTAATTTCCTCAAGAAATATATGCAACAACAAATATCTACTTAGACTTTACCGGTAAATAACTTGGCACAAATCTACGTACATGCTTCTCAAGAGAGTTTATAATGTACAACGTAATAAAATTAAATTATTTTCATTAAAACCTCTTTATAAATTGATAGCTTAGTAAGAATATTTCAGTACCATTATAATATGTTTATTGTACAAGGTATATTATAAAAGGTAAGTCTTTGTAAAGTGCACAAATTTAATGAGGTGAATTTACCCATTATTATGATCATCTTTTTCTAAAGTCCCAAAATTTACATTTCCATACACATGAAGTTCATTGACTCTTGACATAATGTATGGAACAGCTGATTTTTTTCTTTACAATTTTAGGGTGGTTCCTATAGTAAAAGAAAAGATGATCATGGTGATGAGTATGTAATTTACCTTTTTGAATCACTGCACTTCGCAAAACAACACCTTGAGTATCACTGAACCGAGGCAAATAATATTGAATTTTAACGGCTATAAGGAAACATAACTTTTACCATCAGACAAGTAATTTTCCCGTTTTTTGATCTGTCACATAATAAATTCGAACGACCTTATTTTAATTAACCTATTTTGTACTAATACAATATAAATATTCCTAAATAAGCGGTTAATTGGCAATCAATGTAAATGACGTAGTCTAGACATCTGATTAACGTTTTTAATTCGCGCTAATGTCTCTTTATCGCTTAATCACATCTTTAATTATGTTATTTTACGTGTTAACTGGATAATGTATCAATTGGGACATAATAACAGCTCTCCAGCTACCTTTTTCGAAGCCTAATTGAAAATATTAAATTTACCTAATTTTTTTTTACGCAACGAATAAGTGTAGTTCATACAGAACCAGATGGCACTGATTGGTTTGAGATTACGTAAAATGAAACCAAACTATATACTTAATTTTTCACTTGATCAAAGAAATTACCTACCTTATCTTTTACTTACCTTTTCTGAGTCTAATTTGTATTGACTCAAAGAAATAGATTGACCTATAACGCCTAAAACGAAAAAAGCACTAAACAAATTTACTGAAAAGGGAATATGTTCGTGAAATTATCAGATCTTCTATCTGCAAGTAGCCAAAGATAGGAAGAACAACAAACTAAGTCCGTGCCAATATCTGCATAAGATGGCATTCAAAGTGGTTTTAGTGAAAAAATATTTGAAGATATCAAACAGTAATACACGGATATGAATTTAGTTAAGGCAAAAATGAAAAGTGCACTCTGACTTTTACTAGATTTAAATTAGTCTGTACATACCCGTAGAATGTTAACTTTTAGGTGTAGGAATAACTAATGAAACGAATTTCAGGTCCGAATGGTCAAAGAAGAGATACGGTTTGAGCTAGTGCCAGATGTGGGCAAAAACGTGACGGTGCTAAAGTCAGTGAAGTTCAACGTTAGCAATGATTGGCACACTGTGGAACTAGACTATAGGAAAGGAAGAATCAAACTAACTGTTGATTACCACAATAAACATGCACAAATGTTCGGTAAGGATGACATTATCGCAAAAGACCCAAAACAGCTAACAGTAAACAAAACGTGAAATATAGAGTTTTCGAGTTCTTACACTTTCCTCCCATGTCAAACAAAATGTGGTCAAACGCTAGATAGTACACAGACATGTGTTAGTCTAGAGCTGGAATTTTCCTTTCATTGAAGTTTTTATTCCCCAAGTGTAAAAATAACCAACGACGTAAACAAACAATTAAAAGTGATTAACATCAAATAACCAGACACTGGACAAAAACAGATAAATGTAAAAAGTTTAAGTGCAGTTTTAATTATCTTATACAATTATAAATACGTGTTATATGCAGGTTTGGACTTTGAGCTGCAAGATAAGATCGTCATTGGAAGCGGCCTCAAGTCGGCCAACCTTGGTCTCATTGGCTGCATGAGAAATATCAAAATCAATGGACTTCTCATCGAGCCCAGGTACAGTAATAAAGGGTTATCTGCTAGCCCTGTACTAATCCCAAAGAGGGTGATTAAGACCACTCAAAATTCGATTAAAAAAAGTCAGTTGTTCCTAACCAAAATTGCAACTCGGAATTATGAAACAGCATTTTTTTTCTCAAATTCCGATTTGGGCCCAAAAGTTGTTCATAATAGTCTGAATCGCCTTTATGGCTTAGTAGTCCAGTTTTAGATGAATCTGTTTAGTGAAATCATTGAACACGAAAGAAATTAACGGAGGGATCGACTCTCTAGCTGCATTTGAAGGAGTCCAACATTCAAATCGGCAACTCCCTTCACACTGCTTTGAAGGAGAAGTAAAACTCAATCTACAATTTTCTTAGCTTCAAACTAGGTAGATACTTACTGTACTGTACTGTACCAGCCTTCTTAATAGTCCACTGCAGAACTTAGACCTACCCATAAAGGGTGATTGGGCCATATCCACAACGCTGGCCCAGTGCGGGTTAGTAGATTCACATGCACTATCGAATTTCTTCTACGGACGTATACAGGTTGCCTCACAATGTTTTCCTTCACCGAAAAGCCAGTGCTGTAAAATTCCGTACATAAATTCCAAACGTGGCCTCTCACTATGGGCCTTATCAGTAAGCTCCGAGTAGCCCAACGAGCTATGGAGAGGGCTATGCTCGGAGTCTCTCTGCGGGATCGAATCAGGAATGAGGAGATCCGTAGAAGAACCTAGGTTACCGACATAGCCCAACGGATTAGCAAGTTAAAATGGCAATGGGCAGGGCACATAGCGCGGAGGACTGATGACCGGTGGAGTCGAAAAGTTCTCCAGTGGAAACCACGTACCGGCAAGCGCAGCGTAGGACATCCACTCACAAGGTGGACGGATGACCTTATTAAGACCGCAGAATCGCGCTGGATGCAAGCCGCTTCGAACCGGTTTTATTGGAAATCCATAGGGGAGGCCTATGTCCAGCAGTGTCCTTTGGCTGATGGATGGATGATGGATGAAATTCCAAAGAACTCATTGGTACGGGACCGGAATTTGAACCCACGACCTCACGATTGTACGGCGGGAGTCACTATGTCTAGACCACCACGGCTTAGGTAGATACTTGCTTGCTAAAGGAATTTTGAATGCTTCAGTACTTGAACGCAAAAATAGTCTTAATTGATGAAAACAAATGCAAAAAGAGTATGATTGTTAACCCATTCTAGTAATGTTCCAAAGACAGAATGTGTTGAAAGAAACTGTTAACCTAGTTAATTCAACGGTATAAGGCTTCTCGTCCAGCTTGGGTAAAGTCCCTAATATAGGAATCCCTACAAAAATATAGCATGTAAGACGTACAACAACTCTAGCAACAGTTCTACATTAAAAAGTTGTGAGATCAAAAATGTAAACACAAGTCGATATACGAGTATTTATTCAGTACTTATCTAGGAGAGCATCAAAGTTGGATGGATGACAGGGTTTGATTATTGTGACGACGAATTACCTTAAAAAAATATAAGAACAGTTTTGAAAGCCTATAAAATTAAAAGTCATAAAATCACACTAAGTGAGATGGGTCCTATATCTTTAACTGCTTCCAGTAGCAATTTATGGTTTTAGAAACTATCGATGCAAATGACGAGCACGAGTATTTTCACTGATCAAAAGGTCAGCTGGCTAATTACTTGGCGGTTCTGAGGTTCTTACAATGTCATGGAATAGCGACTTGTATTTTATACCCAGAGCTATAAAATGGAACTTATATGCTAATAGCGATTGATAATGGTCGAAATCGTATACCTAAGAATGTTACGGTATCGTGGAATCTTGTTAATACTTCACGAGTATTTTCCATCTGATTTATACATTACCTGTACTGTCTTCAACATAATGCCATGGCTTTTTGTTTTGTGTAGTAGCTGATTTAGTCATTTAGTGATAACATTAAATGTAAATAAATGACGTTTTGTATTGCAAGAATTTTTGGGAGGTGCCAAAGCAATGCTTGAATATTGATCTTGTCGTCTTTCATTATGAAGTTTAGTGGTTAATAGACAAAACTTTAATTGATTCTATGTTTCTATATCCCGACACAGCTTGCTCATTGATTAGTACTCATTAATTTAATATAGATTCTGTTAATATTGCTACATATCTCTAGCAATAAAACACGTTAGACATAATTATAAACGCAAGCAGAAAAACATCAAGGTAAACTAACAAAATTTTCTTAATATTTTTTCCTTTGGTCTATAGAAAGGAAATTTTAAACACTTTAACGGAAAATAAGGGTAAAATTAGGGTTTTTAAATTTTCAGATTCGTAATTAACACCGAAAGAGTGGTTGGGGAAGTGGCTATAGACGACTGTCGGTACGTGGACCCTTGCACTAGGCCCAACACTTGTGAACACGGAGGCATCTGCTCTATCAGAGAGGACAGAGTTATATGCAATTGTGATAATACAGGTAACATATTAAAACTATGATTATTTAATTAAAAACTGTATAAAAAAACGTCAAACGGCACAAAATGGTACATCCTGTACAAGGACCCATATTTGTGCCGTTCAGGGTTGAGACTTGAGGTCCGTGGGGGCCGGACGCTCATATTTTATACAAAGATCTGGCCAAGCGTTTGGTAGAGGTGACACGTGACCAGAATGCTGGCTGCAAAAGCTAAGTATTGCTATTCAGTGAGGCAATGCTGCCAGCATTCTGGCCACGTTACCCTCTGCCGAGGGACTTTTAGACTAGGTTTTTTTTATTTTGTGTTTCTTTTTTTTAGTTTGTTAATTTAATTAATGTATTATTTTTCTTTTTTCTTAGTTTAAGTATACTGTATATAGTTTAGTTTAAGTATATTGGTTTAGTCATAGTGGTAATCGATATTTGTTTTGTTTTTCTGTGTTATACCTATTATTATAAATCATATAAATTATGAAAAATTAAATTAATTGCGCATGCCTTAGCAGCGGCGTGCTGGGTACGCAATCCCTATTGTAAAAGTACTAACTACTCCGAAACTACACAAATAGTCGCTCTACCGTTAAAAACATTTTCGTTAGTAGTATTCCGTTTTTAGTCAGTCTTTAATATTGCACTCTTCTTCTTCTTAATGACGATGGTTCTAAGGGTGATAGATCTAGATGGTGATGATCTATCTAGACTATCTTTGACCACTAGATTTTCCACTTAATTCCATTATCGAAAACTTAGTTCTATACTCGAAGGGTGATTAGTTAACAAAAGGCACAGACCCTGGAGTCTGTGGTTGGAATTTTATAATAAAAAAAAAATAAAAAAATGGTGATTAGATCTTATCTACATCGCTGTCCTTATTAGTAGTTAGATTAGGTATACATTAGGTACCATAAAAACGTCATCGACATATTTTATTTTTATCGCCGGACTTAATTATGAAGGTTTCTTCGCGATGTCTAAAAGCTAAAAGCTAGTGAAATATCTATATTTAATTGATCATTTACTAATTCCTTCTTACTTGATATGAAATAGGGAACTAAATTTTTTAACACAGTGTAGATACTTACTTAATATATTTTTTTTCATAATAAAATTAGTTGCTGATATTGTACCTACCCTACGTAATATTGATAATTTGGTAAATTTTACAACATAAAATACATTGGCACTTACACGTTACAGGTTACATAGGTGAAAACTGTCACTTTGCGACCTTTCGCAAGACTTGCGAAGAGCTGGCCCTGCTAGGCTACACCAGGAACGACGTTTATCTCATAGATATAGATGGAAACGGGAGATTTCCTCCCGCTCATGTGAAATGTGAATTTCAAATTGAAGCAGATTCTTCTACTACTGTGGTGGAGCATAACTTGCCTAGTCAAGTGGTAAGTACAGAATATTTGCATTAGAGTACCTAAGAATAGAACATAGTACGAATATAACCTTTTACGGTTCTGCGATCGTTTCCAAAAAATAATTATCATAATGAGTATTTGCATTCGTATCACTTACGGCAATTTATCAGATCTCATACATAACTCAAACATATTTTAAGCCAAAACTAACTGCGTTCTGTCTTTTTTTTCTTTGACATTTTTAATTCACTCGTTACTCTGCGTTTATTAATAAGGTGGTATGAGTCTAAACTAAAACTTGTGCACATTTCAGGATGTCCGCTCAGCTTCGGGCCAAGACTTCAGTTTCAAAATTAAGTACCGCGAGTTCACGGCAGAGATGCTCCAAGAGCTGATCTCCCACTCGCTATTTTGTCGTCAGTACATCAAATACGATTGTAACATGGCACCACTGGAACTACACAGCGCAACATGGTTCATGTCCTCTTCTAACGACACTGTTGATTTCTTGGGAAATGTTAAAAGGTGATGTGATGTTTTGCTACGTGGTTTCAATTGTGTGATCACTTCGTTTGATTCCCTGCTTATACGTACATACATATGAAGCTCACAGAAATATCACACTGCTGGGTGAGCCGGTGGCTAGCCCTGGTATCAGACTTTTAAGGTCGCCTCAGTGCAAGACATGATAGGGCAGTTAATACAAGCGGGACCCGCAACGTGATATCAGTGGCACTGTACTGTACTGTACTGTATCAGCCTTTTTTTTTTTAATAGTCCACTGCAGGACTTAGGCCTACCCACGAAGGGTGATTGGGCCATATCCACCACGCTGGCCCAGTGCGGGTTGGTGGATTCGCATACACCATCGAATTTCTTCTACGGACGTATGCAGGTTGCCTCACGATGTTTTCCTTCACCGAAAAGCCAGTGGTGTGAAATTCCGTACATAAATTCCAAAGAACCCATTGGTACGGGACCGGGGATTTGAACCCACGACCTCACGATTGTAAGGCGGGTGTCACTACCTCTTGACCATCACGGCTTCTCAGTGGCACTACTTTATTGTAAATACCACCCACGAACACCTATTCAAAACTTGATTATATCGGACTTTGCTTAACTTCGGTGATCACTAAGAAATAGTGTACTGAAAAACAATAAATTAGTTTCCAACAGACTTCGGATAGCGACTTTATGATCAGTTTTCCTGTTAACAAGTTCTGCTTTTAGAATATGAGTTATACAGAAAATAAAAGTACGTAATTTACACCCAAATATCTTTTAGGGGCTACTGTCCATGTGGAGTAAACGCTACCTGCGTAAACCCGACCCAGTCTTGCAACTGCGATGCCAACGAGGCTGGGAAGTGGCTGTCTGATGAGGGTACTCTCGTCAACCCGCGCAGTCTCGGTATTACTGAGATGTTCTTCCTGCAGCAGAAGGATTTGACTGAAGAAGCTCAGGGAAGGATCACATTAGGGCCTCTCGAGTGTGTTGAAACTAGTAAGTATCAGTCTTGCAACTGCAATGCCAACGAGGCGGGAAATGGCTCTCCGTGAAGGTACCCTCATCAACCCGCGCAGTATCGGTATTACTGCAATGTTCTTCCTGCAGCAGAAGGATTTGACTGAGGAAGCTCAAAGAAGGATCATGTTGGGCTTTTGGAGTGTGTTGAAACTAGTAAGTATCAGTCTTGAAACTGTGACGCCAACGAGACGGGGAAATGGCGTTCTGACGAAGACATGATCGTTGCCCGCGCAGTTTCGGTATTACTGAGATGTTATTCCTGCAGCAGAGGACAGCAGCAACAGGGATTTATGTATGCATGGTATGCGATAAGGCTTTCGGTTTGTCTCATTCCAATTCTGACAAAACATTTGTCAAGTTATGAGCAACTTTTTGTGCAGTACCTAAATAGGTATTTTTGTTTTTCGTCACAATGCTTGGAGACGTTAAGCTGGAAGTCCTGGCTACCTTGAAGCAACCATCACGTCGCATCTTGGTCTCAAGTTCTGAACTGACCCTAAAATTACATTATATTAGTTGTTGCCTGTATTTACTATAAAGCCATTTAGAACTTCAGTAATTTCACCAATAAGACACACAATTTTATTCACACCATTATTAAAAATCAACCGATCACTATTCTAGATACCCAGCGCTACGTGGTAACATTCACCACGTCCCAGTCGTACATAGAAGTTCCCGGGTGGAGGAAGGGCGACATCGCGTTCAGTTTTCGAACGACCGGCACCAGCGCCATATTGCTCTTCCAGCCACCAATCCGACCCAACTACCCCTCGTTTATGGTCGCTTTGACTAGTGGTAAGTCTTCGTTCGTATACAAGCAAGAAAACTATAAAATTATATTTATAATTTAGCAATCCGAATGGCTGAAGGTATACATCATTGGTCACGTGGCCGAATTCGAGCATTGAAAATCTATGTTTGTGCGAGCAGGATGATAGTTGGCTTACTTCTTTTTTCGGATTAATCAATCATAGCGTCCCTGTCTTTTTGCATCATTTAGAAACACAAATAAACTCGTCGTTGATTTTTTTGCTATGGAATTAACTATGAGATCGTCAATACAAAATTCAATACAGCTTCGACGAAATGCAACAAAAATGAATAAATAGATTCACAAAATAAAACTTGGGGTGCCGATAGGGACGAGATATAGAAATGTTCGCAAGACGCTAGTCTATTCGATTAAAGAAATCTAAATAATAAATTATTATAAAAATATAACTTTTTAAATACAAACTTTTGAGATCCTGGATATCACATAGCATCAGAGTGCCAGCCAAGAAAAGTACTTAAAACGAGCCCAAACACGACGGGTCTATCTTGTTTAGTACAGGAGTTCCTATGGCCACCTTCCGACTCCATCATCAGATCAGCTCCAGGGTACCATAATATTGCATAGTCACGCAATATGCATATGCGTGCAAAAATTCAGCTTAATCGAAAACCGGGAAGTTGGTCAAGTTAAACTTGCAAGATTCCACCCGAACTTACATAGTTACATACAACATTTCAAGTTAAATAATAGCTTGCAAAAAATAGTGCTCTCTGAAGTAGTAAAGATATGGTGACCATACAATTGATGACCTGGATAATATTAACGCAAAACATAAAAGAAGACTTACACTTCAGTAGAGTCAACTATTCCACTAAACTGATGATCATGATTTCAATAAGCATTACTTTACGTACCTACACTTTTGCAACATGACTTTAATTCATTTGCAGAACATGAATTAACTTTCAACTTTACCCTAAACACGGGGACAACTCGGAAACTAGTGATCAACTCAAAAAGGAAACTGAACGGTGGGGAATGGCACAAAATCTGGATCGACTACAACTTCTACCACGTGCGGTTCATGTTGAACACGGAGTATCAGATGCTCAATCTATTACTAGAAGAAGAATTTGGACCGTTTGAAGGATCTATGTTTATTGGGGGAGCTACTGCGTAAGTATTTCTTTTTATTGTTAACTACCTGACCTGGTGAATTTCACATCACATTCATCTAATTCGGTCGAATCTAATTTTGATGGCGTGTAGCGCCAGCGCCACCAAAGGTGGGAACCTTTTGTGCGAGAAAATTAAATTGACGTTGTTATTATTTTTCAATTTTCTTAATTTTATCATTCAAAAGAACCTTTTCCCGACAATTACAAATGAAACAAAAAAGAATCAGCGAAGCCGTTCACGCGTGATGCCGTGATCAAGGAAATAACGATTCATTTCTATATTAATAGACATATTATAGAATTTCTGTTGTGAACGTTAGAAGTGGTAGGAAGTGGAGGAGACCATTGCCCAGAAGAAGAACGTCATAGGTTAAGAAAAAAAAATGTTTGTTGTACATAGTGAAGTCGTATTATGTTAGGGAGTTTTATGACTTCGGGATTCTTGCCAAAGGAGGAAAATATGTAATATAGAAGATTGAAAATAAACATGGTTACTAATGGTTAAAGATGTCGCATTACTCTACATATTATGTTTGTCTAGATTAATAAATTAGTATGTCGATTCCATTACCACCAGATGAGAGAAGTTTGCTTATCTCATCATTCAGCTGTTTTAAGGTACATTCATTTGCGGTTTTACTGAACATGAATATTACTTTAAGTATATAATATATACTATATATAATAATATATTCTTTGCATAATTTTTATGTGCCATTATTTGAACTTTTTAGAGAACATTTGAAAAAGTCAGCAGTCAACCAAGGTCTTATCGGATGCTTCAGAGGATTGGTCGTCAATGGCGAAGTCCTTGACATCTACAGTTACATGTCGGTCCATCTGTCTGAGATCATAAAAGACTGCAAACCATCTTGTGTTCCAAATCCTTGTCAAAATAGAGCTATTTGTAAGGAACTTTGGTCCACTTATGAGTGCATTTGTAAGAATCCTTGGGCCCATTTGGGATTGCACTGTGAAGAAAGTAAGTCAATATTAAATCGTAATATCTAAATCGTATTTAATCGAAATAAGTGAGTGTTTCTGAAAAGATACTAAAATCTTGATGGAAAAACAAACTGGAAAAACAAGACGTAAAGATTTAGCTTAACTTACCTAATTATGAAAGTGAAGTCTCAGAATGAAAGAAAGATTTAACTAAACTTACTGTTGTTTTCAGATATTAATGAAAAAGCGTTAACATTCCAAACAAAAGAGGCATACCTAAAGAAAAACTATCTTGTAGATAATGCAACAGATGCAGAAAAACATAGACTAAAGAAAATGATGACAGAAAATGTTCTTATGAATCTTAGAACGTACGATTATAACGCGCTAGTCCTATACGCTAACGACAATTTAAATAACTTCATACATCTATTCATACATAACGGAACAAAAATAATATATCTTTTCAACCACGAAGATGAAATTATACAAATGAACGTGACATATGAAAGTATAAACAAAGGAGATAGTGTACAAATAGCTATAATAAGAACTGAAAATACTACAACTCTACATGTGAATGAAAAGAATACAACTATTGACAGAGTCGCCAAACTATTGACGAATTACACAAACAAACCTTGGATTAATCCTGAATTGGGTGAGTTTACAAAAATAACATATAAAGACAACAAGAAAGGTATAGGCCAAATCAAACACGAGGCGTCCGTAATCTCGAGGTGAATCGCACAGTAGCAAATTCATAATGTCAGAGGGAGACAGGAGTGGCGTTTTGCGCAGCTTGTAGCTAACATTACAGACGCCATTGAATTTGATTCGGCCTATAGAAAGAGTATCAGGTTAAACCAAGGATCTTCTATATGATTTAAACCAGTAAAATCAAACCACAGAAAAAAAATATGACGCTCGAAAATAGCAAAATTGCTAAATCTAAAATCGAAATGATGTCAGTTCCATACATTTCTCTTCTATTAATTTGATTAATTAATTAATTATAATTGCATGATATTAATTTAATTGTTTCATGTCTTATAAAATATGAATTTTCACAGAAAATATGTTAGAAAGTCCGGAATAGTCTTTTCAGAATGTTATATACTGCAGGCTCTAGATATTATTAAGTGGTGACTGAAGGTTATAACTGCAGGTTGTAGAAATTAACAAAATATTTGTGTCACATACGAATAAAAATAAACAAATGGTGTCAATTTCAGAAGTAATACGACCCCAAAGGCCTCCCGCGCCTCCGACAGACTACTTCCAAATGAACCTCGGAGGCTACGACCCCGACTCCCTACACCTGGCCGCGCGCTCCGCCCAACTGCCTCAGGGTGGGTACGTGGGCTGCGTGCGGGGATTCAAAATAGCCGACCATGTGGTAGACCTGTCGAAAAAAGCCCAGAGTATTGAAGAAGGTAAATCCTTACTAATCCTTCCTAACTCTATACCTAGGTAAATCTGAAAATGTGTTTGTTGATTTGTTTGTTCTCTTACACGCACCAATAGATGGAGGGATCCATTTAACTTTTTGATAGTTTAAAGGTCAAAGACGGAGAGTATCGTAGACTACTTTCTATCCCGCAAAATTAAAAGTTCTTCTGGGGAAGCCAAAAGCCAAAATATCATGCTAGTGAAGCCGCGGGTAAAGCAAGTATTATTACAAACCAGAAAGTTTTTTTCTTTGTTACTCATTCAAACGAAGTTGATCCATGGAGTTTAAAAACGGGACAGTGTCATTGGTCACATTTTAATTGGGAAATATTTAATACCTTGCGGGGCACGCCGACTTCATAGTCTATAGTGACTTCATAGTTCATTGTGTATTTGCCCCAGAGAGATGCACCTCTATGATTTTTTATGAATTTTTGAAGAGTAAAGACGGAAACATACTATCGGACGCGGCTGACGGACGCGACTGAAAGCCGCGTCTTAGCAATGTGCACAGTCTTTAAACATCCGGTGTTAAAACAGCCAGAACGCTCTCGGACGTCCGAACGCTCAAGGTCGTCCGAAGGTGACGTCCACGACTTATGTCCGATAGTGTGCACGGTTCAGTGTACTTTCATAGTCTAGATACCTATCAGTCGCTGCTGTCAGTTGCGTCCGTAAGCCGCGTCCGATAGTATGTTTCCAGCTTAACATCTATTTTAACAACAACTAACAAAATAGCAATTGAAACAGAATGTACAATTAACATTCTTAAAGGCGTTACTGATGCCGCACCGCACAAGATCTCCCTTCTATCTCTTATTTGGTATAATTTGAGTATTTTCAATGTTTTGTTTTAAAGAAAACGAGCAGGATTAAATTTTTTAACATTCACTACTGCAATGAAGATAACAGGAATGATAGAGATACAAGTCCATTTCTAAAAGTTTAAAACTTTTACTCGTCTGTTATAAACATTGACAATACTCATCCTAAAGAAATTCCAGAAATAGAAGGCGTGTTACCCGAGTGCAACATGAAATGTGACTCGGAGCCTTGCAAGAATGGAGGAGTTTGCACTGAAAACTTCACCAATCAAGAGAGCAGCTGTGATTGCGAACTTACCAGCTATTATGGGGAATATTGTATGGAAGAGAAAGGGGCTGACTTTACTGGGGAGAGTATATTACAGAGGAAGTTTGTTTTAGATGGAGCCATTACTAAAGTAAGTACCTACCTACATTGAAGACTAAATTTCGAAAGATATCCTTATCCTTACTAATGTGTTTGTTAGTTTGTTATTCTTTCACGCAGCAACAGAGCAACGGATCGATTTGTTTTTGGCATCAGTATAGTTTTATTTAAAAAATTACTAACCACAGACTTCAGGCTCTGTGCCTTTTGTTAACTAAAAGTTACAAATATTTGATTATACTGTACAAAGGGAGTTAATACTTGAAATCTTAGTTACTTACTAGTTAGTCAGTATCAGTATAGTTCAAAGGTTGGAGATTGATATAGGCTACCTATTTTTATCCCGGAAAAATAAAAGGTTTCTACGGGATAGCAAAAAATTAGAATATCACGTGGGCAAAGACACGGACAATAACTAGTAACATTATAAAGAAGATAGGTACTGGAAATAAAGGTGACGTCCACAAGTGGTATATTATTCAGATAAAAATCGAACCAAGATGATATATACATCATTTGAAAGCTTGTTTTATAGGCTTCCCAAAATATTAAATTTAGATTTTTTCACCCCTCCATTATTTTAAAAATGTGAAAAATAAATTGTATGAAAAATAACAATACAGCTTATTACTTTTTCTAGTTTAGCGATGATAAAGTGCTTCTATCGTTATTTTACTTGCATTCGTAGCTGATTCTTCTACATTCATCACTTAATGAGCTAAAAGTAAAAATTATAACCTACCAGTGTGACCAGTTAGTAGCTACAACGTGACAAAAAACACTTTAAAAGTGTATCTTATTGGCAAAAATGCTTTTATTTAACAATTTGGACGTTAATCAATCAGGGTTGCTAGAGATAAACTACCTATTGAGCCAAACATATTTATTTATCCTAATAAATTCAAAATTATTTTTTTAAAATCGGAGGGCTCTATTTTGTTTTTAACTGTTGTAATAGACTTAGAAAAATATGAACTTTCTCGAAATGTAACGAGTGTTGTGGTTAGAATTTTTGATTATTATTATACCAGCCTCCATACATTTTGTGGACATGTCCTTTTACACTTACAATTTAGATAAGTACCTACTTATGAAGAGTGTGTGTGATTTCAGGTCAAAATAAACCTTGCGTTTTCAAGCAATGATCTTCGGCAAAAGAACACCGTTTTACTTTTAGTGCAAACAGAAAATAAGTAAGAACTTGTATGTGATAGATTTTCATATACATAAGCATGAATGAACGAATACCTGTATCTGTATTTGATGTTTTAGGAGAAGTTATTATCTTCTAGTAGCAATCACTCAAGATGGATACCTTAAATTCGAAGAAGACAGGGAAGAATCCGCTTATGGCGCAGAGTTTAAAAACAGGAACTTTTTAAATGGTAAGAAAGGAAATGAAGTTGTCTTATGGTCTTAATGAACGTTGCAGCAAGGAAAGCAATGATGATAGGTAATAGTTATGTTGATAACATGCAGATAGATACATTAACACTAAAATTTAAAAAAAAAACTTTAATTGTCAATAAACTATAGATAATACAAAATTCAAGGATTGCCTTAACGATGATGGTATACTAAGCGCTACACAAATCGATGGTTGAGAAGTTAGCCGCAGATGACACTTCGCCGTGATTTGCTAATTATTGCGCATGTGTGCACAATGCCTATACAAATGGCGAAGTAGTGAGCTCGGGCGTAGGGAGCGCGCAGGAGGCATGAGGTTGGCGGGCGGGTGTGCCCCGGCGTTTCGTCTCTCTGGCTTCCGCGCGTACCCATATTTCGGCTTTTGCGTAACTTCCCATCCGTCAATTTGTGTGGCGCTCAGTATAACATGCAGGTAGATATACACAAGGGCTAAACAGTCAAAAGACCATGACACAAAATTAAAAGAACGCCTTAACGAATCTTGGAAAGGAAGGGCATTGCTATTATTAATAATTATGATCGTAACATGCAGGCAGAAATACATAAGGACTAAACAGTCAAAAGACTGTCACAAAATTAATTCCTTACTGCAGAATTCCTTAACGAACCTTAAATAAAAGAAGGACAATAATATAATAGCACAATAATATAGATTCTACACTTTAGTTTTTTATCAACCTTTATTAACTACAACAAAATACAGTACCTACTATCTATAATATTATTTTACAGGAGCTCGTCACACTGTATATTACACAAGAATAGGACACGAAGCGACACTTTTAATCGATAGAATAGAAGTACCTTTAGAGAAGTTGACGTCACAAGGCCCTTGGGAGGTGGTGGACGTTGGATCCAATGAGGTCCAAATAGGAGGCCTTAACACTACTGATCCTAGACTGAAGATCTACAAAGGTTATAGTGGATGTTTGTCTAGTAAGTGAATACTCTTTTTTTTTGTTTTTTTTATTATTTTTAAAGCAATAAGTACCAGCCTTTTTAATAACCTTGCACTGCATAATAAACTGCAGGACGTAGGCCTACCCACGAAGGTTGATTGGGCCATATCCATCACGTTGGCCCAGTGCGGGTTGGTGGATTCACATACGCCATCGAATATTTTCTACGGACGTATGCAGGTTAAATTTGCTCGCCATGTTTTTCTTCACCGAAAAGCCAGTGGTGTGAAATTCCGTACATAAATTCCAAAGAACTCATTGGTACGGGATCGGGATTTGAACCCACGACCTCACGATTGCAAGGCGGGTGTCACTACCTTTAGGCCACCACGGCTCTTTTATTCACTTTTGTTTACTTTTACATAATTGTTATACCTTAATAAATTCCAAGTAATTCTTGGTACGGGACCGGGGTTTGAATCCACCACCTCAAGATTGTAAGGCGGGTCTCATTACCACTAGACTACCACGGCTTTTAAAAGCAACAGATTCTTTGAAATAAAACAAGATGTTTGGTTCAGAATCGGCCCAAAAAACAAATGCCATTCGAAATTATTAACATGGTAACCCATATTAATAAAGAAAAATCAAACAAACTGCACTAACTATAGTTCACTGATCTGGTGTATTCTTTTGAAAGTTACAGTACCGAATAACAAAATGAATGTCATGTAATATTGGTACTTAACAATCATACTGTAGTTTTTATGGTAGGATATGTGATAACTTTTTATTTATTTATTTTATTAATCACAGGTAACACCACCATTACAGTTTACACCAAGTTGATGCTGCCCTTAACATGTGAAATAACTTAGTAACTTGATAAGATTAGGTAGTTGAAGGTACAAGTTTTTTTTACCTAATCCTTCAGCTGCTGTGTATTTTGTTCACCAATAAATAAATATTTTGTTCTAAACTCGAAATTATATTTATCTAAAAATCTAAAATGTTACCTTTTTTTCTAGACATCTTTGTAGAAATAAATGAATACATAATAAAACCTATAGAAGAATACATGCTGTTCACTCGTTCGGACTCTGAGAAGGTGAACGCCGTGAACGCCCAGGGAGTGAGGAGTGCGAAGTGCTCGGCTGATTTCGATGAGGCTTACTGGCCAGAGCACGATCAACTTGGGGCTACTCATAATGGAAGCTTCCTCATCGTAAGTATTTACTAAGTTATCTAAAGTCATAAGGTAATATTGTATAGTCCCTGTCATACTCGTACTTACGTTAAATATTTAATTTAATCCTAATGACTTTGGTATTGATATTATTTTTCTCACCAGTCTGTGAAAAATTGCTTTTCTAGCTCCATTTAGTGTTGGAATTGATTCACTAAATTTAACGAAGCAATCACCTCATTTTTCCGTTTCTTACAATTCTTCTACCTGCCAATTCAATGGCATATCTCGATTGAGCTAGTATCTAGCTTCAGCTTCTGACATCTGATACATTGATCACGCATTAGTTTTTGATCTAAAATATATTATAATACCTACATAAGAGCTAGATACTAGCTCAACTGAGATATGCCAGCGAATTGGCAAGTAGAAATAGCAGTGGGCGGGGAATATAGCACGGAGGAATGAAGACCGATGGGTTTGAAAGGTTCTCGAGTGGAGACCACGTGTCGGCAAGCGCAACGTCAAAAGTCCGCCTACAAGGTGGACTGATGATCTCAACAAGACCTCAAGATGATGCTGGATGCAAACCGCTTCCAACAGTTCTATTGAAGAACGATAGGGGAGGCATATGTCCAGTTGATGTCCTATAAAGATGAATATATTAAATACATTTATGCCGTAACAACTACCTATGCTACTTACCTCTCCAATTTATCAACTAAAAATTAGCATCATAAATATGATGCCTTCCAGAGTGTGGACAAAACCTGGGTGGAAGACCCTCCCTCTCGGATCCCGTACGATTCCCTCCACCAGCAACCTGACGCGGAAGAGGAAAACACCGACAAATTCTTCATCGCTCTGATCGTCGGCTTTCTGCTGGCGCTGTGCTTTATTGGATACCATGTGAGTGAGATATACTAATTTTTAGGTTTGCAATAAATACAACATTGCAAGATACTTCCTGTCATGGGGCTAGCTAGGATGGGGCACGGGAGGCACTAGAAACCTCTTTGGCTACGCCGTAAATCGTTAATCAATTATTTCTGCAATTGCCGGCAACTCCCCGCTCCTAGAGAAAATTTCTAGAACTTCCTTGTTATGCCAATGCATGATATTAATATTTCAAAACTGCTACAGCTACTGCAAATAGGTTCTTATCTGCTATTCTTACAATATTCTTTTCGTATTCCGATGGGTTTCTTCTACTTGTGCTTCACTCGTGCGATGGGGATGCTTCATCATTAAAGAAATCTGAATCTGATGATAAAGAAGTATCATAATTATATATAGTACGAGAAATAACTGTCTATTAGAACTTTTGGAATCCACACCAACAGCACTTTAGTCTATTATTTATTAATTTTTTTCGAATAAATTTCAATTTTTTCAATTACTTTTGTATATTCTGGAATTAAATACTAAAATACGAATATAATATGTAAAGGCTAAGGATATATTTATAGATGTGGCGAACAAACAAATCACACAAGCTGAAACTAGAAAAAGAGACGGACGAAAAGATATTGAGAAGCAAAGAGATCGCGCTGCAGTATCAAGAACCCAGCGTGTCTTTCTTGCAGGTGCGAAACAATCATAGTCATAAACTACAAGAAATCAGTCAATGAAATAAGTAGGTAGTTAAAATAGCTAACTGGTTGTTCTCCGATCAATAGACCTCGCAAACACAGCTCCTTAACCGAATCTTCGTAAGCCTTATATCCTGACTCGCGTTTCACTGATTTGGTTCATCCTCGCAAATCTTGTTAGGATTTACCAACTTAGTAAAAGATTTTGCCAAATATTATCGGAATCGGCTAATGAGTAGCCCGGCAGCAATTTTTCCCTTTTTGAGGGGAAAAATTGCTAGGTACTCCGAAATACACCTCTAATCGAAAGTCACCAACGACTAACGTTTATCAGGTTCCGTTTAGATTCGATAAAAAAACGTGATCTATAGAGAAAAATCAACATCCGGACAGACGGAAGCAAAATCGTCGAGTTAAAGCGAAAAACTCTTTCATTTCGTTCACTCGATCTATGAGCAAAATTTCTGACCTAGACCAATTTCAGATGACCAAAGACAATGAAGAAGGCAACCAAGAGGGCGAAAAGAAAACTAACGGAGTAACTATAGGCGATGTGCCGAGCATCATAGTAGAGGCGCCAGAAGAAAAGCCGGCCAGTAGGAGAGGATCTTTGCGGTTTAGAGGTCAGTAATTATGATTTTCCACGTTATAAATGGGATCTCGCCTTACAATCGTGAGGTTGAGGATACAAATTCCAGTCTTGTATTTATTACATCTTTGGGATTTATGTACGGATTGTAACATCACTGGGTTTTTGGTGAAGGAAAACATCGTCTAGCAACCTGCATCCTGCAACCCGCATCAACGTAGAAGAAATTCGATGGTATGTGAATCCACCAATCCAAACTGAGCCAGCGTGGTGGATATGGCCCAATTGCTCATCTAAGGTAGGCCTGTGTTCAGCAGTTGACTACTGAAACGTAAAAATAAAGTTAATAAATGAAATTAAAAGGCTGCAAATAAAATTTCAGTTATAGTAATGCACTTTTAAAAATTACAGACATGGTTGAAAAAGAACGAGTTTGGGAGCCGTTAGAAGAAAAAGATGAATCAATGGAGAATGAGGAAGAAGACACTAACCACCAAGGAGACGATGAATGTGAGAGCAACGACGAAGATTCACCAGATGAAGACGCGGTACAGACTAATATAGATTTTAGTTCGATTTGTGGAGCATTTTGTACAGTTAATGTGAAGTGACTACGACAGTAGATGTCACTATTTCTTGATTTATTTATTCTCGACCACAGAGTAACCAAAAGGTAATGTGGTCGATCGAAAAATCTGAAAGAGATGCATCTATTAAATATGACACGAGTTAGAAAGAGACATGAAAAATATCTCGATTCAATAGTAGTTGTCGGATTTTTAGACAAGGAACGTCAAATCATAATACTTATTTGACAGTTTGACAGCAGCTTGGAAGATATTCCATGCATTTTTGTGATTGAGAAGTCTCTCTAGTTGTAATAGCTCTGTGCTTTGAATTAACAGCCATTCTCCGATAAGGAAGTTTCTATGTATCCCGAGCTTGCATTATCAGTAATAGGTAGGTACTTACTATCAAATAAAATATTCAGTTTAAATCAAATAAAAAAATAAATAGAAAAAAAGGCGCTCTCTTGTTGTAAAATGATATAGGCTGATTCAAACTTCTTAGCGTCTATGAACGAGGCGAGTGGTTGCGCGGTAGCGATACTAATATTTGCGGCGCAAAATAAGGGGTGTATATTTATTTTTTATACGTAGCATCTCGGCTAACTTCACAAATGTTACGAATTTTGATTCGGCCTCGCCACAGCCTCGCCTGTAACAAGAAGAAAATTAAACACATGGTGAACCCCCGACCATAGACTTTATTTAATATTTTTTATACCTATTCTGGAAGTTTGTGCTTTTAGATCGAAAGTTTTTTATATCATAATTATTTTTGGGGACTTTGAACCCTTGCGGTTATGCCAGTCTCATAGAGAACACAAACAACGTTATATAAATAATGGTAGTAACACTGGGAGCAAACCAAACTTACAAAGTATAACAACAAACAAAATGATATCTATTATGGAAGAAATTGATTAGCCTTTTTAAGATATCACCAATATTGAAAGCTCTTAACATAAAAACCTTAACTTCTTCAAAACAAAATGTCAAACCCATAATCAATTTCTTTTCCAAGCTACCTTCTGAAAAACGATGCTTTTTAATTTGTCAAAAAAAAATCCAAAATCAATTTTAATAACCTCTTCACGCTTGGTTTCCTCATTTACCTGATTCATCTTGATTTGCGTGTGTTCAATAGGATTGATAGCATCAAATGACAATTTGGACTTATTTGGTTTCGTGTTCTTAACTGGTTCTGAGAACAGAGGTTTTCTTTACATTCTACTCCTTTATGTTTTTTTACTTTTATATTAGTAAACTGCGCCTTTGTAAACTGTGTATCAACAATTTTAATCTCTTCTTCAGGGGTCGGAACTTCCGGCTCTTCTTCCGTTACAATGTAGCCACCATCAAAGCTTGAAAGTAAAACTTTCTGGATCGTCAAATGCTCATTTAGAGCAACTTTGTATGTACAATTCCGATTAGACCTAATGCGTCGAATATGTTTCGCCTGGATAAATTTTGAGCAATTCCGGTTGAACACCATATGATCGCCATCACAATTGGCACATCGAAAGCTGGTAGTGTCACAGTTTTCCTACTGGCCGCTACATTTAGGACAAACTTTCTTTCGATTTGGGCAAAAATCGAAATCTTTTTAGATCGAAAGTTAAAAATAGAGAGGATGAAAGAACATACTTCTTTCAGATACAAATGCAAGACACTCGCCGAGGATCACGAGGTCCTCCGACTTTGATGACGGCGACGCAGCTGCCTTACAAAATAGATGAAGACGGCTCCAATGAATTCCTAGCCTCCACAGCGTAGAAAATAAAATGTTCTGTTTATTAGTAAAATTATTTTATAATTGTTTGTGATTTTCTTTTAGTATTTTCATCAAAATTTTCATAGACAAATAAGAATACCTAATTTATTTATGTTTTTTTCAAACACATGCTAAAAATGTGGCCAATTATTAAGGCGTCATAAAGCCCGATTACAGAGGCGCCATCGTAATTATATTAGCTAAATAGCATAGTTCTGTTTCTTTTTCACTTTAGGCATTCGATAGAGAGAACACTTTTTACGCGCCTCTGTAATTGGGCTTATAGTCTTCCTAAAAATAGCAATTTAGAATATTGCTGTTTCTTTCGCACTATATGAATTTGAAAGAGAGAACAGAATTCTAAATTGGACGGCGCCTTCATAGTTGCCCACAATATGATGAGTGATGGATTTAGATATTTGCCGCCTGTATTCTAACTTTGCCGCCCCTATCGTCCCACAATACGAGATGTACTTAGATACGAGATGATGGATGAAACCATATTTTTTTCAATGATTTAGTAGGATGTCAGTTCAGAGACGATTTTTACATCAGTACGATTTCTTTACGTCTGCTATCACCATAAGGCACATGCCACACGGGCGTTGACGCCGCGTAATTGCACCGCGGCGTCACCGCCGCTGCACCGCCGCGGTGCAGCGGCGGTGCTGAGCGTCGTCGCGGCGACACCGCGGCGCCCAGTGTTGCCTTAGACACTGATGACATCTAGGCAGTTAGCGGAAAAAAAGGTTTTAGGGATAACCGGCTGAAGATAAGTCAAATCTCTCATATACAGTCTAATTTTGTGTGAGCCAACCGCAGAAAGAAAGTGTTTTTGTTCTTCGTTTGATATATTAGAGAAATAATGTGGCCGATCGATAAAATCTGAAATAGATGCATTGATTTGTGCAAAGTGACATGAAAAATATCTCATAAGCCCATCGAGTATGGACTTGTGTGATTTGTCACGACGAGTGGCACAGTAACAGCTGTCCAAGTGACAGCTGTCAAACTTTAAAGTGATTTATCTCGGTCATTATCGATTCTAGACTACTGCTGTCTTCACAAAAGTAATAGAACTCGACGAGATCTACATTTCGGATGACAGCTGTCAAAATTCAAAGTGAGTTTATCTCGATTATTATCGATTCTAGACTACTGCTGTCTTTACAAAAGTGATAGAGGTCAACGAGATCTATATTTCGGATGACAGCTGTCAAACTTCAACATGATTTATCTCGGTTATTATCGATTCTAGACTACTGCTGTCTTCACAAAAGTGATAGAGGACAACGAAATCTACATTTCGGATGACAGCTGTCAAACTTCAAAGTGATCCGAAATGTAGATCTCGTCGAGCTTTATTTCTTTTGTGAAGAGAGCAGTAGCCTAGAATCAATAATTACCGAGATAAATCACTTTTAAGTTTGACAGCTGTCATCCGAAATATAGATCTCGTCGAGCTCTATTACTTTTGTGAAGAGAGCAGTAGCCTAGAATTTATAATAACCGAGATAAATCAATTTTACGTTTGACAGC
This sequence comes from Hypomecis punctinalis, assembly GCA_949316475.1. NCBI lineage: Eukaryota > Metazoa > Arthropoda > Insecta > Lepidoptera > Geometridae > Hypomecis > Hypomecis punctinalis. The sequence continues at coordinate 7,197,831 of OX438810.1, read as the reverse complement.
TGTCATCTGAAATGTAGATCTCGTTAAGCTCTATCACTTTTGTGAATACAGCCGTAGTCTATAATCGATAATTACCGAGATAAATCACTTTTAAGTTTGACAGCTGTCATCCGAAATGTAGATTTCGTCGAGCTCTATTACTTTTGTGAAGAGAGCAATAGTCTAGAATCGATAATAACCGAGATAAATCACTTTTACGTTTGACAGCTGTCATCCGAAATGTAGATCTTGTCGAGTTCTATCACTTTTATGAAAACAACAGTAGTCTAGAATTGATAATGACCGAGATAAATCACTTTGAAGTTTGACAGCTGTCACTTGGAAAGCTGTTACTGTCACATTCGTCGTGACAAATTACACGATCTGATTTCTAACGTGTACGAGGGATTTTTCTCATCTTCAGTTTAAGATTGAACGGTTGTCGTCAAAACCTTTTTTCCCGCTAAAAATTCATAGAATACTCGAATACTCTAGATTTAATGTCTAAATAGCAACCGGCAACACTGGTCACCGCGGTGACGCCGCGACGACGCTCAGCACCGCCGCTGCACCGCGGCGGTGCAGCGGCGGTGACGCCGCGGTGCAATTACGCGGCGTCAACGCCCGTGTGGCATGTCTGTAAGTTGAATAAAATGAAAAATGAAATAGAACTTTTTTTACGGCGTGTACTAAATTATCCATGGTCTATGGACTCTGTGGTATAAAATATTAAAATTATATGGCAACATTATGTCCCAATAAAAAAAAAATACAAAGTTGCCAATTCATAGAATAATATCCTGAAATGCGGGAAATTCAGAACTGATACGGGAATCATTCTTCAGAACCACAGATATAATGCAAGGTTACTGGTTATGGAACCTATTTCTTCTTGTGGGTTGTGTTATTATCAACAAATTCGACCCCATAAACCCTCATGCAAAAGTTAACCAATTCTGAGAAATATTGAATTAGAGTTTATTTTCCATTTATCGATGCAAGGTGTTAAGTCACCTTGCATCGATATCGGGTATAATAAAAAAAAGTTTGATGTTTTTGCACAATCATGTATTATTTTTTTACCTAGCAGAGACATCAGGCTATCATTATGAGTTGTTTTTAAAATAATCTGCCTGCCAAATGTATTGGCATTTTTTATATAATTGTCGATCAAAGATATTAATTAACAATTAAAATTATTTTTTTTTAATGTTTTCATGTGATAATTATCTAATGTGGGCACCGAGTCCAGTTTTTTTTACTCATAATAGTCTCCGCTAAGTAAAAAAAATAAATGACTGTGCAAAAACATCATATTATTTTTATTAACCCTTAAGTTACCTTGCATCGATAAATGGAAAATAAACTTTAATTCAATTTTTCTCAGAAATGGTTAACTTTTGCATGAAGGTTTATGGGGCCAAAGTTGTTATCAACTTTGACTATTATTAATCCCCTTTATAACCCACAAGAAGAAATAGGTTCACCGTTCAATAAACAGTAACCATGTATAAAGGAAAAGCTAGCCTACTGTATCATAATATATTTTTTTCATACTGACTTACAATGATCCTTGGATTTCAGTCAATTAAAATGTTCTTGGATTTTACAGTAGTTTGAGGAATACAAAATAATAAACTAGTAGCACTGATAAGCAAAAATGTCTATGTTGTGAACTATGGTTGTGAAAGTTGTCTATGGCGGTACGTTTTTGATTTCGGAAGGACGTGAGATTTGTCAAAACATGGACGAAACTGAAAAAGCAAAAATAGCAGCTTTGCCTTCCCAACTTCTCGTGACTACAGTATGTCATCCTATGGAATATGCGAAAGTTCTCATTCAACTTGGCTTCGAGCCCCTTCCGCCGCGCCGGTCGACCACTCTCTTCGGACGCCCTGCCATGATATTACCTAACGTTTTCCAATACATCAAGTATATCAAAAACCAAGACGGATTCCTGGGCTGCTACAAGGGATTATCAGCCAGGTTGCTTGGCCTAGTGGCGTCCAGTCAGCTCTCCATGAAAGTCATCACCGCGGCTGGCATTGACCTACCTGAAATCGACGACCCCCCGAACATTATCAACGATGAAGAACCTAAGCCGGAAGACTACATCAAGCTCGGCCGCCGCGGTATGATCATGCATATCGCATCTAACGTAGTCGCGTACCCATTCCATGTAGTTTCAGTCAGAATGATGGCCTCTTTTATCGGAAAAGAGGATAATTATTCCTCCTTAATTGGAGCAATTGTTTCCATCTACAAGGACGACGGAATCCTTGGTTTCTTCCATGGATTCATCCCTAGACTACTGGGAGACTTGACTTGTATAGCCACTACTGGAGTTTTGGCTTATTATGTGAACAAATATTTAGTAAAGACCAAGGACTTGAGATACTACACAGTGCCCTTGCTGACGTTTGTGACAAGTACCCTTACCTACCCCCTGGTGGTGGTTTCAACTTGCATGGCGGTGGCCGGGTGCAGCTTACAAGCTGGCAACCCCCCCGCTATGCCTCTATATCCATCGTGGCAGTCTTGCTGGAGGGAATTGCTTAGAAATAAGCAGCATAAACGTGGCTCCTCCCTAATCTTTAGGTACTACATTGCACCAGTGGCTGCTCTTCAGTAGACATCTACAATAAAACTTGCATTTATGTATTGCGTTTATTTCTTCTAAGTGTTGTACTGTTCCATGATCCACCTAGTAGATCCAATTCAATTCTAAATGAGTCAGCAATAATAAAATGAATGTAAATAATTAGTATAAAATAAATGGTGTACCATGTGAATATTGTTTTGCTAGATTGTTGATTGTCAAGGTGTGGTTATATTTAAATATATTTTATTCCTCTATTACCCCGGCATTCTCATTATCATAAACAAGTTATCTTTACGACTAGGTGTTTAAGTAAACATTTACAAGATAAGAAAAAAAAACTGGTGATGCTGATAAACATTTATTTCAGTTTCCCTAAAGTCTGTGCTTTGATAAATTTATCCACAAGTTCTTTTTTTAGCATGCCTATGGCTCTTTTATAAATTAAAGATGATGAAGAAGCTGATCCAAGTTCTGTTTCAAATTTCATGTATTCCATCCATATATCAACATGATCACTTCCGTGGTGCAACAGAGCACACTCGTAACACTTCCGGATGAACTTAATGTTAAGTTTTGCTTGCTCCTTTTCAATATTTATCATGATCTGATGCACTTCTACTTGAGTAGGAGGAGTTCTAATAAGATCCTCATAGAGTTCTCTTGCAGCTTTCAAGCCATTGTGTTCATACATCTTCTGCAGAAGCTTGGGTTTTACTTCCAATAACACTGCATTCTCACAATTTTGGAACTTATTGAATAAGATTTTTATCTGAAAGAAAGAAAGAAAATGATCTCATATAAATTGTGTAATTCAACAAAACATTTCCTTGTGAAATAAGCCAAAACAGTTCGAACTTTCAAAGTTTTTAGATCTTATGTAGAGCCAAGCTTCTGACTCTACACGTCTTAACTCTACAAGTCCTTATGCCACAAACTCTAGACCTTATTCAATATATGCGACTTGGCCGTTTCGTGACAACAAGAACTAAGTGAACAATGAATAAATAATTAATCTTCACTTTACACCCATGTGCAGTTAGCGAAACAGTAAAGCCGCATATATTGAATAAGGTGTAGAGTTTGAGAAGTAAAGACGTGTAGAGTTAGAAGCTTGGCTTTACATAAGATCTGACAACTTTTTGAAAGTGCGATCGGTGGTTTGCTATCTTGGCTATATTTCACATGGAATTTTTTTTGTTGGATTTCACTTCTTTTTGTAGATTATTTATTACAAGAAGTACTTTTATCGATTTTCAGATTCCTAGCTTCGAAACTTGCGGAAGTCTTATACTAACTTGTATTCCCCAGTTTTAAGGGTTGGGGGGGTGATTTACTAAAAATCCTGAATAACATGTTTTATTATTTATAACAAAGAGCCTTCATATCAATTTTTAGACTTCTAGCATGAAAATTAGTGAAAGTCTCATACAATATTTCATCCCCCATTTTAAGGGTTGGGGGGTGATTTATGAAAAACCCTGAAATACGTATTTTATTATTTACAACAAATAGCCTTCATATCAATTTTTAGACTTCTAGCATGAAAATTAGTGAGTCTCATACAAGCTTTCATCCCCCAGTTTTAGGGGTTGAGGGGTGATTTATTAAAAACCCTGAAATACGTATTTCTTCATTTATAACAAAGAACCTTCATATCAATTGCTAGACTTCTAGTATGAAAATTAGTGAAAGTCTCATACAAGCTTTCATCCCCCAGTATTAGGGGTTTGGGGCGTAAAAGTTCGAAGGTTTACATTTTTTCCTTTGTATATGCGTAATATGCCAAATATCAAGTTTCTAGGTCATCTGGAAGTGGGCTAGGTTTTTTATCTCTAAGTCAATGAGTCAGTCAATGAAACCTCGGTTTTTAAACGTTAAATATGTCAATAACTGTTGAAGCAAAATTAACGAAATTTTGTATTCTGGGCAAGCTAAGCAACTTTAATAAATAGGCTAAATTTTATATATTTAGGTTAAATCGTTTTCGAGTTATGAAGGGGTCAAAAGTGGCTCGAAATGGTTCGTGTAATATTACACACGTCGCGTCGCCAGCTTTTTCTTTGTCTTGGCTGGACACGCTTCCGCGTGTCTAGATAGCGGCTAGCCTCAAACAACAGCAAATCCTATGTCTGAAACTTCTTTGTATTCCTAAAGATATGTAGTCTGCCAATCCATTATTTGGCCAGGACAAACTGAGGGTTCTCATAATGAAAGCAGGCCGGTGCTCAGCAAAGGTACAACAGAAATTGGCCATGGAAATGAATCCTTCTGAAATTTTTGAATTCTTTTCTAGATTTATTGGGTAATTATAACTTACAGTAGCATTTGTTTTCACATTATCCAGCACTAGATTATAAAGCTCTATTGCATCTTGGGACTTCAAAGCTTTCGTCGCATCTTGGAGAACAGCCAGCATCTTCTTTTCATCAGGTTTGCTCAGCAGGATTTTCTCTCGCCAAACCGATCTCACTTGAGAATTCTTTTCCAAAGCTGCATCTAAAATCTAATAAGAATTAACAGTTGAAAATAAATATTGGTTAATTAAAATTAATATTGGTAAATTGGTGTAAGTGTAAGCCAAATCAGTCCTCATGGTGTGTGTGTGTGTGAAGTTAGCTAAAAGCAGCAGAGATCCCCTCTCGCGCAGCTGACAATGAATTTTTGCTATTGCGTAATGACTCGCCTCATGTTCACATACGCCAAGAAGTTTGATTCAGCCTGTACAGCGTGATAATTCAGTAAGCAAGTTTTTGAACTGTGAAAATCAGCATAATTATTATACCAAAATCAGTTGATCACATTTGCAATGGATTAATTATACATTATGTATGCAAGTGCCATGCCACAGGCACAAAACACCACCACCTATGGTTTCCACATACAGGATTATCTACTTGCCCTGTGCTAAGCCAAGAGGTGATTCAGAACATCATTATGAACAACTTTTACAATAGGACAAACCTGGAATTTGATAAAAAAAAACATCTGCTGTTCCATACAAAATTGCAATGCAGAATCGGCAAAATGTATGAAACAGCTGACTTTCTCGAATTCTGGATTGGCCTCATGGTAAAAATTACTCATAAGGATCGTCTCAATCACTACTTTTCGTTACTTCATCAGTTCTGGACAATTTGTATAATTTCGGTCGACGCGCTCCACCTAAAGGTGACATGATGACGGCTCACGCTCGTAAATTGACATGTAGTTTTACATGATCACATGGTGTAAATGAATAAAATAAGAATAGGCCACGCCATATATCTAATCAACGCGCGGCTTTGTGTGAGCTTCCGTTAGGATTGGATATTCCGCAGTTTGTAACCAACTTCATTTCTGTCAACTTGTGTGGCAGGCTTATACATAGCATATTATATTATACATACCTCTATGAGCTCGTCGCTACTCATATCGCCTTGTAGTTTCAGCATGTCAATGCCAAATGCATACATATCATCAGTCAGCAATCCACTCTCGTGCCCGTACATCCAGGCATGTTTCACAGCCTTCACTTTTTGCTCATCGGAGCATATTGTGTCATCCAAACTGAGAAGGCTGTGAATATACTTTGTGCATAGTTTCTGATCTGGAAACTAAAATTAACACATCAATAATGGCACATAGCACAGAGGACTGATGATCAATGCAGTCAAAAAGTTCTTAAGCAAGTGGAGATACGGGCAAGTGCGGAGTAGGATGTCCACCCACAAAGAAGACGGATGGCCTCATTAAGACCGCAGGATCACGCTGAATGCAAGCCGCTACCAACCGGTCTTATTTGAGATCCATATGGGAGGCCTATGTCCAGCAAAGGTGCTAATACAGCAGATCACCAAATCTACTGTAATAGCACCTTTTTCACCGATTACAAAAAACAAGTTGTTGATATTTTAGAATTTATATGTTACCTGCTGCAATGCTTCTTCATATACAGCAATAAGGTAGTTTATTTTCTCAGGAAAATGGGTATCTTCTGTGAAATCTTCGATTTCTTTCCAATGACAACCCTAAAATAGAAATTGGGTTAAATAGTTTCTCAATATATTATTACTTGGGGCACCTCAAAGAAGAGAGAAGGAAAATTGCACAGTTATTGTGCAGATATTTTACATTGGTAATACATACTTGGCAACAGCGGTTTTCATTGAAAATTGTATAGATCTCCTTTCTAATTAGTTCTGCTGTTATGTGGGGCACCTAATAAAGTAACTTGTTTGATAAAACTAATATTACAATGTAAATAATGGTTGTTGCATCATAATCAATAAATTGCAGGGATTGAGTTTTATTATTTGTTTTTTTTTTTTACATTCATACCCGTGACCATGATCGATGCAACTCGGCCGAAACGTCGGGATGAGGAGGTATTTATTTATCTCGTAATTTTAGTGCGCGATTAGTCCCGTAGTATATAATAATAATGTGTTCAAATCGCGAAAGTTTAAAAACAACATTCATAATGAGTTTTTTCAAAAGTAGTAATCCTGTGTCAAAGACTCAAAGTCAACAACCACTGCAATGTTAAAGAATATTATTAAAATGGGTATTGACAGCCAAGTCACCATATCCAACTGCAATATCTTTCAACATTCAAGCTGTTTATAAACCCATTGCTAGTCGAGAGTAAAGAAGTCAACAAATTATACAAAATACCAACTTCTAATTCTTTCGAAGCAATATAAGGCCAGACTTCTTTACTATCCCGTCTGGACCATATCTCCTGCTTTATTGCATCCTTAATTTCTCCTTCCACTTCATATTTCAAGCAAAGGTCAAACAGTTTGAAGAGGAAGTCAACATCAGTGATGTTTTTAACTCCATTTCTCCATACTATGTCTGCTCTTTTGATTTGTTTTTCCTGTAACAAAAAATACTCCTTTTGGACAAATGTGATAATATTGAGATATGTTATGCTACTGTTCTATACTGGCAATTTTAATAGTCCACTACTGAACATGGGCTTACTTACGAAGGGTGATAGAACTGACTGATATTCTTATGTTATTTAGCCTATTTTTAAGATAATAGAGAAACCGATTGGAGTGGATGGAGACATGCACAAACTGGAACATTATAGGTACTATTTAGAGATTTAAAACATATTTTAAGTAAAATAAAAAAATTTGAGGAACTGAAATTTTGAGACACATTCAGGCCATCCAGAACTGGTGTACTAGGCCAATTAAAGTATCAAATGTTTCATACATTTTGTCGATTCCGAGTTGCAATTTTGTATTCTCGAATTCCGGGTTGGTCCCATAGTAAAAGTTGTTTTTAATGTGATCTTCACCTCTTTTAAGTTTAGTACAGGGCAAGGAAATATCCCTGTATAAATTTATTTTATACCTTGTCCTCTTCGGTGTCCGAGTTGAAGCTTAACACAATAAGTTCTATTTTGAAGAGCTCTAAGTACAGCACTACCGAGTCGGGATGCCTTTGAAGTCCCTTGAGCAGGAAGCTCCGAGCGCCTTCCGTGTTGTTCTGCTCTTCACTCTCCCATTTGCTCGCTAGTTGCCACAGCTTGGGCTTGTCTCCGTGGACCTAAAATGATAAATAATAAATATGGAAACTAATGTTTTTAACACATTGTAATACTTCAAACAGTTCAAACTACAGTCATTTAGACTATTAAATTATGTATTCATTTCATTTAGAATATTTAGTTACTAGGTAGCCCTAAAATTAATAAAATAATCATCACTATAGACCACTGCTGGGCAGTAACATTGTTATGTTGTTAACTTCGAGCAAATATCTATAGTCACAATCATGCAAAAATGTGCCCGAGCTAAAACCCTGCCCAAGCTTCGTAGTGAGCAGGCTTTTTAGTTAGTCGTAAGGCGATTGCAAGCAGACTACCACGCCGCGTGATGCCAAAGTGCTCGGTTACAAGCACTAATTAGGTGACGTAACGTTGAGATTTGAGAAAACGGGTCATTGTGAATTATTTAGTGTAAATATCTAAGTCGGTATGTATGACGGCGCTCGGACATTTTTTACTACTTTCACTTAGGGACTGTGGCTCTGTAGATATTTGCTCAAAGGTTGTTAATACTGAAATGTGTTTGTTGTCTTTTTCTACCCAGTCTTTTTACTATAAGAGGACAAGTTATTCATAGGCCGAATCAAACTCCTTGGCAGCTGAGAAGTTAGGCACAAGCTGTGTGAAATCTAATCCTTCCGCAGCTGTTAAGTGAGCGTCAGTCAGGATTCAGTTTTGCACAGCTATTAACTAGATTTGGCATAAAGAACACATTGCAGCCATATTTTTAAAAAAAAAGTTAACTTCTTAAACTTACGAAGTTTGGTTCATGACTTTTTAACAAGAAAAGTTATCTAAGATTGCCAAAAATCTGCTAGTATAGCTATGGCATTAGCATAACATGGTTTAATTATAAAAATTGCTCATACCTGTAGCATTTCTCCAATAATACCAGAAATAGCAGCTGTAAAACCAACACTTCTGCAGAACTTGATATATTCAAAATATATTTCAACATCATTCTGGAACCTGTATATAAACTGCTTGAAAACTCTATTCAACCTTTTACTTATGGCATATTCAATATCTTTCTTTTTCTCTGTAAGTTTTGAATTTCTCCGTCTCACAGCAATATCTTCTAGTAATGCCAATTCATACGCTATGTACTGAACATAGTCATCTTTCTGTTTGACTCGGCGTTGTATATGGTACTCGAATTCTTTGCGTTTTCTGGATATCTCTCTGTAAAACAAACACGAAATTTTTCATTTAAATTGAAGTTAACCTCACATTATAACTAAATAATTAAAAATAGACGTGGGTAATCTTTGTATCAGAACTTTACGCGAAAATATACTATTACTGTTTTAATTACCAACATGGAATATGTAGTAGATTTAAATATTCTACACGAAAACACACCTTATTTCTTCGTCGTTGTAGAGACTGGTTCTTCGCATCTGCTCCAGCTCATTTACCATTCCCTCAATGCGTTGGTTCACTTGTTCAGCCATGGTGATAGATATTAGTCAATTTCTTTCTGTAAAAAGTAACTTACTTTCCTGTTACAAAAATCAAAGCAAGTTATTTTGAAACGACACTCATTCTTAGATTATAGAGGGAATACTCATTACATTTGCAATGTTGATCTTTGAGGTTATATTTTGTTGTTTGACTTAAGCGGTCACTGACAATTGACAGCAAGAACTTTTGTATTTTTTATTTTTGACTTCGATAAAATTAAATAATCATTATACTATTAACATTAGATCATGGAAGTAATATGTACTACGTACGTAGTACATACGTAGTACATATCACTACAGGGCTGTCGATATATGGGGAATTTCACTTCCGTTTGGGATTGATTCTATGTGGGAAAAAATAGGGTTGCGATTTGCTGAGGTACTTTTTGAGTACTTTTCATGAAGTCAGGCTCCATCACAGGATTAATTTTTGTCCCCGATTTGGGAAATTTGACTTCGGTTTTGGGGGAATTAGGGACATCGCTATTGGCAACGCTGGGAATATTTTTTATTGTTTGTAGCACAGATATCTGTAAAATACAGATCTGTAATGCTGTTGTCGAATCAATATTTCACTATGTATTTTACTATGTATTTACTATGTATTGCCTTTGTTGTAAACTCCCGATAATTAGAGAAATTGTGTGATTGACCTTATTTCATAGTTGTACAATAGATGCCACATCAAATATTGTACAATTTAGTTGACGTGAAAGTAATAAAACTTTAAATTGCCAAAGTTCTTTTTATGGGTAACGCCCATTAGTAAATATTTAAATTTATAAGTATCCAAATTTAAGGGTAAATTAACTAGATATTTGATTTATTTATTTATTTACATTTTCAATAAATAACATTACAGTCTCAGTTATTAATTTTGTTATAAATTACTTAAAAAACAACTTAGGCAGGTTACGTTCGTACATCTTCATTATTCAAACATTTTATTGGTAGGTATAGCGAATATTATTGAACGCTTTACTGTTCCTGTACCCACTAATTGTATTTTCATCCGCGTCGAAATATAATGAACATATTTGTGAGTACTTGGTATCCAATTCGCTTGCCCTGTGGTGTAGCAGCAGTCCATTTATCCCTCAACTCAACATGATCAGACGGAATCCTGTCGAATTTCAACAATGGTTAGACTTAGATTTTTATAATTATAATATTACGGTTATATGAAAGACTACATAACTATTCAGAGGCGTTATGTTAATTTATGGCTTCTCCTAAAATAGAAAGAATTTATAATATTTTAATATTGTACGCTCGGCTCAGGCGGAATGTGACAATGAGTCATGCTTTTTTCGCGCGTGCCGCCGGCGTTAACAGATTTATAAGACGTTATAATGTCAAAATACCTTTTACCTTCAAAAAACCATCGAAAAATAATGATATTTTAATTTTTTTTTGTTTTACATGAGATTGAGATTAATCATTTTTTTATCTGGTATAAAGGCATGGTTATCTACCAAATATGCGATTAATTTACCTACATATTCTGGATTTTTTAAAGCGTTGCTCAGTGTAATTATGCCAAAGCGTAAATGGGCAAATAATAATAAATATCATAGGTAAATATGTACATTTCATTTTTTTGGTATTCATGCCCGAAAAAGAAGAACTCCTTTATAAAACTTAAATTAAACGCGACGAATTAGGTAATTATATTTTAACATATTTCTCTATAATATTACAGTTCATTACACAAAAACCTAAGTTTGATTTTATATTATCGAGAATAAAATTTTTGAATTAAAAAAATCTGTATCTCTTACCACTTTTACACAAGATAAAAGCTTTAATAGTAATCTTACATAATTTACGATATTTCATACTTTTCCAAAAATAATGACATAGCGACTGGTTTAAAAAAAAAAGGGAATTTTTTGGGGAGATTTATTGTAATGGCACCACAGATGTTTTGAAATTCATATTATACATTAAAATTACAATAAAACTTGAAAAAATACAGCTTGGGAATCAGAATACCATTGTGTAGTGATTGATCTGAACAAAAAGATATAAAATGTGATATCTACAGTGTAATTCAATTGCGATTATGGTGAAAATGCGACTACTTACGAATGAAATGATATTGCTCATTTATCTATATCCATTGAAGTATAATACACGAGAACTGAAGATTGTTGTCTATGACGACGTCAGCCAACTGCCGGCGTACGCCGGCGAAGCGCGCCGACCGGCCTTAGTCGCGATTAAACAAAATGGTTGAATATATCAGAGGTCAAAATATTATTTTAAAAATTAAAAATGGGGAAATGTGTAGTCAAAACCTTTTAATCCCGTTCTCAATTTCTTCATAAAGCTTCTGGAATTTATTTCCACAAGTAAATACGGTTTACACTATTCGTATTAATTGAAACTATCTTCTTTCCCCATTTGGGGCATTTGGCTTCGCGCGATCGGCGCATTTGCCATATTCAAGTTCAAATGGATGACGGAATTATTTTTTATTTACAAGGTAGGGAAACGAAACACGAAAAATATACAAGCAAAATTATAAAACAGATCAGTAGAGTGGGTTATGAAAATGATATGAAAACTTACAACTAATATTCACAACAATAGATACAGTATATACAAAAATTACAGTTTTAGATTATTAGAAATAATAAAACAGCTCAAAGAATGATAGATATAAAAAGAATTAGTACATAGAAGAGAATTTATATTAATAGGCAATGGAACGTGTAACGATAGTAGGTCATTATAGAAGGAAGAATGGTCATATAGAGGACATGAGAAAAAAATATGATCAAGATCGCCATAGTCACCACACTCGCACTGTGGGTTATCAATAATATTAAATCTAGCAAGATGTGCAGGGCAAGTAGTATGACCAAGGCGCATCCTTATCAGTACGGAAGTTGAGAGTTTATTGAGATTCATAACAGAGAACCATGGTTTGCTAGGAATACCTGATTGTATACTAGCATAGCTTTTGCCTTTTCTTGTACTAGTGTTTGCCCAAACCGCTGACCAGGATTCCCTGAGGTGCAGCCTGGGCAGGGCAAGCAGGTCATGACAATAATTTATGTATGGGAAAACGTCACCACTCTCCACAGCCTCATTGGCAAGTCCATCCACTTTTTCATTACCAGTTATACCATAATGGCTAGGGATCCAAATAAAGTTAAGAATTAAATTGTTAAGATTGCAAGTGTATAGTTTCTCCCTTGCTTCAATGATAAGAGGAAAATTTGATTTACATTTAAAAGGAGACCTTGAGAGAGCTTGTAAGGCACTTTTGGAATCACTAATAATGAGGCTATTTTTAAGTTTAAATAAAAGTACATACTCTATAGCTTTAACGATGCCAAGACATTCACCCGTGAACACTGATGTTTCTGGGGGACATTTGATTTTTTGTACGATATTATACTGTGAGTGGTAAACACTCACACCTACACATTTATTTGGCGAATGTTTGGAAGCGTCCGTATAAATATGATTCCAATTGGGCCATTTATCGTTCACAGTAAATTTAAAATATGCATTTGCATTTCGTTTTTCTATTTCTAAGTCAAAGTGGATTATTGGTGATTGTAATAAGGATTCATAGTTACAGGTAAACATGCTAAGTGTATGAGATCGATGTATTGGGGAGTGTAGTGCAATAAACTTGTTATAACTCTGCACTAAGCAAGGAATAGATTTATGTTTCCAATATTGTGCAGACACTGTCAAATCAGAGAGAACCCTGAGTTTCGAAATAAGTGGACTGTTAGAAAATTGTAAGTCCCGGTAAAAAAGACGTGCGGAAAGAAATTGTCGTCTTAAATAAAGAGGGGGTTCGCAACATTCCACCTGTAATGCATTTATTGGACTAGATTTCATAGCACCTGTGATAATCCTCATTGCTTTTGATTGGATGTCATCCAGTTTTTTAAGGCCAGCTACACTACATGGCCCCAGTAAGAAAGTCCCATAATCAAGAACACTTCGAATCAGAGCGTTGTAGAGGAGCTTCAAAGAAACGGGATGCGCACCCCACCAAACACCTGTCAGACATCGTAGTAAGTTTAGAAGTTTTTCACACTTAGTTGCAATATAGGTACAATGTGGTAAGCCCGTAAGTTTTGAGTCTAGATATATGCCCAAAAATTTCACTTCGTTGACTGTTGGAATTAAGTTGTTATCATAATGAACAAAAACTAAGGGTGGAATACGCTGACGAGTAAATAAAACTGCGGAACTCTTTAGTGGCGAGACACTTAAGCCGTTCTTAGATACCCAGACTTTGAGATAGTTTAGCGACATCGATATTTGGCTACACATATCATCGATCGATTTACCAGTTACATAAAGTACAAGATCGTCGGCATATTGTAAAATATTAGCTGTTCCATAGAGTGACGGTTCCAGATCGGATGAATAAAAATTGAACAAAATAGGGCTGTTCACTGATCCTTGAGGCAGACCCTTCCATAAAAGTCTGCTTTGGTCTCTTGCATGGTCTAACTTAATTATTCTACCAGCTAGAAGATTAATTATGAAGCATGTTAGGATTTCAGGGACTTGTTCTTTGCAAAGTTTTGTTTGAAGGATGTCAAGGAGAACATTGTCATACGCTGATTCTAGGTCTATAAATACAGCTAATACTGATTCATCTCGTGAAAACGCTATTCTAATGTCAGTGAGAAGTGTACCCACACTATCCAATGTACTTCTGCCTTTTCTGAAACCAAATTGAGTTTCAGAAAGAATTCCTCGATTTTCGATAATCCATTCCAAGCGATTTTTAACCAGGTTTTCGGCGACTTTAGCTATTACAGAGGATAAAGCAATTGGTCGATATGATGATGCCTCAGATGGATTTTTCCCTGGTTTGATTATAGGTAACACTACTTGTGACTTCCAAGAAGTAGGGATATTTCCTGTCAACATCGCGGTGTTTATTACCTCTAGGTAATATTCGAGGGAAGATTCAGATAGGTTAGCAATAAACGAATATGGTATACCATCTTCGCCTGGTGCAGAATCTTTCACAGTTGCTATTACCGCTTGTAATTCTTGCATAGAAAAGAGAGAATCAAAAATACTGCGATTCCTTATAGAAGGAACTAACCTAACTGCAATTTCCTGTGGTGGTACTGAAGGAGGAGCTAATCTATCTAAGAATTGGTGTGTCAGATTTGGTGGTAAAGTAGTCCAAGAGGTTGCAGCTACACCACATCTAAATCTTTTGATATTACGCCACACGACAGACGCACTTATATTCGGAGAAATCGAGAGACAAAATTTTTTCCATCCTAAAAATCTTTTCTCCTTAAGTAATTTCCGCGTTGAGTTTAAAACGTCGCTTAAGCCTTGAAAATTATCATCAGTCATTTCACTATTATAGCATTTCTCAAATTCTTTTCTTTTCTTAACTGCCTCAGTACACTCCTTATCCCACCAAGGTGGGGAAGGAATTCGGCCGGTTGCTGAGTTTTTATGAGGAAACGTCTCATGTGCAGCTTCTAACAAAGCATTACTAAATGCGTTCGAGCAATCCATAACTCCACGAGAAATTTCAGGTAGACTTGTGACCTTATTTTCTACCTTACTTTTAAACTTAGACCATAATGTATTATCACTAAGATTAAATTGTAAACGTGGTTTTCGGGGAGGATTACGTTGCCAAGCCTTTGGAAGGGTGATAAGTATAGGAAAATGATCACTATCAAAGGTAGAAGTCAATGTTTCCCATGTTGTGGATGAAGCTAGCTTTGGAGAACATATAGAAAGATCTATAGCACTGGTTATTTCGTGCGGAGCTGTGCGCCGAGTTCGGGAGCCGTTGTTTAATACACAAAGTTCGTGTGTATCGATTACATCTAAAAGTTTTTCCCCATAGAAAGAATTAATGGAAGATCCCCAGGAGATATGATGGCAATTGAAATCTCCTAAGATAAAGAAAGGTTTAGGAAGAAGAGATAGAAGATTTTGGAAATGTTCAAAAGCAATTAAACGAGGAGAGTGGAGATAGATAGAAACAATACAAATATTACCTACTTGAGCTGCTACTACAGAAAAATTATCATAAGAAGGAAGAGAGATAGGAGTATGAGAGATGTTATTTCTGATAATCAAGGCAGCACCACCGTAACTATCAGTCCTATCATCTCTCAAAACGGAAAATCCGCGAATTTTGAAAACGGAGCCCGGCTTTAGCCAGGTCTCCGAAAGTGCTAATAAACAAGGATCATACTTGTTTATTAGATAGATAATTTCCCACTTTTTATGAACTGCGCTTCGGCAGTTCCATTGTATTACTTTTTGAAAGACCGCCATCATAAATGGCATTATTAGAATTACTAAACATTTCGATTATAGGGGCGACGTCGGACGGTATTTTAATGTTATTATGAGCAATTAATTTAATCAATAAATCGATGATGTCCGATGAAGACATGGTTAAGGGATTAGTATGTTTCTTTAAGAGGCCACAACCATCACGTGGGGTAGGTATTTTGTAATCATCAATAACTTTTTGATGAGCTGACTGATCATAACCTGGTTTTGGATTAGAAATCGGTCGACGGTTTGTAAAGACTGTCTTTTTATATGAAGTTAGAAGAGGTTGTCGGCTATCTAGCATCTTTGTTTGAACAGAGCTATTAAAAACAGGTTTGACAACATCGGCATATGATTTTAACGCTGGAGGAATTAATTTCGCAGCCTCACCGTAAGAAATATTATTCTCTGCCATAGATATTTTTATTTGTTTTTGACGGGAAAACTCCGGACACGATTTATCGGTCGCAAAATGCGCTCCTGAACATAGGAAACATGACATATTTTCTTCTTCTGAGACACAATTTTCCCCAGAATGTTCCTGGCCACATTTGTAGCATCGAGGCTTAGATCGACACTGCAGCTTTGTGTGTCCGTAACGACAGCAGTTGTAACATTGAATAGTGGGATACGTGTAGAGCTCAACTGGTAATGCATTATAGCACATAAATATTCTGCTAGGTAGTATTTGCCCATCGAAGGTAACAACAATGCTTTGCGTTGGCTTCCATACCTGAGCGCCATCTACAATAGTTTTGTAATTAATTCTCCGCACTTTAAGGATTTTACCGCATCCGTCTGGAACCGTCACATTTTCGATCACCTCTTCAGGTGACCATTCCGCTGGTACACCTCGTACCAAGCCCATCCGTGTCACGTTGTATGACGGAATAAAGGCTTTCAGATTGTCAGAAGTCAAAGTGCTACTAGAGATGAAAGAGTTGGCATCGCTAAAGTCAGAGAATGCTAGTGAGATTCTATTGCGACCAATTTTCTTTACTGAGCCATTTATGATATTCTGGAATGAATTCCGTTTCAGGAACTTACCAAAAGTGACCGGGTGGAGAGTCGTTCCGTCATTCAATTCCTGGGTTACATGTTGTACGTGTACCATGTACGGCGCGGTATCAGTATGTTGGTAAAGAGTCCTCGCTAGAGTCGCTGGAGGTTGGCTGTTAGGAATAACAATGTCAATTTTATTTTTTTTTGTCAATTTATTCTCATGGTGCGAATCACTGTCTTCCTTAGGCGATAGTGAGGGATCACTACAAATACAGCCCAATTTGCCGTCAACGGTTTGAGCATGCTTCCTCTTTTTCTTATTACAATGTTTACATATTTTATGAAGGCGGGATCTTTTGAGCCCAGACCGTTGACTAGCTGAGCAATCTGTGTCCATGCCTGATTCGTTTGAGGTGATATTTCCATGATTGCTGATAGTTACAAAATTATTAGCCGGAGGGACCATTAGTCCTCCTCCGGGGTCAGGCGGTTCAGCCATTGAAAAGAGGATAAAAACTTACCGGACTCCGGAAAAAATGCTCTTAATCTAAAATATATACAATAAATACAAGTTTTATATATACTATAATACTCTACTGATAGTTATTTACTAAAAACAAATGAAATTAATTTCGAATGGAAAAAAATTCGCCCGCCTAAACCGACGTTTCCCGCGCTTCATTGAAACTATCACATATAATATCATGATTTTAAAAGTAAATAATTTTACAGTTGGTGATGCCAGGTGAAACATGATTTTGTTTCCCCATAATTATGGGAGATTTCGACTAATCGATAATTACTTTTTTGATACTATAGGATATCCGCAGACAAAATACGTAAAGATAAATAAATAATGGATAAAAGCCATTAGAATATTACGAAAAGAAACTGACTGGATAATAATAGTAAATAGTGAAATAGTAAAATTACAATAGATTACAATATAACTTTAATAAATACTAAAAATACAAGAGTACAAAGATAATAACAAATCCGGAACCTAGATTAATGGGCGGCATTAACGTCTACAGCGATTTTAAATAATACTAATAATCATTACTATTTTTATAATTATTGATAGTTATGAATCAAGCAGCAGAATCAGGCCTAAATAGGTTTCGTATTGTAATTATTAGTTTAATCAAATAGCTCGACGGCAACAGGTATCTATGTCCGGAGATTGAAGTACAGGTATAGTATAACATATTAGGCTACAATTTTCAAAGAAGTTTTACGTGATACAGAGATACTAAAAAAGCGCGCGCTGCGTGGTATAGGTATGTATGAGTGACACAGACTGCACGCGGGCCGTGCGGGGTGCGTGGTAACTAGTGGTAAGAGCTTACGAACTCGGGCGCGGGTGGCGGTGTGGCTATGCTAGCTGTTAGTCTGCTATATTTATTATTGTTTATTATAATTGTTTACTCCAACGGTTCCAGAATAAAAAAAACATCACTGCAATTTTCAAAACAATATATTGTAGATTCTTCATGCAATGCTTTCGAATTTTCTTAAGGAATATCCTGTCCTACAATATGACACGTTTTTGATAATTAAATATTATTATGGCGATAATTATTTTAATTATCAAGAACGAATAAATATTGGTCGGATAAATGAATAAAATATTCTTTGTATTATAACTTTATTCATAATTACATCATATTATATTTGATTTTGATTAATGACTTAAATTCATAATGTTATTACTAAAATGTTGATTATTAAAAATATCGGTTTGTATCACTGACATTGAGAAGATATCGTAACATTTTGGGGAAATTTCAATCTAATGAACTGGCACCCTAAGTAGGCATTGTCCGACTAAATTTAAAAATATTGCTATTTCTGTCATTTTCAACGTCTTACCGTACTTTAGCAACTAGTGTAACAGGGATAGAGATATGATTCATTGATTACCTACCAACGATATTCGGGCGGTTAATGTGTCGCCATGCCTAGCAACGCAGTTGTTTGAGTCTGCTTATCTAGACATTAAACATCATTGTCTATATCTATATACGCCGTTGCTTTTGCAGCCAATTACGCTGCAGTAGTTCATCGTATATTGAACGCTTATCACGGTAAGAGTGAGTTTTTACGAGAACTTATGCTCAAAACTTTATTTTAAATAAATATGCTTATTT
The DNA here is from genome assembly GCA_949316475.1 of Hypomecis punctinalis. Classification (NCBI taxonomy): domain Eukaryota; kingdom Metazoa; phylum Arthropoda; class Insecta; order Lepidoptera; family Geometridae; genus Hypomecis; species Hypomecis punctinalis. Next base: position 7,178,784 of record OX438810.1, on the reverse strand, counting down.
TCCAAGTGATCAAACAAAAACCGCAGCTGTTTGTTATTGAAGATACTGTCAAAAGTGACATGATCTTCAGAAAAAAACGCCAACCACCACCGAATCGAGATATCTCTTTCTAACTCATGCCGCCTTAAATCAACGCATCTCTTTCTGGCTCCGCATTATCCCTCTGGTAGTAATAGCTCTATGATTTTTACCTAAAACTTCATGGTATATTTATTCATCTATATTTATTGTAAATAAATTTGAATTTGAATGGTAGCCACAGACTACTGCAGACTACTATAGATAAGTATGTATGTTTGTAGCACAGAGCTATTACAACAAGAGAGCGCTGTTTGCGCTTGAGGCCACAGAGTTACATAGCTCTATGCATAGAGTATACATAACTAAGCTCTATGCTTGAAACCGCATACCTCAACCGCAAAAATGTACGGACAATCACTAAAGTAGGGACAAGATAATAGGTCACTTTTGACATTTCATCAAAATTCAACAACGTAACCTTGTAACGGCGGGCATAAAATAAGAACTGCACAATTGCTTAACTTTTTTCAATTACGTTTACATATTTATTGTAATAATGACCGATACGAGTAATTTTACGATTTGCTTTCACTAATAAACCATTCTAAACATAATAAACAATTTCTGATCTAAAGAACTGAACGTCGTTACAATGTTGCGTCAGTCAACCCTTTTTCTTCTTAAACACTAGGGATGTTACTCTAAAAATCGAAAGCTGATAGGATTGTAAGTTGAATCGAATGCAATGATTACTTGTGAAGAAAAATCACCATAAATTTATAACCACGTTGTGATTATAGTAAAACCTAATTATACATATTTATTATTCTTTTAACTAACTATAAAAATACAAAAAAATAACTAAGTAGAAAGGTCATTGATGTTGGGTGCAATTTAGGTGGATGTTGCTGGTAACACCAGTGCCTGTCGATGACGCATGTCATGTCGCCATAACATGATGATGACGCAGTCTTTTGTTGTTGTGCGAAGTGACTGTGCGTTTTTGGTGTGCTCTCTGTTATTTTCTTCTGATCCGGCTTTTTCATTGAACTGATCTTACTGACTACGTTTACCTGGCTATAAATTGGACTCCGATTGCTTAACGATTATTAAACAAGAAAAACATTACAGTCTTACTATGTCGAAACGGGGGAAAACTCTAAACAGTCAATCTCGCGAACTAGTGCTGTGCTGAAATTGTACAATTATTTTGGACGTGAATCAGTTAACGATGGGCCTCTTTTACCATCGAAACCACCGAGAGAACGCGTTGCCGAAGCATTGGGAATAGGGAAGAAGACAGTAACTCAAATTCTGAAAGAGAAATACGGACCATCAGGCTCAGAAGATAATACTTTACGTACACCGAAAAAACGAAAGAGGGACAAGAAAATTGTTGACGTTGATAATGTTGATGCTACTGCAATTCGCAACCACATTTATGGATATTACTCGAGAAAAGAATATCCTACACGGGAAAAGCTATTGAGTTCGTTAAAAGGCGCAGGTTTATTTTTTGGAGGCAAATCGTCTCTATCAAAGGTTTTGAAATCGATTGGCTTTAGATTTAAAAAATCCGACAAGCGGAAAATCCTGCTAGAACGCTACGATATTATTTTGAAGAGAATAACATTCTTACGTGAGGTAAATAAAATTACGGATTGGGACAATGTCGTGTTTATTGACGAAACATGGTTGAATGCGAACCATACGGTTGCGCAGACATGGACCGATGATACAGCGGCCTCCACCTCAAAAGTTCCATCGGGAAAAGGAGCCCGACTTATTATATGTCACGCGGGATCAGCTTCTCAAGGTTTTATTCCAGACTGCCTCTTCGCATTCGCCTCTAAAACTACAACAGATTACCATGAGGAAATGAACTTTGATGTTTTTAAAGAGTGGTTTGAGAAGCTGCTAGTCAGCTTAGAAAACCCATCGAAAATTATAATGGACAATGCTCCGTATCATTCTGTACAAGTTGATAAACCACCAACTCAAGCAAATAAAAAGCAAGAAATTGTCTCGTGGCTGGTAAGAAATGGTGTGGAGGCAAGTCCAACTTTATTAAAAGTTGAGTTGTTAAATCTGGTAAAAGCAACTAAGCCGTCCAAGCTCCGCTATGTAATCGATGAACTAGCCCTAGAGCATGGACACGAAGTTATTCGATTGCCTCCCTACCATTGCCAGTATAACGCCATCGAGCTTATTTGGGCACAAATAAAGGGTCATGCAGCGCGGAACAATACTGAACCACCCTTCAGTACTGCTAAAATGATGACTCTGCTACAAACTGCATGTGCAGAAGTCACTACAGAAGACTGGCGAAAAGTCGTGGAGAAGACAAAGAAAATAATTTTACAAGATTTTGAACGAGATGTGAGAATAGACAATATTATTGAAAATGAATTAATAATATCTCTGAGTGCTGACAGCAGTGATGAAGATAGCAGTTCCGATAGTTCAAGTGAATAAAAGCAATTTTTTTGTTAAATTACGTAGGTACTTGTCTTATTTTGCTCCTTTAATTTATGAAAGAAAAAATAATAATGGGACAGGGATTCGCATGATCATTTGTCACAAGTGACCTATTTCTTGTCCCTACTGTAGTTGTCAACTGTCAAAAATATGTATTGGAATTTGACAAGAATTTTGACACTATTGGCACAAAAACACGGCAAATAGCCACTGAATCTAGATAATTTTCAGGTCTCTTTCTAACTCATACCGTATTAAATCAATGCATCTCTTTCTTTCATTTCTCGATCGACTACCTACATTATCTCTGGTAACTCAATGTGTTGTCAGTTGTGTTTGTAAACAATATGGCAAAGGTTATTCACACACACTCACGACAATAAAGTTGCCAGGCTTAGCGCTTAAAATTTTACTATGAACCCAAAATTTAAAACGGCGTAGTGTACTTCCAGGTGTCATAAGAAAATATAACGTCTCGGCATTTCCTGGAGTTTTTACGTATCTACACTTTCGTAGTGATGATTTGTTGATAAAACTCAAAATCTCAATCGCGATATAAAATTTAGGCATTGAAAAAACTACTAATTAAGTAAGGTAGCTCTAAGCTGACAACACTGGCATGTGTTGTACCACAGATCAAAAATGGAAATAAACATTGTTCGTTCACCACAGCTTATAAAAGGTACAGTATTCATCAGTATTGCCATAGAAAGTAGTCACAAATAAAAACGATTGACTATTAATTGGTTTGGGGTCGTCTACTAGTCATGACTTATTTTTAGCAACTTACGAATTTTTCAACCAATTTCGATGAAACTTGGTACGCAGGTTTCATATACTAATGATTTTTAGAGTTCCGTACTCAAAGGGTAAAAACGGGTCCATATTACTAAAACTCAACTGTCTGTATGTCCGTTAGACTGTCTGTCACCAGGCTGTACAAATAGCGGCACGTATCTCATGAACCTTAGAAGCTAGAAAGTTGATCACAAATGATGTATTGATGTTAACCATAACAACAAATAGCAATAATCGGCTAAGTGCGAGTCGGTCTCGCGCACTTAGGGTTCCGTGTCGTACGTAAGTCCCCGTTAGTATATATAATTTTAATTTATTTATTTATTTGTAGAGGATATATCCAATTTAATATTCTGTGTATGTCTCAGCGTTGTAGCTATCACTATTCATAAGATACAGCCTGGTGACATACTGACAGACAAACGGACAGCGAAGTCTTAGTAATAGGGTGCCGTTTTTACCGTTTGGGTATGGAACCCTAAAAATGGCATAAAATAAATATTAAAAAATTATATCCAACAAACGTGAATTTATGTATAGGTATATTGACCTTAATAACTAGTAATTGAACTAAAATATATAAAAGGGGGTTCCCATAACCATCAAAGACAAAATTACAGTATCAAATCATGTTAACGTACGAAGTCAATATGATTTATTGTTTTAGTTCGCAAAAAGCTATTAAATAAAATAAATTAAATTAAATTTTTTTGAGCTCATAACACGGCAAAACCAATTACATTACAGCTACAATAAAATCTCATGGGCGTTATGGGCATCAATGCGTCAGGAAATTATAACCTAACAATGTTAAAAAAAGCCATTAGCGAAAATTACTCCTAGCCAAATGCTACGAGTAATTTTCCAATCATATCCCCTCTTGTGAAATTCCGTTTTTTTTTCCGAACCCTCTCCACCCTCCAGACCCTTTCGAGTAGTTTCGAGTTTCACGTAATTAATAGATGATCCCTTTGATGGGAAACATTTTGTTTAGTTAATTTTGCAGAATTATCAAAATATTTTTTATTAAAATTAATAAATTATTTAAAAACCATGTAGGTAACTGATACCTCTATAATTCTTCTATTGTTAGTCATGTCATTTTATTGTCCAATAACCGGGATAATTTTGCTAAAAACATTTACAGATGATACTACATTTGGAGTGACGCGAAAAACTGATCAGTTTAACTGACCGTGTATGGCCACCTTAAAGGTGGCTCATTCAGTAAATTAATAGGTAGGAATTTGTGGTACACGATTTGAACCACTACCTGAAGCTGAGCTCACACGATGCTATGATCGCATCTGTTCATCAGATCAGTGCAGCGGGGGCCTAATATTGATAACTATTGCTGGTAAGCTTAATTGAAGAAACTAAATGACACCACTATCATATTCGAAAAATATAGATGCTACAAAAAGTTGATGGGAATCAAAGTTGTAGGAAATCAAATTTCAAACAACTATGGATCCGTTAATTTCTCATTAAAGAAAAAAATAACAAAAGTTATTATAGAAACAATATGGCACACTTATCTTATTGAAGAAAATATCTTTCCTATAAAAAGTTCATAGGAATCAAAGTTGTAGAAAATCAAATTACAAACAACTTTGGTTCCAATAATTTCTCATGAAAGAAATAAATAACAAAAGTTATTGAAGAAACAAAATGGCACACCTATCTTATTCAAAACAATATCAATACTAAGTAAGTAAGTAAGTAAGTTCGTATAGGCCGGGTGGCTAACCCTGGTGTCAGAGTTTTTAGGCCGCCTGAAGGCCTCTGACATGGCTAAACGGTTAAAACAACCGTTTAGCCATGTCAATACTAGAAAAAGTTGATGGGAATCAAAGTTGTAGGAAATCAAATTTCAAGTAACTTCGGCTTCAATAATTTCTCATGAAAAATTTAAATAACATGTTATGGAAGAAACAAAATAGATCCACTAACTTATTAAAAAACATATCGATCCTGGAAAAAGTTGATAGGAATCAAAGTTGTAGGAAATCAAATTTCAAACAACTTTGGTTTCGATAATTTCTCATGAAAAATTGAAATAACACAAGTTATCGAAGAAACATCATGGCACCACTGGTTTATTAAAAAATATCGATCCTATAAAAAGTTGATGAGAATCAAAGTTGTAGGAAATCAAATTTCCAGCAACTTCGGCTTCGATAATTTCTCATGAAAAAATGAAATAACAAGTTATGGAAGAAACAAAATAGAACCACTAACTTATTAAAAAAAATATCGATCCTGGAAAAAGTTGATGAGAATCAAAGTTGTAGGAAATCAAATTTCAAACAACTTTGGTTCCGATAATTTCTCATGAAAAATTGAAATAACACAAGTTATCGAAGAAACATCATGGCACCACTGGTTTATTAAAAAAATATCGATCCTACAATAAGTTGATGGGAATCAAAGTTGTAGGAAATCAAATTTCAAACAACTTTGGTTCCGGTAATTTCTCATGAAAAATTGAAATAACACAAGTTATCGAAGAAACATCATGGCACCACCGGCTTATTAAAAAAATATCGATCCTAGAAAAAGTTGATAGGAATCAAAGTTGTGGAAAACCAAATTTCAAACAACTTTGGTTCCAATAATTTCTCATGAAAAATTGAAATAACAAGTTATGGAAGAAACAAAATAGAACCACTAACTTATTAAAAAAAATATCGATCCTGGAGAAAGTTGATGGGAATTAAAGTTGTAGGAAATCAAATTTCAAACAACTTTGGTTCCGATAATTTCTCATGAAAAATTGAAATTACACAAGTTATCGAAGAAACATCATGGCACCACTGGTTTATTAAAAAAATATCGATCCTATAAAAAGTTGATGAGAATCAAAGTTGTAGGAAATCAAATTTCAAGCAACTTCGGCTTCAATAATTTCTCATGAAAAATTTAAATAACAAGTTATGGAAGAAACAAAATAGAACCACTAACTTATTAAAAAAAATATCGATCCTGGAAAAAGTTGATGGGAATCAAAGTTGTAGGAAATCAAATTTCAAACAACTTTGTTTCCGATAATTTCTCATGAAAAATTGAAATAACACAAGTTATCGAAGAAACATCATGGCACCACTGGTTTATTAAAAATATATCGATCCTATAATAAGTTGATGGGAATCAAAGTTGTAGGAAATCAAATTTCAAACAACTTTGGTTCCGGTAATTTCTCATGAAAAATTGAAATAACACAATTTATCGAAGAAACATCATGGCACCACTGGTTTATTAAAAAAATATCGATCCTATATAAAGTTGATGAGAATCAAAGTTGTAAGAAATCAAATTTCAAGCAACTTCGGCTTTGATAATTTCTCATGAAAAATTGAAATAACAAGTTATGGAAGAAACAAAATAGAACCACTAACTTATTAAAAAAAATATCGATCCTGGAAAAAGTTGATGGGAATCAAAGTTGTAGGAAATCAAATTTCAAACAACTTTGGTTTCGATAATTTCTCATGAAAAATTGAAATAACACAAGTTATCGAAGAAACATCATGGCACCACTGGTTTATTAAAAAAATATCGATCCTATAAAAAGTTGATGAGAATCAAAGTTGTAGGAAATCAAATTTCAAGCAACTTCGGCTTCGATAATTTCTCATGAAAAATTGAAATAACAAGTTATGGAAGAAACATCATGGCACCACCGGCTTATTAAAAAAATATCGATCCTAGAAAAAGTTGATAGGAATCAAAGTTGTGGAAAATCAAATTTCAAACAATTTTGGTTCCGATAATTTCTCATGAAAAATTGAATTAACGCAAAAAAATATTGATTCTGGAAAAAGTTGATAGGAATCAAAGTTATGGGAAATCAAATTTCAAACAACTTGTGTTCCGATGATTTCTCATGAAAAATTGAAATAACACAAGTTATCGAAGAAACATCATGGCACCACTGGTTTATTAAAAAAATATCGATCCTACAATAAGTTGATGGGAATCAAAGTTGTAGGAAATCAAATTTCAAACAACTTTGGTTCCGGTAATTTCTCATGAAAAATTGAAATAACACAAGTTATAGAAGAAACATCATGGCACCACTGGTTTATTAAAAAAATATCGATCCTATAAAAAGTTGATGAGAATCAAAGTTGTAGGAAATCAAATTTCAAGCAACTTCGGCTTCGATAATTTCTCATGAAAAATTGAAATAACAAGTTATGGAAGAAACAAAATAGAACCACTAACTTATTAAAAAAAATATCGATCCTGGAAAAAGTTGATGGGAATCAAAGTTGTAGGAAATCAAATTTCAAACAACTTTGGTTCTGATAATTTCTCATGAAAAATTGAAATAACACAAGTTATCGAAGAAACATCATGGCACCACTGGTTTATTAAAAAAATATCGATCCTATAAAAAGTTGATGAGAATCAAAGTTGTAGGAAATCAAATTTCAAGCAACTTCGGCTTCGATAATTTCTCATGAAAAATTGAAATAACAAGTTATGGAAGAAACATCATGGCACCACCGGCTTATTAAAAAAATATCGATCCTAGAAAAAGTTGATAGGAATCAAAGTTGTGGAAAATCAAATTTCAAACAACTTTGGTTCCGATAATTTCTCATGAAAAATTGAATTAACGCAAAAAAATATTGATTCTGGAAAAAGTTGATAGGAATCAAAGTTATGGGAAATCAAATTTCAAACAACTTGTGTTCCGATGATTTCTCATGAAAAATTGAAATAACACAAGTTATCGAAGAAACATCATGGCACCACTGGTTTATTAAAAAAATATCGATCCTACAATAAGTTGATGGGAATCAAAGTTGTAGGAAATCAAATTTCAAACAACTTTGGTTCCGGTAATTTCTCATGAAAAATTGAAATAACACAAGTTATAGAAGAAACATCATGGCACCACTGGTTTATTAAAAAAATATCGATCCTATAAAAAGTTGATGAGAATCAAAGTTGTAGGAAATCAAATTTCAAGCAACTTCGGCTTCAATAATTTCTCATGAAAAATTGAAATAACAAGTTATGGAAGAAACAAAATAGAACCACTAACTTATTAAAAAAAAATATCGATCCTGGAAAAAGTTGATGGGAATCAAAGTTGTAGGAAATCAAATTTCAAGCAACTTCGGCTTCGATAACTTCTCATGAAAAATTGAAATAACACAAGTTATCGAAGAAACATCATGGCACCACTGGTTTATTAAAAAAATATCGATCCTATAAAAAGTTGATGAGAATCAAAGTTGTAAGAAATCAAATTTCAAGCAACTTCGGCTTCGATAATTTCTCATGAAAAATTGAAATAACAAGTTATGGAAGAAACAAAATAGAACCACTAACTTATTAAAAAAAATATCGATCCTGGAAAAAGTTGATGGGAATCAAAGTTGTAGGAAATCAAATTTCAAACAACTTTGGTTCCGATAATTTCTCATGAAAAATTGAAATAACACAAGTTATCGAAGAAACATCATGGCACCACTGGTTTATTAAAAATATATCGATCCTATAATAAGTTGATGGGAATCAAAGTTGTAGGAAATCAAATTTCAAACAACTTTGGTTCCGGTAATTTCTCATGAAAAATTGAAATAACACAATTTATCGAAGAAACATCATGGCACCACTGGTTTATTAAAAAAATATCGATCCTATAAAAAGTTGATGAGAATCAAAGTTGTAAGAAATCAAATTTTAAGCAACTTCGGCTTCGATAATTTCTCATGAAAAATTGAAATAACAAGTTATGGAAGAAACAAAATAGAACCATTAACTTATTAAAAAAAATATCGATCCTGGAAAAAGTTGATGGGAATCAAAGTTGTAGGAAATCAAATTTCAAACAACTTTGGTTTCGATAATTTCTCATGAAAAATTGAAATAACACAAGTTATCGAAGAAACATCATGGCACCACTGGTTTATTAAAAAAATATCGATCCTATAAAAAGTTGATGAGAATCAAAGTTGTAGGAAATCAAATTTCAAGCAACTTCGGCTTCGATAATTTCTCATGAAAAATTGAAATAACAAGTTATGGAAGAAACATCATGGCACCACCGGCTTATTAAAAAAATATCGATCCTAGAAAAAGTTGATAGGAATCAAAGTTGTGGAAAATCAAATTTCAAACAACTTTGGTTCCGATAATTTCTCATGAAAAATTGAATTAACGCAAAAAAATATTGATTCTGGAAAAAGTTGATAGGAATCAAAGTTATGGGAAATCAAATTTCAAACAACTTGTGTTCCGATGATTTCTCATGAAAAATTGAAATAACACAAGTTATCGAAGAAACATTATGGCATCATCGGCTTATTAAAAAAAATCGATCCTAGAAAAAGTTGATAGGAATCAAAGTTATGGAAAATCAAATTTCAAACAACTTTGGTTCCAATAATTTCTCATGAAAAATTGAAACACTTAACACTATTTATCGAAGTAATATCATGGCTCCACTGTCTTCAAATATGGAACCACCAATCCACCTTTTCATTAACTGAATGAGCACCCAGTTGGAGTGACGCGAAAAACTGATCAGTTTAACTGACCGTGTGTGCCCACCTTAAAACAATTCTCAGGTTAGTTTGTAGAATGAGAATATTTTTTATTGTTAATGCGGAGTTAGTTTTAGGCAAGTTTTAGAAGACCTATGATATAATCGTGGGTCTATCAACAGACCCTATTTTGAACGAATAATTTGAGTGAACATTTTACTATTTAGGGTGGGTCTATCAACAGACCCTATTTTAAAAGAATGATTTGAGTGAACACTGTGTTATCACTGATTATACCTATTATTTTACTGATTATTATTGCTCCCTATCACTATTCACAGTAAATAAGTTGCAAAAACTATCTATTTCTGGCCTGTACTATTAGAGCGGCCCGAAATTTAAATATATAACTGGCAATAAAAGACAAGTATCCAGGACAACATTAAATTTAAAAAAAAAACCGGAAAGTGCGAGTCAGGCTCGCGCTTCGAGGGTTCCGTACAAATCTAGAAAATTTTACAAAATTGGGAAGTAAGTTGTTAAAATCTCTATACTGTAATCATCAACAAGATTTTTTTTTTTCACTTTTCGCGTCATCCATCACACATTTACACAAAATTACACATTGTTAAAATAATTAAAAACCTGTTTTAGCATGTGCTAATAAAGCTCTTTTATATGATACCTAACATGATACGATTTCTTTTTCTTCTTGATCGTTGCGCTCTTGACAGAGCGGTCGTGGTCATCAAGTAGTACTATTATTTGTAGGGGCAGATGTAATGCGCCTCACGATGTTCCGCCATCTCTCTCTATGGGACTTCAATCGGATACACTCATGCACGGACCCACCCACAGCAGACTTGATCTGATAGGTCCATCTCAAGGGCGACCTTCCGCGTGGTCTTGTGCCCTCAACTTTTCCCTGGACGACAAGACGCTCCAAAGACTGACTACCTCGCCTTGAGATGTGTCCGAAGTAAGCGAGTATGCGAGACTACTATGGCTGATAGACGCTGCTTGATGCCGAGTTCTTGTAGTATCGAGACGTTGGTACGAAATTCAGTCCACGATACCCCAAGCATTCTTCTCCAGCACCACATTTCTAGAGCATCTACCTTTTTATTTTCAATATCTCGCAGCGTCCAAGTCTCATATACGATTTACTCTCTTACCTACCACTACTCTAACCCATATTTTGTGAATTTTGACCCTATTTTTTGTGATTTAGTTAAAAATGTACAGTTTTCAGATTTATTCCTATATGTGTACTCTGAGACAATGCTTCTTGTCAATTTTCATAGTTCTATGTCAACGGGAAGTACCCTGTAGGAGTGTCGAAATATGCGGCTTCTTACGACAAAAACGGCTCTAACTTTTTTATACGATAACTGAGAAGTTTTTTGTTTACACAACTGCAAGAGACCGTAGACATACGTATACAATTTAAATTTCAACTTGACATCTTTACGCGTTCCCGAGATAATGAGTCTTGACATACACACAGACGGACACACAAACAGACGGACAACAAAGTGATCCTATAAGGGTTTCGTTTTTTTCCGTTTGAGGTACGGAACCCTAAAAAATGACAGTTTGTGACAATAGCCAGTGCGAAACAATATAGAGTAGTCTGTGCTGTGTTTGTAAATATTTCTATCACAAATTATTTTCAATTTTCTTTAATTTCCTGGCAGCTTCCTCTTCCCTCTTTATTATTAATATTCGGTTTCTCGGACAAATTGTGGAAAATGTCACCAACCAAAAAAAAGTGGAATGAACGTGATACAATGAAGTTTTTAGAGCTTTACGAAGGAGAAGAAGTGTTGTGGAATGTTAAACTTAAAGATCATAAAATCAAAGACGCCCGAAATGCGGCTATAGAACGCATAATCCATAGCCTGAATATGAATGGGTTAACTATTCAAGATATAAACTGTAAAATTAATAACATTCGCAGTACGTACGCGCAGGAAAGAGCCAAAATAAGAAATTCTGCAGGGACTGGCTTAGATGATATTTATGTTCCATCATTGGTGTGGTTCGAAATTGCGGACAGATTTCTATCTGGTGTAATCAAGAGCAAGAAAACTTTTCAGAATGTGGTAAGTTTATTTTAATGAAACATTTTATTCGCTTGTTGGAAAGCCAGGAAAGTTCCAACGGTTTTTTCGCCATCTCACACATGGTCTCTGATCCCAAACTAAGCAAACCTTGTGATATGGTTTCCAGAGACTGATATACTACTTAAATATATATATATAGATATTACCTTTAAAATACCCAACACAGAGCAAACTCCTATGTTCATCACACAAATGCTTGTCTTGGGTGGGAATTGAACCCACAGGACCAGGAGTCAGGGTCACTAACCTTGTCAGAGGCCTTCAGGCGGCCTAAAAACTCTGACACCAGGGCTAGCCACCCGGCCTATACGAACTTACTTACTTACTTAGGGTCACTAACCACTGAACCACCAAGAAAGTCAATTAAACATTCTTAAAAAATATTTGTCCTCTCTTCAGTTGTCTGGGGTCTAAAAATACAGTATCATATGATATTGAATTGCTTTTATGTTTGTTACAGGGTTCTAATGAATGTGCTTCAGATATGCCAACCAACCCTTTAACAGATATACCAGTCAGCCTTTTACAAGACATACCACCGATTGCTTCACCAGACATATCAGCAAACCCTTCACCAGACAAACCAGCTAACCAGGCAACTTCACCAGATATAAAAAACAACACTCAGTTCATTACTCCATCAAGTAGAAAAAAAATAAAGAAAACACTACCTCAGCATATCACGAAAACAGTCAAGATGATTGAATCAATTAGGAATCAGGCAATAAATAGTAGAGAAACAGAAGACGAGTTCCATCATTTTGGCAAAAATGTAGCAAGCCAACTCCGTCAACTGCCACTACTTGATGCTCTTGATGTGCAAACGGATATATTAAATTTAATTAAAAGGAAGAGACAGTTAATTCAACAATTTCCGTCTAATGGTTACACTATTGAAATACCAAAATCTATAATTACACCACAGCAAAATATTCAGAATCAAGAGACTGTAGTTCCAGAAAATAATAACGAGTTAGAGAATGAAGTTCAAGATACAAAGGGTAATTTGGAGGCAGCTATAAGAAGTATGGGTGGTCTTATTCATAAACCAGAAGAATAATATTACTTACTTTAGTTTATTGAGAGTACTGATTTCAATACCTGTGGTATTCTTTGATATTTAGACTGATTATTCCAACAGAAAATAGGTTAAGTTTGAAATAAATGTATGAATATGTATTTTTTGGACTTACCTGTAAAAATTCCTCTGATGCATAAGTATATATAAGTAATCATAGTTCATCATATATAAATATCAGAGTAGAAGATAAAAACTGATACAGGGCATTTTGGTACCCAAAAGTGACCTTCTCATCTGCTAAAGCTTGATAATTTACCAGTTACTAAATAAATCTCAATGCAAGTCGAACTAAGAATTGAGAACCCCTTTTTTGAAGTTGGTGAACAAAATAACCACAGTAAAATAGTACAAGCGCCTGTAAAGTCGCCAGAATACGAGTATAAAATGCGGCTTCGGTATAGATAGGTGGAATTATGCAACTTGGTTGTTGTGATATTAGCTTCAAGTTGCGGATAAACCAAATCAGAGTGCCAAGTGGGAGTTTTGCAAATCAAATCGAATGACTTTTACGTCGCGTTGACCGAGCGCGCCGTGCACACGCGCGAGCACATTGACACACACGCTAGAATTACCCAATCACAGACGTTGCCACGCTCGTGTTCGATCGGTTTGGCGCTCGTTACATTACCGTAAAAAATACCCACACTTAGCTATTCAGTTTTCTGTACGTGACACAAGATGGCGCTGTGCCATTTCCACAGAAATCACATCAAAGGTTAACGCGATCGAGCTCGAGCGAAAATCTCCCATTTAGCCCTCTGACTGAAGAGCGACTGCGAAGTTGTATATTTGGTTATAAACAAACCGGTTTAGTGAGTATCTGACAAAAGAGTGCATACCTCTCATAATCTTGATATTTACAAATAGTGTCCTCATTATGAGGGCAGTCCTGAAACAGATGATGATGATTAAATAAAACAAGAGAAATTACAAAACATTACTTTATTTCTTATCCTTGTCTTTAGCAAGCTCCTTCAATTTACACTTAATTACATATTTTACTAAATAACGTTTTACAGTATGTACGGTGGATTACTTTCCATAGTTTTACATCTTTTTAAACTAATTCCATTTGAGTGTGATGCTCCCAGTAGTTTTTGCTTGTAAATAGTTCGAATCAAACGTCTTGGCGGCTAAGCGGTGTGACGTTAGCTACAAGCTGCGAAAAACCTAAAGCTTTGGTCTGGTGATCATGACGCACGCTGCGGTATGCGATATGCGTTGCCGGACACTCAATCATATGAAAAACGTCGAGAATGTTCTCTTGTTCCGTCGCAGTATGCGTCAGCGGCGAGGGGCAAGCGCGGTGAAGTGGGGAGGTGTACTGCCGCACAGCGCGGCGTCATTCTCGGTTCAACGCTGCGGTGTGCGGTGTGCGTCACGGGTGTGTGTCACTGAGTCTTGGTCGCTGCGGCAAAATCAACTGACCACCTCTCCGCAGGGACGCTAAATGCTGCGTCGTGACGCTGCGTTGCGGCGCATACCGCAGCGTTGTGCGTCCTGATCACCAGACCAAAGCTTAATCCTGACAGCTGCGCGAGGATTGGATTTCACGTAGCTTATAGCAAACTTCACAGCCGCCAAGAAATTTGATTCGGCCTATAAAATGTTATAAATTTCGCTCACTTCAACGTGATCAAGAAGCAGACACAATCAAATACTTCAATCAATTTCTGTGGATGAACGGATCTTCAATCATTGTGCTAGAATTAATTAAGTATGCCTCAGTCCGAAGTCATTCATCTATCAGCCATAGGACGTCCACTGCTGGACATAGGCCACTCAAATAGGACCGGTTTGACCGGCGATCTTACGGTCTAGATGAGATTGATCGTCCACCATGTGGGTGGCGAACTTTTCGACCCCATCGGACATCAGTACTCCGCGCTATGTGCCCTGCCCACTGACATTTCAACTTGGCAATCTGCTGGGCTGTCGGTAACTGGATCTCCTTATTTCCGATTAGATCTCGCAGGGAGATTCCGGGCAATGCCCTCAGTCCGAAGTGGCATGCAGTAACAGCCAGCAAAGTATCCATCAAGATTGATGCGCCTTCTTTTGCTAGTACTACATATCTCTTTAGTTTGTGCCTTGTATTTCCTTTTGTTTTTATGCGTTTCAGCATCGTGTGAAAGGGCTTTTTAATATAATTTCATCCAACACCATGTTATTCATGTTTTATATAAGGTACAGTTCATTGTGCTCAATAGGTCTATTCTTAATACAAAATATGTTAAAATAAATATTCTTTGTACAATAATATTCGCAGAAATCTGTACTCCTTTTATAGACTGCACAAAACGGTAAGTGTAGCCAAATATTGAAAAAAAAAATAGTCGCAATCTTCATTCCATTGCAATGATTTTGTCTATAATTTATCAGCAATTTTTGCAATCTTCCATATGAAGGTAGGTAGAAGGTAGAAATAACTGTTTTAGGCTTCTCTGTAAAATGCATATAGGTACTGTAATAGATTATATTTTTACCGAGAAAGCTTTGTCACTGGGATATTTTAACACTTTCAGAATATATGCATTAAAAACTTAGTTTTTGTAATACTGTACACCTAAACTCATTTATCGCCCATCACCTCGCCGTAAACTTAATCAATCCCCCCTCCCCGTGTTCTATAATCCCTCTTCCTTTGAAGCAATTGAGCCAAGTCTTCGAAAAAAGTTTCAGACTCTCTCGTTCTTCATCAGATTTTGACACTGGGGTGACATTAATTTCGGGTAAACATCTCCCGAAGTCCACAGCGGGTAGCCACACTTGGAAGTCTGAATCTGGGGAGTATTTGAAAATATCCTGGCAACCCTCTAGGTTTATTTGAGGGACGGGCGGTTGGCGTTGTAGCAGTTTCTTGAGTGTGATGAATGTGAGATTGTTTTCTTTGAGTGTGATCGATTGTAAATTCCTAGCGCGGCCTATTGATCTGTAATAAAAAAAAAATTAAATGAGGGTAGGTAGAGAAAATTCTGAAAGTATGGAAAGATAAAAAAAAATCTGATCGCTCAAAGTAGGTCAAAATCGAGCTCAAAGGGGTTGGTTACAAGCAAGCAAACAAACATACATGTGAAACTAATAAAAGCGTGTTAAAATATATCCTCTGGGGAGAATCGGTGTTCGGAAAAGTGACAAAAAAGCTGTGGCCGCCTCTTTTATTTTCTTAACTCATTGGTTTCAATTTGATAAATCTCAATACTTCATCGCCAACCATATTAGTATGTTACAAGACGAATCAAAGTTAATGGCGTCTGTGAAGTTAGCTACAAGCTGCGCAAATCCCCACTCCTCACCGCCACTGCCATATGAATTTTCAGCGCAACGTCTCGCCTCGTCACGTGACCCCATGAAGTTTGAATCGCCCTTTAGCTGTTAAGCAAGATTCGGTCAGGATTGGGTTATCTTGTAGCAAGCACCACAGTCACCAAGATGTTTGATTCGATCTATACTAACATTAAAGGCATGGGCGGAGGCAAAACAGAACATGAAATCAATTTTTTAAACTTAAAAACAAGGGTAGTTAGTACAGACTGAACTTAATAGCATCTGTGAAATCAGCTAGAAGCAACGCGAAACCCCACCCCAGAGATATGATATCTTTCAGATGACAGCTATCAATATTACGGAAATAATCAACTTTTAAGTTTGAGCTGTCAAGACAGCAATGGTCTAGCATCGACAGTGACGGAGATAATCCACTTTTAAGTTTGACAGCTGTCACATCAAATGTAGATCTTTTTAAGCTCTATCACTTTTGTAAACACAGCAATGGTCTAGGGTCAATAGTTACACAGATTTTTCACTTTAAAGCTGTCATTTGAAATGTAGGTCTCGTTGAGTTCTATCACTTGTGTCACGTCAGCAATAGTCTAACTTTATTAGTTACGGAGATATTCCACTTTTAAGTTTGACAGCTGTCATCCGTAATGTAGGTCTCGTTGAGCTCTATCACTTGTATCAAGACAGCAATAGTCTAGCTTTAATAGTTATGGAGATATTCCACTTTTAAGTTTGACAGCTGTCATCCGAAATGTAGGTCTCGTTGAGCTCTATCACTTTTGTGAAGACAGCAATAGTCTAGCTTTAATAGTTACAAAGGTATTCCACTTTTTAGTTTGACAGCTGTCATCCGAAATTTAGATCTCGTTGAGTTCTATCACTTTTGTGAAGACAGCAATAGTCGAACTTCGATGGTTACGGAGATAATCCACTTTTAAGTTTGACAGGTGTCATTTAAAATATAGATCTAAATGCGCTCTGTCACTTTTGTGAAGTCAGCAGTAGTCTAACTTCGATAGTTACGGAGATAATTCACTTTTAAGCTTTGACAGCAGTCATTAGGACAATCTAATAGATCACATTGAGTGTTATTACTGCTATTAAGACAGTAATGGTCTTGCTTCGATAGTTACGGAGATAATAATACTTCTTAGTTTGACAGCTGTTACTTTCACACCTGTCATGCCATTTTACTTGTATTAATTCTGTAATGACAGTTGTCAAATTTGACATGAAAAGTGAAATGAAATAAAAATTCAAAATTTCAGCTAATCAATAACACAAATAAAAACTAACCAAAATATCGATAGTTTTTTTTTGATATAATAAGAACATCGCTATTGTTTTTCGACTCAATATGGCGGACCAGGCACGCGCGACACGTCACGAAAAATATAGACACTATAGCGAAACTGTGCTGTATAATGTTGGTCTATTCTTATTACGTACATTTGAAAGAGACGCCTATATGATTATTATTTCGGTTTTTAAACTATTACATGTCAAAGTATCTAAATGTCATTACACCATCTCCTTCTGATTCCTTCCTCAATGCTCGACAGAGACAACGACAAATGTCTGAGGTAAAATAACTGCGAGCGTGACTAGACAGCGACAGCGACAAATGTCAGAGGTAAAAATAACAGTGAACCATTGAGGAAGGAATAAGAAGGAGATGGTGTAATGACATTTAGATACTTTGACATGTAATAGTTTAAAAACCGAAATAATAATCATATAGGCGTCTCTTTCAAATGTACGTAATAAGAATAGACCAACATTATACAGCACAGTTTCGCTATAGTGTCTATATTTTTCGTGACGTGTCGCGCGTGCCTGGTCCGCCATATTGAGTCGAAAAACAATAGCGATGTTCTTATTATATCAAAAAAAAACTATCGATATTTTGGTTAGTTTTTATTTGTGTTATTGATTAGCTGAAATTTTGAATTTTTATTTCATTTCACTTTTCATGTCAAATTTGACAACTGTCATTCCAGAATTAATACAAGTAAAATGGCATGACAGGTGTGAAAGTAACAGCTGTCAAACTAAGAAGTATTATTATCTCCGTAACTATCGAAGCAAGACCATTACTGTCTTAATAGCAGTAATAACACTCAATGAGATCTATTAGATTGTCCTAATGACTGCTGTCAAAGCTTAAAAGTGAATTATCTCCGTAACTATCGAAGTTAGACTACTGCTGACTTCACAAAAGTGACAGAGCGCAATTAGATCTATATTTTAAATGACACCTGTCAAACTTAAAAGTGGATTATCTCCGTAACCATCGAAGTTCGACTATTGCTGTCTTCACAAAAGTGATAGAACTCAACGAGATCTAAATTTCGGATGACAGCTGTCAAACTAAAAAGTGGAATACCTTTGTAACTATTAAAGCTAGACTATTGCTGTCTTCACAAAAGTGATAGAGCTCAACGAGACCTACATTTCGGATGACTGCTGTCAAACTTAAAAGTGGAATATCTCCATAACTATTAAAGCTAGACTATTGCTGTCTTGATACAAGTGATAGAGCTCAACGAGACCTACATTACGGATGACAGCTGTCAAACTTAAAAGTGGAATATCTCCGTAACTAATAAAGTTAGACTATTGCTGACGTGACACAAGTGATAGAACTCAACGAGACCTACATTTCAAATGACAGCTTTAAAGTGAAAAATCTGTGTAACTATTGACCCTAGACCATTGCTGTGTTTACAAAAGTGATAGAGCTTAAAAAGATCTACATTTGATGTGACAGCTCAAACTTAAAAGTTGATTATTTCCGTAATATTGATAGCTGTCATCTGAAAGATATCATATCTCTCCTTGAGTTTTATCACTTTTGTGAAGACAGCAATGGTCTAGCATCGACAGTGACGGAGATAATCCACTTTTAAGCTTGACAGCTGTCATCCGATATGTAGCTCTTATTAAGTCCTATCACTTTAATTCTAAGTCATAACTCAGTAAAGCAGTGGAGACTTTTCTAGAGGTGTCTATGGAGTTTTGGTAACAACACGGAACGACATGATACGTCACATTATATCACTTGCCCACACTTATGCACGTAATTCAGCTCATAATCAATGAAATACCACAATTTTTCACTAATTATCACTGATAAAAACACAACTTTAACAAAATAATACAATGAGGCGACATGTCTTTTCCGCGTTCCCGCCAAAAAACTCGTCCTACCATTCTAGTGTGGATTCTTGAATATGACAGCTGCAACCTTGACATCTGTAATTTTTAGGGTTCTGTACCTCAAAAGGAAAAAACGGAACCCTTATAGGATCACTTTGTTGTCCGTCTGTCCGTCTGTGTGTCTGTCAAGATTCCTTATCTAGAGAACGCGTTAAGATATCTGAAATTTAAACTGTATACGTATATTAATGAACTCTTGCTGTTGTGTAAAAGAAAAACTTCTCAGTTGTCGTTTAAAAAAGTTAGAGTCGTTTATATCGTAAAAAATAGCATATTTCGACACTCACAAAAATCAAAACCTACCGGGTACTTCCCGTTGACATAGAACTATGAAATTTGGCGAAAAGCATTGTCTCAGAATACACATATAGGATTAAATCTGAAAACTGCACATTTTTATTTACATCACAAAAATAGGGCCTCAAAATTCACAAAATATGGGCTTAAAATTCAAAGTGAGTAAATCGTATCATGAAAGGTGTCATATAAAAGAACTTCATTAGCACATGCTAAAACAGGTTTTTAATTACTTTAACAATGTGTTTGTACGGAACCCTCGATGTGCGAGTCTGACTCGCACTTGTCCGGTTTTTTAAATAAAAGTTTGCCATAATGTTTGATTCGGCTAAAATTAATTTGTGTCGATAGTTTTATCGATAAGTACGGGGAAATCGATAAGTGTAGTGTGGTAGTAACAACACTAATCCGCCGTATTATGTGCGGTGGGTATGCACGTTTTTCTCGTCGTTAGGGCAACTCCTTCTGATTCCTTCCTCAATGCAGTGAACGAACTGTATTATTTGAGTCAGTCAATTACAGACGTTGTCACGCTTTTGGTCGATAGCTTTGACGCTCGTTACATTATCGTAAAAAACTCACACTTAGCTATTCAGTTTCTATACGTGGCACAAGATGGCGCTGTGCTATTTGCATAGAAATTACATCAAACGTAAACGCGATCGAACAGGTTTCGAATATAGTTAAAAATTCCCACTCGGCACTCAGTAGTAGACGTCTTGTGGCTGAAAATATGATGATGTGAAACTAAGTATTTACCTGTATATCCTCATAAACTGCCCATCAACCAGCTTACATTTCGACAGCGCAAATCTCCTCAACTTCAAATCCCTCGCCGAATCCAAAAAGGTCGCGATACACCCCACCACATTACCCCCCACTCCCACATTATCCATCTCCAGGTCTACTATTAAATTCGGATTTAAAGCCGTCATTAAACAACTAATCACTGGCATTTTCACTTCATTATTACTTATATCTATAGACTCAATATTATCAAAACTAAGTTTATTAGATTCTACAACAGAATGTTCAGTTAATCTACAGTTATTTAGCTTTAGGACTTTTAATTTGACATGTTGGCTTATGCTGGCAATATGTTTGAAACCGTCATCTGATATAGGATTAAAGGATACGTAGAGTTCTTCTAAAGCTTGGCAGACAGGTCTTGTAGCCTTTTCGAAGAGTTGTAGCAAAGATTTGGTCCCTTCGCTGGTTATATTGTTCTTGCTAATGTCTAGATGCGTTAGATGCTTCATAGTGCAAATGCTTTCGGTTAGATATTTGACGCCAGCGTCTCCGATGTTGTTGTCGGATATCATGATGGCTGTTATGTGAGTTTGGTGCGTGAGCGCGCGGAATAAGGGTCGTGTTTGCGATGAGGTTAGGGTTTTAGTGCCGAGGGATAGTCGGTGGGTCGTGTGGCTTCTGCCGACGGCTTGTTGGATTTCTTCGCTTGGGGCTGGAAATAAGTGGAAAAAGGAATTAGTTTGAATATTTTAACAATATTGCTCAAGGCGTGTGTATACGTTAATTATAATACATGGATATAAAATTTATATTAGCCATGCTTTCGCGCGGATTAAAAGCTCTTCTTGACAACAGTACTAGCCACTCATCTATACTGTAAGAGCTTTTAACCATAGGTTCATAGGATGTCCAGTGCCTACCCTATAGATCTCCAATGAGACCGGTTGGGAGAGACTTGCATCCAGTGCAATCCTGCCACCTGCCTGCTGCTAAGGTCTGGCTACTGACGCGGCCTATATGAATGCATCATACAGCATCCAGTGCAATCCTGCCACCTGCCTGCTGCTAAGGTCTGGCTACTGACGCGGCCTATATGAATGCATCATACAGCATCCAGTGCAATCCTGCCACCTGCCTGCTGCTAAGGCCTGGCTACTGACGCGGCCTATATGAATGCATCATACAGCATCCAGTGCAATCCTGCCACCTGCCTGCTGCTAAGGTCTGGCTACTGACGCGGCCTATATGAATGCATCATACAGCATCCAGTGCAATCCTGCCACCTGCCTGCTGCTAAGGCCTGGCTACTGACGCGGCCTATATGAATGCATCATACAGCATCCAGTGCAATCCTGCCACCTGCCTGCTGCTAAGGCCTGGCTACTGACGCGGCCTATATGAATGCATCATACAGCATCCAGTGCAATCCTGCCACCTGCCTGCTGCTAAGGCCTGGCTACTGACGCGGCCTATATGAATGCATCATACAGCATCCAGTGCAATCCTGCCACCTGCCTGCTGCTAAGGTCTGGCTACTGACGCGGCCTATATGAATGCATCATACAGCATCCAGTGCAATCCTGCCACCTGCCTGCTGCTAAGGTCTGGCTACTGACGCGGCCTATATGAATGCATCATACAGCATCCAGTGCAATCCTGCCACCTGCCTGCTGCTAAGGCCTGGCTACTGACGCGGCCTATATGAATGCATCATACAGCATCCAGTGCAATCCTGCCACCTGCCTGCTGCTAAGGCCTGGCTACTGACGCGGCCTATATGAATGCATCATACAGCATCCAGTGCAATCCTGCCACCTGCCTGCTGCTAAGGCCTGGCTACTGACGCGGCCTATATGAATGCATCATACAGCATCCAGTGCAATCCTGCCACCTGCCTGCTGCTAAGGCCTGGCTACTGACGCGGCCTATATGAATGCATCATACACATAGATGAAAGAAGTGGATTCGATACGTGGTAGAACGTGGACGTTACATACGATATTTACACATCCATGAATTAATAGTTACAGTTTGTCTTTAGGCATCTGGAACTAGGTTTGCTACTGTACGATAAAGTCTCCTCTCTATGATATTTTTTTATTCTTTCAGTTAGGCAATGTCTACTTACAAATTCCAAGCGCTTCACAGCACTCCAAATATCTCTCTTCAGCCGGTGAAGCCTTCCAGTTGGTGATGCAAGTTTTCAGTTCGGGTGACGACAGAACTAAACTGAGCGGGTCGTCTTCTGACAAGATGGCGCCGTCTGACGTCATCAGGCTAAATACTGGACGGACGCCGGTCAATCTGGAAAGGATGGTCCATTGGTCGTCAAATGGTCACGGTATACTTTTTACGTACATTTTGTCGAAATTAAAAAAAAAAATTTGCCGCTTTTTAAATTTTTTGTAACATGATGCAGAAAACATTGACCCGCAGCTCTACAATAGTTGGTAAAGAGATGAGAAGATTAAAATGACGGTAAGGAAGACTTTCAACTAAAGAAAGTAGCTAATATAGTATAATAAAAATATATTACTGCAATGCCTTTTTAATGCGAGTTACTACCGTAACACCGATTTAAGAATTCTAACGAATATAATCAACCACAAACCCATTACTGAAAACAACATCAAAATCAGACTATACTCTATAAAATTTAACTTGATCTCTGCGACAGCTGTCAGAAAAATCACGCCTATGAAGTCCTGAATTTCTTAATAGCACAGACAGTACCTGTCAATGTCATATTTTATGGGCATGTCGATTAGTGATGGGCGACGAATGATCGTGACCACAGAGTTTTAGATAGAGTTTTAATTAAAATATCGATAATTTATACGACGATATTTTAAATAAAACTTAATTTTTCATTAATTTTATTGTATATTTGAATATCATAACATTTTTTACACGAGTAATTAAATTAAACCCAATTATATGTTACATTAGCATCAATAATATTGAAAAACGTCGATAAATACTATCGTTACATTATTATGAGTATTTAATTAATATCATAACATTATTTACTACTTGATCTTAAATAATAGTAAGTAAATAAAATCCAATTTCTCACCTTCAACTACTCTTTCGATTTCATTACAACATTGTGTGAAAATCGATTTTTTGCACCACTATCTCAACTCTAAATATGTCAATATGTAACTGTCGCAGAGATCAAGTTAAATTTTATAGAGTATAGTAGTTTTGGTTTTGCACACAAAAACTGTACTACAGTAACCTCTGGTAAGTTGTCATAGTAACCTATTTATGAGCATAAACCAATCAAACCAGAAGGTTTGATTGGTTTATGCTCATATCTGAAAAACGCATCAAAATCGAACTAGTAGTTTTGAAGATAATAGGCAACATTGGTTTGCATAAACATCCTCTCGCCCCAAATGCCCTTCTCCATACCGCCGCGCCATGGGTGAAAAGGCAGTTATGAAAATTAAAACTTACTTGTAATATCTCGATTTGACTTCTTCAACCAGCCAGCTGATTGTCAGTCTGTTAATCTTGTCCAACTTCAAAGAAATCAGCAACACTTTATCTTCAACTTGCACCTTCACCGCGGCCGGCGGCAGAATTTGCGTCTGCACCGGCCGACCGTTCTTACTCGACTGAACGATATTTATAGGCTGGATGACGTTCATTGGCTGAACTATACTGGGAGTTATATTAACTAAGTTGAAATCATTCAGTCCAAAATTTTCTCCAGATGACTTCCTCGAAAAACTGACCCCGAAATTTTCACCGGAAACTTTTCTAGTCAGGCTTTTATTAAACTGTCTTGTAGTGAACTCGTTTTCGCTACCACTATTGCTCGATTGGTCGAAGTCTTCTCTTTGTCTTTGAAAGCCAGCTTTCAGTAAAGTGCTTTGACGTTTCCATCGTCTTCGCATACCGTCTCGACTATCGCCCGTTTTGTTCATTTCTTTAGCTATATTTCTCATTGATTCTGAGGGGCTCACTTTGGGCCGAACGTTTTCGTTCACTTGGAAATGATCGGAATCGGAACTATTCTCACTTATATCAATAACGTCACTGATTCTAGATTTCTTTTGTTTGATCGTGTTGCTTTCAGCTAGCGGTTCTGTAATTTGATTTATATTGTGTACTGATTCTTTTACAGTTTCATACGAGGGCTTTTTAGTGACGACTGATGTTAACGGATCTGTTAGTTTTCGTTTCTTGTTTTTGTTTGTGGGCATATCGTTCTCTAACCATATTTCGGGGACTTCATCAGCGTCTAATAAAGCTGGTATATGTTTTTTCGTTACGTCTACTTCAGGTTGGTCGCAAATATTCCTATTTCTAATAGCGGACATAGCATTTCTATACTCATTTACACCCTCATTTATCTTTTTAGTTTTAATAGGTCTATCTTCTGATGAGTCGTTGGAATCGTCTGAAGGAAATGCCAGTTGCTGTCTTACATTTCGCGACATATCAATATCATCATCGTCATCATCTGTGTCATCGTTAATTATATTTCTCCTTAACGCGGGTGAACTTAATTGTTTTCTTGTGGAAGATATTTTTGAAGTACTGGGCGGTGATATATCTTTAGTAGTTTTCACTGGGGTTTTAGACTTAGACCTGTTTAGAATTGTATCTGCAGTGTTAGTCTTTTCAATTAGATTGTGGATTCTGTTGCAAATGTTGTTGTATAGTGTTTCCTCGTCTTTAGAGAGGACGGCTTTTGTTCGCAATTTTTGTAAGGCATTCAAGGGAGTCTCCCCAAAGTCGGTTTTGAGTGAAGGTATGGCTCCTTTTTCTAATAGTAGTTGTACTACTTCCAGATGACCGTTGCTTGCGGCGTCGTATAGTGGAGTTATACCTGAAATTATTGCGATCAAAATTTACCATCTTACCACCTCAGAGCAATTTAAAAAAATCAAGAGAGGCCGGTTTTTTATACATGTGTGAGTACGTCGGTGTTGCGCCGCCATAGTTCGACTGACATGCCAAGGCGTAGTTTCGTTGTACATGTAATTGTCTGTACACGGCGAGGCGTAGTTTTGGTTGGCTTCACTTGTTTGTTCACAACATTATCTCTTGATTGATTTATTTGCTCTGATTTTACCACAAAAGTTTATAACACGTTGTAATTATTGTTTAACGTAGCAAAAGTGTTGAAAGCGTGTTTTTTGTGGCAAGACGGAATTATCTTATTTATCGCCTATAGATTTAACCATTTGTCCATTAGCCACCTAAAAACAACTAGTCGCTCAGTTAAATTATGTGCACCTTGATATGAGATTAGGCCCAATTATGAAGGTGCCATCGTAATCATAATAGCGAATAAGATAAATATTTCTGTTTTTTTTTTCACTTTAGGCATTCGATAGAGAGAACACCTGTTACGTTGCTATTAAATTTACGATGAGATGGCGCTTTCATTATTTGGCCTATTATCATAATACGGAAATATGGTACCTAGCCGAGCAGCTAGTAAGGAATATACCTAAAATAAAGGAGTGTGGCAGTGTCATGGACACCGCCGAATGTTGTACGTGAATACGTTTACGTAAGCAAAATGACCTCAAAATGGCGGAGCTTTCCCCTCCAATATCAATTAAATCTTTCTTGGCGTAATGATGTTTTTGATCTCTTAGCTATCCAAAGGGTGGAGCTAGTAAATAAGAAGCTGCAACACCAAGTAAATCCCCCGATTTTTTTATTACTCCGATTATTTTTTTATTTGCCTCGCTATGTTGCAATTTTAATAAATAAATAAATATACCGCCTCTGACCCCAAACTAAGCAAAGCTTGTGATTTGGCTGCCAGAGACTGATATGATACATATACTTATTTTTAAATACATACTTATATAGATAGTAACTAAATAACACCCAGACACAGAGCAAACATTTATGTTCATCACATAAATATTTGCCCTGGTGGGGATCGAACCCACGCCTCTTTGATCCAGAAGTTAGGGTCAATAAACACTGAGCCATCGAGGCAGTCAAAAGTCAGATCGAGGCAGAAAAAGTCAATTTTAAAGACGTATTCACGTCAAGAACCTATTTTGTTGCTGTGCAAAGGCAAGACCAATAGATAGCGTATTACATGACATATATCGAATTTACCGTCACATTTTGAGCCTCCCCGATCGTTAACATTGGCTCCATGGTCTATCAGCATGTTGGCTATCTCGATATGTCCGTGGCTACAAGCCTCGTGCAGCGGCAGCCAGCCGGCGTGGTCTCGGATGTTCACGGGGTGACCCTTGGCTAGCAATCGCTCTACTAGCAGTTTGTTGCCAGATATTGATGCCTGAAAATGAGAAATAAGTCTTTAGAGAAATAGCCCAGTGAGTATAAAACAGTTTATGTAGTTACAGTTTAGTATGAAACTATTGGACTGAGATTTGGCAGGAACGCGGAAAAGTCGTGTCGTGTCCTGATTTACGTGCATGGGTGTAGGCAAGTGATATATTGTGACGTATCATTTGTCGTTCCGTGTTGTTACCAAAACTCCACAGACGCCTCTAGTAAAGTTTCCACTGCTTTACTGGGGTATGGCTTGGACTACGTTTGGACTTGACCGCGACTTTATTGGACTGTAACGTGACTACGACAGAGACTATTTTGATAAAATATCAAAAATTATTAAAACTGAATAACACTGGCAAATTCACAACAACGCGACGCCAAACAAAAGAAGAAGGACTATTGGAGTGAACATGTGGCGCGTGCGCACCCCGGATGAATATTGCAACAAAAGTACCCATCTTGGTTATTTTTGTTCCTGCGACTAAAAATTACTTGACCAAAGCTGTAGAGAATTTTATTTCCAACAAAAATGAACATAATTATACAGGGTTATCTGGTTAACCTGTGCTAAGCCGAAAAGGGGTGATAAAAACCATTATTATGAAATTTTTTAACTATGGAGCCAACCGAATTCTAATAACGGGACGGGCGCGGACGGGGCCCGTCCACGCCACTACACAAAAGGTATGGAACGTGCGTCGTACGAGCCCCGTCCGGACCCCTCCTATTCTTATATAAATCATCCCTTACTGTTCATTACCTCATCCCATCACCATTTCGACCCATCAAAAATATTCTCTTCTTACGACTTTACGTTGGTATAGAACTATAGAGGTAAGTATAAGGGTGCCACCAGAGATGTGCTATGCTACGATGCTATGGATGCGTTTGATATCCACCAATCATATTCATTGGTTCACATAGCTTAGCACTGGTGAAAACGGATTCAACTAAGATATGTTTTTATATGGAAGGATGTGTGCTATGGATGTGTGCTATGGATGCGTGCTATGGATGCGTGCTATGGATGCGTGCTATGGATGCGTGCTATGAATGTGTGCTATGGATGCGTGCTATGGATGCGTGCTATGGATGTGTGCTATGGATGTGTGCTATGGATGCGTGCTATGGATGTGTGCTATGGATGCGTGCTATGGATGCGTGCTATGGATGTGTGCTATGGATGTGTGCTATGGATGCGTGCTATGGATGCGTGCTATGGATGTGTGCTATGGATGCGTGCTATGGATGCGTGCTATGGATGTGTGCAATGGATGCGTGCTATGTATGTGTGCAATAGATGCGTGCTATGGATGCGTGCTATGAATGTGCTATGGATGCGTGCTATGGATGCGTGCTATGGATGCGTGCTATGGATGTGTGCTATGGATGCGTGCTATGGATGCGTGCTATGGATGTGTGCTATGGATGCGTGCTATGGATGCGTGCTATGGATGTGTGCAATGGATGCGTGCTATGTATGTGTGCAATAGATGCGTGCTATGGATGCGTGCTATGAATGTGCTATGGATGCGTGCTATGGATGCGTGCTATGGATGCGTGCTATGGATGTGTGCTATGGATGCGTGCTATGGATGTGTGCTATGGATGCGTGCTATGGATGCGTGCTATGGATGCGTGCTATATATGCCTGCTATGGGTAATCGCGAGCCCCGCCGTTTCCCTACTATCGATACATAGCATAGCTCGAGATGCGCATCTTTCTCGCACAGCTACTTTGTGGCGGCGCATCTTCGTGGCGCATCTTCCTCGCACAGCTACCTAGCATATATAGTATTGGTGGAAACGGTCACATATTTTCGTAGCATAGATTTCACATCTTCGCAGCATAACTGCATAGCACATCTCTGGTAGAAAAGCACCGTAACTGTGGCTAACACTTACAACATGCAACTGTGTTTCTCCTTTCATATTCTTCTTGATGGCAAACCCTTTGCCTCTCCTTCTGGATTCGCGCTTCTTCTCCGCGACATCCTCTTCGTTTGTGTCAGACAGATCTACAAATGACATAAGAATAAAATAAATGAAATAGATGAATAAAATGAAAGGTTTTCAAACATGTTTGTGATGCTGATACAAAAACTTGATTATGAACTTATTTTTTTGGATTCTGTACCGTAAAGGGTAAAAACGGGACTCTATTACTGAAACTTCGCTGTCTGTCTGTCTGTCATCAGGCTGTATCTCATGAACGGTAATGAAAAAGGCTCCCATACAACAGACCTGAATTTTTAGCCATTTTTCGCTCGATGTTAATAATGGCGACAGAAATATGGTTAAAATATTCACAGAATATTCAAAAATAAATAATTAAATTAAAATAAATTAAGGGGGGCTCTTATACGGTACGGAACCCTTCGTGCGCGAGTCTGACTCGCACTTGGCCGATGCTTTCTAATTTCGAAGATGTCGCTCTGATTGAGTTACATTCAACTCGTAGCACCTGAGACCTTGCAGTTCAGACTTGGGGTCTTCCATTTTGTCCAAGGTCTATGGGAAGCAAATTTCACAAAAACTACAGCCAGGAATTAAAAAAAATATTCCTTATGTACCTGTAAGATCATCGAGACAGATATCATCTCCAATATGCGTGGTATCCTCATCCCCACCGCCCGCAGAACTCTGGTCATCTTCAGAGTTCTCGACAATATCCAGGTTGTAGCATCCGAGCGCGTGCAGTTCAGACTTGGTGTCCTCCATTTTGTCTGTCTCTCCATATTCTTCTTGGTATTTTAGGAGGCTTTTTAAGACTCGGATCTCGTATTTAGGTTTGTTCCAGTCATTTGCCTATAATTAGAGTGAGTCTTTATTAGTTTATAATAATACATATTTTAACAAAGAAGGTTCGTATTTTAACCGACTTCAAATAAAAAGGTTCGCAATTCGACTGAATGTTTTTTTGTGGGTATGTTACTCGATTACTCCGCCAATTATGAACCGGTTTTGATGATTCTTTTTAGGGTTCCGTACCTCAAAAGGAAAAAACGGAACCCTTATAGGATCACTTTGTTGTCCGTCTGTGTGTATGTCAAGACTCTTTATCTCGAGAACGCGTAAATATATCGAGTTGAAATTTAAATTATATACGTAAACCTATGAATTCTTGCAGTTGTGTAAAAGAAAAACTTCTCAGTTATCGTTGAAAAAAGTTAGAGCCGTTTTTTGTTTAAAAAACCGCATATTTCGACACTCACAAAAATCAAAACCTACAGGGTACTTCCCGTTGACATAGAACTATGAAACTTGGCGAGAAGCATTGTCTCAGAGTACTCATATAGGAATAAATCTGAAAACTGTACATTTTTATTTAAATTATAAAAAATAGGGCCTCAAAATTCACAAAATATGGGTTCAAAATTCAAAGTAAGTAAATCGTATCATGTAAGGTGTCTTATAAAAGAACTACATTAGCACATGCTAAAACAGGTTTCAAATTATTTTAATAATATGTTTGTACGGAACCCTCGATGTGCGAGCCTGACTTGCACTTGTCCGGTTTTTTTTGTTTGATAGATCATACTTCAGAGGTAGACCCATTTATTTATTTTAACGAAATCGGC
This sequence comes from Hypomecis punctinalis, assembly GCA_949316475.1. Taxonomy (NCBI): domain Eukaryota; kingdom Metazoa; phylum Arthropoda; class Insecta; order Lepidoptera; family Geometridae; genus Hypomecis; species Hypomecis punctinalis. The sequence goes on along the minus strand of OX438810.1, from coordinate 7,148,363 downwards.
TTATTGATTTATAAAAAATCATCAACAATATAAAAATGACTAGATCGATGATACATCGATCCGTGCGAACTATTCAAATTCTATACAGGGTTATTTCTAATCAATTAGCATCCTTTTAGGGGCTTATTCTGTACATCAAAACTAACAACTTTTGATCTGCAACTTTCGTCAAAACTAAAAAAAAATCAGCTGTTCCATACATTTTATCGCGGGTGAACGATATTTTTCTATGGAGCAACAGATTTTTTTTTAGTTTTGATAAAAAGTCGTAGAACAAAAGTTGTTAGTTTTGATGTACAGAATAAGCCCCTAAGAGGATGCTAATTGATTAGAAATAACCCTGAATATGATTGAAGTTGGTTATGCCATATTTGGCGAAAAATAATTATTATACAGCTCCAGTGATCGGACAGGCAAATACTCATATAGGCCGAATCAAACTTCTTGGCGGCTGTGAAGTTAGTTACAAGCTGAGCCCCAGCTGAGTTGAGTTCCAGCAATGACACAATTTGCTTTAGTTTTGAGCTTTTGGCTTTTTTAACGAATTAATCTAGTTCCTGGATCTAAAATTAAGTAATAAAAATTAAAAAAAAACTATTGTGTGGTTTTATTTAACCACGGTAAAAGTGAAACTTATTCCGACCGTCACGCGACATGCAATAGATAGATGGACGAAAAAGTTTGAGGCGATGCGATGTAATAAAAGTTTCACTTTAAAAACTTACCGCTTTCCTAGCACCAAGGCAAGCTTTCTCCACTTGATCATAAGGTTTCTTGGCTAAAAACAGAGTCTCTGCTATGTTGAATAACGTTGTGTAAGCTTCTTTCGGGACGTCTTTGATGAGCTCATACTCTTTGTCGTAGTAGTATAGTGCTTCGTTGTAGGCGCCCATGTCTTTATATGTTTGGTATAAGCTGTGGACACAAATTGATACAATTTAATTTTTAATCAACTCTATTCATTAATTCAGGCGCCCATGTCTTTATATGTTTGGTATAAGCTGTGGACACAAATTGATACAATATAATTTTTAATCAACTCTATTCATTAATTCAGGCGCCCATGTCTTTATATGTTTGGTATAAGCTGTGGACACAAATTGATACAATATAATTTTTAATCAACTCTATTCATTAATTCAGGCGCCCATGTCTTTATATGTTTGGTATAAGCTGTGGACACAAATTGATACAATATAATTTTTAATCAACTCTATTCATTAATTCAGGCGCCCATGTCTTTATATGTTTGGTATAAGCTGTGGACACAAATTGATACAATATAATTTTTAACCAACTCTATTCATTAATTCAGGCGCCCATGTCTTTATATGTTTGGTATAAGCTGTGGACACAAATTGATACAATATAATTTTTAATCAACTCTATTCATTAATTCAGGCGCCCATGTCTTTATATGTTTGGTATAAGCTGTGAACACAAATTGATACAATATCATTTTTAATCAACTCTATTCATTAATTCAGGCGCCCATGTCTTTATATGTTTGGTATAAGCTGTGGACACAAATTGATACAATATAATTTTTAATCAACTCTATTCATTAATTCAGGCGCCCATGTCTTTATATGTTTGGTATAAGCTGTGGACACAAATTGATACAATATAATTTTTAATCAACTCTATTCATTAATTCAGGCGCCCATGTCTTTATATGTTTGGTATAAGCTGTGGACACAAATTGATACAATATAATTTTTAATCAACTCTATTCATTAATTCAGCCATTCTGTACAAAATGTTCAATAAACTGCGACAAACACCTGTTTGTCCGAAATCACTAAAACAACCTCTTTTTAGTGATTGCGGGTTTCTTAAAGGTCTGAGACTCCCGGTATCTTTGGTCATACAAATGGCTCGCAAAAAAATCTACCTTTTCAAAAGATTCAAGTTTGAACTAAATCAGATACTAATCAATTTTTAGGTAATTCCTCAAATTTTTCTTGCATATGAATGATGAACTACTTATACCCAGGGTATAGGGTAACAAAAGGTAAGTATATACAGGGTTATTAGTAATCAATTAGCTTCCTTTTAGGGCAGTGGTCGTCACACTTGTCTGGTCAAGGGCCACATGGGACAGTGCGATGTATCACTGCGGGCCGCACTCTAATAAACTGGATTATAACATAGGTACTAGCCGGCTTTGTTTTAGGTTACCGCGCAGCCTAAGGAACATGCAAAGGTGAAAAAAGGCGATTTTTTTAGGTTTATTCAGTAATTTCAAAACAGACATGAGCAAAGCAGACATAATCCTTTACTACTATGCGCAAGCGCAGCGAGCACCAAAACTTTTCGGATTTTTTCAGTAATTTCAAAACAGATAACCACAGCTATCATGCTATTTTTTTTTAGGGTTTTTCAGTATTTTCCAAACAGACATGTGCAAAGCAGATTGATTCTTTTCTTTGACTATGAGCGAACGTAGCGAGCGCCAAAATTTTTCAGAACAGAATTTTTTATTTGAAAGCGAGTATGACCAATTTTGTAATGACCTTCGTCTGAACTGCGGGCCGCACTAAACACGGCCGCGGGTCGCGGTTTGACGACCACTGTTTCAAGGGCTTATTAGTACAAAAGTTTTTAGTATTCTGTACATCAAAATGTACAGAATACTAAAAACTTTTGTACTACTACTTTTGTCAAAACTAAAAAAAAAACAGTTTTGTTACATACTTTTTGTCGAGGGTGAAAAATATTTTTCTATGGAAAAACAATTTATTTTTTGAGAGTTGATAAAAGTCGTTAAACAAAAGATGTTAGTTTTGATGTACAGAATAAGCCCCTAAAAGGATGCTAATTGATTACCAATAACCCTGTATATAAGTATAACTCTATGATAAGATTGATATGCTGCCAGCCCTGATGTTTTAGCCCAGAAAGTTTCTCTTATTATGACTACAGATCTATCAGTCTTTGTCAACATGTATTATGAAAACTGGTGTCTGGATCAACAGGTTTCAAAAAGAATACTAAGACAAGGGCTTATTAGAACTTTACCTCACATAAATAGGTATTAAAGACTTCCCACAGTCCCCAGCCAATTCTGCATGCTCCAACATCTTCAGGTAATACTGGACCGCCCCGGGGTAGTTCTTGAGAAAGCATGCACCATCCCCGAGCTTCTCGTATATCTTTTTGATGGTGCCATGGTCAGATGAGTCGGTTGTTATGAGTAGGTCTTCTGTGTAGCATATTGCTGCCACTGAAAAATGAATTGATGTTTCAATTATTATTAAAAATTTTGTGCTAGGTATGGACTTACTCTTTATAGTGTATCTTAATAAGAGTCAAACAAACACAATTTTAAAGGCTCCATCGTAAAATAGCAACGTAAAATAGTGTTCTCTTTATTAAATGCATATTGTGAAAAAGTAACATGGCTACTATAATTACGATAGCCCTTCTAAAATTGGGCATAATGAGGTTGAGTCAAGTAAACATTTTAGTTTTTTTTCTTTTTTTTTTAAGGTGCTTTTATTTTAATCTGGTTTAGAATTAAATCTACAGAGGTGAGTCTGATGTAGCAATTTTACTGTTTTATAGAATGCTTTTAAAAAAAAAAGCATTCTATAAAACACAGTTAATTTAGCAAAGGCCCAATGCAGCCGCAAACTCAGATATACACTGCTAGCAGTGATCATAAATAAACATATTAAAATCATTACTATTTTGCAATTAATATGACTGTGATGTATGATTATATCCTAAAGATAGCTAGGGTCTTATGTGTTTTATCCATTTTATGGATTATTGGAATGAATTTGGAAAAGAGATTCTGTCGAAATATTCTTTTTTTTTTTCTACATTTAGAGAAAAACCAACTTACCAACTCTCAAATTAGATTCAATATTTTCCCTCTCATCCTCATCAGGTGTTTTCAGTTTCCAAGCCTTCAGCAGGACTTGCTTGGCACTTTGGTAGTCAGACATCTTGCAAAGTATATCGGCTTTTGAAGATAAAGTCTCACACATTTTCAGTACCTGTTGAGTATAAAATTTGTAAAATGCAAAAAAACCGGACAAGTGCAAGTCAGGCTCGCACATCGAGGGTTCCGTACAAACACGTTGTTAAATAATTATAAACCTGTTTTAGCATGACGTGCAAATGAAGTTCTTTTAAATGATATTTCACTCACTTTGAATTCATTCAAGTCAGGAAATGGATTTACATATTTGCAATCAATCCATATCTCCGGAACGCATAGACACCTCGTACATCGACAGAGAAAGTTAATACCGCGGGCTAACTTGACGCCAGCGCTATCTAGTTTCGATATGAGTAAATACTGAGATTTAAACTGTTGCTTTGAGAATTGATTTTATAACTTATTTAATTTGATTGCTATTAAGTTTGTTATTTTTTATATTTATACAATTATACATTTACATATAAATTTATATTTGAACATATTTTTAGTTTAGACAGAATTTTGAACCAATTTTTTGTGAATTTTGAGGCCCTATTTTTTGTGATTTAAATAAAAATGTACAGTTTTCAGATTTATTCCTATATGTGTACTCTGAGGCAATGCTTCTCGCCTCTGATGACATATGAATTTATTACTGCTGAGCAATTCTCTCTCTCTAATCTTTCAAACAACTCTACCAAACTGGACAATACCTTGTTCTGTGATGGTATTATTGACAAGATTTGAGTGAAAAGTCGCTATTTCTGTATGTCTGTCTGTATGTTTACTTAGTTCTTGTATTATGATTATAATGAAGTTTTAACTATCTATTAGTTGAAGTATTCCAATAGAAAGACACAATAGAAAGAGCATTGATATCTATCTATTTATAAATAATTTCGTACCTTATCCTCCAGCCGACTGGCCACTTCATATGCTTTGTTCAAGCAACTTAAAGCTTTGGCATAATCCTTCTTCTTATTAGAATGAAGCAATGCCTCAGTGGTGTAGCAATTGTGCAATACTTCGTAAAGATCCTGGTTGGAGCATATCGTTATAGCCTTATTGATGCAGTCTATAGCCTTGTCCAGGTAACCAAGGTGCTCTTGAACCACTCCGATGTTGAGAAGTAAGCGAGCGCGCATATCCATTAATTCATGCTTGTTTATCTTACCGTTCAACCTAGAACATTAAAAAATTCTTAGTGCTATTTCTGAAATGTTAAAAAGTTGAAAATGCATACTTTAAAGGGGGTGTAATTTTAAAATTTGAACCTTACTGCTAAATCCATATTTCATCTAATTTACAAATGCTGCATGTCAAAACTAAGTCCACCTGACCACAAAAGATTTAAACACATTTTATACACTGAATACCATGCATTTTGTACTGTTAAACATTGTCTAATATGTGCATAAAACTATTGTGTTAAGACAGAGTGAGTTTGTCAGCTTACTTGTTTATTCCCCATACATAGCTAATGCAGGAGTCAATTTTGCTACAATTTAATATGAGCTGATTTATCGATGTTTTTAAGCTATGTATGGATTTATCTCTTAAATGGTATATTGTGTTATGTACAAGTCTGCTATTCCCCATACATAGCTAATCTAGGAGTCAATTTTGCTACAATTTAAGAATTAATATGAGCTGATTTGTCTCGATGTTTTTAAGTTATGTATGGATTTATCTCCTAAATGGTATATTGTGTTACGAACAAGTCTGCTATTCCTAGAATCTCATTTTCAATAGTATTTTCAATGAGAAGGGTCAAAAATGCTACTAACTTTTCACACAACACTAAACTTTTCATGAATGCCTTCTCAGCTGCCTTCAGTGATGTCTTGGCTTCCTCATCATCAGCAGAGCTCTGGCCTTGAAGCAGATATATTCTTCCAAGGGTTGCCATAGCTCTCTGCTCTTCTACTAGATTTTGGAGTTCTTTGGCTACGGCTGCAAAAAAATTATTCATCATTTACTTTACTTATTTCTTGTATCATTATACAAAATTAAAACAAACGTCTATATATACGAGTAAAGGCCGAATCATACAAGTTGGCGGATGTGAAGTTAGCTACAAGCTGCACAGTATCCAATCCTGACTGAAGATGACATTAAGCTGTGCATTGGTTGGATATTGCACAGCTTGTAGCTATTCACATCTGGCAACTTGTATGACTCAGCCTTGACTTATTGGAGAGAGTAATTCTAATTTGAATTGGGGGCGATAAGTCCCGCACCGACGTCTCGCATGGGGTGTTTTGTGCGTTTCCCCCTCCAGCGTTTACCCGAGCCAGCCCAGCTCCTTAAAGTAACGGAGCGTGGCTCTGGGCCGCTGGCATAACTGCTCCAGTAGCTTAGATGGTGAATGAGATGATGATAATGCAGAGGCATCATGCAATCCGTTAGCTGTTCTAGTGTCTTCTGTGGCTTTGCAGTGCCACAGAACATGCTCTACAGTTTCGTTATCCTGCAAACAGCCGCGACATAGTGGGCTGTCAGTGGCTCCTAGTTTATACAAGTGACTATTTAAGTTGCAGTGACCAGTTATGAGTCCTACCATAAGTCGGAGGTCTTGCCGCTGCAACTTCAATAGGTCATTTGTGATGTTTCTATTTAGATTGGGGAAGGCAGCCTTAGAGTGCTTGCATTCCTCCCTTTTGTTCCACATATTCTGTTGTTCTTTTTCGGTATGATGACGCAGCAACTCGCGCACTTCCGCCGCTGTTGGCTTAGAGTATTTTGTTGCTTCGTCCCCTACCTGTTGTCTCGTTGTTGGAGAGAGTACAGAAATTAACTTTTTAAAGGCTCAAACTTAATGGTGTCAGTAAACATGAGGCAAATGGTTGTACAGTAGCAATTTATTCACATGTCAGCAGTTCAAGGAAAAGGGGGTTTGCACAGCTTGTAGCTAACTTCACCAATGCTACTAAGTTTGTGTACACCATAGCCTTAACTTTCATTTAGGCTGGACCTTTTATTTTATATCAACGTTTTAATAATCCAATATAATATTTACTTTACTCAATCCCACTCAATTATGATTAACGGCCACCTATTGATTGGTCTAACTAAGGCCAGATCTATCATATGGCTTTTTGGGCTTCGGCCCAGGGCCCCGTGAATTCCAGGAGCCCCCAGCTTAGTCCAGTCGAAGTAAAAAACAGACAATAATGCGAAAAAATCTACAATTTTACTAAATTAATCAGATCGTAAGATTTGCAGCCCTGCAAATCCGGCAATTAATCAAACCAATTCAATTAATTTGATTCAACTCTAAGTTCAGGTGAACTAAAAACTGTTTGCAGTCCTCTCACATTCATTTTAAACTCAATCGTGCTCTATTGGTTGCCTCTAAGACTCAGTCTCTTTCCATCTTGCTATCCTAAACTTTGAGTAACTAGGTAGGCCTCCCAGTAGTATTAGCCCAGGGCCTAAGCTTACTGCCCGGCCCCAGGTCTACCATCACCATTCTGGCCCAGTTGGGATTGATAAAATTGTGTATTAAAGATGAGAAGAAAATTGTCTAGCTTAGATAAGTTGGTAAGGAGTAGGTTTCTAACAATAGGTAATATAACATACCTAGATGCCGTTCCTCATACTTCAAAGCCTTGTCGAACTCGGCTTGCAACATGTACATTTCACCAATCATCCTGTTGCAAGTCCCCCATTCCAGACGGAGCCCCATTTCTTTACAAATTGATGCTTCATTTTTATACTCGTCCAAAGCATCGGCGTACCGATTATGTTTGTAGTAAAACGTCGCTAAATCATTGCACGCTTCGGCAGCTGCGCGTCTATTGCTGCCATTAAGAGCTTTCTTTTTTCGGCGAATTAATTCTGAAATAATTGTTTTTAAGACTAAATTAACCATCGGTAAATCACGACATAAACAAGAACTACACATTATCTACTTCATGAATCTTTTAGTTTTGTGATAGTACTAACTTTCTTCTTCCATCGCCTACTTGACTTAAAATTGTTTTGCATTAGAAAGTTAACTTAATGCAAATCAGCTAAAACAGTAAAACAATAAATAAGCGCGGCGCCAAAGAAATAGACAAACAGGCCGGATTTGGGCAGCCACAGATCACGACTGGAAACTCCCAAATTGACCCAAAGTCCCAAATTATTTAATTTAAAAAAATGACATGAATATCTGTCACCACAGATCCCAGAGGGATATTGTGGTCGATCGAAAAAATCTGAAAAAGATGCATTGATTTATTACGGCATGAGTTAGAAAGAGGCATGAAAGATATCTTAATTCTGTGACTGTTGCCAAATTTTTAATTGCGGAACGTCTTTCAATACAAATAGATCTTGCAAAGTCAGCCCAGACTTTGTATAGTAGCTCAAAAAAGCATTAAAATATGGTAAACAAATTCATAGAAAAAAAACAACTGCGTGCTTATTTATTTTGTAATTTCATATTTTCCAATTTGATTTTTGTTTGAAGCCACCATCATGCAGCCATATTTTACAAGCAATGTCATAATCACACGATCTAAAATATGAAATTACTTTAAACGAACATTAGGCCCAATTATAAATGCGTTATCGTAATTATAATAAATAGCTAATTAGCATGTTTTTGTTTATTTTTCATTTTAGGCATTCGATAGAGAAAACATTTCTTTCGTTTCTATTACGACGGCTCCTTCATAATTGGGCCTATTGTTCTTAAAGAAAAAAATGAATTAATTTAATACAGTACAAGGTGATGGCCTAAGCTCTATGTAGGTACTAAACTGTACTATACCAGCCTTTTTAATAGTTCAGGCATCGTAATTTAAGAAGAGGTTACATAATTTCTACTTACTAGATATTAATCAGTTCTATATATAATATTTACTATCCGGAGCTAGTGATGTAAACTTCCGTATATGAATTCCAAGGAATCAACACTAGGCCAGATTTTCCATACATATTAGTACATAATTTTTCCATTCATTTTAGGTCATGCATGGGTTTCCCTGCACTTGATTAAATTGACCATACCGGATATCTTTTTCTAAATTTCCTGCGTTTCAGGAAAAAATACAATTACTAGTAACACTACTCTTAAACTTGATTGTCAATGTCAAAGTCAGCTGTATGAAACTTTTTTACTGTCATAGTCAGAGTCATTTTTTTTTATTCTACATGCTTAACACAGAGCTATTACAACTCTATAGTATCTCTGTGATGCTCAGCTCAAGCTGTATGCTCAAGCAAGCGCATCTCGTAGACAGCAGCGGCCTAGTATCCTGCATTTCTGCAGATTTCAGAGAGGCAGATTTTAATGAGATGGTCTAGGTGAGAGGCCGAAATGGTTAATTTCGGCCTCTCACAAAGACCACAGCTGTCTTTATAGAATAGAATAGAATAGAAAAAACTTTATATTTAAAAGTGGCTTTGGGACCTTAATTTGGAAATTGGAATCGATAAAATAATACAACGAACCGCAGGCAGTTGTAGGCGCAGCGGCTGTGGCCAGAGGGAATATTCCAGGTTTAAGACGGGGCGACAAGAGCCGTTTCTAATCGACGCAGTTTGATAAAAAAAAAATATAGCAAACAGATTTTTGCGTTGCGATGTGCCCTATGAAACAGGGTGACATGTACCTAAGATAGTTAATTAGTCTTATATTAAGATTTAATTATAACTTAATGTATGTGATCTTGCAAATAAATAAATAAATAGATGCGGCCCGCCTAGTGGACGCGTAGCTTCACACGTAGTTTACTTAAACTTTCGCGGTAGCGTGTGGCTCCATACATTTTAGTTAGTTCTTCCACGATGGACGCTCTACAGAAATGATGGGATGGCCCGCGACTGTCTGTGAGACGCTTAATTAAATCTCACAAATAAAACACAGAGGTCAACGAACCGCGATTCGATCGTTGCCAGTTCGCAGTTAGTCCTTGTCAATTATTTGTTATACCTCGCCTTTCAAAAGTTGGCAACATTGATTTGAATACCGAACGCAGGGCTGGACTTTATACTATAACTGTAATATATCAAACTGTAATGTATAAGTTTAAATCACTTATTAAACCATTAGTCCCATTTTAGATTAGATGATTCATATTGAACCAACCCATCCCGGACACGGTCTGCCCAACATAAGTCACCCCAAGCAAAGGTGTAACACAAAATTAATGCATACCTAGTATCAAATTCTGCTATACTACGCGAAAATACTATAATTTTATTTAGAATAATATCCCCATTGATAGTATTCGTCGATGGTCCTATTAATAACACCAAAAAAGTACGTGGTATAGTCCATATAGTCAAAGTCACAAGTGAGCAATTCTTACCTTAAAAATGTGTGCAATATCTAGCCCAAATAAATGTGAGGCCGGCTCCACGATAATGTGGACGGAGTTCACGGGGTTCACGCCTTCACGCACGTTCGCGCCTCCGCGCCAAAAGGAGTCGCGCCTCCTTCCAGTGTTGCAACCTTAGTTTTAGTAATTGGCGCTATTGAAGAAGCTAAAAAGCTAGCCCTTTTTAGTTGGATCTAGATGGATCCTTTCTAGATGGAGCACAAAATTACCAAGAAATGACTTGCGGTAAAAAAAGGCAAAAAAACACTTTTGCTAATGATTTGATCATGTGTTTATTTTTTGTATTTGAATTGCAAACATTTTTCAAAATTAAACTGAATGTTATGACAATTGGCACATTAAATAATGAAATAATATAGTTTTGATACACTTATTCGGTTCAGAAGAAGAACATTAATCACATAAACGAAATATAAAATATGAAAAATAAAAGAAATAAATCAATAGTCTATGACACAAATTTCGAAAATTCGATGTTATCGCAATGTTAGTAAGGCACATATTTCAGTGGTGCAATATTTCGAAGAAAATGAACGGGGCAGAAAAGGGCTAGATAGCCCTTTCCGGGCTAAATCATTAAACAACGAGTTCACCTACAGTAAAAAGTGCTAGCTCTAGCCCCAAAAGAGCTAAAGTGACAACACTCCATCCTTCACGCGACGTTCACTGCCCCGATTCCACTGTTGACAGATTGGAGGGATTTTCCCAAATTTGGGGTTTTAGATTAGGGGAAATATCGGGGAGGGGCTTTTTAAAAGTATGTAGGAAAATTATAATAAGAATGTATGCATTTAATTTCTTCACTTTTACTCAAACTTCTCACTAAAAAAGAGACAGATAAACAAGCTGAGTATATGAGACCGAATTATATAAATAAGTGGATGTAAAGTTAGCTACAAGCTGCGCAATATGGGTGCCACCTAGTGTGGGAATTAGTGCACAACTTGATTTTTTACTTTTTTGGAACAATAAACGTTTTATTCATTTATTTTAAAAAAAATCCAGCTAACGCGCAGCTTTATGTGAGGTTCAATGAAAGTTGGATATTGTGCAACTTGTAGCTTACTTCACGTCCGCCTACTTCTATGATTCAGCCTATACACAATATACTATGGCTATTTTGACTTATTATTTAAAGTCCACATGGACGTTCCTCATAGCCATCTGTCATAAATAGAATGTGCGTGTGTAACGTGGTCCATCCAACATTATTACTATTATTAATAAAATCGTTGGAGGCGGACGGTTTCACACAGCCAACTGTACATCAGTACATTGTCGGGGAGCTTGGAAGAGTTATCCTCGGGAATAGAATTCTACGCGCGCACCCCTCTGTCATGGTATGAGAACTATAATTCTTACACGTTTATAAAAACCACTTACCAATCGATATTTCAACAGTCATCTGATTGAATCCGCTGCGCGAAGTGCTCATTGAAAAAATGCCAGCTTGTGCAGTTAGAACGTGTGAAAATAAATCTTATACCTCAAATTTACAAAAAGATGGTGTAACGTTTCACATGTAAGTATTTTTTTGTTTCATTGAAGCTTATTTTTATATAAAAACTTAAAATAGTTCACTCGGACCGGCATCGAATATATCGATTCAGTAATGGAGTCTCCGCCAAAGATCGAGAATCATATCCTCCCATGTTTATGCAACATTCAGCCATATGTCCATACCTTACAATCTATTATTGTCTATTGTGGAGAAGAATTCAGTACGTGTACCCCTCTGCCACGGTATAAAAAATAGTGTGCCTACACGTAAAAGAGACACCGGACATTTTATTACACAATTTTAGACTTAAGCGTTCAAGCAATTAAGGCGAAAATGGATTATCAGCATCTGGGTGCATTGTTCTCGCTCGCTCCGTTCCATAAACCCGTCACCCGTTAACGTTTCGACTTTACCCTGATATGTTTAAGGTCGTTTCAGTGAACACCTCCTCCCCCGCGCCTCACGTAAAGCTGACAGAATGTAGTGAGTGCGAATGGTAGAGCGTTACTAGTCCGGAGATAAAACGTCCCTGTCGGGGAGTGTCGGGACGTCTGTAAAAAGGTTGGATGTCGACCTTACCCAACAGTTAGAGTGAGAATAAGACATGTTATAATATTAGTTCATTTATGTAATTCATGTATAATGATGCAATGCAATTTGACTAATACATATTTAATTTTTAAACCTTGTTTATATTATGTTCAAAAAAAATATAAGAAAAATGTACGGAACTGTCGACGACACGGGGACACCTAAACGGTCATATGGTAACATTGCCCGTATCAGCTAATCAGTTTACTTTTGACTACTAAGGCGTACAGGCATGTGCTGTGCAGTCCTTGCGAATGCGCTAAAATGGAGTCGCGCATAAACACATGAATAACGAAACTGAAATACTTTTATAAGATGATAACTTTCTGAAAATGCACTGTGAGATGCAAAAGACACACGTCCGCTTCACGGGGAGCCTCGCGAACGACTGTTAGCATCCCGTGAATGTGGATGGCACGACTTGTGCCGTGCAAATGGCATGACAATTGACAAATATCTATTGACTTTCGGTGACTTTCCCCATGGAACAATCTCATAACAGCCCAGTGTTTACAGATGCACTGTAATAACAGCAGATTTACTGTAATTTTACTTTATCTACTGTACACTGTACTATAGTGAATACAGTGTATGAAATCACTCTAATTTTTGTTGACAAATTATCTTTAAATCTCTGTACATAGAAAACATTTTATAATAATTAATCGTAATTCTGAATTTTATTCTAAAGAAATATACCCATAGGTTTAATCAAGGTTTAGGGATCTACAGAGTTATTACGCATCAAAGATATTAAAAGAAATCTTCAATTAAAAGGAATCTTCAATCATATATCATTATCTATACTCGCTTTTGAATGATTTGTTTCATTTCGTTAATATTTATGTAGCTACTAAACGATTTTGTCAAATATTTTCAAAACCGGCTTATAAATAGAGAATAATAACCAATATTCCCCCTTCTTGAGCTAAAACCCCTTCCCCTATAAAAATGCAAAAATATATATAACCTATGTACCAACTTTCGTGTATATTTGTTTAAATAAATGGAACCTCCAAAAGAAAATCAACATCTAGATAGATAAAAGCAAAGTTGCTTTTCTCATTTCGTTTGCTCGCTCAATAAAACTTTTTGAAATTGTGTGTTTTCTATTTACTGATTAATCTGCTGTGTTTTTTCTACGAGATACTGTATTTTTAATGAAAATACTGTAAGTTTCAATAGCCTACACTGTAATTTCAGTTTCCTAATCTGAAGACACTGCAACAGCCCCCGAACCGAAATATTTCAAGTCTCTTTTTAAACCGTGTCTTACTTTAACAATGCATTTCTTACAGATTATCTCAATCGACCACATTAACATTATCCTTCGTCAGGGATCACTGTATGGCAGTGTTTCCACTTTTAGGGATTTCGCCCTATTTCAGGGTGAAATTTCTAGGGAAAGTATATGTTTCATGTATTACTTAGGGCGTTTTTATAATCGAAACTAGGATTTAGGGATTTTAGGGTAAAATGATTTCATGTCACCAGTTAAGGGATTTTTTTAGGGTAAAATGAATGAATATATGGCCCTGCACTGGGATTCTCTTTCCATAGGATTTCTCATTTAGTGATTTTTTCGGAACGAATCCCCAAAAGGGCGAAAGAAAAATCTTGAGAGGAAACACTGCTGTGTGGGTCAAAGTAATATTTTAACACGCTTTTATTTGTTTCATTCACCTGTATGTTTTCTTGCTTGTAACCAACCCCTTTGAGCTCGATTTTTCCCTACTTTGAGCGATTGGATTTCTTTAAACTTTGCACACCTATCAAAGAACAATGACGATGCTATTATTTGATTACTAAAAAGTGAAAATTAAATAAAATTAAAAAAAAAAAACAACTAAAAAAACACGCTTTCATAGCATATCAAACTAAAAAGTGAAAAATAATTTTCAATATAGGCAGAAAATAATAATGAACGAAAAATACTAATAGGTACTATTGTAAAAATCAGCGTGGGGCGCTTTTCGTCCTAATTTATCGTAAATGAGAAATGAGTACTCCACGCTTTTATAAAATAATAATTTTTCTGCCTATATTTAAAATTATTTTTCACTTTTTAGTGTGACGTAGATATAGTAAGCGTGTTTTTTTAGTTTTTTCAACCTAAAAGAACCCGAACCCGACTTCCTGATTTCAGCCCTGTCATACCGAACTCCAAAGTAAAGACGTAAAGAGCCGAATTCGATTTCATCGACTGAGTTGTATTGTGTTTAACTGGTTATTTTGTTGACTTCGGTATTTTACTGACTGAAAACTACCAATCCTTGAAGTATTCTTGAAGTGTATTCAATTCACCATCCTTATTATAAAGCCAAGACTCTGATCAACACCGACTTCCCATAAACCGCGGCGATTTCGAACTGGATGCTGTAAGTACAATATTTTAAATCTTATCGCAATATCGCATGTGTGTGATAAATAGTGTTAGTCTTAACTTAACTATTAGTATTAATTAAATTGTACTCTCTGTATTGTAACAGGGTTTTGTACTTTGCTAGGTTACGTGCAAGTTGCAACAACTACTAGCATCTACAAAGATACAATTTATCTAACCAACTAAATAAAACTCCAATAATATAAAAGACTCAACCACAGAAATTTTTGAAATATAGCTAGCTAAGAATCACCGTTATATCATAAAACATCAGTTCTCAAAAAATTGCATCAAAATCTGTCCATTGGATATATTTTGGAGCTATGAGAGATCATGATAGTGATACCACATAATTGTTTATTGCAAAAAATAGCATGACCAACTTCACCTGTGTTCAGAATCATTACATAGTATAAAACAAAGTCGCTTCCTGCTGTCTGTCCCCATGTATGCTTATATCTTTAAAACTACGCAACGGATTTTGATGCAGTTTTTTTTAATAGATAGATTAATTCAAGAGAAATGTTTATTTGTATAATACATGTGTGTGAAGCTAGGGCACATCGCTAGATCGCAAATATTATGCACGGAACGATGTAGCATTTTTCACATTATTGTCGATTTATCAAAAATGGCTTAGCTGATTTCTATAAAATTTAAATGGGACCAATTTCGAAGTATACTCTTTCCAATAAAAAAGAACTATTGAAATCGGACTACAATGAATAAAGTTATGCGTGGTTATACATAAAAAAAAATCTTATCTTAATTGTGAACAACTTTTCTTTTATGTTTTCCAAAATTTGTATACAGTTGTAGTTTATGAGATACAAAGCCCCGTGAAGCGGGCGCCGTGCTGGGGCGGGATAAAACAGACCGAGACATCGTCATTCTGGAGGGTGTGCAAGCTATGTGGTGGGGCCCGTGTTGAGCTAGCTCTGTCGGGTGGCTCGGAAGAGTGCGTAACCATGCCTGTAGCCCTGACACCAAGCGCAGTGGTGGGACACCCAGGGTTTTTTTTGGTGGGTATACCATCCAGTCGGCGGGGACTCCCACATAACCACCTGCCTGCCCTCGAGGTGTGGTGATATCCATAAAGGATTTAGAACCAGTAAAAAATCAAAAGGGTGGGTACATAAAGAAGTATCTAGTGTGGGCATTGTCCACCTGTACCCACTAGCTGCAATACCCTTGGGTACTTATGTGCCTTAAGTAAAGTTAGTTTTGAGGAATGGGGTATTTGAATGATTATTTGACCATGTAAACTAATCATTCAAATATCAAATATTAAAGATTTTAAAACATTTGTTTTTTATTACTATTGCATTAAAATAATTCCTGTTTTTAAAAATACCAATAAATTTTAAGGAAAGCCACTGAGGTATATTGAATAGACTATGACAGTGATATTGTTACATGTTTACCTTACCTATTCATATTATGTATATTCTATTTTATAAATAAATGATTTTGTATAATTCTACTGATGTGCACCTACAAATATGTGCCTAACATTAGTTGACACTTATTATTATTCAAAGGATCATCTATTAATGGCCTTTTAACCATGTTACAGTTTTATTTGCGTTACGGACTTTTCTAAGTTTGAGTACATGTACCTAATTGAATATCAAAAAAATACACATAGGTATATATGGGTTTTGAAGAGAAGTTTATTTTTATATAATTTCATTGGGACACACACACTATTTGCCCCCCTTAATCCTAAAATTGTACTCAATTATATTAATTATCTGTGCTAAATCTTTAGCTATAAAAGTTCGAGATGTTAAAATGACTCGATACACGTATCATATTAAAAATCGTAATCCAGGACAGATGAGTCCTAATAAATAAAACTGGGTAATAAGCAGCCCTCTTTTCCCACAAATATTACATAATGCATAGCAACACATTCCTAGCGAGGCGAGTGCGACGCGGCGGCGCCCCGGCCGGCGCCGCGGCCCGACCTTCCCGCTAGTGTCTGAATAGGGGTATATCCAGGACAACAAACTTATCCGAGAAGTTGGCCAAACGACACAACTAAAACTTTCCGAACAGAATACGTCTCTCGAGGACGTCTCTTTAACCGAATCTTCATAGGTCTATACTTCGACTCGCTAAACCGCTTTTGTTCATACTTGCAAAACTTGTTAGGATTAAAATATTAAACAATATTTGCAAAAATTTATCACGCGACAGCGAATTTCCCCCCTTTTTTAAGGGATTCCCTAATCAAACATGGCCGACGACGAAGAAAATTCAATAATACATAGAACCTGTGTACCAATTTTCGTACACATCTTCGTAGAAAAACGCGACTAGACAAAAATCTACATCTGTTCAGATGAAAGCAAAATCGTCATGTCGAAGCACAGATTTTCGCTTCCGTCAAATATCTTCATTCTGATGAAGCAAATGCGATGGTGGCTCCGCATCGCCAGTTTGCAGATTATGTTGGCAGCGTACCCTCGAGCCCCGTCAGGGACTGTTACGCACTAATAAATGCGTGGGGCATGAGGAATTGCACAAATATTTCGGGTTCGATTGCTTTCTCTTTGGCACAGAATCGGTAAATCTAATGTAGGCAGTGGTAACAATTGTTGTAAAACTCACTGAACTTAGCTCTATCTTCTGCACTTGATATCGACTTCTTCAGTTTATTGTCTTTGCGTATTTTTTTTTACGTATAATAGGACACCAAATCGCCTGATGGAAAGCGAAGTTGTAGCCGATGTAGACCTAGAAGATACCTATTCATTCACTGACTTGAAGATATCCAAATTGTAATTGTCAGGAAACAATATCGGAGGCAGGGAATTCCAATCCCTGCCGGTCTGCATTACGAAGGAAGAAGCGAATCACTTAGTACGAAGGTGGTACGTCGACTATGTAGGGATGGCATTTATGCGACTTCCAGCTTGTTCTGTTGCGAAAAGGAGATGAAGGAATCAGGTCGTGGAGTTCGAGCGGACACTCGCCGTAATGGAGCCTATAGAAAATTGCCAAACACGCTACTTTACGCCTGTGTTCCAGGCTTTTCAGTTTGGTTTGGAAGCGACAAGCTTACTATCCCCAATATTACAGTTTCAGCAACGTGCGTATTGTGATGTTTCGTTAGAGGTACATTTTGTCCACAAAATACCCTTTCAAGCCTAATTCTGAGTTCTACATTTCAGTCGAGTGTAAAGGAAGCTTATTAACCGCAAAAAGAACAAAAATGTCAAAGAAAAGCAAGTATAGTAACGTGGCTAATGCGAAGAACACGTAAAAATTCTAGCTCCAAAAATAAAAGTGTAAGAACTGTGTGTAGAATTTTGTGAATAAAAACCTGCGATAAAAACTCTGCTGAAGCCTTCGAGCAAATATCTACAGAGCCATAGCTAAGTTTAAGTATATACATACCGACTTAGATATTTACATTAAATAATTCACAATGACCCGTTTTCTCGAATCTCGACGTTATGTCACCTAATTAATGCTTGTAACCGAGCACTTTGACATCGCGCGGCGCTGTAATCAGTTTGCAATCGCCTTACGACTAACTAAAAAGATGCCCACTACGTAGGTTGGGCAGGGATTTGGCTCGGACATTTTTTTGCACGATTATGACCATAGATATATGCTCGAAGGCTGAAGTTATATTAACCTGCGGGAGAAAGCAGTTGAAATTAGTTATAAGAATTCGGATTGGATATTTCTGCAAACTTTACAACAAATGGCTAGGTAAAATATTTAGCGCTGTAATATCTCAAATTATTCAATAGGCTAAAATGTACCGGTTAAATAAAATGCATAGTTTCTTTCGAAAATTATCATAAACTCCATAGCGATTCTCTACTATGTATATGCATAAAATTTCACGAGCGTAAATCTGTTGACGATCATAAAAAATTAAGCAATCTAAACACTGATCTACGCAGATGCCTCAGAAGAAACCGTGTTTACTGTGCCATAAAACAATTTACCAGAACGATATTGGACATCACAGCGCTTGCTAAAATAGAATTTGAGTTTCTCTAAAAATATATCCGTTCCCGCTTAGGAAACGTCTTCAAAGAGAACATCACCAGGTGATACACGCCTCGCTACCGTCACGAAATCGGTCGACGAACCGACAAATGTAGGGCAAGAAACCATTTCCCTAACGTATATTCGTCTCAGGAAAATATGCAACGCGAACCTGCATTTTTCAATCTATCACGAATTCCACTGATATACGTTTTGGCTCGGACTTTCTCTGGAATGCATAATAAATTTGACACGTAACCGTAAGTAAGATCAGTGAAATGAGCGTGACGATTGGTACTAAAATTTGCAGCCATTACGGAAAGTGTTAATGCGACCGATTGGGTGAGAGCCGTGCGCTTCGTTCGGGGTAGTTAAATATGGAATGAATTGAAGATCTCGCGACAATGGATGCGCGGGGATTGATTCATGGTGCGTTCGGTTGTTGCATTCGCAGAACGCATTTCGCACCACGAGTGGAGAGAGATGTTCTCGAACGGGACCGAGATTCCGGTTCTAATTAAAGCTGGTGAATCAGTACGCCGGTGTATGTTAATTTGCCTCAAATTCGCGTTAAATCTAACGGGCCGTGTTGTGGAAGGCCGCAGCAGACTGATAAAGCCAGTTCTTGTTTCTCTCAAATTAGTGAATTCAGCTTGGTAGTAAAGGTATTCTTGTAAAGCAAACATTAGCTATTGATTATTGGCCACGTTTTTTTTCTACTTTTACACTATGTATACAAAATTGTGGTTACATATACGAGTTATATTTAAAGGATACGCTATCGCAAGTTAAGCATGTTTGCGTCGTTATATTTTTAGTAGCAATTTATGGGCGGCGAGCGAAGGGAGTAGTTATCTTGTTCAACCCCAACCTGAGGGTGACCTATTTACCCCATCGTTGTATAATCTGTGCATTAATATCTGGAAATAAATGGCTGTAAACGCACGAACGCTTACCGTGGCCCGTGGCGCAATGTTTGTTCAATACTGTCCCAAATTCCAAATATACTAATCCTGTGTTTGTGTTAACTGAGGTCATAAATCTGTAGCTAATCTATTGGGAACGCTGAAGTACAATGAATCTTTCAACGATACTGACGACTGGTTTCTTACGCAATCGTTAATAGTTCCGGAGTTCACGTACGTACTCACAGCAAGAAGCTGAAGCTGACACTTGTGTTTGAAAGCTTTGACTGATGATGCGCCTTGGACATTAGCGTTATCAACAAACACACGCAATAGAAAGTTTTCAACATAATACAGTCGAATTATTGTTCGGAACTGTACGCCCAGTTACAAGTTACTACCATGAGTCAGACAGCGACTTTAATAAAGAACTTTGGTTTGCTTGTTTTCCACGCATCCCGAAATAGCCTGATAAAATTGCAGCGGAGCGAGCCTTGTGCGGATGCAATTCCGCTTATTTTGTTACCAACTGCGATACATCCAAAATAACGTTATGGATCAACGGCCTCGGAAACTCAATAGTTTTATTATAGACCTCATCTATTATGCATTTGGAGGAGTCCAATCGCGAGGCGAGACTGTAAGCGAAAATCGTTACCGGTTACCGAATGTGGGCCGCAGGGCGAAAGCGCAGGTGGGCGATTAGAAATAACTCTATTTCTACCGCGTTCTGTTCTGTACCTATAGTCTCCTAGAACTGCAAGCATTCAAAATCTAGTAACGATTACCACTATCCAACCATATATTCATCAAGTACATCCTTTCATTCTTAGGCTGACTAAAAAGACGTCTGACATCACTTACAGGATATTTTTATTTTGTGCACGTAATAAGATATCCAAGTTAATTTCGTAATCGAGTGGCGTTATCGTTTCGTGCACATCGTAAAGTATAGTCCAGTATTTTCACTTAGATTATAATCTAAAAGCGAGTTCGTAAAAAGAAAGACAAATAGGCTCAGTTGAATCTTTATAGCCTTATGCGCCTACACGGGCCCTTATCACGACCATCATCGGATAATTCGTTTCGAAACGTCTCATGCGAATCATCTAGTAGTTTCATTATTATATTTAATTTATTCAACGGCTTTCGTAAGGATACAGTCAGTGGATTTCGAAAGAACCGTGGCTTGTCATCAGTGTCGGTGCTTGGGTCATCCCACGCGCCCGGTGTTGGCTTCATGAATTACCATTGAAAGTTTTATACCTTTGTATGCGGTTTAAAATTGTGGCCATGATAATAACTTGTGCTGAATTTTTATTACTTCCACGCATTACGAGAAAAGGCAATATGTTGAGTATATTTTGTAATCTCATTCTATATGTTATTCTCATTCATGAATTTTGAAGCTGAGAACTAGTCGCCACTTAAACAATATAGGTTTTCATAAAGTTGCGAATCCTAGTGTAATTCACTGAGCATCTGTGTTGGCAGCAGCGGCGCGGTTTGAATTTGGCTCCGTAATTATTCAACGAGCCAAACTTTGCCCACAAACTTACTGTTCCCTGCTCCAACCTCTAAACTCTTGGCTCTTGTTGAGGTCACTGCAGACCACGCCTCGCTTACTCGCCGACCTCTATACTTATCAACACGTGCAGCCTATCTATCTACAAGATATTGTGAACGGAAATCTTTTGCCCAGAAAATTCCGTTGTGCAAAGTTTCTAAAGAGTAAGGGGATTCAAGTTTCGAAACTTCACCGGCTAATTTGCTCGAAAAGTTCCACAAACAAGTTTAAAAATACGTTTTGCTGACAGAACAAGATCGAAGATAATAGGTCAATGTTCCCTGTGTGACCGAAAACGGTTCGATACCGTCAGGCTTCTGCTTTAATTGGAAGGCTCGATGCGATGCATACAAGGTACGTCTTTTATTATGCCATAACGTTTACGCAAAAGTATCTGGTTTATCGATTTTACAGGTTATGAAGGATTACGCTGTTTCGTATAATCTTGGCGGATCAGCTATTTTTCATTCTTGCGTAAAGTGGGTTACTTAATGTGCTTTGCCATTACGAATACACGATGAGGCAGTACTTGTTAAGCCGTCGTTAAGTAGGCTCTCGGGAACCCTGAATGGAAAACGTTGGGGACTAACTCGTGGTAAATAATTTCTTTCAGTGATTGAAAACGCGTCCAATTCATCCTATTTTCATCAATGGAGCTGATAATAGAGTGGACTTAGTCGAAGATATTCATATAGCTGAACAATTCATAGACTAAAACTAAACTTAGAACACCTAATTCTTTTGGTTATTAGATCACAAAATTGTCTTTGTAAACACCTACCTATCTAATTCCGGTCAAAACGTTTGGAACATTCTTACGGACACTCGAAAAAAAATATCATCTTGGGTACGTGGACAGTAAAACTGTCATTTTCATTGCAGGGAACAAATTGGTATACTTACGCACCCCAGTTTCTTGCAATGAATATAATTCTCCGTCTTTGGGGTCGCGTGGTCTCCATTTTCCGCTAGTTCTATTTATTCTAGTTAGTTCAGTAGGTATCTCCGAATCCTTCAAAATGAGCACCCATGTACTAGTAGTATTAAATACCGGAACAATGGAACGCCCATCCTTGAAATCGGGGTTATTAGACTGATGACCGCAGTGAACTCCTTTGGGGGTGATTAATACCCAGTAATACTCACTGAATGAGAATGGCCGTTGTAATGGTCATGACACCGGAACGGAGTTAGAGGTTATTTAACACAATGGCGATGCTTTCACTAATGAGTCGTCGTAGAAAATAAGTAATCTGAATGATGACCTGCTCATTTCCAAGCCTCGAACTTACGTAGATGTCACTTATAACTTGTTTGGTATTCGTTTATTAAATCCGTGGTGACTCATCTGATGTTGCTAAGATTGGAACGGACATAGAAATACAGATTTTCCCCATGTATCAATTGCATAATTTTCTCTAGTAAGTTGAGTTCGTTGTATTCTTAAAGATATGTGAAGTTTACCAACGCGTATTTTGGCAGTTTTGTGGACTATATATGTAATGTGGCATACATAAAGTTTCTCGTAAAAAGAGGAAGAGATGAGGTCCAAAGTAGTAAGAGTTAATTTAGAACTAGACTGGTTATAAATTTCATTATACAAATCCGAAATGAATTCAGAAATACATAATAAAATCTGCATCAATATCAATTTTGTTAAAAATAACTTCAAGTCGAACAGACGCGCTTAACGACTTTGTTTTGCACTATTTACATAAATTATAATATTGGAGTAGACGAAGAGAATATATAGGTAAGAAGAGAAATAGGTGAGGGTTAGATTAGTACTAAATAACAATAACACACTGATACCTCTGCTATTTCGTAATGTGCTGGATTGAAGCTTGTTTTCTTGGAAAAAGCTGTGTGACTGTACAAAAGCTGTATTCTGATAGTTACTCGTATTAGCTACACACACACACACATGGGTGTGTGTGTGTGTAGCTAATACGAGTCTCAAGTAATGTATTCCGCAGCCTAGTACTAGTGGTACGTGTAACAAAAGTGAAATCAGTATTTCGTATGGAAAATCCAAACGATGTAAAGTTATTCAGGTCTTAGCAGCGCATCTGGCAGCCATTTCCTCAAATGCAAATTCTGTACCGGGCTAAGTTTTATAGCACATTCAAATCTGCACAGATGGTGACATTGTACCGTCCATATATTGTTCACAGTTAATCCAGTAGTCAAGTTTTGTATGAAAGCATATATGAAAGGATTTATTCAAAGTTTATTTAACTTTGACGTATTTTTAGCCACTAGCTTTAACTAGTCTGAGTTGTGGCGCTTGACATGGGTTTAAAAGCATTTAAAGCATATTCAACTCTATGTCCAAATCCATTGTCGAAACGAATTTTTGAAGTATTTTTTTATGTATATTACCACCGCATATTCATTGGGAATATTGGCGCCCAACGCGGAGTGTAAATATTGGCTTGTTTTAAAAAGATCTAATTCATTATCAGCATCATCATTATCAACCGTACGACGTCTACTGCTGGGCATGGGCCTCCCCTATGGATTTATAATAAGCGCAGTTGGAAGCGGCTTGCATCCAGCGCGATTCTGCAGTAATGATGTCATCCACCCACAAGGCGGGTGGACATCATACGCTGCGCTTTCCGGTACGTTGTCGCCACTCGAGAACTTTTAGACCCCACCAGTCCTTCGCGCTATGTACCCTACCCACTGCCATTTGAACTTGCCAATCCATTGGGCTATGTTTGGTTCTTCTACGGATCTCTTCATTTATTTTTATCACCACCAGCCTTATTCAGAGGGAATTGGCGCCCAACGTGGAATGTAAGTGTTGACTTGTTTTAAAAGATCTCTTTGTTAAAAATCCATACTCTCCGTTGTGCAGCGGCTGCGATCGCAACTACAGATAGCATAATCCATTAACCGCTGTGCCAGTAACATCGTTACGTTTCGGCTCCAAATTTACATAGAGACCGATGAAAATGTACTCGTATTTTCATTCACGTTCAAATTCTATGCAGATTTTGTTTCCGCAGTGGACATATTTTGTTTGGTGTTGAAGACTTTGTTTTAGTTAGTTATTGCCCGCTTATATGATACTATTTTTATCCGCGGTTTCCCCACAGCATCCTGCAATTTTTCCAGGATAAAATCACTCTGATATGACACTGAATTCTAAATTCGTTTCTCCGTTGTTGTGTGAAAGAGTAACAAACAAACCAATAAACCAACAGACACTTTCGGAGTTATAATATTAGTAAGGATTTCATTGGTTTTAGGTTCGTTACTCGTGGTTTGCGGAGCATGAAATTGGAGTTTTGTATGCGTCGCGTACTATCTGGCATTGTTTTCTTCTATTGTGCTTGATCGGACATGTGTGTCGGCCCAGTGGTGTTCATGTTCAATCGGCTCACTCGCTTGTTTCAATATATTCATGCGTTTGTGTGTTTTATATACTTACTCTAGGCATCGATTTCGTTGCGGTAAACGTACTTAAAAGCGATGTCATTAAAATGCACACCCGCTAAATCTGAAATATAATTATTTTGAATAATCTCTATATAGAGGCTATATAGCCACCTAGCCCTGGTGTCGAGAGTTTTTGAGCAGCATGAAGATCTCCGAAATGGCTAAATGGTTAAAACAACAGATTTCCGCCATATTACATGTCATCCGAGCCATGGTAGCGCTCAGTCATAAATGACATCCGTGGTCATCCATCCGAAGACTGATCGTCCCAAACGTTTCTTAACTTCGGTGATCGCTTAGGAACACCTAGTCAAACTACGCTATGAGCACTACATAACCTATGCTCTACAATGATAGCTGTCCTTTCAAACTAAGTATTTAAATTTTATTGTTATGTACTACGGGACTAATCGCGCATTAAAATTATGAGATAAATAAATTCCTCGTCATCCCGACGTTTCAACCGAGTTGCATCGATCGTGGTCACGGGTAGACTGATTGATATTATTGACTGAATGATGAATAATATTTAAATTTTCTTTATAACACTTTATCTTTACGTAGTTTACGTTAGCTAAGAAAGTTATAGCCGAGTTAAATTCACGTTACATTACTTTGACTAATTCTATATCTGAGTTAATTTTAATTTTGCAGTTGAGCAAAATTGAAAGTTCCAAAGCTCTCTAGGCGCGGTTGAGTGTACTGTCAGCGAGGGCGTTGGAACCAGGCGGCGAGGTGAATCCACTGGGTCACGGGTTCAATGCGAGTCAAGGAGCTTCGTAACTTTGAATTAAATATTAGAAATTAGACTCATTAGAGCTATTCCTATAGATATTTATATATCTGACTTAATTTGAATATTGCAGTTGTGCAAAATCGAAAGTTCCAAAGCTCTCTAGGCGCGGTTGAGTGTACTATGATTTATCAGCGAGGGCGTTGGAACCAGGCGGCGAGGTGAATCCACTGGGTCACGGGTTCAATGCGGGTCAAGGAGCTTCGTAACTTTAAATTAAATAGAAATTAGACTTATTTGAGCTATTTCTTTAATTCTTTTTCTTTGAGACAGACAGAGCAAAGACTTGATTTGATTTTTGGCATGGATTACTTCAAAAGCTGGAAGTGTCGTAGGTTACTATCAGTTATTTATCCAAGAAAAATAACATTTCCAATGTTCTCCTATCGCATACATTTTTTTGCCAGCTAGTCTGGTTTAATTACGATTTGCTTGCATTGTAATGTGTCATTTTTGTCAATCGAAGTGATCTTTGCACATATAAGTTAATTACAATACCCTAATACAGGGTACATGAGAATGTAACCCTAGGTTTATATAAATGATACATTTATAAATTAGACTAAGAGAATACGTATTTATTGTGCAATAAAAACGATTGAATATTAATATGTAATTACTTGTTGCTTAGATCGTTACATTGACTGCTGTTTGTTACAAAAACTCCATACATATTACATACAAATGATTTTGTATGTCAGACTTTGACTTGTGACATTCGATATTTCCGGTATCTAGGTTCACTCGAAATACAAGACGTGGCTTTGCAAACTTTTAGATAATAATCATTTTGAAAAACTTTTACTATGAGACTAACATTGAAATCACGCAACATCTTGAATACGCCGCCGAGCCGTGGCGTGGATAACGAAGATAATTTTATTTTTCATGATTTTGCCCACAATGACGTTCAAAGCTATTAGTTGAATGTTAGCTAAATTGCACAAAAGCTAAATCCAATCAAATATTACGATATTATATCGATTAATTTTTCCGAAGCCATTCAGCTAATCTATATGCGACACCACGGAGCAGATCGCCAACAACCTCCTGTAATTAGATCAAAAATTCTCCCGAGCCTCCGCTTGACGCGATCGGAATTAAATTCCGTCTACCGGTGAAATTTCCGCTCATATTGTGTCCCAAAATGAAATGTCAGCCACAAGCCCCAATGGCCAATTTCCCAACATTCGTCACACTTAACACATCGTTACTTGCCCGTTTATTTTCAGAAATAAATCGATAAACGTTTCTGTTTCTGCTTGTTCAGCCATCTGTTACCTCTAGTACGTTCGCCCTCAATTCAGAGGTACACGCCCTGAGTTTATTGAGACATGACAAATGTGTTAGTGAACTCATAACTTATTAACCAAGGTCGAACTCGCATTCGAGATAATGTCTTGACCGAATATGTAACCAGTCTAGACTGAGAAGCTGGCTGGCGTGTTTAATGAAATCTATTCACCAGCGCTTACTAATCCCCCGAGCAGGCTGTCGAAAGCTTTCGAAATGTAACACATTTTGCAATAACGGTCTTTCTCTCAATCCGAGCTAAATACGGTTGCAGATTTAGCGCATTTCGCAAATGCTGAGATTTGCACAAACATTTAGTTTTATCACCTTTTGTTCGAGCTCTAAGATACAAAAGACATTCACGGATGTTTCCTTTCTTTAGCTCAGTTTCATGTTGCTCATGGTTTTAGGTCACAAACAATAGTCTCGTTTGAGTAGCCACAGCTGAGGTGTACTAGGCTCCCATAACGCAGCAGGCAGGTACAGGCGAAGTTTTTGCCGCGAGCGTTGCTCACTGGGTCAACAGGTTCGCTCGAGTACCAGCTCAGAGACGCAAAGTCTCTCAGCCACTTACTTAGCGGTTTCACGTATGCTGCACACTGCAACGTCACGCTAGATTCAGTTCTTCAAGAGGCATTATATCCGAGCTTTGGCGCGCATTCTGTTTCACGATAAGCTTTGATTTGATATTCCTTCGGAGTTCGTTGCCTGGATTATGACGTCCCTTACCGGATATTCCATGATCTATTGTTTATTTTAGAAGCCTGTCTGAGAATTTTGTCTGGATCTCGCTATTTGTTACAACTTTGTATTCCTCTTGGCACGTCTTTGTTGTGGCGCGTTTTCTTATACTGACTTATCTTATACTTTTCTTATTCTGAGGTACTATGGAACCGATAGATGGCGGTATAACCATTCAATGTGGCGTAGCTTAAATACCACAGGCCAGTGTCGGGGAGCAGCGGCACTGGTGCGAGGAGCTACGCCCTGCGATCGCCACCACGCTTGCCCAGCGCGGCGATTATGGGCAATTTCCCCTCATGTATCTACAACAAACGACCAGGCCCCCAGTCCCCGGCGGCTCCGCTATTCCTGGCTCTGGTAGCGGCCACGGTAACGGCGGAGAGGGGGGTGCGAAGAATCTCCGGCAGACGCCCCGCTACCACCCCCAACGGAAACTGGCCCTGGTAACGCATAACATACGCACTTTGAGGACGGATGAAAAGATTGTCGAACTGGAAGAAGAGATGAGTAGGTTGCGCTGGGATATTTTGGGGTTATCTGAAGTCCGAAGAGAGGGTGAGGACACGGTAACTCTGAAATCGGGCAACCTATTCTACTACCGGGAAGGCGAACAAAAGTCTCAAGGTGGTGTCGGGTTTCTCGTCCACAGATCCCTCACTAACAACATTGTAACCATCGACAGTGTTTCGAGCAGGGTTGTATACCTAATACTCAGAATATCTAAAAGATATTCGCTGAAGGTCATTCAGGTATACGCACCGACCTCGGCACACCCAGATGATGAAGTGGAGACTATGTATGAGGACATAAGTCGGGCCATACATATGTCTGAAACCCACTTTACTGTTGTTATGGGGGACTTCAACGCAAAGATAGGCAAGAAAATTGAGGATGAACTGAAAGTGGGGCAATTTGGGCATGGGCAACGGAACTCTAGAGGACAGAGGCTGGCTGACTTTCTGGAGAAAGAGGGCCTTTTTATGATGAACTCTTTCTTCCAGAAGCCGCCTCACAGGAAATGGACCTGGATAAGTCCCGATGGTTCTACGAGAAATGAGATAGACTTCATCATGACCAACAAGAGACGAGTATTCAATGATGTCTCCGTGATCAACAGGGTGAAAACCGGTAGTGATCACAGAATGGTAAGAGGCACATTGAATATCAACGTTACACTTGAAAGGTCCCGCCTGATGAAGTCTACGCTTCGACCTACTCGAGACCAAATCCAAAACCCCGAAAGCTTTCAGCTTGAGCTCTCAAATAGCTTTGCTTGCCTTGAGAATCTTGCGTCGGTGGACGAGATCAATAACAGGCTCGTAGAAACTGTCCAAACGGTGGGTTCTAAATTTTTTAGACCTCGCCGTTCAAAAAGACTTCAAAAACTATCGGGTCACACTTTAGACCTCATGGCTAAACGACGTTTATTGAGACTGCAGTCTACAAGGGACGCTGCGTCATATAGGCAGCTTAATAGGCAAATCTCTAAATCCTTGCGGCGCGATATACGTCTCTTTAAAACCAAAAGTATTAAAGAGACTATTGAGCAAAACAAAGGCTCCAAAGTGTTTGCAAGGAATTTGTCTATTGGGCAAAGCCAGCTGACAAAGCTGAAGAGAGATGACGGCAGTGTAACGTCGACCAAGCAAGAGGTACTGGAGGAGATCGAAAGTTTCTACGGACAGTTATACGCTTCGGTAGCTAAGCCTGTTGACAGCACGGCCAAAGACCCGAGAGCCAAGCTGACTCGACACTTCACCGAAGACATCCCGGACATCAGTCTGTACGAGATTAGAATGGCCCTGAATCAGCTTAAAAACAACAAGGCGCCGGGTGATGACGGAATAACTTCAGAGCTTCTGAAAGTGGGTGGTAAACCGGTACTTAAAGTCCTTCAGAAGCTCTTCAACACCGTTATCCTCGAGGGCATAACGCCAGAAGCATGGAACAGAAGCGTGGTGGTGTTGTTCTTTAAAAAAGGTGACAAAACCTTATTGAAGAATTACAGGCCCATCTCGCTTCTGAGCCATGTTTATAAGCTGTTTTCAAGGGTCATTACGAATCGTCTCGAGCGCAGGCTTGATGACTTCCAGCCTTCCGAACAAGCCGGGTTCCGAAAAGGCTTTAGCACCATGGATCACATCCATACGCTGCGGCAAGTTATACAGAAGACCGAAGAGTATAACTTGCCACTTTGCTTAGCGTTTGTGGACTATGAGAAAGCCTTTGATTCGGTCGAGACATGGGCTGTGCTCGAGTCTCTCCAACGATGCCGTATAGACTATCGGTACATCGAAGTGTTGAAGTGCTTGTATAATAACGCCACTATGTCGGTCCGAGTACAGGAGGAGAGCTCCAAGGCGATCCCTTTAAAAAGAGGGGTCAGACAGGGAGATGTGATATCTCCGAAACTGTTTACGACTACTTTGGAGAACGCCTTTAAGCTTCTGGAATGGAAAGGATTCGGCATCAACATCAATGGCGAATACATCACTCACCTTCGGTTTGCTGACGATATTGTGGTCATGGCGAAGTCGATGGAAGAACTCAGCACGATGCTCGAAGGCCTCAATCGAGTTTCTCGACAGGTGGGTCTTAAAATGAACATGGACAAAACGAAGGTCATGTGTAATGCCCATGTTGTACCCACCCCAATGTCTATTGAGAGCTCGGTTCTTGAAGTTGTTGACTCGTACATCTACCTAGGACAAGTAGTCCAGCTAGGTAAGTCCAACTTTAAGAAAGAGGTCGATCGTCGAATCCGACTCGGCTGGGCAGCGTTCGGAAAATTGCGTGACATCTTTTCATCCAATATACCTCAGTGCCTCAAGACGAGAGTTTTCGATAGTTGTGTGTTGCCAGTGATGACATATGGAACCGAAACGTGGTCTTTTAATGTGCGCCTCATAAATAAGCTCAAAATAGCCCAACGTGCTATGGAGAGGGCTATGCTCGGTGTCTCTCTGCGGGATCGAATCAGAAATGAGGAGATCCGCAGACGAACCAAAGTTACCGACATAGCCCAGCGGATTAGCAAATTAAAGTGGCAATGGGCAGGACACATTGTTCGAAGAACGGATGGCCGATGGGGCCGGAAAGTTCTCGAATGGAGACCACGGACCAGCAAGCGCAGCGTAGGACGTCCACCGACCAGGTGGACTGACGACATAATAAAAATCGCAGGAACGCGCTGGATGCAGGCCGCTTCCAACCGGCCTTATTGGAAATCCATGGGGGAGGCCTATGTCCAGCAGTGGACATCTTACGGCTGATAGATAACATTGTATTCCTCTTGGCACGTCTTTGTTGTGGCGCGTTTTCTTAGGCTTTATTAAAAGTTCCGGTATTGATTGCCACCACAGTATGAATTGTGCTAAAATTGTGAGCTGTGTTTAATTTGGAACAAGTTGAGAATGCTGCGTTGGCCCGCTCGGCGGTATTGATTTTTGTTATTTGCATCCCGTCTGCTCCGTTATATATCTGCGGGCTATTGTTGCGAGCGTCCATAATGTGACTAGATTTTGGAAATCTGATACATAGATATCTCGGTTGATTAGCCTCGATGCTAACAGGTCTATTGTGTTCTAGGCCAAATTAGCTTCCAAATATCAATATTAATAATGTTGTTTATTATTCTCATGAAATGTTAGATCCTATTGTTCTACTAACGAAAGATCACGTTGCTATGATTGACGTTATAATAACAAGAGTGATCATATTATCATTACAAAAGTTGTTTGTCCTCCTCTCACGCCACTGAGATTGCCACTGAATATAATATGTACGCACTACTCAGCCTACATCAATTTGTATATTGGTGACCACACTTTTAGCGCTCATAGCGTAGTTGGCGATCATCAACGTTCGACATGGTCACTATTCGGATAGGTGACCGCGGGTGGAAATTACTACTGAGCACTACCTTGGCTCGGATGACACGTTAAATTGTAAATCCCAGTTCTTTCCCAGCTTAAAGACTCTGAGACACGGGCCAGCCACCCGGGATATGCGGACTTACTTTTTCATCGATATTTTGTTCTATTTGTAAGTTGAGATACCAAAGTTTCTATGAGAGTAAACAAACACTGGAGTGTTTATGCCGCTGCTATTTCGAATGCTACCTGACACACCACCCCGTTGTCTGGAAATAGTCGTTCACGTGTGCCGTGAACTGGCGTGTATTTGGGTCGAGTCCGCTTTTACAATTATCTCGCTGATGCCTCGCTTCGTCACCCACAAAGCCACATTATATGACGGGTGCGGCTTTTGTAAGATTTGGATTCCTTGTTGATACATCGAACTATATATTTTATTGTCGTCGGCGATTTCTAATAGGGTATTACAGTTGTTTTTGAAAATTATCTCAGTTAGATTCTGTTGGTCTAATAAACCGCTAAAAAATACAGAAAAAAATTCAATCGTAAAGTGCTTTAAAAATGCATTTAAATTTTACTGGTTTAAGATTTCGCGCGTAATTTACGAAAACGATGGATGTCCTTATTTTACTCTGTGGTCATGAATAACGTCACTAGGCTATGTAAACAATGCGGTGTCTTTGTTTGTAAGTTTGAGATTTAAGTTTAAAATAAGTTATTATAAATGGTTAATAATGAGTTATCGTTGGTGTGCTGATCCTGGAATACTATAGTACAAACACCGGACAAACTATTCAATGTTTACATAGCCGTATGACGTCATAACATAGCGGCGACTATTTTATGCACAGATTAAAAAACGGAATATTTTGTATTGATTTTTAAAATTCATTTTGTTATTTTATGATCTAAAACGAACATTTTCCAATTGCTTTTTGCCTAAGCTATCTCAAAAATACATTTACAGATTTTTTCTCGTTTGTAGTAATATGTATACCCTATGGGGGAGGTAATTTCCCTTAAAAAGGAGGGATATTTGCTGTAGCGCTATTTATCAACCGATTTGATAATATTTGGCATATAGTAAACAATCGTTTAGTATCTCAATAAGATTTGAGAGTATACGAGAACGAATTGGTCAAGAGCGAGTCGTGATCTCATGATATTCATTTAAACTGATGCGAGGTCTACTGATCGGATAACTACTAGTTTTATGTCTACTATTATCATATATCAAGTTTGTGATCTAGTATGAAAATTCGGAGCTGCTATTTCCTTTTCTATCGACCATGACATCATAAGCTTTACGAGGTCAGCGCCCCGGTGGAATCTTTTAGCCTTTTAGTTACAGTGACCATAAGTTTTATGTATCCCTTTTATGAACAATAAATTAAACTTCCTTGCGTGTCAGCTATCTATGTAGGCTTAATAGGCAACGTGAAATTACGGCAATTTAAAAAACCTATTCGCAATCTAATGGTCAGTTTTTTTTCAAAAAAAGTGACATCGACGAGCTTTTCTTAGAATGTAAGGACCTCTAATAATTACCTATTTTTCGCAAAAAATGGCATGACCGACTTCAACCGTGTACAGAATTCGCGAATATTTCACAGGGATCGATGTAACATTTTTCACATTATTGTTGATTTATCAAAAATGGTTCAGCCGATTCCGATAAAATTTAAATGGGACCAATTTCATAGTATATTCTTTCCATTAAAAAAATATATACGCGTCGAATTGTAAACCTCCTCCGCTGGTTCGTCGGTCAAAAAATACATACGGACAAAACATCCCTTTTGGAAGACGGTAAAAAGGAGATCGTCTATGTAGATGATAGTAAACTCTATTAAACACTAGTTAAAAAAGGGTATCAAACAAAATCGAAACATTAGTACAACACACAAGAAGAAGAAAAAACTTAAAACTATTGCAAAAATGTTAGTTGCCAATATACTGCAGCTTATTTGGATATCCATTAAACCTGAGAGTTTTCATTAAACCGATCCCTCCGTTAACTTATATAGGGCTGACATAATCTCCTTAGCGGCACTTTGATGGTATCGCCTCCTGTCTTGAGTAAATTGAGTAATTACTGTCTGAGATTACGCTGTAATTTTAAGGGAAGCAGACTTCGAGCAAATATCTACAGAGCTAGTTTCTAAATGAAAGTAGTAAAAAAATGTCCGAGCGCCGTCATACATACCGACTTAGATATTGCATTAAATTGCGTTTTTTAGGGTTCCGTACCTCAAAAAGAAAAAGCGGAACTCTTATAGGATCACTTTGTTGTCCGTCTGTCCGTCTGTGTGTACGTCAAGACTCTTTATCTCGGGAATGCGTAACGATATCGAGTTGAAATTTAAACTGTATACGTATGTCTGTCTCTTGCAGTTGTGTAAAAGAAAAGCTTCTCAGTTATCGTTTAAAAAAGTTAGAGCCGTTTATGTCCTAAAAACCGCATATTTCGCACTCACAAAAATCAAAACCCACAGGGTCCTTCCCGTTGACATAGAACTATGAAATTTGACGAAAAGCATTGTCTTAGAGTAAACATATAGGAATAAATCTGAAAACTGTAAATTTTTACTTAAATCACAAAAAATAGAGCCTCAACATTCACAAAATATGGGTTCAAAATTCAAAGTGAGTAAATCGTATCATGTAAGGTATCATATAAAAAAACTTCATTAGCACATGCTAAAACAGGTTTTTAATTATTTTAACAATGTGTAATTTTCGATGTATGACGAGAAAAGTGAAAAAAAAAACTTTTGTCGATGGTTATAGTATAGAGATTTTAACAACTTACTTCCCATTTTTGTGAAATTTTCTGGATTTGTACGGAACCCTCGGTGTGCGAGCCTGACATTTCCCTGACGTGTCCGGTTTTTTCTAATCTCGACGTTATGTCACCTAATTAGTGCTTGTAACCGAGCACTTTGGCATCGCGCGGCGTTGTAGTCGGCTTGCAAGCGCTTTACGACTTACTATAAAGTCTACCCACTACGTAGCTTGGGCAGAGTTTTGCCTCGGACACTTAATTTGCACGACTGTGACTCTATAGATATTTGCTCGAAGGAAGCAGAGCATTGGCGGGCGCAAATTGTAATACCTGCTTACTGTATCACTCGCTACTAATTATTCATCACAACGACATTAGTTTTGCATTAGGTAATTTCACACACCGTATTATCTTAAGCATAGAATAGGTAAAATCGTCGAAGTTTGCATTGTTTCTCTGCATCTCTCAATTTAATTGGTTTCTTATATTCTTACTGTTTACTCCTGAAAGTTATTGTGTCTGTTTGTCTAGAGTAAGACAATCGTCCGAATTTTTGTATGTGTGGTTCGATATAAATATTGTCTAACATATGACCGTAGTCCGCAATGCCGTCATTGGTTTTCTTTAATTTTTGATCTGCTGGTGTATCAGACAAGTGGTGTCAATAGCATGATGACTAAAAATATAATTAGTGCGTCAGATAGACTATCAAAAAATATTAAACACGTATTTTTTCTTTTGTCAATTAAACAAAAATTGATGAAGATATAGCCCGTCAAAGTTCCGCGTGACGTCACAAGTGCCATACAAATGTATGGACTTCTGTAAGAGAGGTGACGTCACGACCCCCACTACCAAACTTAACAAGATTTATCTTTGTCATTTGTTGTTTGATTGACAAAAGAAAAAATACGTGTCATATATTTTGATAATCTAACCCACGGACTAGTTATATTATTGATTTTTCTTACCCAGTCATCTTAATTACTTTTCTCTAATTTTAACAAGATGAATAACTCCACAATGACAATGGCTTTACTAATTTTGTATCTGCAACATCGAATTCGAAGTTTTACCGATACGTCTAGACAACTGTATACATATAATATGGTGTTCGTCCTTTTAAAGATCTGCAGGTTCAGTACCCCGACCGTGCCCTTTACCTTAGTTCATTGAATGTAGGGGCCGTTAGTTTCTCTTAAAATTCACTTATTTATTGGTGTACTCCAAAATGTATTAAACACCTACTCTGAAAAAATGCCCTTTCTCGCCTTTGTGATTTTAATATCTGTCACTTGTTCAGTCCAAACTTTGTGCAATTTAGAAAAGTGCTCGAGACTAATGGACTAGATTTATCGAATAAAAAACTCGTTGACATCGAATTTATTGTATAATTTCAGAGTTTGAATATATTATGCATTCATTTTACTAGCCTCTCGCACGCCAATTTTA
This sequence comes from Hypomecis punctinalis, assembly GCA_949316475.1. NCBI lineage: Eukaryota > Metazoa > Arthropoda > Insecta > Lepidoptera > Geometridae > Hypomecis > Hypomecis punctinalis. The sequence continues at coordinate 7,112,750 of OX438810.1, read as the reverse complement.
TGTGATTGAATAAATTACAAAGTGCAAAATTTTACATCGAGGTGTTTTTCGATTTCTAGCTAAATATTCTATTCTAACCAAATAACGATGTAAAGACAAGAAGGTTTGTCTTCAGATAAATAGGTGGCAGTAAATGGTGTTTGTAACTAAGCTCTACCATTGTTCTTTACAAAGGTCTTTCGGCGGCCGATCAACTCTGACATTAGAATTAGCCACTCAGCCTCTACGAATTTCTGGAGTATCCTGATATTATTGAGCACAGGCGTGGTTTCCATTACCTATACGAACACTTCGGATCTCCTCTCGTTTGTTTTTGAGCTCAATGCGAGAGGATTCTGTTTTAAAACTATACCTAGGTAGAACACTGTAGACGTTGGAAGTAAAATGATAAACACCTCACTAATTTGGCGGGTTTGTAGCACAGCGTTCTAGCTTAATTTGGACAAAGCATCTGGGCCGGAATCCCAGAGGGATGCAGGTTCAAATCCTACGAGCGCGTCAATAGGGAAGTTTCCTTTATCATAAAAACTAAAAATAATTATATACATTTAAGGACGTTAGAATTATATTAGACACAGTGAAAAAATTACTCAAATATCTTAATAAATGACGGAGTTATGGATGTCTAAACATGACCGCACGAAATCAAAAAACCTCGCGACGGATTTACGCGTGTGACGTCATTCGGCTTCAGAGCCGCGCCGTGGGTTAGGCGGGAGTAAGGAAAAAAGGAAATAAAGTGCTTCATTCTATGTCGGGTATTTTTCTAAGCCACGAATACGTTCTACAATATCATTGTACTTATCTTTATGTTATGATCAACATTTACTATGGGACTAACCTCCCAATATAACGAATAAAAGTCAGCATTCCCATAATTTTGTCGTGAGTAAATGAACTTTATATCTAAATGGAACAAGACTTGGTGTATGTGTCTAGTGTACTGCGGTTTTTACATCATCGTCACGTCTACGGAAGCCTATCATACGCATGTCTTGACACGCACTTGACAACTTATTGGGACTAGAAAATAAAAGCCTTGAAAAAATTATCTAAAGTATTTTATTAGAACAAAATATATTACGCTTCACCAGTTCTAGCTAGCTAACCCTGTATAGGGGATCAGTCCCAAACTCTGACACCAGGGCTGGCCACCCGGCCTATACAAACTTACTTACTTAGTCCCATAATATACAATAATATCTTAGTAAAGAACCTTACCATTTTTATGATTAAGAATATATTTACCTGTGAAAGTTGTGTATTTTTGAGAACTTATTACGAGAAAATGTATACTTGCGAGGTCTACTGTTTGAAGAGCTACTAGTTAATAGTTACAGATGTAAAAACCGCAGTACACTAGACACATACACCAAGTCTTGTTCCATTTAGATATAAAGTTCATTTACTCACGACAAAATTATGGGAATGCTGACTCTTTATTCGTTATATTGGGAGGTTAGTCCCATAGTAAATGTTGATCATAACATAAAGATAAGTACAATGATATTGTAGAACGTATTCGTGGCTTAGAAAAATACCCGACATAGAATGAAGCACTTTATTTCCTTTTTTCCTTACTCCCGCCTAACCCACGGCGCGGCTCTGAAGCCGAATGACGTCACACGCGTAAATCCGTCGCGAGGTTTTTTGATTTCGTGCGGTCATGTTTAAAAATTCATAACTCCGTCATTTTTGAAGATAATTGAAAAATAAAAACACCATAATTTATTGCAGACTTAGTGTAATTTAATAAAAATAAAACTAGAAAACGGGAAACTTCCCTATTGTCCATATTAAAGGTTACTCATAGCATAGTCAGGGTCAAACAGCCATGACCAGCCACTAAGAAAAATCGATAGTTTAATTACAAAAATGTATTAACTAAAGAAAGTAGGCTTAAAGTCGTATTCCAACATGGCCGTAATTTCGAAGTCAGCTAACGCTAAGTATTTAGTTATTTACTCGGGAGCTTGGAGACCAATTAAATTATTCAATGCCGAATATACAGGGTTGTCCAGAACTGGTGTACTAAGCCAAAAGGTGGTGATTCAGACCATCATTATGAACAACTTTTACTAGATGGGGCCAAACCGAAATTTGAGGAAATAAAATCAGCTTTTCATACATTTTGTCGATTCCGAGTTGCAGTATAGTATGGAACCGCTGTTTTTTCTTGAATTTTGGGTTAGCCCCACAGTAAAAGTATATAATGAGGGTCTGAATCGCCCTCTTTTGGATTAGTACAGGGTAAGCAGATAACCCTGTAGTGCGTTCGCTTCGGCATACTAAGATGGCATTAAAGCGATGAGCCGCAAGAACATTGAACCAGTGATTATACCGTGAGTGCCTCTAAAACAGAAATGCGATTAGTTAATTGACAATGAAATAAAGATTACCAATACTCAACCCGTGTAATTGGTAATAAAGCAAAATGCTTGAGAAACCCGTCACGGGACGTTATAGAATTTGGATACTTGGCTTTGTTGCGTTTTGGCCATGTCCGCGGTATCGCGAACAATTTTTCATACGCATAAACAATATCTGAAAATTATATGTAAACATATTTTTATTCAAAAAATAATCTATCCACGGGGTGACCTCATTATGACCTCGGAATCGCGCTGGATGCAAGCCGCGTCCGACCGGTCTTTTTGAAGATCCATAGGGGAGTCCTATGCCCAGCAGTGGACGTCATATGGATGATGATGGACATTGAATTCGTTAATTTTATTATACTTAATTTAAATTGTAACAAGATTATTTTTTGCAAAAATAGCATGACCGACTTCACCCGTGTACAGAATTCGCGAATACTTCGCACGGATCGATGTAGCATTTTTCACATTATTGTTGATTTATCAAAAATGGCTCAGCCGATTTCGATCAAATTTAAATGGGACCAATTTCGAAGTATACTCTTAAATAAAAATAAATAAATAAAATCTTTATTGTTTCACACCATAACAGAAAATTAAAACAATACAATTTTCACTTAAGCTAGGTAAAAACAAACGGCGGCCTTATCGCTGGAAGCGATTTCTTCCAGGCAACCTCAGTACGGAAAGGATACCGCAAAGAAAAAAAAATAATGGGGTGCGAAAGAAGATATTTAAAAAATACTAAATACTACAACATAACAAAAATAAAAATATACTATCATAACATAAACATACATGAACTACATAGAATATAATTACACAGATAATTATATATGTATATACTCTTACCAATAAAAAAAATATTTTGAAATCGGCCACGAAAAAAAATATGCGTGGTTATACATAAAAAAAAATACGCATCGAATTGTGTACCTCCTCCAGTTCGTCGGTCAAAAATGGCTTGGAACTTTAAAAAACATACTGAAATCGATAAAATACATTTAATTGAATTAAAACACCACCTATAAATATGAATACACATCATCATCGTTTCGTTTCAATAGCTAAGTTGTGGAGATGTATAAAATCTTTCGTTCAAAAATCAGTGGGCACAGCGAATAACAAATACTGCTTATTCTTATTAGATTTTAGTCCCCAAAAGGCGAAACAAAGTCGTAAAATTTAAAGCTAAAGAGGTACACAATAGGTCCAATTTGTAAGTCAAAGACAGTCCTCCTCACTGCAACGGCATGCTTATTTAATGCAAAGGATCCCCTTTTTATCTCTCTTGAGGAAGATATCTCGAATCAGGCTTGGGATCTTTTGGTTTTCCTGTACCATATCATACCATCATTTCGAAACGTAATTTATAAATTGACACGAATTTTCTCGTATTTCTTTAGGCTTGGCTAGTGATAAAGTTATCTTTACCGTTGAGAGTTCCTTTATATGTATAAATACCTGATGCGTATACTGTATAAGTGTATACTGTAGTTTTACTGTACCTGAGCTGTAATTAAGCTGTTCAAGATTTTAAAGACTATTTCGCTTTATGGCTAGTTGACCAGACATGCTGTCGTGTGGTTTCTAGGCTCCTTGTTTCTTATTGCTTACTAGCTGACCGTCCCGGCTTCGACCTATTACGACTGAATTATAGCTATAATAAACCTTCGGGAATAAATATTCTTAACCTTTGTTCTTCTAATATTGAAAACCGTATTACAATCTGTTGTGTACTTTAGAAGATCTAATACAATACGCCATAACCGTCCATAACTGTTTTCAAAGAGGAAGTTAAAAAATTATATCTGTCGCAATCCTTAATTCGTTCTTAGTTTTTTGGATGGTTTATTAATTTGTTTGCTTATTATTATTTTCGTTTACTTATACATTGTTTATATATGTGTATGTTAGAAGTTATAAGTATTTATTAGTTTATTTAACTGTATTATTTATATATGTATTAGTATTTATAACATTTGTATGTATGTCTATTGTATAATTCTTTTATTATTTATATTATTTTGTTTTACTTTTAAAGTGTCCTCTAAATTAGCACACCTCGTCGTATTTTCTTTTGTACCTATCTCTCTCCATCCTAAGGTTGCCTGGAAGAAATCACTTTCAGTGATAAGGCCGCCGGTTGCTTCACATGTTTTAGCATCTATTTTAACTCTATTTTCTGTTTTATGTGTGTGTGAATGTGAATCAATAAAGAGTTTATCTATCTATCTACGCAGACTTAATAACATAAAAAGGCGACTTGGCTTTATAACATGTAATGATAGTGTATAGTGAATGATATTTCTATTTAAAGCATTAGAATACATAATTTACCACTATAAATAGTGGACATATATTTCAATCAGTATTCAGTTTCATTAAAGTTGCATCAAGTGCTAAAATGTTAATAAAGTTAGCGATAAAGATGAGAATTAAACAAGTCAGTTTAAGATACTTCACTCGGGAGTAATTGGGTCAATCTCAGAGAAGTAAACGATAGTGAGACGAGATAGTTGCCGAGATCCGATCCGGAAGGCGACTCCTCGGAGACTAAGAATGAAGCCAATAAAGGGAAAATTGCACGTAAACAATACAAGGGATGACAAACGAGGTCGTTCTTTTCTTATGATTAGGCATGGGATTATTTATGTTTACAATATGTAGAACGATACGAATAATCTCTATAGAGACGTATTCAATAGCGATTGTGCTGATAGTATTTGGGTACTGGACTGAACAAGTGGACAGTCAGTTTATAAATCTTTGTTCTTCTTATAACTTGCATCATACACCTGATGTATTACTAGTGCGACATACGTAACAGCATTATATTTCATTTTACTATAATCTACATTTCGAAAGCGCATTCTTGCTTTTATGTTACTCAATGTATTATCTTTATTGCCTTCTATGAGTCTCGAATTACACGCATACATCATGCAATGGATATTGTCTTGTTGCGTATCCATTTTATAACTGGGCTAATTAATCTTTGCCCACACATAACTCTACCTATTTTATTATTGTAATTTCTCGTTGTAAATTACATTTGAATTGATTTTAGTGATACTTTCCTACTCTGTTGTTAACTCACTTACCTCTACGCCTTTGCTGTTTAGTTTATTCTAAAAGTTTCACATCTCGAAATTTATATTAGAAATCTAGCTAGCATTATCTCTACGAACAAGATCTATGTTTCCCATATGGGCTAAGCTGTAACAATAAATACATATTCTGAAAGATTACACGAGGCCAGGAGTAGGAACTAGGGAAAGAATCAATACACATGATGGAGCGATCGGCAAAGATAAAGGCACTGCCACACACGCCGTATCGCAATAAATCTTCCTTGTGTTTGCTAACCAAATGTCGCTTGGAAATACAACAAGCAAATTTCGGCGTTCGCGGCCGACACGCTTGTGGTGTCCGGGTGTGGCCCTCGTATATTTTTATTACCTCACTTTGTCAGTGTTAGAAACACTTAAACTTTTGCGCAGTGTATTCTTTGCTTATTTTCCTCGTAGTTAACTGGTGTCAATTTCTTTGCAACATTTTATCTAGGTATAAACATTTTCAAAGAATATGCCAGATGATGCCTGTTGGTCAATCGTAACATGAATACTTATTTCTGACCTAGATCGGATCTTTTTCAATATTATTTTATTTACGTTTAGCTAGTTAATAGACTTTACCTTCAAAGTTTGTGATCAAGATATTTTCTAAAAAAATAAACGAAGAAAAAAGTCTTTCGATATTGACTTGGAAATGATATAAGTCATCTGATCTAATGCTAGAATTAAAATAATTAATAATTTTAATTCTAGCATAAGCATATAAGTAATTAGCATATAAGTCATCTGATCTAATGCTAGATTAGATGACTTATTCGCCAATAGGCGAAGCTTGGATAGAAACATTGAAATATCCTTAAAATAGTCGAAATTCCTTCTTATAACGAGGAGCTTCGAAAGGAGTGATAAAACGAATTTAATTCCAAACTGAAGTTCAACGGTGCTACTTCTGAAGAGTAAAATTAAACGATCAAGAAGAGCAACAAAAGCGTCCGCGTGCCCGTAGACACCCGTGACTTAATTTATTGCCTTTTCGGTGCCATCTGCGTCAGATTCTCTATTCAAGTAATGACTGGACGTGAGTCAATAACGTTGAATGATTTACATTGTTCCCCAAGTCTCGCTCTTTTTAAACCGCAGTATCTTTTGGAGACGTTGCACTCATTAAACTTTCAGTTGTTGCATTCCTTTATTTAAATTATTACAAATTGTATTAATGATCTCTCGATTGCTTGCAAGCTGGCAGTCGAGTTGTCGGTTGACTGAACACTTTAATTTTATGATGCTGCTTACATGAATCAGCTGCAGTTCATTCGATAAACGGCACATGAGCTTTTTTCCGATTCCCATGACTAAGGTATTGTCTCAGAATCAGCTTTACGATAACATGGTTTACGATGAAGCTTAGGTCAAATTGGTATTAGCGGGTTTTATTTCGGGTGTGCGTTGTAAAGGGAGGTACGAAAATAGATCTAATCTCATCTAGGGGTAGAGCCGGCTGGCAACATTTTGCGGCTATTTTTAGATCCACTTAGAAACGATTGTCAGACTAACACCTACAAAAAATGTCAAAGTAAATAAATTGTGGTCGTCAATGTAAGAAAGTTTTATTTTGTTGAATTGGCTTGAAATTAAACGATTGTTAATTTTGATGAAAAACTAAACATTTATGTACCTAATTAATTTTACTTGAAAGCCTAAGCTAATCAGGTTTATCATTAAACATTTCAATCGTAAAATCGAAATTATTCGAGAGTTTATTGAAGCCACTTATTCGCCACTTCATATACGAGTAAATAAATGCTTTTCAAGAGCCATTCAATGTTCCCTTCTCAAAAGAGGTAAACTTTAAATAATTTTATTTATGTTTGCGACTTTCAAAATTAGTTGGGATTATAATCGTCTAACGTTTTATTTTTTAAACATTGATTTTGCGTATTATTCTGTACAATCGGTAAGCAATGAACGACTTTAATAAACGTATTTATTTTTGCATTATCAGGATTCAGTCAAAGGAAACTAAATTCGGTTACAAAAGATTTCTTCCAGTGTACGATATACGTGTTTATTTTTGTTAGTCGCTTTGTCAATACACATCTGTTTCGGTAGCCCCTTTATTGCCGGGCAATGAATCTATTCCAAATGCCTCGTCTGTTTGATTTGAATTCCGACCATCGTTGAAACTGAAGACAGAAAAACATTCAGAGTTCATTCTTGTTTAGTTTTGCTATGTAAGGTTTTGTAATTTGTGTACGTTCGTTATCATATCAGCGACAGTGACATAGACGGGGCTGGTTCGACGCCAGTGCCTAGCGGTCGACGCGCCCCCCACTGTGTCCCCCCTCGCCTCTCTCACTACTCCCCTTACTGATGCAGTCTCAATTGAACGCTCGCGGAGTCCGTGCGTTTCGTTCGGCCACGCAAAGCTTTCGTGATCGAGCTTTGTTCAGCATTTACAAATTATGTGCTATTTGTTTTTATATATGAGTTCCTATACCAGCTGATTTCTCGGGAATATTTGTGTGATTGTCTTCATCAAATAGTTTTTGAGTGATTGTTAACTGTAGTGTCGGCATCGTTTATTTTAACTAAGTTCGTGACAGTGCTTACATTAGTCTCGGGATGCTTCTGCTGCATTAGGATTTGCTTAACTATTCAGGTTAGACTTTTCATTCTATTTTTAAAATATTTATTGATCATTTCACATTCGAAATTCTTACTTATATATCACTCATTATTATTCTCGACACGCTTAGTAGCTTTTACATTTTAACAATATTTTATTTTTAAACATGCAATCACTTATGGAAATTGCTTTATTTATGATATACGTGATATTCTGATATTTAGTTTTCTAAATTTGTCAATATTGTCTATTACTTAGTACTATTTCGTTTGTTTTATAGTTAAAAACTAATGTGTGTTTTACATTAGTTTTTAACTATCGATACTATAAAAGTAGAAACATTTTGGGTTCTTGATTCTGTGTGAATATAAATTAAAAAAAAAACAGAAATATTCATATATGCTCTGGGTACATTTCGTTGATGATATAAATATTTAATTATCCCACGATTCAATGAATAGGGGGTGAGTCCCGTAAGTGAGAAAGAGACGGAGACATGCGCACAGAAGAGGGTCTGCCAACTCCATAACTAAAAGGGATCCCCATTCTGTGAATATATTTGGGTGTTCAATTCATTTGGACTTTCGAAGTCGTTCCAAACTTCACTAATGGCAATTGTCAGGTGTTTAACTAATTTCACCGTTTAGCTAATTATGAAAGCAGTAAGTTAGTTAAATATATGCTTGAATATATAATTGGATGTTAACTAAAAATTAAATGCTAAAATCCGATTTAGCGTTGTTGTTTTAACTCCAGCACAACTAAATACGACACCTCGTCCCAAACAAGTTTCAACAAGCCCAAATAGGCCCTGCCAAGCTTCGCCTTATCGCTTTTTATCTTGGAGTCTCAAATAAAAAGCCGTTATCTTTCTCATTGAATAAGCCGAGCTACACACATCAAACTTAATTAAATTACCGAGTATGATGTAAGCTCACAAATTAGACATATTTGGCTGCTCAAATTGCACTTTCTACCGAGACAATGCTCTCCTTTCACGCACTCGTCTTATATTTCTCTCGGCGAATGTTGAATCACATTCTGCAAGCATTAATTTTCGACGTTTTGTTTCTCAAATGTCCGCACTTATTTGATCACGCTTTCTACGTACAAATTTTCTCTCGTCATTTCACTATTACGTTCTGCATTGTTTACTTTAGTATATAAATTAAATTAATGCTTAATGTGTCTTTTCTGTTATCTCCTACACTATTATAACAATTATTAACTTTGTAATCATTAGTATATTTTAGAAGTTAGAAATGGCTTTCCTCGTATTATAAAAAGCTGCTTACAAAAGGTTCCCGACATTTCGTAATGCGAGATATCCTTCGCTGGGCCCTTCACAAATTTGTCGCTGATTGTATGGTAATAGCGTCCTTGCGTTACCAAATTCGTGCCTTCATTTTTGGTCACGAAAGTACTCATAAGCCGGTATTGCGACAGTGGGCAGTGGCCAACCAACACTCGCACATTAAACGAGATGAGAGCGTCCGGTGACCTAGCAAGGGTCACAAGCTGTCAATTCGATACAATAACTCTTTATCATCGTCTGCACTCCTACTACATCATATTATATACCGGTGTCAAGAGATCAAGAACGATTTTATCAAGCGCTGCCTGATTGAGCTTTGATTAAAAACGTTAACCTAGAATTTTGAAGTGGCATGGTCGTAATTTATTCAATGACGCTCTATTATTATCTAAACGCGTTATGGCCTTTGGATTGGAGGCAGTTTGTCGTATGCGCTACAGCAATTTGCCTTATTGTCCGCAGCACAACTATCACTTATACTCGTCGTAATGTAGAGGACACTGACCTGCTTCGATCTCGTAGTTCCGATTTACGACTGGCGCTTTGACATCACTCTTATCAAAGTTAAATATCTCACGATACTTATCTTGGCTTTCATAAATATTTTCTTAACAATATCACACATACAATATGTAGGCTCTAAATGTGAGTCCGGCATAGTTATGAAGACGAATTTGAATTTTAAATGGATGCTTGGGAGATGAATCACGTTTTGATTCTAACCAGCTATTACTCACCGAGGTTTCCTGGCTGGAAACTCTCCTCTACCAACATAAATTCGGCGTTCATTGTAAACTGGGAGAGTGTATGGGTTCAAGAATCCATTATGTCTCTTGAAAGCCTACTCAAATAACTTTCCGATTGGCTTCAAGACACGTGTCCCAATAATTTCACTTTCACTTTTAATTTATTGTAATACGAAGTCTAATTTTGATAAATCAAAGTAGGCAGATATCTCGTGAATGTTGTTCGACTTGTTGAGAGCTTAACCAGTTCGAGAATTTTATCTGGCACCAAATTGAAGTAATGTATTTAGGTTAACGATATTTATTGATACGAAGCAGTTTTCGATTTGACTAAATGTGATTGACTACATTCATTCGTTGTAGGTCACTTTTTCTCCTTCCTCACTTTATCATTCTTCTTTTTGTAGCTCGGCTGTTGGTGATGTTTTATTCATAATTCAACGTTCCGTCTCCTCGAGCATATTAGTTCTTCAAGCATTCGTAATTACATCTGGGAAATGTTCATTTAACAATCGGATCAAAGGCCGGTGACCTGTCTGCGGGTCCATACTACTATTGAATCGTTGTTTGTCATTAATATTTATGTGCTGTACTCTCTTCCAGCGCAGCGCTTCGGGGAAGTAGACACCTGAGTGTGTTTGTCCATTACACCATCCGCTTGTTCCCCGTCGCGTGCCTTAATGGCTATCCGAAACCATTTCTTTATAATTGGCTGTACCTTTTTAAAGCTTAACGTGAGTGTTTATTAATTTTAATCAATTCATTGTCACGATCACTCTCTATTATTCCGTAATATGAATGGTATGAGCAATTATTATTTATATTTTAGCGTCCAAAATAGCAGAGTTCGCGCAACACAGTCATCGCAAGGTAGTTCTATATTTTCACTCAAGCACTCGTTGCTGCCGTAGTTCGCATCAATCTTGCATGAAAGTAGATGGATGTGCGCTGTTTTCGCAGTGCTTTTATCCACTTTAAAGGAGTCAGTTATATCTGGAAATAATGTGACCGTTGCGATTGCTCATTAAATTATAGTAACTATATACTGTTTCAAGTATTAAAAATTGAAAAGAAAAAATAGCCTATTTCATAGAAACATTAGAAGCTTGTTCTGGTTTCCCGTCGACTTTTGACACCAGCACCGGATGTTGTCACGGATCAAGTTGTCAACACATGCAATCCTTAACTTAGCCTAAGTCGTACATTTTAATGTTCCTCTATATTATATTGATCTACCAATAAATATTTAGAACTTTCTCAAAATAAACAACCTTTTTTGCAAAAATTAGCATGACCAACATTTTCACATTATTGTTAATTTATCAAAAATGGCTCTGTCAATTTCGATAAAATTTAAATAGGACCAATTTCGAAGTATACTCTTTCCAATAAAAAAGAATCATTGAAATCGGACTACTACGAAAAAAGTTATGCGTGGTTACACATACAAAAAAATATAAGCGTCGAATTGAGAACCTCCTCCGGTTCGTCGGTAAAAAAAAACTAAAATGCATCTTTAGCAACTTGAACATACAAAAAATAACTTAGTAATTTCCGATGAAGTTTGCTCACAAAGAAGCCAAACTACGATACGGATCACATCTGTCACAAGATGTTATACACACCATTAACTATATCGCAATCTGCTGCTGAACAGATCACAATGGCACAAGCAATCAGCTGTATGTTTAGTCTAGGTTTTGCATAGTATACTTAAACTTTCGCGTTTGAGTGTAGCTACATACATTTTTGTACAGCGCCCCTAGCGGAAACGAACAAGAACTAGTCGTAAACGTATTTGGTAGTATAAGATTACAAAACGGCAGTTTACATGCTGTTTTGCTGTTTCGTTCAGTCATACACAAAACAGCGTGTAACTTTTTGTATCAAACGGCAGTACGAGTGTGCACTTTGACAATTTACCAACTGTATTTAAAACAGTGAACTTGAAGTTTACTGTTTTCAAACTCACTGAGAAATATTAGGTGAGAGCATACATTATTTCTTCAAGAAATTGTGCAGTGTAGCCTAAATGTATTTCGAAGGCTGTATTTTGTCGCAAGATTCATCGCAAAAACCCAAAACTTTGCAATCAACTTTGTTAAAACGTAAAAATAGGCTTATGTTTACAAGTCAATACTACGGGTCAAAAGAAAGAAAATCAGCATTACCTAATGCAGAAGACTTAGTAAGAATTAGGTAACTCAACAAGCCCCCTTTGAAGAAGAAGAAAGTTTATTTATTAACTGAGTAAGAAATTGGTACCTACTTTGAGTTATATTGATGCATACCTACCAAGCTTGTCAACAAGGAATATAGAACCTATCGTTAATACAACGCTCAACAAGTACCTGTGTCAGTCAACGAAGTCAGTTTTGCTAGAATTAAGCTCAAACAATAACATCTGGAAGACTGGTGCACCAGTCAAGAGCTCAAGAGACAAGTTAATGCCGGTGACACTCCGGAGTTTCAAACATAAATCTTCTGCTAAAATAATCTCCTCCTGTGTGTTTTCCACAATGCATGCTAAGTGTAACAATGTGAAAAGAACTCGGTGCTTTTGAGAAAAATATGTGTGTATCCAGTAGAAATCACACACATATCCAATAACCTTCCAATTTCTTGTAATTGATTAGGTGCCTATCATGCCTGATCTACTATATATTTGTATTAAATATCTCTTGTTTTTGCTTTAAAATGAACTATCTATTATTATAAATTGCAATGTTACTTATACATGTGTGAAACTTGTGTGAAATGCATTGCTTAAATTCAAACTTATGAATGTTGGGAAATAAACATTAAAGCATAGCACAGGATTTTTCCTTTTTTGCCCTTAACACTAAAGGTAGTCAACAAGTTCTTGTACGAGCAAAAGACAAGCAGTTGTTAGGGATGATTTATATTAGACCGTGCTGGGCAAAGGCTGTGCATGGGTCACTAATGAGAGACGTTGCATACATTTAATATGAAACTTTATATTACAACGAGGCATAAACATGTCCCATCTGGGCCCTGCCTTGCCTAATATAAATCATCCCTTAATGTAGACAGAAGTTATTTTACTGTTCATTGTGGGAACCTAACTATCAATACACAATAATTAATTACTTACATTTTTCATTTGAATATGTATATTTTATTCAAATAACGAAAATTCATACATTACTAAGTGAATTGTAATTATTTATAAAACAACAATTTTATATATTATGAAACAGTGGAAAGCAGCGGCAGGAAAATGTTCAACGTGGTGAACATTTGTTTTTATTTGTATTCAAGCATATAGGCTTCTAGTACGCTGTGGTTTTAACTTCCAGTTGTAACTCGCAGTAGCTACTAGGTTGTTTGTTTACATCATCTTCACAGCTGAAAAAAAGAAACAATTTATATTAATTTCTACATTTCTCATTCATATGAATGTAGGTAAAATGATTATAAATTGAGATCTGATAATCTAATCCTAAGCCCTAGGTATTATGGTCAAGTTAAACTAAGAATTTTTGATTTGGATTAAGTAGTGAAAATCACTTGTTGGCTATGAGAAGCACCACCATTATCAGCCGAAGGAAATCCACTGTTGGACATAGGCTTTCCCTATTGATTTCCAATAAGCTGGTTAGAAGCAGCTTGCATCCAGCCCATTCCTGCAGCCTTAATTATTCATCAGTCTATAGCAATTATATACCTACCCTGAAGACAGCCTACGTTGCACTTGCCGGGGTATGATTTTTGAATTTGAAGCAGCAGCAGGGAAATTTTCAACGCGCTGAACATTTATTTTTATTTGTATTCAAGCAGATAAGCTTCTAGTAGCTGTGCTTTTAACTTCCAGTTTGTAACTAGCAGGAGCTACTTTTTTGTTTGTTTACATCATCTTCACAGCTGAAAAAAAGAAACAATTTATATTAGGTAGGTAATATTAAGTTCTACATTTCTCATTCATTTGAATGTAGGTAAAATGATTATAAATTGAAGTCTGATAATCTAATCCTAAGCCTAGGTATTACGGTCAAGTTAAACTAAGAATTTTTGATTTGGATTAAGTAGTTAAAATCACTTATTGGCTATGAAAAGCACCATCATTATCAGCCGAAGAAAATCCACTGCTGGACATAGGCCTCCTCTATTGATTGCCAATAAACTGGTTAGAAGAGGCTTGCATCCAACCCGTTCCTGCAGCCTTAATTATTCATCAGTCTATATGATAATATACCTACTTACCCTGAGACAGCCTACGTTGCACCCCGGCAAGATGTGGTTTCCATTCCAGTACTTAATTTACAGCCACATAGGCCAATATTTCTATGAACTGTTAAGTATTGCTAATTCTTTATTAAATTGAAAATAGTGAACATTAAAATGTAGGAATTATATAATAAATTCAAGTAGGTTATGTTTTGATTCGATTTCCTATGTCGATTTCTTCCTTGATTTATGTCGGCTACCAGGTTCAACTTATAATTTTCCCTAATTTGTGTTATTTTTCCCTAAATGTCAATATTCCAAAAAAACATCTCATACTTATTTGAAAGGAAAGTTCTTACTAAATAATTTACGACAATTTCGATTAAATAAATATATTCCCATTTCACTTACTTCATCTTACTCGTGTCGTATTCTTATTCCGTATAATAATTTGGTGTGTACTTCGGTATCCATAGTCATTCTGACAACCTCGCCTTCATGAATATGGTTTTACTTTTAGAAACACAGTTTAACGTCAACCCACACGATGTGCAGTTAAAAGAAGAATTCCAATCCCACTCTTGATATAATCATTATCCGTTCGTGGCAATGGCTAAGTGTTTATTTTTTAAATGAGAACATCATTAATCTGGCGATTCCAATTATTTTATGACTTTGAAACTGAAATTTAAGTAAAACTATAGTAATATAACTATGAATTATTTTCCTGACAATGTTATTATTTTTAATTTAATTTCCCCAAATTTGTGTAATTTTTTCCCTAGTTGGTAACCTTTTCGTAAAAGATTATGACTTGACAGTGACAATGATATCTCTCAGCCGAAATTTAAAAAAGAAAGTATTCAAGCACATTTGCCAATATTTATTTTAGAATATTTAATATTTTATCATAAAATAATGTAAATATAATATTGCTCTATTACTTGTTAAATTCCATTCTTTATCGTAAAATGTGGATATCGCTATATTACTCATTAAACTTTCATGCTGTGATTGATAATCACAAGTAAATTATACAAAATGTTAGTCTATTAATGTTTCTCTTTCCCGCCAATACTATTTAGTTTTCAAGCTTAAACAGTGGGTTCAATGTCAAATGCTTGAAAATGGCGACGTATATCCCTATCTCTTATTATCCACTGATGTGTGAAAGAGAAAAATAATGTTCATTCGTTTTCATTCTTGTCACGAAACAGTTGGTTTTGCTGTCTAGACTGTTTGTCATTTGAGACACTTGGACTGCCGAAAATACATCGAACTTGCCGTTTCGTGTTTACTCCAGACTCACTACAGTTTGTGTATTGGGTTAACTTGGACTAAGGCTACTGATGAAGATGTCAAGATAAGAACTGACAACGCTGTCAAACTGATTCTCCTTGCGCAAGAGAGTAGTGGACGTGATGTTGAGCTTGTGGTTTATTTAATTTGAAAAGTGACATTAAGTACTTGACTGTAGTTGAAGCAGGAAATCAAATCAGTTGTATGTACTGAGATACCAGAGGGATAATGTGGTCCATCGAGAAAATATGTAAGAGATGCATTGATTTAAAATGACATGAGTTATAAACAGACATGAAAAATATTAAATTAATAATTCGGTGTCGATTGCCAGATTTTTCTCCACGAACGTCGAATTCTTGTCAAATTCCAATGCGAAATTTGACAGTGACAACCTCTGGGAGAGATTTCCATAGATTTTTGCGGTTGAAAATTGCCTCAAGCACGCTTCAACGTACAACAACGTGTTAGTTAACAATCCCTAAAAATAAATATGTATAGATATCTGAGGTTGTATAAATTTTAGTTTTACGGTACTACTACCCGTGTACTAGGGTATTTTTTATTGCTGTTCTAACTGTTTTAACTTCTTACTACTGGTAGTAAAATTGATAATAATACTGTTAACAAGAAATGCCAAGTCGATGACTTAATAAACGGAATGAATTTGTCATAACTGTCACGCAGGAAGAACAATATGTGGCAAAGCACGCAAGAAAGCTAAAGATTAAAATAAATTAAACAAAAGAAATGCGCAACAGTAACGCGGATGATCGTTGCGCTCCGTAAGCGGCAACATAGTCAAACAAATGTAATTAAGGTAATTTTGTCGTGACTCTAGTGCCTACGCACAGGAAAAGGTTTTTCCGTATGTCGATGTCGACGGAAGCAAATCCACTGATAGCTTGTACACGAGAGAGGTTCAGGAGATTACAGACATTATAAACACTTGTTGATTGCGGGTTGGTGATGACTTTCGGAACTAGAAGCGATTAGGCTGCGGTAATCTTCTCACATAAATATAGTGCTAAGAAGGTCGACGGAATTAGATAGTTAGGATCTAAAATAGTGACTCCTTTGTCGCTATGTCAAGGAGAATTTAGAGTCTAGCATGGCCCAGATGCGCACCACGAAATACGAGTATTATGGCAAAGTATATATCTGTCACTTTTTCATACGTGGAAAAGAGTTCTTTTCGTGGCTTTTCTTGGTCGCATCCTAAGCTAGCTGAATAAAAAAAATACCAAGTAAATGAAGTTCCTAAATGCTAAGAAAAGTTGCGTAAAACGCCAAAAGAAAAAATCACAATAAGCAGAACATACAAGGAAGCACATTGTTTTGGCCAGAGGGCACGATTAATGACTTACACAGACGATATTGTGATCTTGTTCATAAGGTCAAATATATTTTGGTCGGTTATAGTCGCTACCTATTCAGCGATAAATTAAACACCAATATTTCAATAAACGCTGCGTTAAGTAGAACTTGGTCTTTGGAGCATTATCACTGAAGTATGTACCTAAAGTACCGTATAAAGGGTGGTCTGAAATCTCTCAACCGTTTAAAGCCACCAATGACTAGCTATCATGAAACAACGATTGGTCGTTCAAAGGGCTCGTATCTAATCCTAAATTAAAATCAATTAACGCCCGGCATTCAGCTATTAGTTAATCTGCTCCATCATCGCTCAGTAATAAAATTGTAGCTTACACAGGATTATCAGAACATGGTGGTAGCAAAGCTTATGCGGGTTAGGATATTGCCTATAAACAAGATTATGTTTAGAATAACAATCTGCTGGCTTTATGTTTTGTTTTGGTCTGCCGTGTGTTTTTGTAAAATATGTATTTTTGTTTTGTTAATTGATGGTTAACAGGTTTACCTCCGTCAACGAGTGGTTAATGTATTCGTGTCGTCAACACAGATTTCGTGTACCTGTCTAATTGCTATCGTCTATTTTTGTTTTGATTAATGTTTTGTTACTTAAACTTGTCACATTTTAATTAGAATATAACACAGGTGCTACTTACGGGTGGTTCGTGTTATATGTTAGACAAGTCTACTATAATTTCGATTGCTTTTGGTTGTCTTTGTAGTACTAGCGCGGAGTAGCGCGCACGTCTCGCATAGCGCCCGTGTTATAACTCTAACGAAAATGTGCAAAAACTACGCCAGTTTTCAAAGTCAAAACTTGTCGCAGTTGATTTATTAGAGTTCATACCCCGGTGCTATTATTTTACCTTTGTAACATTCACACTGGTATGAAACTCGTAGTCGTCACGAAAGCTTCGTCCACAAAGCGTCGTTAACGGTGCGTGACCGTGCTGTCTCGAGCTAAAAGCATTGACCCATTGCGTCTGCCTCCACAATTCAATTACTTTGAGGCCTACTCAGGGCCTTCCGATGATATTGAGCAATATTCAAATCATCTACATTAGCCATTTGCTTCTCGCCGCGCGTACATAAATCTCTTCCAAACGTTTCAACTCGGTAACTTATGGCTACCACTTACAGCACTCGTCGAAAGCATAAAACCATTACGCCTTTTAAGAGTTAACTACCGGATCTCTGCAACGTAAAGCTATTTTATCCTGAGCATTTTATTGTATTAATGTGTTCGATGTTAAAATGTGCGTAATAAATCAGGGGATAGGCGCGTTGTATTGAAAAGGGTTCGTATTTTCTTTCGATACATCATTTCGAGTAACATCAAAGGCCTCTTGTCGGTCTTTTATAAAGTAATCTAGTCCGACGATGTTATATTAGTGATTACTTCATTAGAATGGTGACGTGATATGATATACTTTTTCTATGCACGAACTTTTTCTTATTTAACGGACAACATTATACCTAAGCATATGGATGTATGTAATTAACTGAAAACTAACTTAAAAGAAAAAAAAGGTTATCATGGACATGGCTATGTTGATTATTTTTTCATAAAACCCTATGGGTATCCCTAAAGCTGTCTAATTTCAATGACAAATACAACAATACGCAAGTCCAATCGCTTTCCATACAACCGTAGTCTAAAATTTGGGCAAACAAATTCAAATTCAAGGGTCGTGATGTAGCTACTTATCTGACGGAAACGGACGCCTTCGGAGCAGTAAAACTGGAGTCGCCTCAACGGTACCTTGATATAACACCATAAACCCGGAATGGCATCGCGTCTCCCAATGTTTGTGGAGCGCTGACCTCCGATAGCCGTTAACCGAATACTATCTGATCAAATCTTTTTACACGAACTTGATTAAAAATAAAACAGTCGCGGTGCGTCGGTGCAATGGCAACAAAAGAGATCAGCTATTATCTAAAACAGTTAACCGGTGAACCGTCCAAACAATGGCTGGCTCATAGATGCTATTAAAACAGCTTACACAATCTTTTGTTGGTCAAAGATATCTGAATCTATCTAGCTATTTCACTCGATCGAGTGTGACGGTTTAATCCGATAACAATACCTTTACGAAATCTAATTTGGAAGTTCTATTGTTTTTTGTATTTGATCCATTTATGTGCCATTAATAATTTTCTTTGATAACGGTTCTGAGTTTATTGTGTTTTGTGGCTATCGTTTATTTCTGGCTTACTTATAAATGAGCTATCAGGTCATGACGTCTAATTAAGTTTTAATAGCTGCGATGGTAATTATTGCGTTAGCAGCTCTTTCAGTCACACTCACTAATTAATAGTCTGGCGTCAAGTTGAATCACGTAAAAATTATCACGTACGTCTAGACTACATTGATCGTTCGTTTTAGCATTTATGACTCACCAAATTACCCACATCGACGCGATTGCAAGTTGGTCAAAAAGTTTCCAACATTTCGGTATAATAGCATTTACCATACTTGCATACCTGACAACCGCCATTATGATAAAAGCTCAATGTACAATAATTAAAGTTGTGCTAATCGATACATTAAGCACGATTACAGAGGCGCCATCGTAATTATATTAGCTAAATAGCATAGTTCTGTTTCTTTCACTTTAGGCATTCGATAGAGAGAACTCTTTTTGCCTTGCTACTAAATTTACGCTGGCGCCTCTGTAATCGGGCTTAGTGTGTGATTAAACATTACTATGAAAGTATGTATTCCTATTCAGCGGTGTACTTTCTGAGTTTTAAATGTTTTTTTTTTTAGATGTTTCTTCCCGGAATACCTTTGTGTTTGTAATCATTAACCTAACGATTAACTTATCCATATTGCCCGCCAAATAGATTTTTTATTTGTGCCAGCGAAGCTTCAAGCCAAATATCTAACATGTCCTGTCAGTTCACCTCAACATTTTGCTATTGAAATAATAATCGTCTAATGTAACACCTTTATTTTTCAGGTACGAGTAATGTAAACCCGGCAACCGGTAAGAAATCAGCTTCTAACTAAATATAGGTTTCCGTAGAATTTCTCTGCGAAGTAAATATGAACTTGTTTTCGTTAAATACATAATACTGGCTTTGAGCTAACACGTGTAAATAACACGGCAACGAACGGAGAATAAATAATATGTTATAACTTATAAGGAGAGGAGTTTCGGTGAATAACCATAATGATAACAAGGTAAAGATCGAGATACCTACAGAAATATCTCAATGAGATTGCGAGATCAAACGTTGTAAATAAGGCTTGATCGCAACATAAATTCTTGGTTACATTATCAATTTTATCATTGGGTACCTATTAAGAATTTCCGCCCACTAAATACGAGATCAAAGTTTATCATGTCAACACACCTGAGTACCTGACCAAAAGGAGTCGACACTGCAAAGCGTACCCCTCTGCCAAAAGTACGCGACCGGCGTTCATGCTCTTTATATAAATATATCGGTCTGGTTGCGCTTGTGTTGCGTTAATTTTCAGCTAGTGTTAGTTAATTACATTTGTGTGCGTGTAAACTTGCTTATATTTTGGTTTGTGTGCGTTTCTTCACCTCCCACTGACTTGGCAGACTTCGGTGCTTAGGCGTGTCGACTCCTTTTGGTTAGGTACTTAATGTGTCAACAACATGAATATTTCACGGAGTTTTGTTATTTTTACCCTCACGGCACTTGTTTTAACCATGACATGACTACTACACTAGGTCTATCTAAGTTAATTATAGTTTTTCTAGGAAGTTGTATAATCGCAATTATCATTAAGTTCACCATTTCGTCAGCTTGAATTAGCTACTTTTTCACACTAACTACTTTTTGTAGCTCTATTTTAGCATTATATTCACATAATATTTTCATTGTCTCTAATCTGTGTTATTTCGGTGGCTCCCGGGCGCGGGCGTGGTGAAAGTTATTTAATATCTCAGATTTGTGACGTAAGTCGTCTTTAGTGTCGACGGTAATTAAACAGTTCTTGAAATAATTTGAGTCTAATTAAGTTTGACGTGGTGTTTTCAAACACGTTGAGAGTTTTCGTGAGTTAGACTCAGAGCAAATAAAAAAATCAAGAGAGAACGTCGTTGAACTATCAAGTGAGGCCGGTTTTTTATACATGTGTGAGTGCGTTGCTGTTGCGCCGCCATAGTTCGACTGACAAGCCAAGGCGTAGTTTCCATGTTCGTGGATGTAATTGTCTGTACACGGCGAGGCGTAGTTTTGGTCGGCTTCACTTGTTCACAACATTGTCTTTATTTTTTTATTTGATCTGAGGAGGTAGATGAAAATATGTTGACTGATGTCCGCGCGGCTAAGATGTATTTTGTTTTTGACTTGTTTTCTGCCTGTCCCTATTGTTATTACGTCAGCTGCTAATTATCTACGCTTATTTAATTTGTTCATCCTCACTAGAGTTATATTTTCCAAGTTTTGTTTTCTATCTAGAAACCAAAGATAAATATAGTATTATTGACCTTTTGCGATAGATTTCAATGGAATTTTCCTCACATTTTCTATAACATCTCCGATATAATAGACGCAAACGATGTGACTTTTAAACAACGTAGAGAAATGTTTCACGTCTTTGAGTCGAGTTAACGAGCCATACGATATTTTTATCGTCATGTTTTTGTGGCTGGGGTTCATTTATCGTACTTTCTTTATCTTCTCGTGTATTAGGTACTACTAATCTTTAAATAAGCACTATGATTTATTTAATTTCGACATGTAGGTATATATTTTATTCATCCTGCGTCCTGCGATGTAGCGCTGGTAGCGTATTTTGACTGGGTGTTTGTTAGTGATCACCGAAATCAAGCAACGTTCCGCACGGTCAGTATTTGGATGGGTGACCGCAGCTGGCATTTTTTTAACTGAGCGCTACCACGGCTTGGATGACACGTTAAATTGTAGGGCCCGGTTGTTTTAACCGTTTAACCACGTCAGAGGCCTTCAGGCGACCTAAAAACTCTGACATCAGTCCTATACGAACTTACTTTACTTTAACCTGCGATGGAGTTTTTCATTGATCTTAATGACGCTGATGCCGTGTTCAATGTGCAATGTGATAGGTATACATAATTATACTTCAGCACTTCAGAAATTTAAAGTTTGCGTAGGAGGCGGGCTGGCTCAGTTGGTTAGAGCGTCGGGCTAGTGATCCGAAGGGGCAGGTTCAAATCCTGCGTTCGCTTCAGATTTTTGAAATGCTTATCACAAAGATAACTCTTTGATACATAATTATGTTGTAAATAAATAAAATTGTCCTATCAGTTAATTTTTTTGTACTGAATCATATGTTATTATTAGAATGCCAACCAACCAACCCGCACTGGGCCAGCGTGGTGGATATGGCCCAATCACCCTTCGTGGGTAGGCCTACGTCCTGTAGTGGACTATTAAAAAGGCTGGTACAGTACAGTACAGAATGCCAACCGTTGTAATAGATATTCCTCTTATCTCAAAAGTAAAAATAATTTAACCTAAGTACTTGATATTTACTTTTGCATCAGTCAGAATTTAGTAAAGAGCTCAGAATTTAGGTAAGAGGTTTAAGAGAAAGTGGTTTGCTCAATTCTTGAGTGTGTTATCTGGCTCTGTCTGACTTTCAATCAACTTTGTCTAAGAAACTCGAATTTGAAGACGTTCGCACTCTCAATCTCTTTGTCCTTCAAAACTGGTATTAGCGTGCTTCTACTCACTGATACGAAGTTAAGTGATGTGTTAGACTCATCGACCTCCGACGTGAAGAGTACGTTAAACCAATGTAGGTCAACAACCTTCTCACCCACCAATCGATTATAATTATGACCCACGGTTGAAGGATTCACAATTTATTGGAACGGATATTCACCTCCAATGACGGTGTTGTGGATAACCACAACGATTTTGGTAAGCGTCCACTTCCCACTTGAGCCATGTCTTTTGTAATTGTGGTATTGTTACTACCGATATTGATTAATGGATAGAATTTTTGTTTACGAAATATTGTATTCCCGTCATTTACGAATCACGATACCAGTTATGTGAATTAGTAAACAGGGACCCGATCGAATTTGACAACAGTCAAATCTGAACAATAGCAATACTATACAGTAACTGCTAGGGCTGGGGCAGTTGCTATAATAATTGCAGTTATTATGCGACTGCTGTGCCATTAATGTCGTCTCAATGGTCGGGTACCATGCAATCCGCGTATAGACGATCTGTTACACTTCACTCAGTAAACTGAAAGAAGGGGTCGATGTTACCAACATTCATGTCAAGTGGCATATAAGTGGTTAAATTGCCTGTAGGGGAATTGTCTTGTTCTGATTTTTCTTTGCTCTTTGCTGTCGCTCTTCCAGTAATAACTGTCTTCTTGAGTAATTTCAATGTCTAACGTTTACATAAATTGTTTTTCAACTGTATTGAGCACGGATATCCATATATCTTCCTCTCATGAATAACTATACCCTCATCTTAATATTTCTCGATCACACGTAGCTTGAAGCCACGTAGCGTATATCATAATACAAGCAAAATTACTAGAATTTTCCGTGAAAGAACACGTACGATTCCGTAATAATTTACCAGTTTGCAGAGTAATAACAAGGTACACGTGTCCAGTCCAGTGTGAACAAAATTGCTGTACGATTGCGAGGGCAGTACAAAGGAAAATGAAATAACTCAATGTGAGAACTTTCCTTGTGGCCACAAGCTTTATCTTGATTCCGATGTCAGAAGTCTGTTAACAAAGCTTTCAAGAATCACCGCAAATTCGTCTGCCTCATCAAATTCCTAATACTGATTTACAAGACTTCAAAGAGCGGTTTGTTGAAGTTCGACATTAGTTGAATGGGTGGGTGGCGAGTCGCGGGCGTTGTAAAACTTTGGTCAATATTAAAATTAGATTCTGATAACTAGACCAGCAATTCATAACTAGGTGAGTTATGAAAGAAGATACGTCGCAGTCAAACGAATAAGGATAGGCAACACCATGTCGCTTTCAACTCTAAAGCCCAAAGGGACATATTTACGGGAAATTTGAGAAGCAAACGACACATCGACCGACCCAGATTTCACGTCTTGCGTTCGTTTACTTGGAACCTTTCCATACAAACGAGTACATGGTTTGAATGATTGATAAAAGGCCTCAGACGAACTTGTAAGAACCGTGTTTTCGTGCCGATTCCAAGGGTCAAGAAAGCTTTCGCACCCGACACACCCATTTATCTTATTATTCATCTTATAACTTTGAGTAGTAAAACCGGTTATGACTTTAGTTATAAAAGGAAACAAATAAAATTGCACCTTCACTTTCAGTGTGACTAATTTGTTGTCAAACTTGTGGTTGTTTACTACGTCGGTATATGTGAAGGAATTAAATTGAATCCGTGAGTTATGATACCAAAAAACACTTCCTTTATTCCTTACTTCAAAATAACGCTATCGATGGTTTAATTATGCATATTTCGACCGCAATTCCGCGTAGATATACGGCTATCTTGCATCAAGCTAAAACACTATATCGTACTATCGAGACTCAAGTTCAAGGACCTAATAATGTATTGGTTGTGCCGCTTCGTCTGGCAGGAGTGCAGCCACCGTCGAATAGCAAAACATAACCCGCAGACTTCAGTGCTTTCTTTTTCGAACATACGAAGTAAGGCTGACGGTCGCTGAGGTTTCAGCTCTTTATGACACGAAGTTAAATCCACTCCGCAGTGCTTTTCACAGCGACTGTTCCTCGTCTAGACGCATTCTCGGTTTGAAGATCAACTTTAGAGATATTATTCTCTTAATGCTGTTACACAACACACGGGGGAAACAGTACCCGGTGAGATTAATAAATGCTATGGTCTCGTACAAAACCTGCGTTCTTGCCACTCTGGCCCTTTGACAACGCGGGGTTGAAATGTTTTCCTTGGCTCCCTCGCGACGCTCTCGTGTAACATTTTCCGGTCCTGCATTTTTAAAATTCATTCGTTGAGGAAACATTATTATTGTTACGTTACGGTGCTTTAAGATTTTGAGAATCGTGAGCGTTACGCGTTTCGATTACGACTATATTCTCTTCCTAAATTGTTTTGTTAATGTTATACACTTCTATTATTAGTTCTATTTCAATTCTAGTTTCTAAGGAATTGCAACTTGAAGCTATGCCACACTGTTGTGACTTGTGAGTCAAGTATAGACTTCTCACACCTAGAATTCCTCGTAAAACGAGCTAAAGAATGTCCGTCGTTCCAACTGTGAACGCAAGTTATTTGCAGTGATTCCAGATGCTCCTTTAGCAGAGGGGGACAGAATTGTACTTGATATTGCATCCATATTCGCCCAAGCTTAAATCCGATGCCATTCTGTGAACAATAAAATAATTCGCTCCGTCGCGAGTTTAAATTACAGCTAAAATTGCTGACACCCGTTTTGCCGTGGATTTATTAACAAAATAGTGGTGGGTGACGTTAATTTATTTCGATTTCAAGAGAAATGTTTACAAGTGAAGCCGTGGTGGTCAAGAGGTAGTGACACCCGCCTTACAATCCTGAGGTCGTGGGTTCAAATCCCCGGTCCCGTACCAATGAGTTCTTTGGAATTTATGTACGGAATTTCACACCACCGGTTTTTCGGTAAAGGAAAACATCGTGAGGCAACCTGCGTACGTCCGTAGAAGAAATTCGATGGCGTATGTGAATCCACCAACTCGCACTGGGCCAGCGTGGTGGATATGGCCCAATCACCCTTCGTGGGTAGGCCTACGTCCTGCAGTGGACTATTAAAAAGGCTGGTACAGTACAGTACAGTTTACAAGTATAAGTGGTAATGGTAACTGCAGGGGATCTAAATTAATTCTCGAATATAGCAGTTTTCTCATTTCGCGACACAGCTGTTGGCTGATTAAGTTTGGTCCACCTGTGATAGTTACTGGGCAAGTATTGGTTGGGAACGGGTGCCTTTCTTCGTGGCCAGGCCAGTAACAGTTGGGGCATAGATAGTGGATAGCTGGTAGTCTGTCGTCTCACAGTGTGTAATTGAGCGTATGAACGTGTCGCGCTGCCCGCCTGTGTCCACTCTCTGGGAAAAGATTTCACAGGGCTGCCTTCAATGGCTCTGCAATTAAATTCTAAGCTTAGTAGGTCCTTACAGTTTCTGTCTTTGTTCTGATAACTTCATTGAAATCATTTGCTTCTTTCTGTTTACCAGTTTTTGTTTGCTAGTTTATATAAGAACATCTAGTTGCTGCAAGCGTACTACATTAAATTTTAAAAAATATTTATCGTTTTTGACCGACGAAATGGAGGAGGTACTCAAATTCGACATGCATAACATACACATACACGCATAACTTTTTACATAGTAGTCCGATATCGATAATTATTTTATTTATTGGAAAGAGTAAACTTTCAAATTGGCCCCATTTAAATTTTATTGAAATCGGCTGAGCCACTTGATAAATCAACAATAATGTGCAAATGCTACATCGATCCGTGCGAAATATTCGCGAAGTCGGTCATGTCATTTTTTGCAAAAAATAATTATCACAAAATAACTTATCATGTTTTTGATAGTAAATGAATAAACTTTGTCATTAATCCATAATCTAAATGTATGTTAAACAAATAATTTAAAAGATTACAGAATACCTAATGGATTAGATTAAGTAAATGCAGAGTGCATAGGCTTGTCACTGATAAGTGATAACCCTAGAGTCGTAAACAAATTATATTCATCATACATGTAGTTATACAAAAAGCAACACAGCGTGCGATCACATATCACTTTGAACTGAGTGTGTGTCCAACAGCTTAATCATGTACATCATTTCAATACTTCCCTATATTCATTTAAAATGATGTAGTTTTTACAACTGCAAAAACAAAAATAGGACAATAAATGTGGTAAACTTATTACCTATTATGACATTTATTTTCCTTACAACTCCTGACAAAAAGGTAGTTCCAAATTTATGCGCATATTTGCGTAACTACCTTTAGCATCTCCATAAAAGTTGATGAATTAAAATAGCGGGATAATATGGAATTTTCCAAATTTGACTTAACACAAAATGTATATAATTAGCTTGTACACTTTGAGCAAATATCTACAGAGTCACGGTCCCTAAGTGAACGTAGTAAACAAATGTCCGAGCGCCGTCATACATACCGATTTAGAGATTTACATTAAATAATCCACAATGACCCGTTTTTCGAATCTCGACGTTTTGTCATCTAATTAGTGCTTGTCACCGAGCACTATGGCATCGCGCGGCGTTGAAATTGACTTGCAATCGCCTTACGACTTAACAAAAAAGCCTGCCCATTACTTATAGCTTGGGCAGGGTTTTGGCTCGGACACTTTTTTTGCACGATTGTGACTCTATAGATAGTTACTCGAAGCGTGTACATTACAATTTGTCGTCCTGACAATTTTACATACAGGCCAAAAATTGTTCCGACGAAAAAATTAATGTATCCCGTTCACGCACTCCCGCCGGTCTAATTTTTCTCCTGACTAGGCTAAGTTTTATCGAAGTTTTTAGGTAGATAAATTTTATCTTCTCTGATTGGATTGGGTTTAGCGGCTTGTAGCAGCTAACTTGACAGCCGGCAACATGTTTGATTCGGTCTATAAGGGAAACTAACTGACCCGGCGAACTTCGTTTCACGCGATATCTTTAAAAATTATAGCCTACGAGTATGTGTTGTTCTGATGTATAAGCATTATTATTGCCAAGTTTCATTTCAATCCGATCAGTAGTTTTTGCGTGAAAGAGTAACAAACATCTATACATACTAACAAACTTTCGCGTTTATAATATTAGTAGGATTGCAATTTTGGCGTCTGCTGAACTTATTTTTAAACAAGATAAAAACTTTACCTAGTTATAGCCAAGACAATACACTGAAGTGTATTTTGCAAGACCTTGTTTGTTTTGGCGAATTGGAGACTGTTAAAATATTATCATTCCATTTTCCATTTCCCGTTGTCCACCTTTCATACGTATTTATTTAGACGTGATTGACCGAGAGAACGAAGTGAAAGAGAGTCTCAGTTTTGACTCGACAATTTTGCTTTCGTCTATCTGGATGTTGTGTCTCCTCTAGAGGTCGCATTTTTCAATGAATCTTGACAAACTTAGTCGGCGATTTTTGATTGGGGGAATATTTGGCTCAATCATTTTATTTTTCGCAAAAAAAAAGAAGCTACACCGACTTCCACCGTGTACAGAATTTGAATACTTAATTTGCACGAATCCATGCAACATTTATGTACATATTTGTTGATTTATCAAAAACGGGTCAGCCGATTTCGATAAAATTTAAATTGGACCACCTCGGAAGTATACTCTTTCGAACTAAAAAATATTTTTTTGGTTCGGTCCACAATTGGCGAAAATATCGATGAACATACACAAAAAAAAAATCTACACAGACTAACATTAAACCTCCTCCTTTTTGGAATTCGGTAAAAAAGGGGTTCATCCATCAATCAATTTCAATAATATTTGGTACTAGTTTTTACCCGCGGCTTCGCCCGCATACGCAATATATCATTATAATAGCCTATGTGTTATTCTGATATATAAGCTATATTATTGCAAAGTTTCATCTCAATCCGTTCAGTAGTTTTTGCGTGAAAGAGTAACAAACATGCATACACAAATCCATCCATCCATCCATCCTCACAAACTTTCACGATTATAATATTAGTAGGATAGGCCGCGCCATATAAGTTGGCGGATGCGAAGTTAGCTACAAGCTGCGCAATAACCAATCAACGCGCAGCTTTATGTGAGCTTCAGTCAGGATTGGATATTGCGCAGCTTGTAGCTAACTTCACATCCGCCTACTTACGTGGCGCGGCCTAAGGTGGGTTAGTATCTAACTAAATCCTAACAAGATTTACGAGTATGAACTAAATTGGTCAAAAGCTAGTCGAGATATACAGGATTATTCCTAATCAATGACAGCCTCGGTGGCTCAGTGGTTAGTGAACCTGACTTCTGGATCAAAGAGGCGTGGGTTCGATCCCCACCCAGGGCAAACATTTTTGTGATGAACATAAATGTTTGCTCTGTGTCTGGGTGTTATTTAGGTACTATCTATATAAGTATGTATTTAAGATATGCATGTGTAGTATATCAGTCTCTGGCAGCCATATCACAAGCTTTGCTTAGTTTGGGGTCAGAGACCGTGTGTAAGATGTCCCCCAATATTATTATATTATTATTATTAATTAGTATTCTTTTAGAGGCTTATTCTGTACCTACATCTACAAACATCCTACAAACTAACAACTTTTGTCAAAACTAAAAAAAAATCGCTGTTCCATACATTTTGTCGTGTGTGAACGACATTGTTTTATGGAACATCGATTTTTTTGAGTTTTGACAAAAGTCGCAGAACAAATGATATTAGTTTTGATGTACAGAATAAGCCCCTAAAAGGATTCTAATTGATTAGGAATTACCCATTATAGGCTTATGAAGATTCAGTTCAACAAATGAGAGGTTTACTGTTCGGAGAACTGCTATACATGTATTTGGACGCGATGATATTGTACAGAGCTAAATAAAATGATGGGAATAATATTATGTGAACTGTCACATTATACTCAACTTGGTGTTTCGAGGAACTCGTAACCCTTACCTGTAATGAAACCTCTGGCGCTATACGATCTCATATATTATTTTCAAGGCCCGTTTTATCCAAGCAAAATATTTAAGGAGCCTTACAATGTTTCCGTGGATTGGTTGGCAGCCATAAACATCCTTGGATATGAATTTTGTAAAATCAAGGACCGTGGGTAGAAAGTTCGTCGCCCACATAACCCATTGTTGTAATGGATGTGAATATTTATATACTGTTCATATTTTTCCATTATCTGCTTGAATTACCGTTTGTAGACTTTTGTGTAGGTATAAAGGCCGTTTGGCAACCCAGAAATAATAAATTAATAAAAAAAAATATAACTTTTAAAAAATACAAACTTTTGAGATCCTGGGTATCATGTAGCAGCAGAGTGCTAGCCAAGACAAGTTAAACGAGCCCAAACTCGACGGGTCTATCTTGTTTAGTACAGGAGTTCCTATGATGGCCACCTTCCGACTCCATTATCAGATCAGCTCCATGGTACCATATTATTGCATTGTCACGCGATATATATATGCGTGCAAAATTTCAGCTCAATCGGAAACCGGGACAAGACGGGGTCAAATTTAACTTGCAAGTCTTGCAAGAATCCACTCAAACTTACATAGTATGTACATAACATAGGTACATCCACTGAAAGTTAAATAAAAGTTTGTAAAAATTAATAATTAAAGAACTCTTCGCCGCTGCTATTTCCTGCAGGGTTATTCGCATTATGGTATACCTACCGAGCGGAAACGGGGTGATCCAGATCATCATTATGAACAAGTTATACAATGGGGCCAATTCGGAATTCGAGAATCAAATCTTCTG
This sequence comes from Hypomecis punctinalis, assembly GCA_949316475.1. Classification (NCBI taxonomy): domain Eukaryota; kingdom Metazoa; phylum Arthropoda; class Insecta; order Lepidoptera; family Geometridae; genus Hypomecis; species Hypomecis punctinalis. The sequence continues at coordinate 7,082,302 of OX438810.1, read as the reverse complement.
TTTAATACATTTTGGCGATTCTCCGCCTTACCACAAAATCTCAAAGAGTTATCTTTGTGATAAGCATTTCAAAAATCTGAAGCGAACGCAGGATTTGATCCTGCCTCTTCGGATCACTAGCCCGACGCTTTAACCAACTTAACCAGCCCGCCTCCTACGCAAGCTACAAATTCTTGAAGTGCTTACATTACACCAACTTATAGCGTTGGTGGCGCCACCTGTGATACCCGTATTAGACAGGTTATTACTCAACTAGAAGTTATTAGAACGACGAGAGATGACGCACTGCTAAATCAATATTATGATTTTTTATTTTGAGTGCTTTCCACACTAGATTTTATCTCAAAGAGTTATCTTTGTGATAAGCATTTAAAAAATCTGAAGCGAACGCAGGATTTGAACCTGCCCCTTTGGATCACTAGCCCGACGCTCTAACCAAATCCTGTATCCTCGTCAAGACCTGTAGGTAAGTGTTAGATAGAAAGAAAGACTTCCTTTGAAATATGACGTAGTTTCTAAAATCCACTATCATACTAAGCCAAAGGACTGAGAAAATACCAGCTAACAATATGACTTCGTTTTTCCTACAGTTGAAACACAAAGGGACAAAGAGCTCATGGCGGCAGACAAAAGTCAGCTAGATGTAGTTGAACCACGCTGCGTGTATAATAATATATCCTCATTTAGTTGTTACTTTATACAGGGTTATTTCTAATCAATTAGCATCCTTCTAGGGGCTTATTCTGTACATCAAAACTAACAACTTTGGTTCTACGACTTTCGTCGAAACTAAAAAAGAAAATTGTTGTTCCATACAAAAATTTAGTTCACCCGCGACAAAATGTATGGAACAGCTGATTTTTTTTTGAGTTTTGACGAAAGTCGTAGAACAAAAGTTGTTAGTTTTGATGTACAGAATAAGCCCCTAGAAGGATGCTAATTGATTAGAAATAACCCTGTAATAATGTATGTATTATGTTGAAGGTTTTAACAATATTCTAGGTCCAATTATGAAGGCGCCATCATAGTTATGTTAGTTAGCAATTTATAATATTTCTTTCTTACTTTACTTTTTCGATAGAGAGAACACTTTTTACTTTGCTATTAAATTAGTTTCCATAAAAAACATAAATACCTACTAAGTAAAACGTAAAATAACAAAAAATCGTTTAATTGCGTTTCTGTGGAAAATCTTGCAATTCTTAATCAATCATCAAATACTTAATAACCTCGTATATATCACGATTTCTGTATAGTATTAAATTACTGAGCTATAAACTTCCGCAAAAGTTATAAATTATTTATTATCTTACTATCATTATCCTATCATTGAAGCATTGTACAAAAATTATTGAAATATAATAAAACTTGGCATGTCTAATCTAGACTTGAAAAACAATCCTTTAATGCCAGCTTTTAAATAATCGCTATATTTATACAATTCTGAGAATGGCATTATTTTGGTTTTTGCGACATTACACTGTGCGATTGTATTTTATGTGCCTAGTACTTATTTAACATGATGACTTAAGTTATCAGGAATTCCCCAACATTTTGGTGCGATAACGTATTTTAAGTATGATGTGTATCACTACATATCAACGCCCTCGACTTGAGACACTGATGTTAAGTAACACATTAAGTACACATTTAACATATAATTTTATTGAGAACTAAAGTGGATTTTGCACATTTTAACTAGAATGTAGTAGCATGGGTATTACTCACGCAACATTTAAAGTCAGCAAGTATAAATTATAGTTTCAATTCCATTTACTTACATTTCTACGTTCCTTGATTTTGCGTCGTTCCCGTAAGTTTTACTGTTAGTTTTCTAAGAACCTATAATTCTGTATTTATTACTGAAAGTAAATGTGACTTAAGTCAGTCACTAATTTTGATTTAACATTCTTACACAACCTCCTTACAATGTTATTATCAAAAATTCTGAGTGGTCGTATGCCGTATTTGGAGAGAAATTGCCAAAAACGAAATCTTAGGAGCTACGACAGTAAGAAATTGCCGTGTATTAGTATAAGTCTGCTATATTTTTCTGAAACATAACTCGAATTGCCGTATCAATGGTAACACTAATTCCTTATATCATACAATAAAATCTAGAATTATATTAAACAAGCGGACCCGGCGAACTTCGTTTTACGCAATATCTTTGTAAATTGTTGTTTTTAAACTTTCGCGATTTGAACACATTATTATTATATACTACGGGACTAATCGCGCACTAAAATTACGAGATAAATAAATACCTCCTCATCCCACACATTTGGGATGAGGAGGTATTTATTTATCTTTATAAATTATAGCCTATGTGTTATTCTGACGTATACGCATTATTATAACAAAGTTTATCTCAATCCGTTCAGTAGTTTTCGCGTGAAAAAGTAACAAACATCTATACAATTCTATACATATTCACAAACTTTCGCGTTTATAATATTAGTGGGATTTTTTTGCTTATTCTTTTCTTGCTTGCTGCAGCTTTCAACTGTCCCAAGCCCGACTCTCATAAAAGCAATGTAACGTTAAAAATAGACATCATCCATTAGGCATCAGGGTACAGCTACCTGTAATTCTGTATTCCGATTGTTCTCATCTATTGTATTACCCGAGTCGTGAGGGTGATTATCATTTCCATTCCCATGCAGTATGTGTGAGCCTTAGGCTTGCTACACAAATAAGCGGGCTGGCATGATCGGCGCTGCTGGACGCTAAGATCAAATAATTATGTGTAGGTAGATGAATGTTCGTAAAAAAAGGCAATCGGCTTTTGCTAGGCCGGGCGGCCGCGAGCCGGTAGGTTTGGCGAAGCCGGGCGGCACAGAATGTCCCTATATTATTTATTTATTTATTTCATATCCTCATCATACTTACAGCAACGCCAAAGCGCATGACGAGTCATTGGGTATTTTACAATTTCGTTCAGTACAGAGGTAATATACATGTCAAAATAATTTCAATAAAATGTCACAAAGAATAATAAGGCAAAAATGGACACAAACAAACTAAAACGGTCAAACTAACGTCAGTAACGTTAATACAATAATAATTAATTTAAATTTAAATAATGCATACAAATTCTTACATATAGTTAAGTATTAAGTAGAACGCGCGGAGAGACGCATGACGACGAAATGAATACCCAATTCTGCCGATTTGACCCTAAAGAACCACTCAATTGGTCCCGATCGGCCGGCACAAGCTGTGTGATTCTGATCGTACAAGTAATAATATCTGCTTTGTGTGCTTTTGGCTTTCACGTTCGATAAATTATGTCTAATAACTGACTAGCGACTGTGCCGACCCGCTTATGTGTGTAGCAAACCTTACATGCGATTATCGTGCGATTGTTGCGTCCGTGGCCCCGGTGTTAGTCACCGTAATCAACCGCTTCGGTCACGGTTTCTAATAAAACGGTTTAACTTCGCCCCTGCCGTACTGTTTTCTTAGCGGCTCGTTTTTTCCGCATCGATTTCCTGATGCTTACAGACACGATTCAATCATTATATCGATAACATCTATCGATTGTTATCCTGCACCAATCTCGCTTTGCGTAATTGTCTGCTGCGAAAATTATACTTTTCAAACAATTTTCTGTATCATGTATGAGATTTATCGAATAGTATCTGTTTTCAATGTGGAAATCCTTTCTCAAATGTAAATCGACTAATCTCGTTTCGGAAATTTCATCAATAAACATCTAAAACATCTTCTGAGGGGGACCCCATTAAAATTCCTTACGAGTAAATCCGTTACGTTTCGCAGCCTTCGTACGACTATATTTGATTTTTTTTCTTCTTTAACATTCCAAAGGTGTGCCCAACTGGGGCGTATAAAATGTTCTCAAAAGCTCTCTAGAGTCCGACAATGGGGTGTTTTATGTTCAGAACTATACGTAACCCCGTATTTTATACACGGTATATTTTGAAGCATGCTTCTGATAGTCTGAAATGTATTTACATATGCGGTGGTTGGAGCTTACTCGACTAGAAGGGATTCGTTATATTTAGAATGGATTCCGAGGGAGTAGTGGTGGCGAACCTTTGAGATATTAATAGCTGTTAGTTGGAGAAATCGTCCAAATGAGTGAAAAAAAATTTAAACACCATTCTTTGGTAATATTCTCATCTTGTTAACCAATCTAACGGAGGGGGTTATCAAGTCGCATAACTTTTTACAGAGTGCTCCAATTTTGATAATTATTTTTTTATTGGAAAGGGCATACCCCGAATGTGGTTCCAATTGAAATTTGTTCCTAAAAACAACAATATTCTAAAAATGACATACCTATCTACATCGATTCGAGCAAAATATTAAAATTTTTGACCGACGAAGCGTGTATATTTTTTTTTATGTATAACTTTTTTCATAGTGGTCCGATTTCAATAATTCTTTTTTTTATTGGAAAGAGTATACTTCGGAATTTGTCCCATTTAAATTTAACCGAAATCAGCTGAGCCATTTTTGATAAATCAACAATAATGTGAAAAATGTTACATCAATCCGTGCAAAATATGTTTCAGATTATGGTAGTAAGTGGCTACAACTGGTAAAGGTGACCCAAGAAAGTGTTAATGGCGTAAAAATAAATACATGCCTGAGCGATAAGATAAGGTAAAGAACGTAGAGATGACTGATAAATATGCGGTAGCTATAACCCCGGGGTAAGTAAGGGCAAGAAAATAAATGATCAAAGGTCTTCAACCTTACATAATAAATCACATTTATCGTGAATTATTACAAATTCAGATTAACAGTTTTCCGACGTAGACCTTTCCCATTTTCTTTTCCCACTCGTCACTTTCGAGTCACGTTATCGACGAATAATTTAGGCACGCACATAAAAAGTTCAACACCCCTGGAAGGTACAAGGGACCTATAGAAATTTAATCAGTAATCACATAGCGTGAAGTCTTTCGGGAAACAATAGTGAGTGCTCGTACCTATTAGGGTAAGAGGGTGCAATTTTATACCATTCTCTATAATACGCAGTGCGATTACTATACGATCTCAGACGTTTCTCAGAACCTTATACGAGTATGAGACCATCGACTTGGCATTTTTTATGTATGTGACCTATACGTTTCATTGGTTTGGCGCAGAATGCCCAATTCTAACTATGGCATATAGTTCTAAGAAGGCTCAATTCTCACAGTGGTTAATTCTAAGAATGTCCAATTCAAATGGAAAAATAATAATTTCAATTGGGAATTTGTTAGAAAAATCACTTATTTTATTTACAAATCACCTATAAGTATCGAGAAACCTCTCAAAGGAGAGTTTAGTACATCAAAGTGAACAAAAACAAATCTGCGAAAAAAATTCAGCTGTGTCATACATTTTGTTGATTATCGATAGACATTTTCTATTAGAACTGCTAACTCCTTCGCGAATTTGGCTTTGATTGGTCCCATGGTAAAAGTTATTCTTCTTTATCAACTAAACTTAAGAACAACCCTTAAGAGGTTGTTACCATTAGCTACAGGTCAACAAGTATGTATCTTATGTAAAATCACAAATTTAATTTATTTTGCCATTTTGAGAACATTTTTGATTTGAGGCATTCTTAGATTAAGCTATTCTGAGAATTGGGCTTTCCCGGACTACTTGGGTATTTTTTTTTAAACTTTCGCGATTTGATCACATTATTATTATATACTATCCGTGAGTCTACCCGCGACCACGGTCGATGCAACTCGGCCGAAACGTTGGAAATGAGGAGGTATTTATTTATCTCGTAATTTTAGTGCGCGATTAGTCCCGTAGTATATAATAATAATACTTGGGTATTATCAGAATTGGGGATTCCTGGACTACTTGGGCATTATGAGAATTGGGCATTCTGCGCCTAAACCGTTTCATTGTTTCCGCTGGCGTTATCGAATTTAGCATTATAAATTGATTTGATCAACTGTATTGATGTACTCGTAGATAGAATCTTATCGCTAGCCGACAAAGCGGTTTATCTTTTATCAATAAGTATATCTTGTATATTATTATCCTATTTTATAACTGCATTAATGGTTGTACGATATGAAAATGGTTCATTGATAAAAAATCGAAAGGTAGAGTATTGTTTACCTGCGTCTGGACTTTAGATCCAATCTAGGATAGCGGTCTGTTTACTTACCTCGATGAGTAATATGGTAAAATCTGTATACCACATCTGTAAACATTGTGATGCACTTAGAATCATTGTCAACATCTTTAAAACCCAACACATATTACATATGTTATGGGATCAACCCCCAAATTCCGCTCCATTAGAAAAGTGTCATTAAAATTTATTGAAAAATAAGCATTAATATGGAAATGTAAGAAAAATGCCAAGTCGATGAATATAAGTATAACAGCAGATTTGTTGCATGAATTTAGGCTCGGTCGTTTGTCTCACTCTGCTCCTCCCTATATATTTCGTAACGTTACAACTTGTAACGGTAACTTACAATAACAGTTCTGTCGAAGTCATGCAAGTTTCTTCATTCAGCATGGTTGATAAATTCCATCATTCTAATTATAACGAAGGCACGTGCTCTTCGATAAACATTAAACACATGGTTATGTAACCGCTATTATTCTTGCTAAACATATTATACAACATCGGCCGCTGGCAGGTGTCGTCCACCGGACGGATACAGGCCCGGGGTGCGGTCGGATATAATAAATTGTAAAACTGACTTCGAACTATCAATTTAATTAAGCAGGTGGCTGGAACGATGCTATGTATCCGTGTAAAGGCCCCTTTACACTACTCGCTTCGACGCTACGGTGGAATCTTCGACGAAGTTACCCGGAGTTCGCAGTGACGTGCACACATTTGGTCAACTTCGCGAAGTGCACAGTCTCTCGGAGTCCACGCACGAGGCAACATAGACGTTCAAGTGGCAGCTGCCGTTGCAATGTGCACCCTATTACACAGTACGATAGACCACGACGGAGTGGTGTGGAGAGACGCTTTGTATTCCAACTCCGGAGCGCTCCAAGTCCTTTGACTCGGGTGCAAAAACCGACAACGATCGGAAGTCGGGCGAAGCGGAGCGACGTAGCACGAAGCGAAGTGAAGTTTTGAGTCCACACTATTCGCTTCGATTAACCTCGGGCCACTTCGCAAGAGTAGTGTAGTGGAGGCTTAATGCTAATGAATAAGCGAAGTTTGTCTGTGACCTTGCTCAAGGCAAAGTCCCGAAACACGTTGTTGATAATGGCACACGCACTCATCGCCAAAACAAGCTTTTAGCGTGACATTTATTTAATCTGCATTGTAATGTGCTTGAACAAATATGTCTCATTTCGTATTTCGTGATTTTAGTCAATTTTATTATTCAAACGATAATGATGTTAACCTTGAAATAAACATATGGACAAACCTCAACTGTATAGCCATTTACATTTTATACCAAAAATATTTACCATAACTTAGCTCTGTGACGCTCCAAAAGAAATCTTCAAGGGCACGTTTTATTTTAAAAGATCTTAAAAAGCATTGGAAATGTTAACTAAAGTATAAAAATAAACTAATTAAGTTAAAGTAAGATTGTAGAAATTAAGAGAAGCGAGGGCTTTTCTTAATTTCTACAATCTTCAGGTTTCTTTTCTCAGACTAACAAGTGGTATTTTTACAGCAGCTAAAACGAGTCGTGTCTTCAACGAAAATGTCTAATTAGCGTTCCCTAACTGTATTTTTTTCTCGGGCCGCTTTGAAATTAAACACTCGACTATTAGACTGGGGTTCCTTCGCTTCATAAATTCTTTTTGTAAAAGGATCTGCTGCGCTCGAGTAATTTTAAATGTTGACCTTCGTATTGCCTTAGACAAATTTAGAGCTACTTGAAACAAAACGTATTGGATGTCGTGGTACATGTATAGTTTTAACATCAATTGTTTATTTGTTGTTCAATTATTATCATTTCGTGGGTAGGCCTATGACACGCCCTTCACTGTACTGTTAAAAAGGCTGGCACAGTACAGTACATACAGTTCTAATATAGCCTAGCTCTATTCGTTGGGCTTAAATAAGTATTTTGTTCCGACATCATCATAATCTGGTAACGTTAAAATTTTCCTTAACATTTTCTCACACTGAATACATTCAACGCAAGACACTAAAACTGTCTGCTCCGAAGAGTTTAAAAATTCCATTTTCTGCAGCCGTTTCCCTGAGCTTCCCGAATCTGCATACCAAAAAACTAGTAAAATAGCATCCCCCGACGCGGGCAGTTAGTCTAGTGTCGTAACGACGCAATAAATTACACGACACTGCCGGTTCCTTGCTCGTTACCTGTTCTGGAGAGTATACAGGGCAACTTGGATAAGACTTGCTTGGCAGTAAGTCCCTGAGAAAACACTTCAGTTTATGATGAGAGTTTATGGTGTTGTGCACGTATTTCATGACTTCATCTCGTTTACAAGAACGTAATTAGTAAAACTTTGTTATCACCGCGTTACCCGTGTCTATGTATAATTTTTACTTACATATTTGTTCGTGTTTTGATGTTACCTCGTTTTATTTGGCGACTAAAATTTACCTCAATCGTGATATGACTCACCGCCATTGTGGTTATTATTATGTACATAATGTGAAGCTAGAAACTAAAATGGTTTTCCATTTACGGCAATATTGTTTTACTTACCGTTCAAAGTTACATCCAATACCCAATAGGCAAAGTTATTTCGTCCTAAAAACAAATACGACGTCCCCATTCCCGTGGCGTGGCATCGCAACAGACGTTCCCTATGTGGTTCGTTATAAACCCCCAAATTGCCGCATCAAGGAGAAATAAAAGTGCCTCATATCCACGGTTGAATTCATCCAGTCACGTACACGTGTAGGCAGATATGGATCCAACAAATGTAGATCGTCCTGATGTATATGGAATAATGCATCCCGTGGAAATGACACGTTTTAATAATGCTAACCGCATTATCCGCAATGAATGTTTACTCAATGGAAATTCCAATAATGAGCTGATTAATGCGCCATAGCTTCAGATATCGGCAGCGCGGTATTTAATCAACGGTGGAAACTTTCTGTTGCGCCCTCCGGCAGTCGTGTTAGTCCTATTTGTCAAAGTTTGAAGCAGTTGCTAATTGTTTCTGGAAGAAGCGAGTAATTATTGTGTTGGGTGTTGCGTGAGCGGGGTCGGGAAGTAGGCTACGCAGCCGTGAGGCGACGGAACTCGTCAGCCGGGAAGCCCTGCGGTATCGATCGCTCGCGCCCCACGCGTTATGACCATCGGCGACAGGAGGGCGCTCCTTCCTGTAAACACTCAGCCCGTTCCCACTTCGACATGTGCACTGCAAAAACTACTCGAGACAGATGATAAGCCGCCTTACTTTACTGGACAGCAAAGATTATCCGCTACGGCTTCTAAGCTTTCATACTCCACTCGGATTTCACCTTCGAGAAACTTTCTGGAACACATAAATAGTTTGCATTTAAAGTGCTATATACTCGACGTAATGCAATGAAATTGCGCAAATAGATGAATAAGCTGGAAACTGTTTCTCAAGCAATTTTATGATTGCGAAATACGAATATCTCGCAGATAAAGTCGGCAGTGAACCACCATTGTTATTACCTGGCCTACGTTTCTCTCATATTACGGTGGACATTATTTAGTTAACTTTAATCGAGATGGACAGAGGAAAGTTGGGGCGGATACAATCTCTATAATGGAACGTTGTTTTTATTGACACAACAGTTTTTCCGGTTACTTCACAGATTTGTCCTAGTTTCCCGTCCTCTGTTTTCATTACAAACATTGCGTCGAGTTTGGACATAAACATCCTGTCGGAGGAAAGGCCTTTGCTAAACAAATTAAAATTTAATCACTCTGTGATTAAATCTGTTTGGTCTATTTTATTACTTTCTCTTCTTCAGCCGCTATAAAAGTAGTGTTTCTTTTTGCTACTGTAATGGGGTTCACCTTTGTTTACACAACATACTTCTCATGCGGGTGCATTGTTGTCTCATCGTGCGCTATCCTTTGTGTTCCTCGGGCTAAGCTGTGTTGATGCTTCACGAAGGGCGTACACAAATAAAGTGCGTTTACATCACTAACGCTTGTCACCTTGTAGATCAATGTGTCTGTATAGTCTATTGTAGATCTACAATGACAGATTTACAAGTAGCCCCTCAAAAGTCAAGACGTATTGGCCAAGTTAGAGTAGCAAAGGGTAGAGTCGAAAGGAAATGCTTTAGATATTTCCTGGCGTGGGGGTGAAGCTTTTATGCATAAGATATTGAAGTAGTTTATGTGTAGTTATCTACTTCCAAGATTACCAGATTCGTGTCTTCATTCAGTTCTATTTTACTGTAAATATTTTGTATTTGGTTGTGAAGCCTTCTAATTTAAACTGTTGAAATTCTGCAAGTGACATAATATTATACCGTTATTTACCACGGCAAACAATTCAAAACAATTGTTTCGAGGAACGAAACTTTGCCCGGAAACCGGTATATCAATGGAATCTGTAATGGCACCTAGTCTTCCCCGTAATCTGTTCCATTGTTTGGCCGCCATTGTCACACTCGATATTGCACGTTTGCGCTCTGGAATACCGACGGCACTGCTACCAATTGTCACTGGGGGCGCATTATACACACTTACATACTGCGACAGAGTAAGCTTCAGGCTGTTTACTACTTGTTTAGCCAAGCTTTGATGTTCTCATTTCGTATAATGTACCCAGAAAATAAATATACTCTCAATCAAAGACTAAGAATTCAGGGATTTGACTTACCTACAGATTCCTCCTCACGCGGTATAGTAATAATATGTAGTGGCAGTATCGTACGAAAATCAGCTAAAAAGTTGAGCTAAGTAACTTATAGTGAGTCAGGAGTGAGTCAGATTTGGGTCAGCATCCGCGCTCTTTTTTGTAACAATCAAATGAATAACCCCAATTTTGGCCACACCTTTAAAAATCGGCATCTTTTCTATTGTGACTATTATGACTGCCTCGGTGGCTCAGTGGTTAGTGACCCTGACTTCTGGATCAAAGAGGCGTGGGTTCGATTCCCACCAGGGCAAGCATTTTTGTGATGAACATAGGTGTTTGCTCTGTGTCTGGGTGTTATTTAGGTACTATCTATATAAGTATGTATTTAAAATATGTCTATGTAGTATATCAGTCTCTGGCAGCCATATCACAAGCTTTGCTTAGTTTGGGGTCAGAGACCGTGTATGAGATGTCCCCCATTTTTTTTTTTTATTGTTTTTGTTCTCAGAAGCAATAATGCATTTATGTACAAATAGGTGATAGGTACCTAGTCTCTCTATTAAAGGTCTAAGGTCAAGAATGAAAACAACCCCTTTAATATTGTTGGGAAACTTATTGCTTTCAGTATTTGTTTAAACCCAAAACTATCCAGACGGTAACGGACTGTAGACTAAATTAGCTCTCTGGCAGTACTGTTTTACTAACGAATGTTTAGCTTAATTAAGGCTTCTAAGTACAATCTCAGGTGATCGCGAATGCCCTTCTTAAGTCTTACATCTCCAATTTTCCAACAAGAAACCAATTAAGGCTAATTACTTTCGTCGAAATTAGCAATGACATTAACCGAAGGTTACGTAATGTTAATTATGGTAGCATTTTTCCAGCAGCGCTGTTTATTGTTTACTTTCCTGTTTTGCTAGTGCGATTTCCAAATATTTGAATACACGTAGAAGATTGTTATAGGCCGAATGATACAAGTCAACGAATGTGCAGTTAGCCACAAGCTGCGCAATGTCCAATCCTGACTGAAGCTTACATAAAGTGCGCCGCGTTGATTGGGTTTCGCGCAGCTTATCCAACTTCACATCCGCCGACTTGTATGATTCGGCCTATATGTGTAATATAAATGTCTGTGTAGTATCTGTTTATTGTTTGATAGGTCCCAAATGAAAGAACGGATTTATAGATTTTTTTTTATGAGAGGCGACTTTCTTTAGCGTGTTCATTTCAGGATTATCTAGTATCGGTACTATAATGTTCTTGCTAAAAACATTTACAATTGAATATTGAATTATTTCATGTGTGAGAGGTTCAGTAGATTTTGCTTTTGTAACTAGTCGGATACCGTTGATTAGAAGGATGCAGGCAGTGTAAATCGATCCCGTGATCGAATGACCCGAGACCGCTATACGGTTTCGTTTGCATTTATTTGTATCGAGTCTTACTACGATGTCCGACCACGATAGCGACACGATATGGATGAAGATAAAAACGCAGACACCGCATACATTTTCATTGTCGTTGGTACGAGTATAAATTATCCCATAGAGGAAATGTTATCAAAGACCGATACTTTTGGAACATTCTCGATAAGCGATCGTGAATGTGCAAAAACATCGCCGATGACGCTATGAGCATACATTTTCATGGTACATAATACTAATCTAAAGATTATAAAATATGTTCAGACATTGATGATGATGAATAATAGCAAGTTTATGGTTTAAGAATATTTATTAATCTTAAAAGAATTTCTATGTGTTCGCATACTGAGATTGTCTGAGATTACACATTTTTCATACGGACACATTAGGCCCAATTATGAAAGCGCCATCGTAAAATTAATAGCAACTTAAAAAGTGTTCTCTCTATCGAATGCCTAAAGTGAAAAAGAAACAGAAGTATTTTAAATAGCTACCTTCATAATTGGGCCTAATATTTTGCTACAAAGCACAGAGTGCAGATTAAATGTAATTAATAAAATACGATAATAGGTATAACGTTGTCTTTGAATTTATACTGTCTATACAATCTGTATCCATCCATTGCTGAACTTAACATTGGTTTGACTAGATCGAAAAAAATCTAATTACTACTGGACAATATATGCAAAGCAATGGGTGTCGTGTCCCGTCGTTGTCAGAAACTGTGGTCAGAAACCTCGTCTGAGCAGTCTCATAGCATCGGTTTCCGGCGGATAACGTCTAGCTCCTTGCACCATTCGTGCACAGAGTTTTAATAAACCTCATTACATGCTCAATGGATTTTGCTCTCCGAATCCGCTTTTGTTCAATGAAAATTCTGCGGGCTTCCAGAAGTTCTCGATTGTTTGTCTTCTTGCCTAATGATTTTTTTGCGTCTTCCATTACAATCTTAGTCACGGTTTTTCCGTTTCTTTATTGTAATTATTGTGTAACGTTCATGACATTGAAAATTCAAATAGGTGTTATAATAGTAATTCTTTACCATCTTAGCTTTTCGTTACTCGACATCTCAAAAAAAGTATTTTAAGGCTAGACTTTTAGATCATGACAATCATCTTTCTACTTTAAATCTACACATTAAAATTAGTATTGAATCTGAAGAGATACATAAATTAATCATACCTCTTGTAAGCTAGGTACTTAATTGATCTGAATTCTTGTGATACCTAACAAAATTAGGTTGTATGATGGTTTCGATTTCAATTTACGATTCTATTTGTCATTCTTTGATTTAATTTTATCTCACTCATGTAATTTACTTCGTACTATAATTTTGAGCTCTTGCGGAAGTGTTCTTTACATCATTTTGCACTCATCATTACCTTGTTTAACTACTACGTGACGTTAAGCTTCCTTCAAATCTTCCTGGTTAACATTATCATTTATATACGCTCTAATGATTTCATTGATGAGCTGATAAATCGATTGGTTTCACATGTGGTCTCCGCGAATATGAAATATGCCTCTGTAAGTTATTCTAATGACTCCATTATTTATTCAGTCAGAGTGTATACTTGGATGTATAAACTGTATAATGAGTTCGCGTCGTGTAGACCTAAAATATATTTCCTTCTCGAAATTACTCTAGTACGCACAAGTTTACATAAGAAAGTGAATCGCGTAGACGCTTAAAAGTTTCCAACTGACTAAAAGCTTTTAGTATTTTCTGATTCTCTACAATTATGGTAAATGCTTGCTTATTAATATGTAAATCTTCTTATTACGTCAATGAATACGTCTTGATTAACCGTAAAAATAGATGATTTCTCTTTCATTCGGTAAAATTAATGTAAACAACTTATATTCGTTTGGAAGCATGTAGGTGATTTTCAAGAAAATGTTTTCTTAATACTGTGTTTATTCCGTTATTTTCTGTGGTTTTACGTATTTCTATCAAAATTTTATACACGCTTCTAGTAAAGTCTAAGGGATTAATTGGACATGACCGTAACTTTGTCCTGGACTTTTACTACGACTGTGACTATAATATGACTTATAACGAAGTATTCTTCCAACTAATTAAGAAGCGGCCAAAACAACATAAATCTTGGCCTGTTTAATGTATGAAAAAAAAACACCGTTACAGTTGTAATTAAGTGAACCACGCCACGTTTCTCATGTTTTTCTTATTCGTTTTTCAATAGATCATTCCAAATCATAACATTATTCAACTACGTCTAAACCAAACCCAAACCGTCCTATTGTCTCCTCATTTCCACAGCTGTATGACGTCTCAACGTATCATTGTCAAGTTCAACATAACTGACGTGTGTGGACTAACAAACAATATCAGTTTGAATGTTTGAAAATTCATCGAAATATAACCGACACTTAACATTATGTAAACGTTTAGTTTTGGAATTTAAAACAGCATTGTCTTACGCCACATCTGTTATTGGTGCTTTAAAGTTAAACTTGTTGCCTCAATATATTTTATTGTTGTTACATTCTTATTTTTTGTTACATTCTCGTACTACACACATCGTCTACTTCTGGACTTAGTGCTCGCCCATAGATCTCCACTGAGATCAATTAGTAGCGCCAGTACGTGGTCCACCCGAGAACTTTTCGGTCCTATTGGTCATCAGTCCACCGTGCTATATCCTATGCTATGCCTACTGCTATTCCCACTAGTCAATTCGTATTTTAGAATCTTGTAAGTTTCATATATTGACTCAGTGAATTACCTTGACTACTGCTTTTAATATACGCTCCACTGAGTGGGTAGGTCTAATTTCCATGTCAAATCACTAATCAGTTCGAGATTATATGGTCGTGTGTCTAATTGTGTGTCGTTGAGTGTATACAGGTTTTCTAAAGATGATTACTTCTCATGTTTCTTCCTGTACTTGCGGTCTAGCGCAAGGCTTATAATTCTTTACAATAGCTCGGACTAGATTCTATGGGATATCATTTTACCCACGTCAGGTTTAATTTATTTACCTATTAAGTTAGATTTCTCTATGTTAATGAATGTTGTTTTTATATTTCTGACGTAAATGCATACACAAGTGCCATAAAATGCAGGGAAATACTGTATACATTAAACACAATTTTTGTATATTATAAGTTGTTTTAATCATTCAAATTAATTTGACAAAACTTATCGCTATCCGTTTTGTTGATGAAAGCACTGCCGCCTCTTAGAACAAATCGTTTGCTTGTGCTTGTAAGTTCGTATAGGCCGGATGGCTCGCCCAGTACGCTGAGTGTGAGTTTTGTCGTAAACATGACGCACTCTTCGGCGAACGCGGAAGCATGTAATTTGTATGAAGAAATGTACAGCGCCACTAGCGGCGCGTTTTTGAAACACAACAAGTTCATACAAATTACATGCTTACGCGCTCGCGGAAGAGCGTCATGTTTACGACAAAACTCACACTCAGCATACTGGTGTCAGAGTATTTAAGCCGCATGAAGGCCTCTGACATGTCTAAAAAACCGGGACCTACAATTTAACGTGTCATCCAAGCTACGGTAGCGCTTAGTTATAAAAGCCACCCGCGGTTCACCCATCCGAAGACTGACCGTGCTGAGCGTTGCTTAACTTCGATGATCGCTAAACAAACACCTAGTCAAACTACGGGACTTGCAGTGCTGAACGTTGCTTAACTTCGATGATCGCCAACAAACACCTAGTCAAACTACGCTATGACTTTTCTGGTGATTTATCGTAACACCTGATTGTGTTCAGTTCAATCGGAATCAGACATTGCATTTGTCTTCGGAAATCGCTTTGCGGAAAAAATGTAGGTGTTTCCTTTATAGATTTGTGTTTCAAGTTCAAGATTCCGCTCGGGTTTATTGACCGGCCTCGGAGCACGCGCGAAGAGTCGCCCGGATTAAGTTTTCTACGAATACGCTACATCCCCTAAAATTGCATTTCATTTGCAGACAAGACTTATTTCACGATTGCAAATCTTAACTGAGCGCGATTCGTGAAATATCTTTTGTTTTAACTTTATTTTTGTTACGCTGTTCTTCTCTTTGAATTACTGTTTGTTGTGCTACTTATTGATTTTATTATCCTCTTATCGTAAGCGTTTCTGTTTGAACGAGGTTGCGTTAAACCCTTATTATTGCCTCTTTTAGGGTCTGCAATCAGTTCGGTGTTTATCTCTGATTTTAATATTAACGCGTAATCAGTTTTTGTTTTTGGAACGTAACATTTTTAGAAAAATCTTTGCTTAAGTTGAGATAGGTACTTAACGTATATGAGAATGTAAATCCCTAAAGATTAAAATAAACATCAGCATTACCATAATCATTTTGTTTTATAACAAGGTGCTAGGCAAGCCTCTTTTCAGCTTTGTAATTCTCGGTTCCACAATACGGAGCTTGGAGGATCTCAAAAGATTAGAAGAATACGACTACACAAAACCTCATTTCCATATTTTAAACCGGTCTAAATTTCGCTAAAGCCTTTTTGAATGGTTGTTTCGCGTACATTTCGGCGGTAGTGCCGGCCGGTTTTGGGGGAACAATGGTGCCATGGTGGTGTTATTGATTGGCTGCAACAGGTGGTTGGGGTGCCCCTCCCCTGCGTCTCTGAAGCAGGACCTTCACTTTCTTCTTTGTTTTATGCTAAACCCGTCAAATATTTCGAAATCATTATTAAAAAGTCCTTTTCATTAACTTGTCTTCCGATAATACTTCGTGGTCTTTGATTAACCTTTTTTTCACAAAGCTGACGTTATTGAATTTTAATTGATGAATCCCTCAAAACCCTGCAAAAGTGAAGCTTTATGAAATACCACAGGTAATTATTACCTTCATCACCGTTAATAATGGCCTTCGCAAAATTCTTCTCGACATTTTCATTTGCGGAATCCTCATTATTATTTTAATTACTTCAAACAAACGGCTGGAATAAACAATAATTAAGCTCGACACGTAATATTTCGCATAAATAAAGACATATTTGTTGATGGAACAGTCCCGTTTCTTAATTAAAATCTGCGTAACGTGGAACGGATTTCCTTTTCTGTTATCGTCATTTGCTCAAGTTACTTTCTGTTTGACTGGCTGCTGTATCACCGGTTAATCTTGTATGAAATGGTTGCAGTTTCACACTCGATTTTGTCCTGATGCAATCGGTGAGCAGTGAACAAGTTCTATTCGAATCTGTCGTGTCTCTAAAATCCTGTTGTACCATGACGCTTTGCTTAGCACAATTTGTATTTTGTATTTAGTAAAATTTCAAGATCTTGTTGTGATACAAGATAATTAATGTATTTATTACAAATTGTGAAAAGAATAACAACTAGTGTTGACTTTATCTTTTGTATCTACTGTTGTTTATTTATTGACTGCCTCGGTAGCTCAGTGGTTAGTGATTCCGACTTCTGGATCAAAGAGGCGTGGATTCGATCCCCACGCAGGGCAAACATTTATGTGATGAACATAGGTGTTTGCTCTGTGTCTGGATGTTATTTAGGTCATATCTATATAAGTATGTATTTAAATTATGTATAAGTAGTATCTGGCAGCCATATCACAAACTTTGCTTAGTTTAGGGTCAGAGACCGTGTGTAAGATAAGATGTCCCCTAATATTTATTTATTACTTAGTGTAGCTTCAAAATGATTGAGCTTTTTACTATCTAGCATTGTCTTTGTAATGATGCAATCGTTAACATCATAATTATCATCTTGCAGCAATTATTTTTCAAAACCACCAAACTGTTAGACATCCAACCAAAACATTACTTTATACAAGTTGCTGTAAATATTGGATCAATTTTGGTCTGGACGAGTCGATAGTATCTCAAAATGATTGAGCTTTCACACTGGCGTTGTAACAGTCAGTGAATCGATTGTTGCCATATCGTCCTGCTGCAATTTATCGATAACACGGAGCTATTTATTCGAATCGGGCACCCTCTCCCTACTTGCCGTCGACAAGATGGTTGTGACAAAGAAATATGGTCTGTTCGTTGCGTCTTTTATTGTTATCCTAAACTTATTTGCACCAGCTTGTTTTGTTTGGTTCTTGTTTTATTCACTTCGCATTGATGTGTTAAGATAATGCTTCTTGTATCATGGATCGATTATTGCCTTGAAGTTGCGATTGTGTTAATATTTATTCATTTACTTTTCTAATGTTTGCATGTCGGCCTTTGCTTTCTAATTTATTGCTGAACAAGTATAGGCTTTCAACATTTTTTTTAAGTTTAGTTATTTTCTTAGTATACTTACCTATTCAAAGTATAGACACCATTAAAAAGTGACGTCCACAAGTGGTATATTATTCAGACAAAAATCGAACCAAAATGATATATACATAATTTGAAAGCTTGATTTATGGGCTTCTCAAAAATATTTAATTTACATTTTTTTATCCCTCCATTTTTTTTAATGTGAAAAGTAAATTGTATGAAAAATAATAATACAGCTTTGTATTTTTTCTAGTTTAGCAATAATAAAATGCTTCTATTGTTATTTTACTTGCATTCGTAGCTGATTCTTCCACATTCATGTCTTAATTTGCTAAAATTAAAAATTATAACCTACCAGTGTGACCAGTTAGTCGGTACAATGAGACAAAAAATCACTTAAACAGTGTGTCTAATTGGTAAAAATGCTTTTATTTAACAATTCGGAGGTTACTTAATCAGGGTTCCTAGTGATAAACTACCTACTGAGCCAAATATCTTTATTAATCCCAATAAATTCAAAACTAATTTAAAAAAAATCTGAGGGCTCTTTTATATTTTTAACTGATGTAATAGACTCAGAAAAATATGAACTTTCTCGAAATGTAACGAGTGTGTGGTTAGAATTATTGATTATTATTATACCAGCCTCCATACATTTTGTGGACATATCCTTTGAGCTTATAAAAATATTGAGTTATGTATTTTAATTCAGATTTTCCACTGACAAAATCAAAGCGTTTACCTATTAATAAAATCGCTAAAATTGAAACTACAAAAGCAAATATTGGGCCACTACTCCGAGTTAATTGAAAATATAAATTTTATGTTAAAAACAAACTTTTCCGTACTTCAATAGAAATTTAACGCGGTTTGAAATTCAGGGTGAAGCTAAAGTTTTCGCTTGTTCCCTAAACAAATCAATTAAAACTTTGTGTTCATGTTACAGGACTAACAGGTGTTATATGAATAAAGAAAATAAAATAATAAAAAAAAACTTGTACGATAATCCATCATAATATGTATCAACATTTACTTTGCATATCATGTCGCTTATCATTTAAGTAAACATACAATCATATATATAAAATTTATATGTATTTGCACCATTTTTTCTGGGAATCGAGGCGGAATTAGGGATTATAAGATAAATTCAAGATACAAGCCAAGGATTGTAGATAAAGGTAACCCTCGTATGTAATACAAAAATATGTCTTGCGATTACTTAAATACTTACTGACTTAGCGAAGTAGGTATGACTAGGCATTTGTCAGCGATCACCAAAGTTAGCAAAGTTCGGCACGGTCAGACGGAATTTTATACCTAAGCGCAGCCGTGGCTCGGATGACTCTTTAAATTGTGAGTCATGGTTGTATTAACCGTTTAGCAATTTCTTTAAAACCGACACCAGGGCTAGCCATCCGGCCTGTACGAACTCTTATTTCGTTTATTTGATCTTATAACTTAAATACTATTTGTCGAACAATTTTGCTAATGTTTCATTCATTCAGGATTTAAGAGCGCGGCTCTTGTCGGTGGAGCAACTACCACTTCTTGCGGTCTTCCGCCAGTGTCTTCACCTCCCTGTACGACATGATATATACCTTCTCTTTGATCTGGTCTAAAAACGCCTTCCGTGGTCTTTCTCTTCCTCTCTTTCATTCTATTTTTCCTTCTATTATGATTTTCACTAGATTGTCATATCGTACAAGGTGGCCAAACATCTTTCCCCTTCTATTTTCTACTGTTGTCAGAAGTTTTCTTTTCTCTTTCACCATGTCAAGCACCTCTTTGTTCGTTTTCTTTTCGGTCCAGCTGTTTTTTTCCATTCTTATCCAACGCTACATCTTAAACGTCACAATGCGTTCCCTATCATTCTGTGTTAATATCCATGTTTCACTGACGTAAAGTGCAATGTTCCATGTATAGGTTTTAATCAGTCTTTTTTTAATATTTTTCGCTATTTTAGATTTGAAGAGGTGCTTTTTGTTGTTAAACGCTGGTTTTGCTATTGATATTCTAATTTTGATGTCGTTGGTGGTGGTCGACTAATGTTTAAAGCATAATAATATATACACTGGAAATTAATATTGCGATGTCATCTAAGGCAGGAATACCTACCTACTCCATAAAATAATTCAAGAAAATTCACTACAATATTCTAAACTAAATAATCAATCTCTTAGTTTTCTCGAGTTCTATTTTGATTGTAATAGAGCTTGGACATGAAAGCTTTTCTATTCTTTGTGAATTGTAAGACGCAATCCGCCTTCAGAGTAAATTGTTATTAGTTTCTAGTATTATCAATTTTGTAACAATTTTATTAGGACTGCAGCATTTACGTCTATTCGATGTTTTGATTACACTATTCGATTTTCTATCGCCAACAATTCATCATTCTCTATCGTTTAATTAGTAAAAACAATTTTGTTACTTATATCAACATACATTAAAGTCGATAATAGATCCGAAACTAACTATATAATAACTGTAAACCTTCGATAAAGCACTTAGTACATAGGTAATCAAGATTATGGATGTAATTATTGGGATTCTAAGAAACGAAGCCAAACTCGACACATAATCAGATATCTGTTAATCCACGGATAATAGCGTTGTTTGTATTATTGAAGATTTTTATCTCCCAGATAACAGTTATTTCAATGTCTGATCTGTTTAATTTGTTCGATTTTGGCGATCATTTGCGCTTTGATGAACATTAGGCATCAAAATATGAAGTAAATGTTTCTGTCTCAAGGATCCATAGTGAAAAGGATTAGGGAGATCTAACCAGATTATATTGTCTTCAAGGTACGTCACGTGCAAAGTTACAGAATTACTTAGGATGTGGAATTGTCAAAAAATGGTAATGAATTTGGCATAGGTAAGAAAAGAGCAAGAAAACTCCTTGGCAATTTCACGTAGATGGACATATATGAAATCAAATCAGGGTTTAGTAATGTCTAGAAGTAATAAACCGATTAGATGTTACATATAATAATTATTTATAGTGCCTAGCGTAGCTTGACTAAGGACTAAGTGTTATTTACCGATGACAAATGTGAAGCAACTGTCGGCACGGGGCTCACTCAGGCACAGAAGAGAGATAGAAATCTGCTGTTCTGTGCACTCAGGCAGTGGTAGTCTTGGGATGGTGACATTGGCATTGATAACGGAGCGTTACCTATTCTGTCCAATATTATCGAAGTATTCTTTGAGACAGTTGAGTTGCAAAAGCTAGTGTTCGCCTGGTTTTAAAAACTATTGGTAAATAAGAATTAAAAATAATTACTAAATAATAGTAGTGAAAATGCAAAATGCAGAAGGTCCTGCCATGTGGAGATCTTTTAAGAGCATGCGTCCAGCTGAGGTCAGATGTAAAATAGCCTGATGATGATGATGAAATACTGTGATAAATAAATAAATATTAGGAGACATCTTACACACGGTCTCTGACCCCAAACTAAACAAAGTTTGTCATATGGCTGCCAGAGACTGATTTACTACATGTACATATTTTTAAATATATACTTAAATAGATGTACCTAAACAACACCCAGACACAGGGCAAACACCTATGTTCATCACATAAATGCTTGCCCTGGGTGGAGATCAAACCCACGCCTCTTTGATCAGGGTCGCTAACCACTGAGCCACCGAGGCATTAATTAACAGCATTATTGATATAGTAAAATTGACAATTGATACACAAATACACCACAGTGCAATGAAGTTTCATAACATAACCCAACGTCTGTTATCACTTATCTCTGCAATTAACTGCAACCTATATCTCAATGTAATTAACCGTTAGGTAAGCAAAACAAAGTTGTTATCGTAGCGTTTATCAAACTGGCTAATATAGAAACACAGTACGTTCATTAACGTTGATTGATAAGAGATGATGGAGCGCTTTTAACCCCCCAGCTCTAGGGGTGTCAAAATTAATCGTGCCAATAAATGATTAAATCCAGTGGCAATCAGAAATCAGAATATATGGAACGGGGAAATATTGACGTATTTTGGTACGATGAAATTATAAATTGTATTATTACTCCGTGTCAAACGCCAATATTTCCCGCTCCACCAACTTGATATAAAGCTGATATTATGGGCTAGAAAAACCCATGGTGGTTTAATAATTCAAAATAAATACCATTTATTGCAGGCACAGGGACCTAGAGCTAAAAATTATAAAAGTAAAATAAAATAAAATGTTACACCTGTTTAGGGTGTAACTTCTTTTATTATACATAGTTTTATAAAAATGGTAGGTAGTAAAACTTGTCTAAGTGATTTCAAACCCGGTCCTGAAACTGTGAGTTTTTTGATGCACTATAAATGCCAAATGCCATAAGTCTATATATGTAATAGATACGAAGGTCTATGTTTCGATGTCATTATTAACACTATTCACGTGAGCAGGAAAACCAAAGTTATAACGTACCTACTTAATTACCTGATGTCCATAATTATGTACTACTCTATATTTGGGTATAATTAACATGAAAACATCGTCATATATTGTATGTTACATAAAATAAATGTCATCAACAATAAGTGTCCCGAGGCATTGCAACTGGAGAAGCAATCTCCGTGAGGCACGCGTTGCCCTGAGCGAAGAGAGGAAGAAAAGCCTCAAGCAGAGGCTGCTCGAATGGATCCATACCTGTAAACTGCAGCAAAGTGATTCTTCCATTCTACTCTGATGCTCTTGAATTTGCATGAAAGAAAAAAAAATCCCATCGCTTTCACTAAATTCAATTTTCATCTGATTTGACAACATCATTGTTCTAGACGATAATTGCGAAAATTAAAAAAAAAACTTATAAATACGTTACGTTATTTTGATAAAGAATCAGGTCCCGGAGCCGGAAGGCTATAAAGAATTACAAGCCATTACGCATGTTACAAGCAAATCTCATTACGTTACGTCCGCGGAGCATGTAGCGGTGCGTAGTTCTTATCACTGCTTTGATAGCTTTATTGGTATAACCCAGTTTTTGTTTGATTTAACTACGCGTTCAGTATCAGGGATAGAGAACCCTTACATATATCATACATCAAGTATCGTACCCATAGAGATATGTGACAGAGCGAGATCTATGACCGTATCGTATCGACTATCGTACATAGTCCGATGTTGAATATAGGCCTACCTATAAATAGCGTTTCGGTTATATTCACTGCGCTAGCGCAGTTATGAATTGGTAGATTCGCAAATGCTATCGAATGTCTTCTTCGAATATACTAGTACATTAATTAACCGTGGCTCGGATGACACGTTAAATTGTAGGTCCCGGTTGTTTTAACCGTTTAGCCATGTCAGAGGCCTTCAGGCGGCCTAAAAACTCTGACAGCAGGGCTAGCCTCCCGGCCTATACGAACTTACTTTTTTTTTTTACTGTGGAAATACTTACATTTTTGGTTGAAACGTATTTTCAACCAAAAATGTTAATATTTCTTCAAAATAATCCTTTTCAGTCATGTTTAGGTCATATCCACAGAAAATAAATTAAAATATTTCCTAACTCTCCTGTAACCAAATCTGTAAATATAAACTAATTCAAGTTGCAAGAATTTAGTTTCTGAAGAATCAGACTTCATTCATCAGTTCTATTAATTCATACTAACTTTGGTTTATCTTTTACAAATTCTCAAACTTGGGTCTCTAAGATCGCAGTTTTGGTGAATAAATTGGTTTCGGTTGACAGCTTGATGGACAGGTTAAATTACGTAGTGATTTAGGTTCAGCTTCAGACTAGTTTAACTGACCTCTGTTCATCCTTGTCCGAAACGGATATTGTTTTAGGTGTAATGTGGAGGGTCGTAGAGACCCCAGTTTGAGAGTTATTGGAACGATTTCGATGGGTTTCCACATGAGCAGCGATATAACTTTACTTTTCATTTTGTTTCACGGTCACTTCTCTTGAAATGATTAATAAACTTTTGGTTGATTAATGTCTATTACTTAAATATCCTAAACAGCTCCATTGCATCGTTACGGTTGCAATCGCAACTGCCGTATAGGTACTGCCATTGGAAATTATGGCAGTGTTTCTTCTTCTCTCTGGCTGTGGCAATATGTTACCTTGCAATTAATATTATTGGGGCATACAACTTACACACAGTATCTGACGGTAATGATTCTACTGCTACGGCCATCATCATCATTATCTGCTGTAAGAAAAAGGCCTCACCTATGAATATCCAATAAGATCGGTTGGAGGAGGCGTGTATCCAGCGTGATCCCAGAGTCTTGATTAAATCATTGTCCACCTTGTCGATGGACGCTTTACGCTGCGTTGCTGCTACGCTGCTACCGTCAGCCATTAATTGTATGGGCTATGTGCCTTGCTCACTGCCACTTCAACTTGCTAATTCGCTAGGATACGTCGATTACTTTGGTTCGTCTACGAATCTCCTCATACCTGATTCAATCACGACAATCACTACAGCCTCCTCCCTGATAAATGTCGTATCATTAAATTTTATGTTGCAGTTGTCTAACATTTTTTTTCTTTTTTTTTCAGCTGTGGCTTGGCGCGGCGTAGACGGCGGGCCGCGCCATGGGTAACAAGTGCTGCAGCCGCCGCCACGATCCAGACCAAAGACCAGTGGGTACGTCCCCTCCAAGTATGTATTCCTCCGACACCACATCTGTGCCTAAACGCTTCAAATTTACCCTTCAACGACGCTTCACCGAGAAAAACCCTTCTTTTTGTCAGATATAGTATAGGCTGCGCCACACAAGTTGGCGGCCGTCAAGTTAGCTACAAGCTGCGCAATATCCAATCCTGACTGAAGCTCACATAAAGCCGCACGTTGATTGGTTATTGTTCAGTTTGTATCTAACTTCACATCCGCCAACATGTGTGGCGCGGCCTATACCTGCCTATTAGCTTTTGTCAGCAGATCCGCCCGCATTATATTTTGATTTTTATGCAATCCCATAGGAACCTTTAATTTTTCTGGGTTAAAAAGTATTTCTACAAGTTTATATACAGTAACAAACAAACCAATACACTTTCGGGTTTAAAATATCAGTAAGGATTGCATGGGCTCTTGTGTGCTCTCGAATTAAGGATCCCACAGATTGCTACGACGTATCGACTATCACAGAATCCGAAATAGTTAAATGAAAACCTGCGATTGATTTACGACTAGGCTGCTGGTATATGGGACGTTTTATACTGGATAATTCTTCACTTGACATAATTATAATGTATTTCTCTACAACTTCCACTAATTTCAAATCTTTGCATACACTTGAAGTGAGATAACATGACCATAACTAAGCAGCAAATATATCGTCATCACGCAGGTTCAAATTCTTACTGAAACCAAATTGTTCAAATGTCTTTTAAAGCTTGTGCTGTAAAATATGTATTTAAGTTATCTAGAAATATTATATTTTTCTACAATTACATTACTTTAGAAGACGTTCTTCCCATAAATTATTTTAACGATATCCGAAAATCAGTGCAATCCTTTCTACAAGATGGAATTGTCAGAAATCCAATATCAGGATGATTGATGGACTCTGTAAGGGTTATTGCGATAATATTCCCGGGATAACTGTCGTCTCGGGATCGACATCGACAAGGGCGACGAGCTTAGTCTAATGGACTCCTGGAAAAAAAAATAACGTCAAGGAACTTTCTTCAAACGCTTCATATTGTTAGTTATTTTTTACGTTTTAATATCAGATTTTTTTTATATTATACGTAGCAATTTCATGATTAAATTCTTCTGATCTTGCTAACAAATCACATTGATCTCAACTTATTAAGTTCCTTCATATTCCGTACTGATCCTTAAGTCCTTAGTAATTTTTTATGCCGTTAAGTTTTCGTATACTGCTTTTCATTCAACCTACTTTTAAGCCAAAAGTAAGTTTATTTTTATCGCCGAAATTACGTTTTTGCGCCCAAATTACGATCATGTTTTCTGATTTAATGCGAATTCTTTTTATACCATCAGCCGGAACCGTAACTCTTGAAAACGTACAACAATGGCGTAGATTTTTTCGCACGATACTAAAGTTGCCCATTACCAGTAATTTACATGCATTTGTTACTGCTCTGCTCGAACATTCAACTGCGAAAATACGCGTACGCTTTATTACTTTGTCACCGTAAAAATGTCGTTTCTTTGAAATGGCTAAGCTTTTTTTATCTCTAGCTCATTGCCACAAGGTACCTTTTGAAAGTTTTACTAGTCGCATAAGTTTTGAGGTCGTATCTATTGTTTAGAAACAATATTAATTGCACATCAATAGACGGTTATATCGAATTGGATTGTGCGAGATTGAATGATAGTGCCGCTGTATTAATTGATCGTTTGTATTATTGGCCTTGAAGACTTAAAAACCAAGTCGAGTATAGAACGGGTTTTCATCTTTCTATTGAATTACATCTACCATTTATTTTATCTGGTTTACAAAAGCATTATATTGTTGTGTAAAAAGTTTTTTTTTTTATTTCTCCTCCACCTAAACGAACTAATCATGAAATAGTGCTTATCTAGTCCAATGTGCAAACGCCCTCAGCTAACACCCCATGCACTCAAAAGTTAGTCCCCTTTATTATAAGTTTATACTTAACACTCTTTCAAGGTCTGTGATCTGTGCCTGAGCTCCGCTGGCACAGCCCTACGAGTATATAGTTCTCCCTGCACGACGTGTAAGCATTGCCATCCAGCGTACCTAATTCAGAAAGCTCCACACCTTGTTGACAGATCGCGTGCTTGACGATTTCATCCAATTCATCGTCCTCATCAGCCCAAAGATGCCCACTTGCCCACTGTTTCATATGACTTAGTATACCAATAGATTTCCATTAAGAGCGATTGTATGCTTTTTATGCATCCACCGCGATTCTGCAGTTCTAGTCAGATCGTCAGTCCACATCATAGGAATCATCAGAATAATTAGTGGTCCACATCCATCACACTTCTTCTTGTTCGTTGCGCTCTTGACAGAATGGTCGTGGTCATCACGGAGTATTATTATTTGTAGGGGCAGATGCAATGCGCCTCACGATGTCTCGCCATCTAGTTCATCAATCACACTATTTGAACATATTTCGACAATTGATTCAACATGTTTAATATTTCAGTATACCCGGCGTACAAGAATGAGTCGGGGTTCACGACGTGTCCGACGTCGAACGACAACCGCTACACGAGCGAGCCGGCCAACCCGCGCGCGCTGCGACCGACGGCAGACATCGTGCGGTTACGGAACCCTGGAAAATTGAGTAAGATTTTTTTTCTATGTTGCTTGTAGTGGCAGTGCTTTTTTGCAGAGTTCCTTTCGGGAGAGGTGACGCACCTTTCTCAAAGGTACTTTATTCAGGCGAACTTTATGATCGAACGTCTACGTCGTGCGGTTACTGGCAAATTGGAACTTTTTACTATGTTGCAGCTAGTGGTAAAGCTCTTTTGCAGTTATGTCTATGGAAGTGGCGCACCTTACTCAAAGATACTTTCTTCAGACAAACTTGGTCTAGCACAATATACAGGACCAAATGTCGACATTGTGCGGTTACGGAACCCTGACAAATTGAAACAGATCTTTTTAATATCTTGCGGGAGAAGTGACGCACCTTTCTCAAATGTACTTTCTTGAGGCGAACATTGCCTCTAGAATTTGTTAGTCCGACTGTTCCAGAGATTGAGCGACTCATGTAGGTAATAACGAAGTTGGGTCAGTCTTGATTCAATTTCTTCTTTTGATCTTTCTTTATTTTGCATCTTCTATTATTATCAATTTAATATATTGACCTCTCCTGCTGGCTGTAGGTTTCGTATAGATTGGAAAGTAGTCCAAAGGGCGAGAAAACTTAATACCATGCAGTAGGCTCAATCAAGCTTCCAATGACTATCATGACAGATTTCTAAGAGAATCTGATAGAAACAACTTGCATTCATCGTTTTCTTGCAGTGCCTATTGAGTATTCTGTTCAAGTGTTATTAGAAGTGGAATAGGTAGATGTATTTTCTTCCTTAAGATGAACGTGTAATAACGTGTGTTCTGCAATGCAAATAGTTGTTAATCTTGAAACATTATTTCCCAAACCTAACACACATCAATTCTATATTTGCACCTTCAAGGTATAACGAACGGCGGGCGGCGCGTCGTGAAAGCGCTATGCGCGTACACGGCTCGAGCCAACTCGGACATCTCGTTCCGCAAGGGGGACCGCATGGAGGTGCTGAACGACGCGGAGACGGACTGGTGGACCGTGCTGCACCTCACCACGCGCCGCGAGGGACTCGTGCCCGTCAACTTCGTGGCTGAGGAGACCTCCGTCGAGTGCGAGGAGTGAGTATTGTCACTACTTTTTGGGTTGAGCAAAGGGAGTAAATTTTATAAAGACATGGTGTTTAAGATGTGAAATAGTACATTGTATCATATGGGAGCAAAATAATATTTTTACGGCGATGGCGCTTTTATGAATCCAGAGCAAAGTGAGGGATTCTAGAGTAGAATCCCGAGCGTAACGAGGGATTCTTTATTAGAATCCTGAACGTAGCGAGGGATTCGAAGTACGTCGCCCGAGCCAAAAATATATTTTGCGCCCGAGTGGTACACTCTACTTCTCATCACCTCTATGAGAAAACAAAAGGCGCCTCATATTTTACTATAATATTATTATTTAATAAAACGTAGAGTAACAACTAAATTGAAATTAAATGGTAGGTATCTAATAATAAAACAAATGAAAACTTATATTTACATTTTTTTCATTTTTTTTTTGCGCTGAACACTAACATTACAAATACTTCCAAATTCAAAAAGAGCGCGGCAAAGATCATTCCGTCGCACTTATAAAGTTCCTTACAGAAAACACCTCATTTGGGCGCACTTAAAGGCGAACCAAGTAGTCCTTTTCGAATAGATGTGATGAAAAGCGTTATTGAATATTACTACTTGTATAAATTTTGGGTTAAGCGGAGGGAGCTAACTTGAAAGAGATGCGGGGAAATAATATCAAGGATTTTTCAGACGTGAATGAAAATAATTAATCTTGAAAATGATTACTCGTATATAGGCCGAATCACACAATTTGGCGGCTGTGATGTTAACAAGCTGCAGATAGCCCAATCCTGACGGAAGCTCACTTCACAGCTGCGCGAGGATCGGGTCATCAGCCGCTTGTAGCTATCATCACAGCCGCCGAGTTCAATTGTATGATTGGGCCTTGGTTTAAATAGTTACAGCTTTCTTGATCAACCTTCCTATTCTTTAATTTTACTAGGCATTAACAATAAACGAATCTCTTCAAACTATTTAATATCTTCTTTTTATTTCCAACTAACTTTACATAAAATTTTGTCAACATTTTAGTTGTGAATGAATTTTAAGGTGACGCATTGATGAACTATTTTTCCCCCCTATTTTTTTTAACCCCTTCAATCGGACAAATTTTACGTGGTCGCGCTCGACAGGATCGCGCCAGAGCGGCGGGCGGCAGTGAGTTTTTAATTAATTACTCATAATATTCATATCAAAAAAGAAATAACTTGTCGGTCTGTAAAATAGAAAAGTGATCTGGCTATTTTATTCGTAAAAAATAATGGGGTGTTGTCGCTGATAATTCTGAGCATTCGAATTATTAAACGTTTTTTTGGTGAGAAATTTGTAAGTTTTTTTTTTAATAAATCCGGTCACGTTTAAAAATTTTGTCCGGTTCATTAAATTTTTCAAGATTTTCCCTTATCTATGATATTTTTTAAATTTGAATCAATATCATTCGTCATCTCACATCGCGCATTCAAAAGTACCTACTCGTTTTCGTGTTTCTCGGCCGATGCCTCGTCTTAATATCTATTTTACTATAGCAACTTGAAGCATGTACACTTTTAGCATCTAAGTCTATTGGATAAGATAGAATGCATCTGAGAATATTGTTTGCCAATTTGTGTAACGGTAACCTTAGATATTAACCTTATTTCTCCTAGGAAAATCCAGGACCAGCTTACTAACCACTTCGGAGCAACGATACCTATCGCTGTACGTACGCTACGGGCCTTCATACCGGTGGTGGCACGCACCCAGTACTCGTCACTAACCACGAACTTTTTGCTAAAGGCAACCATCATGTTGCAGTTGGTTCTTCCCGCACGTATCAAGAAAAGAAGCGGACAAGTTACTTCTGGCGGATAACAACCCTCGAGGGACTTTCTTGGTCAGGCCGGCGGAACATAACCCTCATGGCTTCAGCTTGAGCGTCAAAGATTGGGAAGAGGGGAGAGGGTACCATGTGAAGCATTATAAGATCAAGCCGCTGGACAATGGAGGGTTTTACATCGCGACGAATCAGACGTTTCCAAGCTTGCCGGCGTTGGTCATGTCGTATACGAGTGAGTTGGTTGTTTAGTTCTTTGTGCACGCTTGACTGCTTTAGATGTATTGATTGAATCATACAACTTGGCGGCTGATGTTAGCTACATGCTGCGGATAGCCCAATCCTGGTATCCAATAGCTTACTAATCTAATACTAATATCCATAGCTAATACTAATATCCAATACATAATACTAATATCCAATAGCTTACCTAACATCTGCGCTAGGATTGGGTTATCCGTAGCTCTTCGAATTGTTGGGAGTAGATGAAACTATGCTCATTTTGTGGTTCTCTACGATTAATAATATTTTAGAACGTATTCTAGCTATTCGATTGACTGTGATAAAATATTTATCGTCGCTGATCATCATAGATCATTGATTAAATAAGTCTGACGTAGATAGCCTGTTTCATAAAATTATTCATTTCAATTTTATATTTATATTTTATATATTTATATTTGAGGACATCTTACACACGGCCTCTGACCCCAAACTAAGCAAAGCTTGTGATATGGCTGCTAGAGACTGATATACTAAATATACTTATTTTTAAATACATACTTATGTTCATCACATAAATACTTGCCCTGGGTGGGGATCGAACCCACGCCTCATTTACTCGGAAGTTAGGGTCACTAACCACCGAGCCACCGAGACAGTCATTCATTTAAATTATCATTCTCTTTTACAATTATTCTACTGCTTTTGCAATTTGTTATCTAATACTAAAGTAAGTTTTCTTATCAGCAAAGCCATCTGAAACTAACTCATACAGAATAGCATGATTATTTCTATGATACGAGGATTAATAAACTCTATGGCTGGTATTTTGAGATCGAATCGCAACTGATGCTTTTGTCTCACTCTTCATACAATTGCTATTTTTAGTCTATTGAACTTTAACAGATTCCCTTTCCAATAAATAACATGATAATGATGATATTTTGATTCTTTGGGACAAACTTCAGTAAATACTATCGGGACAGGGAATCTGTTAAGTAATACTGTTGCAATAATCGATGTAAGCTTTTTGGACTCTATCTATGCATCTGATAACATTGACTACTCGTAACTTTCCCATAGTAGAAACTGCAAATAACCCAATTAGACAACGCTATCTAAATAAAAGATATGAACACGTTTCCAGAGAACGCCTTAGGGCTCTGCCACGTGCTCGCGCGGCCCTGCCCCAAGCCCGAGCCGCAGATGTGGGACCTGGGGCCTGAGCTGAGGGACCAGTGGGAGATACCACGGACGGAAATACAGCTCATTAGAAAACTGGGGCAAGGGAACTTTGGAGAAGTGTATTATGGCAAATGGCGGAACAATATTGAGGTAAGGATTGGTAGAAGTAATACGTAGATTCAGTTTAAGAAGTGGAAGATCTTAGGCCTGAGATCCAACCACTCATCTGGAAACTGGGGCAAGGGAACTAAGGAGAGGTGTATTATGGCAAATGGCAGAACAATATTAAGGTAAGTCCCCTTAAGTTATAGGGTCCTCACAAATACTGAGCCTCAGATGTAGGGTCTCGGGCCTAAATTGAGGAACTAGTGGGAAATACCATGAACGGCGACACAGATTATTGGGAAACGGGCAAGGGAACTTTGTGGAGGTGTATTACGGCAAATGGCGGAAAAATATTAAGGTGATTAAGAATCTTTAGATCAGATCTTCCTCAGACGTGGGACTTTGTGCCTAAGTTACGGGACCAGTGGGAGATACCCCGGAAGAAAATACAGCTCATCAAGAAATTGTGACGGGTAGGTCTATTATGGCAAATGGCGGATACTACTGACAGAAAACCGAATAAATGACATACAATATTCCCTTAGTTACAGAGCTTTAATGTCGTACTTTGTTCCTGAGCTACGAGACCGGTGGGAGATGCATTCATTTGCTTGGAGTGTCCAGGTTGTGATAAAAGTGGGACTCAAAGGCTAGCTTCGAATAATTCAACAGAACAAACTTGAGGCGTATTATCTCATTAGCTGTTTCAGCGTTATAGCGTATAGGGTAATATAATAGTGAGAAAAGTAGAATTTAAAATATGCTACAAAGATACGATGAGAAAATTTTCTAGAGCAGAAAAACATAATAGTGATTGTAAATTTTACCAGCAAATTGGCTAGATAATAGAACGAGCCGCCGTTATCTTTCGATGATAATGGAAAATTGTAGAATCATTTTCTATTCATATTATTTAGGTAATTCAGGTGTCTTAAAATTTTTATAGGTACAGGATGAAAGAGCCATTGTGGTGTATCAAGAGTTGTAAACCGAAAAGATTACCTAATTTTAGTTTTTCATCTATTCTTTAGAAATTGTTTTTATACAGGAATTTAGGTGATTAATGACATGATCTTACCTAATATTTTTGTTTTGAGAACATATCAAAAATAGCGGAAAATATTTGGCAATTTGTAAAAGTGAACAATAGTATTTTTGTGATAGCCTTCAATTGAATTAAATAACTTCGTCTAGGTCGGATGGCTAGCCCTGGTGTCAGAGTTTTAGGCCGCCTGAAGGCCTCTGACATGGCTAAACGGTTAAAACTACTACGGGATCTACAATTTTTCTACAATTAAAAATATGGTAGATATATTTTTCAATTAACTTGAGAAATGACACAATGTTATATGTACAGGGTGTTTTTTTTCAGTGCACACACTTTGCATACGGAAAGTATAATAAACAAACAATTAAACCCCTACATTGGTTTTACTCACTATAGTACAAAAACATTGAAATAACTTCAAGAAAAAGTATACAGATTGTCACCCTACGTCTTAGTACCTACGCGGCCGCGTCGTACCTACGCCCGAGACGGTAGCTAGTTATTGTCTGGAGTGTAGGGTGCACGCAATATAATTTTCTTTGGAATAGATTGACAAAAAATTGATGAAAAAAGAGTCGATCTTTTTATGAGCGAAATAATATGTTCTATTAATCATATCTATTGCGCGATAGAAATTTGTGCACTGAATAAAAAGTCATGCTGTATTAACCTTGTTTGATAAATGTTACCATGGCATGTGTTACGACTAATTAAGAAATTACCATAATGTTAAAATCTTCTCTTTCTTAAAATTACAGGTCGCCGTAAAAACTCTCCGCGAAGGCACGATGTCGACGCAGGCTTTCTTACAAGAGGCGGCCATCATGAAGAAATTCCGGCACAAACGGCTCGTGGCGCTGTACGCGGTCTGCTCCCAGCAAGAACCAGTCTACATCGTACAAGAATACATGAGCAAAGGCTCCTTACTAGAATTCCTCAGAAACGGCGAAGGAAAGTTCCTCCAATTCGAGGATCTAGTGTACGTCGCCGCGCAAGTCGCCTCCGGTATGGAGTATTTAGAATCTAAAATGTTGATACACAGAGACTTAGCCGCTAGAAACGTTTTAATAGGTGAAAATAACGTCGCGAAAATTTGCGATTTCGGACTCGCTCGGGTCATAGAAGACAACGAGTACTGTCCGAAACAGGGTTCCCGATTTCCAGTGAAATGGACGGCGCCTGAAGCGATCATATACGGAAGGTTCTCGATAAAAAGCGACGTTTGGTCGTACGGTATTCTCTTAATGGAACTGTTTACGTTCGGTCAGATACCGTACCCAGGGTTACACGGAAAAGACGTCATTGAGCAGGTGGAAAGAGGGTACAGAATGCCTAAACCGGTGGGGCATTATCTACCAGACGATATTTACAGACTGATGCTCCAGTGTTGGGACGCGATCCCCGAAAAGCGGCCGACTTTCGAATTCCTGAACCACTATTTCGAATCGTTCACGGTGACCAGTGAGATGCCGTACAGAGAAGTGCAAGACTAGTGCTGTGATATAGTGATTTAAAGTGCGAAATGACGTGTAGGGTCCTTTTAGCTGATCGGGGAGTGGGCTGTGCGTGTGTGGCGACTCATGTGGCAACTTTATAGGTGCCATTGTAAATTTTATAGCATCGTAAAATAGTGTTCTCTGAATAAAAGGCATATAGTGAAAAAGAAACATGGCTACTCTAAATTGTTGTTATAATGACGATGCGATGTGGGCTCTAAAATTGGGCCTATTTAACAACGATAATATAATGTAATCTGATTTGACAAAAGTTATGACGGCTTCTCTTTTCGTTTTGGTATGTAAGAAAAAGGTGGCGCTAATTTTAGACCTATAAAAACTTGTTAAAAATGGTCAAAGTCAAAACTTTCAATTGACTTGCAGAAACCTTCGCAAAATATTGAAAACTTACTCATTGGAATTTACACTAACTTGTTTTTCGAACATTTTTCCTTTCAATATGAGACAAGTGTATTTTGACGCTTCAGTAGTTTCAATAAAGATGAAACTCAATATCTACGACATAATATACTACTAGGTACACAGCTATAAGTTTGTTTGGCCATATTGCCTAACATTCTTTGGACTATAATAACATAACATGGTCAATTAATAAATAATAGGTAGCTAATAATATCAGATGTCGCATTTCTGAGATAATATTAGGGCAAGCGATATTTTCACTGAAATACTTTCTTGTAACTTTTCTATTATCCAATCCTCTGTATTGTTATGAATCTACGATTTGTAGTAAGACTGCTGTAATAGGCATAATGACTAAAAAATATTTGAGTTTTGACGAAAGCCGTAGAACAAAAGTTGTTAGTTATGATGTACTGAATGAGCCCCTAGAAGGATGCTAATTGATTAGAAATAACCCTGTATAATACACGTGCCACAAAGTTTAGAAATCATAACTTTTTGTCCACAGTTTAGAATTGCCTTCATTAAAATACCATTTAATTTTTTGTGTAAAGTCAAAATACATTGTTTGTACGTAATGACGCAACACACGCAACAGCAGATTCCGCGTTTTTAGTATTTTTATACTCAAACTTAATTAACAAAAACGTTACAGGAATACGTGAGCTTCTTTTTTATTGGTCGACGGCTTTTTTCATCTTTTTGTTTCGAGATTGAGATTTTGTATGTTGACGATAAGGTTCGATTCATATTGGGAACTAAATGTGCTAACTCGACACCGCACCGACTAACAGCGAGGTATTGCAATTTGACCTTTATATTATGTAAATAAAAGTTATAAGAAAAAAAGCATATTTTTCGGTGTATTGAGTGAAAGGGGAAGAAGCTCTTGAAGTTGAAAGAGGGTAGCATTAAGGCCTTTATCTTTATGAACAACTTATACTATGAGACTGACCTCCGAAATCGCAATAAAATCATCGGTCCTCGGCAATATGTACATTTCAAATTTTATTCATTTTGGAATTTGTAGTTAATTTTTTTTTGTAAGAAACAGACATTAAGTACCTAACCAAAAGGAGTCGACACGCCTAAGCACCGAAGTCTGCCAAGTCAGTGGGGGGTGAAGAAACGCACACAAACCAAAATATAAGCAAGTTTACACGCACACAAATGTAATTAACTAACACTAGCTGAGAATTAACGCAACACAAGCGCAACCAGACCGATATATTTATATAAAGAGCATGACCACCGGTCGCGTACTTTTGGCAGAGGGGTACGCTTTGCAGTGTCGACTCCTTTTGGTTAGGTACTTAATGGGAACAGATGATTAATTTCCGTGATTTCGTGATTAGTCCCATAGTAAAAGATGTTTACAATGATATGTAATCTTGGTTCGACTTCAGAACTTTCCTCTTACATCTCGTATAATTGGTGCGTTTCATGCGAGATCCATCAACGAATTAATTGAATTGTCTGTAAAAGATTGATTTTGATAATATACTTGTTGGAATAATTAGTTACTTTTCTTTCAATATTTTGTTGTGTCGGTGTTGAATAGCAAAAATTCAATGTGAATCGCCCCTACCGTAGTTGATTGAAATCAATGGTTACCCTCTGATAGATTACGCATTACGAGATCTTTGTCAATAGTCAAACAATTTAAATAAATCGACGATTGAAAAGTTAAAAGTAGTTTGAACAATATATGAAAAACAAAGCAATGACAACAAAATTACTTTTTATAGATTTATAGAGTTGACTACGGAATCTATGAATCTACGGGGTAACCTATGACAAAAGTATATTACGTGTAAGTGAAAACATGTACGCTAAACCCGTGAAAATAATACATAAGTATTCATAGACGTAAATATCACTTTCCATGTTAATTTAGCTCATAAGCACAAGTAGATAATTGGTTGCGTTTTGTACAAAAAAGTTTTCTATAGCGTAAGCCATAAGGTTTAAATCGACACTTCAAATATTCTAAACTAACATGTGATACGGTACATTTGGTTATAATATCACAAAGGCCCGAAACTACAGTAAAATGAAGATCTCAAGTCCTTTGAAATCATTTTTTATTTTTCATTGATAATCATGCTCAAGTCTAAACGCCATAATTTGAAACGAAATAAATAAAATTTAATTTTCGACTGGCTCCTTTGCAACATGCCTATTATACTAAAAAGATTTTTATTACATTAAAATTGAAGCAATTTTTTTTATTATTATAGTATCTATTGGTCTTTTTCTAGCAGCTTATTAACAATGCTCATGATAAAAATACGTAAGGGTGCGTATATATTATTGTAAACATTGTTATATAACATGTTTCAGTAACGTGGACATGAAACGTGTTGTTAGAAGTTATTTAACATGTTGTAAAACATGTTTCAGTAACGTGGGCATGAAACGTGTTGTTAGAAATTATTTAACATGTTATAAAACAAAGTTACATAACATGTTACTAAATCTTTACGAACCCAAAGAGCAAATAGTATTTCGTTTTTGAAATGTTTAAAGCCGGAAACATACTATCGGACGCGGCTGACGGACGCGACTTAGCAATGTGCACAGTCTCAAAACATCCGGTGTGCCAGATCGCTCTCGGACGTCCGAACGCTCAAGGTCGTCCGAAGGTGACGTCCGCGACTTATGTCCGATAGTGTGCACGGCTCAGTGTACTTTCATAGTCAAGGTCGCGGCTGTCAGTCGCGTCCGATAGTATGTTTCGAGCTTTATTGAATAAAAAAAATAGTCTTCAAGATGTTGGCAATACGTAAAAAGCAAAGGAGTATTTAATCCTGTACCCTCATGTAAAAAGACAAATAAACTAGCTTTAGGACCATATACCAAAGAGTTATTTGTACATTAAGCGGATGGTAGTTGTAGAAAGAATCGTATTTAATTTATAGTTATAGTATCTTGTGACCTGTATATTGTTACTTTGACCAATATTCTCCCTATGTCCGCTGTGTTGAAATTAAAATGTTTACCGTCTTACCATAAATGTTTTACGCACGGTTTAGAGAATGTTTAACAGTACAAAATACACAGTTAAACAGTATTTAAAGCGTGTTTAAATCTTTTGTGGTAAGGCGGCTAAGGTATAACTGTTTTGCTTTATTGACGTATTTACAGAGGTAGATAATTATGATTATAATAATATGAATAACTTTTACTATGAGATATATTCCATAATTTTTATTCATTTCAAGGTAGTATACCAAAAAAAAACATACCGTGAAATGCCATGGAAAAAAAATGTTCTATACAAAATACCGTTGACTTTAGACAGATTTTTTTTCAATTGAGAATAATTTCGCTTTTCACAAAATGTATGGGAATATCTATTTAGAGTTTTGGTCCCATAGTGAAAGTTTTTCATAATGACGAGTGTAAAATTATGCCTCTGCGAATATGGCAAGAATTCAAAACAACCTCGTATTTGTAGCGTTTTAATTTCGACAGTAGCGTTATTGTGTTTAAATTATTATGAAAATGTTATGAATGAACGAATTGTAATTATGACTGATTGATAAGTTAAAATATGACACGTGGAGTTGAAATAAATCGATGGTCCCTTCGCCGGCCGCTATAGTTGTATGATTTAGCTAAGGGCTTCCACAAACGAGTCGCGTGGTTGCAGCTACGCATTGCGTAGATAATACTTTTTAAATTACCTCTATAATAATTAACGCACGATCTGTAAAAAGAAATGATTGTCTGTGAAGTCGGTTTACAGACGATAGTTTAACGTTATAACAAAACTAATGAAATGATTGCACCGAACGCTGAAGCCGATCGTGCCTTTCACTCGCTCGTGTAGTGAGCGTAACGTGACAATGAGTCATCCTTGTGCGTGCAGCCAGCGCTTGATTTACTAGACGTAACGTCAAAATGTGCATCAATAACACTAGTATTTTGAAAATTTTGTACAAAATAAACTTTTTTTTTATTTACGACCAAGGAATATGTTAATTTAATTTTATTACAATTGATGCTAAATATAGGCGAATCTAACTTCTGTACCGCACTGAAGTTAGCGTTAATTATCCTGACAAGCTCACCTTTTTGCGCATCTTGTGTAGCTACATAGCTATTTCACAGCCGTCAAGAAGTCCTATACTATCAATTCGATGTGTATTCGATGTGTCGGTATTTGAAGACATCCACGTACTCTTAAACATTGTCTAAAGCGTGCGTAAAACTTTTGTTGTTAGACAGCTAGTTTTTTTTATCTCATATTTGATGTATTCTATTTGTACTTACTGCCGTTACTAAACAAAAATGTAATAAGAGATCTGTGCTACTGTTAACACGCGTCTAGTTTGTGGAAGCCTTAAACATTTATCTCGGTTCATTGCCTAAAAGTATTACTATGCTTTACCTCTTTAATCTTTTGTCCTAGAAAATTGTATAAAGCCAATAAAAATAGTGTCTTAATACATTCCAGATATTCAAAACACGTTAAATTTAAACACTTTTGTATGAAAAATGTTTAGATTTTTAAGATTTTGTACATACAATCAAAAAATAAATGTCATTGATATAAATAATGTATTTTATTTACATATCACTAAAATCACATTATTTTGAAATAAAATTTCAAATTATTAAATGCTTTACAATGCAGTATCCAAACAAAAAGCAAACACGGTTAAATATATGAGTCTCATTTTATTTTAAGCGAAATGAAAGAGACGCAGTTATCGCCGTGTGGTGATTGATATTGAACGCTCCATTTCACACTAAATTAGCACCCAAAAACGATATTTTACAATTTCTGCTGTCAGTACAATTCATATAAACACAAACATTCACAATCATGATGAAATAAAATATATCAAACAAATAACAAGTAAAAGATCTTAAAATTTAAAAAAATATAGTAATATCTTTGTGATATGAATGAAATTCACTCTTCAAAATAAATCCAATCAATCTATCTTGCATTCAAAACTTTTTAGTAAACCCTATTAAAATGTCAAACATTACCATTTACCAAAATCACAATTCTGATTGAATACATTTATTTACAAAATGAACTATAATAAACTTGCTTGTGAGATATAAATCATTTATATGCATATTTCTTGAACCGAATATAAATAATACTAGCCAGGTCGCGAAAGGCGGAATTCTAATAAATAATTTAGAATGGGTATTCCATTCAAAGTTTGGAATAAAATTGTGTGACAATAAGTCTGATTACAGAGGCGCCAGCGTAACTATATTAGCTAAATAGCATAGTTCTGTTTCTTTTTCACTTTAGGCATCCGATAGAGAGAACGTTTTTTACGCTGCTATTTAATTTACGCTGGCGCCTCTGTAATCGGGCTTAATATCCCTTGCCTTCCCTGCTTTAAATTCATTTATAAATTATTAGAATATGTCAAAATAAATAGATAAAATTACCTATAAAGTAATAGTAATTGAGCTAACTAATACCCCTACACGGTATCAGCATACATCTTGCTCTTAATTCTTAAATACCTGTACTCAGAACTGTAATAATTCTTCATATATTGCCAACAGTTCTGGACCAGAGCTGGAACGTACCCGGGGTTTTTTTTACTATAGTGGTTCAGATATATTGCTAATATTACTAGAAGTCCGGACCACGCGTACCTGAAATAGGACAGAAAATAATAATAAATATTTGGGGACATCTTACACACGGCCCCTGACACCAAACTAAGCAAAGCTTGTGATATGGCTGCCAGAGACTGATATACTACATATCATCATCATCATCATCATTTCAGCCATAGGACGTCCACTGCTGGACATAGGCCCATATATACATATAGACATACATACGCACATAGCGCGAAGAACTGATGACCGATGGTGTCGAAAAGTTCTCGAGTGGAGACCACGTACCGGCAAGCGCAGCGTAGGACGTCCACCCACAAGGTGGACGGATGACCTTATTAGGACCGCAGGATCGCGCTGGATGCAAACCGCTATCAACCGGTCTTATTGGAAATCATTGGGGGAGGCCTATGTCCAGCAGTGGACGTCCTATACTACATATACATATTTTTAAATACATACATATATAGATAGTAGCTAAATAACACCCAGACACAGAGCAAATACTTATGTTCATCACATAAATATTTGCCCTGGGTGGGGATCGAACCCACGCCTCTTTGATCCAGAAGTTAGGGTCACTAACCACTGAGCCACCGAGGCAGTCATAATACTTTATATCCGTTTTGGATATTCATGACGTTTCTAAGAAGAAAGCGATTCTTAATCTATCTGGGTAGGTAGATACAAACAATTTAGAAATAATTTATCTAAAACAAAAATGCTGGAAATCCACAGGCCTTCTTGAGAGGTAGATGTCATAAAACTTAAAATAAAATCTGGGAAACTCAATCATAAAATTAATTTAATAAAAGAGCAATCAAAACCTAGTTTAGTGATAGAGACAAGATATAGAAAATCTAGATTTTTAGATTTTAGTTCTAGAGAACTAAAATAAAAATGTAACTTCTTACATTGAATTATTGGTCTCGCTTCGGAGCGAGAGCAATAATTTTATTATTCATCTATATTGTTTCTATATTGAGTGTACTAGACCGCATTGCTACTAGAATATGGGAAAATGGAACCTTGTTTTTTATCGCGAATAAGTTCGCACTTCACCACCAACACGCCTGATGGTAAGCGACGTTGTGGTCGAAGATGAAGCACGCATACTTAGAAGATACTTATTCACTTTGAAAAGCTTTTGATTATATCTGTAAGGTAGCAGGAAAGCCGGCACCGGCCGTACGAATTGAAAATGTTGAGTCGAACCGCTTCGTATGTATCGAAGGAAAATCGACGTCTAGGGATGGTATAGACGCGTCGGTTTACTTTTTCTGTAATAAAAAGGGGATGATACTTAATTGCTATAAAAAAGACATAAAAAATCTTACTGGAAGACAAACGGCTTGCTGAACAGCAGGAAGGATATGATGATTGAAGCAGCTTTCCTCATGGTGGTGACGGTAACTGCGACAGTGGCGCCCGCTATCCGCACCAGCGTCAGCACGGCTTGCAGCCCGCAGTACCCGCTCACGCTCAGTAGCAGTATGTTGCTGTACATTATGATAGAATTCTGTAACAAATAGATTTTTTATTCAATATAGGTTTGCGTTGCGTTCAAGTAAAATAGTTTGTACTCATATGGGGTAGGTAAATTCATTTTGTGCTATTAAGAAAAATAGTAGTAGCCGTGGTGGTCTAGAGGTAGTGACACCCGCCTTACAATCGTGAGGTCGTGGGTTCAAATCCCGGTCCCGTACCAATGAGTTCTTTGGTATTTATGTACGGAATTTCACACCACTGGCTTTTCGGTGAAGGAAAACATCGTGAGGCAACCTGCATATGTCCGTAGAAGAAATTCGATGGCGTATGTAAATCCACCAACCGCCACTGGGCCAGCGTGGTGGATATACCCCAATCACCCTTTGTGGGTAGGCCTACGTCCTGCAGTGGACTATTAAAAAAGACAGATACAGTAGGTTTGCGTTTGACCACATTTTCCAGATGTTAAGCAGTATACAGTCCCAACTAGCAAAAAGTTGTGCTATAACAGTCGCGGCGACGTTTTGGTTTTACTGTTTAGTTCTATAAAAGTGCCATAATTAGTGCTATAAACGTCGAGTCAACGTTTATACAACGCGAAAAAGGCGCCGATTATAGCACTAAAAAGTGCTGTAGAAGTGCAGTAACTGTGTAAATAGGACGAATGATTTGTGGAATAAACATCGAATAAAAGCAAAACGATCTCAGTTTAGTGCAGTAAAAGCAATATAGCTGCAACTGTACCGCTTATTGATAGAGTTAAAGTGTTTACGTTGCCACTAATCAGCAATAAAGTGAAGTAAACGCTGCAAATTTGCTACAATTCGACATTTTTGTTCGTTAAACGCCAAATTTGCACTGTTATTCCATTTTAAATTAGAACGATTGCGTATTCTGTGCCTTTATAGAAATGCACCAGTCTTTGTGTGTTTGACACTTAAAATATTATAAAATACAGAGGTCATCCATTTAGTAATTATTAAAAAGAATACAGTTTCTATATCTAAATGTATATCTACATAATTATATAGGAAAAATTACTGGCAATTTAACTTTGTCGATAAACTGTAATGCATTATTTAACATATATGTGTGGGCCACGCGTCTTTTGCAATAATTTTGTAGATATATGTTATAAATTCCATTTAATTTTATTAATATGCTACTAGGAAGCCATTACGCGAACACTAGTAAATTTATTGCTGTTATATCATACTCACTCGACTATTCGTCGAATAAATGTGACTGCGTTGCATTCGTATGCAGCCATGTTTTGTTTTTTTTTTATTTTAGGGTTCTTTCTTAAAAAATATATAATTTATTCAATGGTTTTTAATGGTTTTATTTGAAACACTAGTTAATTTTTGCAAAGCTTTCTAAAACAGAATAGATTGTTCTTTACAAAATCCACATTAAAACACATTAATAAATAGGTAGTTAATGTATTATTAAAAGGCTGATGTGCTAAACTGCAAAACCGGTCTTTTATTTTAAACCAACAATAATTATTAAATGAGATTGATTTTGTTCAGTGTCAGATTGCACATTTTTTATTTTCTGAAATTTTAATAGATATTTCAGATTTCTCCTTAGATTCATCACTATCCTATTCAAACAGATTGTCAGTTCCGTGTATAAATCTGATACTGGGTTATATGATTGGATCTTGTTTATCTAATACGGAAAAATATGAGAAGAAAAATATGAGCAGAACCACCATATGTTATTACGGTTATTACTTTTTTGACGGATTTTCAAGAGTTTTAGCGACTGTTATTGCTCTAATGAGCAATAAAAGTACCAAAAACTCTTTTACTCAATATTTTATCGAATAAAAGTGCTATAATAAAATTGTTACACTTGAGGTTCTGTAACTGTAATTGGAAAACTATAATTCGACTTGTGTTTTTGCCGTGTTATAAAAGAAACTACGTTGCTATTTAATCACCGGGTAGCTAGTATTCGACAAATTTGCTGAATAAAAAGTATGTCAGGTAATTGTCGTATAAAAGCTTTTTTTACACATTAAATAGTAAATCAAACACTATTATAGCCCTCGTATAGCATTTATTTGTGACATAAGCTAGATACGGGCACTTCTATACGATTTGCACTAAAAGACATAACATAAACACTTTTACTGCACAGTTTTGTACGTATGTAGCTACTATTCAACAACTATTCGATGTTTAGTCGAGTAAATGTTTCCTTATTCGACTATTTTGCTTGTTGGGGTGTTATCCAGAAGTATGTGATCCAAAACCATCATTATGAACAAGTTTTACTATAAGACCAACCCAGAGATCGAGAAAAATAATCAATAATTTCATACTTTTTTGTCGATCCCGAGTTGCAGTTTCCTATGGAAGAACAGATTTTTTCTTGAAGCCAGCGTCGTCTCCATAGTAATAGTACATTGTACGCCGAGGGGAGAAAACAATCTATTTCTGTTCAAGAGAATGTTTAAGCCCGACGCGCAGCGGAGGGCTTAAAGGAAACTCGAGAACAGA
Organism: Hypomecis punctinalis; assembly: GCA_949316475.1. Taxonomy (NCBI): domain Eukaryota; kingdom Metazoa; phylum Arthropoda; class Insecta; order Lepidoptera; family Geometridae; genus Hypomecis; species Hypomecis punctinalis. The sequence continues at coordinate 7,037,709 of OX438810.1, read as the reverse complement.
AATAGAACTTTCTCCCGAGTGATACATAGTGCTTTATACTACACCTACGAGGAAAATAAAATACAATATTTCTTAAATTAAAGTTTAGGAAGTAAGTTATTTAGATAGATAGATAAACACTTTATTGTTAACACTAAAATACAATTCAGAAAAAATACACAGAAAGGAAAAAAAAAACAAGCGACATAAAATAGTGCAACAAAGGGCGGCCTTATTGCTTATAGCAATCTCTTCCAGGCAACCCTTTCTTCTGGAGAGGAATTAATAAGAAATAAAATAGAATAGTTATTTATGACTTCTTGGGCTATATTTTTTATTTCTGGAGGCGTCATCATTACAAAATCGTCACTTTCACTATCAGATGACATTTTGGAAAATTATTTAGAAAATTAAAAGCTAGGTATGCAACGAAATAAATTGCCGCGCTTTTTTTTCGCATTGCAGAATGAGGTTGCCATCCTCATTTCATTAAAAATAGAAAACAAAAAAAAATCGCCTCTTTTCTCTAATTATTTCATACAAAACCTTTTTGATGTTTAACGTTTGTATGTTTTTATGTTCGCTGCTAAAAAACAAAAGTAAGCTAGCCGGGCAGTAATGAATTTTCATACAACATTCCTGCCCTGCTTCGGAGGGCAGTAATAAAATTCCATATAACTTTTCCCGCCGCACATTTTTAAGGGAGAAATTACGAACTTTGTAATCCGTTTATGAACGAATAATAAGACTTTCCGAGTGGGAGTGGTATAATAGTAGATTGTATCATATGGGAGCAAAATATTTTTACGTCGTGGGCGCTTTTTTGAATCCAGAGCGAAGTGAGGGATTCTTTAGTAGAATCCTGAACGTAGCGAGGGATTCAAAATACGTCGCCCGAGCCAAAAATATATTTTGCGCCCGAGTAGTACACTCTACTTTTCATCACCTCTATGAGAAAACAAAAGGCGCCTCATATTTTACTACATTATTATTTAATAAAACGTAGAGTAACAACTACATTGAAATTAAATGGTATCTAACAATAAAACAAATGAAATCTTATATTTACATTGTTTTCATTAATTTCCCTGGCGCTGAACACTAACATTACAAATACTTCCAAATTCAAAAAGTGCGCGGCAAAGATCATTCCTTCGCACTTATTTGTTCCAAATTTAAAAAGTGCGCGGCATAGATAATTCCGTCGCACTTATAAAGTTCCTTAGAGAAAACTCCTCCTTTGGGCGCACTTAAAGGCGAATAAAGTAGTACGAATAGATGTGATGAAAAAGTTATTTAATATATTTAAATTATAAATAATGGCCTTAATCACCTTCTTTCGGCTTAGTACAGGGTAAGCAGATAGCCCTGTATATATTTTAAGTAGTGTATTTATCTATACACTACCAGTCTTATTGGAGATTCATAGGAGAGGCCATCCCAGCAGTGGACTTCATATGGCTGATGGATGGATGGATGATAGCTCGCAAACGAGCATGTTACCATGCAGCTAGAAGGGGGCACTGGAGCGCGGTGCGATCACCCTAGAAACTTTTTTGCCCAGAAAACTTTTAAGTCAATACATTCTATTTTTCTGGGGTGTCCACAAGTAGGCAGATAATATATGTAATAGAGGTGATAAATTCTGCAACTTTCTCCTCAAAATGTGGTTGTTCTCGGATTCTATGCGACTCAATCCACGACCAGCGTCGATCATGTAGGTTTTCAACATGGGCGATAACAACCCCCGATGTGTAATTATGTAATAAAATAATAATGTACTTAGGGTGCTTAGGGTCTTCTCGTCCGACATACCTCAGTGCCTCAAGTCGAAAGTTTTCGACCAGTGTGTGTTGCCAGTGATGACTTATGGCACAGAAACGTGGTCTCTCACTATGGGCCTTATTAGTAAGCTCCAAGTAGCCCAACGAGCCATGGAGAGGGCTATGCTCGGAGTCTCTGCGAGATCGAATCAGGAATGAGGAGATCCGTAGAAGAACTAAGGTTACCGACATAGCCCAGCGGATTGGCAGGTTGAAGTGGCAATGGGCACATAGCGCGGAGAACTGATGACCGATGGGGTCGAAAAGTTTTCGAGTGGAGACCACGTACCGGCAAGCGCAGCGTAGGACGTCCACCCACAAGGTGGACGGATGACCTTATAAGGACCGCAGGATCGCGCTGGATGCAAACCGCTATCAACCGGTCTTATTGGAAATCATTAGGGGAGGCCTATGTCCAGCAGTGGACGTCCTATGGCTGGAATGATGATGATGATGAGGGTGCTGGGCAGCAACATAGGCTTATGGAAATTCAATCCAGAGATGTGCTTCTTTCTGTTCGGAAAACTACTGGTTATAAATATGGTATACTCACAGAACTACAATACACAATGCCATCCCACAGGACTCCACTAAGCCCCGTTATGACGACCAAGTAGACGCACGCGATGGCGTACGAGAAGAACACCACTTCATTATTGGATGCCTGATGCTGCTTCATGGCCTTCTCTTGCACGTTGCCGATGATGGCGTCGCAGAGCAAAGCTAGCGATATTATCACGACTCCGATGGCGTCGAAGTTTGGAGACGTTTGGGAATCAGCTGAAATATATAAACCGTTCTGTTGAGACATTACAAGGGCAAAGGTGGCTTAAAGACTCTGATACCTCTGGTAGCATTCATATAAAGTTTTAATCATATACATTCCTTAAGAATTTAATTATGATATCTAATATTTTACAAATCAGGGCATTCTTTAAGTACTGTAGCCAAGCATGCGACCACGAAAAGAACTCATTTCGACGTGTAAAAAAGTGACATACATAATATACAGGGTTACTTCTAAAACACCAGCAACCTCGCAGGACTAAATACCTAACACTATAAACAACAACTTTTGATCTACGACTTTCGCCAAAACTGAAAAAAAAATCAGCTTTTCCATACATTTCGTCGCGGGTGAACTATATTTATCTATAAAACAACAACATTTATTTTTAGTTTTGACAAAAGTTGTTGTTTGTGGTGTTAGGTATTTAGTCCTGCGAGGTTGCTGGTGTTTTAGAAGTAACCCTGTATACTTCGCCATAGCTCTGTCGCGTTCTGACACGTCGAAAGAAATATTGCATGGCGCGCATCCTAGCCCGGATGGATTGAGTGTGTGCAGTATATAAAAACTGCTGTATAGGCCGAATCAAACAAGTCGGCGGCTGTAAAGTTAGCTACAGCAAATCCAATTCTAACTGAAGTTCACACGATGCTGCGCGTTGATTAGATACTGCGCAGGTTGGAGCTAACTTCACATCCTCTGGCTTGTATGATTCAGCCTAAACAAGGTATGGTTTAGCAAACTGCAGGGACTTTTAATTATATAACATCTGTCAGCTATAGGATGTCTACTGCTGGACATGGGCCTCCCCTATGAATATCCTATAAGACCGGGTGGAAGCGGATTGCATCCAGAGCAACCCTGATAAGGTCTTGATCATTCATTTGTCCACCTTGTGGGAAGATGTCCTACACTGCGCTTGGCACTTGGGAACATTTCAACCCCATCAGTCATAAGTCTTCTGTGCTATGTGCCCTGCTCACTGCCATTTCGACTTTCTTCAAGTGTATTTGCCCATCAATGTTAACAATTTTTTCTACAGGACCAACTGCAAAGCCACCAAAGAAAATCTGCTCAAACACAAGTTCAATAATTTTGTACAATAATTTCCTTGAGATAATTTACACTAATCTGTAACATCGTATCACTTTTACCATGTATTATTTTAGTTATTCACATTCATTTATTCATACTGGTTTGTACACATCAATAAAATTGTAATATAATAGTAATATTATTGGTAGACTTATCTATTATACATAATATACTTATCTATTATACATTATTGTTATTAAGAGTCGTGTTGGTCTAGTAGAGCCGTGGTGGCCTAGTGACACCCGCCTTACAGTCGTGGGTTCAAATCCCGGTCCCGTACCAATGAGTTCATTGGAATTTATGTATGGAATTTAACACCACTGGCTTTTCGGTGAACGAAAACCTCGTGAGGCAACCTGCATATGTCCGTAGAAGAAATGGCCCAATCACCCTTCGTGGGTAGGCCTACGTCCTGCAGTGGACTATTAAACAAAAAAACAGTACAAGTGCGAGTCAGGCTCGCACATCGAGGGTTCTGTACAAATCCAGAAAATTTCACAAAATTGGGAAGTAAGTTGTTAAAATCTCTATACTATAACCATCAACAAAAAAGTTTTTTTTTTCACTTTTCTCGTCATACATCGAAAATTACTTACACATTGTTAAAATAATAATAAACTTGTTTTAGCATGTGCTAATAAAGTTCTTTTATATGATACCTTACATGATACGATTTACTTAATTTGAATTGTGCCCTGTTTTTTTTATGATTTACATAAAAATTTAGTTTTCAGATTTATTCCTATATGTGTACTCTGAGAGAGTGCTTCTCGCCAAATTTCATAGTTCTATGTCAACGGGAAGTACCCTGTAGGTTTTGATTTTTGTGAGTGTCGAAATATGCGGTTTTTTACGACATAAACGGCTCTAACTTTTTTAAACGATAACTGAGAAGTTTTTCTTTTACACAACTACAAGAGACCATAGATATACATATACAGTTTAAATTTCAACTCGATATTTTTACGCGTTTCTGAGATAAAGAGTCTTGACATACACACAGACTGACAGACGGACAACAAAGTGATCTTATAAAGGGTTCCGTTTTGCCGTTTGAGGTAAGGAACCCTAAAAAAGCTGATACAGTAGAGTACAATGTTGATGATGATAACACACAGTGCCTATTTCCGCTGATAAAATATGTAAATTTATTTCCTTAGTTTTGATAAAAAAAACATCTCAAATCTGAATCTAAATGGATTAATCTGTGTACTTCCAATGTAATCTTATCACTCCTTTTCAACACATGCCGCTATTACAATAAGCAAATAGAAATAAACATTATCTTATCTTACCTAGTGTGAACATGGTTAATCCTATGCACATAAACACAGCAGCCGCATAGTCTAAGAACCCATACCGTTTGTTTAGTATTATAATACTTCCAATCATCACCGGTATTAGCTTGCAGCTCTTGAATATTAGCTGTGTGGGGTAGTTCAGATAGCTTAGAGCTAGGTTTGAGAATGCCATAGTGCCTAGAGTTAGTGCTGCGAGTAAGGCGTAGGTTCGAATTGGGACTCTGAAATATAACAATATAATAAATTAATTATACTACTTTTAAGTTACAGCTTTTTGCAAGACCTGAAATATAAGTAGCAGAATGACCAAAGTTAAAAAATATCTATATTATGTAGGTATTTGGTTTCACTCAATATTTCCAATGTGTGAAATCAATGGTTTGTTTTGTCAATCCACTTTGCTGAAATTGTACTTGGGAGCATATACTCAAAAAAAGACTGACTACTAGCAGGGACATCAAATGTGCTTATCATCAAATCACACTTTCAATAGAAAGTTTTCTTGAGAATTCATAAAAGGGCACATTGCTTAAAACATTTTACAGGACTGTTCAGGAAGGGTGCACTAAGCTGATTTAAACTTTCAATTTGGACAAATTTTTGCTTTTGTGCCAACCTAGAAACTACCAAATGTTGACTAGGTATGGGTTTCAATGATTGAAATTGACTGATTTCTCGTTGACTATGGGTTTCAATTTTATGTTTGACTGCTGATTTCTCTAATTTTCACATAATAGGTAAGTAAAATGGTGTTATAAGCACTTTTTACAGCTTTTCAAATCAATGAGAAAATTCAATACTCACTTCCGTTTAATGGGATTCCTTATCAAAGATTCGACATAACTGAGTGCAGTTGTAATCAGAAACTGCACTAGAGTGATGTACAAGCTGACCGGCTTTACTTCTGGCTTAGAGAATATCAACTCTAAGAAATATCCATATGCCAGATAGAATACCAAAACGAAGACTGTTGCACATATAAACTGCGTCAGTTGGCTGTATTGGGTCAGATTAAAGCATAGGATATTTATTTCGGCTTTTGGATCATCTTTTTTGTTGGGATTATTGATACTTATGATGGTGTCTTTAGGTAGCTCCATTGTGTTCGAATGAGCTAGTAAGGTTTTGCATTTATGTTGCCATTTCGGGATGTCTGCAAAAAAAGACTGTAGCTATAACTATGAACATAATTATAGTTGCTTTTCTATGGGTATCACTAATACTACTTAAACTTTAATAATTCTTTTATCACCGCTCAAACTTTATTCAAAGTTTCTTTAGTTTCACATTGGATCTAAGTTCAGCAAACTATTTAAAGGAGAGAAAAGAATGTGGTTAACATAATCGTGACATATTATGCAGTTTTCAATGCATTGAATACTTTTTTTAACCCAGGGAAAATCCTTTGTGAATACCACCACTACCGGCAGGGTGGTTATGTGGGAATCCCACATGAGGCGGTGTACCCACTAAAAACCCTGGGGTGTTTCTTCTCTGCGCATGTGTTGGTATTGCGGAAACGCTTGCGCACACTTACGTTACAAAGCGTTGAATACTGCCACTACTATGAACCTCCTGTTTGAAAGGAAGTCGGTTGAAGAATTTAATAACAAATGAGATCTTCCCACGTAATCAATATCCTGACACCGGTAGAAGAACCAACAATAAAATGTAGACAGCAAAATCGGATTTAGAAAATGAATAAAATATAATGGAACTGTAAAACTAATCACTTTCAGAGTACCTACCAGTAAAACTGAATCAATTTCAGTTTAAAATACAATTAAGTTGAAATCAATCAAAAATAGATTTTAATTTTCAACAAAATAATTTCCACTTCCCACCACTTGCTGTGTTTTCTTTTTTTTTCTCACCAAATATCAGGGTTCCATATATCAACGGCAATATTTCCCGAATTCCTCATTAATCTAACGGCTTAAAGCGTCCACCAGACTGTTGTAGCTAAACGGCGGGCGCGGCTGCGGTCTAGTTATCGATCAACCAAAACATCTCGATTCAAAAAATAAACGGGCTTTATGATTTTATGGATAACCAGCAGTCGCACCCACACCTTCCAGGCTAATATGCGCGCCACGAATTATTTCGTTCGTAGTGTCAGAACGAGACAGCGTTATGGCATAGTTACGTCGAAATGAGATCTTTTCGTGGCTATTCGTGGTCGCATGCTGTCTACTGCTGTTTGAATAGGAAAGAAAAAATGCCAAGTCGATGTATCTGAAGGACCCTTTTTTATATTTGAAAGCTTGTAGGGAATTTAAGTTCTATTTTGTTTGTTGTGTCTGGGATTTTAAAATATTTAGAAGAAACACTGAAAATCGGGTTTTCTCAGGTTTTCTGACATTATCTGGGATACCAAAAGTTGTAAATTATCTCATGTTTTTGGGAAAATAATAGTCCTTGGAGAAATTGAATTTATTACCTATACTCCATAAAATTTAACTTGATCTCTGCGACAGCTGTCAGAAAAATCACGCCTATGAAGTCCTGAATTTCTCAAAAGTACAGACAGTACCAGTCAATGTCATTCTTTCTGGGCATGACAATTAGTGATGGGCGACGAATGATCGTGACCACAGAGTTTTAGATAGAGTTATAATTAAAATATCGATGGTTTATACTGACGATATTTTAAATAAAACTTAATTTATCATTAATTTTATTGTATATTTTAATATCATAACATTTTTTACATGTGTAATTAAATTAAACCCAATTAAAAGTATGTTACATTAGCATCGATAATAGTGAAAAACGTCGATAAATACTATCGTTACATTATTATGAGTATTTAATTAATTATGATATTAATTAACATTATTTACATGTGTACATACTTGATCTTAAATAATAGTAAGTAAATAAAATCCAATTTCTCACCTTCAACTACTCATTCGATTTCATTACAACATTGTTTGAAAATCTTTTTTTTCCACCACTATCCCAACTATAAATATGTCAATATGTAGCTGTCGCAGAGATCAAGTTAAATTTTATAGAGTATAGGTTTTGATCATAAGGGAAACAAGAATTTAATAAAATATCTAGATCCACATTAAAAATATTTATATGCAAGAAACGTGAGCCACACTCATTCTTTTCTTACATAATCATAAATCAGCGTGACAAAAAATATTGGATCTATCTGTACCTACTCTATAGGCTGACTTGTACAAGTCGACGGATGTGAAATTACCCACCAGTTGCGCAATATCCAAGCAATGCATAGCTTCATGTGAACTTCAGTCGGGATTGGATATTGCGCAGCTTGTACTTTGTAGCCAGCTAACTTTTCTTCCGCCGACTTTTAAAATTCGACGTACCAGGGTATGTTTACCCTGTACAGGATTAAAAGCGCAAGAAAGTATTTACATATTCATCTTTACGACCAACATTCAATACGGACCAATCCAGAAATACAGCAATCAGATTTAAGGCTCCTTTAACACAGGCGGTACGAGCGGTAGAGCGGTACGAGCGGTACGAGCGGTAAAGGGCGGTACGGCAGTACCGCGACCGGACCTGTGTGAGCCCTTCTTATATAATAACCAGTACAATACAGATGCCCGCGCGTCTGCTATACCGCTCGTACCGCCTGTGTGTAAAGGAGCCTTTATATGGCAGATATGGAAGTGTCCTTAAAATTATTGAATTTTGTTATTTTATAAATCTTTTTCAAACTCTTATATCCAGGTGAACTATCAGTATAATCCAGGTCAAAATTTAACAGTGTACAAAGAAATACTTTAATCACTATTCCCGTAATGGTATGGGATGTTTGATTTTCGGGAAAATTGAAAAATTAAACCTTGCTATCCAGCTGACATTTTCCTTGCAGTTGTCAACAAAGAGAATTGTACGAGTTCAGTTCGCTCAGTTTTCTACAAAAATCTGTTGTATTTCCTATTATTTTATCATTATTTTGTGGAATAGTATGTGTTTTAAACTCATTACTATCAAACACTACACTTAAAAACGTTCTTTTTTAGTGATGTAGCAGTGAATAAACTTTCGTTTTTCAGATCGTATAATCAACTAGACAAACTGGATTGAAGACAATGATGGATTCGGACTCGTCCGGAGCGGACTTCTGCCGATTCTGTCGCTCGGAGGCAGCCTCCGACCGGCCCCTGTACCACCCCTGCATCTGCACAGGGTCGATAAAGTGGATTCATCAGGAATGCCTCGTGCAATGGATGCGTTACTCCCGGAAGGAAATCTGCGAGTTGTGCGGACATCGTTTCTCGTTCATGCCGATCTATTCGCCGGACATGCCTCGGCGGTTGCCAATCCGCGATGTAGTCGGTGGCCTCGTTTCATCCGTGGCATCGGCTGTTAAGGACTGGCTGCACTACACGCTCGTGGCGCTCGCCTGGCTCGGCATAGTGCCTCTCACCGCCTGCAGGACGTATCGCTGTCTGTTCTCTGGTTCCCTGGATCCCGTCATCTCCCTACCATTTGATATTGTGTCTGCTGAAAATCTGGCTAAAGATGTATTTTCTGGTTGCTTTGTAGTGACCTGTACACTATTCTCGTTTATTGGTTTGGTGTGGTTGAGAGAGCAGATTATGCATGGTGGGGGGCCGGACTGGATGGAAAGAGAGAACTTGCCGGCCCCACCTCCAGAAGACGTACCATTACCAGATAATAACAATGAGAGAGTTAATGAGGATGTTGGGGAAGACCTGGCAGCTAGAGAAGAGGGGAATGCGGGAGGTGGAGAAGATCCTCTAGTAGGAGATGAAGATTGGAGGAACCCGATGGAATGGGATCGAGCTGCGGCTGAAGAGCTGACTTGGGCTCGCCTGCTCGGGCTAGATGGCTCAATGGTGTTTCTAGAGCATGTATTCTGGGTGGTTTCTCTAAACACTCTTTTTATTGTTATATTCGCATTTTGCCCATATCACATTGGAAAATTGGGAACCGCAGTGGCTGGAGTGTCAGCCGAGGGACCGTTTGCTGGTCCACTGACAGCTCTAGCTGGTTACGTCCTTGTTGGTGCGATACTGGCAATACTGCATGCGATGGCCTCTTTGCTGCGTCTCCGAAGTGCCAAAAAAGCTCTGGGTTTCTGCTATGTTGTGGTGAAAGTTGCCCTGTTGTCTGTTGTTGAGGTAAGTTGTAGTAATCAACTAATGACACAAATCGTTAAACTAGATTACTTTATAAAGGTTCATCAATTAATTTTATTACAAGATACTTGATTCATTGCCTATGAAAATGTACAACAGAATTGATTGTAAAAGCTGAAAAAATCAGCTAAAATAATTTTTCATTCAAAATAGAGGTCATCGAGCCGGCATTTTTAGCATTTATCAAATTAGCCATGATGTAAACCGTTCGGTTTGGGAATTATGCCCAGTTCGCCAATAATTTTTGCATACTCCCCAAAACGAACGCTAAAATGTCAAACTCAAACAATCACAAAGAACCCACCTCCGCAGGTGGGTCAAAAGTGGCAGTTCACAATGTCATTACTAACTGTTTTTGAGCTATCCAAACAGTGAACAAATACAGTTAAAAATACCACTTTTGCTCACACATTCTGAAAACGAAAGCTGAATGTGATTGTTGTTGGCGTTTTTGTTTGTTCACCGTTCGGATAGCTCAAAAACAGTTAAAAATACCACTTTTGCTCACACATTCTGAAAACGAAAGCTGAATGTGATTGTTGTTGGCGTTTTTCTTTGTTCACTGTTCGGATAGCTCAAAAACAGTTAAAAATACCACTTTTGCTCACACATTCTGAAAACAAAAGCTGAATGTAATTGTTGTTGGAGTTTTTAACTGTTAATGCCATTAGTAGGCTACCCAAAAGCACCAATAGTATAACAAAGAAGATTTTTAAAACGCTATCTATGTATACTAATCGCCACACAAATCGGCGGATGGGAAAAGCAACGAACGCTGCGCAAAAGCCGAAATATAGGTATGCGCGGGAGCCAGAAAGACGAGACGCCGTGGCACACCCGCCCACCTACCTCATGCCTCCCGTGCGCTCCCTACACACTACGACACGCGATGTCGGAATTGTGCACACATGCGCAATAATTAGCCAATCACGGCGAAGTGTAATCTGCGCCTAACATCTCATCCGCCGATTCGTGTGGCGCTTAGTATAATCAATGTGGACATCAAATTAATTATTTTGGCCACTGGCAGTATTTCTCCTCAATATTGAGAGAAAAGTATGAAACAAATTTTTCATTACAATTTATTGTTGACATTTTATTTTACTACATGATTCTTTGAAATTAATTGATTTTAGTTTATGCTGTAGTTCTCAATATAAGGTTGATTTAAGTTAACAACCAAATCCAACTTGGAGGCTGTGAAGTCAGCTACAAGCTGCACAAAACCCAATCCTCATTGACTGTTATGTGAGTATCAGTTAGCTAACTTCAGAGCTGCCAAAAAGTTTTATTCGGCCGGATTCACGATTGATTTAAGTAAGTTGTGAGTCTTAACAGAATCTCTCTCAGTATATACAAACACTGAAAAGTATGTGGAGTGGCCTAAATAGATAAGAAACTGGTGTAATGTAGGTATATTTACTATCTGGCAAGTGAGGTAAAATAAATTACAATATTATAGAATATTGTAATTTATCAATAATTACATAATAATTCAATGAGAATAACAAGCTCTCTCTGTAGAGATAAACAACATTGTAAAACAGTAATTTAAATTGTAAAGTCAGTGTTTATAAATTTAAAGTTGACTTTGAGTTTTGTATTGACTAGCAAGTAGTGTTATTTGTGGTTTCACTTACTATTCTAAAGTAAAAATACAAAAATTAATTCAGGATATTTATTGAGATCAACCAGTATTTTGATTTTTTTTTCAAAGTTTCCGCACACAAAATAAGTAGTATCTATATATGAGTAGGGGACACATATACACACAAAAATATTTCGTACTTAAAGTGTCACATTCTCGAGATTTTGGATGTTAAGATCACACACACTTTGCATTCTTTACATCCAAACATCTCAAGAATGTGACACTTTAGGGTATCATAGTAAGTGGGATTATTCTGTAATTACATTTACTAATAAGTACACTACTACTTACTATAGTATCATCTTTGCTATGTAGCAAATAACACACAAACAAAAACATTAAAACTATGGCATGTATCAAGAGGTGGCCTTATCGCTAATAGCAAAAATTCAAAATTAATGATATAATTGCATTCCAGATCGGAGTAATCCCCCTAGTCTGTGGCTGGTGGCTAGACCTCTGCTCTCTTTCCATGTTCGATGCAACTTTGAAAGACCGCGAAGCGAGTCTCCAGGCAGCACCCTGGACCCTCATGTTCATACACTGGCTTGTCGGAATGGTTTATGTGTACTACTTCGCCTCCTTCATATTACTATTGAGAGAGGTACTGAGGCCAGGCGTGCTATGGTTCTTGAAGAATTTGAATGATCCTGACTTTAGTCCTGTACAGGTAAGAGCCCACTTGTATGGTTTTAAATATCAATTAATCGCACCAGCTTTAATGGGAAAGAATTAATAAGCCAGACTTTGTACAATTCATTATAATTAAACTTTTTGTTTGCCATGTACAAACCATGCTTGAGTAACACCTGTGTTATATTCTCATTAAAATATACCAAAACCACGCTATTATCCATAATTATTCATATATTAATCAAACAGCTCATTGTGTTTGGGGATTGCACAACAAATACTGGGCAAAACCAGATTTTATGTGGGTTAAACAGAATGGTTACAGCATGAATAAATTATAAAGAAAATGAGAAATATACAACAAGTATTAGTAATTCCTGGCAATTAATTTAATATTTTTTTAAAATAATATTTTTCTATATACCTAGTGTGTGAACGATAAAAATCATTTCAATTAATTTAATTAGAAAATTTAAGCTATAATATTATAATTTACATAAATTTTTATCATTATTTTAATGGCGCCCTTCTTTTAGTACGAAAACGATTTCGCGACCCCATTACCGTCCATGATCTGCATTTTTAATATATTTCTAATGAAAGCAAAAGAGAAGAAGTAAGCAAAGAAAATATCGTACTAAACGCGAGCGTAGCGAGCACGATTTTTTTCGATGTTTATTCGTATACATAAATCCTATGCTGCGCCGGAACGATAATCAATTAATGTCGCCGCAGTAAAAATATGTGTTTAATTATTTTCTTTTACTGAGGATTTACAACCCCACTAAAGTGGCTTTGCGAAACCCCAGGGGACACGACCTATACACCGAGAAAGACTGAAAGATTACTCTGAACTTGCCTACAACATAACCATGTTTTCAGGAAATGATCCACCTATCAGTGTGGTCGCACATCCGCCGCCTCGTCGTCTCGGCCATGATATTCGGAACAGCTGTTCTCTTCATGCTGTGGCTACCCATTCGAGTGATCAAACACACGTTACCCGGGTTCCTACCTTACGCCGTGTCGGTACACGCTGAAGCGCCGGTCAACGAGCTCAGTTTGGAGCTACTGTTGCTGCAGGTAGGAAAAAGATTGATTTGATATTGATTTCGAACACGCACAGAAATTTTGAGTGTTGTTGGCCACTAGGGTCGGGGGCGCGCACGAGTCTCCCGTTTGCTGGCTTATTGTGTAGAAATGGACCAGCAGACAGACCACCACAAGATAATTTTAGCGGTAATGTTTTTGCCTTTTTGAACAAATACTCTTCATGCTGTGTTGTCCAGAAGAGTGACGTGACCAAACACACGTTACCCGGATTCATGCGTTACCCCGTATCGGTGCCCGCTGAAACGTCGGTCAACGAGCTCAGCTTGGAGTTACACCTGCTGCAGGTATGAAATGATCCACCTATCACTGTGGTCCTCACGAGTGATCAAACACACGCTGCCCGGGTTCCTGCCTTACGCCGTGTCGGTACACGCTGAAGCACCAGTCAATGATCTCAGTTTGGAGCTACTGTTGCTACAGGTATGAAATGATCCACTTATCACAGTGGTCCTCACTAGTGATCAAACACACGTTACCCGGGTTCCTGCCTTACGCCCTGTCGGTGCACGCTGAAGCACCAGTCAATGATCTCAGTTTAGAGCTACTGTTGCTACAGGTATGAAATGATCCACCTATCACTGTGGTCCTCACGAGTGATCAAACACACTCTGCCCGGGTTCCTGCCTTACGCCGTGTCGGTACACGCTGAAGCACAGTTAATGATCTCAGTTTGGAGCTACTGTTGCTACAGGTATGAAATGATCCACCTATCACTGTGGTCCTCACGAGTGATCAAACACACTCTGCCCGGGTTCCTGCCTTACGCCGTGTCGGTACACGCTGAAGCACAGTCAATGATCTCAGTTTGGAGCTACTGTTGCTACAGGTATGAAATGATCCACCTATCACTGTGGTCCTCACGAGTGATCAAACGCACTCTGCCCGGGTTCCTGCCTTACGCCGTGTCGGTACACGCTGAAGCACAGTCAATGATCTCAGTTTGGAGCTACTGTTGCTACAGGTATGAAATGATCCACCTATCACTGTGGTCCTCACGAGTGATCAAACACACTGCCCTGATTCCTGCCTTACGCCGTGTCGGTTCACGCTGAGGCGCCGGTCAACGAGCTCAGGTTGGACTTTCTGTTACTGCAGATAGGAAAAAAATGCTTTATAAGGCTGCACAAATTAAATAACTAAAAACTCTTATCTTTACTAATATTATAAATCTGAAAGTGTGTTTCTACGTGCAGCAACACAGCAACGGATGTACGCGTTTACCGTGGATCTGTGGGATAGCACAAATATCAAAATATTACGCGGTTAAAAGCTAGTAAAATAATAAATAAATATTAATAAGTAAATAATCGCAAATTATCAATAGTAAATAATCGAAAGAAATCGCTTAATACGTTAATTTCATCAGATTTTTTAAGATCAGAATTTTCTGCAAACTAATAAATAAGAATAATTGCTCTTTTCAAGATATAAAATAAATGACAGTTTACTAAACAGCAATAAATCACTACTATCTGAAAGATTTTATTTTGTAAAGACCTAGACGAGTTAATTAATTATTCTGTCTAGGCTAGGATTCCAGCAGAATGGTGTATTGTATATAACGTTGAACTATTTATCATACATCAACATGATAATGGTTTCTAGAAAGTTAACGACCTTCTGACAAACGGTAATTAATTAATAAGTTATTGCCCATCAATGTTTAGCCAATAAATTTTATAATTTGATTTGAATTATTTTGTAATGAGTCATTATAACCTATCTACTCGTAATCCGGTCTTATGTCTTTATTCAGTTGTTAGGTGATGCTTTTTTCCTGATCATCATCATCATGTTATCAGCCATAGGACATCCACTGCTGAACATAATAGCCTCCCCTATTGATTTGCAATAAGACCTGTTGGAAGCTTGTATTTAGTGCGTTCCTGTGGTTTTAATTAGGTCGTCTGTAACTAGGTAAGTAAGTTCGTATAGGCCGGGTGGCTAGCCCTGGTGTCAGAGATTTTAGGCCGCCTGAAAGCCTCTGTCATGGCTAAACGTTCCGTACGGTCAGTATTTGGATGGGTGACCGCGGGTTGCATTTTCCAACTGAGCGCTACCGTGGTTCGGATGATACGTTTAATTGTAGGTCCCGGTTGTTTTAACCGTTTAGATGACTAGGTAGTCGGTAGTAACTTTGCCGGTACGTGGTCTCCAATCGAGAACTTGCGGTCGTATCGGTTCAACAGTTATCCACTCTATGTGCCCTGTCCCCTGCCACTTTAACTTGTTACTGTATTGGGTTATGTTGGTAACTTTAGTTCGCTTACGGATTTCCTCATTTCTGATTCGATCTCGTAGTGAAACTCCGACCCTCTCCATAGATCGTTGGGCTACTTTGAGCTTGCTTACAAGGCCCATCATAAAGCACCATGTTGGTTTTCGTCGTCTGATTGTCTGGGTCAGAGCGCGAATTTCAATTTTTGTTTGGCTAAGGCTGGGTTTGATCATGAGCGAAACAAATACGTGGCTCGTCTAGATCAGCTCTCTGAAGTTCACCTTATCAGTAAATGCAGTGACTTGGCATGGCTAGCTGGGTGAAGGCACATAAAAAAGACAAAAACAAAAATATCCCAATTCATCTACGCATTTGCAAAACTAAAAGCTAACACCAACGAAGCGACTGCTATCACAGCTTACTATGCTTACGCCTACTCCTGGTTACGCTACGGCGTCCTTTTATGGGGGAATAGCACCGAAGTAAATACATTATTTGTATCACGAAAAAAATGTATTCGTATTATAGCAAATATTGAACAAAAATGTAGCTGCAGACCGCATTTCATCCACTTAAAAATTCTTACACTCCCATGTATCTACATACTAGAAACAGCGATATTCGTCAGAAAGATCATAAATATGTACAACAAATGCAATAACCCTCGAAGAAATGAGCAACTATTACTACCAGAACCAAAATTGGAAATATATTATTAGAGGCCCTGAATATATGTGCATAAAAATTTATAATAAAATCCCAGATACAATAAAAAAAGAAACTTTAGAGAAATCCTTTCAAACTAAACTACGACACTTCCTAATACAAAAATGCTATTATGACTTAGGTGACTTTTTAAATGATAAATTCTGATCTCAGCTTAGGTCTAACAGCATTAATATTATTGTGTTAGGCTATAAGTTTACCTAGTTTTTAAGTAAATTACTCAAGTATAGTTCCACATATGTCATTAAAAAAAAATCTAATAATTATTCAGACAATGTTGAATAATCCTAGTCTTACATTACGAGAAAATTGTTACGTCCTTATTAGAATACTACTAAGTGTATATAACTACAATACAGTGTATTCTCAATGATTAAAATCCGCCATGCCCTATGTTACAGGGTGACATGTAACTAATTAGATATACACTCTAATTGTGCCTATGTGTTTTGCTGAAATAAACAAATAAATCGAAGTGGGCCTCGAGTTCAAGCCAAGCCAATCGCCTTTTTAACACGCTTGTGCTTGTATATACTGAATTGCAACCCACAGGTGATCTTGCCAGCGTTGCTAGAGCAGTCGCACACGCGCACGTGGCTGAAGGCGGGGCTGCACGCGTGGTGCGCGTGCGCCGCCGGCGTGCTAGGGCTGCGCTCGTACCTGCTGGGCGAGGCGCGCCACAGCGAGCCGCACCCGCCGCCGCACCCGCCGCACCAGCTGGCCGCGGCGCATCAGGTAATGACAGCTGTACACACAACCTGCCACCATAGCTACAGGCGGGGCTGCGTGCTTGCTGCGCGTGCGCTGCCGACATTACTTGTATGGAAATGTATGGACCTCCGCTTAACGCAGTTTCAAGCCTTAAGGCTCGTGTACGAGACACCTTTAGTGATTTTTATTATGGATGGATGATTTACCTTTAGTGATAGTAATGATAAGTCCAGGTTTGTGAAAAAAATAAGCGCGCACGCCGTGTTAGGGTATAGAACGTGACCTGACTGAAATAAAATGAGACTTAAAAATGTGACCAACTTTAAAGGCGCCATTGTTCTCTCTTTCAAATGCATATAGTGAAAAGGTGTTTCTTTTACATTTTAAATTGCTATTAAAATTACGATGGCACCTTTAAAATTAGGCCTAATGGTGACTTGACTATTTATAATATTGAACGATTGCACCGTACAGTTTATAACACGATGTCGCAACGTGCTACGACGCGACATCGTTTCACGATGAGACGTCAACGTCGAGCAAGCAATACCACATCGCAACAATATAGAAGAAACCACGAACAAAGAAGAAACCACGAACAAAGCAGAAACAGACACACAGAAAATACTGGATACATTATTTTGTGAAGAAATGTAACGATGTGGTTCCCACAATACGACTTCGCATCGTGAAACGATATCGCGTCGTAGCACGATGCGACGTCGTACCCGAGCCCTTATTAGTGATTTAGAACACGATGCTGGCGCTTTATACTGAGCCTGTATGTCATATAAGTGCAATGTATGTCGTATATTTGCAGGCGCTGATGCGTCGCGACGGCCCGGCGGGATACGAACCCTACGTGCGCGTGTCGTGGTTCCCGCTGCGGCTCGGCGCGCTGCTGGCCCTGGTGTCGGTCTCGCTCGTGATGGCGAGCGCGCTCACACTGGTAAGTGTTGTAACGAAATGGCATTTGACCCTTGTAATTAATGGAAAAGTAATGTTGGCCTGTGTCGGAACACACGGCTGTTTTTTTTTATGTCTATGTCAGCGAGTTTTTTTTAAATACTTGAGCACTATGCCCGGCATATTGGGCGGATTGAGAACTCCGATTGGGAGAATGAGAGACACTCCTGAAACCGCCTCGCTCGCTCGGAGCCGGACATCGGGGTACCCACACGTGGCCCATAACCCCCTTCTTTTCGATAATGCCATGATTTATATTTTTTGCTGGCTTTTGTGCAGGCTGAGGCCGGTATTGTTATGTATCGGATTACAATTTCTGATTATTTTTTACGGTAAACAAAAAAAAAATATATATTGTTCTATATATACTGTATATATTATGCGAAATAATCACTACGCTGTCACGTGTGAGTTGTGAGTGATAAAAACTTTAAAGAACGCCTATTTCGTTCGTTCAACGTGTGCGCCGCAGCTAGCTAGCGTCCGGATAATAGCGAATCCGTATAACTTAAGGGTCGGATAAACATAAACTACAACCTTTTATCATTCATTCATTCATCATTAAGTGTTTGAATTCTTATTCTGTTAAATGACTGTCAACAGGTGATTCCAGTGGCGATGGGTAGAAAAGTGATGGCACTTTGGCTACCTAAAGCGTCTGAGGGAGTGCATGAACTCTACACTGCAGCATGCGGTAAGTATTTATACAATTGCTGTTAAATTGGATCTTTTGTTAATAAGCGAATTTTATATATCAATGACCTAATGACCCTATAGGTATGATGCCGAACTCCGCTGCAGGTAGCAGCAACACCCCAACAGTGCTGCCGCATCTCTACTGGTCCCCATATAATCTCTATGATTTTATATGAGACTCTGACACCAGGGCTAGCCACCCGGCCTATACGAACTTACTTTATGAGATTGCATTCCGAGCTAAGCAGCATAGTCGCGGCAGCAATATGAGTAGTGCTGCGGCAGCACTGCTGCCTGCTGCTGTCTCCTGCAGCGGAGTTCGGAATCATGCCTTTCGATAAATTGTACCGATATATTTTTGTAATAGCTCGGCAGCGTTTTAAACTCGATTTGTGCCTCACAAATCAAAACATATGGTTAATACATTGGACAATTT
This sequence comes from Hypomecis punctinalis, assembly GCA_949316475.1. Classification (NCBI taxonomy): domain Eukaryota; kingdom Metazoa; phylum Arthropoda; class Insecta; order Lepidoptera; family Geometridae; genus Hypomecis; species Hypomecis punctinalis. Next base: position 7,018,424 of record OX438810.1, on the reverse strand, counting down.
TATTAATACATTATTCATACTTAGATCCAGACAGCAAATCTAAATGTATAATTCGAACGTTCGGGTGGGTATCAAATCTGGGATCGGCTGTTTATTTATTTAAATTTACTGTACGCTAAGTAACTGAAGTCGTAAGAAAATACGACGTTATTCACATTTCATAAATGCCAAGACTCTCTCTCCTCCTCAAGATGCCACGTAGTAATTTATAATAGAGATTCGAATTATTTTTCTCCGACAAACTTAATCTGGCTCATAGTTTTAATTATTAAAAGTTGAATAATCGACCAAGTACGAGTAGGACTCGCGCTCGCAGGGTTCCGTACTGTATGGGAGCCCCCTCTTTATTATTGAATTGAATTGTATATACAACTAAATATTCTGTGAATATCTTAAGCATACCTGTTACCATTATTAATATCGAGCGAAAAACGGTTAAAATTTCATGTTTGTTGTATGGAAGCTCCCCTTAAATAATAATTTTATTCTGTTTTTAGTATTTGTTGTTATAGCGGCAACATAAATACATCATCTCTGAAAAATTCAGCTTTCTAGCTATAACGGTTTATGAGATACAGCCTGGAGACAGACGGACAGCGGAGTCTTAGTAATAGGGTCTCGTTTTTACCCTTTGGGTACGGAACCCTAAAAAGCGTGCGGTTTCCCTAGGCTAGAGTTAATTATCGACCGCATGACGAAAATCTAAGTCCTCAAAACGCTTACGCAGTACTTAGAAGATTCCGCTCCCCCTAAACGGATCGTAAAATGAGTATCATTTTCCCTAAATTCAAATTGTTTCTTTATGCTGCGTTTACATGCTTGTCAAGCCTTGACAAGCACACGCCCCAAGCGTCCACAAATTTCACTTGGCATTTGGAAGTCGTTTACACCCTTGTGAATGCGTCAATGTGTTATGTACATCCAAGCACCGTGGATGCTATTTGATTAACGTCTTTGAGGTTCCAGATAGATGATTCGATAATATTCCAAAAGCGATGAACTCTCTTCGTTCGACATTTTGAAGTCATAATTAGACATGCGTTAGTTGTGAAATCACAGCGGCTTCTAAGCGCGCGCCAACGTGTGAATACATTGCAAGATCTTGTCGCAAGCGCCCTTTGATTTGTGTTCAAAAACTGACACTCGGCCGGATCGTACAAGCGTCCACAAACTTTACACGCTTGTGCTTGTGGACGCTTGCCGAGCCTTGGCAAGCATTTAAACGCACTAAAGTTAGGGTTTCATAAAGTGCGTTTACCATCAGAATTTTGCAAGTGTGCCCTCAAAATGTAGAGTTTCGTCGTCATTTGGAGACTTTAACAGGGGCACAAGGAGCACTTGAGTTTGAGGAACTCTGATTTGAGTGTCGTGTATGTATCGTTGTAGGCATGTACGTGTGCTGGGCGGTGGGGCGCGGCGGCACGCTGGCGGCGGGGTGGGCGCGCGCGGGGCGCGGGGCGCTGGCGGCGCGCGCGGCTCTGTGGGCGCGGCGCGGCGCGCGGGCGGCGCTGGCTGCGCTTGCGCTGCTGGGGCTCGTGCCGCTCATGTTCGGCCTGCTGCTGGAGCTGGTATGTACATACGTGTTTATGCTGGCTTGGAGGACGCGCGTAGAAAGGAGACGTGCGGGTGTAGTAGTGATTTATGTAATTGGCATGATTACAAAAAAAATAGTCCGTCAGATAGATTAATGAACATCATTAGACACATATTTTTTCCTTTGTCAATTAAACAAAAAATGGTGAAGATATAGCCCGTTAAAGTTCCGCGTGACGTCACGAGTGTCATGTAAATGTATAGACTTTCGTGAGAGATGTGACGTCACGACCCCCACTCCTAACTTTGACAAGTCTTTGCCATTTGTTGTTTTACTGACAAAAGAAAAAAATGTGTATAATATTTTTTGATAATCCAACTTGCGGACTAATTATAAGAATAATTTTTGTACCCAGTCATCATGTCCATTTCCGTCGTCCACAGGTGCTGGTGATCCCGCTGCGCGTGCCGCTGGAGCAGTCGCCGGTGCTGTTCGTGTGGCAGGACTGGGCGCTGGGCGTGCTCTACACCAAGATCGTGTGCGCGCTCACCATGATGGGCCCCGACTGGAGCATGCGCCGCGCGATAGAGAAGGCCTACAGGGACGGCATTAGGGAGATGGACTTGAAGTAAGACATTCAACTCCTGACTAGAATTGACAATTTCATTAGTTTATTTCTGAAATTTATTGATAAAAATATTTAAAGAAAATGAATTGTATTCAATTTTATAATTTCGTGGTTAATTCGTCATCGGACGTAACCAAAAAGTTAAGTTATCCGAGACTTGAAACCGGTATAAAACTAACCAGAATTAAAACGGTAATAACCGGTTTATCTGATTTTTTCGTTCGGAGTGTAACCGTAAAAAGTGTGAAAACCTTTATTAACCGGTAGGTACATATAGGCAGGGGTACCAGAGGCGGAGAACAGATATGCGCTAACCCACCTCTTCCCCTCGCTTCGCGTCACGTGGCCCATTAAAGGCGTGAAGAAGGGGCGCGCGGGTGGAAAGAACTATTCTAAACCGGTTTATTCCGTTCCACCGATATGCGAACTTAATTGAACAGAAAACCCCTTAAAACTAACCTCAATTGGAACGAAACCGAAAAATAAAATCGTGTACTAGGCCTTAACCGGTTCGAAAATTTACCGCGTTTTCAAGCCTTGATCGTAACTTCTAATATGTGTTATTATAGCTATTTTGTATATTTTCAGGTTCATCCTGACGTCGGTGGCGGCGCCGATAGTGTGCTGGCTGGGGCTGGCGCTGGCTGTGCCGTACGCCTTCGCGCACAGCCTCGCGCCGCTGGTGGTGACGTCACCCGCTCAGCGGAACCTGCTGGCGAGGAGAGTCTACCCCGCGCTATTGCTCATCGCCGTCTTCGCCGCTGGGGCTGTCTTCCAGGTGAGAGGAAGAGAGAGAGAGAGAGAAAAGAGAGGGAGAGCGAGAGGGAGAAAGAAAGGGATAGGAAGAGATAGAGAGGGAGAGAAAAGGAGTGAGGGGTAGAGCTACCGTGGGTAGGATGACACGTTATATTGATGTTATAACCGATAAGAATGTCAGATCAGGCGCCTTAAGAACTGACACCAGGGCTAGCCACTCTTATGCTTTAGACTTATACGAACTCACTTATTGATTTTTTTAATCGATTTGAATTTTGAACTATTTGTAAACAATATGTTTTGTCCTCAGATACGGCAATTCCGGAAGCTATACGAGCATATAAAGAACGACAAGTATCTAGTCGGGCAGAGGCTCGTCAACTACGACCATCGGCGGCACAAGCAGCAGGCCGTGACGTCACACTGACTCGCGCCGCGGCCCTAGCGTCACAGGGTAGCCGATACTTTCTATACTTATACCATTCAAGCGATACCGGGGCATTCAACTAGAGACTAATCTGAACTGAAAAATACGTATAAGCTTCCCTTCCATGTGAACTTTATACGTATTTTGCGATGGGCCATGACGTAATAGCTCGTAATGATTTGATATTTTTCATGGCGAAAAAACGCTTAGGCCTTAGGGTAAATTCGTCGCGAATATTCGCGAGCATATGCTGGGGGCCAGAAGTAGCGTTCGCGCCGAATCCAACTCGGCTGGGCAGCGTTCGGGAAGTTTCGTGACGTCTTCGCCCGACATACCTCAGTGCCTCAAGTCAAGAATTTTCGACAATTGAGTGTTGCCAGTGATGCATGATCCTACTAATATTATAAACGCGAAAGTTTGTGAGGATGTATGGATGTTTGTTACTCTTTCACGCAAAAACTACTGAACGGATTGAGATGAAACTTTGAAATAATATAGCTTATATATCAGAATAACATAATACATAAATTATAATGATATATTGCGTATGCGGGCGAAGCCGCGGGTAAAAACTAGTAATATATAAAACTAAAACGTGGTCTTTTAATGTTTTTGACATTTTTTTGGTCCCAACGCGGAGCCAGATTTCACCAAAACAACCTTCAATTCCAAATATATTCAAAAGTACCTTTTTAAAAATAAATATCTAAAATATACTCAAAAATACCGACCTCCACAAATATATCTACAAAAATACTGATATTCGAAAAAATCAATAAAATATATCGAAAAATATATTTTTTATGCTTTTTCTGTATATTTTATATATGTACTGATTCTGGTCACATTAAATATGCAACCAAGAGGTTCCTAGTATTTCGACTTAGATCGAGAGCCTCACGCGATTTATGCGCGAATTTTGAATTCGCGCGGTGCTTGTGGACGCAATGTATTGACATCCAGTGCCTCTATTTTTGACTTTCGAACGGCTCGGACGTGTACGGAACTTAACGGATTCTCCATACAATCTTTCAAAGTTCCGTATACGTCCGAACTGTTCGAAAGTCAAAAATAAAGCCCCAGTATCTCGACAACGCGCGATACGATTCGCGGCGAATTCGCCCGCCTGGACAAGGTCATAACGTTCAGTTCAGAACGAAACTCTACCGGAAAGTTTGTGAACTTTTTACGTATTTTTCCTTCGCGAAAGTTGTCAAATATTCCAGTTGATGACGTAAAAGCGCGTGATGTTTAAACATTTTTCGAAGTGGAAATCAGAAGGTTCAGTTCAGATTCGTCCGATCTTGGTGGAATTGGCCCCCAGTTTTCAGTCGATTTCGCTAGCACATTTGATATTTTGTTGATATAACTTGATCATAATGTAATAACAGCGCTACCGTAATTCGGAAACGTTTATTTGTAGGCTCCGGTTTTTTATACCGTTCAGCCAGGCTAGCAATTTACTTCTTTCATCATAATATTGTCAGCTATAAGTTGTCCACTGCTGAACATTGTCTGTTCTATAGATGTCAATAAGATCTGTTGGAGACGGAATGTATCCAGCCCCCCGACCGTCTAAGCAATAGCAATCGTTTATGACTTCATTTTAGTCATTTGGCACCGCCTATGTGACGTTAGCCATCAAAGTTGTTCATTCAACAATTGCTTTCGCAATCCGCGCAAAGCAATTGATGGCTAACGTCACATAGGCGGTGCCAAATGACTAAAATGAAGTCATAAACGATTGCTATTACGATTGCTATTGCTTAGGCGGTCGGAGGCTGGAATAGTACGTCCTCACGCAATGTTAACTAGTAAAATATTCTAATTTAGTAAAATTTTATACAATAAAAGATTGTATACTTATGTATGGATATTTTATTAAAAAAATATAATATGTTTAAAAGACTTTTTACAAGTCAAGCCATAAATGATATAATATTTTTACCAAAACAATTTTACTAAAATCATGGCGACAGCTTTTTACTGCGCAGCCTAAAAAGTTTTAAATTATTTTATTACTTTCTTGTAAATAAATAAAGTATACCTGTGTTAATTATATGAACAAAATACGACTACCTAATTGAAAAACGTTTTGAAAACATTTTGAATGTCTCAAAATGATCAATCTAGAAAAAAGATCGCCAAATGCGGTCGAAACTGTACTAGATGTGTAGTGTATGCCATAGAAAAAACGCGTGAATAACACCTGTCATATTTTAATTAAAATGTGGTCCACGCTAATTTCTATAATCAAAATGGTAACTCCACGTCATCCATAGTGATTTTATGTTGTATCAACAAAAATGTCGATAGTGCGAGCGAAAAAGCGCATATTGTGTCAAAAGTGGCTTCGATGGTCACAGTCTATAAACAAAGTACCTACTTGCAAGGTTATTTTTAATTTACCAAAATTAACGCAGACGGATTTCTTACAACATTGGCTTGTTTCCTACGCTAATGCTTTAAGAGTTATTTTTGTCATAAACATTTCAAAAAATTAATGAAATGATTTTTATCTTGCTTCACACACTAGGTGTATAGAAACTTTTCTTTTTGTGATAAACATTTCAAAAATTGACATCTCATCAATAGCATCTGGGCCGGAATCCCAGAGAGATGCAGGTTCAAATCCTGCGAACGCGTCAATTTTTGAAATGTTTATCACAAAAAGAAAAAAATCAAAAAAATATTGCGAACGCTGGATTTGAACCTGCCGCTCTCGGATCACTAGCCCAACGCTCTCTCAACTGAGCTAGTTTGCCTCCCGACGTCCGACAACGTCTCTCACATAAATTAGCCTAGTGTGGAAAGCAGTATAAAATTAAAATCCTTTCTGGTTGGTTTTATTTTCGTAATAAATACTGCATTTTTTTGTATGGTGAAACTAATAGTAATTTAATTTTCTTGGTAACCCTATTCAATTCTGTCTATTGTATCAACATCTAAATACTGTGTTGATTACTGATTAGGAATATATTTGGCTTGGCACCTAATGACATTAATTTCTAAAGATTTTTAAATATGTTTTGAGATTTGTAGGAAGAAATCTTGATAAATACAAAAGCAGTTATTCAGATAGGATGTACTAAGCCCGAAGGGGGTGATTCAAACCATCATTATGAATAACGTTTACTGGAGATATCTGGAATTCGAGAAAAGAAAATCTGCCATCCTACACATTATTGCTACTCGAAATCGATAAAACGTATGTCAATGATTTTTTTCCTTTGTATTTCAGATTTCCCTTTCAGTTAAAGTTGTTTATATTAGTCAGAACCTTTTTGAATAGCCCTGTATTAAATTTTTTCTTTATAATTTAGGAAACTGTCTGCGAAGATTTTGATATGTTAAAAATAAAACTGTCACAGTGTTATATAATGTACATGCGAAAATTTGTTTTGTTTGTTACTTCCCTACGCTGCGCTGCATGGAATGGCTTGACTGAAATTGTCACTCTCAGTAAACATGTTTATTGTTAAAACTTAATATAATTTCTTAAATGTAAAAATAAATATATAGGGAAAATTAAAATATTGAAAAAATACAAATATATCTTAATTATTTAATTACTTTCCTACACGTGGTAGTTACAAACAGTACAAGTTTCGCATGATCATAATGGTGATGGAACGTAAGTCGAAGGATTTAAGGCGATATATACGAGATAATCGTGAATTAAACTGTGAAATCAATGGGCAAAAAATATCACCAGTAGTGTCTAAATCTACACGTCCTACTATTACGGTTGTTTTAGCTCATAACAGGGGCGATATTGACCTTTTTATCTTTGTGCATTGCGTTAAGTTTGATTAGGTTAGGCCTATATAATACAATGTGTTTGTCTACCGGTGTCGGAGCCTTAAACGGTGACATGTGAAGCAAATTTTGAACAACTTTTACTGTGGGGTCAACTCTGAAAACGCAAAAAAACAGCTTTTCCATACTTTATGTCGAAACTGCATTCGTATGGAACAACAGTTTTTTTTTTACGTTTTCAGTGTTGGTCCCATAGTAAAAGTTGTTCAAAATTTGCCATAGATGTCACCGCTTAAGACTCCGACACCGGTAGACAAACACATTGTATACACATAGTCATAGATGTCCAATGCTGTCTATCCTCGCCCGGATACGAATGAATTATAGCTATAATAAACCTTCCAGAAGAAATGTTCTAAACCATAGTGAAAACCGCATTGAAATCTGTTGTTTAGTTCAGACAGACACACAGAAATAACGGTTTTGTTTTATACTATGTAGTGATAGTGATACCATCACGTAGACGCTCTATAGGTATTAGCTTACTGAATTGCCTTCACCTCTAGTATGGCAAAAAGATTGAAGAATTTTAAGTATATCTGTGCATTTTAGCCAAGGGTTCCGTACCCAAAGCGTAACAACGGGACCTTATTACTAAGTCTTTGCTGTCACCAGGCTGTATCATGAACCGTAATAGCTAGAGAGTTGAAAGGACTCGTCCACAAGTGGTATATTATTCAGAGAAAAATCTAACCAAGATATATACATCATTTGAAAGCTTGTTTTAGGGATCATCAAAAATATCTAATTTCCCTGCATTTTTTTTTAATGTGATAAATAAAATGTATGATTTTAATTTGAATATTAATTTTAAAAAAAATTCAGGGCTCTTTTTTGTTTTTAACTGATGTAATAGACTCAGAAAAATATAAACTTTCTCGAAATGTAACAAGTGTTGTGGTTAGATTTTTTGATTATTATTATACCAGCCTCCATACATTTTGTGGACATGTCCTTTTCACATATGATGTATTTCGATTGCCGCTATAACAACAAATACTAAAAATAAATTTATATATTCAAGGGGCGATCCCATACAACAAACGTGATTTTTTGCCGAGGGGCTCCCATACGGTAGGGAACCCCTAATGCGTGAGTCCAACTCGTACTTGGCCGATTTTTTAAATGTCAGTTGTCAATGGCAATTATAACTTTGTTTCCCTGTTGAAGGATAAATTAGTGGAAAGTTAGACAATTGTAATTAAACGGGGGGCTGGTGATATTATTTGCCCAATTTAAATGGATCGTTTCGATTATATTCAACTCTTTCTGTGGTGTGTAAAGATCTCTGCTATTGTTCTTTGTTATGATTTGAATTTCTGTTGATTATTTTGTTTTGTATTGTTTCATTGTATGTATTTAATAGTAATTGGCACAAGGGCTATTTTTGAGATGAGGTCTATTCACGAAGATGTGTTATTTTTGTAATAACTGATCAGGCAATTTAAATTCTATTTTCTGCACTGTAGAGTATAAAATGCATACTTTTGTCTATTTCATTATTCAGGCAATATCCACACCTTCAGTTTTTTTTTAATATTTCTACTTCTAGTTGATACCTAAATAAAACACAGATTACACTCTTAGATTCCGCGCTGAGACATTTTCGTTTGATAGACATCTCTTAATTTGATGAAAGCTAAATTTAAAGTTGTGAGCATAGAAATCATTAGTTAGTTTTAATAGCCCATCGAAATTGGTAAAAATACCAAACTATCTGAGTATTCCCGTGTAAGAAAATACACAACATACAATAGTATTTTAGCGTATAGTTGTCGCTATTTATTTAAGCGTAATGCAACTAACGGTCTACGTGCTACTAACCTATATCTACTTCTTTGTCTATAACTAGAGGTGTTATTTGCTATTCGAAGATTCGATCGTGTCGAGTGCTACATCTAAGAGGTATAATCTGTGGAATTAGCATTATGCCTTTGACATTATAATAGTTTCTGCTTAATGTATGATTTATAGTCATGGTCTGTGTAAAGTAAAAGAAGGGTTCATATTTGCCTTACTTGAAACGTGGAAAGGGGCTATAAAAACGGTTGAATTTTATCACTAACTAGTACACGACGTATTTTGAGATATAACAGTAAAAATAAATGTATCAGTTACAATGGCATTTTTCAAAAGAGATCTTGAACTATGTTCGAAGAATATTGTTAGTTTTTTTTTTGTAGACTGCAGATTTGAATTCATAAGATAATTAACTACTATGTTCGCTTTTTCCTTAAGACAGGTGTGTTTTCTATAGTCCCATTCCTATGTAACAGTGATGGTCGAAAATAATTTAAAGCTATGGATTAAGTAAAAATTACGAATCAAAAGAGTTATATAACGCCTGTAGAAAATAAAAATTTATTATTTCAGTAATCTGTATGTTTTAGAACAACGTTGCTAGCTAAAACTTGGATGCATTTTTATTAATTAGTAGCTGACCCGGTGAATTTTATCTCACCATCTGTCTTGTCAGGAACATTTAAACCTTATCTTAACTTCCAAAAATATTTCAAGATTAAAATTAGTCAAATCGGTTCAGCCGTTCTCGAGTTTTAGCGAGACTAATAACCACGATTCATTTTTTTATTTATAAAGATGTGCTATGTAGATCAGAGTTTTGCCACGAGTTGATATCCATAGTTTTAGATTTATTTGCTGGTGACGAATAGATTTTATTTTAATTCCTTTAGTTTTAAGTAGTTTTATGATTGTACCATTTATTGTATACTGCTCAAGCTTTTATTATTTTCCGCTGGCAATCGGAAAGGGTGATTAATATGGAAATTGTTTTGAAAAAGTACCTAAATATTGTAATTTGAGAAAAAATACAATCAATCAATAATTTTACAATGGTGTATAATATTAAATTACAGACATTTGTCGTACGCAAATGTAACGAACACGTAATTCTTACTAGTTTTAGTGATCTAGAAATCGATATTTTTGTGGGTCAATCAATATAAATCAGGGTCTAAAGTTCAGGTTTATTCAAAAATTCTGTACTGAAACGAAATATGCATTAATTGTTATGAATATCTTACTATGCTATGAACTCTGAAATCGCAGAAAAATTAGCAATTCCATAGAAAAAACTCATACTCTAAAAATTGAATTGTAAGAGCTGCATAAATTATAATTGAAAGCAGCATAACTATAATTAAAGGTATAATTATAGCTGCACTTTATACCACTTAAGAGATGCGCTTATAAAAGACAAGTTCTTAGTTACTCGACAAACAACATAGTTTTGTGTATTACAAGAGTTAGGTGTAGTTTCGCTGCGAATTCACTTGTGTAGATAATCTTGAAAATGTTTTTTTATATGACTTCTACTGAACAGAACATTTTCTAAGTGCATAACTGCGGTGATAAAGGTATCTTAAGCATATAATATTATTTTTCCAAATATAACGTTACTGTTGAGCCAGCATATGGTTCAACCGATTTCTGTATTGGTTCTACAAAATAAGGGGCATATAACGATGATATAATTTATATTTCGTGTTTGTACGGGATTAATGTGTAACCCTGTTCATCGACAGAATTGTACGTGCGATGAACCGCTTCTTCCTCTAAATAAATAAATATCACCAGTGTGCTATCACACTGAAAAAGAAAATTATTTCGAAAATTGTAAATCATTTAAAAACAATCAAGTTATAATCAGCTAAGGCTGATTTCACACCTACATAGAATAGCTTTCCAAAAATAATTATGAAAATCGTTATAAGTTCGCGCAAAATTCCGTTTAACTAGCAGGGAAAAAAGGAGATAATATATCTAATAAATCCTTCTTGCTTCACGGCAATTTGGTCCATATAGGGCTATTTGTATGTCACTTATAGGGATACCGTTGTCTACACTGAGTTACAGCTCGCGGCTAATAAATCTAGCGCTGAGCGAAGTGTGGAGGGGATGGCTGCCCATGGGTTTAGTATGGCGGTCGCCATACTACTCGTATGTGCAGCCATCCCCTCCATAGTACCCTCAGCGCTACACTTACGCTACCTGTATCAAATTCTAAACGAAGATTCCTGTAAAAACCTTCCAAAATCATAACACTCATTCAGTCCCGCGTAATGCCACGTTTCAAATATCTAATATGTTTTCCAATAATTAACTAATAATAACACTAGATCCATAGTGTTCCACAAATGCCTCGTTACAGTAGTGTTATTATACGGCTATTCGAGTCGTGTTTCTGGAAAATTCGGCAATTTGAACATGGAAATTCAGCAACCTTTTGTTTTTGTTTCATAATTACACCGCGTTACAAAGATCTTGATATTATAACATTGCAGACTTGGTGTAATTTAATAAAAAGAAAACTAGAAAACGGGAAACTTCCTTATTGCTGAAATAATAATAACCCACATAACATGTCACTGTTGCTTGGGATTTAGATACCTACAAAAGGAACAAACTTATTAGTGTTTCCGAGCCATCCGCCCACACCGTCCCACGTCCGGTGTAATAGTTGACGTCGTCCATATGCGACTGTTGCGACTCTTTACGACATATGTGTAGGTGTGAAATTGGCCTTAGAACCACAGCTTCCGAGCGCTCCAAAAGGTTTCAAACATTTAAAATTATTGAAAGAAAAAGATATAAATCAAGTCAAAATGGAATAAGGATGTTTTATGCTGGGTCCTCACATCGCTATTGTCTTATCTCGCGTATTTGTCTATTTGCCGAAATACAGCTAGGTATGTGTATCGTATTCGCCTGTTATTATTTTTTGCCCATTCGTACAAAACGATTTCGCTAGTAGGTACGCGAACTTCCGTATCCGCCAGTTTGTGCAGACAGTATCTTTGTGTTATTCGTACCTACCACAAATATTTGCAAATAACGTCGAAAAAATACACGAACACTGAATAGCAATGTAAGGGACCCAGCTGTAGATTTGATAATGATGAATAGACGTCTGGTTATTGTGGAAAAGATAACGTAGATCTACAAAATGTTCAAAAAGAGGATATCCCAATTTGGAATTTTTAGAAAAAAAAACTACTTAGAAACAATTTAGATATTGTAAATATATTGTAATTTACCATAGAAACGCCCTGATTATGACTACCTATTTAGATTGCGTTTATTTCATAGTTTTCTTGGCTTTTTCCATTCTTTAAAGTGGGTATGGGATTGTCGAAACCGACTAGCTAGAACTCTAGAACTAGCGATATAAATCAGAATATAAGCTATTTGTAAACAAATAAAAGTTATTAAAATACTTCCAATGTTTTATTACATATTTCCTAATAATAATCACTAGTTGTTATATGAACAGTAGATCTTACGGCTATAAATTAGCAGTATTTTCCAGTAAATATGCAGAGTATACTGCGTAGGTATAAGTACTGCATAGTGACGCCATTCGTCGCTGTCGCCGCGCAAAATCGTCTGGGTTGGATTGTAAAATATTTTTGTGAATAATATATTGTAAACAATCGTAAATATTAGATGACGTAAGCAATTATTTGAACACTAGTTTTTACCTGCGGCTTCGCCCGCATACGCAATATATCATTATAGTTTACAGCCTATGTGTTATTCTGATATATAAGCTATATTATTGCAAAGTTTCATCTCAATCCGTTCAGTAGTTTTTGCGTGAAAGAGTAACAAACATCCATACATCCATCCATCCATCCTCACAAACTTTCGCGCTTATAATATTAGTAGGATATTAAAAAAAACAAACATCATCCATAATCTTTCTACGCTGGCGTTCGCGCGTAAATTTCTCGTCTCTACACTGCTTGGAGAATGCAGTTAGTACCTACGTTTCGACATAGGTTGTAATTTAGGTAGGTATTCAATTATTAATCTATGGTTTCGATGTCAACTTGGGAAGAATTTTAGCATTTTGACGTTCCTCGCGATTACCTAATTTAATATCTTGAAAGGTCAAAAACCTATCTACTTATAGCAAACAAACTAGTTTTACTATCGAAAGAACCCCAAGCGCCTCCTACGGATAACTAAAATGATCAATGAATATAACTTTCACCTATACACAGAGACCTTTTGCCTCCGCCTAAATAAACACGATTTTACATAGGTACATTGCGTACTTAATTTTACTATTACGTAGTTTAATTGTGGTTTTAGGATCTCCACCTACGTGCCTTTCATTAAGTTGTGTGGGTAAAAGGTTAGGTTTAAGAAATCTGAGTAGGGAAAAGGTTAGAACACTTTTAGTTCCCAAATACCTATTTGTGAAAATAGCGTTGCTACGGGAACCACTTTCACATTATTACTTACTTGAAGTCAGTCCGTTACCTGTGTGTAAGTAAATGTCGAATTAAACTTCTTTGCGTCTGTGAAGTTAGCTGCTGTAGCTGAGCTAGCTTGCTTGTGAGCTTCAGTCAGGAGGATTGGGTTTTGCCATAGTTAAGTATGACTAGAATCGTCAATTAAATAAATAATAAATATTTTGGGACATCTTACACTCGGCCTCTGACCCCAAACTAGGCAAAGCTTGTGATATGGCTGGCAGAGACTGATATACTGCATATACTTATTTTTAAATACATACTTATATAGATAGTAACTAAATAACACCCAGACACAGAGCAAACACTTACGTTCATCACATTAATATTTGCCCTGGGTGGGGATCGAACCCGCGCCTCTTCGACCCAGAAGTTAGGGTCACTAACCACTGAGCCAACAAGGCAGTCAATTGCGTATAGGGTGTGAGAAAAAAGATGTGCTATAGATACTTAGATAGCTATATACACATTGTTAGGATTTTATCATATTTATACTAGATAATAGTAAAAACCTGAATAATACTGATAGAAATGATAGAAAATAGGCAATAGTTCGTAAATAATTATGTTGATTTACTTAAGCATCTCATCAAAAATTCAACAGTAGTTTTTGGCGCGAAAAATGTGTCTAACTACTACGTCTAGGCAGTGCGTAATAGTCAGACAAAAAAAACGTAGATAGAGACAAAAGATATTACTTTCGTCCTGTTCACTCTTTATACTTGCACATCTCGCCTTCTCTTACTTTTGTAAATATTATTATTTAGCGCCTAGTCTAGTTATATACTTCACTATGGGATTTGCAAACAAAAAAAAAACAAGTCGATGGGTTTTATACTTCTTGCAATTAGCTTCACAGGGGCCAAGAAGTTCGTTTCGACCTCTATATTATACCAACGTTCACGTTATTTAAATAGCTATTCAGGTTTCTTAGGTATATGGTAATTAATCCTAGAAATTTCCCGTACCCGATTTTGACAAACTAGGTACTGAAACTTGGAGTTTATTTTAGTTTTCGTAGCTTTTTCCATTCTCATATATTATTTAAGTATTACACAGGGTAGAGTCAGTCTGGGGAGGAAGGTACCACAATTACCTACCGTCAAGCAGTAGGTGTGTGCAAATATCGTCATCATTATCCATAGCCCGTGATGGTCCACTGCTGGGTATAGCTTCTCTCATCTTCTACGTTACTCCTCTCGGTCTTGTGCCAATATTTCAGGTTAGGCCTCTAATTTCCAAAATTATATTGTACATTTCTTCTAAACTATGTACCTAATCGGTTTTTTATTTCTTTGATGAAGTAATTTTAAATTTAATGTCAATAAAACATGTTAAATGTAAAATTATATGTACCTACTTAGTAGGTAAGTACATATTGTGCAAAAAAGCCGAGTCTAGGTTATTCTTGTCTTATCGTTTGTTAGACGGTAAAATACTAAAACAAAACAAAATAATTAGGCCTTAGGCTAAGTCACATGTAACGCGCGTTAACCCGCGTTAACGCACGATCAAATTTAAAGAGAGTTCAGATGATGAGCGCTAACGCGCGTTGCGAGAGTACTCGTCACTACTCGTCAGTAAGTTCAGTAGAACTTAGAAAATGGACGTGGAAGAGTCTATTATATTATAATAATAATATAATTATAATACGAAAGTAAGTCACAGAAAAAAACGTGCAATTGCGATGGAAGCGCGACAGTCAACGGAAGTTACATAGCTGTCAAAGCGCGCGTCAACGCGCGATCGCCTGCGTCTAGACACTTTTTCTCTGAGCGCCGCGTCAACGCTCGCTGACGCGCGTTAACGCGCGCTCATGTGATCGGTTGTATGTAAATACTACGATGTCTAGTCGCGCGATTTGAAAACGCGCGTCAAAATTTTGCCTTCTGAACATAGCCTTAGGACCCCCTAAGTTACCCATGTTTCATCGATAGAGCCTATAAATAAATAAAGGTAGGTAAATGCCTTACACTCTACCAATTTATAGGTACCTATTAGTAGAACGACACAGGCTTATCAGATTTTTTTTGCTCAGTAATTCAGTTTAGTGAGTCGTACTATCGTACCACTCACTGAACTGAATTACATCAAAATCATTACATAAACTCGACCTTTTCGACGTCTATTTGTTCAATAATTCCTCAAATATTTTCCATTCAGTCATCCAGACCGGTCATAAAGCCAAGGAATTAAGAGCGTCTCGGCTCGGCACTAAAAACCGATAATGTCATTCAGAGCAAGCATACGAATGATGTGTTTACCGCTGATATTAAATATTTTCATATCGTAGTGCGTTATGTGTATGGAGGACGAAGCTGTCGTTGTATCTTAATTAGAAGGAGTAAGGAGTGTTTGGTACCTACAGACTTCCACTAAGAAATTGAGAGTGAAACACAGGAAAATTAGGTGAATAGTTGAGCTTTGGAGCATTTAATGGTAAATAGAGAAATTACTTATGTCCTTCTGGTCCTACACCTCAACTAGTGCAAACGCGAAATGTGTGTTTAGTGCAACTAGTTGAGCCGTTAATTGAACAATGAGAAGTGCTCAACCATTCATAGTGAAGCAATTACTTAGTTCATTAAAGTAAGTTCGTATAGGGCGGGTGGCTAGCCTTGGTGTCAGAGTTTTTAGGCCGCCTGATTCCTGAAGGCCGCTGCCTCTCTGTCTGAGCCGTTGGTGTTGAGTAGTTGCATTGGGTAAGAAATGGGATTAAATAACATTTTCCATAGTGCTACCTATATGCCAGTAGGTAGCTTAAGTTCTTCTACAGATAATATTATTCTAATTACTCCAGCTATTGGACCACCACTGCAGAATACGAGCCTTCCCAGTGGGGCTGATGTTCGTCAGGGTTCAACGCGATCCTGCGGTCTCAATAATATCTATCAACTTGGGTGGACATTCTACGCTGTCAACAAATTTATACCTACTCGCTTACATACAGAGAAACCCTGAAACAAACCCTGAACATAGCCTTAGAATACTTCACTCAAGGTTTCGATTGCATATTTTATTTTGAAAAGTGTCGTATTTCCCAGTTACTGTGAAAGTAGGCTGTCGAATGTAAATCAGTCGCTACACGACGTTGCGAGGCACATGCAGTGAATTTATATCGCTCCTGTTCCATGGCAGGGTTGCCATTGTTTATATCCTAAAGTACTTAGCTAAGTCAAGAGTGAATAGGTATCTTCTAGGTCTACATACTCCAACTTCGCTTTCCATTAGGCGAGTTGGTGGCCAAATGTAGTCTACAAAAAACAGCTCAGTGAAAAATCCCAAAGTAAAGATTTTAGCCGATTGGCATGTAGGTAACTAAAAAACCCAGCACCTAAAACTTGACATTGACTTGAAGAATATTGCTCTTCGATGAAGTATGAAGGAGAAGATACCTATATTTTCCACAATTTATAATTCCACGTATCTTGGGGTATTTCTCAGAAATTGGCAACCCTGCTTTGTGGTTTTATAACGTTAAATCGGTCACGTTGGTTATAAAGCGGTGAACACGATCGTTTGTTTTGCAATAAATCTGTGGGAAGTCGCATTTATTAAACACTTTATTGACGCATTTTCAGGCGAGATTCGCGTTTTATGCGGCTGAAACCCATTTCCGTATCCCCCTAGATACTTGGTATTTCAACAAATAATATTGCCAGTTAATCGGTCATAAGAGTAGGTATTGCAACTTGCCTTTGACGGTATCAACATTTGTGAGGGGCCCACTAGCTCAAGGATGAATCGATGATTTTTTAGAATTTTTCTGAAGATTCTAAAGATCTCATTATATTGTACCTTTCCTTCTTTTCTCTTTTTTGTTTATTGTTCTGATTTCATGTTTAACGATATATCTGACTAATCTCTGCAACAGCCTGCTTTTGCAGAGATGCAGATGCTATACTTAGTTTATTACTTAAATACCTACCTACTTAGGACTTACCTAGGTAGGACCTAATTAGCATACAAAATAAAACAATAATTAGATATGAATAATAGAATTTGATTTTATGCATGGTGGAATGGAATGGAAGATCATGTAGCGATTAACTTCGCTACATGTGGCGCTACCACATGCGCGCCTCAAGGAACTAACGTCAGCCAATCCCAAGCCAAGGGCTGCATCGCGCAAACGAAAGAAGGATGCACGGAATTAACCTGTCAATATTTTTTATTTTTTTTTTTGTTAGAAAAAACCAAACATATTTTCTAAAAATGATATGTGCTTCAAAAATATAGGGATTTTTTGCTGTTTTCATATCACTAGTTAAAATTAAAATTAACCGACCAGAAAAATTACAATGATTTTTTTATTGTTTTTACATTACGGATTACATATACATAAGAAGTGGCGGTATGGTCTTAAAGGCTTTAGTGTCCAAAAATGGGCGAATTATTTGAAAAAAAAATCAATCTTTTATTACTGTTGCTGTCAAAAAAAAAGGAAATGTCAAATTCAGTCAATCAGATGACGTATTTAGTGTTGCCTTCTTGACTGTGTAGACTTCGTTCTCGTATCCAGACTTAGCAATTTTGGAAATGTTGACGTGTTGATGTAATAATTATTTTCTTTTTTAACTATTGGCACATAATCCTGCGTTAACTCGTTTTAGCCCGTAATGTTTACAAACTGGGGTGTTATTATACATTTTTATAGAAACATACATTTTTGTATACTAAAAGATTATCAAAAAGAAAGAATATTCTTATTATTTTTATATGTACTTTTTATCATATACTTTACTACTAAAAACAAAAAGCAGTAGTTGAAGTTATCCGAGAAATTCGTGGCAATTTTAATATTACTCGTAATAATCCTTAAGGGTGCTATTCGAATCTATAGGTGGGCACACACGGTCAGTTAAACTGATCAGTTTTTCGCGTCACTCCAACTGGGTGCTCATTCAGTTAATGAAAAGGTGGGAATTGGTGGTTCCATATTTGAAGACAGTGGAGCCATGATATTACTTCGATAAATAGTGTTAAGTGTTTCAATTTTTCATGAGAAATTATTGAAACCAAAGTTGTTTGAATTTTGATTTTCCACAACTTTGATTCCTATCAACTTTTTCTAGGATCGATTTTTTTTAATAAGCCGGTGATGCCATGATATTTCTTCGATAACTTGTGTTATTTCAATTTTTCATGAGAAATCATCGGAACACAAGTTGTTTGAAATTTGATTTCCTATAACTTTGATTCCTATCAACTTTTTCCAGAATCGATATTTTTTTGCGTTAATTCAATTTTTCATGAGAAATTATTGGAACCAAAGTTGTTTGAAATTTGATTTCCACAACTTTGATTCCTATCAACTTTTTCTAGGATCGATATTTTTTTAATATGCCGGTGGTGCCATGATGTTTTTTCGATAACTTGTGTTATTTCAATTTTTCTTGAGAAATTATCGGAACCAAAGTTGCTTGAAATTTGATTTCCTACAACTTTGATTCTCATCAACTTTTTATAGGATCGATATTCTTTTAATAAACCAGTGGTGCCATGATGTTTCTTCGATAACTTGTGTTATTTCAATTTTTCATGAGAAATTATCGGAACCAAAGTTGTTTGACATTTGATTTCCTACAATTTTGATTCCCATCAACTTTTTCCAGGATCGATATTTTTTTGAATAAGTTAGTGGTTCTATTTTGTTTCTTCCATAACATGTTATTTCAATTTTTCATGAGAAATTATCGAAGCCGTAGTTGCTTGAAATTTGATTTCCTACAACTTTGATTCTCATCAACTTTTTACAGGATCGATTTTTTTAATAAGCCGGTGATGCCATGATGTTTCTTCGATAACTTGTGTTATTTCAATTTTTCATGAGAAATTATCGGAACCAAAGTTGTTTGACATTTGATTTCCTACAATTTTGATTCCCATCAACTTTTTCCAGGATCGATATTTTTTTTAATAAGTTAGTGGTTCCATTTTGTTTCTTCCATAACTTGTTATTTCAATTTTTCATGAGAAATTATCGAAGCCGAAGTTGCTTGAAATTTGATTTCCTACAACTTTGATTCTCATCAACTTTTTATAGGATCGATATTTTTTTAATAAACCAGTGGTGCCATGATGTTTCTTCGATAACTTGTGTTATTTCAATTTTTCATGAGAAATTATCGGAACCGAAGTTGTTTGACATTTGATTTCCTACAATTTTGATTCCCATCAACTTTTTCCAGGATCGATATTTTTTTTAATAAGTTACTGGTTTTATTTTGTTTCTTCCATAACTTGTTATTTCAATTTTTCATGAGAAATTATCGAAGCCGAAGTTGCTTGAAATTTGATTTCCTACAACTTTTATGCTCATCAACTTTTTATAGGATCGATATTTTTTTAATAAACCAGTGGTGCCATGATGTTTCTTCGATAACTTGTGTTATTTCAATTTTTCATGAGAATTTATCGGAACCAAAGTTGTTTGACATTTGATTTCCTACAATTTTGATTCCCATCAACTTTTTCCAGGATCGATATTTTTTTTAATAAGTTACTGGTTCTATTTTGTTTCTTCCATAACTTGTTATTTCAATTTTTCATGAGAAATTATTGAAGCCGAAGTTGCTTGAAATTTGATTTCCTACAACTTTGATTCTCATCAACTTTTTATAGGATCGATATTTTTTTAATAAACCAGTGGTGCCATGATGTTTCTTCGATAACTTGTGTTATTTCAATTTTTCATGAGAAATTATCGGAACCAAAGTTGTTTGACATTTGATTTCCTACAACTTTGATTCCCATCAACTTTTTCCAGGATCGATATTTTTTTTAATAAGTTAGTGGTTCTATTTTGTTTCTTCCAAAACATGTTTTTTAAATTTTTCATGAGAAGTTATTGAAGCTGAAGTTACTTGAAATTTGATTTCCTACAACTTTGATTCCCATCAACTTTTTCTAGGATTGATATTGTTTTGAATAAGATAGGTGTGCCATTTTGTTTCTTTAATAACTTTTGTTATTTCTTTCTTTCATGAAAATTATTGGAACCAAAGTTGTTTGTAATTTGATTTCCTACAACTTTGATTCCTATGAACTTTTTATAGGAAAGATATTTTCTTCAATAAGATAGGTGTGCCATTTTGTTTCTTTAATAACTTTTGTTATTTTTTTCTTTAATGAGAAATTAACGGATCCATTGTTGTTTGAAATTTGATTTCCTACAACTTTGATTCCCATCAACTTTTTGTAGCATCTATATTTTTCGAATAAGATAGTGGTGTCATTTAGTTTCTTCAATTAAGCTTACCAGCGATAGTTATCAACATTAAGCCCCCGCTGCACTGATCTGATGTACAGATGCGATCATAGCATCGTGTGAGCTCAGCTTCAGGTAGTGGTTCAAATCGTGTACCACAAATTCCTACCTATTAATTTACTGAATGAGCCCCATTTGGAGTGACGCGAAAAACTGATCAGTTTAACTGACCGTGTATGGCCACCTATCACTAGCTTTACTACACTTGCAGCAGCTGCACTAGGCCGGCTGTGGCTACACAACTGAGGCGTTAAACCAGGTTTACACATAAATTGAAATTACATCTGTTCGATATTGCCCTATACATTTTTGTTTTGGCCGAAACGATGAAGAACTAACCAAAATGTATGGAGCCACACCCGAACGCAAAAGTTTAAGTAAACAACACAAAACCTGGACTAAGGGCTCTGGTTATCTACGTAGTTGTATGAATTTCTACAAAAAGATTCCGAACACGGCTGCGGCAGCATGTGCTACCGAGTCTCGGCTGCAAGTGTTGTTAGCATGTATAAACAAGTCCAACGTACCTGCGATGTACGACGTAGGCAACCAGCATCGGAATCATTCCCAACTGCGGATACAAGCAGCGGCTCATGTGTTTGCTACCTCCATTCGCAACTTGCATCCGCAGGCTGCAGCCGAGGTTCGAATAGCTGCTTTACTTATATTCTTAACTTATAGTTGCGGTTCTTGTACTTTTGCTAATGAAATGGATGAATACCGAATTTTCTTATATCATTCCATTTTTCATTTTCTTTTATATCAGTCCTAGACATTGATTTTTTTGACGTGACAACGTCCTATAAATCGATGAACTCTAAAAAGTAATCTGATATTACAGACAAGATGACATGCACTGTTTTAAAAATCAATATAGGTAAATATCATTGAGACAATATTGACTAAAAATACATGACATCAAGTTTTTAAAATCGAGCACCATTTTAGCACTCTGAATATAACAAACCTGGCAATCCATAATCTTGAGTGTGTATAAATGTCTATAAATAAATAAATAATTCTTTATTTGGCACAAAAACTTAGTTCTAAACAATTGAACGATACTACCTGCAGTAGTCAGAAAGACTGTGTCGCGGGCAGCATCGCCCACCTCCGGCAAAAGAATTTTAACAACATTATAAATTTGAGTACAAATAAAAGACAAAACTATAATCAAAACTGCATAATTTAGACAACAATTATAGCCGTTAGAATATTGTGTGTGCACGCGTGTGTGTATTGTGTGTGTGTGTGTATGTGTGTGCGCGCGCGTGTGTGTGTGTGTGTGATTGCAATCAAGTTATAACTGTAATTAAGTCCTCGGTATCTTGATAAGATAGTGATAACAGCCATTCAACACATTTTATTTTACATTTATAGGATGGGAGTGGGTAAATACTAAGTTCTTTATTTAACCTATTATACAATAACGAGCTAATAGCTTGATAATGACGGGTTGCTATAGCAGTGCGGCACGGTTCCGAGCTACAAACTTTATCCGATCTACGTTTATTAGCTTATTACGTTTAATAGGTACTTATAGCTTGAAAATTGTTTTCGTTTTTTCTTATTTTATATTCAATTTTAGCCAAATTGTACATATTTGAACAGTTTTAGAAGCGTCATAAATCACATTGGTGAACATATCATTCTTAGAAAATAAGTGAGGAAAAATTAGTCTGTTCGTATATAACAGGTCCTGGTATGTATGGGCTCGCGCATCCTTCTTTACAGCGACGGCCGATCCTTATCAAGACTTAAGGTGACGCTATCGGATAGCTATCCCCGGGCACAACACCTCGCCCGGTGCGAAATGTTAACCTAGAATTATCATCTCGACATAGACGACCAACTAGTCCAAAAATATTTAGGGCTTAGGCCATTCTTACCAGAACTTGATATGTACCTATTGTACCTACACGGAACACCGTGTAAAAAGCTCAAGAGAGCTTTTTACGATTTTTCATTTTAGTGCGACCTACTAGTTACACTTTAGTTGTAAAAATCCTTTCAGATGATGGAGGCAGTAAAGGACAGCCGGACGCAGCGGCGGCGCCCCCCGTCGGGTAATGGACCGAGCTTGGCGCCCATATTAGTACTTTTGTAACTTAATTGAACAACGGCCACCTACTGGGCACATCATACTAATATTATGAACCCCTACTCTTTTGTCTGTGATTCTATTAGTACCTATAGGTATGGAGAATTTTCTGGATGACTGAGATATTGTAGGATAACATTGTATTGTACCAGACAACCTTGCCCAAGCAACCAAGCTGTTTCATCCTTCGTGCCTAGGCCTATGCTTAATCTTAATAGAGTATTAAAAAGGTCGTTACAGTACCTACATATTATATCAAGTACCTAAGGAACCGGCGGTTAGTAATAATGCCTAATACATATCATTATGTAGATGGTTTATGTCACATTATTTCTTTAATATAGAAGGTTTAGTACGGACATGACTCCGCTGAAAAAACTTCTCAATACGCAAAATGAATGTGATTTAAGTTGCCCAACAAATTAGCATATTTACTGGGTATATTATTATAATGATTTGTGTGGGTAAAATCATTATTATAATTAGTCCGTTAGTTAGATTATTGAAAAATATAAAATATTAGACATCGGGCGGCACGGCAGTGCCGAGCGCGAAGCAATCACTGCCGTACCATCCTTTACAGGAACCATTTCACCGCATTTTCAGGCCCCTATTTGAGAACCTCTGGATACAATTTTCAAGCCTACAATTGACTGGTTATTGAAGCAACGTTTTCCAAGGGGCAATTTTCCATCGTCAACGGGTAGCGGTTCTGGAGACAGATTGGTGCAATGGTAGACATAGACATAACTTTATTTGCAACGAAAACAACACATAATACAAGACAAACATCAAAAATATAGTACATGAAGCACCTGGTTTTGTACCATTGTGTACCCTTCAACGGCCAAGTCACACAACATTAACTATAATAATAAAGAAATCGCAGTAAGCAACCTTAGACTTGGCACGACTTTGTTTAGATTTCATTACTTTTAAGAGATAAACAAGCAGCCCCATCAAGACTTGGCTAGTTTTTTACAGAATGTTTTTGGTGGGATACATTTTTTCACGTGTTAATCAAACAATAAATGACAAAGATAAGCCTTGTCAAAGTTTGGGAGTGGGGGCTCGTGACATCACTAGTGCTTTACATTTGTAGTGCACTAGGGACGTCACGCTCATGTCACGTCATATTTATCAATTTTGTTAAATTGACAAAAGAATAAATACGTGTCTGATACAATGTTTTGATTAGAGACCGGCCAAATATTTAAACTGTTTAAACTAAGCCCAGTCGATTTCTCGACATATTCCAAACACACCATAAACCAGCACTGGGCCAGCGTCGTGGTTGTGGCCTTGTTGCCTTTCGTTTTAAGTATTCCTCGTTACTTGGACTATCCAAAATGACGTTACTCGCTGACGTCTTTCTCAAAAAAGATACATAAAATGAATGTGATCCAAGTTGCCCAACAAATGGTCCGTCCGGCGTCGGCCGCGGTAATAATTCAGGATTAGAGAGGCCACATACACAGTTGCGGATTACGCGTGGGCACCGGACGAGGCTGCTGTTCACCTGCAATTTTTAATGGCATTTACAGTGGGTTGAAGTGGATTTTCTGCGAAATCTAATTTAGGCTTGGAGTGGGTATTTTTTGGTGTTTTCAGACGTATGAGTCAGGTCAGACAGACGCAATGTATGTGTAGGTATAGTACTCATAGATAATTTCAAGAACAATGCGTTTAGATGGCTTAGCTAAATACAAAGGTTAGTGTCATACCCTCCAGTCCTTATTTAGAAAGGTTAGTTTAGACCCTCCGCTAATTTTTTTTTCAACTTACACACAATATAAGTAAGAAGCCGTGGTGGTCAAGAGGTAGTGACACCCGCCTTACAATCGTGAGGTGGCGGGTTCAAATCCCCGGTCCCGTACCAATGAGTTCTTTGGAATTTATGTACGGAATTTCACACCACTGGCTTTTCGGTGAAGGAAAACATCGCGAGGAAACCTGCATACGTCCGTAGAAGAAATTCGATGGCGTATGTGAATCCACCAACCCGCACTGGGCCAGCGTGGTGAATATGGCCCAATCACCCTTCGTGGGTAGACCTATGTCCTGCAGTGGACTGTTAAAAGGCTGGTACAGTACAGTACAGTAAGTAGGTATAGGTATAGGCCGCGCCACATTAGTCGGCGGATGTGAAGTTAGCTACAAGCTGCGCTATATCCAATCCTGACTGAAAAGCCGCACGTTGATTGGCTATTGCGCAGCTTGTAGCTAACTTCACGTCCGCCAACTTGTGTGGCGCGGTCTATATCTTGTTTCTTACTTTGTATTATGATGACCTGTAAAGTAGGTACTTAGGTAAGTAGGTAGGCACTCGGTATAGGCCAAATCTAATTTCTTGGTGGTTGTGAAGTTACTGTTATTGTTTAAAAGCTACGAAGTTGCGCAAAACCCAATCCTACCGCTGCTTTTAAGTGAGCGCCAAAAAGCTTGGTTCAACCTTTAGGTAGGTAACCTACCTACTCTAGGTACTTACCCAAAACAATACAAAATGTGGGTCAACAATTACTAACCACAGATCTACTCACATACGCGTCAAACTCATCAGCGATGGGGGTTCGTGGATATTAATTTAGGCAAAGTACATGCTTCACAACTTATGAGAGAAAATTCCGACACCGCAAATACTTCAAAAGCGATCGACCAAACCGCAAATTTATCCACAATGGAATTTCGGAACAAATACGGGAGGTTGAACAGGACTCTACGACAGTAAGGCGTGCTACGCCGTAACGTATAAATGATGTGTACAAAGGACCACATTGGCCTTTGTTTTTTAAATAATGAGCCTAGCTCATTATTTGTATGTATTTATGTTTATCTTTTCTATACAGGGTTATTTCTAATCAATTAGCATCCTTTTAGGGGCTTATTCTGTTAGGGGCTTGTCTGTCGATTAAAACTAACAACTTTTGTTCTGCGAATTTTGTCAGAACTAAAACTTGGTTCTTCCATGGAAAAATTTCACCCGCGACAAAATGTATGGAACAGCTGATTTTTTTTCGAGTTCGGACAAAAATCGCAGAACAAAAGTTGCTAGTTTTGATGTACAGAATAAGTCCCTAAAATAATTCTAATTGATTAGACATAACCCTGTATACATATGTATTTTTTTAGTTCATAGATTGAAAAACATTTTAAAATATAAACTATGTTTTGAAAGACTTTTAGAGGTGCTGTTAGCCTGATAAAGTAATTTGTATAATAACTATTGTTGCATTATTTCTTTAGACTGTCTAGTTTGTAAGTACTTTGTAATTACATAGGTATTTTTCAGACCAATAAATAAATTAAAAAAAAAAAAATCAATGAATCATTGGCTTTTGCGTACTATGCAAAAATAATATAATATTACATATATACCTAGGCTACTTAGGTACTGTGCGTAGTGCGGAAGCGTGCCCGTAGCCCCGACATTAGGCACAGCGGTGGAACAGCCAGGGGTTTTGGTTGGTAGGCCACCGACTAGCGGTGGTACCGTCGAGGTGAGGTGGTATCCATAAAGGATTTCCTTTTTAGTTAGTAAAATTTTTGTCTGTAATTTTAATTTCTTAAGACTGGGTCCTACCGTGGCACAGATGACGCGTTAAATTGAAGGTTCCTGATAAATTAACCGTTTAGTCATGTTAGAGGCTTTCAGGCGGCTTAAAAACTCTTGACATCCAGCCTCCCGGCCTATTCAAATTTACTTAAAAATGGCGGTTTTTAAAGAACTTGTATATAACCATTATATGTCGCAGTTGCCGTCTCTCTAGGATGATACACATTTACTTTCAATATTACTGTTCCATAATTATTTATTTTCGCTTATTTTCATCATCAGTATAAATAGAGTTATTTATAGTTTTCCGATATTTTATATATATTAGTTTATTTTATATTTTGTATGAGTTGGTTATTATTAGAATTTATTAGAATGTATGTTGTTTAAGTAAGTATATACATATACACACCCCGTAGCCTAAACCTTTAAATTAATCCTTCACAAGTAACGGTTGCCTGCAAGAAATTGCTTTTTAGCGATAAGGCCGCCGATTGTAACACTTACTATAAGTTCCTAGTCTAAGTTTTCCTAGTTTATTTAAGTTTTGGTGTGGCAATAAAGAATGTATCTATCTATCTAGATAGACATATAGATAGATATATAGATAGATAGATATATCTAGATAGATAAATCTTATTTTTAATTTCCGTAGAAGGAGGAGCTTCTATTAGTCTGGATGTATTTTGTATGTTCATCGACATTTTCGCCAATTGTGAATTGAATAAAAAACATCTTTATTTCGAAAGGGTGATCCCATTCAAATTTTATTGAAATCGGTTGAGCAGTTTTTGAAAAATTAACACTAATGTAAAAATTGTAAACATCAATTCAAACGAACTATTTGAATTCTGTACACGATGGAAGTCGGTGTTGCCATTTTTTGCGAAAAATAATGATATTGCGTTAGTTCCTATTAGAGCCCTTACTGCTCTGTTGCCTGATTTGGGTATAGGTACTCATGTCATATTCATTTCTGGGATTATATTCGTCGCAGCTATTATCCCGAAATGAGAGCTTCAGAAAAACAAACGGGAGCTTTTCGAGCTCGGGAGGAGGACGATGGAATATAATCATTTTCTTCATCGGATTTCTGCTGTTTCGTTTCGCAAATCAAATCTCAAATGTGGCGTACAGAAAGATGCTAAAAGTTTGTACCTACTTAGGTACCTATATCATTACTTTTTTGACTGACGAACCACCGGATGAGGTACTCAATTCGACGCGTATATTTTTTTTAATGTATAACCACGCATAACTTTCATTATAGTAGTTCGATTTCAATAATTCTTTATTTATTGGAAAGAGTACAATTCAAAATTGGTCCCATTTAATTTTATCGAAATCGGCTGAGCCATTTTTGATAAATCAACAATAATGTGAAAAATGCTACATCGATCCTTGCGAAATATTCGCGAATTCTATACACGGGTGAAGTCGGTCATGCTATTTTTTGCAAAAAATAATTATTCATGTCATTAAGCTGAACATTTATACAATACACGTAGGAATATTCTATCCTAAATAATTATGTAATATCCTGTAAATCAACAATAATGTGAAAAGTGCTACATCGATCCGTGAGAAATATTCGTGAATTCTGTACACGGGTGAAGTCGGTCATCCTAATTTTTGCAAAACATAATCTTGTGTATAAAACATTTTATTTATTTTTCTTGAATTTCCGGTTGAAGTTGTTATCATGATGGTCTTAACCTCCTCGGACCTGGCGCCTCGTATAGGGGACAATTTTGCCAGTGTCGCTACCAAGCAGGGAGTTGCGGAACTATAAATGTGAATATCGTCATCGATTTAACACAGATGGCGCTTTAATTAAAATACATGTTTGAGTAGCTAGGTTTTGCACAGTTTTAATAGATATTATTTGAATTCGTCAGTTGAGTGAAAAGTGCAATAATGGCGGCTCGTGGTAAGTTTTTTTTGTTGTTTTTGTGGAAATATTAGGAGTTTCTTTTGAAATGTATATTTAGTGTGTTCCTTAGATTATATACGATTTAACAAACTCATTTGTTTTATATTTAGACAAATTATTGAAACGTAACAGACCTTGATGTGTGCATGTCCCTCATAAGAGACTTTCGGTTTTAGGCCAGATATTTATAAATATATTTTTAAACTGTTGTTGATCTTATTTAACATTATCGTTGCATTTTATAGGCTTGAATGACAAAGAAATACTAAACATTTTGAATTTCAAAGATGACGACTCAGTCATCGATGGTGTTTCCGATGATGAAGTTCAAACAATTACGCCTTCTCATGAAGAAACGCGACTACAAGTTGAAGAAAATAGCTCCAGTGAGTATTCAAGTGATGATGAAGTGCCACTGTCTACGTTTGCTTCTCCTCAGGCTCAAACTTCCCAGGTTGCAAGTCGTAGGATTTTTTTGAAACATCAAGACAGTTTTTTGGCTACTACCCCGGGAGATTTCCACCCTCTAACATCCACTCCAGTAAGTGCATTACCAACACCATTTGAATATTTCACAAGATACATACCAGAAGAAATATTTGAAATATTTAGCGCGTTTTCGAATCAAACCTATTTTATAAAAAACAGGCAAGAATCTGGACACTTCAAAAGACGAAATGAAAATCTTTTTCGGGTTGAATATTGCCATGAGCTATTTGGGTTTGCCTAGAATTAAAATGTATTGGATGAATAAGACAAGAATCCCAATGATAGCAGACAGAATGACTCGAGACCGCTTTTTCAGAATTAGATCAAATCTGAAACTAGTAAATGATCTTGTAGACCCGATTTCTAAGACAAACAAGTTTTGGAAAGTACAACCTCTTATTGAAACTGTAAGGAAAGCTTGTCTAGAAAATCCCAGATCTCAAGAAGTTAGCATTGATGAACAAATGATACCATTTTGGGGCCAAGTATCTATGCGGCAGTTTATCAGGGGAAAGCCAAACAAGCCTGTCCGTTTAATTTTTTCATTTTTTCGACTTTGCGACAGCTGCTGGATGGTTGGTGTACAGGAAAGAAGCTTTGCTTTTGGAAACACCTAAGAAAGACCTTTTAGATTATCTCGACTTCAAAGCAGAGATAGCAAATTCATTGCTTCACTTCACACCGATCAGAGAACAAATAATTATGTATAAAGAAGTGAGTGAAGCAGATTCGCCGACCACTAGCAGCCGCAAAAGAAAATATGTGCCTCAACCTCCATTACAGCTGAGAAAAGCCATGGCAGGTCATTTGCCTATGATTGACGAAGAGTCTAGTGACCACAGGTGTCGCTTACCTGGCTGTAAAAGCAAGAAAGCAAGAGTGTATTGCTCAACTTGCAATATGCATCTATGTTTGGTGGCAGGGCGAAATTGTTACAAACTATATCATGAAAATATTTAATTCAATATTTTCATGAAATAGTTTGCACAGTAAAATTAATATGCACTTACAGCACAATAAACAGACATTAATTTTAGTAAAAGTTTGGTTTTAATACAATCCTTTTCAATAGCATATGCTCCCAGAGTCCCCTATAAGGGACACCGTTTAAAAAAAAATATACAAGATGTGCAAAAACAATTACACATTTTTTTGCTTATTTGGGCATCACTATTCACGCGTATCAAAATTGCATCAACAGCAAAAACCATATAGCACGTCAGGTCTGAGGAGGTTAATCACCCCTTTTTGGCTTAGTAGGTACAGGGCAAACAGATAATCCGAATGAGAGAAATAAGATACTAATTTTAAATAGAATAAAATAGATATTTGGCTTGAGCTTTTGGATTATCTTTAGACCTTCTAGGGTCTGTGGATGATCCAATTGCTTGTTACGTAGTAGTAGTTTATGTAGTTTTAGATCATGTATAGGTCTTGTATTTAGTGGTAGTTAATAAAGGCACTAAAAAAAAGATAATAATTATGTTCGAATATAAATTTTTGTCTTTAAGTCAATTATATCTGAATTAAAGACATAAATTTATATTCGAAGTTTAAAAACATTGAAAAACATACACACTGAGAATAATAACAGTCAACATTACAGCAAATGAACAGTAGAGGACATAAAAGTGTTATTGCTCGCCGGGACTACACCTGGGTCTTCACGACTTATCTAGATAGATCGTCTCGAAGAACTCTATTATTTTCTGTTTCTTACAGACAACGATTGAAGTAAATGAAGTCTCGTTGTTGTTTTTTCCAGGCGACTGTACCTATAGTACGTACCCTTCGTGGCTAGGCGTAAGTCCTGACGTGGATTATTTAAAAGGTTAGTACAGTATAGTAGAATGCTACTCTAAAAGGCACAATTTAATAGATTGTACTGTATCAGTTTTTAAGGTTTCGGATTCGCATTCTCCACCAATTATCTATTACGAACAAATGCTGGTTTCCTCACGATGTTCTTCTTAGCCAAAAAGTACAATGCGTGGTAAAAACACTTACAAACTTCCCTCAAACTCTTGGTTTTAGAGCCAATTGCGCCTCGCGATCGCTATTCTAATGAAATGTTATAGTTATAAACCTGTACCTAACTGTGCCAGCTTTTTATTAGATTATTTTTATTTTTAATAGATAGTCCAGCTAGTCAAGCATGCGAATAGCCACGAAAAGAACTCATTTCGACGTGTGAAAAAGTGACAGATATATACTTTGCTATAACGCTGTCTCGTTCTGACACTACGAACGAAATAATTCGTGGCGCGCACACTAGCCCGGCAGTGCAGGACATAGGCCTAGTAGTTGGGGCCATATCTACCACGCTGGCCCAGTGCGGGTTGGTGGACTCACATACGGACTTGACGGTGGAATTTAATTCCTGCTATGGACGTACCTAGTTATTTTATCACTTAGACCACCACGGCTTTTGAACCTGATGTGGGCGCTATTGCTATTTATTTATTTATAGTTATACAGGGTTATTTCTAAGGGTGTCCGCTGCGTTAGGCGGGCGTCAGTCACGGGTGTCCGTCGCGGGGATACAGGATATCATGATAAACTAAAAAAAAAAAAGTTCAACGTGTAATAAAACCATTGGTATAAGTAGGTATCAATCTACTTTACAAGATACAAGTTACGGGTGCTTTATTGTACCCAGTTTGGGGAATAGTGACTGCATAACAATTGTATAATTTGTATCTTGTGCCAATTATAAATTTGAATTTTGAAAAAAAAAATCTTTATGGTCACCAATCACCACCAGAATGTGGAGGCATTACCATATCAATACTTACAGTTAGTCCTGTGCGGTCGTACATTCTCCATGTTCCGGATCGTTCATGACCGACCAGCGAAATAACCGAATCAAATGTATCGGTCGTTCATCGGTCCCGTGACCGAACCATACGGTGGCGATAAGATCCTACGTACATTATTATTAATAGCCAAACTTAGAGGAACCCGTCGCTGAGTTTGATCTTGAATCCAATTGTACAACAGTTTTTCCATTTCATAAATTAAAGCATTCCTTTTGCGTATAATAGTGCTGTTTGAAGAGACGGAAGGAAGAGCTGTTAAGAGTTTTTCTTTATCTTTCAATATTGTTTGTACCGTCGTGCGTGATAAATTAAGTTCTCGTCCAATAGATGAAGTCGAATAACCGCGATCTTTGAGTTTTAAAATCTTAGATTTAACCTCCATTGTAATTGACTTTCTTACTCTCTTCTTCTCTTTATTATTACTGTCTTGTTTAGGTGGCATTGTTTAAAATTCACTTAAATATGTATGTTAACACAAAAACTGTCAAAGATGCAAAAAAACTAATTTATTACGTCTTGATTGTCCGTTGTCCCTGAATGTACTAAACAAAATCAGCGACATTGTCGCGGTATTCCCCGCACGAGACGACACCGCGCCCCGCCCGCGCCCCTCACGGACATTGACCTTGCGACAAGTGAATTCTCCGATATGCCGGAAATCGAAACAAATGACGTATGCTTGAGGAATAGTGTCAAAACATTGTTCGACGTAACTTGAAACGACGTAAATCGAAACGACGTAAGTCGAGGACCGCCTGTACTTACAGTTTACGAGAAATAATAGCGCACCTACAGTTTAGTATCTGGACATTAATAAATAATTAGGTACCTCTACCGTAATTAATTACGTTCTTATATTTATTTTCCACACAATACAAAACGTGTCGCTGTAAGCTTCTAAGCCAATTGGCAGTCCTAAGCAAAGTTGAGAGCAAACATCACCCTCCAAATAAATTCACCGTAATAGACTGTAAACGTTCTGGTAATATTTTCCCTTAAAGTTATGAATTTACAATTCTCGCACCCTTGTCACCCTTAATTAACATTCGGTTATGTTTATTCATTACGCTGCCGACGGCGCTTTGAAAAATGCTTCAGTACTTCGCGATAGGTTGGTAAGAAATACCTACCTATTGTTATCGCGTACTGAATACCACTGTTGAGCACTCGTCCATTCTCATTATGAAAATATTAGGCCATAGTCCACTGCCTCAGAGAAATTATAAGCGACAGCTAATGCAAGAGTGCCTAGAAAAAATCACTTTTAGTGATAAGGTCGCCGGTTGTTAGGCATTAAGCATATCTTTCTCCTGTACTATAATTTATATCTGTGTGTGAATCAACAAAGAGTTTATCAATCAGTCAATCAAGAGCCTTAGGTAAGTGTCTTTATTACGATAGTATCTCAATCGTTTTTAGGGTTCCGTAGCTCCAAAGGAAAAAACGGAACCCTTATAGGATCACTTTGTTGTCCATCTGTCCGTCTGTGTGTATGTCAAGACTCTTTATCTCGGGAACGCGTAAAGATATCGAGTTGAAATTTAAACTGTATACTTATATCTATGGTATCTTGCAGTTGTGTAAAAGAAAAACTTCTCGGTTATCGTTTAAGAAAGTTAGAGCCGTTTATGTTGTAAAAAATCCCATATTTGGACACTCACAAAAATCAAAACCTATAGGGTGCTTCCCTTTGTCATAGAACTATGAAATTTGGCGAGAAGCATTGACAGCAATTCGGCGACACGCATTTATAGTTTAGTTGTCTCTAAAATAAGTTTAGTCCTGTCAAACTAGGTTTTGCTATTCGGATGTCAACACGATTAAACTAAATTTAGGTCGAATCGACTAAATCGATTTTAGTTACTCAATTTGGTCAAAGTGCATTCGGCGGATTTCGGCGGCCCACATTTTAGTGTGATATACGTCTAAAATTTAGTTGTCAAATGTCAAAATAGTCGTCATGAAAAACATGGCGATTAAAATTAGTTTGAGGAAGTTGCATGTGTTTTATCGTCGATTTTCGCAATTAATCTTGAAATATGGACGAATTTATTGTGGCAGCAACTATTGGAAAGGTAAGTAAAAAACCCAAAAACCTGTTTTTGCTTGATTGACTAAACAAGTGAGAGTTTATTGTGTGGTTCATCTAGTTCCAAATTATTTTCTGATAGAAGAGGAAAAAACTGTATAGAGTTCCAAAGACAGGAGCTTAACAGTTAATAAATGATCTTAATTTGAGAAGCACATCTCGAAAAGGCAACCCAAAACAATTATAGAGGTTGTATGTCATGGTTTTCCATTCAGCATGTTTGCATAAGCAAACTGAGTATTGTAATCAAATATCATTTGTTGTGGATTCTTAGTGCTATTCACTTTTTTGCCCGAGGCAGTTATCAGGCTGTTGTTGGCCTAGACAGTTTCTTGGGCTTAAGCCAGCCAACCATCAGCAGATGTCTTGAGGTCACAGTAATGCAATCGTCTCACAACTGTGCCCTAAAATCATCAAATTCCCAATGACGCCAGCTGACAAACTGCAATGACAGAGAACTCTTTTTATTCAAACCATTTGATAAGTCCTTAATTACCTAATTTTCCAACAGTCAGATAGATCCTTACAATAATTAACTCATGGATAAAGGATTAGTGGTTGCTCCGCTAGCGGAGCTTAACAAACTTATAAAGATTGATAATTATCTGTATAATCATATTGTATATCACATTGCAGATTACAATGAGGATGGTATGGAAGATGAGCTGTAGCAAATTAAACCAGCATTTGGTGCAATAGAAGAGATATGATGGAGATGAAGATTTCCTGTCGGAAGCTGAATTGATATGATTGATATATATAATATCTCCGCTCAAGAACTTTTCGACCCCATCGGTCACCAGCCCTCTGCGCTATGTGCCCTGCCCATTGCCATTTCAACTTGCCAATCCATTGGGCTATGTCGGTAACTTTGGTTCGTCTACGGATCTCCTCATTTCTGATTCGATCTCGCTGAGGGACTCCGAGCATAGCCCTCTCCATAGCTCGTTGGGCTACTTGGAGCTTACTAATAAGGCCCATAGTGAGAGACCATTCAGATTGAGAGATCGATATGCCTAAGTTTAATTAGGTACTAGATTATTTTAGTAATAAAAACATCATAAAAATGTACTTATATGATTTATTATTTGTTCCAACAAAAATTAAACAGTAGTTATAAATAAAAAATAAAAATAATCAATTTATCTGGTGAATTACCCTCTGCCTCACCAAGGTGCCCCACTGGTGGTACAGATTCTACACCTTCATTTTGTATGTGGAATCTGTCACACCAGGTTTGTCGAGTTGTATTAATTGTATTAGTTTTGTCTTTCATCTAAGAGTTAGATATTTAGCAGGTGAACACTGATTTACTAGAAATGATTTATATTGGACTAGCTTTTTCCCGTGGCTATATTTTGACTTTTGTGCTATCCTACAGGAATCTCTTACTTTTTCGGGATAAAAAGTAGCGTATGTCACTTTCAAGCCCTTGAACTATATCCATGCTAAAAATCAAGTCGATCCGTTGCTCCGTTGCTGCATGAAAGAGGAACAAACCAACAAACTTTTCGGATTTACAATATTAGTATGATTTAGAATGACATCACATTATTTTTCAAGTTACTCTTAACAAGTGCTTTCATTGGATACCCATGTTGTAGAAATGAAAAAATAGCTAAGGACTAATGCTGCATTTGATCTTGGCCAACTGGATCTATCACGACTTGGTTGTGGCAGTTCAGGCACGCTGTGGGCTGGCTTTGTGTCGACTTGCATGCTACAGGCTGGCTTGAGGCTGACTCCGCAGATTGTCTTGCTGGAGGTTGTATGGGTATTAGTTCATCCTAGTAGAAAGATCCCATTATCCTGATGTACCTAGTGCAGGAATTGTCTGCTCAGATGGTAATGGCAGTAAACCCTGTGAAAAAAAATATATTTTTACTAAATTTAATTTAATAGCAGTATACATATACTGCTATATGTACTACTATTAAATGCTATACATATATATGTACTGTACTGTATCAGTCTTATAATAATCCACTGCAGGACGTAGGCCTACCCATGAAAGGTGATTGGGCCACATCCACCACGCTGGCCCAGTGCGGGTTGATGGATTCACATACATCATTGAAATTCTTCTCCGGACTATGCTACTAGGTATATCCCGATATTCAGGTTGCCTCACGGTGTTTTCCTTCACCGTATACAGTATAAATATTAGCAGTTAACATGATTCCTTTAATAAGGATTATTCAAGTAACTTGCTTTATTAATTGAATGTAAAAATAAATAAATTACCAGTTGTTGTACCTTTGGACAACATTTATCAAATTAAAACCATATTGTGATATTCATTTAGGTAGTATGTTACACAAGGGATACTGGAATTGTTTTTAAAGAAATAACAATATGAAAACATACACATGCTGCCATTCCTGCACCATCCACGAGGTTCAAGGTTCCTGCTGCAGCAGAACATTGAGTTCACTGGCCGGATTTGCCAAGAACTCGCCAGCTTGTTTGTCTGCTTGATTACCTGAAAAAGTTTCATTAAAGACTATTGTAAATCCAAATAACTTGAAAGAAAATTAGCGACTACTTAGGATTTATCGACAAGAGATCTACTTACTTGTTGGCGTAGAATCGCTCCAAGCGATGGATCTCCCTTTACTTTTTGTTGGCGCGTTTCTTATTATGTTTGTAAAAGTCTAACGTAGTGATATTAAAAACTCTTTGCGAAGAATTTGCAGTTTTTGTCAATTGTGAACTGAAAAATTAATTGTAAATAAAAGTGTTGACAGAGTAATTTACCAAAATTTGCGATAAAAGCCAACAAGTTGTATTTTACCTCAAACCTATAATCATATCATAGATATAAAAGCTAGTGCATTCCACGGGAATAAATAATGTAAAAGTCTTATTTCAAAATAAAGCGCGTTGCGCCGTTTTTGGAGTAAAATCAAATCAAAATTATCGTAACAGATTTAAGTATGACATGAAACTTAAAATAGAAAAGAGCACTTGTTATCGATATGGCAACATATTGGGAGCAGCTATCATGGATGTAACACTAAATCCTTGGCAGCTATAGATGTGCCACAGATAAAATAAAAACAGTAATTAATGTTTCGTGCCATCTAGTGAACTATTTCCGAACTAATATTGCTACTCAACACTAGATGGCGTAACTGGCGTTACTTAACTTAGTTCTTTATGGTGGACGACTAAAATCGGTTTTAATTAAGTTCGAAGAAAACACCGAATAGCTTTTTGCTAGTTTTGCACTAAATTAAAAATTTTAGTGCGACTAGTTATAGTTTCGTGGAATGTCGCCGAATTGCCGCCATTGTCTCAAAGTAGACATATAGGAATAAATCTCAAAACTGTACATTTTTATTTAGATCACAAAAAATAGGGCCTCAAAATTCACAAAATATGGGTTCAAATTCAAAGAGTACATCGTATCATATAAGATATCATATAAAAGAACTTCATTAGCACATGCTAAAACAGGTTTTAATTATTTTAACAATGATGGCAATTCGGCGACACACATTTATAGTTTAGTTGTCTCTAAAATAAGTTTAGTCCTGTCAAACTAGGTTTTGCTATTCGGATGTCTACGCGATTAAACTAAATTTAGGTCGAATCGACTAAATCGATTTTAGTTACTCAATTTGGTCAAAGTGCATTCGGCGGCCCACATTTTAGTGTGATATACGTCTAAAATTTAGTTGTCAAATGTCAAAATAGTCGTCACGAAAAACATGGCGATTAAAATTAGTTTGAGGAAGTTGCATGTGTTTTATCGTCGATTTTCGCAATTAATCTTGAAATATGGACGAATTTATTGTGGCAGCAACTATTGGAAAGGTAAGTAAAAAACCCAAAAACCTGTTTTTGCTTGATTGACTAAACAAGTGAGAGTTAATTGTGTGGTTCATCTAGTTCCAAATTATTTTCTGATAGAAGAGGAAAAAACTGTATAGAGTTCCAAAGACAGGAGCTCAACAGTTAATAAATGATCTTAATTTGAGAAGCACATCTCGAAAAGGCAACCCAAAACAATTATAGAGGTTGTATGTCATGGTTTTCCATTCAGCATGTCTGCATAAGCAAACTGAGTATTGTAATCAAATATCATTTGTTGTGGATTCTTAGTGCTATTCACTTTTTTGCCCGAGGCAGTTATCAGGCTGTTGTTGGCCTAGACAGTTTCTTGGGCTTAAGCCAGCCAACCATCAGCAGATGTCTTGAGGTCACAGTAATGCAATCGTCTCACAACTGTGCCCTAAAATCATCAAATTCCCAATGACGCCAGCTGACAAACTGCAATGACAGAGAACTCTTTTTATTCAAACCATTTGATAAGTCCTTAATTACCTAATTATCCAACAGTCAGATAGATCCTTACAATAATTAACTCATGGATAAAGGATTAGTGGTTGCTCCGCTAGCGGAGCTTAACAAACTTATAAAGATTGATAATTATCTGTATAATCATATTGTATATCACATTGCAGATTACAATGAGGATGGTATGGAAGATGAGCTGTAGCAATTTGAACCAGCATTTGGTGCAATAGAATAAATTGATATGCCAAAAATTTAATCAGGTACTAGATTTTTCTAATAATAAAAAGATCATAAAAATGTATTAATGTACTTACATAGTTTATTATTTGTTCCAACAAAAATCACTATATTTTTTAATACATAATAAAAACATGAAAATATGCCTACTAATATGGTTTAGGTATTATTTCTTCCAGCAAACATTAAACAGTAATTATATTAAATCACATTACAGATAACAATGAGGATGGTACTGAAGACAAACTGCAGCATATTTAACTAGTTCTCGGAGCGATAGATGTGTCATCTGACTGATAAATGAAGATCAAGATTTCTATTTGGAAGCGAGATTGATATCCATCCATCAGCCAAAGGATGTCCACTGCTGGACATAAGCCTCCCCTATGAAACTCCAATAAGACTGGTTGGAAGCGGCTTCCATCCAGCGCGATTCTGCGGTCTTAATGAGGTCATCCGTCCTGGACGTCCTATGCTGCGCTTGCCAGTATGTGGTCTCCACTCTAGAACTTTTCGACCCCATCGGTCACCAGCCCTCTGCGCTATGTGCCCTGCCCATTGCCATTTCAACTTGCCAATCCGTTGGGCTATGTCGGTAACTTTGGTTCGTCTACGGATCTCCTCATTTCTGATTCGATCTCGCAGAGGGACTCCGAGCATAGCCCTCTCCATAGCTCGTTGGGCTACTTGGAGCTTACTAATAAGGCCCATAGTGAGAGACCATTCAGATTGAGAGATCGATATGCCTAAGTTTAATTAGGTACTAGATTATTTTAGTAATAAAAACATCATAAAAATGTACTTATATGATTTATTATTTGTTCCAACAAAAATTAAACAGTAGTTACAAATAAAAATAATCAATTTATCTGGTGAATTACCCTCTGCCGCACCAAGGTGCCCCACTTGTGGTACAGATTCTACACCTTCATTTTGTATGTGGAATCTGTCACACCAGGTTTATCGAGTTGTATTAATTGTATTAGTTTTGTCTTTCATCTAAGAGTTAGATATTTAGCAGGTGAACACTGATTTACTAGAAATGATTTGTATTGGACTAGCTTTTTCCCGTGCCTATATTTTGACTTTTGTGCTATCCTACAGGAATCTCTTACTTTTTCGGGATAAAAAGTAGCGTATGTCACTTTCCAGCCCTTGAACTATATCCATGCTAAAAATCAAGTCGATCCGTTGCTCCGTTGCTGCATGAAAGAGGAACAAACCAACAAACTTTTCGGATTTACAATATTAGTATGATATAGAATGACATCACATTATTTTTCAAGTTACTCTTAACAAGTGCTTTCATTGGATACCCATGTTGTAGAAATGCATAAAAAATAGCTAAGGACTAATGCTGCATTTGATCTTGGGCAACTGGATCTATCACGACTTGGTTGTGACAGATCAGGCACGCTGTGGGCTGGCTTTGTGTCGACTTGCATGCTACAGCTGGCTTGAGGCTGACTCTGCAGATTGTCTTGCTGGAGGTTGTATGGGTATTAGTTCATGCTAGTAGAAAGATCCCATTATCCTGATGTACCTAGTGCAGGGATTGTCTGCTCAGATGGTAATGGCAGTAAACCCTGTGAAAAAAAAAATATTTTTACTAAATTTAATTTAATAGCAGTATACATATACTGCTATTATGTACTACTATTAAATGCTATATATATATATATATATACATATATATGTACTGTACTGTATCAGCCTTATAATAATCCACTGCAGGACGTAGGCCTACCCATGAAAGGTGATTGGGCCACATCCACCACGCTGGCCCAGTGCGGGTTGATGGATTCACATACATCATTGAAATTCTTCTCCGGACTATGCTACTATATCCCGATATTCAGGTTGCCTCACGGTGTTTTCCTTCACCATATACAGTATAAATATTAGAGGTTAACATGATTCCTTTAATAAATAAGGATTATTCAAGTAACTTGCTTTATTAATTGAATGTAAAAATAAATAAATTACCAGTTGTTGTACCTTTAGACAATATTTATCAAATTAAAACCATATTGTGATATTCATTTAGGTAGTATGTTATACAAGGGTTACTGGAATTGTTTTTAAAGAAATCACAAGACACTGCCATTCCTGCACCACAAGGTTCAAGGTTCCTGCACCGTCCTGCTGCAGCAGGACATTGAGTTCACTGGCCGGATTTGCTAAGAACTCGACAGCTTGTTTGTCAGCTTGATTACCTGAAAAAGTTTCATTAAAGACTATTGTAAATCCAAATAACTTGAAAGAAAATTACTCCTAGTGGTTACAAGATTTATCAAAAAGAGATCTACTTACTTGCTGGCGTGGAATCGCTCCAAGAACATCTCCCTGTGATTTTTGTTGGCGCGTTTCTTATTATGTTTGTCAAAGTCTAACGTAGTGATATTGGAAACTCTTTCTTTGCGAAGAATTTGCAGTTTTTGTGAAAATGTGAACTTGTAAATTAATTGTAAACAATATATAGTGTTGCCAGAGTAATTTACCATTTGCGATAAAAGCCAACAAGTTGTATTTTACCTCAAACCTATAATCATATCATAGATATAAAAGCTAGTGCATTCCACGGGAATAAATAATGTAAAAGTCTTATTTCAAAATAAAGCGCGTTGCGCCGTTTTTGGAGTAAAATCAAATCAAAATTATCGTAACAGATTTTAAGTATGACATGAAACTTAAAATAGAAAAGAGCACTTGTTATCGATATGGCAACATATTGGGAGCAGCTATCATGGATGTAATACTAAATCCTTGGCAGCTATAGATGTGCCACAGATAAAATAAAAACAGTAATTAATGTTTCGTGCCATCTAGTGAAATATTTCCGAACTAATATTGCTACTCAACACTAGATGGCGTAACTGGCGTTACTTAACTTAGTTCTTTATGGTGGACGACTAAAATCGGTTTTAATTAAGTTCGAAGAAAACACCGAATAGCTTTTTGCTAGTTTTGCACTAAATTAAAAATTTTAGTGCGACTAGTTATAGTTTCGTGGAATGTCGCCGAATTGCCGCCATTGTGTTTGTACGGAACCCTCGGTTCGGTTGACCAGTTTTTTTAAATTCTATAGGATAATCTCTATAAAATGGATAATACCTATATTCTAAGATATCAAAACATGATTATCTATCATATCTTTGATATATATAAAAGACAAAGGTGACTGACTCAAGTATCAACGCACAGGCCAAACCATTAGAACTAGAAACACAGTCTTAGACTAGTTCAGGAGTCTATGGATTATCTGATACTGTACATTA
Source organism: Hypomecis punctinalis (assembly GCA_949316475.1). Classification (NCBI taxonomy): domain Eukaryota; kingdom Metazoa; phylum Arthropoda; class Insecta; order Lepidoptera; family Geometridae; genus Hypomecis; species Hypomecis punctinalis. The sequence goes on along the minus strand of OX438810.1, from coordinate 6,976,908 downwards.
ACATAATTATGTGTCAAAAATAAATAAATGATTGATTGATTTATATGTATATTATATAATATATTTTTTGTAGATAGTCAATGAACATTTGGTATTTTTTTCCCAAAAAAATATTGTTTTGTTCGTTAGATACTTTCAGGGAAAACCGTTAGGCCCAAACGCCACTAAAACGGAGCGGAACTAATGTGCGGAGACGGATAGAGCATTGTAAACCGTGATTCCTCAACATTACGGCTCAGCCAGCCGGGCTAGAAGCGAACCAAGCTATATTTCTTTCGACGTGTCAAAACGAGACAGCGTTATGGAAAAATATATCGTGACTTTTCTTAGTTGCACGCTGGACTAGCAGGAGTTTGGGCTTTAGCCAACTTTAGCGGCAGCGGCGAAGTCTGCTCGTAGAACTCGCCGCTTCAGCCGCTTCCGCCGTTCAGGGCGGAATGTCGTGGCGTCATTCGAACATTATAGCACATTTGTTTCTTACCGCTCACCGCCCCAGTACCGCTCATAGCGGTGAGGTCGTGGTGAAGCTATAATTGCCATAATTATTTTTAATGATGAATGAAACAAGACTATCCTGAGCGGAGCGAACTTTTTGTTTTGTTCTTCGATGGACAGAAGGACGGACGAACCAAACGAAGTTCTAAGGGTACCTCGTTTTACTACGGTCTGCAATGGCCACGCAGCCGGAGCCGCGTCAAATCCGACATTTTTCCAAAGGCATTAGAGTCTTTGACCCTCTGACCGCAGACGTACTAATGTTACGATATAGCCCAGCAGATTAGCAAGTTGAAATGGCAGTGGGCACAGCACATAATTCGGAGAACTGATGGCCGATAAGTCTGTAAAGTTCTCGAATGGAAATCACGCACCGGCAAGCACAGCGTAGGAAGTCCACAGGCTGGGTGGACCAAAAACTAATAAGACTGCAGGAACGATGCAGGCTGCTTCCAACCGGGCTTATTGGAAATTCATCGAGGAGGCCTATTTCGAGCAGTGGACGTCTTACGGTTGATAATGATGTTGATGATGACCCTTTGACCAGCTCTGCAGATCCCCGCACCACTCTGTTTTAGTGCAGCCTGGGCTTTTCGTGTCGGGAACACCACTCAGGCAGCACATTCCAGTCTAGCGGTTCGCACAATGAAATGGCATCAAAGTGTAGCGCACTGGGCTTAGAACGTCCAATAAACAATTTCGTTTTTTGCGCTTCTGGCTGGTCTGTAGTAAAACTAGCACGAGAGAAATTAATTTACCCAGGTTCTATGCAATTTCCCGCAAGAGCTAGGTGTGAGTCAGATTTGAATCGTACCAGGGTTTTGTGGTTCAAAAAGAAATCTCTAGATCTTCGAGCTCTAGAAGGGAAAAAAAAAATGAAAAAGGTTTTATTCTAAAGACTATCATCACTTAAGGTCCGATCCGTTAAAATCGAAGAGACTAAAACTTAACATCACTTAACATTCGATTTGATAATGGAATCCTAAAAGGAAGTGATCAATAACAGTTTCTATGAAGTGAATCTAGAATATTGTAGAATCTAAACTACAAACTTTTATAGAAATTGCAAATTGTTGCCCATAACAAGCGTTCCCTGTTGCAACTCGTTATCTTTTATGTCTTTGAAGTTATAACGAGAAAAGTGGAACTATCTAGTTACACGTGGTCGCTTTTCCTAGACTTAAGACCATACAAAATCATACCGCTTTTCTAAATAAAAATGACCTTAAACCCCTTTACCAATATAAAAAAAAAACAATAAAAATTGGTCATAAACCATAATAATAATTGTTCCGACTCACACGATTCATAATGATGATAAATTACAAAGATAGATGAGTACATTCCTTTTTCCATAGAAAATACCCTGTATATTTAGACATATAAATATATTGTGCACAGTTCATACCAAATTACAAAATAAGAACGTATTAAAATTGACTAAACCTTAGTACCTTAATTTCAGTCATCGCTCGGTCGCTCCCGCGATCGCACGCACATTATACGTGTTGTAGACTAAAAGTGCGCAAATAGAGGTGGGCTGAGATATTATCGACAAATTGTCGATAGTTTACATTTCAGCCCAACATGGACAAATATCTAACCAGATCCTCGTCCAACCCGAATCTGGCCAGCAAAAGGCCTAGAGACGACGAAGTCTCACCAGACAAATGGCAAAGACCAAGGAAGCTCGCTGCGTGCACTACAACGGACTCCAATAACCAGGAAACGCCTACCGATAACCGGTTCAAAGGTCTACCTGTTGATGCTGCAGATACAGATCCGGACTTCTTTGCTCAAGCTAGTAGAAAGAAGAAAATTAAAAATACTCCTCCATTCCTCATAGAGCTGGTGGGAGGGTGGACCCATCAAAAAGTAAGAGTTGCTGTCGAGAAGCATTGCAAAGATTACCATATGCAGTTCAGAGGTCAGAAGTTGGTAAAAGTTCAGTGCTACACCGCAAAGAACCACCAGAAGCTCAAAGATGGTCTCTCCAGTGATAAAGTATTTTTCCATACATTCACGAGGAAGGACGAAAAGCTCCCCAAAGCTGTGATCAAGGGCCTGCCGAGATTTATCCACGATAATATTCCTGCCGAGTTGGAATCACTTGGGTTTCCTGGGGCCATCGTTTCTGAGCTTCGTACACTAGTTCCTTATGAATGTCCGCCAATTCTCGTCCAACTTCCTGGTGGCACCGACATGATGAAATTTAAAAAGATTAAATATCTTTCAAACTGCGTTGTCGAGATCGAACGCTTCAAGCCTAACAAGAAAACAGGTACCCAATGTTTTAGATGCCAAGGCTTTGGCCACGCTGCGCGAAATTGCAACCGACCCCCCCGTTGCGTGAAGTGCGCAGAAAATCACCCTACCTGGGAATGTACCAAAAAGGATAAAGAAAGCCCTGCTCGTTGCTGCAATTGTCTTGAAGAGCATCCTGCTAACTTCGTGCAATGTAAAGAACGACAAAAGTATCTTAACCGTATAGAAGCCAGACGTGAAGTGCAACGGAAAGTAACAGTTCACGAAGCCATACGAGAAAAAAATACTGCACCAAATCCCAGGACCCAATTAGCTAAATCAAGCACTGGTACAAAACAAATGGCTGTAGGTCCTATTGAAACCTCAAGTCATCCTTCTTTGGACGCCGCTGAGCAACTTCCCAAGTCACACCAGCCTGCTAAGCCACCTATGCCAATGCAACAAGCCCAAGCAACGTCCTATACAGGCAATATTTCTGGAAAAATCCCTCAAGATCTCGAAACGATGGAAATGCTCGAAATTCTTTCGACTATCCAATCTATAAAACAAGAATTCACCAAATGCAAATCTTTCATGGAGAAAGTGATCCTCATACTGACTCACCTTGGTCATTATGTCTAACGGTCATGAACTTCGTGTACTTTATTGGAACGCTGATGGCGTCCACAGGAAGCAGCAAGAACTCGCTGACTTAGCGGTAAGAAAATTAAACGTCGATATCATAGCGCTCAGTGAGACCAAGCTGACAAACCGACTTACTCTAAACATACCAGGTTTTGTTTGTTATCGCAGGGACAAGCAACGTGATAATGTTGGCCAGGGCGTAGCGTTAATTGTGCGCTCCGACCTAATTCATAACTTGATCGAAAATCCTCAAACGCGTAATTTGGAAGCTATAGGCATTTCTCTTACTTTAACTAACGGCAAAGTAACTATCCTCTCAATCTATCAGTCACCAAATCTACCGCTCCTTACTAGCGATATTGATTCTATTATGGCAACTGGCTCGAAGGTACTAGCCATGGGTGACCTGAACTCTAAGCACACCCTCTGGTCTCCTAGCTTTTGTAACACACATGGCAATAAGCTTTATACTCACATGCTCAATAGTGATTATTTCATTCACGCCCCGAGTGACCCTACTCTTGTACATTACTGTTCAAATTTTACTCCCTCAATACCCGACATTCTATTAAGTAAAAATTTCTTGCCCCCTAATGAAATTCGTACGATACCAGCATTATCATCTAACCATTTTCCGGTGTTAACCACATTTGACAGTAAACTTATTCGAAAGCCAATTCAAAAATTTAATTACGCTAAGGCTGACTGGGCCAAATTCCGCGAATTTCTCAACCGTAACACAGAGTTGTCTCCTAAGACATATATATCAACAGGCGAAGTGGATGCGGCAATTCGACGCTTACAGTTAATACTAATTGAAGGTAGAAATACATGTGTGCCGATCTCAAAGTTAAAACCTTGGAATTCTGGTTCTCTTCCTCGTTGCATAAAACGTATAATTAATAACAAAAATCGCCTACGCAGATATGCTGCTAAAGAAACTGATATTTCACAGCGCAAATTTCTCAACTCTCAAATCAACCAGTTAAAAACTCAAATTCAATTCGCTATCAAACAGCACAATGACAAGATCTGGGACAGCAAACTGAATAAAGTGGATAACCCTGGCAACGATCTTTGGCGTCTGGTTAAAGGATTACGCTCTTCTAACGCAACAATCATTCCTGCACTGTCAACTAAAGACGGCTCTTTAACGACCAGTCAGCAAGAGCAATGCGACGTCTTAGCCAACTCGTTTTTGAATAATATGTTGCTGACCCATGATTGGCCCAGCGAAGATTTGCCCGCGGTCGAAAATTCTATATCAGTTCTAAACGATCATGATTCTGACGAGTATCTGGCCATAGTACGCCCAGTTGAGGTCAAAAAATGTATTAAAGAATTAAAAACACGTAAAGCTCCTGGTCCAGATCAGATTACTAACCTCCTTATCAAAAATCTCCCCCAAAAATCAATCGTTTTACTAACTAAAATCTTTAATGCTTGTTTCGTACTGAATTACTTCCCCCTAACTTGGAAAACGGCCAAAGTCATTGCAATCCACAAGCCTGGCAAAGATACGGCCAATCCTAGCTCTTACAGACCCATTAGTTTGCTACCTTGCCTTGGAAAACTTTTTGAGAAAATCGTATGTAGGCGCTTGATTCATGCGACTGACAACCTCCTGATCGATGAGCAATTTGGCTTCAGAGAAGGCCACTCCACAGTTCAACAGCTAGCTAGAGTTGCCGAATTTGTGTCGCATAATCTCAACCTAAAACAATCTACAGGAATGTTGCTGTTGGATATTGAAAAAGCTTTCGATACAGTATGGCACAAAGGCCTCCTGCACAAGCTTATTAAGTCTGGTCTTCTCATCGCTTTAGTTCGCATGATTAAATCATATCTATCAGACCGCAATTTCAGTGTTCATATCCAAGACAAGTTTTCTGAACCTAAACCTGTCCCTGCAGGTGTGCCACAGGGTTCTATATTAGGCCCGCGTCTGTTTGTTAAGTATATCAATGATATACCTGTGCAACCGCGAACCAACATTGCCTGCTTTGCTGACGATACGGCCTCTTATACTTCTTCTTCGGATGTCGATCTGGTAATTGGGCGTCTCCAACCCTCCATCGACCTTCTTGTAGATTATTTCAAATCGTGGAAACTCAAAATTAATGCTTCTAAAACAGAAGCAATACTTTTCACTAGAAAACGAGCTTTGCCATCAAAAACTTTAAAAATTGACGGATACTCCATACCTTGGAGCCGATCAGTCAAATATCTTGGAACAACACTAGATACTAAACTCAATTGGACCGAAAACACTGCAAAGTTATGTCATAAAGGTATACAAGCACTTAATGCCTTAAGCCCATTACTAAATAAACGCTCTGGCCTTAGTAGTTCAACCAAATTACGAATTTACAAAACCTTGGTCCGGCCCTGCATCACGTATGCATGTCCCGTGTGGAGTAGTACCTGCAAAACAAACCTGAAAAAACTTCAGACAATTCAAAATAAAGCCCTCAAGTACGCCTTTAAAACACCCATTCGTACTAATCTCCAAAAGCTTCACCTTGAAATAGGCCTAAAACGAATAGACATATACATTTATAAACTTTCCGAAAAATTTTATCTGTTCAAAAATCCAAATAATAAAAATCAACTAATCAGAAAATTATGCAAGTCTCGTAAAAATAATATTCCTTACATCGATACTTATGGTCGGTACAAATTACCTCATCACTGGTTCTTAGAGTGCTATGAACACGACTAGTTGTCCGTGTGAGCGCGCGCGGCCCGGCTGCGAGCTCCGCGCGCGCCATTCTCGCCCGTATTACTAGCCAGCATGTCGGGTGGGGATGGCGCGCGCGGCCGCGCCGTCCCGCGCGAGCTTGTGTGTGTGACCATCGCATGACGCGTTCTTGTTGCTACCTGTGGACTGCCCAAGCGCACGCGCACGTTCAAGATCTACCCTCGACTTTTGGGTTTTTTTCTTTTCGCTTATACTAAGATATACCTACATAATACGTATTTCTCCCTCTAAAGTGTACGTGTTTTTATCTTAAGCCAATTAAAACTTAAACCTAAAATACTAAACTAAAATTAACAAACATGTTTACTAAGTTTAATATGAGCCTACGAGTATGTGCTCGCTAAACTATTTGTAAGATATTGCAATGTACGGCTAGGATATAATTCACACTGGTGTTTGTACTTTTTCTTGTAACTTTTATGTGTAATAAAGACTTTTTGAAATTGAATTGAGTACCTTAATAGTTATAGCGATTTCTTTTGGGCAACGTTGGGATAGAGCGATTTTACACGGAAGACGGACTGTCGGGGCGTCATTTTTTTTGTAAATCCTCATCATTAACCAATTCTCCATTTATCTACCAGCCGAGCACGTTCACTGCTGAGCAAAGGCCTCCCCTATGGATTTCCACCAGGCCGGGATGGGGCTGCTGGAATAATGGAAAACCAAAAAGTCCGTGGTGGTCTAGCGGTAGTGACACCAGCTTTACAATCGTGAGGTCGTGGGTTGAAATCCCGGTCCCGTACGAATGAGTTTTTTGGAAAATGTGTACGGAACATCGTGATGCCTCACAATGTTCTATGACCTATATAAGTTCGTAGAAAAAATTCGATGGCGTATGTGAATCCAACCCGCAGTGCACCAGTGTGGTGGATATGACCCAATCACCCTTCGTGAGTAGGCCTACGTTCTGCAGTGGACTATTAAAACGGCTTGTACAGTACAGTACAGAAGGGGCTGCTGGATGCAAGTTGCTTCCAAAGCAGCTTTAAAATACCACGCTCAGTAATTTTTACATATTTTTCATACCACAGTCGCCGAGGGGTCCTGAGGGGTCAAAACCTGTAAAAAATTAGTCACGTACGGTATAAGGTACGGTTAGTTCCCTTATATGCATTGAAAGCAAAACGCTATTTGCTTTGTGTCTTCTTATAGCTGGAATAACGGAGAACCTATGGGACATCTGGATGCAAGCTGCTTCCATTCCAAAATGTAAAAATTACTGAGCATGGTATTTTGAAGAGCCTCCACCCTCTCTTTATCGGGTCACGTCGTAAGTACGTTCCCTAAAGATGCGACACGGAAAATGCGCAACTGCAATAAAAAAAAAAAAAAACCTGACCTTTCGCAATACAAACATTATGCTCCATAACAATAAAAGTTTAAAGAAACGTGCGATAGTCCACCAGATTCGATAATCTAATCAAGGTTCCTTGTTTCACGGAACCTTGGCCAGATAAAAGGCTTTGATAAAAGATTAAAGTATCAAAGCGCAATCTCTCTTATTTATTACTTACCTGGAAGCGATGCAGTCGACAAAGCAGAAAATCCGTCGACACTTTTCTGGAAAGTTCCCGGAAATGATATGAGGCACTAGAGTTATCGGGAAATACCTATGTGTCAGCGAAATTTCCACTTAGTTTTATATCTATTTTCCAACTCAATTTTACACTTAGCGACAGAATTTTCCACGTACTACTTAAAGCCTCGCTCTTTGTATTTTGCTCTAAAACGTTATTATGTTTTAAATTGGAGTGTAGATGTGTACTCCAGCGCCTCTTTTTATCTGTATACGAGCCATATGATTGTTAATAAAAGTATAGTAATATAAGTAAATATGTCTATCTATATATCAGCCGTAGGATGTCCACTGCTGGACATAGGCCTCCCCCATGGATTTCCAATAAGGGCGGTTGGAAGCGGCCTGCATCCAGCGCGTTCCTGCGATTTTTATTATATTGTCAGTCCACCTAGTCGGTGGACATCCTACGCTGCGCTTGCTGGTCCGTGGTCTCCATTCGAGAACTTTCCGGCCCCATCGGCCATCCGTTCTTCGAACAATGTGTCCTGCCCATTGTCACTTTAATTTGCATATCCGCTGGAAAATATGTACCTATATAAAATCTTGAAGCTACTGGACTTTATGTACTGAAGTTATGAGCCGGTGAACTTTGTTGTGCGCATTACTATAATAATAATAATTATTTTTTGCCAAAAATGACACCATCGAATTTCATCGATTCAATGTGACAAACATGTATGTATATTATTGTTCATTTACCAAAAACGGTTCAGTCGATTTCGATAGAATTCACCTCGCACCTCGTAAGTAAGTCTAAATTACCCTTTCGAAATAAAATAAAATATTAAATCGTTTTACAATTGGCGAAAATATCGAGTCGTCGAGGAGTCGTTAAAACGGGAAAGATTTATCATCTATGAACAATTTACTATACGGTCTATTCAAAGAAAAAAAAACATATTAAATTATTAAGCTCGAAATATACTAGGCTAGGACGCGGCTGACGGACGCGACGGACAGCCGCGACTTAGCAATGTGCACAGTCTTAAAACATCCGGTGTGCCAGATCGCTCTCGGACGTCCGAACGCTCAAGGTCGTCCGAAGGTGACGTCCGCGACTGATGTCCGACCAGTGTGCACGGCTCAGTGTACTTTCATAGTCTAGATCGCGGCTGTCAGTCGCGTCCGTCAGCCGCGTCCGATAGTATGTTTCCGGCTTTACTCGGGACGGACAAAACAGACGGAATTTTTTTTCTTGAGTTCCGAGTTTGCCTTATAGTACTAAAAGTTATTTGAAATTTGAATCACCCTCGTTCTCCTTACTGAATAACCATGTAGAGTAAAATTAGTTTTAAACTAAAAGCTCATGAGTATTGTACACAGGCAAGTAGGTATACTCGTACATCAATATATATCACCCCATCAATCAACTTATGAAACCCCTTGTTGGGCTGACGATTAAAAATTCCAAAAAATAACACTTTACAATTTTGTTTACCAAACTTTGATCCAATTAGAATTTAAAATATTGTGAGTAAGTAAAGAATCGTCTTCATAAACAAATACGTTCCATTCTACAAACGAATGAGAAACTTTTTCTAATGAGAGTTGTTCCGTTTCAAGTCAGTTTGCGTTAATTTTTCATTTGTCAGCGAAACGTGCTTCCGTTTTAATTTATTTACGTTTCCTTTGTGAAAACGGCATTTGAGGAGTTTAGAAAGTTGTGCAAATACAGGTTTCCTTCGTCAGTAGTCGTTTCAGTCATAGGACGTCCTCTGAACATAGGCCTCCCCCATCTCCAATAAGACCGGTTGTTTGCGGCTTGCATCCAGCGCGACCTTGCGGTCTTAATAAGGTCACGCGCAGTCCCCGCGGGTACGACGTCCACCCGTGACGGGACGTAGGGAGCGGGGTCCTTCATAATTACCATCCTCCCCCATCTGTCCTCAGCGAGGAGCCGAGGAGCCTCCGCTGACAGCAAAAGTACCTTACCATCCTCTAAAATCGCATGGAGAAGTGGGTCTCCAACACAAATCTACCGATTTTAAAAAACTGTTATAGATACTGTTATAGTTTTATTTATTACTGCACCAAACTTACATCTACTGTTTCAGTAGGTAATCTACTGCAAATGGTCACACTGTGTCGCACTATACTGCGGTTACTGCATAGTTCGTAGTGTCTACTCGAGAACTTTTCGGCCCCATTGGTCATCAAGTTTTCTTAACGGGATTTTATACGCCAAATAACTTCTCACAGAATCCTTTAATTTTCCAGAAATAAAAAGTAGAGCATGACTCTCTCTGATTTCTAAGCTATATTTGCGTAAAAAATCAACTCGGTATGTCTCTCCATTGCTGCGTGAAATAGTAACAACAATACAACACACTTTCAGTTTTTTTATCTCGCTCGCGCAAATCCCACTTTAAAAGAACTACTTTAAAACATTTGTTAATGATAGAATTACACTTGTACTCGTATTGTAGTTTTTTTGATCTTAAATCTCTAATTACAAAAAAACTGTTATTTTTGTTTGGTTTAATCTACTTTGTCAACAAAGTAGAAATAACAGTTTTTTTTCGATGTCTTCTGTTAAATCTAAAGACATCAAAATAAAGTTTTCTTCAATACAGTTATTACAATTCTGGAAATCTTAGTACTTTACAAAGCAAGACCTTTTCCTGGAGGATTAATTTATTCTTCAAAACAGATTGTGCAAAATAATTTAAAAAGTGTTCAATTTTGTATCCCAGTACCTACGACATTACGTGAAAATATGTGTGGAAATAACATTTTCTGCGATAAAAAGACCAATAGGAAAAAACATGTCTTTCTTATGAGGCACACTTCTATACAGGTCTAATTCATCAAATAGATTGCCTGTGACATTTCTTAACCGTGCTTTCGTGACAAATGGTATGTCCCATAGTGGCGATATTAATGGTGTAGCGGGCAACGGCGCAACAGATATCTGTTGCTGCAGTATTATAGGGGCTGCCAGGCTCGTGGTTTCCCGATTTTTAAGGTAATTTCTGTGACGAGGTTGATTTATTGAGCAACACAGTAAGCGAAATAACTATCATATAGTAAGGGCAATTTAATCAGTACTACTAAAACAGATTTTTTAGCATTCATAAATAGCATAGCATAGAAGCTTGCATGTTATTTTTCCATTATTTAAATTTTACACGACTATCTATCATTATTATTTAAAAGAAGTAAATTTTAAAATTATGTCTGAAAAAAGAGTCTTGTGTGTTTGTGCTGAACTTGTTCAACATTATTAACAATGCTAGTAAAAATAACACTTCAAATGACAACCTTAATAAGTTGAAGTAACTTTCACAATAAACGTAATCTAAACAACAAACTATAGTAAAAACTTTGAAGTAGCAAACAAAAGTTAGCAAATGCTCTTTACCGTGACGAGGCAGCTGCACGAATTTACACTCCACTATATTATTCATTTGAATTTAGGGTAATTTGGTACACAACTGGTATCCCCATCTCTCGTAGCTCGTAGCCAGTTCTACGCGACGACTCACACGGTTCACCCGCAAGCTTACGCCGTAGCGCTACGAGACGCTACGTCCACGCGGCCAACGCGATCTTAAAAGTTTTAACATAAAAGAGGTTTTAACACATTTTAAATAGCCCAGTTTTTTTTCTACGCGATCAAATAAAATGAAATAAAGGTAGAAGGAAGTATATTATGCACTGCTCTAGCAAAAGGCGTGAGATTGTAAATCGCACGTGCAAAGTAAAATCTTTTGTGGTTTTCATTTTGAGCGCTCGCATATCTCTTTCATAGATTTTATTTTAATAGTGCAGTGAAACGTTTCGTTTTTGAGCGTTAAATGAGTTCCAGTGCTATTATTAAGGAAAGTAAATAGTTTTATTTTATTAAAATCTGTTACGTAAGTAAATTAAAGTTACTCAAACTATCAGGTGACAAACTGGCTTTATTTTTAAAAATAATTAAAATATCTATAACTATTCCTAAAAAATATCTAGTTCAAAAATACGAATTTAACAAGATTATTCCTAGTTAAAATTCTAAAATCACCTTACAATATGCCTTAAAATATGTACATGTATATAGTTTTTATTGCACCTAGTTACAAAATTGTTGTCTATCTAATGACTGATTTTTGGCCAATTTATCTCAATTGGATTGCCGTCCTCAATCAATAAATTTATTAATGTTATTGGTGTTCAAAAGCTTAAAATCGTTTAAATTAAAAAAAATTCAAGCCTTTTTAAATTTAAGAACAACCTTGTGCTAATTATCTAAAAATGTTGCAAAATGTAAAGTTGCCGATATGTTTATGATAAATTGTAAATAACCCAACAATATACGGCAAACTTGTAGTTCCCGATTACGGTAGATGCTTTCAGGCGCCTTAAAAACTTAACTGACTCAGGGCTAAACACCCGGCTCATACGAACTTACTAACTAACGGACCTAAGTAGATACGAAAGTAAGTTCGTACAGGCAAAGTGGCTAGCCCTGGTGTCAGAGCCTTTAAGAGTCTTGAAGGCCTATGACATCAAAGTTATTGGTTAAAATAAACAGAACACAGTTTAAGGGAGCACCCGAAGCACGGCAGCACTCAGTTGTTAAATGCATAAGTGTAGAAAGGTACAGCGTGGTCATAAATAAAGAAATCACAAAGTAGGAGAGATATTTTTGGGTACAAGAAAGGCGAGGGACAAAAAACGCTGAGATAAAGCCCCGAGGTAAGAAGGTAAAGTTGTTCGGATTATAGATGGAGAGACAGTGGCTATTTTTACTAAGATTTATTGAAATGGAATGGTGTAGGCAAGAAAGTTCGGTTATTACATAAAATATAATAATATATCGTTATTTAGTGATATGATATTGCAATGACATACATTGTTTAATGTGATATACATACCTCAATACCAATTATGTTTATTACACATATACAAACAATATACAAACTAACAAATATCCGGACTAATGAAATAAAATATTGCGTCTCGAAAAATTGCTCATTAGGTCAAAAATTTAGTAAATAAATATAAATAAATAAATATTTTTGGGACATCTTACACAAGGCCTCTGACCCCAAACTAAGCAAAGCTTGTGATATGGCTGCCAGAGACTGATATACTACATATACTTATTTTTAAATACATGCTTATATAGATAGTAACTAAATAACACTCAGACACAGAGCATTGCCCTGGGTAGGGATCAAACCCACGCCTCTTTGATCCAGACGTTAGAGTCACTAACCTTTGAGCCACCGAGGCAGTCAATTTAGTTTTTATATGCGTTGCATTGACTGAAAGTGACGGTTTCTTACCATCAAGAATCATCAACTGGTTGATAACATCATTACTCACATTTTACATTTCTCGACATTATAAATGTTTTAATACGAGCAAAATAATTATTTTTCCTAAAAAATGGCAAAACCAACTTCTATCGTGTACTAAATTCAAATAGTTCGCTAAAATTGATGTGTACAATTTTTCCATTATTGTTGAATTTTCAAAACCGGCTTAGCCAACAACAACAATACACAACAACTTACAACTTAAATGGGACCACCTCGAACTAAAATATAACTTTTTGATTCGGTTCACAGTTGGTGAAAATATAAAAAAAATACATACAGACAAACATAGAACCTCCTCCTTTTTGGAAGTCCGTTAACAATATCACAAAATTGAAAACCATTTCCATAAGAATAATTACAAAATTAATTGCCAGCTCTCCCACTACAAAGCTATCCGAGCCTGTCCTTTTCACAGTAATATGGATATATTCGGAAGCGCACGAGTGGAAATGGCGCGAGATATTGTGCCACCGGGGCGGGGCCTGCTTCCAGGATTCCGGGAACTACGGGAAATGGCCACTTTTACCATAGATGTAATATGATGGGCGTCTATTAATTACGTACCTACCTATGTCATTTTGAGTTTTTCGATCTCTTCGACTTTGATAAGTGAAAAAAATTTGTTAAAAAAATGAGATTCGGACAGTTTTGTATCTTAATAATTATTTTTGTAACTAATTACGTGGTTTTCGACCCTTTTTACAAGAGAGATCAGCTAGCTTAGCTTACGACTACGAAAAGAGTTTAGTCTACCTGTGAAAAAGTGACAGATATATGACAGACTAGTTTTTACCCGCGGCTTCGCCCGCATGATATTTTGATTTTTGACGCAATATCATTATAATTTATAGCCTATGTATTATTCTGATATATAAGCTATATTATTGCAAAGTTTCATCTCAATCCGTTCAGTAGTTTTTGCGTGAAAGAGTAACAAACATCCATACATCCATCCATCTATCCATCCTCACAAACTTTCGCGTTTATAATATTAGTAGGATAGGATATAGACTTTACCATAATTTTGTCTCGTTCAGACACGTCGAAAGAATTATTTTATGGTGCTTATACTAGCCCGGCACGAGAGATTTGGCTCGACCGACTGCTTGGCCCTCCATACGCACTTCACGTACTTAACGGAGGTCTCCGTAAAAAAAGAGAGGATCAGGCGTGAGGTTTATGATTTGACGTCAAATTTTGACTTGATAACGTCTTATAAATCGATGAACGCTAGTTGCACGCATGAAAAAGTGTCACGTTCAGCCTGAGCCGAGTAAGTGAGAGCGCAAGAAGCGATAGAGAGGCACGATCGGAGTAAGCGTTCGGTTTATTTCTGTTGTTGATTCAACAATGACTTATGACGTCATCACGTAAAATTAACTCAAATTTCGCTCTCAATACAAAACAAAACTTAAACTATGGTACAACCGTCTTAATGATCTTTTCCAATAATGTGCAAGAGGAGGGGGAATATAGCTTCGTACTGGGTGTAATTATGCCCAATCTTCTTTCTATTTTACGTCCATGGCTTCCACGGATTCGAGGAACCAAACTGCCTATTTTTACCTATTCCATAATTCCAGTTTAGGATTGACGCTTACAACCCTTTTAGAGACGATCCGCTGTCATTTCTGCAAATATCACTATTTTCCCCAAAAACGAGGATATAAAACTATTTCTGTAAATGTACGATTTCTTTGATATTTTTTGTCCTATTTGCTGCCATACCTACTATTTCACTATATAAGACCTACTTAACTACAGAAGTGACATATTGCTTTTGTCCCTTTTTGGCCTAAGGGAAGATATTTCTGGACATCCGTTATCTTTTATAAGAGAATTTGTATAGCCTTTTATTGAATTTATTTAATGTTAAATCATAGTTGCCCTGAAATTTTGCCGTTGTTTGCAGTAAGAACTTTTAAATCGTAAAAAACCTTTGTCAGACATATGAACAGATTTGATCCCGCGTCCGTACTCGTATCGCTGGAAATCCGTGTAATCGAATGAGTACCAATTGCATTTCCGGATGATCGGCTCGCGTCGACCGGATTTCGTCGCTACGCCTAGCGAATATGTCTGTAACTTTTATATGACACTGGGCAATAGCAGGTAAAAACCACATTTTTTGCCAAAATAAACCAATTTTCGCTTACTTTGAATCATCAGACTCCATAAGTTGAACTTGAAATAAAAACTCATTTCTTTCGTCATTTAAAAAATAAACACCATAATTTATGGCTGACTTAGAAAAAATAAAACTAGAAAATGGGAAACTTCGTTATAGTGTTAGCATCACGCATGTTCATAAACTGGACATGTCCTTAAACCAGTTCAAAAAGTTTACTCAGGACTGCATAAAACTTCCAGTTTTGCTGAAATTTCTGTTGAAATGTCCAGATGGTAGGCACAATTACCTAGGTATTATAAATAAATAATATAGTCTAAACTTGTTCGTAAAAAAAACTTTTGTCAGAGATATGAACAGATTTGATCCTGTGTCCGTATCGCTGGAAATCCGTGTAATCGAATGAGTACCAATTGCATTTCCGGATGATCGGCTCGCGTCGACCGGATTTCGTCAAGTCGCCTCACGAATTAGTTAAGGCTTTACCCATAACTTTGTTTTTACTATGACTAGGATATATCTTTTTTTAACATTCTCATAAAATCTAACATAGCTAGTATACGTATCAAGACATTATTTTATAGATTTTTTATCTGAAGCGCAGCGTAGGACGTCCACCCATAAGCTGGACTGACAACCTCTGTAAGACTACAAGAAGAACAAGATCACGCTGGAAGCTAGCCGCATCCAACCAGTTTTATTGGAGATCCATAGGGGAGGTCTTTGTTCAGCAGTAGACGCCATACGGCTAATGGATGGATAGGTACAGGTCTTCTGTTAAAATGATTACGTAGCTCTTTACAATGTTGTTACTTTATAATTATAACAATGTTAATAACAACTCATGTGAGTGAGCATTTTTATTAGAAAAACTCAAAATTATATTGAAATTATTTTGCCACGGCAACATCGATTAGGTAAATATTACCATTCGAATAATTTTATTTACGAAAATTGCTTCCAAAATCCACTATTTTGTAATTATTTTCTCAACTTCGATTGTAAATCGATTTACAAAACAAAATTGTTGTTGAATTTTCAGTGGAATTATTTTATTAATTAGTGAAGTTAATTAAAACTGCTTCGTCGCTGGGGGCTGTATGAAATAAGTTGAAGAACAATGGCGATGTGAAAATATCGAAATATCGTGAAATGCACTTACAGATATACATATTTTTGTCTGTCCATACATTTTCTGTTTTCTGACAGAACTACTGATGTTTGCAAATCAAATACCTAGCCTATGAAATAGTTGACCTTAAAAATAAATCTGTAAATATCTCAATCTAAAATTTATTTTGTATTCTTCTCATTTTATGGTGCCTCCACACACTCCGTGAGGCGACACGAAGGGACGTGAGCACGAGTGTGTGGATAGTGCGCTCGTGTCGCCTCGTCTCGCTTCATCATTCCTCGCGTGGATGGCTATTGACTAACGCCTCGTGGCGAGGGCCTCGCCTCGCCGCGTCCTGGAGTGTGTGGACGCACCATTACGAGTCTTTGGGTTATCTTACCGATCCGTAGGTATACCTATTGTCTTTGAACAAAAGTAGTACCTATAGACCGGGTTAACGTTGCGTTAGCTCTGGTGTCAGAGTTTATAAACGACATGAAGGCCACTGACATGATTAGGTTGTTAAACAAATGGGAACCAAAGTTTTACACATCATCCAAGTCACCATAGCGCTCCATATACAGGGTGTTTTTTTTCAGTGCACATACTTTGCATACGGAAAGTATAATAAACAAACAATTAAACCCCTACATTGGTTTTACTCATTTTAGTACAAAAATATTGAAATAACTTCAATAGAAAGTATACAGATAAACGGAGTAATCAATATCACCCTACGTCTGAGTACCTACGCGGCCGCGTCGTACCTACGCCCGAGACGTTTTGGAAGGTAGTTATTGTCTGGAGTGTAGGGTGCATGTGTTAGATTATAAATCTATTGCCAAATTACTTAAAATTAAAGCGTTTTTGTTTTTATTACTTCCTTTTTTAGTTTATTTTCTTTAAAATATTATATGTTGCAGGGTCAAAACCACCATTACATCTTCTGCTACTGACTGTGGTTAGTCAAATGTCTAGTACATATAGTCATAACGTATGTTTGTCTATTTCAATAATAAGTTGTTGTTATATTCACTATCGTTGTGTAAAATATACATTATGTGCTAAAAATATTGTAATCAATAAGTTTAGAACCCTAGCTAAGTCGTAGCAGGTGATCTACCTTTCTAAACCTGTCAAGTGCCAGGTTAAACAGCTGTCGTTGCTATTCGGTTAGAATCAAGGCTTGTAGGTTAACTTTTAGTACTATTAGCATCTTAATAGTGGTAATCGATAGGATATTAACATCATAGTAAAGCTTCTTATTTCTATAATCTAACACATGCAATATAATTTTCTATGGAATAGTTTGACAAAAATATGATGAAAAAAAGTCGATCTTTTTATGAGCGAAATATGTTCTATTAATGATATCTATTGCGCGATAAAAATTTGTGCACTGAATAAAAAGTGACGCTGTATGCTTTTTCACTGTAGAGCTATCAAACAAAAAGTCGTGCAGAAAGATAACACATTATTTTATCAATTCGATAGCGTTATTTTAGCGGATTATAGGACAGCACCCTCATAATTTATGCGCTTCTAATCTTATCACCAAAGTATTTTATAATGAATAGATAGTAAAGTTGAATTGATTGACGTAGTAAAAGCTGTAGATATGCTGGTTGCGAATTGGTTTTCACTGGTTCATACTGATGTGTGTATTTATTGGTGACACTAATATTGATTGGCGTCATAGGGCAAGAGACGTAGAAGAACGACCATTACTCATCTGATAATCAGATGAGACATTCATTTTATGAAATGTTATTTACCTAAATAAAAACATGCTCTTAATAGCTTGCCTATCGAATAGTGTTCATGATATTGATCCGTTTTTTGTCAATGGTTTACAAGAACTTAAACTTTTTATACTTAAAAAAGTGAATATAAGTACGACACTGATGTGTTAATCAGTCAAAATTGGTATCATAAAAAAAAATATTACAAAATTAATCATATAGGCTTGCCTACAGAAAACCGTCCTTGAAATATTTTTAATTCAATAAAAAAGCCGTGAACAATATTCGATAAGTAAGATGTCATAGGCGAGTTTGTAAATAAATAAATAGTTGATAAATAATATTATGTCTCATCTGGTTACCACTTCGGTGAAAGTCGATCTTCGGCGTGTCTTAGACCTTCAGAGGAAGTGTTATTAACATCATCTGGCTTAAAAAAATATTTAGCACGTATTACGCGCTAGATGCCAGCCGCTTCAAACTGGTCTTTGTGGAGATACGTAGGGAGGAGCTACTTCCATCAGTGTGTGTTCTATGGCTGATGAGTGGATGGTGGTGATATATTAGAATACGTATTTAGGTGAATATGAAGATGATACGTAGATCGCTAAGGAAAAAAATGCCAAGTCTATGCTAAGCACAAGATTAAGCCGATGGAGCACGAACTAACTAGCTACTGAGTTTATTGTACCTGTTTTTTTCGAAAATCTGCTACTTTTTTTACAAGTAAAACAAAAAGGAGAAAGTCCCCATTTAAAAGCGTGTAAAGGTATTTAAAAACAAGCAAATTGAAATGGAAATACTAGTTTATGATGGCTATTGTTTAAAAAGCGGTTTGTGCCTATGCGCTATATAAAATCAGGTAGATTTCATTAACTAATGTACAGGGTCATAGGTATTAAACGCAAAACCTTTTAAGGGCTAAGTCAAAGTCAAATCTCGTATTTCGTAGACACATTACATGTACTTGAAATCGTCCGATAACATTAAAAAATAACATTGGTAATAGTTATACCTAAATAATTTGTCTTAAAAGTAATTTACAAAATGTAAATTATCATAATAATATGTAATACATGTCATTGAAACATGAGTATTAGGCAGAGATTAGTCCACAAGACTAATCAGATTAATTAACAAAAAGTAAAATGTCAGTGTCATTCAAAGTAACAATTTTGGCTAATTTCCGGTCATTAAGAAAAGAGAGTACAGATAAAAAATAAGTAATTTCTAGTTTAAAATAGCCTAACCGAGTAACAGTTATGTTATCAGTGATAGCATAGTTACGTTATCAGCAATAGCATCGTCAAGTTAATATAATTATCAGAAGTTACAAATTAATACAAAAAAGAATATGTCAGATATGAAATATAATACATTGTGGTATACAATTTCCCCAGTCATGGTCATAATTCCCAGTTCCTTAAAAACATTTCTACATGAATCAAACTTTTTAAGACCCACGATATAGCGCACAGCTCGCTTTTGTAGGAGAAATACTCTCTTCGTGTGACATTCGGCAGCTGAACCCCAAAATAGTATGCCATAAGTCAGAAGTCAATGGAAATTGACAAAATAGACAGAACAGACAGACAGACTAGGGTCTAGTACATCTAAACAATCAACTTCTGTTCTAGGACTTCTGAAAAATCACTAAAAAAAAATTAGCTTTTACAAAAAGTTCGCCAACGCGCGGCTAAATGTATGGAGAAGCGAATTTTTTTTACGAATTTTCAAAAGTCTGAAGTTGTTTGTCTAGATGTACTAGACTCGCCCTTTAAAGGTTTTGAGTTTAATAACTAGCTATGACCCTGTAGGTATATCTAATAGTTATAATTCTTCATACTTACAAGGAGTAGGTACATTGAATTAAGAAGATTAAATCAGGCCTAAAATAATAGCAAAAATTAACAAAAATTTGCATGCAAATAAAATATAATTTCGAAAAGATTTCCGAGAAACGTAATTGAAACCCGCTTTCCTGTATCTGAGCTCTCTGTGACGGTTTTTGTATTCTATCGAAGGATTGATTGAAGGGGTCTTTCAATGTCTGCTATTGATTCCGACGTTTCGTCACATTTTCCCGTGATATCAGCTCCGTAAATTAATTTCGTTGAAATTTAATAATTCTCTTGTTTGCAACTCACTTTGAAAGCTGTCGCGTTCGCACTTAGCGGGATAAGCACTTTTATTTCGGGACAATTGTTGTTTTAATCCCAATTAGAGATGGTGGAATAGACCTTACTTATTTAAGATATAATTAAAACGAGAATGAATTGCGTGAAATATAAATAAATTGATATTGGGATACTTTGTAGATTAATTACTGTTAATGATATTCTTTGCTCCTTAAGTTGTGTTTTTATGGGATGGGTAAAAAATGTTAAACTCGCGTCAGGACACGTGACCTGATCAAAAATTCGTAAAACGTTCAAGTTTTCACATCTGCCTGCACTCCCGGACTTTAGGTGCAACCCTTTTTTTCATATATCTGTATAAATATACATATTGACATCAGAGTCAAAGATTTATTAATTTTTGAGTCTAGACGAATAAGGAATTAAGGAAAAAAAGACCCAAAATGGAGTCTAGAGTTAAACAAGATTATTTTTAGCAAAAATTAACATGACCGACTTCACCCGTGTACAGAATTCGCAAATATTTCGCACGGATAGATGTGGCATTTTTCACATTTTTGTTGATTTATCAAAAATGGCTTAGATGATTTCGGTAAAATTTAAATGGGACCAATTACGAAGAATATTCTTTCTAATAAAAAAAATATTAAAATCGGACTACTACGAAATAAGTTATGCGTGGTTATACATAAAAAAATATACGCGTCGAATTGTATACCTCCTCCGGTGGTTCGTCGGTCAAAGATTCATATCATCTGAAATAGTAGCTATAAGGGGATTAAATGGAAACTATATTAGATAGATCGGTGCTTTAGGCATACCTCGTCCCTGTGGAAAAGTTCGAAAAGCCCAGAACACATCAGTGTTTAAATTCATCATTGAGCCCTTTGGGAAATCGAAAAATATGAACCTAGTTGTAACATTTAACAAGTAGATAAATAAGCAGGTATATAGGTCCTATTCCAAGACTAACAGCTACATATTTGTGTTCAGTAACTCACTCACATCCTCTGGGAAATCAAACAACGTTTGACTGGCAGAGGTGCTCAACTTTCCCATAATTAAATTCATAAGGAAAACAAAGACGCCAGGTGTTGTAAACCTGGGGAAAGTTGGATTTTGTTATGAAAAGAGAAATGAACCGGGACCTCCTGTAATGGGTTGAGCGACGGGGAATCTCGCCAGATTCGGGAATTACTCGAACGATAAGGAAAATGTGGCGCGGAGCTGGGATGAGTGCGAATGGCGTTTACTGGGAAGTACTTTCCGCAATTTGTAACTGGCAAACATATACTGTACCAGCCTTTTTTTAATGGTCCACTGCAGGATCGCGCTGGATGCAAGCCGCTACCAACCGGTCTTATTGGAGATCTTTAGGGAAGGCCTATATTCAGCAGCGGACGTCCTATGGCTGAAACGTTTTTCGTACATAAATCAAAAGAACTCACTAGTACGGGACCGGGATTTGAACTCCTGACCTCACGATTGTAAGGTGTCATTATCACTAGAGCACCACGTCTTTTTAGAACCTTAAGAACCTTGTGTAATAATTCTTATATAATTATTAAATTTAATTGAGTACAAAATTCATAATTGTTATTTTGACGATCCTTAGGGTGTCGCTCATAGTATATTTTTGCATACCAATGTATGTAATTATCGTTACTGTAAATAAATTATTATCTATCTATCCTCTTAAGAAAAAACTTCTTATCCACAAAATATTTAGCGTCACCGTATCACCATAAGTAATTTATTTATTCCATCGGATTCCGCTAATTCGTCCGTAAAACTTGTAAGTGTAATAAATATTATAAATATAATATAAATATTAGGGGACATGTTACACACTGTCTCTAACCCCAAACTATGCAAAGCTTGTGATATGGCTGCTGATATATAAATACATACTTATATAGATACCTAAATAACACCCATACACAGAGCAAAGACCAATGTTCATCACATAAATCTTGCCCTGGTTGGGGATCGAACCCACGCCTCTTTGATCCAGAAGTCAGGTTCACTAACCACTGAACCACCGAGGCAGTAAAGTAAGAAATTGACACTTACTCGTTTCTTTAGGTATGTCGTAATTGCAGTGAACAAGACGTAACGTTATTAGGTGTGCTAAAATCTGTGTTATTTACTAAGGAAGGGCTGACTGACGGTGAATATTACGTTAAGTTACATTACACTCTGTAAAGTGTAAAGTAAGTCAGTTTGCTCCACAGTATGCTCTTGAAAAATGAGGTAGTAATTTCACATTGATGTCGCTATACACGATTTAATACAAAGTACTTATATATATAATTCAAGTCGAAAGTTTTCGACCAGTGTGTGTTGCCAGTGTTGACT